>OU612046.1:160956096-165756096 GCA_914767935.1 Coremacera marginata
TTTTCCTTTTCTCAAATAAGTCTATCTATGTGTTTTTTTTTTCTGTTCTATTTGTCGTTTTTGCTGTTTTGGTATAGAATATAAAACACATAACAGAAGCACGCACACATTGACAAATCCGCTTTTAGTCTTTAGCTTGACTTTTGTTGCTGTTGAATTTTTGATGCCGATATGTCTTCAGTTGTACAGCTAAAGAAATCTGCAAATGTGCATGTATGTGTGTGCATCTTGTGTGCTGCTTCTGTTTGTGTTGGAAGAGTACTTTTGTGTGACACTTCAATTCAAATTCGGAATTTTGGCTATGTTGTTAATTATATATGCAGAAGCAGCATCTTTGTGTGCATTTACATGAACTAGTGTTGGTTGTTGTATTTTTTTTTTGTTTGTGTGGCTTGCAATCTTTTGCAACAATCGATATTTGTATTAAAATTTTTTATGTACCTGCAGCAGCTGCAGCAAAATTTCAGCAAACTATTTTATCGAAATTGCCTTAAAATATGCAACGTTTTAGTTTGCTTGAACTTTGCTGCTGTTGCTGTTGTTTATGTTCTCTTTTGCCAATTTTCTGTTATAACAGCTTTTTTTTCTACCTTTAACTCTAGGTTTGTATGAAAATTGAAACTTTCATGTTTCTTTGACAAGAGGGTAAAAGAAAAGTTTTGCATATTTTATGGCGTAGCAGTCTTAATAGTAGTTGCTTTTCAGTCTTCAATTTATTTTTTATTATATTAAATTTTCTACATGTTCAATATTGAGTTTATTTAAACCTATCGATGCCATATTTTGATAGAAAAAGATTTTTTTTTTAAAATTTATTTTAATTAATAGAAGATATGTCATTATGCTCAAAAAAATGCATATGTTGACGAGTGAACACCACCAATGTGAAGCCTAGAACGGCTTTAAGTTTGGAAGATAAACTAATTCTTTGGGTTTATAAAAATGGTTATATTTTTTTTCCAGAATTTTCGAAAACTTAAAAAAAGTGACTCTAAACATATATGAAATAGTCAAGAAGAAGAATCAATTAGACTGGTCTTTGTATACCCTCTGAAAAATTTGTAAAATTGTTGGAATATATTACTTAGGCCCGTTTTTGCCTCACCTCTGAAAATTCTTTAAAGTGCTTGGAATTCATTACATAGACCCATTTTAAAAATATTAACGGACCTATTCTTGAAAATTTACAATAGTAAACCAGTATTTTTCATATTTCAAAAGTTTTTGATTTCAAAACAAAATTTGAAGTTCAAAAAACAATATTTGTCTATCAAATGGTCAATATATGAAAAGTAGCTGACTATTTTTATGAAAATTTATTATTTTGAGCTTAAAATTTTGTTTTGAAATCAAAAAATTAAAACGAACACATAGAAATATGAAAAATACTTGTTTACTATTGTACATTTTCAAGAATAGGTCCGCAAGTCATTTTTAGGCTAGATGTGGGTAACGCAGCGCTGCGTTGCGTTATTGAGTTGAAACACTTAACTGCGTTATTGCGTTGGTAAACTTTTTTTATTAAAAGAAACGCAATATCGCAGTTATACAAATAGTTTCTTTCTCATTCTTATTTCTTAGTTTGTTCAAGCGTGTTCAATTCAAAAACATAAATTCGCACATTTG
Organism: Coremacera marginata; assembly: GCA_914767935.1. Lineage (NCBI taxonomy): Eukaryota > Metazoa > Arthropoda > Insecta > Diptera > Sciomyzidae > Coremacera > Coremacera marginata. Next base: position 160,957,723 of record OU612046.1, read on the forward strand.
CGCAGGGGCTTCAATATCATATGTGGAGCGATATATTTGGAACTTTCTTGAATATCGTCGCAATGTTGGTTGCCTAAGCTTTCTGTACAGGTACTACCATGTAAAGTATTCAAGGGAGATCATGGCCTGACGCCACCAGCTCGTGTTTTTCCTTGGTCCACTCGGGCAGCTCTCCAAGCCTATGCCTTGACCATTGCCTTTACCATTTATAGGAGGCATTCTTTGAATGTTGATTAAGTATAAAAAAAAGAAAAGTGGGTCACAAACTGCTACTCTTCATCCACCATATTCTTCAGATTCAGACCCCTGCGACTATTTCCTTTTTCCAAACCTGAAGAAATGACTCGCCTGTAAGAGATTGGGACGAATGAAGAGAAACAAACGCCTATTTTGGGGACTGTGATAAAACGTATTTTTTGTAAGAAACAATAAAATTGGGAAAACACGGGATTAAATGTATCGATCTAACAGGAGACTATGTTGAGAAATAAAACGCTGTCTTGTCGAAAAAATCTTTTATTCAAAAAGTCACAGATTTCTCAAATTGCTCTCGTATGTATCTATTTGATTGATGTTTAAACCATGAAGAAATAACAATTTAGTTGCAAGCTAGAAATCTAGGTTTGCTTATTTTTGGTAAATTCGGAACTCGGTATTTCGTTCAAATTTGCTCGGTATTTATTTCTTATAAATTAAGCTCTTTTTAATCAATTTATAACCAATTTGATTTGATTTGTTATATTTCTTTAAAATGAGACTAAGCAGAGCTAACTTTACCATGTAACTCAATGCGCTATACAACTTACCGCTCTCAAAAAAATTTACCTCATAACGTAACACGTTATGCTAATCAAAATCAAACTGCGTTGATTAAAGGCCAGTTGATACATGAGTCACAGCATACTACGTCGCAACACAATTGTCATAACGCATTTCGCTGACACAATAAGCTGAGCTTGAGTTGAAGTGTCAGCGCAGAATTTTTTACCGCGTTACTAATAGACATAGACGCTAAAATAGACATTTAGGCTTAAATACTGTAGTAATTACTCCCAAACTTTTCTCAAAATGATTGAAATATGCACTAATCTTTATTTTTCTCAATTCTTTCGAAAAAGATTATACAATTTTGTTGATTAATATCCTATTGATACAGGAGTCATGACATTTCAAACTACTTTGTAACGAAATTGCGTTAACGCACGAACAATTGTGTTAACGTACAATTGCATTAACTCACAATTGTGTTAGCGCACAATTGTGTAACTCACAACAGTGTTAGTGCACAATTGTGTTAGCGCACAATTGTGTTAGCGGATAATTGCGCACAATTGCGTTAGCTCACAATTGAGTTAGCTCATAATTGCGTTAGCGCACAATTGCATCAGCGCACTATTGCGTTAGCGCACTAGGAGTCATAGCCTTTGAAACTACTTTGTAACGAAATTGCGTTCACTCACGAACAATTGCATTAACATACAATTGCGTTAGCGCACAATTGCGTTAGCGTATAATTTCACTAGCGCACAATTGCGTTAGCTCACAATTTCGTTAGCTCACAATTTCGTTAGTACAATTGCGTAAGCGCACAATTGCGTTAACGCAGAATCGCATTAACGCACATTTGCGCTAGCGCACAATTGCTTTAGCGCAAAATTGCGTTAGCACACAATTGCGTTAGCACACAATTGCGTTAGCGCACACTTGCGTAAGCGCACAATTGCGTTAGCGCACAATTGCGTTAGCGCACAATTGCTTTAGCGCACAATTTCGTTAGCACACAATTTCGTTAGCACACAATTGCGTTAGCGCATTTCGCTGCTACAGTAAACTGCGCTTGAGTTGGAGTATCAGCCCACAGTTGTTTACTGCGCTACCCATGCGTATTTTAGGCTAAACTAATAAACGCTGTAATAATTAGTCCCAAACTTTTTCAAATGATTGAAGCATGCACGAACTTTTTTTGATTTTTATCAATTCTTTTCAAAGAAAATCATAAAATTTTACTAACAAATTCAATTCAATAAAAATAAACATAAATTATAAATGGCTCAAATAACCAAAACGGCCAACTGAACTAGCTTTTTTTCTTTGCTTCTATTTGCTTCTATTTGTTTTGCCAAGAAATATGGTAACAACAGCTTGTTCTAAAAGCGCCAATGTTGCCAAATTAGCTCAACATAAATAACCGAGTAACAACAAAAGCAACAACTAGTATTTAACCTTCATAAAATGCGCGACGTGAGTGCTTCATATAGCAAAAAAAAAAGAAGGAAATCCAAGCGAAGCGTAACAGAAGCTCAACTAGCAGCAAAGTCAGGCTGTTAGAAATGTAGCGTGTAGTAGGACTTCCTTTAGGCCAGCAGCAGCTTGAACGAAACACACACACACACTGACACAAACGAATGCACTGCACTTAAAACTGGGCTATTGTTTTTGTGCTTACATTCTATCGATTTTTCATGACTAACATTACACTGGGCCACAAAAGTTTACTGCCACTCAGAACGTTAAAATATTTTTTATAGTACACAACACTCGATGGAATCTGCCAGGTGCTACACACATACTAAGTTGACTGAGCTACTTATGGCAGTTTCCATGTAGTAGAGGCATAAACTGGCAAAGCCATTAACTGGTTCAAGTTTTCATTTGAATTCATAACACAAAACATAAATCGTTCGATGATGTAGAAGAAAATGAAAAGTTTTGCACACTAAAATAGTCTGTTTACTTTAACAAGAACTCGTACAAAAGGGGGAAAAAATTAATAAAAAAATGTTTGCTCTTAAGGAAACGTTTTGCAATGGAAACCTACTCAGGTTTTTTTTTTTTAGCTTAAATTCTACAGCTACTCTCTCTTTTTATTCTTTTCTCCCCAAATTTTTTTGTAATGACTGCACTGCGTTAAATATTTTGTACATTGTTCCTTGACCTTTGGCATTTTATAAGCATAGAACAAATGTAAAAAAAAAAAATATAGCAGAAGTGAAGAGCAACTTCAGCCGTCATCACCTTTAAGTGCACTAAAAATAGTCCATAGTGGTAGCAATAGCCGACCCGCTTTTGTGGCGGCTTGTTGACGGTATCCTTTTTCGTTGTCGAGAACTATTTAGTTGACACTCGACATTGCCTTGCTTTGTTGAGAGCATCATCAGATTATAAGTTTGGGCAAATGTAGTAGCGGGTTTTTATGAATTATATACAATTATAGAATTTCCTAAACGAAGCAATTTGTGCGCTGTAAAAAATAGCAAAAAAAAAAAATCTAGGGCAACAGTTGTGGTTTGAAATTATTTATTGCCTTTAAAAGTAAAAAAAAAAAAGTTTAAAGTAGCTAGTAGCAGGTCTTTGTATTTTTTCCCCTACATTTTTTTTTTTAATTTTTTATAAATGTTTTGAATTTTAAGTTTCTAAGTCAATATCAAATAGATTTCTTATCAAATTAAGTTGAACTCATGCTCATATTTTGTTATTTTAATTCTTTTGATAATGTGGGTTTGTGTATTTGCTAAGTTACCGTAGGATTTACGAATTTATCTTTTTGAGGCCGCAGAGACGTAACTGACAGAAAAGGCCTAATCAGGAAGAAATGAGGCTAGGGTATCAAGAGCAGCAGGGGAAAAAAGGCTGACTTTATAATTCTCTCGCTGATTGCTCATTGCTTCTCATAAGATTACTTTTCATCTTAAGGGGGCTGTACAGGGTTAAATATAATTTTTTTAAATATGGATTTTTTAATTTTCTTATTAGTTTGACCGATTTAATTTTCTTATTTTTTGATTAAAGTATTGATTTTGGCCTTTGATTTTTCCGTTTGACTTTTCTTTTTGTCGATTTCTTTGTAATTTGTGATTAAATATTTTCAAGTTTTTTTTTCAAATTTTCATTTTAATTTTTATTGAGTATTACGTTAATTTTAAGTTCTTGTCTATGTATTTGTTGAAGGTTTTTGGTCTTGAATCACCTGATCAGACTGAATTTTCGGTTTTTACTTTTTGATTTTGATCTTAAAATTTTTTTTGAATTTTTTGATTATCTGAATTCTAACTATTGGCTTCTTGGTCTTATGACGCTGGTTCTATTTTTTAAATTGAATTTTTAAACTGTTCTTTTTTCTTTTGAATACAATGTCATTTTCTAGATGGGATCTCTGATCTTCGCTTTTCTATAATTATTACTTTTTGATCTTGATTTTTTAACTTCACTTTCGGAATTATATTTTTTGAACTTAAATTATCGTTAAGATTTTTGAAATTATATTTTTGTTTTTAGCATTTTAGTTCAATAAGCCTATATTAGTTCACTGGATCGTCTCTAAACTTTCTGAACTTTTTAATTTTTCTGAGCTCTCTCTGATCTTTCTCAACTTTCTAGTCTTTCCTATCTTTCTGATCTTTCCGAGCTTTCTAATCTTTCTAATACTGCTGATCTTTCTGGCATTTTGATTTTTCTGATCTTACTTATCTTTCTGAGATCTTTCTTTTCTTTCTGGTCTTTCTGATCTTTCCAATCTTTCTGACCTTTTCATCTCATATTTGTTCATATTTGTTTTGCGTTGTTGATTCTAATAATTTTGTTCAATCTTTAATATTTTGATAAATGTTATTTTGACCTTGATATTTATACCCCAACGCGTACTGCTTAAGGGATATATTAACTTTGTCATTTCGTTTGTTCTTAACGCCAAGAAGGAGGCGTGGCAGGTATAGAAAAATATATATATTTTTGCATCACCTGTGTCCGCCTGTCTGTCCGGCTGTCGACTCGATTACCGCCGTAATTTTAAGCTATCGCGATTAAGTTCAAAATATAAGTTTATTTTTAAAAAAGGAAGACGAAGTTCTTAAATGGGCCTACCTCCCATACAAAGTGACTTTATTTTAACCGTTAAATGTCTTCAAACTCCACAAATTTAAAAGAATTCCTTGAAATTCGGCACGTAAGCTTTGATCTTCAATTTAAATATATGAAATTTGGAAAAATTGGATAAAAACCACGCCTACCTCCTATACAAAGTGATGTCATCAAAATAGGAAAACTTTCGTTAATATATAAAACTGAATGTCATCGTGCATGTCGTGGCTAAAGACTTCGTATATACTTCAATATGGCCGCGGGGAGATATTTTAGTTTCTGTACCCTGCCGAAGCTCCATCCTTACTAGTTTTACTTTGACTTCTTGATTTCAGTCTTTATGGCTAGTCTTTTTAGATCTTCTCTCTTTTTCACGATTCTTGTTTTATAAACTATTTGATTTGTCTTATTTATCTATACTTTTTGATTTTTGATGATCTTTCTGATGTTTCTGATCATTCTAATCCTTCCGATCTTTCTGACGTTTCTGATTTATCTGATCTTTCTAATCTTTTTGATCTTTCGTATTTCTGAGCTTTCTGATCTTTTTAATTTTTCTGATCTCTTTGATCTTTCTGAACTTTCTAATCTTTCATGTTTTGCTGATCTTTCCGAGATTTATGATCTTTCTAATTTTTCTAGTCTTTCTGATCCTTCTGGTATTTCTGATTTCTCCGATCTTTCTTATCATTTTGATGTTTCTTATCATTTTAATCTTTCTTTTCTTTCTCGTCTTTCTTTTCTTTCTCTTCTTTCTGAGCTTACCACTCTTTCTGATCTTTCTGATGTTTCGAATCTTTCCAATTTTTCTGATCCATCTAATCTTTATGTCCTTTCTAATTTATATGATCTTCGTAATCTTTTTGATCTTTTTTCTTTCCGATCTTTCTGAGTCTTTCGATCTTTCTGATTTTTCCAATCTTTCTAATCTTTTTGTTCTCTCCAATTTTCTGATCTCTCTCATATTTCTGATCTTTGAATGATTTCAACATGTTTTACCTTGCTATCCGGACTATTTGTTTTGATTTGTTGATACTAATGATTTGGTTCAGGTAAAGTTTTGTTCAGGTAAACTCTTAATTTTTGGCTCCATATTTTTCCTATGACTTTTTGATTTCAGCGTTTTAAGCTATTAGTTTTAGATCTTCTCTCGCTATATCACGACTCCTTGATCTATAGACTATGTGATTTTGTTTATTTATTTACTAGTATAAAAGCCCGTCCTACGACGGGTTGGGGAACATTAACACTAAACTGTAATTATTTTTTGCTATTTTTACAGTGATTTTACAACTGTTCTGATAAATGTTCAGCCTGAAAGTATGCACATACATAAAAGGCAAGCATGTCACTGATAAGAATAAAAACAAATGCTGTGCATACTTTCAGGCTGATCGCGCAGAGCAATGTGCTTGCCTTTTATTTTATTTTTATTATATTTCATGTTTCTGATATTTTTTATGCTTCTGATATTTCGTTTCTTTATGAGCGATATCTCTCATCTTTCCAATCTTTCTTACCTATATGATCTCTCCGATATTTTTGATTTTTCTTATCTTTCTGATCTTTTCGATTTTTCTGATCTTTTTGTCTCTCTGACTTATGCGATCTTATTAATATTTCTGATCTTTCTTTTTTTTTTTTTGATTTTTTTGAGGTTTCCGATCTTTCCAATCTTTCTAATCTTTCTGATCTTACTGATCTTTCTGAGCTTTCCGTTCTTTTTGATCTTTCCAATCTTTACTAACCCTTCTGATCGGTCTGATTTTTCTGATCTCTCTGTTCTTTTTACCTTTGACTGATTTCGACATTTTTTTATCTTAGTATCTTGACTATTTGTTTTGATTTGTTGATTCTAATTATTTTGTTCTGGTAAAATCTTTTCATTTTTTTTTATTTCGTTCTTGAATATTTTTTTTTTGACTGACTGATTTCAGCGTTTGGATTTTGAATTGAACTTTTGATATTCTCTTTTCTATCAAGCCTCCTTGATCTATAGACTATTTGATCTTATCTTAATTATGTATGCTTTTTTTAGATCTTTCTGACCTTTCTTATCTATTCGATCTTTCTGATTTATCTGATCTTTCTGATTTTTCTGATCTTGATCTTACCGATCTTTTTGATCTTTCATATATTTCTAATCTTTCTGATCTTTCTGGTCTCTCTTATCTTTCTGATCTTACTGATCTTACTGATCTTACTGATCTTACTGATCTTACTGATCTTTCTGATTTTTCGTATTCTGATTTATCCGATCTTTTTGATCTTTCAGATCTTCTGACCTTTTTGATCTTTGGTATCTTTCTGATTTATCCGATCTTTTCATTCTTTCTGAACTTTTGTTTCTGCCTGATCTTTCTGATTTCTCTGATCTCAGGCTGATTTCAACATTTTTTATCTTGATATCTTGACTATTTGTTTTGTTGATCCTAATAAATTTGTTCAGATTAAGTTCGTTCTTTTAGAATCTTTTATATTGTTTTTTTTTTTATTTGTACCTTAACGTTTTTATTTTGACTTATTGATTTCAGCATTTGGAGCTAGTATTTTTAAGCGCGAGTTTTGACACATTGAATTTTTGATCTTATTTCTTTTTCATCAGACTCCTTGATCTACATATTTAATTTTGTTTTATTTATCTATACGTTTTGATGATTTTTCTGATATTTCTGATCTTTCGTATCTTTCTGATCTTTCGAATCTTTTTAATCTTGCTAATCTTTCCGATCCTACTGATTTTTTTTGTCACTCTGACCTGTCTGATGTTCTGACTTTCCACTCATTTTGACATTTTTATCTTGCTATTTTGACAATTTGTTTTGATTTGTTGATTTTTTTGATTTTTAGTTAAGTTTTTAGTAAGGTATAAGCTTAATTTCCACTTTTTTTACCTTGACCTTGATTTTGAATTTTTGTTTTGATTTTTAGACTTCAGTGTTTGGAGCTGATATTTTTTGAGCTTTTTGAGCTAATACTGAGTTTTTGATCTTCACTCTTTTTATCACGACTCCTTGATTTGTTAATTGATGAAGCTAATTTTTAATGTTGACTTGAGTTTTTTTTTTATATTGTCTCTTCAATTCTTGAGATTGTTTTTTTGATCGTGACTAAACTTTTCTACTGATCTCATACATTGATTTTGCTCTGATTTTGTCTCTTTTTATCTTTCTGGTTTTAATTTGTTGGTTATCAATTTTTATTCTTTTTATACTGATCTAGGTTTTTCGATTAGATTAGTTTTCTTTATTTTTGTTTCTGTTTTTTTTTTATTCCTCCCCTTATATCAAAATAACTAAATATCTTCTTTTCTTTGGTGAAAAACGTAGTATTTAATTTAAGCTTTAGGACTTACAACAGCTGTAAACATGAAAATATTTTGTGCTTTATTTTCGTTCAAGTTGCGGAGCCAGCTTTTGAACATAAAAAACTGCTGTGTGTGGCGCTACGTAAAAAATTTCCAAATTTTGTTAATATTTGTACCACGTATTTTGTTTTGCTTTTTCTTTTCTTTTTTAATTGCTTATTTCAGTAAATGACATAAATTTTGGCATGTTTTGTTAAAATTCATTATCTTATCATTGGGCGAAACATGTTTAAACAAGATTCACTTTTATTAAAATAGCTAATAATTGAGCAACAAAAAAACACTTGCGGCAACACAAAAACGACGCTAGTTGGATAAGGGTAGAAAAAAAAAAAATAAAAAAATATTGCAACTACTGCCACCCAGCACGGAAAACCAAACAAAGTGCTCATCAGACAACTTGCGTCATGCAGGAAAAACACATCAATTACTGAATTTTACCTTATTATTTGTTGTTGTTTAATGTAAATATTTAAACAAATGTTTAAATGCTATAATAATGAGGAGTTGTTGTTTTTTGTTTTTATAACTAAAAACTTGTTTCACAATATTTTTTGTTTATACGCGTTCTTTTATTTAAATATAAAAAAAACCCGTTTTTACATCTAAACAGGCAAAGTTTTTCATAGACTTTTTTCCTATTTATTTTTTTTTTGTTTGAAAATTTTCTGCACAGATGTTTTTTAAAAAGCAATTTCTGCGAACATTGACTTTTCGTCTTACATGTACTTAGTCGTGTTTTCTTTTGCGCTCTATTCTTTAAAAATCTAATTTTTGTATTTGTGTTTCTTTGTAATTTTAGTTCATTTTCAAAATTTTAAAAATTTATTTATATGCAATAAAATGTTTAAAATTTTTTTTTTCTGCACTAAAAATAGATTCAATTTTGTTGTATATTTGAGATCATAACTTTTCTTCTTATTTTGTCTTGTTTTGTTCCTGGCAATTTTTAAAATTTATTTTCTAGTAGCGCGTCTGCTTCATGTCAGTTTATAAGCAAGTTTTGTCGTCTGTTGCTGACTGTCTGTCGCACAGTGGAAGAAAAATCAACTGTTCCACACTTATTATTTTTCTCTTCGTAAAATTCTTTTTTAAAAGTTTGTGTTTTAGTTATCTATCAATCTGTGTGACCGGATTTTCGATTTTCATTTAAAATTTTTTTAATATTTTTGTATTGAAGATGTAAATTTTTACTAAAAACAGTTTCAAGTACTCATAAAATAATCTTTACTAAATGAAATTTTATGAAACAAAAAATACTAATAGTTCAAAGAATGCGTTCAAATTTTTACATAATTTTATTGAAAAAAATGTATCAAAATAAGAGTCGAAAATCAAGCTAGACAGATTAGTAGAGAATTCAAAAGCAAACAATAACATAAAAGGTTTCTTTTAACTTAATTTTTTTCAATATTTTGGTTCAATTTTAGTTTGAAAAACTTGATTTTTGGTAAAAGTTACTTTTTCAAAAAAAAAAAAAAAAAGGTAAAAAGACAGACAGAAACCTGTCAAAAATCAGAAAAATCTGTCAGAAAATCAGAAAAGCAAAACTTTTAAAAAAATAAAGGACAAAGTTTCGATAGTATCGTAACTGTAGACGTAAAATTGCTTTTTATGCAGTTATAGAGAAGTATAAGCTTTTCTATAAACCTTCCTTGCTCTGTTTATTTTAAGCATTTTGCCTTTGTTTTATTTTTATTGCTAAAGATTAACAAAAAGCATAACCAACGACAAAAACGAAAGCAACTGATATGTACTATTTATATATGGCACAATAAAATAAGATAGCATCACGGGTAAGACATAAGGTAAGGACAGCTGTCAAAACGCAATTGCCCGCTTTTTTTTCTTACACAATTGTGAATTTTTCTTCGTAGAATTTTCTCTTTGTTGTACTTTATTAAAGAGGTGACAAAATCCAATATTATATATGCGTTTCATTCGCCATATTACGGATATTTCGTCATTCATTTTATCTTTGTACGATGAATATTAAGGCTGTAGTTATAGCCCAAAAAGTGAACAAAAACGTTGCATGTGCTTGGAAAAATTTACGAAAAAGTACTGAGGGTCAAAATCGCGATGCAAGACGTAATTCTACTACAAAACGTACCGCTAGCTCAAACTTTACGACTAGAATATCAGTTTGGTTGGAACTATAGCACTTAGTTTTTGCTATTTTATAATTTTAGTAGAGAAGTGACTAAATTTATTAAAGAAAGATATTCGTTTCATTTGCCATGTAACTGATATTTGGAGATATATTTCATCTTTGTACGATGAATATTAAAGGATGTAGTTATACTTCAAAAAGTGAACAAAAACATTGCATGTGCTTGAAAAATTTTGCGAAAAATACCACTATACAAACCGCACTGTTAGATGTAATTCTACGACAAAACGTTCCGCTAGCTTAAATTTTACAATTTTTAAAAATTAATTTACGGATATTTTGGCAAATATTTTATCTTTGTACGATGAATATTAAAGACTGTAGATATACCCCAAATAGTGAACAAAAACGTTACATGTGCTTGAAAACATTTGAGAAAAAGATCCACATACAAAACGCGCTCTACGACGGTAATCTACGTCAAAACGTTCGGCTAGTTGGAACTTTACGACCAGAAAATCAATATTTGCTATATTGTGACTTTATTAAAGGAATGACTAAAGTTATTAGAGAAAGATATTCGTTTCATTCGCCCACGTAACTGCTATTTTGTTGTCTTTAATTTTATTTTATCTTTGTACGATGAATATTAAAGGATGTAGGTATACCCCAAACAGTGAACACAAACTTGAAAAAATTTACGAAAAAACAAAAGAGACCCAAAAGACCACAAACCGTGCTTTAAGACGTAATTCTATTGGTAAAAGTTCCGCTAGCTCAAATTTTTCGATCAGAAAATCAATTTGGATGGAACAATGGGTCTCAGATATTGCTATTTTTTGACTTTATTAAAGGAATGACTAAAGCAATGAGAGTAAGATATTCGCTTCATTCGCCATGCTACTGATGTTTGGTTGTATATTTTATCTTTGTACGATGAATATTAAAGACTGTAGATATACTTCAAAAAGTGAACAAAAACGTTACATGTGCTTGACCAAATTTTCGAAAAGGAAACCCATTCAAACATGCACCCATATATACATGCATTGTAAGATGCAATTTTGTGTCAAAACGTTCCGCTAGTGGACCAGAAAATCAATTTGAATATAATGATAGGTTTTAGATTTTGCTATTTTGTGATTTTATAAAGGAAGTAGCTAAAGTTATTAAAGACAGCTATCCGTTTCATTCGTCATGTAACTGATATTTTGGCATATATTTTATCTTTGTACGATAAATATTAAAGGCTGTAGGTATACCCCAAAGAGTGAACAAAAACCTGAAAAAATTTGCGAAATAGACTTTCAAACCGCGCAGTAAGACGTAATTCCAAGTCAAAATGTTTCGCTAGCTCAAATTTAACGACCAGAAAATCAATTTGTTTGCTACAGTTGGTCTTTGTCCCACGGTGGTGTGTCGGGTGAAATAAATTTCCTGAAAATTAAACTTGAAAATTTTGTTTTGAGTGGTTGTAGGAGAGATTTTACGTTATTTGTTTGTAATTTACACACTTTTGCATTTTTATACCACTTCGCCTTTTCAAGGTTTTTGCTTTTGTGTTTTTATTTTGATACGCACGAACAATTTTAATTTGGAGTCATTTTTTTTTGTTTCCATGTAATTCAATCAAAATTGTTTTCTTTCAAAGTTGTGTGTGTGTGTCATTGTTTCTTTTAGAAATTGCTAATTTCATTAAAATATTACAAAAAAATTTATCAAACAAATTAAATAATTAAATCAAATAATTAAATCAAATAATTAAATTTTATTTGTATTATAAAACATAATATCAATCTTCATATGACTTATTTCTGTATCTTCTGGTTGAAATTTTGGCTTTAATGAAGTAATAAAGTATGTTTCATATATTTCTTTAAATATTGTCTATACAAATGAAAAAAGCCTCAACTCACCTATTTTTCTTTTTATTGTTTTATTTATTGTTATCATTTGAATAGCAAAATATTTAAACATCAATGTTTGCATAGCCCGCCTGTGCATATGCAACGAAATTGTGCATTGTTCATTTGCTTACTTGCTGAATTGTTAACGGTATTGTTATATAACAGTTTTTGCTTTCCGCTTTCAAGTTGCATTTGTTTGACTTTAGCTTAATTGTTCGATTTGTAAACAATTGAAGTGGAATAAAAGACAAAACAGCAACACGTGACCCGACTGTAAAGCTTTAAAGCTTATTAAAAATGTCTATAACGCGTAAACTTATTTACAATTGTCAGCTGATTATCGATTCGAAAAAAACGGATAAAGAAGAGCTACTTGTTCAAAGCATAAAAAGTTTCAGCAAAAAAAAAAAAACAACAAATTTTCCAGACTTAAGTCGGTGTGTCAAATTCGATTAACGAGTCAAATGAAGGTCAGATCGAAGGTATCGATTTACCTTGTGCTGAATATACATATGCATAATTTGAGGAAATTACAACAATTTTTTTGCAAATTTTAAACTTTTATATTGAGTACAAAATTTACAAAATTACAATTAACAATTTACAATTTACAAAAACTGAAAAATTGTTTAACTTGTAAATGAGTTTTAAAGAAATAAAAAAAAAATCACTGTGTAATTAACATATTCAGCCCAATTATGAAAGATTTTCTCCCAGGAGTTGTTAAAGGGAGTTTCCGTTTTTAAGACAAAGTTTAAAAACTTTTTGGAAATTTTTAATGCAAATTTGTTCATCAACCGTCAATATTCATGAGTGTAAAATAAAAAAAATTCGATGTCTTTATCTGCTATCTTAAAAACGGAAATTCCCTTTTACAACTCCCGGGAAAAAATGTTTCATAATTGAGCTGATTATTTTAATCTTTTACTATGCTGTTCCATCTAATTTTCCAATTTTACAACCAACAGATAAACCAATAAACGATATTTTTGCTTTGATTTAATCCAATTTGTGGCATTTATTTCATCAATTCTCTGAATAGCATGTAAATTTATTTCTGTTTCATATGAATAAATATAAACAAAACGAAATGGATGTTGAACAAACCGTATCTAAAAAAATAGAACAAAAATCAAACAAATCGTTACGAATTCAACTGGATTGAATACAAAATTTATCGAAACGAATCGAATTCTTCTATGCGCACATGTTGTCTGCCTGCCTGCTGCGTGTCTGTCTGTCTGCCTGATTTATTTATAGCCAACAGCAATTGTTGCAAGTGAATATTGTTACATGTAGTTAAATATATTTACTACACTCTTTTGTACACACACATAAACACACCTTACACTCCATACTGCTCTCACAAAATGTAACCATTTTTTGTTGACTTTTTCTAGCAATTTTTTCAAACATGTATTTTGTTCAGAGGAAAAAGTATTTGTGCACTGTCATGAAAGACGATGACAACGATTTGATTTTCAACAAAAGCTAAAAAAGGAGATAAATGTTGTAAATCCCTAAGGCTTTATTTTTTATTCATCTGTTTTGAATTGAAATCTATGAATATTTCAAATATAAAAATTGTAAATAAAATAAAAATGCTATAAACCGTGAAGGAAGGTGATTTAAAATTAATTTTAAAGATGAGCTAAAAAGTATTTATTATTTTGCGACTTTATTAAAGAAGTGTTTCATTCGCCATCTTACTGATATTTCGGCATATATTTTATCTTTGTTCGATGATTATTAGAGGCTGTAGATATATTCAATAGAGTACACAAAAACGTTGCAAGTGCTTGAAGAAATTTGTGAAACAGACCGCCATATAATAAACCGCGCTGTAAGACATAATCCTACGCCAAAATGTTTCTCAAGCTGCAATTTTATGACCAAAAAATCAGTTTGGATCGAACAATAGGTCTTAGATATTGCTATTTTTTGTTTTTATTAAAGAATTGACTAAAGTTATTTACGATAGATATTATTAAAGAATTGACTAAAGTTATTTACGAAAGATATTCGTTTCATTTGCCATTTCACTGATATTTCGGCATATATTTTATCTTTGTACGATGAATATTAAAGGCTGTAGATATACTCCAAAGAGTAAACAAAAACGTTGCATGTGATTAAAAAACTTGTGAAATAGAAAGATAGAATAATTTTAATTACATTAGTTGTTAAAATCGATAACAATTAAATACTTTAGTTTTTTTAAATCTGATATATGTATTTTTAATCAATTTGTCTTTATATCAATCAATATAAAAGTGGATGAATTTGAAATTTGATAAGTTTTAAATTCGTTAAATTGATAATTTTTTAAGTCGATAAATTTAGAATTCGATGTAAATATAATCGAATGTTGTGATTTCTTTTTATGCAGACTTAAAATAAAAGCTTAAGAGTGCAAAAAAATTGTAAAGTTTACATTCGATAATTTTAAAACGATACATTTTTAATTCGAATGATAAACCTGAACAAAAATTAAAATTCGATATTTCAAAAGCGATAAATTTGAATTTCGCTATATTGAAAATGTATTTAATGTGGGAAAAACCGTATAATATGCAAAAAGTTTTAATCATCGATGACTCAATATTAAATATTTGTCTTAAAATATATACCTCTATTTTTTATCCTGGTATAGAAGACTCAGTGTCGCGAGTATTGTTATCGAATTTCGTTTACCTCCATAATGAAGCTCCCAATAAAGCTCTAAAAGTATGCAACATATTTTGTTAGCTACCAAAAAAATTAGCTACCAAAAATTGAGGTAAAATATTTTAGTTATATTATGTGAATACGAAAAAGTTTTTCTACAGGAATTTCAAGCTTTTAAGTTGTATTTTCGAACTCAGTCAAAAGTTTTAAATTTTGAAGAAAATTTGAAAATAAGATTGACATAGTTTAAATGAATTATCAAAGCTCAAAGTATCAAAAAATAAAAACTCTAGAATAAACAAATTATGTAAGAATTTCGAGCTATTTTCGAGCTTATACTTATACTTATACTTATACTTATACTTTTACTTATACTTATACTTATACTTATACTTATACTTATACTTATACTTATACTTATACTTATACTTATACTTATACTTATACTTATACTTATACTTATACTTATACTTATACTTATACTTATACTTATACTTATACTTATACTTATACTTATACTTATACTTATACTTATACTTATACTTATACTTATACTTATACTTATACTTATACTTATACTTATACTTATACTTATACTTATACTTATACTTATACTTATACTTATACTTATACTTATACTTATACTTATACTTATACTTATACTTATACTTATACTTATACTTATACTTATACTTATACTTATACTTATACTTATACTTATACTTATACTTATACTTATACTTATACTTATACTTATACTTATACTTATACTTATACTTATACTTATACTTCTACTTATACTTATACTTATACTTATACTTATACTTATACTTATACTTATACTTATACTTATACTTATACTTATACTTATACTTATACTTATACTTATATTTTCGAGTTATGTTCGAGCTCCTCAAAAATAATGTCGAGGTTCCGAAAAACTAAATGTTTTTTTTTTAAATACAATACAAATTCGAAATACTTCATATTTTACCAGTGTATGAAAGGACATTTCCACAATTTTCCCATAAACTACTACGTTTGTCGGGAGCTCGAAATTAATTTTGAACAGCTTGAAAGTATTTCAAAATTCTAATACGATAAAGATTCGAGGAACTTCATAGAAATTTCACCTTAAAAATTGATTTCTTGTAAAATATTTTCTAGCATTTTCTATGACACGAAAATCACTGAAGGGGTTAAACTCGACTTAAGTTTTCAATCGGTAGTAATAATAATGAAAAAAGTCACTTCTAAATTATAAATCATCAAGTTGTGGCTCGCCGATTTCTAAGGTCTATTTTAAAGTGACAATTGAAATAATTGTAGTGAATATGAACGATGAAAGAATATTTAGGATTCCAAAAGAATCAGTTGGGTGTTGTTTAGTTTAGAGTCAGCAACATCGATGAATGTTGCGATTATTTGTTTGAGGACTTGCTTTTTTGTCACGTCTTATTCCGATCTCTCATGTTTCTATATATATATATATATATAGAGTTAAACAAAGAATAGCTAAATCGCATAAAAATAAGAAACTTACATTTATAGCGGCTTCCATTTGTTTTTGTGTGATGTTTGTAAAAAACTATAAGCTAATAATAAAATTAGCTGTCAAAACCAAACCGAACAAAGGGTACGTTCAGAGAGAAAAAAAATTAATATCAGTTCACAATAGATGCACTGAGGTCGAATTTTGTTAGGTTGCGAACATAGTGAAAGTCGGTTCCGACAGGCAGGCAGATCAGATCAGATCAGAAAACACATTAGCGCAAAAGAGATGCATGACTCGGTTCTTTATTGCTTCAATGTGAAAATCTGATCTGATCTGCCTGCTCGTCTGAACCAGCGTTCACTATGTTCTCAAACTTAGATTTGTTTTATTACCATGAAATCTTAAAAGTAGCTTATAATCATCGAACTAAATTTGGGTTTAGAAATAAGTTTTTACGTGTCTATTACGAAGAGCGGCCATTGAATTTAATCTGTGTAAAGAAACCTTAAATCATGCAATACAGGAATAAAATTAGAAATTTAAACTTTATGTATATTGTTAATATAAAATTTTCCTTTACATTAACACCATTTTTATTTCTGCTTCTCCGTTTGATATTTTCAATTGTTATAATTTACTCATTACGTTGCTGGACGTCAGGATTGCGCGGATTTCTTTTTGTTTATTCTTTGTGTGCAATGAAGTAATTTTCATCATTAAAAATGTAAATTTTATTTGCCTGTCAGCTTGAGCTGGCAGCCCGCGGCCTGCCACTCTGGAGCTCCATCGCTAGCTGAGACAAAATACAAAAACTTAATAAAAAAAAAAAAAAAAATATGCGCAAAAGCAATAATATAATTTGAGGCTTTGCACTCTAATATTTTGATTAAAGTAGGTCACTATAAAGAAAACTGCGTTGCTTTTTTTTTAAGTGTAATTGTTTTGGATGAAACATTAATTTTGCTTGCAAGGGAAAGTAATTAGATTGTTTTGACTGGTCGAAGGTTCTGTATTTTCAAACTGAATTTAATAATTTTGATTTAAATTTAATTTAACATGCCAAGCTTATTATTGTATTGTAATAAGTGATTCACTTTCGAAACGTTTTGAAGAATGCATGACTAAATTAAAGTGAAGAAATCAATATTTGCTCCTTTTACTATTTTTTTTTTTTTCATTAGAGGCAAATTGTGTGCAAACACCCACAGACTTGTATAATGTATGTATGTTGTTCTTGTATAATTTTAACACTGTCTGATTAAATTTTAACGAGTGTTAAATAAATGCGTGTAAAAAAAATTGAACTTTTCTTATTTATTGTTATGTTATGCTATGTTATGCTATGTTATGTTATGTTATGTTATGTTATGTTATGTTATGTTATGCTATGTTATGTTATGCTATGTTATGTTATGTTATGTTATGTTATGTTATGTTATGTTATGTTATGTTATGTTATGTTATGTTATGTTATTTTATGTTATGTTATGTTATGTTATGTTATGTTATGTTATGTTATGTTATGTTATGTTATGTTATGTTGTTATTTTGTGAACCAAAGAGGGATCATAGTCTTCTTGAACACTGGAACGCAGTGTACATACTTCAACCCAAATGGCAGCTCAGTAATTGATCTGACATTTGCCTGTAGTGATCTGTGCACTCAAGTGCAGTGGCAAGTAAGCGACGTCTACACGCATAGCATAGACACCCTCATAGCGAGCCATCATACACGATTGAAACGCTTGATGAAGGTATCTTCACAACAATGATGGTTGACATACACCTCACTAGCTCAGTGCAGAATATGGCTACGCAGCGATGATGTTGCGAAGACCAAGTAAGCACCACCACGAGCCTGTGTATGGTGGTCCGCCGAAATCGCCGAAGCACGCAGCCAATGGCACCAAGCCAGAAGAAGTTACTACCGCGCCAGAGGGAGTGACATGTTCGAAGAACTGCGCGAGGTCTATAGAGAGCGCAGGAAGCTGCTTAAACAAAAGATACGTTCGAGGAAGCGCGAGTGCTTTTTACAGTTATGCGACGAAGCTGACGTAACCCCATAGGGTACCGCATATAAACTGGTAATGAAAAAGATGAAGTCGTATGGACGACCACCACCCACGTGCCCTCACATATTTAGCCGCATTGTAAGTGTGCTCTTCCCGCAACAACTACTGATGCAGCCCGTCATTGATCATGGTGACGTGCAACGCATTTCCATGGTAACTGCACAAGAGGTTATGAAAATTGTCAATGCTATTCATAACGACAAGGCTTTAGATCCCGATAAAACGCCGAACCGCGCACTAAAAATGGCCATCGCAGCCCAAACACAAGCTGTCGTACAGCTTGTTTCACAGAGGGCATATTCCCCGCACAATGGAAGACATAAAAGCTTGTTCTAATACTAAAAGGTGGCGGCTGTCTTGAGGATCTACACGACAAAACACCTTGAAAAAGTCGAGGCGCTCAGTAGTGTGGCGATTGGCATTAAATATAACTGGCTTATGTCAGTGGGTCTTTGTCTAAAAGACCAGAAATTGCAAGCATCAATGTTAATGGAATGCTGGTGCAATCAAAGGAATTCATTAAATACCTTGGCGTGATAATTGACTCCCAATTAACATATAAACAGCATCTCCAGTATGCCCACAAAAAAGCATCAGACGCATGCATGGATTTATCGAGAATAATGCCGAATACGAGAGGCCCCAACAGGCGCGCAGGACACTACTCCTTAATGTAGTACGATCCACCGAGATGTATGGGTCAAAGGTGCGGACCACAGCAATAAAAACGAAGTCATGCCGACGTAGTGTTGAATCAGCACACAGACTTGGCGCACTCAGGGTATGCTGTTCTTTCAGAACAGATACCTATCGATCTTCTAGTAGACGAAAACGCTGTTCGCAGCCAATAGCGAAAGCCCAACAGTTTGCAAAAGACTTGCACGGGAGAGAAGCTTGCTAAAATGGGCAGGATCGCTGGAATAGTTCAGTAAATGGTCGGTGGACACATCAGCTCATCCCTAACACTGCCGCTTGGTTTGGTAGAACTCACGGCTCCATGAACTTCTACATTACGCAGATTTTAAGCGGGCACGGTTGCTTCAGGGCATATCTGCACATATACAAACACGTAGGAGATTCCTATTGTACCCAATGCGACGGAAGTATACCAGAAGACGCGGCCCATGTCCTCTTCGAATGGCCCTAGTTCCAAAATGCCAGACTTGAGGCTGCGGTCAGTCTCGGCGAAACGGTGACTGGTCAAAACTTGCTTACCCTTTTGCTGAGAAATGAAGCTAACTGATCAGTGGTTAGCACCCTAGCACGACGGATTATCGACGAACTGCGAAGAGTTGAGCGTTCGCGAAATAGATAAGGTGGAGGTTATAGACAAGTCCATGATCCTATAGAATACGGACATAAGTCCATCAGTTTCCAGCTTAGTGCTGTTTCCATACTCCGTGAATTCATGCTTTACGGCGGTCCCACTGGGCTTATACAAGGACGCAGATTCAATGCGGAGGTAAGGTTTAGTGCGTTAGAATCGCACACTCCCACTTGCACGGTGGCGCCTTTTGAAGGTTCCCCCTTCTCGAATAAAATAAAAAAAAAAGGTTAGATTAAGTTATTTTAGGTAAGTTTAATTTAGTTTAGTTTAGGCTAGTTTAGTTTAGGTTAGACAAGGTTAGGCTAGGCTAAGCTAGGTTAGGTTGGGTTGGGTTAGGTTAAGTTAAGCTAAGCTAGATTAGGCTAGCTTAGGTTAGGTTAGGTTGGTTGGGTTGGGTTAGGTTAGGTTATATTATGTTATGTTAGGAAAGGTAAGGTTAGGAAAGGTAAGGTTAGGTTGGGTTGGGCTAGGTTGGGTTAGGTTAGATTGGGTTAGGTTAGAATGGGTTAGGTTGGGTTAGGTTAGGTTAGATTGGGTTAGGTTAGATTGGGTTAGGTTAGATTGGGTTAGGTTAGATTGGGTTAGGTTAGATTGGGTTAGGTTGGGTTAGGTTAGATTGGGTTAGGTTGGGTTAGGTTAGGCTAGCTTAGGTTAGATTGGTTTAGATTAGGTTGGGGTAGATTAGGTTGGGTTGGAGGTTGAGTTAGGGTGTTGAGTTAGGTTATGTTAGGTAAGGTAAGGTTAGGTAAGGTAAGGTAAGGTAAGGTAAGGTAAGGTAAGGTAAGGTTAGTCTAGGTTATATTAGGTTATGTGAGGTTATATTAGGTTGAGTTGGGTTGAGTTAGATTAGGTTGAGTTGGGTTGAGTTAGATTAGGTTGAGTTGGCTTAGGTTAGGTTGGGTTAGATTAGGTCGGGTTAGATAAGGTTAGGTTGGGTTGAGTTGGACTAGGTTGGGTTGGGTTAGATAAGGTTAGGTTGGGCTAGATAAGGTTGGGTTGAGTTAGGTTAGGTTAGATAAGGATGGGTTAGGTTAGGCTTGGTTAGGTAAGGTTGGGTTAGGTTAGGTTAAGTTGGGTTGGGTTGATTTAGGTTAGGTTGCGTTGAGTTGGTTGGGTTAGATTAGTTTGGGTTAGGTTAGGTTAGGTTCGGTTCGGTTCGGTTAGGTTAGGTTAGGTTAGGTTAGTTTAGGTTAGGTTGGTTTAGATTGGGTTGGGTTGAGTTGGGTTGGGCTAGGTTGGGTTTGGTTGGGTTGGGTTGGGCTAAGTTTAGTTATATTAGTTTAGCTTAGTGTAGTTAAGTTTAGTCAACACTTGATAAGTATTTTCTTTATAGCTTGCCGAAAGCATAATATGAGTTTATGTGTTAGTGCGGTGGGGCCTACACTTTAAATGACTTCATATGTAATTTTCTCTTCCAACATTTCTAAGCAAACCTAATATAATTAATTATTTATCCTCTAACAAAATATTCTCTGCATAGATAATTTTCCGTTTCCTTTAATTTGTCTTCAAATAAAGATGAATAGATTAATTCACTTAAATTCTATACATAAGCCGCCTAAAACTACAGATTTTTGTTTTGCTTTTTAGACATGCTATATAAATAAATATATATATATAATACATATATTTATATATTTTTATATATATTATATATATATATATATTTTTTTTCTATATATATATATATATGTTTGATAAATCGCTTTGCCCTAAAAGCTGCCTAAAAATATGCAGCATTTAGATAATGAAAGCGTTGCGCTTGAATAAAAAGATACACAAATCGAAATAACTTGGAATAATTCTTTTCAATTTTATTTATTTTTCTTGCGTTTTTTTTTCGATATGCTTTTAGAGTTTTAGACTTTGGACGCCACTACCTCCTCCTAGCTTTGAGTTAATTTATTTGTACTAACGTTGCTTTCTATTTTTATTGTTTTTTTTTTCCCATAATCTTTATACCAAGAAATCAATTTTTTATGCGCGTCATCAAAACAACTGATGGGCGTGCGGTTGGTTAAATATTTTTTTTTTAGCTGCTGTCTTTGCACTTCAATATTTTTTATATTCAATTTGCTTTTATTGACGCTAACGCAGATTACGTCGGATAAATTATCATCATGCAATGAAGACAGTTGCGGCGTTGTATGTTTTTAAACTCTTAAATGTTTATGTTAGATGTTATGCCATATAAAGGTTGAAGTCAACAGCTTCTAACTCGCTACTGGTCGCCATGTATGGCAGTACTCAAAAATATTTCGTATTTTAATTATGTCATGATACACTGTTGGAGGTATTAAAAAACAAATTTTATTTGCCAAAAAATTTATTTGAACTATTGGAGAAAACACGTCACTAATCACTGGCTGCGTTTTTATAAGCTATCAGTTGGGTGAAAACAAAATAGAAGAGCTTTTGTCTTTCAACTCTGGGTTTTTCTAAGAATCCTTCTACTGTGCACCTCTTCACTACAACGAAGCTATTAGTCGAGGCTCTTTTTCCTTCCTTTTTAAAATTCTGCCGCTCCTTTACTTAATAATATTAGCATAAGCTCTGGAGCGCATAACTTTTGTTTTTTTTTTTCTTTTTCATTCTAAAGAGTTGTCTTGTGTAGTTGAAAAAGTGGAAGAAAACATAGCAGCATCATTATTATTCTCTGTTGATGTTATGCAAAAAAATCAGGTCATGAAATGAGGTTTCATATATTTTTTTTGTTTTTTGCTTCCCATACATCCTCACACATATTATTTCAATGTGCACTCCTTTTTATGAGCTTGTTGAAAAATAAACATAAAATCTGGAGATAAAGCAGAGTCTGTCTGGTGGCACTTCCTGACAAGCAACTCATTTATGCAAATTAACACCGACAGAAAATAAGATAGAAAATTAAAATATAAAAATGTGTGTTAGATTAATGCGTATATTTTGCTTAGAATTGTAATTTTTTCTTTTCTTAATTTTTCATACTATTTCATGCATACTTCATGCTATTTAGGAAAATTCATCTTAGTTAATATTTAGTTATTACTTCTTTTATTACTACTTAATCTAACTTCTAACTTCTTATGTTTGCTTCTTACTTCTCGCTACTTGCTTCTTGCTTGTTCTTAAGTTCTTCTTACTTTTTAGTTTAAAATTCTTGCTATTAAGCTTTTACTTCTGACCATTTACTTATAACTTCTGGCTTGTTCTACCTAAGAATCTTCTGTTGCTCTATTTATTTCCACTGCTTATCTTGCAACTCTGTTGCATTTTAATTTTCAACTCTTTGCTTGTCTTTTGAAACAACTCCTGCTGCTTCTTCTTCTAAGCTTTCTTCAGTCTAAATAGCTACTTCAAAATAAACAGCGATGCTAACTAAGCACAAACAGCGGCATCCACTGCTGGCTGTGTTGCTTTGTCTGCCTGTGTGACGGACGTTGGTGGCAAGAGCTGTCATAAAGTAAAAAATTGTTATTTGCAAAAAATGTTGAGCACAGAGAAAAAATTCACATGCAGTGAATGAAATGAAAAACAAGAATGCAACCCATATCTCGTCAACCCATTTGTGCAAACATGTGATAAAATGTGTTGCTCCATGCCCACTCATTGCATACTTTCTGGGGCAAAAGAAGAAAAGAGTTGTCATAAATGCTATCTATAATAAATTCTTCATATGAAATGAGAAATATAGAATGCTTCTTAAACTTAAGTAAAAAATTTAAATTCTTAAATATTAAGAGTTCAATTTATATATGATTCCTAGAATAAAAGTTGTTAAAATAATCTTGTCTAAAAACGAACAAACTATTGCCACTTTGTCAAAAAATTCAAGGAGATTCTTGATAATAAAGTCTTTTTACGAAATGAGAATTATTGAATTCTTCTTTAAATTTAGTATGGAATCATAAAAAAATATTTAAATACTTGCCCAGCAAATTTTAAATGCCCAGTAAACCAAACTTGACGACTTTGTCCGACATTCTGACTAATTCGTAAGTACAATATTTTGAGACACTACGCCAACACTAACCTTAAAACGATCAAAAGAACTGATTTCCATAAGCCGGTATCAAATCAGTACTATAATAGGTGTTTTAACTGGACATTGCCTAATAGGTAATCACACCCCAAGAATAAACATCCTCCACAACGACTGTTGTAGAAATTGCAGAGGCGAAAAGGAGAAAGAACCCATAGCAAACTTTCCCTGCACTTGCCCAGTGCTGGCTAGAAATCGCTACCTTTAATTAGGTAACTGGTTCTACAGGGACCTAGACCGCCTCTCGGAATCTTTGGTCTTCCGAAACTTCTGCTTCAATCATAGCTCAAACTGGTTTAAGTAGAGAGGAAAAACTTAAGCCTTGGTAACACAACAGGCCTTACTGCCTGGTTTGAACCTATTCTAACCTAACCTATTTCGTTAGAGTAAATTTCGAAACAGTTTCAATTTTTATACGATTTTATATCGAATTTCGATTCGTCGATTGGTAAGATTAATTGAAGTGCTTACAGAGAGAAGAAATTTGAGAATTTTTTCGAACTGTCTAAACAAAATCGCAACTTATTCAAAACATTTTTCGTGACTGACGAACTTAAATATTTTTTTATTTTTATTTGAAAAAGTACTTTTACTACTACTATGAAAAAGTTCTAAATGAAATTGGGCCTGGTCTACAAAGGACTGCATCAGTTTTCTGGGAGGCGCATGGTATTACATAAATTGATTACCTTGAAAAGGGCCAGACTATCAACAGCGATTATAACATTGTATGCTTGGAGCGTTTGAAGGATACAATCAGGAAAAAACGGCCCCATTTGAAGAAGAAAAAAGATGCTGTCTTAACAAGACAATGAACCATATTAGGCTACGAACCAACCACCGTATACTCTAGATCTGGGCCCCAGTGAATTTTTCCTGTATGTAGACCTCAAAAGAATGCGCACTGGAAAGAAATTCAGCACTAATGTAACAGAGGACTAATCGCTGAAACTGAGGTCACTTTTGAGGCTAAAGAAAAATCGTGCTCGAAAAATTATCGTTGTATCGCTCTAAACAAAAAAATGTGTTTTACTATGTTATTTACAAACTTTTAAGCCCAACTATTATAAATAAAACAAAATGAGACAGTGAGGGGAGGGGGCTAGGGACTGCCGACCGAAGCTTTAAGCTATGAAATAACAGAGCTGTTATGAATTTCCAAAGTAGCTGAAGTCGGCAAATCAGACGCGTTCTACTTTTTTTATTATTTTTTTCTCAATTTATGCGTTATTGAATGTGTAAATTGTTATTTTTAATGTTTATATATAATATATTTGTAAAACAATTACTTTGGTTGGGTAATCGGTTAGTAATTGCATCGGTAATTGGTAATCGCTTCGGTAATAGGTTGTTAATCGCTTTTGTAACCGGCAATCGGTTGATTATCCCTTCGGCAATCGCTTTTGTAATCGGTAATCGGTTGGTTATGGCTTCGGTAATCGCTTCGGTTCGGTTCGGTAATCGTTTGGTATTCGCTTCGGTAATTGGTTCGGTAATCGGTTGGTTTTCGTTTCGGTAATCAGTTGGTAGTTTCTTCGGTGACTACTTCGGTAATCGGTGGTAATTGGTTCGGTGGTAATTGGTTCGGTAATCGGTAATTCGTTCTGTAATCGGTTGGTAATCGCTTCGGTTATCGCTAATTGGTCCGGTAATCTGTTGGTAATCGCTTCGGTAATTGATAATCAGTTGGCAATCACTTCGGCAATTGATAATCGGTTGGTAATCGCTTCGGCTATCGGTAATTCGTTGGGAATCTCTTCGTTGGGAAAAGGACTTTTTTTTTTTTTTTTTTGTACACCCTACTTTTCGCCTACACAAACGAACATTTTTTTCTGATTATTATTCTAAGCAGACAATATTTGGCCTAAAGCAAAATAATTTTTAAATGAGCTACAATTTTTTTTGGGATGAAAATATTGCTGCATGAGTAAGGTTGCGTGTACACCTAAGTGTGTGTTTTTCGTTGCACTAAAAACGTGCACGCAAACATACATAATATTAAGTTGAAAAAAGAAAACTGAAGGACATCTGCTCATTAAAATAAATGCAGATTTTACTTTATATTTGCTTCGAACTTAAAAATGCTTAGGTTTGCCAAGCCTAAAAGTATGCAGTATTAAATTTAAGGTTTGATTTTATGACTGCCTTAGTTAATATTAGTTCAAAAACTTACAATTATAATTATAAACTTAGTCATTGTTTAATTTTAGTCGTTGTTTAAATATTTGGCACTGTTTTGTTGTTGTAATGCTTTTCACTTTCTGCCATTTATATTTATATACTACGCCGCTTTATATGCTAGAGTTTTTATTGATTTTTTTTTGCTTTTTCTCTTTACAGTGCGCGGCTGCCGCACCGGCAAATCAGTGCAAATGTCGGAGGCCGAAGTACGCGGTCTTTGTCTTAAATCACGCGAAATTTTTCTGCAGCAACCCATTCTGCTCGAACTTGAAGCACCGCTGATCATCTGTGGTGACATCCATGGCCAATATACAGATCTTTTGCGACTCTTCGAATATGGTGGCTTTCCACCTGCTGCCAATTATCTATTTCTGGGCGATTATGTGGATCGAGGCAAGCAGTCACTGGAGACAATTTGTCTGCTTTTAGCCTACAAGATCAAGTATCCGGAGAATTTCTTCTTGCTGCGCGGCAATCATGAATGCGCGAGTATTAATAGAATTTATGGTGAGTTTTTAGCGTGGAATTTTTTAAATTAAAAAAAAAAATCTGTTTAATGTGTGTGTTGCTGCATACTTTTAGGCTTTTATGACGAGTGCAAGCGTCGCTACAACGTCAAACTGTGGAAAACATTTACAGACTGTTTCAACTGTCTGCCCGTGGCGGCCATAATCGATGAGAAAATTTTCTGCTGTCACGGAGGACTAAGTCCCGATCTACAGGGCATGGAACAGATACGCCGCCTGATGCGACCCACAGATGTGCCCGATACTGGTCTATTGTGTGATCTGCTTTGGAGTGATCCGGATAAGGATGTGCAGGGCTGGGGCGAAAATGATCGCGGTGTAAGCTTTACCTTTGGCGTAGATGTGGTCTCGAAATTCTTGCACCGACATGAGCTAGACTTGATATGCAGAGCGCATCAGGTGCTTAAAAGTCTTTACATTTAGTCCTAGTTTTACATATTAATGACCATTCTTTTGCCCAGGTGGTTGAGGATGGCTATGAATTCTTTGCGCGTCGCCAGCTGGTTACGCTTTTCTCGGCGCCAAATTATTGTGGCGAATTCGACAACGCTGGCGGCATGATGACCGTGGATGATACGCTCATGTGCTCATTCCAGGTAAAGTACTGCTGCTCCATTGATTATGACAATATTTCTATATCTTTATTTACAGATACTCAAACCATCCGAAAAGAAGGCCAAATATCTGTACAGCGGCATGAATACGTCGCGGCCAACCACACCGCAACGCAACACACCCCTAATAGCATCGAATAAGAAGAAATAATATATCCATCCACTTCCATTTCCTTAAAAGTTAATTAACTATTATATTAAATTAAAATTTGATAATATTAAATACAATAATAATAACAATAACAACAATAATAATAATAATAATAATAATAGAAATAATAATAATAATAAACAATCACAGCAACAGCGCGTCAAGAAAACCCATGAAATAAAAAATAAATTAAAACAAAAACTTGAAACTATCTAGAAAACAAAAATTAAAATTAACAGAGAAGAAAAAAAGAAAAAACAATTGTTACAAACATAACAAAAATATGAATTTAAAATTAAACTCAAAAGTTCAAAGAGAAAACAAGAAATTATAAATTATATTCAGTTAAAATTATTACAAATATAGACAAAACAAAAACGAAAAAAAAACACTTGTTTTAAGCTTTTACTTATAAACAAAAAATAAAGTAATGACTTTAAATTAAATAATTATAATTTGTAGCATGCATGAAAGTTTGCTTTCAGGACTACTTTTATTTATAAAACAACCACAGGAGAATAAAATTCAAAGTACAATTAAAAAAATAATAAATATATATAAATATATATATAAAAAGCTATTAACTATGTGTGCTTTGCAACGCAACAAAAAATTGACATTGAAGCTAGCAACTTTTAAGTGAAAAATTTATAAAATCGTGGTTGATTGTAAACTTTTAATCATTTAATGACAAATATTATATTGTTTTGTTGAAATATGTAAGCAAGCCAAATTATTAATTCTCTACATGCTGTAATTTAAAATTTGTGCACACAAATTTTGCTTAAATTTCTGCAATATTTTTGTTTATCTTAACTTAGGCAAAAATAGGTGAATGTATCCTGTTATGAGCCATGTTTCTTTAAATCGACATAAAATTGTCTGTGCTTCATATTTTTCCAAGGTTGTTATATCAAACGAATGCTAATTATTTTAACTTACTTTTTCTAAAGAGACCGTATCGATTTAGTTCAAAACAAAAAAAATAATGAACGATTTCCTTAAACCTTATTTTTTTGCTTAAAAAAAAATTTGTCTCCGGCTATGAGCCACCCCAGAAAATCTGCTGGAAATCAAAAAACTTGATGTTAGATCGACACAAATTCAAAAATTATGAATAAATTTTATTTTTTTTTTATTGAAAGAGGGAACATTTTAAAGCTATCTATAATAGTCTTTCGGCCTCCTCGAAAAGCTCGAAATCTTGGAACCGCTTCTGTTTTTGAGCAGTACGAGCTGATTTGCTTCGGAGAGACTCTTTCGGTTTTGCTTCGCTTCTGGTGTCGCCTTATCCGTGTTTTGGGCGAAAACTTTGCAATAAGTGCCAATGAATTATACCCAGCTCGTTTATGAGCTTCAGAATGGAGGTGTAGAGCCTTAATTATTAAACATTCCAGCAGCAATGTAAGCTGAAATTTCGACAATTTTCAGCCCAGAATTGAGGTGCTTCGAACATATTCACCTAACTGTCGCGTTGAAACTTTCGTAGGCATTCTGGGTATGGCCACTAGAGTGGGTCGGTCTCCATACAAAAAAAAAAAATGTTTGAAATTTTGCTCCTTATTTGAAAGCTTACCTCGAGAGATTTTCATCGCCATCAAAAAATTTTTTTAGACACCCTGTGTGAACCGCCAAAATTGTTTTTCACCATAACTTCAGTTGTTTTTGTCCGATAATCCAGTATGGCAGAGCATACGCAACATGTACAGGAGTTGAAGGACTTAGACCGAGACATCGCCTTATCATGCCATTCTGAAACTTTTTGATTTTTTTATTTATTTAAGCTGGTGCATGAGCTATGGAAGTCCTTGCATACTCAACCTTTGAAAAAACAAAACTCTCGCCATGTTGAGAGAAGCATTTGGAAGCAGTCTTGTTTAATACTGGAAACCATTTAAATGGCATTTGTTATGGCAGCTAGAGGGACTCGTTGATAACTCTGTCATGGTGTTCCTTGACTTTTAAGCTGTTTTTGATGCCTCTACCAATAAACTTGATGTACTTAACATCAGATATTTGTACATTATTTAGAGCCAAATTAATTTGTTTTCCTGGCACCTTTGGCAACGTACATCGCTTTGGTTTTTTTTTTTTTTTGCATTTATTACCACATTAAAAAGTTTTGCCATTCTGAAAAAATAGTGCTGCGTTTCGTTTTTAATATTGTTAACAGACTCACCAAAATCTTTGTGTACGGTTACAATGACAAAATCATCCGCAAACTGAAAAATTGCCGTACATTCACCCTGTATCTCATGAAGTTTCCTTGTATAAATATGTAAAAGTTCAAAAAGGCTCAAAACACTACCCTGAGGCAGACTATTCTGAACTACTACCTGGTCATTGCTCAATTTACATTTTTTACAAGAACCGAACATCTATGATATGAGCAGAGCAGCTGATGCTTTGCATGCTGTTTTTTAATAGAATAAGGTCTACACAATCATAGGCTTTAAAAATGTCCAGAGTCGCCAAAGTGACCTGAAAGTTGTCAGATTTTGCCCTACCCATATAGTGAATCATGTCATAAAATGCTGGAAGAATGCCTTTTTCTATATGCGTACGATCTCATCCATCTCGGTAGAATGTTATTCCTCTTTAAAAAAGAAACAAGCCTCTCCTTCACCATAATGTTTATAATCTTGATAAAGACAGAAATAAGAGCAATTGGACTAAAGTTTGTGAATTGATTCAAATCCTTCCCGCTCTTGGGTATTGGACAGATTTTAATATTCCGCCAGGCATCATTTATATCACCCTTGCACCAGTTGTTATTCATTGCAGTTAGTAATGAGATGAGAGACTCGTCTCGTAAAGCACTTAACATGTGGTAGGTGACTCTGTCACACCCACCAGCCGAGTCTCTTGTTTTCCTCCTTAACACTTCTATTAAATCTACAATACTAATAGGTTCTGGTTCAGAGAACCAGATTGGTAAATCAGAAACAGGAGCAGAACATTTTGGAGGTACTTGCAGCTTGAGATGGTTCGGAAAATCCAGATTGTTGTTGCGGTCCCAGGATGATTTCACATTTTGAAGAGAAGTATTTTTGCAATTTTTGTTGTTTTCTTCGTTGCGGAGCGTCGTTTGATCGTTTAAATTCAACCAATTAAACTCAAAGGCTTGTGTTTTTGTTTCAGCTTGCCAATATTTTATTTAACTTCACGTATGATTTGCTTATTAATGGTTTTACAATATCAAAAAATTACTTAATGTTAAGTTCAATATATACATATAATTAAATACGATGTTTTTGTTTTCATTTACCTTTTAAGAAAAATCAACAATAAGTTTATTTATGGCAAAAACATTGTAATGCTTGTAAATATCCTTATCCCTGGTAAGTTAGATATCCCGTCAAAGAGTTTTCCCAATCCAGTGGCTGTTAAGTCTCCGTATTCAACTGTCTCTGTATGCGCACCTTGTTTTTCTGCTCTGTTTCGTATATCGTCTCCTCCCTTCCCCTGAAATCTATATCATCTTCTTGAATAACATCAAGGATAGCAGATATGAAAAGGCAAATGTTCTTGTTAGGAATCGGGAGATTGCAAAACGTGTCGCCTTTATGAACCTGGTCATTCTACTCACAATCATTGTCGTGGTCTTTACATGGGCAAATATTCAGATAGGGCCCTTTCTTATCAGAGTATGCCAATGCCCCAGTTATATCCTTGATGACGAAAGGATTAAATCTACATATGCTTAATACTAATTTATTGATGACGTTTTTCAAGTTATTTATTTCTTGTTGCAAGAGCATATTATTGTAATTTTCCACTGCCATAAAGTTCGTTATTTCATTTTGTTAAAAAAAGGTTGTCTTCTATTGTACCATATTTGTCGGGTGTCACATCTCTTTTGGTTTTTTTATTCTTCTTCCTTTTTGTTAGCTTTTCAATCATGCACACATATATGTCTTCAAAGGCTTACACATGGTTTTTTTGTCAAAGGAAAGACTGTAATGATGATCATTAATTGGTATAGTGCAATGAGTTTTCAACTCTTTTTTTAATACACTTCCCCTCAATTTCTGTTACAGTTTTTAACGGCTTCGAGTTCATTAAGATAACGAAATCTGATTGATGAATTCCTTTGGTATATCCGCCTTATTTTTTCTCAAAGTACCGACCATTGTAAGGCTATAATCTGAGCCCAAAGAATCCGCCAAAGGTACAGATGAAAACTAATTATCCAAAGTTAAGTTGCGGTTTGTATGATGGACGAGTGTTGACAATTTTTTTAAGTAATAGCTTGGAACGAATTCGTTACGTTCTACAGCAACTTTTCCTGTATAAGAAATTGCAGTAAGCATACATATATTCATTTCGAGTGTCAATCATCGAGATTATTTTAGTGCAATACTTGTCCGGTTTTTTTGAATTGTAGCAAATAAAGGAATTTCCTCTTACTCGAAAACTTAACTGCTGCTCATCTATGGTACAATATTCGAAAGGTGTATAGTATTTAACACAATTATCTAAGTACATTTCCCAAAGACTGCGTATCGGTGCAAATTTATCCTTTTCCTGCCGAGTTTTCCTAGCATTTTGGTCATCGAATCTAATATTTTGAGCAATAAAATCGTATCGATTCCTCGACATAGTTACACGGTATATCCCGTTTCCAAAAGCAGAGCACCATAATTCTTTAACATCAACTTTATTTTGCTTAGGAGCTCGAAATAATTATCAACTGGAACGAACGACAGTCTAAAAAATAAGTATACAACTTTTTTAAAATATGTAACAGCTAGCCACTCCGATAGAAGAGTTATCATGGATAAAATCGTATCCTCCAAATTTCTGAACAATTTCGACAATGTCGATATTTTGTCGCTTTAAAATATTCCACAAATCAATTTTACGACTTTCATCAACTTACGACCTCACATTAAACGCAAGAAAATTTATATTTTTACGGGCCATAACAAGTATTAACCTTAGACAACAAATTCAAAAATTCAAAGCTTGCTTGATTTAATGACAGAAATCATAGAAATTTTTGAAAGTTTAAGAAACTCTTCAACTACAGCTGGCTGTTTTGAAGACACTGGAACTGAGGGCATTAGAACTCTGAAATAAACTCGCAAACAATTTTTGAGGATTAAACATCCCTAAGTCTGGAATATCACTCTTTACATTATTTGCAGTAATAGTTTTTTTTGCCACAGCTTCTTTGACACATTTTTTTTTGTATTTAATAAATATTTTTTAAACACAGGGCAACCGCTCCAATTCGTAGGACGATCTTCCTGTTTGCAGTTATTACAAAATGTCTTAAATTCCACTTCATGATTAAGAGGGCATAATGCACTGAATTACTATTTCGGGCGATGTGCCCTCAATGCTGGCATCTCCTTAGCCTTATATTTTGGAGTTTCTCACGTTACCGTCTGGCTCAAGATATACCTTACATGGCCAATGCCTTCAAGCTTTTTTCCAGCTAAAAGTGAAACTAAAAAAGTCCAGTTGCGAGCTTATTTTTAACAGAAAAGGGGGTAGTAAACTTATCTACATGGCTAAAGCCACCCAGTACTAAAACATCAAGAGCTGATTTGATATGCGATATATCTGTCAAGAAGTACAAACCAATGAGGACTAACCTCAATTGCATTTAATTTTTTGGTGTAAAGGAATATGAATTAATTTTCTTTTCTTTAAGCAAGTCCATTATTCCAAATCCATGAAGGCACCTTCGCATTATCAAGATACAATTTGCTTTTATATTCACCTACGTTTTTTATGCGAAAAGAAACCTTTGGATCTAGAGCCTCATGCTGGTCTACGAGATGCTTAATGATGACGTTGAATAAAAAAATTGTAGGGTAACTGTGCTTCCTGGAAATTGACACCCCAATGCTACCAGATGGTTTGGAATTCAAAACTTTTGGCTTAGAACTTTTAACAGGAATCGTTGATTCTATCTCTAAATCGTCCAAGACTGCGAATTTGTTTTCTGAATTAAAATAACTATTTAAAACTACCTTACAAGGTGAACTGGAAAAATCCTCCTTGGATGAAGAAACTAAGCAACGTTGAAGTATCTTTTACGTTTCGGTTTTGAAAAACCTTCGTTGTCCGCCTCTTGTTGAAGTAGAAGAAGCTGATTTGTGGCCTCTGCGGTACCTGGAGAGGCATCTAAACAATCCATATCAGAGATGTACAGGTTAATATTCTCAATGATACTCCGAACATTTTTAGTTTCTGGCATTGGTCGAACAAATTCAGCATTCATAGGCTGAAGATTATCGAAATCAAGCTGTGAACCTTTTAGAAATTGTAGAATAGAAGAGTCCTAAGAAAATGCCCCAATGCAGGCCTAAGAAAAATTACAAATCAAAATTTAAAAATACTTCATAATATGTGGGGACAATGATGACACAATAATAGGCAGGGATAAATATAGGTAGGGGTGACAGTTCTTTTGGCGACCATCATTTGTCAAAAACGCAACAAAAAAGAGAAAATGAATTAGCAGAAAACAGATGAAAAGTTAAAACTTTGTCTTGTTTTCACCGACAATTCAGATGGTCGGTGCTCTGAGAAAATAGCCAATTGTCAAGGCTACCAGTCTAATTATATCGTGGTGACAATTAAATAGTATCACACATAAAAAAAATTATTTTAACTTAAAAATAATTCAATAATTTTCAAATATATTTTTTAAGTATTTTGTAGAATAGCCTCTCTTTATCAAGACAACTTCACATCTGCGCTGCATGGACTCTACAAATGTCTGACAAATAGTCTGAGGTATGGCATACCAAATCGTTTGGTTTCTTTCCCAAAGGTTAGTCTTATTTTTTGTTTTGGCAGATTCCATATTATTTTTTACAATTTTCCATAATTGACTGGATTTCAATCCGATGACTTTGCTGGACATGTCATTACATTTATATAATTTTGGCTTAACCAATTTTTGGCAACACTAACGGTGTGTTTGGGGTCGTTAACGTGTTGAAGTTCTCACTTAATGTCTCTATCCAGCTCTCAAGTAATTACTCAAGAAAAAAGTTACTCATATTTGTTGAGTGTGAAAAAGTAGTAGGCAAGTAATTTTGACGGCGAGAGTTTTGACAGTCCAGTATTTTATCTTTATATCTAGCGCTGATTTGTTTTCATCAAACATTTTAATAAATTGCTATAAATATTGAAATAGTTCATTTACTGAATTATGACTGAATTCCATGGTAGCGGTAGCTTTCCCTCATTGCCGTCCATGCATTCACTTTCTGTGTTGAAACAAAATTTATTTCAGCAGTCTTTTAGGAGGTTATGTTTATTCATCTGATTTGTCCAAAATACCAGCTATGGATCGCCAAGCCTAGTCAAGCGCATTTTTGTTGCTGTAGTGGGTGTTGGTGATGTCCCAGATGGCTGGCCACTCCTTCACCTCCCTTGCTAGCCGGTATTTTTCATTCTTCGAGAAGTTGGCAGAATGCTTCTTCCGTACAGTTTTCGACCGCTTCTTTGAAGACAACTTCTTCCCAACCTGTTCTGCCTTTTCTTTACCTTCCGTCGAGGAAATGTTCATTTTGATGGCTAAAACATTATTTTAGTAATTTTAAGTCAATTAATAAAAAAAATTAAGCAAATTACTTACCTTTGAATGTTGTTTGTCGAAATTTTACTTGAAGTAATATTGAAACTTGCATATATTTCATAACATTCACAGTGTTGCCGATGTCACTTTTCAATGAAAAAATGTAGTAAAATCAAAACACTTTCTTGCGAGCTGGATACTCTTTCAAGTAATTTTGACAAAAGAAAATTACTTTTTGATTACTTTTAAGTTTTTTCTATGAACATGTGCTTTACGACCTAGACACATTGATTGCGGCTGCAACGACAAGCTGTCAAATTAGGAACGATTCTATATCGACGACAAAGCCGCAGCGGCAAGGGCGGCATTACACCAGTTTCTCTCCATAAGAAATACATGAAAAAAGTTTGACAGGTGCCGCACGGCCGTAGCCTCAGTCAGTGCGTCTAGGCTTTTACTTGTGAGCTGGAAACAGGCCTTTAAGCGGCATTTCTGCAACTCTGCAAATAGCTGAGTATTTCAAGATATAAATTTTTATAAATGTCTTCCTATCAATGTCTTCAAATTCAGCATAGCAGCCCAACTTGTGCCAGAAAAAGCCACGCCACACATGATGCTACCACCACCTTGCTTAAACGTCTTTGTGGTATACTTTGAAATATATTCTGCATTCTTCCGATATTCGAACCCATGATTTATCATCACTATCAAATAAATTTATTTTTTGTTTCATAGAGCCAAACCGCTTTTCGCTTTTTTTTTTGGCATATTCTGAAACGACGCTCTCGAAAGCAATGCGATTTTGTCTATATCTTAAGGACAAACTTGGGAACCTTTCGCGAAGCTCTACCAAACAGTTGCTTCTACGTCAATCATCGCCATTCAGTTCGAGTAGAAGTTCCAAAGCTTACCGCACCCCGGATTGCTTGTGCAGACTTGAATGGGTCACAAATGGACAAACTTTGAAATAGACCCTTATTATGAGCTGCGTGCGATCTTACACTATAGTCGCATGACCTGATCAAACGAATTTGCATTTGGTATTATAACGTGCTTTCGATAAAGAATAGCGCCATTGTGAATTTCGCTAATTTCCCTTGTTGACGATAGTCTATTTCTATCAGACTCTTTGACAATAAGAGCAAAATATGTCTACTACGGAATTATGTTTTGACGATTTATCAGAAGAGGATGAAAGCTTGACAGAGCTGGCTAGAAGTAGAAAACGATTGAGGGACGCTGCCAACCCTTTTGAAATGAATTCCACAGCGTAAGTGCAGCCTTTCATAGAAGTTTTGACATAAACAACATTAAGAAAATTTGTTTACAGATTTCTACAGAATTTCCGACTGGTCAAGGAGGTGTTTGTGGGCTCGATGACAACTACGAGCAAGATCAACTCAAAGCGCATCAAAATTGACAAAAGTTCTGCAATTTGTTGCTCACTACCTTTGCCCTGCATAAAATTTACAAAAAGCAAAAAGAATCAAAAAATACTTATGTTTTTAACAATTATCACACAGCATGCACCGCATCGAAAGCAAAATTCTATTCGATTGAAAATTCGATGAACTAAAAATTTCGACAGGGTTGCACTGCTCATAATAAGAATTTGACATTTGATATTCGCTGTTCGATAATCAGCGAAGATCACACGTCGAAAGCAACTTATAATAAGGGCCATAGTCTTCCCGCTGTGCCGTTGCTTTTCGTGGTTTTCCTTTTTTAAGGTTAGGTTTTGGAGGCGATAATATGTACATTAAATATAAATTTTTGAGATCTTCCCAAGGTTTTGGCAATCTAACGTTGACCCTCTGAGCCTCCTTACTTTTAGCTTTTGGACGAGGAGTTGTTTCACATCAGTGCAACGCCTTGCTTTGCCCATTTTAATTATATTTTTTTGACACGCTTTTGAATAGTTTTTTTGTCTTTTTAAGTGAATTTAAAATTTAATCTACACTTTCGACTAAAAACTTTGCACTTCACTCAAAAATATTTTTAGTTAACTGATTTTCAATCAAGAGATTTTATTTTTTTGTCGTACTACTTTTACACGTGTTATAACAATTCCGATAACTACCCAACAAACAGTTGTGTTCAAACGAAACCCAGCAAGCAATTTTAATAATTAATAAAATAATTATATAAAATTTTATAATTACGAATATTTTTGAGGGAAGTTTCAATTTTTAAGCTTTTTCAACTTAACTATTTCAGTATTTTTTTTGCAAAATTTGAACAGAAGCAGGGAGAGCAGCGACAAGCGTTGTGTGTAGGTTCTGCTAACGATAATTTCACCGACATTTTAAGAACATGATTGAGATGAGTTTGCTTGTATTCTTTATTGTTTTTTTTTTTTAAACAAAAGGCTGCAGATTTGAATAATATTTTCACTTTTCCAATATTTTCAACTTAATATTTGTTTTCTTTTTTCCAGACAAAAGTTTCTGTTTTGTCAATCGTATAAAAAATACAAGAGCAGGCGTGGCCCCTGTTTTACTTTCATGAACTCGCAAGACATCAAATAAAATAAAACTTCAAAAAATCACTGCTTTTCAACACTTTAAAAAATTTTAAAGCATCAAATCAGCAAATAATGCCAAATTTACGCATGCAAGTTAACTATTTCGCTAAAAATTTTTTTTTTTAAAAAATTTGCCTATATGTTTGTTGTTGCCTATATAAAATTAATTTGATTATTTATTAAGAAAAAAAAAAAAAATATATATAAATTAAAGACTTTGTCAAAAGTAAAACTTGTAACACCAATATATGCATTAAATTATAAAAAAAAAAAATTAACAAAAAAATTAAAATATTAAAAAATACAAAATATTTTTAAACTATAAATTTTATAAAAAAAAAATTAAACAAAATAAATAAAAGCTAAAAACTTTCATTTCAATAAAAAACACTTAAATTAAATTTGTGTCTCTTATCTTAGCGTATAGGTAGTGCCTTTTTGCCACCCAGTAATATTTATTTCAAGTTAACGTGAATTGTTTACAAAAAAAAAAAAAAAAAAAAGAATCAGATTATATATGTATATCTATGTAAAGGAAAATATTTCATTAAAAATAAAACAATTTGAAATTATAACAGCTGAAAGCTTAGATGAGACATCGTTTCACAGTTACAACGAGTCAATTAAACTACGAAAATTCTGCTTAGTTTTGTTCAACTATTTTCAACAATAAAACTAATGTTTATCTTGAATATTTATAATTAAGTTCTGTTTGTGAAAAACTTTAACCTCTCCTAGCCTCTCTTAGCCATAATTATTATTGAAATAAAGAAAAGCCATGGTAGAATAAGACAAGGTAGATGCATTTCGGAGAGACAGACTGCCGTTACTGTCAAATCGAATTTTTCAGCTCATAGAAAATCTGAAAGCGTTGAGAAAGCTTTTACTAGAAAAATGTATACAAAAAAGTGATTTGTATTGATTTTGACAATTTTGGCAATGAGAGAGTGCAGTATAAAATGCATCTACCTTTTTTTATTCTACCATGAGAAAAACTGCTTAAAGCTGCTGCTATGTAGCTGTTATAAGCAATAATTTTTTTTTTAGACAGTAACAGTAAATGTGTTTTTCTCCCTTCTCTCTCTTTTTATGATCATACAATAATTAAATTTAAATATTTTTTGACGAAGACTTATTATGAATTAACAGCATATTTAAAACATATTTATTATGTAAAATTAATTAAATACATGCAAAACTGAAAATTTCCAAAAACTTATGCAAAAATCCAATGGATAATTTATTAAAGATATAAAATCAATGGTATATATAACTACATACATATTATAGAGGTTATAAATAAAGATATATATATTAAAGAATAAATATAGAAATATATATATATATATATATATATACATATACAATGTATATTATACATATATATATAAATGAATGTTTGTAAGTAAAATGATTATAAACTACATATGTATGAATACCTTATATAAGAGTTATTATAACAACAACAAGAACAACAACAACAATATCTATTTATGAGAAATAAAAATGCATATAAAACAGAAATGTAATAAATAGTACTTTTATTTATGACAAAAAAAGTTCTCAAAGTCACAGATAACTTTTTCTCAGTTAAGGACATTTTGCAACGAATTCAACATTGTAAAATATGCAATGGGAATGAAATGGAAATTGAATATAATGCTATGATATGGGAATGGAGTTGGATTGTAATGAAATTGGAATAAATACGAAAATTGAATGGAATGGTATGGAATGCAAGTGAAATGGGAAACAAATGGAATGGAAATTGAATTTATTTACTGAATTTTGTTGGGGCCGTACGAGTACAAGTGACGCCGAACGTTCAGATCGTCCAACAGAGATCATCACGCCAGAAATTTACGATAAAATCCATGGAATGATATTGGACGATCAGAAAATGAAAGTGTAGGCATCCCAACATCACATTTTATGTATAAATATTTACTCTAGCGTTTTTCCGTCAGAAATATATGTATGCTATTGAAAAAGCTGCATAGGGTAGTAATTTTTGTGGATAGCCAAGTGGCCAAGTGGTTTCTGGCGTCCATAACCTCGGAACCAATGGTACGATCAGGAGTGTCGCATCGCGATAGCAGTAAAAACGGCGCTTATAGAAAAACGCTGCAGTCAGCTTCAACGCGAGCCGTGCGAGAAAACTACAGCGAAAAGAGGAAGGAAGAGAGGTGTATTTTCAGACGCAAGAAAAGAGAGCAGGAAAAGCGTGAGCGTGAGGAACTAGAGGTATACCAGGGCAAGAAGGATGCACGAAAATTTTATCAACAGGTTAAGCGTCTAACCCAAGGTTTCAAGCCCGGAGCATCCACTTGTAGAGACGAAAATGGAGATCTGAATACGGATACACAGTGTGTGGTTAGATTGTGGAGACAGCACTACTCCAATTTACTTACTGGCGACGATTCCACCAATGCCGCCCATGGAAGCGCAATCCAGTGCCACCAATCAACGACGACGGGGTGGAAGTACCACCACCTAGCCATGAAGAAGTTCGAATTGCTATCCAACGACTCAAAAACAATAAAGCAGCGGGTGCTGACGGCCTGCCCGCTGAATTGTTTATAACCGGCGGCGATGAATTGATAAGGCGTATGCATCAAGCTCATCAGTAAAATATGGCTAGCGAAAAGCATGCCCGAAGATTGGAACCTCAGCGTACCCACTCAGCGAACCCCTATACTTAAGAAAGGAGACCCAACAATCTGCGCCAACTATCCAGGTATCAGTCTTATTTCCATCGCATATAAGGTTCTCTCAAGCGTACTGTGTGAAAGATTAAAGTCGATTACAAAAACACTGATTGGACCTTATCAGTGTGGCTTTTGACCTGGAAAATCCACCAAAGACCAGATTTTTACGCTACGACAAATTCTGAAAAAAACCCACGAAAACCTAACTGCCACACATCATCTCCTTGTCGATTACAAAGCTGCGTTCGATAGCCCGTGAAGGGATTGCCTATACGCAACAATGTCTGAGTTCGGTATACCTGCAAAGTTGGTAAGACTTAGCAGAATGAAGTTGAGCAACACATGCAGCTCCGTCAAGATAGGAAATTACCACTCCGAAACCTTAAATACCGAAAGAGGTTTCAGAGAAGGCTATTTGTGATCTTACTATCTTGCGATCTCTTCAACATCATCATGGTGGGAATTGTACGAAAGGCTGGTGTGCATCGAAATGGTGGCACCATTTTCTACAAAGGTGTCCAGCTCCTTGCGTACGCTGATGATATTGATTTTGTCGGCAGAACCAAGAGAGATGTTACCGCTGCTTTCACCGCTATCGAAAAGGAATCAGTCAAAGTGGGTTTGACTATAAATCAGGGTAAAATAAAGTATATGCTGTCTACGAATAAGGGAGCGTGGCGTCTAGACTCGCACGTTTCATCCGGCAGCTATAACTTTGAAGTAGTCAAGGAATTTGTTTACCTTGGCACCACCATTAATAACAATAACGAAGTCAGCCTGGAGATAAAGCGGAAAACAATAATTGCTAATAGATGCTACTACCGGCTCAGTAAGCCACTAAGTTCCAGAGCCTTCTCTCGATCGACAAAACTAACACTCTACAAGAGGCTCTTTCTACCTGTGCTGCTTTATGGCGCTGAGGCATGGGTAGTTTCGCAAACTGACGCAGCTGCTCTGGGGGTGTTCGAGAGAAAAGTTCTTCGCAAAATCTTCGGTCCTATTCGAGTCGGCGATGACTATCGCATCCGAATGAACCAAGAGCTGTATGAGCTCTACGAAGAAATTGACGTAGTTTGGGCTGGGTCATGTCCATCGTTTGGACTACAAAGCTCCAGCGAGAAAGGTGTTCGAGGCGAGGGTCGTTGGTAAACGACGACGAGGGAGACCATGCCTCCGATGGATGGAACAGGCCGAGGAAACCCTAACCGCACTTGGTGTATCCGATTGGAGAAGGCGCGCGCAAGGCAGAGGCGCTTGGCGTGATCTGATGAGGTCGGCCGAAACTCGAACACGGTTTTTTATGGTTACCTAAGTAAGTAAGTAAGCCAAGTGGCCATCAAAGAGCTGAACAGTAGAACAACGAAGGCTCGAATGGTAGAAAACTGTAAGCTTGCACTGAACAGTATCTACAATACCAATAACGTCACTCTTTGCGGGGTTCACAGACATAGATAGCAATATCGAATGGAATGACGCAGCGGATGAACTGGCGAAGCGTGGAGTAACTGCAAGTACAAACAGAGCTGATACGGATGTGCACATTCCAATAGGCGTATTAAAAAAGAGTATAAACTTTAAATCCAGAGATTATTGCTAACACAAACTAGGGTTCCGGAGGTGACTGAAACATATCTCGAAGGCTTTGGCCGGAGCTAAATGAGAAGAGAACTAAAAGCCTTCTGCTTTTTATTAAACGGGAGATTTTGGTCCGGATTCTTGTTGGAGCTCTAACGGGTCATTACCCCATTGGGCTACTGGCCACTAGAATGGGCATAACAGCACCAGACTTCTGTCGGAGTTGCATAGATCCGGAAGAAACAGAAACAATAACTCACCTTCTATGTGAATGTCCAAATATACAGAATCGTCGACTCCGATATAAGGGGAACATATTTTTCAAACACTTGGAAGAGTTACTGAACATACTACTGCTAGACATCTGAAGGTTCATAAAAAGCACAGGATGGTTTGAGGAATAAATTGGAATAATGGTTAACATGGTACCATAAAAAATAAAAAATTGATTCGCAAAACGACCTATATGCCCCCCCGGAAGCACCGGTAATGGTGCACGACCCTGCTTATCTAACCTAACCTGACTCGCTTGGTTGGGAACTTGGTTGGGAGGTTCTTATGCATCCACCTTATAGTTTCTTATGCATCCACCTAGCATCAATTGATTCCTATCTATCTATACATAGTTCCTATCTATGGCGAATGATTTTGCGGGTGAAGGATTCGCCTTAAGAGAAGCTTGTGGAAATCGACTGTACGAGTTTCTTGTCAATAGGCACTAAAGTTTCTATGAGAGAAGTATAATGAAATAACTTTCAAAATGGCAACAATTCATCGGACAAAACGATGCATATTTTAACTTAATCGGATCATTCTAACAATGCTAAATAAAGCCTACAGTTTCATGCAAAAATAATGAAATCCATTTTACTACAGCTGATATTTCGAATTTCATCGCGATGGCTTCCCAGATAACAATTTAACCTAAATATTTGAAATTATTCGAGGTCAACTTGAATAGGCCTTCTATACAAGTAATTATTCAAGCTTTGCTTGAAAGAGCTTTGTACAAGCTTTGAAAATTTTATTTTCTTGTATAAATCTCTAAATAAAGTTTGATTTAAGGAGACATTTTTATGAAGTTTTCAAGAGATTTTTAACTCAAGCAAGCAATACAATTTGGAACAATTTCAATAATAAAAACAAAAAAATAAAAAAAAAATTGTCTGAGTACGAAGTCGAACCATGGCAGTATTAATCAATAATATGTTTGCTTAGACCACAGCGCTACATAAGCCTTTTGTGATTGTCAAATGAAGTTATTATACGAAATGATTTCAGTTGAGTATTTTATAAAGTTTTACTTAAGCAAATTTAAAGAAAATAGTAATTAAGTTTAAACAAATTTAAACAAATTCCTGAATAGACGTGTGGTTAGTGTGTGAGGCTGTTGTTACAAAGGTTACAAGCTCAACTCGAGCTGGGTGACCATGATAAATATAGGAAAAATTTTTAAAATGTACAAGATTTTTGTTCTAAAATTAAATGAAATTTATTTGCTGAAACAAATGTAATAACAATTTGATGAAAATCCAATTTTTTTCAAAGTTTTCGAGTTCCTAAATAAGCCCTGAATAAATATCTTATATAAAACTTTATTTACCACCTCATTTTGTATATCGAAACCGCAAACCAACGGCAAGCAAAACACGAGTAGCAATAGAATTTTGTATATAAAAAAGTATTGCTTCTTGTGTCTTACTTGTCGTTGGTTTGAGTGTTCGATATACAAAATAATGCACTTAAGTTCTTGAATATAGGAATTGATTTCAAACGCTTTTTTTTTTTAGACTTAACCAACATTCCGGTGATGACCCCTATAAATGCAAAAGCATTGTGTTGATTCGGAAGACGGGTGATAGTTAGTTGGAGGGTGGAAAGATGGAGTAGTGTCGGTGAAGATTTGATTTAAATTTACACAGATTGAAACTGCCGGGAAACACGCTCGCAGGGAGATTGTACCACAATTTTACTGAGCGACCGAAGAACGAATTATCTCGGTAATGCGATGTTCTATTGGGCAAAATTGCAATGGTAAAGGGATGGGCTTGGAGAGCTGCCCGAGTGGACCTAGGAAACACACGAGCTGGTGGCGTTAGGCCATGTATCTCCCTTGAACACTTCCCATGGTAGTAC
Organism: Coremacera marginata; assembly: GCA_914767935.1. Lineage (NCBI taxonomy): Eukaryota > Metazoa > Arthropoda > Insecta > Diptera > Sciomyzidae > Coremacera > Coremacera marginata. Next base: position 161,001,508 of record OU612046.1, read on the forward strand.
TTGTACAGAGGGCTTAGGCAACCAACATTGCGACGATGCCCAAGAGAGTCCATCACCTATCAAATATATCGCACGTCTTTGAATCCGGTCCAGAAGCTCCAAATATGATCTTAAAGCCCCTGCCCAAATGTGCGAATTGCACTCTATTTTCGGCCTAATATATGAGGTATGGAGCAAACGAAGATCAGATGGAGTGAAGTATTTCTTACACCGTTTTAAAAAACCAAGGCACTAGGCTTCATCACAAATGGTGATCATTCCACCGAAGATCTGTTTGTATTAATATGCTCAGAGCCTCAAGAGCATCTGACTCCGTAAGATCTACACCGTTCATATTCAGGGGCGCAATTGACCCGCTTGTGGGTTAACAGACAACACTGGGTTTCTCCAACATTAAATTCTACTCTATTAGCAAGAGCCCACTCTGAGATTTTTCCAAGTCATTATTAAGTGTGTCATTCATATGTTGCCTCTTCCGCTCAATCTCCAGAGAGCTCGGGCGTTTTTTAAATGAATATGAATGGCAAATGCCGCTGTCATCCGCAAACGAATGAATTGGGTTGCGAGTCAACGACAGAAGGTCGTTGATAAAAAGCAGAAACAAAGTTGGCGATAGAACGGTGCTCTGCGGTACACCTGCGTTGATGGCGTGCTCTCTGGACGATATGCCATCGACTATAACATGGATCGTTCAATTCATAAGAAAGCACGTGATCCACAGAGCAAAGTTACCACCGAAACCATATGCAATCAGTTTAGACACGAGCGCTTTATGTCACACTCGGTCAAATGCCTTTGAAATATCCAGAGCAACAACTCTGCTCTCACCGAATAAGTGATTGGTTGCACTTTTTAGGTTGCACAGTTAGGAAAATCATATTGACGGTCACTAAGCAATTCATTGTGCTCCAGATAGTTCATAGACCTTGTATAAAACTTGTTTTAACGATTATTTATGCAAGTTTAAATTCTCCTCCCTACATACATTCCTTATATAAAGCTTTACTCATGGCTTTTGCAGGTGAAATTACTATCTGGGTGTAAAATTACGGCTGTAGTCGTGGTGATCGACTCAGGTGGTGATGCTGGTCAAAAATAGGTTTACTTTTCTATACCTGCAACACCTCAGCAAAATAATTGTTTGTTTCCACTAAATATTAATTTTCCGTATGTATTATAAGCTTTTTCCCTACCATTTATTAGAATTTGTTTCCATTTGTTACCCGGAAACCACAACCAAGAACCAGCAATATCTGTTAAGTCATTGTCAACCGCAATTGGAACTTTAATTTTATTTTTTTTTTTTTTGTAATCTACACCTAAACACTTCAAAGCTATATATATAGAAAGCGCTTTTATACCATTCTATGTCAAGTTTTTTCTCAAGTGTAGTTATTTGAATCAATTTGTGGTGCACGAATGAACGAAAACTCATTAAAGCACAAACAGCAATTCTGTGGAAAATAAATCTTTTTAGGGATATGTGTAGAAATTCTTGGAAAAATATTGCCGAACTATTGCACCTCAAGTCGTTTACAAAAAAAAAGCATTTAGTTAATTGAAAAAAAAAAAAAATTGGAAAAACCTGCGAGATTAGACACTGATAACATGCTGTGAAATATCTGTAAATGAGCACAAAGTTTTACTAAATCCATATTACATTAATATATTTGTATTTGTGCAGAGATATGTAAATGACTGCTTAATAGATTATTTGGAAAAAAAAAGAAAAAAATGTTTTAAAATTCTTATAACGCGTAGAGCTTCGAATGAAAATATAAAATGCGAATGAAAATCAAACTTGATTGATTGTGTTGAAAATTTACGATATTTCTGTAGAAATTTAGTGTTGATTTGTATGAATTTGCTAATGGTTTTAATAAATTTATAACTTTAATTTATCTAATAAAATAATAAAAAAAATTCAAAATTTTTCGCATGTTAATGTTTTATATAGAGCAAAATAAAATCGACCTTTTCTTGATATGGAAATTTTGAAATTATCTTAATTTTTTTTTTTAAAGCAAGCTTTTAATTTACATTTGATTGGAGAAATTTGAAATGAAAAAATCTATCAGTAATTTCTACCAATATGTTTTCAGAGTTCTTAACTCAAAGCAAAACTTAATTCTTTTTAAGACATACACCACGCGACAAAAATATACTGCCTTCATAAGGATGAGTGCGGCATCTACATTTTTCAAAATTCTCAGCAAAATGCTTAAAAATAAAACGTCAATATTTCGGTGCTATGAAAAATCGCAAAAAAAAAAATCGCCAAAAATAAAAATTACCCAAAAATTTTTCATACAAATTTGGTTGATTTTTCATATGAAAAGATTTGAACGATTTTGCATTTTTGTTGTATGAAATTTCGTTTTTGTTTATGGTTGATTTTTCATATGAAAAATCACCCAAAAATTTTGGCCAAAATCGCACCTTTTATTTTTGGTTGATTTTTAATTTTTTTTGGATGAGTTTTCGTTTGCAATATTTGGCAAGCAACGTGAATCAGTTCTTAGAGATAATGGTATTCTTGGGCGTAGCCAGGATTTTTTTAAGGAGGGGAAAAATGATTTTTTTCATGAGACTGATAAATAAAAAAAAAAAATATGTCAGCCGTAAATTTGTAATCAGATCTAAATTAAGCTTTGATAAATTTTAATGAATTCTATGCTTTTTAATTATAGGAAAAAATGTCTTCAATTTCTTAATATAATATTAAAATTTTTATTTTTCTGATGTTCAGGGCAGCAACTGCCCTCCCCTGCCCTCGCTACGTCCATGACGGCATTCAAAGCATTCAAAGTATAAGATTCTGTTTTTTTTTTTGGTTACTCTATTTTTTATAAAAATTCTCTTCTAGGAAATAACTACAACATGAAAAATGTTGAATAAAAATCGCGCGACAAAAAATTGATAAAAAAAAGCGCAATATTTTTATACAAATTTTTCGCCAGCGGCGCTTTTTTGGACGGTTCAGCCTTTTATAAAATAAGTAAAACACGAAAAATCTATATAAAAAATCGCGCGATTTTCGATTCGAGCAGGAAAAAAAAACAAATTTTAATTTGAATTTTAGTGAAAATAATATAAAAAAAATTTAAAAAATTAATGAAAATCCGCATTACCTCTGGGTCCGACTGTAAAAATTAAAAATTTATTTGTGTAGTTTGGAAGAACTTTTTCATTACTATTATTTCTGACCGTTTGTTATTTTTAACTACCACACCAGTAAATATTTTTACAAAAACTCGACTTTTAGAGCATATTTCAAACCATTCCGTGGCATACTGGTTGAGGTGCGTGTTTTGTAAGCCAGATTTGAATTCCATCTGACACAGAAAGTTTTTTCAAACATACCACAACACTCACAACACAATTGATCATAAAAAGCTCGGTCGAATTGCTTTCAAGGGCTGAAATTGGCCATTTCGTTTTGTTTTTTTTTGTGGGTAGTACAAGTGGGCGTGGCAAATTTTATATATATATATATTGACTGCCACTTAGAGCACCTGCATATCAAGTGTTACTATCAAACGTGTGCTACTCAGGAATAACCATGATTTCGAAAAAGTGGGCGTAGATATGGTGCGACCACGGCCATTTTTTAGCAGTTGCCGACAGTGACCATATGAACTAAGTAACCAAATCTTAGTCTTCTACGGCAAAAGCCGTCTGATATAAAGAATTTTTACTGATTTGTGGGCGGTTAAAGTGGGCGTGACAACATTTATAGTTACATAGTGACACTGCCACTTGGACCGATAGAACCTGCATACCAAATTCACTATCAAAACGTGTACAAGTCAGGAATAAGCATGATTCCGATAAAGTGGGCGTAGATATAGTGCGGCCACGCCCATTTTTTGTATATTGGCCGAGAGTAATCATAAAAACTAAATTATCAAATCTTAGTCTTCTACGGCAAAAGCCGTCTGATATAAAGCATTTTTACTTATTTGTGGGCGGTAAAAGTGGGCATGACAACGTTTATATTTACATAATGACTACCACTTGTAAGCATAGCACCTGCATATCAAGATTCACTATCAAATCTTGAACATCTCAGGAATTAAAATTATTGCTGAAAAGTGGGCGCAGATATAGTGTGACCACGCCCATTTCTTGTACAGTCACCGAAAGTAACCATATGAATAAAATTACCAAATTTAAGTTTTATATGATTAAAACCGTCTGATATATAGCAATTTTTTTGGTTTGTGGGCGATAGCGCCAATTTGGGTTATATGGGAGGTACCACGCCCCCTTGACCAATCAACACCAAACTTCACAGGAACACTTCCAGAATGTTGCTTCAGTATCCCTAAAAATTTCATAAAGTTTGGTTCGGTGGTTTTGGAGTCTATACGTGATATACACACATCTCGACATACCCACATGCATAAATTCATTTTTATATATATAGATAGATAGATAGATAGATAAAATCTATTTGGCATTGAAATTTTCAAGACATTTAAAACCTTTAATAAATTATGTTTAATGTAGCGTGTATCACTTATCGACAATGCGGAATAGCTGCGATTTCTCCGTTAAATCTGTGTTTAATTTGTTGGTATTTTATATGACAACCGTTATACTTTGAAGTAGGGATGTGACGGATGTCATTTTACGAATGGGGATGCGGATACCAAAAAATTAAAAATGCGGATGCGGATGTAGATACGGATAAATAAAATTAATATCCGCGGATGCGGATTTCAAATCTTTTATATATATGAAACATCGAGCAAAATAAAAATGTGGCAAAATAAATGTTTAATTTTTAAAGAGATCCGCTTTACACAAACTATAATTAGGACTAATAATTATTATAATTATTATAATTATATAATAATTAGGAACCTGTGTTAACTTCAACATATTTACATAAAACTTATATCGATGGAAAAGTATTTTCGAGTAGTTGTGCACAATATAGTTTTTATTCAAATATATTGTCATTAAGATAGGCCCTATGCTCCGCCTAGGAGCTCGAGGAAACGATGATGATGATGAAGATAGGTAAAACAAAGCAAATGTAAAAAACCCCTTTTTCCCAATGGGACAACAAGAAAACAACAAAATACATAGCGACACAGCTCTATTACACATCGTTGCTGTAGCATACACGAGCAAGAGTAGAATGCGACAGAGTCCAAGACACTCAGTAGGAAACTTTTCACTCTGATGATGAAATTTTGACAGTTGGTAGATCAATTTTTGGCAATTGTGAGGTGAATATAATTGTCAATTAACAATCGAAAAGTGAATTTTTGACACATCCAAAAAGTGAGAAAAAAAACATTACATTCATTTCCGCGCTGTATTTCTTAATTACACAATCGTTCTTTTAACGAAAAGATAAAACCGTAAAGATAAAATAAAAACTAATATAATTTTTACTGAGTTTTTGTGAAAGCTGCATTTTTATGTGTTTAGTTCTGTGCGGTAAAGTTGATGATAAATTGTGGCTTTTAACGCGAGATGCTTTAGTTGTTCCTTTTATTTCCAGTTAAATATATTTTTAAGTAAATTGTGCTTTAAAAGTGTTGTTCCTTTTGTTTTAAGCGAGTACCAACCAAGGGCAGTCCGAGTGCTGTGAAAATATTGCAAATGGAAGATAACAAAGAATGATGGCACACTCACGTGGATATCGCGGAACTGCTGGTGCATGCAAATGGGAAAAGGCTATTGCAATGATGCACGGCTACAGCATACATCAGCTCCGTTGACAAATGCAATGCCGCCAGCAGGTAAACATTCCGCCGGTCCGCAATTTCCACGTGATTGTTCAAAGCTGCCTTTGAAGCCGTCGTATACGTCTCTTCCAATCCAATCGGTCATGGCACTCGAATTACCCTTGATTTATAATTTAATTTATTGATACCCTTAACTAGGTTGCTGCAGCCGCATAGCATAAGCTAAGCTAGCAGCATATGAAGTGTAGACGCGAATAACGTTGCGAGCGACATATAAATATAAATTAAAAATGGTTTTTTTGCATATTACCATTAAAAATGCTCTAAAACACGACCGAAATGTTGAACGTCAAAATTTGTAATTGTCAAAATTTCATCGTCCATTTGACACACCAAAAAAGACAAATTTATTTCAACACACACAAATTTTATTCAACTTGCTATTTTCTTTCCTACCACGAGTGAAAAGTTTCCTTTTGACACACACCCTTTATTTCTCTCTCAACAAAATAAATTTGCCGTCGCGTCAGCGTCAAAAAAACTGTTAACTGCTGCTTGCTTCATATAACACATGCAAAGGCATTGATAATTGTTTATTTTGTTCAATACTTCTGTTCAGGCTATGGGTTGGTGCGTTCAGCAAAAAACAAAAGAAAAACCGATTTTGATATGGCCGATTTCTGCCACAGGCGATACTAGTTATAATAAAAGCGCACTTTAATAAAAACTACTTGTATGAGCAACGGCTACGTTGCAAATGCACACATATTCAAACACACAATTTTTTTGTTGTGCTGTGGCTAGCTGAACATATGTTAAAAAGAGAAGAGTAGAGAGCAACATCGAGTTTATTGAAACTACCCTGTAGGAAAATCAACTAATTTAAAAGTAGTTGAAAAAGTAGTTTTTTGTCAACCACAACTAGTTGAAATTTTGACTTTTTTCCATAGAACGAACTAACATATTTTTTATAGGGATGTCCGCTAAATAAGTCAATTGACTTTCGTTTGCATATATTTTCAACTACTTGTTAAATTAGTTAAATTTTAATTATTTTTTAACTACTTTAGAATAAATCAATTGAAAACTAGTTACTATTTCACTTACTAAAGATGAATATAAAAGCACAAAAATTTTCAGCTTCTACACATCAAAGAGATAATTTATTTGGCTGTGTATATATTAAAAATATATACATAAATTCATTACGTGAATGCAGTTTACGGCAGCAGTTTCCAAAAACGGGCACGCCACCGCCTGGGTACATGAGCGAAGGTGCCGGTCCAATTGATCGGAATTGTGTGGATACTGCGCCTGTTATTTAACACAAGAACGCTTTTTGTTGCTTCATTTAAAATATGAGGTAAAGAAGTGTGTCGGCGGAATTTTCCACGCTTTCCAACCATCAATCATGGTCGATAGATGCAATGAAGTGATGCAGCAGACTCAACGCTACGTAGGGAAAGGCGTGCGTCTTTACTACTGAAGTGATGAGGTGTTTGCTGAATGGTTAAGCAATGCATCAATTTCCGCACAAAGTACAAATTGTCCAATGTTTGCTAAACACTACCAGTTTGTAATTTGAATATCTTAAATAATAAAGAATTTTTAATCGTTTCACAGGGTTTTGAGGCAGTCTATCAGTTTTAAAGTGTGTTTACCACGTCTGTCTTGCAGCTCAATGTCGTAAATAAAAAAAATATGTCTTTTTGAAACAAAATGTTAGTGAAGCCTAAAGTTAGTAATATTTGATGAAATAACATGGTTAAATACATAAAAACCTGTAATCTAATAAAAATTTGCATTTAAAACATGCCAAAATCAGAGTAGTTGCCGCCTTAATATAATTCAAAGTAGTTTATCAACCACTTGTTTTTAAGTAGTATTTTAATTACTTCATAAATAATGCAATAAAAACTTTTCAGAATTGAAGTGGGTGCCGCCTTAATATAATTCAAAGTCGTTCATATACTAGTTTATTTTAAACTAGTTTTTTAATTAGTTGTTTTTAAAAACAAGTTAGTTTGTTCCTATAGGGTATCTCTGCTGTGAGTATGTATTTTGTTGGTATTTCTTCGTTGTTGCTATTTCTCTGCTGTGAGTATGTATTTTGTTGGTATAACGCTGACTACGTAACGCTTTATTTTTTAGATAACGCTCGATTTTACTCGCCATAAAATTTTCATACCGCGGGCAATATATGAAATCGATTCTAAAGGAGTAAACTCCAAAAAATAAAACTTTATATAAAAAATACGAAACTCGACAATGTTTCCTGGCTTGCACCAAATGTTGTGAGAGCTTTTAAAAACTTCTTGTTTCAGTGTAAAGCTGTGCACTCGGAAAGCTCTCTTTTTTGTTGTTGGAACCGTGCGTTGATCACCACTGCTTTATATTTACTATGTGCCTTGTTTCTTAGATTGAGCCATTTTTCACAAAATATTTTGGCTTTTTTCGTTTTTGTTGTGCGAAATTTCAGTTTGCCATTTTTCATTATATTTTGGGTAATTTTCCATTGGGTGATTTTTAGTTTTTTTTTTTTTGTTTCGGGCGTTTTTTCTTTTGGGCGATTTTTCATAGCGCCTTTTTATGGGCTAAAATTGCCCAAATTTTCCTGTAGAAAAATATAGAATAATAATTATTTTTACACCTATAGAAAAAAAGCTTAACACTCAAAGTTAATTATGTATATTTTTGGAGAAATGTTCAAATAACTAACTTTTTGTCGCACACTGTACATACACTCCATACTCAATGTTGTCAATAAACTACGACGTCTTGACGATTTATGTACTTTAGTTGTGACTGTGATTGTTGTTGGGAGAAAAAACAAAAAATTATCTCTTACCTGACTACTTATTTAAACGCAAAGCATCGCTTTTGAAAGTAGCATCGCTTTAACGCTTATATTCTTACTCATTTTTTTTATTTGAGGCCAGAATAAAAAAAGTCAGAGTTTTCAAGGTTAATTTTTATTTTTTTTTATTTTATTGGAAGTATATTCTTAATATTCAGTAGATGTTAAATAGCAAGCAAATTTAATTCTTCGTAATTAGCTGATGACTATTTAACACAAAACAAAGTAAAAACAGCAAAACTTAAGATATAGGTATAGTTTTTTTTTGGCGTTAAGCTGATTTTTTTGGTGATTTTTAGCATCAATTTTGAGGTAGATTAGTTAGATTCATTTATTCAGAAGAAGTTAGAATTCGTTGTTTTAATTCTGTTTATAAATGTCTTTGAAACGTTTTTTTACGTATAGCTTTAAATTGCTTTTTCTTTGTCGTTTAACATAAGTTGATTTTTTTAAAAATTTTAAACACACTTCTCATTTTCCACCGCCTCCACCTCCTCCGCCACCACCTCCATACCCTCCAGGTGCTCCGGGTTGACCATAACCGCCACCTCTACCACCACTTCCACCAGACTGACCGAAATATCCGCCACCTTTACCACCACTTCCTCCAGAGCCGCCACCATAACCACCTCCAGGAGCTCCAGGTGCTCCGGGCTGACCATAACCACCACCTCTACCGCCACTTCCTCCAGAGCCGCCACCGTTACCACCACCTCTACCACCACTGCCGCCATACCCACCACCACCATCTCCTCCATTTCCGCCTGGCTGTCCGGCTCCACCGCCATATCCACCCGCTCCACCACTACCGCCTAAGCCGCCTCCATAGTTATTATAAACACCAGCCCGTCCGGATTCTGCAAAATATCTATCGTCACCTGCACCATAACCACCATTTCCACCATAACCACCATAATTGTCATAGCCATTGCCGCCTGGTGCACCCGGTAGTCCACCATTGCCACCGCCTCCACCACCTCTTATTCCACCGCCACCACCACCACCGCCGTTTAAGCCAGGTTGTCCAGGTTCCCCGGGTCGTCCATAATAACCGCCGTTTCCACCTCTACCACCTGCACCTCCGCTCCATTGCCTCTTGACCCTGTGATAATTGCTGCTGCTGCTGCTATCATCATTTATGCCTATGTTTGATCGAAAACTGTTATTTATTAAACGTACTCGTAACTACGGAAAAAAAAATTGATCGTCACTTAACTCACCGTCACTCAATGCTATGCAGCAGAGTGCCAACGCTATTACTATAAAGCTTCTCATGCTAACCTGAGTAGTTGTTCTTATAGACTGAACGTTTAAAATATGTAATCGATTCTATATACTAATAACGTTTCGTATTGCAGAGATGGGCAAACATTATGCACATCAGTTGTAGGGGGAAAAAGGTTTTCGTTTCATGAGTATTCATAAGAAATCTCAGAATTTCTAAATTAATTACACAGCACAACAGAATATAGCAAAATAAAAAGCACAAGTGGCCGTGTGGCGGCTCTGACGCAGTATGTAGAGTGCGTAGAGAACTCTGATTCAATTTCCACCTGACACTGAAAGTTTTTTTCCATTGAATTCATTTTTCTGTTCTGCTGTCACCTCTTTGCAGACCTCAGAGAGTAAAAACTGCCATGGAAAGCTTCTTGAGAACATAAGCCGTTCGAAGTCGCCATAAGGGAGTATTCCTGGTTGGAAGGCTGTTTTTGGACCCTTTTTTGAAAACTTCTCATTTGAAAACGCAAAGAGTTATTTAAATTCTGTTTTTTTTTTATTGTATTAAGAACATATTAAATTAAATAAAAAACTTTTTTATCCTTTGTACGAGGGCTGTTCAAAAAGTTGTCGGCCTTCAAAGTTGGGCGTCGATAAAAAAGGTATGCTGCTTGCGGCCCGGCTAACTCGACTTCGAATCATCTGAAATGGAAAAAATAAACGGCGTTATATTCAGTACAGATGTAGTTCTAGTCCCTACCTCAATTATAATTTTGCGATTATTTTTTGTCAAAATGGCGGTCATTGAAAAATGAAAAACCGATTTTAGGTCTTTTTTTTTTTAGTTTAGTGTAAAAAATTGTTTAAAGTTGTGATTGAGATAGAGACCAGAATGGGGACAATTTTGCGTCGATTGCAATTTGTTCCATCAAAATCGGTTTAGAACTACGGGCGCAATCTGGGTCGCAAGCTCGAAAAACGTGGTTTCGAGATAAACGCAAACAGTTTTAGGCATTCACTAATTCTGCGTCGATTGCACTTGGTTTCAGCAAAATCGGTACAGTAGAACCGGAGAAAAGTGACTTCGAAGTTCAAAAACGTGATTTTGTAAAAACTCAAAGAAAATTTTAGGCAATGAATCATTTTTTTTTTGAGAAATACTTACATATACCAATCTGCAATGCCAGCCCTATAAATGCCAGCACTCCTTCCTCTTCTTCAAAAAATGAGGACTCAGCGGCTCTTTGTGCTCTTCGGGCAGTTCTACCTTCTTTTGATGCGGCCAGAGCTCTGGCTTCGGACCTTTTCAAACGTTCTTCGTTCCGAGACATGGCAAAATCATATGTGACGTTGCCAATAGGGACACCCATTCGGTGCATTATTTGAAGTATTGGCAAAAAACCTTCGTTAAATATGACAGTTGCAATATAATTGCCAACCTCAATAGTGCGTGGGCCGATGTGCATATGCTTCGGTGCGAATGACCAGAGCACTGCGTTGAAAGATTCGTTGCTGTTTTGAGTTTCGGAGCCAAGGCATCTGTTCAACAAATCATCAGCTTCGTAAATAGGTTTGATTGCTTCCTGGACTCTCTGATTTAGTGGTACATTCGTATGCTTGAAGCTGTCGATTGTCCCTTCTGCTACTGCTTTTTGCTAGGCGCACCAGCTCGACGCATCGGTCGGACAGTTTTGGTGCTGTGGAGCTTCATGTGTATTCATATATTTCTAAAATGGGTATACAAACAAGTTATTGCCTACTAAGGAACGTGTTGAACGAAATTCGATGGTTGCTTCAAACCGTTGCATTCAAAAAGTAGCCAAATTAAGCAAATCGTATTTTGGCGAAAACATTGCTGGACAAAAAAGGCCATATCTCCTAAAGTATTTTGAATTTCAAAAAATTTCCTTTTAGGACGATATTCTCAAATATCCATGCTATAAAAATATGCAAAAAATACTCCCTTAAAGCAAAAGACATTTTTATTTTTCTTTATTTTTGACTATGTTTTAAAATAACTTTTTCTAAATACATCCACAAAGCTTTTGATAGGACAACTCAAATTTAAGGATTTTATATCCTATTTCCTGGAGCATGTTTTGAATGAGCACCATTTCGATTACTGTAGATGAACAATTTGTTACCTAACTTATGGCTTCATTTTGTATTCCTATCCGATCAATCGTTTCTTTCAAAACAGTGTTCGTTCGTGTTTTTGAAGTTTGTAATTCGAACAGAATCAAACATCGATAACAGCTGATCAGCCAACGAACGATGCCGTAGTACAGTTACATATTTGCAATATGTATTTCTAACGAGCACTGAAACCACGAATCCAAACGTCAAAATCAAACGAACACTTTTATGCTATCGTTGTGGTTGCAAACTTTAAAAGAATGGTTAAAAAATTAAACACTCTGAACCTAAAGGTAAATAAATTATGAAATATATAAATATATACAGTGTTTGAAGGATGTGAAGCACTTGAAATACATAAAAAAAAAAATAAAAACTGCAATAGCTGCATACATTTTATATTGTTATGTCAAAAGCAAACACAATCACTGAAAACAATAATAATGAAAAGCAAGTCCGCAAACCACATAATTGCTCAAAGTTTATTTATTGAATACACAAACCGGACGAAACCAAAAAGCACTGCCAACATATAAGAAACGAAGCAACATATTAAAAACATCTTTGAAGTAAGTAGACAAAATACAGAAAACTTCTCTAATGTTTGATATGGCAGTGACACATTTGACAACTGCTTGTGTATAACAGTTTGAGTGTACATATCAAACAAAAGCTTGACGAATGAGCCAACGATGAGCTTCGTTCGAAATACATATTTCCGCTTGAATTCAACATCGTTCTCATAGCCATCGTTCGTTGAATGCTTCGTTAGGAATACAAAATAAGGCTAATAATAATTTTAGTGAAGGTAGTAGTTTGGTGTAATACACAATGTATATGTATACATATTATGCTCTTATAAAATCTTTTGAATGTTTGCTTCATTTTAGTTATAAAATGCCTTTAAAATGTGGACGGAAATCGAAAAATGCGCCAGAAGACGAAGAAAAGAATTCAAGGAGAATTCAAAGAGAAGATGGGCCTAATTCTCGATAGATGGGAACACAGCCAGAAGGCTCTTCTCTGTTTACCAGTTATCTGCAAGCAGAAGAAGCTTTAGAAGCTAGTCATAAGGAGTTTAGAAAAAAGAGGTTAAATCATACTCGTCCAATAGAGATCTTTTAATTGGGTTATTGTTTTCTTCAGATACTTCTATATCTATATCCATAGAAAAATATTGAAAAATTAAATAAAGCATGATTATGAAATAGATGAATTTATTTTATATGAAATACGATAGATGACACAAGTGATTTCTTTCCTGATCTCGATTTATCTGACTATGTGTCGAGTGACTCCACGGATTGCACTGATGATACGATTAGTCGAATAATGTTTTTGTAATTTTTTCGTTTCTTAAGATTTATGTTAAATTTGAACAAACCTACATATGTATTAAAAATATAAATTATTTCTTTAATTAAAAAACTGCATTGATTATTGAATATTGCATGAGAGGTCGGAGAAGGCGTGGCAGATCATCATGAAATTTTTACATGATTTTAAATTGAATCAATTCAATAATAAACAAGTTAATTTCCCTTCATGTACTTTCTAAAACTGGAGATATTGTTATTTTAATCTTCATTTTGTATGGAAGGTGGACGAGGCCTGGCCGATCTTAATAAACATTTGTGTGGCGTTATATATGTAAATATTTATGAAATAATGACACCATGGTTCCTTCCATTTTTGTCCCTCATCCCATAGAACTCGTTACACTGTGTGACGTCACAAAAAAGAAAATTGTATTTTTCAAAAATGAAATAATTCTTTAAAAATATACAAACATTTTTAAATCAATATCTTTTACCGTTATTTTCGTAACTCTTTAATAAGACACACCTAAATTTATCACAAAAATGGAGATATTCATCCAAGTAAAAATAGTTTGTGGTTAATTAACCTCAGCTTTGGTAGACCCATCGATGTTGTGAATTTAAATCGAACTATGAATGTTTAACTAGTTTTACATATCATTTTGACGTGTTTGAAAAAAAAAGAATTGAATACGCCATCGTCTTTAGACTCACTCGATTTATTTAAAATCGCTTAAAAATCTTTTGCGCGTTTTTACTGTTGTGCTGTGTTGTTAAGAAGAATTTCTCAATTTTTTTCTTAAAATCTATATCTATACTATTAATAAATCTGTAGCCACTTTTTATGTTCACTCATCACGTTTAAACGACAACTCAGATTTTTATAAAATTTTGTACACATATTTATAGGTCAGCAGAGAGTGCAATAGGATACTTTATTTTAACCCATTAACAACCAATGTTACCATATGGAAACATATGCGTCTCGAATTCTCATTAAATACTGCATAATATTTCAAAAGTTTTAGTGCCAGTTTTTTAAAAAAAGTAAAATTAGCATGCAATAATAACTTATTTCTGCTCAATGGCATACATAGTTTTCACCAAAATGTTGCTTCAAGTCTAAAAATGTCTGTTTTTTATGGTTTTCTTTCGGCCCTAATGGATTAAATTGCACTTCGGTTAAACGAGAAGAAAATCAATAAACGCTTTTAAATTTCCTTCAATTTGATACCAAAATCATGTATGTAGTTTGAAAACTGTGAAAAATTTTAGTACCAGATCTTTTTAGTATTAATTATAAGCTGAGAATGAGAGAAAAACGACTTGAAATTCACACTTTTAGCTTTGAAGGCAAATATTTCAGTCAGTTTGCAATGGATTTCAATAATTTTTTTTGAAAATGTTGTTTGTTAAAATATCCTTCAAACATAAGTTGAAATTTTTACTAAACCAAAGTATTAATATTTTTAAAAATTTTTTTAAAAAATGTTCAAAAATTTTTAATTTAAGGGGGTCCTCTGGTAATCCGAAAAATTTTTTTTCAATTTTTTTTTTCATTGTTCTATTGCTCAGATACTCAAAAACATTTTCCCAAAAGGATTTTTCAAAATTCGAAATAGTTTAGGAGATACAGGCATTTTTGTGTAGGTATGTTTTCGTCAAAATAACGCATCAGCAAAGTTGTTTATTTGCCTGCAGTCATTAGTCGAAAATTCTGTGGAATTCTTCCAAAATATGTATTGATATTACAAAATATACACACACAGTATGTATACATGCAGTATGTATACATGCATGTTTTGATTTAGGGGTTGAAATGATTTTGAGCCCAGGTGTTCACATGAAAGAAGCAAACGAACGAGATTCAGTTTATTTTCGAGTATTTTAAAAATAATGTCAACAATGGGTATTGTCATCGGCCCACAAGCCGAGATGTATGCTGAATCTCGCGACGGAAAACGACTTCAACGCTCAGAGCTAAAAACGTACGCATCATCGAAAGAGGGTCGCACAGCCCGCAGAGCACAAAAAGCCATGGAAAACTCGTTTTATGAGATGGAGGAAGGCACACTTTATGGGGCTGGAATTGCCGATTAATATTCGTAAGTATTGTATTAAAAAAATATGTGTTAATGTCATTTGTGTGCCTCAAAATTGAAGTCAAAACTTTAAACGCGTTTTTCTCGAAACCATGTTTTTCAAAACTTTGCGCACGATAACTCAAACAGTTTTTGACCGATTTTGATATATGAGGCATGAAACGACGCAGAATTTACGCCGCTATAGCCCCTACCTCAAACTTGCCGAAAAAATAATGTTTACTATTTTTTTTCTACACTAGACTACAAAAAAAAGGTCGAAATTCGATTTTTCATTTTCAAAGTGGCGGCTCCCCCCCTAAAAAAATTTCGATTTTTGTTTCCGAGGTAGGGGCTATAGGGACATTCATTCTAAGTAACTGAATATTTTTTTTTTTTCAGACGATGTTTACACTTGGAATCGTGCGCAATTTGGACCCACCTTTTTTCCGGAGAACCTCGTTACCAGGCCGAGAACTTTCTGAACGGTCCATAAATTCACTTTTTCAAAATTTTGTATTTTTTTCAATAAATTAAGCTACCCAAATCAAAAAACGGAACTAAAAAATCTTTACTCGTTCTCTTTCCACAATATTTTGAAAAAAGGCTAAAATTTGGCATAGATTACCAGAGGACTCCCTTAAGCCAAAAAATTGGATAAAAGTTGTTTTTGTTGTAAAAAAAATTAAATCCAAAATTTAGGTTTTCGATTTCCTATCAGATGATATAACAATCTTAAGGTTAATAATTTGTAGTATTACTTAAACAATAAAAAATCGTTTTGGTAGCGAAAAATCAAGCCTACCCACTATCAATTTTTGAATGAAAACTTTTTGAAAACCCGGCGAAGCCGCGCTTTGTTTTTATTTATTTGTGCTGCCTATAATTAACTCTTTTACCTAAAATATTTAAGTTCATCATCAAAAATAATAACATTTAGAGGAGTTGTATGCGTTGTATTTGTTGTATTTGTTATGGTTGATTAATTTTTTTTTTTTTTTATTAATTAATCTCAAACCAATTATATGCTTTGCCATTAGTCATTAATCAAGATCTGTTTCTATATGCAGACAACGTAATATAGATTTTTTTTGTTTACATACTAGGGAGGGGAATATCCAGGCTTGTTCTAATGCCGTGCTTTTTTGGAATTTAAAAAAGAAACTTATAATTTATTCTAATTAGTAGAAATACAATGTAAACATTTGTCATTATATAGTTTAAGATGCTCCAAATAAGTTTACATGAAATTTTCATAAAATAAAACTTTTTTGGAAATAAACTTAAAAATAAAATTCAAAGATTTACGGCACTTTTTTCATAAAAATATAATTTGTTTACAACAAATTTACTACTTCATTTTTTTATCACGAACAAAAAAAAAAAGGAAAAATTTATTGCTTCTTGTATCTTGTGCATCGTTATGGTGCTTTCTCGTGATACAAAATGAAAATTGTAAACTGCAAGTTACAATTTGGTCAAATAATTCGTTTTCGTACTCTTATGAAAAGGAATATCAAAAAATATATGGAACTTATTGTTGATGCGGAACTATTTTCATAATATTGTGAAAAAAATAGGTGGGTGGGAGGACGGGGGGACTGCCGACCGAATAGAAAACATAATGCTATGAGAAATTTATAGCTATGAAATCACAATGTTTTTTTTTGGGCTGGCTTTCATTCGATTTTGCCAAATGTCATAGAGATGGTTCATATTAAATATCAAAGCTCATGTGCAAAATTTCAAGACATTGCTTTCATTTTTCTGGATTTTCAAGAGATTTTACCTTAAAAAAAATCCAATTTGTACGCGAGGTAGGCGTGGTTTTCATCCGATTTTGTCATATATCATAAAGATGGTTTGTATATATATTTTGTACATCATTGCATATCAATGCTTATGTGCGGAATTTCTAGATATTCTTTAATTTTTTTGGATTTTTAAGAGATTTTACGTTAAAAAAAAGTCAATTTATATGGGAGGTAGGAGTGGTTTTCATCCGATTTTGCCAGATATCAACATGATGGTCTACATTAGATATCAAAGCTTATGTGGAAAATTTCCACTTGTAGAGACGAAAATGGAGATCTGAATACGGAAAAACAGTGTGTGCTGAGATTGTGGAGACAGCACTTCTCTAATTTACTTACTGGCGACGATTCCACCAATGCCGCCCATGGAGAGCACAGTTCAGTGCCAACAATCAACGATGACGGAGTGGAAGTAATACCACCTAGCCATGAAGAGGTTCGAGTTGCTATCCAACGACTCAAAAACAATAAAGCAGCGGGTGCTGACGGCCTATCAGCTGAATTCTTTAAAACCGGCGGCGATGAATTGATAAGGCGCATGCGTCAGCTCATCAGCAAAATATGGCTAGCGGAAGGCATGCCGAACGATTGCAACCTCAGCGCACTGTGCCCTATACAACTCCGCCAGCGGAGGGTCTTCGGACGCAAACCTGCCTGTCCCAAGCCAGGTTAAGGAGAAGGGTTGGTACTAGGATACGTCCCATACCGTAAAAGTTTAGAGCCAACCAAGAGCTCAGGGTGGCGCCCATCTTGGGAGCAGGTTATATTCGATATATCGAAATGGTAAAAGCCTGCGAAGGTATAGCAATTGACTTTAAAAGTTGTTAGCACGGGGATAGTCATGCTCGTCAAAGAGGACGACCCTATCTATTCATGGCAAGGAGACATCTGAGGGTTGTAAACTTGGGTGTAAGAATTGAGGTGTCGAAGTGAAATTCGATGTATTACTTGTGGTTGTATAACAGGGTGAGTAGGCACTTCTTCCATGGCAAGTGAATTAAATGTCATGCCTGGATTGAAGTTGCCGGTCAAATACAATTAAATGCTCAACTGGGCACGGCCAGATACAAAAACTCATGCATGAATTTTTTGTCTCCTTGCTGGGATGATGTGGAGCTTCTTTGACGGGACCGAGTTGCCCAGGTGACTATCATGGGTTGGCCCTTCGGGGGGACTCGTGCTGGCAGTGGTTGTGTATATGCTACAAAGGTCTAGATTGACCGGTGGGGTTGCGCAGTAGTACGACCGTGCTGGGCACTGGGTGATGCTTTTTTGTTTGTGGAAAGACTTCCAGTTCGTGCTAGCCTTGCCGGATGACCGTGTGTTAGTGCACTGCATGCATAAGTGCTGGCCGTTCTTTCCATGAACTATACCCTGGGTTTATAAACCCAATTAATTAGGCCTACACGGCAGGTGTAATTGTAAATAAACTTCTTTCTTGTGCCCTATACTTAAGAAAGGAGACCCAACAATCTGCGCCAGTTATAGAGGTATCAGTCCTATTTCCATCGCATATAACGTTATTTCAAGCGTACTGTGTGAAAGATTAAAGCCGATTACAAAAACACTGATTGGACCTTATCAGTGTGGCTTTCGACCTGGAAAGTCCACCATAGACCAGATGTTCACGCTACGACAAATCCTGGAGAAAACCCTCACGAAATCAAATTGACACACACCATCTCTTTGTCTATTTTAAAGCTGCGTTCGATAGCCCGAGAAGTGATTGCCTATACGCAACAATGTCTGAGTTCGGTATACCTGCAAAGTTGGAAAGACTTAGCAGGATGACGTTGAGCAACACATGCAGCTCCGTCAATATAGGAAATTACCTCTCCGAAACCTTCAATACCGAAAGAGGTTTCAGGCAAGGCAATCCACAGTCTTGCGATCTCTTCAACATCATCATGGAGGGGATCGTACGAAAGGCCGGTGTGCAACGCAATGGCACCATTTTCTGAGGCGCTGAGGCATGGGTAGTTTCGCAAACTGACGCAGCCGCTTCGGGGGTGTTCGAGAGAAAAGTTGTTCGCAAAATCTTCGGTCCTGTTCGAGTCGGTGATGAGCTCTACGAAGACATTCACGTAGCTCGGCGTATAACTGTGCAGCGTCAACGCTGGCTGGGTCATGTCCATCGTATGGACGACGAAGCTCCAGCGAAAAAGGTGCTCGAGGCGAGGGTCGCTGGTCAACGACGTCGAGGGAGACCATGCCTTCGATGGATGGACCAGGCTGAGGAAGCCCTAACCGCACTTGGTGTATCCGGTTGGAGAAGGCGCGCGCAAGGCAGAGGCGCCTGGCGAGAGCTGATGAGGTCGGCCGAAACCCGGACACGGGTTGTTACGGCCACCTAAGTAAGTAAGTAAGTGGAAAATTTCAAGACCGTTTTTTAATTTCAGAAGATTTTGAAGAGATTTTACGGTTAATTTAAAGCAACTTTGCATGGGAGGTAGGCGTGGTTTTCATCCGATTTGGCTCATTATCGAACTTGATCTTCATTTTTTTAAAGATAAGCTTATATTTTGCATTTCGTCTTGGTAATCGTGATCATAGACGGACAGACTGACGGACAGACCGACGGAGCAGTTTTCTATAACTGCTACGTCTTCTTATTGCCGTTACAAACGGAATGACAAAGTTAATATAACTCTTACGCAGTACACGTTGGGTATAAATAAGTTTGATTGGAATTTCTATAAGCATGGTGTAAAATCCCCATCGATAGTCATTTTATAATTAGAAGTACTGAGTTTTTGATCATTGCACATAGTCATAGTTCTTGTAGATTTTTATTATCTGCATAGTTAATATTGAAGTTCTAACTTACAGTGAAAGGTTTCCATGTGACACTTGCCGATTTGAATGATTTTCGGATATGGGATAGAGGACAAAAATCTAAGGGCGCATTTATAGTGCGCACTGGTTGCTATGCCGGGCCGAGCTGAAAACGCATCATGCTTTAAGCAGCTGATAGTGCGCTTACCGCCACAGACTTGTTGCCGCAGGTTTTTGCCTATTTAGAATTTGTTTGTATATATTACCTTTTTTTTATGTTTATTTTTGTAATCAAAGCATCAAAAAAGTCACATGATTTCGTGTATACTTTTTATTTTATTCAACAACGCTGCACAGTGCGGTATTTTCAATGCTAGCGTGCCAAAAGTCCCAAAAATTGAAATCTGAATGTCATAAAATGGATTATTTTAATGGACAGAAATATATTCATGTAATTAAAAAGCGATTACCTAATTCCAAAATAATGTTTGTATATTTTTTTAAAATTCGTCAAGTCAGGAACTTTTAGCAAACAATAAAAAATGTTATTTAATGCACTTTTTGCATGCTTACTTCCTTACTTCTTACTTACTTCTTACTTTTTTTTCAAATATCTTTAAAATGCGATTTTCAGTAAGAAAAAATAATGCATACAACAATATTAAAGGCGATGTTTATAACTACAAGAAATTTAAGTATTTGTACTAAACGCTTATGAAAAAATATCTTGCGAGTAGTTGCGAAGAAAAAAAAAATCTTCACTTTACAATTGCTCCAAAAATGCCCAAATTCATATAAAATGGCGTAAATGAAATAGTATTGAGTTTATTTTTTGAAGGAGTTTTAGATATCGTGAATTTAACAAGTTAGATAACATTTTTAAGTATTCATTAGCATGAACCATACCGATGTATACCGATTTTAAGGTGTAAATCTACTTTTCTCTATGACGGGCAAACTACTAAGCAAAAGTAAATAATTTTGTACACACATTTTAACGAAAATATAGTCTACCAGTGTTTAAAATTTCATAATTCTATCATTTATGTAAATGTAATTCTTTCATAATTCTATCATAACAAAGTAATGCAAATAAACAAGCAAACAGAGATAACTACAGTTGGCTCTGTATGACCCTTAGAAGCTAAAGTATGACTTATAAAAAAATTATAAATCTAATGTTAAAGTTTATTATAAGTTTTTTTATTCAATTTCAGGTATGATAAAAGTTTACCCCCTACCTTTAGAAACATTTTTGATGAAAAATTTAAAATATGTATATCATACTTTTAACACTAAAAATGCACCACACATATGTAATATATTAATAAAAACATAAATTAAAATTTTATAGAAAATTTTTACATAATCAATAAGAATGTATCATGACTTACTTACTTACTTAGTTGGTCGTAACAACCCGTGTCCGGGTTTCAACCGACCTCATCAGCTCTCGCCAGGAGCCTCTGCTTTGCGCGCGCCTTCTCCAATCGGATACACCAAGTGCGGTTAGGGCTTCCTCAGCCTGGTCCATCCATCGGAGACATGGTCTCCCTCGTCGTCGTTGACCAGCGACCCTCGCCTCGAGCACCCTTTTTGCTGGAGCTTCGTCGTTCATACGATGGACATGACCCAGCCAGCGTAGTCGCTGCACAGTTATACGCCGGACTACGTCAATGTCATCGTAGAGCTCATACAGCTCGTGGTTCATTCGGATGCGATAGTCATCGCCGACTCGAACAGGACTGAAGATTTTACGAAGAACTTTTCTCTCGAACACCCCCAGAGCGGCTGCGTCAGTTTGCGAAACTACCCATGCCTCAGCGCCATATAGCAGCACAGGTAGATCGAGCGTCTTGTAGAGTGTTAGTTTTGTCGATCGAGAGAGGGCTCTGGAACTTAGTTGCTTACTGAGCCCGTAGTAGCACCTATTAGCAATTATTGTTCTTCGCTTTATGTCCAGGCTGATTTCGTTTTTGGTATTAATGGCGGTGCCAAGGTAAACGAACTCCTTGACTACTTCAAAGTTATAGCTGCCGGATGAAACGTGGGAGTCTAAACGCCGAGCTCCCTTGTTTGTAGACAGCATATATTTTGTTTTGCTCTCATTTATCGTCAAACCCACTTTGGCTGATTCCTTTTCGATAGCGGCGAAGCAGCGGTAACATCTCTCTTGGTTCTGCCGACAATATCAATATCATCAGCGTACGCAAGGAGCTGGACGCCTTTGTAGAAAATGGTGCCATTACGATGCACACCGGCCTTTCGTACGATCCCCTCCATGATGATGTTAAAGAGATCGCAAGACAGTGGATCGCCTTGCCTGAAACTTCTTTCAGTATTGAAGGTTTCGGAGAGGCCATTTCCTACCTTGACGGAGCTGCGTGTGTTGCTCAACGTCATTCTGCAAAGTCTGATCAACTTTGCAGGTATACCGAACTCAGACATTGTTGCGTATAGGCAATCCCTTCTGGGGCTATCGAACGCAGCTATAAAATCGACAAAGAGATGGTGTGTGTCAATTTGATTTTCGTGGGTTTTCTCCAGGATTTGTCGTAGCGTGAAAATCTGGTCTATGGTGGACTTATCAGGTCGAAAGCCACACTGATAAGGTCCAATCAGTGTTTTTGTAATCGGCTTTAATCTTTCACACAGTACCCTTGAGAGAACCTTATATGCGATGGAAATAAGACTGATACCTCTATAACTTGCGCAGATTGCTGGGTCTCCTTTCTTAAGTATAGGGCACAGTACGCTGAGGTTCCAATCGTCGGGCATGCTTTCTTCTAGCCATATTTTGCTGATGAGCTGATGCATGCGCCTTATCAATTCATCGCCGCCGGTTTTAAACAATTCAGCTGACAGGCCGTCAGCACCCGCTGCTTTGTTGTTTTTGAGTCGTTGGATAGCAACTCGAACCTCATCATGGCTAGGTGGTGGTACTTCCACTCCGTCATTGTTGATTGGTAGCTCTGAACTGCGCTCTCCATGGGCGGCATTGGTGGAATCGTCGCCAGTAAGTAAGTTGGAGAAGTGCCGTCTCCACAATCTCAGCACACACTGCGTATCCGTATTCAGATCTCCATTTTCGTCTCTACAAGTGGATGCTCCGGGCTTGAAACCTTGGGTTAGACGCTTAACCTGTTGATAGAATTTTCGTGCATCCTTCTTGCCCTGGTATACCTCTAGTTCCTCACGCTCACGCTTTTCCTGCTCTCTTTTCTTGCGTCTGAAAAGGCGCCTCTCTTCCTTCCTCTTTTCGCGGTAGTTTTCTCGCACGGCTCGCGTTGCAGCTGACTGCAGCGTTTTTCTGTAAGTGGCGTTTTTTACTGCAGTCGCAATGCGACACTCCTGATCATACCATTGGTTCCGAGGTTGCGGGCGCCGGAAACCAATGACTTCTTCAGCGGCAGCGCGCATGGAGTGGGATATATGCGCCCAAAGTCCGCCGGCGTCGTCGGGTCCAGAGGTTGGTTGGTTGAGCTTAACCGAGAGTTGAGCGGAGTAGGCTTCGGCAGTCCGTTGTAATTGCAGCTTAGCGACATCTAGCTTTCGTTGCATTCCTGTGCGTATGTTCTTCGCATTGCATAATCGCATGCGGATCTTGGCTGCAACAAGATAATGGTCGGAGTCAATGTTGACCCCCCGAAATGTACGCACATCTAGAACACTAGAGGCATGCCTTCCGTCGATTACAACATGATCAATTTGGTTTCGCGTTTTTTGATCCGGGGACAGCCAGGTGGCCTTGTGGATGTCGAGGTGCTTAAATCTGATGCTACTAACTACCATGTTTCGCGCCGCGGCGAAGTCAATCAGTCTTAGACCGTTGTTCGTGGAGGTCTCATGAAGACTGAACTGACCGACAGTGGGGCCAAAGATGCCTTCCCTTCCGACTTTCGCATTAAAATCGCCGAGGACTATTTTCACGTCATGGACCGGAAGGTGGTCGTATACGTCCTCAAGGCTAGTGTAGAAAGCGTCTTTGACGGCTTCGTCCTTTTCCTCAGTCGGGGCGTGCGCGCAAATAAGGCTGATGGAGAAAAATTGATCGCATTTTGATGCGGATCGCATTTCCTGGATGGCGGTGATGTCAGCCTTTATCGTTTTGAGGGCTTCCGCCAGTTGGATAATGGCATCTTCCCTATAAAGGGTTCGAAAATTCCAGGTGCATATCCGTAAATCATTGTCCGTTTTTCGTTTGCGGTGGTCGTCAACGTAATTGGGGTTCTTATCCGAGGCTGGTTTAGTTTTCATTGGGCAGTAGTAATGTGGCGGGACCCAAACCCTGCGCACATTCCATGTTTAAGGTCTATGGAGTGACCCGCCGCTCAAATTAGCCGTCAAACTGACGGATGCCAGTTTGCCGTTGCCCAGGGAACACCACGTGGAGGTTTGAGTCGACTTGAGACGATTTCGACATGGATAATCGAAATCTGACCGCCATGGCCGTGTCTGACCGCCTCGCCAGGTTGAGGCGGTCAGACACGTTGCCATGTGAAGGTTCGCCCCCTGTTCCCCATGAATGTATCATGAACAAGACAAAAATATAAGAAAACACATTTTCCTAGAATATGTTTATCTCAAGAACTTAATTTTTATAATTTTATTGCAGGGTGAAACCAGTTGTTGGTCCAATTATTCTTCGTTGCAACAAAAATTAACAAATCTAATTTTATTGTTATTGTATACATGTAACAACTCAAGTAAGGTGTTTATAAATGCTGCAGTTGTATGGGAGGTAGGCGTGTTAGTTGACCGTCTACGCTCTTTTTTTTACAAACAGTGGCAAAACAAACGAAGAAACCAAATTGTATTGTCATAGGATGTATAGAACCTAAGTTAGGTCATTATATATGCTCCAGTTGTATGGGAGGTAGGCGTGTTAGTTGATCAATTACGCCCTTTTTTTGTAAGAATTAATTTTTTGCCTTATTAAGCTATGAGCAAAATTTCATCTCTCTACCTTAATACTTTTTGAGATATGACTTTTGGCACACTAGACTTGAAAATACCCCACTGTGCGTTGCTGAAACGTACTTTTAGCCACTGCAAGCCACTTCAAGTCACTTGCCGTTCCAGCTTGTTTCGACTTTATAGCAATTATTCTCTGCTGTTTTTTGTTGCCTTTTTGCTACGTTTTTGTTTTAAATTTCTTTTAGACAAAAGAAAAAAGTGCTTAAAAAGAAGGCACATTCAAAAAACGTACATCAGCTGCTAACCCAAGATTATTCGATTATATGCTTCAGCTGGAATGCACTTCAAGCCACACAAAGCCACTTGATCTTCCATTTGGTTTGAATTATTTAAACTTTTTTCTTAAGGTTTTGTATTAATGTTGATTTTGCAACAAAGCAGTAGAACAGAACAGAAGTTTTTGTTGCTCTGTTGTTACTCTTTTTGCTTGTTTATATTTGTGCACAAAACCAAATGGGTAGAAGGAGCAGACATAAGCGTATGATCCAAAAACAGAGGCGTAAAAAGCTGCGCTTCAAAAAAGCCGTTAGTATGCACATATACAAAATTTAACTATTTCGAAAATAGCATAGAAGGAAAGCATATTGAAAGCGACAAAAAAAAAAAATTGTTTTCTTGTTTCAATCACGAATTCGGTGCTAATTTGGTATCAAACTCGATGCTACTACGAAATGCCTAAGAAATACAACCGTGGCATCACTGTGGCTATAGAATATATTTTCTGTTCAGTTGTTGTTTGACTATTGTCGTGCTCTGTGCGAGTTTTTTATTAACTGTGCTATGATGTGAGCTAAATAAAAGTGGGTTTTTGTGACCCTTTTCCCACCATGAAAAGTGTGTTTTATTTATTGTTAAAAGTTAGAAAAAAAAGTAAGTAATTTAGTAATTTTGAAGCTACCGCGATGAAATTCAAAATATAAGGTGAACCAGTACGAGGTCCTTTTTCAACTGGGTTGTTTTGACAGCTGTTATGTGTCAAATGGCTTATCCATATGACGTTTGTGTTCAATATTCAACACGACTCAATCAAAAAAAGGCTTACTCTGAACAACGTTTATTAATTGTAGAAACTTACTACCAAAATCAGTCATCAGTTAGAGAGAGAGAATGTTATGGAGTTCTTCAACATTATTTTTGGTCGTTATGAGCGACCAACTGAGCGCAATATTCGTAACACCATCACCAAAATGTTGAACCAATTTTACACTATTGGACATACATCATCATCAACCAGAGTGCATAGAGGCCGTAATTTTGAGAATATTGATGCAGTAGCAGAGAGTGTTCGTGAAGACCGTGAACAATCGATTCGTCGCCGATCTCAGGCTTTGGGCATCTCTTGTAGAGTATTGTGGCGTAGCTTGAGGCATAATCTTGATTGGAAGGCCTATAAAATACAGCTCGTACTAAAATTGAAGTCGGCTGATCTTGGTGTACGTTTTAATTTTGGCTTATGGGCCTTATAACAACTACAAATTGATGCATTATTTTATCGAAAAATTGTGTTTAGCGACGAAGCTTATTTCTGGTTGAACGGCTGCGGTAACAAGCAAAATTGCCATATTTGACGATGAACAACCAGAAGCAATCCAAGAGCTTCCAATGTATCGCCATAAATGCACTATTTGGTGTGGTTTATAGGCAGGATGCATCATTGCACCGTATTTCTTCAAAAATGCGGATGAAGCCTGTGTTACGGTCAATGTTGCTCACTACAGAGCAATGATTAATGAATTTTTGTTGACAAAAATTAAGGATATTGGTGTATATATATATAATAAATCGGGGATTGACCGAAGCGGACCACAGTGGGTCCGTTTTCGTCCCCATTGGACAAAGGATACTACCGCTCGGAGCCCTCATATGTGAGCATGCTCCTTACATAAGCATCCCTTGTCACCTCAAGCATATTCTTGTAGGTCAGTTGACCAACCTCGGCTTCGCGAATAAATGGACGTCTCGGAATGATCAATCTTATGCTTGCCAACGACGGACACTGGCACAGAATTTGTGCAGCTGTTTCCTGCTGATATTGGTGTAGTCGACTTCTGGTTTCAACAGGATGACGAAACATGCCATACAGCTGGAGAAACAATCGCTTTATTGAGGGAAACTTTCGATGAAAACATCATCTCAAGAAATGGTCCTGTTAATTGGACACCAAGGTCTTGTGATTTGACCCCATTGGATTACTTTCTTTGGGAATATGTTAAATCACTTGCTTATGTCGACAAACCCGAAAATATTGACGCTTTGGAAACTAACATAACTCATGTTATTCAAGGAATACCGTCCGATATGCTCGAAAGAGTTGTCGAATATTGGACCCAAAGAATGTACAATCTAAGAGTTAGTCGTGGGCAACATTTGATCGAAATAATTTTTAAACATTGAGTTGTAGGAACCGAACTATCATTCCAAATAAAGATTTGCATCAATACCTTGATTTTTATGTATTTTATTTAGAAAACAAAGTAGGAAGCTCTTATTGGATCACCCTTTATATGTATATATTTTATTGGAGTCTTACTTGTTGTTTTTTACTTATTGTAAAATGAAACAAAACACATATAAACCGTGTGTGCTAGCGAGAAAGTACCAAACAACATGCTGCATACCAGCGCACAAGTCGCTTTAAGCTGCTTGCTCGGCTGGCACTATAAGCACTTTGAGCTTTTTTCATATAATTACATGTGCAGTGTTTTACAGCTTTCCTTCTCGGTTAGGCATGGCACAGCAAACAGCCTGCACTATAAACGCGCCCTTAGTGCTTCAAAATTGCTTTACAAAATCAGCCGAAATTTAATTTTTTCGCCATAACTTTACTATTTGTCATGGAAAGATATACAAATTTGTTATCAAACGAAAGTTATTGAAAAGCTGCACATGTTTAAGATTACATCTATCTAAATAATCAAACTTACCTTGTAAAAATGTTATCGCATTTAATTTCAATATCAATGCAGTTTTAATTTTGCATAGTACTGAATCTTAAGTTTCATTACTTTATTCGTATATAAATTGATTTTTCCAATAATTTAGTTTTTTAAATAAAACACTTGCAATGCTTTTAAATTCACATTAATTATTTTTATTTCTGTTATCTTTGTTTATTTCTGCTGTGGTAGTTGTTGTTGCAATGCTTGCATATACAATATATAAACCATTTAAATACATTCAATATTAATACTCGTAGTTCAGGTTTTTTTGTTTCTGTTTTGTTTATAGATTTCAAAAGTGATACGTTTTAAGCAACATTTGAATGTTACTTATTAAGTGTAACAACAACATCAGTTAAAACATGCAAATATATAGTAATTTTATTTTATTTTTTTTTCTTGCGGTTTCCCACAATTCCGCACGCATATGTGCGGTATACTTAGCTTAGATATAAAGTAAAGTTGTTGTTTTATGCAATATTTTTTTGAACAGAGGCCAGCTCCCAAGAGTTACTCAATAACTTATTTCCATAATGCAAGTGACAAACCCAGTAAGAATTTTGGAATTCTGAGAGCGCGTTTATAGTGCCGGCTGGTTGCTGTGCCGAGATGAGCCGAGAAGGAAAGCTGATAAATGCTGTACATACAAAAATATGAAATAAGCTCAAAGTTTATATCAAAGAAACAAGCTTAAAATCGAGAAGAAAAGCTGATAAAAGCTTTGAGCTTATTTCATATTATTGTTTGGGCAGCGTTGTACAGCTTTCCTCCTCGGCACGGCTTAGCTTTGAGCTTATTTCATATTATTGTATGTGTAGTGTTTATCAGCAGCTTTCCTTCTCGGCTCGTCTCGGCAGAGCAACCAGCCGACACTATAAACGCGCCTTTAAGACATCACAAAATTTTAAAGTGATAAAATTGTTTTTGTATCAGGTTTTACATTATATTTATACTTACATTAATCATGTTTCTTATGCTATAATTTATGTTTTACTAACTTTTTTGTATAACAATTTTAGTTCTTTTTAAATAGGACAATAAAATAGAGCTTTCAAAATGGCTTCCTTACCATCTAAAAGTTATTTTTTTTAGCTCAAATTAGCTCTTTTTAGCTTAATAAAATAAGAGCTTTTAAGCTCGTTACTGCATTTTATTAATATTTTTAGTTTTGATTATTTTGCTTAAAGTTAACTGCTTAAATCTTTTGTTTTACTTTTGGTTTTTCTTTTGCTTTTTATAATATTGACACTGAATGGATTTTTTTGAAACCTGTGAGACTTTTAAGGAAATAAAAATTGTGTAGAGCTTAAATGCTAAGTTCTTTTAATATTATTTTTTATTAATTTAAGTAAAAAAAAAAAAAAAAACAATATTTGTCTCCCAAAATATAGTTAAAATTCTGTCAGGTTTTTGTTTTGTTTTTTTTTTTTTTTTTTAAATAGCATTATTTTGTTTATTTTCTAGTTATGTGGTAGTTTTTAAAAATTTTTTTTTTAATATAACAGATCTTTGGTTTGCACAGCCCTTAATAGTAAAGTATACTATGCAAATCCTTATGTTTTAGTACATTTTCAACAAATTATAGCTTTACAATCTCTTAAACATTTATGCTCATTATATATCTATTAGTTTTGTAGTTTATACCATTTTTCTAAATATTTCATTGAAGTTTTACAAAATAAAAAACATCTTTATAAATATCAATATCTGCAGTTATATATCAAAATGAATTCTCATTTATATCAACAATTATAATAATAACTTATTGAATATTCATCTTAATGATCATATCTACATACATATATTTTTCTATGTTATGCTAATTCCAGCAAATCCAGCAGTGCAAACTCTATATGTGTTATATAATTTTTGAGACGGCTTTTTTAGAGAAAAACCAAAAAATCATCAAATATTAATTTAATCAAGTCAAAAATTAAATCGAACGGCACTTAAAACGAGTCCAATGAGTGCCTAGAAAAAGCTGCTTTAATACAAATCATGTGTATCATCTTCAGAATCTATCATTCAAAAGTGTTTTCTTGAGATAAATCCTATCTGAAGACATTAGACCAGCCTTCGGCCGCACTGTGCACCGACTGCTGTCAAAATTTAACTTAAGCAGTGCAATACCATCTTTTTTTTATGATCCGGCAGCTCTGTATTTTTTTAATTGGTTTTGACATTAGCAGCCGGTGTGGAGAGTTTCTGTATGCTAATTATACATATCATGGTTCTACCTTGAACATGGTTTCACACTTGTTACGGGTCTGTCTTTTAGCTTTGTATTTTTTTTCAAAAAAAAAAAAAAAAAACAGTATAAAATCAGTCTATATCTGTATCAAAAATACTGTCTATTTTTGAAAAAAAGGCAGTACGTAGTTTTTGAGTCTAAAAAACAGTACAATATTGCGAAAAACAATACAGATACGAGCGCTATTTATAACTGAAAATCGTAATTCAGTTTATAATGATGATTGGACTCTTACAAATGATATTTCAGTCAAAATTTTGAACATCAACAACTTACTGCATGAATTTTTTAACTTTTCAGTTTCTTGTTTATTTGATTATTAACATATAATTTAAACAGATTTTGAATTTAAAATATTTCCGGTACTTGAATTTAGATTTGAATTTTACATTTGAAATTTCATTCTCAAATATTTTTGAGTTTATGATTTGATTAAATTCAAAACATTTATGCTGATATGGTAGGTGTCAGTATTGGTTAAATTAAGTTATTTTTTTTTTGTAGTTTTCAAAAAAATTAATAATTAGTTATTTGGTTTTATTGTATAATTTTGTGATATTGAGTTACATTTAACATATTTTGAACATTCAAATTTCAAGCCTATTTTTATTAGATATTTATTACATAAATGCATTTTTGGATGGCTGGTTTGGGGTTTCAGTTAGCTTTTTAATACAGAATTATGTAAGAATTAATATATCTTAAACCTGGTTATGGATATGTTTTTTTTTTTTTTGTGTCTATTTTAACTTACTCTATAAATATAATTTTATTATACACATACCTTGTAGCTTGCAGTATGTGTTATTAATAAGTTTTTAAATATTGGCGCATGGTGTGCGCATACAGCGCTTAGGTTTAGGCGGACATAGTGAACGCCGATTCAGACAGGCAGGCAGATAAGATCAGAAAACACATAAGAGCTAAATGTGCCTGCCTGTCTGAACCGGCGTACACTATGTTCGCAACTTTACGCTATATTTCATATAGATTATATTCTGTATTCCACGTCATTACACGTTACTATATTGAAGAAATTTAAAGGTTATTGATAATTTTTCCATTGATTTTCTTTGTCATTAAAACATTTTCATAGAAATCTAATTGTGCTTAAACGAAAGTCGAAATTCTTAGGGCGCGCTTGTAATGAACGTATATGGCTGAGTCGAGCCAAAACACACATTTTTTTCGGCTCGGCTCAGCAATAAGCGTTCACTATAAATGCGCCCTTATAGGTCAACATAGGCATGTAAGGAATTTTTTATATGACTCATATCACGCCAAACCTACCACCTAATTTTTGATGCAAGGTCTCTCGGTAGTGCATCAAATCGCATATTTTAGTTTGGACAAATTCATATTATTGTTACTGTGGTAAGGCTTTTACTGCTTTATTGTTATTTTTAAAAATGCATACCTTAGGATCCGGACAAGATATCTTCAGGATTTTTTTTTTTTTTTTTGTGTGAAGTAAAAATTATGCTTCTAAGAAAAAAACTATTTTGAAAATTATGTAATAAAAAATAAATTTAGTATATTGAGATTTTATGAAAAAGTTGCCATTTCTGATCTGATTTCAAGCAAAAAAAATTTCCCTAGTTTTCACCTTTCAGAATAAGTAAAAACAAAAATTGGTAGATCGAAGTATTACCTGAGATATTGCATTTTTTCTAACTATATCTACACTACCTACACTACATCAAAAAATTGTGTGACCGATTTGGAGTGGATTGAGTTATATATGTTTGATTCTTTCAGAAATTGTATTCTATACAAAATTGAAAATGTTTTTCTTTTAAAGACGGTTTTGATTCGTTAAATAGCTTCAATCACATTAGACCATTGGTGGACATTTTAACACTAGCAAGCAAAGAGTTTTATATGCTGTCATAAGAGACGCATGATGGCAGAGAAATATAAATGAATGGCTTATTTTTAGGTTTTTCGTTCAACGCTCATTGCTGAAATAGGTTCGAGATGAAAAAAATATGTAATACTGAATTCCTATACATCCCAATCTTTTGCGATTGAGTTAATATTCAAGACGTACTGATTTGTTTCCATGATTTTTTAATACTTAGGATTTTTTTTTTATATATTTCGGAACAAGTCTAGTTTAATGAATCCGCTTAAATTTCAAAAAGTTGTTAAGTACAAGGAGGAAATTATAATGTTATTGGAAAAAATTACACTATTCCTCCTGTGGTCCAAGCAGCCTCGTGAAATTCAGCAGGTTCATTAAAGTAGCCTATATTTCATATCTACAGTGAGTCAAAAAAGTTTAAGTACACCCCAAATTTTAGAAAATTATCAATAAAAACTCCATTATACAACTTAAAAAACATTTATTCTTCAAACCAGGTATGCTTAGAGATTAAGGAACACAAAATAAGTCTTTTCGTGGGTTAACAACTTAAAATGTAGGAACCGTAGGTTAGGTTAGGTTAGGTTAGTATGGTTGAGACGGCTGCCCGTCTAATGCACTTAGGCCAATATAGGCCCCTTGTGATACCATATAATCTCCTTTAACTTGGAGTTGTAAGAGTCCTGTCTCCGTTGAACCATCCCGTGGACTTAATGAATGTGTTGATTTTCTTTGGATCTATTTTTGAGATTTTGAAGCAAGAGAGTGAAAGAGGGGTCGACTGAGTTTATCTAGTCTAAGTAGAAACTTAGAGCGGGGCAGTGGAAGAGAAAGTGTTGTGCCTCATCATCTCTGCAGCTTCTACAGAAGTCGTTGGCTTCACAGCCTAGACGAAAAGCGTGAGCTCCTATCAAGCAATGTCCGGTGAGTGCGCCTACCAGAACAGAGAGATTCGGTCTTCCGAATGCCAGTAGGGAGGAGGTGCGATTGCTGTCGTAGGAAGGCTAGGTAAGTCTGGCCGTGGCACAGGTGACAAGGTTTTACCAGCGCTCATTGGACTCGCGCAGCGTGTTTCGCCTGCACTGGAGTTTAAAGGTGGCCAAGGGTATACCTACCCCCTCCATTTCTGGAAGGATAGCGGCGGTCGTACCCCTTCTAGCCAGTTCGTCAGCTTTAAAATTGCCTTCTATGTCTCGGTGCCCAGGCACCCATACAAGGTGGATCCTGAATTCCTCAGCCATCTCGTTGACAGATTTGCGGCATGTAGCAAGAGATTTAGAGTTTTGGGTATAGGAGCATAATGCTTTTAGCGTCGCTTGACTGCCCGAGAAGATATATATAGCCTTCCCTGAGGTGCTCAGCTGGTTAAGGTGCTGTGCTGCTTCCTTGATGGCTAAGGCTTCTGCTTGGTAGACGCTGCAGTGATCGGGTAGCCGGAAGGAGGCTTCAATCCCCAGGTCCGGGGAAAAGACTCCCCCACCCACTCGTCCTTCGAGCTTAGAGCCATCAGTAAATATGTTTATGGCCCCCTCCACATAGTGGGGCCCTACTTTCCCATTCTTGTCGTGTAGGAATGCGGACATAATTTTTTTTATCAAAGATTACCTATGGTGTGCGGTAGTCTGTGTTGGAAGGAATAGTGGCCGAGGCCAGTATCTCTGAGTGTCCGTTACCATCTCCGAACCAGGATGCAGACTCCCCTAAGCGCGGTACACATTATCGACCATGAGTGACACTCAAAAATTCAACTCTTTTGAGTGATTGTTCGTAGTGGCCAAACTATCATTCATGCTCAAGCTCAAACCGTCATTCAAATTGTGAAATTTGAGCAATAAAGGTGAAAAAGTAGAGAATTTGTGGCGCATTATTAAATATTGCGCTAGCTGAAAAGTAAAATAAACAAAAAAAAAAAAAAAATAAGAAAAGAAGCAAATAAGTCAACAAATAACTTTAACTTTTGACTGGAAAAAACAGATAAAAAATTTTTTTTATTTTTGATCGTAAATATATCAACCAAAAATAACTTTTATTTGTGAGTTAATTAATTTTATGTTATCAAAAGAGGACTTTTATATATATTTTTTCATTTCATAAAAATTTAAAATTATCTATGTATAAAACTTTGTATCCGCATCCATGCTCGCGCTGCTAAATTTATGCTTGACTGAAGCTTTTCAGTACACATTAGCAGTCAAAAACAAATATGGCCGCTGACTGTCACTCAACCACAAAAATTTTTGTGGTTGACTGTTGAATGACGAAAAAGAGTGGCCATACACGCGAACCTGCGTAAAAAGAGAGAATTTGAGCATGAGTGTCACTCATGGTCGATAATGTGTACCCCGCTTTAGCCTCAGAGCTGTGATAGTAGCACCTTCGATGGCAATTAGGTCTAAGGGAGGTAAGTGTAGGATGACATTTAACGCATATGTAGGAGTAGTCCGCAAGGCTCCTGTTATAAATACATAGTTCTGCACTTCTCTGTACTTTGAAAAGCTTATTTAGTACGGAAGACTTACGAGTGGCCTGCCACCAGACAATCACTCCGTGGAGTATAATTGTTCGGACGATAGCAGTGTAAATCCAGCGGACTATGATGGGAGAAAATCCCCATTTCTTGCCAATTGTTTTCTTGCAAGCGAAGAGCGTTATGTTTGCCTTCTTGATGTGTTCCTCAGTATTCTCACTCCATGGAGGTTTCCTGTCTAGGATCACTCCCAGAAACTTTGCGCTGTTGCTGAAGTTAAGCCTGACTTTGTTCAGTTTTGGGGGTGTTAGTATAGGGGTTTTGTATCTCCTGGTAAAGAGAACCAGTTCCGTCTTTGCCAGGTTTAATCTAAGTCCGTAGGTTCCAGCCCAGCTGGATAGCGACCAAAGCACTGACTCCATCATGTTACAGAGTGCTTGCGGGAGTTTACCACGTATGACGATAGAGACGTCGTCCGCGTACGCTATCACCTGGTGGCCATCCTCTTCCCTGCGGCGTAGCAACTGGTTGATCGTTACGACCCATAAGAGTGGAGAGAGGACCCCTCCCTGAGGGGTACCTCTGTTGACTTACCTGCGAGTCGAGGAGCCTCCTAGTTCCAATCTTACTGCCCTGCTGGTAAGCAATTGGCCGATGATCGAAACTAGGGATGCCCCGACTCCCAAATCCGTCAATGCCAGGGTGATGGCGCTCGGAAGGACGTTATTGAATGCACCCTCAATGTCCAGGAATGCAACTAGCGTATATTCCTTCATTGAGAGTGACCTTTCGATAGTCGAGACTAGGGAGTGTCTGTGGATTTACCCTTGCTGTACGCATGTTGAACACTTGAAAGTTTCGAGGGTGGATGGTTTGTCGCAGATAAACTTCAATAAGTTTTTTTAGAGTTTTTACTAGAGGAACATCAACAAAGGAACGAAAAAAGTCATGAGTTCACGCCAAAAAAAGTTTACGTACACTTAACTTAAAATATTAAATAATTCTAAAAATTCGAATAATTGAAGTATTATTAGTATTTCGTTGCCCCTCCCGCGGCATCGATAACTGCTTGTTAGCGTCGACGCATGCTCTTTACTAACACTCCGTTATCATTTTGTGGCATTTTCATCCACTCAGTCGATAAAGAGTTCTTTAGGATTCCTTAGAAGTAATTGTGTGCTTACGTATCCTTTTTTCTAGCAGATCCCACATGTGCTCGATGGGATTAAGATCCGGGGACTGTGGTGGTGCATGCAGTTGTTTGCAGCTATAAAGAAGCCACTGTTTGACCATATATGACGTATGTTTCGGGTCATTGTCTTGTTGAAACAAGAACCAATTTTTTGGAAAACCCAACTGAGTCGCACTCGTCTCAAGATTTTCTTTCAAGATTTTCAGGTAGAGGTGCTTATCCATTATTTTGCCAACATACACAAGCTTTCCCACTCCAGCATCTGCCATACAGCCCCAAACCATGATGTTACCGCCACCATGTTTAACTGTAGGCACAACATTTTTCATTTTCATCTCCTCATTTGCTTTTCTCCAAACTTTTATTGCTCCGTCTGGACCAAACAAGTTATATTTAGATTCGGGTTTGTTCAAATAATTTTAAGCGAAGGCTTTTCGCGGTGTTCGACCATTGTACCCTGCCTTATGGAGTAAATTTCGAACAGTTTGTGCGTGGACGTTTTTTCCCGAGCTTTGCAGCACCTCTTTTTTAATTTTGACAGCAGATTTCCTGGGATTAGCCCTTACTGAATCCAAGATTCGGCGCTATTCCCTCTGCGAGTGTTTTTTTGGACGACCGGATCGCGGCTTTGGCGTCCGTGGTGTAGTGGGCAAAGTGTGTGGCTCATACGCCAGAGAACCCAGGTTCGAATCCCCATCTGATGCAGAAAGTTTTTCAATTGAATTAATTTTCCTGTTCGGCCGTCACCTCTCTGCAGACAATGGCAAACCTCAGAGAGTAAAAACTGCCATGAAAAGCTTCTTGAGAACATAAGCCGTTCGGAGTCGGCATAAAACTTGTAGGTCCAGTTCTCGATCATTTGTGTTCAAACATTTCACAACACACACAACACAACTGATCATAAGATGCTCGGTCGAAGTCCTTTCAAGGGCTGAAATGGCCATTTCGTTTTTTTTTTTTTTTCGGATCGCGGTTTTGATCGAATATTGCCAGAGTTCATATAAAAATTAATTACTCCTTGCACGCTGGAATGTGATTTACCGATAATTCTGCCAATTTCACGCAAAGATTTCTGTTCTAAATACAATTTTATAATCACTTTACGCAAACTGACTGAATTATGCTGAATTATGTCGTAAAACTATTAATAGTTATGTATGCATAGCTTCGATATGATGATTTGATCGATAGCAGCAAGTTAACGGGAAATAACCGTAAACTTTGCAAAAAAAAAAAAACGAACAAAGAAAAACGTACGTAAATTTTGTTGACTATTTACGCTCTCTCTCTCTCTATCTCTCTGCTTTACGACGGTTATTCCTCTGCTCACAACAGTGAGAAAGGTGAAATGAGTGAAACTAAATTCACAATATTCTCTATTTACACTACATCCCAAAAGTTTATGTATATAATTTAAAATAATTATTTTCACATTTTTTTGCAAAAAAATTTAAGTGTACTTAAAACTTTTTTGATTCACTGTATATTAATTTCACAACTGCTGTTTATCATATTTTTACATGTATTCTTCGCTCTTTTTTAGAATGTTTCGTACTTGGTAATTTTCATCTCATTTCTTAATGTTCATTCTATGTTTTTTCAGTGAGTTTAGGCCTGCTTATTGCACTAATTTCCCTGTAATACTGATATTATGGGTTCTAAACTAATCTTGACGCTTCTATGAAATTTATTTATTTAGCTGCTTCATTTTGCTATAATAATTATCTCCATTATATGATTTCTTAGGATGGTATATGAAAATATATTCAACTTTACGACTTATTCCAGTTTTTTTTTGTTCAATGTAAATTTTTCTACTTAAATGAGTCGATTTGTATCCTTAACTTTGAGCTTTACTTTAATTTTTTATAATTTTTATAACTTTTTGTTACTGACAGTAAATAAATAAACATAAATATAAATATTAAAATATAAACACAGAAACCATTAAGGAGGGACACGACATTCGCGTCAGAGAAAACAGACCTTTTTTTAAAAATTCATAACTCAGTCAAAAACAAACATTTTTCCAAAATTTTAGAGAATTGTAGAGAATTGAAC
This sequence comes from Coremacera marginata, assembly GCA_914767935.1. Taxonomy (NCBI): domain Eukaryota; kingdom Metazoa; phylum Arthropoda; class Insecta; order Diptera; family Sciomyzidae; genus Coremacera; species Coremacera marginata. The sequence continues at coordinate 161,039,164 of OU612046.1, forward strand.
AAATTACAAGAAAAAAAAAAAAAAAATCAAAAAAATATATTTTTCACTCCAACATGGTTTTATAGAGCTCCAAACTGGCGGCAGAGAAAAAAACGGTGCCTCGTGGTTGCAGCGCTGGGAGTTGCAAAAATTGTCCGATCTGGGAAAAAAATGACTTTTTTAAATCTTAACAAAATTGGTTATCGTATGACACGAGCTTTTTTTTAAAATTGTTTTTCAATTTTTTGTGATGCTCCAAATTTGAAAGTGTGTTTTTTCGAAAAAAATATTGACTTTAAAAATGCATAAAAAATCGAAAAAAAATTTAGAAAAAAGCTCGTGTCATACGATAGCGAATCAAGCGCTAGCGAAAAATTTCGTCAAAAAATTAACCCGCTAGTGCTGCAACCAGTACGAAAAACATGGTTTCGAGATAAATGCGTTCAAAGTTTGTGAACAAAGAAAAAAAAGGTTACCTTCAATCTGCCATGCCTGCTTCGTGCTGTATGCCTTCGTTATCTTGTGTTGTGCTGTTTCTTATAGTTTTTTGCAATCGTTTAGCAATTCGGGCTTCTTTTGAAGCTTCATATGCCTTCACTCTGGAGCATTTCAAACGATTTGCATCATTTCCTTTGGAAAAATTCAATGCTGTAGCTCCTATGGTGATACCAAGTAGTTGAAACATTTGCAAATAACTAAAACTAATAAGTAGGTACGAAATAATAACCACCAAAAGTCAGGTAGCAAGTAAAACAAGTATATACCAGCTGCCGTACGTGGGTAGCGCAAAAAATTAAAAATGCGCTCTCACTAATCCGGCTGTAACTTTTGCACCCGTAACAATTTTTCCATGCATTTTTTTTCTTAGAATCTTACGAATATTTACTAAAATACAAAATTATTAAAAAAAAGATTTCATAAAACTGCCAATGTCATGCCCCCCCTTAACACACAAAAAGAAAAATAATAAAAATGTAAAAAGCCGACGGCAATTCAATGCGCTCTCCCTTCTTTTCACTAAACGCATCAAACTGTTGCTTTATGTTACAATCAGGAAACCAAAATAGACGCTAAACATAGCGATGACTTAGAGCACAAAGAACGTTAACGTTGTGTAGCATAGGTGACTTCACTCACCTAAAAGTGAGCATTAGTATTATCATTCCGTTGCTAAACACTAAAAGAACCGTATATGTTGAGATTTTTAAGAGACAAAGAAAGCAGAGAGCTAAAACAATTTAATTGTGGTTACGAATAATAATGCATGCTATTGCAACACTGAAGACCTGTAAGTGTAAACAAGGGCACTGCAATTAACATTGAGTGATCATCGTCAGCCTATAGTTCCTATTTAGTTCATACATAAGCATGAGTAAATGGGAGACAAAATGCAATAATCGAGAGTCAAGTTTGCTTGGCAAACCAGTTGTCCTCTGAAGTAAAACAACTTTCTTACGATTTTAATAAAAATAGTAGAAATAAAAATAAAGAAATTTTTTATTGCAGAAAACTTTAACCTTAAGTAAAAAATAAGAAAAAAAAGTAAAGCGCTTAAAAAAATTAAACCGCACTTGGTGTATTCGATTGGAGAAGGCGCGCGCAAAGCAGAGGCGCCTGGCGAGAGCTGATGAGGTCGGCCGAACACGGGTTGTGACGGCCACCTAAGTAAGTAAGTATAAGAAAATTGTTTAAGAAAGAAAAGAAAAAAAAAACACATAAAAAATAAACCAGAATATTGATGAATAAAGAAATACTATGGATTTTTTAACCGCGTGGAGCTAAAACCTTCTGGTTTAGTGTTTTATTTGATCTCCGAGTGAACCATTCGGTGATTTATAAATGTTGTTATTGTTATTTTTTTTTTTTTTTTGGGAAAATTCTAGATTTGTCCAGGGGTTGCATATCTCAGCCTAAGAACGAAAAATTCGTTACAGACTTTATCAAAAAATTATAGTGTACTTTTTTTTTAACTAATTTTAATAACTAAATATGTAACGTAGATGAATTAATTACGATTTTTTTTTTATCTAAAATACATGAAATTGTTCGAGACTATAAGTTACAAAAATTTGAAATGTTAAAATCGTTTATTACAAAACAACATTTAATGGAATTTTATTTTTAAATTTGTAGATTTTCTTTTGAAAATATATCGTTAATTTTGATATTTTCAATAATATTAAATAATTTTAAGATTTACACTAAAACTTAATTTCGTATAAGTTGTGTCATTTAATCGATTTTTAATTTTAATAATTCACATTGAACTGACGTTAAATTTTATCCAAATTAGTACCAAATTAATCAATTATTAGCTTAACTTATGACGTCAAATCTAATTAAAATTAAAGTATTTTTTGCAAATCAAAACAGAACGAAACAAATGCTCGCGATTAGGCTTGCCACATGATCTGGGACTCTACTTGCTATTGCGATACGACAAAAGAAAAACATTCGCAAAATTGATTTGATTGATCACGAATTTGCGTATGCATCGATTTTAATTTTCGCATCGCATTGATTGGCGTATTGCAAAAAACAGAGTAAACCCCTGGATTCGTCTGGATTTAATATAAAAATTTAATTTGATTGAAACTAGCTGGAATACCCGGCTTCACTAGGGGGTGGTATAGCATTCAGGTTGTTTATAATGTACAAAACGCAATACAACGCACAATGCACAACGATCAATGGATTTAATTTCAACCATATGCTTTTCGTGAATTTCAGGACTCAAGCTTCAATCCTTATAAAAACGTGCCTTTTATCTCTTTCGTCACATAAATATCAATTCCACATAGTTCCCGGCTCAAATTGTCTCTGTTTAAGATGTTTAAAATATTTAAATTTGAATAAGCATGGCAAGCTAAATCTCCTAATTGCTGCAGTTATTCTTTATCCTTGGCCAGAATATTTAAAGAAAACAATTTTTTCATCTTAAGTTTTTAAGCTGTACGGTCATATTCGCATTATTTGAATTTTGAAACTGATATATAGTTTTCTTAAAAAATGTCACGCCCATTTTTTAGTGCCGCCCACTTTTTGCATGGTGCTTGGTACATACCCTTTACATCTGTATGCCAAATATAAATGCTATGGTGAAAATATTTGCTGAAATAAAGTATTAAAATTAAATTTCCACGCCCCCTTGTCTAATCCCGACCAATTTTCTAGACTACGGACTGCTCATTACACCAAGAATACATTGGCAAAATTTAGGTTGAAGTCGGCAAATCGATGTAGAAGCAATTCAATTTAAATTAAAGTGGCACGCCCCCTAGTATACTCTTTTATTTAGCAGACTGTCCAAGTCCAGTAGCGAAAAACAAAAAATGTGCAAACATTTTGTTGAAATCGGGAGAACGGTGTTGTCAAGCAGTTCTATTAAAATTAAAGTGACACACCCCACTTTCTAATATTGCCCACTTTTCTAGACTGCAGAATGCTCATTATTGTAAAGAACAAATGTACAAAATTTGGATAAATCGGACAAACGGTTTGAAAAAAAAAATTGAACAAAAATTCAAATGCCACGCCCCCTGCATAAAACCGCTTACTTTTTCTGGACTTTAATTGGGAAAAACGATGTGGTAGGTGTTCGAATAAAATTAAAGTGCAATGCCTCTGTATAATCTCGCCCACTTTTTCTAAACTCCGGACAGCTCATTATACCAAAGAATATGTGAGTAAAACTTGGTTGGAGTCGAATAAATGGTGTAGAAGAAGTTCGATTAGAATTTAATTGACACGCTATTTTATCTCATGCCACCTATGTTTTTCTTATTTTCTGCAGTTGGCGACAGTAATAATTTGAACTGAATTACAAAATTTCAGTCGAATGCAACCAAAACCCTCTCAAATATAGCATATTCATTAATTTGTGGGCGGTAAACAGGGGTGTGGCAACTTTTGTTTTTTTATAGACCGAGATTTTAACCTTAGTAACAGATGTTGTAAGTTTAGTGGCCTTAGGTATAACCGTTCCTGAGATCTTAAGAGACTACAACCCGCTTCAAGGATTTATATATATAGAAGAGCGGTAAGAGTAGGCGTAGTGACCACCACTATCTACACACCAAGTTTCACTATCAAAACATGAGCAATTCAGGAGTTATAATGATTTCTGAAAAGTGGGCGTAGTTATAGTTCGGCCGAGCCCATTTGTAGTGGAATTAGCGAGAGTCACCATATGAACTAAATTACAAACTCTTAAATCAATACAACCGAATTCGTTTGAAATATAGAGTTTTTATTGATTTTTGGTCGGTTATAGGGGGTGTGGCTTCTTTTTTAACCGACTTCAAAAAGGAGGAGGTTCTCAAGTTTGTCGGTTTCTGTTTTTTTTTTTTTGTTTAAATGTATGTACATCGATAACTCTTAAACCATATGCCTGATTGCCATAATTTTTGGTGAACATATGGTATAGATATCTTAAGCACAGAGGTGCCCATCTATAAAAGTGGGTGATATTCGAGAAAGGGGCGTGGTAATACTTGAAAAACACAGTGTATTGAATAATATTGACACTAAGGTACTGTAATTTAGTGCAGGGGTAGGCACAATAATTACAGTTTACGGTCAAGATAATGGGCGTTATTCGACAAATGGGCGTGGCAATATTAGAAAAACAGTTTATCTTGAATAATTTTGAGACTTGCGTACTGCAATTTAGTATAGGGGTAGGTATTACTATAACAAATTACAGTCAATAAAGTGGGCGTTATTTAACAAATGGGCGTGGCAATATTATAAAAACACTGTATCTCGAATAATATTGACACTAGGGTACTGCAATTTAGTGTAGGGGTAGACACAATTATTACAAATTACGATCAAGAAAATGGGCGTCATTCGACAAATGGGCGTGGCAATATCAGAAAAACAGTGTATCTCGGATAATAGTGATACTATGGTACTGAAATTTAGCATAAGGGTAGGTATTATTATAACAAATTACGGTCAAGAGAGTGGGCGGTATTCGACAATTGGGCGTGGCAATATTAAAAAACACTTTCTCTCGAATAATATTGACACTGGGGTCATAAAATTCGTTACAAGACTGGGTATAATTATTACAAAACACGTGTCATCTTATTTAATATTAAGAGACAGATATTTGAAATTGCCAGATATTTGATAATAAAACAAATTAGAAAAAAATTAAAATATTAAGACTTCCAATGTAGTAATATTTTTAAATAAATTAGCAAATATGACCAAGAAATTAAAACGAAAAGTTATTTTAAAATTATTTTTTACTTTGTAGTGATTTTGTCAGTTTTGTTTTTTTAAAAAGTTTTTTTTTATTATTGGAAATATAAGCCTTGACAACAAATGTTGTAAACAGTTCCTGAGATCTTAACGGACACCAACTCGCACGAAGGATTTTATATATATATATATTAGCAGGCCACAGTAGTCCGCGGCTTCGCCACGGACGTTTTAATCAATACAGAGGGTTAACATGTTTTTGTTACTCTTTGAATGAGTGTGAAGAGAGATAGAGCGCAAATACTTCATATAAAAATATCCTAAAACATGCTAAAGGTGGTCAGTAAATCGGCTTGCGTTCAAAAATCGATCAAAACAAATTTTAATCGCTCTAATACAATGTGCTTATCCGCTCTCACTCACATTATTTTTTGACAGTTTCCATTGAAAGCAACAAAAACTTTTTAACGCCGTTCAAACGATCACCGTGTAAGCTTAGTCCTAAAGGCAACGCATGTCAAACGAAATAAAAACTTTTTTTCTTTTGTTTTACAGCTCAGCACTGCATTTATATGTATCTCTGTTTTTGACTTGCGCGAGGATCATTTGTTTTTATATTGCGCAGTGCTAGCTGAGCAGAAAAAGATAAGAGTAGAGAGCTACATGGCGTTTATTGAAACTCTCGCAACACAAACGCGTGAATATAAAACGATCAAGCAATTCGTGGCATCGGGAATGATTTCTTAAAAAATTTACACTCTAATTAAACATACTTATTATTTAAATTTCGAACTGAAAATTCACCTACAGGGCTGCCCATATTCGAAGCGCCCATTTTATTTTTAAATAAATCAAAGAAACCACAATTTTTTGTCTGTTCGTCGTGAACATCATTTAATTGGGTTCAAGTAGATTTGCTTACATCATTTCTTGAATATGATATCTCGTAAATGGTCGCCATTGGCCTCTACGACATATTGTGCCCGTTTTGCAGCATTTTCCATGGTTTTCTTCAACATTTCGATGGGAATGGCGTTTATTTTTTGACGGATGTTGGTTTTCAGCTCTTCTAGGGTCTTTGGCTTGTTGACGTAAACCTTTGATTTCAAATAACCCCACAAAAAGAAGTCTGGAGGCGTTAAGTCTGGTGATCTTGGCGGCCAATCGAAATCACCATTTTTTGACATCAAACGGCCAGGGAACAATTGCTTCAAAAAATCGATTGTAGTGCGGCTTGTGTGTGGTGGCGCGCCGTCTTGTTGAAACCAGTAGTGCCTGATACGCTTTCGACGAACGATTGGCATGAAAAAATTGTTTATCATATCGCGATAACGCTCCTGATTGACAGTAACTCTGTGGCCATTATCATCTTCGAAAAGAACGGCCCAATGAGCATTTTAGCACAAACGCCGCACCAAACAGTGACTTTTGCATCGTGGAGAGGTACCTCTTGAATCTCTTGTGGATTTTCAGTGGCATAAATACGGCAATTTTGTTTGTTTACCGTTCCGTTCAACTGAAAATGAGCTTCATCGCTCATGATAATGTTATGCCAAAATTGCTCGTCTTCTTCAGCCATTTCGATGACTATTTGGGCCCATTCCAATCGACGTGGCTTATCGGTAGGCAACAATTTGTTTACCAATTGAATTTTGTACGGAAACAAATTCAAATCAACACGTAAAATGCGTTGTAAAGTGGATCGGGGAATGCCGAGCTGCTGAGAACGGTGATTTTGGGATGTTGTTGGTGACAATATTCTCATCCGATCGCCTTGGTCGCTTTTTATTTGGCCTCTTTGGGTTACCAAGAGTATTACCAGTTGTGTTTATCCGCTCTCACTCTCATTATTTTTTGACAGTTTCCATTGAAAGCAACAACAACTTTTTAACGCCGTTCAAACGATCACCGTGTAAGCTTAGTCCTAAAGGCAACGCATGTCAAACGAAATAAAAAACTTTTTTTCTTTTGTTTTACAGCTCAGCACTGCATTTATATGTATCTCTCTTTTTGACTTGCGCGAGGATCATTTGTTTTTATATTGCGCAGTGCTATCTTTCATACAAACGATAAATTGTTTTCTTGGAAGGCGCACTTTTCACTTTATTTATTTTATTGAAAGCACGTTGAGTTTTCACTATTGACTTGTTTTGTTGAATGTAAATTTCAACAATTTTAGAGCGTTCACGTGGCGTGTACTGTTCCATTGTAAACATTTGCTTGGAATGACGCTTCAAACGCGGTATGTCATTAGACGATTTGGCATCACTGCGGAAAGTTAAAGTGTTGCCAGATGGGCGCTTCGAATATGGACAACCCGTACATGCACATAGTACAAATGATATGAGGCAGCTTAAAGTTTTTCTTATTTTTGATACTTATTTGGTGAAAAGCTAGTGCTCTTTTTTCGAAGTTAGCTCAAAGCATTTAACTTTCCTTTATATTATATTTTTTTAAAACTGTTTTATATTTTAAATCAAGCACATCTTAAACATATGTAATAAGCGCGATGAACAATATGGTCATATACACCAAACCACATTACACAGTGTTAATGAGTTCAACTTATGAGTGAGTTGGAATATCCCATATTTGAGGAGGCTTGCTGCGGTTTTTTTTTGCTTGTATTGAACATTTTGTGTAAGTATTTGACACAATTATGACATAAGTCTATCCCTTTCCCACAGTTCAAAATCGAAGTTTCCTATCTCTTTATCTCTGGTTCTCACAGAGACTGATCATTTTGCTGTGATAGCAAGAGTAATATATATATATATATATATTATGCATTAGTATTTATACACATCATTACGTTTTGATTTCACTTTTTATGTGTCCACATTAATATATTTGATACAAATAAATATTATTTTATTCAGTGTATTGAGCTCGCACCTCGTCTGAAAAGCTTTTTTGGTTGAAAGCTATCGTATGCATGTGAAAGTTATCTGCCCATGGGCGGCTTTTAGCGCACCCCTGTTTTAGAGCCGTGTCGGGCAGCTTTGCACACTTGAGATTGTATTAGTGCAGTAAAATATCCCAGTGGCGAAAATAGTCTTCGAAGACGTTATCTTTGAAGACGTCGTTGATGACAACGGAGTAACAATGCTGATGTTTTACTGGACATGTCGCTATTAATTCAGTAATAACACAAAACGTAGAAAATTTATGTGGATGTGGACACATAGCAAGACATGTATCAGAGCCGTCTTCAAACATGTAACATTAAATTGTCTTGCAATCCATTTCGTGAGCTAGAGCGGAATAAGGGAGCACACGAACAAAATAATCGTACAACATGAGCAGCAATTTTGGACGAATGCGGACACTTGGCAAGACGTGTATTGGAGCCGTCTTCGAACAGGTGGCACACACCTGTCTTGCAAGTCGTTTGCCTAATTTGTTTGAAATGGTCTCCGAGCACAGCTTTAGGATTGGAGCGATCTGTCCTCGAAGACTGTTTGCTGCCTTGAAAGTCGTCTTCGAAGACGGATGCATCCGTTCGCCACTGGGATGTATTCATCTCATGTACAGAACGATTAAAGCTTCAGTGTTCAAGCGAACGTCAAGCAGTTAACATCTACGCTTAAGAGTTCTTTGAATACATGACGAAAAGTTGCGAGATTTTACACTGAATAAAATAAAAATAAAATTTTAGAAAACAACCATGATGTGTGAAAAAATTATACATTAAAAGGCATAATTTTTTGCATGGCCAATGTGGGGGTTGCGAGAAAGAAATTAATTAATGATTTTAAAGTGGCATGTCCGCATAATATTGATTTTGATTAAAAAATATTGGCACTTTTCACTATTTGCCTACCTTTTTACATGTCCTTCTGCAAGTACAATTTGCACTTCACATTATTCGTCTGTCGGTCTGTTGGCTTTTAATAGTCCGTCTACTACGCATCTAATTAATTTTGCAATATAAATCAAAGTACGGGGAACAGGGGGCGAACCTTCACATGGCAACGTGTCTGACCGCCTCAACCTGGCGAGGCCAGCATTATCCATGTCGAAATCGTCTCAAGTCGACTCAAACCTCCAAGTGGTGTTCCCTGGGCAACGGCAAACTGGCATCCGTCAGTTTGACGGCTAATTTGAGCGGCGGGTCGATCCATAGACCTTAAACATGGAATGTGCGCAGGGTTTGGGTCCCGCCACATTACTACTGCCCAATGAAAACCAAACCAGCCTCGGATAAGAACCCCAATTACGTTGACGACCACCGCAAACGAAAAACGGACAATGATTTACGGATATGCACCTGGAATGTCCGGACCCTTTATAGGGAAGGTGCCATTATCCAACTGGCGGAAGCCCTCAAAACAATACAATCTGACATCACCGCCATCCAGGAAATGCGATGGAAAGGGCAAGGCTGCTCTAAACAAGCACACTGCGATATCTACTACAGCTGCCATGCGGAGAAGCGCGAATTCGGATGTGGATTCGTCGTTAGCCGGAAACTACGCCACCTTGTTTCCCGGTTCACACCTGTGAACGAAAGATTGGCCACGATCCGCATCAAGGCAAAATTTTTCTACATAAGCCTTATTTGCGCGCACGCCCCGACGGAGGAAAAGGACGAAGCCGTCAAGGACGCTTTCTACGCTAGTCTTGAGGACGTATATGACCCCCTTCCGGTCCATGACGTGAAAATAGTCCTCGGCGATTTTAATGCGAAAGTCGGAAGGGAAGGCATCTTTGGCCCCACTGTCGGTCAGTTCAGTCTTCACGAGACCTCCACAAACAACGGTCTAAGACTGATCGACTTCGCCGCGGCACGAAACATGGTAGTTAGTAGCACCAGATTTAAGCACCTCGACATCCACAAGGCCACCTGGCTGTCCCCGGATCAAAAAACGCGAAACCAAATTGATCATGTTGTAATCGACGGAAGGCATGCCTCTAGTGTTCTAGATGTGCGTACATTTCGGGGGGTCAACATTGACTCCGACCATTATCTTGTTGCAGCCAAGATCCGCATGCGATTATGCAATGCCAAGAACATACGCACAGGAATGCAACGAAAGCTAGATGTCGCTAAGCTGCAATTACAACGGACTGCCGAAGCCTACTCCGCTCAACTCTCGGTTAAGCTCAACCAACCAACCTCTGGACTCGACGACGCCGGCGGACTTTGGGCGCATATATCCCACTCCATGCGCGCTGCCGCTGAAGAAGTCATTGGTTTCCGGCGCCCGCAACCTCGGAACCAATGGTATGATCAGGAGTGTCGCATTGCGACTGCAGTAAAAAACGCCGCTTATAGAAAAACGCTGCAGTCAGCTGCAACGCGAGCCGTGCGAGAAAACTACCGCGAAAAGAGGAAGGAAGAGAGGCGCCTTTTCAGACGCAAGAAAAGAGAGCAGGAAAAGCGTGAGCGTGAGGAACTAGAGGTATACCAGGGCAAGAAGGATGCACGAAAATTCTATCAACAGGTTAAGCGTCTAACCCAAGGTTTCAAGCCCGGAGCATCCACTTGTAGAGACGAAAATGGAGATCTGAATACGGATACACAGTGTGTGCTTAGATTGTGGAGACAGCACTTCTCCAATTTACTTAATGGCGACGATTCCACCAATGCCGCCCATCGAGAGCACAGTGCAGTGCAACCAATCGACGATGACGGAGTGGAAGTATCACCACCTAGCCATGAAGAGGTTCGAGTTGCTATCCAACGACTCAAAAACAATAAAGCAGCGGGTGCTGACGGCCTGTCAGCTGAATTGTTTAAAACCGGCGGCGATGAATTGATAAGGCGCATGCATCAGCTCATCAGCAAAATATGGCTAGCAGAAAGCATGCCCGACGATTGGAACCTCAGTGTACTGTGCCCTATACTTAAGAAAGGAGACCCTACAATCTGCGCAAGTTATAGAGGTATCAGTCTTATTTCCATCGCATATAAGGTTCTCTCAAGCGTACTGTGTGAAAGATTAAAGCCAATTACAAAAACACTGATTGGACCTTATCAGTGTGGCTTTCGACCTGGTAAGTCCACCATTCCACCAGTCCAGGCGAGATTTCCTACGCCTTTAAAATTGTTTTCAGTAAAACAAGTTTTGTTAAATACAGTCATTGTCCCATTAAGAGCATACTTTTTAGTAATTTCAACAAGCTTAGTTTATTTCCCAAGTTGAGTTTAGATGAAAAGAGTGAATCCAAGTCCCGCTTCATTAATTAGACTTCTTGCAAGACTTGAGGGAGAGTCTTCATTAAATTGCTTATTCATTTCTGACATTCTACGACTATTTCAAGATGGAAATATCTGGTGTGTGGTTTTTGTGGAAAAGCTTTACAATTTTTATTTTTATTTATCAAATTTAGGATTGACTTATCAGAAAAATGTTTTTGTTAAAAATTTTCTTTTAGAAACACTTTATCTATAGATTAATTTTGGCGTCTTTATAACTTTTACAAACAAAGCGTGAAATAAAATATTTTGAAAGAATAACCTGAAACTATGTCACTTTCACCCAAAATTTTTGATTTAAGATGGAAGTGATTTCATTTAATCATTTAAATTACAGTTCTAAATGAGTCATCATCATCATCGTCATCATGCGTGGAGCATGCATTTCCTGCCTTAAAATTAGTAAAACTTTGGTTCAACCGTAACCTTAGATCCACACTTTGCTTTTTATTTTTGCCTTAAAAAATAAAAATCAAAACTTACCAGTTATTTAGTGCTCAACAAAATATCGGTCAGATTTTGCTTTTCATTTTTGTCTTAAAAATCAAAAATCAAAACTTACCAGTTATTTAGTGCTCAAAAAATTATCGGTTAGTTTTTGCTTTTTATTTTTGCCCTAACAAATAAAAACTAAAAATAATTATTACTTTTTGCTCACAATTTTAAAGTCAAAATATAATTATTTTTTGCTTTTTATTATAAAATGCATAATTGGTACGGCCTCTGATATTCAGTTACAATTTATAAATCTTAAAGCCCTATTAATGTCAAATTGGCCCTATTTTTATATGAATTTTGGCCCTTTTACAGTAAAGCCAATATCATCCCTGGTGCGAAGCTGCTCGTTACTGTTTTAGAGTATCAGCAAATAATTTCCTTCAAGCAAATGAATGCCTGACTCTCTTTTCAATATCCAGTTGAAAATAAAAAAAAAACAAAAAAAATTCTTTTTAAAATCCAGACAAAGTCCAGTCTGTATATGCTTGACAAACCTAAAAGCCCATTGATAAAAGAAAAAAGCTTAAAAACATTACAGCTTTACAAAGCTTTCTCTTGGCTTACTCAAAAAATAACCTACTTAGCATTGATTTTTCTTTAGCCGAAGTCTACGTCTTAGATTGCACAAGTAATGCCGGTTGTTGTTGTTGCTATTTTTATTGCCGTTGCTCTTCTTTTTGTTGTTACTGCTGTTGCTGCTGCCACTGGCACTGCCACTGCTATTGTTGTTGTTGCTGGGAGGTAAACTTCTCAAGCATCACACATCGAAATTATTTTCCGCCTGTATCTCATGATTGATTAACTGCTGAGCAGATGCTTTCGGCACAGCAGCAGCAGCAGCAGCAGCAGCAGCAGCAGCGCCAACAACTTCCGCTTGGTTGCTACTCACTTCCGTTTGCTGCTTCTCTTCGGCCGCCAACTCCACCTCCACCTCCTCTCTGTCACCATGACTGTGTATTTGGACGATGTGCACGTTTTCCACTTCGATGCTGCTTGTCATTGAATTATCCTGTGTCTTGCAGTTGCTTGTTGTGGTTGTGGCTGTTGTTGCTTTTGTAGTTGCTGCTGTTGTTGTTACTACCTGTATGTCACTGTCGTTCAGCTTATTACGCGCCTCATCTAGTTCCTCATTAATAATGTCTGCATCATCAACATCATCATCGTCGTTATCATCATCATCATCATCATCATCATCATCATCATCATCATCATCGTAGTCCGTGGCTATTGTTTCACTGCGTATAAGTTTACGTTTCTTGATATTGTTGCTGCCGCTATTGTTGTTGTTGGCCTTCTTAATGGTTGTTGTTGTTGTAGTTGTGCGTGTTACTGGTACTGTTATCTTAATATTCAGTTCATCATCATTGGACTCAATTGTATCAAGATGTGTGTTAATCTTTGTGGCAGCGCATTCTTGAGCATTGTCAGCTTTAGCGTCTTGAATGTTGCAATTATCGGCCAATTGCTTGGCGCCAACATTTTTCTTAGCCGCAATTGGCACATCTTCTAAGGCCAGCTTATGGAGCGCTTCTTGCGTCAAACGCTGCTGACACTGTGCCTCATCCACATGCACCAGCACAAAAGGCAGCTTCAGCGATAGTTCGCCACCCATGCTGCTGAGGGTCAGCTTGACCTTGACGTAGTAGGAAACATAGATGGCGAATACGTTTCTATCTTCACCATATTGTGGTTGATGATGCTGCAGCGCAGTAGCTGCTGCTGCCAACGCACTCTGATGATGCTGGTGCTGCTGCTGTTGTGTTATGGGTTGACATGGTTGTTGTTGTTGTTGCAGGCAACAAGCCACACCACTGGGACTGGGATTTGGGGTGGCGTGTAGCGCAGAGAGTACAATAGGTGAGCGTATAGCCGAGGCAGCTATCGAACCGGTGATATCTTCAGGCTCAGTGCTGCGTTGTAGTGTATCTTCCAGTGCAATCCAATTCTTGGTGGGCCCTGTGGGGGAGGGGGAGGGGGTTGAAAATGGCAGCATTTAATTATATTGGAAAAATAATTAAAAATAAAATTTGATGTTGTGCTCACCGCGTTGTGGCTTCAGCACGATGGTTGTATGAAGTGTTCCGCCAGCTGGCACGGTACGGTCTACTGGCGAATGGCTATCGGAGTCGGCGACAACATTTTTAAATTTTCCATTATTGAACATGCAGACATCAACGTGTTGTATGGCGCAGACCTTGAAAAAAAAACAACAAAGTTTATATTACAAATATGAAAGTGGCATACTTTGAGGCGAAAAAGAAAAAAAGCACAACATTGATATATTGGCTTGGTTGATTGGCGACGAACTTTTAATATTTTGCTAAAAGTGTAAGCGAACTTTTAGGCGCAGAGCAAAAATTTCAAAGGAACTGCTTTGGATTTGATTAATAAAAGTCAATAAAAATAACGCTGCTAGCAATCTTTATATAACTACATGCATATATTTGATTGTGATAAAATGCTACATTTCAATTATTTCAAACGTTTCAATTTTAATGCTTCTTAAAAGCAGTTATTATAAACAACAAAAAAAAAAAGGAATAAACAAGCATCTTGGCAATAAAATGCTTAAAATAAAATAATATTTACTGGCATTGATTGTGTTGCTGAGTCAATTCTGAGTGTCTGCCAACAACTGCTGGTATTTATTTTTAATTTTATATTTTTTATTTTCTTAATATTCATTGTTAGTATTTCGCCAGCAGTTGCAGCATTTTAGAAATTTAGAATTTTATTGGCATATTTTTTGGCTTATTTTTAAAGTCAAGCAACTAAAAGGCTATAATATTGCATATTTATGAGCGCAAAAATATACCATAAAGAAGCAATATTATGAAATATGGCAAATTTAAAAACAATGATCAGACAAAGCAGCAGCAGCAGAGATAAATAAAAGTCAGGCCAATGACAGTTTTTGGGTGAAATTAATTTTGTAAAGCATGTGCGAGAGGCGCATAATTTTAATAATGTTAAAATATTCATAAAATATTCATACTGCACAACCACAGCATTAGCGGATGTTTTTGTGTATAAGTTGAACTCAAACACATGATTTTTATTTCAAATCTGAAGCATATCATTAGGCTGCAGCAGCATATTACGAATGTGCTACAATTCAAATGATGTGCCAAAAATACTTTGAAATACACGAGCTTCATTATAATATTAAATTTATCATAAACTCTTGATTTCCAAGCAGTTTTGTGGCATACATTAAGGGGTGAAAAAATAAAACCAAACACATTGTTTTGTTGTGTTGTTTTTTTTTTCTCAGAACTTACCGTAGCTGAGAGCAAAATGTTGCTACACGCACGCACAATTACAATGAATAGCAACTAAATAACAAAGCACGCATTTAGGCGCAACAAGTATTTCACACAATGTTGATTTAATGAGAATTTAAATATATGAAAGTGCTTCATACGCAAATCATATCTGTGGGTATTTCTTTTTTTGTAAAACTGTGCTTATGAAAAATGTAGCATAATTTTAGGAGTTGTGTAAATAATTTATAAGAAAAATATGCTTGTATGTGCCAGATTTTGAGTATGTGGCGCTACTTATTTGCAGCCATTTTTTAGTCAACAGTAAATGTTAAGTAAAGCTGCATAGTTTTAGGCATGTAATAATTGCAACGGTTGGATTTAATATAAAATGCACCAGCCCATGATTTTCGGAATACAATTTTAGCTAATAAGCTTAAATTTAACTTGATTATAAATGCTTTTAGGCGCAACAAGCACTTGTAGCAAATTTGATTTAGTGACAACCATTTTATTTAATGTTTTTTTAGAGAGCAAGATAATTTTTTAGTGATGGGCGTAGCCAGGATTTTGGTCAGTGGGAAAGAGCGCAAATTATATTTTTCATGTGACTGATAAATAAATAAAAAAAATGTGTCAGCCGTAGGTTTGTAGTCAAAAATAAATTAAATTTTAATAAATATTAATAAATTCTATGCGTTTTAACCTTCTAATGCCACATTTTTTGGTTTGAGCTCCAAAATCAGATTAGACAAATTTGTTGAAGAGAAAAACGAATCTGAGTTTCGTTTTTCGTTTTGATACTTTGTTCGTTTGTTACAGGTGAAAATGTCGACTCTGCCTAGAACAAAAAATAAGCATAGAAGTGTGATTTAGATTTTTAATAGTAAAACAAGTGTTTATTCAGTAAACAATTTCCTACTCATTAGTATTTTTTCACTTCGATATCACTTCACTATTAATGTGTTTGTTAGTTGAGTGAAAATCAAGTTTTTTTTGAAAATTAATTAATTTCGTTAAAATATAATGAAAATGATTTTAAAATTGAAATAATTGTCGGACGGAGCATGACAGCGCCAAGCGGTAAGAACTGGAATGTGACTTGTATACTCGTCTACCCTAAAAAAAAAAAAACTGAAATTTGAAAATTTTTCCACATATTACGATCTTATATCGATTGGCGTAAGTCCTGCTTAGAGGCAGGCCTGGGCATTAAAGGGTTAATTTTAAGAAATATTGTTTTGTATTTCTTAATTTCAGATTAAAATTTTATTTTTCTAATGTTCAGGGTGCAGGGGGGGGGGGAGTTGGGTAAACTGAAAGTTAGGCAAACTTTTTTCCTTTTTGCTCAAACGTGCTTAAATATTTTTAAAATATTTCCTTTTTAACTGGCTTCAAAAAGGAGCAGGTTCTCAAGTTCGTCGGTTCTCTGTTTTTTTTTTTTTTTTTTTTAATGTATGTACGGGCTGTCCATATTCGAAGCGCCCATCTGGCAACACTGTAACTTTCCGCAGTGATGCCAAATCGACTAATGACATACCGCGTTTGAAGCGTCATTCCAAGCAAATGTTTACAATGGAACAGTACACGCCACGCAAATGCTCTAAAATTGTTGAAATTTACATTCAACAAAACAAGTCAATAGTGGAAACTCAACATGCTTTCAAAAAAATAAATAAAGTGAAAAGTGCGCCTTCCAAGAAAACAATTTATCGTTTGTATGAAACTGAAAATCCACAAGAGATTCAAGAGGTACCTCTTCACGATGCAAAAGTCACTGTTTGGTGCGGCGTTTGTGCTAAAATGGTCATTGGGCCGTTCTTTTTCGAAGATGATAATGGCCACAGAGTTACTGTCAATCAGGAGCATTATTATTGCGTTTTATTCGTCATGTTACTAATATTTTAGCATTTATTTTATTTTTATACGCTGAATATTAAAAGCTGTAGGAATACCTCAAAAAGTGCACAAAACGTTGCATGTGTTGAAAAAAATTTGCGAAAAGACCACCATACAAATCGTTCTGTAATACGTAATTCTACGACAAAAATCTTACATTTATTTTTGTACTCGTTCGAAAAACGAATAATAAAGCTTAAAGTTGTCAGTTTATATAAAGCTGTGTTAATTCATTGCTTTATAAATGATACGTTTAAAAAAATTTGCCATTATTTTGCCATTCTTTTTTGTTAACTTAATGCATTAAAGATAAACATATTTTCTATAGACTAGCCACTAAGCTTTGATAAATTTTTTTCCCCCACCCAGTAAGCCTGTCATAATTTTTCTGTGTTATAGATCTTCTGTTTTTATTATTTTTTTTATTATTACATTCATGTGTATGTGTAAGTAAAGCTTTTTTTATGGTTACATATTTATAGCCACTGGCTTTACGTATTCAATTGGATTTCTTTAGTTTTTGCTATCTTACAACGATGTTTTTGCAGCAATAAAAAAAAAAAAAAATTGACTGAAATAATTTTCTTAGACAAACTTTACGATTTGGCGAGAATTATGATGTTATCTTTGACTGCTTTAAGTAAAGCACATTCTTTATTTCGATATCAAATAGTTTTCACACATAATTTTTTTGTTTTTTTTTTTTTTACTTAAAGTGGCATCCAGCTATTTGTTTTGCAAATCTCAATCTTTATAGTTAATCTTAAAAAAAAAAAAAAAAAAAAAATGCTTTAACGATCGCTAAAATAATAGCGAAGCTTATAAAACTAACATCATAAGTCTCAACGGATGCGGCGACATTTTGCTTTTATGGCCAGTTTCGGTTGTACTATACTATACTGTAAAAGCCTTTACGACGGAAATCTCATACATGTAGACAGCAATTGTGACGCAAGTAAATTTTATTGTTAATTCGGCCCACAACATTTATTTGTACGAGTTTCACTATGCTTATGTGTTAAGTAGCCACCATAAAAAAACACAACAACAATAACAACAATAACAACAGCCATATAATAGAACAAACAGCGTAAAAAACCAACCGAATAATAAGAATTGACAATTTATGACTGTAATATTATTACATATGAGAGATAGAAAAAAACTACTAGAGTTTCCTGCGTATGTCATAAGATGGAAACGGAAATAAATACAAGCACAATATAAATGCATGAAAGACAAACATAGAAAAAAAAAAATTACTAAGGGGCGTTCAAACAGTAATCGGGGTGGGTTGGAAGTGTATAAAGTTGAAATTTTAAGCAAAAAATGCATGAAACATGGTGCTACCCAAGCCATTTAAATAAAATTGTCGTGTCACCTCATAATCTCTATGGTAGTGGTTTCTTAATATATTGAGAATTTTTAAAATAAACTCACGTGAAGAATTTGTGCGGTTTTTTTTTTTTTTTTTGGGAGGAATAAAGCATATTTAGTAAAGCTAGATTTTTTGCTGCAAGCTGAAACAGTTTTTTATAATGAGCGTTATATTATATTTTAAGATTCTGACATCAGATTCGGAATCAGTAACGCCCTAAAACTGTGAGATGGAAAACTATGCCTAAAACTATTGTAAGAATTGACATAATTTTGAAATGCTGACAATGGATTCGGATTCAGCGACCCATTTCCAACAATGTTTTAAACTCTTAAAAATAGATTTTATTAAGTGGCAATAGGTTAACAATAGGGTTAAAAAATTACACAATTTAGAAATTCCCAGCACCAAATTCGTAAAAATAAAAAAAGAAAAACACAGGTGCGTCGTTGGACACACGAGAGAAGCGAAACTTTTTCGCAGTTACATAGATTTGATAGCTTAATAATTTTTTCTTTTTAATAAATTAACTTTTAAATTCAAAAATTTAAAATAAAATAAAATAAATTACATTTATACAAAAAACATATTTACTGCTTATTTTTTTATTGTTGAATGTCAAATTTTCACGCCAATTACATATACGGGCATATAATGCCAGCGACTCTCCATTTTAACTCTCCACACATGGTTGTGAACTTGGCTGCACTGCATCTTGCATGCGTTTGTTAACATAGAGTATAAACTATTAACTAGAGACATAGAGTGTAAATTATTAACTAGAGATTGCATCAACTCTGCTAAATCTCTGGCATGTGTTAACAGAGGTTAACAGAGTTTTTTTCCTTCACGTTTTTAAGAAAAATAACTCTGTTAACACATGCCAGAGATTAAGCAGAGTTGATGCAATCTCTATATAATTAATTACACTCTATGCTAGAGATTGCATCAACTCTGCTAAAATCTCTGGCATGTGTTAACAGAGTTATTTCACTTAAAAACATGAGGGAAAAAAAAAATCTGTTAACCTGTGTAAACACATGTCAGAGATTTAGCAGAGTTGATGCAATCTCTAGACAATAATTTATACTCTATGCCAACAGCACCACAAATGCATTCACAATACAAACAAACCGATGCTGGAGACACCTTGTGGCAAATAAAAGCAAATTTTTGATAGTTGTAGCATAGCAAATACACAATCCTCTATCTATTGATAGATGATGACGATCTACTGCAGCATAGCTTCTGTTATAATTAGCATTGAACTAACAACAACTTCTAACAAGTCTTTGTGGCCTAGTGGACTGTGCGTTGGCCTCACGTATAAGGGAACGTGGGTTCGATCCCCACGGGCCGGCCAAAAAATATTTTTAGTATTTAATATTAAAGTATTAAATTTTCTTGTTGTAATAAGCACTAGCAACAAAGAAACCATCAAATTTCCAAGAAAAAATCTGTCGAAAATTTTTCAGATTTCACTCCAAGCAAATCACAGAACGAGGAGTAAAAAGCTTCGCTTCAAAAATTTGGACATTTAATATTGAGCTTTATTCAAAGAGAGATTTGTAGGAAGAATCCAAGAAGATTTTTACTCAAGTATAATTCCTTATATAAACCTATATTCAAGGATACATTTTTAGGAAATATTCATGAATTCCCATTTCCATTTCTAAGGCTTTATTCCCTATACAAGGTAAAACTCTATTCAGGTTCTTATATAAAACATGTATAAAATTTTATATAAGTTCTTGAATAAAGGAATGAATCTCAAATGCCTTTTCCTCTTGTAATGACTTTTTATAAAACTTGTTTCAAGTACTTTTTAAGAAAGTATAAATTGCTCCTTCCTACATAAAGTTTTACATAAATAAATACACAGTTTTACTTAAGGCTTATTAAGGTGTTAGCTGGCCGTACGCTCGACATTAGGTTATTACCCGGGTAATTTGTAACCAATGCTCGGATATTTTGGAGCTTTCTGGCTACCCGGGTAGTTTTGAGCTTATGCGCAATGTACACTCATAACCAGTGCGCAAGATATTCAAGTTTTTTGTTTAACCCCTGCCTCTAAGGGTCAATTCGGGATAGAAATGAACTATTATATACAATAATTTTCAGTTTTTGTATTTGTTGTAGGAGACCTCTATAAGGCTGGAAGACGGGGGGGGTCGACGTGTTCAGAAGAAATTTTGAAGTGGATAAAATGATAGGACCAGTTCATACACTCAATCCCTCTTGGACTCAATTCGGAAAATAGATGAACTACATATTGTCTAGATTTTTCTTCAGGGAATTTTTTTGGAATTTTTTTTTTCTTTGGAATTTTTTGTTGGGAACCCCCAGAAGGGTGACAGAGAGGGATGGATATCGTCAGAAGAAATGTTACATTCGACCCCTCTAGGAATGTAAACGATAATTTTTCTACAGTTTTTTTATTTTTTGTAGGGGCACCTCCAGAAGGATGATAGAAAGTGTGTGGATGTGTTCAGAGGCACATACATTTGACCCGTCTAGGGGTAAATTTAGGAGAGATGTGAAACACAATTGACATTTTTTAAAATTTTTTTGAAGTTTTTGTAGCGGACTTCCAGAAAGCGGATGAGTGCATGGGCGTAGCGAGGGTAGGGTAGGAAGAGGCAGTTTTATTATTGAATTAAGAAACTCAAAACATTTTTTACTATTATTAAAAAGCATAGAATTTCTTAATATTTATTAAGAGTTCATTTATTTTTTATTTCAAACTTACGGCTGACACATTTTGTATTTATTTATCAGTCACATAAAAAAAAAATAATTTGTTCCCCCTGAACAAAAACCTGGCTACGGCCATGGATGATTGTATTCAGAAGAAATGTTGACTCTGTAAAGGTCAATTTGGCAGAGTTATGAATTATAATCAACTATATTATTTAAAAGAAGAAATCTTGAGGCGAGGAAAATAATAGAACCATCTCATGTATTTGACCCCTCTAAGGGTCAAGCCGAGAGAGATTTGAACTTTACTCTACAATTTAATTCAGTTTTCGCATTTTCTTTAGGGGACTACCAGAAGATTGGAAGATAGGTGATGACGTGTGTGTTGCGTAGAAGTTTTGGGGATGAAAGAAATGATATGATCTGGTAATATATTTCACCCCTCTAGACGATAGCTGTGGGAGCGATAAATTATATTTGACAAATTTTTACGAACCCTCAAGTTGTATGCTTGAACTACCCCAAAAGCTCAAAAATACGCAGGTAGCTCGAATCGAAAAGAAGATCGGGTCGAAATTCCTCTTTCCAAAATGTTCAGCGCCGAAATGCCCCCTCCCAAAATTTCTATTTAAAAATCTTGCCCTTTCAAAATTTCCCTCTCTAAAATTCCCCTTTTACAAAGTTCCCTTTTTACAAAATTCCCTTTTTACAAAATTCCCTTTTCCAAAATTCTGTTTTTCACAACTCTACACTCACAAATAATATATGCATAAGCCTTCAGTAAACAAAATTTGTAAACAAAAAGAAAATATCAACATATTCTTTTGAAATTTATTTTTGTTTTTGCAAATTGTAAAGGGTATTTTAGTGAAGGGAAATTTTTAAAGTGGATTTATGTTTAGGGGGGAAATTTTGTAATGCGGAATTTTAGAAAAGGAGTATTTCGTGTAAGGTATTTTGTTAAGGTTGGGGTCAAAGGGAAGTTTTGACCTCAACCCATCGAAAAGCCAGGGTAGATCAAATTACTGCAAATTATGCAGACTGCTTCATCTGAAAAAAAAACAACAATTTTTTCGGTTTAAAAAAGAGTTCGTCGGCATTTAATCGTTCGATTTTTTTTTTTATTTATAACCTAAAACGATCTCAGTTTTGTACACAAACAATTAAAATTTTCTTTTTTTGCCCGCCATTTTAGGTCAACATTATTCTCAACGATAGCAAATTTAAGGTTATTTGTATATATATTATATTTGAATATATATTTTTGGACCAAAATGTCTGGGATAAATCTCCAATAGTTATACTTTAATTATGTAAAAAAATTTTTGTTATAAAATAAAAAAGAGGTTAAAAAACAATTTTTTAAAATGGTTTCTTTTTTCTTCGAAAAACTCTTGGATGCCCTTAAATACTATATGTAAGCATGTAATATAAGACTGTTGCCAAAAAATCGAACATTTTTTCAGCTGTTCTTCGAGTATGTTAAAAAACAATGTTTTTCAATTAATCCCACTTTAACAATCAAAATTTTTTTAATCCATAAAAAAAAATTGTAAAAGTTTTTCATTTTGAGTGTTGTACACTGACAGCGATTTAAAAACATTAAATATTCTAAATATTCTAAATGCTTGAATTTTTACTACGCTTAAATTGAATTAAAGTAGTGTATGGAAAAATATCTGTTTAAAAAAAAAAAAAAAAATTAACGTAATAAAGGGTGGTTAAATTTTAAAAGCCGATGTTGATTTTGAATAAAACACAAACTATTTATGAAATTATTGTCATTTCTTTTTATTATGATAATACTGGTATGGTTCAATTATGTATGGAACAAAATATCGGCCAAATGGCCGCCGCGACCTCAGCGGCACACCTCCATCCGATGGAATTTGTCGCGCGAAAGAGCCATTGTTTCGTTAGCTGTGTGGCGAGTGGCACCGTCCTGTTGAAACCACATACCGTCCACATCCATATCTTCCAATTCAGGCCATAAAAAGTTCGTTATCATCTCACGATAGCGAACACCATTCACAGTAACTGCCTGACCGACCTCATTTTGGAAAAAATACGGCCCGATGATGCCGCCAGCCCATAAACCGCACCAAACAGTCACTCTTTGTAGGTGCATTGGTTTTTCGACAATCACTCTACGATTATCATTCGCCCTTATGCGGCAATTCTGTTTATTGACGAATCCACTGAGGTGAAAATGTGCCTCATCACTGAAGATGATTTTCTTCGAAAATTGATCATCCACTGTTGCCATTTCTTGCCACCATTCTGACCATTGACGACGCTTGAAATGGTCAAGAGGCTTTAGTACTTGAGTCATTTGCACCTTGTAAGCGTGTAAATGTAAGTCTCTATGCAGAATATTCATCAATGACGAGCGTGAGAAGTGCAATTGTTGGGCACGACGACGAGTTGAGATGGACTGCTCTTCAGCCACACTATCGCGAACAGCAGCAATATTTTCTGCAGTACGAGCTGTACGAGCATGCACTGGTGTTTTCACATCTCCTACAGACCCGGTTTGCTCAAATTTTTGCACGATTTTTCCGATTGTACGCACATTTGGCCGATTAAATGGACCGAAAAAATCACGAAGTGCACTATATATGTACATATTGATTTGAACGCCCATTTTCATAATAAGCCTGGATAACTTTAACGCGTTGCTCGATTGCGTATCTTTCCATGGTTCAAATTGAGTTAGTCTGAAATTGAGAAATGTCAAATGAAATGCAGGGAAAAACTTGACATCGGGCCTTAAAATTTAACCACCCTTTACTTTTCGTTATTGTAAGGAGTTGAACCGAATCAAGCTAACACAACAAAAAAGTTTTTAATTTTCTTCAATAAATATTGGTTCTTTACTAACCTGTAAGCCTGTAATATAATGCTAATTGCTTAATAAGACTTTTATAGAGTAAGGAAAGTAACACGAAAAGTTTTTCATTTGCAGTTTTTTTTATTTGTACGCCTGAATGCTAACACATTATATATTCAACATCAGCCCGAAAACTTTTCATTCCTTGTCTCATTATTATATTGTTTGCTCTAAGAGCTAACACAAGTCGATGACTTTTCAGCAGTCTGTCTTTTTCTTACTTCAAACAACAGAACTAATTAAATCCTTTGAATTTTGATCCCTTTGGTGTCAAAAAAAAAATAAATAAAAAAACAACGCGTAAAAATCAAACAGAGCTGCGTTAAAATTAAGTGTGTTAATAAAACTTTCTTTGCGCTTGAATAATGCAATAAAAATTTCAAAATAATTTGTTGATTTAACGAGGGCGATTGAAGTGCTGTGAAGTGCAAGAAATTAAAATTTAATCCCCTGAAAGGATATTCTTTAATATTTAAAGCATTTTTTTTTTAAGTTCGTATAAATGTAAACAAGTACATCAAAGATGGTTAAATTGCTTTCCTTTGAGTTTTCCAACTTGCATATTTTTAGCGCGTTATTGTCAAACAATTTTAATATATTTACATATAGTTTTTGCTGTCTCGTTAAAGTGTTGATGTTGTCGAACTCCTTGTTAGTAGTTTATTTTGATTTATTTTTTTTTTTTTTTGCAATCTACTCATATTTAAACTTTTAATATTGAGTGGATATTTATTAAAAAAAAAAAAAAAAAAATTTTAAAAAATAAGCTTTTATTTAAAACCAAAACGTGAACTAAAAAGAAAAAAAATAAATTTCATTGACATTTGTCATATATGTATATAGTAGGTATATTCTAGATTCAGAAGAACCTCTTCCTTGGTTACCCATCATCATAATAAAAGCGTACGTAAATAGGTAAGTTCTAGGGACGTATATAAATTTAGAAATTTTCATTTTAGAAATTTCAATGGGTCAAGTATATGAGCTGGTCCTATTATTTTTTGCCCTTCAACATTTCTTCCGAACACACCTACCCCTTTCTGCCACCCTGCTTTGGGTCACCATACGAGAAACATAAAAACTCTCGAAAATAGTTTATGTCGGCCGTAGCTGAACTCCTAGAGGGGTCCTATAATCTTTTGCCCCTCCATATGAGCTGATCCTATTATTTTTGTCCTACAACATTTTTTTCGAACACACCTACCCCCTATCTGCCACCCTTTCTCGGGTCCTCATACAAAAAACACAAAAACTGTCGAAAATAGTTTATATCGGCCGTAGCTGAACTTCTAGAGGGGTCAAGTATATGAGCTGGTCCTATTAGTTTTTGCCTCTCAACTTTTTTTCCCAGCACACCTACCCCTTTCTGCCACCCTGCTTTGGGTCCCCATACAAAAAACATAAAAACTGTCAAAAATAGTTTATATTGGCCGTAGCTGAATCTTTCTAGACCTTTCTAGAAGGTCAAGTATATGAGGTGGTCCTATTATTTTTGCCCTTCAATATTTTTTCCGAACACACCTACCTACTTTCTGCCACCCTTCTTCGAATCCCCATACAAAAAACACAAAAACGGTCGAAAATAGTTTATATCGGCTGTAGCTGAACTCCTAGAAAGATGAAGTATATGAGCTGGTCCTATTACTTTTGCCCCTCAATATTTTTTCCGAACACACCTACCCCCTTTCTGCCACCCTTCTTCGGGTCCTCCTACAAAAAACACAAAAACTGTCGAAAATAGTTTATATCGGCTGTACGTGAATTTCTAGAAGCATTAAATATATCAGCTGGTGCTATTATTGTTTTGCCCTTCAACATTTCTTTCGAACACACCTACCCCCTATCTGCCACCCTTCTTTAGGTCCCTATGCAAAAAACATAAAAACATTCGATAATAGTTTATATCGACCGAAACTGAACTATAGAGGGGGAAATATATGAGCTGGTCGTAATATTTTTCGCCCCTCAATATTTGTTCCGAACACACCTATCCCCTATCTGCCTCTTTTCTTTGGGTCACCTAACAAAAAACACAAAAGCTGTCGAACATATTTTATATCGGCCGTAGCTGAACTCCTAGAGTGGTCAAATATATGAGCTGGTCCTATTATTTTTTGCCCCTCAACATTTCTCCCGACCACACCTATCTCCTATCTACCACCCTTCTTAGGGTCCCCATACAAAAAACATATATTTTCTACAAACGAACGAACGAACGAACATCTATTTTCTACGAGCGAACGAATGAACATCAATTTTCTACGAACAAACAAACGAACAAAATATTTATTTTATTTCTCTACGAACGAACGAACGAACGAACAAAATATTTTTATTTTTTTCTACGAACGACGGATCTGACGACAAGCTCATATATCTGACGCCTTTAGAGATGAATTCGGGAGAGATATGAACTATAATTGACAGTTTTTATGTTTTTTGTATGTGGACCACCAGAAAGGTGGCAGATAGGTGGTAGGCGAGTTCAGAAGAAATATTGTAGAGCAAAAAATTGTAGGACCAGCTCTTATATTTGACCTATCTAGGAATCCTTTTAGTTTTTGTGATTTCGTTTGGCAGCCCCCAGTAGAGTGAGGGATAGGGATTAGGTGTGGTTGGAAGAAATGTTTTCATTAAATGTTGAATAAAGTATTAGGTTTGACTATGTCCTATGATGGAAAACTTATTACTACTAAATATAAAATGACGATCAATGCAGTTTTTCCTTTAAATTCACACAATTCTTTTAAGTTTTCACTTCGTAAAGTTTTCACTACGGATAGCACTGAAATATAATAATCACCAAAGTATCAAATTGATTCCAAAGACTATAAAATATCATTGTAATTTTTGAACTGTATTAAAATGAATACAACATTAATTTACACCTTTTGTTATCTATAGAAAATTATTACATTTAATCTATTTAATACCTTATCTATTAAATCTATTTAAAATTTAATAAAAAAATCTTTGTAATTCTTCGCCTGTATTAAGATTTATTCTAGAATTTCTAACTATTTAGATGTTGCAGGGTTGACAAAGTATTTCTTAGAAAACTTTATTTTGCACATTAATGTAGTATTTTTCAATAAAAATGCTATCTACAATTTTGTCTTTGCCGGAATTGCAAAAAAAAAAAGAAGAAAAAATAAGGAAAATTGAATGACAAAATCTGTATAAAAAGCGCAATTCTGGTAAATCACATTTACCCTTGAATGCATTGCTGTTTAACCGTAGTGCCACAACAAAAGCAACTATAAGACAGAGAGCATGAAAGAAAAAACATTTCGAATAAATGTGGCATTTATATGTAAAGTGTATGTATGTAATTGAAATAACCATGTTGCTGTCAGCTTTGCTTGTATAGCACAGTGGGTCAAATTATACTTGACTAGGGTAACAAGTTTTTTTTTTGTATTATTTGAATGTATTTATTTTGACAAATGAAACAAATTAAGATCACTCTTTATAACAAAATAATATATAAAATATATTATTAATAAAATAATTTTATTTAATTATATTATTAGTTAATTATTAATATAATAAATAAATTAATAATATAAATTAGCTACCAGAATCATGCGAATATAACATGTCAATTATGCCTATTTTTACTTTAAGCCAAAGGCTTTGTATCTTTGAATTTAAATAAAAAGAAAAAATTAGAGTATTTTGGGTTAATACGGTTTCGAAATGTAGACTATTATAAAGTATCTTTGTGTTATTTTTGATGACACACCAGCCCTGAACTTTTAATGGAATCTTAAATTTTATATTGGCGTCATATTATGACAGATATAACAATGAAATAGTTCGAATATTCAATCATCATATGCTACAAAGGAGTTTTTAAAGACCGTTATGTAACCGTTTTGGAGGCTTGCAGCCCTGCAGGCCAGGGCTATCTACTGAGGCTGCTTTGTCAGACTTCTACTTGTGTATTCATAAAGGTCTTAACGACAAATTTGTTTGTTTCGTTACTCGTGGACATCACTAAATTCTTTGGCATGTTCGACCATAAGATTCTATTAAATAAGCTACATGCCGCGGGCTTTAGGGGATTCATATTTTAATGGTTTGAATCTTATCTTCAAGATATATCACAAAGAAAACAAATTGTTGATACGTTAAGTAAATCGTTTGATCTAAAGCTTGGTGTTCCTCAAGGTTCGATCCGTGAGGAACTCACATTTTTCTGATTTATGTCAACTCTATTTTTGTCCAAAATCTGAAAGGCAGAGTTACTGCCTTTGCGGATGATCTTGGCATTTCTTAGAAATCATCGACTTCTTTCAATTTAGCTTGCGATATTAATCATGATCTAGACATTATTAGGAAATGGTTTTCAATACACAAGCTGATAATCAGTAAAAAAACTAAACTTATGTTTTACAACATAACTTCGCCAAAACCCCCGAATATGGATGTAATTTATCACGATTTCTGTTGCAATAAGTTTAAAATATGCAAATAATAAATCTAGCTTTGTTGATAATCTTTCTTGCAGATATGTTATATCTTAAAGCATATCTCCGGTCTGTGGTTAGGAAATTCTATCTTTTTAGTAAGGAATGTTCTGCTAAGGTAGTAAAAATTTTCTACCATGGACTTTTCCATTCAAAGTTAGCTTATGATTTAACTTATTGGGGCGTAGCATACAGCAATAAATTGAGCCCTCTGTTAACTTTACAAAAATGTGTCATCAGTAAAATCGCGAATGTGAATCGGTTAACGTCCTCCTTTGCTTTATTCAAGTCTTTCAGTATTTTGCCTATACGCCATTTATTTTTTTTCAAAACTTTAAAAGTTATTTTTGATAAAAATCTTAACACTAGGAGAAAATCCTATAAGTAACTATAATCAAAGACGAGTCTATAACCTTAACGTTTCATATTATCTCACAACTAGCTATCGCAACAGCTTTGCTATTGTTTCATGTCGATTGTATAACAAGCTGCCCAATCACCTTTAATGTTTGAAATATAAATATAAATTTTTGAGACAAGTAACAGTTTGGCTTTTTAATTATGATTTGTCTGAAATTAATTGTCTCCTTAAAGCACTTACTTAAAATCTACTGGAAATTAATTCTTTTCTTGTCTCTTGTTTTCTTATTTATAGTTGCTACCACTCTTATCTCTGTTTTTTTTTATATTTACTTTAATATACCTTTCCTTCCTTCTTTCCTTTTATCTTTGCAACTGTTTCGACCCCACCCTTCTTCTAAAAATTAGCTATAATTCTGGCCATTTAACACAGTAATTAATTTTACTTTCAAATGCCACTACTTTGTCTCCATTCTTGTTATTGTAATAATTGTTGAACATCATTTAGCTTACAAATTTATTTTTATCTCAAGTGTTTTAAAAAATTTTTGTTAAAATTTGGATTGTTCAATTAAATTAATGTAAATCATAATCTTTAAAAGTTAATTTTGTACTTCTGTAGAATTGTGAATAAATAAAATAAATAAATAATTTAAATAGCATTGAGAACATGTGGGCAATATTGTCCAAGTCGGTTTGCAAGGATAGCAGACAATTTGAAAATGTCAAGAACCTTAGCATTGCAATAACTGTAGAATGGTATGAAATGAAAAAAAACAAAATTTGAAAGAATTGATATAATTAATGCTTTAGCGTCTCCAGAAAGTCATTATAAATAAAGGATCACATATTTAATGTTAATAATTTGAAATTATAATTAATAGTTGAAAAAATTTTGTAGGAAGATGTGTAACACGGCAATTTTTCGTACAAAATGTTGACATATGACTGAATGAACAACTGCGATATGTATCTTTTGACAGCATTTAGTTTTTCATCAGAGTTCTTAAAAAGAGCGAAAAATTTTGTGAAATTTTTTTGATTTCCAAAAAAAAAAAAGTTCCAGATAAAATTTTCTTCAAATTTTAAAAGTGAGTAGAAGTGAAATGTGGCATTCTTCATTATTTTACATTTTGGTAAAATACGATCAATAAAAAATAAGTGACTTACATTAGAGTAATGTGTAACACTCACTGTGGGGTGATGTGTAACACATTTA
The DNA here is from genome assembly GCA_914767935.1 of Coremacera marginata. NCBI lineage: Eukaryota > Metazoa > Arthropoda > Insecta > Diptera > Sciomyzidae > Coremacera > Coremacera marginata. The sequence continues at coordinate 161,069,232 of OU612046.1, forward strand.
CCACATTATTAATGACATTAAAGAGGCAATAAGGTGAAGCTCTGAAATGCAATTATATCACGGCATTAAAAGAGAACGGCCCAGTTTATACAATTCAGCTCAGACCAAAATTCAATCGTGAAAGGAAGTCAATAAAAAGCTATGTTCTAACAATGCCAAAAAAACGTTTACAGGTGCAGGAGGTGGCAAAAAAAAAAAGCATGTATGGAAAAGAAAACCAAACCAGCCACTTTGTCGTCATCCGAAGATGATCTATTTGCATGATTTGTTGCGTTTTTTGCCAAAACCTTTATATCGCTAAAATTCGCTTTAATTTAACAAATGCACGCGCCCTTTTTTAATTTTTTGTGATCCATTTAAATTTTGAGAATTGTCACTCTGGTATGGATATTTCCGACAAATAATCATTTTATATTTGAAATGTCATTTTTTTTTTGCAATTAATAAGGTCATGCACATATTAAAATTTAAATTACCCTGCAGTTATTGGCACTAGTACAGAACTACCGATTTTACTAGCCCTAAGGTAACCAGTATTAGTTCCACTTCAATCTACTTTCTTTGTATTCAACTGGTGAATTTTAAGTGAACATATGATAGGCAGGAGTCATTTGCTACCTTTTACATTACCATTCCACTAGCCACTTCACTAGTCCTACAGGGCCAGCTTATTCACTAGTCAGAAAGATAAAAACAAAAACCATAGGGCATTGAGAACGTAATCATCAATTAACCTTTAACTATGGAGGTGAATTATTTGGACATAGTCTTTGACATGGTTGTAAATATTACCCCTTTTAGTTTTACTAAAAAGTTTTAATATAATTTGTTCTTTGACAACAACATACTGCATTTTTAAATAAAATAAATACAAAATTTTAGTTTGATTTTCTTACAGGTTCTTACAAAATTGGCACTTTATTTCACAAGCCTTTTCTTAATACAATAAAAACATTACATCGCAAACTTAAAAAAAAAAAATAAAATAAAAAAAATTAATCCAAAAAGTAAAAGGCATTTTTTTCACAGCCAATTGTTTATATTTGAGGAAATAAAAGAGATCATACAAAAAAAAAAAAAAAATTAATTTTAGAAAATACGGATCAACATTTTTGAAAGTTCATCAAATTCAAATTCATCAAATTCTGTACTTGCACAGTTAATGCATACTCGTTTGCTACAGTTCATACACATTGGCTTGCTACAATATAGACAAATGTGTGTAGTTTTCCGCTTAAGCCTTCAAGGGCATATGCAATACAATTTGCGGGAAACAGGGATGGACTCCGCAATGGAGGCGGTGCTACGAAGTCAGCACCCAAAATGTTGGTAATTTTTACACCGGTATCTGCATTTCTGCGCTCATGCTATACCTACCACCGTCAAAATACAACTGAATAGTAATGATTATAATATGAGAACATAAAAAGAGAATTAAAAGGCTAGAGCGTAGCGGAAGAGAGTTATTAAAAAAATTGTAATGAGAGGGTAAAATTTACTACCACCTCCACAATTAAAGGTTAATGAATTGATACTTTTTTCTTCAGAACTTTTTTGTTCATGTTTTCAACGAAATTGAAGCGCTTTATTTATCATGTTTTCTCGAAAAAATTACTTCGAACTATTTTATATATATTACAAAATGCTGACGTCAGAAACACAAACTGACCCTTTTATGCATAACCTTGGGTCAAAAAAGGAGCTAGTTCGTATAGAACTAGTAAAGTAGCTAACGAAAAAGAAGCAATTGGTTACTTTCGATACTGGCAAGTAGCGTTTGGTTTTTAAATTTTAACGTATGTGTTGCAGATTTCTGAAATATTGCTATTATTTCATTAAGTTTTTATCATACTACTTTTACTAAATATAAAAAGACAAAATAAACATAAGAAATTAAAGTTCCTGGCCTTAAAATCAACATTTTGTTGGTGTTATACATCACCCCACCGATTTGAAAAAGACCGGAAAAGCTATATACATATAAAATTTTGGTACTACTTCATACATTTCTCAAAATATTAAACAGCCATGAAAACACTCACTTCGAATTGGTTCTTCTGCAAGGGATAAGCCTTTAAGCTAATCAAAAATTAAATTTCTTAACACTTTCATTGAAGCAAATAAAAAGTAATAAAAAAAAATTTTCTTAAAAACAATAAAAGTTGGAGTTCCACAGGGATCCAAACTTGCTGCTTCCTTATTTTTAATATATATAAATGGAATTTTTAATTTAAAATTAAAGGGTATCCTACAGTTTATTGCTGATGATGGAACTTTTATGTATTCTACGGACTCCTTAGAAAAGCTTCTAGCTAATATTCAATCAAATTTAAATACAATTTCAAAATGGTTTGATAAAAACTTATTAAAAATAAATCTGAAAAAAAAAATTTCATCATTTTTAATAATTTCAAGAACATTCCAAATTTAAATGATCTCTCAGGAATGTATTTTAAAGAAAATTTTGTAACAAGAGTTGAAAAATTAAAGTATCTAGGTATGTGGTTTGACTCAAATTTAAATTGGAATGAACATATCAACAAACTCAAAGCAAAAGCAATCCCTCTTAATTTTGTCATATATCGAGATAGAAAAATTTTTCCAAAAAAACATCTATGGCTTTAATATAACTCTTTTTTCATATCACAGATAAATTATTTGAATGCAATATGGAATATGTGCTCAGGGCAAAAAATTAGCTAGTTGCAAAGAATACAAAATAAAATACCATTACGAATTCCCTACCATTACGAACTGCAAAAGTAAGCTTATATGAAAATATTTTAATTAGATATTCGAACTTATTCAATCTTACCAAAGCTTGTAAATTTGTCACTTTTTACAAATTCAAATATAATTTAATCGAAGATAATTTTTTAAGAAATAGAACTGAGAATCCATTACATAATTTCAGAAATCCTTATAATATCAGAACTGTTTTCTTCTGAACAGAAAGATGCGCAAGATCTATTCGTGACTATGGTATTCAATTTTTCAATAAATTAACAAATGAAATAAAGAACATACGGAACATATACACAACTTTAATTTTAGCTTATAGTATTTTCATTTATAGTATTTTTATTATTAATTACAGCCATTTTATCTATAGTTATTAATATATTTCATTATAGTTGCCTATCTTTGAACTATATGAATTTTTATTATTTAAAATCCTTACAAAATTGATAGCGATCATGTAAAAAACTTATTTAGCTATCTTCTCAAACAAAATTTCTATTTTTTGAGAAAATCTCTCACTGTTTGTACTACAGTTATCAATAAAGTAAAAAAAAAAAAACACAGGTGCGTCGTTGGACACACTAGAGAAGCGAAGCTTTTTTGCAGCGACTCTCCATTTTAACTCTCCACACATGGTTGTGAACTTGGCTGCACTGACTCTTGCATGCGTTTGTTAACATAGAGTGTAAATTATTAACTAGAGATTGCATCAACTTTGCTAAATCTCTGGCATGTGTTAACAGAGGTTGACAGAGTTTTTTTCCTTCACGTTTTTAAGAAAAATAACTCTGTTAACACATGCCAGAGATAAAGCAGAGTTGATGCAATCTCTAGATAATTAATTACACTCTATGCTAGAGATTGCATCAACTCTGCTAAAATCTCTGGTATGTGTTAACAGAGTTATTTCACTTAAAAACATGAAGAAAAAAACTCTGTTAACCTCTGTTAACACATGCCAGAGATTTAGCAGAGTTGATGCAATCTCTAGATAATAATTTATACTTTATGCCAACAACACCACAAACGCATTCACAATACAAACAAACCGATGCTGGAGACACCTTGTGGCAAGTAAAAACAAATTTTTGATAGTTGTAGCATAGCAAATACACAATCCTCTATCTATTGATAGATGGTGACGATCTACTGCAGCATAGCTTCTGTTATAATTAGCATTGAATTAACAACAACTTCTAACAAGTCTTTGTGGCCTAGTGGATTGTGCATTGGACTCTAGTATAGAAGACGTAGGTTCGATCCCCACGGGCAGGCCAAAAAATATTTTTAGTATTTAATATTAAAGTATTACATTTTCTTGTTGTAATAAGCACTAGCAACAAAGAAACCATCAAATTTCCAAGAAAAAATCTGTCGAAAATTTTTCAGATTTCACTCCAAGCAAATCACAGAACGAGGAGTTCAAAGCTTCAAAAAGGAGGCTTCAAAAAAAAAAAAAAAATAACAACCTGTTACACATCACCCCACTTCAAACCACACTTAGTAGTACAAAGTACGTCCCTATGCAACTCTGTTTGAGATTAAATACAGATTAATGAAATTATACTAAAATTAACATCATCTTTATTAAGACAAATTTTTTAGCTTCTTGTCCCACTGTGCCTTAGTGATAGTTAATTTGTGCTCTTGTCAGGTGTTGCACTTCTGTTATGTTTACTTGTCGTGGTTCAAAGTTATTCTTTCACCTTTTTACTCAATGGTTCTTTGGTCTGCCACTTTTACTACAGTGCAACGCTACTCAAATATTTATGAACATTAAATCTGCTTGGGAGCGCTCATGCATGTAAGTCATTGTAGAGCTTTTTTGACTTTTAGCCTTTTAAGTTTTTGCATTGTTTAGTGTGTATTTTTTTTTTTGCTTTTTTGAGGGCTTAGATGGGTGCCTTGGTACCTTGACGTTGAGAATATCGGTTGGAGTTTTTGATGCATTCAAAATTTAGTTATTTAAGCAAAATGCAATTCTAGGATTTTTTAACGCTAGTTGTGAGTAAGCCGGAGAGATAAAATACAATTTGGTATAATTTGCTGGCCTAAAGACGAAATGTAAAAGGTTTAATTTAAATAAAATTTAAGCTGAAATTTAATTCACTTTAATTCACAGAATGATTTAATTTAAATAAAATAAAAGACATTTGTGGAAACGTAAGCTTGAGTAGCTCTAATCTATATTTAATAAGTTTTTGATGTTGAACTTCTTTTGAATTTGAAAATTTTTTGTAACAATTTTCTGTTTTTTTTTTTTTAAATTATATATAAAATGCCTCAAAATTGACTCATTTCACATCTTTTTTTTTTCTATTTATATTTTATACAACAACATTTAACATTGCCTTGTATTTCACCCACATAATTCAATTTGATTTGTTCCGGCATTCAGATGATAGATAAGTAGAACGATTTAAATTTGCCGGAAGCTGTGAAATTGTTTTAGTAACAGCTAAATAAACTAAATAAAATCATTTCCGAATTTCAATCAAAGCGAAGGTTTTTACACTTATTTTCGCAAAATAAAGAGCTTCCGCTTTATGAGCTTTGTGAGCCAAATTCTAATTCTATTGTTAGTCACCCACTTTGCTGTCAATCAACCAAGCCAGCTTAATTTAAATTTCCAAAGCGAATAAAAGTTTCATTTTAATAAACTTACCCGTATCTTGCGCACTGTTTTACGACTATCATTGCGTATGTTCACAGTAACACAAACTTCCTCGCCGTGCGTGTACCATGCCTTGTCTAGGCTCGCTCTCAAGCTTACACGTCCATCTTGTAGCAGGAATGGCTTGTCGACCGCACCCTGTGGACCACCACTAATGTTGTCATACTGTCAATTGTTGGGGTTTGGTTTTTTTTTTTAATTGGTGTGGTTATTGTTATTGTTGTTTTTATTGTTTTTTTTTTTGTTATATACAGATGATGCCAACCGGAAGTTATATAAAGGCGAGACAAAAGAGAAAAAGAAAAAGAAATTCAATTAAATCTATATTAGACAGGAGTTTTAAACACTGATGAATACCATTTTTACAGGTAATTGTGTCACATTTATTTGATTTGGGTGAAAGTAGCTTAGATGATGGAACAAGATGATGATATTCAGGGTATGTCACAAAAATAAATGCTATTTTTTAAAAAGAGCTCAACTAGAATTTTTGGGTCAAACTTAAACATAAATTATTCTTATTTATACCCTAAGACAGACCCGTAGCCAAGGGGATTAGGGATTTAACTCCCCTCCCCCTATAGAGCCCAGAAAATATGAAAAATAATACAAATGGGACTATTAAAATCAAAATGTAATCTTTTTTTAAAAAAACAGAGATAATATTAGAGTCCGTTGATTATGACTCATTGTTTAGTGACATGTCTACAATAAATTGGACGGAATGCTAGTTGTTTAGCTCCGTTAATGAGAAACTTTGGTTTTTTTTTAATAAAATTTGTGAACTTTTGGAATTACATATTATGTTAATTACTCGTCAAGTAACAAACACTACTTGACCCTGGTTTAGAAATAATATTAAACTAGCCCTTAAAAAACGTAATAAGCATTATAATCGGTGGAAAAGAAACCCAACAACATCAAACTGGGCGCAGCACAATGTCCAAGTTAAGTTTGGCACAATCATCCAAAAAGCTATGGAACAATTTGAAACAAGCCGGCGTATGCAATTTGAAATCCAATGAATGCCAGGTTGAACCTAATATTTTAAACGAACACTTTATTTCAAACTCTACGTCTTCTGGTAGTGTGTTTGTCTTTAACACGGGACCTATTTTACTTCTGAGTTTGTTGCTGTCGACGAGTGTGAGGTTGCCCAATGTATTAATAAGATCAAATCCAATGCATTGGGTGAAGATGACCCATTCAATTTATTAAGCTTATTTTTGCCGCACATCCTCAGCCCGCTTACCCACATATTTAATCATTGCTTCACAAGTTCGTGTTTCCCTGATGCTTGGAAGGCAGCGACAATCATTCCCGTTGCGAAAAAATCGAATCCTCCCCAATACACATTGTGGCGAGGGGTGATTCGTTAACGAATCGCTTGTGAATCGTTTTTTTTTAAAGTTTTCGAATAGTTTTATACCGACTTCATCAGAGGTTGGCTTGATGCTTAAAGAAAGCACCGATTGAAATCATGACTTTCCTAAACTCCATTTAAGATGTTTTGAAATAAAAAAAATAATTTTTTCCGACTTTTCAATATACACATTTTTTTTAAGAAAATTATTCTTTATTAACTTTCTATTGTTAATACGTCATTTAAGCAAATATTTGTTTTTTAAATTTTGCTTTTTTTTTTTAATTTTAAGTGAAAAAAGACTTAAATATAAATTTTTATATAAAAAAAAATATTTTAAAATATTTTTTCTTCTGTTCTGTTATTTCGTGTTTATTTTCTATATAAATAATTTCCACTTATAATTTGTTCAAGATTTTCATATGAATAAGTTCTCGTTAACAAATTGCTTTTTGTTGTTTTGGCGACTCGTCAACAAATTGCTTTTTATTGTTTTGGTGACTCGTTAACGATTACTTTTTATAGTTTTTGGCGACTCGTTAACGAACTGCTTTTTTTATTTTTGGCGACTCGTTAACGAACTGCTTTTTCATAGTTTTGGCGACTCGTTAGCGAATGGCTTTTTTCGGTTTTGACGAATGTATAACGAAACCAAAAAAAAGTTGGTCTAAAAACGATTAAAAAAAACAAGTTCGAACTTTTGAAAAGCCAAATCTTTAAAAAAAATACATAAATAACAAAAAAAAAAACAAAAAAAAAATGTACTTTTTTTGGACCAAGTTGGGGTTCGAACTCATCTCCGCTTATGTTGGCTTTTATTATCAAGCAAATTAAGCAAGATATATTCAGCATCTGAAATAGACGAGTGGGTAAGGTGCCGGACTAGCATTCAGATGACGCGGTTTGAATTCTTGACGTGGTAATCTTGAAATTAGTGTTTGTTTTTTTTTTGGTTTATTTCTTATATGATTTATATGATTCGTTATCGAATTGTTTTTTTAAGTTTTGGAAACTCGTTAAAAAATTGCTTTTTATAGTTTTTGCGTTTCGTTAACGAATTGCTTTTTTCGGTTTTGACGATTCATTAACGAAGGTGGAATTTCTCCCGCTCGCGTTATTATAAATGAATCGCTACTAATAATTGCTAATGAATGAAATGTACGAGAATGCGTTTCGTAAACGATAACATTAGTGAATCCTTTTGCTTGTTGGGTTGTGATCCGTCTGATTACCGTCCTGTTAGTTTGTTATCATCTTTGTCAAAAGTATGTTATTTGAATCTCTCATGGCCGCACAAATCTCAGAACACATTAAAAGATTTGATCTTTTGTCTCCACTTCAATCAGGCTTTCGGTCAGGTCACAGCTGCTCTACTGCTATTACTCAGATTTAAGATGACATCAGAGTGTCATTTGATGTGGGACGCATAAGCCTTCTATGTGTCTTAGACTTTTCGAAGACATTCGATTCCGTTGATCATTCAATACTGTGTCGTAAATTAAATGTTAATTTTAGATTTTCTAGCACGTCGGTCCGTCTGTTATATAGTTATCTAGTTGGTAGGTCTCAGAGAGTTAGGGTGAGAAATAGTCTTTCCGCTCAGAGAGTTAGGGTGAGAAATAGTCTTTCCGCTTTCCGTTGCTTATCCTGTGGGGTGCCTCAAGGCTCAGTACTTGGTCCGCTTTTATTTTCTATGTTCATAAATGATATCTTCAGCAAATGCCGTTATGTCACTATGCATGCATATGCTGACGATCTTCAATTGTATTTGAATGAGGATTTGAGCGAAATTTGTAAATGGGCTATAGCAAACAAACTTAATCTTAATCCACTTAAGTCATACGTTTTGCCGATTGTCAAAACCAGATATTCTATGTCTAATATACCAATGATTTATCTAAATGGTAACTAACTTCGTTCATAAAGTAAAAAAATCTTAGTTACCACATTAACTCTTCACTTTCTTGTGAAGATCATGTTTATACTGTTGTGTGTAAAGTTTGCTATGTCCTACGGAACCTGAGGTGAACTGCATCATTTGTTCCTCTCGAGACTCGAACAAACTTAACACTCCAGCTTATAATGCCTATCACAACGTACTCAGAAGTTGTGTATAGTAAACTTGATTCCAGGTCCAAACTTAAGATGCAACATCCATTTAATAACGCTGTCAGATATGTTTATGGCCTTAGAAAATTTTACCGCATCAGCCACGTGAGCAATAAAATTCTTCGTACTGAATGCATACCATATTTTTATAAAATTTGATTTATACATAAACTCCGAAATACTTGGTTGAAAAGTTACAATTCTGTAGATCGAACAGGAATTTGAACCTTATAATCCCTGTGCATAATTTTTTGAACTCTAGCAGACTTTTCTTTGTAAACGCCAACAGAATTTGGAATTCATTACCTGTAAGTATTAAATGTATTCAGAATAAACGCAACTTTAAGTATGAAATTTTCAAACACTTTTCTTAATACTATTTTTTGCTCTTGCACTTTCTTTATCTCTGCTTTTATCCTATAAAATAAGATTAATTAAATTCTAAAAGGAATTTCCCCATTTTTTAATTTTAAATTCAAATTATATGTTTATTAGGTATAACATATATTGCTGTGTATATTCATATATGTTGATGTATATATTCATATATACCGCTGCATCTCATAAAATTATTCGAATTTTAAAAAATCCTTATAAGACGTGTTTTTTTTTTCAAGGTATTTTGAATACATAAATGCCTACCTTAAACACAATTTTTGCGTAATTTTTTTTTCGATCGAAGGAATGTCAATGGAGCGGTCTTTATCTTTAAATCTTATTTTTAAAAAACTTTAAAAAAAAAAAACAACCGACTACAAAATCACTACAAAGTAAAAAATAATTTTAAAAATACTTTTCCTCTTAATTTCTTGGTCATACTTGATAATTTATTTAAACATATAATTATATATGAAATCTAATTATCTTAATAGTTTTCTTATTTGTTTTATTATCATAAATATATTAATTTTTTGATGAATACAAAAGCTTTTAAGGTTGGCGCTAATATAATCAGACTTTTAATCAGAAGCGCTAACTTCAAAGCCTTTGTATTCATCAAGAAATTATAATTTATGATAAAGTTAAGACAATTAGATTTCATATATAATAATATGTTTAAATAAATTATCAAGTATGACCAAGAAATTAAAAGGAAAAGTATTTTTAAAATTATTTTTTAATTTGTAGTGATTTTGTAGTCGGTTGTTTTTTTTTTTGTAAAAGTTTTTATATCTTCCTTTTTAGAGAATATGATAAATTTTCGAAAAAAGTGTATAAACAACATAAATACAATTGTTCTGAAAAAATTTGTTCTATTAATTTCTGAAAGATTGTTGGTTATTTCAAATATCTGCCTTTTAAATTTAAATTTGATGTCACATGTTTTGAAATTATTATACCCATTCTTGTAACGAGGTTTATTACCCTAGTGTCAATATTATTCGAGATATAGTGCTTTCAAATATTGCCACGCCCCTTTGTTAAATAAGCGCCCACTTTCTGGAGCGTTATTTCCAATAATTGTGCCTACCCCTGTACTTTATTTCAGTACTCCAGCATCAATATTAACTGCGATGGTGTAAATCTAGTATTGCCACGCCTATTTATCGAATAACGCCTACTTTATTGCCCATAATTTTTAATAACTCTGCCTACTTCTGTACTACAATAAATTTCAGTGCCCTAGTGTCAATATTATTCGAGATACACTGTTTTTCTAATATTGCCACGCCCAGTAGTCGAAATCCGCCCACTTTTTTCACCGCAATTTTTACTAATAATGCCTACCCCTACACCAAATTGCAGTACCATATTATCAATATTATTCGAGATATACTCCTTTTCTAATATTGCCACGCCCATTTGTCAAATAACGCCCATTTTGTTGACGGCAATTTGTAATAATTGTTCCTACCACTACACTAAATTTCAGTACCCTAGTGTCAATATTATTTGAGATACACTAGTATTTATTGTTGCGAGATCTATTATTGCCACGCCCAGTTATCGAATACCGCCCACTTTTTTACGGGCACCTCCATGCTTATCATATCTATCTGTTCCCCAAAAATTATGGCAATCAGGCATATGGTTTAGGAGTTATCGATGTACATACATTTAAAAAAAAAAAAAAAAAAAAAAATAAAAAACAGAGAAACCGACGAACTTGAGAACCTCCTCCTTTTTGAAGTCGGCTAAAAAAGGAGAATTAAGGAGAATCAAAACCGCTCCATTTTGATTTCTGCGATCCAAAAAATAAAGTGTTGCAGAAATAGTTTTTAAGATTCCCTCTAAATCTTGAGTCGGTATCCGACTGACCTTTTTTTTCTCCATACAAATCGATACTACTTTATGCATAATAATAAAAAGAATTAGAAAATTTTAAATTAATTTAGTATTGATTCAAAAAAATTTTTAATTTATTTAAAATTGGTTATACTCGTATAAGGCTTCTGAATTTATTTTTTATAACTAAGAGAAATTCATGAACTGAAATAATTTCTGAAATAACTATTATACTGAAAAATTTATTATTTGAAGTGTATAAGGACTCTGCACTCATCACTTACAACAGTGTACAACTGGGTTGCTGAGATTAAATGTGGTCATCATACAAGTCTTGACGATCCCCGTCAAGGACGTTGAAAAAATGCATCAACACCAGAAATCATAGCAAAACTACAGGATATGGTTTTGGAAGATCGTCGATTGACTGAGAGCGATTTAGTAAAAGCCGTAGACATCTCATTAGGCAGTGTGAGCCATATTTTAAGTGTTGTTATGGGTTTCAAAAAGGTTTGTGCAAAAACAGAATTGTGTTTGGAACAAAAACACATTCGAATGAGACATTCTCAGCAACATTTGGAGCGTTTTAACCCTCATCAGGTCAAAGTGGGCCTGTCAGGCCGTCGATCAAGTTTAAAGAATGATAACTTCCTCATGACTTTCGATATCATAATGTGATAAACATGTATTTTACAGTTGAAATGTCTATGCAAATAATATTTTACCTAATATCCGGATTATTTTTTTTTTAATATTTTTGAAAATTTAATGTAATTAATGCGTATAAAAGTCCAAAAGGGCCTATCGAGCCCGCTAAAATGTTCGCGTAGTTTTAAAAGTTATTTCATCATTCATTTATGTGTGCAATTTTTACAATTATTACATCATCCTTTCATATGTGTAATTTTGACAATTATTTCTGCTAGAAATTTTATTTTGACAGCTAGAATTCAATTCTGATTTGTACACGCGAGCGAGCAAACCAGTCAATACAATCAATTTTAATTAATTAGAGTAAAGTCTGTATTGCGAAAGATTAAAAGGGAGTTTATAGTTCGATTCATCCCAATGGATAAGACTTGGGGGTACGACCATGATCCTAAATCAAAACAAGAAAACAGTTTTTTTTTTGTGATGCAGAAGGCATTTTCTTGGTGGATTATCTCTAAACTGGAAGAACAATTAATTCTGAATATTATTGCAAACTCTTGGTTCAGCTCGACTCTAAGATTTTTGAAAAAGTACCCAGTTTGCAGAAGAAAAAGTAATTTTTTCATCAGAACAACGCACCTGCTCACAAAAGTCAAAAAACCATTGCTAAAATCAGTGAATTCTCCCTATTCTCCAGCTAGGCCCCTCAGACTTCTGTCTCTACTCACATCTCCAAAAAATTCATGCGTGGAAAAAGATTTTCATCAAACGAAGAGATGATAGCAACGATAGTAGAGTGCATAGGAGACCTTGCAACAGGCCACGGCAGCGATGGGATCCATAAATTAGAAAACCATTGAAACAAGTGCATTGAGCTTCTAGGGAGAATATACTGAATAATAAGAAGCATTTCAAGCCATAAAATGATGTTTTTTATATCTAATCTAGAACATGAATGAAAGAATTTATAGATTACGACATCCGCATATTTTACCGTTAGATGACGTAATTGGAGCCAACTGTTCCTATTGGCTGAAAATTTCCAGTTGTCAAACTCTTTAATTGTATGTAAACAAGACAATGGGACATTTTCATTTTTAACATCATATAATTTGATACTGCTAAAATAAAAATATTTATTCAAGAAAATGTAAATAAAACAGTTTTTTAAATTATGTTAATATTTTACTAAATTTTCTTTTCTTAGCATCAGTACTTTTTGAAATTTCAGCATTTAGTATTTTCATACGCAAATACATACGGTATTTAAAAAACAGTTTTTTAACGTTTTCATTGCCATCAATTTGCTTTGCTTCAAGTAGATGTTTTTTTAAATATCCACTTGTAATGCCCGTATAATACTTCATTTTTTTTGTCCAATTGTAAAATCTGAAAACAAGTGGCGCGTGGGCAGGACAGACATATTTTGCAAGAAAAGGATAAACGTTGTTACTTTTTTATATCTGGTGTTTTTAAGAGCAGATACATTTAATGAATTATAATATAAGCTACACACATCACATCCAATTCAGCATACATTTATCTTAAATAGTTTTGTTTACTCTAAAAATGTTAAATTAATTATTAACAGCACAGTAAAAATTTGATCGAAAATTAACGAAGAACGAATTGAAAGAAATGGCAAAAATAAAAAATGCAAAGAAAATACAGTCCGTCCTACAAATTTTTCTCCAATTCGTACCATATGCGTACTCACTCACACTAATTGAATCCATGCATTAGTGCTATTTGAACTGCTCTAGTTATAATTTTCAATGATCAATTTAATTAAGTATCATAGAGGCTTATGCAATATTTCCTCCCCATTTAATGCATTTAAAATGGCATCACACGATTTAAGTGTTCACATTAAAGCTTGTGAAGGCTTGCTAAGACCACCTTCACTAAGCGATTACCAACTGATTACCGAACCAATTACAGATTACCGAAGCAATTACCAACCGATTACCAATTACCGAAGCGATTTCCAACCGATTACTGATTACCAAAGCGATTAAAAACCGATTACCGAAGTGATAACCAAGCGATTACCAATTATCGAAGCAATTACCAACCGATTACCAATTACTGAAGCGATTATCAACCGATTACCCATTACCGGAGCGATTACCAACCGATTACCGAAGCAATAACTAACCGATTGCAGATTACAGAAGCGATTACCAACCAATTACCGAGTCAATTGCCGATTACGCAACCAAAGTAATTGTGTTAATAATATATTATATATACATATTCAAAAATAGCAGTTTATCATTGAATAACGCATAAATTGATAAAAAAGTAGAACGCGTCTGATTTGCCGACTCTAGCTACTTCGGAAATGCATAACAGCTATCTTATTTTATAGCTTTAAGTTTTCACTTCGGTCGGCAGTCCGCCCACTGCCTACTTTTTTTTATATACATACATTTTTGCTGCTAATGTTTTGATTATTTGAAGATTATCTGCATGGATGACAATAGCGATTGGGTTGCTTTTGTCGGTACTTGTACGCATTTTTCACAGAAATGATTTGAACATTTTTGTTATGTAGTTTTCTCTGAAAACGGGAAAAGTGTACACTATTCTTACTTTCTATATTAATTATATAAACACATTTCATTCCAACATAAAAATTTTTGTTGCTCGAAAAATTTCTTACTTGATTTTTTATCGTTTCTTTGCTTACATTTGCCCACTGCACACCTCATGTTTGAGTTTTGTTTTGTTTATTGTTTTGGCTTTTATTTGTGCCGAAAGTTCACTTAAAACACTTCACTTCGTACACTTCACTCTAAAAACTTTAAGTTTTAATTAATTTTATAGTATTTAATACAATAAGTTTGTACAATCAGCTGCTGCGAAAATATTATTTAGCGAACTGTCAAAAAAAGGGATTCCATCTCTTAGTAAATTTTTCAATATTTTTGACGAAAAAATAATTTCAACATATTTAGACATTTCTTTTTATAAAAAGATAAAGTAAATAGTCAAAAAATAAAGTTCTGACATATATTCCGCAATAAAATCATTTTAAATTCAACAGATATGTTAAGTGTAAATACATCTCAATAATTTATGTATTTACACATAGAGATGGCAACTTGCAATTGGCTCCAGTGACGTCGATGTCGTAATCTATTCTCTATCATTCTTGATCTAGAAACTTATTGAACGACCTGGTAATTGTAATAGGATAAAAGGGCGTCTGAAAAATCTATATATATAAAAATGAATGTATGTATGTGGGTATGTGGGTATGTGGGTATGTGGATATGTGTGTATATCACGTATAGACTCCAAAACCACGGAACCAAACTCTATGAAATTTTTAGGGATACTGAAGCAACATTCGGGAAGTGTTCCTGTGCAGTTTGGTGTTGATTGGGCAAGGGGGCGTGGTACCTCCCATACAACCCAAATTGGCTCTATCGCCCACAAACCAAAAAAATTGCTATATATAAGACGGTTTTAATCATATAAAACTTAAATTTGGTTATTTTGTTCAGATGGTTACTTTCGGTGACTGTACAAGAAATGGGCGTGGTCACACTATATCTACGCCCACTTTTCAGCAATTATTTTAATTCCTAAAATGTTCAAGTTTTGATAGTGAATCTTGATATGCAGGTGCTATGCATACAAGTGGCAGTCACTATGTAAATATAAACGTTGTCACGCCCATTTTTACCGCCCACAAATAAGTAAAAATGCTTTATATCAGACGGCTCTTGCCATAGAAGGCTAAGATTTGATAATTTAGTTTATATGATTACTCTCCGCCAATATACAAAAAATGGGCGTGGCCGAACTATATCTACGCCCACTTTATCGGAATCATGCTTATTCCTGAGTTGTACACGTTTTGATAGTGAATCTTAGTATGCAGGTGCTATGGATCTGAGTGGCAGTCACTATGTAAATATAAACGTTGTCACGCCCACTTTTACCGCCCACAAATCAGTAAAAATGCTTTATATCAGACGGATTTTGCCGTAGAAGACTACGATTTGGTAATTTAGATCGTATGGTTACTGTCGGCCAATGTATAAAAAATGGGCATGGCCGCACTATATCTACGCCCACTTTATCGAAATCATGCTTATTCCTGAGTTGTACACGTTTTCATAGCCAATCTTGGTATGCAGGTGCTATGGGTGCAACTGGCAGTCACTATGTAAATAAAAATGTTGTCACGCCCCCTTTTACCGCCCACAAATCATTAAAAATGGTTTATATCAGACGGCTCTTGCCGTAGATGACTAAGATTTGGTAATTTAGTTCATATGGTTACTGTCGGTCAATGTATAAAAATGGGCATGGCCGCACTATATCTACGCCCACTTTAGCCTGCATAGCCAATCTTCGTATGCAGGTGCTATGGGTGCAAGTGGCAGTCACTTTGTAAATATAAACGTTGTCACGCCCACTTTTACCGCCCACAAATCAGTACAAATGCTTTAAATCAGACGGCTTTTGCCGTAGAAGACTAAGATTTGGTAATTTAGTTCATATGGTCACTGTCGGCAACTGTTTAAAAATGGGCGTAGTCGCATCATATCTACGCCCACTTTTTCGAAATCATGCTTATTCCTGAGTTGCACACGTTTGATAGCAACACTTGATATGCAGGTGCTCTAAGTGGCAGTCAATATATATATATAAAATTTGCCACGCCCACTTGTACCACCCACAAAAAAAACAAAACGAAATGGCCAATTTCAGTCCTTGAAAGTACTTTGACCGAGCTTCTTATGATCAATTGTGTTATGAGTGTTGTGGAATGTTTGAACACAATTGATCGAGAACTGGACCCACATGTTTTATGCCGACTTCGAACGGCTTACGTTCTCAAGAAGCTTTTCAGGGCAGTTTTTATTCTCTGAGGTTTGCCATTGTCTGCAGAGAGATGACGGCCAAACAGAAAAATTAATTCAATCGAAAAACTTTCCGTGTCAGGTGGGATTCGGACTAGGGTTCCCTCGCGTATGGGCCACACACTCTACCCGCTACGCCACGGCCGCCACTTGGTTTCTTTTTACCCACAAATTAATAGAACTTCTATAAATCAGACGATTCTCATCGTTAAATACTAAAATTTGGTTATTAAGTTCATACGCTTACTCTCGACAGCTTTGCAAAAATTGTGCATGGTAGGACTATATCTGTGCCCACTTTTCAGAAATAATTTTATTATATTTATTTATTTACTTGTGTATTAATGTACTATAGTTCATTACAATTTAAAAATTATAACTAAGTTAGCTGCCTGGGCTATCGGTTAGAAATAATTTTAATTCCTGAGATGTGAACGTTTTGATAGACAAACTTGGTATGTAGGTGCTATGGGTCAAATTGGCGTTCACTTTATATATAAATGTTGCCACGCCTACTTTCAATGCCCACAAATCCATAAAAAGGATATATATCAGACTTTTTTTACAGTAAAAGACTAAAACTTGGTAGATTAGTTCATATGGATACTGCCAGAACCCTTAAAAAATGGGCGTGTCACACTTTATTTAAGACGACTTTTCAAAAATCATTGTAATTTCTGAGCTGTACGCGTTTTGATAGTGGAACTTGGTATATAGGTGCAATGGGACCAAGTGGCGGTCACTTTATATATAAATGTTGCCATACCTACTTTTTCTGCTCATCTATCTATCTGTAAAAAATGTATGTATGTATACTAAGGCTGCTCACAAAAAAAAAGGTGTTCGGGTCGGTTCCTCAAAATAATGCTTTATTTTATGATGATTCCCCAAATATTTCGACTGTAGCGATAGTCATCCGTGAGCTGGAATGGTTTGAAATAAAAAAAAAAAAAAAAAAAAAGAAAATGGCCATTTCAGACTTTGACCGAGCTTCTTATGCGTGCGTGTTGTGAAATGTTTGAACACAAATGATCGAGAACTGGATCTACAAGGCTTATGCCGACTCCGAACGGCTTATGTTCTCAAGAAGCTTTTCATGCCAGTTTTTACTCTCTGAGGTTTGCCATTGTCTGCATAGAGATGGCGGCCGAACAGAAAAATTAATTCAATTGAAAAAATTTTCTGTGTCAGATAGAATTCGAACCTGGGTTCTATGGTATACAAGCCTCGCACGTCAACCAGTATGCCACGGAATGGTTTGAAATATTCTGTAAAAATCGAGTTTTTTATAAAAATATTTACTGGTGCGGTAGTTAGAAATAACAAACGGTCAGAAATAATAGTAACTAAAAAGTTCTTTCAATCTGCACTAATAAATTTTAAATTTTTACTCTATTCTCTAAATTTTAATTTTTTAACTTTTTTTTTATATTATTTTCACTAAAATGCAAATTAAAATTTTTTTTTTGTTTTGCCATTTTACTTTTAGTCAAATAAATTATCTATGGATGATAAAATAAAGTGTAAAGTGAATTGCTACATTTAATGAAATTACAAAAAAACTTACACATTTTTTACATTGTACAATTTATTTGACTAAAATTAGTTTAGGAAAAAATTCGTTTGAATTTTAGTGAAAATAATATGAAAAAAGTTAAAACAATCCAAAAAATCCGCATTATCTTTGGTCCAACGGAAAAAATATAAGATTTTTTGATGCAAAATTTTTTCCATTACTCTTATTTCTGACCGTTTGTTTTTTTCTAACTGCCATACCAGCCAATATTTTTAGTCGAAATATTTTGTGGATCATCATAACATAAGCCATGGAATAAGCCATTTGAAGAACGAGACTGAACAAATTTTTTTCTAAAGAGCGTGAGGCGACTTAATGTATATACGTATGTGGGTATATGTGTATATCACGTAAAGGCTTCGAAACCGCTAAGCCAATTTTTATACCAAAGCGTTGAGAGGGTTCCTGTGAAGTCTGTTGCCGATCGTAAATACACCTAAAATTTTCGATTTCGAACAGTTTTGTAATTATAGGTCGCAAAGCCTCGGAATTCAGTATTCGACCTCAACTTACACAAGCCGTTGCACAGGTAACATTTTATGGGTGTTGGACGAGGGGCGTGGTACTTTTTCCGCACCCAAAATTTTCGGTATATCTTTCGAAATAAGTCACACATTAATAAAACTCGGTAAGAACTTACTATAAAAGCAAGGCTTCACTAAAGCTACGCCCTCTTTTAGGGGATAAGCGCTGAGCGCAGCGAAGCGCGCCGGGTATAAGCTAGTATAAAATAAATTCGGACGTTAAACATCTTTGAAAACTAATATTACTATTTGTGATAATGTCTTCAAAAAAAAAAAAAACACAGGTGTGTCTTTAGACACACAAGAGAAGCGAAGCTTTTTATGCTACTGTGATTGTTATTTCAACGCACTTGTGGGCAATTGTTAATTTTTTTCTAACTATGCAAAAACAAAACAAAAGCATGTACCAACAGCATAAACGCATTCACATAAAAAAAAAAGTATTACTTTGCCCACCGTTAGGATCGATCCCATGACCCACTGATTAATAAGTCGACACTGTTTCCACCGATCCAAACAGCTCTGTTAAATGTTGATATTGATTTAATATTAAATATATAGCTGCAGCTATGTTAACAGTTGATGGCGCTAACAGATGGCACTAGCAATCTGAGGATGATGACCAGTGTTGTCACTTGCAAGTTTTAAATAGTGGTAGGTTGAGTCTAAAATGAGTAATGAGTTTTAAAAATCTTTGGAATATATTTTTCTTCTTAAGAAAAAATTCGACTGAAGTCCTACAGCAAAACAAATCATAAGAGGTATACCATACAGTACGTTTTTTCACGCTGAATTAGTTTTATTGCAAATAATTCTTATATAATGTTCTTAAAACCGTTCTAAAATAAAATATTACATGTCATAATAAATAAAATATATGCAATAAAATTTCTATAAAAATAAAATATATGCAATAAAATTTCTAAAATTTTAATTATAATGCAATAATTTTTATATAAATATATAGATTTTGGAAAAATGCAAATAGTGGGTGATAAAAGTGGTAGAAACTAAAGAAGTACTAGATTTACCACAATTGTGGAAAAGTGACAATACTGATGATTCTTGTAGCAAGTGGTTTAGCAGCTACCCAAACCATAAAAATTTTTTAATCAACTCATGTAGCAAGTGGCTAAGCAGCTACCCAAACCACACAAATACCTTAATATATTATTGGATGAGCTGCAACATAACTTCAATTGCACTTAATACTAAATCAATGATGGAACGTAGAGGAGGTGATTGGCTCAGTGGATAGAGTATAGAACTTTCAACCAAAAGTTTACGGGGTCGAATCCCCACGGCATGGGAAGAAATGTTTTTTTTATACTTGTTATATTAAATTGTCTTGTTGTAAAAAACACAGAAACAAAGACACCATATAAAATTCTAAGAAAAAATATGTCGAAAATTTTTCAGATTTCACTACAAGCAAATCACAGAACGGGGCGTAAAAAGCTTCGCTTCGAAAATGGATTTAATATATAATTCGTTTTGTTCACCATTAATAAAACATATCGAGGGCTTATATTTAATAATGTCTATCTACATTTTGACGAAAAAATATATTTGATGCCAAACTCATCCCTGGTACAAGGATACTTATTGCTGAATGCAAGACTATCTTTATATATCATAGTACTGATACGTTTATGTAGGTCTCCTTTAATTTCAGGTTGTTTCTTAGAGAAAATAAATCTACTACCGCCCTTCAATTTAAAATCTTACTTATTACTTTCCTTACATTTTTGGCATATGCCAAAACAGGGTAACGAGCCACTTGGTGCGTTGTATATGAGTCATGATTTTTTTTTTAAAACTATAAAGATACTACTAAACTTATTCAATTTTTCAAGTATTATGCCTGGTCGAGCAAGAACTGAACCGATAGAGTCCCAACATATATCTCTTTTATATTTACCAGGTGGCAACAGAGCCTTACACGAACGTTCGTTCGTTCGTTCGTAGAAAACAGTAAAAATGTTTTGTTCGTTCGTTCGTTTGTAGACAAATAAAAAAAAAATTTTTTGTTCGTTCATTCCTTTGTGGAAAATAGATGTTCGTTCGTAGAAAATAGATGTACGTTCGTTCGTTCGTGGAAAATTGATGTTCGTTTGTTCGTAGAAAATTGATGTTCGTTCGTTCGTTCGCAGAAAATTGATGTTTGTTCGTTCGCTCGTAGAAAATTGATGTTTGTTCGTTCTTTCGTGGAAAAATTATGTTCGTTCGTAGAAAATTGATGTTCGTTCGTTCGTTCGTAGAAATAGATGCTTTTTGTATGGGGACCCAAGGAAGGGTGGTAGATACGGTGTGGGTGTGTTAGGGAGAAATTTTGAAGGCAAAAAAAGTAATAGGACCAGCCCATATATTTGACTCTTCTACGAGTTCAGCTACGGCCGATAAAAACTATTTTCGATAGTTTTTGTGTTTTTTGTATGTGGACCCAAAGAAGGGTGGCAGATACAGGGTAGGTGTGCTTGGAAGATATGTTGAGGGGCTAAAAATAATAGGACTAGCTCATATATTTGACCCCCTTGGGAGTTCAGCTACGGCCGATATGAACTATTTTCGACAGTTTTTGCGTTTTTGTATGGGGACCCAAAGAAGGGTGGCAGATAGGGGGTAGATGTGTTCGGAAGAAATGTTAAGAGGCAAAAATAATACGACCAGCTCATAACTTAAGCCACCCTAGGAGTTCAGCTACGGCCGATATTAACTATTTTCGACATTTTTTTTATTATGTTCGTTCTATCGTTCTTATAAAATAGATGTTCGTTCGTTCGTTCGTTCGTTCGTAGAAAATTGATGTTCGTTCGTTCGTAAAAGATAGATGTTCGTTCGTAGAAAATCGAAATTAAAATTTTGTTCGTTCGTTCGTTCGCAGAATTTTTTCTTCGAACGAACGAACGAACTAATGAAAATATTATGTTCGTGCAAGGCTCTGGGTGGTAGCATTAAGTTAAAATTGGTTTTTGATCATGATTACACTAAACTATCTAATTAAACCAAAGCTCTTGCAAACCGTCGACTCCCAATTCTGCAAAACAAATGGAAACAATTAGATAATCTTAAGGCGGTAATTTCAACGAAGTATTATTACTTTTGCGGTAATCTTCGCCAGGCAAAGTAAAAGTTCTGCAAATGTACTATAATACTTCCATTATTTAATTTTTTTAATCTTGCTTCTTATACTTGTACTAAATTTAAATACGAAATTCAACAATGAAATTAAATTAAATTTAAACTAACGCCCTTGAATACAAAAATGGTTAAAAATAATTTAAGCACAAATTTGTTCTTAAAAAAGTTTATTTGTAATATAGTGCAAAAGTGCCTATCTACACATTTTATCATACACAAAAATTCAATTTTTTTAATGCAATACTGTCTATCTACCATAGCAGCTAAAATAACGTGAAATATAAGAAATTTTTTAATTGTGGCATTTGAAACAGACTTTTTGTTAGTATTGTAGAAGATGTTGTTATCAAAATTGTTGCCAACGAGCGAATTCAACAGTTTTTTTGCTCTCCTGAGAACTTGGGTTTGTGTAGATAGACAGTTTTAAATATAATCCCTCGATATATATATATATATATATATATATATATATATATTTTTTATTAGTCTAAAAAATATTGAATGAGGCTTTCTTAAAAACAGAAATCTTCAAATGTCAACAAGTTGTGCTATACACGAGTATCTTCAAACTATTCAGTATTTTGGAATTTGTTAAAGCGTTGAAAGCTGCATTCAACTTCGAGGACAGACTTAAAATATAAAAATTTTATGGTATTAAAGGGAGACACTTCTGAGAAAACCTTGTTGAATAAAGTTTAAAAAAAAAAAATTGTATATTTGCAAAGGTTCGCCGGCAAGCTATTTAAGGAAAATGTATGTTTCTTAATTTTTTTTCATTTTACGTTTTAGTCAAATCCTTTTTTTTTTTTTTTTGATAAAGGGTTTTTTAATAATTCACATATGTTATTGTTGTTTTCGCCATCAACTTATTTGTTTCAAGTTTCCAAATATATATTTACGTGAACTTAGATGCTAATAAGGAACACAAATTTATTTCCAAGAAACTTTTAGTCATCTACCTCAATAATAAATGCAATATCCTTCTTTGATACGAAAAGTCCATCAACCAAGGATAGCTTTTCGAAAAGGATTACCTACAAATTGAATATTAATAAGGTAGAAACTTTAACATATTCTTTTTGATATTTTCTACAAGCTTTTACAAGATTACTTTCGCTCTTCCTTGTTGTTGTTTTTTTAAAGTTAGACGATATTCGATAATAAGCTCTTAAAAGCTAGCAAAATATTCACAAGTAGATAATAAGAAAAGGGAGAAAAGGGAATAATGGATGATTCTTTTAGCACTCACTTACCTCTTGAAAAGATTTGCTATAATTGTAGAATGGATCATTGGGACATTTTTCGATCTCGCTTTTGCTGCGACCAAAACGACCACTAAAGCGAAACGACTTTGGTGAGAGACGCAGTTTTGGAAACGATTCACCGCGTTCTGATTTGCGTGATTTAACGCATGAAGAAGATGTTGTTGCCGTTGAGCTGGTTGAAGCAGCAGCAGAAATTGTTGTGGCCGTAGTCGTTATTGTTGCTGTTGTTGTTATTGTTGTTGTTGTTGTTGTTGCTGTTGCTGTTGTAACATCTATGGGCTTGGAATAAAGGCTTAGCTCATTGCTGCCACCAACATTGATAACGCCTGCATTGGTTGTTGACAAGCCTGAGGCTGACTCCTGCAGCGATTGTTGACTGTTTTGATGGCTGTTTGAGTTTGAAGTGCATGTTGAGTGGCTTATAATGGGTGACTGGGTTGTTGTTGCAGTTGTCTGAATGCCGGCTAAAGGTGGCGAAGTTGTTTGTTGTTGGCTGTTAATCAAGGCGGCAAAGTTTTCAGGACCGTTGGCATGAAAGACATTGGTGCGATAGATGACACGAACGCCCATCTTGACGGAAGCACGACGATGAAATTTTTCATCAGTTTTGTCAGCTGTGGGTGATAAAAAATAAAAGAAGGAGGTAAAGAGTAAGAGAAAGTACAGCAAGATTTATTGTGGCTCTTTTTTTAATGGCTTAAATGTCTACTATCAAAATAATTTTATAGTGTTTAAATAATTTTACAAAATTTGTTTTATTAATTTTTGTTATAAAAAAAAACTTTTTCCAAATAGAAAATTTACAGTTGTGAATTTTTTATAAAGTTTTAATATTCTCTACTTCTTTAAAATCTTTTGTTGCTTTAAGCAAAATTTTAAAATTGCAATTTTTAATGAAAAAACATGCCCTGCATTCATATTTTTGTACTCTAATTATATTGATTGTTAGCTTTGAGTTGTTATATTTTCAGTTTGTATCTGTTTGCTATAAATTCAATAATATTCACAGCAATTTTTTTTTTTTATAGTCCTTTTCTATAATTTTTTTCGGTCTAAGCTTTGGTTTTTCCTTTGAAAGAGCAAAAATTACGTTGTATTTCAATATTAATAAAAATAATAAGAACAAAAAGTTGTAAATCCTAAAAGCATGCTTTGGTTATTTGAGAATGGAAAAAGAGACAAACAAAAAAAAAAAAAATTACACAAATGCTACCCTTTTTTTCCGTAATGCTGGTAATAGAAAAAGAACAATTTTTTTATCTGAAAGCCGCTAGCTAGGCAACACATCATAAACACCCATACATACATACATTCACTCATACACATCAGCAAATATACCATAGCCCAGCAGAAAAAAGAAGTGCTGCCGTATGGAATTTCCTTTTTACTTTTTTGCATGAGTAAGTTGTTTCAATTGTGATTCCAGTCAGTAATATTTTTGCAGACGATGTCTATAGGCTTGCAGGTTGCCACCCTTGTCATAAAATCAACGTATTGTTGATTTGCTGCATGCATTGTTTGGAGGAAGTAAAAAGCCACGATCTTAAGTTAAAAATCATTTGAGTTTTTAAAAAATAAAAATTATGCAGGAAATTTTCAAAAGTATCTGAACTTTGTACTTTTAAAATTTTGACTTGCAGGTTGCCACCCCTTGAAAAATTGCTGAAAATATAGAAAAACTCAAGTGAAAACATCAGATTTAGAAATTTATAAAAAATTTTTGAATTTTACATGTCTACATGCGATGTCTTTAGTAAAAAGTAGGGAATAGGCTTGTACGTTGCCATCCCATAGCTTTTTTGATCATAATTCGTTGTTAGGAGGAAATGAAGGAGCCACAAACCAAAGCCAGAAATCATTTGAGTTCTTAAAAAATAAAAATTGCACAGAAAATGTCCAAAAGTATCGAAAATCGACCCTTTAAACATTTTTGCTTGCAGGTTGCCACCCCTTGGAAAATTGCTGGAAATGTAGAAAAACCCAAGTAAAACACCTGACTTACAAAATTTATAAAAATTTATTGAATTTTATATGTCTACATGCGATGTCTTCAGTAAAAAGTTGGGAATAGGCTTGTAGGTGGCCATCCTATAGCTTTTTTTATCATAACTCTTTGTTAGGAGGATATGAAAAGCTACAAACCTGAGCCACAAATCATTTGAGTTCTTAAAAAATAAAAATTGTGCGGCAAGTTCTCAAAAGTATCTAAAATCGACCCTTTGAAAATTGTGGTTTGTAGCTTGCCACCCCTTGAAATATAGAAAAACTCAAGTAAAAAAACCTGATTTCGAAAATTTATAAAAATTTATTGAATTTTACATGTCTACATGCGATGTCTTCTGTCAAAAATAGGGAAGAGGCTTGTACGTTGCCATCCCATAGCTTTTTTGATCATAACTCTTTGTTAAGAGGAAATGAAGGAGCCACAAACCTAAGCCAAAAATCATTTCAGTTCTCAAAAAATAAAAATTGTGTAGCAAATTTTCAAAAGTATCTAAAATCGAACCTTTGAAAATTTTGACTTGCAGGTTGCTACCCCTTGAAAAAATGCTGGAAATGGAGGAAAAATTCAAGTATAAACACCGTATTTAGAAAATGTATAAAAATTTATTGAATTTTACATGTCTACATGCGATGTCTTCAGTAAAAAGTAGGGAAGAGGCTTGTAAGTTGCCATCCCATAGCTTTTTTTGATCATAACTCTTTGTTAGGAGGAAAGGAAGGGGACGAAAACCTAAGCCAAAAATCATTTCAGTTCTTAAAAAATAAAAATTGTGTAGCAAATTTTCAAAAGTATCTAAAATCGAACCTTTGAAAATTTTGGCTTGCAGGTTGCCACCCCTTGGAAAATTGCTGGAAATGTAGAAAAACCCAAGTAAAACACCTGATTTAGAAAATTTATAAAAATTTATTGAATTTTACATGTCTACATGCGATGTCTTCAGTAAAAAGTAGGGAAGAGTCTTGTAGGTGGCCATCCCATAGTTTTTTTTTTAACATAACTCTCTGTTAGGAGGAAATGAAGGAGCCACAAACCTAAGCCAGAAATCATTTAAGTTCTTAAAAAATAAAAATTGTACAGACAATTTTCAAAATTATCTA
This sequence comes from Coremacera marginata, assembly GCA_914767935.1. Taxonomy (NCBI): domain Eukaryota; kingdom Metazoa; phylum Arthropoda; class Insecta; order Diptera; family Sciomyzidae; genus Coremacera; species Coremacera marginata. Next base: position 161,095,485 of record OU612046.1, read on the forward strand.
AATTTTACCTTTTTAAAATTTTGACTTGCAGGTTGCCACCCCTTGAAAAATTGGTGAAAATGAAGAAAAACTCAAGTAAAAACAACGGATTTAGAAAATTTCTAAAAATTTATTGAATTTTACATGTCTACATGCGATGCCTTCAGTAAAAAGTAGGGAAGAGTCTTGTAGGTGGCCATCCCATAGTTTTTTTTTTTAACATAACTCTCTGCTAGGAGGAAATGAAGGAGCCACAAACCCAAGCCAGAAACCATTTAATTTCTTAAAAAATAAAAATTGTACAGAAAATTTGAAAATTCAGGTTGCCACCAATTGAAAAATTGATGAAAATGTAGAAAAACTCAAGTGGACTGAACTGGCTGAGCTTACCTCAACCTAAGAAAAAAAAAAAAAAATTCGTTACAAATTAATATTTTATACTTAAGCGAACACTGTGTTAATGTGTCTGTCCGCTCTAAGAAGTATATTAATAGTGACAACTTCTCTTTCGACTTGGATTTGAATCGGAGTTTTGGTTACGACACTGCTAGAATGTTAAAATACTGCTGTAATGTCAACCTGAAAACAGTGGCAACCTGTAAGCCTCTCCCCTACTTCTATTTACGCTTCTGTCGAAACTATCCTATAACAACTTCTTATCCAGCTATAATGGAAACGAAAGCCCTATTCGCTTCTATAATAGCAATAACCCAAAACAACTTCTTATTTAGCTGAAATAGCAGCTAATGAAGAATTAATTTCGTTCACGCTTTTTTCTGAGCCAGCGTATTGCACTTCCACACAGGTTGTTAATGAAAAAATGTAGCAATTAATTCAAGTTAAATTTAAGAATTTCTCTCCTAGTTAAATTGTATACAAAGATTGAAAGCATTTTATTAATTTAAAAAGGTATTTGATACTTAATTGCATAAAAAATGTAACTAGGGCATATTTTTTTACAGTTTTTTTTATGCAAGGTCTTGGTTTAGATATCATTAAAGCCTTTTCAGTTTCTTCATCTTAAAAAATACAAATTAAAGGAATTTTATGTTTGAACTTTACATAAAAATTCTCACTGAACTGAAAGTTTAAATTTTTTCACTGCGTAGACATAGCATTATTTATGGCTTTCCCTTAAATTTTTCAATTCTTATATTAAAAAAAAAAATCTTTTGATTTAAGGGGAGGTTCTAGTAGAAATGGATGGAAAATTTTTGTTTTTGTTTTTTGCTTTATTTTCATCTTCAGGATCTTGAAAAAATGTAGCCGAAAGGATGTTTCCCTATCTAATTTATTTTACGAGTCATAGTGTATTAGAGGAACACTGAAGCCGAAAAACAGGTATAAATGCTCGCTCACAGCGGCTTCGAAGGACGGGCATTTTTGACTACCTAAGAGGTGTATCTAGTACAGGTAGTAAGTATGTGAATGTCTCAACGAGTTTCTGTACATTTCTCTCTATTGTGTGCTCGTGTACCTGAGTACCCTCGGTCGGATTAGCGTTGTATACACTTCTATTTGCCGTAACGTATTTCAGTTGTGTTTCGAACGTGTGGCAAGTAAGCTTACTTACTTACTTAGGTGGCCGTAACAATCCGTGTCCGGGCTTCGGCCGACATCATCAGCTCTCGCCAGGCACCTCTTCTTTGCGCGCGCCTTCTCCAATCGGATACACCAAGTGCGGTTAGGGCTTCCTCAGCCTGATCCATCCATCGGAGGCATGGTCTCCCTTGTCATCGTTGACCAGTGACCCTCGCCTCGAGCACCTTTTTTGCTGGAGCTTCGTCGTCCATACGATGGACATGACCCAGCCAGCGTAGTCGTTGCACAGTTATACGCCGAACTACGTCAATGTCTTCGTAGAGCTCATACAGCTCGTGGTTCATTCGGATGCCATAGTCATCGCCGACTCGAACAGGACCGAAGATTTTGCGAAGAACTTTTCTCTCGAACACTCCAAGAGCGACTGCGTCAGTTTGCGAAACTACCCATGCCTCAGCACCATAAAGCAGCACAGGTAGAACGAGCGTCTTGTAGAGTGTTAGTTTTGTCGATCGAGAGAGGGCTTACTGAGCCCGTAGTAGCACCTATTAGCAATTATTGTTCTTCGCATTATCTCCAGGCTGATTTCGTTGTTGGTATTAATGGCGGTGCCAAGGTATACGAACTCCTTGACTACTTCAAAGTTATAGCTGCCGGATGAAACGTGGGAGTCTAAGCGCCACGCTCCCTTGTTTGTGGACAGCATATACTTTGTTTTACTCTCATTTATCGTCAAACTCCGTGTCGAAATCGTCTCGAGTCGACTCAAACCGCCACGTTGTGTTCCCTGGGCAACGGCAAACTGGCATTCGTCAGTTTAACAGGCTAATTTGAGCGGCGGGTCGCTCCATAGACCTTAAACATGGAGTGTGCACAGGATTTGGGTGCCGCCACATTACTACTGCCCAATGAAAACTAAATGAAGGCTATTCATCCATATTTAAACTGTGCAGACATTAGGAATCGAAATCGGAACCAACTGCGTAAACTTCGCTGCGAAGACTGACGACCGGCGTGTGAAGTCAGCGGAGAGGAAACTCTCGGAGTTTGCAAAAAGAGCCAGAATTGAAAAACTTGGCGCCCTGGTGCAGCAAGGCATGCTCTTTGAGCATGAGGAAGGGACCCTGTATGGTGCTGAAAAAGCTGATTAGATGTGAGTGTCTAAAAACATTACTTACGGTTTTTTCTTTGTCAAACTTTCTCGATTGTACACGATTCCGCCTCAACGACTTGACCGATTTCGATGTTTGACGTCTAAAATTAAAGCTTATTCAATTTAAGGTGCCCTAAAGAAGCGTTTTATTCCAAAAAAAATGTATCATCATTATTTTTTTAACGTTAAAGCTAAAGAAAAAGGAAGAAAAATAGGGTTTTTTTTCAAAGAGGCACCATTTTTTTTAAAAAGGGTTTTTTTTATTTAGTTTTTTCGTTTCAGATCACTTGGCAGGGCTGTAGAGTGTAAAGCGCTATAGCCGCGCACGGCTTTGATCAGCGAGACCTTCAGCCGTCATTTTGAATTATTTTTCATCGAAAAAATTGTATAATGTTCTTGAAATATACACAATGCCACAAAAGATTTACGTTCGCTCAAAAAAAAAAAAAAATCCTGAAATTAGTTCAAACTCAACTCTGGAAGAAGCAAGAATGGAACCTATTCTGCTTTAATTTCGCGTGAAGCGAGAGTGGTATCTATTTCACATGCCAAGGAAGTAGTTCTGACATGAGTTCTAAATAAAACTACTACCCCATTTTCTATTGGAATGCTGCTTAGTTTTGTATGCTATATGAAATCTAGCTGCTTATTAGCATGTAATTAGCATGTAATTTTCTTTCACTGATTGCTGGACATTGAAATCTTTTTTATGATGTCCTTTGAAATGATAACTTAGGTTGCCTTTTTCCAACTGCTTTGCAATTTTCTCTAATTATCAGTCACTTTCTAGCTATGGGCTTCGTTATATGTATGTCTCTGTAGAGCTGGTTATTAGATTCGAAAGCTTGTAAAATTCTAAGGATACAAAGGAAAATGTTCAAATCATTTGCACTCTACTGTGTCACTCTTGGTTAATTTTTGGCTTCCTTTAATCCCACCGACTCGGTATTTGTGGTGACTACATTGAGTATGTGTGTTTGCCTGTTTCCATGGACATTCGAAAGGATATGCTTGGGCAACAAATATTCACAAAGGATTTAGATATGTGTAGCACTAACAATGTGGATTTGCTTTATGTATATATGCAAAATTAAGCATTCAATTGTCTGGACTTTACTCTCAATTAAAGCTTGTATCTATTTGAACCTATTTATGAGGTGTTAATAACTGTGCATTTTAATTTTGCATTATTACAGCCATAAGCTGTATGGTTTTGAAAAAGTATTGACTCAAATGAATTCAATCAATTAACATAGAATAACAGAGTGAGTGCTATAGGCGAGACTGTATATTGCCTACGATGAAGCATTTTCCGTATATTATGGTATGGGAAGTCATAAGCAAATACGAAGTTGGGTCAGTTTTTTATGCTTGAGGGATCAGTGAATGCAGAGCGTACTAAGAAATATTCATCGAAGTTGTTGTACTCACAACTGAAGGTCTATAACAACACATGCTGGATGGGATTTTTTATGGCTATTCAGAACCTTGTTATTGTGCAGCTTCTTTAAGTCGTGCATAATTTTTTTGCCATAATTTGAGGATTTCCTAAAAATCTGATATCTTTTTTTTTTTACAGATACATCTTTATTCTCGACTTGCTAGTTTATGGTATTCAGGCCCCGATCCTGCCGACTACACCATGAAAAATCGCACAAAATCAAAAATTAAAAAAAAAAAAAACACAGGTGCGTCGTTGGACACACAAGAGAAGCGAAGCTTTTTCGCAGTTACATAGATTTGATAGCTTAATAATTTTTTCTTTTTAATAAATTAACTTTTAAATTCAAAATTTTAAAATAACATAAAATAAATTACATATATAAAAAAAAAACATATTTACTGCTTATTTTTATATTGTTGAATGTCAAATTTCCACGCCAATTACATATACGGGCATATAATGCCAGCGACTCTCCATTTTGACTCTTCAAACATGGTTGTGAACTTGGCTGCACTGACTCATGCATGCGTTTGTTAATTCCATATTTATTGATTTCTATTTTTTTTGACACTTAAAAAAGCACTTGTCAACGCACTTGTCATAGAGTGTAAATGATTAGCTAGAGATTGCACAACTCTGCTAAATCTCTGGCATGTGTTAACAGAGTTATTTCACTTAAAAACATGAAGAAAAAAAAACCCTGTTAACCTCTGTTAACACATGCCAGAGATTTAGCAGAGTTGATGTAATCTCTAAATAGTAATTTATACTCTATGCCAACAGCACCACAAACGCATTCACAATACAAACACACCGATGCTGGAGACACCTTGTGGCAAATAAAAGCAAAATTTTGATAGTTGTAGCATAGCAAATACACAATCCTCTATCTATTGATAGATGGTGACGATCTACTGCAGCATATCTTCTGTTATAATTAGCATTGAATTAACAACCATTTCTAACAATTGTTTGTGGCCTAGTGGATTGTGCGTTGGCCTCTCGTATAAGGGAACGTGGGTTCGATCCCCACGGGCCGGCCAAAATTATTTTTAGTATTTAATATTAAAGTATTAAATTTTCTTGTTGTAATAAGCACTAGCAACAAAGAAACCATCAAACTTCCAAGAAAAAATCTGTCGAAAATTTTTCAGATTTCACTCCAAGCAAATCACAGAACGAGGAGTAAAAAGCTTCGCTTCAAAAAATACTGCCAAATAATTTTTCAAACAAATTTCAAATTTTTCATATGAAACATCACCCAAAATGAATCGGACGATTTTGCACTTTTGTTGGGTAAAATTTCGTTTTTTGCTTTTGGGCCAACATGTCATTTCTTTTTTTTTTTGGGTGATTTTTCGTTTTTTTATTTTTTGGTTGATCTTTCGTTTTCAATATTTACCCAGTAAACATTGTAGCAAGGGGTGATTCGTTAACGAATCGCTTGTGAATCGGTTTTTTTTTGAAGCGAAGCTTTTTACTCCTCGTTCTGTGATTTGCTTAGAGTGAAATCTGAAAAATTTTCGACAACAAGAAAATTTAATACTTTAATATTAAATACTAAAAATATGTTTTGGTTCCCGTGGGGATCGAACCCGTGCCCTTTTTGACGATAGCCCAGCACACTACCCACTAGTCCACAAAGACCTGTGAGAAAATGTTGTTAATTTAATCTTAATTATAACAGAAGCTATGCTGCTTTAGATCGTCACCATCTATCAATAGATAGAGGATTGTGTATTTGCTATGCTACAAAAATTTGCTTTTATTTGCCACAAGGTGTCTCCAGCATCGGTGTGTTTGTATTGTGAATGCGTTTGTGGTGTTGTTGGCATAGCGTTAAATTATTATGTAGATATTGCATCAACTCTGCTAAATCTCTGGCATGCGTTAACAGAGGTTAACAGAGTGTTTTTCTTCATGTCTTTATGTGAAATAACTCTTTTAACACTGTTAGCAGAGTTGATGCAATCTCTAGATAATAAATTACACTCTATGTTTTAAGCGTCAAAAATATAGATGATATCAATAAATATGGAATTAACAAACGCATGCATGAAATCGGCAAGATATCTTAAATGTTTGTTAAGTTTGTTTCGTGTGCGTTCTTTAATAAATATTTTAAAGCGAAGTTTTTTAATCCTCGTTCTTTGATTTGTTTGGAGTGAAATCTGAAAAATTTCGACAGATTTTTCGCTACGCAGTAAGCTGTTGAAGGAAAAAATTTGTTCAGTGCAGTCAAGTTCACAACCATGTGTGGAGAGTTAAAATGGAGAGTCGCTGGCATTATATGCCCGTATATGTAATTGGCGTGGAAATTTGACATTGAACAATAAAAATTAAGCAGTAAATGAAATTATTTGAAATTATGAGTTTCCTAAACTCCATTTAAGATGTTTTGAAACAAAAAAAACAATTTTTTCCGACTTTTCAATACACAAATTTTTTTAAGATAAGTATTTATTATTAACTTTCTATTGTTATTACGTCATTTAAGCGAATATTTGTTTTTTCAATTTTATGTTTGTTTTTTTTTTTTTTTAATTTTAAGTGAAGATGATAATTTTAAGTCATTTTTTTTTTAATTTAAGTAAAGACTTAAATATAAATTATCATAAATTTTTATATGAAAAAAAATTTTGTGAATTATTTTTTCTCTGTTATGTAATTTCGTGCTTATTCTTTATATAAATAATTTCGACTTATAATTTGTTCAAGATTTTCATATGAATAAGTTCTCGTTAACGTTAGCGAATTGCTTTTTATAGTTTTGGTGACTCGTTAACGAATTGCTTTTTATAAATGGTGGTTATGGTGGTTTAATTTTAAGGGCCGATGATGATTTTGAATAAAACTCAAATTATTTAGGAAATTACTGTCATTTCTTTTTATTGTGATAATACTGGTATGGTTCAATTATGTATGGAACAAAATATCGGCCCAAATTGCCGCCGCGACCTCGGCACAAGGCATAAGTGAGGTTCTATGCCGTTAATGTGCCGAATTATCTCATCCTTTAGCTCTTGAATTGTTGCTGGCTTATCGACGTACACCTTTTCTTTCAAATAACCCCAAAGACAGAAGTCCAACGGTATCAAATCACATGATCTTGGCAGCCAATTGACATCGCCACCACGTGAGATAACACGGCCATTGAATTTGTCGCGCAAAAGAGCCATTGTTTCGTTAGCTGTGCGGCAAGTGGCACCGTCCTGTTGAAACCACATATCGTCCACATCCATATCTTCCAATTCGGGCCATAAAAAGTTCGTTATCATCTCACGATAGCGAATACTATTCATAGAAACTGCCTGACCGGCCTCATTTTGGAAAAATACAATATTTTCTGCAGTACGAGCTGTACGAGCATACACTGATGTTTTCACATCTCCTACCGGGTCTGGTTTGTTCAAATTCTTACACGATTTTTCCGATTGTACGCACATTTGGACGATTAAATTGACCGAAAAAATCACGAAGTGCACAATATGAATTTTGATTTGAACTCCCATTTTCATAATGGTTCAAATTGAGTTAGTCTGAAATTGAGAAATGTTAAATGCAGAAAAAAACTTGACGTTTAGGTGTGGTTCACATTCAACATCGGAACTTAAAATTTAATTAATCGGCTCTTTAGTTTTGGTGACACGTTAACGAGTACTTTCTATAGTTTTTGGCAACTCGTTAAGGAATTGCTTTTTTTAGTTTTTTTAGTTTTTTTTTTTAGTTTGCTTGTTCATAGTTTTAGTGACTCGTTAACGAATGGCTTTTTTCGGTTTTGACGAATGTATAACAGAGCCGAGAAAAAGTTGCACAAAAAAATGATAAAAAAATAATTCGAACTTTTGAAAAGCCAAATCTTTAAAAAAAAATAACTAAATAACAAAAAAAAAACCAATACCTAAATTTTTGGGCCAATTGGGGTTCGAACCCATGTCCGCGAATGTTGGCTTTTATTATCAAGCAAATTAAGCAAGATGTATTCAGCATCTGAAATAGCCGAGTGGGTAAGGTGTCGGACTAGAATCAGATGACGTGGTTTCAATTCATGACGTGGTAAGCTTGAAATTAGTTTTTATTTACATATATTTTTTTTTATTTTTTATGATTTATATGATTCGTTATCGAATTGCTTTTTTTAGTTTTGGAAACTCGTTAAAGAATTACTTTTTATAGTTTTGGCGATTCGTTAACGAATTACTTTTTTCGGTTTTGACGATTCATTAACGAAGGAGGAATTTTACCCGCTCGCGGTATTATAAACGAATCGCTACTAATAGTTTCTAATGAATAAAATGTACGAGAATGCGATTCGTAAACGATAACATTAGTGAATCATGTTGTTTGTTGGGTATTTATTTTATTTATGTTTTGGTCAAACAAGGCAATTTACTTATTCTAACTTAAATTATTTTATTTTATTTTATTTTATTTTTATTTGGTGTTCGAAGATGTGCGAATTGAAGTGAACACGTCAAAAAGGAGAGGCAAAAAGAGAATTAAAAGTAAGAGTACATATAAGCATGGCAGAATTATAAGGTAGGCTCAAGTCAGAGTAAAAAGGAACTTGTATGTCAAAATCGGCTGGTCAAATTTTAGTTTTCTTATTGTTGTTGTTGCCTTTTTCATTTGACTTTTAGCGTTCTCACAGCTTTGTTATTGCAAGACTTGTTGTTTGAGTAGCCATTTAAATGTGAGCCTACCTTATAATTGTATCATGCATATAAGGTACTTACATACTAGAAAGAGGAGAAGACAAGAAAAAAGATCGAAGGCTGGGTTAATTAGGAAGAGAGAGAGAGAGAGAGAGAGAGAGAGAGAGAGAGAGAGAGAGAGAGAGAGAGAGAGAGAGAGAGAGAGAGAGAGAGAGAGAGAGAGAGAGAGAGAGAGAGAGAGAGAGAGAGAGAGAGAGAGAGAGAGAGAGAGAGAGAGAGAGAGAGAGAGAGACTTTGATAGAGATCGCTTGATCGAGGATTTGGACATGGAAGGCGAGTAATGGTTTATGGATATATTATTAAATTCTCTACAGTAACGGCTAATGGGTTCATTACTTGCATATGCAATATGATGCTGATATTCTGTTAACAGTCGAGTATGCCTTGTACGTCTTATAGAGTCATTGAGAGTGTGTGTTCGCCAGTCCAATACGGTTCTTTTTATTGATAGTGGCATCAAATTTAATAGCCTGAGTCTGTGTTCATACGGTGTAAGGCTACAATAATCGCGGTGAAATTTCGTTATTTCGTTTTTTCTAGTGATTTTTCATTAATTTTTGGGTGATTTTTCCTTTTCTTTTTTTTTGAGCGATTTTGCCCAGAGCCATTTCGTATTTTGGGAATAATGCAAAGAATTGGGCGATTTTGCATTTGTTTTTTTGTATGCAAAATTTTTGAGATTTTTTGTTTTTGTTGGGTGGAATTTCATTAAGTTTTTTCAAGGCTTTTTCATTTGTGTGATTTTTTTTTTTTGGGCTATTTTTCTTTGGACTATTTTTCATAGCGCTACGCTACACTACACTACACCGAGAAAAAAGCTTATGTTAAACTGAAAAAAAACCTAGCATAATTTATAAGATGGCTTTGGCAGTTTTCAGCCACCCAAGTATTTTATCAAAACGCCAAAGTTTTACATGTTGCCTTGCCAATTTTTAATGGGTGGCAAATTAACCAAGTTTATTAACAAGATAATTAACAAGAAATTCAAAAATATAACATTTTTCGGGTTTTGGTTTTTTTTTATTTTCCTTTTTTTTTTGAAGCTGCCGCCTCTCGTTCTGTGATTTGCTTGACTGAAATCGGTACAACACAAATTTTTCTTTTATCAACACCGTTTTTTGTCTTAGAAATTAATGACTTCTCAACTTTTCTTGCTGCTTGACGTCTAATTATAGCAAGAACATTTAATTAAATTTAATTAAATATCAAATACAAAAATTTTACCTTCGCATGCCGTTGAGATTCGAACCCACAAACCAACCGACACCACTGTGTATGAAGTCACTATTGAGCCAAACTCCTTCGTTACGCGGAGTGATTTATTTAATATTAATTACAACTGAAGCTATGCTGCAGCATAACACAATTATCTATTAAAAGATTTTTTTTTGTATGGCTATCAACAGAATAGTGCGACAAACTGCATCTGTTAATACCCTATAGGAACAAACTAACTTGTTTTTAAGAACAACTAATTAAAAAATTAATTTAAAATAAACTAGTATATGAACTACTTTGAATTATATTAAGGCGGCATCCACTTCAATTCTATATAGTTTTTATTGCATTATATATGAAGTAATTGAAATACTACTTAAAAACAAGTGGTTGATAAACTACTTTGAATTATATAAGGGCGACAACTACTCTGATTTTGACATGTTTTATTTGCAAATTTTTATTAGATTACAAGTTTATAAATATTTAACCATGTTTTTTCATCAAATATTATGAACTTTAGGCTTCACTAACATATTGTTTCAAAAAGATATATTTTTTTATTTACGACATTGATCTGCAAGACAGACGTGGTAAACACACTTTAAAACTGATCAAAACTCTGTGAAACGCCTGTGAAAAGCCTCAAAACCCTGTGAAACGATTAAAAATTCTGTATTTGAGATATTCAAATTACAAACTGGTAGTGTTTAGCAAACATTGTACAATTTGGACTCTATACGAAAATTGATGCATTGGTTAACCATTCAGCAAACACCTCATCACTTCATGATTTATGTATTTATGTATTTTTCAAAACAGTCAGATAAATGATCTCTTTGATGTATAGAAATTTAAAATTTTTATGCTTTTATATTCATCTTCAGTAAGTGAAATAAATACTTTTCAATTGGTTATTTTAAAGTAATTAAAAAATAGTTTAAATATAACTAATTTAACAAGTAGTTGAAAATATATGCAGACGAAAGTCAATTGACTTATTTAGCGGACATCATCATACAAAATATGTTAGTTTCGTTGTATGGAAAAAAGTCAGAATTTCAACTAGTTGTGGTTGACAAAAAACTACTTTTTCAACTACTTTTAAATTAGTTGATTTTCCTACAGGGTACATCATCTGTTAACATAGCTGCAGTTATGTTAGCAAGTTGTAGCAAGGCTACTTGGATCAGTGGGTAAAGCGATGGACTGGTACCAAAAGTTCCAGGTTCGATTCCGCACGGCGGGCAAAGAATTTTTTTTCTCTTTTTTTCTTTTTGTTGATGAAATGTAATAAAATTTACTGGTGTGAATATTAACGAGTGTTTTTTAATTAACTTTATGGTTTTTTTTTTAATTTAAAAGTGGTTTTGTTACAAAAAAAAAAACCATTAAATTATCAAAACTATCCTTCTTTCGTGTGTCTAATGACGCATCCATTTTTTTTTTTCTTTTGCCAGAAAATATTTTTTTTTGGCAAGGTATCGAAGTATGTATGTGCTTTTAAAGCAATGTATTAAATAATAAATTGCTCAGGTGAATAAGCATAAGTTTATGATTCCCATACAATTCTCTTTACCCAAGCCGACTTAGGTGATTTACTTATTGTTGTTTTTCTCGTTGTATGTGCGATAGCTCCCGTAAATATTTAATATTTCGATTTTTCCTCTTTCCAGTATACTCTCAATATATTATATTTCGATACTTTCGAAGTATTTAAAAAAAAAATGTACTTTCTCAAAATTTTAAAGATTTTTTATCTTAATATCGCATTGTGATCCAGTTCTGAGCTACGTTAAAAGTTTCAAGACTCTAGCTCATCGGAAGATCAGTTTAAAAGGGAATTCAAGGAAACAATAGATTTTTTTTTTAGAATTTAGGGTTTCTCCCCCTAATATTGCGTTGTCATCTAGTCCTGAGCTATGTTTCAAGTTTCAAGTCACTAACACATCGGGTAGTTAGTTTATAAGAAAAATCAGAGAAAAAAAAATTTTTTTCAAAATTTTAAAGGTTTAATGGTTTCCCCAATACTGCATTACCATTCAGTTCTGAGCTACGTTTAAGGTTTCAGGCTCATCGGGAAGTCAGTTTAAATCGATTGCAAATTTTGTACGGAACAACAGGCATACAGACAAGTAAGCGAGCTAATAAAAACGTGTAAAACAAATGTTATGTGTGATTGCAATAAAAATAATCTCTCAAATAAATAAATTCAATAAATTTCCCATACTTTTTCATAGAATTATAGAAAGCTTAGAAGGTTTACATATGTCAGCATATTTTTTTATATTTTATCAATTGTTTTCATGGTTTTATCAGAAAAAGTTAAAAATTTTTAATTAAATTTGCTTCCGATAAATATCCATATCATTTTACCCTAAAATACACAAAAGTTTAGGTTCTTTCAAAGTTTTCCCTTGCTTCATATACTCGGCATTAAAACTAACCCCGAGGTTACGCACTTGCAGTACTTAAGCTTGAGGCAGTACTTGATGATGTTTGACACAACTTAAGTGAGGTTAAGAGCGTTTTATAATAAACTAATACAACTTTTAACAACAACAATAGTAGTAATAAACATGCGCGTAACAACTGCTGCCCAGCAACAAAAGCCCACAAAGTGCTTTTTATGTCCTACATTCACGTACTATTATATCCTGCTCTTGCTAAGTCCGCTTTGGCAAGCGGCTGCTTGACGTTTTTTGTTTTTGTGTGCAGTCCTTAACCCTTTTAGTCACAATGTTTACAATATATTGGCTTGTTTATTTGTTTTTACTTTGCTTGTTTTGGTGGCAGTGATTTTTTTCCTTTCAGCAAAAAATGCTGTATTTCACATTATATATAGTTTTGATTTTGTCATTATATTTTGAAGGGGGACGTCTGTTTTTTTATTTTTTTACAAGAAATCGATTTTGAGATTTTTATTTTTCATAAAGCTAAGAAACTTAGATTCAAAAATTTTTTATTTTTTGTGTATCTCAATTTACAGCAAAGTTATATATTGTATACCTATCTATATTTCAACGCACGCTAAGCCTTTTTTTTTTGCCTCTAAATGCTACGACTACTCGGAAATCATTAATCCGATCGACCTTAATTTTTTTATGTGATTATTGAACAAATAGCATATCTGCATTCTACAATCAATTCTTCAAATTGAAGCTAAAATATTTTATTTTATTTTTAAAGAGGTTTTTGCGAGATATTTATCTGCGTAGACTGGTATGTTTTTCCTACTGACCTTTATAACTTGGTTGCAGAATACTTACAGAATATAATTGCCTACTTTAAAATGGTGTTTGATGTTTTTGTTTCAGTAATACTAATGCAAAAATTCCCTGTCGATGAATTCTGGCGCGACACTGGTGGAGTATAAATAAATAATATAGCAGAGTACGGCAAGGTCCGCTCTCGTACATTTATGAGCATACCATTCAAAAAGATATACAAAAACTCGTAAGCGCTCTCGGACGTGTACCATAGAAAATCATCTCTAAGCGCGTATGTTTTGGTGAGATTTTGAAACTAGGTATCATAACGTGTGCCTACTAAAAGGTACGCGCTCGTGAACGAGAACGTAAATGAGACTTTTAATGCTTATGAAACATCTCATGAGCCGCTCACGGAAATGATAGGCAGAAATGAAATCTAAACAGTTTAGAGAAAAATGTAGCTCCCAGTAAAATCCATTGCAACTTTTAGGATTTCTGTAAACTTCGGGCAAAGATCTAGGTTGCACATCGATTATATATGGTACAAGTTGGGTCATGGGCATTTTTTAGGCTCTATTAACTACTTGGACAAAAATTTCATCGTTTTTGACAAATACTTTCCATTTGGACAAATAGATTTCAATTAAGGCAGTTTTGGAACTTGTTAGGTCACTGGGACTTTTTGGGTTTAGTGGACTTATTGAATAAAATTTTTTTGATAAATATGCTCACTCGGGTCATTGGAACTTTGTTGGATTTTATAGACTCCTTGGGCCAAAATGTGGGATTTTTATGTCAAATACGTACCACTTAAACATATAGATTCCAATTGTATTTTTTTTGGAATTAGTTGAGTTATTGGAACTTTTCAACTCTTTGAATGAAATTTTTCTTAATATTTAATATTTTTGCAACTTGTTGAGCCACTTTATCTATATCTATATCTATATCTATAACTATATCTATAACTATATCTATATCTATATCTATATCTATATCTATATCTATATCTATATCTATATCTATATCTATATCTATATCTATATCTATATCTATATCTATATCTATATCTATATCTATATCTATATCTATATCTATATCTATATCTATATCTATATCTATATCTATATCTATATCTATATCTATATCTATATCTATATCTATATCTATATCTATATCTATATCTATATCTATCTATATCTATATCTATATCTATATCTATATCTATATCTATATCTATATCTATATCTATATCTATATCTATATCTATATCTATATCTATATCTATATCTATATCTATATCTATATCTATATCTATATCAATATCTATATCTATATCTATATCTATATCTATATCTATATCTATATCTATATCTATATCTATATCTATATCTATATCTATATCTATATCTATATCTATATCTATATCTATATCTATATCTATATCTATATCTATATCTATATCTATATCTATATCTATATCTATATCTATATCTATATCTATATCTATATCTATATCTATATCTATATCTATATCTATATCTATATCTATATCTATATCTATATCTATATCTATATCTATATCTATATCTATATCTATATCTATATCTATATCTATATCTATATCTATATCTATATCTATATCTATATCTATATCTATATCTATATCTATATCTATATCTATATCTATATCTATATCTATATCTATATCTATATCTATATCTATATCTATATCTATATCTATATCTATATCTATATCTATATCTATATCTATATCTATATCTATATCTATATCTATATCTATATCTATATCTATATCTATATCTATATCTATATCTATATCTATATCTATATCTATATCTATATCTATATCTATATCTATATCTATATCTATATCTATATCTATATCTATATCTATATCTATATCTATATCTATATCTATATCTATATCTATATCTATATCTATATCTATATCTATATCTATATCTATATCTATATCTATATCTATATCTATATCTATATCTATATCTATATCTATATCTATATCTATATCTATATCTATATCTATATCTATATCTATATCTATATCTATATCTATATCTATATCTATATCTATATCTATATCTATATCTATATCTATATCTATATCTATATCTATATCTATATCTATATCTATATCTATATCTATATCTATATCTATATCTATATCTATATCTATATCTATATCTATATCTATATCTATATCTATATCTATATCTATATCTATATCTATATCTATATCTATATCTATATCTATATCTATATCTATATCTATATCTATATCTATATCTATATCTATATCTATATCTATATCTATATCTATATCTATATCTATATCTATATCTATATCTATATCTATATCTATATCTATATCTATATCTATATCTATATCTATATCTATATCTATATCTATATCTATATCTATATCTATATCTATATCTATATCTATATCTATATCTATATCTATATCTATATCTATATCTATATCTATATCTATATCTATATCTATATCTATATCTATATCTATATCTATATCTATATCTATATCTATATCTATATCTATATCTATATCTATATCTATATCTATATCTATATCTATATCTATATCTATATCTATATCTATATCTATATCTATATCTATATCTATATCTATATCTATATCTATATCTATATCTATATCTATATCTATATCTATATCTATATCTATATCTATATCTATATCTATATCTATATCTATATCTATATCTATATCTATATCTATATCTATATCTATATCTATATCTATATCTATATCTATATCTATATCTATATCTATATCTATATCTATATCTATATCTATATCTATATCTATATCTATATCTATATCTATATCTATATCTATATCTATATCTATATCTATATCTATATCTATATCTATATCTATATCTATATCTATATCTATATCTATATCTATATCTATATCTATATCTATATCTATATCTATATCTATATCTATATCTATATCTATATCTATATCTATATCTATATCTATATCTATATCTATATCTATATATATATCTCAATTTTTTAAGAAATCATCCCCGATTCCACGAATTGCTTAAACGTTTTCTTTTTATGTGTTTGTCTTGCGAGATCTTCAATAAATTCTATGTTGTTCTCTACTTGTCTCTTTTTCTGGTCAGCTAGCACAGCACAACATAAAAAACAAATGAGCCTCGCGCAAAGCGAAAAAAGAGATACATATTAATGCAGTGCTGAGCTGCTAAGCAAAGCAACAAAAGAAAAAAATTTTTTTTATTTCGGTTACCATGCATTGTCTTAAGGCCTAATGTCACACGGTGATCCTTTGAACGGCGTAAAAGTTTTAGTTGGATTAATAAAAACGCGTTAACGCTCTTTATTGGTAAAAAAACGTCCGTGGCGAAGCCGCGAACCACTATGGTCTGCTAGTCTGTTTATATTTTGAATTCCTGTTTATTGGATTTGGTTTTTTGGAGAGATGTAAGCTCTAACCAGAAACCCTTTTGCAGACCCATGTTTAATTGACCTAAAATTAGCTTATTTTTAAAGTTGCAGATTTGTATCCCTCAACGCTACGAATTTTGTGATTGCAAGGGTTAATCTAGTTTTAGCAGCACTTAAACATCTATTTAATTGGCAACAAGAATGCGAGACACGCTGAAGTACTTCAACACTTACCTATAAAGCAGCGTACATCATAGCTGGTGCCAATCGGCGCACCATAGTAACGTTTTGCTGGCACTAATTGGACACTAGGGGGTGCCTGTGGCGATAAAGTCAGCGTGAAGGGATGTGCACCATCGCCTAAACGTTTGACCAGAGCATCCTGTAAATAAACGCAAAAAAATAAATATAATACAATTAAAAGCATCTAAGCAGGGAATTCGTAGTATATACATAGTATACAAAACAATAATATTTTCATAAAAAAATTAAAAAATTAGTTCTGAAATCAATAAATACGGTCATCTTTCTATCAAAATTTTTGGGCTTTCTGCAATTTGTTGTTGTGATCGTACACCGAGAGAAAACATACAAGTTGGCTTATGTGAAAGAATAAAGAACTGAGTGGCAAAGTAATGTGTAATGACAAAAGTATTTGTGCAAGCTAAACATGGTTCAAAAATGAGAACTCCGATAATTTCTACAAAAATAATTTGTTTGAATTGTTAAAGTTGAAGTTTGCAAATACAATAAAGTATACAATAAATTTAATTTATTCAGATCAAGTATATATAAGTATAACATATGATTTAATCATTACATAAACTTATGTAAAATCATACAAGAGACTTGGATAGAATGGATATATGTAAAATTGTACAAAATATTGACAATTTGTCATTCAAATAAAATTCGATAGATCAACAAATAAATCTTGGTTGTCTTATCCAAGAACTTGAAAGGCACCAAATTACCGAAGCCATTAAATAAATTAACATAAATTTTTGGTTAATTTGTCTTAAGTTTTTTTTTTATCGGTGTAGGTGCTACTATTTTATTTGTTTTCTTTCGCATGTTTTTACTGTAAACACTTGTTTTTATTAAGCTTTTAGCGAGTTTTTGAGTTAGTATTTTTTGTTTGTGTGTGTGTGTGTGTGTAAGCGTTTGAATGAGTGGGCGCTGCGTAGCATCCCTATAGGAACAAACTAACTTGTTTTTAAAAACAACTAATTAAAAAACTAGTTTAAAATAAACCAGTATATGAACTACTTTTAATTATACTACTACTTATAATTATATATTTAATTATATTGCAAATTTTTATTAGATTACAAGTTTATATATATTTAACCATGTTATTTCATCAAATATTACGTATTAACTTTAGGCCATCATTAATAGTTTTCAATTGGTTATTTAAAAGCAATTAAAAAAATAATTTAAATGTAACTAATTTAACAAGTAGTTGAAAATATATGCAGACGAAAGTCAATTGACTTATTTAGCGGACATCACCATACAAAATATGTTAGTTCGTTCTATGGAAAAAAGTCAGAATTTCAACTAGTTGTGGTTGACAAAAAACTACTTTATCAACTACTTTTAAATTAGTTGATTTTCCTACAGGGATTCTTTCGCAATTCTTAATGTTCGCCCTTAGCAGCTAATTAAAATTGTTTTCTAGTTTCTTAACTTGTTGGCATTACTTATTTGAAAAGGATTGACTTGGCTTGTTTGTCTTGTGTTGTTGTTATGGTTGTTGTTATGGTTTTTGTTGTTGTTGTTGTTGTGGTTGTTGCTGCTGTCCGCCTTAAAAACTTCACGGTATCATTCATTGTTGCCAGCCATAGCAATGAGTTTGTTAAGATTGCTTTGAGCCTTTAAATTGTTTTGCTTAAAATTTTAACTGTTTTCATTAAAAGCGTGCAAATCGCACGGTATTAGTTGTTGAATTAATTGAATTTCATTGAGTAAATTAAGCCATTAGAGGGAAAGGAGGGGCATTTTATTTGAGAAAGAGTACTCAATGTCACCTTTAAAAATACTTTCAGTTAATTAAATTGTAAATTTTGATATTCTAGAATTTTGTTATCAGATGATGTTTTCAGATGATTCTTTATTTTATTTACACATTTCTCTATATTTACATTGTGAATTTACATATAATAAAAAAAAAATTACTACAAAACTGACAAAAAGTTTTTCTTAGAAACTAGTTCTGAACTAGTTTCAAAAGTAGCAGTACTAGCCCCACAGTATTAGTTCACTTCTCCAACATTACTAGTCCTTTAAACATTCGTTCCACAATACTATTGTCCACTAGTACATGCTCACTCACTACACCGAAAAAAAAACTCAAGTTAAATTAACAATAAACTTATGGAAATCTATCCACTGGCCTCGACTTTTTTGAGCCTACATATTTCTGGGTCAAGCCAAAAAACTTTTAATAGCTAATTCACTGCATTTTATGCGAATGATGCATTGACAATATATATACAGATTCATACAAGTAACTTGTAAAATTTTTTCGCATGAACATTTTAAAAAATGCCCGTGGATATTATCACTGCATCAAGCAACAAGACCGTGAACTGGTCCTATAAGTGTCATGTTGACTCTGAAAGTATTAGGGGGGGATGGAGATTGAAATAAAGCATAGTTTGTGAATTTTTATGAGAGTACGTAATGAATTTATTTATTCATAACGTTTGTTTGTTAAAAAAATAATACTTCTACAATATTTTGCTAAATTTTTTATCAAAAAATATTGGATAATGAGGCAGTGGTAGAGTGTTCTTCTTTAAACAAATTTCATGAAATGAGAAAACAAAAAATGTTTATGCTTTATAAAAAAAATCTTGTGTCTAAATAGTCGAAAGTGCAAAAATTGAATTTAGAATTTTAAGTGCAAGTTGCTAAAACTCTGTTCTCTGCGAGCATTCGGCGTAAAATATTTTATTATTGTATTGAAGAGATCGTTTTATCGTTTTAGTGAAGAATTTTTATATATTTTTATATATTAAATAATATATTAAAGAAAATTAATATATTGAAGTTTTATGCAGAAGTAATGGACGTGTTTTGTTTTCAGCTGTTTGTAATTTTAATTTTAAATGTTTTAATGTTAAATGTTTCAATGTAGATTCAGTGTATAAAGCTTTTGTGTTTTAGTTCTGTCCTGATGATGATTCTCGGTGAGAATCGAAATGTCAATATTTCAATATATCAACAATATATCAACAACAGTGTTTATAATAAAAAACTTTATAATAACACTAACAAGAGTTTCTTTGCAGTTGGACCTTAAGCCCGAATACAACAACAAATATTAAAGAAAACTATAAAATTTGGGCAAGCTCGGTTAAATAGTTTTCAAAAAACCTTCGCAATCATTAAAAAAAAAAAAATCGAGAAAAATGCATTTAAAGTTTTATATATGACACTATAGTAGTAATATAATAGCTTCAAAATTTTTACTCCAAGTTACTTGCAATTTTCAGAAAATATTCCTTAGGAGCTTATAGAGTTCTGCTAATTTTTGATGCATACTTTTGGTGAAACGTAAGCTTTTTCGAAGATAGATCAAAGCTTTTTTACTACTCAAGTGTTTATGTTAAAAAAATTAAGAGAACTCTAAATCGCTTTATGATATTTTGCACCACGTGCATATACTTCGAAGTAATTTACTCGTAACATTGACGAAATAAAGAGAATACAAACAGCAAATAATAAATAGTGGATCACAGCGATCACGAAAGACTACCGATAAGTTGGTGCAGCGGTCAACGAAACAGTCTGTCAAAATTTTCCGAAAATAAAAATTGAACAGACCAACTTTCCTTAAACGTTGTCAACTATTTAATTCATAAAAAAAAAACAGCGGCCAACACCCCGATTGTATGAACGCTCATAACATACTGATTTGAAATTTAAAGCACAGCAAAAAAAAACAAACTTTTACGCAGTGTACGAATACAGCAAGCCGATCGCTACTTCGTCCACAAAAGCACAAAAATACATGACGCCCGCACGCTTGGAAAGCATGAAGTGATCACCAATGGTCTAGTGTGGTGTATACACACAGTATATACTTTATACAGGGTATTGTTGTTGTTGTTTGCTGTTTTCTTCAGAAAGCAACACAGAACTTGAGCTCGAAAAATATAGTTCCTAATAATTGAAAAATTATTACAGTTATAAAAACACATAAACATAAGAAATAACATAACATAACATAACATGACATAACATAACATAACATAACATAACATAACATAACATAACATAACATAACATAACATAACATAACATAACATAACATAACATAACATAACATAACATAACATAACATAACATAACATAACATAACATAACATAACATAACATAACATAACATAACATAACATAACATAACATAACATAACATAACATAACATAACATAACATAACATAACATAACATAACATAACATAACATAACATAACATACCATAACATAACATAACATAACATAACATAACAAAACATAACATAACATAACATAACATAACATAACATAACATAACATAACATAACATAACATAACATAACATAACATAACATAACATAACATAACATAACATAACATAACATAACATAACATAACATAACATAACATAACATAACATAACATAACATAACATAACATAACATAACATAACATAACATAACATAACATAACATAACATAACATAACATAACATAACATAACATAACATAACATAACATAACATAACATAACATAACATAACATAACATAACATAACATAACATAACATAACATAACATAACATAACATAACATAACATAACATAACATAACATAACATAACATAACATAACAATACATAACATAACATAACATAACATAACATAACATAACATAACATAACATAACATAACATAACATAACATAACATAACATAACATAACATAACATAACATAACATAACATAACATAACATAACATAACATAACATAACATAACATAACATAACATAACATAGTTATTTACAAAATTATATTATTTCCAATAATGTTGCTGGGTGTAGCAACGCACAGCAGGTATTACTAGTATGCTCATATTAACAGTTTATAGTTAATGTTTATCGTTGAAAATAAACAAAAAATCTTGAAAATAAATTGTTTTTTTACCGACTTCAAAAAGGAGGGGGTTCTCAAGTTCGTCGGTTTCTCTGTTTTTTTTTTTTTTTTTTTTTTTAAATGTATGTACATCGATAACTCCTAAACCATATGCCTGATTGCCATAATTTTTGGGGAACAGATAGATATCATAAGCATGGAGGTGCCCGTAAAAAAGAGGGCGGTATTCGAGAACTGGGCGTGGCAATAATAGATCTCGCAATACTAAATACTACTGTATCTCGAATAATATTGACACTAGGGTACTGCAATTTAGTGTAGGAGTAGGCACAATTATTACAAATTACGGGCAAGAAAATGGGCGTAAGTCGACAAATGGGCGTGGCAATATTAGAAAAACAGTGTATCTTGAATAATTTTGAGACTAGAGTACTGCAATTTAGTATAGGGGTAGGCATTTAGGCATTACTATTACAAAGTATGGTCAATAAAGTGGGCGTTATTTTACAAATGGGCGTGGCAATATTATAAAAACACTTTATCTCAAATAATATGGACACTAGGGTACTGAAATTTAGTGTAGTAGTAGGCAATTATTACAAATTTCCGTCAAGAAAATGGGCATTATTTGACTAATGGGCGTGGCAATATTAGAAAAAGAGTACATATATTGAATAATATTGATACTATGGTACTGCAATTTGGTATAGGGGTAGGCATTATTATTAAAAATTACGGTGAAGAAAGTGGGTGGCTTTCGACTGGGCTATTGCCACTGGGCGTGGCAATATAGGAAAAACAGTGTATCTTGAATAATATTGACACTAGGGCACTGAAATTTATTGTAGTACAGGGGTAGGCAGAATTTTTAAAAATTATGGTCAATAAAGTATGCGTTATTCGATAAATGGGCGTGGCAATACTAGATGAACACTATCGCAGTTAATATTGACACTGGGGTACTGAAATAAAGTACAGAGGTAGGCACAATTATTGGAAATAATGCTTAAGAAAGTGGGCGCTTATTTACCAAGGGGCGTGAAAGTATTAGAAAAACACTATATCTCGAATAATATTGACACTAGGGTAATAAAACTCGTTACAAGAATGGGTATAATTATTTCAAAACACGTGACATCTAATTTAAATTTAAGAGGCAGATATTTGAAATAACCAACAAACTTTCAGAATTTAATAGAACAAATTTTTTCGGAACAATTGTACTAATGTTGTTATACTCTTTTTTTGAAAATTTATCATATTCTCTAAAAAGGAAGAAATAAAAATTAAAAAAAAAACAACCGACTATAAAATCACTACAAAGTAAAAAATAATTTTAAAAATAAAATTATCAAAAAATCAAGAAATGAATATATTTATGATAATAAAACAAATAAGAAAAAAATGAAGATAATAAGATTTCATATATAATAATATATTTAAATAAATTATCAAATATGACCAAGAAATTAAAAGGAAAAGTATTTTTAAAATTATTTTTTACTTTGTAGTGATTTTGTAGTCGATTGATTTTTTGTTTAAAAAATTTTTTTCTTGTTGCTATTTCCAATACATTTTTCGATTTCCTTTTTTAAATGATATTTATGCATATCGATTTATTGATTGTTTATTGGTGAGGGGGTGGGGGGAGGGGGAATTAAGGTAAGGGTTTAGCGTAAAAAAACACTTTTTTGTGCATTTTTTTTAAGAGTGTGAACTGAGCAAATTTATTCAAACCTTTTGTACATTATTAAGTATACTTTCAACAATTTTCTGTAATTTTTTCATGCGGAAATATTGAAATCAAGCTGGCGATAGAGCTTGCCCCAGAACGTCTTAGAAAAATAACAATTTGCGATGTTCACTATATCTCGGTCGGAAATTATCTGAAATCAAAACCCATTAAAATTTAGTCAAAGTATCATCAAATCCTCCTCCTAACGTTCTATGATTATTTTTTTGCATTTAAAATTTTTTTGGTGGCCATCTAAAGTGTAAACTGCTATTTTCCAAGAAAAATTCTGACATTTTGTGGGGGGAAAACCCCCTTAATGTAATAAAAAAAAAAAAAATAATTTAACGTTGAAGGGAGGTATTTTATATGTAGAAATGCGTACCATGCTTGCAATAAATCGGTAAAGTACTTTTTAAATGGCAGTGAACACGGACGTTGAAAACATAGTTTTGAGAACAAAGCGTTTAAAAGTTTATGATCTAAACGTTTACGTTCAAGGTACACATACTTAAGAATTCATATCTCTGTTAGTTTTACTCGGATAGACTTCATATTTGGACACAATATTCTTTAGATGTTGTGCATTCAATGAAAATAAAAGCATACGATAAACGCATATTACTCGTATCTTGAAATTTGCCAAACTCTACTTTAATTCCTAATTAACTTTATTATTATGCCCATTGAATACTTTATCGATATTTTTCTTTACATTATTGACATTTATTTAAGTCTTAAATTCATTAAAAGCCAAGCTTTAATACATTGACTGGCTGCAAATTAATCGGTTAATTTAATTGATTTCTTTTTTTATAATAAATTTACATATTTCTTCATCATACCTTATTTTCGCCAGCATGTTTGAACGTCCCAGTTCAAACATATTAAGTCACTTTACATTGTATATCATTATTTGCGCACCTAATGTTTCCTGCATTAAGACCTGGCCCATGGAAAGAAACACACACATTTTTAACTACTTCGCAAACATGCATTATTTATTTTTTTGTCATATCCAACAAAAACAATCAATCCTCAATTACGACTCATTCGTCGTACGCATACATTATAATGAATGTACACGCTGGGAAAAAAATGTCTACTGTTTCTTATTTAGCATTCATTACATATATGATTGCGGCCATGGCATACTGGTTGAGATGCGTGGTTTGAATGCGATAGAACCAAGGTTCATATCCCATCTGACACAGAATGTTTTTTCAATTGAATTCATTTTCTGTTCAGCCGACACCTCTCAGAGAGTAAAAACTGCCATGAAAAGCTTCTGTAAAAGCTTGTAGGTCCAGTTCTCGATCATTTGTGTTCAAACATTTCACAATACGCACAACACAATTGATCATAAGGAGCTCGCTCAAAGTCCTTTCAAGAGCTGAATTGCCATTTAACGCAATGCGCATTAGCAATTTAGAATGTGTGGCCGTCAGCTCCTTGTAGGAGTAAAAGGAACAAATATATATATTGCATTTCGTTATATATTGCACATTTACCTCTTAGTGTGAACGTAGTATAACTCGCATTATTTTCATATCTCAAAAAAAAAAAAAAATAAACATCATTTCATAATTTAATCGAGTTGACACACATAATAACAATACAATTGAATCTGAATATATTTGAGCCTAGATCTTTATTTCAATTACAAATACAATCAGATGCTTTTAGATTGGATGAATGCTTTTTTGCTGCGTGTATTGTATGTCAATAAAAAGGAGAGTGCGTTACAAGAAACAGAAGAAAAAGTAGGGCAACTCAAATTCTTCAATGGCTTAACGGTGGCAGTCAAAGTCCGATGTAAATAAAGCTAAAAGCATTTTACGTACACTAACACACATACTTGGACACAGCCATATGTGCATAGAATTAAATAGCAGGCCAATTTTATGAGCTTTATCAAACACAATACAGAAACACATATTCGCACTAATATAAACATGCAACGTCATTTGCCAGGCCAACAAACTAAAGACCCTTAAAAACTCTACTTTAGAGGACTTAAAGAGCACTCTTAAGCTAGACAGAGTTTTAAGTGTTGTGCTTGTTAAACAAATATCGACTATCATGCCTACAACAACAACAACAACAACAACATCAGCAACAGCACACATTTACGCTCATTGACTGATTTTCAATGTTATTGCACGTGTGTTGGTTAATTTGTTGTTGGGTGTGTACGTGACGTATAGCATCCCTATAGGAACGAACTAACTTGTTTTTAAAAACAACTAATTAAAAAACTAGTTTAAAATAAACCAGTATATGAACTACTTTGAATTATATTAAGGCGGAAACTACTATGATTTTGACATGTTTTAATTGCAAATTTTTATTAGATTACAAGTTTATATATATTTAACCATGTTATTTCATCAAATATTAGTAACTTTAGGCCATCAGTAATAGTTTTCAATTGGTTATTTTAAAGCAATTAAAAAAAGTATTTAAATGTAACTAATTTAACAAGTAGTTGAAAATATATGCAGACGACAGTCAATTGACTTATTTAGCGGACATCACCATACAAAATAAGTTAGTTCGTTCTATGGAAAAAAAGTCAGAATTTCAACTACTTTATCAACTTTATCAACTACTTTTAAATTAGTTGATTTTCCTACAGGGATAGTGTTCATTATAATGCTTGGATTTTATTTTTGAGCAATTAAATGCTTTTAACATAAAGAAAATACATCAAAATCTTTTGACGGTACCCTATAGGAGCAAACTAACTTGTTTTTAAAAAAAACTAATTCAAAATTTAGTTTAAAATAAACTAGTATATGAAGTACTTTGAATTATATTAAGGCGGCATCCACTTCAATTCTAAATAGTTTTTATTGCATTATATATGAAGTAATTGAAATACTACTTAAAAACAAGTGGTTGATAAACTACTTTCAATTATATTAGGGCGGCAACTACTCTGATTTTGACATGTTTTAATTGCAAAATTTTGATTAGATTACAAGTTTATATATATTTAACCATGTATTTCATCAAATATTTTTAACTTTAGGCTTCACTAACATTTTGTTTCAAAAAGACATATTTTTTTATTTACGACATTGAACTGCAAGATAGACGTGGTAGCTACACTTTAAAACTGATAAACTGCCTCAAAACCCTGTGAAACGATTAAAAAATCTTTATGATTTAAGATATTCAAATAACAAACTGATACTGTTTAGCAAACATTGCACAATTTGGACTCTGTACGGAAATTGATGCATTGCTTAACCATTCAGCAAACACCTCATCACTTCAATAGTAAAGACGCACGCCTTTCCCTACGTAGCGTCGAGTCTGCTACATCAGTTCATTGCGATTGACACTTAAAAAAAGCACTAAGCAAAATATCGGTGTGCTCATCGACCATGATTGATGGTTGCAAAGCGTGGAAAATCCCGCTGACACGCTTGTTTAGCTCATATTTTGAAATGAAGCATCAAAAAGCTGGCTCGTGTTAAATAACAAGCGCAGTATCCACACAATTCCGATCAATTGGATCGGCACCTTCGGTCATGTACCCAGACGGTGGCGTGCCTGTTTTTGTAAGCTGCTTCCGTGGTAGGCATGCTCACATATAAGTGCAGAGTTCCTTCAGCTTCTGGAACTATCACCTGTTGGAAGCAGAAATAGTCCAATGAAGAAAGGAATAATGAAATTATATCTACCATCGCAGCGTACTTCTGTTTCTTTTGAATTATTTTAAAATCAATTAAAACACCACAAAGAACGACATTTCACAATTTTCCATTAAAAAACTCTGATCACTTTTAACTTTGTTTACATTTTGCTTTCAGATTTTATATTTCAGAATTTATTTGTGTCGACCAGGCATGATTTTTTTGGCAGGATTTATGTATTTTTCAAAACGGTCAAATAAATAATCTCTTTGATATATAGAAATTTAAAATTTTTATGCTTTTAAGTTCATCTTCAGTAAGTGGAATATTAAATAGTTTTCAATTGGTTATTTCAAAGTAATTAAAAAAATAGTTTAAATTTAACTAGTTTAACAAGTAGTTGAAAATATATGCAGACGAAAGTCAATTGACTTATTTAGCGGACATCACCATACAAAATATGTTAGTTCGTTCTATGGAAAAACGTCAGAATTTCAACTAGTTGTGGTTGACAAAAAACTACTTTTTCAACTACTTTTAAATTAGTTGATTTTCCTACAGGGTAGCAGTTAAAAGTTTACAAACATACCCTATAGGAACAAACTAACTTGTTTTTAAAAACAACTAATTAAAAAACTAATTTATGATAAACTAGTATATGAACTACTTTGAATTATATTAAGGCGGCAACTACTCTGATTTTGACATGTTTTAATTGCAAATTTTTATTAGATTACAAGTGTATATATATTTAACCATGTTATTTCATCAATTATTTTGTACTTTAGGCCACCAGTAATAGTTTCAATTGGTTATTTTAGAGTAATTAAAAAAATAATTTAAACATAACTAGTTTAACAAGTAGTTGTAAATATATGCAGGTGAAAGTCAATTGACTTATTTAGCGGACATCACCATACAAAATATGTTAGTTCGTTCTATGGAAAAAAGTCAGAATTTCACCTAGTTGTGGTTGACAGAAAACTACTTTATCAACTACTTTTAAATTAGTTGATTTTCCTACAGGGATAATTAATAAAATAACGTTGGACTGACAAGAAAAGCTCCCCAGGTGTCACTCGCCGAATTGAATCATTTTCGGATATGTGATAGAGAACAAAAATCTAAGATTGACGTATTTTTTTTATACGTGCTCAATCGATGGTTTAGGGTTTCAAAATGGCGTTTTAAAATCAGCGGAAATCTCGTTTTTTCGCCATAATTTAATTATTTTCCATAGAAAGATACACATATTTTGTATTAAACGAAAGGTATTGAGAAGGCGCACATGATGACATCTAATTTTTGGATAAAAGTTTTTTTGTTATTTTGTTGTTGAAATTTTGAACAGTATTTAATCGATATCATGAAGAGCACCTACTCGAAATTGTTTCATTTTCACTTATGTTTAATTTCAGCTAATTCTAAAAGTTACCTTTTTTTGTTTTTTTGGTTTTTTTTAACTTTTACCTTTTTTATTAAAATTTTCTTTATTATAAAATGCACTTATTATCTTAAAAATAAAATATTTTCTTATAGATAACGACCACATTATGGGTATCAAAAATTTTATTTTTTCCCGAACTTTACGTATGTGTAGTTATTTGATCCGAAATGTTGATGTTTTAGAGTGCCTTCATACAAACTGTGTGCTTCTCACTTGTTTGCCCGAAGACTGAGAAAAAATCATCCGAAATTTAAATATATGAATTTCGATGCAAATATCTCTGCTGGTTTTAAATATATTTCACTTAATTCTTTTCTGTCGTAGAGTTCAATAAAATTACTTCATAAAAACTATTACAAGAATACCATTTGCTGTGCATTAATATTTTTAATCTTTTTTCAAAAATGATCCAAAATAATAAATGTTTCTCTAAAAGTCTAATCATTAAAATCGGCGAGTGACACCTGGGGATCTTTCCTTGTAAGTCTCCAACGATCTCTTCCCTTTGTTTTGAAAATTTGTACGCGGACGTACATTAATATTACTCTGTCAGAGAGATGGGCTCAGAATTTTTTCATAAAATTGTTCAGATACGCCAAGTTTAAAACTTACGCTATTATTATTAACTAGTTTATTAACTAGTTTATGGCATATTAGATGGTTCCGTGTTATAGAAGAATGTTTATGCACATAAGATATTATGTTTTCTTTGGTTACGCTAGGCTTAAAGAGCGATAGGTGGACATATTTTTTCTTTATAATAACATCGATTTCAAAACTTTCATTAAGCCCGACGATAGTTTGAGAGCGATTTGTTGGTTTCCTTTATATATACTCCGCATTAACATCATTATCATGAGAATTCAGATCCATAACATAATTTATCTGTGTATTGGCTTGAGTAGCAGTGTGCGCTTCGGAGACAACAAGAGGTGCGGCAACAACTACATTATCATTAGCAACAGCGGCAGAATTAGAAGCAGGAACAACGCTGGAACAGAGCTGGTGAAGAAACAGATCCACTGAGATCCAGATGAGTCAGAAGCAGAAGCAACAACAGCCAGAGGCATTCCTAGAGAGGAACGGAGGGGGCGGCCCGCCCCGGGTACCACCATATTAGGGTAGACCCCATTTCGATTTAATTTTTTTTTATGTCAGAAAAAAAAGCGTTTCAATAAGTAAATTTAAATTTGTCTCTCATATAACGAATTGCTTATTTTAACTTCAAAATTCTGTTGAAGCAAGCCTGCTTGGGTGCATTTTTTCCCATCGAAAAATGCAAGTTTCATCAATAAAAAAATGCTTTCGCTTAGCAGCCCGTCTTTTATTGCTCTCTTCGCCATCGAAATATGCAAGTTCCATTAGAGCATGGCAGAATTACAAGGTTGATACAACTCGGAGAAGAAAGAATACGACTAGTTGTCAAAATCAGCTGTTAATCTCGAGTTTCCTTATGTTCACGTTTCGCAGT
Source organism: Coremacera marginata (assembly GCA_914767935.1). Lineage (NCBI taxonomy): Eukaryota > Metazoa > Arthropoda > Insecta > Diptera > Sciomyzidae > Coremacera > Coremacera marginata. The sequence goes on from OU612046.1 coordinate 161,125,689, forward strand.
TGATATTAGGTTAAAATTGTTACAGTTCTGTTTTGAAAATTTAACACTTCTTCCACATTTTATAGTTTTTATTATAAAATTTTTATAATATTTTCACTTAAATTATCCCAAATTCAACTTTCAATGTAACTCAACTTCAAATGTAACTTTTTGATGTATATTTTACCACCTTGTTCAAAAAGAAAGGTTCATTAGTAGGTTGCCACATGTGTCTATGATAAGGCTGCCAAATATCAGCGTCTCTCGTTGACATTTGGTAAAGTGACAGTGTTTTGTTTACAACAACTTTTTTCGTGTCTTCGATTTTTACGATTGAAGAAAAAAATTGAGCAACGAGTTTGTATAAAATTTTATGTGAAAAATGGTTTCAACTGCGCTGATACGCGTACAATGTTGCTGAAATGTTACGGTGACTCTGCTCTATCGTATCAGAAGACAAACAAGTGGCTTAACCGATTTGTGAGTGGCTTAGACGAAGTAGAAGACGACCCTCGTACCGGGCGGCCATCGTGTCCGACTATCGAAGAAACGTTGAAAAAATCAAAGAAATGTTGGTCAAAAATCGCAAATTGACGATTAGAGAGATAGCAGAGGACATCGGCATTTCAATTGGATCCGTTCAGAACATTTTGAAGAATGAATTGGGCTTGAGACGTGTCGCTGCGAAGTTGGAACCGAAAGAACTCCATTTCATGCAAAAAAGAGACCGAGTTGCTATCGCGAAAGACATGCTGGAAATGGTCGAAAACGACGAATCATTCATCGAATCCATCATTACTGGTGATGAGACATGGGTATACGAGTATGACACGCAAGCCAGGCGTCAGGCGAGTGAATCAGGCTCAATTTTTTCTTTCATTGTAAAAATTGAAGACACGAAAAAAGTTGTTGTAAGCAAAACACTGTCACTTTACCAAATGTCACCGAGAGACGCTGATGTTTGGCAGCCTTGTGGTAGACACATGTGGAAACCTACTAAAAAAATTTTTCGAATCGGACAGTTAAGTCCGGTTCACAGTGGGCATGAAGCTTTCTTTTTTAACAAGGTGGTATTCTCGATATTTCGAAATGACAATGCAATTCATCTTCAGGAAAACAGAAGGAACAAAAACACTATCAAAATATTTTTGTAACACAAATTTGAACATAAATTTACAATATATAAAACAAATGCAATGGAACAATTCTTACACTAGAAATTAACGTATTCTAATTGACACGGAGTATTTTAAATCCTACTAAATCCTTAGAACTCTATTATTGTAATTTTTCCTCTTATGACTAATTTTGTGTTTGTAGCTGTGAGCACAGTTCTCTGTGAGCAAAATCGAGAATAAAATTTATATCAAAAAATTACATATAAAATTAATTGTTTTATATTTGAATGACCTGAAGCCAGTTAAAAATAAACTTGTAAGCTTAAAAGTTGGCTAAAACTTCAACACATTAAATATTCATTTCATTTGAAATTTCAACGAACTTCGCCGTTTTGACAACAAGCCGACGAAAAGTTAGTTTTTAAAAAAGCTTTTTCGCTTTGTAACTTAAAAAAAAAGTAATGTGTTTTTTACTTGAAATTTTAAAATTTTTTTATCAATTTCTTATAATCCTAAATAAAAAATATCAAATCTTAAAACCATCAAAAGATCAAATGTATTTCTTTTTTCTAGTAATTTCTTATAGAAGTGACACCATTGGTATCCGCCCCGGGTGTCATTATGCCTATGAACGCCACTGACAACAGCAGAAGCAGCAGAAGAGAGCAGAGCAGATGTAGAAGCAGAGACAGTGCAGTTGGTTCAGACAGTAACAACAACAGAAGGCTGAGAGTATTTCTGCATGGGAGCTGACGAAAATTCATTCGGCGTAGCAGTGCGCCCTGTGTTACGTGTATTCTTCACGTGTATTCGGAGATGGAGAGTAGGATCTAGCATAAAAAACAACAACAGCACGAGAGCTTTGACGAGGAATGTCAATAGCAACACTTGAGCTTTTATCGATCGACAGTGACTTGCTTTGCATGTTCTGTGAATCATTGAGCTCTTTGTTTATATGCTGCATAAGCAACAATTTTAGTTCAGCAACTTCAGTTAGCAATGAATTAACCCTCTAACCGGCAGATCCGCCAAAAGGCTGGCTTAATATAAACCGCCAAAAAACATATTAAATAAAAATATTTTCCCCCAATTTTTACTTCCCCCTTTCGTTGAATATTTGCATAGTGTGGCATTATTGGTTTTATTGTTGTGGGTGACAGCTGTAAATTGCTGTACTTATCAGAGCCCACAGTTTGTTTACAATTTGCAAAAAAAATTATTTGTGTAGAAAGTGAATTTTCGATTAATAAAAAAATTGGTTTGAAGCGTTCTGGTCTTTGACAAAAAATTATCTGTAAGTACATTTATTATTGTAGAATGTGATGAGAAAAAAAAAATTTGGATTTCGGAAAAGCTGAGGCTTCCAGGACCCAAAAACCCCACCCCGTCTAAAGGCGCACTTGTCTGTTGTGGGGTAATTTTTTCCGTTTGCTCATTTTTGTGTTTTATCACTCTATACCGTTTTTATTGCATGAACTATTATAATTTAACTACAAAGTTATTTATTTCATATGAGGTTTGTCTATCAGAAGTGAGGAAAATGTAATCGCATCAGTTTGTCGCGGATGACCGAAGAAGAGATCGTTGAGTTTATGGAATCTGTGGAAGATCAAGACAATGATTATGAATATGAGTTGAGCGAAGGCGAAAGTGAAGATGACGAGTTTTTGATATGCGATGATGACCTTGCACAAATGAGTAACTACATTGAGCAATTGGAAAATGCATCCAGTAGCGACTCTTTCACAACAATTAGCAGTTTGGATTCAAACCATGAAGATACTATAATGAAAAGTGAGCCGTAAGTTTATGCCTTTTAAATAATTTTAATGTATTTCCTTTTGGCAGAGGCGCCATCTTGCTCCAGCAAAGCATCAACCAGCACACCACTAACATCTACGAATAAACCAAAACGGCCAAAGCGTAATCGTTCTCCATTGCCAGAACTTGACGAAAGCTTACCGTGTTTTTCACCAACTGCAAGTGGGTTCACAGGTACTGCTAAAGATATAAATCCACAATCTTCTGAATTTAAAAACATTTTATGGAGGAAGAAGCATTTGGAGCTACATCGCAATGAAATTGTTTTTTTGCGGAGATAAAAGTTTACCCGAGCGCTTCAAGGAATTGAAAACACCATTTCAATGCTTCATGCACTTCTTCACTGACGAATTTTTTGATAAAATCGCCAAAGAAAGCAATTTGTATGCTCATCAGCAGAAAATTGAAAGCAGTGCGAATATTACATCTACCGATTTGAAGAAGTATATTGGCATATTGCTATACATGTCTGTCTTTCGGTACCCAAATAAGGAAAGCTACTGGTCGAAACACTTATTCGAAGCCATCAGAGCAACCATGCCGTCAAAGCGATTTTTTCAGATTCGCAAGTTCCTTCATTTTAACGACAGCTCTTTGATGAAAAAACAAGGTGAAGTAGGCTACGACCAGCTTTATAAAGTAATACCTATTATTGAACATTTCAACGAACGCTTCGACTCAGTTCCGAAAACACCACGATTGTGCATCGACGAGCAAATGTGCTCGACAAAAATGATAACTGCTTTGCGCCAATATATGCCAGATAAGCCACATAAATATGGAATCAAATTGTTTGTTCTATGTGACTCCTACGGATATTCATACAGGTTTAAAGTCTATAAGAGTGCAGGTGACAATACTGTGGTAGAAAATGCACCAAATTTAGGTGCGACATCTAATGTCGTTATACGTTTATCGCAGACCATTCCAAATTTTAAATTCATTCGATAATTTAGATCGAACCGGAAAGCGGATGTGTAAAATACCTGGTTGTAAAGCAGAAACGCAAATTCTACATTGGCATTGAAGGTTTGAGTTGCACAAATTACAATTTATACGCAAATTACTTGCTATTAGAATAGAGCACTTAAATCAAAGCATAATTAAAAGAGTCTGAACAGTAATACGACTATAAACGAACTGATTCTATGCCCACTCCGAATGGTTCATGTTTTCAAGAAGCTTTACATGGCATTTTTTACTCTCCGAGGTATGTTGCCATGGTCTGCACAGAGCTAACGGCCGATTAGTAAATTATTTAATTATTTCTATTCAATAAATTTTCTGTGTCATCTAGGACTTAAACTCGGGTCAGCCGTGGTTATTTGGCACACTGACGGCCACGCATATAATCGTTCGGTCACGGTCTTCACCCAAGATTTAATTTACAAGATACAAAAAAAAAGAAAGAACAAAAAATACAGGATAATACAAATTTTCCATTCTATGCCTTTTTTTATTAATTATTAATCTCATTTGCGGAAATAAGTTTCATTCAAACACCCACAAACATCATTAGAAAATTTAAATAAATGTTATCTCAGATAAATTGAAATTAATCTAGATACCCACAAGATGACCTTTAAAAAATAAGCTTTACATTAAAGCATTATGTATAGTTCTATAAATAACAGTTAAAAACAAAAAAAGGGAAGCAAATTTTTTGTGGCTTATGCAAAGTTTTAACTTTATGAGTAATAATGTGGGTGTGGGTGTGTGTGTGTGTATATGTGTGTAACCTTAAAGCTCACAAGCTTAAAATATATATGTGTATTAAGCAAAAATAAACCTTCTTTTTTGGTGCTGCTTAAGCATGCTTAATTCAGTGTTTTACCTGTAATGGACTCAATGATTCACGTGCGGGTTCTTCTTTTCGTGGCCAGACTTGATGCAGCGACATAATCGCCTCATTGCAAAAACGCAGACCCATGACTTCCTCATCCTCACGCCCATAGCTGTAAATTCAAAGAGAAAAATGAAACAGTTTATAAGTAATGAGGAAAAAACGGAAATAAGCACACTTGCAGAGACCGGAAGTGCAATTAATATGCCTACAGAGTTTAAGTGGAAAGTCAAGTATAAATTTTTTTATAAGCTGCTTCATGTTAAAGGCAGGAAAAAAAAGTAATTTTCGTAGCTTACAAAAAAAAAAGGAAATTTGGGTCACTTCAGGTGGTATAACTGGTGCATGTGTGCAAGAGAGTAATATGACAAAAAAGCAAGATAAGAAAACTGAAAATTGTTTAATAATATCATTTGAATTAGCATTAAATTTTTTATTTTCATATTCATCTAATATGCGTAAAGTAGCCGCAGCAGCAGCAGCAGCAGCAGCAGAATTAAAAATATTTGCTCACTGGGCTGTTTCCTGGAGTGCATAACTTAGTGGTTGTTAGGACGACACAAGTCATGCTGCCAGTTGGAAGCATGAGTTGCTTGCTGGTATTTTAAGTGGTTTCCTTAAATCAAATATTTGCTTAGTGGCAACAAATCTTATTTAAGTTTTCGCCTAATGCCAAGCAAATAACCGCAGGCGATGTTTAATGGCGCGTGAGCAACTTCCTGTTGCTAGAGCAATTTAAAGAAGTAGAACAAGTAAAGTTATATCTGCGAGTGTTTGTTTGTGTGTGTTTGTATTTGGGCACAGCATGAGTTGGTTTTGACTGCAGTATAATACGAAGCAGAAAATACTAACAGTAAAAAACAACAATAATTTTGTTCATAAGAATAAAACGTTTGACTGAAAGCAAAGCTTTTAAAAAATTTCTATAGCCAGAAGGATAAAGCAAGTGAAATAAATAGACAAATGAAGGCAACAAGTTATTACAAGCATCTGAAGAATATTTTGTCATATTTTTCTAAATGACTTAGAAACAAAAATCATAAAACGATTTAAAAAAAAAAATTGTCGAGTCTTAATATTTGCGTATTCCTGATGATTCTTCTTAGGTTATTCATAAAAACTGTTAAAAGAAAAGCCTCAAGGCTTAGTGCTGTAGAGCTGCACAAATAGTGTCCCAGAGCTGGCCCGTAGCCAAGATTTTCTTGGGAAGGGCAGGGGGGGGGGGGGGGAGAGGGGAAGGGTTTTATAAAAAAATCTATAGCTACCAGTAGATTATGAAAAGCAAAGATATGGAAATTTTTCCAATCAAAATCGTAAACTTTTCAAATTATTCTTGAATTTTTGTTTTTTTTTTTTTATTTGGTTAAGCTTAATACAAGCTGATTAGAAACTGAGCATATTCTTTTCTTATTTTTTTTGTTTGTGCCGCTTATGCCATTTTGGCACGAAAGTGCTGTTTTTTTGGAAAACGAAAAGGAAGTTTAACAGGTTTTATTAAATTTGTTATCGAGCTATTTTTGTGAACTAGCTTTTCGATTTTAGTCCAATATTTATAACAGTCCAAAAATTTATTCAAAATTACAGATTTCTATCAACGGATTTGGGGTTATGACATTGAAATCAATCCGTTGTGTTAGAAGACACTGATATGATAACTTAGATAAACTCTGATGCTATGTATCTAAAATGTCTACTAAGTCCTGCACTATTATTTTTCCAAGAGTCCTTGCAAGAGTAACGGCGATTTGCGTTACAAAGCTACGAATTTGCAACAAACAATGTGAAACAACAATATTAAGAACAACAACCACCACTACCAGGAACCACATTCATTGCCTATACCTCAGTGTGATACAGCAGCAGCCACCACTGCCAGCGGCATAAGCAAATTACATTCGCCTACGTGGAGCGCTTAAACTTCGCAATAGGTTATTGTTGAAGTTGATTTATGTGCAACAGGTATGGCACACTGAGGTGGTCGATCGATTAGAAGGCAAAGTGTCTTGATCTTCTACTTTGGTCAAAGAAGGCTTAGTGTCTGACCAACTAGCTTGGCAACGAGTCTATTTGGTCAAAAAAACTAGCGAAAGGGGGATCGTCCGATACATCGTAGTTAGCCGTAGCTTAGTTTTATTGAAGCGAAGCTTTTTACTCCTCGTTCTGTGATTTACTTGGAGTGAAATCTGAAAAATTTTCGACAGATTTTTTTCTTGGAAATTTGATGGTTTTTTGTTTCTATTGCTTATTACAACAAGAAAATTTAATACTTTAATATTAAATACTAAAAATATTATTTAGCAAGCCAGGGGATCGAACCCGCGTTCCCGTAAACAAGAGTCCAATGCACTATCCACCAGGCTACGAAGACTTGATAAAAGCAGTTGTTAATTTAATATTAATTATAACAGAAGCTATGCTGCAGTTCATCGTCACCATCTATCAATAGATAGAGGATTGTGTATTTTATATGCTACAACTGACAAAAATTTGCTTTAATTTGCCACAAGGTGTCTCCAGCATCGGTGTGTTTGTATTGTGAATGCGTTTGTTGTGGTCTTGTTGGCACAAAGAAAATTAGCAATGCCCACAAGCGCGTTTTTAAGTGTAAAAAATAGATGATATCAATTTATATGGAATTAACAAACGCATGCATGACATCGGCAAGGTATCTGAAATTTTTTTATATAGATTTAATATATATTTTTATCGTCGTTCTGTGATTTGCTTGGAGTGAAATCTGAAAAATTTCGATAGATTTTTCGCTAGGTAGTACGCTGTTGAAGGAAAAAATTTGTTCAGTGCAGCCAAGTTCACAGCCATGTGTGGAGAATTAAAATGGAGAGTCGCTGGCATTATATGCCCGTATATGTATTGGCGTGGAAATTTAGCATTCAACAATAAAAAAAGAAGCAGTAAATATGTTCTCTGTATATATGTAATTTATTTTGTTATTTTACATTTATGTGTTTTAAAGTTAATTTATTAAAAAGAAAAAATTATTAAGCTATCAAATCTATGTAACTGCGAAAAAGCTTCGCTTCTCTCGTGTGTCCAACGACGCACCTGTGTTTGTTTTTATTGCAGTCGGATTCCTAACGTCACCTTTGGTCGGTCGAACATCTGAAATTAATCGTATTTACTATTTGTAGTCGGACTCCTAACGTCGGCTTCGGTCGATCGAACATCCGAATCTAATCGTATTTTACTATTTGTAGTCGGATTTCAAACGTCGCTCGTTCGAACATCTGAACCTAACTTGTAGTCGCATTCCTAACGTCGGTTTCGGTCGGTCGGACATCCGAACCTAATCATATTTTACTATTTGTAGTCAGATTCCAAACGTCGAACAGTCAAACATCCGAACCTAACTTGTAGTCGAATTCCTAACGTCGGCTTCGGTCGGTCGAATTTCCAAACGTTATTTTATATTATTATTTTGTAGTCGGATTCCAAATGTTGGCTTCGGTCAGTTGAACATCCGAACCTTACTGGTAGTCGAATTCCTAAGGTCGGTTCGGTTGGTCGAACATCAGAACCTAATCGTATTTTACTATTAGTAACTCCGCCAGGTTTCGGCCTGCCTGTCCCAAGCCAGGATAAAGGAGGAGGGTTGTTTGTAGGATACGTCCTGCAAACATAAAAACTGATAGGGCCAACCAAGAGCTCGGGGTGGCGCCCATCTTGGTAGCAGGTCATATTCGGTATATCGATATGAAACAAGCCTGGGAAGGTATAGCAATTGACCTCAAAACTTGTTAGTACGGGGACAGTCTTTACCCGTCAGATGGGGTAGACCCTATCTATCCACCGCATGGAGACCTTAATTCGGCTGGAAAAACTGGATGTGAAGTGTTGGCATGCGTGCGTCAAAGTGTCAACTCTTCGGCTTTCCGAAGTGTTGCTTGTCAAGAGTTTGACTCGCACCCTCAAACTGGCACGGCAGTCACTGAGGGAAGTGTTGACGTTGGTTGTTTAAACTAAGGGTTCTCATACTGAGCACGGCAGTCCCTGAGAACAATGGCCAATACTCTATGTCTGGATGTTGTAATCCGAATGTAATCCGAATGTAATCCGAATGTAATCCGATGTAGGTACCGGTCATGAGCAATAATTTTCCAGTTGAGTCGGCAACTGCAAGTTGTTAGACTAGCCTTTAAGTGCTCATTAAACACAGTCATGCATCTATCTGTCTTAATATGCAAGAGATTGGGTAGGTCTCGTCTCCACCAGTAGATGGATGGAAGTACGTCGCTACGGAAGTCTAAACTGGAACTGCTATTACGGGCAATATGTAATTATTCATAATGCTCCTAATCAGCAGGGCACTGGGTGATGCATTGTGTTTGTGAAACAGCTTCCATGTTCGTGTTGCCACACCGGATGCCCCGTATGTTTTACTTGTTAAAACGTAAACGGGTCCGTGTTGTGGTTCAACACAAAGTTCATGGTTGTCTGTTTCATGAACTACTACCCTAGGTTTTAGATAACCCAAGTTGCTTAAGCCTAACGGCAGGCGCACTTGATAATCTTAAACTCAGTTAACTATTAGTAGTCGGATTCAAACGTTGGCTTCGGTCTGTCGAATATCCGAACCTTATATTATTAATTGTAGTCAACTTCGGTCGGCTGAATGTCCGAACCTAATCTTATATTATTAATTGTAGCCGGATTCCAAACGTCGGCTTCGGCTGGTTGAACGTTATTTTATTTTATTATTAGTTGTAGTCGGACTCCAAGCGTCGATTTCGGTCGGTCGAAAGTCCGAACCTTATCATACTTTATTATAACTTATAATCGGATTCCAAATGTCAGCTTAAGCTGGTCGAACGTCTGAACTTTATCGTATTATTATTTTAGGCTTAAAACAGTATTCATTTTGGAACCAGTAACATATTAACTTTAATAAAATATTATATAACATCACCCAGTCAAGGTATCTTCTGTAAACCGAATATGGAGTCCAGCCCTGCCCGTAGCATGGCCCACTTCATTTCTAACACTACAACACTGAACATATCCGAACTCCGAAATATCGAGTGCAACCGAATTTACGAACCACCGAATACACTCGAACTTCGTAAATACCGAATATACCCGAACTTTAGAATATCCGAGAGAGGACACCGAGGGCAGAAACGACGATCTTTACGGAGTGCCAAAGCTGTTACCACGAACATATTATTTGTTGGTTATTATAAGGAAAAGACTGATATTTGTAAATAAAATTATACACTGAAAGAAATAAAATTTGTCCATCACAAACCAATCTCAAGTCTTTTCATTTGGCAAAGTTTTGAGGGTGCTTCGCCTGATCCTGGAGCGGCTGAGTCATATCTCAGCCTACGAGGAAACTCCCTTACATGTTAAGCGTTAGAGTCGCGGTGTGAGTTCCTGTAACACGCTAAGACGCAACTTATTCTATGTCAGCTAAATAAAGTGACTTAATTTTATCTCATTTCCATGCCTACACTAAAGGTGTCCCCTACATTAATGAACGTGTGCTTACAACCAGAGCTTAATATTTAAAAGTTTTCTCCTCTCCCAAACTTACCGAAATGTTAGTGTCAGCTGTGCGTAGACTCGATATCCTTGTATAGCTTTGGGATCCACAAAAACAATACCACGCAATATCGATGAATTGCTGCCGGATAGTGTGATCTCACGTGACGGCAGATACATGGTGAGAACGCAATTCGGTGAGTTTTTTTTATAAACACGTTGGGTGCCAAAAGTTTCCTCCTTCTGACTATTTCTGCGAATAAATTAAAAAAGCAAGATTTCATCAAGGATGCAACAAAATTATTTACAGGCTATAAAAAAGTCATTTTTATTACATCAAGGCTACCTAAATGTAATAAAAGCACACACATATTGTGGACAGATCCCCTACGGCTTGGCTTAAGCAACATTTTTTTTCTAGCCACGTGGCTAGAATCTCAAAACTGCTGTTGTTTTCTACACGTATAAATTAATATATATATATATAAATATGTATATTGTTTATTTTAATTACCTGCCTGTAGCAGCGCCTACAATCATGAGCAGCTAATTGAATGTAATTAAAAACGTGAAGGCAGGCCGAGAAAGCCGAGATAAAGCGATAAGCTTAGATCGACATACATTTAGATAAACAGAGTAAATCAAACAGACTGTCAGGAAGTTAAACCTCCAGCAAGACGACAAACAGCAGAAAAACTTGGCAACATGTTCACATAAAATCTCCCACCACACAAATATACACAGTAGCTAAGGAACAGAGGAGCAAAGTACGAACAGGAATTCGGCTAAAGTGTAGCATACTTTCAGGGTGATAGATAGGCATGGCATGCGGTATAATAAAATTGAGTTTATTATTAAGAATTAATTTTAATTCCTGTTTAGCTTTCTTTGGAATTATTTAATTTTGCTTAACTACAACATTGCGTAAAAGTGAGCACGTTAACAGCTGGTTGTGTTAACATGTGTGAGTGTGTGCGTGTTTTATGGTATACTTTTGGGGCTGCTGCATAAATTAGTTGTAGATTATCTGATTATAATATGCTTGGAGTGTTCAGGTTGTTATAAGCGATTTTTATGGTATGTTACAGCAATTAATTGAATAATTAGGTGAAATTATGCATGTGTTAGATAAAGATTTAATTGTGAGCATAACTTAATTTACAGAGTATAATGAAAACTAGTAAGAAAGGATTTGCAACTTTGCCGTAGTTAAAATACCCTCCGCGAGTGAATAGAAGTATGCTGGAAGGCTTTAGACATCTATAAAATGTTCAATAATAATCTGTGTTGAGCGAAACCCGAACCAGCTTTTGCCGAGACACAACAAGAACTCGAAAGAGTCAAGGAGAAGAAGAATTGAGTTTGTTACAATAATCATATGAACCATCATTTATTTTTATTACTTAGAAATTATTAAAAACTAATCTTAAATAAAATTAATTTAATCTTTGATTATTTGTTGGCTTAAAACTTACTTTAGTATTACTTTCTCATACACTTGTCTAAAGTAAATCAAATTAAATCCCATTTAGCCTATTAATTTTAAACTTAATTAGTATACTTTTTATATCCGAAGAAAATTGCATTAAATTGTTGCGAGACGTATTTTTACTAACTACTTTAAACAAAATTAAGATATCGTTATGTTAAGCAAGCAGCAGCCTGTACTAAAATAAATATAAAATAAAATTAGAGAAAATAAAGAAGTATTTTCCGAGCACCGCACGGACATCAAGAACGAGCGAAAGTATACACGAACATAAAAAAACTCAAGAGAAAGTGTAATACAATCCACAAGTAGAGTGTTATACACAGAGATGCATAACAAAAATAAAATGTATGAAAAGTATCAATAGTATACCAGCGCACAAGTCGCTTAAAGCTGCTTGCGCGGCTGGCACAATATGCACTTTGAGCTTTTTTCATATGATTGTATTTGCAGCGTTTTTCAGCTTTTCTTCTCGATTAGGGACGGCACAGCAACCAGCTGGCACTATAATCACGCTCTTTGGCTTAATGAACAAAATATTTTGTAGTTGCGATTAAAAAATTTTTGTATATATTTTTTTTTTTGTAGCCATTGTAGCAAAAAATCATAAGCCGCATTTGGCAATTTATTGCTAATAACTATTAAATGTTAAAATTGAAATTTTGTTTAAACAGAAGCATAAATTTCTACCGAATTTATTAATATAATTTGAAATTAATTGCTTTATTATTGTGTTTAAAAAAATGTAAAGCTTAATACGCTCGGTTTGGCGTATGTTGTTAAGCTTGTTATAATATTATTCAAAAGCATTTTGGTTGGTGGGGTTTACATCAATCATTTATATATGTAAGTAAATATTTGTTTCTATAGCTAAAAAAAAAATATATGTATGTATTTTATTGACGCTTTCCCTTTTTTTTTCTTTTGTATGTTATTTAATGAAAATAATAAGTAAGCAACGCGTAAAGGGAAACAAAACACATACAAACCCTGTGAGCAAGCGAAAAAGTACCAATAGCATACCAGCGCACAAGCCACTTCAAGCTGCTTGCTCGGCTGGCACTATTCGCACTTTGAGCTTTTTTCATATGATTGTATTTGCAGCGTTTTTCAGCTTTCTTTCTCGTTTCGGTACGGCACAGCAACCAGCCGATACTATTAACGCGCTCTTAGGCTCAATGAACAAAATATTTTGTGGTTAAGACTCAAAAATGTTTGTATATATTTTTTTTTTTTTTTTTTGTAGCCATTGAAGCAAAAAATCATAAGCCGTGTTTCGCAATTTATTGCTAAAAACTATTAAATGATAAAATCGAAAGTTTGTTTAAACAGAAGCATACATTTCTACCGAATTTATTAATTTAATTTAAAATTCATTGCTTTATTATTGTGTTTAAAAAAATGTAAAGCTTAATACGCTCGGTTTGGCATCTTTAATTGAAAATTTTACATTTATTTTATATATAAATTAAGTAGACAAGTATTTTAATTAAGTAGCGCAATTTTGAACAACATTTTTAATAAAACTTTTTAATGAATTTCAGTTAATAACAGCTTAAGTCCTCAAGCCAATAAACAAACACATAAAAACAACGGCATCGAATATATATATATAAAAAACAACAACATTGAACACGCTAATTAAAATAATAAAAGTCAATTTTATGCGTTTCAGCAAATTTTAATTACATGCATAGGACTTAATCAGGCAAGAAACCGCTTTTGTGAAATGCACCTAAAAGTAGACTTGAGCTATTTATTCAATAAGCAGATTAAAAATTCCATAAAATTGCGGCAATTATAAAATCTCGATGGATGTTTTGTAATTTTGGCATTTCAATCACATCGTTTGGTAAATTTCAAGCACGCCTAAAGGGCGGCAACATATTGAAATTTTATGTTATCGTAAATGAATGAATGGTATCCATTACGTAAATAGATGCGGCAGCACGTAGCGGAATATTTTACAGAATGATTGTTGGTTGTAAGCGTGCACAAAGCTTACAAAGCGCTACAGCGCACAAAGGGTTGAAATTGGGAGAAAAGTTGAGATTAATTGAAAAATGAAATTTTTGTTTTAAAAATACTTACTACTCGATTATAGAGTCACTACTAAACTTAAAAAATCACTACTAGAAATTTCAGTGTCATATGTTGTTTAGTTTTGCTGCTATATAGCTTAAAAGTTGAGAAATTTTTCGTTTTTTCGTGAATAGTTGAAAAAAATTGAAATTCAGCATAATTCAAAGCTAAATATATTATTTTTATACGTCAAAAAAGAGCTTTTTAATATAGAATCTTCAAACTTCAGGTATTTAAGCTTAATTTAAGAAGAAAAGTGGTTAGCAATGATTGTGCAGAAATATTTTAAACAGTTTTTTTAAATATGTCAAAATTTGCGCTATTTTCGAAATATATGCGGATAAATATGTTTTAAATAGGAATTCGGTAACATTAAGTTGATATGATAATTTTATATAAAACTACAGTATGTGAACTTCCATATTCAGCAACGAAAAAACTGCGCATTTTTCGCTTCAGTAATTCGAGTTGATAATCGATTCGGTAATCGTTTGGCCTTTCTTTTGGTCATCTGTTTTGTCGACTACAAAATTGCCATCGACAGTCCAATAAGGAATCACCTATACTCCACTATGTCAGAATTTGGTATACCTGAAAAATTAATCCGTCTTTGCAGGATGACACTGAGCAACACCAGCAGCGCAGTTATAATCGGGAAGGACCTCTCCCCACCATTTTTTACCAAACGAGGTTTCAGACAAGGTGATTCTTTATCTTTTTTAATCAAATTATGGAGAAGATCATTCGAGCTGCTGATCTGATACAAAACGGCAGCATTTTCTACAAGAGTGTTATGCTGCTAGCGTATGCTGATGATATTGATATCATTGGCCATAAAACATGCCAATGCCAGACGAAATATCTGTAATACAAGACTTGTTTTTTTTGAGAAACAGGGCCCTGGTGTCAACAAACAAACAGTCCCAGCGTATTGGCACCCACGCCACTGTTGACAACACCTCCTTCAAGGTTGTGAAGGACTTCGTCTACCTCGGCTTTGAGACTTTGGGAGCGTTCAAGAGAAAGATCCTTCGTAAAATCTACGGACCAATCTACGTCAATGGCGAGTACCGAATACGATGTAACAATGAGCTGTATGAGCTATACACCGACATTGCAATAGCAAAGCGCATAAAAATCGAGCGGCTTCGCTGGGTAGGTCATGTTGAGCGCATGGAAGACGACGCTCCAGCGAAGATAAAATTCGACTTGGAACCCAGCTTCCCATCTCTGTTGGAAGGACTAAGTAGAGGACAACCTAACGAAACTTGGAGTTTTCAACTGGCGCCAGCAAGCGCAAAACAGATATTGCTGGCGCAATTTCTTACAACAGGCGAAAACCGACTTACGGTTGTAGGCGTCATCTAAGTTAGTAAGCAAGTAAACGGTTGGTAATCGCCTTGATAATGGGGTGGTTATCACTTCAGTAATCGGTTGGTAATTGGTAGGTGATGGGTAATAGGTTGGTAATCGGTTTGGGAATCCGTAATCGGTTTCCGTAATTCGTAATTGGTTCGGGAATTGGTTGGTAATCGCTTCCGTAATCGGTAGTTTATTCGGTAATTGGCTGGCAATCACTTCGGTAATCGGTAATTGGTTAGATAATTGGCTGGTAATCGCTTCAGTAATTGGTAATTGGTTCGGTAATTGGTTGGTTATTGCTTCGTTAATCTATAATTGGTTCGGTAATTCGTTGGCAATCACTTCGGTAATTTGTTTGGTAATTGGTTCGTAATCGCTTAGGTAATCGGTAATTGGTTCGGTAATTGGTTGGTTATTGCTTCGGCAATTAGTAATCGGTTGGTAATCGCTTCGGTAATCAGTAATTGGTTTGGTAATTGGTTGGTAATCACTTCGGCAATCGGTAATTGATTCGATAATTGGTTGGTAGTCGCTTCGGTAATCGGTAATTGGTTCGGAAAGTTGACTGGTAATCGCTTCGGCAATTGGTAATTGGTTCGGTAATTGGTTGGTTATTGCTTTGGTAATCGGTCATTGGTTCGGTAATTCGTTGGTAATCACTTCGGTAAATGGTTTGGTAATTGGTTGGTAATCGCTTTGGTAATTATTTCAGTAATCGGTTGGTAATCGCTTCGGTTATTAGTAATCGGTTGGTAATCGCTTCGGTAATCAGTAATTAGTTCGGTAATCAGTTGGTATTCGCTTCGGTAATCGGTAATTGATTTTGTAAGTGGTTGGTAATCGCTTTGGTAATCGGTAATTGGCTTGGTAATTGGTTGGTAATTGCTTCGGTAATCCGTAATTGGTTCGTTAATTGGTTAGTAATCACTTCTGTAATCGGTAATTGGTTGGTAATCGTTTCGGTAATTGGTACTGTAATCGGTTGGTAGTCACTTCGGTAATTAGCAATTGGTTGGTAGTCGCTTCTAAATCGGTAATTGGTTCGGTAATCGGTAATTGGTTGATAATCGCTTCGGTAATCAGTAATTGGTTCGGTAATTGGTTGGTAATTGCTTCGGTAATCGGTAATTGGCTGGTTAATTGGTTAGTAATCGCTTCGGTAATCGGTAATTGGTTCGCTAATTGGTTAGTAATTGCTTCGGTAATGAGTAATGTGTTAGTTAATTGGTTAGCTATCGCTTCGGTAATCGGTAATTGGTTGGTAATTGCTTTGATAATCGGTATTTGATTCGGTAACCGGTTGGCAATCGCTTCGGTAATAGGCCTGGTAATCGGTTCGGTAATCGTTGCGGCTTGGTCGATGCTAGGTAATCCCTAAAAAGGAATGCTGTACTTCTGTTACGCTAACAGAGTGATGATATCGCTAACAGCGTGATGATATCGCGAATCTATAGTTTTGCTCTCTACCAAAAAGTGCTTAAAGCGCCTAAAGAAGTTTTCACTTCAAGAATATTTTAAAGTTTCTCCTCCGACTTCTAGGTGATTTAAACTACATTTACAGCTATTTGCATCCTCTGTGCAGCGTGTGGATTTAATAAGTCGGAATGTACGGTGTGTACATTTTTGCGCGCTTCAACATAAGTGTTGTGAAAGATTTATAATTTTTTTCGTATTTGTATTGATTGCATTTTTTTATTTTATTTCCGTCTTTTATAGCTTCATCAAGCTTTTCTCTTCAACTTAACGCTCAACTCGTTAGTCTTCGGTTTTACTATCGAATCCCTTTATAATGTATTTATTTTCTTTTATGTGCTCAATGCAGTTATTTGCACTAAGTTATTTTATTAGCATAATTTTTCCGCTAATGCAAGCAATGTTGTCACATTGAATGCTTAAACTATTTTATGATGCACCTAATTCTTTAGTTATATTTGCTTTCACTGCTCTTGCTGCTGTCTTGGTTGCGGGAAGTAAATATTTTAAATTATTTTCGCTGGTTTATGTTGTTGTGCTCGTTGTTAGCCATGTGGAATGAATTCAAGCCACAGCGCACTTTAAGCTGACAGGCGCTGAAGTGCGTGATCACGCGCCTTAAGATAGGCAATGATTTTTACACTCATTTGCATACGCTGATGGCATTAAAATATTTGCACAATTTTTGCTTTTTTTCTTGGATAATAATAAAAATAGTCATAAAAAAAAGCAAAGTCAGTGAAGTTGTGGAAAATTATAGAAAAATTTAAGAGATCTAAAGTCTAAATCTAAAATCTAAGAGAAACAACTAGAGGGCAAATTTATGTAATAACAAAATGCTTGCTAGAAAGTTCTTGAAAGCATTTAATTTTCAAACAGCTTCCACGCATTTCATTGCGCGAACATTAGATTTTCATTTGTTCGTTCGTTCGATCGTCGAAAAAATTCTGGGAACGAACGAAAGAACAAAATTTTACTTTCTGTTTTCTACAAACGAACGAACGAACAACTACTTTCTACGAACGAACAAATGAACATCTATTTCTATGAACGAACTAACAAAATATTTATTTTGCTTCCTTAGAAAAGCGAAAAAGAGATAGCGGACAAACATTTCGACGTAATGCGCAAATAAACTGTTATAAACTGCACGGATTTAAAAGTTATTTTTGATTCTACTTCTGGATCATCTATTTTCTACGAATAGACGAACGAACATGTATTTTCTGCGAACGAACAAATGAACATCTATTTTCTACG
The DNA here is from genome assembly GCA_914767935.1 of Coremacera marginata. Taxonomy (NCBI): domain Eukaryota; kingdom Metazoa; phylum Arthropoda; class Insecta; order Diptera; family Sciomyzidae; genus Coremacera; species Coremacera marginata. Next base: position 161,143,615 of record OU612046.1, read on the forward strand.
AACGAACGAACGAACCTAATATTTATTTTATTTCTTTACGAACGTACAAAATATTTTTATATTTTTCTACGAACAAACGAACGAACGTTTGTGCAATGCTCTTACACATTGCTTTATAAATACATTTTTGAAAAAAAAATTTAAATTATGAAATTATGAAAATTTACAAGAAAATGTGAAAATTTTATTTCGCTCACTTTGAGAGTAGAGAATATACAGCAAGCTCTAATCAGTACTCATATTTTTGCAACTCTTTCTTCATTTATACTCTTCTAACGATAGTAAAAACTATTTTCTTGGCAAATGTTTTCAATTTGCCACTTATATTCACACAACACTAAGTACAACAACAACAACAACAACAACAAAAACAACAACAATAAGCATAAAGAAAGAAACAACCATAAAGAAAGTCCTTCAAATGTGTTGAAAATAACAACTCAAGAAAAGTCATCACAGCATAATAGCAACAAAAACAAAAACAAAAACTAAGTTAAATGAAATACAATGAAAGCGTCAACAATTTTCTTAACTTGATGCTGTTGTGGTTGTTGTTGTAGTCATTGTTGACGACGGGAAATATGCAAATTTTTTTCTCTTTTATTTACTGTTTTATTTCTTGTCATTTCTCTTGGCCAATTCGTTTTTTTTTTGCACACAAACTTTTTCATTACTATTGCTCGTTTTCTTCTACTTTTCAACAGCGTCATGGAAAAGCATATTAGTAGGCGCTTCCAGTTATTATTAAGCATACGCTGAGCACAGCTGCTGTGCTGTGGAAGGACAAACTTTTTGCAATTCATTATTTTTTTTTTTTTTGTGTTTTTTTTCTATTATGTCTGAATAGCAGTTAAAACTTCAGGCATATCATGCTTAGCTAGTGAAACTGTCGGCCGGTATGAGTGGCGAGTGGTATGCGTTTGAATGTTGCATAAATATTATGATTTAATTATATAATCACGCAGGCGGTAAAACTACAACGAGTTAGTACAGAGCCATTCAAGGAAAGCAAAAAAAAAAAACAATTGTTTATATATAAAATTTAGGATGTGCTGCATTTTTGTATTCATAATTTTTGCTTAATGTATTTTTTATAAATGAAAACTCATTTTTCGTCTGATAATATTTATCTTTTTTAATTTATTTTCATAGAAAATTTTTTGCTGTGCAAAAACATTTAATTTTTTGTTTTTTTAGTTGTATGCATTAGTGATAGGTTGAATTTATTATAACCTTAATCATTTTAAGCAATTTAATTTTGTTGTTGCTTAGTCGCAATTATCTTATAATATAAAACACATGCGCAATGCTCTGCACCTAATATCGCTCAAACTGTTATTATTTTTTGCTTTAATAACAGTTTCTTTCCAACATGTACTGTTCACTTTTTTTAAGCTGTTTTCGGCACATGAAAGAAGAACTTAGCTTATTAATATGAGGTATCAAAATTGTTCCTGAAATTTCGTTTGCTATATTTTTTTTTGGGTGACAAGTTGTTTTTTTGAAAATGTTTATATATGTTATGCCGTGCAACGCATTGTAGGCGTGGTTAATATTCGGTTTGAATAATTTTTAAAGATGTTCTTTATTTTGTAAAGGAAAAGGCGCTGATACCTCACCTCCTTCCAGCTAAATATCTTCATTTCTTCAAATTTATATGTATGCTTCTTGTTGTTTTTCTTATAGTTCATCTTAAGCTTCTATTTTTATCTTATTCATTTCTTTATTCTCCTTATTTTCGCATTTGCCTAAAGTGTACTCTCTGTTTGATTTTTGATCAGGTTTGATCAGCCTACTGGTGCTGATGAAAATCAAAAAACCTTAATTCAGGTTCTGTGTAAGCAACGCAGGGGACTCAATGCCGTTAATTTTAATGCTTATGTAGATGTTGTTCTGAGACTATAAAGTTCCATATCTCGAAGGGGAAGCAAAATAGGTAAAATGTAACCATTTTTTGGGGGTTACTATAGGAGGAAGCATTTTTGAAACGCACAAATGAAGGGATCTATCACTCCCCCATTTTGCACATTTTTTGGGGGAGACGTTGAAACACGTGTTTAACTCTTCACTGTAAGTCAAATTGTAAGTCATACACGTCTTTCGGTCCCTCCCTAAAAATATGTCGGATGAGGGCTAATAGACCCCCTATTTGTGTGTCTCAAAAATGCTTCCTCAAATAGGAACCCCCAAAAATGGGTTAGATTTACCCTATTTTGCTTCCCATTCGAGATATGGGACAACATAAAATCGAAAGATATCGAAAACTTCTCGAAAAATCTTCAAGAAAATAGAAAAAGTGCCATATCTCGAAGGGGAAGCAATATAGGTAAAAACTAGCCATTTTTGGGAGTTTCTAAGGGGGACAGCATTTCTGAGATGCATAAATAGAGGGGTCTACCAAACCCCCATTTTGCACATTTTAAGGGGGGGGACGTCGAAACACATCAGAGTCCAAATAATTGGCCCGATTTACAGCACAAAATATTTAAAAAAAAAAAGCACGAAGAAAACATTTTTGAGGATCACCCTTATCAGCGACCCATATTTTTCACAAAATATTTTTAAAACTATTTGGGTACACCCTTGTGCCCATCAAATTTTTTCTTTAACTATACTTTTCTTAAGCAAGTAAGTTGAGTTAGTTGATAATTCACAAACAAATTCAAGCTTTTCAATCTCTATGACGTACGTTTCAAGTCTGCTACCGCTTGTTTTTACTTCGTGTCGTAGATCACGCGTTTAAAAATTCGGGCAACAAGCTGACGTCGACTTGACTAATTTCAAGTATACTTGAACTTGATTAAAAATTATCAAGTTCAAGGGCGCTTGTATTCATACATTTAGCAACTACTTGAAATTGCAAATGAATAGGCTTGTGCAGTTCTCTGGTGCCTACCTTATTTTGTAAAGAAGTGCTCTACGGCGGCGAATGGCGGTTATAGTATATTCGGTAAAAAGTTTTGAAATTCTATACAATTTCAAAAAAAATATAACCAAGCTCTGCCGTCTCATGACGGTGTATGAGTTTTCTTAAAATTTGTTAAAAAATAGACTTTTAAAAAAATATCTTTTTTTACTGACCTTAATTAAAAAAAAAAAATTGTTCAAAAATGTTGCACCGTTAAAAAGTTACACGTCTTCAAACTTCAACAAAATATGTAAACAATTTGAATATACAAAAAAATGAGAATGGAAAGATTTTTGTTTTTACGCCGTTCAATACGTTCCCGTTAATCTATTAACCTGAAAATTTGCATGTTTCTTAACTAACAAAGTATGCTTAACAAAACTGCATCATTAGATTTTTAAAACAGTGAAATGTGAAAAACGGTTTTTGGCCGCCGAATTTTGCCCTCTGAGCGACGTGATGGGCTCAATTTGACATCGGATTCTGATTTAGCAGAAGCTGATAACTAAGTCGAACCCTAAAACATTTTTAGTTTTGTGTAGCCAAAATAAAGTCATGTTTATTATCAGTCAAATTTGAAATCGTTACACCACCGGGCTAAGAGTTGTTCTGCAAGGGTTAAATATGAGCTTTTTCGATTAAAGTAAAATCCTTCTATTGCAATTCTTTGAATGACAACATGTTATTAACTTAATAAGTCACTCTTTGAAAACTTTCAAAGTGTTTCAAAGTGTTTCGAGAGAAAGAGAGAGATCATTCTATTTAATTTGGTAGGAAAAAAAACTTTATTTTAATTCTCTTTTAATTTCTGCAGTTCGTGTTAATACTAAAGCAAAAAAAAAAGGTACTTCTTAAGTTTCTTTCTTACTTTGAACATTTTTTACACACACACACACTTACTTTCCATTTAGCTCTTTTGTTTCATTAAATAAATAAAGATTTGTCCTTCCTTTGACTGCTACTTCAGTGTCCTTGAGATTGTCATTAAAATTCTATTTTTAACAGTCAACTGTGAGCAAACATTATTTAAACATCAGCACTTGGATGACTGCTGCTATCACGCATTCTACTTAGGGACAAACACACACACACACACACATAGACACACATATACGCATATAGACACACACATACTCATACTCAAAAGCATTGAGTACTCATCAGCTATAATAAATCTATGCTCACTTTCATTTTATTGTACTTCTGTTGGCTGTTGCTGTTTTTTGCTATTGAGCTTGTTGGTTTTTATTGCTGTTGTTGTTTCAATGTTGTTGTTGTTGTTGTACAAGTGCCCTTGACAAACTATTGCTAGTTGATGAGTTTGAACTCTTGTCAGCCAGCTCATCTAATCTGATTATCACTTCATATTCTTGAGGGCGCAGCTTAATTGAGTAAATAATTTAATTATTTTGCTATGGTTGTTTTCTATTTTTTTTTTTCTTACTATGTAATCCTTTTGCACACTATGCAGAGCTAAGAGCAAGCTAGAAAACTGCTGAGAGCACTGAAGTGAGTTGCTGTTCTAATTGGAATTAATTGTGAATATTAATTAAATTACTGTGCTAAGACAATGTGTTGAAAGCTTTTAATCTTTTGCTCTCTCGTCGAGATTTTTTGGTTTCAAAGAACTATGAGTGTGTCTAGTTTGAGATTTTTATGAGTGAGGAACTGATACAGTAGAGATTCACAAAATTTAACCTGTTTGTTTTTGGCTCTGTCAACTTTTATGAATTTTTAACTTTTTAAGGACAATAGTGTAATTTGTATGTACAAATGCACATGATATAAGAAAAAAGCGGTATATTTACAAACATATCATATATGTATATATTTTATTGATATTTCAGTCTTTTTTCATGTGAATTTCATACATTAAATTAAAAAATAAAAAAAGAAACAAAACAATATATAAAAAAATTTATTCGGATGACACTTAATTAGTACTTGTACCAGTAAAATAATCTGTAACCTTTTTTTGGCTAAACCGTTTGTCAAAATGCGATTTTACTACATCCGATCGTAGCTCGAGAAGCTGTGAAATATAAGAGAACTTCTCATTGTACTCGTTCCATTTGATCAGTGTATTAACCGCACATATTGCATCGTTGTATGAAACAAACTCTGGATGTTCAGTTACATTTTCATCATCTAAATCATCTGTGGTCATTCCATGTTCATCGAGTATATCGGCGTTCCATGCACTTATTTCGTCGGTTGATACAACACAATCAGGTGCGAGTGCTATAAACAGTTGTTGAGCCTCTTCGGCTATGCGATTATAAACAGGTTACGATGGAAAAAGTACTGATAAAGGGATATCGTCTTCGTCTTCATACTGAGACTCATCCCAGTTTAGCAGTTTGAGCCAGGCTTTTTGCAAAACGCTTTGGGGGCACTCTTTCCAAGCGAGTTCTAAAAGCATGATTGCCTTGCGAAGATCGTGCTTTTGCAATAACTCGCGAATCGAACAATTTTCTTGAGCGACAATAGCAGCTAGTAACTTGCTGCGATAACAAAGTTTTGTCACTTTAATTGAATTCTGGTTCATTGGTTGAATTGCTGCTGTGACATTTGGTGGAAAAAGCATAGCAACAATATTCCCGTCTTGAGAGCAAAGTTCTTCGATGGGCGAGTGCGCTGAACAATTATCCAATAAAAGAATTGCCTTTGGAGGCAAGTTATTTAAAGCACTGAAACGACGCACCTGTAAGCATATAGCAAGTAGCGTCATATGCAAAACACTTGATTTTTCTACTTACTTGTTTTACAAACGATCCATGAAACCATGTTTGAAAAATAGTTGATGTCATCCATGCGTTCGCTGAGGAATGGTAGTCTACCGGATTTTTAAAGTTTACAAAACAGCGCGGCTTAGCAGCTTTTCTGATCACAAGTGGCGTAAGTTTGTGTGATCCATCTGCATTGGCGCATAACATAAAGGTTATTCTTTCTTTACGTATTTTTCTGCCTGGTGCGGTTTTTTCACATAAAGCAACGTAAGTTTTATCAGGAAGACATCGAAAAAAGAGCCCTGACTCATCCGCGTTGTAAAGTTGTTGGCAAGTGATATCCATTTCATTCATTTTTGCACGCAGGGAGTGAACAAATGATGTGACTGTTGACGTCTCGCTAGATAAAATCTCTCCACATACCTTAAGATAGCGTATTCCATACCGGCGCTTGAATTTTAAAAACCAGCCTTGACTTGCCATAAAATCACTCGGATTTTTGTTTGGGTAGATTTGCTTAAAGATATCTTTCGCCTTAGTTTTTAAAATAGAGCTACTAATTGGACAATTTCTTTCTCGTTGGTCCAAGAACCATTTGTACAACCTTTTCTCCATATCTCCGTATTCTGGCTTATGCAAGGTTTTCCTAGAAATTTTCTCACATGTACTTGAAACTGCACTGTATATTTTTTCTTTGTTTGCTTTAATTTTTGAAATTGCCGCTTTTGAAACACCAAACTCCATGGCTAATCGATTGGCTAGTACTCGTACGCCTTGCTCCATTTTTTTTAAGATGCTGCATTTTTCGTCGATTGTCAACCTTTTCTGCTTATGCTTTTTTGACATTGTCACATCAAGTGAAACACGTGCACTGAAGCCAAACAATTTAAATTGAACTGAACTCAACTGAGCATGCATATTTTTGAAACTATGTTCTTTATAACGGTGAATCCCGATAGTTTTTGCGTTTTACTCTTTCTTGTGAGCATCCAGAGAGTGAAAATTGACACAAAATCAATTAATGCTTAATAAAAAATAATAGACAAGAGAGTAAAAAAAAGAACCCAGAAAACTTAACGAAAATGTTAACTTTTTAGAGTCATCTGTGGTGGCAGAAGCCTGGTTAACTTTTCCGTAGATTTAACTTTTGCGAGTCTTAACTTTTGTGAGTCTCTACTGTATCTACTCACAAGGGACATATTAAAATTTGAGCTGATGTTATTTTGAGAACATTTGTGAAAATTTACACAATATTTCAGCTCAAAGGTGCTTGTGTAAAACAGCTGCAGCAGTATTAAATATCTATTTAATAAAGTTATATTGATGCAATATAACATCATCAAGCATGATTTGTGGCATATTTTCTATGGAATATCCGTTGCATGCTGGATGCTCTTTGATATTATCTTGTTTTTTATTTTCATTTTGATTCAATTTCTTTATAATTATATATCCTGTCCTGCTCATAGCAGCTGCATATATAACCTTCATTGTATACGAAGCAAAATAGGAAGGAATAAAAATAAAACACAGCGGATGCTTGTACTTAATAAATGACCTTCATATATCCATTAATTTATTTGTTTGCCATGTTTGCAATTAAGTTTAACTCTGCACTCTGTTGCTTTAGTAGGCTTTCATGTTTTTCTCTTGTTTTTCAACTCCAAAAGGATAAGTTTTTAAAACAATCAGTCATGTGTGGGAGGTCAAGGAATTTTAAAAACACAATAAGACAGTGAAATTATCCTTAATATTAGAAATTAGTCCAAAATACCTTGGAGATAATGTTTTTTTTTTGTGGTAGGTATTGTCTGGTTAAAGAATGTTCTATACTCGAAATATGCCGTACACTCCCAAAATCTGGACTTACAGTAAAAAACAGAGTTTGCCTACCTTCGCGCACTTATTGGCCTATAACTTTTCGGATTATTAACCGATTTTAAAAATTTAGCCGAATCCTAAAAGCCGATACTTGAACCTGTTATATACTGTTTGGGATAACTTGAGAAAGCTGTGTGTATTTACTCTGCAAATACAACTTTTTTTGAATTTTTTTAACTTTGTAACGATTTTTCTACACACTAAATTATATAGAGACCAACTAGTCCTGTATGGATTCATCAAATATATTTATTAACCATTTAACCCTCATCGGTCCCTCGTATCAATTTGAAAGAACTTTTGTTTATCAAGTTGAATAAAAAAAACTGCCCGATGGAAGAACCGGTTTTTGAGAAAATAGCATGCTTTTGCCTGCAGAATCGGGGTAATGAGTTTTTAATGTTCGGGCATTTCTGGTTTTACCTGAGACGAAATAGTTACGAATCGGTCCCTCGTATCAACTTGATACAATACATCTGCCGATGGTTATTGCAGTTGTTTTTTGGGTTAGGCTCGTTTTATTTCATTTTTTTGTTTTCAGTATGTTCTTGAAAATACACAAGTGAAGATTGAATTGAATTTCTGTGAAATGATAAGTGATTTAAGTGAATTTTGAAGTGTTTTTTATCTGGCGCACACTTTCATTGCGTTATTAATACATTCAATTGATTTGATTGAGCGTTTGCTGATGACATGGCATGTACTTTTACTAGTGATTCTGCTCTTAGTCTTACCTGTGACATAAACCATGACTTGGTGCTTCTAAGCCATTGGTTTTCATCACATAAATTAGTTTTGAGTGATAAAACGAAAATCATGTACTTCAGTGTTACTAGTAGGGATCTAAGCTTATCAAATTTTATCTTTCACTGTGCAGGTTGTACGAAACTTTTGTATGGGAGTGATATATGCAGTTCTTCGTATCACTCAAAAACATATAATGATTCTTGTCCTTGTGCCAAGAAATGTTTTTCTATTGAATGTGTTAAATCTTTCAAGTACCTTGGCCTGTTGCTTGATTGGAAACTTTCATGGCTTGAGCATACTGTTGCACTAAAAAGGTATCTTATGGATGCAACTAGACAGATATACCTCTTAAAATCGTTTTGCTCTTTAAAATTGCTTACTTGTATTAACCATGGTATATTCCACTCAAAACTGCAATATGGAGTAAAGGGCTGGGGAGGTACTCATGCAAATAAAATGAATCCACTACTCTTCGCTCAAAAACACGTTATTCGTATTATTTGTAACAAAAAACGGTTTGACAGTACCTTTCCTCTATTTAAAAACTGAAATATCCTCCCAATTAAGCATTTATATTTTTATAGAGTTTTAAAAGAATATTTTAAGAGATCTGGTTATTTAATAAACAGATGCTATGCAAGTCATGACTTAAGGATAAATAACCAACATTTCGTCCAAGTTCCTTCACACAGATTACAACTCATTTTTAATTTCTATACATGTATTGCTCCACGACTTTTCAAATCGTTACCTTATAATGTTCGCCGTATGTCCAATATTGCTCTGTTTCTTAAAAATGTGAAATCATGTCTACTGACTTATAATTTTAATGTTATTGATTCCCTTACTTTAGTTTCAGTATAATAATAAACTCCATATTTTGTCTCACATTTGTATTACATTTTTTGCTACTCAATTTTGATCATTATCATGATGTCATTGTCAATATTATATAACTAAATGTATTAAACTATTTATTTATATTAAGACCCCACTACTCTACTTAAAAAATAAATTAAAAGAAATAATTAAAATGTTTATGTTAGGTAACTGCATTCGCTACTTGTGCATTTTGAACAACAGTATGCGGTTTTTGTTAATCAATTTTTGTATTAAGTGTTAAAATGTATTCATGTATTTGTAAATTTGACTGATTAATAAATTATATATTAATAAAAATAAAAAAAATTTAAAAAAAAATGGACGAAAAAATCTACGTGAAAACCGTCAAAAAGACGAATATAATATGGATTCCGAATCTGGAAGTGAAGCAGAAGAATCTCCAGTAGATAGTGACATTGATTTCACAATGGAGGAAGAATGCGTTGCAGAAATGAGTGAGCATTCTGATGAGTACGATGTTGAGGCACTGGAACAAAATATGGCAGAAGAAATTGCCAGAAATGCAACAGCAAAATATTTGTCAAAAAATAAAAAAATTCAATATTCAACGGAGCCATTTGAAAATAACCGAAGAAATTCATATAGGCGCGCTGATAATATTGTTTCAGGTAAAAAACCTGTTCTTCTTGTCTTGTGCTTAGGACGTAGGAACAAAACTAGTTGCAGCTGCTCATGTTGTAGATGTTTTGTCTGCATTTGATTTGTTTCTGCGACCGATAGAAAATACTATTTTGAATATGACGAATTTATATGGTTTGCGGAAATACAAAGAAGAATGGGAACAAATAGATATGGATACACTACATGCGTACTTCGGATTGCTATTGCTTGCTGGTGTGTATCGTTCGTATGGTGAATGTGATACACAACTCTGGAATGAGAAAACCGGTCGACCAATATTTCGAGACACAATGTCACTGAAAATGTTCAAAAAAATTCATGGATGTATCAGATTTGACGATAAAGAAGAACGTAATGCCAATACTGCTTCTGTCCGTGATAAATTGCCACCGATACGCACCATATATGAAAAACGGAACCATAATTTGCAAGTTGTATACATTCCAGGCAAAAATGTTACAGTAGATGAACAGCTAGTTCCTTTTCGTGGACGCTGTCCGTTTTGACAATACATACCGTCGAAACCGGCTAAATACGGCATAAAAATTTGGATTTTGGCCGATCCAGCTACCTGGTATGTTTACAACACGCAAATTTATGTTGGTCGCAATCGCAACGCCGCTCCAGAGCGCTATATTGAACGCCGTGTTGTTTTAGATTTGGTAAATAGGCTGTCGGAGAGGAATATCACATGCGACAACTTCTTTACATCTTATGAACTGGCTGAAGAGTTACATAAACACCGAATGACTATTCTGGACACTATACGGAAAAATAGGACCGAAATTCCTCCAGTATTGTTGGATATGAGGAAAAAACCTGTGTATTCGAGCGTTATTGTATATGACCACAAATTACAAGCCGTTTTACTGTCGTATGTGCCTCGGAGTTATAGATAGTATGTTACACTGCTCAGTACATGGCACAATGCCGTCGTTATAAGTGAAAATGCTGAGAAGAAACCGAATCTAATTCAGGATTATAACAAAACCAAGAGTGACGTTGATACTATGGACCAGATGGTGGCTACCTACACCTGCAAAAGGAAGATAAATCAGTGGCCAATGGCAGTATTTTGCAACATGTTGGACGTGAGTGCATTGAATGCATATATAACGTATATTTCACTATTTTCGCCTTGGAAAAACAACAAAACCAATAAAAATATGCATACGTCGTCGAATATTTATTGAGGAGCTTGGAATGGCTCTTGTGCAAAAACACATAGAAAAGTGGAAATCTCAACCTCGAAGGCTCAATATTGAAGCACTACCGGCGATTACTCATTTGCCAAAAACTACGAAACGTAGCCGTTGCTACATATGTACATATAAAAACAATAAAAATTTGTATTCAAATCGTTGTGATAATTGTAAGAATTATGTCTGTAATGATCATCATTATGATATTTGCGAAAAATGCGCTAATAAAGGCACAAAGCCACAAAAATAAGCATTTTTGACATTTTTCTCTTTCAAATTTTCATTACTTATAAATGTATTTTCTATAAATTTAAATTTATGAAAACAATAAAATAGAACTACAAAAATATAAAACAATCAGTTTTTTTTTAATATTTAAAACGATTTTCTTAACTTTTTTTTTTTTTTGATTGTGTATCAAATTGATACAATGGGACCGATTCGATGCATTTCCTCGGGGACCGATGAGGGTAAAACGCAATTCAATTTTTAAAAATGGATCAGTAGTTGACAAAGTTATTCAACTTTCCATGAAAAGATATCCCAGCATATATTAGAGAGAGAGAGAGAGAGAGAGAGAAATAGTATATCCCAAACAGTATCGGTTTTCATCATCCTTTTAAAATTTTCAAATCGGTTGACAATCAGGTGAGTTACAGGCCAATAAGTGAGCAATAGGCAAGTAGGCAAACTCGTGTTTTTTACAGTAAGTTCAGATTTTGGGGGTTTCCGGCAAGTATTGAACATTCTTTAACTCGACCAGACCTACCAGAAAAATGCCATTATCTCTCAGGTATTTCAAATTCGTCCCATTTTGTTGCACTGTGTTATCTTTATACATATATATAACTTTTCTGTACGTGTTTATGAGGACCCCCAGAAGGGTGGCATATAGATGGTAGGTGTGTTCAGAAGAACTGTTGAAGAACATATAATAATAGGATGAGTTAATAAATATTACCCCTCTAGGCATCAATTGGGGAGAGATATGAACTAATATCGACAGTTTTTTTGTTTATTTTTGTATGGGGACCTCCAGAAGGGTGGCAGATAGGGGCTAGGTGCCTGACTGCTTCAACATGGCGAGGCCAGCATTATCCATGTCGAAATCGTCCCAAGTTGACTCAAACCTCTTCGTGTTGTTGCCTGGGTAACGGCAAATTCGCATCCGTTAGTTTGATGGCTAATTTGAGCGGCGGGTTGCTCCGTGAACCTTAAACATGGAATGTGTGCAGGGTTTGGGTCCCGCCACATTACTACTGCCCAATGAAAACTAAACCAGCCTCGGATAAGAACTCCAATTACGTTGACGACCACCGCAAACGAAAAACGGACAATGATTTACGGATATGCACCTGAAATGTCCGGACCCTTTATAGGGAAGGTGCCATTATTCAACTGGCGGAAGCCCTCAAAACAATAAAATCTGAAAACACCGCCATCTAGGAAATGCGAGGGAAAGGGCAAGGTTGCTCTAAGCAAGTACACTGCGATGTCTTCTACAGCTGCCATGCGGAGAAGCGCGAATTCGAATGTGGGTTCGTCGTTAGCCGGAAACTACGCCATCTTGTTTCCTGTGAACCCAAGATTGGCCACGATCCGAATCAATGCAAAATTTTTCTTCATCAGCCTTATTTGCGCGCACGCCTCGATGGAGGAAAAGGACGAAGCCGTCAAGGAAGCTTTCTACGCTAGTCTTGAGGACGTATATGACCACCTTCCGGTCCATGACGGGAAAATAGTCCTCGGCGATTTTAATGCGAAAGTCGGAAGGGAAGGCATCTTTGGCCCCGCTGTCGGTCAGTTCAGTCTTCATGAGACCTCCACGAACAACGGTCTAAGACTGATCGACTTCGCCGCGGCGCGAAACATGGTAGTTAGTAGCACCAGATTTAAGCACCTAGACATCCACAAGGCCCACTGGCTGTCCCCGGATCAAAAAACGCGAAACCAAATTGATCATGTTGTAATCGACGGAAGGCATGCCTCTAGTGTTCTAGATGTGCGTACATTTCGGGGGGTCAACATTGACTCCGACCACTATCTTGTTGCAGCCAAAATCCGCATGTGATTATGCGATGCGAAGAACATACGCACAGGAATGCAACGATAGCTAGATGTCGCTAAGCTGCAATTACAACGGACTGCCGAGACCTACTCTGCTCAACTCTCGGTTAAGGTCAACCAAACAACCTCTGGACCCGACGATGCCGGCGGACTTTGAGCGCAAATATCTCATTCCATGCACGCTGCCGCTGAAGAAGTCATTGGTTTCCCGCGCCCGGAGCCTTGGAACCAATGGTACGATCAGGAGTGTCGCATTGCGATAGCAGTAAAAAACGCAGCTTATAGCAAAACGCTGCAGTCAGCTGCAACACGAGCCGTTCGAGAAAACTACCGTGAAAAGAGGTAGGAAGAGAGGCGCCTTCGCAGATGCAAGAAAAGAGAGCAGAAAAAGCGTGAGCGTGAGGAACTAGAGGTATACCAGGGCAGGAAGGATGCACGAAAATTCTATCCACAGGTTAAGCGTCTAGCCCAATGTTTCAAGCCCGGAGCATCCACTTGTAGAGACGAAAATGGAGATCTGAATACGAATACACAGTGTGTGCTGAGATTGTGGAGACGGCACTTCTCTAATTTACTTACTGGCAACGATTCCACACCAAAGCCGTCAATGGAGAGCGCAGTTCAGTGCCACCAATCAATGAAGACGGAGTGGAAGTATCACCACCTAGCCATGAAGAGGTTCGAGTTGCTATCCAATGACTCAAAAACAATAAAGCAGCGAGTGCTGACGGCCTGTCAGCTGAATTGCTTAAAATCGGCGGCGGTGAATTGATAAGATGCATGCATTAGCTCATCAGCAAAATATGGCTAGTGGAAAGCATGTCCGACGATTGGAATCTCAGCGCACTTTGCCCTATACATAAGAAAGGAGACCCAACAATCTGCGCCAACTATCGAGGTATCAGTCTTTTTTCCATCGCATATAAGGTTCTCTCAGGCGTACTCTGTGTGACAGATTAAAGCGATTACGAAAACACTGATTGGACCTTATCAGCGTGGCTTTCGACCTGGAAAGTCCACCATAGACCAGATTTTCACGCTACGATAACTCCTGGAAAAAACCCATGATTTTAAAGCTGCGTTCGATAGCCCGAGAAAGGATTGCCTATACGCAACAATGTCTGAGTTCGGTATACCTGCAAAGTTGATGAGACTTTGCAGAATGACATTGAGCAACACACGCAGCTCTGTCAAGGTAGGAAATGACTTCTCCGAAACTTTCAATACCGAAAGAGGTTTCAGACAAGGCGATCCACTGTCTTGCGATCTTTTCAACATCATCATGGAGGGGATCTTACAAAAGGCCGGTGTGCATTGTAATGGCACCATTTTCTACAAAGGTGTCCAGCTCCTTGCGTGCATAAAACATAGTCTACAAACAAGGGAGCGCGGCGTTTAGACTCCCACGTTTCCTCCGGCAGCTATAACTTTGAAGTAGTCAAGGATTTCGTATACCTTGGCACCGCCATTAATACCAACAACGAAATCAGTCTGGAGATAAAGCGAAGAACAATAGTTGCTAATAGGTGCTATTACGGGCTTAGTAAGCAACTAAGTTCCAGAGCCCTCTTTCGATCGACAAAACTAACACTCTATAAGACGCTCGTTCTACCTGTGCTGCTTTATGGCGCTGAGGCATGGGTAGTTTCGTAAACTGACGCAGCCACTCTAGGGGTGTTCGAGAGAAAAGTTCTTAGCAAAATCTTCGGTCCTGTTCGAGTCGGCGATGACTATCGCATCCGAATGAACCACGAGCTGTATGAGCTCTACGAAGACATTGACGTAGTTTGGCGTATAACTGTGCAGCGACTACGCTGGCTGGGTCATGTCCATCGTATGGACGACGAAGCTCCAGCGAAAAAGGTGCTCGAGGCGAGGGTCGCTGGTCAACGACGACGAGGGAGACCATGCCTCCGATGGATGGACCAGGCTGAGGAAGCCCTAACCGCACTTGGTGTATCCGATTGGAGAAGACGCGCGCAAAGTAGAGTTGTGCTTAATAGTTCCAGATACGGAACGAACGTTCCAACGATTCCTTTAGAGAGCGGAACTAGTTCATTTAAACATGTCCGCGGAACTATCTAGTTCCTTTGTTTATTTGATCAGCTTGAGCTGCTTGTTTGTTGAACGTCTCTTTTATAGAGCGGATCTAATAAATGGAAACATGTCCGCAGAACTATCTAGTTCCTTTATTTATCTGTTTAAGCTGGTTGTTTGTTGAACTGTAGAGGAAATTTGTAATATTCTAAGTATAATTTTAACACAACGCAGTGGCTAAACCTTAAACCAAATTGAACACAATTTTTTGTTTTTTTCAGTGTTTTCATTTCAAAATTAAAAAATAAAGGAAAATATTCATAAATTATTTAAAAAAGATACTTTAAAAATTTGCTAAAAAAAATTCATATAGTTCAAATATTAAGTAACAACATTGTAGCATAAGAAATATATAAAAATTATCTAATAGTTTCACGGACAGTTTTGCGAACAGTTCCGCGGACATGCTTATAATGTTATAAAACAAAACAGTTCCGCGGACAGGCTTATTTTATAACATAATAAGCATGTCCGCGGAACTATCAGTTCCGACAGTTCTCTGTATTAGAGGAAATGTAACAAAAGCATTCTAAATATCATTTCATGATTGTTCTCTTTCTTATGTTACAAGCAAAAACAAACAGAACAATGCATACAACAAGAATGACGATATATCATATAGTCTATTATTTCATTTATTCTCTCTCACAAGCATTATCCTTTTGCTTGCCATCACTCAAACAATTCGTCTAAGCAGTAATATGTGTGCGGTAAGTGCGAAAGAGATGTCGGCTTATGTTGCTCATTAGAAAAAATTTCATTTCAATCGGAACTGTTTGGACATGCTTAAATCGTACAGAAGGAACGATTTGGAACTATGTCCGGGAGTGAACATAGTTCCATGAACTATACATGTCCGGAACGACCCAACTCTAGCGCAATGCAGAGGCGCCTGGCGAGAGTTGATGAGGTCGGCCGAAACCCGGACACCCGGGTTGTTACGGCCACCTAAGAAAGTAAGTAAGTGTGTATGTGCGCGTATACATAAGAAACTTATCTTGTTAAACTACCCTATAGGAACAAACTAACTTGTTTTTAAAAACAACTAATTTAAAACTAATTTAAAACTAATTTAAAATAAACCAGTATATGAACTACTTTAAATTATATTAAGGCGGCAACTACTCTGATGTTTTAATTGCAAATTTTTATGAGATTACATGTTTATATATATTTAACCATGTTATTTCATCAAATATTATTAACTTCAGGCCATCAGTAATAGTGTTCAATTGGTTATTTAAAAGCAATTCAAAAAATAATTTAAATGTAGCTAATTTAACAAGTAGTTGAAAATATATGCAGACGAAAGTCAATTGACTTATTTAGCGGACATCACCATACAAAATAAGTTAGTTCGTTCTATGGAAAAAAGTCAGAATTTCAACTAGTTGTGGTTGACAAAAAACTACTTTATCAACTACTTTTAAATTAGTTGATTTTCCTACAGGGTATCTTGTGATGTGTTTCTTTTTTGCCTAAACTGAGTTTAAATGCTCAATTTTGGTGAGTTAAACTCGGTTCAATTTGACTAGGTTTTAAGCTCGTTAAGCTAAACCAGCCCTTAGAGATCATTCTTCTCGTAAAATTTAGGAAGCTTCTAATTTTGTACAGGTTACTAGATGATCAAGCTGTCAATAATAAGATTAATGCGCTACTTACTTCACTTTTAATTATATTTTAACGGAGCACATTTTGCAGAATAAGAAGCACATTTTTGGGTCACATTTCTTGTGAGGTATTTGATCTAGATAAGTTTTGGTAGCATCGCCAAGAAACAACTAAAATACATTTCAGTGCTTTTATATGCTGTTGACCTCTACCCCCCTCTCCAGCTTCCTTAAAATATTATTAATTACGAGTGTAACAAAGTAAACAACTTTCGATAACAATGAAAAAAATTGCACTTTTGGCCAAAATTCTCCTCCTCCCAGGGGTCTGGTATACCCCTTCAAAATATTATTTTCTAATGTTGGGCCCCTTTCTTATTCGTTGTTCAGTAGCTTTTCTGAAAAAAAATCAGAAAAAACGCATTTTTGTATTGTCCGGATTGAAACACTTTTTCGCAACTTTTCCACACTACTTCAACTCTATCCGCCGACTTTCGCGTTTTTCACTCCACCCTAATGACTATTGTTGGCTGTAATGAGTAATATGAAAATACGTTTAAAGCTTGATAATTATTTTATGAAATCAAAACAAATTAATTGAGCATCAATAATATGTTGCATAATTTTAGGCTGTAAATTACCATATGCTACATTAAATATCAAACAGTAAAGTCATTTCGCTATATTGATGCTTGAAAGTAGTCAAAAAGGAAAACAAAAATTTTTCCACTAAATGCCAGAAATTCTTGGAAATTTAAGTCACTTTTATAGAACTTTTAGCTTATTTTATTTGCAAATTTTTGTATTTTTGAAGCAGCCTCTTAAGTGGGTGTTGGTTCTTGAGGTTCACTTGAAGATGTTCTCTTAGAATTGAATGAAAGGTATAGCAAATGTGCATGGGCATAGCGCGGGTAGGGCAGGCAGGGGCAGTTTCCCCTGAACATTAGAATAATGAGAACTTTAGTATTAATTTAAGAAACTCAAAACATTTTGCCTTATAATTAAAAAGCATAGAATTTATTAATATTTATTAAAGCTTTATTTATATTTTATTACAAACTTAAAACTGACACACTTTTTATTTATTTATCAGTCACGTGAAAAAAATAATTTTTGTTTCGCCCCTGAATAAAATCCTGGCTACACTCATGCAAATGTATGAAGCATTATAAAGCTTCAATCTTAGACATCATTTCTTAAAAACTTCTGCATTTCATTCCCACCAGCTGCTTCATATTTTTATACACTTAAGACTTTAAAAACATAGATTAACTTTTGTATTGTTATGACATGCAAAGTCATTTGCTAGTTTTTTTTTTTTACCTTCTATTAAAAATCCTGAATTCACCTGCCTCCACATCGAGCAACAGCAGCTCACTTTGGAAACTTGAAGAGGCAGTATTATAGAAGGGACTCAGCAAATCGACATCGTCAGTAGTAGCAGTGGTTGGAGCAGCACTTGACGCAAAGTGTCCGCGTGAACTGGACTTGGTGCCTGTCATCGTCACGACATCCATAAGCTGCGTGAACACATTAGTTCTGCAGAGTGTGGAAGATGTTTTGAAGCATGTTAATAATATTTGAGTGTTTGTATAGTAGAGTTATATATTGGCACATAGTGAAGTATTTATGCTCTCTGCTACTTCATGGTTTTCTTTTTTTTTTACACTGTTATTTATATAAATTAAATTCATTTAATTACCACATTGGGGTGGGTTTTGCTTTTCAGTCATTTAATGGATTTTTTTCTTTGTTTGATTAAGGGTTAGCTTAACGAGATAATAAAAAGCAAACAAAATAACAACAAAACAAAAGCATGCTTTAGTCAATACATGTATTTATATCACAATGAATGTCGTAAACTTTGAAGTATTTCGCAGGAATTTGTTTTCTATATAAAAAATGTTCTTCTCCCCCTCAATAACATGCTGCGGAGACTTTCACCAGCTGCAATGCCGACATAATCTCATTTATACTCGTATGTATATAAATATCTAGACAGGTTCAAAACAACATTCACATACACACACAGACACGCACACACACACACACAAACAAGCACACATTTAATGCGTTTATATATAAATTTACTGGAATTTTGATATGTATGTGTGCAAACATCGCATTTGTTTTAATGCTAAACATATACAGAGAAAATCAAAATAATGCCACAATATTCCAGATGATAACTGCACAAATATTTAATTTGACATTTAGTATGTTTTTGTTCAACATAACTTAAATATCCAGTAAGCCAGTTTGGCATTAAGACGCCACAATAAGAATAATATCTTTATTATATCTCCATATCTACATCTCACAGCACAACAAAAAAAAAAAAAAACAGTACCTATTTTATACCAGAAAACTTTCTCTCTTACAATTATTTCTCTAGCGCTCCTTTGAGTTGAGTGCATAAAAAAAATTGATGCAAATGCATTTATTTCTATATTTTTTCACGTATAATTGCACTTTTCAGCGTGGTATGGGTGTCGTTTTTGCAAATTTTTCAAGCACATGTAAC
This sequence comes from Coremacera marginata, assembly GCA_914767935.1. NCBI lineage: Eukaryota > Metazoa > Arthropoda > Insecta > Diptera > Sciomyzidae > Coremacera > Coremacera marginata. Next base: position 161,162,904 of record OU612046.1, read on the forward strand.
GTTTGTGTTCACTTTTTCGGATGTACCTACAGCCTTTAATAAATGTTGTACAAAGATAAAATATATGCCAAATTATCAGTTATATGGCGAATGAAACGAGTTAAAGACATTGCTAAACTTCACATTTTTTATATGTGTGGTGGGCGTGTCCTTGGGTTGATTTTAAAAATTTTTAACGAAGTAATTTTTGCTGCAATCGCAAGCATCTCTACCGAACTTTAATGTTATTAAATGCCTTTTGCTGCTTCTACTGTGAATTTTCATTTCAGGGTATATGTGTGGTGGGCATGTTCCTTTTCTGGATTTAAAAGAATATTATTATTAAAAATTAGAATTCTACATTAAGTCTAATCATTTATAGTACATTAAAAGAGGAAAATCAAGTTAATAGATATTAACTTAAATAACTAAAATTTATTTTAAAGTTGTGTAAATAAATTATTAAATTAAAATATTAAATAAATGTTATAATGAATTTAAAGTTATTAAGTAATGAAGTTAAGCAATTTTATTTAAAGATGAGGAAGGAAGCAAAGTTTTTAAGTAGAGAAAAAGTTGATTTGATAAAAGAAAAGAATAGAAAATGACGTCAAATCAATAATTATTCAAGACATGAAAAGTATCTTAAAATTCCCTGTTTAAAGCTATTTCTAATATTAATTTGTTTCAAATAGTTGGGTAATGAATTCTAAAGTCTTATTGAGCTAACAAAAAGGAATCTGCTACTGTTGAGGTAGCTGTGTTTCGGAACAATAAAGTTGGTTGAACGATTTGATTGCATTTATAATAACTAATAAGCATAATAATGAGCTAAATAATAGGTGAGGTGGGGTAATGTGTACCATGGGGTGATGTGTAACACCGCGATTTTTTGTACAAAATGTTGACATATGAGTGAATGAACAACTTTTATATGTTTTTTTTGACATCATGTTTCTTTTAACATGACAAGTGTTGAAGTAGGCGTACATATACAATGAAAAATATTTCATTAGAGTTCTTATAAAGCGTGAAAATTTTTTGTTAAAAAGTTTTTTCTTTTAAATTTACAAAAACTAGCAGCTTGGATAAAATTTTCCTCAGATTTTAAAATTGAGTAGGTGTAAAATGTTGTATTGTTTAATATCTTTATACATAACAAATAACTTGGCATTTTTTCAAGTTGTAGTAAAATGCCATCAATGAGAAAAAAGTGACTTAAATTGAGGTGATGTGTAACACTAACGGTGGGCTGATGTGTAACACTTCTTATACATTATAATTAATTGCCATTAAAGAGGCTACAACGTCAAAAACTCTGAAATGCAATTGCATCAACGGCATTTAAAGAGCTCGGTCCCGTACTATTCAGCTATTCAGCACTATTCAGCCCAGACCGAAATTCAATCGTGGTAGGATGTCAATGAAAAGCTGTGTTCTAACAATGCTTAAAAATATCTACAGTTGCAGGACGTGGAAGAAAATAGATATGGTCGCAAAACCGGCGCCTTCTGAAGAAGATCGAGATTTTTACATGATTTGTTGCAATTTTTTGCCAAAATGCTTAAATCACAAAAATTCACTTGAATGCAAGAAAAGCAAGAGCCTTTTTTATTTCTTGTGAGCCCTTTTATTTTATTTGTGAGTATTGTAAAATCATTTTACGTTTGAAATTTATTTTTTTTTTGCAATTAATAAAGCCATTCATGTATTGTATTAAAGTTAGTGAAGAGTTTTTTTTTAACTTTAACGTATGTGTGTGTGTGTGCCCATTGACAAGCAGACATATTTACCACATATTGCTACTATGTTATTAAAATTTTATCATAAGTTTTTACTAAACATAAAAAGTTAAAATTAACATAAAAAATTAACACCTTAAATCAATATTTTGTTGGTGTTACACTTCCCCCTACCGTTTCGAAAAAGATCAAAAAATCCAAATTTCTCAAAATATTCAACATCCATGGAAGCCCTCTCATTGAATTGGTTCTTCTGCAAGGTATAGGCCTTGAAACCAATTAGAAATTTAATTTCTAAACACTTTTATTGGCGCAAATGAAAACTTGTTACACATCTCCCTACTTCAGCATTTTGCTCCAAATACAATTCAGTGCATAATTTAAGGCTTAAAAATAATCATAACACAAATCTATACAATTATATTTTTCAATAATATTGCAACTTTTTTCCAGGTAAACTCAAAAAATATTGGGTCGATTTTTATGAAATAAGTTTTAAAATATCATATTTGTGCTACAGCACAGCATGGGAGTATTTTTTTTTTTCGAAATTTTAATAATAAGTATGTTCAATTAAAGTGTTAAGTTTTTAGGAAATCATCACCGATGCCATGAATTGCTTGATCGTTTCATTTTCATGCGTTTGTTTTGAGCGAGTTTCAATAAACTCCATGTTGTTCTATACTCATAAACATAAAACATAACATAAAAAACAGATGAGCCTCGCGCAAGGCGTAAAGAGAGATAAACATAAATGTAGTGTTGAGCTGCAAAACAGAACTAAACAAAAAAAAAAAATTTTTGTTATTTCGTTTGACATACTTTGTCTTAAGGGCTGATGTCACACGGTGTTCGTTTGAACGGTGTTCAAAAGTTGTTGGTTACAAACTTTGTTGCGGCTTACAATAGAAACTGCCAAAAAATAGTGAGAGTAAGAGTGGACAAACTCTTTGTAGAGCGATCAAAATTTGTTCAATTCTGAACGCAAGGGCTGATGTCAGACGGTGATCGTATGAATGGCATTCAATGAAGTATTTCTACCCTCTTTCATATTTTGATTGCTGGTCGGTCAGACGACAATCATGTGATTGCTGATCAACGTTTAATGCTTTCATAAACTTTTTACCACGCTACACAATTTTAAATGTTGATTGCTGTTCTGTACAGCATTCAAAAATGAACAAATTTTGATGGCGCTACAATGTGTTCATCCACTCTCACTCTTACTGTTTTTTTAAGAATTTTCCACTCAAAGTAACAACAACAACCATTTTAATGCTGCAGAAAGTAACAATGAACAGTAACAATAAATGAGGATTAATTCGAAAATTCGAAAAGTTGGTAAATTGAAATAAATTTTTACACCGGGTAACAAATAATAAAATTCTTCATGACTATGCGTCAACTCGATTGTTCGACGTTGTCTGCTTTTTTTGCTACACTCTCGGAAAGTTCAATCATTTTTAATAATTGAGCTCGCTTTGAGAAAAAGTGAAAAATGCAATAAAATAAGTGTTTTTCTTCCTAAGTTTTCTTGAGCTAAATTTTTTTTTAAATGATCAAGTTCAGGTATTAGACTATATTTTTAATTAATTTTTTTTAGATAAATGTAACAAGAATATTTTCAATAAATTTTTTAAAATTGTTTAAAAAAAAAATTTTTTTCAAGTTCATATAATAATAATATAATAAGCTTTGTAGTTCATATGGAGATTTTCCATATGAAGTTGTATGAGAGGTACGCGTGGTCTTACGTTTTATCGATAGCTTCAAAATTACAAGTGTAATCTTGTCGATAGACGGACAGACATACAGACGGACGGACGGACTGGTTTTTTTTAAATTTGATCCCATTCTACCTAAACAGATAGTCTAGTTAGTTAGTAAAGTGAGGAGGGAGCTAGTCGCCTAGGTACTGCGGCTTCAAGGGCCTATTGTAACAAAACTCTATAATTTATAGTTCATCTTTAATCGTTAAGTTCGTTAGGAACAGAGCGAAATCCTTGGGTGAACTATTCGCTATTTGATGCGGTTCTAGGTACAATGCACCTAAGTAACGACGTCGTGTCCTTATTCGACCGTTACAGTGACACAAGATGTGCTCTGCTGTTTCATCATCTTCCTTACATAATCTACACAGATCTTCCTGGACTATGCCCATGGTTGATAAGTGTTTATTTACCTTAAAATGTCCAGTTAGGAAACCTATGAGAAGTCTGATAGATCTTCCACTTAGAGTCAGGAATTGTTTCGTTCTTTGGAGCGAAGTGGTTGGCATGAATGTTTTTGCCTGTCTGTTACCTTCAGTTTCCCTCTAGTAATGAAGTGCCTCTATGTTTAGCCACATTTTAATATTATGGCGCATATTGCCTCATGGTAACCCGCAGAATGGTTCTGGGCCTATGAAGGAACTTGCGGCTCCTTTCCTGGCTAGTTCGTCCGCGATCTCGTTTCCTAATTAGCCGCTATGGCCTGATACCCAAATGAGGTGGACTCTGTTATGGGTAGATACCTTGATAAACAGCTGTAGGCAATCCCATACGAGTTTGGACGTGATTTTATATGCTGTCGGAGTGAATGTAAATGTTTTTGTTCCTAGTGGGACTGTTTACATACTCTCTTAGGCAGATCTCAATGGCATGGACTTCAGCTTGGAAAACTGAATTACCTGTGCCCATGCTGGCATTTACAGATTTTTCCTGTCTTAGGCCAAAAACGCCAGCTCTCACATCTTCATCTGTCTTTGAGCCATCAGTATACCAGGCTTGATAGTCACCAGTGAACCGTGGCCTCTCTTTTTCCCATGAGGTTCTGTTTGGGAAGGAGACTTGAAAGTTTTTGCAGAAGTTGAATTTTGGAAGGCAGAGATCGCAGGGTTATAACCTTATATTCTCGTCCTTAGCTATTTCGTCTAATAGCGCTGAGTGAGTATTACTTGGTATAAACAAATTTTTGTTAATGATGAGCCTGACTGTGAAGATCAGAGCATCTTTCTTGACAAGAAGATGTAATGGTGGCATAACAAGCAAATTCTCCAAAGCAGCAGTTGGAGCAGTACGCATCGCTCGTGTGATACATACAAAAGCTAGTCGTTGCTGAACTTGCTGAGCTTGGCTTGAGCTGTTTTTTTGGATCGTTTTACTCCACCATATTGGTGCAACATATATGACAATAGGTCTCGTGATGGAAGTATACATCCACATGGCTAGTTCGGCACTTAGGCCCCAGTTTTTAACTACAAAGCTTCTGCTGACCCATAATGAGGCTCTTGCTTTGTTTACGGTGTTGTTTAGATGTGTGTTCCATGTGAGTTTATTATCAAGTGTCACACCTAAGTATTTGACTTCTTTTGAGAAGTTTATAGTTTCACCGAGCAGAGTAGGTTCAATTAAATTATCCCTGACTCTTTTCCTGGTGAAGACGATGATGTTGGTTTATTTAGGGTTGACTTTGAGCCCTGTTTCTCTGCACTATTTAGCTACTATATTGAGTGCTCTCTGGAGGAGTTACGATAAGGTATCTTCGTATTTTCCTCTGATAAGGATCACGATGTCATCAGCATAACCCTGCACATCAAAGCCATTTGAGCTAAGAAGTTCTAAGAGTTCATCAACCACAGTGCACCACAGTATTGGAGAGAGAACTCCTCCTTGTCGACAACCCTTTGCGGTGAGTACTCTCAGTTCTGCCGTAGCCAAAGTTGATTTCATATTCCTGACTTTCAGCATGTTATGCACCCAAGTACTTGTTGTTCCATCAACACGGTGGATATTCGGTGTTGTCAAAAGCACCTTCAATATCTAGGAAGCACTCAACTGCATATTCTTTGTTCCCCAGTGATTTTTCAATCTTGTTTGTAAGGATCTGAAGAGGATGCGTCATTGATTTCCGTGGTTGATATGCATATTGTTGCGAATGCAGCGGGTGGTCCATAAGACAACCCTCTCTGATATGCAGATCAACAGTTTTCTTCATAGTTTTTAGGAGAAAGTAGGTGAGGCTTATTGGTCTATACGGATAGATAGTCTAAAGTTCTCTCCGTCTTCTAGTTGAATTAATCTCTATTTTTGGCGATTTCAACCCTCTGTGCACCGTTCAAACGATCACCGCGTAAACTCAGCTTAGGTGATTGACTAAACACCTTTAGCGTGATTATAATTCTTTTTTATATGAAGTTTTTACGCTCTATCTCTCTCTCCACATTCTTTTAAAGAGTCACAAAAACGCTCTTTAATGATAAAAAAAAAACTTTGTGGCGAAGCCGCAAACCACTGTGGCCTGCTAGTAGAAAATAACATGAAAAATCCGTTTATAATAGTTTAAACTATGGCCAATTTCTATTTTAATTTGCTTAAGTGTCTATTTGTCATTTTTTGTTTGTGTCATTTTTTTTGTTTAAAACTCATTAAATTGTTTTGTTAGAAGTTATTTATGTCTTTTGTGGGATGACGCACATTCGACTTTCAAGTCACCCTTGCAATTTTGTGGACATATATATATATATATATATATATATACCTCAAAAGAATGCGTCAGATTAATTTCAATAAATCATAACACGTTGGCAAAGCACTCAAAGCCACGTTAGTTGGAATTTTTTTTTTGTATGCAGCAGATACTTGATACAATCAGACCAAGTTTAGGAAATAAATCAATAACGAATGTATTATTTTTCATTATTCTGCGTTTTATGTTTTCTTTTTTAATAAACTCTGAATAATGCATAAATAATGAAGCAGGTAAAGAAATACGTAAGAAGCAGAAGCAGCAAATATTTTATATTAAGAATAACAAAACGAAAGTGGTTATGATTGCTTTATATAAATGTTTGATTTATATGTTAATTTTATATACATTAATATAAGAAAAAATAAAAAAAATCATATAAAAATAATGCTCAAAAGATATTTATATGCTTTTAAGCCATTAAAGCAAGTTGTTGCATATTAATATTTGAGATAAAAGATACTTTGTTTTCTGGCTAACAATTTAAGCTCTTTGACGCATTTTTTCTGACATATTTTTATGACAGATTTATTTAGTATTATTAAATATCATTTTGCTTTGTATTCAACATAGTTTCTCTCTCTCGAAATGAACTCGTAATAACTGTCAAAGCACGCAAATATTTATATTTTATTCGAGTATACTTAGAGTATGCTTATACAAAGGATTTATGTGAACGACTGTTTGTGCAAAATAACGTGATTGATTTATTGCTGATAAAGCACAAAAAAAAAAAAAAAAAATATCAAAACGAATAAAGTAAATAAAATACAAAGTAAGGAAAAAGATAAAAAGGCACATATATTTAAGCATCATTGTACTAAAAAGACAAGAAAAGGCACAAGAAGATAATTTTTTTATATATCTTTTGTAAACTGGACTTGTTTTTCATATTTATATAAAAAACTCGACTTTAAATTGGCTTTTAAGCGCAACACTTTGATGATTGTTAAAAAAAAAATGTATAATTTTCAACTTTAACCGTTATGTGACTGACGAAAAAAAGTCTTTATCAGACTGACGGAGTATCCGGGTATTTATATATAATTTATGTAGAAAAATAGCGTGTGAATGCTTTAATGTTCGGCTAGATCGATGTTTCGTTAATTCAACAATTTAAAAAAATTTAGCTTGGCCCTTTAACCCTCCGATGAGTGACAGTTCGGAACTTCACGGCCGTGTGAAAAGGTCCCTACGGACCTTTTTTGTAAATCATGTTTTTTTCATATAAAAAATTTTTTTTTTTTTAATTTTTTTTTGTTTTTATTGTTTATAACAAAATTCTACATACAAAAATAAATTTTTCAATTTTTTTAATTTTTTTTTTTTTTTTTTGCTTAAATTTTCTTAAGACTATTATAAAAAAGTTTAAAAATTATTGTTGTTGAGCGTGTACTTCTTGTCCCCCGCCCTGTGCGCAAGTGTTGCAGCGATGTAAAAGTGTGCTATGTTCTCCGCAAACAGCGTTGCCGCAGCCGAAGCAGTGTGCCCGCATTTTCCGCTGCCGCCCGTACTCAGAACGGCAAAGGCGACATGACGGTCTACTTGACCTAGCCGCAAACGACGGTGCATTGCCTTCCATCGGTCTTGGTAATACCTGAAATGAAAAGAAAAATAATAAACAAATAAATATATATTCTATTCTTGAATTTGAAGATGTTTTTCTTACCCTGACATCGAATGCTTCCATCGCATTGCGTATCCTTGGATATGAGGTTATATGGTTGTTCAGGGCACGTTCTTCGATATTTGGTGTGGCCAATTGTTTCGTTAGCAGTAACAAGAACGACCACCGTCTGTCACTCCTTTTTATAGGCTTCATTTCGTTGTAAATCGTAAAAGCAGCAAATGCAGCGACGTCCAGCATATTATAAAACATGGCCAACGGCCATCGTTGTGTTGCTCTTTTGCAGCTGTAAGTGCCTAGCATTTGATCCATGGTATCAACGCCGCATTTGTTGGCGTTGTAATCTAATATGGCATAGGGCTTCCGCTTCTCGGTTTGCTCGTCAACGAGGCAGGTGTAGTGCATTGTGGAGAGCACGTTCACCACTTTATTTTTTTTCGGCACGTATGAGCATAACGCTATATCCCCTTCGTTGAACCCAAATAATGTACTATTGATGGTGCGCTTCGGGTTCTTCTTGAACTCCTGTGGAATGAATGTTTTGTTGTAGCGCACTGTACCAACATATGCGGTCTTCCTCCTCAACAAAATACGCGCCAAGTCAAGAGTGGTAAAGAAATTATCCACGTATATAGTACGGCCAGCATCTAAATATTTTTCCACAAGATCCAGCACTACGTTCTGCCCTTGGTTTATCTCCCGTTGTTGGTTTGGCAGTTTTCCAGAATATACCATTCCCTTCACAGGATAATATCTCTAAGAGTCGCATAACCACCATACTTTCAAACCATACTTAGCTGGCTTTGACGGAATATATTGTGTGAAGCGGGTGCGGCCTCTGTAAGGGAACAACTGCTCATTAACTGTTAGTGCTTCATGAGGAGTGTAAGCTGCTGCCAAGTTATGTTGCAACATTTGCCAAATATCGTCAATAGCCGCAGTTTTGCTGTTGATGAGTCGCTGTTGTCGAGTATTTCCATTGTCGAATCGAATAAATTGCTTTATACACATGAAGCGATCGTACGACAACGCAGCTTTGTATATTGGGCAACGCGTCGCGCCCCATAATTCCATAGCTGGTTCATGGTTTGATCTTGTGAGTCCAGCATACAAAAGAATAGCTACAAAGGCGTCAAGCACTTTCACTGCCACTGGCTTCCACTCCTTTTTCTTCGTGGGATTCGCCAAATTCCATGCAGCTGTAACCTCCCTGCCTTTACGATTTGTTTCACGTAGCACTAAGTGTATTATTTCCTCTGTCATGATTGAACGCATTATTGTATAGGGGTCGTGTATATTTCCTGTTGGTCCTGGTTTCTTTCTTGTGAAGTCGACCACGTTATGATTACGAGTGCGTGATGTTAGTGGTGCTTTTTTACTCCATTGGGTGCCATCTTTACCAATATAGTAACTTTCATTCGTTTCTTGTCCATCATTTTCTTCCTCTTCATCATCGTCGTCATCAGTATCTTCATTTAGCTCGACGTATCCTTCAGTTTCGGCATCTGACTCTTCAGCAGGTTGGTATGTGCGATCTTCATCATCCTCAATTTCATAATTATCAATTGCAGCAATATCAATTTCTTCATCCATGTCTTCGTCCATAAAATCAGCAAATCTACTATCAGCTGCACGCCTTTCATCCGCAGTCATTTGCTGGTAACGTGTACTACAGCGTACAGCAATTTCAGCAACGTCCAAATTACTTGCATCTGCCATATTTATATTTTTGTTTCTATCACACACGATTTTACTCTTCGCTGTCTAAACTTTGACTGATTTGGTTTACGAAACTACAACTTCTTTTATACTCTTTCGTACGTCTACATTAGGGATGATGATAAAAACAAAAAATTCTAAGAAAAAATTCTAAGCACAAAAATACTAAGAACAAAAAATACTAAGAACAAAATACTAATAACAAAAAATTCTAAGAACTGGTTTATTGCTAGTAGTATAAAATTAGAATATTGTGCCTTTCCTTGAAAGCAATAAAGTTCATGTCTTCGAATTTTTCTTAGAATTTTTTGTTTTTACCATCATCCCTAATGTCTTTGAGTTTAGGTCTTTGTGTTCAGAACAAGTAAATTATGTGTTGAAACAATAAAAAAATTATAATGATTATACAAGGTCCATACGGACCTTTTCACACGTCCGCGTACTATTCTCACTAAAACCTCAATAACTCCTAAAGTAATGATCCGATCGGCTTGATTTTTTTTCCAAAAGATGCGCATCAAAATACTCCTGGAATACAGAGAAACTTTGGGGGGGGGTTGTAGTGGCCAAGGTAGGAGTAATTTCAGTTTGAAAAGGCAAAAAGGTCCCTAGGGACCTTCTCACTCATCGGAGGGTTAATGTGGTTATTAATGATCAAATTCTTTCTTTTAAATTGCAAAAGGTACCCGGGTACCTCGTCAGTCACATAACGGTTAAAGTAACTGAACAGTACTGTGAAAGTAACATAAATTTGAAAAATTTGCATTTTTAGAATGAAGTTTGAAAGAATTAATACAATACTGAATTCTTAAAATTTTTATTTATACCTTTTTATGTGTCTTAAGCTTAAAGTTTATGAGCGATACGAGTTTAAATTTACAATAGCATAAATTTGACTAATCAAGAAAATAAAATTTTTTGAGAATAAAATAAAGTTGTTATACATATTCAGCTTTGGTATTTTTTCACTTGCGTGCATTTTATGGCGCCATAAAAAAAAATGTATTAAATTCTTAACTTGATTACATAAAATGTAATTTTGTCACAGCTTCAAATATTGCGCTGTGCACGTAGCACATTTGTAACATAAAATTCCGTTTTATAAAATACACGCTTTTTAAATTCTGCTCACCTACGCGCACTCATTTGTCAAAAGAGCGCTAAAGTGAAACATGTAGCTTTCAATTTTAATATGATTATATTTGATGTTAACATGTTGCTTGTTGTGTTCAATAGCCAAAGAATGCAGACGAACGTGGACATCTATTGTTGACATTGACATTGATGTTGATGTCGATAAATGTTGTAGGCGTAGTGTTGATGTATACTTAGAATACAATCAAGAAAAAACAAAAATAAATAATAAAAACGACGTTTTGAATTATGCACATTTTTGGTATCTAATCATACTAAAACTTAAAGGCAGAAAAAATAATAAATATTTGTTTAAGCAAGCAAATATTGTTGAAATTAATTAATTTCTCTTCAACTCATTTTTGTAAGAAAACCATTTTAAGAAACAGCAATTTTTTAGCATAAAGCTATTTTGATATTTATATCGAGCAATCGAGTCTAAATTATATCGTGTTATATATGTTATTTAAACGCATTTTTTTGTGCTTAATTGCCTGGCAGCTAGTCATAAAATGGTTTAGCTTTCCTGGAAAATCACAAGCAATAAATAAAAATAAAGCTTTTATTTTGAAGCTCTAACAACAATAGCAAAGTTTTGTGTAAAATAAAATATTTAGTACAACATGACGTATGAGTTACATTTAACTAATTTATTATTGATAAGTTTTTTTATAGCTTGCTGCAAAGCATAGGTATAAAGAGCAAAGCAGAACAGAACATGAACAGAACAATGAATTTTAAACAAATTTCAATAAATCAGGCAGCTGACGGGTTTTGATAACACAGTGCAGCAAAATTGTTACTTTTGGCTTTATATTCGGAATTTCCAACGGCTTAAGAAGAGTAAAGCCTTAACAATTTAAAAAAAATTGTATTTTAATTTTCTCATATACTTCGAAAGCATAATTTATTTAGAGTATATTTGGAAAAGGGGAAAAATCGAAATATTAATGCTTATAGAGTTATTGCACATAGTCGCGCGAGCCGCATAGTGTACATAGCGAGTGAATAAAATTAGTTAAAAAAAAGTCATAAATTTGTAAATTTTAATACACATAATCATAGTTTGGATTGTTATAAATGTGAATATAAGAGGATTTTGTGATATCTTTTCAGTTGTGGAAGTGCCACTCACTTCAGTTGCGGAAGTACCAAAATTTGCTTTGAATCTTTAAGTAAGTTTAGTTTTTACAGTTTAGTAGCGAATATTTTCTAATAACTCATAACATTTAAGTATAATGAATATAAAAAAAAAAACAAAATGACTAAATTTGGATTTTGTAATTTCTTTAACAAAGTAACAAAATAGCAATCTAAGAAAAAAATTTAAATTTCAATGATTTTGTTAAAATTAATGCAATAATTTCTTTCAAATCATTGATTGGGAATTGAAATTTCAAATCACAATCAATGATTTGAGAAATTGATTGCATTCATGGAGTCCAAATCACAGTGATTGCATTCATTTTTTTCAAGTCATTGATTGGGAATTAAATGATTTTAAATTGCAAATGATTGCATTATTTCACTGACTGCAGCAGACTGAAATATTTTTAGCGGCGCAAGCATTTATATACGTATGCATTGCTTGTAAAGCTCTGAGAAATTCATAAAACGATTCTATTCAACAAACAACACGGTGTTGCGTCCTAAGATTTCGGCACGAACTAAACCAACAAGCATAACAACGTCAGCAGCAACTGAATTATCAATGCATTTTTCTCATACAAAACTGTGGATTTTTCTTCTTTTCTTTTGCTATCGTTTGTAGCTTTATTAAAAAAGTGACAAAATCTAAAGTTAGATATTCGGTTTATGCACAACATAACTGATATTTTGGGATAAGTTTTATATTTGTACGATGAATATTAAAGGCTGTATTATGATGCCCTAAAGTGTCGCCCAAAAAACGTTAGCATGACCTTGAAGAAATTTGTGAAAATACCCTCATACAAACCGTGCTGTAAGACGTAATTCTACGTTAAAAGACTTATGTCTCAATAGGTTAGGTTAGGTTAGGTTAGGTAGAGGCGGCAGCCGGTGTATATGAAATAGCATACATCCGCTCACTTAGACCAGATAGGTCCATTGTGATACCGCTGCACACAGGACTTCATTCAAAAATGGAACCAACTTGAGCTCTTGATGAACCCTATTAGACGTCTGACATCAGTCGATGACAGGTCGTCAAGCACTGAAAATGGGAGATGGTTTCTTCCTCTTTCTCGTCCCTGCAGCTTCTACAGAGGTCATTTGAGATAACTCCTAACCTGTGGGCATGTATACCTATGAAGCAGTGCCCTGTGATGACTGCCACTATTGTGGCTAGTTCTGGTCTTGCCTGTGAGAGGATGGCTCTCGATCACCCGGGATCTAGTGTCGGCCAGATAAGCCTTGATGATCTGCATGTCAAGACTTCAGCCCACCTAGTGTTGGCTTCCGATATGATATTGTTACTGATTAGCAGCTTAAGAGTCGCTAACGGGATACCCGGTGGGTTCACCATAGTTGATACCGCTCGTGTCCCATTTCTAGCAAGCTCATCTGCCTTTTCATTACCTTTTACGTCTTTATGCCCAGGTACCCATATTAGGTTGATGCTGAAGTAGTACGACATTTCACCTTATGAAGCACGACATTCTTTGGCTACTTTAGAGTTTGTGGCTACTTGTTACAACGATTTTATAGCAGCCTGACTATCTGAGTAGGCTTTTTTCTTTTAAGTAGACACCTTACCCGACCTTGTCATTTATTTTTGATGCATCTGTATAAAAATATAGACACCCTCGTTTCCATGGTGCACCATTGACCCAGTATGTTCTAGGCGGAATAAGAGTACCATACCTTCCTTCGAAGAAAAACGTGTGCTTGCAGTAATCAGTCCTTGATGGAATGAATTTGAAGTTGTTAAGTATGGATGAATGACCCGTTGTCATACTCCCAGTTCTCTAAGTCTTATCGCCGAACAGGCTGCTGTCTGTTTGGCAACCAGGCCCAGTGGTGGTAGATGAAGTATGGTCTCTAAGGCTGCAGTCGGTGTTGTTCTCAGAGCACCGCTGATAGGTCTTTTGACCCTAGTATACAGCCAGTGAACGATACGATTGCTGGGTCATCGGCGTAGGCTGCCACTACACATCCATCTCTCTCCAGAGATAGCAGTATATCGTTAACTACCAAATTCCAGAGGAGTGGAGAGAGAACACCTCCTTGAGGCGTTGCTCTTGAGACAGATCTTATGGCGCTGTATGCGCCCAGGTCCGATAGCACTATTCTACTGTTGAGTACTGTTCACGCCTAGTCCGACTAGTGCTCGTCATATTGATTGTGGTGTTACCTTATTAAAAGCTCCTTCTATATCTAAGAAGGAAACCAAAGTAAACTCATTGTTTAAGACGGATTTTTCTATGGTCCCGACCAGCGTATGTAGGGCCGTTTCCACGGATTTTCCTTTGTTGTAGGCATGCTGTGAAGCCGATAGTAGTTCAGAATCAATGTTATTACGGAGATACAGATCTAAGAGGCGTTCTAACGTCTTTAATAGAAAAGACGTTAGGCTAATGGGCCTGAAGTCTTTTGGGGGTGGGTCCCTGCCATGGGTATAAAGACCACCCTTGCCTTTTTCCAAGCTGTGGGAATATGCGTTAGACTTATGCATCCATTAAAAATTGTACGAAGCCAGGGTATTATGATAAGCATAGCCTCTTGTATTTCTATAGGGTAAGCGCCGTCAGGTCCCGGTGATTTGTAGGGTTTGAAGCTGTTTACCGCCCATTTTAACTTGGTCGAAGACAGAGACGATGCCTTCGACCTCATGCTGGGGAGAGCTGAGCTGGAGCATGGGCGCACACACGGGCGCGCCACTACCAGGGAAGTGCATGTCTAAAAGAAGGTCAAGAGATTCCTCGCTAGACATTGTCCATGAGCCATCCGACCTTTTGAGGTAGCCAGGTGTGCATGGTGTAGTAGCAAGAATTTTACGCAGCCTGGATGCCTTTGAAAATTCTCAATTCCTTCACAGAATTGTTGCCAAGAGGATCTTTTAGCTTTCCTTGTTTAGGTTTTGAAAATTTTAAGAGCCACCTTGTAGGCAACCCAATCGTGTTCCGCTCTCGAGCATTTTGCTGCGTTGAAGAGCTTCCTGCAATTAGTTCTTAGGCCATTCAATACTATGTACCATACTGGTGCATGTTTCAATATGTCTGATATGTCTCAAAACTATGATTTAAATTGATAGTTTTGAATTCATAAATTAATATCTTTTTAGATAGAAATATTATAAATTACAGGATACTTAGTACTTAAAATGGGTTTTTTCAATTGAAATTTTTACAATTGATGCAGCTGGGGTCAGAGCTGAGTTTGAAATAAAAAATTTTTTTGTCAAAATGTAGGTAGACATTATTGATTATAAGCCCTCGAATATAAATATTATATATTTAAGCTATTCAAAAAAAAAAAAAAAAAATAAATAAAAAAAAAGGAAATACAATTTGAAATAAGAAGTCTTGCACACTAAATTTCAACTTTCAATTGACCGATTGGCTCAATTCTTATACCAATTTGTTTTTGGTACAAGAAAAAAAAGTTGTGTGTGGGACAAGAAAAAGGGATTTTCGTATGAAAATCAGAAAACAACACCAAAAATCATACCCCAAAACAAAAGTTCTCGTTCTGGATTTTTGTTTAAAAATCAATCTTTATTTGGAAAATCGACTGGTGGTATGCCCTTTTTTTCGCAGTTTGGCCCAAATTTCGGTACCAAGGACGATAGACCACGGCTTGAACATATCACCAGTCGATTTTTAGTATAAAGATTGATTTTTGAGCAAAAATTCAGGATGAGAACTTTTTTTTTCTGGTAAGTTTTGGGATGTGGAAATCTGATTTTCATATAAAAAATCACATATTTTCGCAATCCGGCTAAGATTTCGGTACCAAGGACGATAGACCGGAGCTTTTGAATACATCCAGTCGATTTTCTGCATAATTGTTGATTTTTAGGCAAAAATTCAGAATGAGAACTTTTCATCTTCTAACAATTTTTTTTTTGTTTTTACTGAAAAAAACAAATTTTGCTGAACTGAGTATTTTACTTCCAGGTCGTTTTACGGTATGAAGGACGATTGATAGTTAATTTAGGAAGGAATTTAGCATATATATTTAGTTTTTAAAGTTAAAATTTTATTAAAAATCTTTTCTTGTATATGTGGCGAATTCAAAATGCAGATGTATTTTGAGGCGAATTGAGCAAAAAGTTGGGCTGAAGTTTCTGGGCTATCTTCATAGAAGTTATGGAAAGTATGTGTGTCATTCATATAATTTGATTTATTTTTTGTGCAAAAAATTTTCTTATTCTTGAATTTATTCTTGCAAAACTTTATAACTTTGTAGAAAATAACTTTTTTTACAGAATTTTACAGACTAGACGTCTTAAGTAAAATCACTTAGCGCAATACATAAGATCTATAATTTTTGCCTTGATATTTTTGTTCTATATCTTCCTATTCAAAGAAGTATTTAATACTTCCATTTTTTAAAAATTAAAAAAAAAATGGTGGGCTTAAATCGGTTTTTGAAGAAAGATACAAAAGAAGAAAGTTTTCTAGGCAAAAATTGTTGATTGTATTACGCTAAAAGATTTTGCTAAAGGCGTCTAATAAGTTACTATTTAAAAAAAAAATTACTTCCTTCATTTCTTACTTCTTTAGACCTCTTTTTTGTACTTCACTTTTGAACTTCAGACTGTACTTCAAAACCATGATCAGCACCATCCACCATTTCAATAATGGTATTGAAAATTTCAAATACGTAAAATCTTGCTGCACTGTGTAACTAATGCAAACAGCATTTTAGACAAAGTGTGAAAAATCATTAAGAGTCACTCATACGCCATGTTAAACAGCTGAATTATTTAAAATGTAGCTAGCAGCTTAATGAATTTAATCAAAAATACAGAATGTTTACAAATTTTTCCAAACTGGAGCTTACATCATTAATTTTAATTTTAGTTCATTTAAAGCTGCTGCTCTGTGCTGAGCCTAATGGGTTTTGAAAGTTTCTAAATTTTTTTTTTTTTTTTTATATCTTAGTTTAGCCTTGTTTTTATGTTCTAAGCAAACAAATGTATTGCTTAATGCGTAAAGTTTCACTAAAGCCTAATATTGCTAGTTCTAGGCTGGCACACCTAAATCTTGCTACTGACCGAATGCCTGACTATCTGCTAGGCAATTAATAAGCTTTATAAATGCAGAAAGAAAGCAAATAAGGCAAGAACATAAGCATATAACAAGCATTTGTTTGTTTTTTTTATATCACTGCCTCTAAGCTGAGCTAAGCTATGAAGGAAGAAAGTTGGCTAGATTTTAATTTGCCTTTGTTATGTTTTCCGGTATTTTTTTTTTCTTGTCTGACAGTAGCTACATTTACAGGATGAGACAGGCAAGAGGGAGAGGAAAATAACAAAACAATGTTAAAGAAGTTGTTTAAAGTTCTACTCCCGCCTTACTCCCGCCACGTTCTACAGTTTTGTGTTCTTAGTCAAGTGTCTGTATAAGTGTGTGCTTATGTTTATGTTTGTTTATGTTTGTTCCTGTTAGAGGCTCATATTAATTCGTTTGCGTTTGTCTCTGGCAACAAGTGCAAAATTGACTAGCAATTAACTTATTATTTTAGTATTTGACTCATAAAAAAAAAGATTAAAAAATGGTGCTTTAATGCGCAGTGATGTGCAAAATTGTTTCAAAATAAGTACGCATTGGTTAGAAACAGCTTACATTAGATAATCAAATACAGTTTTGTATATTGTTTTGTTTAAATACATCACTTCTGCAGCAGCGATATATAAGCTACTGCTTTTAACCATGGCGTATGAGTAACTTTTTAATTAATTATTCTGTTGCTTGTTTCATTATTGACAAAAACGATTTTGTAGCACATGCTCTGCGTCTTTTTATTAATTATGTTATAAATATTCATTTTCGCACACATGTTCCTGTTCCACGAACATATTGGAAAATCATTCAAACTTTCGATTTCGGGTTGAATTTGTTATGAGACAAGCGCTTAAGAGCTGTGGATCACATTTGCTGCTTGACTTAACAACTGAACGTCAAAAGCAATGAAACTTTAGGAAATATGAGCTGCATTTTGTGTGCTTAAAAGCTGCTGCTGTAAAAGCTACGAGCCATGTTAAGCAAAATGATTTTTTTTTTTTAATTACAATTAATCATACGACGTGTTGTACCAAATATAATATAATGCATATACACGGCTACCTTAATAAATAAAAATCAAAAGTCACTGTGTTTGTTTTTTCGATTTCAATAAAATCTTGTGAATCTGTATGGTCGGTAACAGCTTGAAAGATAGAATAATTTTGAGCCCAATAGTGTGGGTTCAAATAATAATAAAAGTTTTGTCGAGATCTAAACATTTTTTTTTTATATATTTTCAACGAACATTTTGAAGTGAAAACTTCTTTAGGCGGCTTGAGCACTTTTTTGGTAGAGAGCAAAACTATAGATTCGCGATATCATCACGTTGATAGTTATATCATCACGCTGTTAGCTGCTCATTTCTGTTGCATTGTACAGCAATGCTTATGCCGTAGTTATACTATGCAAACATGTTTGGTGAGCTTTAAGTTTTTATAACCGAGGTGATTACCTACCGATTACCGAACCAAATGCCATTTACTGACTTGATTACCAACCAATCACCGAACCAATTACCGATTACCGAAGCGATTTCCAACCAATTACCGAACGAATTACCGTATTGATTATCAACCAAATATCGAACTAATTACAGATTACCGAAGTGATTTGCAACCGATTACCGAATCTATTACCAATTACCGAAGGCATTACCAAGCAATTACCGATTTCCGAAGAGATTAGTAACCGATTACCGAAGCGATTACCAACCGATTATCGATACGACAACCAACCGATTATTGACACGACAACAAACCGATTACCGAAACGATAACCAACCGATTACCGGAGCTATTACCAACCCATTACCGATAACCGAAGCGATTACCAATAACGGAAGCAATTAACAACTGACTATCGAACTAATTACCGATAAACGAAGTGATTACCAACCGATTACCAAACCAATTACCCATTACCAAAGCAATTACCAATCGATTACCGTGTCAATTACAGATTACCGATGCAATTACCAACCGATAACTGAACCATTTACCGATTATCGATGTGATTACCAATTACCGAAGCGATTACCTACCGATTACCAATTACCGAAACGATTACCAACCCATTGTCAAATACCAACGCGATAACCAACCGATTACCGATTACCAAAGCAATTACCAAACGATTACCGAACCAATTACCGATTACCGAAGCGATTACCAACCGATATCCCAAATATATACCGATTACCGAAGCGATTACCAACCCATTATCGATTACCGAAGCGATTACCAACCGATATCCCAAATATATACTGATTACCGAAGCGATTACCAACCAATTATCTATTACCGAAGCGATTACCAACCCATTATAGAGTACCAAAGCGATAACCAACCATTTACTGATTACCAAAGCAATTACCAACCGATTACCGATCCAATTACCGATTACTGTATTGGTAATCTACCCATTATCGAACCAATTGCCGATTACCGAAGTGATTTCAAATCGATTCACCGAATCAATTACCGATAACCCGAAGCCATTACCAACCATATACCGATTACCGAAGCGATTACCAACCGATTAATGAACCAATTACCGGTAACCCAAGCGATTAGCAAGCGTAACGGTAACCCAAGCGATTAGCAACTGATTATCGAAACGAAATCCAACCGATTACCGATGCTATTACCAACCCATTACCGATTTCCGAAGCGATTACCAATAACGGAAGCAATAACCAACCGATTGCCGATTACCAACCAATTATCGAACCAATTACCGATAACAAAAGTGATTACCAACCGATTACTAAACAAATTACTGACTACCAAAGCAATTATCAATCGATTACCGAACCAATTACAGACTACCGAAGCAATTACCAGCCGAAAACCGAACCATTTACCGATTACCAATTACCGAAACGATTACCAACCCATTATCAAGTACCAACGTGATACCCAACCGATTACCGATTACCAAAGCAATTACCAACTGATTACCGAACCAATTACCGATTACCGAATCGATTACCAACTGATAACCCAACTATATACCAATTGCCGAAGCGATTACCAACCCATTATCGATTACCAACCTATTATCGAGTACCGAAGCGATAAAAAACCGATTACCGATTACCGAAACAATTACCTATTACCGAAGCGTATACCAACAGATAACCGAACCATTTACAAAATGATGCTGTCATGCTGTGAACTTATAAGACAACTTTAAAATGAAAAAAAATTTTTTTTTTTTTTTTTAGACTTAACCAACACTCAGGGGATGCCCCCTATAATAGCGAAAGCATGGTGTTGATTCAAAGATGGGTGATACTTAGTTAGAGGGTGGAAAGATGGAGTTGTGTCGGTAAAGATTTGATTTAAATTTGCACAGATTGAAACTACCGGAAATTACGCTCGCAGGGAGATTGTTCCACAATTTTACTGAGCGACCGAAGAACAAATTATCTCGGTTATGCGATGTTCTATTGGGCAAAGCGGCAATGGTAAAGGGATGGGCTTGGAGAGCTGCACGAGTGGACCTCGGGAACACACGAGCTGGTGGCGTCAGGCCATGAATCTCTCCCTTGAACACTTTCCATGGTAGTACCTGTACAGAAAACGCTTAGGCAACCAACATTGCGACGATGCCCAAGAGAGTTGAGAGAAAATGAAATATTTTTGATCACCTATCAAATATATCGCACGTCTTTGAATTCAGCCCAGAAGCTCCAAATATGATCTTGAAGCCTCGGCCCAAATGTGCGAATTGCACTCTATTTTCGGCCTAATATATGAAGAATAAATCAAACGAAGATCAGATGGTAGTATATTACACCGTTTTAAAAAAACCAAGGCAATTGGTTTCATCACAAAGAGTGACCATTCCACTGAAGATCTGTTTGTATTGATATGCTCAGAACGTCAAGAGCATCTGACTCCGTAAGATCTACACCGTTCATATTGAGGGGCAATTGACCCGCTTGTGGGTTAGCAGACAACACTGGGTCATTCTAACATTAAATTTTACTCCATTAGCAAGACCACACTCGGAGATTTTTTCAAGTCATTCTTAAGTGCTCGGGCAAAGAGCAAAGAGCTCGGGCGTTTTTTAAATGAATATGAATGGCAAATGCCGCTGTCATCCGCAAACGACTAAATTGGGTTGTGAGTCAACGACAGAAGGTCGTTGATAAAAACTAGAAACAAAGTTGGCAATAGAACTGAGGCCTGCGGTACACCTGCGTTGATGGCGTGCTCTCTGGACGATATGCCGTCGACTACAACATGGATCGTTCGATTCATAAGAAAGCACGTGATCCACCGATCAAAGTTACCAACGACATCATATGCAATTAGTTTAGACTTTTGCCACACTCGGTCAAACGCCTTTGAAATATCCAGAGCAACAACTCTGCTCTCACCGAATAAGTGAACGCTTTGGTTCCATTTTTCAGTAAGGAACGCCATAAGGTCACCAGTAGAGCGGGCCCTACGAAAACCATATTGACGGTCACTAAGCAATTCAATGTGCTCCAGATAGTTCATAAGGTTGAAGTTAGTTAATTACGCTATCCATAACTTTGGCGAGCGTTGAGCATATTGCTATGGGTTGATAGTTTGCAGGGTTTGTGGCATCGCTCTTTTTTGGCACTTGCTGGACCCTTGCGACCTTTCAACAAGATGGAAATACTCGTGTTCTGTAGGAGATGTTGAACAGGTTGCGCAAAGGCTGAGCCAGGCTAGAAGCACACGCCTTAAGCACAAGTGGTGGTATGCCGTTCGGACCAGAGGCTTTGTTTATGTTGAGGTTTGCAAGGACTTTTTTAACTGCTCTCGTACAAAAATATATCTCTTGCATTACAGAAGACGTACTTTCAACAAAAGGCATTGTGGCTGATTTCTTGCTGGGTTCGCTTTATCACCCGAGTCCGTGAAGATTTGATCATATTTAAAAGAGCTGGAATAGTCGATGACGTCTGATTCTTTATTTTTTTTAACAAATGACCAAAAGTTTTTGCTCCCTTTCGGGCATAGAAGAGCCTGTTCTCTGATGCGAGTTTCGTAAAGAAACTTTTCGCAT
The DNA here is from genome assembly GCA_914767935.1 of Coremacera marginata. NCBI lineage: Eukaryota > Metazoa > Arthropoda > Insecta > Diptera > Sciomyzidae > Coremacera > Coremacera marginata. Next base: position 161,184,869 of record OU612046.1, read on the forward strand.
GATGGCGCAAAAACCTAAACCCTCTGGTTAAGTTAAAAAATATTTATTTTCGAAATTTAAAATAGTCCTTTGTAGTGCCTGTTACACTTGGAATTAGTCAATAGCCAAAAAAGTAACCACATTACCCAAACTTCTTCTATGCAATTAAAAATGTGTTTGCGGGATTTAATGTGTAAACTTTTACTCTCAAATAAAAAATAGATTGAAGAATCTCTAAAGCATTCTCCAAAGCATAAAATTATTATAAAAAAAAAAAACGAAATGGCCATCTCAGCCCTTGAAAGGACTTTGAACGAGCTTCTTATGATCTCATTTGTGTTGTGTGTGATGTGAAATGTATGCACACAAACGATCGAGAACTGGACCTACATGTTTTACGCCTACTCCAAACGGCTTGTTCTGAACAAGCTTTACATGGCAGTTTTTAAACTCTAAGGTTTGCCATTGTCTGCCGAGAGGTGACGGCCGAACAGAAAAATTAATTCAATTGAAAAAATTTTCTGTCAGATGGCGAATTCGAACCTGGCTTCTATGGCGTAAGAGTCACACACTCTACCCACTACGCCATGGCCGCCACTATAAAAATCTATTATAAATCAATTATAATTAATAGAAAACTTGAAAAAAAAATTAAAAATTTTAATTAAAACTGATACTGATGCTTATTTAAATAAATATAACATTTAAATATAATAATAAAAAATAAAATTTTTGTTACACATTAATTGAATTATTAATTAGATTATAATTTATTAATTACACTGTCCAAGCTCTTTACAAATTTCTGTTTTTTTTTTTATCTTTAGCTTAAAATCGTACAATTAAATAAGTTGATAAAATAAATAGATTTAAACAACTATCTGCTTGGTTTTTTAATATTATTAAAAGTGAACCTTTTAAAACTTTCCCAACAGCGTGTGAACCTAGCTAGTATGTAGACCGCATTGAAGCTACTAATAATCTCATTAAGTTACTCTTTTAACTAATTACTGCTCTTTTTTTTTTTTGTTTTAATTAAATTGCAAAAATTTAGAGTTGTTGACTAACAGCCGTTCAAGTCACTCTATTAGTAGGTACGCATTAATAACAGAATTAAACAAAAAGCAATAAAAACGGAAATGAAATGAAAAATTAGCTGATTAAAAGTTGCTCTCGCAAACTAGCAGCAAAGTAGCAACTAAAAAAGAACGAAAGAGTGAAAAGCACTACAACGTGATGTTTCAACGCAAAAAGTTTCAATTAGATTCAGACTTTCTGTGTATATACTGTAGTTAGGTGAATAATGGAAGGATTCAGTGTTTTGTTTGTTCGTTATGAAAGTTCTAAGCGAAAAACAAGAACATGGCAAATAAAAAAAGTAAAAAAAAATAATGAAAAATATGTATTTTTTTTTATTTTGTGTGTCATAAAGAGATAAAACAAAAATAAGGCCACACAATTACGATGAAGTTTAATAAAGACTATCTCGTATTAAATAGTAGCACGTTTGACAATAAAGCTCAAATAATAATCATAAAAAAAAACTGAAATTATGTGTGCACCAACAATAAGCTTAATTTTTAGTTTTCATGGGAATACTTTAAAGCAACAACATAAGTAAAAAAGGTTGCGTACACTCAGTATGCGCGTTTAAAGCCGCGATGGAAACTGCTCGTGGGGGTAGGGGAGCCAAATTATCGGAATGAAATAAATCAATTTCTTGTTACGAATATAAATATTTATTGCGTAAAAGCAAATTATATTTATGAAAATTATTTTTATACCAAATAAATGTAGAAAAAGTTTTTATCATTAATAATATTTCCGACTCTTAAAGTATTATGTTTGTTCCAAATAATTACAGTGGTGTGGCGTCGATAATAAAACACTTGTTGAAGTTCTATGCAGAGGGCGGAGGAGGTTAAAGGTTATATACTTTAGCTTAAGAAGTCTTAACTCTGAAAAGTTTGATTATATAAAAAATGTTTATGAATACTCGTATGTTGGTGTTATATGTGTATCTGAAAAGTGGTTTTGTAGTGATGTTATTGGCTCAGTGCTTTGTCTTAAAAATTTTACATTATTTAGAAACGACAGGCTTAATAGAAGGGGAGGTGTGGTTGCCATATACTGTCGCAATAATTTAAGTACTCATCTAGTGAGTAAATCCAATGGTGACAGTGTAGATGTATATTAATATCTGCGCATTTGAGAGCGTGACAAAAATATTTCTCTCATGCGTTTATAACCCGTGCAAGTCAAACGGTTTGAACACTTTTTTCTCAACTATTTTATTATTTATTTGTGAGGACATTAATGTAAATCTGCTATGTAACTATAATCTTACACAAACAATGTGTGATAATGTGTCAACCGTCGGTGTGTCAATTGTTAATGATACCATGCCTACGCGCTTTTCCTCTAATGATAATCCTCTTCGATTTTTTTATAGTGTCGGATGTATCTAATGCATTACTGTTTGATCAAATTTACTTTTTATCTGATCATGGCTTGATTTTTTGTACATTTGACATTAATTTGTCCCGATCAGTTACATCTAAAGTGTTGTGACATGGTTTTCTCGAAGGCTGAGGTAAAACTCAGCCTCCACCAAGATCCTGTGAAAGATCAACTAACTTTCACAAATATTTTGAAATAAAAGCACGCAGGTTTTCCAATAATTCAAATACTCCTTTTATTGAACAATTTACTAACTTAGTATCTTAAATAAGCAGCCTCAGATAGGAGTTGGCGTGGGTATTGGTGGGTTACGGTCTCAGTATTCGGTTGGTAATCGCTTCAGTTACCAGTAAGTGCCTCGGTAATCGGTTGGTAAGCACTTGGGTAATCAATTATTACCTCGGTAATCGGTTGGTCAGCTCTCTGGCACTGGCTAGTGTCTCAGTAAGTATTTGAGCACTCGGTAACCGCTTGGTAATAGCTTCAGTAGCCAGTGAGTGTCTTGGTTATCGGTTGGTAAGCACTTCAGTAATCAGTAGTTGCCTCGGTAATCGGTTGGTAGCACTGCGGTAGTCGGTGATCGCTTTAGGAACTGGTAATCATTTGGTAATCGCTTCGATAATTAACAAGTGCCTTGGTAATCAGTTGATAAGCTCTTCGGTAATAAGTGATTGCCTCAGTAATCGGTTGGTAAGCACTTTGGTATTCAGTAGCTACCTCGGGATTCGGTTGGTGAGCGCTCTGGTAATCGGTAAGCAGTTGCTAAGGCTAGAAAGGAACGCTCCTATAAAATCTTGTAATTAAAATAAATTAGCCGCAGCAGAAAGCGTTGCAGCGTTTGCCGGTGTCGCAGCCCCGAATGGTCGGTCAAGGCAGTGACGCGGTAAATAAGAAAAAGAAGAAGAAGAGAACTCGGGACGCGGTAGCGAGTACCTGCGTCGCTGCCCCGAAGAAGACCTAGGTCACTCAAGGTAGTGACGTGGCAAATAGGTAGAGAAAATAACACAAGCCAACGCAGGAAAAAAGTTATTCCCTACTAAATATAAATAAACCAAAAACCGTCTAGCACTGTCCTGAGGAAGACCTCGCTGTCGATCAGGACAGCAGCGCGGTGAACAGTTCACCGTTGCCTCGAGGAAGTCCTTGCGGTCGATCGAGGCAGATAATGTGACCGATTTTGTGGTCTCTATTTACGTGACTCGTAAAGGAAGCCCTTTGCGAACTATATTCTATTTTCCCCTGCGTATGCATATAGTGCTTGCTGGCTATGGGCACATTGATTTTGTTGTTGCCCTTGTGCAGAGTCTATTTTGGTACTGTTGTTTGTTTCTCATTTATTTTGTGTATGTCGTGTTGTTGGTAGCCTACTGGTTTGGCTAGTTGCTGTGGTTGTTGTTATATTGTGTATGTCGTGTTGTGTGTAGCCCATCTGTGGCTGATTGTATAACTTAAATATGAATCATCCATTAATATTACATTATAAATAATAATATTATTTTAACCTAACAGAGACAGAGACTAACAGAGATACCAGAAAACATACAAGCACTACTCGCTCTCGGACCTAAATTTGCACTACCCACACAACACGATCGTTTTCCTCTCTTCAAGTGCATCATAGATGGAGAAGAAAGGAGAACAAAGAAGATCAAGAAAGAGCAAGGACAAAGTTCACCACTACAATTGAAAGACACTTAGATAGCAGACGCCACAATGAAAGAGACAGGTTAATAATAGATACAGTGGAGCAGACAAAAAAATTTTTAAGCAAAAACAAAAATATTCTGATACTTAATGCAGACAAAGGAAACGTGACTGTTGCAATGGACCAAAATGAATACAAATCAAAAATGCAATCATTAATTAATGACATGTGTACTGACAAACGTTTAAAAAAAGACCCAACGTCTTCCCTGCAAGACAAAAATAATGACTTCGTGGAAAAACTTTTCAAAATGGAAACAGTCACATCGATGGAAAAAAACAAATTGACAATAAAAACAGCAACAGCACCGCGCATGTATGGACATCCTAAAATACACAAGGAAGGAGTCCCACTCAGACCCATCTGTTCCTCGATTAATTCTCCCTCACATGGACTATGCAAATATATAGCGACGATTTTAAAGAATCTGACATTGGAGTCCAAATACAATGTAAAGGATGCGGTTGAACTCAAGAGAAGATTACGTAATACTAGAATTACTGACGATGAAATATTAATATCTTTTGACGTTATTTCACTGTTTCCCAACTTACCCGTTAATTTTGCCAAGGACACCATTAAGAAAAAATGGAGTATCATCAAAAAACCACACAGCGATACCTGAAGAACTATTTTTTTACATTTTGACTTTTTGCCTAGGTAATAGATATTTTAAACATGATGAAAAGGTTTTTGAACAAAGAAAAGGAATGCCTATGGGCTCACCCCTATCGCCTATTATAGCGGATATAGTTATGGATGAACTACTAGACACGACCATGGAATCATTGCAAGAAAAACCCAGGCTCTTAACGAAATATGTGGAAGATTTATTTGCTATTATCAAACGAGACGCTATTCAAAAGACTCTAGACACGCCGAATAACTTTCACAAACAAATACAATTAACAAAAGAAGAAGAAATAGGTAACAAACTACCTTATCTAGATGCCCTTATAATAAGGGAAAATAACACCATCAAAGTAGATTGGTATCAAAAACCCACAGCATCTGGACGAATCATTAATTATTATTCAAAACATCACAGACGTATTAAGATAAACACAACCAATAACTTCATCAATAGAGTACTTAGCATTAGTGACGAAGAATTTCATAAAGTCAATATTAAACAAATTAAAAATATACTAAGAGAAAATGATTTCCCAAATAAACTCATTGAGAATTTGACACGTTATAAAAGAACTAAAAAAACACCAGCTAACCATGAAATTAAAGAAAATCGAGAAGGAAAAATTTATAAATCTGTGATATACATACCACAACTCACAGAAAACATCGCCCAATCTGACATTTACAACAAGGACCTTATTCAATTAGCCATGAAAAACAACAACACTCTCGATCAACTTTACAGCAAGACAAAAAATAAGATAGGAAAAAAGGACAAACATAATTTAGTATACAAAATTGGATGCAAAGGTAACGGTATTCAAAAATGTGACAAAGTTTACGTTGGGACGACTAAATTAAAACTCCAGACAAGAATGGCAGGACACAAATCTGATCAAAAAATTACACTTAAGCCCATGGAACAGAAAACAGCACGAAAGCTCAACACATAACAAACTTGGACGACGCACAATGGGGTATTTAATACTCAAAAACGCGATTAGTTCAAAAAATCAAATTAAAGATAACCAATAATAATTGGTACCGATTTAAAGAGCATAAAAATCTACGTCACTGTGTGAAAGAATAATCGAAAATAGTTTACTGTAATTTTAAATTTGATTGTTTTTTACTTTTGTGCAGGCATGCAGGTGAGAATCAAGAGTTTATTGTTATTTTAGCGCGATTGTTTTTTTAGTAAAATAAAAGTTTTAATTTATTTTTGCAATGCAGCCTTCTACTTCTGGTATTTTATGAACGTTTTGTGAAAATCGTTATTAAAAATAGCATTTGTAAATATTTTTAATGTTTTTTTGTAATTAAGCTTTAAAAATCAGTGTTTTTCGGTATATAGTATGTAGCAATATAGTTGTGATCAAAGTGAAATTTATGTTGCAGATATCTCACAAGTGGATGAATGTACCGAATTTTTTTATTCAAAAATCATGGACGCAGTTAAAGTATCAGTTCCAAAAATAATTCCCAAAAACAACTGTACCCAAATTCCTCCCTACATTGTTAACTTAATTAGAATAAGAAATTGCTATCGACGTGATTGGAGTAGATATCGACTTCAAATAGATTACAATGTTATGCACAGATATTCAGTTCTTATTCGTGATGAGTTAACAAAAGTTAGAAATAGAGTCTGGAATGAAAAAATTAGTAAGTTAGATAAATGCTCAAAACCTTTTTGGAAAATTTCGAAGCTTTTAAGAAAGAAATTTGTGTACATTCCGCCACTTGTTGAGGATAATAAAATAATAGTTTTGAATGAAGATAAGGCGAATACTTTTTCTCGACATTTTTTAAACAATCATCTCGTATCTGAGAGCATAGGTTTACAAGCTCATACTGACTTGGTTAGTGAAACAATTAGGCAATTTAACACCATTGAGTTAGATACTTGTGATGCTGAATATGTCTCTGTAGAAGATGTTAAAAATATTATTAAGGAATTACATCCAAGAAAGGCTTCTGGGCTTGATGAAATCAAGAATTTTATGCTAAAGCAGCTGCCAAAAGTTGCTTTAATATATGTAACTTTTTTGATTAACTGCTGCCTTAAATTGCAGTATTTTCCTGATACTTGGAAAGTGGCAAAAGTAATCCCTATTAACAAACCTGGTAAACCTCTTAACAACGCTGGCAGTTACCGCCCTGTTAGTCTACTTAGCAGCTTAAGCAAAGTTCTTGAGAAAGTTATAAAAATTAAGCTATGGTTATTCATCGAGCGCAACTCCATTATTCCCAATGAGCAGTTTGGATTTCGGAGTTTTCATAGTACTGTTGATCAAATTAAAAGAATCCACAATCATGTTAAAAAAAATTTCAAAGAACAAAAATCTACAGCTTTAGTATTGCTTGATGTTGAGAAAGCATTCGACTCCGTTTGGCATAATGGGTTACTTTTTAAAATGATTGAGTATCGTTTTCCCCTATATGTTGTTAAAATCGTCCAAAGTTTTCTCACAAATCGGTATTTCTGTGTTTGTTTAAATGATGTCCTTTCAGAATTTGTTATGGTCCCATCAGGAGTTCCACAAGGCTCTGTTATCGGTCCACTACTCTACCTAATATATTGCTCCGATATGCCAAAACATGCTAGCTGCGATTATGCGGCATATGCCGATGATACCGGCATTTTCTATTCGCATACATTTGGTCAAGTGATTGTGACTGAATTGCAATGCGCACTAGATCAGCTGCAACATTTTTTTATTAAATGGAAAATAAAGCTAAACGCCACTAAAACGCAAGCCATATTTTTCTCAAGAAAAATAAAACCTTGCTACTATCCAAGCTCGGAGCTCCAATTAGGTAGCTTTAGCATTCCATGGTCTGGAAATGTTAAGTATCTCGGTGTTATTCTAGATAAAAAACTAATATTTCGCGACCATGTTAGCAACATTATAAATAAGTTCAATATTGCAAAACACTTGCTTTATCCATTGATAAATAGGAACTCACAACTTAGCAATGAGAATAAGATTATTTTAGTAAAAGTTATTTTTCAATCAATTATTTTGTATGCTTGTCCTGTATGGGGCACCTGCGCAAAAATGCATACCAAAAAATTGCAGATTTGTCAAAACAAATTGCTTAAAATGACGCTCAAACTACCATGGCATTACTCCACAAAAAAGCTTCATGAAAAAAATAAAGTTAGTTTAATATCTGAATGTATTTCTAAAGCAATTGAAAGGTTTAGGATACTGAGTAGTATGTCAGATAATAGTTTAATAGCCAATTTATACCATTCTAATAGTTAAATAATAGTCCTTTATATATTTATTTATTTATAGCGTTACATGTGTATATAATATGTGTTTTCTGTATATATATGTGTCTTATTTATTTATTTATTATACATTTTGTAATTAAATGGTTGTAAATTAATTTATATCGTTCATTTCATTTGTTACGAATTATCAGTAAATTTGTGTAAACTTATTTTTTCTTTTTTTTTTTTTTTGTATTCAATGGAAGGTTTTTTCATGTAGTTTTCCTTCTAAATTTATTCATTATCAAAACAAAATCCTAATTTCCTGTTATATCTTTCATATAATTTTTTAGTTGCAATGTATATAAAATACCAAATCTCTGTAAATTGTGCAATAACTTTAAGATTTTTATAACGTTTTTTTTTTTTAACTACAAATAAAGAATTAATGTTAATGTGATGTCAATTTTTTTTTGTGATAAGTGAACATTATTAAAGTAATTTCAAAAATAAAAATTTAGCCTTTTTTGCCCCTTTTTAAAATATTAATTTTTATATACATACATACATATGAGAGCGCACTTCATATAAATGTATACAAGTGCTTACTTTAAAAAAAATATAAATAAAGAAAGAAGCAAAGAAGAAAAACAAAAAATGCTAAACAATATTTGTTATGTTGACGTCTTTATTTTAGAGTGCAAAGTGTCAGTGCAGTAGTTAGAATTTATCTCTTGGGGGTCGGTGGAGAGTAGATAGTATATACATATACTTATGATATATATGAAATTTAAATGTGAATGTTCGTATATTGTGTTTTTCTATTTTTATAACGTTACTAGAGCGTGTTTGTACAAAAATATGTTTCATTCAATGTGATGGTTTTATCTTTTTTGCGTGTTATTACACGCAAATATATTTGCTCATGATAAAAAGAGTGAAATCTAATTCAAGGCCTGGAAAAATGTTATATTTATTTCAGGAACAAGTTCAAGTGTTCTTTATTTTACTCGCCAAAGTCTATGCGACATCATGAATAATTCCGGTTTTAGTGAGCTTAAACACAAATTTGAATTTCTTCGAGAAGAAATTAAAAGGCGAACTGGGGTTTCAGAAGACAATATGGCGAATTTTAATGAGACACTTAATTGCTTCACATATCAATTTAAAACTCGCTGGATCGAATCTCATAGAATGGAAGAACGTTTCTTAAACTCGAATAAAACTTGGTTGAATTCTTCGATTGGTTTCGTTTCGTACATAAGAACTAAAAGAGGCCGCAAAGAAGTTTCATTTGAAGAATGTCTAGAAACAACCAAGCGCAAAAAGACTAAAGTACTAAGAGAGGCTACACCTCTACCCATGCTAGTACATGCTACAAAAATGAGCTTAAAATCTGCTGGACAGTTAGAAGCGTCAAAACTTTTGCAAGATATAACAACATCACCGACCAGGGCGATAAAATACAAAAAAGGTTTAAAAAGTGCGTTGCAAAAGCAGCAAATGTCGAAGGAAGATGCATTATCTGTCATAGTGGAAGCTAAGCTATCACGCCATCAGTATAATATCATTAGACATTCAGCTCCTGATAAATTTCCGTGTTATACCTACATTCAGTCAGCGAAAAAAGAGTGTTATCCACGAAAGGAATGCATTAAGGGGGTCCTCTGGTAATCTATGCCAAATTTTAGCCTTTTTTCAAAATATTGTGGAAAGAGAACGAGTAAAGATATTTTCGTTCCGTTTTTTGATTTGGGTAGCTTAATTTATTGAAAAAAATACAAAATTTTGAAAAAGTGAATTTATGGACCGTTCAGAAAGTTCTCGGCCTGGTAACGAGGTTCTCCGGAAAAAAGGTGGGTCCAAATTGCGCACGATTCCGAGTGTAAACATCGTCTGAAAAAAAAAAAAAAAATATTCAGTTACTTAGAATGAATGTCCCTATAGCCCCTACCTCGAAAACAAAAATCGAAATTTTTTTAGGGGAGGAGCCGCCACTTTGAAAATGAAAAATCGAATTTCGACCTTTTTTTTTGTAGTCTAGTGTAGAAAAAAAATAGTAAACATTATTTTTTCGGCAAGTTTGAGGTAGGGGCTATAGCGGCGTAAATTCTGCGTCGTTTCATGCCTCATATATCAAAATCGGTCAAAAACTGTTTGAGTTATCGTGCGCAAAGTTTTGAAAAACATGGTTTCGAGAAAAACGCGTTTAAAGTTTTGACTTCAATTTTGAGGCACACAAATGACATTAACACATATTTTTTTAATACAATACTTACGAATATTAATCGGCAATTCCAGCCCCATAAAGTGTGCCTTCCTCCATCTCATAAAACGAGTTTTCCATGGCTTTTTGGGCTCTGCGGGCTGTGCGACCCTCTTTCGATGATGCGTACGTTTTTAGCTCTGAGCGTTGAAGTCGTTTTCCGTCGCGAGATTCAGCATACATCTCGGCTTGTGGGCCGATGACAATACCCATTGTTGACATTATTTTTAAAATACTTGTGAAGCCTTCGTTGAAAATGCAGGTTGCCAGAAAATTTGCGATTTCGACTGTGGTAGCACCACAGTGGATATGTTTCGGCGCAAAGGTCCACAAAAGCGAGTTGAACGATTCGTTACAATTTTGCGTTTCACCTCCAGTGCATCGGTTGAGAAGATCGTCGGATGATAACGCTTTGTATATGGGCTTCATTACTTGCAGAACCTTTCCATCAAGTGGGGCGTACGTGTGGTGAAATGAGGCTAATGAGCCTTCTGCTGCTGACTTTTGATAGGCGCACCAGCTGGACTCACCAGGTGGGCAATACATATGTTGTGGATTACTATCACTTGAACTTTTGTGACAATATGTTGACCATATTTCTTTTCTCATGTTTTCCACAGAGTCCTTATTACGTCGAATAGCAAGTCCATAGTAAGTAGTCAGCTCGCTTATGACTTTGTCTGTCAGTTTGCCAGTGCCTTTTCCACCGATGCCTTTGTTTTCTTTTTTGGCCTTGCGCAGCCGTGTGCCCATGCGTTTTTGCACGTGAGCGATGCACTCCTTTTTTGTGACAACGGGGTCGCCGTTATACGGATCAAGGTCTATAATGGCCTTGAAGGTTTTGCTGTCGCCATCGCCAATATATTTTTCATATTTTATGCCATATTTTTCGATCGATGAGGCAAACATTTCCTTCACGGCATCTACCTCCATCTTGCCCGCACTCCCACTGTGGTTGTTTGTGCATGTTTTCTGGTGCGATTCGTACCATTCTTCGAAGTCTGCAGAGTCATTTTTTTTCCCCACATTTTGCATGCCTGGCAAAGGCTTGATTTGACAACGGAGTCAACCACTTTTTTGGTATGTTTACCGACGAGCGTAGTGACACCAAAAAGAGACGAGAATCCCCGTTTTTTCCAGGTGCCATCCCCTGAAACGGTCAGCAATGAGGAGTCACAGTTAGGATTTTTTTCTTTCTGCTGTTCCTGCTCTTCTTTAACCGCATTCAACAGGCACTGCTTGTAAACTGCTTTAGCAGACACATGCATGTTTTTCAAGGTGCCATAGTACGCATCAAGGCACAATCCTTGGCATATGTCCATTAATCCGCAGAACATATTAATACCTTCTCTCCCTATTCCAAGCAATCTCATGGCAAATATCAACCGGCGATTTACAACAAAAGATTTACCGACCACCGGCGAAGAATTAATATACTGTGTAGCTTTACATTGGCACTGCAGACTCACTTTGAAGCCGACTCCACGCATACATGTTTTTCCAAATCGAATTTTTTGTTTACATTGGGCGCAGATAACCAGAGCAGCAAGCGTTTGGAAAAATGAAAAAAATTCCAAGAAACAGAACTGGAGGTTGTTTTCGATGATGACTTCATTGTCTTGCGTTTTCTTCAATTTTTTGGCCGATGTGCTGGCAAAGTCGGTGTCCTCTACTTGGGAGTGCTGGTTTCCACGGAAATGCCTGTTTTTTGTTCGATACGCGTACTTACGCGGCGCGTTTGGGTGGCTTTTTTTATCCATAGCAAAAAAAAAAACACAAAACGATTTTTCTTTTATTTTACAACAGCAGTTATCGCGCACGCGTAGCTTTCAGCGTTCGAAAATAAACTGAATCTCGTTCGTTTGCTTCTTTCATGTGAACACCTGGGCTCAAAATCATTTCAACCCCTAAATCAAAACATGCATGTATACATACTACATGTATACATACTGTGTGTGTATATTTTGTAATATCAATACATATTTTGGAAGAATTCCACAGAATTTTCGACTAATGACTGCAGGCAAATAAACAACTTTGCTGATGCGTTATTTTGACGAAAACATACCTACACAAAAATGCCTGTATCTCCTAAACTATTTCGAATTTTGAAAAATCCTTTTGGGAAAATGTTTTTGAGTATCTGAGCAATAGAAATATGAAATATAGAAAAAAAATCGAAAAAAATTTTTCGGATTACCAGAGGACCCCCTTAAAATATGTGAAACTTCTGTAAACGTGAGCTTGCAAGCTTTGTTAGATCACACTGTCCAACGCATTTTGATATTGCAAAAAGGTGTTTTAAGTACTCTTCAAAACAAAAATTTTTCCAATTTGTGCTTGTTTTCGAAATGGGGTTTCGATGGGAGCATTGGCCACAGCTCATACAAACAAGCATTCCATGGCGAAGATGCAAGTGATTCAGCTGTATTAATAACTTGTATAGTTCCACTCAGATTGCTTTCCGGAAATGAAGTAATTTGGATGAACCCTAGGCCCTCGTTCACAAGGTATTGCAGACCTCTGAAAATTGAATTTATTAAAGAGTCTACCGAAGCTTCTAAAAAAGAAAAAGCAAGAGTAGATGAAGAAATTGAAAATTTAACAAATTCTGTTGCATTTGTTGAGAATCAACGCATGGAAGATTTTCACAAATTGATGTTGGTAATGGTAGACGGAAAAGTCTGTAACGCGCTTACTGACACCAAATCTACTCTCGTCTGCTATATATGTGGCGCAAGCAGTAAAACTTTTAATCAAATTGACGACATGGTAAAAAGAGAGATTAAAACTGACAAACTTCAATTTGGATTATCCATCCTTCATGGATGGATTAGATTCTTTGAGTGCCTTGTCCATCTGTCTTATAAATTGCCAATAAAGCAATGGCAAGTAAGGTCACAAGACGATAAGGAAATTATTTTACAAAACAAAGCTCGTATTCAAAAAGAATTTTAAGAAAAAATTGGCTTAATTGTTGATTGCCCAAAACCTGGCTTTGGAAACTCAAATGACGGCAATACTGCCAGAAGATTTTTCCAAAATGCTGAAATTTCAGCAGAAATTACAAATATCGATATTGCCTTAATAAAAAAGATTCATACATTGATGATTGCGATTTCAAGCGGCCATGAAATCGAAGTTGAAAAATTTCGTGAATTTGCTTTAAGTACTGCTAGATTGTTTATAAAGGGTGATTTTTTAAGAGCTTGATAACTTTCTTTTTAAAAAAAACGCATAAAATTTGCAAAATCTCATCGGTTCTTTATTTGAAACGTTAGATTGGTCCATGACATTTACTTTTTGAAGATAATTTCATTTAAATGTTGACCGCGGCTGCGTCTTAGGTGGTCCATTCGGAAAGTCCAATTTTGGGCAACTTTTTCGAGCATTTTTTTTGTTGCCAAAAATGGAAGAACTGAACTTGGTTGACATGTGGTTTCAACAAGATGGCGCTACATGCCACACAGCTCGCGATTCTATGGCCATTTTGAGGGAAAACTTCGGAGAACAATTAATCTCAAGAAATGGACCGGCAAGTTGGCCACCAAGATCATGCGATTTGACGCCTTTAGACTATTTTTTGTGGGGCTACGTCAAGTCTAAAGTCTACAGAAATAAGCCAGCAACTATTCCAGCTTTAGTTGCCCAAAATTGGACTTTCCGAATGGACCACCTAAGACGCAGCCGCGGTCAACATTTAAATGAAATTATCTTCAAAAAGTAAATGTCATGGACCAATCTAACGTTTCAAATAAAGAACCGATGAGATTTTGCAAATTTTATGCGTTTTTTTTAAAAAAAAAGTTATCAAGCTCTTAAAAAATCACCCTTTACAACTATATCCCTGGTATTGTATGCCTCCAACAGTGCATAAATATTTAATACATGGACCCGAGGTAATATCTTTTGCGTTATTGCCTATAGGTCAATTATCTGAAGAGGCTCAAGAATGTCGTAACAAAGATTTTAAAAACTTTCGAGAGCATTTTTCGAGAGCATTTTTCTCGTAAATGTAGTCGACACATGGGCAACGAAGACATTTTGAACAGGTTCCTGATCACTTCTGATCCCTTAATATCTGGCAAAAGGAAGCTGTAAAACTCCTGAAATGTGCTGATGATGATAATGATGATAATGGCGATGATGATGATGATGGTGATGGTGATGATGGTGATAGTGATGATGATGGTGATAATGAAGCTGATGTTTTTGGTGGTTTTGTAAATCAATCAGATGATTACTGATTTTCAATTAACACAAAATTTTGAAGTTTTATTGATTTTTATATTATACATTTTATGGATTATTATGTTGTTAATAAAAAAAAATGCAACTGAATTATTCTTTTTCAAAGCTTTATTGTACTTTTTTAAAGTTAATTTACTAAGAAAATATAAAAATTGGCTTGTCAGAAGACTTGGCTGATTTAATCGCGTTTTTGGCTATCGAATGTGCCCACTGTGCGACGTGGAGATACTACAACAAGAGAGTAACTACCACAAACGAATGACATTAGAAATGCTACACATCATTAACGTTCCGTTGGAGAAAAGACTAAACTACAAAGTGGACACCGAAAAATGCGCACAAACATATAGACATCTGTTAACGAAATATGGACAAAAGAGAAACCAAAGAAACCATAAACAAATCTCAAATAATTTTGGAGTGCAACCAATAAACACAAATCTGTCGCAGCCTACTTAGTGCTTAGTGTAAAATTTAAAATGTAATTTCTAAACATTAAAATAATCTGTGTACTGTGTTTATAATTACTAATACGATATATTTGTTTTATATAAGCAATCGGTTTTGTGATTTATATTGTTTCTAATGTTGTAATTTTTGTTGTTTTAATAGTTCTCCTGATGATGAACTCTCGATGACGGTTCGAAATATCGAGTTAAAAAGGAAAAAATAAAACAGACCTAAAGCCGAAATAAAAACTATTTTTCATTTAATATTATTATATCAAACACATATATTATATATCTATAATACACTTATTATAATTCTATGATTTTATTTATTATAGAGAAGTTTACAGTAATATTACATTATTAATTATAATATTATTTTATCAAGTAGATATAATCTGTGTAATTAGTATGAAATATAAATATTGTTAAATATTATTTTGTAACGCCATGTTACAGTGTTTTCTTACCATGATTTTACGCCCATAGACTCACAAGCTCTACGTCATGCTCTACTTTTAATTCCACGGAATGCTCTTTGGCTTTATTCAAGTGTTGAAAGAAAATTGTCGTTATTTATTTATCAAATAAATAGACTTTTTATAAAACATTTCCCTATTAAAACTGTTACTATCAAGAATACATCGTGTCCTTGGCTTACAAGTTGCGTTGAAAATGCACTAAAAAAAAGAAATAGGCTGCGAAATGTTTGGAAAAAGAATCCTACACCAGAGAAATGGGAAAAGTATAGGTGTGCCAGAAATGCATACATTCAAATAATAAGTCAATCCAAATCTCTTCCGACAAAGGTTCTATGGAACAATTTAAAAATCTAAGCATTGGTTATAAGCAAAACGTTGATTGTCGGATAGATGCTGAAACTCTTAATGATTTTTTTATCTCCAACACACAAGTGTCTCGAAATAGCTTGAGAAGTTCCTTTGAATTTTCAAACCTTCTTTCCCATTCTCAACCATCATTTCAGTTTTCTACGGTAACGCAAGATGATGTAGCGCAAAAAGTAATGAGCATTAATACTAATGCCATTGGTGAAGATAGCATTAATATAAAATTCGTTAAAATTATTTTAGTTCATGTGTTAAGCCTTCTAACCCACATAGTAAGCCACTGCTTCATGACATCTTGCTTTCCAGTTTCATGGGAAAGTGCGTTAGTAATACCAATTGCGAAAAAGCCACATCTTGAGAGGCCAAAGGACTTCAGGCTTGTCCGTCTGTCTGTCTGTTAAAGCATCATGCGAAAGCCACTGGATGGGTTTAAATGAAACTTGGCATCTAGGTTCCTTATATCCCCGGTCAACATATAGGCTACTTTTTATCCAGGAAAAAAGGTTGGACCCGGTAGAGGGCGCTGCGATCGGGTTCCAGGCATTCTTTTTTTAGCTTATCTCCGAAACCGTTTACCCGACTTGCAAGAAAATTTGTAAGTAGAGCTTTTCGGATACGGTGAGTTTTTATAACTAATTTACTCTGTTCTATCTCGAACACCAGATGGTGCTGTAGTACAAATATTTTGGAAATGCTCGAAAACCTCCAACACCGTGCATTCGATTTGCATGAAAATTAGAATCTAGAAGTTTTCTGATACGGTGAGTGTTTTGGACTTAACTTTTTTGTGCTATCTTGAACACCAGAGGGCGCTGTAGTACAAATATTTTAAAAAACGTCGAATAACTCCTAAGCCGTTTATCCGATTTGCATAAAATTTGGTATATCGAGGTTTTCCAAAACGGTGAGTTTTCATGGCTTATATTCTTTGTTCTATCTTGAACACCAGAGGGCGCTGCAGTACAAATATTTTAAAAAACGTCAAAAAGCTCCTAAGTCGCTTATCCGATTTGCTTGAAAGTTTTTATATAGAGATTTTTAAAAACGGTGAGTTTTCATGATTTATAAACTAGGTTTTATCTTGAACACCAGAGGGGGCTGTAGTACAAATATTTTAAAAAACGTCAAAAAGTCCAAAAAGTTCATTCGATTTATATGAAAATTTGTATGTAGAGGTTCTCGAACACGCTGAGCTTTTTTGACTTACCCTGTAGGAAAATCAACTAATTTAAAAGTAGTTGATAAAGTAGTTTTTTGTCAACCACAACTAGTTGAAATTCTGACTTTTTTCCATAGAACGAACGAACTTATTTTGTATGGTGATGTCCGCTAAATAAGTCAATTGACTGTCGTCTGCATATATTTTCAACTACTTGTTAAATTAGTTACATTTAAATACTTTTTTTAATTGCTTTAAAATAACCAATTGAAAACTATTACTGATGGCCAAAAGTTAATAATATTTGATGAAGTAACATGCTTAAATATATATAAGCTTGTAATCTAATAAAAATTTTCAATTAAAACATGCCAACATCAGAGTAGTTGCCGCTTTAATATAATTCATAGTAGTTTATCAATCACTGGTTTTTAAGTAGTATTTCAATTACTTCATATATTGAAGTGGATGCCGCCTTAATATAATTCAAAGTAGTTCATATACTGGTTTATTTTAAACTAGTTTTTTAATTAGTTGTTTTTAAAAACAAGTTAGTTTGTTCCTATAGGGTATCTACTCTGTTCTATCTCGAACACCAGGGGGCGCTGTAATACAAATATTTTGAAAAACCTCGAAAAACTCCTAAACCGTGCATCCGGCTTGTATGAAAATTGGAAAATAGGGGTTCTCTGATACGATGAGTGTTTTGAACTTATCTTTTTTGTGCTATCTTGAACACCAGAGGGCGCCTTAGTACAAATCTTTGGAAATCGTGAAAAACTCAAAAAATGCTCATCCGATTTGGATGAAAATTTGTAAATAGCGATTTTCGAGTATGGCAAGAGTTTTGGTGCTATCTTTTTGGCTCTTTCCCGAAACTAGAGGGCGCTGTTATACAATTTGTACGTGTGTATGTTATTAAACTGTTCCTTAACGGCTGCACTGATTTTGATGAAATTTTTTGTGTGTGTTTGAGTGGATCCCTTGATAGTTCGGATTTACAATTGGACCTGGTAGGTGGCGCTGCATTTTGTTTTTATAGCTTATCTCCGAAACCGTTCATCCGATTCACATGAAAACTTGTTTATAGAGGTTTTCGGATACGGTAATGTTTTTTACGACTTATCTACTCTGTTCTATCTTCGAAAAAGTCGAAAAGTAGAAAAAGTAGAAAGCCGCTCATACGTTTTGGATGAAAAACTTTACTAAAGGATTTTCGTGTAAGGCAACTGTTTTGGCGTTATCTCTTTTGCTCTGTTTCGAAAACTAGAGGGCGCTGTTGTACAATTTGTACGTGTGCATTAGAGCGTATCATCAAAACTAACCTCTTTTTGACACCGACTCAATCGCTAGACATTCAAAAGACATTTTCAAAAAAAAATTTTTTTTTTTTAAGTGGTCCCTATGGTGCTATTTTGATTTTTTCGTTATATCTTTGGTGTTTTTCATCCGATCCGGAAAAAAATTTATGTGTGTGCTTGTTGATGTAATGCAAATAAACTTTTTTTCCTCAAATGTTTTTTTCTTAGACTTATTGCACAATCTATCTCAGTTCCTACTATGTCATCATGTTCCAAAAATACCAAAAAAACGAAAGCTTACAAAAAAATCATTATAACCATGGGAACAAATGAAATCGAAAAAATGCATTTTAGAAGCACTTCCGACCGATTATATGCAAATAATAACACTTTAATATCATAAAAAATTGTTTTTTAATCTTCCAAATCTTTTCGAGATTCAAGGTAGCTGTAGCGCTCGCAACTATCAAGCTTCGCGAAAATGTGCCCCTGACTGGTGCACAATTTGAACGAAACGCTCCGTGTTTTGCGAGTGGAAAAGATAATCTGTTGAAAATATAACATGAAATATACGATTTAGATTTTAAAGTTAAATACGCATAGATTAATTTATTATACAAGTATGAAAGTGTATTGCAGTGCGTACCTGGAATTTTAATCAATTGATCAGAATATTGCATATCAGACAGTTGGTCTTGGGTGTGAAATTGAAGGCATGGTGGCTCAGTGATCTCAAATTGTGTCCAATCAATCATTTCGGTGTAAATGTTGCTGCTGTAGTTGATGTAGGGTTGGTGCTTGGGCCCACGAAATTGCCGAATTCGACCAGGCGCGTTTAAACGTGCTTGCAAAATTTTGCTGTATCCATCTGCACGCACCGTTGCATCCGGATCAGTTATCATAGAAAGTAATATATTTTCATGGTGAAAATAATAGGCATTGCTTTCGATGGTTGGTTTGATGGCTAACTGAACGTAGTTCGGCAAATCACGTATCCATGAAATGTACTTAAAGACATTGCGGCTGCCATGAATGGCAAGTGGCTGGCTTTTGACTAAAAACCAGAATGGCGCATACACTCTGACCACGAACATAGCAAGATCTCTTAATTTCTGGGACGGCTGCGCTTGCGTTACGTACCAGCGCAAGATGCGAGATGCTGTTGTAAGCCATCGCGCTGTACTGGTAGCACCGGGCTGTTCGCTGGCTAAATTCTTACCACAGTGGCCACTATCAACCGCAAGAACCATGCGGTATAAGTAACTTTGATCGCTTCGTATTAGCCACGTATCAATGTTTGAAGGCATTTCACCCATTGATATTGGCTCGAAGTTCGGTAGCGGCTAAGAAAAAACATAAACAAAGCATAAATAAAAATTATACAAGCAGAATGTTATTGAAATTCAATTTCAAACATACAGGAAAATCCATGCAGCAATTTATTCCAACACCGATATCTCCTGGCCACAGCCCAGAACCCTTCTGTTTTCCAAGCCATGTTCTAAGCAGAGCAGTAAATGGCAGCTCGTTGAAATGGAACAGACAGATGAACCATTGCAATGGTCTGCGCAAATACGATTTCAAATACGTTATGGCACCCCCTTTGTAGCCAGTGTTTGTGACTGTGCCATCACAACTGATCGCTACTAAATTGTCTAAATTGTAATTGTTTTTCTGCAAAAAATCCACAATTGCAGTTTGGATACCTCTTGCGGAACCTTCCGAAGGTGTAGCGTATCCGATAAATTTTGAATTTGGTTCTTTCAAAATTGTGATGTGCTCTTCAATTTCTATGACATTGCACGTCTTTAGAGTTCCCTCTTTTTTTCCATCGAATGAGATGCACGTTAGTAACTCATGGCATTGTGCGGCTGTTTTCGCTTCCTTTCGGAACTTTTGCCTTTCACGGAAAACTTTATTTTTATCTATAACGATGTCTTCAAGTATCTTCAGCATTTGTTCTCGTACGTCAGCGGATACCGACTCCTTTGTGGCAATAGCATCTTGTAAATCCTTGATAAGCATCGAGGCGTGCAAAGCACCATGGCGGTTTGATGTATCGCTCCGATCTAGTGCAGAAGAAAAATACCTCAAGCGGATGTCGGATACTTTCAATTGAACGGCTACCATCGGTGTATCTGCGTCCTCCAACTGACTACTTTCAAATTCGTAGTCCTCTTCACTGTCGGGTGTCGGAGCATACTCAGTTGCACTGCATGCAGCTGTAGCACCTGTGTCTGCAGTGAATACACTCGCGGAGACATCATCATCACCCTTATCCAGCAATAAACGCAAACGAGCACCACATTGGTCAATAAAAAAACCTTTCACATTTTCTGGTATTTTGTGTTCATCGGCACACACGCACGGAAAATCATTTTCAATGGAGCACTTACATCGCGAAATACGGAAAAGGGTATCCCAATCGTTCGCATGGAACATCCGAGGGTTCTTTGTTTGAAAAGACGATTTCATAAGCAAGTCTGTAATCATTTTACGATTATATGTTCTGGACACTCTTGGAATTTTTGCGTAACGCCACAATTTGGACACTTCTTCGAACACTTTTTCGGTGAATGCACTGCGTTTGATTTTTGAATCTTGCTGTAAAAACAACGCGTATTCCACAGCATTTCTTTTTGTTGGCAACTTTGTTTTGTCAAGGTCGTGCATTTGGAAATTCATTTTGCTAAAACGTGATTTTTTTTTGTTCACAATGTACGCGAATGAAAATTTGAATTGAACATGCCGCAAACAAAGCTCAGTTGATTAATTTTTCGTTTCATTTATTGATATTAAAGTGTTATTCTTTGCATATAATTGGTCGGAAGTGCTTCTAAAATGCATTTTTTCGATTTCACTTGTTCCCATGGTTATAATGATTTTTTGTTGATTTTTTGCTTTCGTTTTTTGGTATTTTTGTAACATGATGACATAGTAGGAACTGAGATAGATTGTGCAATTAGTCGAAAAAAAAAATCATTTGAGGGATAAAAAATGCAAATATATTTGCATTACATCAACAAGCACACACATAAATTTTTTTCCGGATCGGATGAAAAACACCAAAGATATAACGAAAAAATCAAAATAGCACCATAGGGACCACTTAAAAAAAAAAAAAAAATTTTTTTTGAAAATGTCTTTTAAATGTCTAGCGATTGAGTCGGTGTCAAAATAGGTTTATTTTTCTTCCATACAAGGTGATACGGTCTAGTGTGCATGTTATTAAACTATTCCTACACGGCTGCACCGATTTTGATGAAATTTTTTGTGCGTGTTTTAGTGGATCCCTGGATGCTTCAGATTCGCAATTGGACCCGGATGGTGGCGCTGTGATCGGGTTCCATGAATTTTGTATTATAATTTATCTCCAAAACTATTCATCCGATTTACATTGAAAATTTGTATTTAGGGGTTTTCGGGTACGGTAGTTTTTATGATTTATCTATTTTGTTCTGTATTGGACACCAGAGGGTATTGCAGCACAAATGTTTTAAAAATGTCGAAAAACTCCTAGCTGTACATCCGATTTGCGTGAAAATTTGTACATAGGAGTTTTCGGATACGGTGGATATATTGGGCTTTTTTTCTGCGCTATCTTAAACACCAGATGGTGTCGTAGTTCAAATCACTTACGAAATCGTGAAGCACTCAAAAACAGCTCATCCGATTTAGATAAAAATTTGTGTATCGGATATACAGGATTTGATTATCGAGTAGGGAAAGGGCCTTACCGTTATTTTTTTATTCTATCTCGAAAGCCAGAGGGCGCTGTTGTACAAATACTGCAAAAAACTCAAAACAACTTATCCGATAAGTATGATTTTTATAAGTGATTTTCAGGTGCGGTGAGTCTTTTGGCGCTATGTATTTTGCTATTTCTTGAACCCCAGAGGGCGCTGTACTACAAAATACAGTAAGGCGTAGTAAGGCGCGAAGGGTGATAAATATCTTCTTTTCTTCTTTATGTGTATTTATATTCCACTTTCTTTTTTCGCAAATCAGGACAGCTGATGCCGAATTCTGTGGTATTTGAGTACGCATCAACACATGCGCAAGTCAGTTACGTCATAAGTTGGCGTTGTTTTGACATTTCAATTTCTATTTTCAAAGCTTATTTAATTTTTGTCCAGTTTCCTCGCGAATTGCCAACAATTCGTTTTTGCTCTGATTTTTTTCAAAAATGTGCAATCTATCGAATACAATATAAAACTTGAAAATATATTTTTGCAAGCGATCGGCGGCACGCACACACAAATCACGATTTCCCTTACTTTTTCTCATAATTTTCAGATGTTGCAGCTACATTTTGCTCATTTCGCCAAAGTTACCGGTTTGAAAGATGCACACAAAATTCCTTCTAAAGTTTGTGAAAAGTTTTTTCAAATCGACGAATTAAATCGAAAATTATTTATATCAACTCCCGGGTTAAGCCGGGTATTCAGCTAGTTTTTATATAAAACTATAGCTTTTTTTAAAAAATTCATAAACAAATTTTGACCTCGCAATGCGCGATATTAGAATTGATTTTAGACCTAAGGTTTCTTGGGGAAATTTTCTCAGAATTCATCAAAGATTACGTTTCTGCTATACGCTTGGTCGATAAAAAATTTGACCCGCCCTAGTTTACATAGTATTTTTTGTATGGACATAAATTTAATAAATCAATGAAATTTAAAATAGTTTTTTTTTACATTTTAAGTATAAATGGTGCAATAAAACAACACAGTGACATATTTGTTTACAATTGCAAATGCAATCGAAATTTTAGCACCCGTTTTAACTGCCCCCCCCCCTGAAGCCACACCTGGTTAGATGTTATACTTTTTCGACATGATCAGTCACAGCTGATTGTATAAAAATTAAGAAATCTGGCAACATTTGAATGATTATTGCTTACTCACTTCACTCGCTTCTCCCATTGTGCCATTTCCTTTAAAAATTTTCTTTTTTCCCTATAAAAATTGTAACCTCAACGCGCCTTAGTTTAATTTAAAAAACTTAAATGTACACAGATTGTGCACAACTTGCAAAACATACACGACCGCACTTAAAAATTTATTAGTTTTTTATTTTTATTTTAAAATTCCCAGCAGCTACAGCTGACACTTTGGTTACCAGCTGAAGGATTAAGTTTTAACCAAAAACTTACAACCGCAAACGTGCGCATAGAAAATCCATAGCAATAAATTTCAAAAATAAATTGCGAATTTTACTTGAAATACGTGCTAGCAGCTAGAGCAAAAGGGATACAATTTAACTGTGTGCCAAGGATGTGCGTAAGACTAAAGTTAAAGTGATGAAAATACGATGAAAATATTTAATAATGAGCACAGAAATTACAGCTTAACTCAGTTGAGGCCACAAGGAGCACCTTTATTTGCTTGCTTTGCCAAAATACAAGTACGCAAAGAAAAACCTTAACGACAAAATAGTAAAAAACACCAACAACATGAGGCAAATAAATTTAAAGCTTTAGTGTAAAAATAAAACCAGCTGCTTGCCACCTGCTAAAGCAAGCTGCGTGCGCTCTGCAGCTTATGTGTTTGTGTGTGTTTATGTATATTTGTGTGTGGTTATGCGTGACTGTGTAATTGTTTGTTTACTTTATAGCTTGACGTCATCGAAATTTAAACATTCAAGTATAACGATATTCTTGTTAAATACGCCGTTATATGCACAACTTTTTGCTTGCTACACTTTTAATCACGTGTACTTAAGCACACGCATACATATGCTAAGAAGGATAAAAAGCTTCTTGCGTGTTTGTATTTTTATGATAATAAGAAAACAAAAATTATGTGCTTGCTTGCATATATGTATGTATATAAGCGGATTAAAGCGTTTTTCAAAAATGAAAATGAAAGCATGGCGAAAGCTTCAAGGATTTTAACTAAAGATGTTTTTAAGCCAAAAGGTGCTGTCAAAACCTATTAAAATATTGCAAAAGCTAACTTTTGCTGAATTGTCTACACAATATAGCCTTATTAGAAAGAAAATTAAAAAGTTTCTTAGGTTTTTTTTTTTTTTTTTTTTTTTTTGGCGCTATACGGAGAAGTTTAACTTTTTAATCAGCAACTTTTAAGCTAGCGTGTGAAAACGCTTTTGGTATCATTACTGATCTACCACAGACTGATATTAAACCTACCTACCGAGGTTTACTCCTACCGAGTGGAAATAATGAGAGAAACAGGAGAAGAGTCTGGGTTTTTGATTAATTCTAACTAGAAAAACAAGAAAAAAGAAGACTGTTTATTAGATTTTCAGCTTATGTGCTATGTAAATAAAAAGCAAGAATGTCCTCAAGCAGCCTTGCGGACTTAAGCGCAAACATTTACAAGAGCCTAGAATTGTATTAGCTGCACAAATATTGGAGTTTTATGTTAAAAAATAAAAAAACTTTTGTTGTAATTAAAAGTCAACTGTTCTGATTCCAGAAAAGAACCATCTTATTTACTCCTAAAATGGCTGTATCTTCCAAACAAAGCAAATATCAAACTTAAAATTTTGACTGCAATATAATGGCCTTATATACGAATACTTTAAGGTGAATAAATTTAAAATTTTTTAATCCGTGCTCACCAGAGATATTTGACCCCAAAGTTAGAAAATTTCTTCAAATTTTGAAGAGGCTGTGTGCAAAAAAATAATGACACAGTTTCGATAGTATCGTAAGTGTTGACGTAGAATTTTTTGTTTGATATATTTAGTGATGAATTTTATGATCCTGTTAATTTTTATGTTTGTTAAAAAAAAAAAAAAAATTTGAATGTTGTGTTTAATAAATAAAAAAATATATATTTCAGAAAAAAAAAATACACTCACAGTATCCGAAAACTTCTATATACCAATTTTCATGTAGATCGGATAAACGGCTTAGGAGTTTTTCGACGTTTTTTAAAATATTTGTACTACAGCGCCTTCTGGTGTTCAAGATAGTACAAAAAGGATAAGTCCAAAACACTCACCGTTATGCAAATCGGATAAGCGGCTAAGGTGTTTTTGTAGGTTTTATTTAAATATTTTCACTGCAATGCCTTCTGGTGTTCAAGATAGAACAGCATAAATAAGTCATAAAAACTCACCGTATCTGAAAACCTCTACATACAAATTTTCATGCAAATCGGATGAACGGTGTCGGTGATTAGCTTAAAAAAAAAGAATGCCTGGAACCCGATCGCAGTGCCCGCTACCGGGTCCAACCTTTTTTACTGGATAAAAAGTAGCCTATATGATGACTAGGTATATAAGGAACCTAGATGTAAAGTTTAATTGAAATCCATCCAGTGATTTTCGCGTGATGCTTTAACAGACAGACAGACAGACATACAGACAGACAGGCAGACAGACAAAGATTTAAAAAATTCGATTTTTCGAAAACGTTCATCGCTTTATAAGGCCGCAGCGCTGTAAGACTGTAAGACGTAATTCTATGACAAAAGTGGATGAGTCCGAATGTTAAAAATATGTATGCTTAAAGACCTAGACTCTAGAAAAAAAATGTATGACTGCAGTATGCCTCTTGGTCAACAGTGTTCCATGCCGCTGTGTCACCATCAGTTGGGTATCAATATATCACCACAAATAATTGTTTATCAGTAGGTAACAGGTCATTCAATAAGTCCGTAGGATAAGTAAGAAAAAATTATAATTTTGATAAAACTCGATTATATTATTCAGCGTAGTTGCCTTCGAGAGCGATACAACGAGTATAGCGATTTTCCAACTTTTCGATACCACTTTTATAGTACGATTTCTCTTTCTCGTCAAAATAGGCCTCAGTTTCAGCGATAACATCATCATTGGACTTGAATTTCTTTCCAGCAAGAATTCTCTTGAGATCTGAAAACAGGAACAAGTCACTGGGGGCTAAATCTGGAGAATACGGAGAGTGGATAAGCAATTCGAAGCCCAATTCATTCAATTTTGCCATCGTTTTCATCGATTTGTGACACGGTGCATTGTCTTGGTGCATTGACAACACTTTTTCTTTTGCAAATGTGGCCGTATCTTGGCGCTTTCAGCCTTCAATCGATCCAAAAGTGCACAGTAATAGTCGCTGTTGATGGTGGTTTCTTTTTGGAGACAGTCGATTAATATTATTCCTTTCGCATCCCAAAATACAGACGCCATCACCTTATAAGCCGACTTTGGATTCTAGTGTGTAATAGTAAAGCCATGTTTCATCCATTGTCACATATCGACGATAGAATTCGATTTTATTGCGGTTTAACAGCGCCAAACACTTTTCTGAAGCATCAATTTGTTGTTGTTTTCACGCGTCACCCACTTTCACAGAGCTTTCGCATTCCCAAATGGTCATGTAAAATGGTAAAAACACTACCATCTGATCGTTCATAACCAATTTCTGGATTTTTTTTATGTTTTGTGGAATAACAGTCTGATTTGGGCGTCCACTGCGTTCTGCATCATTTGTGCTGGTACGACCACGTTTTAATTCAATAATCCACATTTCTTCCATTTGTCTCGATGGAGCAGAGTCCAGATAATGTTTATCAAACCATTGTTTGGTTTCCACTGTATTTTTTTTTTCATCAAAAAGCAATGCTTTATCAAAACTCGAAATACACTTTTTTCCATTTTTCTTTTTTCAAAAACAATAGTTGCACACAAAATGCTATAACTCACGAATCAATTGTCAGATTATTGTCAAATTTTTATTCGTATTGTTTGAAGGCTGGTACTAAATAAAAATCATATGGAAAAAATCTAGTCTAACTAGTAAACTCTAAATCTAGTAAAACGCCATCTATGTGTCATCCTATGGACTTTTGTATATATAGCTTTGTATTATAGTTTTTATTTGTAACTTCCATGTATCGAAATTTTCCGCTCCAAGCGGTTCAATCTTTACAAAAGAAGACATTTTCTGTCACGCACGTTTTTCACGTATACACACCAGAGCTGTAAAAGAATGCAATCATTTGTGATTTTAAATGATGTGATTTATATTCAATTTGATTCATTTTTTCAAATCATTGATTGGGACTTGAAATTTCAAATCACAATCAATGATTTGAAAAAATGATTGCATTCGTTTTTTCAATTCATTAGTAGTGATTGAAATTTAAAAAAAATTGATTACATTAATTTTTTCAAATCATTGATTGAGACTTGAAATTTCAAATCACAATCAATGATTTAAAAAATTGATTGCATTCATTTTTCAAATCATTGATTAGGACTTAAAATTTCAAATCACAATCAATGATTTGAAAAATTGATTGCATTAATTTTAGACTTAATTTGAGACTTATAATTTCAAATCACAATCAATGATTTTAAATCACAAATGATTGCATTCTTTTACAGCTCTGATCCTGATGGGGAGATTTTAATAACTCAAACACACAGTAGAATAAAGTGTTCTTAGTTTTTCTTAGTTTAGTAAAATACAATAAAGAACAATAAGTGACTGAGTGTGTATAATAAATGAAAAAAAAAGTATTGCCATATTGCAAATTTATAAAAAAGTACTTTACACTCTAACAGTAATCGCATTTTATTGAATGTTAGAGCAAACTCTTACAGGTAACAATTGTACAGGTGCATTAGAAAATGCGAGAGGCATGGGTTCAATTCTCGTTTTGGTAACTTGCAAATTGAATATAAAAAATAATATTTATATTAAACTCTTTGTTACTTAATATCCAAAAATAAGTGAAATAGGTCAGGTAAAATTTTTTGGCAGCAAAGAATTTACGGGCAATTCTAAGAAACTTTATCAATTTCTGGAAAGGTAGAAAAGTTCTATGTAAAATTTTATTGTCGATAAGTCTGAATGTCTTTTGAGAAATAAAAGTATACAAAAAGTCAATTTCAATGTCTTGTGCTAAACTTTCAAGGCACATTTTAAAAGAAAAGAAATTGAAAAAATATTATAAGTTCAGATAATAAAAAAGTATATGCATATACTTTATAACTGGTAAAATCATGTGTTTTAATTTCATTTTTATACCCCAACGCGTACTGCGTAAGGGGTATATTAACTTTGTCATTCCGTTTGTAACGCCAAGAAGGAGGCGTGGCAGGTATAGAAAAGTATATATATTTTTGATCAGCATCATCTCCTGAGTCGATTTCCGTGTGTCCGTCTGTCTGTCCGTCTGTCGACATGATTACAGCCGCAATTTTAAAGCTATCGCGATGAAATTCAAGATATAAGTTTATTTTTAAAAAAGGAAGATGAAGTTCGAGAATGAGCCAAATCGGATGAAAACCACGCCTACCTCCCATACAAAGTGACTTTATTTTTTTTAACCGAAAAATGTCTTTAAAATCCACAAAAATTAAAGAAATGCCTCCAAATTTGGCATGTAAACTTTGCTCTTTAGCCTTAATCCTGGCTATAAAATTTGGAATCGGATGGAAACCACGCCTACCTCCCATACAAAGTGGCTTTATTTCAAAAGTAAAATCTCTTCAAAATCTGCTCAAATTAAAGAAAGGTCATGAAATTTTGCATATAGGCTTTGATATATAATATAGACCATCACTATGATATTTGGCAAAGTCGAATGAAAACCACGCCTACCTCCCATACAAATTGGCTTAATTATAAACGTAAAATCTCTTCAAAATCTGCAAAAATTAAGAAAATGTTTTAAAATTTTGCACATAAGCTTTATGATATATGGCAAAATCGAATAAAAACCACGCCTACCTCCCATACAAAGTGACGTCATCAAAATAGGAAAAGTTTCGTTAATATATAAAACTGAATGTCATCGTGTATGCCGTTGCCAAAGACTTCGAATATACTTCAATATGGCCGCGGGGGGTATTTTAGCTTCGGTACTCTGCCGAAGCTCCACCCTTTCTAGTTTTTTTTTAACTTAATAAAAGTTACAAATTTGTTACATTTCTTAGTATTTCCAAACTTGGCTTAAATAATCCTGAAAACTTTTTGTTCAATTTTTTATATCACGTAGCTGGCATTATTGAAATTTTTTTGCTGTATCTCATATTTTCTAGCTCTCGCTGTTGCCTTCAACAATAATAGTTCTAGCAAAATATTTTATATGAGTGGTTATTTTTATTAAGCTCTAATAAATATTTCTAAATCTAAGCTAAGCAAACTTCTGCATTTTTAATGGATTACTTGAATATTTCATCCATTTTTAAAACTTACATTTCTGTTGTATACATAGCTTTAAGTTTTGGTCTCAATTATTTAATTCGTATAAAATTATTCGTTTTTGTTACGTTTTAAATGAGCATATTTCTTGTTTATATATATGTATATATTAGGGCGGGTCGATTTAAAAATCGCTCAATGCTCTGTGAAAATCGTATTCTAGGGATCAAAATAAGAAACTTTGCCGAAGGAACCATACCTCTAAAACGAATTCTGATGCCCCCCAATTTGGGTCGAACTTTTGGGTAGGGGCAAATTTTGAAAAATCCCACTTTGACCCATTTAGAGTGCTCCAATCGAGTCCAAATGTATGACCGACCCCCACTAACTTTGGAGACTTAACCCACCCATGCCAGTGGCACACCCCCTGGAACCCCCATGTGGGGTTCCTTATACAAACATTTCAAAAAATCACCAGTTTTGGCACTTTACATGAAAACATCAGCGAAATGGCTATGTTTTTTCTTTATTTTTATTTATTTATTTATAATAATATTTATTATTTATTTATAATAATATCTATTTTTTCTCTTTGGAAATTTATTTAGTCAGAACATATGTAAATGAAAAAATTAATTTAAGTTAGTTATAGAAAAGAAACTAAAAAAATTATTGTTTGAAGTCTTTTTTACTTTCAAGTCTGGGCAATTTCGGACGGCTCTCTAATGTCGTCGCCATAACAGCCTCTACATTTTCCAGTATAACCCGTTTGGAAACGCTAGCTAGCAATTGAACGTGTCGTTCCGTTCCTTGTATGTGTGATGCAATTTTTGGATCATTAAACGGTGGATCATCTTGATTTAAATATTCTTTCAATGTATCGTACGGAATGCTTCGCGTGAATGGTGGTTCAAATAGGTTATTTATGTCATTCATATTGATCATTTCCGTGTAACTTGTGCAATTAAACTTTCTATCTGGTTTTTTATAAGCTCTAAGTTGCGTTGAGTCGTCAACATCTGTTCGATAGCGTAGAATTATGTTGATAGCACAGTCGCGCTTTTCTTTGCTATCATCAAACAACATTGATAACAAGATATTTTCCGAATGCGCATAATATGAATTATCTGTAATTACTTGGTTGACAATTTTGCGTAAACGAGGTTCTAGAAATCGTGACCAACTAATGAAGTTAAAAAATAATGCACTGCCGTACACGACAGAGCTGTAATACTTGATATTGAAGTACATTGGCACATAACATTTGATTATAAATTCAACCAGAATTCTTAAAATTGCATCTGTATTTTCCGTTGTCACATATAATCGTAATAATCTAGCGGCCTTGGTGAGCCACCGAGAATGTACAATTTTCCCTGGTTTGATGTTAGCCAGATCCACCGAAACCACGCCGCTAGAAATTGAATGGGCCATGTCGTATAAGTACTTCGAATCGGTGGAAAATTCAATTTTTTTCTGGAGCGGGGGCATATTTTGCAACTCAATTTTCTGGAAGCCGTCCACCACCTGACAATATATAATAATAAAATAATTAAAAATGGTTGACAATTATAATAAATGAGTGATAGCAATAACTTACCGGAAGAGTTTCACAAGTTTCGATTTGACGGCTCAGTTTTCCGGTTGCCGATCTTGGTCCAGTGCTGGTTGATTTATCCAAAGCTTCAAACAAATGCCGAAACGGAAGTTCGTTGAAGTGTAGAAGGCAAACGAACCAATGCAATGGTCTTTTTAACAGCAATTCGAATCGTCGTATAATTCCACCGTGTGGGCCAGTGTTTGTTGGCTCACCGTCAGTGCTTATTCCAATTAATGCATCCAGTGATATATTTTTATCGTTGAAAAAATCATTTAATTTGGTTGTTTTGTATTCAGCGGTTTCATGTTCCAGTCTTACGTAACCAATCAATTCAGAATTGGGTTCTCTCAAAATAACAAGATGAGGTTCTTTTACCATCCTAGTATGATACTTCTCATCAACTTTAGCTGTCGTTAAAGTATCATCTTTTCTGCCATCGAATGAAAACGCTAACAAATTGGTATGATCTAACCGTTTGCGAACCACTTCTTGTCTGCATTTCTCTTTTTCTCTGCGAACTTTCGATTTATCCATGATGAGAGGTTTGCCATGCTTATCTTTCATTTTAAAATCTTGGAAAAGAGCGGTTCCCAATGCCGATGCTACTCGATGCTACTCAGGCACACCAAATCTGTCACATACCAAGGCAAAGTTAAAACAATCGTATCTCTCTGTGTATTGTGAACTTGTGCTTCTATCCATATCTTCTTGAACCGGTGGCGGTGCGTATGTTGAATCATAGGGATCTTGGTATGTTGGCATTGATGACATAGTCGTTGCTCCTTGCTCTTCAGTTTCCATCACAACTGCATCCATTGTTAGTCTTCTCTGATTATTTTGATCGTGCATGAACTCTTTGAGGCGTTCGGGAACCCAGCCGCATGCACATGGAGCTGCCTTCAAATCGCATTTACATGTTCCAATGTAAAAAATTGTTTCCAGAGATTTTACATACTCTGTAAATTGTTGGGCTTTGTTTCTTCTCTTGGTTTGCTCTTGATACTTGTCAAGCAATTTATTCAATTTATTAAATACACTTTTTTCAGCATTATTTCCATGCCAAGTTTTTCCCAAATTCCATTCAACTTATCTTGTACTTGAATAGTGAATGATTTATGTGAAAACTTTTTTTGTTCTGTTTTAGCACGTTCGCTTAAGTAAAAATAATATCTCAAGACATCCAGATGGGTTGGTAAATTAAGATCAGTCAAATCAGTAGACACACCAAAAACAGTAACATCGTGCTTGGGTATATGACTCATTGGGTTTTCGAGAGTTGTTGATGTTGTTGTTGCTTCATCTTGCGGTGTAGAGGATGGTGGATTCATTGTAAACTTTTTGATTTGGAATGGTCAACTTCACTTATTATTTTTTTTTTAAATATTTTTTATCTGAAATTAGCACTTCACACTTTGAGTTCTTCACAACGACTTAATGCATTCACAAAAACTGTTGCGTTATATATGGTCTACGAGACGAGGTAATAAGAATGAAATGGTAATTTCAATTCTACCTGCTGTGTCTTGTGGGGGCTTAAAAACGCACACAAGCAATTTTAGGATCTGCAATTGTGTCCCAGTGATACCTTAATTTTTTAAAAGGGTTGCGGTGCATTCCAGTGATACCTTAATTGTTAAAATGGTTGCATAAAACGCGCATTTCTTAAGAAAGTGCCATAAAATACCCACAAAAAGGGTTGTAAAAACAACCTTCATTTCTTAAGTAGGTGCTATAAAAAAACTACACAAGTAAGTTTACGACATGCAGCTGTGTCTTGTGGTGCCTTAAAAAACGCACACAAGCAATTTTCCGATTTGCAATTGTGTCACAGTGATACCTTAATTTTTTTAAAGGGTTGAATAAATTTCTAAAGAGAAAAAAAACTCCAAAAAGAAAAAAACATAGGCCTTTCGCTGATTTTTTCATGTAAAGTGCCAAAACTGGCGATTTTTTTAAATGTTTGCATGAGGAAGCCCCAGGGGGGCTCCAGGGGGTGTGCCACTAGCATGGGTGGGTCGGGCCTCCAAAGTAAGTGGGGGTCGGTCATACATTTGGACTCGATTGGAGCACTCTAAATAGGTCAAAGTGGGATTTTTCAAAATTTGCCCCTACCCAAAAGTTCGACCCAAATTGGGGGACATCAGAATTCGTTTTGGAGGTATGGTTTCTTCGGCAAAGTTTCTTATTTTGATCCCTAGAATACGATTTTCACAGAGCAATGGGCGATTTTTTTGCCTCCCCACAAATCGACCCGGCCTAGTATATATATATATATATTTTTTTTTTGTGTAGTCATTCAAAACTTTTGAATACATATTAAAAATGCCCATGCTTTTACATGAATACACTTTTCAACAACTTTTTAGCCTAACTTTTCTTTCACTTTTACAGGTCTTTTTCTAATGCTCGAACATTTTTCCGCCAATCTGTCAATTTCTGCAGACCTATTGAAAGTCATTCAATACTTAAAAGATTATTTCTACAATTATCTTCTAATGTCAAGCTTTACTGCAAAAATTCTTCTTTTTCTACGCGAACAGATAAAAAAAGAGAGGAAAAAACCTTTTTGATTAAATTGAAAAACAATTCGTATAGATTTAAAAATTTATCTCATTTATATCTAGCCACGTGCTCAATTTTGGACACAAACTGCGTAAACTTGCGTTTGTCACGTTTTCGTTTAGATAAATAAAAAGTTAAAAAAAAAAAAAAAATGTTGACATTGACATTAAAGTATTTGATAGCTTTTGAGAACGGTAGAGATAGCATAGTTAGCCAGTCAGTTACACTCATTGATAAGAGGATACACAAGCACGGACACAGTTAGACAGTTTCCGCCTAAATTTTTTATTATTAGTTTAAGTGCGTGTGCCTAAGATTTGAGTGCTTTTTCGTTGTTATTATTAGTGCTGCTGTATGTGTGCATAGTTGTGGCCATATGAGTCTTTAAAGGCCGACTGCTAACAGCAAGGCTTGAAATAAAAAAAGTGTTTAGATATTTGATACACACTTTAAAATAAAAAAAAAAAACAAAACTTAGTAATTTAGACAATCTCTTGAAAAAACAACAACAAAAAAGTTTTCATTTTTTACTATTCCATGCTAGATTTTTACTTCAAACCTGTCTGTTGTGAAGTGATGTTCAATAAAATAACTT
The DNA here is from genome assembly GCA_914767935.1 of Coremacera marginata. Classification (NCBI taxonomy): domain Eukaryota; kingdom Metazoa; phylum Arthropoda; class Insecta; order Diptera; family Sciomyzidae; genus Coremacera; species Coremacera marginata. Next base: position 161,219,001 of record OU612046.1, read on the forward strand.
GTATTATCCATATTTCTGTAAAATTTTAGTTTAACTTAGAAAAATTTAACAATTGCTAGTTCTATGAATGTGCTTGATTTAATAAATTTGTTTTGCATATTTTTAGGATTTCATTTTTATTTACTAATGACTTGGATTTTTGCAAAAGTAAGTAATAATAACAACTTGTACTAGATTACATGTCACAACAGAGTTATTTTTAGTCAAACGCATAACTACATACATACACATACACACATAAATACCCACCCAAACTATAACTTAAGCTCAACGCTTTAACAAAGAAAAGAACAATACTTGACACCAGCACAATAGCCATGCCTGAGAAAAAAATCCCCACTCACACTAAAGCGAAATACTTGCAGCACAAAAAAAAAAAAACAAAAAAAAAAAATCAACAACAACTGTTGCAAAATAGAACCCTGACAACAACAGCTGCAGCAACTTGCAAATTTGAGAGCTTGACGCATCAAACGTGCTGACTCTGGCATCATAGGTTAAAACGACGTCATTTCCGGTTAAATTTGTTGCTTGTGCTTTTTTGTTTGTTTTGCGTTTGTATCTAGAGCTAAAACGACGACGACTCTATTTGCTAGAGCGTGATTTTTTTCTTATTCTTCTTTTGTTGTTGTAGTGTGCAGGCAATTTTTGCCATTTTTTACGCTATTCATTTGACTTTGAAAACAGGCGAACTTTTAGCCTGTGCTTTACTTTTAACATTGCTTTTGTGCAAAGCTGTTCAAGGCTTAAATTCAAGAATTTAAAAATTTTTAAAATTTTTCAACATTATGCAAAAAAATAGAAGCTGCTTGTATTGTTAAACTTTTTAATCATAGATAAGGTAACAGCGAAAGGTTTTTTTTATTAAAATTTTTTTTTCGTTCGGCCTAAAATTATGCAAAATAAAGTCAAGCAATGAAATAAGAAAAAGGTTCTTGCATAAATATTTATTTCATGTTAAAGTTTTGTCCTACAAAACAAAAAAAAAAATAATAAAATATTATGTGCATATGACATTTTATTATATATTGTAAATATGTCGATGTTGTATATATAGCCAAGTTGTTGGTGTAGCAAATGTGTGTGTTTACCCTATAGGAACGAACTAACTTGTTTTTAAAAACAACTAAAAAACTAGTTTAAAATAAACCAGTATATGAACTTCTTTGAATTATATTAAGGCGGCAACTACTATGATTTTGACATGTTTTAATTGCAAATTTTTATTAGATTACAAGTTTATATATATTTAACCATGTTATTTCATCAAATTTTATTAACTTTAGGCCATCAGTAATAGTTTCCAATTGGTTGTTTTAAAGTCATTAAAAAATAATTTAAATATAACTAATTTAACAAGTAGTTGAAAATATATGCAGACGAAAGTCAATTGACTTATTTAGCGGACATCACCATACAAAATAAGTTAGTTCGTTCTATGGGAAAAAATCAGAATTTCAACTAGTTGTGGTTGACAAAAAGCTACTTTTAAATTAGTTGATTTTCCTACAGGGTATGTGCTGGAATTGCTTTGCCTCAAGTTTGTTGATTTGCGTGCGGCTGTGTGTGATTTGCTTGTAAATTTTTTTTATTAGCTTGCTTAAATTTGATGCCCACATTTTTCTGCTTGATTTTTAAAAATTTCTTGTCAAATTTCTGCGACAGCTGCTATAAAAACTATTCAAATGGTGTTTGGATGTTTTTGGTTTTACATTTTTTGGAGTGTTTTTTTTTAATCTTTGCATAGCTAAATGTATGTGTTTGTGTGAAAAACTGGAGTAAAATTTATATGCAAAAGCAATAAAATTGCTGCTGATTGCTTTTGCTTTTGACAAGCACTGATCGAATGTCAGAAAAAAAACAAAACTTTATTAGAAATACTTTTAAGAAAAAGTAATCTGATTACTTTAAATTTGGCAATTTTTGCACCCTTTATTTCAAATTTCGTGTTAATTCAGGCTGAAATAATTCTATTTTCAATACTAAGTTCCTTCCATCTTAATCCTTTTCATCTGAAATTCTCGCCAATCAATTACTGCCAAATTGCACCTTGTTAGTAATCGATAATTGCAGCAGCTTCAGCTATTAAAAGTTTTCAAGGATTTGCATGCCTTGCAGCTAAAACACTCACAAGCTTAATCAAATTATCTGCCAGTTGCTGCAATAGAAAGAGCTACTCACACAAATACACACACACGCACTGATCGACTGTTACATTCTCCTTTGGTAAATCAATTTTTTGCATCATAGCATGCATATCCTTGTTGTGTTCACTAATACAGCTAATCATTTGCATATCTTTAGTTTCTTGTTTTCATATTCCTTAACTTCTACCAACTCGTTTTCAACTACATCCGTCTCTTACACTCCGCTTATCTCTTCCACTCACTCCATCTGCTGCCATATCGCTGTCTTTTACCAGTGAAAAAACAAAAATGAAGCATATGAAGCATATCCTGCAGCCAAATCCTAGAATTATTGCAAAAATTTATTCGTGTAAAAGTATGGTACGGTTGACTTTCAGCTAGCATAACATTTTGCGTACCATTTTGTGCGAAGCCAACAAAAATAAACATGGAGGTTCATACTCTGAGCTTCATTGCCAAAGTAGTCATGAGAACCATAGTTGGGGGTTTGTTTTACAACAACAAGCAGAGTGTTTTAAGCATACAACATTTGGTCCATTATGTAAATAAACATAATCATACGTATCTATGTGGAAGCAATATATTCTAACACACACTCATATATTCTAACTTGGAAAAACACTCAATACTAGTCAAAACAAATAGATTTCGTCAACATTTTTATTGTTTGTTTTTATATGTTTCTATAGTGTTATTTTTCTATGTTATTGATATTTTTATTATTAATGTTGTAACTTATATTTTATTTGATTTCTGCTGTTTAGGATTTGGGGGTTGGGGAAAAATTCAACTCTACTAACTCTTATTCACTATCTCTCTACTTCTCTAATTCACTAACACTCTAACTCTTTAGCACTCTAGCTCTTTGGCTCTCTTGCTCTCTAACTCTAACTCTAGCTCTAACTCTAACTCTAACTCTAACTCTAACTCTAACTCTAACTCTAACTCTAGCTCTAACTCTAACTCTAACTCTAACTCTAACTCTAACTCTAACTCTAACTCTAACTCTAACTCTAACTCTAACTCTAACTCTAACTCTAACTCTAACTCTAACTCTAACTCTAACTCTAACTCTAACTCTAACTCTAACTCTAACTCTAACTCTAACTCTAACTCTAACTCTAACTCTAACTCTAACTCTAACTCTAACTCTAACTCTAACTCTAACTCTAACTCTAACTCTAACTCTAACTCTAACTCTAACTCTAACTCTAACTCTAACTCTAACTCTAACTCTAACTCTAACTCTAACTCTAACTCTAACTCTAACTCTAACTCTAACTCTAACTCTAACTCTAACTCTAACTCTAACTCTAACTCTAACTCTAACTCTAACTCTAACTCTAACTCTAACTCTAACTCTAACTCTAACTCTAACTCTAACTCTAACTCTAACTCTAACTCTAACTCTAACTCTAACTCTAACTCTAACTCTAACTCTAACTCTACTCTAACTCTAACTCTAACTCTAACTCTAACTCTAACTCTAACTCTAACTCTAACTCTAACTCTAACTCTAACTCTAACTCTAACTCTAACTCTAACTCTAACTCTAACTCTAACTCTAACTCTAACTCTAACTCTAACTCTAACTCTAACTCTAACTCTAACTCTAACTCTAACTTAACTCTAACTCTAACTCTAACTCTAACTCTAACTCTAACTCTAACTCTAACTCTAACTCTAACTCTAACTCTAACTCTAACTCTAACTCTAACTCTAACTCTAACTCTAACTCTAACTCTAACTCTAACTCTAACTCTAACTCTAACTCTAACTCTAACTCTAACTCTAACTCTAACTCTAACTCTAACTCTAACTCTAACTCTAACTCTAACTCTAACTCTAACTCTAACTCTAACTCTAACTCTAACTCTAACTCTAACTCTAACTCTAACTCTAACTCTAACTCTAACTCTAACTCTAACTCTAACTCTAACTCTAACTCTAACTCTAACTCTAACTCTAACTCTAACTCTAACTCTAACTCTAACTCTAACTCTAACTCTAACTCTAACTCTAACTCTAACTCTAACTCTAACTCTAACTCTAACTCTAACTCTAACTCTAACTCTAACTCTAACTCTAACTCTAACTCTAACTCTAACTCTAACTCTAACTCTAACTCTAACTCTAACTCTAACTCTAACTCTAACTCTAACTCTAACTCTAACTCTAACTCTAACTCTAACTCTAACTCTAACTCTAACTCTAACTCTAACTCTAACTCTAACTCTAACTCTAACTCTAACTCTAACTCTAACTCTAACTCTAACTCTAACTCTAACTCTAACTCTAACTCTAACTCTAACTCTAACTCTAACTCTAACTCTAACTCTAACTCTAACTCTAACTCTAACTCTAACTCTAACTCTAACTCTAACTCTAACTCTAACTCTAACTCTAACTCTAACTCTAACTCTAACTCTAACTCTAACTCTAACTCTAACTCTAACTCTAACTCTAACTCTAACTCTAACTCTAACTCTAACTCTAACTCTAACTCTAACTCTAACTCTAACTCTAACTCTAACTCTAACTCTAACTCTAACTCTAACTCTAACTCTAACTCTAACTCTAACTCTAACTCTAACTCTAACTCTAACTCTAACTCTAACTCTAACTCTAACTCTAACTCTAACTCTAACTCTAACTCTAACTCTAACTCTAACTCTAACTCTAACTCTAACTCTAACTCTAACTCTAACTCTAACTCTAACTCTAACTCTAACTCTAACTCTAACTCTAACTCTAACTCTAACTCTAACTCTAACTCTAACTCTAACTCTAACTCTAACTCTAACTCTAACTCTAACTCTAACTCTAACTCTAACTCTAACTCTAACTCTAACTCTAACTCTAACTCTAACTCTAACTCTAACTCTAACTCTAACTCTAACTCTAACTCTAACTCTAACTCTAACTCTAACTCTAACTCTAACTCTAACTCCAACTCTAACTCTAACTCTAACTCTAACTCTAACTCTAACTCTAACTCTAACTCTAACTCTAACTCTAACTCTAACTCTAACTCTAACTCTAACTCTAACTCTAACTCTAACTCTAACTCTAACTCTAACTCTAACTCTAACTCTAACTCTAACTCTAACTCTAACTCTAACTCTAACTCTAACTCTAACTCTAACTCTAACTCTAACTCTAACTCTAACTCTAACTCTAACTCTAACTCTAACTCTAACTCTAACTCTAACTCTAACTCTAACTCTAACTCTAACTCTAACTCTAACTCTAACTCTAACTCTAACTCTAACTCTAACTCTAACTCTAACTCTAACTCTAACTCTAACTCTAACTCTAACTCTAACTCTAACTCTAACTCTAACTCTAACTCTAACTCTAACTCAAACTCAAAAAAGTCAACATACCTCAAACACCTGGAGAAAACACAGTGGCAGGCAATAATCTACATGACAGGGGCGCTGAAATCAACTTCAACGAAAGCGCTAGAAACAATTCTATGTATGGACCAGAGATCTGCAGCAAGTCATTATAAACATAGTTGACTCGAGTATATACGCATTAATTTGGCTTCTACTTCATATTCAGACTTATCAAAAATGTTGAAGCATTCATAACACGCAACTTAAATCCAATGCTTCAAGAGTCATACTCTGACTCACAGTCGAACGTAGTCGGTATGATTTTAACTTCATTTCAATAAGTACAACATGTTGTGAACAACATGCACAAGCACTTCAAAGGAATGATGTGTTTTTCAGGGTTACCAGCTCTGGTATAAATTAAGAATTTTAGTTTGATAAATGCTATTATTGAATTGTTCTAATGCTATTGACTATATGGTAACACTTCCTATAACGGTACGAAATGAAGGTCAACGCTTCTGTTTTATTATAATTTGTTGAAGTGAAGTGTGTCTCATTTTTTAAACGGAACAAAGCTAAATAAGTAAGTTAATAAATTATTATATAAATATTATGAACAGAAATGATATATAATTTTCAAAAGTATCATATTTAAATAATGTATTTTCTTTTTTTTATGTGAATATACGTGAAGTTACTTATATAATTATTTTGCTGAATTTAAATAAACAAACTTTATTAAATTGAAATTTATTTTTATTATTTCTTTTGGAGAAGTTCCCTTTATATACAAGGTGTGTTATTTTACTTTTACACCATTTCGTGAAACGCACAGCGAAATTCTATAAAAAAGTGTTTACTGCATCTTAAAATCCAATTAAATGTATTTCGTTATAAAAAATTCTATGGTAACCCTGCTTCTCTTCTAACAGCGAGCGTTAGTTCAAAAACAGCCACTGCGTTTGACTGGAAAAATTCGCACGCATTCCTAATGAACTATGGGACTTTAGCTTGAGCTATGAGTACTTTGTTTGAGCTATGGGTTTTCGGTATGATTTACAACAAGTTCTTTGATGTTGCAGAGTATTTGGTAGACTTTGACGTTCGATTGACGAATCAAACATTGAACTATGATTTTCTTTCTGTAGCAAGAGTGCTTCGAGTAGTAGTGGTGGTTTTTGTTTGAAGTGCACGCACTACAACTCGGTTTTGCATGAATCACTATAAGTCGCAAAAACGTGACTCGTTGCAGATCTCTGGTATGGACCCCCTAGACATACACACAAAACTCATAGTCGGGAAAACGACACAGCGCCTTACCTTAGCAAATAACATGCACAAACAAAGGTTTGATCATTGTACTATCAGCAAGGATTTATCCAGTAGCACAGACAGATATCAATATGCCTAGGACCGAACGACTGGTGCTATGGCATAGAACAAGCACAGCGGGCGGTCAACATATTCACTGATGGCTTAAAACTGCGCACGGAAGGGGAAGCGGCAGTTTACTGTGCAGAACCACCGATAAATCAGCCTTATAAGCTGCCGGGCCAGAGTTCCAGGCGAAAGTGTTTGTCATAAGGAAGGCCGCGGAGACTGCCCTTAACATAAACACACATCGCTCCAATATTTACATATTTGTAGACAGCCAAGCGGCAATCAAATCCATGTGCTGCGCTACCATCAGGTCCACAAATGCCCTGGCAAGCAGGGTAGCACTAGATGCTTCAAAGAGAGTGCACATCTACTAGGTTCCAAGCCACCGGGGCATTGACGGAAATGAAAAGGCGGATAGACTAGCAAAGAACGGCGCCGGGTTGGGATCAGAGTCTATACAACATGTACCTATCCCACTAAGAGAGCTGTACAGAAACCTCGAAGATAGGGCCGCACAAGCAGTGAGTCGTAGATGTAGAGACACGACAACATGCAGAATCTCATGTGTGATACACGATGCAAAAAACGGACTCTGTTTATCTTGGCACGACCGCGCTGAGAATGCAGAGCACTGGCGGGTGTCCTCACGGGTCACTGCATGGCGGTAGCGCATGCGAAGAAGATGGGCATCACAACGATGGGATCATGGGATGTCAACTGTAGGAAGTGCAAGGAACCATACACCGCTGAAACCCTGAAGCACCTACTATGCACATGCACCACTCTGCTTAGATCGAGACTGAAATATTTAGGCTCACCTACAACCCTCTTTAGATTCGTGAGTTCAGCGAAAATCTTTACTGACTTTAACTAACTCCCTACAGGCTCCTGATACAACCGGTATCACTAAGGACCAGAATTGGTCTATGTGAGCCTGCACCAAGAGGCAGCCGGATTAACCTAACCTAACTCATAATTGTGAGCGCTCATAAATGTTTCATAAATAAGATTCTTTTCGTAATTATGAGTGCTCCTAAAACCAACTCCGCCAGGTTAGCAACTGAGTTGCGCCTGCCTGTCCAAAGCCAGGATAAAGGAGGATGGTTAGCAGTAGATGCATAGAGGTGTAACATTCATGGATAAGTCTTGTCTACTGTCGTAAAAGAGAAGAGTTCACCAGAGCTCGATGAGGCAGCCAATCTGGTAGCAGGTCTCTATGGAAAATCCTTGTGAAAAAAGCCTGCAATGGAGTAGCAATGTTCCAGTAGAACTTGTTAGCACGAGGATAGTCATACTTGTCGAATGAGGTGACCTTATCTATTCACGGCGGGGAGACATAGTCTATATGGCCAACATCGTGAGGTTATTTTGTGTCTTTAAAACACGGCAAAAAGGAGACTTGGTGCAATCAAGTTGCACGGGTTCACAAGTTTAGTCACTTCGTTTAAGATATGTTAATGGATCCATGCCTTAAATTGAAGTGTCAGCCAATAACAACTAAAGTGCTTTATTTTGCACTGTCAAAAACAAAAATTCTAACTTGAATTCATTCACTCATTGCCGGGATGTTGTAGACCCCCATTCGGCGGGGCCGAGTTGCCCAGGTGACTATCATGGGTTGACCCATTGTGGAGACTCGTGCTGGCTGTGGTTTGTGCACATCGCTTGCACAGGTCTAGATTGACCGGCGGGGTCGCACAGTAGTACGACCGAGCTGGCATACCTGCTTAGTATGCAAGAGATTGGATAGGTCTCGTCTCAACCAGTAGATGGCAATGAAGGTACGCCATCTACCGGTAGCCAAACTGGTACTATTAGGGCAGAATGGAATTCTTATTGCATACAGCTTTTACAGAATAGGGTACGGGTTAATGCTTTTGTGTTTTTCTAGTCATAGAGACTCTTTTTCTAGTCATAGTTATGAACGTTCATAAAGCCCTCAAAAATAAGACTCTCATCCGAAATCTCTCTTTTTATAAATATGACTCTTTTCTGACTCATCATTATGATCTCTCATAATAACGTCAGAAATTTCACACTTTTTGTAGTCATAAATATGAACACGCATATAAATGTTTATTGGGTATTTTAGTTATGTTTTTAGACACATCTATTTCGTATGTATTCATTTATTTTCTTAGAAACAAATTTATGCCTATCGGCTCATTCATGCAAAATGTTTCTAGGTAATCTATATATTAGGTGGGCAGTAATCTCAGACATTAATGTTCAGACAAGTTCAATAACCTTGCAGCATCTGTCAAAAGTCATTAACGTGACCTCAACCTGTTATGTCCTGACCCATCCTTTCAAAATGCTTTTTGTTATTGTTATTGTATCTATTTGTATAATTTAATTTGATACCATTAAAACAAGCAGCAACTTGAGATAAACAACAATAAACCGTCTCACACAGGGAATCGACGCAATCGCACTAGAACGTTTGAATTCCATATCGAATAATATTTATTTAATCAAACTTGTAAACAATTTACATAATAAACTGACAAATTTGACGTAGCACTTATGAGTGGTTTGGTGTATATGACCATATTGTTCATCGCGCTTATTACATATGTTTAAGATGTGCTTGATTTAAAATATAAAACAGTTTTAAAAAAATATAATATAAAGGAAAGTTAAATGCTTTGAGCTAACTTCGAAAAAAGAGCACTAGCTTTTTACCAAATAAGTATCAAAAATAAGAAGAACTTTAAGCTGCCTCATATCATTTGTACTATGTGCATGTACAGGGCTGTCAATATTCGAAGCGCCCATCTGGCAACACTGTAACTTTCCGCAGTGATGCCAAATCGACTAATGACATACCGCGTTTGAAGCGTCATTCCAAGCAAATGTTTAGAATGGAACAGTACACGCCACGCAAACGCTCTAAAATTGTTGAAATTTACATTCAACAAAACAAGTTAATAGGGAAAACTCAACGTGCTTTCAAAAAAATAAATAAAGTGAAAAGTGCGCCTTCCAAGAAAACAATTTATCGTTTGTATGAAACTGAAAATCCACAAGAGATTCAAGAGGTACCTCTTCACGATGCAAAAGTCACTGTTTGGTGCGGCGTTTGTGCTAAAATGCTCATTGAGCCGTTCTTTTTCGAAGATGATAATGGCCACAGAGTTACTGTCAATCAGGAGCGTTATCGCGATATGATAAACAATTTTTTCATGCCAATCGTTCGTCGAAAGCGTATCAGGCTCTACTGGTTTCAACAAGACGGCGCGCCACCACACACAAGCCGCACTACAATCGATTTTTTGAAATGGGCGCTTCGAATATGGACAACCCTGTATTTCGAATTAATTTACTCGTAACATAGACGAAGCAAATAGAATTGACGCGACAGCTTAGTGAATCACAGCGACCGCGCAAGACTACTGATGAGTTGGCGTAGCGGCCAACGAAACAGTCTGCCTAGTCTGCTGTGTGATTACTACTCTATACAAGGGTATGCTTTAGGGCGGGTCGGCCCCTATGGAAGAAAAAAAAATTTGATTTGTTACCGACTTTTTTGAAAGATCCTATTGAGAGGATTTCAGACCAGAAAAATTTTTTTTTTTAAGTGGTCTACATTAACAACCAAAAAGGTCTTTTTGTTATAACTCGGTTATTTGATGTCCGATTTTTAAAATAAGTATATTTTTAGAAAGATCTTAAAAATGCTAACAATTCGTAGTCAAAAGTTATTGACCTTTGAGGTCATCTTCAATAAAATAATTCAGTTTTTAACTTTTTTTGCACTACGACCCCCAAAACTTTGCCCATTTTATATTTTGTAATTAAAGTTCATAAAAAATCAATAGGTCCGTGTGAAGAAATTTTTTAATTCCAATTATTTTATTTTTATTTTTTTATTGAAGATGACCTCAAGGGTCAAAGACCTCTGACTACGGATTGTGAGCATTTTTAAGATCTTTCTAAAAATATACTTTTTTTCAAAATCGGACAACAAATAACCGAGTTATAACAAAAAGACCATTTTGGTTGTTAATGTAGACCACTTAAAAAAAAAATTTTTTCTGGTCTGAAATCCTCTCAATAGGATCTTTCAAAAAAGTCGGTAACAAACCAAACTTTTTTTGGTGACCCACCTTAGTATGCTTGTTGTTATTGGTTGTTTGCTTCAGAAAGCAACAAAGATCTTGAGCTCGAAAAATAGAACTCTTAATTTATAATTGAAAAATTATTAGAGTTATAAAAACGCAAAATAAAAAAAAAGAATTTTTTTAAAAAAAAAATTTTTTTTTATAGAAGTCTGTATAAAATGTGAAATGGCTTCGCCTTTGTTTGATATTATAAAATATATGATAGATATTATTAAATAATTTCCTCCAACTAGCATTAATTCTTTTTCAATCCACACTGTGTTCTGAGAAATTGAAGATTAAAGGGAAGCCGCATTTAAATAGCCCGAGAAAATAAAAAAAAGAAATAAAAATAATTGATACATAAAAAAAGGAAAAAAAAACATTAAAGATGTTTACAGACAACTTGACAGCCTGAAGCATGCTTGTAATAATAATGAAATATGATGTACCACTAACCCGAGGAAGACACGTTGCAAGTGTAACACGCTGTATAAAATATACTTAGATACAAGGACATATATATAATAGAGGATCTTGAGTATCATCATCACATCCTGGCGTTGTCATGGCTAAGCTATTTGCTACATGTCAAAAAACATGCGTCTAGCAGTATTCCACGAATATGACAGCAAGTGCAGAGGAACGTGCAAAAAAAAAAAAACCACAAAATATAAAACACGTATAAAAGCAACCTTATCTTATTTTGCGCTTATGCACGCACTGGCTCATCAATCCGTAAACAACCTGTCTAGGTGTCAAAGTATTTGTTTACAACATAAAAGCATTCATTATCCTTTAATTAGCCATTAATTTTCCTGATGTTAGACATATGGCATTAGTTTGACATACTTTCACACAAAATAAAAAAAAAACCATGTGTTATGCAGCTAACGATAGCTTTAAAGCTTTTTAAAATACATATTTGTTGTTGTTTTTTCTTTTGTTGTTGTTACTGTTAGTGTGATGGATGTTACCATGAAAAGACTAAAACTATCTTGCTAGAATAAATATGTATAGCAAATGTTATGCTACGTGTAACGCTTGCTGCTACTTGCATAAATAAAGTTAAAATCGTAAAACAAGCATAAAATTCATTTAAAACAGCAACAAAAGGATAAACGCATCCTATATATGCTGCATTTTTAATGGCTGCCTACATCTTGTGTGCTGACAGCTAGCTGCTAACTCGCATTGAGATGTTGCCATTATGTAGTTGTAGTTGTTGTTTGTTCTTATATCATTGCCAACATTATTTGAAGCCATAAATTTTATGTTGTATATTTAATGTGGCTGTTTAAAAAAGACGCAGAAGTGCTGCAGCAAGCAAATAAGCCTTGAATGTGTTTTCTCTCTTTCTCTCTCTCTCTCTCGCTGACTTTTGCACTATCTACTTTATTCTATCATGCTGTAGTACAGTGCTGCCAGGTGTCGGTGAAAAAAAGTCCCTTTTTTTGCATACAAAATTATTATTTTCCCCGTTTTGAAGTCTGTGTTTTCCCGCTTTTTTCCCCGTTTTTAATTTATACATTAAAGCTTTCAAAAATAAATTTAAAATCAGGCCAACGACCGTAGCTTTCGGTGCAAAGATATAAATATAATAGTATATTATATATACTCATTTATTTAATATGGATACTTAAACATTCCGTATTTACATCAACTTCGAAATAATTTTTATAAATCTTTAATAATTTTTTTTTGTCACTAACAGCTATGGTCTGAAAATTCGGTAACAATCAATTGCTGCCCAAAAGTTTTCATCGGTCACAACGTAATACAGTAGAGACTCACAAAAGTTAAGACTCGCAAAAGTTAATTGTACAGAAAACTTAACCAAACTTCTGCTACCACAGGAGCTTTTACCTTTTTTTTACCCTTTTGTTTATTTTTTTTTATCTCATCAATTGATTTTGTGTCAATTGTCACTCTCTGGATGTTCGCAGAAAAGAGTAAAACGCAAAAACAATCGGGACTCACCGTTATGAAGAAGAATATAGTTGCAAAAATGATTGACCAAAGATGATTCAGATGATGACATTGTTACTGAAAATCCAGGGGTAAAATCGGCTAAGGTGATACTTGACAGTCGCCTTTTTGATTGTCGTTTTTGAAAATAACACCTAAATAGCTGTCACATGAAATCAATAGGAAAACATTACATGGAGCAAAAGCGATGATTTTGATTGACAACTCAATAATCACTTTAGCCGATTCCACCCCAGAGTTTGTTTCGAATAAGAATGCAATATGTGCTGTAAATCAAATGGAATGAGTACATTGAATGGAATGAGCTTTTCGAACTACGATCGGATATAGTAAAATCACATTTTGACAAACGGTTGTGCCAAAACAAGGTTACAGATTATTTAACTGGTACAAAGACCAAATTAAGTGTCATCCGAATAAATTTTTTATAACTATTTCTCGTATTTAATAAGCTATCGTATAAAATTCATATGAAAAATGTCTGAAATATCATACATAATATACATACATAATATGTTTGTAAATATTCTGCGTTTTTCTTATTTCATGTATAATTGTATATATAAACTACACTGTTGTCCTTAAAAAAGTTAACAATTCACAAAAGTTGATAGAGCCAAAAACAAAACGGTTAACTTTTGTTAGTCTCTACTGCACTACCAAAAGATTGAGAATGAGAAAGGCTTTTGCTACGGGTAACATTTTCCTCTCAATAACATGTTGAATATGTTTTTGAATTGACTATTTATAAAATAATTTTATGAAAATTTAAATCAAAGCTCGATTCAACACAGATTAAATCAAAAATGTTATTATTTTCACTTCCTCGCTTAGAGGTGACTTATTTTTTACTTTTTTCAACCAAATAAGTCTATTTAATCAAGTGAATAAGACCGTTATTGGAAAGCACAGAAATAAATCGGAAACATTTTTTTAAAGTAAACGTCAGAATCAATGTTGCATACAACTCTTTAGCAAAATCATCGTAAAGATATATCTTAGAGATCTGCATTCTATATCAAGATTTCCCTTTTGACTGAGAAAATAGAGAAAAAACGTGTAACATACCCAACGAAATAATGTTAAATTTTTTCAGAACAGATTAGTTCCAAAAAGTATAAAGTTTTTTATACTTTTCCATCTTCTAAATAGTCAAACAAATTTACATTAAGTTAAATTAAGATGACATATTTTCGATCGACAAGATGGTTAAAAAAAATGTTGAAAATGCTTATTACTAGCTTTACACTTTCCCCGTTTTGATCATTATTTTCCCCGCATTCCCGTATTAGTCGAAAAATCCCGAAAATCAGGGAAAATCCCGCCATCTGGCAGCTCTGCTGTAGTAATACATTTTTTGCTTTTTTATATTTAAAAACAGTTTCAACATTTTTATGGCATCAAATTATTAAGTGTATTATTGCAACATGGATTCGATTCGCGTATTCAATCAATATGAATATTTTTTATGAACATAATATGAATCAGCAATAAGAATGATTATTGACTCATGAATATGAATTAGAATTAGGTTTAGAGCTTTAGGTTAGAGTTTGAATTAGAGTTTGACTTAGAGTTAGGTTGATTGGACGCTCTGCATGGTGTTATCAGTAGTAGATGAAATTAGCTCTAATAAGCCGTTTTGTTGTTGATGTAGTATATAATAGCGATTCAGAGCGGTTGATGAGTAGTAGTAGGTTATTGAGTTTTGTGGTTGAGAGTTCCTCTATATTATTAGCAGATATTGTCAAAATTTCATGCTGTGTAGATAAAGTTTATTTTTATACCCCAACGCGTACTGCGTAAGGGGTATATTAACTTTGTCATTCCGCTTATAACCCCAATAAGGAGGCGTGGCAGGTATAGAAAAGTATATATCTTTTTGATCAGCATCACCTCCTGAATCGATTTTCGTGTGTCCGCCTGTCTGTCCGTCTGTCCGTCTGTCGACACGATTACAGCCGTAATTTTAAAGCTATCGCAATGAAATTAAAAATATAAGCTACTTTAAAAAAGGAAGATCAAGTTCGAGAATGAGCCAAATCGGATGAAAACCACGCCTACCTCCCATACAAAGTGACTTTATTGTAACAGTAAAATCTCTTCAAAATCCACAAAAAGTAATGAAATGCCTTGAAATTTTGCATGTAAGTTTCGATCTTCAATACAAATCATAGTAATGAAATTTGGAAAAATCAGATGAAAACCACGTCTACCTCCCATACAAAGTGACATTATTTTAACCGTAACATCTCTTCAAAATCCACAAACATTAGGGAGATGCCTTGAAATTTTGCATATAAGCTTTGGTCTTCAATATAAACCCTGACAATGAAATTTGGAAAAATCGGATAAAAACCACGCCTACCTCCCCTACAAAGAAGCTTTACTTTAACCGTAAAATCCCTTAAAAATCTGCTAAAATTGCAGAAATGTCTTGGAATTTTGCACATAGGCTTTTATGTATAATATAGACTATCGGTATGATATTTGGCAAAATTGAATGAAAACCACGCCTACCTCCCATACAAAGTGGCTTTATTGAAAACATTAAATCGCTTAAAAATCTGCAAAAATTACAGAAATGTTTTGAAATTTTGCATACAAACTTTGATATTTAACATAAGCCACTCTTTGATATTTGGCAAAATCGGATGAAAACCACGACTACCTTCAATACAAAGTGTCATCATCAAAATTGAAAAACTTTCGTTAATATATAAAACTGATTGACATCGCGTCTTTATGTACCCAAGTTCCGCCCACGTCGTTTATCCAACCCATGCATATATTCTTCGGTAAAATGTGTAGTCTTTATACTAGAAAAGTGGGTGTGGCATTTTACTTTGTTTACAAATTACTCTATGTGGCAGCTAAGGGTAAAATTAAATTAAGCGTATGACACAAATATTTTTGCAAATTATACATACAAATTTTCTAGACGTTGAAAGACTTCGGATATACTTCAGTACGGCTGCGGGGGGGAGGGGGGGGGAGGGGGTATTTTATCTTCGGTACCCTGCCGAAGCTCCATTCCTTTCTAAATTTGTGTTTATTTTGTGTTAAAGGTCAGAAAATTCTCCATAGAGAAATCAACTTCAAGCGTTAAAACTAAAAGTGGTACGTGATTTTTGTCTGGGGGAAGGATATTTGTTATGAATTGATAAAAAATTTTCTTTCATACTTTTATCCCCCTATCCCCCTTTTTTAAACCTTTTTTATGTTTTTCAAAAACACCATATTTTAGCAAAGCTATATCCTGTAAACCATTGAGAAATGTAATAAAATGTGTTGGCACTCATCCCCATAAAAAACATATAGAGTCTTGCAACAACAAAATTACCGTAGATCCACCATATTCAAGCAATAGACCCCCTTAGTATACAATTTTTTTGTTTTTTATTTATATGATGTCGAATGTTGCGATATGGACGAATGCCTGCAAAGTTTTTTCACTACTGGTATCGTGGGGTCTTTATGAATTCCCTGGATCCCTTATGTTTTATGTATAAAAAGTAAATTATTTTTTTACAAATTATTATAATTATTACAAATTATAAAATAATACTTCTCAACCATAGAACTTTCTTCTAAGATAATAAACTTAAGCATAAATAGTAAATAAAGTAATAAAAACCAAATAAAAAAAAACATTAAATAACTTATTTATATTGTACTTATTTAATTGAGTTCCAACATAAATCTACGAGTAAAGAATTAGATTTTTTCCACCATGACTCTAATGGAGCTGTTATTTGGTGAAACCATTCGCCATGGTCCACAGTGGGCGAAATGGCTAATTAGCGGTATTAGATTTAGTGGTTAACATTTTAGTAACTTTTAATATGGGTTTAAAATTGACATTTTTTATACCCTACACCTAAGCAAGTCTGGGTACATTAGCAGGAGAAGGAGTTTAGATAATTGGATGAAACTTTCCAACAAACAAAATGATTCACTAATGTTATCGTTTACGAATCGCATTCTCGTACATTTCATTCATTAGCAATTATTAGTAGCGATTCATTTATAATACCGCGAGCGGGAAAAATTCTATCTTTGTTAATGAATCGTCAAAACCAAAAAAAGCAATTCGTTAACGAGTCGCCAAAACTATAAAAAGCAATTCTTTAACGAATTTTCAAAACTAAAAAAAAGTAAATCGATAACGAATCGTATAAATCGTATAAAAAATAAAAAAAAAAATAAATTGAAACTAATTTCAAACTTACTACGTCAAGAATTGAAACCTAGTCATCTGAATGCTAGTCCGGCACCTTACCTACTCGGCTATTTCAGATGCTGAATACATATATCTTGCTTAATTGCTTAATTTGCTTGATAATAAAAGCCAGCATTCGCGGATATGGGTTCGAACCCCAATTTGGTGCAAACATTTTTTTTTGTTTTTTTTTTTTTTTTGTTATTTAGGTATTTTTTTAAAGATTTGGCTTTTCAAAAGTTCGAAATTATTATTTTTATCAGCTTTTGACCAACTTTTTTCGGCTTCGTTATACATTCGTCAAAACCGAAAAAAGCCATTCGTTAACGATTTGCCAAAACTATGAAAAAGCAATTCGTTAACGAGTCGCCAGCACTAAAAAAAAAACAATTTGTTAGCGAGTCGCCAAAAACTATAAAAAGCAATCGTTAACGATTCACCAGAACTATAAAAAGCAATTCGTTAACGATTCGCCAAAACAACAAAAAGCAATTTGTTAACGAGAACCTATTCTTATGAAAATCTTGAACAAATTATAAGTGGAAATTATTTATATAAAGAATAAGCACGAAATAACATAACAGAAGAAAAAATATTTCACAAAATTTTTTTCATATAAAAATTTATGAAAATTTATATTTAAGTCATTTTATCACTTAAAATTAAAAAAAACATCAAATTTAAAAAACAAATATTCGCTTAAATAACGTAAAACAATAGAAAGTTAATAAAAAAGACTTTTCTTAAAAAATTTGTACATTGAAAAGTCGGAAAAAATTGTTTTTTTGTTTCAAAACATCTTAAATGGAGTTTAGGAAAATCGTGATTCAAATCGGTGCTTTCTTTAAGCATCAAGCTAACCTCTGATGAAGTCGGTATGAAACTATTCGAAAACTTTAAAAATAACGATTCACAAGCGATTCTTTAACGAATCACCCCTCGCCACAATGTTTATTGGGTTGGTGGTGATGTTTGCGTACACCCATGTGCTTTACTGAATATTTTAGGAACCCACTATAGAAAATAACCATAAAATGGCTATAAAATGGCGTACATATAAGCTACTCAAAAAAAATTTTGTATGTGTGATGTATGCATTGTTTTAATTAAGTGGTTTTTACATTTAATTTTTACGTTTTTTGCAATATAAATCTGAATCAATATGCAATATATCTGCCTGTAAATTTGTGTACAGGCAGATATAAAAAATATTATATTATAAAAAATATAAAAAAAATATTCCTTGCAATTAGAAGACGAAATAATAATTCTAATGTTGATTAATTTCTTTTATTTGGTTGTTGTTTGTTTCAAAGCTTGCAAGCTTATAATATTTCAATTTAATATATATTTTTTTTAAGGGAATTTTTTTGTTTATTTGTCTGTGACGAAAACAACAACAACAGTATAGGGTCAGCTGCAAAACTAACTAATATTCAATTCAATTATTTCAATTATTCAATTATTTAAATTCAATTATTATTCAATTCAATTCAATTATTCAATTATTCAATTATTTAAAATCGATAAGTTGAAATATTGCCAGCATATCGACCACTAAATAGCTGAAATTTTCCAGAAATTATCTTATATATATTGCTGTTGATGAAAAAAAACGCTTCAAATCAATTTTTGCGACTTTTTTCTCACAGATAGATGGCGTTATTTTCTGCATACAGATGAACAGCTGATGTTCTTCTTAAGCTGAAAGATAAGATAAGCAGCGCCATTTAGTCATCATCAAACGTTCAAATGTTGCCTACTTTCACAGTTGCTGTCACAAATCTTAAAAGCATAGAATTGGATCAATTGATTTGATCCAGCTCATTTGCTGGATCATGTGTTTTGTTTGCAAATTCTATGTTATGATCCTGATCTCTGATGAAAAAAACGCAGCTAATGTTAGAGTTTCTTATATACATATACACGTCTGCATCACTTAGCATTTAATATAGTGGCAAATGCAACATAAAATAAGATGCAAGTCTTGTAACGAAAAACGCATCAACATTTTTAACTGTGTAGGCATGGTAAAAAAGACCAAAATAAAAATGCGCGGTAGCATAAGGTGAGGGTTTCTAACCAAAAAGCGAAGGTTAGTGCTCCTTATTGCGGTTGAAATTTTGTGCCTTTTTTAAATTTAAAACATTTACAATAACTTAATTTGATTAATTGATTAATGATTATTTTGGATACACAATAAAAATTTTTTTTTTTTGTCATCAATCCTATGCTTGCTTTGTTCAGATTTTGATGCAAGGGAGATAATGATGCGATGGTAGCACGTTCAACTTGCAGCCGAGTTGTACGCGGTTCGATGCGAGTACGGAAAGGGAAAAATTCATTATTTCCAACACAGGTTTTCCGACAAATTTTTTCTTTTAAATATTTATAAATAAAAATTTAACTAACAAAAAAATATAACAGCAAGATCTGTTGTCAGTGATATGAGGATCGAACCTGGGTGGGTACTACTTAAGTCATCAAATTAAAATAATAAATCCTCTTGATAACCAACTGTGTCATGAAAGTAAAAAAATGCGATCTAATATTGTACGTGAATATGGAAGTTTTCATTAACTGTCCATAAAGAAAGGGGTGTGTGTGTTATGAAATGTTCGAACACAAATGATCGAGAACTGGGCCTACAAGTTTTATGCCGACTCCGAACGGCTTATGTTCTCAAGAAGCTTTTCATGGCAGTTTTTACTCTCTGAAGTTTGCCATTGTCTGCAGAGAGGTGACGGCCGAACAGAAAAATTAATTCAATTGAAAAAACTTTCTGTGTCAGATGGGATTTGAACCTGAGTTCTTTGGCGTATGGGCCACACATTCTACCCACTTCGCCACAACCGCCACTAATTGGCTTTATGGAAAAAGGACAGTTCTTGAACTACTACTGATATGAAGGCAGACTGCTTTTTAAACATTTGGTTGCACAGAAGGACGGAATGTTAATAAAATAAATGAGCAATCTTCCCAGAAATTCTATTTTTGGGTAAAAGTTTCACTTCTATCGCGCGTGGCGGTCACACACATATTTTTTATTAGCGGGGGCTACTTGCAGAGTTCAGTACACAACTCGTATACCCTACGAAGCAATTTAAGCTCTGTCGTTTTAATGCCTGTTTTTCACACTACTCTGTATAGAAATTCCTACGCTATAATTTCATGTTAGCTTTTCAATAGCATTCCTGAAAGTCTGCGTTCAATAAGATCATTACCAGTGTTTTTAAAAAAAATTAAATTGTGGCTCCTTAATTTAAGTGCGAAGTCTGGCCTATGCAGCAAGTTTGTTTAATTTATTTAAAAGCAGAGTAGGTAGTCCGGTAGCTCAATACCTACCGGTACCTACCGGTATACCTACCGGTACCAATACGGTAGCTCATGTGATTTCTTTTAATTTCGATATAAATGTGTGCTAAGAACTGCATTTGAATTATATGAAAGATATGTTGTTTGTATGAAAATTCACAGATCTATGAATAAAACAAATTTTAGATTCAAAGTTAGATTCAATTAATGCAAGGTCTACATCGAAAATTGCTTTCTGAATTTATCAAAACACAATTTGAGAAATGCCTGAAAGTATGCTAATGTTCTGAGTAAAAGCTACGTTCAGATTCAAATTTTTAGACCGTACTGTACTCTCAGAATATTGAACGAAAGACTCAATTCAATCATAAAAGAAAGAAAAGAGCTGCTGTTTGTAAAATTTAAGGAGGGACATGACACTCGCGGCAGAGAAAACAGACCTTTTTTTAAAAATTCATAACTCAGTCAAAAACAAACATTTTTCCAAAATTTGTTTTTATTATTGTAGAGAATTGTACAAATTACATGAAAAAATTCAAAAAAAGAAAATATTTTCACTCCAACATAGTTTTATAGAGCTCCAAATTGGCGGCAGAGAAAAAACGGCGCCTCGTGGTTGCAGCGCTGGGAGTTGCAAAAATTATCCGATCTGGAATAAAATGACTTTTTTAAATTTTAACAAAATTGGTTATCGTATGACACGAACTTTTTTTTTAAATTTTTTTTTTTTAATTTTTGTTGATGTTCCAAATTTGAAAGTGTGTTTTTTCGAAAAAAATATTGACTTTAAAAATTCATAAAAAATCGAAAAAAAAATTTAAAAAAAAGCACGTTTCATACGATAGCGAATCAAGTTTAAAAAAATTTCGTCAAAAAAGTAGCCCACTAGTGCCGCAACCAGTACGAAAAACATGGTTTCGAGGTAAACGCGTTCAAAGTTTGTGAACAAAGAAAAAAAAAGGTTACCTTCAATCTGCCATGCCTGCTTCGTACTGTATGCTTCTTGTGTTGTGCTGTTTCTTATAGTTTTTTGCAATCGTTTAGCAATTCGGGCTTCACCCTTAAAGTAGATACGAAATAACAACCACAGAAAGTCAGGTAGCAAGTAAAACAAGTATGTACCAGCTGCCGTACGCAGGTAGCGCAAAAATTAAAAATGCGCTCTCACTAATCCGGCTGTAACTTTTGAACCCGTAGGAATTTTTCCATGAAATTTTTTCTTAGAATCTTAAAAATATTTACTAAAAAAATAAATAAAATTATTAAAAAAAAGTCGATTTCAAAAAACTGCCAATGTCATGTAACCCCTTAACATAACTATGAGCTAGTCAAATAAAGGGTGGTTAAGTTTTAAGGGCCGATGTTGAATGTGAACCACATCTAAACGTCAAGTTTTTTTTTTGCATATCATTTGACATTTCTCAATTTAAGACTAACTCAATTTGAACCATGGAAAGATACACAATCGAAAGTTATTATTAAAGTTATTCAGGCTTATTATGGAAATGGGCGTTCAAATCAATATGTACATATATAGTGCACTTCGTGATTTTTTCGGTCCATTTAATCGGCCAAATGTGCGTACAATCGGAAAAATCGTGCAAAAATTTCAGCAAACCGGGTCTGTAGAAGATGTGAAAACACCAGTGCATGCTTGTACAGCTTGTACTGCAGAAAATATTGCTGCTGTTCGCGATAGTGTGTCTGAAGAGCCGTCCACCTCAACTCGTCATCGTGCCCAACAATTGCACCTCTCACGCTCGTTGTTGATGAACATATTGCATAAAGACTTGCATTTACACGCTTACAAGGTGCAATTGACTCAAGAACTAAAGCCTCTTTACCATTTCAAGCGTCGTCAATGGTCAGAATGATGGCAAGAAATGGAAACAGTGGATGATCAATTTTCGAAAAAAATCATCTTCAGTGATGAGGCACATTTGACACAGTAGGACTTCTTCGATAAGCCAGCAACAATTCAAGAGCTAAAGGATGAGATAATTCGGCACATTAATGGCATAATACCTCACTTTTGCCTCAGCGTCATCGAAAGTTGGACCATCGGATGGAGGTGTGCAGCCGAGGTCGCGGCTGCCATTTGGCCGATATTTTGTTCCATACATAATTGAACCATAATTTCCTAAATAATTTGTGTTTTATTCAAAATCAACATCGGCCCTTTAAATATGTCTCCGTGGTATAGTGTGTACAACAGCCAACTATGGATCCAAGCGTAGTGTGTTCAATCCTCGGTGAAAGTAAAGATGTGAAAAATTCTTAAATAACCATTTTTTCGTTTTTATGCAACCAGTGTGGCGAATTGCAGTGTTGTTGTTTTCATAAGAACCATTTCGTTACATTGTTTTACACCCCATCTAGCCCCACCGTATTGTTGTATACGCGGCTATAAAAGGTTCACTTCAAAAATGGGTCCTACGGTACTGTTTCGCCTACGTTTATGTATACATAGATGTGCTTATGTTACCTTTAGATGCCTATAAACGGGTTATTTTCTGCAAAGACGTTAAAATTTACTGTTTCCTTATCTTAGTAATAAGTTTTCGTTAATAAATATAAATTATTTTCTACTCAAAGTGGACAGTGCATATTTTTGAACAAAATACCTAAAAGTAGCATATAAAGTCGAATAACGGTGCCACTGGTTGGCAGGAAGTGAGTTAACAAGTAAACTTTCCTAAGCAGCTTATATATGCAATGAAAGCTTAGAGTTTACGCCTAGCATAAAAAAGTAATACATACGTATAGAAAAAAATGCTGCTTTGTTGTTGATTCTTCGTAAAAAACTTAACTTTCCTTCGTATAATAAGTTGAAAGAAAAAAAAAATTATTTTTATTTGTGTACATAACTTTCACGACATTAACTTCGAACAATTGCATGCGTGAGTGTCTGTCTCAGCTTTATATTTTGTCGCCAAAAAAAAAAAAAAAAAAATAAAAAAGAATAGAAATAATTTTATTTAAGTATATAACATACGAGTGTCTAATAATGAGACTTAATGCTAGGGACATGTTTTTTTTTTATATTTATTATCCTTTCAATGCGTTTGCACGTATAACTGGCATGATTAACACAATAAATAATATATTTTAAAAACTATGCTTATATACAAATACGTGTAAATGTATATATACATACATTAAATAGCTGTATGTATATGTATGCATATATGTATTTAGAAAACAACAACAATAATAACAGCAATTGCTTAGCTTATGTTTCTTACCTGTCATGCGGTTCTTTATCGTCCTTATCGTGCGGCTTCTCCTGCTCACTCGTTTTATCCTTGTCCTTATCGCTGCTATGTTTGTCTTTATTTTCTGTCATCGTGTTAGGATTTTTGTTTTTATTGTTCTGTTTATTTTGCACGCGTGTTTTTGTTATTTTATTTAATTAACTGTTATCATGTGATTATCACTCATTTTTGTCTTTTGCTTTTTTTTTTTATTTTTACTTTAAGCTGCTAATGCTTTTTCTTAATATTATCCTTAGACATTGCTATTCATTGCATAGCTTCTAGGATATCATAGTGTATGCTTAATATTGCTGTTGTAGCTGCCACGTGTTGTTATATTTTTGGGTTTTTCCCTGTCAAGAGTGTGTGTGTGTGTGTGTGAAAAATTGTTATGAAAAATGTCAAGGAACAAGTAACTAAAATAAACAACATGACTGCAGGCAAGCTCCTGATAATTCTGCCACAAAGCTAGTCCAATTATATTTTTGGCTTTTGGGAATATGTTTTGATATAATGTGAATTCGGTATTAGTATTTTATTTTTAATTTTTTCACCTCTCCCCCTTTTACTCGATGACGTCAAACTGTAACACAATGCACAGTGTTTTGCCTAGAAGAATGTAGCTGGACAAAATTTTGTATTGATATTTACAATGTACATTCAAAGAAAAAAAGCTTGACAGAAACACTTGTTGACTCTACACCAGGCCCGTAGCTAAGGGGGGGAGATTTAGGTGTTCAAAGCCCCTTCTCCCCTTAGGGTCGAGAAAGTATGAAATAATAACGCATATGAAACTATTAGATTCAAAATATAATCTTTCTTTAAGACAATTTTCAACGCATATTTAAGAAACTTCACTTGATCAATGAAAAGTTTTTTGGCCAAATGGAACATTCACTTAAAAACGTCATAATGATCATATTTGAATTCAACTGCAGGAAGTTTGTATAATAACATTCGTTTGAATGGATTATTTTTTTAAATTTTGAAAAGCTGGATAATGCAAAAAATACATGAACCACGAAATTTAACACATTAGGTCATATTCCCCGCAAAGCGGATGACTAAAACAATTTGTCCATTCTATTTTGTTGCTTTCTTGATATATAGGACATTTAAAATCTCCAACTTGTCACAACAATTTAGGCCTGTGCGAAGTCTTCATCTAAAATCATCTAAAATCTAAATATGCTTTTTACGAAAAAAAATTCTCAATAAAAAATAAATTTTAAAATATTGTATAAAGTCCAATTCTATGGGGATTTGATGATTTTTTAATCATTTTTAAAAACAATTTAGAAGTTGAAAAAATTTTATTTTTCTTTTCAATTTTCTATTTTGCAAATAATTTAAATGTAAATCCTAAAAAAAGCTAGTGCTTAGTTTTTTTTTTTATAAAAATGTATCTAGCTGAGTAATGGTTTTAAAAAATAGTCTTATTTTGATGAAATAAATAAAAAAATATATTGGCTATAAAATATTTGTTCTGTGCAAAGTCCAGTTTTCTGAAATTGAAATATGACTTTTCTCAAAAAAATTTATAAAGAAGTATAATGTTATTGTTATTGGGAATTGGATGGTTTAATCAGTCATGATATCAAATTTTTATGAGAAAAACAGTGAACATTTCAATTTTTAAAGATTTCAAAATATTTTCTTTTGAATGTAAGTCAAACTTTAACGATAACTCGAACTAGGCTTCACATAGGTCCATATACTTGTATACAAGCTAGGGATCAATAGAGACGTAAGGTTTGGCGTAAGGCCAAAAAGAAAGCAAACATAAAGACTTTAATTTCTTGGCTCTCCTGTTTATAAAAGTGTTAGTGAAATTTTGTGATAGTTATTTTTACTTTTCGTCAATTAAACGACGACTAAAATGCTAAATTTGGACCATTTCTCAAAAAAGTAAAGATAAAAATCAAAAACTTGGTACTTGTCATCTCTCTTATGGCCATTTAAAATAAGGCCATATTCACGAATAGTTTTAAAAGAAAACAGTTTTGCTTGGAAAATTTCCATATCCTAGCTTTTTATGTTTTACAGGTATCTTCTTACAGATTTATTTATCAAACCCTTTTTGTAGGTATACCCTCAGCCACCCGTAAACCCCAATGCAGACGAAATACGCTGCGCTAGTCCAATGAGCGGTGGTATAACCTGGTCATCTGGTTACGATAACAAACGCACCTTCTCCCTACTGTTACTCGGAAGACCAAATCTCTCTATTCTGGTAGGGGGGCTCAATGAACACTGCTTGATAGAAGCACATGCTCTTCGTCTAGGCTGTGAAACCAATGACTTCTGCAGAATGACTCCTTAGAAGGAGATTTAATACTATCAGTCAACCCCTCTTACACTCCCTTGAATTGAGCAACGAATTTGTATCAAATTTTGTGTGAAAAATGGTTTCAACTGCACCGATACGCGTAAAATGTTGCTGAAATGTTACGGTGACACTGCTCTGTCGTATCAGAAGGCAAACAAGTCGTTTAACCAATTTGTGAGTGGCCAAGACGAAGTAGAAGACGATCCTCGTACCGGACGGCCATCGTGTTCGACTACCGAAGAAAACGTTGAAGAATCAAAGAAATGTTGGCAAAAAGTCGCAAATTGATGATTAGAGAGATAGCAGAGGACGTCCGCATTTCAAATCCGTTCAGAAAATTTTGAAGAATGAATTGGGCTTGAGACGTGTCGCTGCGAAGTTGGTACCGAAAGAACTCAATGTCATGCAAAAAAGAGACCGAGTTGCTATCGCGAAAGACATGCTGGAAATGGTCGAAAGCGACGAATCATTCATCGAATCCATTATTACTGGTGATGAGACATGGGTATACGAGTATGACACGCAAACCAGGCATCAGGCGAGGGAATCAGGCTCAATTTTTTTATTCCATCGTAAAAATCGAAGACACGAAAAAAGTTGTTGTAACTGTCACCTTAGCGAGAGACGCTGATATTTGGCAGTCTTGTCATAGGCACATGTGGCAACATTCTAAAAAAAAAAATTTCGAATCGGACAGTTAAGTCCGGTTCACAGTTTGAATGAACTTTTCTTTTTGAACAAGGTGGTATGTTATCGTTTACGAATCGCATTATCTTTATTCACCCATTAGCAATTCTTTATAACGTTTTCATATTCCTATATAAAAATACTGTATTACAAGTAACTTAACTTTCCAAATATTTTTTGTATTTAAGTAAGCAAAAAATGATATATCAAAAATATTTTATTGAACATAAAGTTTGTAAAAATTATTCAAATCAAATTGTTTTGCAAATAAAAGCTTATGTAAAAATAAATGATATTTTCATATTATATGTTAATATATTATAGACATATATTATATAGATATATTATATATAATATATTTGATATTTATTGATAATTAGTGCAGTAAGAACTATGTTCTTCTCAAGCCCAAAGGTTAAGTATTAAAGAATTATATTATTTCTTGAGATTTAAAATTTTAACTGAGAAATAAGTGGGAGATAATATAACATGTAAAATAGACATTAAAATAAGTAAAAACTAATTATTTTAATTAACTTAAGTAACAACAATAGAGAATTCAAAGCCAAAAGTGTAACAATAAAAAATTCTGTAATTTAAAATTTAACACTGCAACTCAAAATTAAGTATTAAATGTGAAATTGGCTAATATTACAGTTAAAATATTGCATGTTTAAATTAAAAAAAAAACGAAATGGCCATTTCAGCCCTTGAAAGAACTTTGACCGAGCTTCTTATGATCAATTGTGTTGTGTGTGATGTGAAATGTTTGCACACAAATGATCGAGAACTGTACCTACATGTTTTACGCCGACTCCGAACGGCTTATGTTCTCAAGAAGCTTTTCATGGCAGTTTTTACTCTCTGAGGTTTGCCATTGTCTACAGAGAGGTGACGGCCGAACAGAAAAATTAATTCAATTGAAAAAACTTTCTGTGTCGGATGGAGTATTCGAACCTGGGTTGTCTGGCGTAAGAGTCACACACTCTACCCACTACGCCACGGCCGCCACTTTAAATTATCATACATAAAATATATGGAGAATTAGATTTGAAAGACTGAGCTAGTTGCAAAAATTAGAAAACGTGATTAAGAAAGAAGTAGAGAAAAGAGTTATTAGAGAGATAGATATAGGAGCAAATGAACTGATAAATTATATTATGTTCTGTGAGAAGTACTCAATTATGGCATTCTTGAAACGTTCATTTAAAACAATTCATTTTAAGTTAGTTGATTACGATTTCCATAACATGATAGCATTAATAAAAAATAATCTTGTAGAATTTAGGAAGTTGAAATTCGGCAAAGTAAGCATATGACTTCTACGCGAGTGACTAAATTGTGATTTTTCATACAAGTATGAGGGTGTTTTTAGTTTTATCAGCTTGTGCAGAAAAATGCAATTTCTGGCATTTAGGTAACTAATAATATCACAACCAAGCAAGCAATTCCTGAATTGAGCCAAGTGATCGAGTTGATCCAAATAAGCCAAATGTAACGGGTAGCATGATTAAATGCAATTTCTAATTTAAGCCGAGACCGTGAGTCCAACTTGCTATACACAAGTTCAGAGTATGTGATCACAGGAAGGACTAGTTGAATTATTAGTTTTTTTCTTGTATCAATAGGTGTATACTCTGCCGACATCCTTAGCTTACGCAAGACATAATAAATTTTTGGATTGAAGCTGTTTATGTCGTCAGTACATGTGAGTGCACAATTAATGTTGAAACCCAGGTTAAACACACTTCTAACTAGCTTAATATTCTTGTCACCTATTTATAGTTTAGGAATACCCTCAAATAGAATTTCACTTTTGCAAATGGGTAACACATAAGACTTTAGTGCATTCAACAGGAGAGCATTTCTTTTAGCCCATTGGCTTATACTAAGCAAGTTTTCATTAATCCTGCTCACCAAATCTACCAAGAGGTTAGTACTACACGATAAGTAAAGTATGCACATCGTCAGCATATGCATGCTTTATGGAGTACTTGCAGTTAAGAAAAATTTCATGATCCTTGGAGGACCCCGAACCAAAATGAACTGATCCTTGGAGGACCCCGCTGCCAATTAACTTATACTGTGAGAATCTATTGTAAACCTTAACCCTTTGAGCTCTGTTGGTTAGGTAGCTTTGTATCAAATTAGCAGCACTTTCACAAAATCCATAAATATGTTTAAGTTTACGACAAAGAAGTGAGTGATTAACTGAGTCGAACGCTTTGGAGAAATCGAGCAAACATAGTAACGTAACCATACTCTTATCATATGAGCACCGAATATCATCCAGAACTTTTACTGTAGCTGTTGAGCAGCTGTGGCCAGCACGAAATCCAGAATGAAGTGGAGAGAGGAGATTATAAGTCGTTAGGAATACCGACACTTGTTAAGCCATAAGAGCTTCACAGACATTAGATAGAGACGACAAAATGCTTATGGGCCGTAAGTCTTTAGACTCGTAAGCAGCGTTTTTTTTTGCCACAAACGTAACAGTTGCAACTTTCCAGGAGCCAGGAAATGAGGAAGTAGTGAGGCAGTGGTTAACAATATGTGTAAAGGGGCTTAGAATTTGACCAAGAATAATTTTTATAAATTTTATATGTATTCCATCTTCACCAACTGAATTTGATTTAACATTCATTATGGACTTTGCTACATCAACCTCACTAACACAAGTAAATTGAAAGGTTTGCTCAGCAGGAGGACTGTAAAATTCATACTGATCATTTTGAAGATATGAGGAATTAGAAAGAAAAAAATCATTGAGAACATCAGGATCAATATGACATTCAGAGACTACCTTATTGCATATACCAAGCTTCTTCAAGTTATTCCACAAAACTTTAGATGGGAGGGATGCCTTTAGCTTAACAGAATAATATTTCCTTTTTGAATTCCTCATTATCAGAGTAGCAGCATTCCTCAAGCACCTATAATTTTCCCATTTATCTGGCGTAGGGTTTTTTCTCCATATATTATGCAACTTATTTCGCTTTTTTAAGGCATGCTCAACATGACTTGTAAACCATGGACAGGACATATTTTTGATGTTGACAGTTGCTTATAAAATAAAAATTGTTCTAAAAGTACTTTTGTAGTTATTTAAATTAATTTAATCTACTACGAGTATGTTGTGGCAAAAGAGGGCGTCATATAATTTTTTTCTTTTTTAACTTGACAGATACTAAAACCAGTCAAATAATTTTATCCAGCCAGCTTCTTCTAAACGAAACACTGTGCATTGCCATAAAAGCATGGCTGCGTGTATCTATTCCCCAAAGTTAAATTTTATATAGCCCAAACGTATTGACTAAAGTTAAACATATTTGAGGTTAAAGTTTGTTGTTGTTTTTTTTGTTATTTTTTTTTTCTTCTTCCAAACGGGACATTGAAAGGCTGTAATTTATGCATTACTTCAATTATGACTCGAAGGTAGGTTATATTTATATTGTGTATGATGCTAACTTATTGCTCTAGTGGCAGCTGTGGCAGCTTGGTTAAGGTAGAATACAAAAAATATTTTGTGAACATTTCCTTGCTCTTGCGGTGTGGTAAACGAGCTGCTAGTGTGTCAAGTTGTTAAGGTGACTATAATCAAGATGTTACAACTTGTGCCGGGGGTGTAGTGGGTGTTTTCAAATAAAGTTAGCAATAAAAGCATATATTTTAAATTGCCAACATTGTTTGTTTGAAAAAAAACTTTTCACATTTTGACACAGTCAGCGTACTTTGTTTGGTGGCTTGTTCTTCATTTTACTTTAATGTTTGCTGATTTAGCAGAAATTTAAGGAAGTTCTGTGAAATTTAAGTTTATTGTGCGATATGCTAATTTGATCTCTGTTTGGTGATTTGCCAAAATGTGCTAAATACCAAAGTTTTTAAGTGAGTTGCTTAATTTTTAATTGAGTTTAATTGAGTAATAAGAAATGAAGAATAGTTCAGAAAAAAAAGACACAGTTTCGATAGTATCATAAGTGTGGGCGTAGAATTTTTATTTGACATATTTATTGATGCATTTCGTTGTTCTTGTTCATTTTTATGTTGGTTAAAAATAAATATAATTCATTTATAATTCAAAATATAATTAAATAAATATAATTAATATAATAAATTATATTAATTATAATATTATAATATAATTTATTAATAATAGTTAATAAATTAATTATAATAAAAAATTTAAATAAATATTTCAGAACAATATGAGTTTATTATTATCCTGCAGTTAAGAACTTCTATACGTATACTATATATTTTGAATTTAGTTGAAAATTTAAATTTTAACAAACAAAATATGTTTTTAATATGTAATATGCATTTAAAAAAAATTATTTTAATAAATAATTCGAATTTATTATGATATTTAAAAAATAAATAAAGTTTTTAATAGCATAACTACCATACCCGTCTCCAGTCTATGTACATGTAAACCTGCTTAGTAGTAATATAATTTTTTGTATTATTTACATATGTATTATTTATTGTATTAATATTGCTGAAGATTAGCAAAAACAATAACAAACTACAAAAACGAAATAAATATATGTATGCACATATTTAATACATAACAGTACGTTCAAAAAGTCCATAGGATGGCACATAGATGGCGTTAGTAGATTTTTTCCATACGATTTTTATATCGTTCCTAACTTCAAACAATACGTATAAAAA
Source organism: Coremacera marginata (assembly GCA_914767935.1). Taxonomy (NCBI): domain Eukaryota; kingdom Metazoa; phylum Arthropoda; class Insecta; order Diptera; family Sciomyzidae; genus Coremacera; species Coremacera marginata. The sequence goes on from OU612046.1 coordinate 161,250,445, forward strand.
TTTGACAACGATCTGACAATTGATTCGTGAGTTATAGCATTTTGTGTGCAACTATTGTTATTGAAAAAAAAAAAAAATGGAATAAAGTGAATTCGAGTTTTGATAAAGCATTGCTTTTTAATGAAAAAAATGCAGTGGAAACCAAACCATTGATAAACATTATCCGGACTCTGCTCCATCGAGACAAATGATAGAAATGATTGGTCGTACCAGCACAAATGATGCAGAGCGTAGTGGACCCCCAAATCAGACTGTTATTCCACAAAACATCAAAAAAATCCACAAAGTGGTTATGAACGATCGCAAATTGAAGGTACACGAGCCAGTTGATATTGTAAAGATATCAGATGGTAGTGTTTTTACCAATTTACACGAACATTTGGGTATGCGAAAGCTCTGTGTAAAGTGGGTGCCGCGTGAGCTCACAGTCGACCAAAGTCAACAACGAATTGCTGTTAAACCGCAATTAAATCGAATTTTATCGTCGATATGTGACAATGGATGAAACATGGCTTCACTATTACACACCAGAATCCAAAAGACAACCAGCTGAGTGGACAGCAGTCGAAGAACCGAATCCAAAGCGAGCAAAGATCCAACAGTCGGCTTGTAAGGTGATGGCGTCTGTATTTTGGAATGCAAAAGGAATAATATTTATCGACTATCTCCAAAAAGGAACCACCATCATCAGCGACTATTACTGTGCATTTTTGGATCGATTGAAGGCTGAAATCGCCAAGAAACGGCCACATTTACAAAAGAAAAAAAGTGTTGTTTCACCAAAACAATGCACGGTGTCACTAATCGATGAAAACGATGGCAAAATTGAATGTATTAGGCCTCGAATTGCTTACTCACCCACCGTATTCTCAGATTTAGCCCCCAGCGACTTTTTCCTGTTTTCAGATCTTCAGATTTTTCAGGAGAGAATGGTTGCTGGAAAAAAATGCAAGTCCAATGATGAAGTAATCGCTGAAACTGAGGCTTATTTTAATTGGCCTTTTTAGTATTGAAAAGTTGGAAAATCGCTATACTCGTTGTATCGCTCTCAAAGGCAACTATGTTGAATAATATTATCGAGTTTTATCAAAATTTTGTTTTTTTCTTACTTATGCTACGGACTTATTGAATGACCTGTTTTCTGGGCATTGGGAACATGTTAAGCAATCATTTATTATGTGAGTAAAAGGCGATATTATAAACGGCTTTATCATTTTTATAAACTTAATAGGCATTCCATCAACCCCCACAGCATTTGAGTCAATCTTCATTATGTGTTTAGCAACGTCTAATCATCATTAGCAGCTATAGGCTTACCACTTGCTTCGAAGAAATTATTTAGCTCATTAGGTTCTAAACTAACTTTTAAACTTCTGCCAAAAAAATTTGGTGTTTAAGTTTGGCTTCAGCTTAGAACTAAAGTAATTGATGTTAGCTTGTCTAACCATGACTGTAGCAGCATTTCTGGCTTCTTTAAATTCATTCCAGTTAGAATCAGAAGGATTTTTTTTTTCATCTCGAATGGAGTTTATTTCTATGCCTTATGGCAATTTAACACGGTTTGTGAGCCAGGGGCAACAACTATTTGAGACCTACACTGTACGCAATGGAACATGACAGAGCCAAAGAACCAGCAATCTGTCCAGTCCAAGGAAATAAATCATTAGATAGGGAAGTAGAATTTATAAAGCTTTATAGTCGTTATAAGAAAAACTTGCTGGAAAATTTCTACCTAGATTAATATTAAGGCAACAAAAAAGTAAATCGTGATCAGACAAACAAGTTATTTGGTCATACTTTTTTTTTTTTTTTTTAGACTTAACCAGCACTCAGGGGATGCCCCCTATAAATGCGAAAGCATTGTGTTGATTCGGAAGACGGGTGATAGTTAGTTGGAGGGTGGAAAGATAGAGTAGTGTCGATGAAGATTTGATTTAAATTTACACAAATTAAAACTGTCGGGAAACACGCTCGCAGGGAGATTGTTCCACAATTTTACTGAGCGACCGAAGAACGAATTATCTCGGTAATGCGATGTTCTATTGGGCAAAGTTGCAATGGTAAAGGGATGGGGTTGGTTGGAGAGCTGCCCGAAAGGACCTAGGAAACACACGAGCTGGTGGCGTCAGGCCATGTATCTCCCTTGAACACTACCCATGGTAGTACCTGTACAGAAGGCTTAGGCAACCAACATTGCGACGATGCCCAAGAGAGTTGAGAGAAGATGAAATATTTCCATCACCTATCAAATATATCGCACGTCTTTGAATCCGGTTCAGGAGCTCCAAATAGGATCTTGAAGCCCCTGCCCAAATGTGCGAATTTTACTCCATTTTCGGCCTAATATATGAGGTATAGATCAAACAAAGATCAGATGGAGTGAAGTATTTCTTACACCGTTTTAAAAAACCAAGGCACTTGGCTGCTTCTTTTGACACATCAAAAATGTGATCATTCCACCGAAGATCTGCTTGTATTGAAATGCCTAGAACGTCAAGAGCATCTGACTCCGTAAGATCTACACCGTTCATATAGAGGGGAGCTAAGGGGCAATTGATTCGCTTGTGGGTTAACAGACAACACTGGGTCTTGCTAGCATTAAACTCTACTCTATTAGCAAGACCCCACTCGGAGATTTTTCCCAAGTCATTATGAAGTGTGTCATTCATATGTTGCCTCTTCCTCTCAATCTCCAAAGAGCTCGGGCGTTTTTTAAATGAATATGAATGGCAAATGCCGCTGTCATCCGCAAACGAATGAATTGGGTTGTGAGTCAACGACAGAAGGTCGTTGATAAAAACCAGGAACAAAGTTGGCGATAGAACTGAGGTGTACCCTGCGGTACACCTGCGTTGATGGCGTGCTCTCTGGACGATATGCCATCGACTACAACATTAATCGTTCGATTCATCAGAAAGCACGTGATCCACCGAGCAAAGTTACCAACGAAACCATATGCAATTAGTTTAGACACGAGCGCTTTATGCCACACTCGGTCAAATGCCTTAGAAATATCCAGATCGCCATAAGGTCACCAGTAGAGCGGGCCCTACGGATACCATATTGACGGTGACTAAGCAATTCATTGTGCTCCAGATAGTTCATAAGGTTGAAGTTAATAACGCTCTCCATAACTTTGGCGAGCGAAGAGCATATCGATGTGCGTCGGCAGTTTGCAGGGTTCGTGGCATCGCCCTTTATTGGTACCGGCTGGACCCTTGCGACCTTCCAACAAGATGGAAATACTCCTGTCCTGTAGGAGATGTTAAACAGGTTACGCAAAGGCCGAGCCAGACTAGAAGCACACGCTTTAAGCACAAGTGGTGGTATGCCATCCGGACCAGAGACTTTATTTATGTTGAGGTTTGCAAGGACTTTTTTAACTGCTCTAGTACGAAAATATATCTCCTGCATTACAGAAGACGTTCTTTCAACGAAAGGTAGTGGCTGATTGCTTACTGGGATTGTGGAGTTATGTGCAAACAATCCGGCCAACAGGTTCGCTTTATCAGCCGAGTCCGTAAAGATTTGATCATCTTTTAAAAGAGTTGGAATAGTTGATGACGTCTCATTCTTTACTCTTTTAACAAATGACCAAAAGTTTATGCTCCCTTTGGGGCAGAGAAGAACCTGTTCTCTGATACTTACAGAGTAACAAAATATCGGAAACAAGACATAACATATATCAAGCAGACTTGGCGCACAACTATGAATGTAACGACTAGGAATACAATTATTGGTAATTTTTAGACCACACATACATGATTGGTAATAAAAGTTATCACTAACGGAGTTGTTATGCATATGGTTAATATTGAAAACTCCACAAAAAATCTTACATTAAGATTGGATTTACAAAACACAGCTACCACCACCTATTCTACCTGTCATAACGAAAAACTTTGAAACCATTTAGGTTGTATTGACCGTCAGGAATTTCATCCCTAAACCAGGTTTCCGATACACAGATAACACCAACAGACGAATATTCAAAGATGTATCTAAAGTAGTCAAGCTTTAACCCTTTTAAGCTGCGAGCATTAAAGTAAATCACATTTAAACCTATTCGCTGCTTACACAATATATTGATAATAGCTTTATAATTATCCATAGCCCCATCAAAAAATACATTTGAAAACATTACAACAAACATATAATGCGCCAACTAAAAACATGCAATAGTTAAAGCAAGATAGATAAAAATAATCTAAATTTGAAAGATGTCCATTATTTGAAAATAGTGCCCATAAAAAGAAATAAAATAAAGTAAAATATAGATTATAATAAACATACTAACAGATTTGATGAAAATAAGCACCAAATAATAATAAATAAAGTTAAAACTTAAGATTCTGTGTTATGGCTCCAGCGACGCAGTCAACGCTCTCTTTGCAGTCTACCAGTTTGGCCTCACCATCACGAGTAGCTTTTACATATACGCGCCCACGCAATGTAAATACAGCAGCGAATCTATAATATTTTTATTTAATACTATTGTTGTTTTGATATCCTGAAAAGTACATCTACCTAACTGGTCAAAACTTACGTCCATAGAATTATATTGAGCTCATGTAAAAAGAATTCTGAAGAACATTAACAGATCGACTATTATGCTTTAATTTTTTGACACAAATCATTTTTAAACAGCAAGAATCTTCGAACATTTTTTATAAAATGAAAGTCGTCATAAAAAAAGTATCAACTTTTAAAATTTTGGTCACAAAATAAAATTTACATATATTTCTAGTGGCGGCCGTGGCGTAGTGGGTAGAGTGTGTGACTTTTACTCCAGAGAACCCAGGTTCGAATCTTTCATCCGACACAGAAAGTTTTTTCAATTGAATTAATTTTTCTGTTCGGCCGTCACCTCTCTGCAGACAACGGCAAACCTCAAAGAGTAAAAACTGCCATGAAAAGCTTCTTGAGAAAATAAGCCGTTCGGAGTCGGCGTAAAACATGTAGGTCCAGTTCTCGATTATTTGTGTGCAAACATTTCACATCACACACAACACAATTGATCATAAGAAGCTCGGTCAAAGTCCTTTCAAGGGCTGAAATGGCCATTTCGTTTTTTTTTTTTTTATATTTCTATAAAATACCACTTCATGCATCATTTTTTTTTTATAAATATTCTATCTGTAGAATATATATATTCTATAATCTGAATCTATAAATAAGATTAGAAATTTTAGAATATTATATTCCAACAATTTACCAATTTTATAAAATTTTAAAGTAAATATGAAGGGTCGACTGAAATGGGAAATGGGAAATGGGAAAGTAGTAGTATCACCAGGGACGGACTGGGACCTAAAATTTGAACTGGAAAATAATGACTTGACCGGCCCTCTCACCTTGAGGCGTTGTTCTAAATTTTATAGGAAAAAATTAATGATTTTTGGAATATTTTTTACAGGACTTTTTATGTCTTTTATATTTAAAAGCTGCACAATAAGAAGCGAAAAACTTAAAAATCTAATTGTTTTAACAAAAAGCTGGACCAAAGCTTAATAATGTGTTCAACATTACAAACTACATGGCCAAAAGAGTAAAAAGTATTAGGTAAGGCTTAAAGGTATTTTCTCATCGCCAAATTCAACGTACTCCTACACTTTAGACTAATCCACTGTTGACATGGTACAAAATTTTTATTGTTCAGATGAAATGAGCAGTGTAATGCCGGGAAAAAAAAGATTTTGTAACAACTAAAATTAATGGTACGAAAGTTCAATTCAGCAAAAAAAAAAAATTGGTTCTGAATAACTTGAAGGAAATTTATGCTAAATTCAAAGAAAACTATCCAGATGTGTCCTTTGGGTTTTCTAAGTTTGCGGAAGTTTGCGGAAAGCGGAACTTACACTGTGTGCGTATGCACCATTCATCAAAATTTCAAGTTAATGCTTTACGGCTTACAAATTGACAATTTAACTTAAAATGATCAAAATCCAATAAAAACTTACAAAGACTGCATTGCAAAAATTGTATGCTCAACTTCTGTGTGTCTGGCTTGCTTCATAAGCGAATGCAAGTTTTGTCTTGGAACAGATGGATTCAGAGAGTTTCTTCAAGAACTTTTGGAAAGCCGGGTTGTTGATAAGAATACCATACAAGCAATGGGTCTCTGTTGATCGAACTACTTTAGAAACGATAACGTAGTCAACAGCTGACTTCATCGAATTTTTTATTTTAGAAAATTAATGTGCTTAAAAAACTTTCCTTTATAGCTAACGAACAGTCTTTAGTTCAAAAGAAATATTCAAAGTTGAATTAAAGGAAAACTAATTTTTGGTTGTTTGTGACTTTGGCGAAAACTACTCTCTTGCAGTCCAAGATGAACTGCAAACGTATCATTGGACCAACGCGAAGGCAAACCATTCATCCCTTTGATGCCTATTATATCAATGGCAACGAATTAAAACATAACAGCTTCGTCATAATATATGAAGTTTTAAAACATGATGCTGTCGCAGTACACTTGTTTCAATCACGCCCAATAAATTTCCTGTGCAACAAAGTTGGCAAACCTCTCGTCTCAGTCTAAGAACAGTGTTAGAACAGAAAATATTTCATAAACCTGTGTATAATTTTGGAAATGCAGCTGAGTGGCATTTTTCAGCGCAAACTTTCCATGGCAAAGGCCCAAGTGATGGCGTGGGTGGAACTGTAAAACGTTTGGCTGCTAGATACGCTGAGCAAATACTTACACCAAATCAATTGCATGCGTTTGCAAAAGAAAATATAGACGGAATAAGTTTTGATTATACAACATTTCAAAATCATGATGAGGAAACAATTAAACTTAAAGATAGATTTGGAAAAACCACAGCGAATCGATGGAACACAAAAATTACATTGTTTCATTCCTTTAACTATTGACAAAATTTAGACGAAAGTTTATTAAAATTCCAGTGATTGCAAAATTGAGAAAGTGTTCATATAATCATTTAAAATTTTACTTGCGTTATATGCTGTTTTTTGTGTTTAATATTTAAAAACTACTAAATGTTAAATATTTTTGTGGCTTATTGGTTATGTTGATAAATTTCCTTTGATACCTTCTTACTTCATGTTGACCCATTGTCAATCCCTTTTAATTGAGCTTTCGGACCTCACCAAAATAAGTTTTGCTCCACCGCCACATTTCAGCGTTGCTGCCAAGCACACAGATATTTGGTAAATATTAAAGCTTAAGCAACTGTTTGCTGCTGAATATTTAAAAAAGTTTATTTTTAGAACAAAAATTTCAGTAAGTACCCACTGAACCATAAGCGAACCATAAGGTTTTGAGTAAGGTGAGAGTTTTGCGAACGTTTTTGGTTAGAATTTTTTTTTTTTGTTTTTTTTTTTTTTATTTTGTCGCTTAAAAGTGCATGTTATAAAAGATTAAATTCGTGAAAGCTTAAAGAGAAATTGTGCATATTTTACGAAATTCATAAAAAACTTATTTTGAGAAGAAAATGAATCATTTTTGTATCATTTCAGTAGGTAAGACTTCCTTTTAAATCAACCATTTTTTCTTCATAAATGAGTTCGGAAATGAATCATTTATGTTTCTTTTTTGCATTCTGAAATGAGTTCAAAAAAGAATAATTTTTTTATCATATCAGTAGGAAACAATTTCTCATAAACGAACCATTTTTTGTTCATAAATGAGTTCACAAATGAATCATAAATGTTACTTTTTATATTCTAAAATCAGGTAAATAAAGGAACTTAAAATGAAAATGTTAACCTTCGTACAAACGTCATATGAACTTTTTTACCAGTGCGAGATGGATGTACTGCTGCACGTATGCATTTCAACATTTAATTAATTTTCAACATTTCAACATTTCTATCAAAAATTAAAATCAAGCCCAAATAGAATGAAAACCACGAAAACATTCCATGCAAAAATGTAATCAAATAAATTCCCCAATTAACAACTTAACTATTTTGATATTTCATATATAATTTGGAAGTTTGTCAAATTGGAATACAATCACGCCTTTTCTCCTCTGAAACATCAATATCGTGAACAACACAATGCATGAATTCCAGCCCAGGTATATTAATCCTATTAACCTAATGATTAATATGATCTCTAATTTTAGTAATAATCATTTCTTCTTTAACAAAATATCGATATGTAATTATAAATAGTATTATGCAATAATAAAATTTATAATTCAAACAGGTTTTTTTTTTTAACTCATTATTGAACAAAAAAAGGTTTGTTTTTGAGAGGCAATTCAGTCCAAAGATTGATACAAAAAGGATTCAATTTCGTTTCGGTTTTTTACAAAAGAACTTTTGTATGGTTCATTTTTTAACTAATTTCCGAAGAAAAAATAGTTTGTTTCTGAGAGACATTTTCGTCCGGCGATTGATTCAAAAAAGGTTAATTTCCGAGTGCCGAAAAAGAACTTTTATGGTTCTTTTTTTAACTCATTTGCGAACAAAATAAGGTTCGTTTTTGAGAGGCATTTTAGTCCGACGAATGATATAAAAAGAGTTCATTTATGAGTGCCAAAAATGAACGTTTCTACCCGAAAAGGTTCATAGACTTTGAAAATTTTTTTGTATGTGATCCCATTGACGTCACAAGAAAGTCTTTTACGATATAGCTAGAAGAAATGTCATATATTAATATATATTTTTTGCAATCATTTTGCAGAATACAATGTTAGAGATATTTTTTAAATTAAAAACAATTTTTTGCATTCAAAATTTGCAAAAAAAAAAATATATATTTTTTAACAAAATGATAATTAGAGAGATAGTCATTCAATTGCATTCAAAATCGTTATTCTAACATGAAAACAACCAAAGTTATGAATTTTTGAAAATCACTCTACGAAAACAAAAATTAACTTTTTTGTATTTTTGACTACCCATAACTCGGTAACCAGTCATGCAAAAAATTAAAAAAAAAACAATGCCCAGCCGGTACACCGACTTAGGCTATAGGTGTACAGAGTTTCATCAAATTGAAACTCAAATTGATTGATTTTACTTTACTTAGTTTCTTTTATGGCAACGACTTACAGCAAGTAAATTGGACCCCAAACCAGAATGGCAGATGGCTAGACTTAGTCTACACTAATGCCTACGATGTTATAAATGTTAGTCCGGCTATTTAAGCTGAACACCTTTTTTCTAACAGTCCTCACCACACAGCCTTATCTACGGAGCTATCTGCCACCAATATAACATTTGTCCACTCATTTGGTAACTCCATTGTATATGATTTTCTTAATGCAGATTACGATAGAATTAAAATCGGTCTCAATACTTTTAACTGGAGTGATCTCTCAGCATTGGATCTAGATTGTGCAGTTTCCCTTTTCTATCTTCGTATCTTCACATTTATTGATAGACATGTCCCAAAAATAAAGAAAAAAAATAAACTGTCCGAACCATGGACCTAACTCAGACTGGACTGTCTCAGAAACCTAAGAAACCAAAGAAATAAATTATACAAAATAATCAAAACCACAAACAATGTTAGTGATGAAGTAAAGACGAGATATGAAGAGTTGGCCAATGTATTCTCTACTAAGTCAAAAGAAGCTTATCAATTTTATATTAACCTTATCTGTGAAAAAATTGTTGATGAACCCAAAAAATTTTTTGATTACATTAATGTTAAACGTAAGTCAAACGGATATCCTACGTCCATGTTTAAAGGTGACGTAATTTCTTCAAACATACAAGAAATTTGCAATCTCTACGCAGATCATTTTAAAGAGGTATTCTGTATACCTACCAACGAAACTCACAATCTCCCTCCATTTCCAAACACACCACCCATAATTAATCATATTCAACTTACACAAGAAGAGATATTCAAAGCAATTAAGGAACTTGATCCATATAAAGGACCAGGCCCAGACCTCATACCCCCAATCTTTTTAGTCCAATGTGTAGACCCACTGATCATGCCTTTATTTATAATCTTTAATAAATCCCTGTTTCAAGGTGCTTTTCCAACGTATTGGAAAACATCACACCTCACACCAATTTATAAAAAGGGCGACAAAAGGTCGGTTGAAAATTATAGGGGAATTGCAATACTATCGGCCATTCCAAAACTATTCGAAATAATTATATCTGATAAACTAGCATGTATTGTAAATCCTCTTCTCAATGAACAGCAACATGGTTTCCGTAAAGGTAGATCAACCACCACAAATCTTATGATCATGGTCTCTGATGTTTTAAGTAAAATGGAAAAAGGACATCAGGTAGATGCAGTATACACCGACTTTAGCAAAGCTTTTGATCGTGTTGATCATACTATTCTCGCTTGCAAATTGAAAAAATTTGGCATCTCTGAATCTGTGCTTAACTGGTTGAAGTCCTATCTCTGCGGCCGTTCCCAATTCGTAAAGTTTCAAGGTACCTTATCTAAACAGATCTTAGTCACATCCGGCGTACCACAAGGTAGCCACCTTGGTCCACTTCTCTTTAATATTTTTATCTCTGACCTATCTGATATGCTTTGCGGTATCCCATATCTGATGCATGCTGACGACCTAAAAATATACCATGTTATTCAATCGGAAACAGATGTAATGTACTTACAGTCGAAACTGTTATCTCTTGAGTACTGGTGCAATCAAAATAAGCTGTATCTAAATGTTAACAAATGTTACGTAATAACTTTCTCACGTAAAATTTCTGTTGTAAATAACAACTACTTGATCTTGGAGTAGTCTTAGATAATAAGTTGCGATCACAATTTACATTCTGATAAAATTGTATCTAGGGCCAGCAAACAACTTGGTTTCATAAAGCGACATGCAAGAGAGTTCAAAAATGTATGGGTAACTAAGACATTATTTTGTGCATTAGTGCGCCCTCTTCTTGAGTATGGATGCATCATTTAGAATCCTGCTTTTGAATTACACAGTGAAAGATTTGAGTCTATTCAAAAACAATTCTTGCTGTTTGCACTTAGAGACACTTATAACCCCCGTGATTACAATATCTTGCCAACCTATGAATATAGGCTTAGCCTCCTTCATTTAATGCCCCTATCATCACGAAGGTCGTTACTTAGTTCATGTTTTACCTTCGATGTTATTAACGGAGTTATTAATAGCGCGCATATATCAAATAGGATAAAATTCAACGATCCATTAAGACGTACAAGGTATACAAGACTATTAATTGAATATCAGCATCACACTGTCTACGCAAATAATGAGCCGATAAATAGATGCTGTAGGGAATTCAATAATATCAGCGAGCACTATTTACCACCAATGTCAAAATGGTGGTCGAACCTCTAATGAGGTTCGAGTTGCTATCCAACGACTCAAAAACAATAAAGCAGCGGGTGCTGACGGCCTGTCAGCTGAATTGTTTAAAACCGGCGGCGATGAATTGATAAGGCGCATGTGTTGGTATCCAGCTGGCTGCATAAGTCATCGTTTACGATAACAACAACAACGCAAGCGGTCATTACCTGGCCTTGCATAACAGCAAGGCAGGAAAATGACACCAGCGATCAACGACTTGGACAACAACAAGCTAAGCGGTCATTAGTCTAGCCTTGAAGAATTGCAAGGCAGGCAAAATGACCGATTCATTTATTTTTTGCTTATTTTTTGCTTATTTCTATAGTTTATTATGTTGTACATTTTTTTGCTTAGTTTTAATATAATTTATTATAAATAGATGGTAGGAAAATAAAGTTAATGAGTTGTTTCTTTACAACCAGTGAAATTTGACTTGTGTGATAATTTTGATATAGTGAACTTTGGGTGCAACACCTAAAGTGAAATTTGACTTGTGTGATAATTTTGATATAGTGAACTTTGGGTGCAACACCTAAAGTTCAGAGTAAATATCTGGTTAACTAATTTTCGGTGCAACACCGAAAGTCATTACCTATTCATTTTGGTGACCCCGACGATTAAAAAGGACGAGCAGCCTTCAACAGAGCACCAAAAAACATTTTGGTGACACCGAAGAAGGACAAGCAGCCTTCAGCAACGCGCGATATCCTGGTTAATGTGCCAGTGGTGTCCAACATAAAAACAACACACCTCAGCATTCGGTGAACCCGATTTCGACACACAACGAAATATACATCAGTGGTCGTCTCATAAGACGCAGTATATTTTAATCATGGGATTCAATGAACTGATAGAACAACAGGACGAATTAAGCGTCACGATACAAAAATTAATTGCAAACATCAAAAAGGCACCATTTGACAGAAGGACGTCGGAATTTTTCACAGCAAAAATAAAGGAATTAGACGAACTATGGACTCAATTCAACAGGAATGACAACGCCATACGCAACGTACCTGGCTCGGATAGCAATCATACATACTTTGAAAAAGACGTTCACAAAGTGATTGGTGCTAGATACAGTGAATGCAGAGAAGATTTGGAAAAACAACTACTGGCAAGCAAAACTGTTAAACCAGCACCCAGGAGTCAAGGAGGATTAGAGGACGCAAAATCAACACAAAATTTACGAGGCTTAGTAGAGAAGCAAAGGAAAATAATTCTTTCAACACAAAACTCAATAACGGCTGCACTTGATGACATCAGTAAAAGCATTCATTCACCACGCTATTATGCCAATCTAGCAAACAACATCGAGCAACATTGGCATGTAGCACAAGAGATTCACAACAAAATATGGAGCTCTTGCGACTCAGGTGATTATAATTACGACGAATTCATTGCAATTGAGCAAAATATCAACGCTAATATCTGGCAGATTCAAGAATTGGCTCACACGGTTGATCAACAAAGTCCACCAACCAATTCATTTCCCACGGTCGAGCAAAAACACGCATCAAGTTTGAATCTACCGAAAATAGACTTACCAAAATTTGACGGTAACTATTCAAAATGGAGGCAATTCCACGACTTATTCACTGAATTGGTGGATAAGCAATCAATCCCACAATGCCAAAAAATGTGGTTTTTGAAATCCAGCTTATGTGATGAGGCTGCAAGATTAATTCAACATTTCACGGCATCTGCAGTCAATTACGAAGCAGCTTGGAAGGTAATCAACGAGAGATATGAAAATCCGCGTATGCTGATCAATGCATCTTTAAAAAGGCTACTCACTCAATCAACATCCTATGCAGAAAGCGCAGCATCAATCAAGCTGCTTCATGATACTACCCTGGAATGCGTTCTCAGCCTCCAAAATCTCGGCGTAAAAACCGAAAATTGGGACCCAATATTGCTATATATATTGACCCAACATCTCAGCAAAGGTACTCATGCACTATGGGAACAATCGTTGAGCCAACCGAAGGAGATGCCGACACTCAATTCTTTCCTCAGCTTCCTGAACCTTCGTTTTCAATCACTAGAAGCTCTTGGTGCCAGAGCAGGCAAAGACGGCAGCGATCAAGGACGCAACAAATCGTATCAAGCATTGAGCGTGTCAATATCGACTGACCAGAGGTGCATCATCTGTAAACAAAACCATTTGCTTTTCAGATGTCAGGATTTCCTAACGATGACGCCAAAACAACGTTTAAATGCTGTCCAAGGAGCTAAACGTTGTGTAAATTGTTTGAAAAACGGTCACAATGCCACTTCATGCTCATCAGGGAGCTGCTTAAAATGTCATAAGAAGCACAACACACTTCTGCATTTAGAAGGATTTGGAATGGTGGTCAACGCTGTTTCACAAAAGTCGTCGCAAAAACTATTTTCAAAGTCAGCACAAAACAACAATAGTATAATTGCACCAACCCAAGATGTCCCAGCTTCTTTAGCTGCGCTGCAGGATCATTCAATAAACACCATGAAGGCATTGCTCAGCACGATTTCTGTAACCATAAGTGACAAGTGGGGAAAACAGATACCTTGCCGAGCTCTTCTAGACAACGGTTCACAGGCCAATTTCATAACAAAAAGACTTGTGAAAAAACTTGGTCTGCACAAAAATACATGCCTCGTGGGAATCGAAGGCATTGGCAAAACTAAAAATCAGACTGCGGAAAGAGTCAACATTCAAATCTCGTCAAATAATTCAAATTTCAAGAAGCGCATTGAAGCTCACATATTAACAGAAATAGTGTCTAAGCAACCATCTCGTAGCATCGATGTAACCAAGTGGAACATACCAAGTAACCTGCAGTTAGCCGATCCAAATTTCAACGAAGCTGGAAGCATCGACCTGCTAATCGGCTCTGGACTTTTCTTTTCAACGATAAGCAATGGTAAAATTTCACTTGGAGATGGACGACCAATCCTTCAGAATACGCTTTTTGGCTGGATCATAGGTGGGGAATACAATCAGGATACATCCACCAGTGATATCACCTGCGGTGTATGCACAGAAGATGAGTCACTCAACGAGACAATGGAAAAATTCTGGAGACTTGAAGAATGTGACTTACGGGTGGCAAACCTAACTGCAGCTGAACGACGTTGTGAAGAGGATTTTCGTCAAAACACTCATCAACTTATTGACGGCCGGTTTGTGGTAAAATTACCTTTTTAGCGTGACCCAAGTCTACTCGGTGAGTCCAAGGACATAGCTCTACAGCGTTTTATAGCTATTGAACGAAAACTAGTTAAACACCCTGAGCTCAAGAGTCAGTATGTGTCCTTTATGCAAGAGTATGAAAATCTTGGTCATATGGAAGAAATAGCAATAGACACCATCAAAGGACCGCACTACTTTCTTCCACATCATGCCGTTCTCAAACCAGACAGCTCAACAACTAAGCTAAGAGTTGTATTTGATGCGTCGTCAAAAACATCAACCAACTTATCATTAAACGAAATACTGGCAACAGGGCCAGCCATACAAGAAGACGTCGCCACAACGCTATTACGGTTTCGTCTCCCAAGATTCGTTTTTACAGCTGACATCGAAAAAATGTACCGACAGGTATGGGTGGACAATGACCACCAAAGGTATCAACTTATTTGGTGGAGAGAAGATCCATCACATCCACTTAAGTGTTATAAGCTCACCACGATAACTTATGGCACAACCTCTGCACCATACTTGGCTATGCGCACCTTGCAAGCGCTAGCTGAAAAACAAGTTCACAATTATCCGTTGGCAGCAGAAGTAGTGAAAGAAAATTTTTACGTCGACGATGTATTGAGCGGTTCCGACAAAATCACTACTGCACTCGAAATACAACGTCAACTACGCCTTATGTTAGGCTCCGCAGGATTCAAGTTACGAAAGTGGTGTGCAAATCACCCAAAATTACTACAAGATATTCCATCTAAGGATCAAGAAGTTACTCTTGACTTCAACAATTCACTTAATGAGAGCATCAAAACCATGGGTCTCACTTGGAATCCTAAAAATGACAATTTCAAACTAAAAATCCTGGTAAATAGTAATCAGAGGATAACAAAACGCACAGCATTGGCAGATATATCTCGCATATTTGATCCTCTTGGCTTCATTGCTCCAGTGACAACTACCGCAAAGATATTTCTTCAACAATTGTGGAAACTTAAGGTGGACTGGGATGCCACACTCCCACAAGAGCTTCACACAACCTGGCTAAAATTCAGAACGGACTTCGAACTGCTGCAAGGCATCAGCATCCCTCGCCACATCTTTGGCCATAAGGAAACAACCAACCCTCAAATACACATCTTCGCTGACGCCTCAGAGCAGGCATATGGAGCTGTAGCATACATGAGGACATCAAGTGCTCACAATACAATAGTGGTACGTTTTATATGTGCAAAATCAAGGGTAGCACCAACAAAACAAATAACCCTACCCCGACTGGAATTATGTGCTGCTAAGTTAGCCGTAGAACTTATGCAAAAACTTCAAGAAAGCAAAATCATCAAGCAAGCGAATGTACATTTTTGGTCCGACTCCACTGCCGTGCTGGGATGGATAAATGCAGACTCATCTCATTACCATACTTTTGTCGCCAACAGGATTTCAGTCATTCAACAACTCACATCTCAACATCAATGGCGACACGTACGATCTGAAGATAATCCTGCTGATCGAATCTCAAGAGGGCTGACACCAAGCAAACTTATTAACAATAATTTTTGGTTATATGGTCCTCTGTTTCTGCATGGAGCGATAACAAGTTGGCCATTACAACCACCAAAGGGAGAATGTCCGTTAGAGCGCAGACTAAAAGCAGTAGTTGCCACATCGGCAACTGTTACAAATCACACAACAAACTGGCTGGAAGAAGTCAACCACAAAAATTCTTTCCGTCGGTTGCAAAGGGTAATAGCATATGTACTACGCTTCATCAATCATACTCGACACAAATCAACAAAGGCAACAACAACTTTATCTGCAGATGAAATAGAAGAATCGCTGCTACATATTATAAGGCGTATGCAGCAGCAAGAGTTTGCTGACGATATTTATCAGTTAACTCGCTATTCAGCTGTGAGCAACAATAGTCCAATCAACACTCTAACACCTTTCCTAGATGATAAGGGCATGTTAAGAGTAGGTGGCCGGTTAGAATCATCTAAGTTGAGCTATGATGCAAAACATCCGATGCTGTTACCATATAATAACATAATCACAAAACTTTTATTGAACGATTTGCACAAGGAACACCTTCATGCTGGTCCTCAAACACTCATGTCTATCACGAGACAAAGATTTTGGCCACTAAAACTTAAAAACTTAGCTCGCTCTGTCACGCAACACTGTGTTCAATGCACTAGAGCTAAACCAAAACTATTACAACAATTAATGGGTAATCTACCCGCCAACAGAGTACAACCTGCAAGACCATTCATCACCGCTGGAGTAGATTTCTTTGGTCCAATTTGGACACACTTCAAAATTCGAGGAAAACCACCGCTCAAGGCATATGTAGCCGTATTTTGCTGTTTCGCGACGAAGGCTGTTCATATGGAATTGGTTAGCGATCTCACCACTGAGGCCTTCATTGGACCACTCAGACGTTTTATGGCTCGTCGTGGACATTGCGCGACAATCTACTGCGATAATGCTACAAACTTCGTAGGAGCTAGGAACCAATTACAGGAATTACAATTGATCATTCACGATGACAATGCCCAACGAAAAATCAAAGATGAATGCAACATTAAAGGAATTAACTTCTCATTTATCCCACCACGTGCACCACACTTCGGTGGACTTTGGGAAGCGGTGGTGAAATCAGCAAAGAATTTATTACAAAAAACATTGGCATCCGCATCACTAACATCTGAAGAAATGGGAACCGTCCTAGCTGAAGCAGAGGCCATAATGAATTCAAGACCAATCACACCAATGTCATCAAATCCTAATGACTTACAAGCACTCACCCCGGGACACTTTCTCATAGGAGAGCCTTTGACCTCAACAATTGATCCCAATGCCCAGCCAAACAACGCCAAAAATCCCACTAGATGGAAACTAGTCATGCAGCTTAAGGCAGAATTTTGGAGAAGATGGTCCAGTGAGTATCTTCACGGCTTACAACATCGATACAAATGGCACCATGAGTCCAGAAACATCAAACCAGGTGCAATGGTCATAATCAAGGATGACAATCTACCCCCGTTAAAATGGCCACTCGGTCGTATCACAAAGGTAATAAGGGGTCATGACGGGCTAGTTCGAGTCGCTGATGTACGCACATCGACCGGTATATCACGAAGAGCAATACATAGGCTAGCACCACTTCCAGTCGATGAAGATCCAATAAACGTCAATAAGGATGAACCAACCCCCTCCAGAGCACACCCGCATGCCTCCACAATTACTCAACCTCTAAGTAAACCTGAAGTACCTTCAAAAAGGATGCGACTGCCTCAACTAGCGTTCAGTAACATAGTATTAATAACCTTGTTAATACTGCCATTAATACTATGTACTCCGATTGAGGTCACACAGTTCAACAAAAATTCCGGCATACATTTCGAGACCATAGGAAACATTAAATTAGTAACAAAGGAGTGGAATTTAATTGTTTTCTATGATATGGCACCATTTCGAGCTGAATTAGAGAGCTTGACAAATGGCACAACGTTTCTAAATCAATTATGTGATCAAGTTCATCAAGTAGCTACCTGCATGATCCTGGTTGACCAATTCATGCGAGCACTAGAAGAACTCAAGCAGGATAATAGGCTCTTCTACGCACATAAAAGACACGCAAGAGGAGCGATAGATTTGATTGGTAATATTGGGCATTCTTTGTTTGGAATTTTGGACTCCGAATACGCAACACAGATGTCTCAGACCATTGACAAAGTGCATTCGAATGAAGAACATGTACGGAGTTTGCTGAAAACACAAACATCAATAATGAATTCAACAATTAACATCATGAAACAGCATCAAAACGGGACCAAGATCAAACTAGGAATGATTGAGCATCAACTTGAAGAAATCGCTATTCGTATCAATGTCACATCAGAAGAATCATTTCAAGATAAAACATTTAGACTGTTATTGTCATTAGCAGTACAAATGACACTAACACTTTCAAATCTACAAAGAATCCAGTCATCATTGTTAGATGTTTTAATAGACACTCATCATGGGCGAATTCATCCAATGCTAATCAGCCCCCAACAATGTCGACAGGAAATAATGAGTATCAAAAATCACCTTCCATCCCAATTTCAGTTACCCGTGGAGTATGACGAGTTACTATCCTTCTACAAACTAATGAAGGTTAAAGGAGGTATTTCGGAGGACTATGTAATATTTGACATCAAAATACCACTGGTCAGTCAGGAATTATTTGAAGTCTTCAAGGTGATACCCATTCCAGTTTTGATCAACAACACAATGAGATCCATAAAACCTTCAACTTCGCTCATGGCAGTCAACCTACATCGTGATCGGTATTTTCCCACAACGCCCACAAAACTAAAACAATGTAGCCAAGCCAAGGAAGACATATTTCTATGCGCCAACATTCATTCAATTTATAACAAAGGAGCTAGCGAGCAATCATGTGAAATCAACTTGCTGAACAACGAAACCATTACTAACTGCGAGTTCACAAAAACCAATTCCAAGGAAATCTGGATTCAAATGGAACACGCAAATCAATGGATTTTTGCCGTATCAGCAACTCGAATGTCAGCAGTATGCAGCAACGATGTATTTCAAGTGGCTTTAAGTGGGTCTGGTCGCCTCAGCCTACAACCAGACTGCACATTGAAAAATGACTTTATCACCATACAAGGACATTTCATCGTCACCAGCTCCTTGCATTCCTCATACACAAAATTGGGCATTATGGCAGAACTGGACAGTCCTGATCCTATGGAACCATTTCTCCTAAATATCAAGGAAACAGCAGCAGAAGATCAGCTCAACCAACTGACAGCACTCCAACACGAAATAGAAAACCTTAGATTTGAAGAACCAAATAACCTTCGGCCACATGATATCCATCAATACATCGTTAGCTACTCATGTATCCTCCTCATCGCGTGTATCGTTTCGTGGTCCGTGTGGAAACGAATCAGGAAACTTCACATCAGCAATCGATTATCACCACAACCAGCTCCAAGAAACCACGTCAACGCACCTGATGACGTCATAGAAGAACCGGAAATTATAACTATTTACGGAAGATAAGGTTGATCGAAATTCGTTCAACGCAGGGGAGAATGTTGGTATCCAGCTGGCTGCATAAGTCATCGTTTACGATAACAACAACAACGCAAGCGGTCATTACCTGGCCTTGCATAACAGCAAGGCAGGAAAATGACACCAGCGATCAACGACTTGGACAACAACAAGCTAAGCGGTCATTAGTCTAGCCTTGAAGAATTGCAAGGCAGGCAAAATGACCGATTCATTTATTTTTTGCTTATTTTTTGCTTATTTCTATAGTTTATTATGTTGTACATTTTTTTGCTTAGTTTTAATATAATTTATTATAAATAGATGGTAGGAAAATAAAGTTAATGAGTTGTTTCTTTACAACCAGTGAAATTTGACTTGTGTGATAATTTTGATATAGTGAACTTTGGGTGCAACACCTAAAGTGAAATTTGACTTGTGTGATAATTTTGATATAGTGAACTTTGGGTGCAACACCTAAAGTTCAGAGTAAATATCTGGTTAACTAATTTTCGGTGCAACACCGAAAGTCAATACCTAACAGCATGCATCAGCTCATCAGCAAAATATGGCTAGAAGAAAGCATGCCCGACGATTGGAACCTCAGCGTACTATGCCCTATACTTAAGAAAGGAGACCGAACAATCTGCGCTAGTTATAGAGGTATCAGTCTTATTTCCATCGCATATAAGGTTCTCTCAAGCGTACTGTGTGAAAGATTAAAGCCGATTACAAAAACACTGATTGGACCTTATCAGTGTGGCTTTCGACATGGTAAGTCCACCATAGACCAGATTTTCACGCTACGACAAATCCTGGAGAAAACCCACGAAAATCAAATTGACACACACCATCTCTTTGTCGATTTTAAAGCTGCGTTCGATATCCCGAGAAGGGATTGCCTATACGCAACAATGTCTGAGTTCGGTATACCTGCAAAGTTGATCAGACTTTGCAGAATGAATTGAGCAACACACGCAGCTCCGTCAAGGTAGGAAATGGCCTCTCCGAAACCTTCAATACCGAAAGAGGTTTCAGGCAAGGCGATCCACTGTCTTGCGATCTCTTTAACATCATCATGGAGGGGATCGTACGAAAGGCCGGTGTGCATCGTAATGGCACCATTTTCTACAAAGGTGTCCAGCTCCTTGCGTACGCTGATGATATTGATATTGTCGGCAGAACCAAGAGAGATGTTACCGCTGCTTTCGCCGCTATCGAAAAGGAATCAGCCAAAGTGGGTTTGACGATAAATGAGGGCAAAACAAAGTATATGCTGTCTACAAACAAGAAAGCGCGGCGTTTAGACTCCCACGTTTCATCCGGCAGCTATAACTTTGAAGTAGTCAAGGAGTTCGTTTACCTTGGCACCGCCATTAATACCAAAAACGAAATCAGCCTGGAGATAAAGCGAAGAACAATAATTGCTAATAGGTGCTACTACGGGCTCAGTAAGCAACTAAGTTCCAGAGCCCTCTCTCGATCGACAAAACTAACACTCTACAAGACGCTCGTTCTACCTGTGCTGCTTTATGGCGCTGAGGCATGGGTAGTTTCGCAAACTGACGCAGCCGCTCTGGGGGTGTTCGAGAGAAAAATCTTCGCAAAATCTTCGGTCCTGTTCGAGTCGGCGATGACTATCGCATCCGAATGAACCACGAGCTGTATGAGCTCTACGATGACATTGACGTAATTCGGCATATAACTGTGCAGCGACTACGCTGGCTGGGTCATGTCCATCGTATGAACGACGAAGCTCCAGCGTAAAAGGTGCTCGAGGCGAGGGTCGCTGATCAACGACGACGAGGGAGACCATGCCTCCGATAGATGGACCAGGCTAAGGAAGCCCTAACCGCACTTGGTGTATCCGATTGGAGAAGGCGCGCGCAAAGCAGAGGCGCCTGGCGAGAGCTGATGAGGTCGGCTGAAACCCGGACACGGGTTGTTACGACCACCTAAGTAAGTAAGTAAGTCTAAATTCACCTTCAAGAAAAACCTTTCTAAGCCGCTATTTCAGTCCTAATCCCGTACTACTTTCTCTATTTGCCGTCTTAATCTTAACCTTATCTTGTTCCCTGTCCCTTTTCATTAATAATATAAATATAAATAAGTTATATAATAAACGCCACACCTCCCAAATGGGGGGAATCATTAAAAAAAAAAAAACTTAGCTTCCCTCTCCCCTTTATACTTACATTAAGTTAAAATTGTAATTGTAAATATAAGATTACCTTGCTTGGTTAATAAATAAATAAAATTGGAAATGATTAGATTGAAAATAGTCAAAATTTGACCGGAAACAGATGTAATACCTCTTTAACTTTAGTTAAAAAAATTTTAGTTTTTATGTAAAATATTTATTTTAACTTTGATTTTAAGAATTTTTATTTATATAAATTTTTAAAAATATTTTTTTTTTTTTCTTACTGCAATACAATCCGAATAGCTTAACATTAATAATAGTACCTTACAATTTTTAACCGACTTCAAAAAGGAGGAGGTTCTCAAGTTCGTCGGTTTCTCTGTTTTTTTTTTTTTTTTTTTTAATGTATGTACATCGATAACTCCTAAACCATATGCCTGATTGCCATAATTTTTGGGGAACAGATAGATATCATAAGCATGGAGGTGCCCGTAAAAAAGTGGGCGGCATTCGAGAACTGGGCGTGGCAATAATAGATCTCGCAATACTAGATACTACTGTATCTCGAATAATATTGACACTAGGGTACTGCAATTTAATCCAGGGGTAGGCACAATTATTACAAATTACGGGCAAAAAAATGGGCGTAATTCAACAAATGGGCGTGGCAATATTAGAAAAACAGTGTATCTTGAATAATTTTGACACTAGAGTACTGCAATTTAGTAGAGGGGTAGGCATTATTATTACAAATGAGGGTCAATTAAGTGGGCGTTATTCGACAAATGGGCGTGGCATTATTATAAAAACACTGTATCTCGAATAATATGGACACTACTTAGGGTACTGAAATTTAGTGTAGTGGTAGACACAGTTAATACAAATTACGGTCAAGAAAATGGGCGTTATTTTACAAATGGGCGTGGCAATATTAGAAAAAGAGTATATCTCGAATAATATTGGTACTATGGTGCTGCAATTTAGTATAAGGGTAGGCATTACTATTACAAATGAGGGTCAATTAAGTGGGCGTTATTCGACAAATGGGCGTGGCAATATTATAAAAACACTGTATCTCGAATAATATGGACACTAGGGTACTGAAATTTAGTGTAGTGGTAGGCACAATTATTACAAATTGCCGTCAACAAAATGGGCGTTAATGGACAAATGGGAGTGGCAATATTAGAAAAAGAGTATATGTCGAATAATATTGACACTAGGGCACTGAAATTTATTGTAGTACAGGGGTAGGCAGAATTATTAAAAATGATGGTCAATAAAGTAGGCGTTATTCGATAAATGGGCGTGGCAATACTAGAAAAACACTATCGCAGTTAATATTGGCGTTGGGGTATTGAAATGAAGTACAGGGGTAAGCACAATTATTGGAAATTACGCTCAAGAAAGTGGGCGCTTATTTGACAGAGGGCGTGGCAATATTAGAAAAACACTTTATCACGAATACTATTGACACTAGGGCAATAAAACTCGTTATAAGTATGGGTATAATAATTTCAAAACATGTGACATCTAATTTAAATTTAAAAGGCAGATATTTGAAATAACCAGTAAACTTTCAGAATTTAATAGAACAAATTTTTTCGGAACAATTGTATTTATGTTGTTTATACACTTTTTTCGAAAATTTATCATATTCTCTAAAGAGAAAGAAATAAAAATTTTTTTAAAAATAAAAACAACCGACTACAAAGTCACTACAAAGTAAAAAATAATTTTAAAAATACTTCTCCTTTTAATTTCTTGGTCATATTTGATAATTTATTTAAACATATTATTATATATGAAATCTTATTATCTTAATTTTATTCTTATTAGTTTTATTATCATAAATATATTGATTTCTTGATGAATACAAATGCTTTGAAGTTGGCGCTTCTGATTAAAAGTCTGATTATATTAGCGCCAACCTTAAAAGCTTTTGTATTCATCAAGAAATTAATATATTTATGATAATAAAACAAATAAGAAAAAAATTAAAATAATACGATTTCATATATAATAATATGTTTTAATAAATTATCAAAAATGACCAAGAAATTAAAATGAAAAGTATTTTTAAAATTATTTTTTACTTTGTAGTGATTTTTGTCGGTTGTTTTTTACTTTTTTTTTCCAATCTTAAAATTATTTGAATTTAAGCAAAAAATTTCAAAGAAAAGTCAGTTTTTTCTTAGCTTCTTTTTTCTTCTCAAGGTAAATATTAAAAAAAATCAATTCTTTCTTAGCTATTTAAGTTATTTTTATTTGCTGAAGTATTATAAGGTAAATTTTTCTTTTTTTGTTTTATTGCAACAAATTTTATAGTCTTATTTGAGCCAACTTCTAGATCAACAGAATAATCAAACAAACCATTAAAAGTACTTAAATAAATGTTGAACAAATTTAATCAACATAAAAATGACTACGTGTATTTTAATGGCCTTCTGTAGGCTTATTAAAATTGATGACCTTGGCTTGCAAGTTCAAACATTTGGTTCTGAAAAAAAAAAAACCAAAACCTCTTCATGACTGAGAAACACTGCACGTGACGTAAATTAATGACGGCTAATAAAAACTTGAAAGGTAGAGCCGTTGTTTTTTTTTTCTTGTTTTTTGTGTGCCCCTCGACAAGTGAAGAAAAATTCACCTTAGCTGTACCAAAGTGAATCCCATAAATTATTCTCACTCCTCGAAGCTGCTTAAAACTCAATTATATTGTAAATTTTTAAGCACAAATTTTATTTATCCAAGAAACTGGACATGTTTAAGAATTTTTATGAAAACACTTCTCACGCTCAATTTCACGCTTAACAGCTTCAAAAATAAAATTACACGCTAATACTGTTATCCTCTAGAACACAGTCTTGTATTGTTAATAAATTCCAGTTAATTGCCAACATAAAAAAAAAATCTTTGCAGGTTTTTTTTCTCTTAGAATATTTTTAAGCTTAACCTTAAGAGACCACAATAAAAAAAAAAAAAAATATATATAAAAAAAAAAATAATAAGTATGATAAACCACTAAGCAGTGGTTTAGCTCTAATAAAGGACGAATTTCTTATGAAGGAGAGCCACAAACGTATCAGTATTAAAAAATACAAAAAAAAAAAAAAAAACAAAAAAAAACACAACAACAATGTTCAATAACTTTGCGCACAGGTAAGCATTTCAAGGACATAGACGACAAAATTTTATTTATCACTTAAAACAATAAGAACACCAACAACAACAAACACACAACAGCACTATCGATGAAACGTTTGAACAAACAGCCGTGTATAAAAATAAGTTAATGAAGTGTTGTGGAGGAGGTTTGGAGGGGAAAGGAACGGGATGAATAGACGAGCTCAACCGCAACTACAACACCGCACAACGCGCACGTAACAGCGAAAGGATTGAGCAGAAGCAACACTGTGTCTCGAAGTAAAAGTGTTGGCTTCCTTTTGTTGTTGTTGTTGTTGTTATTATTGCTATAGCCACTCCACTCCAAAAATCTCCATTGCCCACACATCACATTCACTGTATTGTATTTGTATTGATTGGATTTTGATTAAATGTGTTACTTTTATTTTCTTACAGCGCACATCCGCTAGCGTAGCGTGGTAAACCGGAACTGCAACAGAAACTGACAAAGCACAATATTTAAAGGATCCGTAGCAGCAAAAATACAGTAAGGACGAGTCCTAGACGACGGATAACAGCTGACGCAAACTGTTAATGTTAACATTAAATGCGGTAAAACCAAACAGATAGTGAGAGCAAAAAGAGAGCAGAGATGGTACAAATATTACGCTGGTATTGCCAGTTAATGGTTTTTAACTTAACAGCTTGGAAGTACTATTGCCAGTTCTGGCGATATCTCGCCAAATTGGTGGTTTGAAGAACCACTTGGGTGAGAGAAATTTTGCTTTGGTGGGATGGCGAAAAATTGGTGTTTTCTATATTTTTTTTTTTTTACGAAATTTTGTCGGGATCTGTTAAAATGTACCTGGAATTGAAATATTAAAGAAATAAATGAAAATTATAAAATTTTAAAAAATAAACTATAAATTTATTGCATTGCCTTCAAAGTATGAATAATCCAATCATCTAAACATATCTCAAACGCAGTTTCCGGAATCGACTCCAGGCATCTTACTCTGTAATGCGATTCGAATCTGAAATTTTTCGAATTCGTATAATTGATACTACGTAATTCAACTTTTGCTTTAAAAATCTTGGCATTTGCATTTTATTTTATTCCTCTTCGTATATCGAATTGTTGGCTCGAATGCGAATGTCAAAATCGTTCAATTATCGGAAATATCATTCGATAGTTCATTGAATTCCGCCAATTGTCGACCAAGTGTGGAGGTAACCACCTGGAATATTTTTGTAACTTTCCAAATTTGAAGACATTGGTGAAAAATATGTAAACAAATTTTTTTCGCAACATTTGTCCTGTTTTATTTTTTCTTTTATTTATGCTGGCTGTGCTTACAGAGAGTCCATTTTGAAAGTAACGCAATCTATATAGAATTTTCTCAGCTATTCGATAAAAATATTAAAAAATTAAAAAAATAGATTTTATTTTTTTACCTTGCTTTTTAGAACATTTTTTAAAAATATTTTAATGAGAAACTGTTTTTATCCGAAAAGGTCTTGATTTTTTATGTAAAACAACATTATTCCCTTTTTTTGAAGTTCAACAACAAACCATGAAAAATAAAAGAAATCAGCACTGAAACGTTTTATTAGAGATATACTAAAATGGATTGTAGCTGAAATAAAAACGGTAAAAAAAAAAATTTGTTTTCACATATTTTTCACCCATGCCTTTAAATTTGGAAAGTTACCAAAATATCCCAGATGGTGACCTCCGCAGTTAGCCGATAATTGGTGTAATCGCTCATATATATAAAACAAAGTCGTGAAATGTGTTACTAATTCCATAACACAAGAACTAAGCGTTCATTTGCTTGGGGATTTTTTTGTTGTATTTTTCTAAGCTATCTCATTCTACATACGCTTTGTAAATTCTGACACACCCCCTTTCACCGCCCACAAATCAATAAAAATAATATATTTAAGACAATTTTGGGTTGCATTTAGTTTGTAGCTGTCGTAATGTCGGTAGCTGTACTAAACATAAGCTTCCACGCCCCCTTTTACCGCCCACAAATCAATGAAAATACTATATTTCAAACGATTTTCGCCGTATTAGACTTTAATTTCGTAATTTAGTTTGTATGGTTATTGATGGCAACTGTAGTAAAAATGGGCATGGTCAAACTATAGATACGCCCACTTTTTCAGAAATCATTAAATTCACTGGTGGGCCGATTGACCTCAAATTTTGGCTGTAGGTTTTATTCGAGTACGGTATAGTTTAGAAGAAGTGTGAAACATAATTTTTTCTTAAAAGTGAGCGTATCTATAGTTTTTGGCCACACCCATTTTTGGAACAGTTGCCGATAGTAACCATATGAAATAAATTACCAAAAAACACAAAGCTTACTTCAACAATAATAACACTTAAACTCCTCTGCATAAGTTTAGTAGACCGAACACATTGGACGTTTCTGCAACGTTGCGACACGTGTTCAAAATAGTGCATTAATGTAGGTATAAGAAAATTTACATAAATGCTTGGTAAAAATATTATTCCTTTTAGTCTGATTTTTATAAAATTTTTTACAAAATGTCCAATCTATCGGTTAAAATATAAAATTTGAAAATATTCGCGCACCCATTAATCACAATTTTTTCAACTTTTTCTCATAATCTTC
Source organism: Coremacera marginata (assembly GCA_914767935.1). Lineage (NCBI taxonomy): Eukaryota > Metazoa > Arthropoda > Insecta > Diptera > Sciomyzidae > Coremacera > Coremacera marginata. Next base: position 161,277,889 of record OU612046.1, read on the forward strand.
AGATGTTGAAGCTACAATTTTGCTTATTCCACTGAAGTTACCCGTTTGATAGATGAATACCACATTCCTTCTAAAGTTTGTGAAAAATTTTTTTCAAATCGACGAATGAGTTCAGAAATTATTTATATCAACTCCCGAGTCAATGAATGTGTCAAAATTTATTTTTCTTTTTTAAACTCTTTATTTGTCAAAATTTATTTTTCTTTTTTAAACTCATTGTAAAAATTTATTTTCTGTTTTAATCCCACATCGTACATATAACGAACCATTTCATTTTCATTATCATTTTCATTTTATTAAAATTTCATAAAAATTAATTTAAAATGTCCAAATTTTAATTAAAAAAATAAATAATTTTTTCTGTTAAGCATTACGAATTGTCTGTCATAATACATATATCGGACTGTTTAAGGTTTTAATGTGACCTTACAAATATGCAAGTGGGTGTATTTGGAGCGATTCTTAATTTTGATAAGCTCATTTTAAAATCACGTTTTTATTTTATATAAAACATTCTTATATTTTTTCAACATAACATAATTATATCTTATATGAATTATTTTCCGAATAAATATTTTTTGATAATAAAATTTTGAAGTCATAAATTTTAAATACAATAAAAATACACAGCACACAGTAAGCAAGTACAACAATATGCAGTTGAAACAAGTATTTTTTTTATAAATCAAATGTCTTAATATATTATTTAATATTTAATATATACATTTTAGGTTCTCTACAGTGTAATAGAAATAATCTTTACTTAAATAAAAATATAGACAATTCGATTTCATTTACAGATTTTTACTCTCAAATCTCTCAAATACTCTCAAAAGAAGTCAGATAATTCGGAACAAAGCAATATTCCACTTAGTAATTTATAAACAAACATTACAGAGAAAAAAAAATGATCTCAAAAAATTATAAGCCAAGACATAGCTTACACCTAGCATGTTAGAAGGCATTACATGTGTTTATAACATTTTTAAAATTGTATACTTTGTAAAAATTTTTTGAGTTCGTTCGAAGCGATGTGACGAAACATTATAATACGGATTACATACAACTAAAGTCCGTTGGGTTCCTATTATAAAACCTAAGATTGAATAAGCTGTTGAAGTAACGTCAGTAATATTTTTAATTAAAGTCTTTATATAGTTATTGAAAATTCATTTCTTTAAAATCATCTCTTAATAGTTTCTGTAAAGCTTGAGTATTGCTTTTGAACATAAATAATATATACATAGACTGGCAACACTATTGAGTTAAAAATGTATATTTACAACCATTTTTATAATATACTGTTAAGTCTACAGAGCTCTGGAATACCAAAATTTTCGGAGTAGAATGTTAATAACGTTAATTTTAGTAATAATATTTAACATAAGCATGGAGTTTTGATTATATAGAGATTGCATCTACTCTGCACAATCCCTGACATGTAGAGCTGAGCGATCCGTTGATTTTTAATAGAGCCCTGCATGAATATATTTATCAAGTGAATATACCCTGATTCTCTGCTGTAGCAGTCACTGCAAGCAAAGCTGCAAGCGAATAAATGTAAACAACAGATCGTGTAGCAACAGGTCGTGTAGCGCAAGAGAATAACTTTTTATTTGTTCTCTGTTCTCTTTTCATACACTTTTGCACTGAGGTGAGCTTGCGATCTTCGCGTTGTTTCAGTAATTTCTCTGAGCACTTAATAAACTACACGAACACTCAGGAATCTGCTGCAGTGACCTGAATAAGATTCAGGTATGTTGGTTTTTTTCCCGCAATAAGCTTTATGTTACTCTCAATGCATATTTGTGTTATTTTTATACCCCAACGCGTACTGCGTAAGGTGTATATTAACTTTGTCATTCCGTTTGTAACGCCAAGAAGGAGGAGTGGCAGGTATAGAAAAATATATATATTTTTGATCAGCATCATCTCCTGAGTCGATTTCCTTGTGTCCGTCTGTCTGTCCGTCTGTCGACAGGATTACAGCCGCAATTTTGAAGCTATCGCGATGAAATTCAAAATATAAGTTTATTTTTAAAAAAGGAAGATGAAGTGCGAAAATGGGCCAAATCAGATGGAAACCACGCCTACCTCCTATACAAAGTGGCTTTATTTTAAAACTAAAAACTCTTAAAAATCTGCTCAAATTAAAGAAATGTCTTGAAATTTCGCATATAGGCTTTAATAAAGGATGGTTAAATTTTAAGGGCCGATGTTGATTTTGAGTAAAACACAAATTATTTAGGAAATTATTGTCATTTCTTTTTATTATGATAATATTGGTATGGTTCAATTATGTATGGAACAAAATATCGGCCAAATGGCCGCCGCGACCTCGGCGGCACACCTCCACCCGATGGTCCAAGTTTTTGATGACGCTGAGGCATAAGTGAGGTTCTATGCCGTTAATGTGACGAATTAACTCATCTTTTAGCTCTTGAATCGTTGCTGGCTTATCGACGTAAGCCTTTTCTTTCAAACAACCACAAAGAAAGAAGTCCAACGGTGTCAAATCACATGATCTTGGCGGCCAATTGATATCATCGAAAATTGATCATCCACTGTTGTCATTTTTTGCCAACCTTCTGACCATTGACGACGCTTGAAATGGTCAAGAGGCTTTAGTTCTTGAGTCAATTGCACCTTTTAAGCGTGTAAATGCAAGTCTTTATGTATAATGTTCATCAACAACGAGCGTGAGAGGTGCAATTGTTGGGCACGAAGACGAGTTGAGGTGGACGGCTCTTCAGCCACACTATCGCGAACAGCAGTAATATTTTCTGCATTACGAGCTGTACGAGCATGCACTGATGTTTTCACATCTCCTACAGACCCGGTTTGCTCAAATTTTTGCACGATTTTGCCGATTGTACGCTCATTTGGACGATTAAATTGACAGAAAAAATCACGAAGTGCACGATATGCATTTTGATTTGAACGCCCATTTTCATAATAAGCCTTAATAACTTTAACACGTTGGTCGATTGCGTATCTTTCCATGGTTCAAATTGAGTTAGTCTGAAATTGAGAAATGTCAAGTGAAATGCAGAAAAAACTTGACGTTTAGGTGTGGTTCACTCTCAACATCGGCCCTTAAAATTTAACCAACCTTCTATATATTTCTTCTATATATTTATATATTCTTCTATATATTTATAGAATATTCTATATTTATTCTATATATTTATTCCTGTAAGGGTCCTCTTATTCCAGCAAATCTACAAACGCTACAGCAAAACTTGATATATCATTAGAAAGGTCTTGGAAGGTCTTGAAAGGTCGGCAGTAGGTAGGCAGAAAATTATTAGAATTTTGATTTGTGGTAGCGCTTAGCAGATATGAGCGTTGAAAGTTGAAAAAATGGCAAAAAGACTTAAGACACGAACTCGCTCCAAAGTGAATAAGAAAGTGTGAAATTTCCAAGGCGAAGTGGGTTAGCACACGCGCTTTTCGGGGCGTTATCACTAGTAAATAAATAAAAAATGAACACAAACAATTTCTGATTCGGGGAAACCCAACTTTTTCTATTTGTATAAGGCACATTACAGAAAAAGCGATACCAAGTTGTGCTCAAAAAAATAAAAAAACAAAGAAAAAGTTACAAAACTGATCATAGAAAGAAATTTGTATGGGTGCAGTGCGGGCTAGCTGGACTTCTGCCAGCTTCACTACAATGTTGGAACATCAAATAAAAGAAAAACGAAAAAAAAATTTAGTGTACACTATTTTAAAAATCACTCGAACAATTTTTCGAAAAGCTTTTCGAGCTTTTCGCTGACGAAAATTTTTTTATAGGTTGATTATGAAAAAACAAAAGTCAATCTCTGCATTTCACTTGAGCTCTTTAAAGTTAAATAAATAAATACATATTCCCTTTTTTTAAAGTTTTTCTTTAGAATGACATAGAATTAAGGTATATCCTCGGTCCATCAAACATATTTATACACTCACAGTTGCTTGTACAGCCACAGTTTAATGAGTAAAAATGCAAAAAACGACAAAATGGAATGTGCCATAAGCGAAATAAAAAGATAACAATCCTGTACAAAAAGACACAGTAACATACTGAAGTTTTTCCTTGAGTGTTATCTCAAGAAATACAAAAGAAAGACAAAAACAAGAGACAGAGACAACACCAAATGCGAGCTGTTGATAATTTTGCTTGCGAAAAAAGGCAAGAATATGAAGTCACGAATAGCTAAAAACGAAACGTAGCCATATGTGTGAAAAGGAACAAAGAAAAAATATCTCGAAATATCAATCACTGTTTCACTGATCACAAAAATATCACTAATCACTGTTTCCTTAAAAAAATTAATCACCACAGATACCAACGATTTTTCAATATCAGCGATTAAATCACCGGTAGCGATATATCGTTCAGCTCTACTGGCATGTATTAACAGAGATTAACAGAGTTTTTTTCCTTTGCGTTTTTAGGAGAAAATAACTCTGTTTACACATGTCAGAGATTTAGCAGAGTTAATGCAATCTCTATATAATTCATACTCTCTGATATGAATGTATAACAAAAGTGTTGATGTATGAACTACGCAAAGGTTTACATTTCTCTTAACAACAGCTATTACTCTTTCGTCCTTGCAACAGTTGCTGAATTTTGTCATTTTCTACAGAAAACATAGAATGTTCACAATAACACTAAACCGTTGAATACAGCTGGATTCTAACATAATTTATGGTAGATGTGTTATGAAATAGAAATAACAATACGTGAACTCTCAGATAGCTAACGGTAAGTACAGTGAAGGACAAAAGTCTACATATAGCATCGAATTTTTGATTTCTGCATTTTTAAGAATCCTTGTTTAGGCAGCAAAAAAATTTAAGCAGTTTAATAAGAGATGAATTTTAATATTAATTTAATATTAAAATTAAATTTAATCTTAAAACTTAACGCGACTTTAATGGCCCTATTGTTCACCTCTGCATAGTTTTAATCAGCGAATAAAGTACTAAATTTTCAGTAGTATTTTCAGGTACTAGCAAACCAGAAAATTTTCATTGCTAAAGACATCCAGATGTGAACAATACGGCCATAAGTAGGGAAGCACAATGTTTTCAAAACATGTTTTTAAAATATTGCGCTAAGCTTTTCAAAGCGAACTCTACAAAAATAAACTGTACATTAAAATGTTGCTTGCTTCTCATTACAATATGGATTATAACTCTCATTAATTTGTCTTTTAAGATTTATTTTAGTCGGTAGTCGGTAGTTGAAAGGATACGCTAGTTTTTAGCCATTGATCCCCGGAATTTGGTCCACTTTTCTCATGAAAGAGCCGAAATATCTTTGAGAAAGTTTTTTGCCGGTCATAGCGAGGTTCGATGAAGATAGATAGTCGATTTAATTTTTTATAATTTTCTAAGCTCTGGCTCGACTAACTTTTACTTTTTTCACAATTTTGCTCTAAAAAGTGTTTAAAGTTTACTAAAAATTTCCGAAATTTAGCTTTTGTTTATTTGTTTTAAGCTTAAAAAGTAAGAAAAAAGTTTAGTTTATTTGTTTTAAGCTTAAAAATAAGAAAAAAAGTTTAGTAATTCAGTGGCATAGATATTGGTGTTGAAACAACACTCAGGACTTTTAACGTAATTTTAATAGTTTTGTTGAAAAATATTCTGCATAAAAAGATTAAAATATAAGAAACACTAAAAAACCAAGCAATTAAAAACAGTTTTTTTTTATTTTAAGTACTTAAAACCGCAAATTCATAGAAAACACTTTTGGCATATTAATCCATACTTACAATACTCTTTAAAATGCCGTTTACTTAGTAAAACTGAAATCGATTCATCGTGTGTTTTCTTGCAGTTATGCACTGGATGGCATATCAATAACTAAAATAAAGACTAGTGCAAATAAAGTGAAGCATAACACTTCTGACACGAAGCGGTGGCAACACAAATTCTGCAAAAACAAAAAAAAAATTGATGTTATGTAAACTTAACAAATTAAAAACACAACAAACTCCTTGAAATTTATACTGGCATTGCAAATCAGTGCATATATTTTAATTTTTTTTTCTTTTCATTTTCTTTTTCTATATTGAATAACTACAAGTAAAAGCGAGCAAAATTGCTTTTCTATAAAACAGATAAGAGTAGAGAAAATAATCGTTTGTAATCGTTTGAAATACCTTTTATAACAATAAAATCGTTTTTATTTTACAACATAAGTATTTTTAGTTTATTTTAGTGCTTATTTTTTTAAAGAAAAATATTTAAAAAATCTGTGGCAGAAAAAAAACCGTTTATTTTGAAATTCACTCTCTTACATTTTCGCATGATGGTTAAAATTTCGTTTCTGGATTCAATTTGTAACGAACTTCCGTTTTCCGGACTTACAGCCGGTGTCCAGCGTTCGTTGCAGAAATTTATGATAAAAAGATCTTTTCGCTTATGTGAAGTTTTATCTTTACACTTTATTTAAATCAAAGTTCGCCTTAGTTCTTTTGGGTTATTAAAAAATCTTAATCTGGATATACACATACAGTTGTGATCCGCTACGATGCGTAACCTTGTGGTAACCTTGAGTGATCTTGTAGTAACTTTGAGTGACCTTGTATTAACCTTGCGTAGCCTTGTGTTAACCTTGCGTGCCTTTGTGTTAACCTTGTGTCACTTTGTATTAACCTTGTATCACCGTGAGTGCCCTTGCGTTAACCTTGCGTAACCTTACGAAACCTGAGAGAGTTTCCTTGCTATGTCTGAGACAAAACTACCGATATTAGGCTTACATAAGTCGAGGAGAAGCCTCGGAATCCTGGCAAATAAGTTTTTGATTACACTATTGAGAATGAAAGCTTTATCATCAATAGGTAATCGGGGCACCCTATGAGCGGAAATCAAAATATTATCGGGAAAGAAAACTTATCACCGATAATATGGCTACTTATGAACTCTGACTCCTGGCAAAAAAGTTTGATTACACTATTGAGAAAGAAAACTTTATCATCAATATGTAATTGCGGCAGCCTAGGAGCGGAAACCAAAATATTATCGGGAAAGAAAACTTATCACCAATAATATGTCTATATATGAACGCAAGAACTCTGACTCTGACTATTGAGAAAGAAAACTTTATCATCAATATGTAATCGCGGCACCCTAGGAGCGGAAACTAAAATATTATCGGGAAAGAAAACTTATACCCGATAATATGTCTACTTACGAACGCAATAACTCTGACTCTTCAAGGTTACAATTTTTCACTTACCACGTATGTATGCTTCGGGACGTCCGATCACGTTGACTGCACGATTGATAAGAGAGAGATTTCATGCTGTGACCGGCTTTATATACCTTCAGTGCTAGACGCGTTCTGCACAAACCGGTTCCGCACTGACCAAGGTTCATTAATACAGGTTGAGTCACTTGAGAGAAGCTCGGTCGAGCTGTCAGAATGGATAAAAGGAAATCAAGAAAAAAAAAACCTGAATCAATTTTTAGCTAACAGCTACGTTGACAGTTCGAGCAAAGGCAGAAAAAGAGTGCTTTTCTCTCAAGTGACTTAACCTATATTAATGAACATTGGCACTGACTATGTTGGCGCGGCACTTGTTGTCTCCCTCTCACAGCTATCGTCTGAGCCATGCTGCGTATGTGTGTATGTATGTGTGTGTGTGTTAGGTGACTCCTTGCTCGAAAACTGGTTTTCATTAGCGTTTCACCATGTGGTGTTTATCCAGATTTATGTATATACTGCATTTGTATATAAGTGTTATCGCAGTAAACAATAAAAAGTAAAAGCTAGTCTTAAAGTAAAATTAATTCATTTTTGTTTTCATATTCTAGTTTAATATAATTAAGGCAAAGATAAATTAACAAAATATAACTTCAATATTATTTTAAATAATTACACAACATTTAAGGGGGTCTTCTCATTGAGCAACTTTTTTTTTCTTTATCATCAATATGTAATCGCGGCACCCTAGGAGCGGAAACTAAAATATTATCGGGAAAGAAAACTTATACCCGATAATATGTCTACTTACGAACGCAATAACTCTGACTCTTCAAGGTTACAATTTTTCACTTACCACGTATGCTTCGGGACGTCCGATCACGTTGACTGCACGATTGATAAGAGAGAGATTTCATGCTGTGACCGGCTTTTTATACCTTCAGTGCTAGACGCGTTCTGCACAAACCGGTTCCGCACTGACCAAGGTTCATTAATACAGGTTAAGTCACTTGAGAGAAGCTCGGTCGAACTGTCAGAATGGATAAAAGGAAATCAAGAAAAAAAAAACCTGAATCTGTACAATTTTTAGCTAACAGCTACGTTGACAGTTCGAGCAAAGGCAGAAAAAGAGTGCTTTTCTCTCAAGTGACTTAACCTATATTAATGAACATTGGCACTGACTATGTTGGCGCGGCACTTGTTGTCTCCCTCTCACAGCTATCGTCTGAGCCATGCTGCGTATGTGTGTATGTATGTGTGTGTGTGTTAGGTGACTCCTTGCTCGAAAACTGGTTTTCATTAGCGTTTCACCATGTGGTGTTTATCCAGATTTATGTATATACTGCATTTGTATATAAGTGTTATCGCAGTAAACAATAAAAAGTAAAAGCTAGTCTTAAAGTAAAATTAATTCATTTTTGTTTTCATATTCTAGTTTAATATAATTAAGGCAAAGATAAATTAACAAAATATAACTTCAATGTTATTTTAAATAATTACACAACATTTAAGGGGGTCTTCTCATTGAGCAACTTTTTTTTTCAACTTTTTTTTGCATTTATTTATAGCTTGGGTAGTTGTGAATATGCCCCTAAAAGGATTTTTAGAAATTCGAAATACTTTAGAAGATACAGCCTTTTTTGTGAAGCAAGGTCTGATGGAAAAGAAGGTGATGGAGGTAATAAAACCAGCTTACGAAGCGCTGTCGGCAGATAATTTGCTTGAAAGATGCCTTGGATCTGAAACTCAGAATTCTAATGAGTCCTACAATTCTGTTCTTTGGTCACTTTCGCCCAAACACATCAACTCAGGCGCACGCACCATCGAAGTGGCCAATTTCATTGCAACGTGCCTCTTCAACGACGGTTTTATACCCATACTTAAAATTATGGGTTTGATGGGTATTGCGATTGGCAAAAACGCATACGAATACGCACTATCTCGCAATGAAGACAGATTGAACCGATCAGAGACTCGAGCTGCAGCATCATCAAAAGCTGGCAGAACGGCTCGCAGAGCAGAGAGGGCAGCAGAAAGCAGTTTCTACGAAAAAGAGGAAGGTGGCCTGTATGGAGCTGACATCGCCGACTAATATTTGTAAGTAAAAATTGTCAGCTCTTTAAAACTGCATTTAAACATTTTTGATTTTTTTTTTTTTTCCCAAAAAAATTACTTCAAACTTTAAACGCGTTTATCTCGAACCCACGTTTTTCGAACTGGCGGCCATGATATCTCCAGTTCAACTGAACCGATTTTCATGAAACAAAATGGAATCGACGCAGAATTGTCACCATTCTCGGGTGAACCTCGACCATAATATTAAAAAATTTTTAACTATTTTTTTTACACTAAACTACAAAAAAAAACCCGAAATTGAAATTTTTTTTTTGAATGGCCGCCATTTTGTCAAAAAAAATCACAAAATTAAGCTTGAGGTTCACCCGAGAATTACATCTATACTGATTATATTCCCGTTTTTTTTTAATTTCAGACGCTCCGGAGACCCGGAATCGTGGCCGCCGTGACGACACCTTTTTTTCACCACCAACTTTGAAGTCTCATTACTTTTTAACAGCCCACGTATCGAGGCAAAAAAAATTTTTTTATTTACTTTGAACCTTCCCTATAGGAACAAACTAACTTGTTTTTAAAAACAACTAATTAAAAACTAGTTTAAAATAAACCAGTATATGAACTACTTTTAATTATATTAAGGTGGCAACTACTCTGATGTTGACATGTTTTAATTGCAAATTTTTATTAGATTACAAGTTTATATATATTTAACCATGTTATTTCATCAAATATTATTAACTTTAGGCCATCAGTAATAGTTTTCAATTAGTTATTTAAAAGCAATTAAAAAAATAATTTAAATGTAACTAATTTAACAAGTAGTTGAAAATATATGCAGACGAAAGTCAATTGACTTATTTAGCGGACATCACCATACACAATAAGTTAGTTCGTTCTATGGAAAAAAGTCAGAATTTCAACTAGTTGTGGTTGACAAAAAACTACTTTATCAACTACTTTTAAATTAGTTGATTTTCCTACAGGGTTTTGTAATACAATAAATAAAAAAAGTTTTCAATTATTCTTTGCGTTTTCAAATAAGAATTTTTTTAAAAAGGGTCCAAAAAACGGATTTTGAATGAGAAGACCGCCTTAATAATTTGGTTGGTTTAAACTTAATAATATATGGTATATTTCAAAATTTTATTAGTTAAATTTTTGTTGTTATAAATTATATGAATGCTACCAACTAAAATAAATCTTGAAATACTAATTAATGAAAGCTAATAATCTGTATTCTAATGAGAAAAAAAAAATCCAAAGGTATCGCTTGCTCCATTCGAGTTTGCTTTGAAAAGTGTTGCACAATGCCCTGTATGTAGACTTTTATCACGTTAAGTTTTTCGTATTAAGTATTGCTAATTTCTTACTGTATTGATAAAAATCCAAGTGTCTGTTCTTCTCTTGTTATTAAGAAAATAACTTTTCATTAAGATACTTAAAGTTTGCAGAAATCAAAAATTCGATGCTGTATGTACACTTTTGTTCTTCACTGTATATTCAAAGGAGGCAACATCAGAACAATTCAAGTGCTTACTTCATTATTTCCTTTGAATTAATACAACGAAAAGTAATGGATGAACAGCGTTGGTTAGTTCAACAGTTAACAGGTGGCTTTGTTAAACCTATCCTTTCCTAGGTTGTGTAGACCTTAACTAATGACTATTAGTTAATGAAATTATTTTCTTTAAATTTACTTAATTAAGTTTCTAATATCAACTTCGTCGTCTTGCTTTTGTAGATTCTTAGAGTTAAGCACAAAGAGTTTTAGCTGCTTTGATATCACAAACACAAAGCACTCGTAGTAATACGATTCTTTCTTGTTTTCCTTCTTCCTTATTCGTTTTTCATTCATAAATCCCGCTGTTTTGCAATTCTACTGTGCTGGAATATTATTACAGCATTCCATGCATTCCATATTATTAAAAAAATGTGCTTTACGCGCATCCTTAGCAACGTTTAATCAACATTTTCAAAGCTCAACCCCATGGTTTCTGGGTTTCAATTTGATTCCGGTTAAGATTTCATGCTTCCAGCAGTTGGCGCAAAATTTTACTTTAATTAAATTTGTGCTGGCGTCATAACGATTTCTTTGATTTGCATATCCTGCAAGAATATTGAGTACGTATTAGTTTGGTTTGAGATTTAAAGAAAAAATTTGTTGTTGGTAAAATATGTATAAAATTTGTAAACTAAAATTTAAAATGCACAGACAAATGGGCGCATTAAGATTAATGGCTTTATATTGTGAAACAAACAAAAGAAAAGGTTTTTTTTGAAGATTTTTGTCTGGCAATAAAGTTCATTAGAAAATTTCAGTGAAAAAAGGGGAATTTGTTTTATTTCATGTGAAATAATGATTGCGTGGGTTTTACAAAATAAGGCAACACATGACTTTTACAATAATCAGATATGATTTTTAGGTGAATATCTAGACATTGCATCTAACTTTTATCATATATCAAAAAACTTAACTTATTTTAAACTTTTCTTGAGAATATTCCTGAAATTTTAACACAATTTTTAAATAAAAAAAAAAAGCTCGAGTAGTGTTCTCCTAAATGGAGAATTCTCTGGTGTGATATTAAGGGGAGGGTAAGGTTTGTTTCGTCTAAAAAATTCCTTTTTTTTATGAACTTTTTTAAAAAGAATTACTACTAGGTTTATTTTACATATCTTCTATCTATCTATCTATCTGTATGCAGGGTGTCCCGCAATTGAGTGCAACTATTTACGGAGGTGAAAGGTAATGTCGAGCTGAGAAAAAATCGTATGTGAGGGGGGTCTATCCCATTCTATTTCCCATTCTTAAGAGCTACAGGGTTACTTAATATTTCACGACTTTGGTTCACGTTAAAAGTACCACTTTTTTAGCACCTAAAATTTTCGGTATAGCTTTCGAAATAAGTCACACATCCATGAAACTCGGTACGAACTTACTATAAGAGCATAGCTTCACTAAAGCTACGCCCTCTTTTAGGGGACTAGCACTGAGCGCAGCGAAGCACGTCGGGTATAAGCTAGTTTTTATATAAAAGTACAACATTTGAAGAATATTTAAAAAAATGTTTGTTAAAAAATAGAAAGAAATAATGGATTTATTGTAGATCTTCGCAAGCGCCTCGAAAAAAAGTTTTTGTGCAGTGACCAGCCTCCTGCATCACTGGATCATCTGAAACCAAAAAATCAATATGCTTTCTTTAATTTCTTACTTAATCTCTCCAGTCTTGTCGAGTTTTTTTTTAATTTTTAAATTTTTAAATTTTTGGCTCCATTTTGAAGACAAAATGACGATTTTTGACGAAAAAATCGACCTATTTGTTATTGTGAAATTGTTAGTAATTAAAAAAGTCGAAAAAAACTCGACGTAACTAGAGAGCTACTTACATGTAGAATATGTGTATAAAACTTCAAAACGATCGGTTCAGTTTTTTCTGTATTCTGGTCACCGACTTTAAAAATTACATGTTTGGGAAAAAATCGATTTAAAGTTTTGTAGACTGAAAAAATGAAAATATCTTGATAAAACTGGATTTTCTTATAAAATACGTACATGTCATCATCGATGTCAGGTCCATACAGTACATCACTATCATTCACGTTATCTAAGGCATCTTTTTGCTCCTGTTTACGTAAAACTCTGCCTTTTTTGGTCTCGCGAGCCGCTTGCTCGTCCGCTCTGCTGATCCGCAAAGAGTCTGTCGCGCGCGCCCATTCATGCGCACTTGGTCCTGAAGTGATGCCCAAATCTTGCATGAAGGTCAGAAAACCAGTAGAGCCTTCATTAAAAAGTGATGCTACTACATATGCTGCAATTTCTACGACAGTTGCGGTACCACTCACTGGTTTGGGACTCATTTTCCATATGAATTGGTTGTAGCTTTCGTTGTTGTTCTGAGGTAAACCACCCAGACAACGTTCCAACAGGGTGTCTTTGCATAAATCTTCATATATTGTCTTTATTGCGTCTAAAATATCAGCTGGAAGTGGAGAGTAACTGTGCTGGAATGATCGTAATGTTTTTGTAACTTCAACCTTCTTCCACTCGCACCACGATTTCATCGCATTTTTCATGCGGGGGATTTTGATCAGTCGAAGAATAATGATAAAAAGTCACCCATATAGCATACCTCATTTTGTCCACAGAATCGTGATTTCTTCGAATTGCTAGCCCATAATACACTGTTAATTTGTCGATCATGTTGCCAGTTAGTTTGTCTTTACCGGAAAGAGTTTTCCTCTTCACTTTTTTACCAGATTCCGTTTTTGCATCGACCACGACCGCGATTTCACTAAGTCACGCAGACGTTTGCCCATCCTTTTTTGAACGTGTCCAATACACTCTTTCTTGTTTATTATGAAGTTATCACCGTAAGGTTTCGCATTGACTACTCCGGTGTAGGTTTTGGAATTGCCATCACTAATATAATAACGGTATTTTACTTTCAAAAACTCTATCGAGAGCGAATTAAATCCTCTTTTTTTTCCGCGTGCCGTCACCGGATACTGTAATTACGTCTGTGTCTTCGCGATTATTTTGTTTACAAGTCTCTTCTTTTTCTTCTTTGATGGCAGAAGCAAAATATTTATTCGCAGCAGTTTTTACGCTGGTGTTCATTATTTTAATGAAAGTATTGTAGCACTACGGTCCATTAGACCGTATCACCTTGTACGGCAGAAAAGTAAACCTATATTTGACCCCGCCTTAATCGTTAGACATTTAAAAGACATTTTCAAAAAAAAATTTTTATTTAAATGGTCCCTATAGTGTTTTTTCGTTTTTTTTTTTTTTTTTGTTATAGCTTCGGTGTTTCTTGTCCGATTCTAAAAATTTTAACACATTTTCTCTAAGCTTGACAGTTACGAGCGCTACAGCCAGCTTCAATCCCGTAAAGCTTTAAAAAATTAATAAAAAGGTGACGAACACTTTCAAAGTGTTATTTTTGGGATAAAATGTGTCGGACCTGCGCCAAAAATAAATTTTATTGATATAATTTGTTTCCATGGTTTTAATAGTTTTTTTGTGAGCTTTAATTATTTGACATATTTAGAATTTCATAATATAGTAGGAACTGAGATATGGTGAGTGAACATTCGCAAAAAACAAAAGGTTCGAGAAAAAAAAAACAGAAAAAATTGATTAAGAATCAACAAGTACACACATAAAAAATTTTAAGAATCGGACAAGAAACTCCGATGATATAACAAAAAAACGAAAAAAGCAACATAGGGACCATTTAAAAAAAAAAAAAAATTCACACACCAGGCATGTCCTAGGCCTAAAACTCGCATTACGAATGCAAAACTATTATTTATTTCGTAGGCATTACCATCAATTCTTTCACTCGACGGAACATAGTTTCGAATTTTGCACTTCCTTTTTACAAGATTCAAATGCCACTGAGCTATCACACGTTTTACACTTCACTAAAATTGCTACAGTAGAAAAAACTAGAAGAAAGTATATAATTTGATAATGTTTTTTAAGATCTTCCTCGACTTCAAGCGAAGCATTCAATTTGATTTTGACATAGAATTACGTCTTACAGCGCGGTTTGTATGGGGGTATTTTCACAAATTTTTTCAAGGCCATGCAACGTTTTTTGGGGGACACTTTAGGGCCTTATACAGCCTTTAATATTCATTGTACAAAGATAAAATTTATGCCAAAATATCAGTTATTTTGTGCATAAGAGGAATAGCTAACTTTGGATTTTGTTATTTCTTTAATAAAGCCACAAAAGATAGCAAAAGAAAAGAAGAAAAATTCACATTTTTGTATGAGAAAATATGCATTGATGATTCAGTTGCTGCTGACGTTGTTATGCTTGTTGCTTTAGTTCGTGTCGAAATCTCAAACGCAACATCGTATTGTTTCTTGAATATAATTGTTTTATGAATTTCTCAGAGCTTTACAAGCAATGCTTACGTATATAACTGCTTGCGCCGTTAAGAAGCTTTCAGTCTGCTGGCAGACTCCAATCAGTTAGGGTAGCGTCGCTTTGTCAGCTTGATGCCTGAGAAAATAAGGCGTTGCAATAAGAAGAAGCGATGCATAGGTTATTATATTAGTTTATATTTGGTATTAGAAAAAAAGCAGCGCTACTACATATAAACCATTATATAAATCAAAAATCGTAACTACTTGTGTTGTTGTCTTTATCAATCTATCTATATATATATAAAATTGTAAAAAAAAAAAATCGGTACATTAAATATTTTTTTGAAATTCTTTTTGCGATGGACGTTTTGAATGACGCTGAGTCCAAAAATCGCATTTTTAAAATTTTTGTCTGTCTGTCTGTCTGTCTGTTAAAGCAGCACACGAAAACCACTGGATGGATTTAAATTAAACTTGACATCTAGGTTCCTTATATACCTAGCCATCATATAGGCGACATTTTATCCTGTGAAAAAGGTTGGACCCGGTAGGGGGCGCTGCGATTGGGTTCCAGGCATTCTTTTTTTAGCTTATATCCGAAACCGTTCATCCAATTTGCATGAAAATTTGTATGCAGAGGTTTTCGAATAATGTTCTATCTTGAACACCAGAGGTCACTGTAGTACAAATATTTTAAAAAACCTACAAAATCTCCTTAGCCGCTTATCCGATTTGCATAAAAATTGGTATATAGGAGTTTTCGGATACGGTGAGTGTTTTGGAATTATTCTTTTTGTACTACTTTGAACACCAGAGGGCGCTGTAGTACAAATATTTTAAGAAACGTCGAAAAACTCCTAAGCCGTTTATCCGATCTACATGAAAATTTGTGTATTTTTGTATTGTATAGTGTATTTTTTTTCTGAAATATACAATATATTTTTTATTTATTAAACACAACAATAAAATTTATTTATTTTTAACAAACATAAAAATGAACGGGATCAGAAAATTCATCACCAAATATATCAAACAAAAAATTCCACGTCCACACTTACGTTACTATCGAAACTGTGTATTTTTTTTTGCGCTGAAGCACTTAGACGCTCTTACTTTCGTTTTCGATACTGCGGCATTACTCTTTTTCTTGGTCGGCTTACTCTTGGGCCACCCTGTGCACGTCCTTCTCTGCCAGTTGGTTTCCGCATTTTTTCGATGATATATACATAAGTACTAAGAAAACTAAGAAAAAAAAAAAAAAAAAAATACGGAGCACGAGTTAACGAAATCGGAGCAAAACTGAAATGACGCACATATCTGCTCTCCTAAGCGTTCAATTTTAGACTGAAATATGTATGCTGCATCGAAGGATACAATGTACGTTACACATTTTATTTACCTGAAGATGTAAAGACGAGAAGAGGGAATAAAAGTAATACAATAGAGACAATAAAAGTTAGAGTTATGGTCATTCAACGTACTGTAACTTTGTTAGTTTTGCTCCGAATGACCTAAAAATTTAAATTTCAGATGTTGTACTTTCAAAAACAAAAATAAAAAATATGGAAAAAAACACAGGTGCGTCGTTGGACACACGAGAGAAGCGAAGCTTTTTTGCAGTGACATAGATTTGATGGCTTAATAATTTTTTCGTTTTAATAAATTAACTTTTAAACACAAAAATTTTAAATAACATTAAATAAATTACATATGTACAGAAAACATATTTACTGCTTATTTTTTTATTGTTGAATGTCAAATTTCCACGCCAATTACATATAGGGCCATATAATGCCAGCGACTCTCCATTTTAACTCTCCATGGTTGTGAACTTGGCTGCACTGAACAAATTTTTTCCTTAAACAGCGTGCTACCTAGCGAGAAAATCTGTCGAAAATTTTTCAGATTTCACACCAAGCAAATCACAGAACGCGGATAAAAATATATATTAAATATATATTAAAGAACGCACACGAAACAAAATTTAACAAACATTTTAGATACCTTGCCGATGTCATGCATGCGTTTGTTAATTCCATATTTATTGATATCATCTATTTTTTGACACTTAAAAACGCACTTATCAACGCACTTGTGGGCATTGCTAATTTTCTTCGTGCCAACAACACCACAAACGCATTCACAATACAAACACACCGATGCTGGAGACACCTTGTGACAAATAAAAGCAAATTTTTGATAGTTGTAGCATAGCAAATACACAATCCTCTATCTATTGATAGATGCTGACGATCTACTGCAGCATAGCTTCTGTTATAATAAATATTGAATTAACAACTATTTCCATCAAGTCTTTGTGGCCTGGTGGATAGTGTGTTGGACTCTCATTTAAGAGAACGCGAGTTTCGATCACCACGGGCGGGACAGAAAATATTTTTAGTATTTAATATTATAGTAACTCATTTTCTTGTTTTAATAAGCGCTAGCAACAAAGAAACCATCAAATTTCCAAGAAAAAATCTGTCGTAAATTTTTCAGATTTCACACCAAGCAAATCACAGAACGAGGAGTAAAAAGCTTCGCTTCAAAAAAGTTGTCAAACCTTACCTCCCCCTTAAGTCTTCTTACATTTAGACATATTTTTAGCATATGTTTTATTGATTTTAAATACTGTTGATATTAAAATATTTTACTTATAAACTGTATGTAGCCTTTGACATTTTTCTCTATAATTTATAGCTAAAAATTGTGTAAATTTATGCTATGCTAACAACATGTTTGTTTTTCTTTTTTACAAGTTTTTTTTTTTTAAATTTATTCCTCAAGAATTTTTGCACCTTGGTGTATTGCGATTTTCTACAATTTTTTTTATCTGCTGCAATCTTATCTGCTAGCAGCAACAAACAAATTCAATTGAAATTCTTTCAATAAATGATTGATGACTGAATAAACACTTTCAGTGGTTACGTACAAGAAGAATTTCGATATGCTACAGAATACTTTGGATGTGTTTACACGCATTCACACTCACATAGACTCACATTCATCCATGCCATAGCATCGTGACCACTAAATGCACTTCAATTGATGATAGCATCGATTTGGTTTGCGGTTCAAAAAGTGATTGACGATTTACAGACGTTCAACTGTATGCATTGGTATGTACGTCAGTGTATTGAAATTTTGCACAAAAAGTAAAACGCAGTTTCAATATATTGCCAACTTACAGTCAGTGCTTTTAATTGAAATGGGTAACCACAGCTCAAAAGGATTATGAAGTCATGCTAGTCAAGGCTTGCATGAAATGTTTCTTAAAATATAAAATATTGGCTTCATATGTTCTTTAACATTTGTTTAATAGATAAAAAAAAAAAAAAAAATGCTTGCTGGCGGCAAGAAAATTCATATATCAATGAGAATCAGTTCAATTTAAAGATAATCAAATCTAAAGAAGCTTTAGATTATGATTAACTCACAGCCAAAACGGCCAAAGAATTGTCTAAAATCAAATCTAGGCACCAGGGATGATATTGACATAGTTGTAAAAGGGCCAAAATTTATAAAAAAATAGCGCATTTTTGACAAGAATGGGGCCTTTAGTGGTAATTCAATATTAAAAGACCTTCTATTTGAATATTCAAGCAGGGAAGTTTTTTATTGGTCACAAAAATAGTAAAATTTTGCTTAAACGATCAGAATCAAAAAGCGATATAGTTGTCTCCTTTTTGTTTGATATATGGAGTTCCCATTGCACTTTAGAAAAAAGGCTTGTTTTTTAACACACATTTATTTAATAAGAGAATAATACAAATAAAAATAGCAAAGCATTTCCACCTTTATACCTGGGAATCCTGCTATAGGTATAGTTTAAGAAAATATTTTCACAAAATTTCATTTTAATTTTTTCAATTTTGGATTTTTTTGATTTATTTTTTTTCATACAATAAGAATTTTGTTCTTTTCATCCAATTTCCATATTGATGAGCTGCGAACAGGTTTTTTGAAAATTTACACTTATACAAAAGTTATTTGGGTTAATTGAAAAATTGAGCTCTTTTTCCCATATCGCCAAGTACTGACATGTTGCGATGTAAGTTGGCACGGGTCCCTGTGGTCCTAGGTACACGAAATTTTGTTTATATTTATTTTAACATCATGCACAAAAATTAAGTGGGAATGACTTAAAAAAAAGACATTTTCAACTTTTTTGGGACACCCTTAACTTCATGTTTAAAGTTCATAGCATGGATGGTTATATATATATGGTTATATATATATATATATATATATATATATAATAAATCGAGGATTGGCCGAAGCGGACCACAGTGGGTCTCTTTTCGTCCCCATTGGACAAATGATGCTACCGCTCGGAGCTCTCATAGGTGAGCATGCTTCTTACATAAGCATCCTTTGTCACCTCAAGCATATCCTTGCAGGTCAGTTGACCAATCTCGGCTTCGCCAATTAATGGACGTCCCAGAATGGTCATTCTTATGCTTGCCAACGCCGGACACTGGCACAGATGTGTGCTGCTGTTTCCGGCTCCTCTAGGCATAACCTACACGCATCGTCCTCGGTCAGAGTCGTCTTCCTGAGATGGTGCATGTAGGTACCGTGTCCTGTGACCAGTGCAGTAAGCCAGCTTACAGTCCTTAGATTGTATCGGATAACTTTTGCTGCCTCACTACGAGACCACTTCACGGCCTTCGATTGTCTGCAATTAATAGCTTCTTCCCACCTTGTACGGTCTTTCGAGTCCGTCCATTGCTTAATAAGGCCTGCTACCATGTTGTTGCCTATGGCGATATGTGGCTCTGGTCCTATTGATCGTGCTGATCTTTCTCTCGCTAAAGAATCAGCATTCTCATTCTGTTCAATGGCAGAATGTCCTCTCACTCACATAAGTATGAGCTCATTTGTCTGAGCGCACCTATTGAGTTTGGTAAGACATTCTATGGACAACCTGGAAGTGATGTCTGTACATTTCATGCACCTAATCACCGACTGATTGTCAAAGGCAATGACAATTTTCTTTCCATTGACCCGGTCATCTATCGGGTGGTCCAGTGCATGCACCACACCAAGCATTTTCGCCTAGTATACGGACACAAACCTCCCTAACCTCAGTACACAAGATAGGCTCAACTCTCTTCTGAGTAAACGCCTGACCCGGCTCTGCCATTCATTAGAGAGCCATCTGTGAATATACTGATATCGATACCAGCGATTTCTTCACAAACGACACCATCTATTATAAGAGTTTTATAACATTCTCCTGTTATCCTTACTCTCTGCCTTCCGTCCATAGGCATAACCGTCTCCTTGAATTCTCTATGTACAATATCAAGGATGCGCATATGGGCCGTTGATCCATGCCACGTAGCATTCGCAACATCCTGAGCGCTGTTAGCACCGCCGTTTTCTTTATTTATATATCCAAAGGCAGCATACCTAACAGAACCTCAACCTCCATTGCGCTTGTTGGAGTGGTGCGTAATGCACCTGCTATTCACGCCACACGCCAGCCGTCGGACTCAGTCCAGTCTCTTCTTAATGGTTTTCTGGCTGACTTTTGTCCACCAAATTATTTGTCACCGAAGCATACGTGATGACAGGTGTAATCATCATAGTGTAGACCCATTTCATAGCCTCTGAGTTCAGTCCCCATTTGAGACCACATACAGAACCCTCTTGGCTCTTTAAATCCTATCCTCTACATGCTCGTTTCAGTTCAGTTTGCTATCAAGGGCTACCCCTAAATATTTAACTATCGTGGACATGTTGATTTGAGCTCCAAAAAGTCTGAGTGGTTCTCTCCTCAGATCTGCCCTCTTTCTAGAAAAGAGAATATTGTTTGATTTTCCTACGCTTGCGGTTAGGCCTTGTTCTCGACACCACTCCTCCACCATTCTGGGGAGTACTCAGAATGTCACTCATGATGTCTATGAACTTACCACAGACCATCAACGCAATGTCAGCTGCATACCCTATCGTGTGTATGCCCGATTCATCCAGTCAAACCAGAAGTGAGTCCACAGTTATGTTCCACAGGGTTGGCGATAACACCCCGCTCTGGGGACCTCCTCTACTTACTCTACCACTAGTCTTGACTCTACAATTCTGCATGTTGACCGCCCTGTGCTTGAGCATATACCCAATTAATTATCATTGGGCTTATTTTGTCGCAAAGTATCCTCGATGTCCATAAATGTGGCCATTGCAATGCCTTCTGAAAATAGCTCCTTTTCAGCAACTCTCAATAATTCGTGAAGAACACTATCCGTAGACCTACCTGCTCTATGCGCATGTTGGCATCTACTCAGAGGTTTATGCATCAGCGAAGTGCTCTCAAGTACAGTCAACCATCACTCTTTCGTTTTCCGTCGCTTTAAAGAGGAAAGACGTAAGGCTGATCGGTCTGAACGAGTTTGCCTCCGCATAATCCTTTTATCTGGGCTTTGGAAGAAAGACAACTTTCGCCTACCTCGAGACTCTCGGAACGTACCCAGCCGCTAGGCAAGTAACGAATATACCCCACAGCCTTGGTGCAATCAAATCTTCCCCCCACTGCATTAAAGCAGGAAATATACCGACTATCCCTGAACCCTGTGCATCCCTTTCTTCAAAGGTGTCCACAAGTCATCAGTCCTAAAACTTCCAGGAAAATGCACCTCCATCAGAACTTGCATCGACTCCTCTAAGTTATCTGCCATGGTTCCATCCGTTTTTTGGATCAGTCCCACTTTGGAGAATGGATCTTTTGAAAACATTTTCTGAAGCCTACATGCTTTCGAAATAGTTTCCATCCCAGAGCAGAAGTCTCTCCACGACTGCCTCTTGCGGTGTCGTATGAGGTTCTTCAGTTCCCTTTTCCGTGCCTTGTAGTCTGCCCATGTTTCTGGGATTACCCCTTTCATGTACCGATTGAAGGCCTTCCTAACCTTCTTCTTCGGAGATTCGAGTGCCGTGCACCATCATGGCGTCAGATCACCCTCGTCTACTGAAGATATAAGACATGCCACCTCCTAAGCTTCGACCATGGCTCAACTAAGATGTTCGACATGACTTTCCTTTTTCGCTGTATTCCCTGGTAATTTTATAGCTTTTTTGGTCAGTGTTTTCCTCCACTTCGCCTTATATTTCAAAGGATCTGTATTCTTGGGAATCGTGGCCTTCCTGCTAATCCGCTGGCGTCGAATTCCGTACTTCAATTCAAGCTGAATGGATCTATGGTCGGACATGGTAAGCCTATCCACGATCCTCCAGTTTTCTATTCTGTTCAGAATCCTTCTACAAATGAGGGTTACATCAAAGACTTCCGCTCGCCTCGCATCAACGAAAGTTGGCTGTTCTCCTCTATTTGCTACCAACAGATTGTACCTCTCCACAAATTCAAGCAATTGCTCTCCTCTGTCATTGTTGTTGGTGCTTTCCCACACAGTATAGTGCGCGTTGGCATCACATCCTATCATCACTCCAATGTTCCTTTCCTCACAGTACTTTACCAGATTCTTCAACTCTTTTGAAGGTGGTTGGTCCGGAGAATCGTAAGGAAGGTACGTTGAAGCTACCATGCAAGCACCTGCACCATCCCCGATTCTAACAACGGTGAGATCCGAGGAACATAGGTATGGCATATGTACAGCTAGTATACCATGTCTCACCAAGATAAAAGTCTTCCTCCTGCATTCTATTACCGGTTGGTACAGCGTGGCCTTTCGCTCTCTCTGACACCTTTAATTCTATTGTGAAGAATCCAAAGTTCTTGGAGCAATGCTCATCCCCCTCAATTCCATCCCCCTTCATGCAACGCACCATCATTGCTGATGCTGCCCTACTAAGGTGTAGATTGATCTCTGGTGTAGATTGAGTTTACCTGGTACGGATGGTTACTATGACATTTAAAACTAACAAGTTTTATACCAGTTTTATAAAACATTTAAGTTTTCAATTTAAATTTGACTTTAAAATAATTAACGTAAGATTCAGATCTGAATTCAATCTTGTTGATACGAAGTAAGCATTTATTCTACCACAAAAATGGTTCTCTTATATATAAATTAAGTCATTTGGTGTAAAGTAAGAAAATTTTTAGTAAAAAATTAAGTTAATATAAAAAAAAAATTATGAAACAGTGCTTTTTATGCAAGGATAATGAGCGACAATATGACTATATTCTTGAGTTAAATATTTTACAATCTGTTGTAATATCATAACATATAATTCTCTTAATGCTTTATAAAAATAATCATGCCACTTTTGTAAGAATTTAGTTGATATTATGAAAATGGCCTAAGTTCAACGGTACTTTATTTCTGCTAGTACATACTTAAAAAGGTAAGCTCAAAATTCTCTGCCATTAAATTAAAAAAGATATTTTTTTTTATAAATAATTCACAAAAATGTCAAAATTTATATGTAGTTATATGTACATTGTTAACATTGTGCTTCACGACGACCATAAAGGACAAGCAACTCATCATAAAAGTGAAAACAGCTACATAGAAACCAATACATGTTTTTTTTTACCCTTACCCAACCCAACACAACTAGGTCACAAAGTGCTCAAAATGTTGCAAACATGTTTCTAAATTTTTAAGTTCTTAAATTAAAGCTTTGGAAATTCTTTGAAAATCCTTAAAAGGGAGCAGCTATGACAAATCTAAATCAAGCTTTAAGTCAACCTTTTGCTTGTTTTAGCTTAAATCTTTGCAACATTTTATCAGATCTTATGCGGACTTATTTTACCACCCGCCACTTTTATCTTATGCTTGTACAAGATGTTGAGTGGCCACTGCGTAGCCATTGTCAAATGATCATAGTTGACATTAGAAGAAACAAACAAAAAAAATAGGAAAAACAATAAAAGGACATAAAATAAACCAAAACCAAACACAACCACATAAAATCAAATACTTGTTTGGCCGGAATAATGCAAGAAATGGAAAAATGTGGTCGGAACTATGCACATGTTTGCGTGTGTGTATTCACACAAGCACTCATATTCAGAAACAACATTTCTTATTCTGCTTGTTCTTCTTCTTCTTCTTCCTATTATTTTCCATGTGTACAGATGTTCACATAATGCTTTGAAAATATTAAGCATTGAAGGCACTGCATGGCGTATGAGTAACATTGAAAAATACTTTCTTGTTTCGCATTATGCTTTGTAGTTGTTGTTTAATTTTTTGTTGTTGTTGTACTTAATTTATATCGTTATTTAAGAAGCAATTCAGCCTGCCCGTCAGCAGCAGTTTTATTATTATTCGTACAATATGTATAAATCTATAAACAGCAGACAAAAGCGATAAAGTAGACAAGCGGTGAAGTAATAAAAATAAAAAGCAAACATTGCTCAAACAATGTTCACACAAATGTCACCGAATATATCACTCAACATGATACATTAAAAATAACAAGATATATAACAGCCTGTTAATAATAGACGTAGAGTTTAATTAATGGAAAATTTTCCTAAACGACAAGCTGACAACACGTGATGGGAATATGAATATGAATATGAATATGAATATGAATATGAATATGTATATGAATATGAATATGAATATGAATATGAATATGTATATGAATATGAATATGATTATGAATATGAATATGAATATGAATATGAATATGAATATGAATATGAATATGAATATGAATATGAATATGAATATGAATATGAATATGAATATGAATATGAATATGAATATGAATATGAATATGAATATGAATATGAATATGAATATGAATATGAATATGAATATGAATATGAATATGAATATGAATATGAATATGAATATGAATATGAATATGAATATGAATATGAATATGAATATGAATATGAATATGAATATGAATATGAATATGAATATGAATATGAATATGAATATGAATATGAATATGAATATGAATATGAATATGAATATGAATATGAATATGAATATGAATATGAATATGAATATGATAATTAGAATATGAACAAATTCATATTTTAAACATGTTCTTACTTTTACACATTTTAACGCATGGCTAAAAATAGTTTTTCCTCTTCGTTTTCGTTTTTTTTTTTCTCACCACATACATAAAGGATCCTCCAAGCTGTAAAGTGGCGAAATATTACTCAATGCTTCTCGAAGCTTCACTCATGGACTTTAAACAAAGACCATTTTGCAACAATGACCTTTATTAAGAATAGATTCAGCCACTAAAACCAGCATGACTTGCAACAACAACAAAACCATCACACCCCAATGTGACAAATTCTGCTAAAGCTCAGCTAGTGTGTCGAGTATCGGAGCAGTAACTAAGGACAAAGCAAAATGATAGCAACGCTTTTGCTGCAGAATTGTAAAGGAAATGAAAATCTGGCTATCATGATTGAGAGAAAGTTTTGCCACTTCCGAATGCAATTGTGTGTCTCTAGCTGTTGTTGTTGTTATTGTTGTTTTTCATGTACCACACGCTGCGGCCTGGGTTGATATCGTTTAATTTTTTGAGCTTTAGTGAACGTAGGTGTTTGTAAGCGAAACTTGTCTTAAAGCTTGCTTTAATTTGCTGAAAGCAATATGACGGTCACGTTTGAAAAATTTATTTTTATTAGTTGTTATTGGTAATTAAATTTCATTAATTTTTTTATGTTCAGACCATGCTGCTTAAAGCTGTTTGCAATGCTGTTAAATAACCTTTCTTATCTTCAAAAGCTTTTGCATATTTCAAGTAGCACTCAAATAATTATAACTTCATGCATATTAATGTTACTCGATTTATGAAAGTTTCGTCAATTTTGTTTGTATTTCTTGTTTGCTTGTCAATTATTTCTTAATGCCCTGCATACAAATAAATATGCCAGCCTCATATTATCCTGTGCTATTATATAAATTACTGTAAATATTGTTTTCGAGTAGCAAAAAACAACTACAACAACAACATGATTACATTTGCCATTTCCAGATTAAGTAAAATCATCTTTATTGTGACACACATCCTTGGAGCGACAGAGGCAATATATATGCTTGCTTATCGGCCTGAGTTACACACTTGATACACATACCACAATTGCTGGAGGATGCTTTATGTTTTCAAACAGTTGATGAAAATAATGTTGGCACGAAACAGCTCAAAAGTTCCGCAGTTCATCGACCAAAAACTACTTAACATTATCGCTTGGCCATTAAATAAAAATGTCAAAAATAAACACAAGTACATATATCAATGCTGAAGCCTGTTTTTTATAAGGGCAAAAAAAAAAATTTGAGGCTTAAAGTAAAGTGATTATTTTAAATATTTCAAAGGTTTATAGTATTCCTAGCCAGAAAAAAAAATATGCAATCAAATTAATTTACTTTAAGTGTCGCCTCAATTATAATGCTAACAATCGTTCAACATATTCTAACAATATCTCAAAGCCTCTCAAATTCTCAATGAGAATGATATCTCAAATTCTATGAGAATGAGAATTCATTAAAAAATCATAGCATAATTATAGGCTTCATTTAAAAATTCTATATTGCAATATGTGACTGCCTACAAAAGCGATATAAAAAGTTTTTGCCGCTTCCTCAGAACTGTTTTGTTGCTTAGGATTGATGTAAATTATTGTTTTTGTTGTATTTCGATTTAATGTGCTTAAAGGTTCAAAAGCTAAACTTTTGCCTTTTCATCAAAGTGTCAACGCGATGCGCGTTTCACACAAAATTTCACACTACCGCAAATAAAACATACGCAGCTACATTAAACAGAGCCATAAGATTGACACTGACAGTCAACGAAATGTGATTAAGTTTAGGTAGTATGTGTGGCGTAAAGTTGTTGGCTGTAAAATTATATTGGAGAGCAGAATAAAATTATTTGTACATTTTATATCATAATTGTAAGAAATTATTGAATATTGAATTATTTTTGAATATTTATATTGAATCGTGAAACATTTTCCCCCGGGAGTTGTAAAAGGGAGTTTCCGTTTTTAAGATAGCAGATAAAGACATTACATTTTTTTTTATTTTACACTCATGACTATTAACCGTTGATGAATAAATTTGCGTTAAAAATTTTCAAAAAGTTTTTGAAATTTATTTTAAAAATGGAAAATCCCTTTACAACTCCTAGGAGAAAATGTGTGAGGACGAAAGTCGCTACCCTCGTTTTCGTCTAACATCTTTAGTCACTGTTCATTTTGCGTTAATATTTCGCATGTGACTTCTAAATCCTTGCATCAAGTTTTCTTAATCCCTGTGAATTATTATTCTATAATAATATTATTTCATTATTATTTAAAGGAACTGGCTTACACACCACACTTTCCCATCTTTTATTTATTAGTTAGTCATATGAAACTACAGTTAGTAGCATGTTAATCAAATTAGTCGCATAAACATCATTTACTTTTCATCAAACATTAATCCCACCATTAAACTAAAGCTTCATGTAAACATCAACTTAATAACCTCATGTCACCCGGTTAACATCACTAGGCCGTGGTGAAAAATAAATGACGAACAGCTGAGACCATGATACAATGATAAGGTAGGCCCATGATACTAAATGCTCTCACGCGTCAACGAAGAGCGGATAATGAGAAGGAAGATGCTTGTCAAAACGACGAAGTACGTAGAAACGTCAAATGAAATAAAAATATTATGTTTTCAAATCGTAAACAAACTCTGGCACAAACTCTGGCACATCTTGCAAGTAAAGCGAGAAGAAAACCTTGCACACCAAAACCAAGGTGTCATAGGTTACCTTCAAGGCATCAGCATAGCCCTCTTGTACCTTCGCCAGCTGCATGGTGGCCAGCAGCAGTTGATGGCTTGGCCATGCGATGTAGCACCAATTTCATTTCCTCCCATAAAGTTGCAAACATAAACATCCATAAAGTGCGGTCGCGTGTGTTGAATTTGTGATAATTTGAGTGAAAATATTATAACAGTGTAATAAAAACTATAAAATGTGAAACTCTTAATTTTGACATCAATCTAGCTTTATTCTGCTTTCTACTCCATTCCTCTCCGTGATGAGCTTACCTTATAATTCTGCCATGGCCGAGACAAAAAACCCACCACGAGTCTGCTGTGCTGCTAAGCTAAGGTAACTTAGACAAAGATCAGAAAATTAAAATTTCTTCTTGCGGCGGCAGCCAACTCGGTAAGTCATAATACATTTCTTAGCTCCTGAAATCTTTCATAGGATTGTGCCGTAGTGACCAGTGCTATACTTGAGGAAATTTTTCTAAGTCTTTTCATAGCGTTATGCCGTAGTGACTAGCGCTATTTGACGTTGCATCGCAGTGCTCAGCTTGATATTTTTCTAAATCTTTTCATAGCATTGTGTCGTAGTGACCAGTGCTATATTCACGTATATTTTTCTAAGTCTTTTTCGACGTTGCATCGCAGTGCTCAGCTTGACATTTTCAGTACTTGTCAGCTTGATATTTTTTAAGTCTTTTCATAGCATTGTGCCGTAGTGACCAGTGCTATATTCGCGTATATTTTCTAAGTCTTTTCGACGTTGCATCACAGTGCTCAGCTTGATATTTTTTCTAAGTCTTTTCATAGCATTGTGCCGTAGTGACCAGTGCTATATTCACGTCTTTTCGACGTTGCATCGCAGTGCTCAGCTTGAGATTTTTCTAAGTCTTTTCATAGCATTGTGCCGTAGTGACCAGTGCTATACTCGCGTATATTTTCTAAGTCTTTTCGACGTTGCATCACAGTGCTCAGCTTGATATTTTTTCTAAGTCTTTTCATAGCATTGTGCCGTAGTGACCAGTGCTATATTCACGTATATTTTACTAAGTCTTTTTCGACGTAACATCGCAGTACTTGTAAGCTTGATATTTTCTAAGTCTTTTCATAGCATTGTGCCGTAGTGACCAGTGCTATATTCGCGTATATTTTCTAAGTCTTTTCGACGTTGCATCGCAGTACTTGTCAGCTTGATTTTCCTAAGTCTTTTCATAGCGTTATGCCGTAGTGACTAGCGCTATATTTTCTAAGTCTTTCCGACGTTGCATCGCAGTGCCCAACTTGATATTTTCTAAGTCTTTTCGACGTTGAAGTGAGAATTTATACTAACAAAGCGTCTCTTTTACATGCCGACTGGACGTTCGCAGTACGTCGGGAAAAGAAAACGAGGACTACGCAGGACAGTGGACACCATATAATAAGTTTATCTTTTCTTTTCCATTTGTTTAAATTAATAATACAGGGTCATGAAGACCATAAAATTAGTGTAAGTGTAAATTTAGGAAAAAAACTGATATAAAATAAATGAACTGAAATAACGGAAAGTGTAATTAATTCACACTTGGTATAATAACATTTTGTAGACGAACCCTGGACACCGGCGAGTGATACCTCGGCCTAAGAAGGTTCGTTACAAATGTTTCACGATTGGGGTGAATATAAAGTGAATAAGTTATGATATAAATTTTGGTGGAAGATTGCTGTGGTTATTATATAATTAATTGACTTATAGCTTGAGTTAAATAAATGCTGCAGAGGCAAGACAATCCGTACAAAATCTAAGAAACTCCTATGTTAAATCTCAAGTATATAGCTCTGTTTGAATACAAATAGGCGGAACTTTTAAAAGTTTTGTTAATTTGATGACATTTTTGTCTTCGGTATGTAGGCGTAACTTTCATCTAAAAAAAATTGTATTTAAGATAAAACCTAGTGTGTAAAATGTTATGAGATTTACCCTTTTGATTTTAAAATTCTAGCACAAAGCCCGATTTTTAAAAAATTTAACTAGGAGTTTTATTAAAACACCTCCAATACAGTAGGCGTGTGGGTATAAAAATTATTTAAAATTAACATAATTTAATTAAAAAAAATGTTAAAAATATATTTTTAAGAATCGAAAATCTAAGCAAACTTATTAAATAACCTAAAAAATGCAATCTTTATTATTCAAGCGTAAAGCTTAATTCAATAATTAATTGTGACATTCAATGATTTCTTTTAAGATTATATTAAATGCTCAAGATCTGTTCAGCAAAAAGCTTTTTTTAAAAAGTTTTCTGTGAACTTATTTGTAAAGTTTTCTGTGAATTTCACAGATTTAAGAGACTAATTAACCCTTTCAGTATCTTTTAAGAAATATGACAAAAATTATGACAAAAATTTAGAGGCTATATGTAATATATATAAACACAATCTAAATAAAGTAAATAAAAAAAAAATAAAAAAATATTAACATGGAAGTAGGTTTTTGAGCATGTCCATTATAATCGACATGACTCTTTAATAATTTTTTTTCCGAGTAAAACAACAAATTTGTTTTTTTATCACAATCACTAAGGTTTTGTATTTAATTTTTTATAACATCAAGCAATAAAACAAGGAAATAAGTTTA
This sequence comes from Coremacera marginata, assembly GCA_914767935.1. Lineage (NCBI taxonomy): Eukaryota > Metazoa > Arthropoda > Insecta > Diptera > Sciomyzidae > Coremacera > Coremacera marginata. The sequence goes on from OU612046.1 coordinate 161,308,371, forward strand.
TTTATAAATATAATAAGAAAAAAAAGCTTTCACTCACTCTGTTTTCTTTTCGGCTCAACATGCTCTCATAGATTCAGCACGTGCTACTGTTATTGACATAAAGCTCGTAATGAAAGGCAACAATAGAAGACAGAATAGATCAATGCTTTGTTTACAACAGTCGATTACAATGGACAAGGTTAACGAAAGGGTTAAAAAGTGCTTCGGTGAGAAACACGGATTTTATAATGAAAGTGTTCATGTGTGTAACTTTTTTGAGTAGCTTTTGAGTTGTATATTCTTCTTTCGATCCCATTTTTCGTCACCATTTCCTTCACTTTGTTAATGTTAACTTTAGAAGAAGACGTTGATGGCCGACCAAAGGCAAATCTTCCACCATATCTCGTCCGCTTTTGAATGCACTCTACCACTCATATGCACTCATATGCACGTGCTTTTGCTTAAATCAATTCACTTTAAGCCTTCTGCATCATTTTGACATATTTGGCACACGAAATTGCATTAGCAATACAAAATTTGAGACAAATTCTTCGTTCGATATTTTTCATATTCATTGTTTAAATCGTAAAACACACTGGCGATGAACTGACAAATTCCAGCACTGTAAATAAACTAAATGACTGATTGCGCCTAAACTTCACGTCAGAATAGATGGCAGTTAGGCCAACTTGTAGTAGAAATCACAAAATAAATACCATTATATTGACAAAAACTGCGATAAAAAATTGGAAAACTATTGACCCAACATTAAGGGGGTCTTCTCATTGAGCAATTTTTTTTTCAACTTTTTTTTTTGCATTTATTTATTTTGCTTGGGTAGTTGTAAATATGCCCCTAAAAGGATTTTTAGAAATTCGAAATACTTTAGAAGATACAGTATTTTTTGTGAAGCAAGGACTGATGGACAAGAAGGTGATGGAGGTAATAAAACCAGCTTACGAAGCGCTGTCGGCAGATAATTTGCTTGAAAGATGCCTTGGATCTGAAACTCAGAATTCCAATGAGTCCTACAATTCTGTTCTTTGGTCACTTTCGCCCAAACACATCAACTCAGGCGCACGCACCATCGAAGTGGCCAATTTCATTGCAACGTGCCTCTTCAACGACGGTTTTATACCCATACTTAAAATTATGGGTTTGATGGGTATTGCGATTGGCAAAAACGCATACGAATACGCACTTTCTCGCAATGAAGACAGATTGAACCGATCAGAGACTCGAGCTGCGGCATCATCAAAAGCTGGCAGAACGGCTCGCAGAGCAGAGAGGGCAGCAGAAAGCAGTTTCTACGAAAAAGAGGAAGGTGGCCTGTATGGAGCTGGCATCGCCGACTAATATTTGTAAGTAAAAATTGTCAGCTCTTTAAAACTGCATTTAAACATTTTTGATTTTTTTTTTTTTTTCCCCAAAAAAATTACTTCAAACTTTAAACGCGTTTATCTCGAACCCACGTTTTTCGAACTGGCGGCCATGATATCTCCAGTTCAACTGAACCGATTTTCATGAAACAAAATGGAATCGACGCAGAATTGTCACCATTCTCGGGTGAACCTCGACCATAATTTTAAAAAATTTTTTACTATTTTTTTTTACACTAAACTACAAAAAAAAAAAAACCCAAAATTGAAATTTTTTTTTTGAATGGCCGCCATTTTGTCAAAAAAAATCACAAAATTAAGCTTGAGGTTCACCCGAGAATTACATCTATACTGATTATAACCCCGTTTTTTTTTTCATTTCAGACGCTCCGGAGACCCGGAATCGTGGCCGCCGTGACGACACCTTTTTTTTTCACCACCAACTTTGAAGTCTCATTACTTTTTGAACAGCCCACGTATCGAGGCAAAAAAAATTTTTTTATTTACTTTGAACCTTTTGTAATACAATAAATAAAAAAAGTTTTCAATTTTTCTTTGCGTTTTCAAATAAGAATTTTTTTAAAAAGGGTCCAAAAAACGGGTTTTGAATGAGAAGACCGCCTTAATTACTTCTGCTTTACTTTTCAGGTAGCAACAATGATTTTCTATCTCATATACAGAATTCATGCGTCCACCAAAAATCCAATAAAATTACACAAAAAAAGTTTGAACTCTTACCTCCGAATATGAAAACTAAACTCGAGACTTCTATGTCTCAGTGAAATTTGTATTTCACGAGAATTGTATAAAACGGTGAATATTATATTTTTTTCATACACTTGTTCTCAGGTGTTATTGGGTCGTATGCATAAAAGTGAGAATATTATTTTTACTCGAGTTTTTGAGCTGTTACTCGTTTACGTAAGCATAAAAATCTTTTACTCGTTAGTTAGATCTCGTTCATCGAGATGGATCTCAAAGCTTGAGAAACTTCTTAAGACGGAAGCTTTTAGTGAGTAAATTTCTAAAACGATATGTTTTATTCTGTGACGTAACTCGCTTGTCTGAGAAATTTTTCGTTAAGCATTTAGTCACTTATTCAGTTAGCTCATCATTTTTTAATTTAGCAAATATTGCCTATAGCTATTAAGAAAATGGCTCATACATCGCAATAGTCCCGGAAGATTATTATTTCCTCACATCGATTCTAATAAAAATATTCTGTACCGTTTTCCAAGAGGTTGGATAGGTAATATCTATCCTAGCAAAGTTCATGAATTGGTTTTCTGATTTAAAAGCAGTTTTGGAATTAATAATATCCTTCTTGGTCTTGCAGAAGTTTTTGTTGTATTTACATTTAAAAAAATCCTAACCCTAATTTTAAGAGCTATGCGCTGGTATTTTCCCAGGCCCATACTCCAGAGAACCACCCTGGTTCAATTCCCACCTGACACGGAAAATTTTTCCAATTGAATTAATTTTTCTGTTCGGGCGAGTAAAAACTGTCACGAAAAGCTTCTTCGTGGCCGTTCGGAAGCCGTTCGGAGTCGGCATAAAACTTGTAGGTTCAGTTCTCGATAATTTCACTTCACAGACTATTTTCTTATTTTTCATAGAAATTTACAAAGTATGAAAATAAAAGTTATATGAAAATAAAAAATAAAAACATTTATAAGTATAAAAACTTTTTAATCTATTAGCCATGGCTGCGGTCAATTTGTTACTTATCAACCCAATACATATAAAGCATATATTAGTGTAACTTCATTATTTTGCTTTAAATTTTTTGCAGTACAAGCAATTTTTTTTTTCTTTTCTCAAATTACCTCTATATTTCAATCGCCTTTCTTTTTTTTTTGCTGAATTCACGACATTTTTCTTCCAAACCATTTTTTCGAGCCTCTATTGGGACAAATTACACTATGACCCTACAATTAATTGTTCTTAAATTATTAAAAAGTAAATTTTAAAAAAATTTCAGAGTCCTTGCAAAATATCAGCATAAAAACTCTTTGAAATACAAAATTAGTTGCATCTGTTATGAGATAATAACATAAGAACTTTTTTGCCAAATCTTCATAAAAGAAAACATAGAGCTTGCTTGAAAGCATTTTTTATAAAAATATCCACTCTTTGATGGCTTCCTTCAACTTTTCAACAAAATAATATACTCTTAGTAGATACGTGTTGAAATAATGTTTTAAAACATTTTAATTTTCTATTTCGAAGTAAAAATCTATATGCTCTTCAACTCGTGCGAATTACTCTATTAATTCAAGATGAGCTTCGAGATCGATTTCACTTATGTTAAGTAATTTGTCTAATTTATATTTTTATACAATTCTGAGATTTGATTAAGACAATTCTAGTGACTCACTGCTTAAGTTTGGGAATTATCTCATTTTTATGCATTAGCCCTTTTGTTTTCCGATGTCACCTTCGTGTGTTTTCACTATTTTTCAATTAGTTCATGCACTGTATCAACAAAACTTCCAACATTATTTCTACATAAGCTTTTGTGAGAAGGTACATTTTTTATTCATTAACAAAAAAGTTCATTATTAATTTCTCATACACATTTAAAATTTTTACTTTATATATACAAGTGGCCCAAAACAAATAAATGTGACAAAAAAATTTCTCATCCAAAAAGCGATTGAACACCACACTTGGACATTTTATCATCATCTTTTTATTTTCATTACATCTAAGACAGATTCATATTTGCCATACTTTGATCCACTAGATGTTTTGGTTCTTACTTATTACTCAATAGTTTTTAATACACGGATTAGCAAAATGATGAGACCACCCATATTTTTTGTTACGCAGTGTTATGGAGAGCAAAAGTTAAAAAAGAAAGTATGAGGAAATAAAGAATATTGAAAATAACTGTTGATCTGCCAACAACAACAATACTGAATTTGGTTTTATTTACCTTTTGTGCATTTTTTTACTTTTTGGGATGAGCAAAAAGATGAGACCACGTGCTTACATTTTATTCGTACTGTTGTTTTTGTAAATTAAACGTTACTTAAATTTAAATTAATTAAAGTTAAATTAAATTAAATCTGTGGAAAAATACAAAAAATGGGAGGGAAAAAGCAGCTTACAGAGCGAGAGCAAGGAGAAATTTCTGCTTTAAATGAGACTGGACTGTCAAGTAGAGAAAAAGCCCGGAAAACAGGTCGATCAAAGACAGCTGTGATAAATTTTCTTAAAAAAAGGAAAGGTTATGGAAATTACAAGAACTGGGGAAGAAAATCAAAGCTCACTATCAGAGACAAATGGCGGATTATGGCAAATGCAAGTAACGCAATGACAAGTGCGATTGAAATAATCAGGACTTGCCAACTAAACGTGTCTCGTTTCACGGTGTACAGAGCTTTAAAGCAGTCTGGAGTAATCAAAAGACAACATATGAAAACAGCACCGAAACTTAAGGATCACTACAAAGTTCCGCGAGTTGATTTTGGAAGGAAAAATATGGCCACGGATTGGACCAATGTACGTTTCTTGTTTGTGCTTTTGAAGTATGTCTTTTGTAAATTTTTTTTTTTTCAGATAATTTTCTCTGATGAGAAAAAATTTAATTTGGATGGCCCTGATGGTTTCAAGTTTTACTGGAGAGATCGGCGCAAAAGACCAAAGTACTTTTCTAAGAGGAACTTTGGAGGAGGCTCGCTGATGGTTTGGGGAGGATTTTCTGCGAAAAGAACTTTGGAGTTGGCCTTTCCAAGCTGTAGGATGAACTCGGCTGAATACACAGACACATTGAGATGAATTTGTTGCCTTTTCTAAGCCAAAACCAAGACAAGAAGTATGTACATTTTCCAACAAGACAATGCCTCCATTCATTGCAGCAAGTAAACCAAATCTTGGCTTTCCTTGCAAAATATTGAATTTTTGGACTGGCCAGAATGATCTCCAGACTTAAACCCAATGGAGAATGTTTGGGGTATTCTTGTTCGAAAAATTGATTGCAATAAGAAACAATACATCAGTATTGTACACCAGAACTGAAATAAGCAGTTATAGAGGCCTGGGACACTTTGGAAAGCGCAGCCCTGAAAAGGCCTATAAATAGTATGCCTAATAGCATTTTTGAGGTCATTCAAAACATAGGAGCCTGCACACATTATAAAAAAGAGTTTTTTAATTTATGTTTTCGATAATTTGAAAAAAAAAGTTTTTTTGTTTGAATAAAGCTAGTGGTCTCATCTTTTTGCTCATCCGAAAAAATGCAATGCAAATGCACAAAAGCTAAACAAAACAAAATTGAATATTGTTGTTGTTTGCAGATCAACAGTTATTTTTAATGTACTTTTTTTCCTCATACTTACTTTTTTATCTTTTGCTCCCCATAACACTGTGTAACAAAAAATATGGGTGGCCTCATTATTTTGCTCACCAGTGTATTGCGATTTAGAAAAACAGCAACATTGCAGTTAAGAAATTCCATTCTTTAAACCGGTGTTTAATAAAGCCAGGCATAAATTTTCTTTTTATGTAAATCTTATTAATAGAAATAATAAATGATAGCTTAGAATCACAATATTGTAATTTTTTAAAATATTGTATAACTATTTTTGACTTATTTTTATTTTCATTTTTACAATAAGTTTTTTTTAAATCTTTTTAGTCTTATCAGTGTTGAATGATTACTTTTTTAGATTTTGACTTATTTGAACCAATTATATTTTTAAAACGTAAAAATCAATGTTAGTCGATTCAACTAACACGCTTTAAAACTGATACTTGAGGAGCTGATCGTATATAAAATACATTAAAAACTGTTGAAAGCGGAAATACTATAATTCATTTAACTTGAAATAGAAAAACACAAATATTGGTATTCAATTTTGACATATTATTACAAGCTTTTTATTTTATGAGATCAAGCTATATCACATAATATTAGTCGAAACGACTAACATTGGTTATCCTGGGTTAAAACTAAAATTTTTGTATTTTTATTATAAAAAATTTCAAATTTTTGTAAATTATGAAGCGATGAAAACTTATGAATATTTATTTAAAATGTTCAATTTATTCTACAAAATTGTCATGTTGATTTATTCTTACATTGGGATTTTAGTTTTTAAATATTATTTCTTTTTTTTTGAAATTACGTTTTCATATACTTTATTAATTTTTAATATAAAGGTTTTACCCCTTCAATTTGTATCGCGAACAAGCACACCAACGATAGGGAGACATGAGAACTAATAATATTTTCCATACAAAAATCTATTGCTTTTTAACCGACTTCAAAAAGGAGGAGGTTCTCAAGTTCGTCGGTTACTCTTTTTTTTTTATTTTTTTTTTTTTTTTTATAAATGTATGTGCATCGATAACTCCTAAACCATATGCCTGATTGCCATAATTTGTGGGGAACAGATAGATATTATAAGCATGGAGGTGCCCGTAAAAAAGTGGGCGGTATTCGAGAACTGGACGTGGCAATAATAGATCTTGCAATACTAGATACTACTGTATCTCGAATAATATTGACACTAGGGTACTGCAATTTAGTGTAGGGGTAGGCACAATTATTACAAATTACGGGCAAAAAAAAATGGGCGTAATTCGACAAATGGGCGTGGCAACATTGGAAAAACAGTGTATCTTGAATAATTTTGAGACTAGAGTACTGCAATTTAGTATAGGGGTAGGCATTTTTATTACAAATTATGGTCAATTAAGTGGGAGTTATTCGAAAAATGGGCGTGGCAATATTATAAAAACACTGTATCTCGAATAATATAGACACTAGGGTACTGAAATTTAGTGTAGGGGTAGACACAGTTAATACAAATTACGGTCAATAAAATGGGCGGTATTTGACAAATGGGCGTGGCAATATTAGATAAAGAGTATATCTCGAATTATATTGACACTAGGGCACTGAAATTTATTGTAGTACAGGGGTAGGCAGAATTTTTAAAAATGATGGTCAATAAAGTAGGCGTTATTCGATAAATGGGCGTGGCAATACTAGAAAAACACTATCGCAGTTAATATTGACGCTGGGGTTCTGAAATGAAGTACAGGGGTAGGCACAATTATTGGTAATTACGCTCAAGAAAGTTGGCGCTTATTTAACAGAGGGGCGTAGCAATATTAGAAAATCACTTTATCTCGAATAATATTGACACTAGGGTAATAAAACTCGTTACAAGAATGGGTATAATAATTTCAAAACATTTGATATCTAATTTAAATTTAAGAGGCAGATATTTGAAATAACCAACAAACTTTCAGAATTTAATAGAACAAATTTTTTCGGAACAATTGTATTTATGTTGTTTATACACTTTTTTCTACAAAGTAAAAAATAATTTTAAAAATACTTTTCCTTTTAATTTCTTGGTCATATTTGTTAATTTATTTAAACATATTATTATGTATGAAATCTGATTATCTTCATTTTTTTCTTATTAGTTTTATTATCATAAATATATTAATTTTTTGATGAATACAAATGCTTTGAAATTGGTACTTTTGATTAAAAGTCTGATTATTTAGCGCCGACCTTAAAAGCATTTGTATTCATCAAGAAATTAATATATTTATGATAATAAAACTAATAAAAAAAATTAAGATAATTAGATTTCATATATAATAATATGATTAAATAAATTAACAAATATGACCAAGAAACTAAAAGGAAAAGTATTTTTAAAATTATTTTTTACTTTGTAGAAAAAAGTGTATAAACAACATAAATACAATTGTTCCGAAAAAATTTGTTCTATTAAATTCTGAAAGTTTGTTGGTTATTTCAAATATCTGCCTCTTAAATTTAAATTAGATATCAAATGTTTTGAAATTATTATACCCATTCTTGTAACGAAATGACCAAGAAATTAAGAGGAAAAGTATTTTTAAAACTATTTTTTACTTTGTAGTGATTTTGTAGTCGGTTGTTTTTTTTTTTGTGTCTAGCTTTTCGTTAGTGTGCTGTTTTGTGACACAAGCTGAAGCAGTTAGTTTCTAATGTATGTTCCATTCACTATTTCAACTAGTATTGAATTGAGCAACATAATCATTTCCGTCACTATTCACATGGAATTTTTTTTTTTCTCTCACCACAGGGTATTCCCAAGGCAATTTTGCATATAAAAATCTTGGCAACTGGGGAATGTTATTATTTGAAAAGTTTCCTTTTAGCTGTCGCATTTTTTTCAATATCTGTGTTTAACAACAGTCACGGAAGTATTTTCCTTTCCTTGTCTCCTTTTAAAACCATTCACTCAGACATTTGCCATCCTTTGGCGAGGTTCAATGAAGAGTTCGCAAAACTTTCTTAAAATTCAAATAAAACTCTTTTGGGCACTCGGCTTTGACATTGACATCATTTCCAAGTCCAATTTGAGTTCATCACCTCTGCTGATGCTCTGTACGATGTGTCCCATGATGTTATACCTCATACCGATACCAACATTTGCGCTGTACAACTTCACAGATGTCGACAAATTGACGGATGTAATGAGTGCAATGCTCTCGGGTGGGTTGTGTTTCATGAAATTTACGCTATTCATGTACTATAGAAAGGATTTAATTAAGTTGATTGCAAGAATACACGAGTTTTTAGCAAGTGGTGAGTTGAATTTGAAGGGAGGCAGCATAAATCAAAAGTTGTTATATTATTTTTGTTCTATCTTTTTTTATGGGCATGTGGGAACTTTTACTAGAGCCAGAGAATAATCCGCAAAATTAATAATAAAACTTTGATGATATTGCCAGACGGCCAGCTGTTGAGCTGGATTTACTGCATATCCAATTACTGTTCAGGCTCTGCCGCAATTCTTGTACCGTTTATCCAAATGGGCGTGGCATGTTTGCAGAGCGGTAGTACTATGCTCATCTGGCCATTTCCGGAAATGTAAGAGAAATTTAAAATTTGAAAGAATTTTTGTAACGTCCTTATAAGCATTGCATTCAAAAATTTTGGAATTCTAAGGCCTTAGTTTAAAATTCGTTGATTCGTTGAGTTACATATAGTCTTTATTTACTTTTTTTTTAATTTGCTTAGCTATCCTTATAATGTACAGGACATGAAGGTCTATATTTTATCCTACATCTAGACCATTATCTCAGCTTACAGGGCAATCACTGCTTCATTTTGCATCGACAAGCTTATCTGCTGGTACACGCACAATGTTTGTGCCCACTTCAAAATCACTCAACAATAGAGTCATTTGATCCACATGCTGTGGATGTAGTCGACATAGTAGAACAATTTTCAAATTTATTCCACTTTCTTCAGGTTGCCTTGCCGATCATGATTTAATTAAACCAGATAGCCTTGATAACTGGCTATCAATAAAAAGTTTAACTTGTTATCTCTTTTGTTGCTTATTTATTTTCTCTTTTTCTATGCGTTTTTGACAAATGCTAGTCGGCAAAAGAACTGTCACTCCTACCTTGTAATTATTATATCATGTCATCGATGAGCTGAAAAGAGCCTTTCGGCCATTCATATTCGTTTTATTTTTCTTCTCTTCATTGTATATTTACGTGTTGTGCTATCAGACAGATTCTAAATTGACGGACCCTGATGTGCTGTCATTCTTTATTTCTGCTTTGTCTTTTATGCTAGAGGTCTTCAATGTTGTTTACTGTAGTGAACGTTTAAATACTGAGAATGGGGCGTTAGCTGAAGCATTTTATAATAGTTTTGTGGTATGAGCTGGAGCCAAGATTGGCGCGTTCAATACTCATACCGCTAGCTCAGGCTCAGCAGTTCTGCACATTAGATGGCATCTTCTTTGAAGCCAACTTTATGACTTTCTGAATTTATAATAAGTAGACGAAATTTTTTATTTAAGACTTTATATATGTTTCAGATCTTGGGCACCGCCTTGTCTTATATTACACTATTGCGCTCATTTGAAGAATACTTTATATAAAAAGAGATTTTTTTTTTTTAATTTTCTAACAATATCAGGGGCCAATTCCCGTTCTATTAAGTTATTAAATGAAGCTTTTTAAAAAGTTCTTCGTGATACCACTATGTTTTCGTTTCATAAAGTTCTTAAGGAACGTTTATAGAAAAAAAAAAAACACAGCAATGACATGAAATCTCTAAAACACTAATTTTTGCAGAGTAATTTCATAGTTCTCTCATTATTTTTCGTTCTCATTATTTAGCACACACTCACTCATTATTTGACGTTTCTAAAAACATAAATCTAACAATTTATATCAAATGAAAATCATACAAAAATTCTGGGACACAATAAATGTATATCATTCAGACGCCAAGTTCAAATGATCTGATTATCCGAACCTTTGTGTGATAACATAACATTCCATATGAAAAAAAGCAAATAATATTGAATTTCTTAATGCAGGCAAGCATTATTCCCTTGCTAATATGTTATCAATTACTTAGCTTAAAAAAATCCTTAAAAAACATATTAAAATAAGATTCAGCCTATTGATCTATCAAAATGATAGTGATAGTGAAGAATTATAGTATGTAATACTTGAGTATTTTGCATTCATATATCCGACATACCAACATAGAGGGCGCATGACATATAAGCATGATACAAGTAAACATTGCCTATATACATACATTAGGACACATATATAATGTTATGAAATATTGCTTAATATAAATATTACAGGTGAAGACCACTTATTATTCATGTTATGCAATAAATGACTTAAAAGACTTCTTTAAATTTATGTTAGCCATGAGCTGTCATTATACGAGAGGCGAAGAAATATTGCTTCGCATACGATGAAATTTTTTTAATGAACTTTCACTAGCATGTGTAGCACCTCTTGCATGAAAGCATGAAAGTTCGAAATTCTTCGAATCATTCGAACAGTACACGTATTCTTTCGCACTTTCACTGTCACTGGCCTGTGTAACCGGCCTGTAATACAATTTATTTATTTATTGCTCGTTGAAGCCAAATATGCAAAAACAATCTAAATATTTAATGATAAAACTTTTTTGAACACCCTGTCACATAACTTTTCGCTGTCAATAACATGGGTAGCATTGGAGAAAAAAAAGTACCTTCAAGATAAAATTTTTAAATTTTGAAATAAAAGGTATTTCTTTATATACATAAAAATTTACATTTTCTGAACGTGTTGAGTTACGGTACAACTACGATGTTAAAGTGTTTTCTGGTAGATTCAATAAAATATCTATATCTTAGCCATTATCAATGCTTCTTAAAGACTAATTTATCATTTTAAAGGTATTTAAATGATATACAATACAAATATCATTACAAGAATTTTTTGAAATTTTTTAGCAAATTTATATCATATCTGAATCTTTTTATTAAAAGAATCGTTATTTTATACTAAATATGCATAATTAAGGTACTAAAAATATATTTTACTTAAAAAGCTTAAAGTTAGCATTTCTTTAGAAAATATTTTTAAATAAAAGTGCTATTTGCAAACATTCAAAATTATTTCTGAAGACGCCACTCTTTTTCATCAATACAAAGGCAGACCAAATATCTATTATAAAATAGCATTTAGAAATATTGTAACAGAAAAAATTTAAATAAAAAACCTTTATTAATAATTTTCGCAAGATACTTCTTCAGCTTAGTCTTCTAAAGCCTCTATCTCCTCCTGGATGGTTAGAATACGCAGACTCTTTCGAGAATCATTTGTTCCAGATTTTCAGACTTTCAGTCTCAACTGTAGGAATTTCAATATCGTTAAACTGCAACCCAACTCTGCACGTACCATTCACAACTTCAGGGTATAATGCATTAAGATTTTCTAAACAATGCATTATTTTGGATCAAACACAGTCTATGTAGAGATTTTCCAAAAAATCCTTTCTATAGTGTTGTATGTATAGTATGCTTCCTATATATTGGTGAAGTAGTTCTTACAAGGGCAAATCATTTCATCATAAAAATCACAATAGCAATCAAATAAATTCTATAATATCTTTAATAGTTTACTTTCTATAATCTATGCTAATAACGATTGTTTTTGAAAAAATAACGGTTTTATGTAAGCAAATATTTTACTTTTACTTACAAATAGTTATAAAACATGAAAAACTCAACGGATTTGATTAATTTAGAATTTGTGTGAAAGATTTATATTATTATTCTTTAAATACTATTTTAACGATCAATACCATCAATATCGATAATATACTGAGATATATATAAAAAGTTTTCTTAGAAAATCTTATAAAGAGAAATTTCTTAAAAAAATTGATAGCTTGAAAACAAATCGTTAACTCGAATTTCACCTTCGGACTTTATTATTTTTATTGAAAGTACTCCTCCAATCCATTGTGAAATCGTGGCAATCCTGAAATCTTAGGCCCAGTTTCACCAACTATACTTAAGTTCAACTTAAGTTAAGTTGAACTTAAGTTGAACTTAAGTATAAGCTCTGAAAATGCGTTTCTTGAGCCATACTTGCGTTAAGTTATACTTAAGTCGTCAATAGCAAACAGCTGATATCATTCTGCAGAACAATTTTGCAAAACAATTCTGGAAACTATTTTGTGAAAACAAAAAAAATTAAAATGGATTTTGATTGGGATTGCCTTTGGATTCTTTTCTTTTACTCATTTTAATGTGTTTTACACTTTCCTATTAGTTTCCTTTTCTAATAAGTTTTTGCACAAATGTCAAAAAAATTAACACAAACTATTTTTGATGGTATTGCCATATTATTGTTTTAAATTTTGGCAATAGTTAAGTACGGATTGTGAAACGCAAATGCCTCAGAAAACTTAAGTTGAACTTAGCTGAGGTTAAACTTAAGTACAACTTAAGTACAGTTGGTGAAACTGGGCCTTAGTATCTCTTAAACAAAAATAAAATATACACTAACAGATCAATTCTGTGCGTTACCGGTAGCATGGCGAAATAACTATAAGGTGTTCTCATCCCATGACACTTTCCACTATGTTTTTCCGGATGAAAACACCTTATATTTATTCCACCATGACCGGTAATAGTAATCTTGCTACCAAAATTCATTACCGTCCTTAGTAATCCGAATTCTGTGCACTCGGTAACGCTGTCAAACGTCGTAAGTTCGTTTTCGAAGATATCAAGCTCTTTTCTTGCATCTGGCTGTTTTCCTCATTATCACCTAAAGAGATGGTAACAATATTCACTGGTAATACTTGTTTGCAGAGTACCAATAGGGTGTAAAAGTTACCAAAGGGTGAATTTCTTTGGTAATAAGATTAACGTTACCGCAACAGAATCGATTTTTTAACAGAAATGTACTAACAAGGAAAGGTCCCCAGGTGTCACTCACCAATTTGAATAATTTTTGGATATGTGATAGAGGACAAAAATCTAAGGTCGACGCATTTTTTATACGTGCTCAATTGATAGTTTACGGCTTCAATATGACTTCACTATTTTCCTATTTCTTTATTTTCCATAGAAATATATACAAATTTGGTATCAAACGAAAGGTATTTCAAAGCCGCACATGATGGCATCCATTTTGGAAAAATAAATTTCATTGTAATTTTGTTGTTGTAATTTTTAACAGTTTTTAGTCAATATCATAAGGAGCGTATTTTCGAAATTGTTTCATTTTCATTTATATTTAATTTTAAAAAATTCTAAAAGTTACCTCTTGTTTTGTCTTCTTAAATTTTTAAGTTCTTATATTAAAATTTTCTTTATTAAAATATGCAATTATTTTCTTAAAAAAAAATTTTTTTTAGAGATTCGTATTCAAAAATACGGAGATATTTACATAGAAAGTCATATTTTTAAATTTCCGATGGTTTTTTCTCATTCCTTCGGGCAAACAAGTTAAAAGCACAAAGTTGTATAGAAGCCCCGTTAAATATAAACTTTTCCGATCAAATATATACACATACGGAAATTTGGAGAAAAAACTAAATTTTTGATAGCCATATTGTGGTCTTCATCTCTAAAAAAAAAATGTTTTAAGAAAATATATGCATATTTTAATAAAGAGAATTTTAATATAAAAACTTAAAAAACAAAAAAAAAGGTAACTTTTAGAATTCTCTTAAATCATATATAAATGAAAATGAAACAGTTTCGAAAATGCGCTCCTTATGATATCGACTAAAAAATGTTAAAAATTTCAACAACAAAATTACAATGAAATTTATTTCTCCAAAACGGATGCCATCATGTGTGGCTTTAAAATACCTTTCGTTTGATACCAAATTTGTATATATTTCTATGGAAAATAGTTGTGAAAAAAAAACGAAATTTTTGCTGATTTTAAAACGTCATTTTGAAACCGAAAACTATCGATTGAGCACGTATAAAAAAATATGTCGACCTTAGATTTTTGTCGTCTATCACATATCCAAAAATTATTCAAATCGGTGAGTGACACCTGGGACCTTTCCTTGTAAGTCAACTTTTTTTAATATTACCAAAAAAATAGTATCGTATCCCAAAAGGTACTTCTACAACCCTGACTCCATTCTTCGTACAGCACTGCCAGACCAAAAAATTTACCACTTGCTTAAGTTGAAAACAGCTGTTTTACTATCCGGTTGATAAACAATTTTGCACAGAATCTTCTTGCTGTATAATTGTATAGTTTTAATAAAAAATGCGTGAATTGTTTTACATGTCTTTAATTTTGTGCTGCTTACTTGTGGCAGTTCATGGTGATGAGGTGAGTTTGGAATAAAAGCCGAAAACCTGTAAAAGACATATTTTATTTATCAAACAGACACAGTTGCCGCAGAAATACGTGCAGTCAGTACAACGCTCGACGCACACCAACAATTGGGCGGTGCTGGTGGATGCTTCTCGCTTCTGGTTCAACTATCGGCATGTGGCAAATGTGCTGTCCATTTACCGCTCAGTTAAACGTTTAGGAATTCCAGACTCACAGATTATACTCATGATAGCTGATGATATGGCTTGCAATCCGCGCAATCCACGACCTGGACAGGTTTACAACAATGCCAATCAGCATATTAATGTGTATGGTGATGATGTTGAGGTGGACTATAGAGGCTATGAGGTAAGAATATCTCAAACATAGCGGCGGTTAAAACGATAAAAACTGTGAATGATTAATGGCAGGTTACAGTCGAAAACTTTGTGCGTCTGCTGACGGGACGCAATCAAAATGGCACAGCACGCTCCAAAAAGCTGCTCACCGATGCGGGCAGCAATGTTTTGATTTATCTAACTGGTCACGGTGGCGACGGCTTCTTGAAATTTCAAGACTCTGAAGAGATTACCAGCCAAGAATTGGCCGACGCGGTGGAGCAAATGTGGGAGAAAAAGCGGTATGAGAGAAGTTGTTAGACACTGTAGTTTTGCTTTATTTAATATTATTGTTTTATTTATATAGCTACAATGAATTGTTTCTCATGGTGGACACCTGCCAAGCTGCTTCGTTGTATGAAAAGTTTACCTCACCCAATGTTCTTGCTGTGGCCAGTAGTCTGGTGGGCGAAGATTCATTATCGGTAAGCTGTAACATGTCATTTATAAGATTTTCAATAAGTGTTTTTATTCTAATACAAAAAAAAAGCAATACTCCAAAAATGGCCTAAAAGTTTACGGTGGCTTAACACAAAACCAAATAATTGGCTAATTTTAATTAAAACTTCTAAGAAATGAAGCTTCGGCGGGGTAACGAAACTAAAATACCCCCTCCCCCAGGGCTGTATTGAAGTATATTCGGAGCATTTAGTCGTCTATAAAATGTTTATGTATAATCTGCAAAAGTATTTGTGTCATACGCTTATGCCCTGTTTAGGTAAAACGACGCCTTCGTGACAAGATTCGTTCGTTTTCCGACGTGATCGTCCAAAATTGGGTCTTTGTATTTTTTTCTTGCGTCATCGTCCAACTCGTGACTGAGTCAGCTGTGTTCGTTTGTGTCTGACATTCTTCATACATGAATTCAAATCAGCTGATTTTCGCCTGTTTGACGATACGTTCGTGAAATACACGCATCGTTTGTTTTACCTAAACAGGGCATTAATTTAATTTTACCCTTAGCTGCCACATAGGGTACCCCAGGCTGTTTTGTCAATTCAGCTTTTTAAATTTTTAGACTGTTTTTTTTTTTTTTAATAATATTTGATGCTAGGATTAATGGACCATCAGAACTGAGTGTACCTATTTGCGGAGATGAAAGGCTATGTCGAGCTGAGCAAAAAATTGTACGGGAGTGGATGGAGGGTGGGAGGGGGTTTATTTTCACATATTTAGGAGCTACAAGGTAAATTAATATCTCACGATTTTGATTCACGTTATTATTTCTAGCAGAAAAACTAACTTACAGAAAACTTATTGTTATAGCTCATTGCAGGCAATGAAATCACCTTTCGAGCAGTGTATCAACAATCCCCACCGACTTAACCGTTATCGAGCTGTGCTCGTGGGAAGATGAAATAAATCGGTAGAAACTACTAAATTTCAACTTTGAGTGCAAATTTCTCAGAATTTCGTGTAAAAAATTAAATTTTTTTTTATAATCAATTTTGTAATTTATTTAATGTTCTTTTCAATGACACCAAAAACATAAATTAATCTTAAAAAATAAAAAAGTTTGCTGTACTAAGAAAATTATACTATTAGAAAATAATTTTTTTTTATGATCGATTTTGTAATTTATTCAATTCGTTTTTTAATGACACCAAAAACATAAACAAATATCTAAAAATTAAAAAGTTGGATGTACTAAAAATATATTTGTTTATAATTGTAATGTCAAGGTATACTATATCATTATTTTCTAATAAATATAATTTTTTTAGTACATCCAACTTTTTTATTTTTAGAGATTTGCTTATGTTTTTGGTATCACTAAAAAAAAAAATTGAATAAATTACAAAACTTATCATAAAAAAAAATTGCATTTACTACGCAAAATTCCGAGAAATTTGCACTCAAATTTGAAATTTAGTAGTTTCAACCGATTGATTGCATCTTCACAAGAGCACAGCTTGGTAACGGTTAAGTCGGTGGGGTTTGTTGATATACCATTAAAAAGATTTTATTGCCTTCACAATCAGCTATCAAAATAAGTTTTCTGTAAGAACGTTTTTCTGCTAGAAACAATAACGTGAATCAAAGTCGTGAAATATTAACCCTGTAGCCTGTAACCTATTCGCCAGATCTAGCTCTGTCTGACTTCTGACTGTTTTCAAAGCTCAAAAAATTCATGCTTGGAAAACGATTTTGTTTAAAAGAAGAGGTGAAAGCAGCGGCAGAAGGGTATTTTCGAGACCTTCCGAAAGGCCACTACAGCGATGGAATCCATAAATTTAGAGGACCGTTGGAACAAGTGTATTAACTTCTGGGAAAATATACTGAATCATAAAAGACATTTCAAGCCTTAAAATTATGTTTTTTATTTCTATTGTAGAAACTTATTGAACAATCTGGTACTGGTTCTATTATTTTTGCCGCAGCTGTACAATAACTGTCTTATTTGCAAGAATAAAAAAAGCAAGATAAATTTGAAATCTAACAAAGTATAAATTATATAGATCAATTAAAAATTCACTAATTTTCGAGCTTCAAACATTTCAACTTCTATAAAAATCATCGAAAAATGCTGAACGACATAAGTTTTTTTTTTTATACAAAAACTTGTTTTTCTTGAATTTTTATTAGAATTTGAATGCGAAATAATAATAATTAAAAATTGAAAATATATTTTTGAGTAATAAAAAAAAAACTCATAAAATAACCAAAATCAGTGAACCACAATTAAACTAAAAAAATTAACAATAATTATACAATTTTGTTCAAATAATTCGAATAGATATTAATTTTTCTATATTTCAAATGGTATTTAAACAAATAACTCGTTAGTCTACTTTAAATTCCACTCCACTGACTTTAAACTATTTAATTTTCGCTTAAAATTTTAAGAAGATCTATTATTCTCGGTACCTGTTTTTTTAAAGTTAACTTGTCGTACTCAAAACTAGATCAAGAACTGTTGTGAAATGCGACCTATGCATGTTTACTGGTACTATCCTCAAAGCCCCTCTCATTACCTTTATGAAAAATTTCGGTTTTGTATGTCAAGCAGTTGCTTGGAAATATCATTAAGTTTGCTTCTAACTAAAACACATAATTTGTTAAATTTTCTCATAACTAATCTTTTAGCTTATTTTTTCTAATTTCATTCTTATTGATTTTATTTGTATCTTATCTCAAGTCTTAACTTATTTGCCTAATAAATTAAAATTGAAATGTAGCATCACGTGGATCCTTCTATTGGCGTTTATATGATTGATCGTTATACCTACTATGCGCTGGAATTTCTGGAAAAAGTGCAGCCGAATAGTGACAAAACAATGGGCGAGTTTGTATGTATAAATTAGCTGGTTCACGCATTGAAAGTTCGGTCATATTTTTTTTTTGCCTACCATTTTATTGCAGCTTCAAGTGTGTCCCAAGCGAGTTTGTATTTCCACTGTGGGCGTGCGCAAAGATTTATACAACCGTGATCCCAACAAAGTGCCCATAACAGACTTTTTTGGCTCCATACGGCCCACGGAGATTTCTACAGGGCGCATCAATATTACGTTGGCTAATGAAGAGTTCGTTTTTTTACTTCTACAATTAATTCTTTAAATCAGTATTTTTATTAATATTATTTGACTTTTCTAGAGATTTTATCAGCACAGAAGATGAGCTGAAAGTGCAACAAAATCTAGCCGTAGACTACGAGTTTATGCCGCAATTTCCCGAGGAGCTATTTAAATAAATTTTTTCTTAAAATATAATTAAAGCATCATTTATTATAATTGAAACAGAAAAGAAGTTAAAATTTTAAGAAATTAGTTGAAGTTAATTTTAAGATTTTTTTAGTATAGACAAAAATATTTAGTATAGTAAAGGGGTTTTTCAAGAAGAGCGCTACAAAAGTTTTTTTAAATAAAACAAAAACGGTTTTGGATATCAATGAAATTCTTTATTCCTGTGAAAGTACATTCAATGCCATTAGGTATGAAACTCGATTTCTTTTGCATGGCCACCACGGGCACGCTTGCAGAAGTCTAGACGCTGAACCCAATTTTCGACGGTTTTCAAGCATAAATCGGCCGATACTGCTGCAATTTCACGTTCGATATTCGTACGAAGTTCATCAATCGTCGCTGGCTTGTTGGCATAGACCATAGACTTGACGTAGCCCCACAGGAAATAGTCTAACGGCGTCAAATCGCACGACCGAGGCGGCCAATCGACTGGGCCATTTCGTGAGATAACACGTTCACCAAACTTGGTTTTCAATAAATTGATTGTGACATTCGCTGTGTGGCTTGTGGCGCCGTCCAGTTGAAACCACATATTCTCCAAGTCCATATCATCAAATTCGGGCCGAAAATATTCGGTTATCATTGAACGGTAGCGATTCCCATTCACAGTAACGTGCCGGTCTTGATCATCACGGAAGAAGTATGGCCCAATGACGCCGACGGCCC
Organism: Coremacera marginata; assembly: GCA_914767935.1. Taxonomy (NCBI): domain Eukaryota; kingdom Metazoa; phylum Arthropoda; class Insecta; order Diptera; family Sciomyzidae; genus Coremacera; species Coremacera marginata. The sequence goes on from OU612046.1 coordinate 161,328,165, forward strand.
ATAAACCGCAATTTTTTCGGGATGCAATGGTGACTCAAGGAGTACGTGTGGATTGTTGCCTGACCAATAACGCATATTTTGCTTATTGACGAAGCCATTCAGCCAGAAATGAGCCTCATCGCTGAAGATGATTTTTCGATGAAAATCCGAATCATTTTCAAGTTGTTGCTCAGCCCAATTCACGAACATACGACGCTCTGGTGGTCAAGCGGCTTCAGTTCTTGCGTCAATTTGATCTTGTAAGGATGTAGGCCAAGATGTTTTCGCAAAATTCGCCACAACGACGTCACAGAGATGCCCAACGCTTGAGAACGACGTGTGAGAGACACATTTTGGCTTCTTGAACTGCCTCAGCGGCAGCAATATTCTCGACACTACGGGCACTTCTTTGTCTCACTGGCACGGGAACATTTTGTACTGTGCCTGTGGAATCACATTTTTCCACTAGACGCTCAATTGTTGATCTGGTAGGACGATTATGACGACCATAAATTGGAAGTAGCGCTTGAGGGCTAAAGTTGAGGCCACAGACTCTGAATTTCGGTAGTAAATTTTAATAATTTCGACTCGTTGTTGGCTCGTATATCTTTCCATGATGAAATGGCAAATTTTACTGAAGAGAAATGTCAAGAAAGCGGGGGAAATATGGCGTCGCTTGCTGTCCCTATCGGTCTACTTTTGTAGCGTCCCTATTGAAAAACCCTTTATTAGACAAAAAACTAGCTGAATACCCGGAGTTACTCGGGAATTGATGTACATACTTTTTGAATGCATTCATCAATTTGGAAAAAAACTTTTCTCTAACTTTAAAAGGAATGTTGTGCGCATCTTTCAAACCGGTAACTTCTGCGGAATATGCAAAATTGTAGCTTCAACATCAGAAAATTATGAGAAAAAGTTCGAAAGGAAAATCGTGATTTGTGTGTGTTTGCCGATAGCTTATTCAAATTTCGAAGCTTATTGATAGCTTCAAATTTTATATTTTATTCGATAGATTGGATATTTTGAAAAAATTTCGTAGAAATCAGATCAAAAATGAATGTTTGGCAAGCATTTATGTAAACTTTCTCAAACACACATGCTCTCTTTTGACCTCGTGTCGTAATGTTGCTGTAGCGTTCAATATGTTCAGGGGTTCAAGATATAGCAAAATACATAGCGCCAAAAGACTCACTGCACACGAAAACCACTAATAAAATGAGTATAATACTCATCGGATGAGTTGTTTTGAGTTTTTTGCTGTATTTGTACAACAGCGCCCTCGGGTTTTAGAGATAGAATAAAAAAATAACGCCAAAGCCCTTTCCATACTCGATATCAAATCCTATATATCCGATATACAAATTTTTATCTAAATCGGATGAGCGGTTTTTGAGTGTTTCACGATTTCTTAAGTGATTTGTATTACAGCACTATCTGGTGTTTAAGACAGGGCAAAAAATGAAGTCCAAGATACCCACCGTATCCGAAAACTCCTATGTAAAAATTCTCACGCAAATCGGATGTACAGCTAGGAGTTTTTCGAGACTTTTAAAACAATTGTGCAGCAGTGCCCTCAGGTGTTCAATATAGACCAAAATAGATAAGTTATAAAAACTACCGAACCCGAAAACCCCTAAATACAAAGTTTCATGTAAATCGGATGAATGGTTACGGAGACAAACTATAATAACAAAATTCATGGAACCCGATCACAGCGCCACCTACCGGGTCCAATTGCGAATCTGAACTATCCAGGGATCCACTTAAGCACACACAAAAATTTAATCAAAATCGGTGCAGCCGTTTAGGAACATTTTAATAGCATACACACGTACAAATTGTACAACAGTACCCTCTACTTTTCGAGACAGAGCAAAAGAGATAACGCCAAAACAGTTGCCGTACACGAAAATCCTTTGATGAAATTTTTCATCCAAATCGGATGAGCGGCTTTCTACTTTTTCACGATTTCTTAAGAGATTTGTACTACAGCGCCCTCTGGTGTTGGATATAGTACAAAACAGATAAGTCCAAAACAGTCACCGTATTAGAAAACTATATAGCAATACCATGAAAATCGGATAAGCAGCTTAGAATTTTTTTAAAATATTTGTTCACAGCGCCCTCTGGTGTTCAAGATAGAACAGAGTAGATAAGTCATGAAAACTCATCGTATTCGAAAACCGCTGTATACCAATTTGCATGCAAATCGGATAAACGGCTTAGCAATTTTTTCACGTTTTTTTTAAATATTTGTACTACAGCGCGCCCTAGTGTTCAAGATAAAACAGAGTAGATAAGTCACGAAAACATACCGTATCAGAAAACCATATATTTAAATTTTCATGCAAATAGGATGCACGGCTTAGGAGTTATTCGTAGTTTTTTAAAATATTTGTACTACAGCGCCCTCTGGTGTTCAAGATAGAACAGAGTAGATAAATCATTAAAACTCACCGTATCCAAAAAACTTTATATACAAATTTTCATAGAAATCGGATGAACGGTTTCGGAGATAATCTAAAAAAAGAATGCCTGCAAACCGAACGCAGCGCCCCCTACCGGTTCCGATCTTTTTTACTGAATAAAAAGTAGCCTATATATTGACCGGGGTATAAGTAACCTAGATGTCAGGTTTCATTTAAATCCATCCAGTGGTTTTCGCGTGATGCTCTAACAGACAGACAAAAATTTTAAAAATGCGATTTTTCGGACTTAGCGTCATTCAAAATGTCCATCGCAAAAAGAATTTAAAAAAAATATTTCATGTACAGATTTTTTTTTTACAATTTTATATATATATAGAAGATTTCAGATGGTTTTGGTCGTTTTAGACTTTAATTTCATGATTGAATTCGTATGATTACTATCGACAGTTTAGCAACTGTTCCAAAAATGGGTGTGTCCAAACTGTAGCTACGCCCACTTTCTTAAAAAAAGGCCTGTGGTAATTGTTTTTCTGACTACACCGTACTCTAATAAAATTTTCGGCCAAAATTTCAGGACTATCGGCCCAGCAGTCAATTTAATGATAACTGAGTGTATCTATAGTGGGTGTATCTATAGTTTCACCACGCCCATTTTTAGAACCATTGCCTATAGTAACCATACTAACTCAATCATCAAATTAAAGTCTAGAACGACCAAAACAGAAGAATACTAGACTGAAGTAGGGTGATGTGCAACACGTTTTTATTTGCTCCAATAAGAGTATTGAGCAATTGATTTTTTCATTGGTTTAAAGTCCTATCCCTTGCAGAAGAACCAATTCGAGGTAAGTATTTTCATGACTGTTGAATATTTAAGAAATGGATGAAGTAGAATAAAAATTTCAAATATGTTTTTTGGTTTGTTTTAAAATCGGCGGGGTGATGTGTAACACCAACAAAATGTTGGTTTAAAGACCAGGAACTTGAATTTTTTATGTTTATTTTGACTTTATGTTTAGTAAATGTATTATGAAATAAAAGCAATATCTCGTAACTCTATCTGATTCTCAATGCACACACACACATACGTTGAAATTAAAAAACAACTGACCGTTAACTTGACAGAAAATTAATTTCGAGTTTTGATAAAGCATTGCTTCTTGATGAAAAATAAAATACAGTGGAAACCAAACAATGGCTTCATAAACATTATCAAGACTCTGCTCCATCGAGACAAATGATAGAAAAGTGGATTGCTGAATTTAAACGTGGTCGTACCAGTACAAATGATGCAGAGCGTAGTGGACGCCCAAATCAGACTTTTATTCCATAAAACATCAAAAAAATCCACAGATTGGTTATGAACGATCGCAAATTGAAGGTGCACGAGCTAGCTGACATTGATATCAGATGGTTGTGTTATTAAGATTTTACACGAATATTTGGATATGCGAAAGCTCTGTGCAAAGTGAGTGCCGCGTTAGCTCACAGTCGACCAAAAACAACAACGAATTGATGCTTCAGAGGAGTGTTTGGCGCTGTTAAACCGCAATAAAATCGAATTCTATCGTCGATATGTGACAATGGATGAAACATGGCTTCACTATTACACACCAGAATCCAAAAGACAGTCAGCTGAGTGGACAGCAGTCGACGAACCGAATCCAAAGCGAGCAAAGACCCAACAGTCGGCTTTTAAGGTGATGGCGTCTGTATTTTGGGATGCGAAAGAAATAATATTCATTGACTATCTCCAAAAAGGAACCACCATCAACAGCGACAAAAGTGCACAGTAATCACTTTTGGATCGATTGAAGGCTGAAATCGCCAAGAAACGCTTACATTTGCAAAAGAAAAAAAGTGTTGTTTCCCCCAAACAATGCACCGTGTCACAAGTCGATGAAAACGATGGCAAAATTGAATGAATTGGGCTTCGAATTTCTTACCCACACACCGTATTCTCCAGATTTAGCCCTCAGCGACTTTTTCCTGTCTTCAGATCTGAAGAGAATGCTTGCTGGAAAGAAATTCAAGTCCAATGATGAAGCAATCGCTGAAAGTGAGGCCTATTTTGACTAGAAAGAGAAATCGTACTATAAAAGTGGTATCGAAAAGTTTGGAAAATCGGTATACTCGTTGTATCGCTCTCGAAAACAACTATGTTGAATAATATAATCGAGTTTTATCAAAATTTTGTTTTTTTTTCTTACTTATCCTACAGACTTATTGAATGACCTGTTATATATGAATGGCTATATTAATTGCAAAAAAAAAGTACATTTCAAGTATAAAATAATTATCTGTCAGAAATATCCATATCGGAGTGACAATTCTCACAAATAAAATGGCTCACAAATTATAAAAGGCTCTTACATTTATTGCGTTCAAGTGAATTATTTGCGATATAAATGTATTGGCAAAAAATCGCAACAAATCTTGATTTTCTTCGGATGACGACGAAAAGCGCCGATTTCGCGGCCGAGCACCTGCAGCTTTTTTTTTTTTTTTTGAAACCTCCTACAACTGTTTTTGTGGCGTTGTTAGAACACAGCTTTTCATTGATTTCCTACCACGATTAGATTTTGGTCGGGCTGAATAGTAGGAACTGGGCCGATCTATTTTAATGCCGTTGATGTGATTGCATTTCAGAGTTTGACGACGTTGTTGCTTCTTTAATGGCAATTATAATGTGTAAGATGTGTTACACAACACCCCACCGTGAGTGTTACACATCACTCCAATGTAAGTCACTTTTTTCTCATTGATGGAATTTTACCACAAAGTGAAAAAATTTAAAATCTTTTTTTATATGTAAAGATATTAAACAACACCACATTTTGCATCTACGCACTTTTAAAATCTTAAAAAAATTTTTTCTTTATTTAAAACTTTTTGACCAACAACTTTTCACGCTTTTTTAAGACTTCCAACACTTATGAAAAACTAGATGCTGCCAAAAGAAACATATGCAAGTTGTTCATGCACTCATATGTTAACATTTTGTACGAAAAATCGCCGTGTTACACATCGCGCTATGGTACACATTAACCCACCTCATCCTATATAAAAATATAGATTTTTTTTTCTTCTCAAGTTTTTTGAGAGTAAACCGTTATTTTGAAAAACTCCTTTTTTACTGGTTAAAAAGTATCCTTTATGTTAACCAGGGATGTAAGGAACCTAGATGTCAAGTTTTATTTAAATCCATCCAATGTTTTTCGCTAAATATTTCGCAAAATATTTCATATAAAGTTTTTTATATATATATATATATATATATAGAGATTAGAATTAAAACAGAAAAGAAGTTAAAATTTAAAAAAAAGTTAGCTAAAGTTAATTTGAATTTTTTTTTTTGTAGACGAAAATTTTTAGTATAGTAGAAGACAAAAAATGTTTGCAACAACTAAGTACTTTTTTTATAGCAACATTTTCAGCTGTAAGTTTTAGACTATTTGTTCATATTAAGTGCTTGTGTTGATTCAAGTTCCAATGTATTGGTCTGCAACACTTTTCTCGGATTTTCCAAATGCGCCGCCCTCTTGGTTTTACTATCCGCATCATGGCAAATTAGATGGCGTTCACAACACTTTGGATACGGCGCGTGCATATCGATCATGTCACCCCATTCACAATTAGGTGCAGGTCCTATGGATCCGCAGCTGAGATAAAGATAAAAACAGTTTGTATATATTTAATATTAGCCGCTGTTGTACACTCACCCTTTAACTGTTATATTTCCCTCTGCATCTTCACAGTCGATTTGAGCGCATTGTTTTGGGTCCTTGATGCTCGCACCTGGTGCTATAATCACTGAGTCGCTGATGGTGCATTTGCCAGGATTAGCTGCATTTGGTGTTGGTATTTTATTAAATCTTTAAGTTTACTTAACTTTGAACAAATATTTACCTGGATTGTGTAGATTGCCTCGTGCCACCCAGGCGCTGGAACTGGCCGCAAATATAATTAGCAATAAAAAACACGCAAGGCACTTCATGTTATTATAATTTCACAACTTGTGCCGACGTTTAGACGATGACGACTACTAAAACAGCTTTAATGAAGCAGCCGGCTGCGAACATGAAAAATGGCTCAGAAAAATTTTGAACGTAGGCGTTATTTTTAGAATTATTAAAGTTTTGTACACTCAAAACAAAATCTATGCCAAGTTCAACAAAGTATTCATAATATTCATGATACTCAACATCCAACCTTCATTCAAGGGCAGCTCATCATATTTTCAGCTTCAGCTAGATAATAATTATTACTCATCAAAATTAAAATTCAACAAAAATTAGCAAAACAAACAGAAAACTTGTTAAACAGCATTTTTTTGCTTATTTATTTAATACATTTCTTTGCTGCAAAAAAAAAAAATAACAACTTTTGCAATTCCTATGCTTGTTAAATCTTGGTTAAGACAATTTCCGGCAACAACAATATAAATTAAAGCCATTAAAAAAGGCTCGACTTAACAACAATAAAATTATCAAAACAACCAAAACAACAGCAAAAACTATGGAATTTAATCAACGGAATTTTTTTGCTTCCACAAAAAGCATCCGCCAACTATTTTCAATAAGTAAACAATCAGACATTATTTAAAAAACAAATCCTATTTTAAATTTTATTACAGTCAAGTACAATAAATTAACCAAAATAAACATACATATATATTTAATATAAATAATTTATGCTAACATAACACGTTTTAAATTTCAGCTTTAATAGCCAACTTTAATGTGCCTCATTAAAAATGTTTTGTGCAGTCATGGGAGCGCTCGCAGCATTCCGGATAGGGACGATCTGTATTGACAAAGCCGCGCATTTTGCAGCCCTTGGGTGGCGCCATAGCGGGACAGCTAAAGAAGATGCAGAAGGATCGGTTATGTTTAATAGATTTTTTGCACGCTGATTATAGAAAATTTTTGTTGTCTACTTACGTATGGAACACGGCGTGTCCATTATCCATGCATGTTACACTGGCACAATGATGATTTGGCGCCTTGCCGACCTGGCCGGGTGACATAACATTGTTCGAATCAATAACGCATTTGCCGGGATGTGCTACAAAATAGTAAAAATTAGAAAAAAAACGTACAATAACAAACTTTATAAGAAAAATAATTAAATTTAAAAGAAAGAAACTCTTGACATTGAGGTCATGACATTAGATAAATTTTAAATTTAAGAGATTAGCTTGAATGCTGCAGCATTTCAAAAACAAAACAAATATATAGTAAGTTATTTCATATTTTAACAGCTACAAAATTAACACTAGAATCTTAAGACAGTCTTACGCTACGTATACTTCTTATGCGGAGCACACGTAAAATTTACGTATATTACGAATGCAGGTTCAATTTTTGCCAAAATTTCACTTACAAGGATTGCTGAAGTTGGCACGTGCTACGGCAGCCTGTGCAGCAGCTACCAAACACAGGACGAACGCAATACAAATCAAGAATTTCATTTTGGTTTTTGTTTTTATTTTTATTTATTTATTTATTTTTTTTTTAAATTAAATTACTCAATAAATTATAAACACAAATGTTGTTCACTTTAAAAGCGTAACTAACTGAATAATGTCTCAAGTTTAAATAATCGTGCTTTATAAAGCTTCGCCGATTATTTTTAAACTGAAACCGCGAAGTTTCTTAAGTTAAGCTTCAAAATTTTCAAAGCGGTTCTTGGTCGTTCTTATCGCAACGACCAAAGTTGAAGAATGACGTATGATAAAAAAAAATTTCCGATGAATATTTAAATTACCAAAACAAAAAAAAAAAAAAAAAATACAAAATTGAAATGAAATTTTAAGTAATCCGTTGAACTAATTCGTTGAAAAAAAAAATATATATATATATATATATTATTGCTGATTAATGTATGTATGCCGGGTATCAATAAAATATATTAACAATTGTGTTTGTGTCTCGAGTCTGAAATCGAAAGGAATTCATTGACATTAAAAGCGGGTTTTATGTGGCGCCGCCGTTTATTGATTAATGCAGGAAACGCGCAGTTTTGACACTTTAAACTGGTTTAAAATATTTTTATGAGCCGCATTTTATAAGGTTTAAAACATTTTTATTTATGTCTGTGACTAAAAATGTATCAAAAATTAGCAAAAAAAAAATTAGATTTTGCCAAATATAAGTATTAAGCTTAAATAATAGACCAATGTGCACAAAAACTGATGCGGATTCGCTTTCTTATGTTTCGACGGACCCGTTTTGAACCCGTTACGAATCCGTAAAAAAATCGTCGCAGCGTTAACATAAAAGGCAGTCTTAAATTTGTTATCAAATCTTTTATTTTCAGTGAATTAGGGGTAAGAAATAAAATTGTGTACTTATTTGGGAACAGGGGGAGAATCTTCACATGGCAACGTGCCTGACTGCCTCAACCTGGCGAGGCCAGCATTATCCATGTCGAAATCGTCTCAAGTCGACTCAAATCTTCACGTGGTGTTCCCTGGGCAACGGCAAACTGGCATCCGTCAGTTTGATGGCTAATTTGAGCAGCGGGTCACCTAGCCTTAAATAGGTTGTGCGTCGGGTTTGAAGTCCACCACGTAAAAAAAAAAACATTTAAATGAAAAGTTACATAAGAAATATGAGAAAAATTATCCCCAAAACTGGTAAGGACTACCGCAAACGAAAAACTGATAATGATTTACGGATATGCACCTGGAATGTCCGAACTCTTAATTGGGGAGGTGCCTCTATCCATCTGATTGGTATCTTTGAAAGATACGATGCTGATATCACTGCAATCCAAGAAATGCGATGGAAAGGACAGGGTTGCTCTTGGCAAGCATTCTGTGATTTCTACTACAGCGGCCATACGGAGAAGCACGAGTTTGGGTGCGGATTTGTAGTTGGCAAGAGATTACGGCATCACGTCCTGCGATTCACTCCTCTTAATAAGCCTGAGGACAAGGCCGATGGGATCAAAGATACTTTCTACGAGCGCCTTGAAGACGCTAACGAGCGCTGCCCCCTGGGCAAGGAAAACATCTTTGGTCCAACAGTCGGAAATTTCAGCCTCCACGACAACACATTCGATAACGGAATGAGGCTGATTGACTTCGCCGCAGCCCGAAACATGGTCATCCGTAGCACTCGATTCAAGCATCTCAATATTCATCAGGCCACCTGGTTGTCCCCTGACCAAAAAACGCGCAATCAAATTGATCACATTTTGATTGACGGAAGGCACTCTTCCAGTGCATTAGATGTACGCACGATCCGTGGTGCTAACATAGACTTGGATCATTATCTTTTCGCAGCTAAGATCCGTACATGTCTGTGCGCTGCAAAGAATGCGCGCAATCCTACACAGAGAAAGCTAGACGTCGACAGCCGAAGCCTTCGCCACTTGACTCTCACTACTATTTCAAAAAAGCACTCCTCCGATCGACGATATATGCGCACAGTGGCCATACATCTCCCAACCTCTGCGTACTACTGCCGAAGAGGTTATTGGCTACCACCGCCCCCGCCGAAATCAGTGGCATGACCAAGAGTGTCGCGACGCCACTGCAGAGAAAAACGCCGCCTACAAAGCCACCCTGCAGTCGGTTTTAACGCGTGCTGCTAAGGAGCGATACAGAGAAATGAGGAGGGATGAGAGACGTCTTTTCAAGCGGAAAAAAAGAGAGGCAGAAAAGCGCGAGTGTGAGAAGTTTGAGATGCATGGCGACAGAAACGAGGCCCAAAAACTCTTCGAAAATATAAGACGCCTGGTCGATGGCTTTAAGACCTGGGCCTCTTCCTGCAAAGATGAAAACGGGAATCTAGTGACAGATATCCAGAGTACACTGACGTTTTGGAGGGAACACTTCTCTAGTCTTCTGAATGGCAATGATGATAACAGTCCCGCCAATAGAGATGATATCTCGGAAACCCCAATTATGGATGACAGCGTTGAAGTTCCGCTGCTCGACCATAATGAAGTCTTGACAGGCATAACACGTCTTAAGAATAACAAAGCCGCGGGAGCCGATAGTTTACCTGCTCAGCTATTTAAGAACGGAGACGAAGCTCTATTTAAATGCATTCACGAGCTTCTATGCAGAATATGGTTGGAAGAATGCATTTCAAACGGTTAGAACCTCATTTATATCATAAATATAGCTTAAAGGTCCTGTCGAGCGTATTATGTGAAAGACTGAAGCCCATCGTAAGCCAAATGATTGGGCCTTATCAGTGTGGCTTCAGATCTGGAAAATCTACCACCGAACAGATATCCACGCTACGACAAATTTTGGAAAAGACCCTAGAAAAACAAATCGGCACCCATCATCTGTTTGTCGACTACATAGCCGCCTTCGACTGTCCAATAAAGAATCACCTATACTCCACCATGTCTGCATTTGGCATACCTGCAAAATTAATCCTTCTATGCAGGATGACACTGAGCAACACCAGCAGTGCAGCTAAAATCGGGAAGGACCTCTCCCCACCATTTGTTATCAAACGAGGTTTCAGACAAGGTGATTCTTTATCGTGCGACTTTTTAAATCTAATTACGGAGAAGATCATTCGAGCTACTGAACTGAGACAAGCGGCACCATATTCTACAAGAGTGTTATGCTGCTAGCGTATGCTGATGATATTGATATCATTGGCCATAACACAAGCGAAGTCAGTGCAGCATCCTCCAAATTAGAAAAAGAGTCGAGTCACATGGATTTTGCAGTAATCGCAGATAAGACGAAATATCTGGTGTCAACAAACAAACAGTCCCAGCGTATTGGCACCCAAGTAACTGTTAGCAACACCTCCTTCGAAGTTGTGAAGGACTTCGTCTACCATGGTTCCAGCATTAACTCCACCATCCATATCAGTAGAGATAAAACGAAGGATAACTCTTGCCAACAGGTGTTACTTTGGGCTCAGTAGGCAATTGAGAAGCAGAGCCCTCTCTCGACGAACAAAAGTCACGCGCTATAAGTCACTAATCATGCCCGTCCTGTTATATCGGCTCTGATGAAAAAATTTTTTGGGAGCGTTCAAGAGAAAGATCCTTCGTAAAATCTGCGGATCATCTGCGTCAATGGCGAGTACCGAATACGATGGAACAATGAACTGTATGAGCTATACGCCGACATCGACATAGTAAAGCGCATAAAAATCGAGTGGCTTCGCTGGCTAGATCATGTTGAGCGGATGGAAGACGAAGCTCCAGCAAAGAAAATATTCGATTCGGTACCCAGCGACGGTCAACGTAGAAGAGGCCGAACGCATGATCGTTGGAAGGACCAGTAGAGGACAACATGACGAAACTTGGAGCTTCCAACTGGCGCCAGCAAGCGCATCTTCGTTGGAAGGACAAGTAGAGGACAACATGACGAAACTTCGAGCTTCCAACTGGCGCCAGCAAGCGCAAAACAGGAATGGCTGGCGCAATTTCTTACACCAGGCGAAAACCGACTTACGGTTATAGGCGCCACCTAAGTAAGTAAATCTTTCACTTGATTAAAAAAAATTTTTCATGACTTGGAATGTGTTGAAACTTTTGCATCTTTAAGTCAATAAACAATTCAATAGTGTCATTTGTGTTATGTTTTCATACTTTCTAGACCTTAAGGGTGGGGGGGAGGGGTTTGAACACCTAAACCCTCCTTCGCTACGGGCCTGCCTCAACATAGTTGTTTGTTACAGTGATAATCTTTTTATTCGACGCAAATCTCTTAACGCCAAGCCATTTCTTCAGGTCACAGGCAGAGCTAGGTGGAAAAGTTTCCATTACAACAGAATTCCAATTTCTTGATGTTAGGAATTTGTAATTTGTTATCTCAATTCCTTAGGAATGGAATTGCAAAAAAAATCGTCAATTCCATTACAGGAATTGCAATTGGGTATTGAGTAAATATAACACAAAATTTCTTTTGTACGATGGCAGTTTGATAATTCAGTGAAAAATGGAGCAAGGAATGATTATTTACGGCAAAAAACGTAGTATTCTCCATATAGCCTCCTTTTATGATAGCTCGATACACTTCGTCTAACGTTCCTCCAATTTTTTGATCCCAACCGAAAAATACGTCTTCGGAAGGTCCTTGAAATAGGACTCTGTTTCGGTGTTAAGCTCCTCTATGGTGGTTCGGTCGGTGAAGTTCACTGTTTCGAATGTTCCTTTGTCTCTGGTGTGTAGTGATGGATCCATATTTTGTCCACGGTTACTAATCGATGGAAAAATCCTTTATTCAACATCGCAAAAAACAGGCCTTTGAATCAGTCACACGATCGTGTTTATGGTCGAGAGTAAGCAGACGCGGCATCCATCTTGCGGATAATTTTTTCATATTCAAATGATTTCTCAAAATGTTCGACACCTGTTCGTCTGAGATGTCTACGGTCTCAACAATCTTGCGCACTTTAACTCTGCGATCGGCCAACACGATATCGCGAATTTTAGGAACCATTCCTGGTGTGTTCACTCATTTGTGCGTTCAGAACGTTCGGCGTCACTTGTGCTTGTACAACCGCATCAGAATTCAGTAAGCCGCTTCTTAACCATTAAAATCGATGGTGCAGCGTCCCCAAAGTATTTATCAAGCCTTTCCTTGGTTTAGATGATGGTTTTATTTTGCCGCAAAAAATAGTGCTTGATAAGCACACGAAATTCACTTTTTTCCATTTTTGCCAAAATTCACAAGATCAGCTGCTGTCAATGGCTGCCAAACACAAACTAATAGCCTCAAAATGAACGAAGCATTGAACGAACGATGGCTATGCGAACGATGTTGAATTCAAGCTGAAATATGTATTTCGAACGAAGCTTCTCGTTCACTCATTCGACAAGCTTATGTTTACTACGTACACTCAAACTGTTATACACAAGCACTTGCCAGATGGGGGCTGCCATATAAAACAATAGGGAAGTTTTGTGTATTTTATCTACTTCAAAGATTTTCTTTATATGTTGCCTTGTTTCTTATATGTTGGCAGTGCTTTTTGCTTTTGTTCGGTTTGTGTATTCAATAAATAAACTTTGAGCAATTAAATGGTTTGCGGATTTGTTTTTCATTATTTTTTTTTTTTAGTGATTGAGTGATTGCTTTTGACATATGAAAATAAAATGTATGCAGCTATTGCAGTTTTATTTTTATTTTATGTATTTCAAGTGCTTCACACTATTCAGACACTGTATATATTTATATATTTCATAATTTATTTAACTTTAGGTTCTGAAATATCCATTTTTTAACCATTCTATTAACGACTGCCACCACTACGATAGCATAAAAGTGTTCGTTTGATTTTGAGGTTCGCATTCGTGGTTTCAGTGCTCGTTAGAAATACATATTGCAAATATGTAACTGTACTACGGCATCGTTCGCTGGCTAATCAGCTGTTATCGTTGTTTGAGTCTGTTCGAATTACAAATTTCAAAAACACGAACGAACACTGTTTTGAACGAAACGATTGATCGGATAGGAATACAAAATGAAGCCATAAGCGTCGCAGCTAGCTGAAATTTTAACAGTAATCTATTAACAGATGGTAGTTGACAGGATGAGTGTTGCTTTTAAAGTTACTACGCGGTTAAAGCGGTTGCTTGTAAAGTTAAATTTTATCGGTTTCTAATGATCCAGCCTAATGACCAAAGTTAACGACTTTGTCGAAATTCCGACTAATTTGTTATTATTTCGAGCTGTTTTGAAGAAATCGTTACAATTTCGTTATAGCAAATATCGGAAAATTTCATTTACTGCTTTTTCCGTATTATTTTAACCCTGATCAGACAGGTATTTGAGCCCTTCCAAAACATGTCTTTATATTATACAAAATAATACTCAACTCACTCATACTTATTTTCCTCTTACATGATCAAGTGAGTCACTTCATATTATTAACTCACAACCAATAAAGTGCATGAGTATGAGTATTTTTGGTTTTAGTGGGAATGAGTCAAAGTATTTTGATGAGTTGGTGGATTAATACACATTTGCACAAATAGTCATGACTACTTAAGTATGCTTATAACCATTAGTAATCATAGCAGATCTCTGGTTCCTACTATATACAATTTTCACAAAACTTTAAAACTGTTCTTATTTGGAACAGCAATAAAAATACTTAATGTTTTTTTATTTTAATTCTTATTTATTTAGTTTTACCCATCGTTATAATCATAATAATAATAATCATCATAATTATATTAAATATTGTTTAATATATTTTTATATATAGTAAACTGTTAATATATATATATATATATATATATATACTGTATATGGTTTTCTTTTTGTATTCATTTAATAATTTGATTTAAATTTTTTTTTTTTCTTTAACTTAATATTTTACCACTAGATATAAACTTTCTTTAAAGTTTTGACTTATATATATTTTAATCCTATGACTTGACTTTGGTTTGGGTTTATTTTTTGTTATCATTCAATTTGCTAATATTTTTATCATATTGTTTGTTGGTTGGTTGGTTTAAGTGGAATAAAATTGTTTTGTTTTTCAATTTTATACACATAAATAACATTTTTGCCATATAAATATTTTGGTAAAACTTTAATAAAAAATTTCAACAGTAGTTAGTTATTGAAAACATATTGTAATAAAATTCGTAAAAGTTGACTTATTTTAAATTAAATTATTAAATGGCTAAATATACTAAAAATCTAATTGGTAAATAGTAAAAACAACATATTTTACAAAGACAACAATTAAATTAGTTAATTTTTTTATAACTTAATTAATAGATAGTCAAAAATTAAAAATATTTTAGAGTAAAGTTAAAAAGTTGTGTTTTTTTTTAAGTAGGAATGCTCTTTATAAGGTCGTAACTATACAATTTTTAAGGTTTAAATTTTGCGTTTAGGCTTAATTGGACTTTGAGTTATATATGTACAGCGTTTGTGAATAGTTCTTAAAAGTCATAAATTGTTTAACTTTATTTTTATTTTTTTATTTTTTATTTAAAATTATAACTAGGTGTTAAGGTGTTGAAATTAACCCACTCAGAGCCATTGTGTTTGCTTATTAGCATTTTTTTTAATAACTAATTTGAAATGAAAACAAACACAGTGGTTGCTAATGGGTTAACATAGGCTTTGAGTTCTCTTCTCATAATTTGGTGATTTTTAATTTTTTATTTATTTATAAAGTTTAGCTTCTTTTTTCTATTTGATTTAACTAATATTGTGTGTTCAGTGTATATTGGTTTTTTTTTTGTTTATATTTTGATGCAGTTGTGTCTAAAAATTATTATGATTTAGTGATATATATAGTTGAATATTGTTTGATTAATTTATATTTTATATATGTTTGTGTGTTAATGATTTATAACATTTTGAAATATTTTTTATTGCTTTAAGTAAATTATAATTCATGTTCTATAAGAATTTGATGCATTTCTTGAAATCGATACATGTCTTAGTACAATTCTCATTTAAACAATAGAATTAGTATTTAACAGAAAAATTCTGAATGTATAGGGTGACCCAAAAGTCTCTGACCCTAGGGGCTTTCAGACTATACTACATGTAGCATGGACATGTAACGGGAAAATTTGTTCGAGCTTACAAACTGTACTACATGTCGTATGGACATCATTATCTTTCAGCGTTCAACAAGAAAACATTGTGCGATGGCAAAAAAACGTATTGCTGCTGTTATTATTGACGCAGTTCTAGAAGGTATATATCAATAAAATCTTTCCAAAACAGCCATTTTTATTTATTCTATTCTATTTATTGATTTTTACTCACCGACGGTTTTTTAGAATCAGAAAATTGCACTGAGTCCGATGAACGTGCGTTCAAACTATAAAACATGTAGTACGGACCGACAGAAAAATCAAAATCTTTTGATTTTCATACTACATGTAGTACAGGCCGCAGTTTAAGCTTTCACACATCCAACATGTCCATCTGACAAGTCATGTCTATACTACGTACCATGGTGAAATAAATATAAGGTGTTCTCATCCGGAAAATCAGAAAAAAATAAGCTGCTTTATTTTGACATTTTCATTGAATCAAACATCAAACCATGTATGAAACTTGTCAAAATAAGGCAGCATGTCAAAATATATATTGAAAAATGTCATGGGATGAGAACACCTTATAATTATTTCACCATGCTGCGTACAGTCCAAAAAGGCTCTATTAGGCACTACTTTTTTGTGACAAGCGTAGAGTACTAAATTTATAACAGCTCTCAACAGCAAAACATGGTGGTTTCGTCATAGAGAATTCACGGCAAAGTAATTTGTATGATTTGTGAAAATTCACTACAAAAATAATGAACATTTTGGGAAGACGGTTCGCAAAACTTCCACACTTCTCGGTCATTATAATGCACGCACCATCTCGCAACACTGGTCAATTTAATCAATAACTTTAAGTCCACTGGTTCTGTTGTGGACGCGAAAAGTATACCGATTTTGTCCGCCCGTTTGGACAAAATCGGTGAAAAACTGGACATTGCAGCAATTGATCCAGAATAATAACTGCATGTCATGGAAATTTAATAAAAAAAGCTCGTGCATACAAGAAACGTGCATTCGGCAAAAAAAAATCCCAATGTGACTTTTGGGCCTCCCTTTACCTGACTTTTCAGTTTTTCACTCACAACGGCTTGTCTGATAAATGTGTTGAATGATTTCAGAACCATTTGAAACCATAGAGCTCGAAGCCAGAATTATTTGTTTACATTTTATGTACAAATACTTCCGATGTACTTGTAGCTCAAACATTCGAGCTCAAGTACGTGTCCGGTTGTAAATGGAAACGTTAAAAAACCAACTACATCTTAAATACAATGTTCTGAGAGGCCTCAAACGTCTCTATACAATTCTCTATAACATTTGTTCGCGTATGGCCGCCTAAGAACTAATAGTAATCGGGCAACGGAGTAGGTTTGCTGCATATGATGCCATATCACTTCACTTCGTTGCAAAACATTGTATAGCAGCACAGGCGAATGAAGACAAACTGTTTCATAAACAATGTAGATTTCGTCTACAGTTCTGCATTACAATAGGTTGAATGACAAGATATTCGGATGTAATTGATAATGGCATGGAATAAATTCTAAGCTATGACAAAGTCTTTCCAGCGGTATACTCGACTTAAATATTTAGTGCGGAAATTACTAATAAAAGACTATTGGCATATTGGTCGCTTACATTTCCGCATTACAATAGCACTACCGTGTTTTTACCATCGGGTAATGCTATGAATAACTTTTTAAGTACTTCGCTGGAACATCCTCTTTCAACTGTTCATCATTATCTAGCCAGCGTAGCCGCTCAATTTTAATGCGTTTGATTATGTGGCTGAGTTCCTAAATGCATTTGTGCAAATCATCAAATAACTAAGTACGCAGTTTTGGTAAATCAACTAAGCACCAGCTAAAAGATAAGTCACTGATGCTACAGATTAGACCGTAGATCTAACGAAGGATTCTTAGAGTCCAGGTTTGTGCTGCATATAAAAAGACGGGCATGATCAAAGACTTATAGAGCGTAACTAATGTGCGTTGAGAGAGGGATCTGCTTCTCAATTGCCCACTGAGTCCAAAGTAACGTATACTTTTATCGAGTATAATGCGATAAAATATAATACAAAAATAACAATAGTCAAAAACAAACAACCAAGGCATATGAACATGTAAACGCCACAATATCGTGTAGCCCAAGTCCCTGGTGTAACATACCCGTAAGAAGAGGGCCGTTCACTTTATCAAATTTTTCATCCAGCAAATCATCAAAAAATTTGACAAACGGAAATATATATGGAATTTGACGACAATTTGGCATGTGAACACTCATCAAATTGTTGGCCAAATCGTTTGACGAAAATCAAAATTTTTTTGATTTTTCGGTTGTTTGACCAACGATTTGATGAACAATTTGACGTGTGAACACTCGTCAAATTTTCTAGTGCGATTTCGTCACTTAAAAAAAGATTTCAACCTGAACATATCAATTCAAAATGCACGATGAAGAAGATTTTTGTAATGATTTTATTGAGATTTATAGACAAAATCCAGAACTGTGGCAGAATAAATCGGAATTTTATAAAAACAGACTATTAAAAGAGACAATAATGAAATTTTGCGAAAAATTTGATAATATGAACACTTGCATGGTCAAACTGTTTGGCCAACAATTTGATGAAGAATTTGATAATGTGAACGTCCCGAAAAGAAGAGGATTATCGTATTTTAGCACAACACGCTGGACTTTCAGTTAAATTATTCACCATGGCGTGTGCAAGTCACCAATCGCTTAAGAAAAAAAATCTATTTAATGTGAATGTATCCGGGAATGAACACGTCGCTTCATTATTAAGCACGCTCGCTACATCAGGTTTTTCATATCGGAAAGAATGTCCATCACATCGTCAAGCAGGCTTGAATCATCGTCAAGCAAGCTAACCGTATCAAAAGTAATATTTAACAAACCACTAAAATATAATTAACTCTACAAATTAAGGAATTCAACTGAAACTCCCATATAACTGAATTTTAATTATAATTGACATAAAGATGTATAAAAAGACAATTTATTTAATTTAATGTCTCAAACAAATAAATTATTTGTAGACAAAACGTCTGGGTCCGGTGAGCCTCACCCTAGCGTAAAACTTCGTTACAGAATATAGTGCCACTATGTCTCTGATCAGCAGATCGGATGATCTTCTTCATCATTACCAAAGCCATACACGTTGCGACCGTTGGTACAACGCGGCTGATATCAAGTAGGGCGTTTTGGCTACAGACGATAAAATTTTGTGTACAATCTCAATACACAAAATTTTTTGATTTTTCGTACAACCAAGACACAACATCACACAACCACCTTCCACACTTTGCTCGCATTAGGTTAAAAGTTTGCCATCAAATTTTTATTTCAATAAACTTTCGATTTAAAATTTTTTTTTACGGTTTAACAGTGAACATTTTTTTTTAATTTCCGCGCTTGCAAAATCACTTTTTTTCAAACGCTTATACTGCGTTCAATATCAAACGAAGATATCAAAATTTATCCCAAACATGAATTGTGCGCATTTTCTTAGCTTTCGAATGAAGTATAAAAACAAAATACAATCTTAATATTTATTTAATGCTAAAAATTTTATAACTGATAAGCGACAGAACTTTTTCGAATTTTTACATATGTTTTATTGAAAAAAGTAAACCTTTTTCTTAATACTGGTAAGATTTGAGATTGAAGTGCTGAATACTTGCGGAGCAATGAATTTTTCAGAGTCGTAGCGAGCGTACCGCAGAGTAACTTGCTCTGATTCGGGCTTGACTTGTCTAAACTTGTTGCGCTAGACATCACGCGTTGACGCTAATAGCCTGAACACATAAGCGACGGCAGCAACATCACACATCTGTCAAGTTTTTTACATGCATTTCTTAAAGAGAAGAATTTGAAGGCAATATAACAACTAAGTGGCTTGCTTTCAGCAATGTTACTGCCGTGGGTATATATCTATTTCTAATTTGACACGCGGCAAAGGAGCAAATATAAGTGTTTGTGTGTGTGTTTGTTTCAGTTCGTAAAAATTCCAGAATGATGCGTCGCGTTCAAAATAATCAAGAAGCCGATAATGTGCAGTACGACGTCATATTACAATAAAGTTGCCGTCCCCAAAGTATTCAGGTTATAACAGTTCATTACACCTACGTTCTGGTGCGATTAATAAATTCATTGCCCCAATAAGTTATCAACACTGCATCTCAAATTTTACCCACATTAAGAAAAACGGGTTGGCAACTATTTTCGATAAAAAAATACGTATTGTGTATTTTTCAAATACTGAACCGTAAAAAAGTTTATGAGCTTAAAAAATTGGTGGCAAATATTGTGTGAATGCCCTATTGAATAAAAACGCAATTATTCCAAAATATATCATTTGGTCGTAAATGATAAATATAAATAAAATTAAAAATTCTGTACTCTGTCTGAGTTACTTTGGTTAGTTGTTATTAAGTAAAAATAATATTGATGTATTTCTTTCATTCTTGGTTACGTATTGATACTAACGTTCGCACAACTTGTATAAACGGGAAAAAATCATTCTGAACCAGGCTGTGAAGTTCAAATGATAATGACCGTTGCTACCTTGTTCGTTAATAACTTAACGCAAAAATTTATTCCAAAGAAGCGTTGCGGTTGTGCAAGATAAGTAGAGTTATAGAGTTTGTTTGCTTAAATCGTGGTTTTGTTATAATATCAAAGTATCATTAAATCTTCTTTGACAAAGCAATCACTTTCTGGAAAAAATGCATAATAATAAAAAAACAAAACTAAAACTGATTCACACCAGAGATCTGCAACGAGTCACGTTTTTGAGACTTATAGTGATTCATGCAAAACCGAGTTGTAGTGCGTGCACTTCAAACAAAAACCACCACTACTATTCGAAGCACTCTTGCTACAGAAAGAAAATCATAGTTCAATATTTGATTCGTCAATCGAACGTCAAAGTCTAACAAATACTCTGCAACATCAAAGAACTTGTTATAAATCATACCGAAAACCCATAGCTCAAACATAGTACTCATAGCTCAAGCTAAAGTCCCATAGTTCATTAGGAATGCGTGCGAATTTTTCCAGTCAAACGCAGTGGCTGTTTTTGAACTTACGCTCGCTGTTAGAAGAGAAGCAGGGTTACCATAGAATTTTTTATAACGAAATACATTTAATTGGATTTTAAGATGCAGTAAACACTTTTTTATAGAATTTCGCTGTGCGTTTCACGAAATGGTGTAAAAGTAAAATAACACACCTTGTATATAAAGGGAACTTCTCCAAAAGAAATAATAAAAATAAACTTCAATTTAATAAAGTTTGTTTTACACACACTTCACTCTAACAAATTATAATAAAACAGAAGCGTTGACCTTCATTTCGTACCGTTATAGGAAGTGTTACCATATAGTCAATAGCATTAGAACAATTCAATAATAGCATTTATCAAACTAAAATTCTTAATTTATACCAGAGTTAGTAACCCTGAAAAACACATCATTCCTTTGAAGTGCTTGTGCATGTTGTTCACAACATGTTGTACTTATTGAAATGAAGTTAGAATCATACCGACTACGTTCGACTGTGAGTCAGAGTATGACTCTTGAAGCATTGGATTTAAGTTGCGTGTTATGAATGCTTCAACATTTTTGATAAGTCTGAATATGAAGTAGAAGCCAAATTAATGCGTATATACTCGAGTCAACTATGTTTATAATGACTTGCTGCAGATCTCTGATTCACACCCTTTGTCAGCAAACGAGCTCACATATTCAAACAGCTTTTTGAAGCGAAGCTTTTTACTCCTTGTTCTGTGATTTGCTTGGAGTGAAATCTGAAAAATTTTCGAAAGATTTTTTCTTGGAAATTTGATGGTTTCTTTGTTTCTAGCGATTATTACAAGAAAATTTAATACTTTAATATTAAATACTAAAAATATTGTTTATCCCGACAGTGGGTATCGAACCCACGATTTCGTAAATGAGACCCCAACACACTATCCACCAAGCCAGACTTGATATGAATAGTTGTTAATTCAATAGTAATTATAACAAAAGCTATGCGCATTAGATCGTCACCATCTATCAATAGATAGAGGATTGTGTATTTGCTATGATACAACTACCAAAAATTTGCTTTAATTTGCCACAAGGTGTCTCCAGCCTCGGTGTGTTTGTATTGTGAATGCGTTTGTGGTGTTGTTGGCACGAAGAAAATTAGCAATGCCCACAAGTGAGTTTTTAAGTATCAAAAAATAGATGATATTAATAAATATGGAATTAACAAACGCATGCATGACATCGGCAAGGTATCTAAAATGTTTGTTAAATTTTGTTTCGTGTGCGTTCTTTAATATATATTTAATATATCATCCTCGTTCTGTGATTCGCTTGGAGTGAAATCTGGAAAATGTTTGACAGATTTTTTCGCTAGGTAGTACGCTGTTGAAGGAAAAAATTTTGTTCAGTGCAGCCAAGTTCACAACCATGTGTGGAGAGTTAAAATGGAGAGTCGCTGGCATTATATGCCCGTTATGTAATTGGCGTGGAAATTTGACATTTAACAATAAAAAAATAAGCAGTATGTTTTGTGTATTAATGTAATTTATTTTATGTTATATTAATTTTTTGAATTTAAAAGTTAATTTATTAAAAAGAAAAAGTTACTAAGCTGTCAAATCTATGTAACTGCGAAAAAGCTTCGCTTCTCTCGTGTGTCCAAAGACGCACCTGTGTTTTTTTCTTAAGTCTGTTTTTCACTAACAAGTAAAGGCTCCAAGGTGTCATACGCTGATTTGAATTATTTTCAGTTATGTGATAAGAGGACAAAAATCTGTAGTTGCCGTTTTTTATGCTCTATCTATAGTTTATGGTTTCAAAATTGCGTTTCAAAAGTAGCGGCCATTTCAGACCTTGAATGGACTTTGACCGTACTTCTTATGATCAATTGTGTTGTGGGTATTGTGAAATGTTTGAATACGAATGATCGAAAACTGGACCTACAAGCTTAACCCCCTAGCCACACGTGCCAGTTCGAAGACAGTAACAGTTCGAAAAACTCAATACACTCTCACTTTACACTAATACACTCACACCTTGACATCACTGGCAGTCCACTGGCAACAACTTTTACTGAGACAGTGAATTTTGACAACCACAGCCAGTGCGAAATCGAAGTAAGGAAACAGTGCTGTATTTTCTCCCTAAACTATTCGAACTTTAAATATGCACTTTTCTTTCATGTCTTGTAGTGAAATATATGCAATTATTTTAATTGCCCTTATTTAGAGCATAAAATATCATATGAATAAGTTGCATTTCATTTTGGAAATTATTGATAAACAGATTTTACAAAACAATTAGTTCCCCATTTTTATCCCATTTAAGTTTCGTACTGTGTTGGCATATAAAGCATCACTGAATAAAAGCAACCCAAATAATAAAGTGGTCGAACCTTTGTCTTTGACGACATTTTGCAAATGAACATTTACTATCACGTGTGGCCGCAGCGTAGTTTTGTAGATTATTTCGAAACATTTTCGTAGTTAATACATATTATTTGCTGGCCTGCCAGTACTATCACGTGTGGCTGCAGCGTTTTGCCGACTCCGAAAAGCTTATATTCTCCAGAAGCTTTTCATGGCAGTTTTTACTCTCTGAGAATTGCCATTGTCTGCAGAGAGATAACGGCCGAACAGAAATATTAATTGAAATGAAAAAAGTATTCTGTGCCAAATGGGATTTGAACCGGGTTCGTTCATCAACATTTGGCCGTTAAATGGACTTATTCGCATGTCTTTTACACTTTCAGGGGGAAGGGGAGGGGAGTTGAGCATTTGTGTCGAAGTGTGACATAGGGGGAGGGGAGGGAGGGGGTAGGTGCGTAAGTTTTCAAAATTTTATTAAAATTTCATTTTATTCTAAATATTGATTTAATATTTTAACGATAAAAAAAGCACCTAATAAAACTAACGGATCACAAACCGAAAAAGACAGCTAAAACTATGTTTAAATTGAGTAAAAGTATAAAAGGCATTTGAAACTCCTTTAACAACTGTAGCAGCTTCAAAAAACATTTTTTTTTGCTGAACTGAAGTGTGAATTCTTACTCTAAAGCAGTCATCGAAAAAATCTGTTGTAACTTTACGTTCAAAGTGAACATCAAAGAGTAATAAGAAAACTGATACAAACAACAATTTACACAATTGTCGCATATTGAAGTTATAATGTATAACGTTGGTGTTTTTGTTGACGTCAGAAAAGCTTTAATTTGTGCTTAGCTCTGTTCACATGCCCAAATTAAATCAAACCATTAAATTGTCGGTTAAACACAAAAGAATAACGTGAAATTTCCATACTATTTCCATAATAAAAAAATTTATAATAAATATAACGTATTCTGTGCTTTTTCATAACAAACTGCTAAATTATAAAATAAAACTCAAAAAAACAGCCTCTTGGAAAAAAAAAATTTGGAAAAATACAATTGCGGGGGCTTAATAGTCTATAAGATCTGTAGGGGTCTAAGTCTAAGAAGCCTACAGGGGACGATGGATGTATGCTTATCAGCCTTCAATAGTCGATTCTATGGGTATTTAAGACCGAGTCTAATCCTAAAAATGTTCAAGTATGAAGCAGTTCAAAGCAAATGGTTGTCTATTCTTTGGGAAAATCTCGACTTGACGCCGTCGTATCATTAGAGCAACGTTGAGAAATCAGTTCTGAATGGTATATAACCAAAAACCAACGACCGAGAACGGTTGGTCACCGTCCAGCATGACTCAACAAAGTTCTTTTTGGAGCACTCAACACATCGAACTGATGGTTATTCCACCGTACAGCCCTAAATAGCCACCCAATGACTGCTTTTATTCCCGCACATCAAAAATAAGTGGCGATGCTAACTTTTTCGACGTCTGAAGAAGCTATTGACGCGCTGAAAATTCATTTTTCATGCAATAATAATAGAGTTCAGCTTCCACAGCTTTTTCGCACTTTCTCACCAATTACCCATATGAAGACACGATCCACAAATCATTCGAAGTTATCAATGTTATGGATACTAATGGTCCCAAATAAGTTAATGCGGCAAAAACTTACCCATTTTTTTGGAATAACATCATTTGGAGAGCAAAAGTTATTCAAAAATTGGTTCAAATTCACACAAAAATCTGTATGGATATATTTTTTTAAATTCAATATCAGCATTTTTGCAAATGGCAAATATTTTTTGTTACTTATCTGTCTATGTAGCAACCCTGTAAAGTGTCATACCTTGGGGGTGAAATTACCAGATCAATATTTATCAAATTACGATTTTGAAAAAGTCCTCTAAATTGGCTTTAAAAAGTTGAGAAACTGATAAATTGATTATATGATAGGGTATTTAAATATCCAAGTGTGCGAAAAAATATACTTAAATCATTAAATTTATATTAAACTTAAAATTTTATATTACTTATTTAAGATAATCATGTAGAAATGCATCAATTCCGCTTTTGTCCCAGCATGTTTGAACTAAAATACCTCAGTATGGTGTTTTCCTTTCTTAAAAATATTTTTTTAAAACAATATTAAAAAACGTAAAAATAAAAAATAATAATTATTTTAAAAAATATATAAAAGACAAGTAAAAATATTTTTAAATAAAATTATTTAATGTACTAATATAATATTAATATAATTTAAATGAAAATATAACTGAATAAAAATGATTTAAATATTAATATTTTTTTTTTAAATATATTTTAAAATAGGATACAAAATTTCTTTCGCCGTCAGTGACCGTCAGTGATGAAATTTAAGTTTATTTCTTTATATCAAATGTTGGCAATGTTGAAATTTAAATGATGGGGCGGAAGTTCTAAACTTGTAGTTTTTTTAGCAGCATAAACACCCTTTTATGTTTATAACACTATAACGCATTATGTGACTTTGTTTAATGGTTGTATAACAATCTTAGCATGATACAATTAACAAGGTATTAGTGATAGCTGGCTATTTTATGATGAACGTCAAACATAATTGTCATTTGCCTTTCTACTTAACATCTTATTTGTTCTCTATTTTATACTATTTTTGAAACTTAACATATGTTCGCCAAAAGAACTGTCACTGACTTTCTTGTTTCTTGTATCATGAGTCTCTGCATGTAATTTGGATTCAAAACGACGTTATTGTAAATAGTTATGTATTGTGAATGTGTAGTTTTTTTTTCTAAATGATATAACTTCTATTATCTGCTTAGTTAATTTCAATATATAACATATCAATATATTCAGTAAATGTAACTCATTTTGTTATGACAACTCATATTTTCGGTTCAATATTTACATGTTTTACGTATTTATAAACTTTCAATGTACAAGTTTGTCTACAATAATAGAATCTTTTCTCCGTTTGGTTAAACATAATGAGCTGATAATGAACATATTTTTATGCAAAAACTTAGTACATTGACAGTCTGCAAGTGTAAAGTTTGTGTCCATTATTGTGTTATCTCTTTGAAGAAATGTAGAAAATATCTCTACATTTTTGAAAAATCTGTGTGTATTTGCGTGTTTTGTTTTGATTATACATTTTCTACATTATTTAAGTGCTTTGAAATTTGCTTTTAAAATATAAGAACCTTCTACTTAAATGCTTACATAAATGCGCTGCGTTTGTTGACACACATTATATTCCTTACAACTTATTTATATTACTTATTCTGAAACTTTTATAGTAAATTTTGCATTCAGTCATTAAATATTATCATATAGTGTATTTTTTAATTATTTTTAAATTAAATTTTTGCTTTTTTGTCTATGCTTTTGTGAGTTTTTTTTAATTTTATATTTTTTTTACAAATTTCTAAGTGTAGATTTTTTTCATTATAAACAGCACCAATTAATTGTAGTTAAATTTTTTAACGTTTTGTATTTTTTATTCATTTATATATATATTTAAATAAATTTATTATAATTTATTTATAGCTTTTGTTTGTTATTTTGCTTAATTTATGTTATTACTTTTATATTAAAATTTTGCTAAATTCCGCTAACTATTTATTATTAAAGTATCTCAAACAACTTGGTTGTCATACAAGTTGTTGTCATTCTTAGAAAGATGACTGTGACGCACATTATGGTGGTTAACCGAGTTGCCAGCTGTTTATTTTACAAGCTCATCAAGTCTTGGCGCTTCTATTTACATTTTTTGTTTTCTTTGATAAAACAAAAGTTATAGTTAATTTTATTTTAAAGTTTTTAAAAATTCTTTTGAACAAAATTAAACAATTTTTACAGTTGTTGAATGAAACAGTTAGAAAAGTGAATTTTATAAAAACTAAACTTTAACATATAGTGGATACAAAATCTAACTTACGAATATGTATGGCAACATAACTCAGGAGATCAAAAAAGAATAAAATATACAATAAATGAGTTTTTATAAAAAGATGGTGCGACTGGTATGGTAAGATATTCTTTAGTTAGTATTGTAATGTATCGAATATGCTATCCATCCTGCCATTTTTTTTATTGGGAAAATAAGTGTAAGTGTGTTTATTTAATTCTTTAATCAATTTTAGCCCTTTGGTCGATTTTTCGACCATTAGTTTTTAAATCGATTTCTGGAAAAAATATCCAAGATTTTTCAAACTCTTTCAGAATACACACGATTTTTTTAAAGTAAATTCACCTATTTTTCACCTATTATTTAGCGCTACAAGAAAGCAACTTTTTTTGACAACTTTTGAAAAAATCTAAAAAAGTATATGTAAAATATAGGCTGAGGTGGGGTAATGTGTACCATGGGGTGATGCATAACACGGTGATTTTTCGTACAAAATTTTAGCAAATGAGTGAATGAACTACTGTGATATGTTTCTTTTGACAACATCTAGTTTTTCTTAAGTGTTGAAAATAGGCAGACATACATTTCATTAGAGTTCTTAAAAAGCGTGACAAATTTTTGTTAAAAAGGCTTTTAAAATTAACAAAAAATAGCGTTTCGAATTAAATCTTCTTAAGATTTTCAAAGTGATTAGATGTCAAATGTGGTTTTTTTTTAATACCTTTAAATATAACAAATGATTTAAAATTTTTTCACGTTTTGATAAAATTCCATCAATGAGGAAAAAGTGACTTACATTGGAGTGATGCTTAATACTCATGGTAGGGTGATGTGTAACACATCGTTTACATTATATTTGTCATTAAAGAGGAAACAACCTCATTTGAAATGTAATCACATCATCGGCCCAGTTTATACTATTCAGCCCAGACCAAAATCCAATCATGGTAGGAAGTCAATGAAAAGCTGTTTTCTAACAACGCCACAGAAACGTTTACAGTTGTAGGTGCAGCAGAGTTCATTAAGTTATTTTAATAATACTTTTACTAAATATAAAAAAGTCAAAATAAACATACGAAATTAAAGTTCCTGGTACCTTTAAGCTAATATTCTGTTGGTGTTATACATCACCCACCGATTTGAAAAAGACCAAAGTAATTATATATAAAGTTTTCGTCCTATTTCATTCATTTCTCAAGATATTTAACAACCATGAAAACACTCACTTCGAACTGGTTCTTATTCAAAAATTCAAATAAAAGGTGTCACACATCGCCCCAATTTAGCCTAATAATATTATTTACGCGAACATTCAGCCAAAAGACTAAAATATGGGAATAATTGGTTTTGAACAACTCAGGTAAATTAAACTATCAGTTGCCTGCATACTAATTTTGGTGATCGATTTTTCGACCAATTTCTCGATATCGATGGTCGATTTTTATATCTTTTTCCATCAAATGTTTCAATAAATAAAAATTAAAACATTTCTTTAAAAATTTCGAATTTTGTATAAACATTGGGCCATTGGTCGATTTTTCGAACAAATCGTAGCCGTAAAATGGAAGATAGGAAAATTCATAAACTCTGTAATTTTCATAATTTGATCAATAAAAGCAAAACCTGAAACTTTTATTTAAGAAATTCGAACGCGTTGTAGTAGTGAACCTAAATTGGTTGAAACAACAATTTACGAAAACCAGTAAAGAGTACAGATTTGAAAAATTGCCAGATTATAAATTTCCCTTTAAACTGTCAGATGCAAGGCCAATTAAACGTCAAACTACGACCAATTAAACGTCAATTCAATATATTTTAAATTTGACAGCTCAATGGTACAAATCGAAGTAAATTCAATAGATTTTAAATTTATAATTGCCTTGTGATGTAATTCATTTTCAATTTTTTTTTTATGTTTTTGAGTATCAAATGATAAATTTTTATTTGAAAGTAAAAAATATGAGTTTTCATTAATATTAGCGCTAAAATGGTACAAAAAGTTTTGAGTGAGAACATGAATATTTAATTTGAATGAAAATAATATTTGAACATAATTAGAACTAGTTTCAAGACCTTTAGATCAATTTAATTTGAATAAAAATAATATTTAAACACAATAAGAACTAGTTTCAAGACCTTTAGTTCAAGTTTTCTAACAGAAATCAATAATAAACACACTCAGAATAAAAATGATTAGTACGAAGAATGTTATACATTATTAGTTGCTTAAAGATTCGAAATCATTCTTCGGTAATTTTAGTTTATAAATAAAGAGAAAAAAAAAACAATAAAAAATTATAAAAATAACTAAAATATTTTCCAATTGGTCAAGAAATATTTTCAGTTTTGTGTACATTTTTGTCATTTGTTGAAATAAACTTTGGAGAATAATTTGTTTTTCTTTTAAACCTTTAGATTTTCATAAAATTTTATATATATCAGAAAAACAACTGCTTTTTTAAAGGGCTCATAGATATTTTAACCAAGAGTTCTATAAGACAAAAATATATTCAGAGTGCATGTATTATGTACATAAAAAAAGCAAAAATTATCAAAATGCTCTCACATTATTAGTAAAATTAATTTTGTTTTTGCTTTCAATAATATGAATTGATTAATTGATTTGAAAATCTAATAAAAATAATTTTGAAAATGTTCCAAAAATTGTTTTGAGAAACTCAGCGATATAAACAACCAGCTAAAAGGGGCAAGTCCCACTCCGCCACTTACCGCTACGTACTGCAGTCTTAAAATGTGGAAAAACAATTTAGTTTGAATTAACTCAAAATGTTTAAAAGCTTCACAAAGCTTTCAATATATAACTTTGTAACATATTTACAAGCTTTTCAAAGCAAACTGCCTTACATTTAACACAAATCTTTTTATACAAGCTTTTTATACAAGTATTATTATGCTTTACTACATTGTTGGTTAACAAACTACACCGTGCAAAAATACGCTTTAAGTCGAGCTCTAAGCTTGTTTTAAAAAAGCTAAATTTACATCTTTAACTACTGTTCATTGCCTTTGTTCTTTTTTTATTTATCTATTAATTTTGCTTAAAATACTTATTTTATAATTCATGCTTTTATATTAACTTTTTTTATTACTGTTTCTGTTTATTTCAGCAAATTTTTTTTTAATATTTTTTATTTTTTTTTTTTTTGAGATATTTTGAAAATTTTTTTTCTTATTTTTATAATAAAGTTTCTTACACTTCAAGGCATTTCTTTATCAGACTTCCGATTTCAAGAGAATCGTCGTTTATTTTTTTGTTTTTTGTTATTCGTTTGTAAATTTTAAGTTCCCAAAATGTATGTTTTGTTGAAATGTTGTTTTATTTTTTCGCAGTGTAGTGTATAGTGGGCAGGAAACATTTTGCGCAGTGTGCACTTTTTCAAGTTTTTTGTGGTTTTATTATCTTACAGTGCAGTCTGTAGAAGGTGAAGCTAATGTCTTGTGAGACGGCTTAAAAATAGAAGCATACTTTCGGGCAAAAAATAAACATAAGTTAGTGTTGGGAGAGCGAAAAGAATTAAGAGAGCATTGTTTTGAGATTTTTGTAATATTTTCAGTAATACCAAATATAAAAATTTGTTTTCCCATTTTAAAAAGCTATAAAATTATTCAAAATAAATTTTAAAAAACATTTAGATTAAAAATTTATTAATTATCTAATTTGCCTTGAAATTCTTAGCTTTTCTCAAATATCTGTTAAACACACTATATATAAATCTTTTATTTTTTTCGCCGTGTAGTGTAGAGTGGGCAGAAAACAATTTCTGCAGTGTGCACCTTTTCGAGTGTTTTGTGGTTTTATCATCTTACAGTGCAGCCTGTAGAAGTGTTTTGTGAGACGGCTTAAAAACAAAAGCATGCTTTCAGGCAAAAATTAATATGATCAAGTGTTGGGAGGGCGAAAAGAATTAAGAAATCATTGATTTGAAAATTTTTGCAATTGCAGCTAAGGGGTCGTTCATAAACTACGTTACCAATTTAGGGGCGGGGGGGGGGGGGAGGTGAGAAAGGGAAAGGGTTTTGAAAATCACTACGATGAGAAATGGAGGAGATGTTGTTTTTAGATACTGTAACGTAACCAAAAATTTATAAAAGTCGAAAAAATTCATTTTAAAAATACCCCATTATTTGAAAACATTGTCATCAGTACATCTTCATATTTGACCATCTAAATTGACGGTTCACTATTGACGAGTGCAAGAGCGTTGTTTTTCGTATGTTAGGTTAATTTATAGGGGGAGGGGGGAGACTTGAAATATACTACGAAAAAGGATGGAAGGACAGGGCATAAAAAAAAAAGTAATTGGTAACGTAGTTTATGAACGAGCCCTTAATGTTTTCTATAGAAAAAACGTTCTTAAATTTGCAAAATTTTAAGTTTTGAACACAAAAATATAATAATTTTTATTAATATGAAGAAACTATTTCTTAAGCATCTCTTATATGTCATATTAAAGGTCAAAGTGTGCTATTAGGTTTTTAATTCAACATTCTATTTATAGTAAGAGCTGAGATAAGTAAATTACCACAAACGCCGATATTGCTATAGGTAGCAAAGAAAATATGGCCGCCATTTTGAAGGAAGAAGAAGTAGGAAATATTTTTTAAAGCATTTCTTAGATTCAAATATCTAAGGGCAACTGTTGGTAAAAAATATAAACTTTCTTAAAATTAGTTGAGCAACCAACTTTCGTTTTTTTTTGGATCAGTTCATTTGGACTGACTCATAAGTGAACCGTTTCTAATAATTACTAATGAATAAAATGTATGAGAATGCGTTTCGTAAACGATAACATTAGTGAATCATTTTGTTGGTTGGGAATTTTCAACAAATTATCTAACATCAAAGTTAACGAAGCTATAAAATGTCGCACAGAGGTGCACGGGCAAAATTCGGCTGCCAAAAATCGTTTTGCACATTTCACTGTTTCAAAAATCGAATGATGCAGTTTTGTTAAGCATACTTTAGTTAAGAACATGCAAGTTTTCAGGTTCATATGTCAACGGGAACGTATTGAACGACGTATAAACAAAAATCATTTCCATTCTCATTTTTTTGTGAGTTTGAATTTTTTAAGTATTTTGTTGAAGTTTGAAGACGTATAACTTTTTAACGGTGCAACATTTTTGAAATTTTTTTTTTTTTTTTGTTAATGTCAGTAAAATGCCTTATAAGAAAATTTAAAATTTTATTACAATTTATGTTTTATAGTATTTTTTTGCACAAATTTTTTAAAACTCTATTTTTTAAACAAATTTTGAGAAAACTCATACACCGTCGTGCAACGGCAGAGCTGGGTTATATTTTTTAGAAAGTTTAAAGTATTTTAAAACTTTTTCTCGGATATGCTATAACCGCCATTCGCCGCCGGAGAGCACTGTTTTACAAAATAAGGTAGGTAGACTATTTTTATACGATACAGGCATAACTTGTGCAGGTCGTTTGCTAAAGTGTTCACATTTGCACGAAAACGTATTAATCATGCGTTTTTATTAACATAATTAAGCATAATCATACAGTTGATGAATGCAGTCGCAGGTAACGCCATAGGTAGAAATATTAATTGGTTAACAGGTACAGGTATTGGTTAACCACTGCTCGAAATCGATGCCGAAATTTAAGCTGGCAAACGAAACTTGGCTAAAAAAAACTCTTGAATACTATTGTCAATTCGACGAGGGAAGTGCTTCTGATATCGATCCTGAAGATGGAGATGAACAGAATACTAAGAGAGGAAGATCTACGAAGCGCCTTTCACTGAGAGTTCTGTTCGCTCTCAAAGAAGAAAACTTCAGAAGATCTCGGAAATTTGTGGTAAAGAAAAGTTTGTCGAAAAAGCCTATCTAAAGCAATTGAACTTCGCACGAAGGCACTTGCAATCTGAGATTGTTGAACGTGCATCTAAAGCTAGTCCAAATCGCCTAAGAAGGGTATTATACTGACTTTCCAACACCTGAGCAAATAGAGGAGAACGACAACGCCACGAAGTGCTTATCTCCTGATTCAGCATTGGCACTCTTCATAAATACTAAAATGAGACAAAACAGCAATATGAAGAGGAGAGAAGTTCCACAATGGCCAACGGTGCACACTGCTACCCAAATTACAGTACCATCGTAACTGTGAAAGGCCGCTGCATGGCTCAAATGGAAGAAGAAAATATAACAGAAAGATCAGCTGAGGTTAAATTGCAATCTTTGTTGGACCATACTGCTGAGCGAATACTGCAAAGTATGCCAGAAGAGGTTATCAAGCACTGCAGTGGAAACTTACAGCTGATCTCTAAATGAGGCTGCGATGGCTCATCTGCACAAAAAGAGTACAAGTAAACTCTTAAAGAAGGCGTAAACGACGCGCATATGTTTAGGGTGTCTTTAGTACCCCTTCGGCTGATTGAATGCATGACTATTGAAGGAGCCTATGAAGAACTATCAACTTCTAAAGCAACAAGCACCAACAGGCAGACTGCGAATATATGGAGAAATACGAGTTCTTCATCTACAAAATACTGCAGACCAGTGAAATTTGCCTTTCACAAGGAAACTGCGGAAATCATTAAGGAAGAGTAGCGGCCATCAATATGCAAATAGATAATTTGGAAGATTTCGTCTTCATTTTGAACGGGAAAAAATATCACCATTCACCATAAATTGTTTCTCTTTGCTTATGGAAGAACAAAGAACAAAGAACAAACAAAAGAACAAATTCAATCTGAGTTCCGCAAAGAACAAATTCAATCTGAGTTCCGCAAAGTGGGACTCATTGTGGACACCCCAAAGCATGGAACTGGCAGCAGCAACGATGGCAACACAACCAGGAGATTTTTTCTGTTCCCCACACTACATCAAAAATTACTGGAATTGATGAGGTCGTCATATCAAGGTTGCGAACCAACTTACAGGTTATTAGCTGCAATGAGCATATACGAGCAGAGCGTTTTAGACATTATGCAAAGAAAACAGCAGAATTATACAGTTAATTATATCCTTGGCATAAGGTTTTAATGCATGGCGAACAAATCATAAACTATCATATTCTACCTATTGGAGAGCTATCTGAAGAAGCGCAAGGATTTAAGGATTATAAGTTCTATAGGGAACATAACACCCGAAAGTTTTCAAGGCAATAAACTCATGAGGACCTATTTCGAATGCTTATGATAGGATCATCTGATCCATTTATATCTAGTTTCAGAAATTCAAAGAAAATTGCACATAGTCCCTTAAGTAAAGAAGCAAGAGATTGAATTGTTCAATCAACTGATAAATTTTTTGAAGAAAATTGATATCAAAAATCAATTTATAAAAACTTAGATAAATTATAGCATAACATCTCTTGTCAAGAAAGAAGCTCTGATCATCACAGTTAGGCTCATAACGATTGACAACAATTTCATTATACCAAGTAATACTCACCCAGCGCTATTAGACGAAATAACTAAGGACGAGAATCTAAAGTTATTACCCTGCGATCTTTGCCTTCCAAAATTCAACTTCTGCAAAAACTTCTAAGTCTCCTTCCCAAACAGAATCACATGGGGAAAAGAGAGGCCACGGTTCACTGGTGACTTTCAAGCCTGGTATACTGATGGCTCAAAGACAGATGAAGGCTTGGAAGCTGGCGTTTTTGGCTTAAGGCAGGGAAAATCTATATATGCCAGCATGGACACAGGTAATTCAGTCTCCCAAACCATTGAGAACTGCCTAAGAGAGTATGTAAACAATGCCACTAGGAACAAAAACATTTACATTCACTCTGACAGTAAAGCAGCTCTACTTGCACTTAGCGCATATAAAATCACATCCAAACTCGTATGGGATTGCCTACAGCTGCTTATCAAGGTATCTACCCATAACAGAGTCCATTTCATTTGGGTACCAGGCCATAGCGGCTAGTTAGGAAACAAGATCGCGGGCGAACTAGCCAGAAAAGGGGCTGCAAGTTCCTTTATAGGCCCAGAACCATTCTGCGGGTTACCATGGGGCACTATGCGCCATAACATTAAAATGTGGCTTAACATAGAGGCACTACATTAATGGGGGGAAACTGAAGGTAACAGACAGGCCAACCATTTCGCTTCAAATAGCGAAACAGTTCCTGACTCTAAGTGGAAGATCTATCAGACTTGCCACAGGTTTTCTAACTGAACATTGTAAGGTAATTAAACACTTATCAACCATGGGCATAGTCCAGGTAGATCTGTATACAAAATAAAATTTCAAAAAACCAGATTAAAAAAAATAGAGAAGAGAAAATCGCAGAAATTATACCAAGTTCTCATACAAAAAGTAAGTACATATTTTATCGTTAAGTTGCAAAACAAAAAAAAAACAAGAAGAAATTACTATATATTTACCAGTCTACCTCCCATACAAAGTAGTGCGTCACCTATATGGTAAAAGCTTCATAAATGCCATAGTTTCTGAGATATTGCCTTGAAACTTGGCACACACATTCTCCTCAACAAAATAAAGAACATCTTTAAAAATGATTCAAATCGAATATGAACCACGTCTACAATGGGTTGCCAGGCATAACATATACAGCCATGGACACATAAATAGCACAAATGGCAACTTATTTTTTAAACGTTTCGTTTGAACCTAATAATGCATTCATTAACTGTAGTTATAATTTTTTGAGACTTCAGTGTGACGTTGCTTAAAACTCCGAGAGAGATGTACCGTTACTTACTTTTATTTGCTCAGGCCATCTCTTTCTGTATAGGCATGTACGATCTGCTGTGGTCATATAAATAGCACACTTGTTAGTTGGTGAATAAAAGTTAACAAGATCGGGTGTTTGTAAAAATTTTAGAGTTTTATTCAGTTAATTTCGTCGATTGTAAATAAAGTGGGTAGTGACAAACATTGCACCCCGGAAAAAAGGTCTATAATTCACGAACTAAGTCGAGAAGACTTGGTAATCTATACCGAAGGATAGGGTCAGGTAGCTTGTGGAGAATATGGGACGAAAATGTCGGGCTATTCTGGACAATTCGGGATACAGTACCAAGTAGTAGTAAGCATATTCGTAAGCTCATTGTAAAATAAAATTAAATTATTGCGTCTTTTTTTTCAGAAACCAAATTGTGCTATACGTATTTATACGTCCACCTCAGCTAAGGAGCAATTTCAGAGTTTTCATTAATTTTCTAATTTTTAATTCGTTATTACAAAGTTACTACTGATTTTAAGTTTGTAATGTGTAAACTCAAATACCATGAAATAAATTCTTGTTTCCCTCTATGTATTTTATTTAAATTTATGTGAAACACCCTACATGTATTTTTGTGCTATTTATACCCTGTAGGAAAATCAACTAATTTAAAAGTAGTTGATAAAGTAGTTTTTTGTCAACCACAATTAGTTGAAATTCTGACTTTTTTCCATAGAACGAACTAATTTATTTTGTATGGTGATGTCCGCTAAATAAGTCAATTGGCTTTCGTCTGCATATATTTTGAACTACTTGTTAAACTAGTTACATTTAAACTATTTTTTTAATTGCTTTAAAATAACCAATTGCAAACTATTACTGATGGCCAAAAGTTAATAATATTTGATGAAATAACATGGTTAAATATATATAAGCTTGTAATCTAATAAAAATTGTAAATTAAAACATGCCAACATCAGAGTAGTTGCCGCCTTAATATAATTCAAAGTAGTTTATCAATCACTGGTTTTTAAGTAGTATTTCAATTACTTCATATATTGAAGTGGATGCCGCCTTAATATAATTAAAAGTAGTTCATATACTGGTTTATTTTAAACTAGTTTTTTAATGAGTTGTTTTTAAAAACAAGTTAGTTTGTTCCTAAAGGGTATGTACACGGCCATCGAGTGTAAATTATTATCTAGAGATTGCATCAACTCTGCTAAATCTCTGGCATGTGTTAACAGAGTTATTTCACTTAAAAACATGAAGAAAAAAAACTCTGTTAACACATGCCAGAGATTTAGCAGAGTTGATGCAATCTCTGGATAATAATTTATACTCTATGCCACGGCTGTATAAACATTTTCAAAAAACCAACTTCCCACTCAAACAAAAAAAAAAAAAAAATATAGCAAACGAAATTTCAGGAACTTTTTTGATAACTCATATTAAAAGGCTAAGTTTTTTATTTCATATGCCGAAAACTGCTTCAAAAAAATTTCATTCGCTTAGAAGTTATAGATTTTTGACCGCCAAATGACAAAAAAACTCACTTTTTACACCTCTGTGTGTCGCCACTGAATGTTAAAGCTCTTTTCTAGACATGAGCTTTTCTTCAAACTGCTTCAAAAAAATTTCATTCGCTTAGAAATTATAGATTTTTGACCGCCAAATGCCAAAAAAACTCACTTTTTGCACCTCTGTGTGTCGCCACTGAATGTTAAAGCTCTTTTCTAGACATGAGCTCTTCTTATAACAATATTTTTTTCAATCAGAGCTTTCATAGTTTTCTGTTACCAAAGCAGTATGAGAAAAAAGGCTTTATGAAAAAGCTTTCTATTATAGCACTGCAATAGTTCGAAATAATACTGAACTCAAAAAGAACACCCTGTGCTAAGAACAAGAAAGAAATAAAAGCTTTTTTCTTACTTGCAAAATATAATTGTAGAAATACATTTATTTAAAATGTTTTTAAAATTGTATATACATACACAGTTCAACATATACGCACGCACTCAAACAACCAAGCAAACTTTCACTCATGCCTACACATACACCCACGCGCACAAACA
This sequence comes from Coremacera marginata, assembly GCA_914767935.1. NCBI lineage: Eukaryota > Metazoa > Arthropoda > Insecta > Diptera > Sciomyzidae > Coremacera > Coremacera marginata. The sequence goes on from OU612046.1 coordinate 161,366,173, forward strand.
CGCACACAATAAAATTCAACAAATAAAAAAATAATAAAATTTAATATAAGAACTAAATTTACAGTTATTTATGTAACCAATGTATAATTAAAAATAATATTATTAATAATAATAATAATAATAAAATATTTGCAATTTAGCGAACACATAATTAATTAATTTTATCGAAGACATTTTTGTATATTTTTTACAAAAAAAATTTTTTTTTTGTTTGTTTTTTTTTCTCTCACTTATGACAATTACAAAAAGGTACAATACAAGGGCAAAAAACAACAACAATTATAATAAGCTATACGTTTAGGCTAAAACTTAAAGAAAAAAAAAAAAACAAACAACGTGCAAGTCAAGCGAAGTCATTTTGAAAATTATTATTATAACACACAAAACTATAAAATTATAGGAAAAAAATGCTGTTAAAATTAAGCAAATAAAATGATAACTTTAAACGGTAAACAATAGTAGTTAATATATATTTATATGATTTAGCAGTTAGTGTGTTTTTTTTTTTTTGAGTAAATATTAAACGTTAAAATATATTGGTAAAAGCCCGTTTAAGCCGAACATGTGTGAACAAATGTGCTTTTTTTCGATTAGTGTTAAATTAATTAAAATTATAACAACATACATGAAAAGCTCTAATTTAAGCTTTCTTATGTTGCTATATGCATGTGGTGTTTATTTTTGTTTTTATACTCAACATATTGTAGTTGTTTTTTTTTGTGTGTGTGTGTTTGGCCTTAAGTATTAAAATTTAATTTAGTTAAATTTACTTAAAAATAAAACATTTCAAATAGTTTTGAAAGTAAAAAAAAAAAATAAAACACAAAATAATGTACACCAGAAAGTCTTGTAAATGTTTAAAATTACATTTTTTACAGGCAGTTTTTAAAGTTGGTATTTTTTTTTCTAGCTTAAGATTTGAATTTAGCTTAAATTAGATTATTATTAATTTTTTTTAATTAAAAGTTAAAAATTTAAACTAGGCATTTGTTAAAAATAATTAAAATAAAAGAAGTTTTTTTTGTGTTCTCTAAATAATTCAGTCATCAGGTAACATTGTTTGAAAAACAACAACAGTAACAGCATCGTTGGCTGCCAGTGGTTGCTGCGGCTGTGTTGTTTGGGGCGGCTGTAGTCGCTGCTGTTGTTGTTGTTGTGGTTGTTGCTGCTGTGCGACAGTCATATTTCTGCTTGTAGTGGCGGACAATTGCAGCTGAGTTGTGGGCGCAGCGGTTGACGTTGCAGTTGCTGGTATTAATGTCAACATTGCTGGCAACTCGTCCGTTTGTGTTTGCGTTGTTGCTGTCGCCGTTCTGGCTGTGCTGGGCATTTTTGTTGTCTGCGTAGCCATGGCTTGCGACGTTGTAGTTGTCGCCGTGTTGCTGCAACTATTTTTAAGTCTGTATTTGTCCTTGATACAGTTAATTTTATGCTTATATTTAAGGCTGTTGCACACGTAAGTTGCTGGCGCTGCAGCTGTTGTTGTTGTTGTAGTTGTAGTTGATGACGTTGCCATCATTGGCGTAGTTGTAGTTGGGTTTGTGTAATTGTATGCATGCATTGGTTGTTGCAACATAGTTGCGGCAGTTGCTGTTGTTGGCAGTGACAATATATTACTTGATGACGATGATGTTGTTGTTGTTGCTAACTTACGCTGCAACGCATAGTTGGCAGTTTTTGGTGGCAGTGTTGTTTGCTGTTGTTGTTGTTGCTGCTGCTGCTGCTCTCTGGCTGTGGTTATGTCGCTGAGACTTGCCAGAGTTACTGCTGTTTTTAGCACATTTGTAGGTGTCGCTACATAAGTTGCTGACACCTGTTTGGACAATAAAGCTGTTTGCAGTATAGAGCGAAATTGTGGCTCAGCCATTTTTGTAGCAGCAGCGACATTCTGCTGTTGCTGTTGTTGCTGTTCAAGTCTTTTACTCTCCGCATATGTTGTGGCATTATTATTATTAGTTGTTATTGTTGTGGCAGTGTTGTTGGTATTTGTTGCTATCGTAGCTGTTGTTGGTGGTGCTTGTGCTGCTGCTGTCAATGTAGCCATTGTTGCAGCAGCGCCTGCCAGCAATGAAGTCTTCAATATAGAACTAGACATTGTTGTTTGGTGTTGTTGCAGCTCTTGTTGTTGTTGTTGTCCACGCTGTTCCTCTTGCTGCATCAAATAATGCTGTTGCTGCTGCTCGTCTTGTTCAACTTTTATTGCTGATACTGCTAGAAAATGTTGCGGCTGTGAGTAAGTTGCTGCTTGTTCCTCAGCGTATGTTGGTGTTGATGTTCTACTTGCTGCTGCAACTGCCACAGCTATTGGCGATCTTCTTGTTGTTGGCATTTGTAGTCTCATCATTGTTCTTGTTGTTGTGTCCATCATTATTGAACTTGACGACGACGGATCGGTATCATGCGGCAAAAGTCCACGCTCAAGCATTTGCTACCTTATGCTGGCTGAGTTGAGAACAAAGGGAACGTAGAACATCTTGCTTTCAAGCAGTAGACTAGCAGCAGCTTGAATCTGGCGATAAGAAAAAAAGCAAAATTAAATTAATAAAAACTAAGTCAGCAATATTTGAATAAAAGTAATCAATAATATTTCAAAAGAAGTGATGTACAAAAAATAACTTTGCATGGGAGGTAGGCGTACTGCTGGTCCGTTCACACCAATTTTTAACACATCTTACAACCACTACAAGCAAAACATACAAACAAAATTTAAAAAAAAAATCCCTTTACTAATAAGTGAGAAAATGAGATGATGATGATGTTATTATTTTACCTTACTTTAAAAACATGATAGATGAAAAAAAGATATAAGATATAAAATACAATTGCAAAACACAAAAATGTACAATATTGCTTTGTGATATTTATACAAAAGATTTACTATAAATTTTTATTTAAAAAACTAAAATTACAGATTTCTAGGTTTTGGTTCGTGGTTTTGGCACGAACCCAACCCACCATAAAAACAACATAATCAGCGACTGAAGCATTTTATGCATAATTTTTCACATACATGAAAATGTGCATTTTTTCTTCTTAGATTTTGCTGTTTTGTGATTTTTCTTAACAAGTGACAAAATACGACGTTAAATATGTTTAAATTTGTTCGCCATATAACTGATATTCTGACATATAGTTTTTCTTTGTACGATGAATATTAAAGCTTGTAGATATACCCCAAAAAGTGAACAAAAACGTTACATGTGCTTGAAAAATTTGCGAGAAAGATCTCCACACAAATCGCGCTGTAATTGCGAACGAACGGTTAATATCTCTAATAATAAAAACAAAAAAGTTGGCACACCCTCTATTACCGCCTACAAATGAATAAAAGTAATTTAGTTTATATGGCTACTCTCAGCAGCCGCATTAAAGATTGGCGTGTTTGAACTGTAACTACGCCACCTTTTAAGAAATCAAAATTTTTTGTATTATTACGAATTCTTGTAATTTTGAAATTCTGAGAACAAATACAGATTCAGCAGGCCATTTTTACCTATCCTTCGCTCCTGAATTCGTAAAAATACAAAAAAATTGTGTTGGCAGCCCTATTTGCTATCTTCAAATTATTATTTCATGCATCGTTCCCTACTGATTTACAGTCAAAAAGGTGCTGATGCCTTTGGCAGAAGCGAGGATAAAATCCCTATGATTCTCGAAGAAGATTTTAACGTAAATTTTAACGCATCAAATGATTCTTTACCGCTAACTTATTTTCTTCACAAAGAATTCGGTTTGCACAGAAATAACAATCTTAACGAATCAACAACAAAATCTAGAAATACAATGTAATATTTTTCACGTTATCTCGAAAGTTTTGAATCAAGGACATACATCTCATATTTTAGTCATTACAAACTATTAATATCTGTACTACCAATTGAAGCACAAATCAATTATAGTGTAAATATTGAATAAACAGAATATTTTCTTTGTGGAATTTAGTATTGTATTTCTTTGGAGATGCTCTCTTTCTCTCTCTCTTTCACTTTGTCTCTTACACTAAAACCTTTTTTATTCTACAAGAAAAATAGTGCATACAGAAAAAAAGTTTCTCTTTGCTATATGCGCACTATACTGTTTCTTTTTTTTTGTTTATTTTTGAGTTAGAAAAGTTAAAAAGGAAACCTGAATTATATTTATATTTCATCCTTGTGTTCTGAACTTTTAAAGGGAGTCCTGACTACATTTAGACTTTCAGGAAAGAGTTCCAATCTGACTTATAGAGGTCTGAGCGAGTTTTTTGCTGGGTATGCCAATGATTTCAGTTCATTGTCATTAATTTTATTTCAAGATTCACTGTTCAAAAAAGTTTTCAGACTTATCTGCGATCGAAAATTTCTTCTTTAAGCTTGGTTTCTGATACCTTGGGAACTTTTCTTTTATATAGTGAAAGATATCTGTTTCGTTATCTTAGGACGAGATTATAGTGCTGGCTGGTTGCTGTGCCATGCCGAACTGAGATGGAAAGCTTGAAAACGCTGCACATACAGTTATATGAAAAAAAGCTCACAGTGCGTATAGTGCCAGCCACAGCAAGCAGCTTAAAGCGACTTGTGAGCTGGCAAACCATATTGCTGCGCTTTTGTAGTATTTTTTCGTGCCCGTCCCCAAAACATACGCACATAAACAGCATTATAAAGAAGCAACAAAGAGAAATTCTTTCAACTATTGCATACAGAACCCAAAAAAAAAAAAAATACTGTAAAGGGCAAATCAGTTGGTGAAGCACTTTGCCGCTAAGCGGCAGCAAGTGCGTTGCATCTGGAACAAAGAATCGAAGATTAAAACATTTTCCTATGTGCGCTCTTCCTTCCCGTTTTCGCGAACAAGATGCATAAGTAGGATTTGATTATTTTGAAGTAACTTCTTTCACACAACCGCAAAAAAAAAACAAAATTTTTTTAAGCTTTCAATATGCTTTTCTTTTATCTAATATTTGCAAATACTTAAATCTTGTATTTGTGCGTCCTTGTTGTTTTTTTTTCTTTAAGTGAAGCTTTTTACAACTTGTATTAAATTTTTTTATCACACGTTTAAGTGCCTTCCTCCTACCCATTCGATTTTGGCACAAAAATAAATAAGCAAAAAGAGCAGCAATGCAGGCCAACAAACAGTTTATTTAGTTAAGTTTTGTATTGCTTTATTGCAAAATCAACAATAATACAACAAAGTCTAAAGAAAAAAGTCAAAACAATACAAACCAGTTGAAAGATCAAGTGACTTTAAGCGGCTTGAAGTGCGTACCAGCTGAAGCATAGAATCGAATAATATTGGTTCAGGGGCTAATCTTTTAAGCCTACAACTACACACCGGGCTAGATATCTACCCCAGGCAAACTTTGAAACGTAGTCTAAATTAGCCAGTGACATTATCGACAGGTTTCGAGCAACAGGGCAAGATTGCGAGACCCTTCAGTTTCTTGTTTACTGTGACGGAGTGAAGATGTGAAGCTCGAGTTGTGTTGATATCTATCCCGGTTTGTAATTCCCTTTAGTTTTTAGTGTAGGTAAGCTATTTTTCTCTTTCTTGCTTAAATAAATGTAAGTCACGTATTATAACCCTATTTTATAATAAAACACTAGCTTTATAATTTTCAGCGATTATTTTCATATTTTAAATACCTATACACACAGTGCAAGCGATCGATCTGCAAAAATCACGGCGACTATGGCGTCTTTGAATTAAAATTATAAAAATCAAATTTCTGTTTTTTTACATTTTGCATATCAGAAACCGAAATATATTCTTGAAAACCAATATGCCATGGATTTTTCTTTGACCTTTCCATATATCAGTTTCCCTTTTTTTTTTTTTTGAATTTTCAGAGTCTCACGTAAATAGACTTTTTTGGCATAATATCATTTCTTTCTCAGTCTCTTATGTGTCCTCTTTAAATTCCTTTTTGTCCTCTTTGTAATTTGAAAATCGGTTGAAAATTATAAATTTTTGTTTGCTATACGGTTTGACAGTTTTTCAGCACTTATAGCCATTTAAAGCGATTTTTCACCAACTAAACCTTGATAAATTGAAGTTGCTCTTCACCATTCTCTTTGGCACGAAAAACAACTTAGGAGTCAGATTACTGCTTTCAGAACGATTTTAAGACTAAGAAACCTGTGGGGTAAATATTTCCCCGGTCTCTAGTTTACAGATAAAAAAATTGGTTTTTAGTTCTAGGGTTGTGGCGGCCGTGACCTACTGGTTGAGGTGCGTGACTTGTGTGCGATAGAACTCAGGTTCGAATTCCATCTGACACAGAAAGTTTTTTCAAATGAATTGATTTTTAAGTTCGGCCATCAACTCTCTCAATGACAATGGCAAACTTCGGAGAGTAAAAACTGCAATAAAAAGCTTCTTTAGAACCTAAGCCGATCGGAGTCGACATAAAGCTTGCAGGTCCACTTCTCGATCATTTGTGTTCAAGTTCGGTCGAAGTCCTTTCAAGGGCTCAAATAACCATTCTGTTTTTTTAGTCGTTAGTTCTAGGGTAAATGTGAGTTATTTCCATGATATCTTTTTTGTCTAAAAAAAAGAAAATTCAAATTAAAAACGCAGCAGCAAGGCAACAAAAAACAGCAGAAGGGAATTACGAAAAACTCGAAACAAGCTGAATCTTCAAGTGGCTTGAAGCGGCTTGCAGTGACTTGAAGCGACTTGCAGTGACTAAAAGTGCGTTTCAGCAGCGTTTTTTGTATTGTTCTTTCTTCACTTGCTATCCGCTGGTTTGAAGAAAGCAAAAATAACACGAAATATGTAGGATTTGACTTTTTTGATGCTTCGATTGAAAAAATGAACAAAAGAAAAAAAACTTAAAGAATGTAAACAAATCTAAAATAGTCAAAAACCAGCTGCAACCATTCGGCGGAGGTAATCGCATTGCCAGCCACCTAAAGCGTGGCGCGTTTTCAGCTCGGTTCGGCACAGTAACCAGCCGGAACTATAAATACACTCTTACCTCGGAACTGATATATATGACCACAATTTAGAACAAAATAAATTTTGACCCATATATGTGTCAGTTCTTATTCGCAAATTGGAATTTTCTACAAAATTTGTAGTGGAAGTATGAGTTGTTTTACTAACGAATCAGGATGAAAAATGAGTTTTAACTACGGTTTAGCGCGACAAAATTCTTCGAAAATTATAGATCTGGTAAATGTTTTTGGAAAAAACCTAATCGAACCCATTTTCGGGTCAGTTTTTATCCAAAAATCTAAAGTTTCTCTAAAATACATTGTGAAATCATTAACTTTGACTATGAGCCTGTGTTCCTCCATTCTCTTAAAATTAGCTCATCAGTGCTTTTACCCATTTACCTCTGGTATGTGCGAGAGCAGCTCACTTAAACGCGCCTGCGGATTATGTGGCGAAGAATGCTGCAAAAAAGTGCGCAATACCTGCACATAACGCTCCTGAATACTCTCCAGTTCAACTTCTGGAATAAAAAAAATATTTATTATCGATTCGAAAATCGGAAGGAAAAAAAAAATCACTACTACCTTTATTAAGCAAAATGTACACTTTCAGACACACATACTCCTCCATCTTCAGTTTGATGCGACGAAACATAATCGTGATTTGCGTCATCTTATCCACCATATGGCCAACGTCCAGCTTTAGCTGCTCCATGGCGATTGGCTGACCCATCAGCGTGGTGAGGCAAGTCTGCAAGGTACTTAGGTGAGCGTTAACCTCCTGCACAAATTCCGGATCATCTTTGTGCAATTGTGGCGCTGGTGGTGGCGTCGAAAGCTGATGCTGATGATGTGTGTCTAGAGGCGATGAGGAGGCATGATGGTTATGCTGCTGTTGTTGTTGATGCGCATGATGCAGCTGATGATTCGATGAGGGTGAGTGTGAGCGGCAGGGTGATTGTAGACTGGCATTCAAACCACGTGAAGTGGTTGAAGGGGCCGTGGAGGCGGAGGTTGTATTCGTGGTGCTTGAGGAACAAGACGAGGCGGATGATGTGCTGGAGGAGGAGGAGGAGGAGGCGGAGGACTTTTTGCCATGTAGTGCCTGATATGCAGCTGTTGTAAGTATGAGTATCTCGTGCCACTTATCTGTCAGCAGTTTGGTATGAATCTCCACGGGAATCTCCAAATAGAAGGGCAGCTTCTTGGTCCATGATACCAACTTGTGCACAATTGAGTCACCAATATTGCAAAGCTTTTCACTGATTTCAGACTTGTCCTCGAGAAACTCGGAGAAATGCGGCAGTGTGGCAATATCCTCCATGGCATCACAGTCAATGAGCGTTTGAATCATGGCCAGCGAGTGTTCGTACGAAATCGCACGGTCCTTCGACGAGCTGACGGCATTGTCTAGGCGGTGACGTAGATGCACGATCTCGCTGGGATTCGTGAGAGCAGTCTTAAGAATGGTGCCGTTGACCAAATGCGAGGGTAATTTAATGGCCGCCTCCTGTGCCTGTTGCTGTGCCTGTTGTAGGAGCTGCGCCTGTTGCTGCAAGTGATGTGGCGAAGAGCTATGAGGCGGTGGCACGCCTAGATGATGCGGTGAGCCATGATGATGCGGTGAATGTAGTTGTTGTTGTTGCTGCTGCTGATGAGGTGAATGTAGTTGTTGTTGTTGCTGCTGCTGCTGATGATGAAGGTGTTGATGCTGTTCCTGCTTGAGAGCTGGACCCAAAAACATAGGCTTTAGCTCGCTGCCAAGGCCATGATGATGTTGATGCTGCTCTTGCTTGTGCACCGGACCTAAAAACATGGGTTTCAGCTCACCACTCAGGCTGGCGCTCAAAAGCTTTGTTTGTTGATGCTGGTGTTGTGCGGCGGCAGCAACTGCTGCAGCCGTCACAGCCAATTGTTGCTGATGCAAATGCTGCTGCTGCGGTGACAAAAGAGTTTGATGATGTGGTGACAGTTGTTGCTGATGATGAGGATGCTGCTGCTGCTGTTGTTGATGCTGTTGCATGTGTTGTTGTTGCTGCTGCTGCTGTTGCTGTTGCTGTTGTTGATGCTGTTGTTTCTGGGCGGATTTTTTGTGTTTCTTATACTTGACCTTGTAGAGATTATAGACAGCACCGCTGTTGCGTCCGCCAGGCATGCGATCTTCGCGAACGGCTTTGAAGTTGAAGAGAAAAAAAAGAGAGAATTTTATTAAATTATTAGTATCCGGCAGGAGAGGAGAATAAGGCTATACTGACCTTGCAGTACCATGCCCTGCTCTATGCATTTCTTAAACCTGCAATACTGACATCTGTTGCGTTGTGCTTTGGTAATTTCACAGGTGCCATCCGCCACACACGTGTAAACGCGGCGATTCTGCACAGTCCGTTTAAAGAAGCCCTTGCAGCTGCAAAAGAGAGAGAGAGAGAGGGAAAGAGAGAAAGAAAGATTTAAAACAACCGCTATTGAGGTGCACGTCAAACACTCACCCTTCACAGGTGATGATGCCGTAATGCAGTCCAGTCGCCTTGTCCTCGCATATCATGCAGACCAGTGGCTGTTCGTCCTCGTCCGTTGGATCATGCGGCGCATCTAGCGATCTGTTGAGCCCACCACCCACGTTTGAGCCTCCCCACTGTTGCTGTTGCTGCGCACTCAAATTCAGCGCCTGCATCTGTCCCGGCGGCAGTTGCGAATAATCGCCCGCCCACAAGCGCTCCATGTTGAGCGCATGCGGCGTGCGAAACTGATGCGGACGCGGTCGTATGTCTTGTATGCGTGTCTGTCCTAGCGAAAGCAACAGCTGCGCCGCCTCCTCATTATGGCTCGTTTGCGGCGATGGGCCAGGCGTATGCGTCGGTGTTATAGAGCCCGCCGAGGGTGATGAAGCTGACTGCAGCGAAGAGTGTGACGACGAGTGATGCGATTGCTGCTGCAGCGTTGGCGGTGACTGTTGTTGCTGCTGCAACTGCTGTTGATGCTGCCCGGATTGTGGTTGATGTGAACCCGGTGGCGCATTATTAGTTGGCGGTTCGTAGCCCCAAACCATAGTGCGCACGCCACAACTCTCACCCATTATCACGGTTGGCGTGCCACGTGGTGGCGTCTGCGAGGGCATCTGTGGCGAAAGCTGCGATGATGACGATGACGATGAGTGGTGCGGCGAGGGTGACTGCCCAGGACCACCTGGCCGCAGATTTCCCAGCGGACCACCGATCACCTCGGGTTTGACGCCGTTAATGCGAGCATTGGAGACCCATACCATGCGTTGCGCTGCCGCGGCTGCTGCTGCTGCAGCTCCAGGCTGCATTAGCTGTGGCAAGCCGCTGGCAGCTGCCTGTTGCACCTCATTCTTAACGCGGAATAGTATGGCAGCATCGCGATTGGGATGACGCAGCGATTGTAGCGCGCTGGGATGCAGCAGTGCCTGTGCCATGTTGCCCATTGTTTGTGGCGGTAGCTGCGTAGGTGGTGTTTGTGGCGAGTGCAGGTGACGTTGTGCGCCGCCACCATTACCCACTAGTGCAGATGCGTGATTGAGATGTGACGCTGCTGGTTCCTTCTTGATGCGTATTTGTTGCTGCAGCTGATGCTGCTGTTGTAACTGTTGTTGTTGCTGCTGCTGTTGCTGCAGTTGATGCTGCTGCAGCAGGTGATGTTGCTGCGACTGCGATGACTGTGACGAGTGATGCAATTGCGACGATGGATGCGAGGAACGGCCACTGTCGCGCGACGACGGTGACATTGAGCTTGGCGACATCTGCATGGGACGCGACATGGCTGCCGCTTGCAGCAGCTGCAGCTGTTGTTGCTGCGTCAAATGCTGCATCGGCGATGTGGATGATGAACTGGCGCTGATACTTAAGCCATTATCGGCAGCTGCTGCTGCTGCAGCTGCGGCAGCAACACGTGCCGCATGGTTGAGTAGATGTTGCTGCTGCTGCAATTGCTGCTGCTGCTGCGACATGGGCGGGCTGGATTTTCGCGAGTGCTGTGGTTGCGTCAATTGTTGATGTAGATGATGCGTCTGCACAATGGATGGTGGCGGTGGCGGATGATGTTGCTGCGGCGAGGGCGATTGCTGCCGCAGCATAGACGCTGAAGCTGGGCCAGACATTGACGACAATGATGTCGTCGTCGCAGGCACCGTTGACGTCATGTGTGTTGATGTGGATGACGACGCCGCGGCGTACGGTGAATGTTGTTGCGGTTCAGACTTTATTCTTGATGGTGTCACTAATACGGTGACATGTTGTTGCGACTGCGTCACTGTTTTGGGTGATTGCTGACGATTGTGTTGCTGCTGCTGTTGTTGCTGCTGTTGTTGCAGCTGCTGATGGTGATGCTGCATTTGCTGCTCACGCAGCTGCATGTGCTGCTGTTGCTGCAGCTGCTGTTGTTGTGCATAGGTAAGCATTTTTGTGGGCGAGGCCAGAAAACGTTCATCCTTCACGGAGCGTATAACGCTTAAATTACCGCTCGCCGAAGCAGCAGCTGTTACCGAAGAGCTGCCGCTAGTCTCATTTTCAATGCGCGGATTTATGCTGTTCGTTGGTACTTGTGTTGTGCCAGTTGTTGATGGTTTGTCGTCCAGCAAATCGGGCGAGGCGCGGCTGCTGCTGCTGCCACCACCATTGCTGGTGCCGCAGCTTGTGTTGCTGGCAGTGCCATTATTGTGCGGCGGTGTGGGTGTTGTTGGTGGTGCTGCTAAGGTTAAAGGCGTGCGTCGGCCATCAGCTACCGGCGACGGTGGTGTGCGCACAGTCGGTGGTGGCGGTGACATGATGGAGGAGGCAGCAGCACCACTCGAGGAATTTATTTCAGTCTGTTGTTGTTGTTGTGGTTTTTGCTGCTGTTGTTCGCTGCTATTCTTTTCCGCACTTACACCAGTGGCGGTACTCACCGGAGCCAATGGCGGCAATGGCGGCGAATGCTGTATTTGCCTGACTGCACTCGAGCACATTGATGTGGTCGAGCATGCCGAAGATGTAGTAATCGACGAGCTGGCCGAGAGTGTGACTGAGATCGGTATTGGTATTGGCACCGTCGCCGTATCGCACATTTTTGGCGAGAGTGGTGCCAAGAGGTCCGGCGACGAGGTCGACGTGTCGGCTACTGATTCACCATCACTGCTGCATCTTGAATCGATTTTGCGTCGTTTCAGTTTAAGATCCTGAAATAGGCTCATTTTATCGAGCTCGCTGTAAGGGCCACGGCTCAGTGTCATAATTCCTAGAGGAGAGAGAAAGAGAGAGAGGGAGAGAAAGCAAAATCATGTTAGTTTAATGTAAGGCTGACATTTCTTTTAATTAAAAGCTTAAATTAGTTTTACAAGCAGTCTTATGAGAAAAAAAGCTTTAAAAGCTTTTCATATTTCATCTCTTTGACATAACAAAATATATGCGACAAATTAATCGAGCGCAATCAAGATCAAAATGTGCCGTTAAAATTTGACCCAACCCATGCAGTGCATGTTCTGCTACTTGCAACAACTACGGAATACCACTTCAAGTGACTGTGAGCCTCATAAACAAAAACACATTTTAAAGAACCTTAAAAACGGGTTTTCCAAAAGGTTAGCATTGTTCAGCTTTTTTTTTTTTATTGTTGTTATTGCAGCGCCATATTACCAAATATTGTGGCTGCTTAACGCGCCCACAATGCAATGGAATGGCTTGGCTTAAAAAAACAAAAAAGCTGCAACTGCCGACTTACTTTGTTTCGGCTTATAAAATGTAAAAAAAAAATTACATATGACAGTGAAAGAGGTTCTGGCTTGGCTTACGTTATTCGTAGCATTTAAAGCAGCTCGGATTACCTTAATGCTAGGCTTGATATTTTTTTGAGGTCAGGTTTAGGATAAAGACAACCAAATCATGTAACACACGGAACGAACTGGGTTCAATATACGATAGGAAAGCTGGTAATGAGTAACATATTAATTTACTTATGTAAAAGCACTGCATAAATAAGAAATAAAAAGAAAGAAATTGCTCATAGTTTCGTCTCAGGTAGCTAGAAGCCTAGCTATAGTTCAGGTACAGATCAATTTGATGACCTTAGGCATTGAATTAAAAAGAAAAAAAAAAATTATTATTAAGATTGCCCGAAACAGGAGCTGTTTTCATTTACGGCTTGAAATAAACTAACGAAATAAATGTTGGAATAAAAATAACTGAAGCAAGAAAAAGTTCTGAGGTCCAAGTAAAGTTTTAAGAAATCATTATGCATAAAAATAAGCTTTAATAAGCTTAACCTGATGAAGCTTTAATACACTAAAAAAAGAAAAGATACTAAAGTCTAGGAAAATTTCGTTATTTCAAAAGAAATATGCAAACAAAATTGCACTAAAGTCAACATATCCTTTATTATAATATGGCACTTTCCTTAGTTTAAACAAAGGAAGACAAGTTTCTTCGATATAGGATAAACTTACTTAAATATAGGAAATTAAGCTTAATTTAAAGAGGAGTTTTATGCTTTTTTTAAGGAAATTTAAGGATAGTTATGTACTTAATTGTAGCGAATATTTAATTTATTTAATTTTCGATATGTCGCACTAACAGCTGTTTTTGACAAGAGGCAGTTTCATTTTTAATGAGACAATATCCAATTGCCGCTCTGGCGGGTGTCGCAAACGCGAAAAGTCGCGTAATCAGGTCTCGGCCTAAGAATTCATTTTCGCTACAAAATACGCGCTTTGTAGAAAGATTTTATTGAATAAAAGTGATGCAATAGGTTTTTTCGAATGTTCTTCCATTTAAAACACTAGTCTATGAGGTTTTTTTTTCAAAGACCTGAAATACTTTTCTAGAAGAGCTTTTTACGTTGATTCTACGTTTATGTTCAGTTTTCCCCTAATAGGTCGAGTTTTTGAGATACAGGGTAATTTGCATTTTTTAGACTTTGATCTAGTTTTTGTACTCTAGATACTTAACTGTTTCATATAAAGCCATCATTTGTATGTCATCTAACAGATAATTAAATTAGCTATCCAATACTGCATTAACAATTTGTATATCATGTTTCTTCTCTGAGAATGTTTCATGTTTCATGTCATGTTTCTTCTACCACTTTACCTGGTTGCTAAACAGATAAGACTCGGCGATAAGACTTAGAGAACTGGGAGTATGGAAAAGTATGACAACGGGTCACTCATCCATACACTGAGGGAAATATGTGTTAAAATTAAATGAAATTGTGTTCATATTAAATGAATATGTTTTTGAAATAGAGCTTTAAACAATTTAATTTAAGCTAAACACAAATGTTTATAAAGTAAAATTTAAAACAAAAGCTTTTGTTTTCAAAACAATGTTTCTAAATATACTTTTAATGTTAACATTTTCAGTTTAAGAACCTTTATTTGAAAATAAATCCCATTTTTTCGATTACATTTTTTTAATTTTTTCGCGTTTTTGACATCAGATTCGTGATCAGCGACCCATGGGACCCCTCGAATACTAAATCTAAACTCCATTCGATGACGTTTGTTTTATTGTGGCTTGAAATATTGAAATATGTTATATATTAAAATAATTAATTAGTTTTTATTTCATCTGACCTTTAAATAAAGTCCGAATAAAAAAATATTTTTAAACTACCAAATGGTTTTTCTCAGCTTGGTGTCAATTGTCTGCTCAATGACTCTACTACACATAATTTTTTAATTCAATCTCAGATACCGACGAATTTTTTGTTATAAAACAGAATTAATAAGAGAAAATTGTAAAAAAAGTGAGCTTTATATGAGAATGAGAATATGAAACGAGAATTATAAAAAAAAACATGCTTGTTTTTAATTTTGTTCTGTAGAAACACAAACGCGTTAAATTTACATTTTAAAACTTTTTGTTTAATTTTAAAGTATGTTTTTTTTTCTCAGTGTACTTAACAACATCAACTTCACTCCATCAAGAACTGATTACTGAAAGCTCTCGCTTTCCTTCGAAGGAACGTATTGTGCGCTTATTCCGCCTAGAACATACTGGGTCAATGGTGCACCATGGAAACAAGGGTGTCTATATTTCTATACAGATGGATCAAAATTAAACGACAAGGTCGGGTATGGGGTCTACTCAAAAGAGCTTGGATACCCCAAGCCAAGGATCTGGCTCGTAGGCGTCCTGACCACTGTAGTGTGTTTCAAGCCGAATTGATGGCAATAGGGGAGGTTGCATCATGGCTTTCAAAAAACGTTGTCTCTAAACGGGAAATTAATATCTTCTCTGATAGTCAGGCTACGATAAAACCGTTGGAACAAGTAGCCACAAACTCTAATGTAGCCAAAGAATGCCGTGCTTGATTAGCGGAAATGTCGAACTATTTCAGCATCAACCTAATATGGGTAACTGAGCAGAAAGGCATAAAAGGTAATGAAAAGGCAGATGAGCTCGCGCCACTATTCATGGTGAACCCACCGGGTATCCTGTTAGCGACTCTCAAGCTGCTAGTCAGTAACAATATCATATCGAAAGCCAACACTAGGTGGGCTGAGCTCTCAACATGCAGAGCATCAAGGCTTATCTTGCCGAAACTAGATCTCGGGCGATCGAGAGACCTCCTCTCACTGGCAAGACCAGAACTAGCTACGATAGTGGCTGTCATCAGAGGGAACTGCTTGATAGACAGACATGCCTACAGGTTAGGAGTTATCTCAAATGACTTCTGTAGAAACTGTAGGGACGAGGAAGAGGAAGAAACTATCTCCCATCTTCTGTGCTCCTGTCCTGCGCTAGCCAGAATAAGGCACAAATATTTAGGCTCTTTCTTCTATCATGAGCTTGACGACCTGTCAACGATTGATGTCAGGCGTCTAAAAGGGTTCAACAGGAGCTCAAGTTGATTCCATTATTAATAAAAGCCTGTGTGCAGCGGTATCACAATGGACCTATCTGGTCTAAGTGAGCTGGTGTATGTATTTCCTTTACACTGGCTGCCGCCTCTACCTAACCTAACCTTCTTCTCTGAGATATTTAAGTCTATAGTTCAAATTTTAAGTTTTTGGTTTAAAATTTTAAACTTTGACCGTCTTTTCCATAATGTTTTAAGCTATTTTTCAAAGATATTTTAATTTGATAATTTGTCAAATGCCTGCGTCGGAGCTTCAATCAAAAAATCGTGTGTGAGCAAGCTTCAATCAAAATTTTCAGAGAGAGTTAAAGAGAGTAAAAAATTACGATATATTTCAATCATTTGACTGATGTGTGAACACCTACTAAGCGAACGATGTTGAATTCAAACTGATGAGCTTATCGTTAGCTCATTCCACAAGCTTTTGATGTGCACATATGCACATTCAAACTGTTAAACACAAGCAGTTGCCAAATGTGGCGTTGCCATATCGAACACTAGGAAAGTTTTCTATTAAGTATTATTTTAAGTATTTTGTCTACTTACTTTAAAGATTTTGTCAATATGTTGCATTGTTTCTTATATGTTGGCAGTGCTATTTGCTTTTGTTCGGTTTGTGTATTCAATAAATATACTTTGAGCAAATTAAGTGGTTTGCGGATTTGTTTGTCATTATTATTGTTTTTAGTGATTGAGTGATTGCTTTTGACATATCAAAATAAAATGTATGCAGTTATTGCAGTTTTTAATTTTATTTTATGTATTTCAAGTGCTTTACAGCCTTCAGACACAGAATGTATATATTTATATATATCATAATTTATTCAACTTAAGGTTCAGAATTTTTCATTTTTTAACCACTCTATTAACGAGTGCAATCACAACGATAGCATAAAAGTGTTAGTTTGACTGCTCTTGTTTTATTTTCAATGACAAAAATTGAGCAAAAAAAATGAAGTATCATACTGGCTTTAGAAATACATATTGCAAATATGTAACTGTAGTACGGCATCGTTCGCTGGCTGATCAGCTGTTATCGTTGTTTGATTCTGTTCGAATTACAAATTTCAAAAACACGAACGAACATTGTTTTGAAATGAAAGGATTGATCGGATAGGAATACAAAATGAAGCCATAACTCTGAGTATTATTTTCCTAGGCGTCATGTTAAAGAATATTTGTCCTAAGTTTGACAGTATGAATTTTATTACTCAAGTTAAGGAAAAGTTTTCTCAATTGTAGTATATTTTACTTGTTTCTTTCGAAAGGAAAATGTCATCCCAGCTTTTAGGACAACCACCTAAAATTATACGATGTGGTAACGTTACATTGAGTTAAAAGTCATTGCATTGAGAAAATTTTATTTCAGTCAAAGAAAATTTATAACCTGAGTTTAGGACGTGACTTACTTAGTTTTAGTACGTGTTGTTTTTTTAGTGTAGCTTATTGGCAGTGTATTATTTTAATTACTGTTAAGGCAATGTTGATGTATCGAAAATTATAATGAATTGAAGAAAATGTTTTAATTTATTTCAATACTTTCTTTTCATGATTATTATGAGATACTAGTATAAAAGCCCGTCCTACGGCGTGTTGGAAGCATTAACGCTAAAAATTGTCTGTGCATACTTTCAGGCTGATCGCAAAAAATAATAACAGTTTGAGCGATATTGGGCGCGGAGCAATGTGGCGGCCTTTTATATATTAGGATTTTTTTCTTTTTTTCTTAGAACAAACCTTTTTAGACACACGTAATACTCGTCTATGAAAAACATAAAAGCATGCTACAATAATGACATCTATTTATATATATATATATATATAAAATTGTAAAAAAAAATATGTACATGAAATATTTTTGAAATTATTTTTGCGTTGGACATTTTGAATAGCGAGGAGTCCGAAAATCACATTTTTAAAATTTTTGTCTGTCTGTCTGTTAAAGCATCACGCGAAACCACTGGATGGATTTAAATGAAACTTGACATCTAGGTTCATTATATCCCTAGTCAACATATAGGCTGCTTTTTATCTATAAAAAAGGTTGGACCCGGTAGGGGGCGCTGCGATCGGGTTCCAGGCATTCTTTTTTTTTTAGCTTATCTCCGAAACCGTTCATCTGATTTGCATGAAAATTGGAATATAGGACTTTTCTGGTACGGTGAGTGTTTTGGACTTATCTTTTTTGTGCTATCTTGAACACCAGAGGGTGCTATAGTATAAATATTTTAAGAAACGTCGAAAAACTCTTAAGCTGTTTATCCGATTTACATGAAAATTGGCTTATAACGGTTTTCGGATACGGCGGGTTTTCATGACTTTATCTACTCAGTTCTATCTTGAACACCAGAGGGCGCTGTAGTACAAATATTTTAAAATAATGTGGAAAAAGTCCAAAACCGTTCATCCGATTTGCATGAAAATTTGTATGTAGAGGTTTTCGGATACGGTGAGTTTTTAAACCTTATATACTTGGTTCTATCTTGAACACCAAAGAGCGCTGTAGTACAAATATTTTAAAAAACGAAAACTTCTAAGCAGTTTATCCGAATACATGCATATGTTATACATATATATGTTACTATAATCATATATATACACATGTGTGTAGCGAGGATAGGGCAGTGGCCCCCCTGATACGTATATGTATATGCATGTTTATGTTATACATATATAAACATATATACATATACATGGGCGTAGCGAGGGTAGGGCAGATATGGGCAGTTTTCCCCCCTGATATGTATATGTATGTATATGTATATATTATACATATACATGGGTGTAGTGAGGGTAGGGCAAAGGAGGAAAGTTTCTCCCTCTGCCCCCCCTTCCCCCTCTATGTACATGTATATTCATTTATATATTATACATAACTACATATATAAACATATACGCAAATACATGGGCGTAGCGAAAGAAGGGCAGGAGTGGGCAGTTGTCCCCCTTATATGTATATGTTTGTACTTTCATATGTTATACAAATACAAACATATATACATAAACAATGGCGTAGCGACGGTAGGGTAGGGGAGGGCAGTTTTCCCTGATATATATATTCATATACATGTATATTTTATACATATATACATATACATGGGCGTAGCGAAGGTAGGGCAGATGCCGCCCCTGATTTGTTTATGTATATACATGTATATATTATGCATACATAAACATATAATCATAAACATGGGCGTAGCGACGGTAGGACAAATGTTAGAAATCAATGGAAGAGTAAGATAGCCAATAAGAAACTTAATGTTAAAAATATACATTATATTTCTGATTGATAACTTCAACTGGTGAACTGACACAAACAATTTTAGTTTTTCAATGTTTATTTTCATTTTGGTTTTAATAAATTTGAAGAGATCGTTATAAACTTTTTATTATATTTGATTTTATTACATTAACAAGTTTAAATATTTGTTTTTATTTCTTCATTTATTAATATAGAAATAAATTGTAGTGAAATTTTGAGAGAGAAATTGATAAAGAACACTGTTTGTGTTCTTTATCGCAGTAGTATAAAAAATTTTTTTTTTCCGAGCTGTATTCTCTTTTAAGTAATTTTTAAAAAAGAAAATTTCTTTTTGATTACTTTTCAGTTTTTTTTATATAAAAGTTAGCTTTACTTGAAAGCATAAACAAAAAAAAAAATCCATATTTTTCACAAAATAAAAATTATAAAATCAATAAAAAAATAGTTTGAACAACATTTTCTATATAATTAGTCCCTTTATATCATTATGAGAATAGTTTTAATTTAAAAAACTGTAGAAAAATTAAAAAAGAAAAATAAACTAGCAACATAATAGTTTAGGCAGTTCCTTATAAAGAACTCAATTCACTGCCAAAAGCCTAACTTATAAAATACATTTTTTCACATTAAAATGATTAAATGACAACTCTAAACCTTTTTATTTCAAAGAGTTAATTTCTTAATAAGTTGATCGTTAATCATTCTAACGCACATTCCAAAAACAACGTAATATGTAGTCTTAAGCTCTATTTGTACAGATTAACTCAAAAACCACGCATAAATTTGCCCTGAAAAAAGCTCTTTTGTCTCTTAATGAAAGTTCAATGACATCAAAACAACCAAACTTTATACCAAAAAGAACTAAAATACACGCAAACATAAATAAATGTGAAATTTTGTAACAATTTTATATTTATCGTAACTTAAATATGATGACTCAGTCATCATCACAGCCTACACTCGAAGAAAAACGAGTTAAATTATTGTCTGCAAAACGAATGCATTATAATGATGACTGCATTGTTAAAAGAAGAAACGATTAAATCATGTTGAGCCTGAAATCTTTTGGATGTTTTGTGATAAAATTTTAATAAACTTTTTAATTGCTTTGAATGCAGGCGTATGCAGTAGTTAGCATTCGAAAGTAACAAGGTCAAAATTAAGGCGTTTGGGGAAAAAAAGTAAAAATTTATTACGAAAAAACCACACAAAAATTAATATGATGCATATATAATGAAAAACGATATTTGAAACTGTCTAAACAACAGTTAATTACATAAAGCTTTTAGCATTAAAAATTATGCCAAAGTTTGAGTTAATGAAATTAACTCATTTTAGGCCTGTTTTATACTTAAAACTTCACTTTTTTCAACAAGCTTTAGTTAATATTTTATTTAAAAAAATAACTTAATAAAGCTGCTTAATTAACACACATCCCTTTTAATTAGCATAATTTCGTGCTTACTAAAAATATATTTTAATTTTTTTTGTTTTAATTTCAAAGTCAAATTGCGTATAAAAAAGCATTAAGAAAATGTTCAAGAAAGACTTTCACTCGAACCGTCAAAAAAGTTAAGGTATGTGTTCGAAAAAAAAAACTTTAAGTTAATTGCTCAGTTAGTAAGCTAAGCAAAGCGACAGACACACCGGCAGCCAGGCAAGCGCTGCCTGATATACGCTGTTGGCAGTATGAGCTTTGTTTGCTCGTCTTTGCATTGAATTTCTTTTTTCTACTTCTTAAACGGTTATTGAACTCTCTTTTAAAAATTTCCCAAAATTAAATACGAAAAAAAAATACATACCGAAAAATATGTTTTGTGCTTTAAAATGATTTCTGTTTTCTTTCAGATTGAGTATAGGTTGAGTTTAGACCAGTTTACGGCAGGTAAAGCTTTCACGCAAGTCATGGTTTAGCTTTCATTGATTTGTTATTGAAAGAAGTTATTGCAATTTTTAAAGCTTATGGTATACATTTTGAAAGCTTATGGAACGAATAATCATATATATGTATTTTTCATGTCTAAGAACTGAGGTCTGAATTTGTTTTTCAATAATTTTGAAAATTTTTTTGAAGTGACAACTTCTTTAGGTGCATTAAGCACGTTTTGGTAGAGAGCAAAACTATATATTTGCAAAATCATCACGCTGTTAGCGATATCATCAACATTTTCGCTGTTAATTTCTGTTGCATTGCACAGCATTGCTTATGCCGTAGTTATGCTAGGCAAATATGTTCGGTGAGCTTTTTTTGTTATTACCGAGGCGATTAAAAACCGATTACCGAAGCGATTACAAACCAATTAGCGAACCAATTACCGATTACATAAGCGATTACCAATCGATTACCGAACTAACTATCGATAACCGTTGCGATTACCAAGCGGTTGCCGAACCAATTATTACCGATTACCGAACCAATAAGCGAACCAATTACCGATTATCGAAGCAATTACCAACCACTTACCGATTACAGAAGTGCGTACCAGCCGATTACCGAACCAACTACCGATTACCGAAGCAATTACCAACCGATAGCCGTACCAATTATTACCGATTACCGAACCCATTACCGATTACCAAAGCGATAACCAACTGATTACCAAACAAATTACCGATTACAAAACCAATTACCGATTACCAACCGAATTTATATCACGGAAGTGATTACCAACCGATAACCGAAGTGATTATTAACCAATAATCGAAGCGATCACCATTTCATTACCGATTACCGAAGCGATAACCAACCCATTACCGATTACCGAAGCGATAAACAACCGATTAATTATTACTGAAGCGATTACCAATTCATTACCGATTTCCAATCGATTACCAATCCGTTAGCGATTAGCGAAACGATAAACAACCGATTTCCAAGTACCGAAGCAATTACTAACCGATTACCGAAGCGATTTTCATCCGATTACTGAAGGGATAACCAACCGATTACCGAAGCTTACCAATAACGGAAACGATTGCCGATTACTACAGCGATAACCAACCGATTACCGATTACCGATTATCAAAGTGATTACCAACCGATTACCGATAACCGAATCGATTACCAATCCATTGTCGATTACCCAGCAATTACCAACCCATTACCGATTACCGAAGTGATAAACAACCGATTACCAAGTTCCGAAACAATTACTAACCGATTACCGAAGCAATTTTTAACCAATTACCGAAAGGATAACCAACCGATTACCGATTATCGAAGCGATTACCAACCGATTACCGAAGCTACTACCAACCCATTACCGATTGCCGAAGCAATTACCAACCGATTACCAATGACGGAAGCGATTACTAACCGATTGCCGATTACCGAAGCGATTACAAACCAACTATCGGACTAATTACCAATTACCTTAGCGATTACCAACCGATAATCGATTACAGAAGCGGTTTCCAACCGATAACCAAAGCGATTACCAACCCAGTACCGTATACTTTAGCGACTACCAACTGATTACCGAAGCGATAACCAACCGATTACCGAAGCATTTACAAACTGATAACAGATAACCGAAGCGGTTACCAACCGATTACCGATTACCGAAGCCAACGGATTACCAATTACCGAGGCGATTACCAACCGATTACCGAGCCAATTACCGATTACCTAGCCAATGTAATTGTGGTTCAAATATATTATATATGTATAAACATTAAAAAATAGCAGTTCAATAAAGAATAGATTAATAAAAAAAGTTCAAAAACTAGAACGCGTTTGATTTACCGACGCTAGCTACTTCGGAAATTCATAGCAGCTATGTTATTTCATAGCTTTAAGTTTTCACTTTGGTCGACAGGCACTTTTTTTCGAGTAAATGCTGCGCCATTTACCAGAAAGGGCAAAACAATGTCTGAAGGGCCAGTTAGTATAAAAGATTTCTGAAAAGGTGGGCGTAAATATGATGAGGACACGCCCTTTTTATTAATTTGTGGGCAGTAAAAGGGAGTGTAGCAACTTTTTTTTTCTAAACTATAACTAAAGGGTGATTTTTTAAGAGCTTGATAACTTTTTTTTTAAAAAAAACGCATAAAATTTGCAAAATCTCATCGGTTCTTTATTTGAAACGTTAGATTGGTCCATGACATTTACTTTTTGAAGATAATTTCATTTAAATGTTGACCGCGGCTGCGTCTTAGGTGGTCCATTCGGAAAGTACAATTTTGGGCAACTTTTTCGAGCATTTCGGCCGGAATAGCCCGAAAGTGAGCAAACAATTAATGCGATTGTGAGTGAAGAGCAACCAGAAGCCGTTCAAGAACTGGCCATGCATCCCGAAAAATGCACTGTTTGGTGTGGTTTGTACGCTGGTGGAATCATTGGACCGTATTTTTTCAAAGATGCTGTTGGACGCAACGTTACGGTGAATGGCGATCGCTATCGTTCGATGCTAACAAACTTTTTGTTGCCAAAAATGGAAGAACTGAACTTGGTTGACATGTGGTTTCAACAAGATGGCGCTACATGCCACACAGCTCGCGATTCTATGGCCATTTTGAGGGAAAACTTCGGAGAACAATTAATCTCAAGAAATGGACCGGTAAGTTGGCCACCAAGATCATGCGATTTGACGCCTTTAGACTATTTTTTGTGGGGCTACGTCAAGTCTAAAGTCTACAGAAATAAGCCAGCAACTATTCCAGCTTTGGAAGACAACATTTCCGAAGAAATTCGGGCTATTCCGGCCGAAATGCTCGAAAAAGTTGCCCAAAATTGGACTTTCCGAATGGACCACCTAAGACGCAGCCGCGGTCAACATTTAAATGAAATTATCTTCAAAAAGTAAATGTCATGGACCAATCTAACGTTTCAAATAAAGAACCGATGAGATTTTGCAAATTTTATGCGTTTTTTTTAAAAAAAAAGTTATCAAGCTCTTAAAAAATCACCCTTTATAACGTACGCCCAAAAATTTCAGGTCAAACAAAATGTGGGCATAGCTATAGCTTGAACACGCCCATTTTTGGTATGATAACCGACAGTAACCAGACGATTACTAAATTACTATAATTAAATTAAAATCTGATACGACAAAAATCGTCTGAAATTTCATTTGGCTTTTTCATTGATTTGTGGGCGCTAAAAGCGGGCGTGAAAACCCATTTTTTAGAACATTTGCCAACAGTAACGAAACAAACTAAATTACCTATTCTAGCCTTATATGAACAAAATCAACTGCAACAGATAGTTTTTATTGATTAGTAGGCGGTGAAAGGGGGAATGGACAAATTTTCGAAAAAATCTTCAAAAAATCTTCAAGCAAATTGAACGCTTGGTTCTTGAGTTATGGAACTAGAAGCATATTTCATAACTTTGTTTCATATATATAAATTTCGATTACTCTGACTATTATATTGCGACAAAAAATTTTTCTTAAAACTGTAACTAAAATAATTCGAGCAGTAGTAAATTGAACCTAAATTAGCAAACAAATTTTATTTATTTTAAATTAAAGTAAAATTTTTAGTTTAATAAAGGTTTGGCTTTTATTTTTTAATGGAATAAATAAAATTTTATTACGCCACTTAAGGTTTTTTTTTGGCAAAAAACCATTAAAAAATTAACTTTAACTCTAAAATGAATAGAAACAATTAATTAATTTTTTATTATATTTTTTTTTGTTTTGTTTTTTTTTTTTTTTTTTTTTTGATTCAGTTTAATGAAACAAGTTATTCGCATCAACTTCAAAATATCAAACATTTAATGACAAAAAAATTTTCTTGCTTTAAGCTTTATTTTTGCGGAAGTAGTTTGTAAAAAAAACAAAAAAAAAACAATAAAGTTTCATAACATAAATAAAAATAAAAGTAAATATATTTGCATTTGTTTCCCTCAAGCTGGCAAAATATGACTATGACAAAAACAAAAAAAAAAACGAAATCAAGTTTTCTTAGTAACGCTGTCTAACCTAGTCTAAGCTTTGACTACAAAAGCTCTCCAAGCAGGTGCTTGGCGTCTGCGTCGGTCAGTTCTTGCATGTTTATAGCGATTTATGCATTTGAGCTGCGTAGACGCAGACACGTGCTTAGCGGGCTTTATTTACTTGGCACTATGACCAACAACAACAGCGCTTAAAAAGCATTTTAGCATACTAGTATGTAGAAGTAAGAAATGTTGCCGTTATTTGAGATATTTCTTCATTTTATCTGTTATGCTGTTTCTATTAATTTTTATTGCAATATTTGGCCATATATTGACCATTTTTCTCATTGTCAAGGTTTTGATACGATTTTCTTGTGTTGTTCTTTTTTTTTTTGAATATTTTTATTTTTTATATTTTTAATACAAATATTGCCTATGAACAGCTTAAATTTAGTTCTAGGTATTTTTTTTTTTTGAAAATACGGACTATATTGCTGCTGGTTGACATGTTAATTTTTGCTGAAAAAACATTTGATTAAAAAAAAAAAAAATATAAATATTATCTATACTATTAATAAATCTGTAGCCACTTTTTATGTTCACTCATCACGTTTAAACGACAACTCAGATTTTTATAAAATTTTGTACACATATTTATAGGTCAGCAGAGAGTGCAATAGGATACTTTATTTTAACCCATTAACAACCAATGTTACTATATGGAAACATATGCGTCTCGAATTTTCATTAAATACTGCATAATATTTCAAAAGTTTTAGTGCCAGTTTTTTAAAAAAGTAAAATTAGCATGCAATAATAACTTATTTCTGCTCAATGGCATACATAGTTTTCACCAAAATGTTGCTTCAAGTCTAAAAATGTCTGTTTTTATGGTTTTCTTTCGGCCCTAATGGATTAAATTGCACTTCGGTTAAACGAGAACAAAATCAATAAACGCTTTTAAATTTCCTTCAATTTGATACCAAAATCATGTATGTAGTTTGAAAACTGTGAAAAATTTTAGTACCAGATCTTTTTAGTATTAATTATAAGCTGAGAATGAGAGAAAAACGACTTGAAATTCACACTTTTAGCTTTGAAGGCAAATATTTCAGTCAGTTTGCAATGGATTTCAATAATTTTTTTTGAAAATGTTGTTTGTTAAAATATCCTTCAAACATAAGTTGAAATTTTTACTAAACCAAAGTATTAATATTTTTAAAAATTTTTTTAAAAAATGTTCAAAAATTTTTAGTTTAAGCCAAAAAATTGGATAAAAGTTGTTTTTGTTGTAAAAAAAATTAAATCCAAAATTTAGGTTTTCGATTTCCTATCAGATGATATAACAATCTTAAGGTTAATAATTTGTAGTATTACTTAAATAATAAAAAATCGTTTTGGTAGCGAAAAATCAAGCCTACTTCAAGTTTTTGAATGAAAACTTTTTGAAAACCCGGCGAAGCGGCGGGTTTAAGCTAGTTTTAAAATATAGATATGATTTTTTTTTTTTAATTTAAGATTAAAACACTTTTAAAATATTCAGTTACATAAAACACAAGGCATAACACATTCATTTAAAACTAACCAGTGATAATATTCAAGCAGAAATTGCGTTTAGGTAAGTGAGCTCCGCACTTAAAAAAAATAAATGTAGCGAATTTTAACGCTACACTTAACGCAAAACGATTATAAACAAATATACAATACAGGGTCCCCAAAAGTCACTCTCTGATTTTTGTTGCTTAAAATTTCTAAACTAATCACTTTTTTGCATTTTATTTTCAGATAATTAAAAATAAGCTCAAAAATTTTTTAAATTAATTATTACGCTACCTGTCTGAAATACTCCCAAGCGGCACCTACTCTGCATAACGAGTATGCATACATATTTTTCCTCAAAACTGTTAATATCAGAAAAAGCTCGTTTTGAGTTGAAGGGAACAGTAAATAAACAAAATTGTAGGTTCTGGAGAATTAAAAATCAAAAGCAAATAGAAAACCTCAGGCCACTCAGGCCCATGTGCACGGGGCGATTTTTGGGGATTCAAACCCCATTTTTGAAATTCACTTAACTCCCTGATTATAGAAAATTTCAATGAAGCAAAGCAATGAAGCATCATGATAGGCTTTTTGCATGAAGATTCTTTCGAGGTATTTATGAATGAGTTGGCGAAGGTGGGTTTTTGATAAAAATATCACCAGCCCTATCGAAGCTCGTGACATCTGCAATGCAACTGCTTCTCCTAATGTTCATGAAATCTTACTTGTAATGGCTGCGTTACCAGCAACGACATCAAAGAATAAACGCTCTTTTTCAACATTACGCGAATATAAGCGAAAATCGGAAGAACTTGGATTGGAGTATTCAACGGGACGTTGAAGTTAATGTGGATGCAGTATGGTACGATTTTTTTCTGTACACCGATGCATTAATTTATTGAGAGAATAGTTCCTTACTTTATAATATTTAAAAAAAAAAATATAATCTCTGTATTCAGACAAGCTGGTTTGAGTTTGCCTTTATGAACTGTAGTGGTAGTGCTTTTATAAAAATTGTAAAGAATTTTGGTGATTTGTCTTTCATCAGCGAATTCTTAAACACGAAAAATATGTAGGTGGCAATCCTATGGTAAGAAAATGAAACAATTTCGAAATTCCGATAACAGTTTCAGAATCAGTGACACATTTTTACCTATTGTTCGTTCAACGAATTCGTTAGAATAAAAAAAAAATGAGGTGACAACAATTTTTTACATATATCTATTATCGACATTAAAAAAAATCAATTTAATTGTTTGAAAACTACGCTCAGCAGAAGGAAACAGACGCTTTTTTCCCCACTTTGTTTAATATACAGGGTGTCCCGCAATTGAGTGTAACTATTTACGGAGGTGAAAGGTTATGTCGAGCTGAGCTGATGTCGTGTTGGAGAGGGGGGTCTATTTTCACATTCTTAGGAGCTACAGGGCTAATTAATATTTCACGACTTTGATTCACGTTATTGTTTCTAGCACAAAAACTAAGTTACGGAAAACTTTTTTTGATAGCTCATTGCAAGGCAATAAAATCACACTTTCAACGGTATATCAACAAACAGCACCGACATAACCGTTACCAAGCAGTGCTCGTTCAAAGATGAAATCAATCGGTTGAAACTACCAAATTTCTACTTTGAATGCAAATTTCTTAAAATTTCGCGTAATAAATGACATTTTTTTTATAATCAGTTTTTTCTTTTCAACCAAGAACATAAATTTTTCTTAAAAAATAAAAAAGTTGGCTGTACTAAAAAAATTATATTTATTAGAAAACAACGATATTATCTACTGCATAAGTAATTGTAATATCATTATTTACCATTATTTTCTAATAGGTATACTTTTTTTAGTACAGCCAACTTTTTTATTTTTTAAGATAAGCTTATGTCTTTGGTGTCATTGAGAAGAAAATTAAATAAATTACAAAATTGATTATACAAAAAAATTTCATTTATTACTCGAAATTCTGAGAAATTTGCACTCAAAGTTGAAATTTGGTAGTTTACACCGTTTGATTTCATCTTTGAACGAGCACAGCTTGGTACGGGTTATGTCGGTACTGTTTGTTGATATACCGTTGAAAAGGTGATTTTATTGCCTTTGCAATGAGCTATCAAAGTTTTCCGTAACTTAGTTTTTGTGCTAGAAACAATAATGTGAATCAAAGTCGTGACATATTAATTAACCCTGTAGCTCCTAAGAATGTGAAAATAAACCCCCCTCCCATACGATTTTTTTTTTAGCTCGACATAACCTTTCACCTCTGTAAATAGTTGCACTCAATTGCGGGGCACCCTGTAAGGATAGATATTTTCTGTAGATACATCCATTTCTTGATAGTTTTCCCATTAGCCCAATAAGTGTTGCCCAATTCAGCGTTGAACCGTATTTTATTGAAGATGACAGAGGCAACGCAGTTACAGTCAACGGCAGACGCTATAGACAAATGACTGAACAATTTTTAATATCTGAAATAAATCTATTAGGACTAATTAAAAAAAAAAAACAAGAAATGAATAGCTATTTCAGCCCTTGAAAGGACTTTAACCGAGCTTTTTATGATCAGTTGTGTTTGTGAAATGTGTGAACACAAATAATCGAGAACTATCCTACAAGTTTTATGCCGACTCCTAACGACTTATGTTCTCAAGAAGCTTTTCATGGCACTTCATTACTCTCTGAGGTCTGCAGAGAGGTGACGGCCTAACAGAAAAATTAATTCAAGTGAAAAATTTTTCTGTGTCAGGTGAGTATTGAGCCAAGGTTCTCTGGCGTATGAGCTACACACTTACCCACTACGCCACGGCCGCCCCAAATTACGCCACGCGGACTAATTAGTATAGTTTTAATTGATCAACATTTTTTTTTTTATCTTATAATGTTTAAGATGCTATTTAAGTCAATCAAATAATTTGTATCTTTATGCGAAATTATTGAAACAATCCCCATTTACATGTATCCCCCTTAAATGCTCATTTGTAATGAAGCGGAGTGAATTAGAAAGTAGTAGAAGCAAAAAGCTCCTCTCATTTTCGTGTGCTTATATTCGTGTGAAAGCGAATATATATTCTTATAATATTCTTGTTGTTTACAGCATCTACGAACATAATCAGCTCGCGAGCTAAGAGCTTTTTCAAAAATGTATATGTATATAAATTATTCCGCTGCAAAAAAGCTTTCAGTCTGCTGGCAGACTCAAAGCATGTATGGTCACGTCGCTTTGTTCGCTGGATTTCAAAATAATTACGTTGTGTTTGTACACCGAAAAGAATAAAATAAGGAAGGGATGCGTAGTTCTGTTATATTTGTTTATATTTGATACTTAAGAAACGCAGCATTTTTTATTCATGTAAGCCATCATTGTTTTCATAGTTTGCAAGTTTAAAATAGTTTATTTTATATTTATTTTGTTTTACGGTAAATTTTGTCTAAACAAGGCTTTATCATAAATGCCGAACACTGTTAGTAGGTATATATATTTAATTTTAATTTTGTTGATGTTAAATAAAAAAACAAGGGGGAAGAATAAGGTAAGTACAATTCAAAAATGTTATAAGTTTTTTACTCTTTCTAAATTTATTTTTTATATGAAATTATTTGATTGCCGAAGAGGATCGCATAGGCTAGAAGTATGAATGTCTTTATAATTCGAAGATGAAGGTCGCCTCTTTTGGACATTTTTTGTTATTTTTCGTCTATTTTCTTATTATTTTTGTACATAAAGCTTTCAGAAAGCTTTCAAAATGCTTTAACGTTCTATTTCTTTCAGTGAGAAGCTTTAAACATTACACATACACGCAAGCAGCTTAAGTTGTGTGCGTTTGGTCATCCCTGATTTACAGCAATAAAACAAATTAACACAGTTTCGCTACGTTTGAAATTTTTACAAACACAAAAGCAGATGATCAATCATCGATGAGTGAATACACACATGAAGGGCTTTGAAGCATGAAAGCACGAATTTCCGCGGGCATACTCTTCGACTAATACTACATTAAGCACATTTAGACATTTAAATGTTGCAAAAGTTTTCAGGATCTTAGACTTAATTCCAGAAATAAGTAGATTTGAAAATCGAAAATTCAAAGCAGGATTTAAATACTGACAAAAGCTACAAGCAAAAAAACCATTTCGCTGGAAAAGTAATTTTTATGAAAATTATAACAAAATTAGACAAAAATTCTTAAAAACGTTTTAAAGCATTCATGGGAATTCTGCTGCTAATTGACAAAAAAGCTTTCGCGCTACCATAAGAATCACATAGCAGTAGAGAAAGCTGCTGAAATCAATGTTATAAAATGCTCTGACAAAGCTTTAGTTTGTAAAGTTCTTTTTAAAAATGCTTTATAAATAAATAAAAACTTAAAAGCTTTTAAAGCTTTTTTTTTTAAATTTTAGTTTTTTAAAAACTAAACAAAAAAAAAACAAAACAAAAAAAAAATGTTCAGAAGCTATTGGGATTTGCTGGTATACAATAGAGTTTTGCCGATTTATATTAAAAAAAGATTTTATTTAAAAATAAAATTAGTGCTTTTCTCCGATGTTGTATAAAAGCATAATTAAAAAACTAAGAAACCCAGAATAAGCTTTACATTCAAAAAGAGATTTAAATCGCCTTTTTTGGTCAGTGCAAATTCTGATGAAAGTTGTAAAGAGCTTACTGAAGCTTCATTTTCGAATTTTTATAATAAACTCTATAAATGCTCTAACTTTGGTAAGTAACAAATTTTAAATTTTTACCATAAACTCTACAAAAATAAGGAAACATAGAGTAAAGTTTTCATTTCGCAGTAGATTTTGACCGATTTGTTACTTGAAAATCTATTTAATTAAAGCAGTATGTTTTACAAATTCGTTAAAAATCATAAAAAGCTTTTGAATAGCTTTCTTGTATACAATTTTTTTTATGATTAAAATGTTAAAATTTAAAATTTTGTCTACTTCCAATATCATTTTAAAAAAAAAGCAATATTTGGAATCTTGAGCATCTCTGATATATCTTTAAAAGGCCCAAATGGTAAATAAGCGGCGTTAATCAAGCTTTTTGACTTTATAGAGAATTCAACTTGTAGTTTAGGAATCTATTAAATGCAATGTAGAGCGTAAGTTTTGACAAACGCAAAAAAGCTTCTGCGTTGAAGTTTGCAAATGTATATTTGCGTATGCCGTAAAGTTAAAAAGCTTTTGGTCGAAAATTTAATTTAAGAATTAACAGCAATTTAATATAAAATATTTTTAATTTTTTTTTTTTTACAAACACAGAGAAAAGGCTTTTAAAGATATTTCATTTGAGAAAGCTTTCGGGTTAAAAAGGAAGTTCAAAATCAAACCCAATTTTTATACAAACTACTTTAGAATTATTTTTAACTGCAATTAATAAAAGAAAAGAGGTGCAGACAAAGCTTTGCTATTTATAAAAAACTGAAAAGCTAAACAAATTCTTAAGCTTTTTTATTAAAATAAAACTTAATTTCGGAGTAAATGTAGCTTTTGATGTTGAGTGCTTTTTTGCCTTCTCTCTGTTGGCTTTTTTTTTCTCCCCTTAGTTTTTGCCAATGTGAGTGCAGTTTACAGGGTTGCCACAGCACAGTGAGTGCCATTCAGTACCTATACGTTGTTGTTGGTTTTTAATTTTTTATTTTTGTTTTTGTTGTTGCTGTTGCAATTTGTTGGCTGGGCGTTAAATGTGGGTGGCTTGTATTAAGTCAGTCAGCGAATATAGTTCAACGTTCGGTAAAAAGGTGAAGGAAATTTTTTCACAAGCTGCGGTTGTTGCTTGCTTGTTTTTCTTTTTTTATGGCAACAGAAAAATAAAGAGTGGTTTGAAGGGAAAAAGGAGGGGGAGGGGTTGTGTGGCGTTGCTTTTAAGCCAAAATGCACATAAAAGTTGCAGGAAGTGCATGACGTTGGCTGTACATGCAAACAGAAATGCACACATAGACAAACCAGACACACTCAAACACTAATAACTCATAAAACACACATATACAATAAAACCAAACACAAACAGGCTGCTCACTATATTTTATATATACATAGATATGCGGAAGATTTTTGCAAAAGTAGGACAAAGTTTTTGTTGAAGTTGCTTGCATTATTTTATTTGCTTCCTTATTTTCTTTTTTGCCCTATAAGTGAAGTTTTGTGTATATACGTATAAGTATTTGAAGTTCTTCGTATACACAGTTGTTGTTCAAGTGCTTTTGAACTTTGTGTTTATCGGACAATAAGTTAAAATTTATTACATATGTACTAAACTTCAAAAAGGCCTACATAGTCGGCAATGGCAGGGGTCCAAAGCGCTACCAGCAGACCTTCATATGGGCCTTTCGGAGCCCTTTCGTGCTCATATACAAGTCTACTTTCATTTTTATATTGAATCGGAAAATTTTTTAAAGCTTTCTGCACTCGCTGCTCTAAAGAGATCTACTAGAATATTGATGTGCATTCTGCCGCTTGCGGGCGAAGAGTTTTCTCTGCTACCATGCGTTTCTTAAGAGAGTATGTCAAGTTTTTTGCTTGCTAACGTTAGAATGCCCATCAATGTTCTAGAACAGTGGTTGACATTCTGACACAACTGCAAACTTTGCGTCAATGAGTTTGTATTTGTGCATTCAAAAGCTTTGCACTTAAAAAAAAATGGTGTGCGTGTTTTTCAATACATGTTAAAAAAATGAGCATCGGTACCCTACTCTCATAAATGTCCAAGCCACACTGAAAGCTCTAGCAGTGTGTATGTGTTTAAATACGTGTGCCAGCAGAGAAAGCTTTTTGTCTACGCTGCCTCGAGATGTCATGCACTGATCTAGAACAGTGCCATTTTTAATAAAAGCTTTATGCTGCGCAACACACTTTGTTTCTACAATGCGAAGCTTTTGAATTCACAAAATTCATATGCATAAACGCCAAGTTTGTGATTGTGTAAGAATGCCGACCATTGTTCTAGAACAGTGTCCACCATATCTGACTCGCGAGCGAAGAGCTTTACAAGCAATGTATATTAATGCTTGTGCTGCTAGAAAGCTTTCAGTCTGCAGGCAGACTTCAATCAGCTAGGGTGACGTCACTTTTTCCGCAGAAAATAAGGCGTTGCAATACGAAGATGCGATGCATAGTTCTTTATATTAGTTTACAATTTGATATTTCAAAACCGCAGCGCTACTTCATATAAACAATCATTGTTGTCATAGTTTACAAGTAAATAATAATCCGATTTTATATGCATGCGTACATATATTTTGTTCTTTTAGGTAAATTTTTCTATGATAGGCTGGTGTCGAAAAAAACAGTTTAATGCAATAGTACCATAAATATAGAATAAAGCAATAAATTACTTGTATTTTAGTACTTATTTCAGTAATAACCCAATAGGCAATGAAGCTAGGTCTCTTCTAATGAAGGCGTGCATTTACTGCTACTTTTGGCGGTAAGACACATGACTTCCTTGCTGCTTCTGCGAGCGCTTCTATGAGGCCTAATTTTTCGCTACCCAGGGCAGTACAACAATTATATTTTTCCTACAAAAACTGATTCTGCTTATATTTCAGGGTTACTTTTTCGTTAAAAGTTAAAATATATGTATATTAGTTCAAAAATACTCAATAATAGTCAACGTCATGACTTAGAAATATTCCTTTGTGACAAAAATATGTAAAATAAAATAAAATCACAGAATAAATAGGTAGGTATACATAAAAAGAAATAAAAAAAAAGAAATATTTTTTTAATTGATTTGGAGTGTTTATAGCAGACCTCTTTAGCAGGCAGGGAGAGCGGAAGGCCTGGAGAATTTGGCCATTTCATATAAAAAAGGCTATGGGCTTGAATATGAGCGTGGCAGGACTACGAAATCCATTAGAAACCCTGCTAGTAGCGCTTCGAAGCCCTGCTTTTGCCCACTGGGAAGCTTTTAACGTTACACATATATGTAAGTGTTTTAAGCTGTGTGCGTTTGGTCATCACTGTTCTAGAAGTACGCTTAAATGCTAAAAGAGTTGAGAACCAAACCAAAATTATTTCAAAAAAATATTTTTGTTCTTATATTTTGTTTGTCATATTTCTTGATTTTTCTTGATATATCAAATTATTTGCAATCTCTAAGCTTTGATATGACGAAATTAATGAAAAAATTACCCCGAAATAAAACCACTCTTTGCACGGAAAATAAAATATATCTCTTGTACTGTGCTTGGTTAGTGTAAATGCAGGCCTTTAAGTAGCGCATGTCGGTGCAGCAAGGAAGTCAAGTGTCTTGGCGCCAAAAGTAGCAGTAAATCAGTGTCTATCAAAGACGAACTAACACAACACAACCAAAACTTGCTATTGTGTGCGTGGGTGCAGTGTATGTAAGCTAAAAAGCGCTAAAAATCTGCGTGCTTGGTTGTCCGAAAATACATTGAACCATGATGTAACTACAAGGTAGGCTCACTTTAAAATGGCTGCTCAAACGACAAGTTTTGCAACAACAAAGCTCTGAGGACAATAAACGTCAAATGATAAAGGCAACAACAATCAGAATACACTGCCATGCACTGAGCTTTCTTCAGTAATCGGCAGAGTACATGAGCTTTACCGATTGTTGCTGTATGAAAAGACGAAGTGTCGCTTAGCACGCGTATTAATTATTGAAATATCTTTATATAAATAGGCGAAGTCAAAAGAGTTCAGTACCATTTTCTCATGTGTTTTTCAACCGATTTTGATGACGTTTTTTTTTTTTTTAAATGAATTAAAGTAGGGAAAAGCACCGACGAATTTTCAAAGAAAAATGCTAGCTGGAATACCCGTTGTTCCTTGGGGGTGGTGAATGAATCCGAGTAGGGCGGTGTGCACCGAATAGTTTTTAAAGAAAATATCGAATTTCGACCACTGGCGTACTCTAGCAGCAATTAAATAATCGCAAACGAGAGTAAAATTAAACTTTTGAGTAGTATTTTGTATTAAAGCTTTCCTTAATAAACTTGGAAAATAATTCTCAATACTAAATGCAATTTTTATTCAATTTATTTCACAAATAAGTGCCTACCAATTAGTTTGTAAATCGATATTATTTTGTAGTTTACTTATCGTAAAGAAAAATTTAATTTTTATTATACAGGGTTTCCCGCAGTTGAGTGCAACTATTTACGGAGCTGAAAAGTTATGTCGAGCTGAGCTAAAAATCGGTCGGGAAGGGGGGGGGGGGGGGGAGGGGTCTATGTTCACATTCTTAGGAGATACAGGGTTAATTAATATTTCACGACTGATTTACGTTTTTGTTTCTAGCATAAAAACTAACTTACACAAAACTTATTTTAATAGCTCATTATAAAGGCAATAAAATCACCTTTCCAGCGGCATATCAACAAACTCCACTAACTTAACCGTTACCGATATGTGATCGTGTGAAGATAAAATCCATCGGTTGAAACTACCAAATTTCAACTTTGAGTACAAATTTCTCAGAATTTCGCGTAATAAATGAAAATTTTTTTTCAATCAATTCTATAATTTATTGAATTCTCTTTTCAATGACACCAAAAACATAAACATATCTTTAAAAATAAAAAAGTTGGCTGTACTAAAAAAATTATGCTTATTAGAAAATATTTATAAATAATGACATTACAATTAGTTACGCAGTAGATAATATCAATAATTTATAATAAGTATAATTTTTTTTAGTACAGCCAACATTTTTATTTTTTAAGATATGCTTATGTTTTTGGTGTCATTGAAAAGAAAATTGAATAAATTACAAAATTGGTAGTTTCAATCGATTGATTTCATCTTCACACGAGCTCAGCTCGATAACGGTTAAGTTGGTGAGGTTTGTTGATATGCTGTTAGAAAGGTGATTTTATTGCCTTTATAATGAGCTATCAAAATAAGTTTTATGTAGGTTAGTTTTTCTGCTAGAAACAATAACATGAATCAAAGTCGTGAAATATTAATTAGCCTTGTAGCTCCTAAGAATGTGAAAGTAGACTCCCCCTCCCATACGATTTTTTGCTCAGCTCGACATAAACTTTCAGCTCCGTAAATAGTTGCACTCAATTGCGGGACACCCTGTATAATAAAGGCTTGAAAATAATAAGCTTTGTCGGTCATTGCATAGCTATTAATTATCTTTCCATTAGTCTCTTTTAAGGCGCCATGTTCAGCAGCCTAATAGAATCCTCATAATGTAAATTAAAGCTTTTTCTAAACTCGCTTAGCTGCTCACTAAATACTGCATTTGCAATGCTCTTCTTTGCATTCTCTGGCACCGAGCTCGCTTCCATGCCAAATTTTGCTGATTTTTTTTTTGCCATACAGTGAAGAAAACTTAGCGTAACAAGTGTTGTTACTTTTTTCATGCAGCTTATATCTGTTTGTGCTCCCTGTTTTTTATTATTTCCTTTTTTTTTTTTTTTGCTTTTCGTCTGTGCTTGACTCATTTGAGTTTGTTTTAAAAATAAATACTTAAGAGTCCATATTTATTTTTTATTCCTTGTTGTATATGTGTATTTTTTGTGAATTTTTTTTTTGTTTTGTTTTGTTTTTGATTTTGCACAATTCGCATAAAGTTGTCTTAGGTCGTGATTAATGAATACAAACGAAGGCAGAGTTAAACGAACGAAGCTCAAATAAGTTGAAAATATTTTGCATGAAGGCATGTTCGGGTTTTTATAGCTATGCAGGGGCGGTGTTTGAGAGGGTTTTGTGTGAAGGAGATAAAGGGACAAATTTGAGTAAAATATGTATAAGAGACTGTTCTGTTGTATGTAGAGAGGTTTTTGTTCTTAGCCAGGACAATCTTAATTTTAAAAATTAAATTTTCTTAAAAAAAAGAATGGTAAATACTAGAATTAATTTCTCTATAAAAAAATTATAGAAGACTTAACTGTAAAACAGTAATGGGCAGCTTTTTCTCAAATGCAAATAAAGTTTACTTAAAATATAAACGTTTTCATTTCTAAACAGTGATAAGATTTACAGTTTTTTTTTTTTCAAATACACATAAAAAAAAAACATAAAAAAAATATACACCTTATGTAAAAATGTTGCTCAGTTTTTGCTCGCGGGATCAACTTACTTTAATGATTTTAAATACAAAGTTTTCTAAAATTTGCCAACCTTGAACCATGCAGATAATTTTTGGAATTATAACTATGTAATAACAACGAAAAGGTAATAATTTTACAAACACCTTATGTAAAAGCTTTCAAAAAGTTTCACATAAAATGAAGATTGAAGATAAACCGCTTCAACTACACGATTAGAAATTTTTTAATAAATTTTGAGCCCATTTCTAGTTCTTACATCTCCAGGCTGAGATCAATTCGAAAGCTATTGATTTCTTAGGTCGAGACAAGGAAGAAATCGTATGAGAGGAGAAGGGGTCTTTTCTCATACCCTTCTATTTAGAAGCAAAGGTATGTAAAAAGTCTACTTTTAAGGTCTACTTTCTACAAATTTCATCTAAAAAAAAATGTTTATTTTTGTAACGCAGTTTTATACTCCAAAGTAATGCCTAAAATTGTCTCATGCAAATTTGTTCCTCTGATCAAATCGCACACTAAATAGGAAAACAGTCACAACTCAAAATTTACAAATTTTTACAATTTTATTCAAAACCATTCGTAGTTTTAAAAAGGCGATGATTCCTTTGTCTGTCAAAATTTTGTACACATATTCATTCTCTATAATTAAAACAAAAAAAAAGTTTTTTCTCATTGTTTTGTATGGAGTTCCTTCAAAAATTTAATAGTTTTTTGCTTCTTCTAGAAATTTAAAAGTTTTGAGTATGCATAAAGCACAAAAGTTCAAACTCCATCATAGGTTCTTAAAAAAGCTCTTAAAAGAGGGTCGCTGATTTCGATTTTGATGTGAAAATTTTAAAATTTAAAATGGCGTATACAATATGGCGGCTAAAGTTTAAAAACCTCATCGTAACATTATGAAATTTAGTATAAGAGGGAAGGTTTTTTTTTTAGGGCCGCTGATTTGAAAGCTAATGTTAAAATTTCAAAATTAAAAATGATGGATCCAATATGGTGGATAAAATTTCTTTATATCATTGTATTTGTGTGAAACTTAGTGCGAAGAGTTTCTGTGGTCACTGATTTAAAAATTTTTTTTTTGGAGACTGATAAATTGTGTTTTCAAGACTATTCTTAAATCGTACGTAGCTATCGTACTTGCTTAAATAGGGAAAGTGAGCTAGTTATTGCGTCAAAAAACTACATTACTTGAAAACTTGACTTTTTTTACATAATTTTGTTTCTAGCTAGTAAAAGGGTGAGGAATCGCCAGCTTACGGATTGATCTCTCTATGCGGCTCAACTCATATGACCACACCAACATTTTATTAAATTTTAAAACTAGCCGAATATTAAATTTAGTTTTTAATAAAAATTTTTATTCAAATTTTATGCTCAGTTTGTATTTAATGTATTCATTTTGATTTTGGTTTAAATTTAAAATTGCTTTCCATATCAGAGTTTACAATTTAATGCATATGAGTATCAAGGTAAATAAGTATTTATTATTATGCTCTACTATAATTTTTAAAAATAAACTCCCATTGTAGGTATCGAACTCACGTCATCATTGAAATGAAAGTCGTAAGCGTTGCTTGTGCACGGTAATCAAATAAAAAAATGTTTCACACAAATTGTATTATAAAGCTTTATTTATCGAAAAAGTAACTCTGAATTATAAGACGTTTGAGTCTTAAGGATTTCAATGTTAGACGGAAGGTATTGAAATAAAATAC
Organism: Coremacera marginata; assembly: GCA_914767935.1. Lineage (NCBI taxonomy): Eukaryota > Metazoa > Arthropoda > Insecta > Diptera > Sciomyzidae > Coremacera > Coremacera marginata. The sequence goes on from OU612046.1 coordinate 161,405,357, forward strand.
AACATGGCTTAAAATTCAAATAAAATATTCACCCTAATATAAATTTCATTCTAAAGGGTATAAAATATCGTTGCAATTTGAACTGTATTAGAATTTATAGAATATTTAAAAAAATCTGATTAATACTATTAATAAATAGTATTAAATTTAATGCTTTTGAATTAAAAATATTTGCAATACTTTGATTGTATTAATATTTATTCAATGATTTCTAAACGTAATATATTTAAAATCATAAAAAAATATGTAACTCAAAAACGATCATAATTGCGCTCGTCCTAAAATATATGAAGGGAGCTTGGGGTCCTAGGTTAAAAGCTTAAAATTTGTGGAAAGCACACAGCTTTGACATATATTTTTTGAAATTTTCTTAAGAATGGGCTTTTTTCAGAAACTTAACTTTTATGAAAAAAAAGTTTTCAGTGAAAAAAATTAAATTTATTTTTAAAAATCATAAAACTGAACTAAATTTAAAAAATATGTGTTTTTTTTTTAAGTTTTTAGTCCAACCAGTTTTCTGTGTAATTTTAAAGCATAGTAAGTGTTAAATTTTGCGAACTACTGTAAAATCTAGCAGGGTAGCTTAAAAAAATTGACATTTAGGAATTTTTTATTCCTCATAGTAGTCTATGATGCCTCAAAATTTAAACCAAATCGGAGACATTTACCGCCGATCGAGGCTGATCTGACATAGAACTAACCCATATATATAAAAATTAATGATATTTTTGCTATTTGTACAGACTATAGGTCTTATATATGGTATATACACATTTATAAGATTTAAAAATTTTTTGAAAAAATTTACAATTTTAAAGGTTTCCTGATTATATTTTTAGGCAATTAATAGATAAGCTGTTTTAAAAATTAAGTCACGTGAACTTAGCAATTTTGAAACTAAGCATGTTCGACTTAACCATTTTTTAACTTAAACAGTTAAAAAAATTAACTCTTACTGAGAGAAAATTTGGAAATTTGTTTTGACCCAAAAATTTGTATACATGGAGAAAATATCGAAAAAAGTGTTCTCAAAATATCTCCAATTCATTTTTTGTTTTTGGCTTCAACATTTTTGAGTCTAGTCTCCTCATACAATGGCGTAGGCAGGGCAAAAAAGGGTACAAGTGCCCCCTAAATCTGTAATGTTTTATTTAATCGATTGCTTTGTAAGAAGTTTCTATATGTGAAACTTTTTTAATGTGTGGTTTAATATTTTTTTTTTTTTTTGAAACTGGAGCTGAAAAACTCAAAAGCAAATCAGTATTTTTAAAGTGATATTGTATAATTTTGTCCAAGCCGCTTTGTATGTGTTTTATATTTTCTGAAAAAATATACTGTTCAAGGGGAAAGTTAAAAACTTAGATATTTACATGGAGTTGACAATATGAACAATTTTATTTTATTTTTCCTTACACAAAAATGAGAATAACCTTTTTGAAGCGAGGCTTTTTAATATCGTTTGTTTTGGAGGTTTGAGTAACGGTAGTAACTGAGTAAATCCTGGAATTGCTATGGAAAATATTTTGAAGCTGTTCGATAATTCAAAATATTTTGCAATCCGTTTTTCGGCACTTGATCACACAAGAAAAAGTTAAAAATTTAAAATGCCTAAAACAAAACAGGCAAAATGTTAAACTGCTCGGCTATTGCCGGTGGTACGTGAATCGTGGCAAGCTTGTGTGACATTTCAAGTTCATGAGAGCTGCAGTGTGCTTAGCACTTAGCGCCATCTATCTGTGATTTGGACAAAACAATTCAAAAAATTGTTCACCGCCAGGGTGGAGTGGAGTCAGCACAAGAGATGAGTTTTATTTCTGATAAAACAAAAAATAAAACAATTTTTCGATGTTTGTAAGTGTTTCTTGTTGAGTTTTATTTTTTTAGTTTGAGTTTTTTGCAAATTTTTGTTGATTTTTTTAAAATTTTAAAATTTTAAAATTAATTTAACCTGAATTCAAAAAATGTTACTCTATCTGATATCATAACTTGCGTTTGTTTGATATACATAAGTTGAAAATCTTTTTCCTATTTAGTTCGATTATACATGGCTTCCCGCAATTGAGTGCAATAATTAACGGAGTTGAAAGGAGCTGAACAAAAGCTCGTATGGGAGAGGGGGGGGGGAGTCTATTTTCACGTTCTTTGGAACTGCAGGGTTAATTAATATATCACGACTTTGGCTTACGTTATTATTTCTAGCAGAAAAACTAACTTACATAAAACTTATTTTGATAGCTCATTATAAAGGCAATAAAATCACCTCTCTAACGACATATCAACAAACCCCATCAACTTAACCGTTACCGAGCTGTGCTCGTGTGAAGATGAAATCAATCGATTGAAAATACCAAATTTCAATTTTGAGTGCAAATTTCTCAGAATTTCGCGTAAGAAATGAATTTTTTTTTTGATCAATTTTGTAATTTATTCAATTTTCTTTTCAATAACACCAAAAACATAAACATATCTTAAAAAATAAAAAAGTTGGCTGTACTAAAAAAATAATACTTAGAAAACATGATACTGCAGAATTAATTGTTTTGTTATTATTTATCGTTATTTTTAATAAGTATAATTTTTTTAGTACAGCCAGCTTTTTTATTTTTAAGGATATGCTTATGTTTTTGGTGTCATTAAAAAGAAAATTGAATAAATTACAAAATTGATCTCAAAAAAAATTTTATTTACTACGCAAAATTCTGAGAAATTTGTACTCAAAGTTGAAATTTGGTAGTTTCAATCGATTGATTTCATCTTCATACGATCACAGATCGGTAACAGTTAAGTTGGTGAGCTTTGTTGATATACCGTTAGAAAGGTGATTTTATTGCCTTTGAAATGAGCTATCAAAATAAGTTTTATGTAAGTAGTTTTTCGGCTAGAAACAATAACGTGAATCAAAGTCGTGAAATATTAATTAATCGTGTAGCTCCTAAGAGTGTGAAAATAGACCCCTCCCCCCTAACACACGATTTTTTGCTCAGCTCGACATAACCTTTCAGGGACACCCTGTATATAAAAACATCAGGTAATAAGACACCATACACATTCATTTTGAATTATTTTCATTGACTCGGAAAATGCATGAAAGAAAGATATTGTAAAAATCATTTTATAAGGACTTTTTTTCTTCTCCCCCCTAATTTTGATCCTGCCTACACCCTTGCCATCAAATCACGCTTTCTCATATAATTTTCTAAAAAAGACGATCTTATATAAACGATTTTGTATTGATTAAATATTAAATATGTATATATAAGCTAAATTCAATCAACACTTTCGCACACATACAAACATATGTACACACACGCATACGCTCTCTACACCAACGCATATATCCACATAAGAGAATATTATATGCGTCAAACAAACAAAATATATGCTGCATAAATTTCCAAAACTTTACTTTACATAAGTTTTATTTTCAATTTTAGTTCATTGAAAAGAACAAAACTCAACTTTATAAAATTTACTTCATACAACTTTCGGTAAAAATAAACTTTAAGAAAAAAAAAAAAATGCCAAACAATATTAATTATAAATTTATTTTAAAAACTAGGCTAATGAAGAAATAATAAACAAAAAAAAAAAAAAAAAAAAGCAGCAAAGCTGACCAGAAGGCAAGAAAAAAAGCTAAACTAATTAATAAATTGTTCGTGTGTGTGTGTATTTGTAATGAAAAGGGAACAAAATAAAAAAAAAAAAATACACAAAAAAAACATTTTTCTTGAATTAGTGTGTGCATTTTATTGTAAGCGACAGTTCTAGAGAACAGTGGCAACATTTGGAACAACAACAGTACAAAAATTGTTGTAACAAAAATTTTATAAAATTAAATTCCTTTGAGCTTTTAAAAATTTCCTATGGGTTGGGTTCAAAATTGCTCGTTTACGAAATATCTTTGATAAAATTACCCATTACAAAATTTTCCTTTTGTAAAATTGTCTTTTACAAAATTTCATCTACACATAATTTCCTCGTACAAATTTTAGCTTTACAAAACTATACAAAAGCAAATTAAAAAAAAAATATGTTGCTACTGTGAAGCAGGGCTTATATTGGCTTTACTGTAAAAGGGCCAAAATTTATATAAAAATAGGGCCAATTTGACATTAATAGGGCTTAAAGATTTAAAAATTGTAACTCAATATCAGAGACCGTACCAATTATGCATTTTATAATAAAAAGCAAAAAATAATAATTATATTTTGACTTTTAAAATTTGGAGCAAAAAGGAATAATTATTTGTAGTTTTTATTTGTTAGGGCAAAAATAAAAAGCAAAATCTAACCGATAATTTTTTGAGCACTAAATAACTGGTAAGTTTTGATTTTTATTTTTTAAGACCACAATGAAAAGCAAAATCAGACCGATATTTTGTTGAGCACTAAATAACTGGTAAGTTTAGATTTTTATTTTTTAAGACAAAAATAAAAAGCATAATGTGGATCTAAGGTTACGGTTGAACCAAAGTTTTACTAATTTTAAGGCAGGAAATGCACGCTCCACGCATGATGTCGATGATGATGATGACTCATTTAGAACTGTAATTTAAATGATTAAATGAAATCACTTCCATCTTAAATCAAAAATTCTGGGTGAATGTGATATAGTTTCAGGTTGTTCTTTCAAAATATTTTATTTCATGCTTTGTTTGTAAAAGTCAAAAAGTCGCCAAAAATAATCTATAGATAAAGTGTTTCTAAAAGAAAATTTTTAACAAAAACATTATTCTGATAAGTCAATCCTAAATTTGATAAATAAAAATAAAAATTGTAAAGCTTTTCCACAAAAACCACACACCAGATATTTCCATCTTGAAATAGTCGTAGAATGTCAGAAATGAATAAGCAATTTAATGAAGACTCTCCGTTAAGTCTTGCATGAAGTCTAATTAATGAAGCGGGACCAGGGTTCACTCTTTTCATCTAAACTCAACTTGGCAAATAAACTAAGCTTGTTGAAATTACTAAAAAGTATGCTCTTAATGGGACAATGACTGTATTTAACAAAACTTGTTTTACTGAGAACAATTTTAAAGGCGTAGGAAATCTCGCCTTTTTTTTTTTGCATACGAAATTGGGGTGAATGAAATAAAAAATGAATGGGAAATTCAAAAGAAAAATCACCGAAAAAATTGGACAACTTTGCACATAAGTATTTTAACGAAATTTCGCTTTTTGCTGAGGGTTTTTTTTTAAACAAAAATCACCTACTTTTTTGGATGAAGTTTCGCTTTCTGTTTTTAACTGATAGTTCACATTGACTACTAGTGAAATGTTAATTATAACTCTTTTTTATTTTTATCACTTGATCCTTATGTTTTTTAAAAATTTTAAATAATTAACTTAAATCGGTCGTGGGCTACCCGTCACCTCTCTCCCCGCGGTTGTCTTACCTTTACATGATCACTAAAAGATAACTTGTTCTTTCTCCAGATATTTCTATTTACGAAATAAATCAAAGATAGCTTATTGGCTTCCAGAAATTACAAACGAAAAAAATTACAAAAAACCCGAAATTTTCCTACACGATCGGGCTTAATTCGTCGAAAAACAATTACCAAAATTTCTACCGATTATGTCATTTTTTCAGATGTTTGTACCAATAAAATTAGGATCTTAGCTTGTAATTTAGGGCCGAAAAAAAATCGGGCATTTTCGCCAAATTAAAAATAAAAAAACGCCCGAATTTTTGTTCACCGAAAAGTTAAGAAATTTCAAATTCATTACGATAAAATGGTTCGCTCTTTTACGGAAGCTAAAAGAATATTGTTCCGTAAAAGAGCAAATCATTTTATCATAAAAAAAAACAAAATCTGAACCTTATCCGTACATAATGTCCATGGACCCCTTGTTCATGAATTACATCAAAAAACAAATAAAATTAATGAAATCTTTGCAGATATTTTTACAGGGGAATATTCATTTACTACTCAAATCTGTTCTTTTATACTTTGATTATCTTATTTGGAAATATAGACCGAAAAAGTGCTGAAAACTTTGGTCGTAATTTCCATTTTCTTTCGGGTCTTATTTCCAAACCATTCGCGCATTATTTCTTTCTTTCGGGCTCAATTGCCATTTCAAATTCAGGCGTTTTTTCCGAAATTTAATGCTTCCAAAATTTCGGGCTTTTTTGCCATTTTTTTTCGGGCGTAAGTTCTAGAAGCCTTATTAGCAACCTTAGCAACAATATTTTCAATTTAGAAGCAAAACCTTTTGTGACGGCGGATATTGGTTGTTTCATTTTATTTTTGTCAAGCACTACAATGCCGCCGAATTGCATTTTGGAACATTTTTCCAAAAAAATGTTGAAAATTTTTTCGTTTTTATTGTGTAAAAATTTTTTATTCTTTTCGTTTGGGGGATTTTTCATTTTATTTTTTCGCCGATTTTTCTTTGGCATTATGAAATCATATACATTAACCAGTAAACTTTTCTTTTAAAAGATTCCGATTTTTTTTTCGGTAGAATTTTTCAAAAGGGCCTAAAATGAATAAGAAGGGCCTCGAGGCTTTTGAAATGAAAAAGGGCCCAAAAAAGCCCTAAAAGCCCCCAAATATCATCCCTGCTGTGAAGCAGCGCGCGCTTCAAATGACAATTTTCTAAAGGAAATATTCACAAAAGGGAAGTTTTATTAAGGCTATATAAGTTTAAAAAGGTTGAATTTTTGGAGAAAGGGAAATATTGTGAGGGTGAATTTCGCAGCGCGCATTTCGTTAAAGGTACATTTTGACGCGCTCTCCCATTTCAAACACAGCTCCAAGCTTTAGCTGTTCATCAACACAAAGAGTGTGGCTTGGATTAAGCTTTTGATTGTTTTGATTTTATTTGCGCTTTATTTTTCTTAGAACAAAAAAAAAAAACATATACCTATACTTTAATTTGTGCTTTTTCAAGTTTTCTCCCACCGTGCTGACGATTCATCATCATCAACATCAACATCAACGCTTCAATTTTTTTTTTTTTTTTTTAATAACTATGCTTTAAAATTTTGTTAGAATGCGTGGTTGTTTGAAATGTTGTTGGTGTGTTCTTTTTTTTTATTATTCTGCTGTTTTATTTGTTTGAATCGTTTAAGTTTTGTTGCTGTTGTTGTTGTTGCTTTGGTGCTATTGCTGCTGCGTGTATATTTTTAAAATTTGACCTATTTTCATTATCAAGCGCAAGATTATTCTAAACAATGAAATTTATATCTACACAAACACACAGACGTACATAGCGACACATGTATGTATGTTTGAACGTCTGTCAATACAAATATACCTATATGTGCGTGCATGTTTTGTGTGAGATATATGTAAGCTTGTGTATATATAAATGTTTGTCATGCGTGTGCAGTGTTGATAGAGCACATTGCGCAGCTTTTGCAGTTAATATAATATTATGTTGTTGTTGTTGTTCTTGTCATAGTAACCGGTATCTAATACTAAATAATTGACGCACAGAAATACGCGCACACTGCAAGTGGGCATATATATATCAAAAGTTGTCAAAGCTGTTGAAGAAAAATTTGAGAAAAAAAAAAATAAAGTAAAGTAAACCCAGACATATACAAACAGACGCACAAAATTACATTTTATCAACATACATACGGCTGAATTATGATTGAGTTTAATTAAATGATTTTAAGACGTCTGCCATAGTACAACAGCAAAAGCTTTTGAGTGCATTTGTATATGGTATATTTTTTATAATTAGTTGTAAATATAAAATTTTTCAGCTTTTAAATTATGGACAGTTGCTTACTAATAGCTTAAAATAGGAAAAGCTTTCAAAAAACATTAATTGTTATATCATATACACATTAACAGATTAATTAAAGGAAGTAAAGGAATTCAAAAATTTTTGAGTTTTTCAACTCTCGACAGTTGAGCTTTGACTAAAAACAGAAAAAGCTTTTAACACACTTTAATTGTTTAATAGTATACACCATATATTTTCATGGATTCATTAAGGACAGTAAAGAAATTTTAATTTTTTGAGCATATTGACTGTCGAACGTTGAGCTTTAGCTAAGAAAAGCTTTTAAAAAACTTTGATTGCTTATGCCGTTGTTATGCTAGGCAAACATATTTGGTGACTTTTTTTTGTTTTTTTGTGTTTTATACGCATAAAATGAGAAATAAGCTTTTCGCTCGTATGCGTAAGACACTAACAACAAAAAAGCTCACCAAACATATTTGCCTAGCATAACCACGGCATTAACAGCATTAATTTATTTTTTCACTGATGATGTATACACTGGAAAAAAAAATTGAACAAATTTTAAAAAGAAAATTTTACTTGTTTTAGCGCCAAGGTTTCACCAAAGTGAAATTTGTCTTTGAAAGAAAACAAAATATTTTTTTTTGGAAACAAAATGAATGTACTGAAAAAATATACTTTTCACCTGGAATGTATTCCGAAGTTAATGGAACTGTAACGGGTTGTTTGGGTATACACTAGAGGACAATGTGCTGACTTAGGGGGGGAAAACAAAAACGGGAAAATTTTCTGACTTTCTCCAGTTTTTTGCTCTGGATATATATCTCTTAAACTAAGCATATTTTGTGTGCCACAGTACATGTCAAAGTTGAAGAACAATAAAATTCCTAAAAGTTCGTTGGCAAATCAGATTTAATCCAGGCCTAATAGTAACAGAGATACAGCCGATCAAAGTTAAAACAAAATTTTTTAAATGTATGAAATAGCATTACTATTTATTACCATTATTTCAATGTTTTACCAGTCATTGAGCTGTCGAGTGAAGAAGATGAAGAAGTAAACTTCGGCATTGATGGTGAATTCCTGCTGCATAGAGTTGTTTTGACCCAGTCAAGTGAAGCCACATTTCGAAAAGTCTGCCAAAACTACGTGGATCACATCCAAAGGCACTTTGGGAGCAATGCCATGGTGGTTTTGATGGTTATTCTGTTGGGATAACCTACTGAAGTCCGCTGAACGTTATCGGCGTTCCTTGCTTCACTCCTCAACAAAGTTTTTCTTTTCCAAGACAACTTCGATCAAACACGATTTCACAGGCGAAATTTCTGAAGAGTGAAATGGAAGCCAGGGGAATCAAGACATAAATCTTCTGGTGCTTTTCACTGCTTTGGGTTCTTCCAAAAATAACATTTATTTCCAGAAGAGTAGAAATTTCTACCAACGATGCCAACCAGACGAACTTCATAACTATGTTGAAGAGTGAAATGGAAGCCAGGGGGGTCCAGGGGGATCCAAGCTAAGCAGGCTGAGACTGCTGTCTTATGTATGATAGTTTCGTCATAACAGGGGCAGACATAGATCTTCTGGTGCTTCTCACTGCTTTGGGTTCTTCCAAAAATAACATTTATTTCCAGAAGAGTGGAAAGGGTCACAGCCCACCTGCTCTATATTCATCTAGCTTGTTCAAGCATGAACCACAGAAAATTCTTTTCCTGCATGCGATAAGTGGGTGTGATACCACCTCAGCACCTCCTTTGGTATTGGAAGAAATAAGGTGCTGCAGATGAATAGCTTTTCTGAGATAATGGCGATTTTTAAAGATCCTGAGGCAACTCCAACTTAATTCGCTGAAGTTGGAGAAATTTTTTGTGAAATTGTATGGAGGGGCCATTGAAATCAACTATCTCAAAGGCCTGAGATATCGCATTTTTCCCAAAACTAACCAGAGACGCCACTCATTTAGGACGTACTGGCAAGACCAGGCGTGGATGGGAAGCCAAGGCAGCCATCAGAAGTTGCCATTTGCATGGGGATGGCAGCTTACCAAACGAGGTGGGTTTTTTCATGATCTTTATCAATATTTGTGTCATACTTTAGTAGCGCATTTTCATTCTTAAGCACAGTCACAACTAGGTGCTATCTAGGTGCTATCTAATTTGTTTACAGGTGTGGTTCGTATCACCACAAAGATAGACGCTGCCCCAGAACAGCTGCTCAACATTATCAGTTGCAAGTGCATGGCTGGTTGTGCCACTACAGGCTGCAGCTGTAAAAAGGCACAGCATGCGAAAAATCTCCTTATCCTTACATCAAGAAATTCAACACTGATGACGAGGTTGTGGAACCCATTGAACTTACCCTATTTTCCCTATTTAAGGACGTGTCCATGGACATTGACTACGACAACGACGACGCGGAAGTCCGGCAGCCCCCAAGCGCTACAAGATTTTCGCAGCCTAAAATGATCTGCCTGCAATCAATTATAAATAAATAAAGAATAACTGTGCTTACTTACTATTATTGTATTAATATTTTTAAGTTTATGATCCACTTGCATTGAGGTTCAAGTAAGTATTAATAGATATTCATATTAAATTGATGACCAGGCACGAAAATGTGGGAATATGTCCTCGAGTTTAAAAATTTCAAATATTCTTCCTAGTATATTCCCCAAACCCTAAAAGTAGTGTACCGCGAAGGTAGAGCTCCGAAGATAACAGCTTATGCAGACGATCTAAGCATAATTATAGTGGGGGAAATGTCTAACAACAGTTTAATAACAAAGTTCAATAATGGAGAGCACACTCAGGAAGGTGTTGTTCAGATGGACTAGCTCAGTCGACCTTAGCATCAACGTCGAGAAAACAGATCTGGTTCTATTTACGAAAAGCTACAAGATACCGCCGTGGATACCACCGAAAATAAACAATATACACCTCACCCCGAAAACCCATACGATTTATCTAGGAGTGGTCCTGGACAGCAAACTATCATGGCGAGCTAATGTCATTGAGAGAAAGAAGAAAGCCACTAATGCGCTATACGCATCCAAGAAGATGCTGGGCAGCACTTGGGGTCACTCACCCTCTTTGATGCATTGCATCTATGTAACGGTAGTTCATCCAATTCTACTCTATGGAATTATCGTATGGTGGCCGGCGGTGGAAAAGTCAACATATCTTAAACACCTGGAGAAAACACAATGGCAGACAATGATCTGCATAATAGGGGCGCTGAAATCAACTCCAACGAAAGCGCTAGAAATAATTGTATATATAGACCCCTTAGACATACACGCAAAACTCATAGTCGGGAAAACGACACAGCACCTTACGGCGGCAAATAATATGCACAAACAAAGGTTTGGGCACAGCAAAAGCGGCAGTTTGCTGTGCAGAACCAGCGATAAGTCAGCCTTACAAACTACCGGACCACTGCAGAATCTTCCAGGCAGAAGTATTTGCCATAAGGAAGGCCGTAGAGACTGCCCTTAACATAGACACACATCACTCCAATATTAACATCTTTGTAGACAGCCAAGCGGCGATCAAATCCATGTGCTTCGCTACCATCAGGTTCACAAATGCCCTGGGAAGCACTAGATGCACTATGCGCTTCAAAGAGAGTGCACATCTACTGGGTTCCAAGCCACCGGGGCATTGACGGAAATAAAAAGGCGGATATACTAGCAGAGGACAGTGCCGGGCTGGGATCAGAGTCCATACAACAACATGTACCTATCCCACTACAAGAGCTGTACAGAAACCTCAAAGATAGGGCCGCACAGGCAGTGAGTCGTAGATGGAGAGGTACGACAAGATGCAGAATCTCAAAAATCATGTGTGATACATGATGCAATAAACGGACTTTGTTCATTCTAGCAGGACCACGCAGAGAATGCAGGACACTGTTGGGTGTCCTCACGGGTCACTGCATGGCGGTAGCTCACGCGAAGAAGATGGGCATCACAACTGTAGGACAACTGTAGGAAGTGAAAGGAACCTGACACGGCTGAAACCCTGGAACACCTACTATGCACATGCACCGCTCTACTTAGATCGAGACTGAAAAACTTAGGTGCACCGACGTTTCCGTCACTACAACATGTGGCCAAAATCTCTCTAAAAATCCTACCTAGAGTCGTGAATTCAGCGCAAATCTTTACCGACTTTAAATAACTCCCTACAAGCTCCTTACAACCGGCACCAGTAAGAATCAGAATTGGTCTATGTGAGCCTCCGCCAGGAAGCGACCGGATTAACCTAACCTTACCTACCACCAAACAATTCGTTAAAGTTCCATTAACTTTGGAATACTTTCCAGTCAACTGGAACTGGTCAACTAAGCTAGTAGTTATTTGAGAACTCAACAATTTTTTTTAAACTGAATATATCAAAAAATTTTATTCATGTTCAAGTCAGTATTATTGTGTTCACGTAAATTTGACGTGTTAATTTTAGATACTAAGTAACAAAGGGTTAACAAAAATGTTTTATTATATTCAATTTGAAAGATAAAGAGCGGTAATCGAACCAGGGCCTCTCGACTACTAGTCTGTCAGTATTACTGCGCACCAGCTCTGCTGTTATCTAATAACAAAATCATTACAAAAAAAAAAAAAGTTAAATTATTTTTAAATATTATTATGTTGGAAATTTTACTATTAAAATTTTTTTCTAATTCGTTTGATTATTATAAATATATCAATTTCTTTCTGAATATAAAAAAATAAATTTAAAAGTTATTCCAAAAAGCGTTGGATAAATAAACATTCTCACTATACTGGTTTGGGTGAGCTTATAAAGCTCAAATTAAATATGCTAGACGTATGTTACAGCTGCTGAAATAATGCATGGAACACATTGGTTACCGAGCCTATACGAACGAGATTTAATTCCCGAAGTTGAAATCAGCGAGGAATGCCATGGTTATGCTAGATGAGCTCTTTTATTGTGAGTGTTTTACGCTCATACCAGAAAAGCTTAAGCTCATCAAACATGTTTGCCTAGCATAACCACAACATAACAGGCGCACTCCCCAACAAACAAAAGCTCTCGTTATTGCGTTCTCTGATCGAAAGCGTTAACTTTATAAAAGTCGGCTTAAATAAGCGCCGATTTTAGAGGCTTTAGGTTCATAAAGAAAATTATGTATTTATGATAATAAAACACATTAGAAAAAAATTAAAATAATAAGACTTCCAATTTAATAATATACAGCTATGTGCAGCTAATTAGGGACACTAAATAAAGTTGAATTTGTTCCATAATATTGTTATTTTTAAGACAAAAAATATTGAAAGTTGCTTGATACTTTCTTCAGAGATTCATTGCCCCTCTATGAGAACCTTTAAATTTCTAGTTTTCAACCAATATTTTCCAAATTAAAAAAAAAACAAACATGAAAATGAACTCAAACAAGTCGGGCAGATAACACTATACAACACGAAAAAAAACCCGTGGGGTTTTATCACTTTTTTTATTCACAATATTTCCTCTTTGGGGGGGGGGGGGGGGCAGGGGGCAGGAGAGAGTTAAAATGTACGACAGACCTCCATTATTTTGTCAAGTGTAACATTTTTCTCTTTTGGACCTATCCCCACCGACCCCTCCTTAGGAGGGCTTAGGAGGAATTTTTATTAGCTCTATAGACTCTTTAGACAAAAGCCGTTACATTTTCGGCAATTGGGTTCCATTGAAACTTTTTTGAGTTTAGTTGACTCCTTGGACAAACAGTTTTTGACAAATAGTTGCCATTCTTAATACTTTTGGTACTGTTGGGTCACTAAAACTCTTTTGGTTTTGTGGACTCTTTGGACAAAGATCTTGGTTTTTCCTTACATATATGTTACACTTTCAATATTTTTTTAATTACTTTGGTCATTGGAACTTTTTTTGGGTTAAGTGGACTCCTATGACAAAATTCTAGGGTGTTTTGACAAAAAGGTCCCACTTGCACATTTAGGTTCCACTTGGACTATTTTTTGAACTGCTTGGGTCATTGCAACTTTTTTGAGTTTTGTAGACTCCTTATAACAAACCTTTTTTGACAAAAAGGTTCCGCTTGGACAAATAGGTTCCAATTTCAATATTTTTTTAAATTACTTTGGTAATTGGAACTTTTTTGGATTATGTGGACTCCTTTCGCAAAAATCTAGGGTGTTTTGACAAAAAGGTTCCACTTGCACATCAGAGATCTGCAACGAGTCACGTTTTTGCGACTTATAGTGATTCATGCAAAACCGAGTTGTAGTGCGTGCACTTCAAACAAAAACCACCACTACTACTCGAAGCACTCTTGCTACAGAAAGAAAATCATAGTTCAATGTTTGATTCGTCAATCGAACGTCAAAGTCTACCAAATACTCTGCAACATCAAAGAACTTGTTATAAATCATACCGAAAACCCATAGCTCAAACAAAGTACTCATAGCTCAAGCTAAAGTCCCATAGTTCATTAAGAATGCGTGCGAATTTTTCCAGTCAAACGCAGTGGCTGTTTTTGAACTTACGCTCGCTGTTAGAAGAGAAGCAGGGTTACCATAGAATTTTTTATAACGAAATACATTTAATTGGATTTTAAGATGCAGTAAACACTTTTTTATAGAATTTCGCTGTGCGTTTCACGAAATGGTGTAAAAGTAAAATAACACACCTTGTATATAAAGGGAACTTCTCCAAAAGAAATAATAAAAATAAATTTCAATTTAATAAAGTTTGTTTATTTAAATTCAGCAAAATAATTATATAAGTAACTTCACGTATATTCACATAAAAAAAAGAAAATACATTCCGTTACTGTAGCAATATTGTCCATTTCAATAATACTTTTGAAAATTATATATCATTTCTGTTCATAATATTTATATAATAATTTATTAACTTACTTATTTAGCTTTGTTCCGTTTAAAAAATGAGACACACTTCACTTCAACAAATTATAATAAAACAGAAGCGTTGACCTTCATTTCGTACCGTTATAGGAAGTGTTACCATATAGTCAATAGCATTAGAACAATTCAATAATAGCATTTATCAAACTAAAATTCTTAATTTATACCAGAGCTGGTAACCCTGAAAAACACATAATTCCTTTGAAGTGCTTGTGCATGTTGTTCACAACATGTTGTACTTATTGAAATGAAGTTAGAATCATACCGACTACGTTCGACTGTGAGTCAGAGTATGACTCTTGAAGCATTGGATTTAAGTTGCGTGTTATGAATGCTTCAACATTTTTGATAAGTCTGAATATGAAGTAGAAGCCAAATTAATGCGTATATACTCGAGTCAACTATGTTTATAATGACTTGCTGCAGATCTCTGTTGCACATTTAGGTTCCACTTGGACTAGTTTTTGACTGCTAGGGTCATTGGAACTTTTTTGAGTTTTGTAATCTTCTTATACAAACAAACCTTTTTTGACAAATGAGTTTCGCTTGGAAAAATAGGTTCCACTTTCAATATTTTTTTAAATTACTTTGGTCATTGGAACTTTTTTGGATTATGTGGACTCCTTTGGCAAAAATCTAGGGTGTTTTGACAAAAAGGTTCCATTTGCACATTTAGGTTCCACTTGGACTAGTTTTTGACTGCTAGGGTCATTGCAACTTTTTTGAGTTTTGTAATCTTCTTATACAAACAAACCTTTTTTGACAAATTTGTTTCGCTTGGACATATAGGTTCCACTTTCAATATTTTTGAAACTAGTTGCGCCACTTGATTTTTTTGGGTTGGTTTATTCCTTAGACAAAAATATAAAGGTTATATGGACAATAGGTTCCACTTGGATTAATTATGGTACTAGTGGGACAATGTATCTTTTATTTGGGTTTTGTGGTCTTCTTGGACAAAAATCTTGAATTTTTGACAAATAGGTTCCACGTTGACACGTAGGGTTTGTGTCAACTTGCACTTTTGAAACTAATTAGGTAATAGGTCAAAAATTCATAATTTTTGCAAGAACTTCACTTATCCCATTAAAATAAGGATGTCCCAATTATTACCAAAAATATTACAAGTGGAACTTATTTGTGAAAAATTCAATATTTGTGTTCAAGGAGTTCACTTAACCGAATAAAGTTCCAGTCACTCAACTTGTTTTAAAAATAGTCTAAGTGGAACCTATTTGCCCAAGTGTATCTATTTTATAAAAAATATTGTCCAAGCCAATACATTAAGCGCAAAAATTCAAATATCCCAACTAGCTGCCAAAATTTAAAAGTGGAATCCATTTAATCAAGTGGAACCTATGTGCCAAGAAAAATTTTATTCAAAGAGTACACTACACCCAAAAAATTCCAATGACCCAACTAGTCCAAAAAATATTGCAATTAGAATCAATCTGTCCAAGTGGAACGTATTTGACAAAAAAATTTACAGATTTTGGTCCAAGAAGTCCATTGAACCCAACAAAGTTCCAATGACCCGAGTATACTTATTTGCCGAAAACATTTTATTCTAGGAGTCCACTAAATCCAAAAAGTCCCAGTGACCTAACAAGTTCCAAAAATACTTCAATTGGAACGTTTTTGTGCAAATAGAAAGTTTTTGTCAAAAAATTTAACTTTTTTGAGTCCAATAAGTCCAGAGAACCTAAAAAAGTTCCAACAACCCAACTAGTACCATATATAAGCCATGTGGAACCTAGATCTTTGTCCACAGTCTACAGAAATCATAAAAGTTGCAACGGATTCTAAATTTTTCAGATTTCATTCCTGCCTTTCATTTTCGTGAGCGGTTCACATGAGCTGTCTCATGAGCATTAAAAGTCCCATCTACGTTCTCGTCCACGAGCGCGTATGTTTTGGTAGGCTCACGTACGTAATGAGATCTCAATTATAAGTCTCACCAAAACGTACGCGCTCGTGGACGAGAGCGATAAAATATTATCTTGGGTACACGTCCGCGAGCGCGTACGATTACTTGTGTAACTTTTTGAATCGTACGCTCATAAATGTACGCGAGCGGACCTTTCCCTACCCTGGTTTTTTACTTTTGAAAATGAAAATGTATCTGTAACAGAAAAATTTCAATTCAGCATAAAATTTGAAAACTTGGCAAAGTTACTTCGAGAGAGGTACTTCGCTTAAAATCAATTATATGTAAAATTTAATAAAATGTAAAAATGTAAAATGTAAAATAATATAAATGAAAAATTGAAAAAAAAATCATAATTTTAGGATGGAAGATAGTGATAAAAAAAGTATTTTAATTTCAAACCCTTCTTAAAAATTGTGTATGGTATAAATTAAGAGTATAAATATAAAATATTTTTATCATATCAGTTTATGCATATAAAATAAAGCACACAATTTACCTATGGAAGTCATAATTTTGTAGAGTTAATTTTGTGTTATTGTTCAATTTTTGTTTGCCAATCGAATGCATATAAAAATTTGGAAAAAATTTTCACTTCGTCCTTGATCGAAATTTTGGAAGCCAATTAAAGTGGTTTTGTGTGGAGTAGACATTGGTGTTGATTATTTTGTGTGAATTTGTTATTTTTAAATAAACAATTTTAAAGAATTTTGTTTAATTTTGTTGTTCTAAAAAGTTTTTTTGACACATTTATTTTCAATTTTGTTTCAGTCATTTTGTAAAAATCCAAAATATTTTAAATTTTAGGTAAATTGCGCCTAAGCTGTTGGGGGGGAAAATAGAGAAAGAAAAGACAATGTTTAATGCTAGAGAAAGAGAGACAAAAATTATACTAACTGCAAATGGGCAAACGTGATTTTTTTCTATAATAACAGTTATAGTTATTATAGTGTACGTTACTGTTGTTATTGCATTTGCTACATTTTGTTGTATTTGTATTTGAATTTGTATTTGCATTTGTATTTGTATTTGTTATTAAATCACTTGATTCTTGCTCTTTTTTACTTTCATGACTATCTGCAACATTTGCGTTGTTTTTGTTACTGCCGTCAATAGCCGAACTTTCATCAACATTGTAACTGCAACATGTTGCATTTGTTGTTGCGTTGCTGTTGTGCTGCTGAATTGTTGCATAATTGCTGCCACCATTATTGCAGCTGTTGCTGCTGCCAACAGCTGTTGTTGTTGTGCTTTTCTTGAGCAGCGTTTTGTTGAGCGGTGTTTTAATAATAGCGGGCGGTGAAGCTGGCGCTGTTAGTCTTGTTGCAGCCACTTGCTCATCATCATTGCTGTTGCTATTATTGTTGTTGCTGTCCTCGTGTCCACAATTGTTTAGATTGTTGCTTTCGTTGTGTATTTCATAATGTTTACCATTTTGTTTAAAATTCAGCTGATTGTTTTCACCAACAACACAACCAATGCCATCGACAACAACAGCGGTGGCCAATGTTGCTGCATCATCAGCTTTTAATTGTGTTGCTTCTTTGTTGCTCAGCTGCTGTTTGAGTACTGTTACATTTGTTGTTGCTTTTGTAGCATTACTTGTTAGATTTATGCCAATTTCATTGATGGTTGTTTGACCAATTTCACCAGGACTCAAATTATTGACATTCATTGGAATGTTGTTTGAGTGTTTCTTGATGTTTCGTCAGGCTTTAAGTTGGTGGCCAGCCCAAATAGTGGTGGCGTGGTATGAATGATTTTTTGGACGACATTTTTTGAAAAGATCATACATAAATTTTAGGTTAAAAAGCAAACTTTTTTATTTTAGACCAGTTGTATGTTCAATATTCTTTTTTGTTTCAAATTGGTGATTGCTTAACACATTAGAGCAGATTTTCTTTATTGGGCAATGGTTTTGTAAGTTTTATGCATTATTTTGCTATACAACTCACTGTTTAGACCAGTTGTGTTATACATATTTTCTGACATTATACAAGCCCTTTTATACTTGTATATAAAAACAATTTTTGTTACCTTTTTACATTTTTTAAACTTTGCCGATCGCTGCTCACATTTTAGACCAGTTTTACTATACCAGTCTATATAGTGTTTATTTTATTAACTTTTAAACTCTTAGTATTTTTTTGTTGGTGTGATATTGTTTGCGGAATATTTTGTTATTATCACTTTTAGACCAGTTTTATTAAAACTCGGAGCTCTCTATATCGACCAGTTTCTTTGAAAGTTTATAAATTGTATCCTTATTCATTTTGTGAAAAATCTTGCTTTTTATAAGAAAAATTTTAGATCAATTTTATAAAATTGAGCTTATTGTGTAGGAACTGCATTTTAAGTGCAGTTTTCATATTGTTTCCTTACACATTCTTTTCTTTTTTGTTAGCATACATTTTAGACCAGTTTTGTTCAGACACTGCTCACCACTTTGCTTTCTTTAGCGCTCGATAACCCCTTATTTTTACTAACACAAAATATTAGACCAGTTTTGTTTTAATTTGTCAATATATATTGCTCATTGTGCTTTCTGTATTGCTGTGTTAAACCTTAGTTTTACTTTTGTTAAATATTAGACCAGTTTTGTTTTACTTTCAGCACACTGGTGCTCATAGGTTTTACTATTCAGTTAAATTTTGTACATGGCTTAAATTTTGCTAGCAAATATTTAGAGCAATGTTGTTAGACTTTCCTACTCACTGTTTAGACCAGTTGCATTATCCTTTGCTTATACAGAGTTCAATGTGTGCTATTAGCTCCTTTCAGCTTGATTTAAAGCTTTATGTCGATATTAATTCTTAGACCAGCTTTTTTAACCTTAACTGTTTAGACCAGTTGCATTATCCTTTGCTTATACAGTGTTCAACGTGTGCACTATTCACTTTGTTCAGCTTGAGATCAAGCTTTCTTCCGATATTAATTATTAGACCAGTTTTTTTAACCTTAACTTACTGTTTTCACCAGATTTTGTAATCCTTTTAAGCTTTGTTCAAACTTAGTATAGCTTTGTTAAGCACTTTTCTGAGCAGAGCTTTATTAGTATGATTATTTATTTTAGACCAGTTTTTAGACCAGTTTACATTTTTAAACAAAATTGTTTTTTATAAAATATTTATACCAGTTTTAAAATAATAGTTCTAAGCTCTTTCAAATGTTTTTTCTCTTAACTTCTTTGAGTATTTAATGTCTGCAACTTTTCACGCATAGTTCTCGTTTCGTTTTCAAAAGCTCTCGTAATATTGCAAAGCTTTTATTGAATTTCGTCACTAAATATAGTTTTATTCACATATTACAAAAGCTTTGCCATTATTTTTGATTTTAATAACTTTTTTATACGTGTTCTTGCTTGATTTTTGAAGCAAACACCAATTTTTCTTTTTTGCATACTCGCTTAATTAAGCACATCCGTGCATTTCGATATTTTAGTTTTCTTGTAACTCTTCCATAAAAGTAAGACACATAAATTTTTTTAAATCAATTTTTCAAAGCTTTCAGGTATTCTGCCTATATTGTTGAAATTTAAAAGTTTTTAGAATTGCTTTGATTTAGACTGGTGTTGCTCTGGTGTTGTTAAGTTTTTTTGAGTAGCTCTGCACCAAATTCGTTGCACAGACTTTTTTTAAAAAAAAAAGGATTTTTCATAAAATTTTATTTATGAAGCATGTTTTGCTTCTCAATGTGTTTGAAAAATGTTTGCTCACTTTATTACCACCAACGTTTCAGAGCTTTAATAAATGCATTGAAATGATTGTTAAAAAAGCTTTTTCACTGAGTTTTCTGTAAAATTGTTCACTGAGTTTTATAGTTCAAAAATTAAGTGTTGTGTTAAGCTTTACATAAAATGTTTTTATTTTTTTTTATAACCTGCAGCTTTTCACATTTTAAGTTTTTTACGATTATTGTTGTTTTTTACCATTTTGAAGTTTTTTAACAAATTCAATCTGTAGAAGTTAAACAAATAATTCTGCACATCCTTGAGCAGAAATTTTAAGCGTCTCAAAAGCTGGCGAAACTTTCTAAGTTTTAACATTTTTCACAAGTTTTAAGCTTTAAGTATAATGTTCAAAAAGCTTAGAAAAAATCAAGTTTTACATGCAGCAAGCATCTTTGAAGCAAAGAATTGATAACTGAAAAACTTTTATGCAGTTTTTTATCAAATTCTGATATGAGGCACTTATTTTCTTCGAAATATTTTGAGTCTCTGTTTTTAACTGCTGCCGTGGAGTGTTTATTTTTTAAGCTTAATGGATGCTTTCTTTTGGAATGTATATTTTTAGTTTCTTAGCTTAAAAGCTTTTTTTTTTAACAACATATAACTTCACTTGTTATTGTTTTATTAATTTACACTTTTTTTTTTGTTGAAGACTTAAGTAGTTAAGTTAAAGAAATACATTTTTTAAGTCTTATTTATTTGATTATCAGTCTTTAAATAATGTGCTTGACTTATTTTTTTTTCAGCACAAATTGAAGTTTTTTTTTAGGTTTTCTTTTCAAACTTCAAACATCAATTTTCTATATGAAAAATTTATAGAAATTATCTTGGCAGAAAAGCTCTGCTGTTAGCATGTTTAAAATACTGTTTACAGCATAAATGTTGCTAAACTTCAATAAAACTTTTTAGTAAAATTTTATAAATATTGTTTGTTTTTGTAGTCTTGATGGTTATGAAAAAAAACTGGACGGAGCATTTTTAAAAATGTTTAAGATATTTAATATTAATCATTTGTTATGAGGCATAAAATTTATTAAAAACCTTCTGCAACATTTCGTGACGTTAAGCAGCGGCAACATTGAAGACAATCAACGCTTAAATAAACTTTTTTGTGTAGCTTTTTTTTATTTATATTAGTTTTAAGGATTATTTTAAGTTATCATAATTTTTTAATTTATTTTTTAGTTGAGTTTATTTTAAGTTATTTTATGCGTGTATATATATTATAATTATATGAAATTTTTTTGTAACGATTTAAATTGTTCTATTTACGTTATTTATAAATATGCATTATTTGTAAAAACTCTTTTTAAAATTAAGCTTTTTTCTAAAAATCTTACTGTTTGCTTAAAAATATTGAATTAATTTTTTTTTTGTTTAACACTAAAATGCTTGAAAATTTCAGCAAAATTTTCAGCCTAAATGCTACACTGTAAAAAAGTTTTTTTGTTAATTTATTTTGGTTTTTATATTTTTTTACATATATGTTATTGATTTTTTTTTAAACCTTTGTTAACACTTTTAAGTAATTACTTCAGTCTTTTCGGCGTTTTAATTAATGCAATTTGATTTTTTTTTTCTTACTTCAAAACATTATTTCGCGCTTAAAAAATGTTTGTTATTATTTTTTTTTTTTTTTAAGAAGACACGAACGTACCCAAGACAATGACTGCGCGTTTTACATACTTAAAAAACAGTATAAACATAAACACGTCGTACACGATTTTCCGCCAAAAGCGGTTCGGTTAAAAATTGAACTATTTCATTGTTGCAAAAAAAAAAAAACAAAAATCTATTCCAAATTATTTCTAATTGATTTAAAAAAATCAAAAGATTTAATTTTAATTTAAATTTATTCCGCGCTCAACGTGCATTCAGACGAACGGAACAAAGTGAAATGAAAGGAGTGAATGAAAGAAAGCAGCCAAGAGCCAGTTGCGAGCCGCTGCTGCTAGCCACAACGAGCAGCCGAAGCGTTGATTAGACGAGCGGCAAAAACGCACGACGCGCTATCGAGCAAGTGGTGAGCGCCAACACAGGAAAAACTAAGCACAAGCAAGCGCAACAACAAATAGAAAATAAAAAAAATAAAAAATACACAACACCAGATCATAAACTTAAGCAGCAGCTGCAACAACAAAATAATAACAAATGTTAAAGAAATATTTTAACATAAATGTTGACGACGCAGCTACAGCGACGCAAATGCAAAGAAATGCCAAGAAACTGTAACTAACAACAACAACCAAGTCAAACCAACGACTAACTATTACGTCAAAGAAAACTAAGAAACAAAAAAAAAAATTTTCTTCTAAAAGCACCGGCAACAACAATGCCAGCAACATAAGTAGCAGCAGCAGCAATGGGCGGCTTAAGCTTTTTTCACTTTTCTTTGCTGTTTCGCCTCGCTGCTGCTGCTGCTGCTTTTACTCACACACCCAACAACTATTGAAAATTTCTCATGTTATATTAACTATGTTGCGAGTATTTGGCGTCGACGCAGTTAAAAGCAGTGAGCGCAGCACAAAAGAATCTCAAATGAATGCTAATAGAAAAGCTTTCACTGCTAATATTATAGAGAGCATAGTTTAAAAAAAAAAAGCTTGTTCTTTTCAAAGCAGGAAAAGTGCAATTTTCACATAACGGTTTATTTGAAAGGGAAAATAAAAACGAGTAACAATGTTAATGAGAGTGAGAGACTCTTAATGTTAGTGAGCGAGAATATGAGTAAGTTTGAGGAGTTTAAGTAGAGAGTGTAGATTTTAAAATAGCTTATATGAAAATGTTGCAGCAACATTGATGCATTTAAGGTTAGTTGAAGAGCGGTGTGCTTTGGGAAATTAGACTTTAGATTGCAATATTTTTTTTTTTTCAATAAAATCACAAAAAAATTTAACTCAATTTTCCAGTAATAATTAATTAAGTATTTAAGATTTGTTTATATAACATTTTCAACATAATTTTAGTTACATATAAGCCGGGCAGGCTTTTGATACATGACTAAGCGCGTTTGAGCACACGGAGTATTGAGACTGCTTAAAAAAAAAAAAGAATTGAATGCAATGAACACAGTTAACCCTGCAGAAGTCGCGCGGTCTATATGTGTAATCCACTCATATTAAATTACGTGCACTCAAGTTGCATTCCCTCAATAATTTTTTTTTTTGAAAGCGCAAAAAGATTATTTATGTTCTTTTCGATTAATATTAATGAATAATATAATGATAATAGGATTTAAAAATAAATAAGCCAGAACCACTAAATTTTTAACTCTTATTTTTTAGTGTTAAAATTGCATACATGTGTAGACCGTGCGACCTATTAAGTCACATTTAGATACGCATTGGTTACGGTCAGTGCTGAGAGGTGTTGGTGAAAAAATTCCCCAATTTAGCATACAAAATAATTATTTTCCCCGTCTTTGAGATTTAGTTTTTCCGTTTTCGGATTAATATCTTTTATAAGTTTAAAAGTTTTTAAAAATTAAAATCATTTTTCCGACTTCTGGAGCAAAAAAAAAATTTAAAAAACTTGCACCAGAAAAAAATAATCCGCTGAATCGGGCAATAGCCTAAAAGTGATAAAAACTACAACAAGATGCTAGCCCAAAAATAGCGTTGCCTTGCTTTTAGTATATAGATACTAAATAAGTCGAACTATTTTGAAAAATTTGTCAATTTGAATTCAAATAAGTGGCATGAAAATCGATAAGAAATTAAATAAAAAAATTTCTGTAAGGTCCTTTCTGTATTTTTTTTTTTTAATTTCTGTAAGGTCCTTTCTGTAAGAACCTTTCTGTAAATTTCTGTAAGATCTTTTTGTAAGGTCCTGTGAAGTGATATAGCTGCGGGTAAAACAGATATATTTCAAGTGAATCAAGATATTATATTTATAAAGAAGTGATTGAATGATTAATCGTTTTCCGAATAGAATTAATTGTTTCAAAAATTATGCTCCCATTTATTCACTCGACAAGACAAAATATACATTTAATAAAAATAAGCCTTACAATTGTAACTTTCAGTGCAAAGAAAATATCAGGTTTTCAACTAAGTAATTGCGGATTTTTTTTTTTGAAAATAAAAGGCAATTTTTTCATGGAACGAAATAACTTGCAGCAACATTGCCTAGCAACATGTATTGCCCAGTTTGAGCAATGACCTTTTGCCATTTTTTTAGGCAGCATCATAATGCCACGTTCATAAAACTTCTGGTTTTTATCAGCAAAAAACTAAACCAGGTACGATTTGACATCATCATTATTATTGAAATTTTTACAATTCAAGGAATTTTGCTAAGATAGAAATAAAAAGTAATCAGATGGTGCAAGGTCAGGTCTATATGGTAGATGTGGCAAAACATCCCAACCAAGCTCAAATAATTTTTGCCGAGTGACTAAAGATGTGTGTGGCCTTGCATTGGCATGGTGGAATACAACACATTTTCGATTTGTCAATTCGGTCCGCTTTTCTTCAACTGCATTGTTCAATTTTGTTAGTTGTTCAATGTAGACATCTGAATTGATCGTTCGGTTGAGTGGTAAAAGTTCAAAGTAGACAATTTCTTTGTAATTCGACCAAACTGGTAACATAACTTTCTTTTGATGAATATCAGCTTTTGATGTTGTTTGAGCTGGTTCACCTGGCTTGCTCCACGATCTTTTCCTATTGACATTGTTGTAAACAATCCATTTTTTATCACCAGTTATCAATCGTTTTAAAATGAATCATTTTCATTACGTTTCTTGAACAAATCTCAGATGTTAATGCGTTGTGTTAAATGATTTTCTTTTAGCTCATGAGGAACCCATATATCGAGTTTTCGTACATAGCAAAATTGTTTTAAGCGATTTTCAATGCATGTATGTGAAACATGAAGCTTCTCTGCAATCTCACGTGTTGTACTGTGACGATCCGAATCGATTATTGCTTTGATTTGGTCGTCATCCACTTCAACTGGACGACCACAGCGTTTTTCATCTTTGACACTGACGTTCTTTTAAAGCTTCGTCACCATAAACAGCACATAACTTTTTGTGAGCTTGCGATGCGTTTTTTCCTTTCCGGAAATAAAAAAGAAAAATATGACGAAAATGTTCGTTTTGATTTTCCATTTTTCAACAGATGCCAAACAAAAACTACACAACCGATCAATAAATTTTTTTACTGATTGGCAGTTGAAGTACGTTGGTACTCGTCATTTGTTATCAAATAACAAAATGTGTTTGACATTTCGATTACGTCAGCAAACCTAAAAATTCAACTAAAGCCATCTATGAGTGAAATCCGCAATTACTTAGTTGCCAACCCAATATATCGTATAAGAATATTCTTTCTACTCATTTTATTACCTGGACTTTTGAACATTACTTTTTTATATCACTTACAAAACCGGCCAAAAACAATTATATTTCATAGAATTGAGGATATATTTTAAAATTTTTTTTAGGGATTACATTTCCTTCTCAATATCATACTTACAATAATAAATACAATATTTAATAATTTTTTTTTTTTAAGAATAAGACTTTCAATGGAAGGCATAAAAAAAAAATTTTAAATTGTATTTTTTTTTAACAAAGTGTATAAAATTCTGGATGCTCTCTCAACAAATATTTCTTAGAGATCTATAATCTATACCAATATCGTTTAATTTTGATTGAGAAATAATGTGTAACTTTCTCTTTATGTTAGTTCTATAAAAATAAAAAGTTTGGAGACTTCGATATCATCTGGGAAGTCAAACTTATTCAAATGTATCAAAATAAGGCGATGGAAAAATGTTTAAAAATGGCTTATTACTAGCTTTCAATTTTCCACGTTTTTAACACTGTTTTTCCCGCCAACCCGTTTTAGTTTAAAAATCCCGAAAAACGGAGAAAATCCCGCCGTCTGGCAGAACTGGTTACGATATCCCTTATTGTTTAGGTATTGTTTTACTAGAAGCAGCCTATTTAAAAAATAATTTTGCTTGGAGCTAATTAGTGGAAACTTCGAAATTAAATTTTTTTTATATTAACCCCTTAAGGCGTATATTTTTGTTTAAACAGCCTCTAAAAATCGAGGATTTTGGTAATTTGAAAAAAGCAAACGGTTAGAAATAATAGTAATGAAAAAATTCTTCCAATCTGCATTAAAAAAATCTTTAATTTTTGCTGTGGGACCAATGATAATGCTAATTTTCATGTGGAAATTAAAACAATAATTTTTTTCATATTATTTTCACGAAAATTGAATTTTTTTTTTTTTTTTTTTTTTGCCATATTACTTTTAGTCAAATAAATTGTCACAAATGGTGTACTTTTTTGTTATTTAATTCAATTTAATACTTTACTTTACTTTACACTATATTTTATCATCAATAGACAATTTATTTGACTAAAAGTAACATGGCAAAAAAAAAAAAAATTCAAATTCAATTTGAATTCTAGTGAAAATAATATATAAAAAAAGTTATAAAATTAATGAAAATCTGCAATATCTTTGGTCCGATGGCAAAAATTTTAAATTGAATGATGTAGATTGGAAGAACTTTTTCATTACTATTCTTTTTGACTGTTTGTTTTTTCTTCAACTACCACACCAGCTTATATTTTATTTATACAAAAAACTCGATTTTTAGAGGATATTTTAAACCATTGCAGCTCACAGATGGCTAATAGCTAGAGTCGAAATATTTGGGAAATCATCACAACATAACATAAGAGAGGGATACTTTTTTCGTGAGGTGCCTTAATATATATATGTACATATATATATGTTGTTTAAAAAAAAAAAAAAAAAAACGAAATGGCCATTTCAGCCCTTGTAAGGACTTTGACCGAGCTTCTTATGATCAATTATGTTGTGTGTGATGTGAAATGTTTGCACACAAATGATCGAGAACTGGACCTACATGTTTTACGCCGACTCCGAACGGCTTATGTTCTCAAGAAGCTTTTCATGGCAGTTTTTACTCTCTGAGATTTGCCATTGTCTGCAGAGAGGTGACGGCCGAACAGAAAAATTAATTCTATTGAAAAAATTTTCTGTGTCAGATGGAGGATTCGAACCTGGGTTCTCTGGCGTAAGAGTCACACACTCTACCCACTACGCCACGGCCGCCACATAAGTTGTTTACTGCAGGAAAAATAATGAATTCGTATTTTTGTCAAATATTTTGTTCCATTTATTAAAAAAATATAACATTGAATTAAATTTATTTTTAACCAACATAAAAATGAACAAGAGCAACAATTTTATCACCAAATATAGCAAACAAAAAATTCTCGAAACTTTGTCTTTTCTTAAATGATGTTTTGTAGGACAAAAACTAGAAAAACATCATTTTTTTAAAGAAGGAGATAAAAAAAAGGCAAAATATTGGACGATAAAGAAATATTCAAGTGCCTACATTTAACTGTGAAAAAACCTTTTGAATTATTTTGAAAATATTTAATTTTTACTTATTTTTACTTATTTTGAAATTTTAAATTTATCTTTAAAAGCCAATTGAAATGTAGTTATGTATACAACTTATAGCCAAAGCTTTAAAAGGCAATATATGGAAATTTTATAAAATTCTCATTAACCCTTAAATGCCTAGTGGTACCGCGAGGAACCAACCACTTTTACTATTTTTTTTCGCATCTTTTCCATATAGTTTTTGTTAATTTTGCTGCATGTTATTGTTTTATAATCTAAGCACCATAATTTTTGATTTGAAGACATGTGCTTTTAATTCGCTTAATAAGTGTTTAAGTCGGTTAAGAGACAACAGCTCCAAAAACAAAATTTTAGTAAATTATGAATTTTCGGGGAGCTAGTTTTTTTTTAAATTTGGCAGAAAATGCATTTATTTTTAAAATGTATTTATTTTCAATAGTGTATTTAAAACCAACGTAAGTATGTAATATATAAATAAAATAAAACTTCCTCAAAATATTTTCAAAAAAAAAAAACATTATAAAAAAAGGGTCTAACCAGGTAATTTGCATGCACAGGGAGTAAAACGCAGCTGTAAAAAAAGTCGTAGAACAAAAATTGTTCAGAATTCAAAGTTAATAACATCTTTCAATGAATATAATGCTTTTTGCAATATAATTTTGTCGTTTTTATATTTTGGAGCTAGAAATTTTTTGACAGCTCAAAAGAATTAACTAAGCTACAATAAAGGCGTCAGTTTTATCGCTTAAACATCATTAGTTAGTTTTCAACAGCTTAATAAATGAGTGTTATTTTTTCAAAAATATTATTTGAAATTTTCAAATATTATTGAATTTATTTTGGGTGATTTTATAGAGAATATCGATGCCTTATTATATGAAAGACCAATTTAAATTTTTTTTTTTTTTTATAGAAGAATAAAAACTTGATAAGAAACAAAGTTCACATCATCGTACTACTTATAGTTTTTAATAAAAAAATGCGTTTACAAAAAATTCGAAATCGCTGAACTTAAAATTTTATTGAGTTTTTTCTTCTGCTATTGAGATAGGGCCTTTGTATAAAAAGGCATCTATATATTTGTAATTTTTGACAGAAACTTAATAGTTTTACGAGAACTATCTGCTGTCACAGTCCCGTAGACAAGTGAGGAGTTTTGGGTGTTCAAACCCTCCTGCCCCCCTTAGGGTCCAGAGAGTATAAAAAGTAAAATATAATCATTAATATGACTTCAGTAACAGTATAAACTACAACAGCAACACGCTTAAGATATAAGAATCTATTGCGTTGGAAAGTATTAAATGAAAGTGAGGAAAAAATGTACCTTTTAAATTGTTTTAAATGTGGTTTTCTAAAATTTAAACCATTTGTGTGTTTAAGTGTTATTCTATTGATTATTTTATTGTGCCAAAATACTAAAACGATTCCACTTAATTAGCTGCAGAAACCGCAATTAAAAAAGGCCAGAAAGGAGAAAAGAAAATCTTTGTTTTAAGGATTTTTTTTCTTTTATCAATTTTCGTCCAATTTTCGTTATTATGGCAACTTCTTGATATTCTTTAATACTTTGATCCAATGTTACAAAATTAAATACGAGTAATTATAAAAAGACACCGCTATGACACCGCCGAAGTCGAAGTGACATTAGAACTACTTTGCTGATGTAAGTACCAACCGAGTGCAGCGCTGCCAGAATGGTGTAGTGGTCAATGTGTACGGTGTCCATTCTATATTATAATTATTTGATGATTACAATTTTAGCGAAATCATAATAATTTAATATTGTATTTCTTTTACATTGTAGAAAGCGTTCAAGAATCTTTAAAACCTGAAAAGTGTCCAGAACTGCTTTGGAACCGAAAGCAGCAGCAGGTACTTGTATTGACAGTTACGTTAAAAGCGGTCGTATACGTAGTGTTATTAAGAATATTTCACTTTTAATGTTAATAATTCTAAGCTTGTGCGTTTTGTGTGTATGATTGTAGAAGTTGTTCCAGAAACAGACATTTTATTTGATACATCGGAACTGCCTTCGGCTTCGGCAGTACATAAAGGTGCAAGCAACAATATTTCCAATTTCATTTCATTTCAAGTTCCTCGCCCTCCCCCAACTTTTAATTTTCCTGCCAGTGGTTCGCGTAATCTACGGTTTAAGCAGTCTTGGTTGAACCGTTGGCATTAGTTAGCTTACTCCAAATTGAAAAACGGAGCTTATTGTAAGTTTTGCGTTTTTTTTTAGCACTGATGCGGGATCTCAACCTCTTGGGACAAGAACAATTTTTAAAAATAAAATTTTTTAACCTTTTGAAAAATTTAAAAATTTTGCTAAGTGATCTGTTAAAGATTAGGAGTTGTTTACGGATTTACTTATAAGAAAATGTAAATCTTCTTACTGTGGTAATTTTTCTAGTAGTTAACAAGTGGCTTATAGTTCAACATTGCTTTATACGAAATTTTATCCCGATAGATAGATAAATTGCTAGAATACTATAATAAGACGCTTACGAAAATATTGTTTGAAAGGTCACATTTGCATTGTAGGTCACATTTCTAATGGTGTGGAAAATTTTTACAAAATTACTGTTTATATACCTTTCCTTGGTGCAACAATTTACAACATGGAAGTACTATTTACAAAGCACAACTGGCTTTTGTCATCGTTCAACTTGATTTTGATGACATCCGAAAACGAGGAATGATCAAAATTTTAATTAAACAATATGCAAGAAATTTACCTTGCTCTGGTGACACACCCATAGGTACAAATTAAATCAGAATTCAGCAGCAGATGCTGGTGCAAATATTAGAAAAGTGTGGTGATAGGTGAAGGAGTGCAATTGATATATGAAATATATTTCTAGAAGTTATATGGGCGAGTACTACTTAAATGATTGTGCATCCTTAAGAATACATAGGAATAGCAAAGTCACAGAGGATGATGTATTGTCAGAGTTGGCAAAAAAAAAAAAAGAGAAGACTTAATACAAACTTATAAAAATAAATATAAGTAAGTTTTAAGGAAAATTCATTCACGTTTTATACTAAATTCTTTTGATTCATCGATAACAAAACATATCGATATATTTTTTATGAAAATCCCCCCCATGGGTAAATCCTGGCTACGAGCCTGTGCTGTCATATGTATATATGTAAATGTATATTTTGTAATTTCTAATATTGCTGAATTTTTTTTGGGTGGATGAATACATAATGTATATTTTTTTATTACAATATCTGTAAATTTTTACTGAAACTTAATTTTCATAGTTTTATGAGAGTTTTTTGAGTTTGATAAATTTAGTTCTGGGACTTTTTTCACCTTATGTCTAACATGTCAATCGAATTGTATTGTCTTAGCGGATAAATATTTTGGTGCATTTTTTCTCCCACTATTTTAACCTTGCGGGTTAAAGAGTTAAGGCAAGTATTTAAAATTAGTTTTTAAATATAGTTATTTAAAGCAACAAATTTGCTTGCATAAAAATCAGAAAAGAAAATATTTTATAATCCTACAATTTGCTCACTTAAATAACAACAAACTTCCTCAAAATGAGTGAAAGAGAGAGAGAGCCACTTAATAAAGCAGCAGTGAGCGAAACTTTAACGTAAAAAATTTTTAGCGCTATGCTCAAAATGCAAACGAAACAAAAAGTTGTAGAGAAAAAAAAAACAAATATATAAAAAATAATAATAGTTCAAATACAAAAAATAAACAAACTCGCCGGCAAGCTGGCAAGAAGCCAAATACAGGCATAGTAAAATGAGAAAGAGCAGGAGAGCGAGAAGTATAACTTGAATAAACGACCGAGTAAGGCACAATTGACACAGTTATTCAACAAAAAGTTTTTTTAGTCGCTGTTCTTGTTGTTGTGATTATTGTGTGAAGCTAGCTAGACACATTTACATATATGCTCGTACATAGCTAACAATGACGTTGAGCGCCGATGTAGTAGAGCAGCTAGAATAACTTGCAATGCATTGAAGAAAATTTATAGCAAAATAATGAGGAAATGAAAAAAAGCTTTGCAATAGAGCTCAAGTGAGCAAAAATGCTTTCAGCAAATTCAGAAATAATGTCTACTCAAAGAGAGCGAAAAAGAGCGAAAATACTATGGCACTTATTTTAAGAAATGTGGCTAAAGCTAGTTTATGTTGCTGAACTATGATTGTTAGCAACATTTAGGCTAGGTTTTTTATGTTGACGCATAAAAAGCTGCCACGAGCAAAATATTTTAAAAGTACAGAAAAAGCAGTTAAAATAAAGGCAACTTTAAGAAGATGTTTTCTAAAAAAGTGTATTATTTATACAAAAAATTCCATTTGCATGTTCATTTTACATCATTAGTATAAGTAAAAAAAAATATTTTGTTTGTTAAAATATATTTTTTTTTTATATATAAAGATGGCGCTGCAGTTGGTGTCCTTCATAAAAAGGTGAAAATCAACCCACATCAGAGCGCGACTCCAGATTGTCTGAAAAAAAATTCTTACGAAAATGGACATCTTTTACCAAAATGGAATGAAAATATAGAAAATTAAGAAAATTATGATTCATAGAAGAAAAAATTTAAAAGTTTACGTATTTTTTTTCATATTGTAGCGTGTAAAAACTAGGCAAATTTTTCAAAGACGGTCATTTTGGTATAAGATGTGTAGAATAACATAACAAACAGATAGGGGGGAGGGGGGGGTGGAATTAAAATCGGTCGATTTGTTTGCTTGCAGTAGTGTGTCCGTTTTGAAAAAATATGTTTCAAGAAAAATGCATTTATAGCTTCAAACTTTAAAAGCATCAAAGCGGCTACTTTAAAAAGCATTAAAATCAATTAATAAAAAAATTCTATTTTCAAAAAATTGTTGCCTAAAAAAATAAATAAATTTTAAAGTTCAAATCTAATCAATGAGTATTAAGATTAAAATGTTTTGAATTTTGTAAGAATAATCATGGAGTAATCCGAACTGTTTTTTTTTAACAGATTTAAACTGAAACAAAAAACAAAAAAGTTATTGGTTAATTTTAATTTTATTTAATTTCTTAATTAATGTGAATACACTAAAAACTAGGTTCTTTTAATGTACAAAGGTGGAAGATTTCACATAATGAATACATAAATAATTATTATTTAAATACTATATTAAATTAAATACAAGAACAGTATTAAGCATATTGAAACATAGGTTATCACTGTTATACAATTATTATATGAAATTATATTGCTGAAACAACTGTTTAAAACTAGATACAAAAACATATTGTTTATAGCTTATAAGGAGTGAGTTGAGTTGGGGCATAAATGAGAGAAAGTAAAGAAGGAAGTAGATTAGAGAGAGGGGAAAAAGAACTGATTACTTTTGTAAGCTGCGAACTGTGAAAATTGTTTTTTTGTGTTTAGGAGTAGTGCTTTAGGATGGCCTGTTTGAAGCTTGCTTCTCCGACTATCGATTTAAGGTTGGATGGCAAAGCATTCCACAATCTAATGGCATTAATAAAAAACAATATTGTTGAGTTTAAAAAGTTTAAATGAGGTACTAAAAGCATTTGACTTCTTTGCGACTGACCAAATTGCAAATTTTCATAAAGATATGTTGGCGTCTTGTTTTTTATAAGTTTGTGAAGAAATATGCAATTACGAGCATTAAGGTAACTCAATATGTCACAACCATGTATACAGTTCTTCAACTCGGCCAAGTTATCAAACTTGCGTAAGCCATATATGTACATATTTTGTAGCGTGATTAAATGCAATTTGTAATTTAAGTTGGGACCTCGAGTCAAGCTTACTGTATACAACTTCGGAATAGGTAGAATAAGCTGACTTACTAATTTACGACTCGTAGCAATTGGTGTAAACTCAGCTGATAATCTTAGATTAGGTAGAATAAAATACATTCCTCCCTGCTCAAGTGAAACAACATACAACGAGCTATGTGAAACACTGTCCGCCTTTATCTCTACTCTAAATGAGGAAGATAAAGTTGTTATTCTTGGTGACTTTAACCGTCCAAATATATAGTTTGTCACCGATGAAAATGACAACTATCTTCTTCTTGTTAACCTTTCAAATATCATAGATTTTACATTGCTAAGTACCTTTTATGGCAGTGATCTGCAGCAAGTTTCTTCTGTACAAAATCAAAATGGGAGATGGTTGGACCTAGTCTTTACTAACGCATATGATGAAATGAAGGTTAGCCCATGCAGTGATGCAGAAAATTTGTTAGCTAACTCTGTTCACCATACAGCCTTAACGGTTGCTTTCTCTTCTAATGAAGTTCCCTTTACCCAATCTTATAATAACTCCATTGCGTACGATTACCTCAACGCCGATTAATTAATAATTAATGCTCTATATTCTTTCCAACTTAGCGCTGTCTCTAAATTTTATCAGCACATTTTTACAGCTATCGAAAGTTATGTGCCAAAAACTAAAGAAAAAGAATAAGCTTTCAGAGCCATGGCTAGATAGAAATCTCAGATTTTTGAGGAATCAAAGAAATAAAATCCATAAACTTCTCAAAAACACTGATAATGTAAGCGATGAACTCAAGCTAAGGTATGACGAGCTATCAAAAGAGTTCTCTATCAAGTCAGAAGAAGCGTACAAGTAGTACACTAACCTTATCGGTGAGAAAATCATCCAAGAACCGAAAAAATTCTTTGACTTTGTTAACTTGAAGCGTAAATCTAGCGGCTATCCATCGTCTATGTTTAAAGGTATTGTCAATTCGTCCAACCCTCATGAAATCAGCTACTTATATGCGGATCATTTTAAGGAGGTCTTTTGTCAATCTAATACCCAATTTGAAGCCTCTTCTCCCAGCTCAAATATTGTGGTGGATAGTATAAATTTAACGAAGGAAGAGATTTCTAATGCCATAAAAGAACTGGATTTATTTAAGGGAGCTGGACCGGACCATATTCCTACAAGCTTCCTGGTGCGATGTTTAGACCAACTACTTCTGCCGTTATACATAATTTTTAACGAATCACTGTCTTGTGGCACATTTCCTTCATATTGGAAATCATCCCATCTAACACCAATTTACAAGAGTGGAGATAAAAGGTCTGTTGAAAATTATAGAGGCATAGCAATTTTATCAGCCATTCCAAAACTTTTTGAAAAAATAATTTGTGATAAGCTAACAAGTATAATCAACCCACGTCTAAATGAGCAGCAACACGGCTTCCGTAAGGAACGATCTACAACATCCAATCTCATGATCATGGTATCGGATGTTTTAATAAATATGGAAAAAGGGCACCAAATAGATGCTGTTTATACAGATTTCAGTAAAGCCTTCGATAGAGTTGATCACAGCATGCTAACATGTAAATTAGAAAATTTTGGTATTAAGGGACCCATACTAAGTTGGCTAAAATCATATCTCGACGGCAGATCCCAGTATGTTAAATTCCATTTGCAGTCTCCTCAGGAGTTCCGCAAGACAGCCACCTTGGTCCTCTTCTTTTTAACATATTTATATCAGACTTGTCAGAAGTCCTGAACGATATCCCACACCTTATGTAAGCAGATGATTCAAAAATGTGTGTCTGTGTCTTGAGCAATGGTGTATCCAAAATAAACTGCATCTTAATATCAATAAATGCAATGTTATTAGTTTTTCTCGTAAGAACAACATGGCACTACCACTACCTACCACCTCAATAGTACCGAGCTTAAAAGAGTCAATCATGTAGTGGATCTTGGAGTAGTCTTGGATTGCAAGATGTGCCTTAATTTGCACTATGACAAAATTTTGTCCAGAGCCAGCAAACAGCTTGGTTTTATAAAAAGGCGAGCAAATGAATTCAAGAATATTTGGGTCACTACATCCTTATACTGTGCGTTAGTGCGGCCAATACTTGAATATGCCTGCATAATTTGGAGTCCGTCCTTCGATTCCCATAGCGAAAGAATCAAGTCTATTCAAAAGCAATTCTTACTATGCACGTTGAGAGACATGTACAACCCCCGTGATTATAATAGCCTTCCTTCATATGAATACAGACTCAGCCTTTTAAACTTGATGCCATTATCATCAAAAAGAACATGATTGGGCTCATGTTTCACATTCGATGTTATTAATGGTGCTATTGACAGTGAATATATTTCTAGTATGATATGTCTCAACGAACCAATAAGACATACTAGGCATACTCGGCTGTTAACTGAATATCAGCACCAAACTACATACGCAAACAATGAACCCATCAGTCGATGCTGTAGAGAATTCAATAACGTTTCCGTATACTTCTCATCTTCCATGTCCAAATCCTCTTTCAAGCAAACCCTGTCTAAGTTCCTCGTTAACCAAAATTAACTCAGGCCTAAGTTAAATTACCTGTATATAAATAGTTACCCGTATGTATACCACATTTAAGCATGCCCTCTCTAAACTTGTTGGAAATAAGTACTATCCAAGTCTCTCTCTCTTCCTAGTTAACCCAGCCTTTTATCTTCTCTCTTTTCTTCTCCTCTTTCTAGTATGTAAGTACCTTTTACTCTTATTTTTTATTTTCTTTCTGCCTCTCCTTTTTGACGTGTTCGTGAAATCATGTCATTTAGGTGGGAGGATTACGCCCACTTCAATTCGTACATTTTCGAACACCAAAACAAGGAAAGGGGAGAAGAAATAAAATAAAAAAAAAAATAAAAATTTAAATTAAGTTAGAATAAGTAAAATGCCTTGTTTGGCCAATAAATAAATAAATAAATAAATATATTTTACGAATTACATCATTAATATGGTCCGTACACATCAAGGAGTAATTTATGATGAACCCTAAAATTTTCACCTTGCTTACAAGCGGAAGCTTCATATCATTTAGACATAAGTCTGGATATCCTCAAGAAATATTCTGTTTTTAGAAATAGGTAATATAAAGGACTTCTGAACATTTAATTGTAGTTTGTTTTTTATGGCCCATTGACAAATAGAATTTAAGTCTTCATTCAATTTTAACGCTAAATCTTCCATTAAATTTTCTCTACCTGTTAGATAGACTTGAACGTCATCGGCATACGCATGCATTGAAGAGTATTTGCAGCACTGAAAAATGTCATTAACAAATATTGAAAAAAGCAGTGGGCCAAGCAGCGAACCTTAGGGCACACCACTACTTATAATCTTACACTGCGAAAAATTATTTCCAACCTTTACCCTTTGCACTCTATCTTTAAGGTAACTACTAAGAAGATGAATTGCATTTTCACAAAAACCGTAAAAATATTTTAGTTTATGACAGAGAAGAGTTTGACTGACAGTATCAAATGCCTTTCAAATCAAATCCAGTAAGCAGAGCAGCGTTAATTTTTTAATTATAAATTTGAAAAAAGCTAAATATTTTTTTATATCATTACAAAAACAGCGCTATGTAATTTAAAAAAAATTAAAATTTAAACAAAAAAAGAATACACTTTAATATGCAATTCAAACAAAGAATGAGTTTCAAAAACGCATTTCTTTTAATGTAAATGTATAGCCTAAGCAATACAGCTATAATAAGAAGCGCTGAAAAAGTTCGATCAACTTAAAATTTTACCCCTAAACAACTTTGCGCTACCTTTTTTTCATACTTTTGCAAACATTTCTACCTGCTTCAAAAATGACTCCATTAATAAAAAAAAAACTCCATTAATATTACTTGCTTAGTTCTCTCTCTGAAAAGCTCTCTTTTGCTTTTCGATTTTATTGCGCTCTCTCTGTTTTAGCCATTTAAAAAAAAAACTGCATTTTTGCATGACATAAAAAAAAACTTAACTGCAATATTGGCCAACATTTCTTTAAGTTGGCTGCATTTCTCTTCCGTGTTGCTGACTCTTTTGCACTTGCATGGCAACCAATAAAATCTCAACAACAACAACAAAGTGCACGATCGTTTGCTTATTTTAGACATGCAGTTGATGTCATTAAAGTTGCATTGAAAAAAAAAATACACAAGCAAAGAGATGCAGGACTTTCACTTGCAAATAAAAAGCTTTTGTTTTCTTTCACTCTCATATTGCAGTTAGCTCAGTGAAGTTAGGTTGGTAGTTGTTTTTGTTGTTGCTGTTGTAATTATCTGTTGACATAGCTGATTTTGTAAAATTCGCACACATTGGCAACAGTGTGAAAAAATCGACTGCATTTTTAATTTTTGTCTTTCATACGCATAAAATATTGTTGATAACATTTTCAGCAATAGTTTTTTTTTTTGTTGCTTAACAAAATTGATTGATGTGCTTCAATCAGAACCTTAGGAAAATGGTTTTTGGGGTTCAAACCCCCCATAACTCTTAAAATCAAATCCTGCTAGTTTCTTTTTGTAGGCAAAATTGAGGTAATACGTATAGTATAAATTTTATAAAAATTTATATAAATTTATAGTTTTCAATACAAATTTAAAAGAAATCGCTTGAGCAATAAACAATTTTTTACCCAGAGAAAAGTTTAATTTTGCTTATAATGCCACAATCAGTGTAATTTTATGGCTTTCAGTGCTTCAAAGCACACGGTTAGAAATTTTTGAATAAATTTTAATACAAATTGAATTACATATACGACGACACCACAATTGTATTACTTACTTACTTAGGTGGCCGTAACAACCCGTGTCCGGATTTCGACCGACCTCATTGACCTCTCGCCAGGCGCCTCTGTTTTGCGCGCGCCTTCTCCAATCGGATACATCAAGTGCGGTTAGGGCTTCCTCAGCCTGGTCCATCCATCGGAGGCATGGTCTCCCTCGTCGTCGTTGACCAGCGACCCTCGCCTCGAGCACCTTTTTCGCTGGAGCTTCGTCGTCCATACGATGGACATGACCCAGCCAGCGTAGTCGCTGCACAATTATACGCCGAGCTACGTGAATGTCTTCGTAGAGCTCATACAGCTCGTGGTTCATTCAGATGCGAGAGTCATCGCCGACTCGAATAGGAGCGAAGATTTTGCGAAGAACTTTTCTTTCGAACACCCACAGAGTGGCTGCGTCAGTTTGCGAAACTACCCATGCCTCAGCGCCATAAAGAAGCACAGGAGAATGAGTGCTTCGTTCGAGTCTTGTAAAGTGTTAGTTTTGTCGATCGAGAGAGGGCTCTGGAACTTAGTTGCTTACTGATCCCGTAGTAGCACCTATTAGCAATTATTGTTCTTCGCTTTATCTCCAGGCTGATTTCGTTGTTAGTATTAATGGCGGTGCCAAGGTATACAAACTCCTTGACTACTTCAAAGTTATAGCTGCCGGATGAAACGTGGAAGTCTAAACGCCGCGCTCCCTTGTTTGTAGACAGCATATACTTTGTTTTACCCTCATTTATCGTCAAACCCACTTTGGCTGATTCCTTTTCGATAGCGGCGAAAGCAGCGGTAACATCTCTCTTGGTTCTGCCAACAATATCAATATCATCAGCGTACGCAAGGAGTTGGCCACCTTTATAGAAAATGGTGCCATTACGATGCACACCGGCCTTTCGTACGATCCCCTCCATGATGATGTTGAAGAGATTGCAAGACAGTGGATGGCATTGTCTGAAACCTTTTTCGGTATTGAAGGTATCGGAGAGGTCATTTCCTACCTTGACGGAGCTACGTGTGTTGCTCAACGTCATTCTGCAAAGTCTAATCAACTTTGCAGGTATACCGAACTCAGACATTGTTGCGTATAGGCAATCCCTTCTCGGGCTATCGAACGCAGCTTTAAAATCGTCGAAGAGATGGTGTGTGTCAATTTGGTTTTCGTGGGGTTTTTCCAGGATTTGTCGTAGCGTGAAAATCTGGTCTATGGTGGACTTTCCAGGTCGAAAGCCACACTAATAAGGTCCAATCAGTGTTTTTGTAATCGGCTTTAATCTTTCGCACAGTACGCTTGAGAGAACCTTATATGCGATGGAAATAAGACTGATACCTCGGTAGTTGGTGCAGATTGTTGGGTCTCCTTTCTTATGTATAGGGCAGACGAGCATTGCTTTGCTGCTTCCCAAATCGAACCACATGGAAAAAAGAGAGGCCACGGTTCACTGGTGACTTTCAAGCCTGGTATACTGATGGCTCAAAGACAGATGAAGGAGTGGGAGCTGGAGTTTTTGGCTTAAGGCAGGGGAAATCTATATATGCCAGCCTGGGCACAGGTAGTTCAGTCTTCCAAGCTGAAGTCCACGCCATTGTGATCTGCCTAAGAGAGTATGTAAACAGTCCCACTAGGAACAAAAACATTAACATTCACTCTGATAGTAAAGCAGCTCTACTAACACTTAGCGCATATAAAATCACGTCCAAACTCGTATGGGATTGCCTACAGCTACTTATCGAGGTATCTAACCATAACATAGTTCATCTCATTTGGGTACCAGGTCATAGCGGCTATTTAGGTAACGAGATCGCTGCAAGTTCCTTTATAGGCCCAGAACCATTCTGCAGGTTACCATGGGGCACTATGCGAAATAACATTAAAATGTGGCTAAACAAAGAGGCACTTCATTACTCGAGGGAAACTGAACTGAGGGTAACAGACAGGCAAAAACATTCATGTCAACCACTTCGCTCCAAAGAACGAAACAATTCCTGACTCTAAGTGGAAGATCTATCAGACTTGTCACAGGTTTCCTAACTGGACATTGTAAGGTAAATAAACACTTATCAACCATGGGTATAGTCCAGGAAGATCTGTGTAGATTATGAAGATGAAGAAACAGCAGAGCGCATCTTGTGCCACTGTAACGGTCTAATCAGGAACCGTCTTCGTTACTTAGGTGCATTGTACCTAGAACCGCAGCTAATAGCGGATAGTTCACCCAAGGACATCGCTCGGTTCCTAACGCACTTAACGATTAAGGATGAACTATAACTTATAGAGGTTTGTTACAATAGGCCCTTGAGGCCGCCGTAACTAGGTGACTTGCTCCCTCCTCACTTAACTAACTAACTAACTACCTTGCAGGAAAATCAACTAATTTAAAAGTAGTTGATAAAGTAGTTTTTTGTCAACCACAACTAGTTGAAATTCTGACTTTTTTCCATAGAACGAACTAACTTATTTTGTATGGCGATGTCCGCTAAATAAGTCAATTGACTTTCGTCTGCATATATTTTCAACTACTTGTAAAATTAGTTATATTTAAATTATTTTTTTAATTACTTTAAAATAACCAATTGAAAACTATTACTGATGGCCTAAAGTTAATAATATTTGATGAAATAACATGGTTAAATATATATAAACTTGTAATCTAATAAAAATTTGCAATTAAAACATGTCAACATCAGAGTAGTTGCCGCCTTAATATAATTAAAAGTAGTTCATATACTGGTATATTTTAAATTAGTTTTTTAATTAGTTGTTTTTAAAAACATGTTAGTTTGTTCCTATAGGGTATGTATAGGGCAAAGTACGCTGAGATTCCAATCGTTGGGCATGCTTTCCGCTAGCCAGTTTTAAACAATTCAGCAGACAGGCCGTCAGCACCCGCTACTTTATAGTTTTTGAGTCATTGGATAGTAACTCGAACCTCTTCATGGCTAGGTGGTGGTATTTCCACTCCGTCATCGTTGATTGGTGGCACTGAACTGCGCTCTCCATGCTCTCCATGGGTGGCATTGGTGGAATCGTCTCCAGTAATTAAATTGGAGAAGTGCTGTCTCTACAATCTCAGCGCACACTGAGTATCTGTAGCCAGATCTTCATTTTTATCTCTACGAGTGGATGCTAAGGGCTTGAAACCTTGTGTTAGACGCTTAGCCTGTTGATAGAATTAAGAAAGTATGCTATGATCGTACGAATGAACAAGCTCATGCTTGCCCCTCAGTGCAAACTATTCAAAAAAAGCTGTGCAATACAATCACAAAAATGTGAACGTATAATTTTGCGCGCCCCTGATTTATACACGTACACATTGCTTTTACAGCTCTGAGAAATTCGTAAAACGATTCTATTCAACAAAAAACACGATGTTGCGTTCAAGATTTTGACACGAACTAAAGTAACAAACATAAGAACGTCAGCAGCAACTGAAGCATCAATTAATGATTTTCTTATACAAAAATGTGAATTTTTCTTCTTTTCTTTTGCTAACTTGTGGCTTTATTAAAGAAATGACATAATCCAAAATTAAATATTCGTTTTATTAACGATATAACTGATATTTTGACATACATTTTATCTTTGTAGGACGAATATTTAAGGTTGTATGTATACCCTAAAGTGTCCCCAAAAACGTTTGCA
Source organism: Coremacera marginata (assembly GCA_914767935.1). Taxonomy (NCBI): domain Eukaryota; kingdom Metazoa; phylum Arthropoda; class Insecta; order Diptera; family Sciomyzidae; genus Coremacera; species Coremacera marginata. The sequence goes on from OU612046.1 coordinate 161,447,230, forward strand.
TGACCTTGAAAAAATTTGCGTAGAGACGTAGTTCTTCATCAAAAAAACAGAAACAGATTAAAAAAATATGAAAATATTTCTATCGACGTGCAAGATTTGAAAAAAAAATCGGAATCATCAAAATTAATTTTTGGACAAAAGCGTCCGATTTGACAAGGAGTCATCGATAAAGAAACAAGTTTTTAAACTCGATAAAAATGTATTTGTCACATAATATAATTTATATTTTTTAAAAAGTAATAGTTAAGTGGGAATACTTTTTTTTTTTAATAACGTTATTGTGGAAAATATATAACAACTGGTACCTACCGGACCACACTGCCGGGCCAGGCATAGTTTGCGTTTCTCTCGATATCTTGTTGGACGTAATTTTGACGTTTGTTTTGAGAATTTGTTGTGATGCTATAACTTTTTCTAAAGCAACTTGGCTTTTATTTGACGTATTAGATAGTCAAAGCTTAAAATTTTATGCACTACTTTCACTAGATTTTATGCACCAAATATAACATTTTTTTGTTTTTGTTGTGTTTTGTTTTTCTTAACATTTTCGTGCTTCAGTTTATTATAACTAAAATTTTGTTGAATATTATTAATGGGCATTTTGTTTTTTTTTTTTAAAAAAAGCTCTTCTGATGCTTTTTTCCACATATACGAATATATATATAAAGTTTTTTTCTTCTTAATTGCAAATGATTTGTTCATTTAAAGTTAAAAAAAAAATAAATGGATATATCAGCCAGGCAGGGGGAGAAGTTTTGTTTTATTAGTTTGAAGTTTGATTTGTAAAAAAATTTCTTTAACTGGATAAAGTTGAGTTTGTAGTGAGAAAACTTGAATTTAAATTTTAAAACCTGTATAATAGATGGGTGCATTATACTAAAGTATTTCAGAACCTTCTGCACTAGTCAAATATGAATCCATGAATATAAGCAAATAAAAAAAAAAAAATCCGAAAATTCCAAATACTGTAAGGACGCCGCGGCTATATAGCGTCACTTTAATGAACTAATTTTTTAATGTTTTAGATAATATTTTAAACATTAAAGTGATACAAAAAGATTTCCTATTATATTATTTTTTGTAAAATTGCTCGCTGAACTTGAATATGTCAATGGATTTTTGATACAATTAACCTTTGACCTTAAAACCCATATCGATTCAAGAGTTTTATAGTTTTTTTTTTTTATTGATTTTGAACATTAAAACGTACTTTTGACGAGCTCCTACAATTTTTGCAAAAAATAAGGACACGATTCATGTTGTTTTTGGAATTTTAGGATTATTTTTTTAACTCATATTGTCAATTATGACAGTCAGGATTCATATTCTGCACGTGCAGGGAGGTTCTGAACTATAATAATAAAATGTATGAAGCCCTGACACAGAGCCTTGCACGAACGTTAGTTCGTTCGTAGAAAATAGATGTTCGTTCATTCGTAGAAAATAGATGTTCGTTCATTCATTCGTTCGTTCGTTCGTAGAAAATACATGTTCGTTCGCTAGTTCGTAGAAAATAGATGTGTTTTGCATGGGGACCCAAAAAAGGATGCTAGATAGGGGGTAGGTGTTTCCGGGAGAAATATTGAGGGGTAAAAAATAATAGGACCAGCTCATATATTTGACCCCTATAGGAGTACAGCTACGACCGATATAAACTATTTTCGACAGTTTTTATGTTTTTTGTATGGGGACCCAAAAAAGGGTGGCAAATAGGGGGTAGGTGTGTTGGGAAAAATTGTCAAGAGGTAAAAAATAATAGGACCAGCTCATATATTTGACCCCTATAGGAGTTCAGCTACGGCCGATATAAACCAGTTTCTACAGTTTTTGTGTTTTTTGTATGGGGACCCAAAGAAGGGTGGCAGACAGGGGATAAGTGTGTTGGAAAGAAATGTTGATAGGTAAAAAATAATAGGACCGGTTCATATATTTGACCGCCCCTATAAGAGTTCAGCTACGGCCGCTATAAACCATTTTCTACAGTTTTTATGTTTTTTGCATGAGGACCCAAAGAAGAGTGCGGGGTAGGCTTATATATTTGACACCTATAGGAGTTCAGCTACGGCCGATAGAAACTGTTTTCGACAGTTTTTATGTTTTTTGTATGGGGACCCAAAGAAGGGTGGTAGATAGGTGGTAGCTGTATTCCGAAGAAATGTCGAGGAGCAAATACATTACGACTAACTCATATATTTGATCCCTCTATGAGCCCAGCTACGGCCGATATAAACTATTTACGACAGTTTCTGTGTTTTTTGTATGGGGACCCAAAGAAGAGTGGCAGATAGGGGGTAGAAGATAGGGGTGTGGGGGCGAAATGTTGAGAGGTAAAAGATAATAGGCCCAGCTCATATATTTGACCCCTCTAGGAGCCCAGCTACGGCCGATATACACTATTTTCGACCGTTTTTATTTTTTTTTGTATGGGGACCCAAAGAAGGTTGGTAGATAGGGGGTAGGTGTGTTAGAAAGAAATGTTAAAAGGTAAAAAATAATAGGACCAGCTCATATATTTGACCCCTCTAAAAGTGCAGCTACGGCCGATAGAAACTTTTTCGACAGTTTTTATGTTTTTTGTACATGGTGACCCAAAGAAGGGTGGCAGATAGGGGGTTAGTGTGTTCAAAAGAAATGTTGAGAGGCAAAAAATAATAGGACCAGCTCATATATTTCACCCCTCTAGGAGTTCAGCTACGGCCGATATAAACCAGTTTCTACAGTTTTTGTGTTTTTTGTATGGGGACCCAAAGAAGGATGGCAGAAAGGGAGTAGGTGTGTTAAAAAGAAATGTTGGGAGGTAAAAAAGAATAGGACCAGCTTATATATTTGACCCCTCTACGAGTTCAGCTACGGCCGATATAAACCATTTTCTACAGTTTTTATGTTTTTTGCATGGGGACCCAAAGACGGGTGGTAGATAGGGGGTAGGTGTGTTCAAAAGAAATGTAGAAATGTTGAGAGGTAAAAAATAATAGGACCAGCTCATATATTTCACCCCTCTAGGAGTTCAGCTACGGCCGATATAAACTATTTTCGACAGTTTTTTTGTTTTGTTCGTTCGTGGAAAATAGATGTTCGTTCGTTCGTTCGTAGAAAATTGATGTTCGTTCGTACGTTGGTTCTCAGAAAATAGATGTTCGTTCGTAGAAAACAGATGATCGTTCGTTCGTTGAAAATAGTTGTTCGTGCCTTCGTTCGTAGAAAATCGAAATTGAAATTTTGTTCGTTGGTTCTTTCTCAAAATTTTTTTTGTACGAACGAACGAACGAACAAATGAAAATATTATGTTCGTGCAATGCTCTACCCTGACCCATCTACTCTATAGTTATAGTTATCAATGACTATTTTTTCGAACAGACAAAAGCGTTCTTTAAAATCGCAGTACTTTAAGAAATTTTTATAATATTCTTTTATTATTTTAATTTTTCTGATGTCTAGAAGGGGTGGCTGCTCCCCCTTACCTCATTGCTGAGCACCAGTGTATGGATGAAAGCTTTAAAAAAAATTTTGTAAACATTTATTGAATTCTGCAGGGACTCAAGGTCCAAAATATTAAAAATGAAAAACTTTGAAGCTTTTTAATTTTTTATTTTTATTGCCAATATTTCGATTGCATTCGTCAATCATCAGCAAGGAAAAAATTTTAAACAATGAAATCATTTTGGCAATTAAAATATTTGGTATTTAAGAACTACATTTAACATTTAACATTTATATCACAGCTTTTAATTATGAAACAATTAATTTAATAAACAAATTTCCAAAAAAACATTCACTTCTTCTGCCGGCAGGTTTTTAATGTAAGCTTATGTTTTTTGTGAAAATCATTTTGGACTATAAAAACTATATTATTTGTAATATAAAAACACAGAAGTTCATTTATATAAATTGTTAAAAAACAAGTTATATTAAAAAAAAAAATATAAATAGAATTTTTTTCTTTTTGTCGCATAATGTATAAACTTTGTTAAAATAGCAATAACTATAAAAATTTCTTTTAGCTGAACTTTATTTGCAAAGCATTCTTATGCGGTGATGAAAGAAAGAGATACTACATATACCAGTTTGAATGTGTGCGTTTGCGAATTTATGTTATGTCTTGGTGTGCATCTAATGTTCACACATATCTACGCAAATTTATTGAAATAATTGGAAAGAGTTTTTTTTTATGCAGCTCGTTGATCGTTTCATAGGCAGAGAACCATTTTTTTTGTTTTAAATTTCTAATGTTAGTGTTCAAAAGCTATTGATCAGTTTTAGAAATATTTTGAATACACTTTTTTTCCGCTACCTTGTATTACACTCTAAACCGCTTTGGCAGCTATTTCAACACTTTACTAGCTTAATAACACTGCCACTCGGCTGCACTTAATTTTTTTTCCGCGCTCGCTGACACTCACACAAACACTGTCATCGCAAGCTTACGCGCTAACACACGCAAGCACCATGTGTGAGTGAGTGTTTTACTTTCTAATACATTTTTAAATTTTCACTTCCGGCAGTTAATTGAATGTTGTTGTTTTAGGCGGCTTGCATCAACATTAATATGCCTGTTTCTAGCACAGCCATTTTTTGGTTTTTTTTTGGTTTACTTGGCAACCCTATTTTGGGTTTTGAAATTTTTTTGTATATTTACTTAAATTTATTTTTATATGAATTGTTTTGCTTGATGCAAAATGCCGTTATGCGCGCGAGCTGCTGCTGCTGCTGCAATGCGAATTATTGGCAACAAACTGAGTCAAACTTTTAAGCTCGTCGACGGCGTGAGCAGTCTGACAACTTGCAATTTTCTTGCTCTACTGTTGCTGTTGCTGTTGTTGCTGCGAAGTTCTTTACGTTGTTGTAATTTTTCGAATGTGTGCTAAACGTGTTTTTTGTCTGTCTGTTCGTTGTTGCTTTTGGGCTTATCTGTGTTACTTTGATTTCGCACTCTTGAATTAGCTGCAACGTAAACTACTACCTTATTTCTGTAGCTTGTTGTTGTGGATATTTTGTTGATTTATTTTTTTTTTTCTTATTTTTGCATGCAACTCAGCTGTTGCTCGATAAAACTCATCAAATTAAAGTGTTTTATTTTCATAAGTGTACCAGCTTTTTTATTTCTTATTTTTTTTTCGCCAATGTTTTTGTTATTGAAAATTGCCGAAATATATTTGTGGCATTATTTTTAGACAAAATTCATAATTTTTACAACTTTGCAAACTTTAAAGCTTTTGCTAAGCTTAGAGTTTTAAAAAAAATTATGCGTAAACTTTTTTTTTTTAGTTTTATTTAATGTTGTGTAAGCTTTTTTGAAATGTCAGTTTTTAAACACAAAAAGCTCTACTTACACACTGTATTTTAAGCACAAAACTGCTGTTGCATATTCATTTAACCGTTTCAAGTATTTGTTTATGTTATTTAATGTTCAAAATTTGGGCTTTCAATCATTTCAAAGCTCTATGAGCGGCACAAAATTATGTGTAGTGTTATTTAATTTGTATTGAAAACTGTCATTATTTTTTCTGTTTTAAAGCTTTTGAAATTTGCAACAAAACTTGCATCAGCATTCAAGTTTTTAAAGCTCATTCAGTTTGTTTTTTCTTAATTTTTCAATTGGCTTATAGTGCATTTTTTTTTCTCAAATTTATTGCCAAAAATTTGCCTATTAAATAAATTTTTTAAGGCTTTCTTTATTTTAAAGCTACGCCAGTTTTGCTTTGATTTATTGAAATTATTCCATGTTTAGTTAATTTATAATTTTTAATTTTTACTGCTCAGCGTTCTCAGCGTTTACGTTTCACGCTTATCATGCCAACGTAGATTGCAACTGATGTAGTCAACAGCGGTTGTTGCAATTATTGCAACAACAAAAACAACAACAAAAGCTTTGCACTACCTTTTCTACTGCTTATATTTTACTACTATTTAACGCTGCAAGCTTATAATTTTTTATGCTCTTCGCACTTTTAGTGTCAAAATCTGCTACTTTTTGTACGCTCTCAATATATAAGTAAAATTCTTACAGGTGCACAATTTTTTTCTGCTGCTGCGTTTATGTTTTCGTATTCTCAGAAGAGCGGAAATTCTTTGTTTTATTGTTGCTGTTTCTCTGTTTGTTGTTGTTGCTGTTGTTGTTGTCGTTGCATTTGGTAGCATGCAACTTGCAGATTTTTCGTCTGTCGTCTGCAGTTGAAGGTGTTGCCATTGTTTTTTGCTTGCTGTTTCTCTCTCTTTCCTCATTTCACCCTCGACCTTTCTCACTAACAATTCTGTTCGGCTCGATGTTGTACTTTTACCGAAAAATTTTGCAAACGCTAGAGATCAACTAACTCTCGAAGGTCATTCGTCGTTATAATGAAAGCATCCTTGGATGCATGTACAAGTATACGATGAAGAAAGCTTGCTATACATAAGGGAGTGCGTGCGTAGCGCATTTATATACTATGTTAGGTGGATGATGTTAAGAAGTGTTGACATGCAACTGTAAATAAAGAGATAACAGTTTTTTTTTTTTAAATTTTTGTTGACTATTTTTTTGAATGAGTTGAAATGAAATTATCGGAACTTTTTCTCCAGGCAATAAATAGTAGAAAAAAGATCTAAAATTGCCATAATTATAGTCACTATCATAACTTTAAACATACACATAAACATAAACATAAACATAAACATAAACATAAACATAAACATAAACATAAACATAAACATAAACATAAACATAAACATAAACATAAACATAAACATAAACATAAACATAAACATAAACATAAAAATAAACATAAACATAAACATAAACATAAACATAAACATAAACATAAACATAAACATAAACATAAACATAAACATAAACATAAACATAAACATAAACATAAACATAAACATAAACATAAACATAAACATAAACATAAACATAAACATAAACATAAAAATAAACATAAACATAAACATAAACATAAACATAAACATAAACATAAACATAAACATAAACATAAACATAAACATAAACATAAACATAAACATAAACATAAACATAAACATAAACATAAACATAAACATAAACATAAACATAAACATAAACATAAACATAAACATAAACATAAACATAAACATAAACATAAACATAAACATAAACATAAACATAAACATAAACATAAACATAAACATAAACATAAACATAAACATAAACATAAACATAAACATAAACATAAACATGTTCAGGTTGCATTTCAGGTCGCTTTTATTTCATTTCAGGATAGGAGTGGCATTTGGTTTATTCGTTCACTTCTAGCATAGTGCTTAAAATTGGCAAAATGTAGCCATTGTGCTAAGTTTAAGCTAACTAGAGTACAGTGGTCGAAATTCGACCTTTTCGCCATGTGTATTTTTTTCAATTTTAGTATGATAAAAGTCATATCTCAAAAAGTATTTCAGGCAGGGACATGAAATTTTGCACAATGATGTTGATAATAAAAAAAGTTATAGATACAAGAAATGGGCGTAATCGGTCAACTACCACTCCTACCTCCCATACAACTGGAATAGCAATGGTAGCTTAAAATTGGTTTTGTGCATACTAAATTAATAACATTCAGGTTTTTAGTTCTTCTTGCGACTTAAAAATTTTATATGAATCTGCGCGTAATCAGTCAACTACTACGCCTACCGTTTATACAACTCGAATCATGATTATAACAACTTATTCTAACTAGTTATTCTACAGAATTTACTTTATATCATATTTTAGCAGGAAAATTTATAGTAATTTTGTGGGCTATTTTGCTTTAATTCTTTTATTCTGAGTCAAAGGTTCTTTGTATCAGCTGCATACCTTCCAAAAGCGTTTGAGTCCACTGAAAACCCGCAGCTTAAGCATTCCAAAGTAATGTGAAACCTTTGAATTAGTTTCAAGCTTATTTGGGATATTTGTGATGATTTTTCAGCATTCCTAAAGAACTTTCTCGCTTTGTTTCCATCATTACTGTTTCCACCTTTATTCTTAGAAATATTTACTAAAAGCAACATTTGTTCTTTAAAGTTCTGCTGAATACAGAGCTTGCTAATTTATTTGATTAACATTCCATCATCTTTCAGGGCAACCAAATGGTTAAATGGTATGAAGCAGTCTGCCTTCATACCAGTATTAGTTCAAGAACTGTCTTTTTACCATAAGGCTAACTAGTATTTTCAGCATGACGATATCAAGGGAAATATCAAATGTCCCTTTTGTTTATGGACAGTTACTGAAAAGTTTAATATTCATGTACAGAATTAGATCGCAGTTTTTTATTTTTTACTTTCGTGACACAGTTGGTTATCAAGAGGATTTTTTTATTTTAATTTGATGACTTAAGTAGCACCCAGGCTCGATTCTCATAGCACATATGACAGATCTTGCTGTTTTATTTTTTTGTTTATTATATTTTATTATTTATAAATATTTAAAAGAAAAAATTTCTCGAAAAACCTGCGGCGAGAATAATGCATTCCCCTCTCTCGGAAATTTCCGCTCTCTCTATAACTCGGGCTTTATTTAGATAATTTATTTTCAATTTTTCTTGAAAAAAATTATTGTAAATATTTTTAATTAAAAAAAACACGAAGTTTCAACTGCAGAAAGGATCACTAAACCCTTGCTTCGTGGTCAGAAACACTGACCTTATGCTACCGCGCATTCTTGTTTAGGTTTATTTAACCGTATCTACACAGTTAAAAATGTTGATGCGTTTTTCGTAACAAGACTTGCAACATATTTTTTCAAAAGAATTCAAACAAGTCTCAAAGAATTGATAAACAAATCCTGAACGATTTTTTTTTCATTTTTGACGAAACATGCATGCTTTCGGCCATACATTTCATTGACGAAAATTCCATATAAAATTCCCAAATTCGTGCACGAATGCAATCATTGCGGAAGTTTCGTCAACAAACAGGACAGAAATTGGGAAAAAATTGTTTAACATCTTTATATATTCTTTGACTTTATTTTACATGTGTTTTTGGAACAGATTATTTCTGATTTGTAATCTTTGATATATCAGTGATGCAGTCTATTAACACGCTACTTTTTTAAAATGATATATATTATAACTTTTAACGAAAAAATTACTCCGAAATATAAGCCTTTGTAGGGTATACATGAACGAACACAAAGCAGAAAAGTTGAAGTATTTTCGTACAAGAAGCCGATCGCGTTAAAGAATTTTCGACAAGAAATACAAGAGAGAAAAGTTATCGGTTATCGCGTGTTCTACTGTTTTCGTTGTTTTTTTTATGTTCTCTTTGTTTTTTTAATGTTGACTAAAGAACTAATGTTCTGAAAATAAGCTACGTTTAGATTCAAATTTTTAGAACGTAATGTACATTCAGAGTATTGAACGAAACACTCAATGCAATCATAAAATAAAGAAAAGAACTACTCAAATAAATATGTCTCCATGGCTCAGTGTGTAGAACAGCCAACTATGGATCAAAGCATAGTGTGTTCAATCCTCGGTGAAAGCAAAAATATGAAAAATTCTATAAGAGCCTTTTTTTCGTTCTTATACAATCAGTGAGGCGAATTGCTGTGTTGTTGTTTTCATAAGAAACATTTCGTTACATTGGTTTTAACCCCCATCTATCTCGCCGTATTGTTGTATACGCGGCTATAAAAGTTTCACTTCAAAAACTTCTTTTTAAAAGATGCAAAGTCTTCTGACAGTATGCTTTAGTAATGATTCCAGTTCAATTTCAGCAGAACTTTCGCAGACTTTAGTGCTATCAGGGTAACATAATAATTATGCCTGTTTAATATGGTCGCATGAAGAATTGTCGCAATTTTTTGTAATGATTCATATAAATGTGCACTGAGATCAAGATCTAAAATTAAAGCTAAGGCTTAATAGGAGAACAAACTTCTTGGCTTATATATTGATTTTCTCCACCTTTTTTCCACATATTTTTATAGCTGTTCCCCTCTGAGGTGAAGCAAGTTATCGTTATAAGCATAAAACAGTTTAAATATACGTATGAAATGATACAGTTGCTTAATGATGATATCTAAAATTTTAGAAAAAAATGTCAATGGAACTTTTTTAAATTAAAAGTAGTAATGCTAGGTATTATTAAATTGAGATTTTTGAGGAAATATCAAGCGACCTATTTCTTTAAATTGCCTTTTTTTTTAAATTTTACCAAAAAAAATAGTTTTTTCTATGAGTTAAAAATACAATTCCTTATAATAAATAATGTTGGATTTAATTTTAATTTTTGAATTTGTTATTGTTCATAATATTATCAAAAATTAACTTTATCCTGTTCCATTTACATAAACTATGTAGATAAGTAAGAAACGTCTTAAATATTGGTACGAAAAGGAACAGTTGCTTTTATAAGGATTTCGATAATCTGAGAAAAAAATGGCAATGGAACTTTTTTCAATTTAAAGGAAGGAATATTAAGCATATTTAAAATTTTATTTTCTAAGAAAAATCGGGTGACCTATTTTTTTAAATGTCTACTGAAAAGTTACATTTTTTTCTTATATGAGAATCAAAAAATATACCTATTCTTTTATTGTAATTTTGTTAATTTTCTGGTAAGTGGTTTTTTATTTAGTTTTTAATAAATTAAAACAAAATAAACAATGTTCTATTGTAAGAAAAAGTTATTAAAAAATATTATTTACGAAAAAAATTATTTTTGAGTCGCATTTTACATTTTTGCCGCTTCAAAAAAAACTTAAAATTTAAACAAATCTTTAAAAAAAAAAATACAAGTAGTTGTTAGACTTCTAGGTATTGTTTTTGTAAATAGATAAATATATTACTTTCGGAATAAAAACTCGTTTTTTTTTTAAATTCAACAAAAAATTGTTTGGACTTTTGTCATCCTAAAATTGGAAAGTGTCCCGAGCGACGCCGGGTATTCCAGCTAGCATTTTTCTTAAAAAAACTATTCGGTGCGCTTCTTCTCCCTACTCTGATCGAAAATCATCAAAATCGGCTGAGAAACACCGGAGAAAATGGTTATTAACTGTTCTGCCTACGCCTATTTATATATAGATTTCACAAATTCTTACAGAAAGTTAAATTTTTAGTATTTGGGCAATACAGCAAGAGGGCGTGGCTCTTAATTTATAATTTGTAAAAATTAATTAGTATATAAAAGCTACTTGGTTGAAATTTGGCAACGGGTCAAGGAATAGATAGGCACAGATAAGATTTTTATTTATAAGGTTTAATATATTTATACGTATTTCTTTTATTTACATTTAACAGAATTACTATTTTAATAGCGTTCTCAAGAATTTTTTAAATAAAAATCTTTTCTTATCAGTGTAAAAATAACTGTAAAAATTACGATAAACATAAAAATTTAAAAATGAGCATAAATTGAACACGAAAAAAATAAACTTTTAATTTCAATGAAAACTCAACGTAATAAATACAACGAAATGCACGTCACTAAGGCAAATAAAAAGCTGGTAGAGAGTGCGACACTGAACGGTCGTGAGAGTGTGAGTGAGAACGAGAGCGAAAGCAGTCAGTTTTGTGGAGAGTTAATTTGGGGAGCCGCACACAGTATTGCGGCTAGAGTTAAAGCATGTTGCTCCAACATTGATTATGGGTCGAAAAGTGAGAGTGGGGTAAACAAGGAGAGACAGCAAGAACCAAAGCGTACAGCTTGAGTGACGCAGTACTGTGATTGGGGGAGCGGCAGAAAGGCAACAAAACGAGCGAGTACATTGACCAATGCATAAGTTTGACCCAGAAAATGGTATTAAATAAAATTAAAATACACTGGCACAGCGTTTTATTATCAATATATGTATATATATATATATATATATATATATGTATAATACAACCTTTAATATATATAAAAAATATACACATTTAAAATCGAGTGCAGCCTAAAAACGTACTGGTATGCGTACGTCTGCAACTTTGCTGCAGCCAGAGAGCGCAAAAGGTCTCGAAAGAATTATTTTTCAAAAATAAAAAAAGCTATAAGCAAAAAATGAATTTTTATATTGATAAAAAGACAAAAACAACAAAAATTGTCACTATCAATAGCTGAAAAAAACACGTCGTCAAACTGCAGTTGCATCAGCGCTGCCACCTTGCTGAGTTTAATGCCTCTCTTTGTTTATTTTGTATATTGATGCATGCATAAACTTTTTTCGCCTGATGAATATTCGAGAGAGCTTTAATTACGTTATCTTGTTTTTGTTCTTTTTCAGCAGACGCTTCGTTAAGAGTTGCCAGTTAGTTTTTGAGGTAATTCGAGATTTAAACTTTAATTATATTCAAAATTGTATCATTTAAGTTATTGAAATTATATGAAGATTATAAAACTGCTTTTATTTCGTTACATAATTTTTTTGTAAAAACTTAACCATGCAAATACTTACTTTATAAAAGGAAAATCCAACGCTGCAAAAGAAATGCTCGCGTCATAACCCAAAAAGTCTGAAAAAAAGAAGAGAAGAAAAATATTTTTATTATCATTAATTATCAAAAGCAATAAATAACATGAAAAATAGCTTAGATCTGTAAAGAGATAAGAATTAAGCCAACATATAAATAAAAGAATTTATAAAAATTCATAAAAATAATCGGTAGTTTGCATAATAGACACAATTTGGCTGTTTTAAAGAAGCTTCATTTTGTTTAACAGTTGATATTTAGAGCATTTAAAAAATTTACCAAAATCAGGAAAGCATAAAATTGACGTAATAAAATAGAGGAGACTCTTCGTAACAAGTTAAAACATGCAATAACAATAGAGTTCAGCTACTACAGCTATATCGCACTTCCTCAGCATTAACCCATCTAAAGCCACTACCCAGTAATCATTGAAAATATCAATGTTATGGATACCCGTGACCACAAACAAGTTAATGTGGGAAAAATTTACCCACCAATGAATGGGTTGGGCTCAGGGACAACACAAGATGTAACAACTAACCATGCGTATACATAGATCTATTTACACAACTAATTTTAATCTACTTTTGAGTTGACCTTTTGACAAATTAACATCAAAAACGCTACAATTGTTAACAAAGGAACTCATTCGACTTAAAGGAGCAGTAGCCATATAATTTGTTCTACTAAATGGCAAATAAATTAAGTTGTTAGCGTTTCTACTGCTTCTACGGTTAGTGTTAAAATTTATGTGAGAAAGAAGTTCTGGAGAATCGAATACACCTGTTATGAGCTGGTGTAAATATACGATATCTGCCGATTTCCTTCGATCACCTAAAGACTGCATTTTTAATAGTTTTAAACGATCCGCATAAGGAGGAAGGTCTAATATGTCAGTTCCACTTAAGCCCCTTAGAGCAAACTGAACAAAACGTTTTTGGATTCTTTCTATTCGATCAACATGCACATTGTAACTTGGGGACCACACTTGACTTGCATACTCTAAGTGAGGACGCACGATTGCATAATACAACGTTGTAGTTGTAATCATGCTATTAAATTCTTTGGCCCAGCGTTTTACAAAACCAAGCATTGAAGATGCTTTTTTACAAATATTATCAATATGAATGTTAAACGATAGCTTAGAATCCATGCATATACCTAGGTCTTTGACGGTGTCTACACGACTCAAGGCAGTATCTTTAATCTTATAATCAAAAATAAAATTATTCCTTTTTCGTGAAAAGGTCATAGTTTGGCATTTATCTGGATTTAAAAACATATTATTTTTAGAACACCAAACTTCAAAGGATTTTAGATCAGACTGGAGTAGATCTGAATTATCTCTAGAATAATCGTTCTGTATATTTTCATATCATCGGCATAAATAAGCAGATGAGAGTGTTCAATGACGTGAGTTACATCATTGATAGCTAAAATAAACAGAAGAGGACCAAGGTGACTACCCTGAGGAACACCTGATCCAGCAATAAATTCAGAAGACAATGCGCCTCGGAAACGTATTTGATAACATCGCTCCACCAAATACGATTTAATCCAGTTCACAAAATATTGTGGAAATCCCATTAACTCAAGTTTAAATAAGATTAGATTGTGTGGTAGCTTATCAAATGCCTTACTAAAGTCAGTGTAAACACAATCGACCTGGTTACCAGAATCAATAGAATTTAAGCAGAATGTTGTAAAATCGAGAAGATTAGACACAGTGGATCTGCCATTCACAAAACCATGCTGACGAGTTGTTATGACTTTGCCACAGTGAATTTTCACCCGATCGTACACCATCCGCTCAAAAAGTTTTGGAATCGATGAGAGCTTAGCGATAGGCCTATAGTTACTGACATCGTTCCTGCAACCCTTTTTAAAAATAGGACTTATAAATGATTTTTTCCAAAAAAGTGGAAAATAACTTTCGTTAATAGATTTATTGAATAATAAAGACAGTGGTTGACTCAAAACGGAACCGCATTGTGTTAACACTGCGGCAGGAACACCGTCAGGTCCAGCACCAAACTCCTCATCGATCGATCTAATATACATTAAAATATCCTCTGGAGTGAAGGATATAAGTTCCAAAGATACTCTGGGTTCGGAATTCATATATTCAAAGTACTCTCCATCAGGATTAAAAGAATCTGAACAGAATGATTCTTTAAAAAGATTGGCGAAAAGGCCACAAATTTTGACGGGATTGTCAGTAAATCCCTCAGGAGTTCTAAAAGAAGAAGGAAATCCATCAGATTTCTTCTTTGTGTTTACGAATCCCCAAAATTTCTTTGGATCTGTCAATATTCTCAGCTTAACATTATCTAAATATTCGTGATATAATGTAGCTGAGCGATTTTCAAATTCCAGAAACAAACGTTTGTAAGTTTCTAGGTCGTTTGAGCCTAAGCTACAGATGTATTTCTTCCATGCCCTATTCCTGTTGTTGCGAAGAGTCTTTAAATCCTTTGTGTACCAAGGGTACGTAGAATTCTTCGCAAATTTGAGACTATAAGGTACGGATTGAGAAAACACAGCAAAGAGTTCCATATAAAAAAAATGTATGGAGTCATCAAGGCAATTTCCATTTATATATTCTAAAATTGCATTAAGTTTGCCATTAAGCAACTGATTCAACTTTAAAAAGTCAGCTTTTTTAAAATTGAATTCATAAAGCTTATCTGCTGAATTAGAATTTACTATATTTGCTCTGTCGGATTCGTACCAAATACTCAATGGTGGATGATATTCATCAACAGTAGTTAGAGCATGAAAGGCCCTCTTAACAACAACATTGTTACTGTCTGTAGTTAAGACCAGGTCAAGAAGTCTTTCAAGACTATTATAAATACAACTCACTTGTTGTAAGTCTGAACATATATTATCAACAAATATATGTTCTTGGCGGGTCTTCGAATTAGATGCACAATAGTACGTATCATCGTCAGAAGAATGCCATTTCAAATCAGGTAGATTAAAATCGCCCAATAATAAAATGTCGTCATTAACGTCAAGTAAATCAATTATGTAATCTATGCACTCCGCAAGGCTTGCATAGACCTCTACACTACTCTTAGGAGGAACATACGCATTAATAACATATACATTAGAGTTACAATGTATAACTTTAACGCAAATTAGTTCAATATTAGAAGAGCAGGGAATGTCAACAATAAAACTGACAAAGCAGTTCCTTACAGCCAAAAGGACACCACCACCGACAGAAGAAATATTGTCAGTGTATCTGTCTTTTCTAAAAACTTGAAAACTATTGTCAAACAATTCCAAATCAGTAATGCTTCCGTTCAGCCACGTTTCTGTTAACGCGATAATATCCTCAGAGCAATTTTGAGTTGATAGAAATAAGCTCTGCGTCTTAGAACGTAGTCCCCTTACATTTTGATAGTAAAGGGACAGCCTATTTAGTTTTTTTGAGCCTGGTGGGCGGCTTGAGTCACCCTTTTAGGCTTATTTTTTGGCTTGAACTCAGTAACAAGAATATTATCGGCCCACAAATTAGAGTTAAGAACAGTTGTAAAATCATCAGCTGCAACTGTTAAAATGAAAGAAGCATGGGAAGGCTTATTACCAATTTTTTTGCATGAACAGAATGCATTTGAGTTCACTAACTTGGATTGCCTGACAAACGTCTGTATATTTTCTATTGATGTGTCGGGCTGAAGACGTGAAATGAAAACATTTCTGGTCCTCGAAACTGCTCTTAAAGTCAAATGACTGTTAGGCGTAGTTGAAATCGTATTTGGACTAATGTTTTTTTAATACTTAATGTCCACAAAAATCAAACAAAACACGATTATAAAGAATACTAATCACAGCAACACACTAAAAAACCACCGATAACAACAAGAAGACGAGATCAAAAACGAAACAGTTTGATTAAATGCACTTCAATGTTGTTAATCAAAATGAACTAACTAACTCAACTGATCGAAACTGAACGAAACACTTTGACAAGAAGTTTTGTTCCGTTATAACCGAACGTTAAGCATCGCAACTTGTCAACAACAGCTGTGCAGAGTATTTCTTATAAAATACTCTAAAAGTGTTTGTTTTTATTTTCATTGATTTACATGAGGGAATATTTTTTTTTATGATGTTATTGTTAGGGATAAACAAGGCTTTATTTAATTTAATTCGATTGACAAGTTGTTTAGCTTGGACGAGTTCAGCAACGTTTCGTTTTGGGTTAAATGTCAAAACAGACGTCGCACAGTGGGAAGACTTCATACAAAAGAAGACCATAAATAGTGCAAACTAGTAATACCGTGTGGCGTTCAAACTCCAAAATAAAAATATATATAGTGATAGGCAATTTTTATTTATTATTAATTAAATTTTGAAGTTTTTTTTGTATAAGGGACTATTTTTACCTTTGAACCAAGAATTTCATAGAATCTTTGTTTCTATGTTCTATGTTTCTTTTGAATTAATAAGTATCCCAGTTATTATTATTTTAGCATTAAAATAAAAATCTATCACATACTTTAAGGCATCAGAAAGAAATTTGGTTTTTTCATAAAAAATGTTTCAGCTTTTTTATAAAAAAAAAAACACAAAATTAATAAAAAAATAAGGCCTTATTGCACATCTACAAAGTAAGACTTATGGACTTATAAGACGTATAAGATTTATGGAAATCATGTCTACACTATAAATTTTATAGTCATCACAAAAAAATGCGCTTGCGTAATAATAAGATAGAAGATAGATAGACAGATGCTTAATTTGATAAAAAATGTGAAAAAAATCCGCTCATGAACACGCCTACCTCCCACACACAGGAGGGGTTTCGACGAGCTCGTGGTCTGAAATGAAAATCATTTGCTCCATATGGTGAATTGATTTTTACTAAATTAAACGTATTGATTTTAAAAATGCCATTCATTTTTCGATATGTTTTTTACTTTTTGGGATATATCGAAAAAAAAAAAAATTTTTTTAAAATAATTTTTGAGTAAGACCTGAAGTTTGTTTATGTTCGATATTGCATACTTAATACAAAACAGTTACAACTCAAAAAACACAAATTTACAGAAGGAGCAAGAAACTGTTTAAGCTAAATTGATTGAAAGATTATAAACAAATTTGATTCCAAAACGAAGAAATCGCATTTTTAAGGAAGTTTTGGCGTGGTATTTTTAATACATATTATATAATAGTTGTGTGGAAATAAAGAATAATTTGAAGTTATGACCTGAACTTTTCTTGTATGAATATCATCTCAAATTGTGCGTCTTTTACTGATAAAATCGATTTTTTTTTTGTTTTAAAAATCGTAGTTTAATACTATTTGAGTTAAAAATTACTAAAAAGCATATAATTTATTTTTTGTTTAATTGAAAATAATTGAAATTTGAAGGTCTTGTTGGTAGAAAGTGTGCTAAAGTTTTTTTAATTTTATATTATGATTGTACAAATAAAAATAATTTGGAGTTATTTCTCTTTAACTGAAAGCTATCATTTAAAATTTATGTTGAGTCTCTTTTACTGTTAAAAGTTGAGTTAATTTTTAAAAACTATTAATTGTAAGTACTTAATTAAGAAAATTATCAAAAGACATAAAATTTATTTTTTGTTTAAATGAAAATAAAGCTTTATTCTTACTAGAGGAAAATTTTGCAAAAGTTTATGTTATATTAAATTGTGATTAATATAAGTAAATAAAAATAGTTTTGAGTTTTAACCCTTTAGCTGAAATTTTTCATTTAAAATTGAAGTTGCGCTTCTTTAGCTGATAAACATTTTTTTAATTTTTATAGATACCCATTCATCATCTGATTAGTAAGCAATCAAATAAGAAAATTCTCAAGAAATATTTTGTTTTCTTAAAAATTCTTATATATATTATATAATTTTATTTATAAAAAACTTCAAAATATGTCAAGGAGTTGAATTGAAAGTTTTTTTAGAAGAACAAAAAAATAATGCATTGATTTAATTCTTAAAATGTACTGGTAAATGAAAAAAAAACTCGATTTTTTTTGTTGAAGAACTTCCAATCTTATTATTTATAAAACATAACGTCAGCTGCAATAGTAGTAACGCATGCTGTCAACCAAAATTTTTCAAGACCTTGTGGACGATTTCCAGTTCTGGCTCACGAATGGTTCAAAAAATATTCGCCTTAAAAGTCTGGATCGTTTCTGGCAAGGCTGTTAATTTCGTACAAAAATAAGCGCCATAACAGCATGCTCATTTTAACGAGATAAGTGAGCACGTTCACTTTCCGAACGACATTCCCTTCGAAATGTGAATGCACTCACTTTTCCAAAAAATTAGCGACACCCAACAAAAACAAAATTAGAACGGGGTCAAATTGCTGATCTAATACTAATCGTATTTGAATTAAAAATTAATCACTATGAAAATTAAATATTGTAAACTAATTATTTTGTGAACTAATGTGAACTATTCTGATTTCACAGACGATTTCAGCATTGACAACTTACACCTGGCGTAAGGCTTAAGTAAGTTGGGTTATCCAAAACCTAGGGTAATAGTTCATGAAACAGACAACCATGAACTTTGTGCTACCACAACACGGACCCGTTTACATTTTAGCAAGTAAAACGTACGGGGCATCCGGTGTGGCAACACGAACATGGAAGCTGTTTCACAAACACAAAGCATCACCCAGTGCCCTGCTGATTAGGAGCATTATGAATTTACATACTGCCCGTAATAGCAGTACCAGTTTAGACTTCCGTACCGACGTACTTCCATCTATCTACTGGTGGAGACGAGACCTACCCAATCTCTTGCATATTAAGACAGATATGCCAGCCCGGTCGTACCATTGCGCGACCCCGCCAGTCAATCTAGACCTGTGTAGCATTCACACAACCACAACCAGTACGAGACTCCCCGAAGGGCCAGCCCACGACAGTCATCTGGGCAACTCGATTCTGTCAGATGAGGATCCACAACGTCCCCGCAAGAAGACCAAGAAGACACAAATGCAATTATGAAAAAGTGCCTTCTTATGCATGACTGTGCTCAATGAGCACTTAGAGGCTAGTCTAACAGTTTGCAGGTGCCGACTCAGCTGGAAACTATTGCACATGACTGGTACCTACTTTGGAGGACCTTTGCAATTGCCACTCTCACTCTGGCCGTTCGGAAAGTCAACATCCAGACACAGAGTATTGGCCATTGTTATCAGGGACTGCCGTGCTCAGTATGAGAACCCTTAGTTTAAACAACCAAAATCAACACTTCCCTCAGTGACTGCCGTGCCAGTTTGAGGGTGCGAGTCAAACTCTTGACAAGCAACACTTCGGAAAGCCGAAGAGTTGACACTTTGACGCATGCATGCCAACACTTCACATCCAGTTTTTCCAGCCGAATTAAGTTCTCCATGCGGTGGATAGATAGGGTCAACCCCATCCGACGGGTAAAGACTGTCCCCGTACTAACAAGTTTTAAGGTCAATTGCTATACCTTCGCAGGCTTGTTTCATATCGATATACCGAATATGACCTGCTACCAAGATGGGCGCCACACCAAGCTCTTGGTTGGCTTTATCAGTTTTTACGTTTGCAGGACGTATCCTACAAACAACCCTCCTCCTTTATCCTGGCTTGGGACAGGCAGGCCGAAACCTGGCGGAGTTTCTGATTTCACAGATCGAAAAACTATGTATGAAGTAATGAAGTATGAACTATAAAGATGTTTAAGAAAGGTGATAAATCCGAGTTAAGCAATTGTAGGCTAATTTCACTGCTTCCCAGTTGTATCTAGAATGTTAAGCTTTCTCAGAAGAATTAATTTCTTTAATGATTCTCAGTTTGGGTTTAGAAAAGGAAGGTCTACCGAAAACGCGCTTGAAGTTTTTTGAAGTTTTGTTCAAATATTTACAAAAGCTTAAGCAATACAAAAAAAAAAAAACAGCTTCCCTCTTAATTGACATAACTAAGGCCTTTGACACGGTCAATCATGACATTTCACTTTCAAAATTATTTAAATGCGGTTTTAGAGATTTCATTCATAGTTGTTTTGCATCCTATTTTTCTGATAGACAGCAAAGAGTGAAACTCGACAATAAGTTGAGCTCTTTTTTAAAAATCAATATAAGTGTTCCCTAAGGTTCTATATAGGGACCTATTTTGCTCCTAATTTACATAAACTCAATCTTTTTGCAGCCTTTTTTGAGCAAAACAATAGCCTTTGCAGATGACATGGCCTGCACTTACGAATGTGATACAGTTTTTAATCTTGTGGCTGAGATTAATCACGACCTAAGTTTCTTAAGGCATTGGTTTTTGATTCATAAACATATTTTAAGTGAAAAAATTAAAATTATGTATTTTAATATTGCAGGAAAGGATTTGTATCTGGACAACTTTATCTTCCATAGCGCTGTCCATAGCTTCAATGATGCGCATATTTGTTCCTCTAAATGTTTCAAACTTGATTTTGTGAAGAGTTTTAAGTATTTGGGGCTAATTTTTCATTGGAGAATTAATTGGTTGGACCACTCAACTGCTCTCAAAAGATAACTCGCCAAAAGACAGCTTTTACCATTTAAAAAAGTTTTGCTCCAAAAAGCTTTTAGCTTGTACTTATTATGGCATTTTTCAATCCAAGCTGCAATATGGTTTAGTTGCTTCCGGTGGGCTAATAAGAATAAAATTCTTCCACTATTAATTTCTCAACAGCATGCTATTCGTATTGTATATTATAAAAGTCGTGTTCATAGTCCGAAATTCAACTATTTCGAGAACTCAAGATGCTTCCTTTGAAGCACTTTTCAAAATCTTAAACATGTTCTTTATTAGATCGGTATACCTATTGAATAGATTTTATGCTCAATATAATTTAAGAATCAATAATCGCAACTTGGCTTTGATTCACCAGCACAATATTTACCATTTTCTAAGCTGTTACAATTCTGTTGCACCCAGGCTTTATAATACCCTTCCAGCTTCAATAAGAAATCATCGCACAAACATAATTTCAGTAATGATCTTAAATCTTGGCTTTCTAAATGTGCAACTATGAAGTATTTTCTTTCTTTCTAAATTTGTTGCTTACTCATCCTTCTTTTTTTCGTTTTTAAATTTTTGATCTTATATATTAATGTTATATATTAAATGAACTTACATGAAGCTACTTTCGACACTAGCTCCATAGGAACTACAGAATGTAGCTATCAACTTCTTTAATTTTTTATATATATTATAAATAAATTATAACAAAATGTCTGAAAATATGCAAAAGTATCAAAATCTTGATTTGCTTAAAATCCTCTGTAGAAAAGAAAAAGTAATTACGTGGCAAAATGCCTATTTTCAGTTAAATTCAGTTTTTTTTTCTTACTTTCAAACATGTAAATTTTTGATTAAACTATTGTTAATCACAAATATTTTAACAAAAAAGACACATCAAAATAATACAGTCGATTTTACTCACTTTTTTAAGCAAAAGGATCACAATTCAAAATAATACACTTTAAAAATTCTCAGTTGTTACAAAAAAAGTGTAAAAACGTTCTCGTTGTTCATCTACTCTAGTGTAACATCTACTATTATAAATAAAGAAATAAATCCACATTGGCGTCCTCTGGGAGCACTGCACCTCTCTTCTGAACCTTACAAACACTTCTAAATAAATGTCAAAAAAGATCAAAAATAAGAATAATAATACCATTTTGCAGAAATGTTATATGTGCGATGGGCGTGTCCCTGACTAGTTCTCCAAAATTTATTATAAAGCATTTTCCGTTGCCAACTTTCATGCCAGATTTCATTGTTTTAAAATTACTTTAAGGAATTCAGGACATACGGTGGGCGAATACAAATTGTTTTATTTTTTCTTTTTATTATACCAACAGATAGCTTTTCGATAATATGCACCTATTCTAAATATATAGGTGTATATATATAGGTTAGGAAAGACGCTTGTAAAAACCGTAATTCTTAATTTTAATATTTAGAGGTCGTGCAACCCCTTTTTTTATTTTCCATAAAAATTAGATGTGAAAAATTATTTTTCAACTTCTTATTCTTATATTTTACAAACCAATTCACGGATGTAAATGACTGAAACATATGGTTTAGCAAATTGAACGCTCTACAAAAATGTCCCAAATAATATTTTTGAGAAATCTACTCGTTCTCGTTATAATTACACTTTTTGCTCCAGTTTCCGGCAAAATCAATAAAGTTATCATTAAATATTATAAAAAAAGGCATTAAAAAATCAAAATCGAGAAGTTTATCTAGTCTTGCAAAATAACTTGGCTGGAAAATTCACCATTTCTAGGAAGAATTAATGAAAATGCCTTTTTATTTTATTAGATGATATTTACGAGGCCTGTGATAAACAAAAAGAAAGAGAGAGAGAGAGAGAGAGAGTGAGAGATCAGCAATAGTACTTGCTTAAAGAATATTTTTAATGACTTTTTCTTACAAGAAATCACAATTCATAGAATTTTCAATAAAAATGTTATAATATTTAATGATAAATTTATTGCTTTTACCGGGAACTGGGCAAAAAAGTGTTATTGGGGGTTGGAATTAATTTTAAAGGTTTTTTTCGGTTTTTGAGCATTTATTTAGAAACAACGGTACAATGTATATTATTCAAAGTATTGTCCATCGTTAGCTACAACATTTTCCCATCTTTCTGGCAGCATATGGATTCCGCGCCGGAAGAACGACTCGTCTTTTGAGGCAATCACGAATCGACCCATTTTTTGGTATCCTCGTAAGAAGTGAAGCGCTGCTCAGCCAAGCCATGCGTCATCGATCTGAATAGGTGGTAGTCGGAAGGGGCTATGTCTGGGCTATAAGGCGGGTGGGGTAGCACATCCCAATTCAGCGCCTCCAACGTTTCCTTGACGGTTCTTGCAACATGTGGCCGTGCGTTGTCATGTTGAAAAACCACTTTGTCGTGTCTTTTGCCATATTCCGGCCGTTTAACCTTTAATGCTCGGCTCAATTGCATCAATTAGTGTTGGTAGCGTTCCCCAGTGATGGTTTCGTTAGGTTTTAGCAGCTCATAGTACACGACACCCTTCTGATCCCACCAAATACACAGCATAAGCTTGGCGCCATAAATATTCGGCTTGGCCGTCGATGTTGATGCATGGCCGGGTGGTCCCCACGATTTTTTTCGCTTAGGATTATCGTAATGGATCCACTTTTCATCGCCAGTGACAATACGATGCAAAAAACTCTTCCTTTTATGCCGTTGAAGCAGTTGTTCGCACATGCAAAATCGCCGTTCAACGTCTCTCGGCTTCAACTCGTACGGCACCCAATTTCCTTGCTTTTGAATCATTCCCATGGCCTTCAGGCGTTTGCCGACCGTTGATAAGTCGACTCCCAATGATTCTGACAATTCTTGAAGGGTTTGACACGGGTCTTCATCGAGCAAAGCCTCCAATTCCTCATCTTCAAACTTTTTCGGCTGGCCCGGACGCTCTTTGTCTTCCGTATCAAAATCACCACTTTTAAACCGACGGAACCAGTACTCACAAGTAGAAATCGATGGAGCATAGTCCCCGTAAGCCTCAGTAAGCGTGCGTTGTGCTTCAACCGCTTTTTTCTTCAAATGGAAGCACAAAAGTAAACCATCCCGCAATTGCGTTTTGTTGGAACGAAAGTCGACATGTTCACAGAGAAAAAAATATATGTTGCTTACACTTCAGTGGAATGACACATACTGAAAAATGAAACCACTTTTAAACCGACGGAACCAGTACTCACAAGTAGAAATCGATGGAGCATAGTCCCCGTAAGCCTCAGTAAGCGTGCGTTGTGCTTCAACCGCTTTTTTCTTCAAATGGAAGCACAAAAGTAAACCATCCCGCAATTGCGTTTTGTTGGAACGAAAGACGACATGTTCACAGAGAAAAAAATATATGTTGTTTACACTTCAGTGGAATGACACATACTGAAAAATGAAGCTTAGACAATGTGCTTTGAAATGAATATAGTCACAGGTGTGCCCGATGCGATCTATTAATAGTTACGCCATCTCTTAGAAAACCTTTAAAACTAATTCCAACCCCCAATATAACATTTAACTTTGAATTGGAATAACTTTTGATCGAGTAGATTTATCAAAAAAAGTGTTAGGGACATTTTTGTAGAGCGTTCAATTTCCTATAAGATCCGTTTCAGTCATTTACATTCGTCAATTGGTTTGTAAAATATAAGAATAAAAAGTTAAAAAATAATTGTTCCCATGTAATTTATATGGAAAACAGAAAATCGCAATGCGCGACCTCTAAATATTAATATTAAGAGTTACGGTTCTTACAGTCATCTCCTCTATATATTTCTCAGGGGATTTTGAAAAAATAAAAATAGTCAAAAATTTTTGAACCACCCTAATGTATATGTATGTATACAGAATACTACATATTTATGATACTGAAATTTACAATCTGCTTTGAAATCTATTAGGACGCGTGGCATGTTTGCAACTGAAAAGATTTCTAAAATCCTTTGATATCCAAAATAGCAATATTTCTTCCAGGAATTCTGCATACTTAGTTTTTTTTTAAAGTTCGATAAAAAATATTTTCGACTTTTGTCCGCACTCGCGACACTGTGCGTCGTTTTGAGAGCGAAATCGAGAGCGAATTCAAGAATAAGGGTGAGTTTTCTTAAATCAACAACATTTAACCCTTTAACACCTAAATTAATTCATCTCAATTTAGTTCCTATTGATCGTGAATAAATATAAGCTAATTTAAAATTTCAAGTAATCCTAAAATTAAGTCTCTAATACATAATGATTTCTTATTTTAAGTTTTAATCTTATTATGTTTATGACATGTTTTTTTTATGTTTATGACATTAATTAACATATGTTAAAATATACAGTATTGTTATTTTATTGACTGTTTTTGTCTCTCACTCTTTCTTCAGTCTTTCTATTTATTCTGTTTTTTTATTATGTTTTATTTTTAATACACACCTGTGTTATATTATATACGCTTTCGGACCAAGACTAACGGTGAAACGTATGCTGATCGGTTAACTTTGACATTGAATTTAAGCTTTGATTTTTCATTATTATTATTAATTTATTTAAAGTTCGTAATAAAATCAACCTTTTTTTCATGCTCTCTCTCTCTCTCGCACACACACTGACTGCGTCTTTATTACTGTGCCTATAAAAATAAATTCTAAGCAAAATGAACAATAGATAATAATAATAATAAGGAAGTGCAAATTTAGGAAAAAAACACCTCTGACACAGTCTTTAACTGTCAATTTTGAATTTTTTTTTTTTATAAACTGTATAGAAAATCTAAAGTTCTAAAAGGTTCTAAGCACACAGAAACTAAATTTTTGACTTAAAGCAACACATAATGTAATCAATGAAGTAATCGTTTATCGATTGTGAAAAATTTGTCTCAACTTTAAACTCAAAGTATAGCGGAATGTAATCAATGAAGCAAGCGCTTCTATCTGTGTCATAGCTAAAATGTTTGATAAACCTGGACGTAAACACATGTATATTCTTAACGCTTGCTTGCATAGTTTTGCAACGCATTCAAAATTCTACATGTAACAAAAACAAATACAACAACTTCACCAACAACAACAACAACAATAACAAACAAAACTTATAGCAGCTTTTATACAGCAACTGTTGCCAAGAACTTGAACGTTTCTGACAGCAGTCAATGTTTTGTGAATTTTCTTGTTTATTTTCTGTAATTTATCAACAAAAATGGCGGCTGTCAAATGAAATATTATGGCAGCTAAATGCATGTGGCAACATTTGAGTTTGAAACTTTTGATATAACACCTATCTAAATTTTATGTGAGAACGTCTAAATCACTTTTATTTTTAAAATCTTATGTTTTGTTTTTTTTTCGGTTTTTATCTTTTTCCTATTTCGAAGAGCTCATAAAAAAGTAGGCCAAATTTTTTGTGGTTTTATTAATAATTAAGTAAATAAATGTGTATTTAAACAAAATACACACATATTGTATGTAAATAATGAGAAAAGAAATGTGAGGCCCGAAGTTTATTAGGGCCAAGCGTGTAGGTAGCAAATATTCTAAACTGCTATTGAATATAATAAGCATGCTTTTGAAATGACAATTTTTTTTTTTTTTATGGCAACTAATTTAATGTATTTACATAGAAAAACATGCTTTTAATTAAGTGGCAACTTTACATGCTGTTGTTTTCTGTTTTTTGTTTCCAACAACATCAACAACAACGACAATATCTACCTCAACATCCGCATTGCGCGCCATTAATTCAACAGTTAAGTTCAATGTTAAAATTAACATAATTTACCGTTAGAATGCTTTCTCCTCCAAGTCTCTCTTTCTAACGTCAAACAAACCATAGGTAGGCAAGCAGGTGAGCGCGTTGCTTTACAGCTCACCACACAATGACTAGTTATTAGTTCTAAGCAACAACAATAACAACAACAACAACAACAACAACAACAACAACAACAACAACAACAACAACAACAAAAATCATCCAAGACTAGTGGTTATCCTTCAAGCTAGCTTAATAATTGTTGTAATTAATGTTTTACAACTCGATAAAAAAAGTTTTACTCATATGTTGGCGACTCAATTAAGAACTTTCGTGCGCGTTGTTTTTTTTTTGCGCTCTTCTTACTCTGTGGTTCTCTAGTGCTTTAACAATTTTTATGGGTTTTTTTTTCTCACGCTCAATATTTTTTGACATTGAAGGTTCAGTATTGTTTTTTAATTAATGCCAATTTTAGTGTTAATAAAAAATTTAATATTAAATTTTTCAATTTATTTTAGTATATAGTTACCTATCGCTCTCTTTTTATCTCGCGCACTCTCTTTATACCTTGCAGAAAGAGGCAGTTTCGCGCCACCCGCGCTTCTGTTTTCATTCTATACTTAAACACTTAATTAAGCTTAAATCTAAGCTTACAAATTGCATGCGATCATTAACAACAATAACAGCAACAGCAACAACACTTAAGCTTAATTTATTGATTTATTGCCTGGTGTTGTTTTTGTTTTCATTCTTATGTTGTTTATTTTTTTTTCCTTTTAATGTTACGAGCAAGTCTGCGTCAGAACTGAGTGCATTAAACGCACCTGGCAATGATCAAGATTAGAATTTGTTATTGTATTAAAAAAGAACACACACACACACACACCTTCATGCTTGCAAGAGACTATAAAAATGCATGGCTGTGTGTGCATGTAATTTTTCCATAGAGGCAGCAGCATATAATTTTGTTACGTTACATATCGATAAATATCAGTCTGCTGGACCTGCTTTACAAAAAAAAAAACTTTTTTCATTACATAATATTTTAAGATTTTTTTTTTTTTAAATTCATGATTTGTCATTATTGAAAGCTTATTTAAAATGCTATTTAAATTATTTAAAAAATATTTTTCGTTGGAATTTCGAACCTTTTTAAGAGTACCCAGTGAACCAAAATTGCCATTTTCGAATCCATTTATGAACTTTTTCGGGTAGAAACGTTTATTCTCGGAAATAATAAATGAACCCTTTTTGTATCATTCATCGGACTAAAATTTCTCTCAAAAATATGAAAATGAACAATTTTGATATACAGTGGCTCAAACGTATAATTGGACACTGGGCATGAAATTATTCAAATGCCGATGTTTTCACTTTAATGAAAATAGTTCGTAAAAACTTTGATGCAGAGTTGTAGATTATTGAAAAAGCTTTAAAACAATATATAATACTTATCATGTTTTAATCAAAAACATTTTTAAAATAAGAAAAGAAAACAAAACTAACAAATTTCATGTCAAACGCATAATTGGACACATCATTTAGACAACGAATTATTGTTGTAAAGCGGTTCTTTGGACCGTTATACTTTCTGCTGAGTGAGTTCACGTTTATTCAAATGCAAATGATGAATCCTTATGCAAGTGTAGTGTTAAAAGTGCAGATCAAAGTTGCAATGGATCGAAGAAAAAAACAAACAACTTCGGAAACATGGCATTTAATTATAAGTTTACATGGCGAGGGTAAAACAGTGCATCAAATCAGTGAAATTGTTGATCGATGCCCGTCCACAGTTCATGCTATCATTCAAAGGTATCAACAAAATTTTCAAATAGAAAACAAAAGTCGTATTGGTAGCCATTCACGACCAAGTCGTAACAATTCACGAAGGCGAATGAATTAAAGAATATGGTAAAATCCGATTTGAGCAAAGATGTTTGAGCCGAAACCATTCGAAGCGTGTTAAGAAAGACGGATTTACATGGGCGGATTGCCAGAAAAAAAAATAAGGTTGGAATTTTGTAAGGAATATTTGTTAAAAGATTCTGACTTCTGGAACACGGTAATTTTTGCAAAAAGCTGTTTAGTTTGATTATGTTTAAGCTTTTACTTTTGTATATGTAGGTACTCTTTACAGATGAGAGCATATTTAACCTCTAGGATCAGATGGAAAGCAATACGTTTGGCGTAAGCCAAATACAGAGTTTTTGCCTTATAACACTCAGGCTACAGTCAAGCATTGGGCGGGTCGGTAATGGTGTGGGGATATGTTTCCAGTGCAGGAGTAGGGAATATTCATTTTATAGAGGGCAAAATGAATCGATTCCAATATTTGGACACTTTGAAAGAAAACGTAAAGCAAAGTTCCGATAAATGCAACATATTGGACACATTTGCTTTCTATCAGGCCAACGATCCGAAGCATACTTCACACGTTGGGAAAATATGGCTCATATATAATTGTCCAAAATTACTTCATACACCAACACAGTCCCCAGATCTCAACATTAGTGGCCATGTTTGGGAATAACTTGGCCACACAAGCTCTATAAATCCACTTTCAACACAGTGGATGAGTTGAAAGAGAGAATAACTCGCGAATGGAGCAACATAACTACGGAATTTTGCGCCAGTCTCGTGCAGTCGATGCCCGATGCCTAGAAGCAGTAATAAAAGCAAAACGTTTTGCTTCCAAGTACTGAAACTGTATTTAATTTTTTACAGTCCAATTATGCGTTCGACATGAAATTTGTTTGTTTTGTTTTCTTTTCCTATTTTAAAAATTTTTTTGAATAAAACATGCTAAGTAAAGCTTTTAAAGCTTTTTTAATAGTCTATAACTCTGCATCAAAGTTTTTTAGAATTATTTTCATTGAAGTGGAAAAATCGGCATTTGAATAATCTCATACCTAGTGTCCAATTATACGTTTGAGCCACTGTAGTTATTTCAAAGGAGAAAAGTCGTGATTGTTTTCCAATTTGACAAAATATCAAATTATGTGTGAAATATCAAAATAGTAAAGTTATTATTGGGGGATTACTTTTTTAGATGGAATGTTTTGGTTCTCTTTCTATTTAGGCTTGATCATAATTTTTAGAGATAATTTTTTTCACCAGCGAGAATAAATTCGTACTGGTGAAAAAGTTATATAGTTATAAAAGTTATATATTAAAATTATAAAAAAATCAATAAAGGTTTAAATTCTTGCTTTGTTTTAACTCATTTTACAATGTAAAAAAGTGACATTTATAATTCATTTGTAAATCAGAAGTTTAAGAAATTTTTACCTGTTCAAATATTAAGAAAATGAATCCTTTTCGACTCAAAAAAAGTTTTCTATGATTTTCGCAAAAGAAGAAAGTTTTTTATATGAGAGAAAATTTTCCATGAATTGTATCTTTTAAAGCAAGCAATTTTAAGCAACAAAACTAAAAAGTCAAAAATGAAGAAAAACTCTTTCCAAAAACGTTCGCTAAACTCTCTCTTAAACTCGCTCAGTGGGTACAGTGGGTACCTATGGATATCCGTTATGGGTCATGTTACGATCTTTTATCGATAATTCCGGTATTAATTCTTTAAAAAAAGTTAAAAACATTAATTGATGCGAACAGTTGCAAAAATAATTTAATTTTAATTAAAAAATTGCTGCATATTAATAAACAATTTTGTTCTCATTTCAAGTTTTATCGATATATCTGTGCTTGATTAAAAAATTGATTTATCGATAAATACATAGCGATAATATTTTCATCGATCTATATGTTCTTAATCAAAAAATCGATTTATCTATAATTATATACTGATAAAATAAATGAATACAAGCGGTTGTAGAAATACAGATAAACATCGATTATTTTTATTGACATATCGATATTTTTTAAAAATGTTTTTTTTATAAAATGCTAAAATAATAAATTACACTGGTAGAAAGGTTACACAGGTCTTGCATCTGGGCAGCTGGGAGACGTTTCCAAAGTACACGGCTAAAATTCAGGTCTACGTTTTTTCAAACTTACTGAACATTTTGGGATTGAAACCAACATGTTTTCCTATATAAATTTAGCTTTTCAACTAAATAGTTGAAATTAAACCAGTGGTCGGTATTCTTACACAACCGCAAACGTGGCGTTTATGTGTTTAAGCTTTATGTAAGTTTTGCACTGTAAAAAAGCTTTTATACAAAAATGGCAGCATTCGTGTTTTTCAATGCTTGTGGAGAAAATGAGCATTAACACTCTACCTCATGAATTTTCAAACCACACTGAAAGCTCTAGCAGTGTACGTGTGCCTAAATACGTGTGGTGGCAGAAAAAGCTCTTAATCCATGCTGCCGAGAGATGCCGAAGCACCGAATTAAACTTAGGGTAATGAATTTTTTCAACTTGTACTTTCAGTTTTTCAACTGTTTAAATTTAAGTGATATAAGTGTAAAGTTAAAAACTTCTCACTGAAAGAAATGGAATGTTAAAGCATTTTGAAAGCTTTCTGAAAGCCTTATGTACAAAAATAATAACAAATATACTCGAACAGAAAAAGAATGAAATCACATTAGAATAGATTATTTTTTTTTTTTACATGTTATTATTGCGTATATTATTATATTTATTATTATCTATAATCTGTGGCATACATGAGACCGAGCAACACCAAAAACAAAACATATATAAAATAAACTCTTTTTAAACTTGCAAACTATGAAAACATTGAGTGCACACATGAATAAAAAGCGCTGCGTTTTTAGCGTATCAAATATTAACAAATATAACAGAACTACGCATCGTTTCTTTATTTTATTCATTTCGGTGTACAAACATAACGTAATTATGTTGAAATCAAGTGAATAAAGCGACGTAACCCTGTCTGCTTCGATTCTGCATGCAGACTGAAAGCTTTTTTTGCAGCGGAATAGTTTTTATACGTATACGTTGTTGAAAAAGCTCTTAGCTCGCGAGCTGATTTTGTTCATAGCTGGTTTAACTCTTTATTGCATCTTTGTTTACTAAAAAAAAAATAAATATAGTATATATATATATACATATGTAGTAAGTTTATTTTTTTCAACTATTTAAAATTAGTTTTTCATCTTAGTTTAGTTGAACATTTTTTTCAACCTTAGTAACGAATTTGTCAACTTTTCAAGTTAACTTTTTAAGTTAAGTAAAGCTTTGCGTCTTGAAATAAATTTTTCTACTTTTGAAGTTTACTTTTCGACTATTTAGGTTGAGTTTTTTGTATTTGTTAATTTCGAATTTGTTTATGTTAAAATTGCGCAAAAAATTCAATCAATTCAAAATTGAAAGAATAACTGAGTCGCTTGAAATATTAATTATTCAAACATAAATGCTTTGTTACCAATTCTTTAACGCGAGCAATATTCCAGTGGAAGCTTGTGTTATTGATATACGAGACTGCCAGCCGAAATCTGCGTTCAAGGACACCGTTAAAATTTTTGATTGGGGGAAATTTGGGTAATGCATGAATTTATCAATTTGTAATAATAATAAGATTAAAAATTCCACAATTAAATCAATATTTATTATCAAAAAAACTATAGTTTGATCACACATTTTTTGTTTTAACAAAAAAAAAAAAAAAAGTCAATGTCTGCGCCAGGAGTTGAACCAGTAACCTTCATATTAACATACGAACTGATTAAACCGCAGAGCTATCGAAGCAAAATTTTGGTTTACAAATTCAATGCCAATATGAAATGGTTTTAATTAAAGTAATATAATTTTTCAACTAAATATAAAGCTTGAAAATTTCAACCCCAAAATTGACAATTTCAATCACAAAAATGAAAATTTCAACATCAAAGTAGAAAAGTTCAATTACAAAGTTGAAAAATGTTACGATGCTAAATATTTTCAAATTTTGCGTTTAATAGTTCAACTTTATAGTTTATTTATTCAATCGATGCACAGAGGGTTGGAAAAAAATTGGTTTTTTTGAAAAATACTTACTTCTTGATCAAAGAGTAAAAAAATTCTAAAACACTAATAAAAACTTCAATGCCATATGTTGTTTAGTTTTTCTGCTGCATAGTAAGCCTAAAAATTGAGAAATTTTTTTGTTTTTCTCGCGAATGAGTTGAAAAAATTAAAATTCGGCATAATTAAAAGTTAAAATTTTTTATATATTATACGTCAAATGTGATCTTTTCATTAAGGAACCTGAAACTTCCGGTATTTAAGCGTGCTTTAATAAAAAGTGCTTAACAATAGCTGTGTAGAAATATTTTACATTTTTTTTTAAATATGCCAAAATTTGCGCTATTTGTGCTAACAAGTAGAAATGAAAATTTTGTATTAAACTACAATATGTAAGCGTTCATATTCAGCTATAAAAAGTTGCGCGTTTTTGCGCAAATCTCTTTTTTTAAATAAATTGTGAAAATAGTCACAATTTTTTATGTCATAAAATTTCGAATTAATTGGTCATTATATAATATTTTTATGAATTTTGTTAAAAAAAAAATGCTAGTAAGGAATGATTTTTGACTGGGACAAAGCTTACAAAGGTTTTATTATATTGATGACGTCTTTTTGTATGGGAGGTAGGCGGAGTTTTCATTAGAATGTGCCAAATTTCAAACTCACAGCATTACAGTCATTAGAATTCAAGTCATTACTTTAATCAATCAAGTCATTATATACATTTATAATGATGATAAATTATAATAATGATAAATTACAAATAAACATTTATAATTTATTTATTATATACACTTTGTATGGGAAGTACGTGTGGTTTTCATCCGATTCGGTTGAATTTCATACTCAGAGAGGAAGGCATGATTTTCATCGGATTCCACTTATTTTTGAACTTGATCTTTAGTTTTTATATTCTAGCTTAAATATCCAATTTCATAACAATAGTTTCAAAGTTTCGATTGTAATCATGTCGACAGACGGATAAACGGGCATACGGACGGGTAACCGAATAAGGTTTCAAAAAAAATTGAGAACCCATGTATACACCGAAAAAAAATGTCAGACAAATAAACAATAAATTTATGTTAACTTATTCAATGGCTTCGGTAACATGATGCCTACCAAGTTCTTGGATAAGACAACAAAGTTTTATTTGTTGATCAATCGAATTTTATTTGAATGACAAATTTTCGATATTTTGAACAATTTAACTTATATAAGTTATATTATATAATTTTACATAAGTTTAAGTGATGATTAAATCAAATTTTATACATTGCCTTTGTTTACTTTAACAAAAATTTTCTCAATTTTACAAACTTCAACTTTGACGATTCAAACAATTTATTTTTTGTAGAAATTATCGCAGTTTTAATTTTTAAACCATGTTTAGCTTGCACAAATACTTTTGTCATTACACATTAGTTTTGTCACTCAGTACATTTTTCTTTCACAAAAGTCACTTTGTGATACAAGAAAACTTGTATGTTCTTACTATGGTTTTTTCTCTCGGTGTACATCAACTCGAAAAGTTAAATAAGCGTTGAACTTTTCTGAGATTACAATTGGTCTATCACTACCGGATTTTGTGATATTTGTATTTATATATCTGAAAAATTGCTTCTTGGTCTACTTTTTAGATTATGTACAAGGCGGACAAATTTTTTTTCAACTCTTTTCTAGCTAATTTATTACTATTCTTCCTATTCTTACAGCGCGGATTGTATGGGTGTCTTTTTCGCAATTTTTTCCAAGCCATGCAACGTTTTTGGTCACTTTTTGGGGTATACATACAGCCAATAACATTCATAGTACAAAGAAAAAAGATATGTCAAAATATCAGTTATAAAGCGAATACAACGAATATCTACCCTTGAATTTTGTCACTTTCTTAGTAAACATTTTCGTATGAGAAAAATCATGCATAACGTGCTTATGTTTTTGTTATGGTTGTTGGTTTGGTTCGTGCCAAAATCACGAACGCAACTACGCAGGTTTACATATGCAGAGACTGCGCATGCTCGTTGTGCTATGAAAATTCCTTTAATTCTTTTAATATCGTAATAAATTCGAAATATCTATTATATTTATTTTATATTAAAAATATATTTTGTTTACTAAAATTAAAATTTTCAATTTGCAAGAAAAATAAAACATACATATTTTTCCGAAAGTTTTATTTCCATTTAAACATAACTTTGAATAAAATTTATTTTTAACCAACATAAAAATCAACAAGAACAACAAGATTATAACCAAATATATCAAACAAAAATACAAAGTTTATACTTACAATACTATCGAAACTGTCTTTTTTAAAAAAATTTTTATTTGATTTTATCGAAAAACAGAAGCAGTCGATATTTATTAGTAATAATTTTATAACAATTTTTCATAAAATAGTGCCACCGCATTTGAAGTGTCGTTTGAATGTTGAATACCTTGAATTGTTGCTGTTATTGCACTCAAACTACGTGCAAAAAGTAGCATACATATATTTTCTTTTTAAACTTCAGCAACAATGGCAAGAACAACATCACAGACAAGTTTCAGAATAACAACAAATAATAACAACAAAGTGACTTTTTGAAAAGTCAAAAAACTTTAAATGCAATTTGAGACCAGCAGCAAAAAAAACCCCACTAACAAAGCTCTAGGAACTGACTGCATTGATTTATGATGATAGAAAATCGTTTTGCTTTAAAGATCAATCGCAGCCACTTCAAACAAAGCTGCCACACTTTTGCCCAAAAGCAAAAAATAAACACAACAATAGAATATTTAAGGTTTTTCTTGTTGCAATTCATTGCATTCAGCTGCATGATGATCAAAGAACCTTCGCACAAAAATAACAATAACAAAACAAAACAAAAGCTTTAATAACTTTATAAGAATAACTTTGCAAACTTTGCATGTACCTATGTATGTATATCTAGTTCATTGATATTGTTGCCACAAAATAAAAAAATCAGCCACTTTTAAGCTTAACCATTTGATTCGGGTGAAAAACTTAATTTCAGCGTTGACCGTGACTTTAAACCTTTTGCTAAGACGTTACCTCGTTTTAAGCACAAGATTAAGCTGAGCTTTTAATGCAATAAACAGCGTTTGCATGCAACTGGCCTGATAAAGCTGAGGCAAATGTTGTTGAAAGAACAAGCTTTACACGAAATTAATTGTTGAAAAGTTTTGAGGACATTAGAATTATTTATTAGTTATTTTTTTAACACTGAAATATTTAAAAGAACGCAAAAAGAAAATTATATCAAAGCTAAAATTATTTCTCAAATTAGACTATTTTTCCCAATAGGGAAATTTTATAAATTTTAAGGTTATGAAAGCACAAAATAGTGAAAAAGCAGTTTAAGTAAAAATTTCCCAGAGAGGGAAATTTTATAAAAATGTAAAAAAATTTATATGAAATGCTTAGACGTGTATATTTATTTAAACACTCTCTTATACGTAAATCAGTTTTAGTAAAAATTCCCAAAAGGTAAATTTTCTAAAAGTGAAAAAACCTCCATTAAGGTTATAAAATCACAAAAAAAACCTAAAATACAGTTTTTGTAAAAATTTCCCGAAAAAGGAAATTATATAAAAATATAAAAAATTTATATGAAATGCTCAAACAATGAATTAACAAAATATCGATTTTGTAATAAATTACCAAGAGTGAAAAAAGCCTATAACGGATATACTTAGGTTATAAAAGCGAAAAAAAAAAGAAAATAACAACTTGTATAAAAATTTCCCAAAGAGTGAAATTTTATAAATTTTACATTAAATGTTCAAATTTGATTTTTAAGCCCTTTCTAATACAAAAATGAGTTGTTGTGAAAGCTTCCTAATAGGGGAATTTTCTAAAAGTGGAAAACTCTATAAAGGATTTGCTAAAGATATAAAACCACAAAAACGCAAAAATAGCAGTATTTGAAAAAATTTCCCGAATTTCCCAAGGCATATTTTAAAAAAAATTTATATAATCTATATGAAATAATCAAACATGACTATTAGAATACTTTCTAATAAAAAAGTCTGTCTTAGTAGCAGGCAACCCTCTACGTGCAAAACGTTACTCGAACTTTTGCAAGACAACATTTTTTAAATTTAATAAACTTTTTCAAAATATATTTCTTAAAATTATCTCTAATGTTAAATTTCGCGAAAGGAAAGATTCAAGAAAGTGAGAACAGCTCTTTTAGGGATTTACAATTTTTATAAAATCAAAAGTAAATAAAAAGAAAATGTTTTTCCTCTGTGGGAAATTTTATTTTATTATTTAATATTCTCAAATTTACTCTCAGTCTTTGTCGAAACTTCACAATGGGGAAATTTTATAAATTTTAAGGTTATAAGCACACAAAAAAGTGAAATCAACAGCTTTTGTAAAAATTTCCCCGAGATGAAATATGAAATATAAAATGCTCAAACGTGAATATTTAAACATTTTCTAATTCAAAATATAGATTTTGTATACAATTTCCAATAGGGAATTTTTCTTAAAATAAAAAAAGCAAAAACAAAAAAAAAAAAAACAGTGTCTATAAAAATTTTCCCCAGGAGAAAATTTTTTAAAAATTTTAAAAATTTAAGATATGAAATATTCAAACCTCACTATTTAAGCACTTTCAATGAGTAATACAAAAATCAGTTTTTGTGAAAACTTCCCAATAGGGAAATTTTCTAAAAATGAAAAATCTATGAAGGTTATAAAATCACAAAAACGCGAAAAAAACAGTTTTTTACAAAATTTCCCAAAAAAGGAAATTTTATAAAAATATAAAAAATTGAT
Source organism: Coremacera marginata (assembly GCA_914767935.1). Lineage (NCBI taxonomy): Eukaryota > Metazoa > Arthropoda > Insecta > Diptera > Sciomyzidae > Coremacera > Coremacera marginata. The sequence goes on from OU612046.1 coordinate 161,484,616, forward strand.
ATGAAATGTTCAAACATGAATATAAAAACATTTTCTAATACAAAATATAGATTTTGTAAAAAATTCCCACAGGGAAATTTTATAAAAATTTAAAAAATTTATTACAAATTCTCAAACATGATTATCTAAACACTTTCTCGCAAATAAGTCAGTTTTTGTAGATGTGCTTTCCCATTAGGGCAATTTTCTAAAAGTGAAAAACTCGACGCACAGCTTACTAAAGTTTTAAAAGCACTAAATACTCAAAAAGGCAAAATTAACAGGCTTTTAAAAAATTTGCCAACTAGGGAAATTTTATAAAAATTTCAAAATATTTATATCAGATGCTCAAAAGTGTCTATTTTAACACATTCTCGTACAAAAGTCAGTTTTTGCTAAAATTTCCCTAGGGGGAAATTTTCGTATTGTGAAATAACTCGATAAATAATGTATGTAGGTTCTTATAAGTATCAAAAAGAGCGAAAAAACAGTTTTATAAAAATTTCCCAAAAAAGGAAATTTTATAAAAATTAAAAAATTTATATGAAATGCTCAAAATATGACGATTCAAACACTTCTAATGCAATAGTCAGTTTATGTACAAAAGACAGTTAATGTATGTATAAAGTTTAAAACAAAACAAAACAAATTGAAAATTATTTCAACACTAGCCATTAATTAATGGAATTAATCAATGTGTGTGCCAAAAGCTTTATTAGTTTTGGGTCATTGATATAAGATTGCAGCGTGCAGCTTCTGTGCTCATTCAATATATATTTTGTACGAACTGATTGTTCACATTTCTTTGATATTTACTTTGCGACATTTTTGTTGCTGTTCCGTTTCCAATGCCGAGCAGGCAACCCTAGTTTTTTAACCAAGTTGAAGGTTTGTTTTTATTTTCTTTTTAAACGCATTGTTAGTTAGGGTGGTGCCTGAAGTTAAAAAAAATGTTTAAGAGTTTTTCATGTACAAAAACTTGACTAAATGATAACATTATAAGATATGAGTTGTCAATTCAATTAAAACTTATTCTGGTTTTACACAAATTTGATTTGAACACGAATTAAAAAAATTAAACAATTCTTTTTTACAGAAGTTGTTTTGTTTTAAATATGACCTGCCAAATTATATATTTTTAGCTTGGCATTGTATTTTTCAAAACTCGGTTATATTTTGTCGATTATAGTCGTATGTGGCGGCCGTGGCGTAGTGGGTAGAGTGTGTGACTCTTACGCCAGAGAACCCAGCTTCGAATCCTCCATCTGACACAGAGAATTTTTTCAATTGGATTAATTTTTCTGTTCGGCCGTCACCTCTCTGCAGACAATGGCAAACCTCAGAGAGTAAAAACTGCCATGAAAAGCTTCTTGAGAACATAAGCTGTTCGGAGTCGGCGTAAGACATGTAGGTCCAGTTCTCGATCATTTGTGTGCAAACATTTCACATCACACGCAACACAATTGATCATAAGAAGCTCGGTCAAAGTCCTTTCAAGGGCTGAGATGGCCAATTCGTTTATTTTTTTTAGTCGTTTTTTCTCCATGTGCATTGTTTTTAGAAACTTTTCAGTTTTTTTACTACTCTACTATTCTTTCATAGATATAGCCAATAATTTTTTACACATATGTTCTGTACACGAATTTCTTTCGGAACTTATCTATTGTGTAAAAAGAGAATTCGTGTAAGTTCTTAGGTTAGAATATTATTCCTACACACAGAAAAAAAAAAAGTGTGAAATTATAAAATTTTCGGGTATAATTTGCCTAAGACCTTCGGCCAGAATGGGTTATCTAAGTATTTGTATAATGCAACAAAAAAAAAAAAAATTGAGGCAACTCTCTGCTAAAATGGGTTGCGGTGGATTTTAGGCAATATTACGAGTAAAAAAGGTACTTGGGTATCATAACCTTAGGTAAGTCATACTTATTCCATTAAAGACTTTCTAAGGCCTTTGCAACAAGCGCATGCGTTGTTCTCTTATGATTTCTTTGTTTTTTTTTTCATCTTTTCAGTTATGTTTGACACTTTTTCACTTTTTTGTTTTTCTGTTTTTAATGAACTCTATTTTTTTTTAATAATGTTAACTCATGAGTAGTCTTGCGTGATGCTCGTTATGATCCAATAAGCTGTTTTATGTTCTATTTGTTTCGTCAATGTAACGAATAAATTACTGCGAAATACATGCACGTTAGTACAAATGATCAGAAAAGGAAAGCAAATAATGACCGCGTATGGCAGAAAGAATAGCAATGAGAGAAAAGATTGTAAAAATCCTAAATTGCTTTTGCCCAAGTATCTTTGGAATATTATACAATTTTGGCATGCCTAAGTTGACAAAAAACTTATAAAATTTACACAAATTTCTTAAGCTTCATACAGAAATAGTTAGCCAAGTTATTTTAGGCAATACGCCGTAGGTATTTTTCTATGTGTAGTTCTATGTTTAAAATTGATTGAGTAAAATTTTCAATTTTAATGAATTGTTCATAAAAAATTTTTTTAAGAGTCGCTTTTGTCTTTTTTATATTTTTTTTTTTTAGTTGATTTAACCTATTTTCAAGCCATTTATTCAACAGACATGTTTAAGCTTTAATATCAAAAGCTTACGTTAAAGCTTTTTCTCTAAGTAGCTTTCCTAAAAAGAGCCTTCGAAAAAACTTTCACAACTTTTATAATTTTTTCCAATTTTTTTTTTTAATTTATTTTATTATTTATTTTTTAATTTTTATAATTTACTTTGTCGTTATGTTTCAGCATAATTTTATAAATTTCTAAAAAAGATTTATTTTGATTTTTATTATTAATAAACCGAAATAAACCCTACCCTGATAGAACCCAATGTGTACACAAAATAATTTGTTCACAGTCATTTTCTGTTTGATATGCCTGTAAAACAAAAAAAAAAAACAACAATAACAACGCGCTTTAGCTTATCTGTTCTTCTGAAAAAAAAAATTACTGCCTTGGTTTATTTGTTTGTTGTTATTTTCTCGCACCCCAAAATCTAGGTCAAACTTATTTTTGTTTATAGTTTTTTTAATATTTCTCTTTTTCTTACGTATACCTTTGTCCGATTTTTTTTTTAAGTTTTTCTTATGAGTTTATCTGAACTTTTTCCACATAATTGCTTTTGTTCTAAAAACTAAGACAGATTGTTCAATATGAGCAATATGACGGCTGTTCTTTAGGGCAATGTTTTGTTTTTTTTTTCTTATATATTGACACTTTGTTTGACGCAGTACTTAGTTGAGCTTCTGGTTAAGTTTATTCAAATAGAGTAAAGTTACGGCTATTTTTAAAAATGGGGGCATTAAAGCACGTGTTTTGTTGACAATTTCAACATGTTTTACTTTTGAGGGCAGTATATTAATGACAACACTGAATGACAAGACAAAAAAAGAATCAATAGATCTCGATTTTTAAATATTTTGTGTATATTGAAAGCGCTGAAGCACATTTATGAAACATTTCTATATATTTAAACTAAGTTTTTTTTGTGGTTGCAAAATTATTATTTAACAAAAAAATTTAATTTATGTTTATTATATAAAAAAAGTTTATCAAAATTAAAATTTTTTATACATGCATGTATATTTAAGTACATTTTTCAGTATTCCAATAAATAGTTTTGGTAATCGATCCATTCCACTACCCTAGTTTTAATGCAAATAAAACCACAGATTTTCCTCATTTGTCAAACACGCCGTCAACACAAAACAAAACCACAAGCTCCAAGTTACAATTGAAGCAAACAAAAGACGAGTTTATTGAACTTCGTTCACATCAAGTCATCAAACGTGGTTGGTATAAAAGTTAATTTATTACAATAATAGAGACAATGCTAAAAATACCAACATACCAATATAATATCTACAAAACAATACATGTTAGGGTGAAAAAAGTTTGAAAAATTATGCCAACATGTTACAACAACAAATATGATATATTTATATCTGTCCAAGACAGAAGACATGAAAGTTATGTAACCATTACCCACTGACAAGAAAACGAAATAGCAGGAAAACCGAGAAAATGGAAATGAAAACTAAAAGTGAAAAGAAAACAAATAATGACGAGCAATAAAAACTGAAGATAATTAACAATTTTTACTTATTAGATGTAGTAAATATGTAAAATAGTGCAAGAGAGGCATGAGATAATTTATATTTAAGCATAACCTTAGAAATGCTTTTAAAAATTTTAAACAAATTTACGTTAGTCACTAAAAAGTTTTACAAAAATTTCAAATACTTTGTTCAAAAAACATGGGCAGAGAGTTTATAATTTGCATTTCCGGAACGGATAAATTAAGCTGAAGAGTATATTATTCACTAAAGTTGATGAGTAGAAACACTCTTGTAAAGTCACCGTTAACAGCTTGTCGCTTTGAAATATTTATTGATTTTATGTTTTGATTTTTTATTCTTCCACCCTCCTACTAAACTATTAACCGTCATCCTATTCAATACAATGCTTACGGATTTATAGGGGGCATTGTGTGCAGTCTTCACAAAATAAAATTACCCTCTACGTGAAAAATGTTGCTCGACCAACGTGTAGCAAGGCAAAATGTTTGCAACTTATTTACATGCTTTAAAAATTTATATCTGAACTTTATTTTCTCCGCAAATAATGGTTATATAAAAGCACAAAACAGCGAAAATACCAGTTTTTTTAAAATTTTTAAAATTTCCCTATTCGGGAAATTTTATAAAAAATACAAAAAATTATAGAAAATGCTATAATTTGAATTTTTGAATATTTTCTAATACAAAAGTCAGTTTTTGCAAAGCTTTCCCAACAGAGAATTTTTCTCAAAAGTGCAAAACTCAAAGGATTTGCTTACCTTAGAAAAGCACAAAAAAACCAAAATAACACTTTTTGTTAAAGTTTGGCAACGAAGGAAATTTTATAAAAATTTAAAGAAAACCAATAACACTTTTTTTAAATTTCCCAAAGAAGGTTAAAATTTCCCAAAGAGGAAATTGTATAAAAATTTAAAAATTACACAAAATGCTCAAATTTTGATTTTTAAAAAACATTTTCTAACACAAAAATTAGATTTTTGATAAACTTCCCAAAGAGGAAATTTTATAAAAATTTTAAAATTCCACAAAATGCTTAAATTTCGATTTTTAAAAAACATTTTCTAAGACAAAAATCAGATTTTTGAAAAACTTCCCAATAGGTAAATTTTATAAATCTGAAAAACTCTATAAAGAAGTAACTAAGGTTGTTAAATCACAAAAAAGAAAAAATACCTGTTTTTATTAAGATTTTCCGAAAGGGAAAATTTATAAAAATTTAAAAATAATATGTATATGTATTGCACAAACGTGACCATTTCAACACTTTGTAAATTTGACTAAGTTTGTAGAGAAAATTTTATAAAAATTAAAAAAAAACCAAAACAATACTTTTTGCTAAAATTTCCCAAAAAGGGAAATTTATAAAAATGTAAAAACTCCATAAAATGCTAAAATTTTGATTATTTAAACATTTTCTAGTACAAAAATCAGTTTTTCGAAAAACTTCCCTATAGGGAAATTTTCTAAAACTGAACAAAACCCTATAAAGGTTAAAAGCTTATAAAAGCACAAAAAAGCGAAAATAACAATATGTGTACAAATTTATCAGAAATAATATATTTTTAATATATATTTATTGTATGTAAAAATTTATTCCTATTTGGGAAATATTATAAAAATTACAAAAAAATTATATAAAATGCTCGAATTTGACTATTTTAATATTTTCTAATACAAAAGTCAGTTTTTGCAAAATCTTCCAAATAGATAAGTTCAAAAGTGTAAAACTCTATAAAGCATTTGCTAACCTTATAAAAGCACAAAAAAACCAAAATAACACTTTTTGTTGAAGTTTGGTAACGAAGGATATTTTATAATAATTTAAATTAAACCAAATTAACACTATTTATTGAAATTTACTAAAGAGGGTTAAAAATTCCACAAAATGCTTAAATTTTGACTTTCAAAAAACATTTTCTAATAAAAAACACAGATTTTTGAAACACTGCCCAATAGGGAAATTTACTAAAACTGAAAAACTCTATAAAGATGTAAGTCAGGTTGTTAAAGCACAATAAAGCCAAAATACCAGGGTTTATTAAACTTTTCCGAAAAATAGAAAATTTATAAAAATTTAAAAAGAATATTATGATGCACAAACGTGACCATTCCAACACTTTCTAAATTTGTAAAGAAAATTTTATAAAAATTAAGAAAAAAAAAACCAAAACAGCACTTTTTTCTAAAAGTCCCAAAGAGGGAAATTTTATAAAAATACCATAAAATGTTCAAATTTTGATTGCTTCAACATTTTCAATAACAAAAATAAGTTTTTAGAAAAACTTCCCTATAGGGATATTTTCTAAAGCTGAACAAGACCTTTTGAAGGTTGAAAGTTTATAAAAGCACAAAAAAGCGAATATAGCAATATATGAAAAATTTCCCAAATAGTGAAATTGCGTTCCTGTTTCTCTTCCGCATAAACTTCTAACGCTAACATATAGCATATGTTGGATATGTATATTCTGTGGCTTTTTTAACAAACAAAACTTTAATAATGAAAATTCTACAACATTCTGAGAAACAGAAAAATTTCTGAAAAGGACATTTTATAAAAAGCTTAGAAATTTTCTAGAATGGGCTAAAATACGACTATTAAAATATTTATACAACATATTTGTATACGTAGATATACAATAAGAGTTTCATCAATAATGTTCCATTAAGGAAATTTTCTGAAACTTAGAGACTATATAAACTATACTATATAAAATTATATATTATGAAAATAAATTATAAGAGTTTTTGAAAGAAAAAGTAAAATTTTTGAAAAATTTCCCAAAAGATCTTCATATAAATATTTAAAAATGCATATAGAATAAGCTCACAAAAGTCAATTTTAATATTTTTAAAACATATTTTGCTGTGTTTTTTACCAAGCGAGTAGTCAAAAAACGACTGCTAAGTTGCTTAAGAATGTTTCTTAAAACTTGGAAGCATTGTCTGATTTGTCAAAAATGTAAACAAAAAATATAAACAAAACAAATCCGAAGTCACAGTTGCCACCCTCATAGAAAAAGTACACAATAATTGAGAAATGACTTGGAAGCACTTTTTTTCGTTTGCTCGCTAAACTTTAAGCCACTATTAGTTTCCTGTGTTATTTAAGCGAGTATTCTATGATAAGCGGCCGTTGTTTTACAGGTCGCTTGGTAAAAAACACAGCATTTGTAGATCTAGAATAACAGTTTCATAAAAAATATTCAATTATGGAAACTTTCTTAAAATGAAAAAACTCTATAAAATCAAATTATATGATATTAAGACTCGTGAAAGAAAAATTAATAATAATAATAACATAATAACAATATTATGGAAAAATTTCCCAGAGAAAGGATATCTTATGTATATAGAACGCTTAATTTTTTAAGCACATTTATAAATTACAGTTGCCTGAACATGCTTGTAACATTCTTATTAAAGTTTTTTAAATTGAAAGCTAGAAATTTCAAAAAATGGATATTTTATAAAAAGTTAAAAACTTATATAAAATGTGTTAATATACGAATATTTAAAACTTTTTAAAAATATTTGTAGATCTAGAATAATAGTTTCGTTAAATATGTTCCATTTAGGAAATTTCTTGCAAGTAAAAACTCTATAAAAGCTATTATAACGACAGTAAAAGCTTTTACAAGAAAAAGTAAAATTTTGGAAAATTCTCCAAAAAGGAGATCTTATAAAAAATTAAAAAGTTATATAGAATGTGCTAAGAAAAACTATCTCAACATTATTAAAACATATTTGTAGATCAAGAATAATAGTTCATTGATAATATCCCATTAGGTAAATTTCCTAAAAATAAAAACTCTATAAAAATTTATAAGTTAATAAAACAATTAAACTTAAATAAAAAAGTAAAATTTTTGGAAAATTTCCCAAAAAGGATATTTTATAAAAAGTTCAAAATTTTCGTAGAATAGCTTAAATTAGATTTTTTAAACATTTTTAAAACATTTTTGTAGAACCAGAATAATAGTTTTATTGGAAATATCCCATTAGGGAAATTTTGTTAAAGTGGAAAAACTCTATAAACGCTATTAAAATGACAATAAAACTTCTAAAAGATAAAAAAATGAAATTTTTGGAAAATTTCCCAAAAAAAAGTATATCTTAATTACATAAATTATTAAATTTATTTAACATGTTTAGAGGGCTAAATTAACTCTATAAAAAGTTGGTATATGCTTATTGAAGCTTTTTAAATTAAAAATGAAAGATTTAAAAAAAATTCCCAAAAAGGACATTTTATAAAAAATGTTAAAATTATATGGAATGTGCTCAAATACGACTATTTAAGCATTTTTAAAATATATTTGTAGATCTATAATAATAGTTTCATTAAAAATGTGGCATTAGGGAAATTGCCTGAAAGTGAAAAACTCGATAAAAGAAAAATTTTTGAAAAATTCCCCAAAAAGAACATCTTGTTAAAAGTTCAAAATCTATATACATTTTTCTAAAAAAAACTTACAACATTTTTTAAACTGATCAAGAATAACAGTTTCATTGAAAATGTCCCATTAGAGAAATTTCCTTAAAGTAAAAACTCTATAAAAGCTAATGATAAGTTAAATTAAACTAAAACAAAAAAGTACAATATTTGGAAAATTTCCCAAAAAGGACATTTTATAAAAAGTTAATAATTTGCTAAAATAAAATTTTTCAGGCATTTTTAAGACATTTTTGTAGATGTATTAGGGAAATTTCGGTAAAGTTGAAAAAAACTATTTTTACTATTTAGAGGGCTAAGCTTGAAGCTTTTTAAATAAAGAATTAAAGATAAACTCGATAAAAGCTATTATTGTATAACGATTATATTAAAAGAAAAAGTAAAATTTTTAGAAAATTCCTCAAAGAGGAAATCTTGTACAAAGTTTTAAATATATATGAATGTGCTAAAAAAAAAAAACTATTCCAACATTTTTAAAACATATTTCTGTAGATCAAAATTTACAGTTTTATTGAAAATGTCCCATTAAAGAAATTTCCTAAAATTCTCTATAAAACTCTATGAAAGCTATGATTGCTTTAATAAAACTTATAAAAAATAAAAAGTAAAATTTTTGGAAAATTTCCCAAATAGGCCATTTTATAAAAAATTAAAAATTTACGTAAAATATGCTTCTAAACAGGCTTTTTTAAATATTTTTAAAACATATTTGTATATTACTATTTGTATATTATTGTATATTACTATACTATACTATTGATCTAATATAATAGTTTTATTAAAAATATCTCATTAGGGAAATTTCGATAAAGTGTTAAAAAACTCTATAAACTCTATTATAATGGCAATAAAACTTATATGAAAAAAACAAATAAAATTTTTGGAAAATTTCCCAAAAAAGGACATCTTAATTATATAAAATATTACATATTTTTAACATATTAAGAGAGCTAAACTCTATATAAAGTTAATATATGCTTATTGAAGCCTTTTAAATTAAAAATGAAAGATTTCAAAAAATTTTCCAAAAAGGACATTTTATAAAAAGTTAAAATTATACGGAATGTGCTAAATTTTTAAAATAAATTTGTAGATCTAAAATAATACTTGCATTAAAAATGTTCCATTAGGGAAATTGCCTGAAAGTGGAAAACTCGATAAAAGAATAATTTTTAAAAAATTCCTCAAAAAGAACATCTTGTAAAAAGTTCAAAATGCATATAGAATGTGCTAAACAAAAAAACATCTCAACATTTTTAAGACATATTTTTGTAGATCAAGAATAACAATTTCATTGAAAATGTCACATTAGTAAAATTTCCTTAAAGTAAAATCTCTATAAAAGCTTATCATAAGTATAATTAAACTTCTATAAAAAAAGTAAAATTTTTCTAAAATTCCCAAAAAGGTCAATTTATAAAAAGTTTAAAATTTATGTAGTATATGCTTAAATAAGATTTCTTAGGCATTTGAAAAACATGTTTGTAGATTTAGAATAACAGTCTTATTAAAAATATCCCATTAGGGAAATTTACCTAAAGTGTTAAGCAACTCTATAAAAGCTATTGAAATGGCAATAAAACTTGTTAAAGATGAAAAATAGAATTTTTGGAAAATTTCCCAAAAAAGGATATTTTAAAAAAAGTTAACAATTTGTATAGAATGTGAAAAAAACTATAATTTTATATGAAAATATCTTTAAAAACGTGCAGTATGCTATTAAAAGCTAACAAAATAAAAAAAAAAACAGTTTTAAAAAATTTCAAAAAAAGGATATTTTATAGAATGTAGGCAAATTTTTATAGAATACTATAATATGAAGAAATTAAAATTAGGCTTTGAATTTGTATTCTATTAAAAAAATCTGCAATATAAATGCTCACAGAGGCTCTGCTTTCTGTGAGTATTAAAAAAAAAAGCATCAGAAGTCAGTGGAAAACAACTAAAAACAAAAAAAACCAACAGCTGAAGGACAAATAAGGTTGTTTTACCAGTCATGGCAAGTTAGCGCCATATTGTGTACACAAAACAGTGTAAATAATAGCTGCATATAAACATGTACATACATACAGTGCCATGTAAACGTGCATCCACACACACACACACACAAACACACACAAATGTTCAGATTCCCAGAAAGCAAGAATATCGAAATAAATGCAAGTTAAATAGCAAAATATATAGATAGAAAGGAAAATAATAATTTCAGAATGTTACTGTATTTGTGGCAACAAAACTGGGTGTTTTGATAAATAAAGATTTGTCCGACATGAGTTGAATTGAATGCGCTGTACAGGACTTGACTGAATTGAACTATATAAGATAAGATCCTGTTCTGATTCAAACTATTCTAAACTCACATATGAAGGAAAAGGTTTTGGAATTTCATATATATATATATATATATATTGTTAGCATACAATATAAGGCCCCTATTATAAATTACAACTCAACTTAGTTGGCTAAATTTTTTTCGTATAACGTATTAAATAAATTTCAGTTAAGCCTTGTAGCTTGCCTTAATGTTTTAAGAATTTTGAAACAACATGGTTCAATTGAAATGTATGTAATACGTTGTACGAAAAATTAGTTGAATCTAGTCTACTTTCCGAAATACAATATAATATCAATTATATGACGATTTAAGGATTTTTTTTAATATTAAAAATTTTATTTAAAAAAACAAAAAAAAAAAAATTGATAATACCTACCCAACATAGAAATTATGAAATACCCTGTATATATAACATTTTGCGGTCTGCGACGACAGTCTTCTAGAATTTTTCACCACTGACCTAGTTAACGGAAAAAAAGCAGCGACCGTCGTTAACCTAGCATAAGCGCAACGCACACAAATACACTGAGCGAAATACATGCAAATAATGAACAACTGATTCGCCATATAAACGCGCAAATATTAAATACCAGGCCAATACATAAGCAATTATATACTATACATATATAAATTTATACAAGTACATTTCTGTGTATTTGTGTGTGCGTGTTTGCCTGCACATAGATTGATGCAATTTTGTTTGTATGCTGCGCAGGATATCTAATTGTATTTCATTGTCCTTGGACTCGTAGAGTTGCATGCACTCGGTTATTGAACTTCGTAGAGCGGTTGCCATGAAAATGCCAAACACACACAAACACACAAAGACACAATGCAATAGGATGCGGCAAAAGGAGGGTGAGTGCCACAACTGAAAATTTGTTGGGCGCTGTACTTATTGTTGTTATTGGTGTGTGTATTGCTGCATAACCTAGGTCAGTTCGGCAAACAAAAACTTCTCTTGCTACCATTTTCTACCATTTTTTTTTTGCAGATGGTAACCCTGTTTTGATGTATTTGTGCAGCAGTTATTGCATACGCAATAGATTGCAGACATTTTGCAGCATCGGCAGCTACAGCCGCCGCAATTTTGATCCTTTTTACTGCCGCCTGCCAAGTGCAAGTTCAGCCGAAGATGCTGACATGGTGGGGCGCATAGGTATGCTGCGTAAAAATATATGTACGGTAGGGCATGTGCATGTGTGTGTGTGTTTGTTGTGTATACATAAGCTATTGTATTCATTTTTTGATGTTTTTTCCTTGCATATTTTCCAGGATAATGTCATTGCCAAATTTCTGCAGCTGCAAAACAGTACATTTTGCAGCGTGGTAGTTGGCTTACAGACTAAAATATGTATATTTTTATTTTTTTTTTTAATTTATATTCGGTCAAACCCTAAAGAACATAACAAAAAAGGATGAAGCCAAAATTTCAGATTTTCTGCATTTGGGAGGAGAATTGTTGCATAGTGCTATTTTTGTAATTAAAATTATAAAAAAAAAATTTAACAACCATTTTTTAACAATTTACACATATTTTTTTTTTTAATTATAGCTAATTAACACTGACTGTTTATCCAATATAAATTAAAAATTGATTTAAGTGTATCAATGCATATACATTTAGCGAAACAAAGGCATTTTTATGAATTTTCTATTCTTATAAGAAAATTGTATAAAAAACACAACATAAACTATCGGAGTTGTAAAAGAATGCAATCATTTGGTATTGCAATCAGTGACTTCATAGCTAATGACTTCAAGTTTTTATTGAAATCTTTAAATAATTTTAACACAAGAAGTCCTTAAATCATTTTGAGTTACTGAATGCATTCGGAACAAATGAAGTCATTGCTGACTTCAAAAAATTTTATATCGCAGTGATGACTGAAGAACTAATTGATTCATTAATTCATTTGTTTATTCATTTGATTTTGCATTCATTAATTCTTTTGTAGATATTGCAGTCACTGCAATAGCTTTTGAGGTCAATTTGAAGTCATTGAAGTCATATGATTGCAATCTTTCAAAATAAATAAAATAACGACCGAGAGAAATCATTAAAGCCACGATAATGTAACAAAAAATAATTCATTTAAAAAACAATGAAACAGCGAAAAAATACAAAAAAAAAACATTTTATACTTTTATTTTGTTTTTTAAAATAAAAAAACTTTTGTTAATAAAAAGGAAATATTCACACCAGACTCGTTAGTTTGTTAGTTGTTACTTGTTATCTTTTTATATGCACTTTGTTTTTGTAATAGTAACCAGTAGCAACTGACAAACCAACGAGCCCGGTGTGAATGCCCATAATCTGTATTTTTTATTTGAGTAAAAATAGAAGCCGTTTTATAAAACTTGAATTTTGAAAATTTTTTCAAAATGACTTCAAAAATTTTTGAATGCAATCAAAAGACTTCAATTAACTTCAAATTATTTCAACATTTCAGTGATTTAAAACGTTATTTGCACTTACTTCACATGATTTTATTGACTTCAAATTGATTTTAATTGAATGCAATTAAAGACTCCTCCTTGGACCACCGCCACTTCAATCATAGTGAATGAATCAAAAGACTTCAACAAAAATTGATACGAATTGATTCCGAAGTCATAACTCCAAAATAATGACTCCAAAATAATAATTAAAACTTGAAGTCATGAAATCAAAAAATGGTTGAATGACTTAAATCATTCGTATACACTCAACACAATTTTTTGTATGGGGACCACTAGAAGAGTGGCAGATAGGGGATGGATGAATTCAGAAGAAATGTTGAAGGGTAAAAAAACAAAGGTATGTATCATGTATTTGACTCTTCCAGAAATCAATTCGGAAGAGATATGCACTATAATCGAAAATTTGTACGTTTTTTGTATTGGATCCCCCAGAAGGGTATCAGATAGGAGTAAGAGGGGGAGGGGGGAGGAAAGAAGGTGTAAAATATGTTGAAAGTTAACAAATAATAGGACCAGCTAATATGTTTGACGCCTCAGAAGAAATGTTGAAGGGCAAAAATTATGGGATCATCTCTTAAAGACCCCTCTAGTGGTCATTTCAGAGAGATATGAACTAGAATGAACAGTTCCTATGTTTTTTGAATGGGGACCCCAGAAGGGTGGTATATAGGGGGTAGGTGTGTTCAGAAGAAATGTTGAAGCGTAAAAAATAGTAAGACCGGCTTATAAATTTGACCCCTCTAGAAGTCAATTCGGGCTAGATATAAACTATAATCGACAATTTTTGTGGTTTTTGTATGGAGGCTCTCACAAGGATGGCATATAGGGGCAAGGTGTGATTAGTAAATATATTAAAGGACAAAAAGTTATAGGACGATCTCATATCGGACGAGTCTTATGCGAGACTCCTCTGTAATGTTGTGGTGTGCTGTGCTAGCAGAGCAGAAAAAGAGAAGAGTAGAAAGCAACATAAAATTTATCAAAACTCTCGCAATAGAAGTGCGTGAAAATATAATACTGAAGCAACTCGTGGCATCATGGATGATTTCTTTAAACACTAAACACTTCAATTAAACATACATATTATTAAAATTTCGTAAAGAAAGAGAAGCTTGAGCTTACCTGGAAACAAAAAATTGCACTTCAAGCTTATATAATAGATATAGATATAGATACAGATATAGATATACAGTCAATCAAAAAAGTAAGTATGCACTCGCAAAAAGAAAATATTTGTGACCTAGAATAATAGAAAGACCGTTCTCAAACAAATGAAACATAAACGATTTCAAGTAATATTAAATTAACTTTATTTCAGGTACAAAAAAGTTAAAAAAAAATTAAATTTCTTACATTTTTCTTAACTTAAACTTAATAATCCATAGAAATACATCAAAAAAGTAAGTATGCACAACCTAATCTATACTGAAAAATTCAAATTTTTTATTGGTTTTTTAAAAATCATTATTATGTTTATATTTGGTAGGATAGCCCTTTTGGCTTAAAACAGCTTTAAGTCGGAATTTCGTTGAACTTACCAAGTTTGTAGTCACGCTGGTTGGTATTTTCTCTCACTCTTCTAAAAGTATTTTCTTCAATTCATCCTTGGTTCTTATATTATGTTTCCTTATTTGACGGTCAAGGTGGTCCCATAGATGCTCGATAGGGTTCAAATCGGGGGACTGAGGAGGTGTCTTTAGTTGTTTTTTCACATTATATAAGAGCCACTCCTTGACTGCAAGCGCAAGGGTCGTTGTCCTGTTGGAAGACAAACGACTCTCCAATTCCAAGTTTTGTTGCACTTTCGTAAAGATTATTTTTTAAAATTTCTAAATAACCGAAGCGATCCATTATTCCATCGATGAAGACAAGTTTACCCACTCCAGAGGCTGCCATACAACCCCATACGAGAACAGATCCACCGCCGTGCTTTACTGTGCCCTTCATATTTTTTGCCTGAAGCTCAGCATTTACTTTTCTCCAGACTTTGGCTCTTCCATCAGTCCCATGTATATTAAATTTGCTTTCATCTGAAAACATAACGGAGTTCCAGAAGTTTCCATCAGCTGATTCATGCTCCTTTGCAAATGCAACTCTTTTGCTGCGGTTTGTAGCATTTATGAACGGCTT
The DNA here is from genome assembly GCA_914767935.1 of Coremacera marginata. NCBI lineage: Eukaryota > Metazoa > Arthropoda > Insecta > Diptera > Sciomyzidae > Coremacera > Coremacera marginata. The sequence goes on from OU612046.1 coordinate 161,500,067, forward strand.
CTTGCGCATGTTGCGACCATGGAATCCAGCTGAATCGAGCACACCTCGGATTGTTTCGGGATTGCAGGATTTTCCAATTTCATTTTGGATTTCTGATTGTATTTTAGGTGCAGATTTTTTGGGGTCTTCTTTCACTTTGCGTACAATTAAACGTTTTTCTTGTTCAGAGAATATCCTTGGACGTCCAGATCTCGGTTTATTCTGGGTCGAACCTTCTATTTTGAACTTTTCAATTACTTTTTGTACCGTTGCGTTGCTTTTTCCAATTATTTTCGCAATTGATCTTTGAGAATTTTTCTCTTTAAAAAGTTTTATTATCAAGTCTTTCATATCCTGACTGAGTTCAAATCTGCGTGGCGCCATTGTTGTCTAAATTTTTTTTAAATGTTTTCAAAACAATTTTTAATAACAACTTAAAAACTTACTTCGGATTTTAACCAGTTATTTAAGCTTTACTGATTTGTTTAAATCAAAGAAAATAAGCGATCTGCGTTTTGCATACAAACTTTTTTGATGTAATTTTTGTGCTTCATTTTTGTGTTTCAAGCGCTCAAAACTCTAACGATAGTTAAGAAAACGGCAAATTTTAATTTAGCGATATGTTAACATTGTAAGTATTCAAATAAAAGCAAAAGAACAATAATTTGATCACAGGGTGCACGGAAAAATTAAAGTTGAATCTACTAGCATAGGGTGCATACTTACTTTTTTGATTGACTGTAGATATAGATATAGATATAGATATAGATATAGATATAGATATAGATACAGATATAGATATAGATATAGATATAGATATAGATATAGATATAGATATAGATATAGATATAGATATAGATATAGATATAGATATAGATATAGATATAGATATATATATAGATATAGATATAGATATAGATATAGATATAGATATAGATATAGATATAGATATAGATATAGATATAGATATAGATATAGATATAGATATAGATATAGATATAGATATAGATATAGATATAGATATAGATATAGATATAGATATAGATATAGATATAGATATAGATATAGATATAGATATAGATATAGATATAGATATAGATATAGATATAGATATAGATATAGATATAGATATAGATATAGATATAGATATAGATATAGATATAGATATAGATATAGATATAGATATAGATAGATATAGATATAGATATAGATATAGATATAGATATAGATATAGATATAGATATAGATATAGATATAGATATAGATATAGATATAGATATAGATATAGATATAGATATAGATATAGATATAGATATAGATATAGATATAGATATAGATATAGATATAGATATAGATATAGATATAGATATAGATATAGATATAGATATAGATATAGATATAGATATAGATATAGATATAGATATAGATATAGATATAGATATAGATATAGATATAGATATAGATATAGATATAGATATAGATATAGATATAGATATAGATATAGATATAGATATAGATATAGATATAGATATAGATATAGATATAGATATAGATATAGATATAGATATAGATATAGATATAGATATAGATATAGATATAGATATAGATATAGATATAGATATAGATATAGATATAGATATAGATATAGATATAGATATAGATATAGATATAGATATAGATATAGATATAGATATAGATATAGATATAGATATAGATATAGATATAGATATAGATATAGATATAGATATAGATATAGATATAGATATAGATATAGATATAGATATAGATATAGATATAGATATAGATATAGATATAGATATAGATATAGATATAGATATAGATATAGATATAGATATAGATATAGATATAGATATAGATATAGATATAGATATAGATATAGATATAGATATAGATATAGATATAGATATAGATATAGATATAGATATAGATATAGATATAGATATAGATATAGATATAGATATAGATATAGATATAGATATAGATATAGATATAGATATAGATATAGATATAGATATAGATATAGATATAGATATAGGTAAATATACTTTCCGTTGAACATTTTTTCGTTTATAAAAACATCATAAAAATGTGGCAGCACTGTTTATGGTTTATAGTCAATTGAAGCAACTTTTAACATTTGCTAGAATTTTAACGTTTTTTTTTTTTGCCCATAAAACTCATGGCCAATAAATTTTAATTGTTTTCATTTTTAATTGTTGTTGTTGATGGTATTTTTATGTATCTAACAACAAGTACCCACTCGAAAATACTTAAAAGTTACTTTCACTTTACTAAATGTTGCGCGCAAATAAATAAAAATTGGCATTGTTGTTGCTGCTTTTGTTGTTGGTGTAATTTTTAACATATGCTATGTATGTGCCTCTTCCTCCAACAATTTTTTTTTTTTTTTTTTTTAGATTTTCATATGCGCCACACGTTGACTTTTGACGCCCAGCCTACGATACAAAAAACCTACGCGCTGCAACAATGTTGCCAATATATTTTTGACTTTTGTTTTCAATTATTTTAGACGTTATTTGCTTAATTTATTACTGTTATCAACTGCCACTGATCTACTTCACGTAAGTTTGAAGCGGTAAGTTTGAAGCGGTGCCTTGTTTTATTTCTTATTTTTTTTTTTGTAGTTTTGGTTGACTTTTGACTTATTTTTCTACCATTCACTTTAGGTTTGCATTTCTTTGATGCTCTTTTCAACTTCCTCTTTCTCTGTGCTACAACAAACACTTCCGTGAAAATTGTGCTTCCTGCAGTTTTGCCTACTTTTACGTTTTTCTTTCGTTTTTCTTTTTTTAACTTCATTGGCAACAGTTTTTGCCTTTAGCCTCTATTTTTTTGCATTATCTGTGAAGCTTGTTTTAAGTTTTCCAGCATTACATAAGTTTTTGTGGGCTGTTGGCATTGTTTTTATTGTGGTTATGTTTTCTTGCTGTTATTTTTGTTGTTGTAGTTGAGGTTGTGTATTAGAGTACCTCTTAAACTGGTCTAATGGGTGGCATCCGTTTGACTTTTCAACAATATCAAAATGCTTAAAGTCGTCGGCATTTGAGAAAACGTTACATGTAATAACAACAAAAACAATCGAAGCTCTCCCTGCACGAGTTTCAGGAAGTGATGTTTTATGGTTTAAAGTATAAGGAACTAAAAATAAAGATCGCTGATATAATGTGGGTTGCCGAGAGTTGAGTAAAAGGGTCATGGTTCACACAAGCTGTGCTTGGAAGAAAAGATGTGCTTTAAAAAATGTACACAAAAACTACAGATATCACTATGTAGCACTTTAGTCCTTAGCTAACCGATGCCAAAATAGTATAGTAATGTAAAATTTTTCCAAATAGTTTATTAGAAGCCAGCATTTGATTTTTACATAAGAATAATATCAAAACATATTTTTTTTCTACAACTTACTTTCAACTATGAATTACAGGAATCTAAAGGTTAAGAATTTATAAAAACATTTATTTTTAATCTAATCAACTTCATCACTGAAAAAACTGCAAGTATTATTTAAACTGGTGAGAAAATTTTATTGGAAAAGTGGAAAACAAAAATAAAATGCAATTTTTAGACTTGAAAATCGAAATTCATATTTCGAAAAGTCTATTTTAACGAAATTTACTCAAAAGCATACTCATGTTAGGAGCTGTATAGGCAAAAAAAAAAAAAGATTAAATTAACAAAAAAATTAAATTTACACCTGGAAAAAAGTAATGTAAAATGTGGGTTAAGCAATACATCAATCCAACAAACACTCCATCTCTAATAGACGCCTAAACGGCACTTCGATAAGACAGTAAAAACTGCATGATTTGTTGAAAAAACTCGTTACTCCAGCCAATCAATAAAAACCATAAAAAAAATGCAGTGAATAGAAATGTGAAAAACAACAACAACAAATCTAAGCAATGACAGTGAGTCGATTAAGAAGAAAATTGAATGAAACAGTAGAAAAAAAAAACTAAAACCAACAACATTGACGTCTAGGCAGCAACGCGCCCGATTATGTCATACAAGGAACCAAAGCGGTGAGCAGTCGTCGTAGCTGCAATGGATGATTGTGTAACCACCTTCTGGAACACCTTATATCTATGTGATATGATTAATTATTTTGAAGTGAAGCTTTTTTAGCCGCGTATAGAGCAAATTGGAATGGCGAGTTAAGCTGATGTAACATGCAACAGTGAAACGCAAATTCGCCGCATTTGGCAGTATGTTGCGTATATTTATGTACGTAAGATACTATAACGGTACGCCACAAATATTAAAACTATTTATTATGTAGTCTATATTAAAATTACTTATTACTACCTTAAATAGTATTTTTTCACTTTGTTCCTTAAATCCAAAACATTCTTATCATGGGCATAACGAGGGCAGATACAATAAAATTTTTAGTAGTAAATTAAGAAATTCAAAACATTTTTTCTTATACGTAAAAAGCATAGAATTTATTAATATTTGTTAAAGCTTAATTTATTTTTTATAACAAAGTTACAGCTGACACATTTTTTATTTATTTATCAGTCACATGAAGAAAGTAATTTGGGTTCCCCTTGAACAAAATTCTGACTTCGCCTATGATTCTTATTGTTTTTATATTAAGGCGGTCTTCTCATTGAGCAACTTTTTTTTTTTTTGACTTTTTTTTGCATTTATTTATAGCTTGGGTAGTTGTGAATATGCCCCTAAAAGGATTTTTAGAAATTCGAAATACTTTAGAAGATACAGCTTTTTTTGTGAAGCAAGGTCTTCGTCAAAATGAGCTATAAAAAAATTACTTCAAACTTTAAACGCGTTTATCTCGAACCCACGTTTTTCGAACTGGCGGCCATGATATCTCCAGTTCAACTGAACCGATTTTCATGAAACAAAGTGGAATCGACGCAGAATTGTCACCATTGTCGGGTGAACCTCGACCATAATTTTAAAAAATTTTTTACTATTTTTTTTTTACACTAAACTACAAAAAAAAAAACCCGAAATTGAAATTTTTTTTTTGAATGGCCGCCATTTTGTCAAAAAAAATCACAAAATTAAGCTTGATGAATAATGAATAATGAATAATGAATAATGAATAATGAATAATGAATAATGAATAATGAATAATGAATAATGAATAATGAATAATGAATAATGAATAATGAATAATGAATAATGAATAATGAATAATGAATAATGAATAATGAATAATGAATAATGAATAATGAATAATGAATAATGAATAATGAATAATGAATAATGAATAATGAATAATGAATAATGAATAATGAATAATGAATAATGAATAATGAATAATGAATAATGAATAATGAATAATGAATAATGAATAATGAATAATGAATAATGAATAATGAATAATGAATAATGAATAATGAATAATGAATAATGAATAATGAATAATGAATAATGAATAATGAATAATGAATAATGAAAATAATGAATAATGAATAATGAATAATGAATAATGAATAATGAATAATGAATAATGAATAATGAATAATGAATAATGAATAATGAATAATGAATAATGAATAATGAATAATGAATAATGAATAATGAATAATGAATAATGAATAATGAATAATGAATAATGAATAATGAATAATGAATAATGAATAATGAATAATGAATAATGAATAATGAATAATGAATAATGAATAATGAATAATGAATAATGAATAATGAATAATGAATAATGAATAACGAATAATGAATAATGAATAATGAATAATGAATAATGAATAATGAATAATGAATAATGAATAATGAATAATGAATAATGAATAATGAATAATGAATAATGAATAATGAATAATGAATAATGAATAATGAATAATGAATAATGAATAATGAATAATGAATAATGAATAATGAATAATGAATAATGAATAATGAATAATGAATAATGAATAATGAATAATGAATAATGAACAATGAACAATAAATAACGAATAACGAATAATAAAACTAAATTAAAGTGGAATGAAATTTAAATAAGATTAAATTGAAATGAATTGGAAATGAAATAAAAATGAAAAAATTAATTAAACTGAAAGTGAAATAAAATAAATGAAATGAAAAATGTAAATAATATTTTCTTCAACTCACAGCAAAATAGATACAATGAACTCTGTCAATAAACAGCAAAATATCTATTCATAGCATGAGTTATTTTATCGTTTTATCAGCATTTTCAAAGTCAGAACTTTCACATTTTTTAACATTTGAAATTTTTTTTTGAAAAAAGCTTTCATTCATTGCTGTTAATATTTGGACTTTTTTACCATTTTAAGTGAAGCCTCCTCCAACTTATAATGTGATGAAGCCTCACCTCAAATACAGTCATTGTAACAACAACAACAATAACAATTACTACTACAATTACAACTTCAACAATCAAAGCAAAATAAACACTTAAAATTGGTTTACGTAAGCTTTACATTGAACTTTATGCAGTACATATTTGTAGCTTCCGTTTACTTTGCCTCTTCTGCTTCCGCTCTGCGTCTTCAACTACTTTGTTTGCTATTGACCACAACAACGTGTGGCGCATCTTTAATGAAATATAAGTGTGTTTTTTTTTTATTTAATAGACGTTATTGAAAATTAAACAAAATAAATAAAATAAAAAATTCGCACTCTTAACACTTTCCCTTCTTGTGTTTTTGTTGTTGTTGGTGTTACTTAGTTTATTTTTGTTAAAAATATTGTTTTTGTTGAGTTATTCATAATAGTAATAACATCGTTGCGCATCATTAGCAGCATATATGCAAGTAGTTGGCAACGCAGTCTAATGTATTCATTTATTTTATCGTTTGGCATTCAAAATGAAGTTATTCACATCAAAAAAGAAAAATACTTACTGTTTTTGCGTATTTTTAAGCATAAAAATTTGTAAAGCATAAAAATCAGCTGTTCTTAGTTTACTGATGCTTTGCAACTCAATTTTAATTAACCATTAATTAATATATGACAGTTACACAATATTACAACAATATCGGCAATGCTTGAAAAAACAACAATCACAAATTTTTTATGTGATAATGTTTTCAATGAGATAATATAAATGAAAAAAAAAAATATCTCAGCAATAAAAATAATCATGCGATTATCTAACCACAGCTTAAAACTGCAACATGCAACAGAACAACGCATTACAGGGGGCAAAGCGACGAAGTAAATTTTCTAGAGTTTAAGAGCAGCAAGCTGCAAAAGACATAGTTTACAACAACAACAAAAATTACAACAGCAACATAACTTAAAACGTGGCCAAGCGAAGAACAAGTTTTTTAAAGTTTTCCGCAAAGTTATGAAAATTTTGCTAGACAGCAAATGCAACAACAAAACAGCACAGCAACAACAAAACTGCACGAACACAAGATCAAGCGGCAGGACAAACAACAGCTGAGGTGAAAAATTGTGATTGGTGGCAGTAACAACAACACAAACAACAACAACAACAATTAATGATCATGGACTGTGAAAGAAAAATTAAAGAAGAATGCAATGTTGCAACAACATGAACAAAGCAACGTAATCTACTGATTATATAACTATAACAACACCAAATAATGCAGGAAAATGCGACATACCCCTTGCAAAAAAAAACATGCTCGACCGACAAACCTCGTGGTTTCTTTTTTCTACTTTTCTCTTTAAGTCAAAGCTAGTTGCAGCAGCAGCAACATATAACCAAAACTCCAGCAACAACAATATCGTCGTGCACTTTTACTGGCTGTACAACTGAAAGTAAAAACTAAGCCAACAACATTTGCCACAACAACAACAATAATAGCAACAACAGCACCATGCAATTGATCGTTTGCATGCAGAGACGTTATAAAAAGGAAAACTCGATTTGCAGGCTATTATTTAATAGCGAACAACCACAATAACAACAACAACAACAAGTGGATTAAAAGCAACTGTGTGGAAAAGTTGGAAAATTAAACCAACGACCGCTCCACGACCACAACAACAAAACCAAAAACAACAACAAGAGCACTAAGCGACGATCTACTGTCTTGTCTATTCGGAGTTTTTCCCTACTCTTTTTCTTCTTCTTCGTCTGCCTGGTTTTTCTTCTTTAACTGCTTGTTACCGCGCTCAAGTTTTGCTTATGCAATAATTTTGATTTTTTTTTCTCATAATATCTTACATGTTGTGGGACATAATATACACTAAAAAAAAATTTAGAATTTTGTAAAATTGTCTTATTTGATGATTTTTCATGCGATGGAAACGATAAATATTCCAAAATTAAAAAAATAACATTTTCAGAATCTGTAAGTGTAACTAACATGCATTTGTTTTGTACTAGATACTATAGCAGATAATCTTTGGGTAAATAGACAAAAACTATTCAGATGCCGCTTTTTAATTTTAATTTAAAATTCTTTTTTAACTTGTTTCAATTTGCAATTTCATCGTCTAAGGATCATACCATGAGTTTTTTCGTATAAATATAATATTTATAGAGCAAAATATTTTTGAGCTAAAAAATGCCATAAAGGGTTAAAAGAAACTAAAAACATCATACTACTTAAAAGAAAGAAGTTCAGATGAAAGTTTTGTGAAATTCTTAACAGTATTTTGTCTTAAAACAAAAAAGCTCAGGGGTGGCTAATTAGAGAAAGAATACATCATACTATGTATAGACGCATTCAGAAATGTAAACATAAAAAGTTACATTGAAAAAGATAAAGATACATATACATTAACGCATATAGATACAGGTACAGATACAGATACAGATACAGATACAGATACAGATACAGATACAGATACAGATACAGATACAGATACAGATACAGATACAGATACAGATACAGATACAGATACAGATACAGATACAGATACAGATACAGATACAGATACAGATACAGATACAGATACAGATACAGATACAGATACAGATACAGATACAGATACAGATACAGATACAGATACAGATACAGATACAGATACAGATACAGATACAGATACAGATACAGATACAGATACAGATACAGATACAGATACAGATACAGATACAGATACAGATACAGATACAGATACAGATACAGATACAGATACAGATACAGATACAGATACAGATACAGATACAGATACAGATACAGATACAGATACAGATACAGATAAAGATACAGATACAGATACAGATACAGATACAGATACAGATACAGATACAGATACAGATACAGATACAGATACAGATACAGATACAGATACAGATACAGATACAGATACAGATACAGATACAGATACAGATACAGATACAGATACAGATACAGATACAGATACAGATACAGATACAGATACAGATACAGATACAGATACAGATACAGATACAGATACAGATACAGATACATATACAGATACAGATACAGATACAAATACAGATACAGATACAGATACAGATACAGATACAGATACAGACACAGATACAGATACAGATACAGATACAGATACAGATACAGATACAGATACAGATACAGATACAGATACAGATACAGATACAGATACAGATACAGATACAGATACATATACAGATACAGATACAGATACAGATACAGATACAGATACAGATACAGATACAGATACAGACACAGATACAGATACAGATACAGATACAGATACAGATACAGATACAGATACAGATACAGATACAGATACAGATACAGATACAGATACAGATACAGATACAGATACAGATACAGATACAGATACAGATACAGATACTGATACTGATACAGATACAGATGCAGTTATAGATACACATACAGATACAGATACATATACACATACACATACAGATAAAGATACAGGTACAGGTATAGGTGTATTTTATATCTTCGTATCTGTATCTTGCACCTAGTGTCATGTGTCTTGTATCTCGTGTTTTCTATTTTATGTCTAATATTTTGTATTTTATATCTCTTACGAGTATTGTATATTGTGTCTTGTATCTTATGTATTGTATCTTATATAGTATAGCTTGTATCTTATATATTATATCTTAAATCGCGTATCTTGTATTTTGTAACTTGTATTTTATATATTGAATCTTATTTAGTGTAGGTTGTATCTTATATTTTATATCTTAAACCTCTTACCTTGTATTTTATAGCTTGTATCTTAGATTTAATATCTCTAATTGAATATCTTAGATTTTATATCTCTTATTGTATCTTGTGTCTTTTATCTTTTATATTGCGGCTTATTTAGTGTGGGTTGCAACTTATATTTTATATCTTAAATATATCTTAGGTTTCATATCTCTTATTGTATCTTGTATCTTATATATTGCATCTTATTTAGTGTAGGTTGCATTTTGTATTTTAAATCTTAAAACGTGACTTATATTTTGAAACTTGTATCTTATATCTTGAGTGTTGAAGATCTTGTATCTTGTATTTCGTTTCATGTGCTTTGTATAATGTATGTTTTATCTTGCATTTTATAGCTTTATTCGTGCAATTTGCATATTGTCGCTTGGATTTTTATTGCTGTTGATTATTTTCAACAGCATTTCTGTATATATATATATTGTATTTTTTCTTATATCTGGTAAGTTTTATTGTATTTTGTATCTTGTGTTTTATGTATTTTATATCTTCAATCTTACAACTTGTACCTTTTACCTCATTTACAGGTATTATATTTAACAGCTGTATCTGTTACTATTTTTTGCATTTACAACTAAATTTTGTTTATGACGCAGTTTTTTTCCTTGGTCAATTCTCTAAAAATTTTCTAAAACCGTAACAAAAAATAATGTCTGCGTACTTTGAGTTGGAAAACATTATAACTCTACGATCGGTGAAAGAATGTGTCGATTCAGGCATGTGATGCACTTAATAATGAGAAATTGCTTTTTTTTCTTAATTCCGTTAAATCTAACTGTTTTACTAGTTATTGTAAGCAACAAAAAAACAAAGTCGCCTTGCTTGCATTAAGTACCCCAGTGGGAGGAAAAAGTGGTAGAATCGGAAAATCGATATTATACGAAAAATATTATCTCTGAGGTATAAACAATGTATGATGGATTTTTAGAGAATTGATCAAGGAAAAAAGCTGCGTCATAAAAAATAATAAAACATTTGGTTTTTTTCTGAGAAAATCGCCTTGAAAGTTGAATTTTTAAAGAAAAAAACCTATTTTTTGACTTCAGGTGCTTATACATTTTTTTTTTATGACTTTATGGAAAAATTTTGCAAAAGTAATTTAAAGCAAATTTAATTTTCTTTTCCAAAAAGTATGGTTTTTTTAATCGTTGCAGAGATATGTTCGCTATGGATTAAAACGTAACGACACCTAATTTTTTGTTTTTCCCTCCTAGCCCCCTAGGGGGGCATTTGCGACCACCGCACCCATACAATTTTTTGCTCGTCTCATCCCGAGGAATCAGCCCCCACATTATAGTACTCTAAGTCTGGGACACCCTGTATTGTCTCTTCTTTCCATATTAGTTCTACGTTTTTCGATAACTTTTAGCTTTTTTCTCATATTTCTATCTTCAATCTTGTTGTCTGTCTCAAAAAAAATTTTTTCAATCATTTATGTGAAAATCTATGAGCTGCATATTGATAAAAATTACAACAATTTCGCACTAATTAACCTACTTTTCGCGTGTTGTTGTTGTTCTTTTTTTTTACAGTGCGCTGCAAAAAAGTCACTTTCTGTTATATAATCAGCCGTATTTTATAGTTGCTACTTGCAACTGCAACAAGCAATGAAAAACACATGCAAACAACAACAACAACAACAATAACCTAAAGACACATTGTGCAACAAAATTGTTGGCACAAGAAAAATGTTCATGACGATCATCGTCGTTGAACGTGAAAAGCGGAAAAGTTTTACTTTTATTACAGTTTTTGCCATATGCTGAGTTGACTACAATGCGCTATTACTACAACAACAACAACAACAACAACAACAACAACAACAACAACAACAACAACAACAGCAACTTCGAAATGAGCAGCAGCAATATGAGCCGCATGGCATAAAATATGTGCGCATAACAGTAGCTATAACAACTAAAATGCATGGAAAATTAAGTTTGAGCTTATGTAAGAGGAAAACTTTTAATGCAAGGCAGCAGCAGCAGCACAAAAAACACACATACACATATACACACAGTCACTCGAACTGATCATTGTGCTAGTATTGCATGTTGCACAATCAGCCAGCCAGCCAGCCAGCAACATATGGGCAACAAAACGGAGTTCATAGAGTCGATCGCTTGTTTGTTATATGACTCTATGATGGTTTTTGTTTTTGTTTCTTCGGTTATTAGAGGTCTTAACCTAGGTTTTAGCTATTTTCGAGTTATGTTGCCGATGTTGTGTTGTTGTTGTTGTTGTCATGAAGGATCTTTGCTGTTATACAGTATGTAGCTTAGGCTTGAAGGCTTTGAGGAAATGTTTTCATAGTAATTGGAAAAATATAAAATTTTATTATATGTATAATCAAATTTTGTAATAAAATAAATTTAAACATATTTTTTTTTTACACTTTTTTTATGCTTGCGAAGTAAATGCTTTAAATCAACATGTTAGTAATTATTTTTTATCATAAAATTTCGATTTTATTTTATGATACCTACTTATAAATTTTTAAAAAAGTTGACAGTTAAGATGGTTTTTTGGGCATTATTGGCTTGGACGTTTCCTGATATCCATTATTTACTATTTAAGATATACTTAATTTGGACATTGGTTGGCAACAAAATTTAACAAATAAATCACCCAAACTATTATAGCATATAGCTTTAAAGAGTTTTATAAGATTTACTTACTTAACTTTGTTCGTGCTGAATGTGAGGTGAGCGGCTTACATACCTGAAATGAAAAAGTTTAGAGTTTAATAAAGATTTGTAATCAACATTATGAAATTATTTCAAAATAAAAATTCTTAAACACTCGGTAGATTTTTTCACTGAATATTGAAACATACATATGTATGTATTATATTATATGTATATTCACATTGTTTTGACTGCCAAATTTTTCTTTGTCGGAAATGCCAGTGATGTGAATTTTAGTTACACATAATCAAGATTATTCCACAAATTTTCCAAAACCTTATAAAAAAGTTTTTTTAGCTTGTATCAAATTTTTAATTAATTAAATGAACTTGCTTCAGGTTCTTTTTTTAAGTAAAAGCTAGAAACTTTATTGGTAGTCGTTAGCTTGAACTTTTTTTAAGACTATGTGAGAACTATCCGCTTCCTATGATTGAATTAATTCACTATTGAATGGTTAGATACGATAATTCTAACTACGAAATTGTAAAGGAATGCAATTTTGTATTAAGGTAAACTTTCCTCTTCTGATTATTTCTTTTGATTCAAGAGATTTTAAGAGTGAAGATAAATTAATACGAACTAGTAGCTTTAGAATACTTACAATATTTTGAATGAACAACTTGTGATTATAGATAACCATTAAAAATAAATAAGCTTTTTCACCAGTTCAATGCAAAAGAGCTAAAGTTGCTCGACATTGTTCTAAGTACTCAAAAAAAAAAATTCTTTAGCAACGAAATTACAAAAATGTTGCATGGAATTACAACTGACTGAATATACTCGTATGTGCTACGTCAAACATTATTATATGTTTGTTAAGGTTGCTTTTTTGCCCTGATGATAAAAAGTGACACCAACTTATGACGTCGTGAGGCCGCAGAGAGTGTCGCTTTAAAATCGGAAATGCAACATATAAGCAACGGCGTTGCATGGAATTAATAATAGGTGGATATATAACCTACGGTTAATGTTATAAAAAAAATAAACAATGGTTATTTGAACTCACAACAAAAACCAAAATTAATGATGACATCGTCAGGTTGAGAAGGTAAGCTTATGTAACAAAAATGCAAAATCGTTGCATGGAGTTATAACTCGTAATGCATAGGTGCTATGTAAATTTTAGTTTACATCAAATTTTGGGTACCTGGCCTTATAATGTTAACAAAAAAAAAAAATATGACTTTTGTTTAATGCATCGCAAATACAGCATAAGTGCAGAGCAATTATTGCTAAGAAGTTAAATATTATTATGTTAGTAGAAATGGGTTCTTTGAATTCAAAGTGAAAATGAAAAAAGCCGCTTATTGTAACGTAAATATACCATCGTATAGAAATATTTTATGGCGATAAGGTAAATGTTAATGAACACATTATAGGTTAGTGCTTAGTGCCTCATGTGACAAAAAAAAAAGAGAACGACAGAGAAAAAAACCAAACTAAAAAAAAAAACAATACAAAAGCAAAGCAGCAGCAAAAGCGAACAAAAGCAAAATCTTAAACAAAAGCAATAAGCATAAGCATAAAGATAAAGATAAAGATAAGGATAAGGTTAAGGTTAAGGATAAGGATAAGAATAAGGATAAAGATAAGAATAAGGATAAGGATAAAGATTAGGATAAGGATAAGGGTAAGGGTAAGGGTAAGGGTAAGGATAAGGATAAGGATAAGGATAAGGATAAGGATAAGGATAAGGATAAGGATAAGGATAAGGATAAGGATAAGGATAAGGATAAGGATAAGGATAAGGATAAGGATAAGGATAAGGATAAGGATAAGGATAAGGATAAGGATAAGGATAAGGATAAGGATAAGGATAAGGATAAGGATAAGGATAAGGATAAGGATAAGGATAAGGATAAGGATAAGGATAAGGATAAGGATAAGGATAAGGATAAGGATAAGGATAAGGATAAGGATAAGGATAAGGATAAGGATAAGGATAAGGATAAGGATAAGGATAAGGATAAGGATAAGGATAAGGATAAGGATAAGGATAAGGATAAGGATAAGGATAAGGATAAGGATAAGGATAAGGATAAGGATAAGGATAAGGATAAGGATAAGGATAAGGATAAGGATAAGGATAAGGATAAGGATAAGGATAAGGATAAGGATAAGGATAAGGATAAGGATAAGGATAAGGATAAGGATAAGGATAATTTTCTGTATTGTATTATATCTTGTGTTTTGTATCTTGTATCTTATAATTTGAATTTTGTATATTGTCACTTGTATCTTATACATTGCATATTATAAAGTGTATTTTTTATCTTTGTTTGTATATCTTAAATCGAGTATCTTGTACTTTGTAACTAAGATACTTAGGTACTTTGTATCTAAGATATTGAGTCATGTTTCAGGTATCTTATATTTCTTTTCTTGTGGTTTGTATCTTGTATCATGCATTTTTTATCTCACATCTTATAGCTTTATTTATGCAACTTGCATCTTGGATCAATATTGTTTTTCCTCATTTTGTATTTATTAAGACATTTTTATTACTTCTGTGCATTTTGGATTTTTTTTTTCTTGTCTGCTAAGTTGTGTGTTGTATCTTGTGATTTAATTTTTTTTTATATTTGTAATCTAGCACTTGTACCTTTAACTTTACCATTGAAAAAAAAATAATAATAATGACAGTGAAGACTTTTCTAATTGTTTCTAAAAATAAAATTTGTTTGAAATTCAAAAGTGATATTGATTTTATGCATTTCAGAATTGATTTTTTGGACCTTTAGTTTCATATAAAATTCAATCTTCATTCAGTTTCAAACACAAAAGTAGTTCTTGTCACATCCTGCTTACATTGCTGCATTAAAATTTTTGTAACTAGATTTTTTTTAACATCAACATTTTATTTAACTGTTGCGAGTAGATGTTGTACGCCCATGCATCTCAGCAGTTTGCAACACTTGCACTATAGCAGCTCTATATAAGTCAGTCAGCGACAACATATACCGTCAGCATGCTGCAAAAATATTTCTATCTTAAAAGCTTTTTCCATACATAGAATAATGCAAGCTTAATTTTTCACTTACTCACATGCTCACTCTCATTTTCATTAATACATTTTTTTTGCATTCTCTCTCTCTCTCTGTTTCTACGCTCTACTCTCTGCTCTGCAGCTTGTGTGGCATACTAGCTTAAATTGTTGATTTTATCTAGCTGAATGTTGTTGTTGTATTTTAGTTGTTGTTATTATTAAGCTCTTCATTACTGCTTGTATTCTTTACATTTTTTAGTTTGTTTCTTTTTTTTAAAGTTTGCTCTGCTCTCTAACATTTTCTATGTCGTCGTCGTCGTCGTCGTCGTTGTTGATGCTGTTGTTGCCTTCGCTAATGTCTGGCGTGCCTTGTTGTAGTTCTTGTTGCTGGAATTGCTATCGTGTTATTGTACGTTGCTATTGCAACTGCAACAACGACCTCCTGCAGGTCTTTGACCCGTGCAAGCAGCAATCGTTAATTCGTTCGTTTGTTGGTTGGTAAAATTTATTTGCTCGTTCATTCGTTCGTAAGCTAAGTTTTTTCGTTCGTTGATGCAATCGTTGTTGTTGTTGTTGTTGCTGTTAGTTTTCCTTCTAACTTTCAATGTGGTTGGTTTAACGATGTTGTTGTTGTCGTTTAATATTTGTTGTTTTATTGTTGTTTTTCTTTCGTTCCGAAACTAGGTTACTTTGGTGTTCCGTCTATGTTCGGTTGGTTGTCTGCGTAATCGTTCGTTCGTTCGTTCGTTCGTTGAAGTCGCTTGTTTGTCTGTCTGTTGAGCGTTGTGCATCTTGTTGTGCAGCGCCTCCTGTCACCCACTTACCACCTCTTCATGAACAATAATACTCACTCCATCTCTTTTGCTCTCTCTCTATCTTTCGAATGAGTGACTCCCTGCCTTTGCGGGTCTATCACTAGGAAACTCTGAATTTTTAATTTCATTTTCATGCATTTCAAGTGGCCAGAAACTGGCGGGGTGGCGGTATGTCCACCATGATGTTCGTTGGAATCCGCTGCCATATAAAATATTGTTGTTGTTGTTGGTTTTTCTACAGTGTTTGTTGTTGCTAAGGTGTGCTTTCTGCTGAATGAATGTGTTTGACTTTTTAAGCATCTGCTTGTTGTTGGTATGGCTGTAGTGTTTGCGCCCACCTTATATTTCCCATCTTACTTCCTATTTTCCATCCCTGCCTATTTTATTTCATATTCACCTTACCAAAATGTTTAAAAATTCTGTTTTTGTCTGTGCATTAGAAGCAAATTATTTCGCAGGCATTTTAGAAATGCAATATTTTTTTTCAATATTTTACGAAGTATTATAATAGTTGTTCCTACTTATTACTTCATACATGAAGTATTTCTGGGCAGATATTCCGAAATATGTATATTCTCATTCCATCCATATTAAGATTTCTGCATGCTTGAAGCGTTCGAATGCCACATTAATGTTTATGGAAATGATAGTGTAAAGTTTTTAATAAAGCGATAGTTTACACAGTTCTACATAAAGTTTGCCACCAGATATCATGATATATTTCTGAAAGAAAACGTACTGCTGAACATTTTTGCTGAATAAATTTATTGTTCAGCACTACAACTAACCCTTTGGAATTACAACTAATGAAACTTAAAGAACTAAAGCCTTGTTTGAACTCGAAATTAAGTTTTTTTCTGTACAAGAATGTTCAACTCCCTCTTCTCTCCCCCTCTTGTACACAAAATATGTCCTTACTAAGTAAATTTCTCAAAGAACCTTAAAGTTTCTTGAGTAAAAATATTCCTCATAACAAATATGAGAGTTTCCAAAAACAAAACCTCCATGAAGATTGCACTCAAACGGAAAATGAAGAAAAAAGTAGAAAGAAGACTCTTATCAGAAACCTCTTATCTTACCACGTAATCAGTGGTATACGTGGTAGTTCAGATATCTTAAATTGATCGATGAACTATTTTAAATTTGACACAGTTATTCTACAACTCGTAAGTCAGTAATACGAAAAAGTAAGCAATTTTTTGTGACTTTTGAAACAAAAATCCACAATTTTATGATCTCAATTCTCATATCCTAATTAACTGCAGCCCGAAATAAGAAATCGTGATGAACCAAAACTTTGTTCACCAAGGCTTATGATAATCTCCCATAGAAATATATCATAGCTAGTCTGTTGCAAAAATTCTGTTCCATAGTGTTACTATATGTAACACTCATTCGATTTGGATTTAAATTAAATTAAAAATTCATTAACTTTTTTTAAATAAAGTCTTAATATTATATATCAAATATCTTCTTAAATCTTTTTATTGTGAAAACATGATAACTTCAACAAATTTACTAAAATAATTTCAATTAGTTGCACATCTTGTCGTAGATTTGTATTTCAACACCTTCAACTTTAACTTTTAGCATTTTTGCTGCTATGTTTACACCGTTTTAACGCCCATTTTTGCTATGCAACTCATACACCCAACGTTTATACGCTAGCAAAAATGAACCTATTTCATGCCAAGTCAAAGTATTATTCTAGACTTACTTTTAATGTAAATATAACAAATAAGTGTCTAATCACACATGAACACATTCATCTGTTACAACAACTAAATCCCTTTTTTTTCAAAGTGTTTCCAATTACAAGCTCATAAAAAAAAACATCCCGATAACATGACCGTCGCAACTAAAGGTCTGTCGCTGGTTGCCCACTTCTCCCCACCAACACCATTCATCACTATTGTACGCTGTATTATTGCATGCTTCTGTATTTCTAATATACATAGACAAATATTTGTGTGTATTAAAAGAAGTAACAGTCAATATTGTAGAATATTTTATAAAAGAAAAAATTCTTAAAAAAAAAAATAATAAAAAAAAAAAAATAATAAAAAAAAAAAAATAATAAAAAAAAAATAAAAGTGAACAAAACTTATGTATAACACAGCAAAATAAATAGGTTAAAAGTCCAAAGAACTGCCTGCCATATTGTAAAGAAACTAAAAACAGATGTAGAAGCAGGAGAAAAAGAAGTTGCTAATGAAGAAGAGGAAGGTAAAGAAGTAGGAGCCGAAGTAACACATTTTTTTTTTTTATATAAAGTTCATGCCTGGATATAGATACATATTTATATAGAGCCGTCTAGCTTATGGCGTGGAAACTAAGGCGCTATACATAGAAAATTATAAAAAAACTAGTGAGTATAGAGCTTTGGGAGGGTACCGAAGCTAAAATATCCCCCGCGGCCATAATGAAGTATGGTATATTCGAAGTCTTTAGCCACGACATACACGATGACATTCAGTTTTATATATTAACGAAAGTTTTCCAATTATGATGACGTGACTTTATATGGGAGGTAGGCGTGGTTTTGATCCGATTTTGCCAAATATTATAGAGATGGTTCATATTATACATCAAAGCTAATGCGCAAAATTCCAAGATATTTCTTTAATTTTTGTGGATTTTTAAGAGATTTAACGTTTAAAATAAAGCCACTTTGTATGGGAAGTGGGCGTGGTTTTTATCCGATTTTGCCATATATCATAGAGATGGTTTGTTTTAAATTTTAAAGCTTATATGCAAAATTTTTAAACATTTCTTTAATTTTTGCAGATTTTTGCGTTTGAAACAAAGCCGATTTATATGGGAGGTAGGCGTGGTTTCCATACGATTTTTCCAAATTTCATAGCCAGTATTTAAATTGAAGATGAAAGCTTGCGTGCCAAATTTTAAGGCATTTCTTTAATTTTTGTGGATTTTAAAGACATTTTAGGGTTAAAATAACGTCACTTTGTATGGGAGGTAGGCGTGGTTTTCATCCGATTTGGTCCATTTTCGAACTTGATCGCTCTTTTTTAAAATAAACTTATTTTTCGAATTTCATTACGATAGCTTTAAAATGACGGCTGTAATCGTGTCGACAGACAGACACACAGACGGACACACGGAAATTGACGCAGGAGGTGATGCTGATCAAAAATATATATACACTTCTCTATACCTGCCACGCCTTCTTCTGGGCGTTACAAACGGAATGACAAAGTTAATATACCCCTTACGCAGTACGAGTTGGGTTATAAAAATAGTGGTAAAAAGCTATCGATTGTTGGGACCATCGATAATATGACTAAAGTAATTTCTTGATATAAGCCCCCCCCCCCCCGTTTAATGGATTTTCCTTCTTATAAGTTCACAAAATTAGGTCAAGAAAAATCTCTATAAGCATTATACAGCTAAATTCCTGTTTAAAGTATTTCCGTTTAAAGCAAAAAAAATCGGCCCGCTTATTACGTTGCAATTGTGTGAACCATTTCAAAGAAATCAAAAAAGTTGGTAGCATTGCGATGACTTTTTTTTTTTGGGGCATAGCGCACCTTTGGTCTTGTGTTTGCATACCTATAAAAAATATGTTTAATGGTAAAAATGTTAAAAATGTCCAAAATGTGAGTAAAATATTTTTCCAACTTAATCTAAAAACTTGCAATTTCATCTTTTCTTTTGAGTATGCAATCTTCTATAAAAGCGGATTCTTATATAAGCCCGAAAAGATTCGTTGCGGGGGTTTTTTTTTCGTTTATGCCCCAAAACTGCTTTTAACCGGGATTTTCATATAAGACTTTCCCGGATAAATTATTTGAACTTTGAGCATTTTGCTCAGCTCTTATATCTGAAAACTACTGCACTTTGAAAGACTGATATTCTCAAGAAGCTTTGTATAGTAATTTTTACTTTCTGGGGCTTGTTATAGCCAGCAGATAGACGACGGACGAACAGATATATTAGCATTGAAAAATTAATTGTGGCATTTTTTAATTTATATTTAGTTTTTAGCAATTCTTAAAAAAAACAAATTAATTTTTAAGAATTACATTTGTGAGCTTTATGACAAGTAATTCATGAAGCAACAGGTTGCCACAACTACAAAGTTTTTTACAGAACAACCACCAGCAGATAAGACAGCTGTTTCGTTGTTCGCTACACCAACTCATCAGTAATCTTCTGTAGCTCATGCAGTCCATTAACTTTGAAAATCTTATAAGCACACCTTCTGCTAAAACCAAAGCGGATATTAACTTTAATTTACAAAAGATTCTGTATCCGATGGGACTTGAACCCAGATCTGCCGCATTTTTTAATCCACTGTTCGCGACCCGTGCCCCGCCACCATGATAGCAATTATAAGAAATAATATCGAGCCCTTTACTTTAAAGCTTACGCCAAATAAAAAAATTTAGGGAAAAAGTATTTTTTAGGTGTCTCTTCTAACATGAATCAACATGAAGTTTATAAAAATATTATTAAAGCAGTAGTAAAATGAGAAGAAACTGGAATTTTGTGTGCTTATCATACAGTATTGTACTTACTTCAAAATTTACCTGAAACTACTACACATATTTCCCAATCAGTGACATTATAGCTTCATGTTATGTTTAAAATCTTCAAATAATTGTAATGACTTCCATTAAAAAAATATTGAAAAAAATATTGAAGCTATTGTTGATTTCATTACAACTAAAATCGCTATCATAACTGAAAAACTAAATTGATTGATTGCATTTAATTCTGTTGAAAAGATTGCAATCGTCTTTAGTCTTTGTTGAAGTCTTTGAAGACAATTTGAAGTCCTTGAAGTCAAATGATTGAAATCGAGCGAACGGCAGCATCTCTCTTAGGCAGCGCTTATATACAAAACGTTTCACTTTTTTGTTACATGCTTATAAACAAAAACGTTTCACTTTTTTATTACGTGTTTATAAACATACGTGTTTTTGTAACTTTTTTCTCAATAAAAATCATCACATTGCCGCCTAAGAAGTTTCACTTAAAAAAAAAACTCAAATTTTTTTAGATTTTTTAATTTTTGTATTTTTATTATACCAGCTTGAAATGCATACCAAACTTGAAATGCAGGAAGAAAGAAATTTGAAAATTCTTTGCTTAACTTAGGTCATCCAAGTTTTCGGTCAATATACTCCAGTCCTGCTCCAATACTCTTCAAATTCTTCCACAGCTGTTTCGAGGGCAATGATGGATTCTGTTTGGACATAAAAAAAAACAGAAAATTTATTTTCTGTATTTAATTAATTTACAATCTGACGGTAGAGGTAGCCTCATTTCTTGCAGTTTTATGAGCCTCTCACTTTAAAGCAGTTGAATTGCGCTTCCATTTGGTGTATGTTTTAAAAAGGGTTCAAATGGCTATTAAATAATATTTATATCAATTAAAGACTTGGGAGAAATGTACTCCACTTATAAAATTTAAAAAATTCTAATCAGCCTATACTAAGTACTGTGTCGAATGAAATTGTCCAATACATTTTTTGTCATAACTTGTTTTTGAAAGATTCAAAATCAAAAATTTTTTTTATTAGCTTCGTAACTAATGTCAAATAATAATATAAATCATCGTCATTCAATAAGATTCTATTAAAAGTGTATAATGATAAGCGAATTAGAATTGCAAGAAGAACACATAATTAAAATTTATAAGAATCAGCCTAAGTGGTCAAGAAAAATTGTGAAAGCGATGAAAAGTACCCAAAAAAAATAAAAAGATAATCTCACGTGTTTTAAAGACTAGCAGAAGATCGAAAAAATTGTGGCCGTTTTCAAGAAAGATCTAAGAATTTCTGCAAATTTTATAATGCCGATTCTCGCGGGAATGTTGCTGTTCAAAATTCCCAAAAAATACTTAGTTTGGGAGGCAATTTGCAGTTGTGGTATTAGGAGCCGAACTTTTGTGACATCTGGCTCAATCAACCGTTAGATATATGTGATATAATACCTTTTAAGGCGATTGCTGCCATTCATACGCTCACATGAGATATTCATGTTCTTCTGGCCAGATCTCAAACCAGGGCTTCGAAATAACTCTTAAAAACTAATTTTTTAAGTTAAGTCTAACTGTTAGTTCTAAGTTATTCCTCAATTTTGAGTTTTATTCAAAAAAGTGCAAATATAAGAGACTTCTGAGACTTTATTCTTATTCCTAAAAAATTGCTAAAAGTCTTTAAAGACTTTTATTTTTAAAAGTCAGTAATAAGAGTTATTTGAGACTTCAATATTTTAAGATCTCGATAAAAGTCTTTATAGAAAAAAGCTCTGAAAAGCATTTAAGAAAAAAATAAAATAAGTGAAAGAATTTTTTTGAATGAAGACTTTTTTAAAGACTTTTAAACAATAAAAGTCGCAAAAGACTCTTATGACTGCTTATTTAAATAAAAGACTTCAAAGGCTTTTATAAAAGTTTTTGAGGAACAAAAGCCTTTGTAAACTCTAATGTCCGACTTTTTTTTATGAAAGTTAAAAAATAACTCGTATTAATAAGAGTTATCTAATGAGAGTTAAGATTTAAAGTTACAAATGACTCTTATTTAATAACTTTTACTATTGATCATAAATAATAACATGTTCTTAATAAAAGTTTCTTAAGACTCTTATTTGAAAGACTTTTTGTGAAGAGTGATAAAAGTGCCAATCTCTGCATGTAACTATGGCAACGTGACCTTGGCTTGGTATGTGAAAAATAATGTGGTTTTGGTAACTACACCGAGAAAAAAGATTATGTTAAATTGAAAAAAAACCTAGTGTAATTTATAAGATGGCTTTGGCAGTTTTCAGCCTCCCAAGTACTTCATCAAAACGCCTAAGTTTTACATGTTGACTTGCCAATTTTTTTTTGGGTGATAAATTAACCAAGTATTTGGTAATTTTTTATAAACTACTTTAAAAAAAAAATTAAATTCAAATATATAACTTCTTTTCGGGTTTTGGTTTATTTTATAATCCTTTTTTTTTTTTTAAGCTGCCGCTGCCTCTCGTTCTGTGATTTGCTTGACTGAAATCTGCAACAACACAAATTTTTCTTTTATCAAAACCGTTTATTTTTCTTAGATATTGAATAAATTTAATTAAATTAAATTAAATTAAATTAAATTAAATTAAATTAAATTAAATTAAATTAAATTCCAATTAAATTAAATTAAATTAAATTAAATTAAATATCAAATACAAAAATTTTACCTTTGCATGCCGTTGAGATTCGAACTCACACTAACTGATACCAATGTGAAGTCACTACACAACGCATTGAGCCAAACTCCTTCGTTACGCGGAGTGATTTATTCAATATTAATTGCAACTGAAGCTATGCTGCAGCATAACACAATTATGTATTAAAAGATTTTTGTTATATGGCTGTCAACAGAATATTGCGTACAATACAAAATCTGTTAATACAGCATCTGTTAACATAGCTGCAGTTATGTCAGCAAGTAGTAGCAAGGCTGTTTGGATCAGTGGGTAGAGCGATGGACTGGCACCAAATGTTCCAGGTTCGATTCGCCGTGCGGAATACTAATTTTTTTTTTCTTTTCTTTTTGTTGAAGAAATGTAATAAAATTTACTGGTGTAAATATTAACGTGTATTTTTTTAATTTACTTTGCGTTATTTATGAATTTAAAAGTGGTTTTTTTACAAAAAAAAAACCATTAAATTATCAAATCTATCCTTCTATCGTGTGTCTAATAACGCAGCTGTGTTTTTTTTTTTTTGCAGAAATAGCTCAAAACTATGCTTAAGCCATTTATGCTAGTTGTTTTTTAATTTTGTATTTTTGGATTTTGGACTTAGGTGAATCAAATATTTATTTTTTTTTTTTTTGGCAAGGTATCGAAGTATGTGCTTTCAAAGCAATGTATTAAACAATAAATTGCTTAGGTGAATAAGCATAAGTTTATAATTCTCATACAATTCTCTTTACCCAAGCCGACTTAGGTGATTTACCTATTGCTTTTTTCTCAGTGTAGAGACGCGAATCTACCCAACTGTCCAGAGCTAAGATCAAGCGAGAGATACTGGGCTCTACTTAAACGGAAAGTTAAGGAATCGGAGAAGGTGGCCAAGGACCTAAATCATTTTCAGGCAAAGTAAGTTCTGGCACCTTCCCAACTGCTTAACTTGGAAACAGTTGGAAAGGTGCCAGACAGAACTATAAAAACGCTAATGGTGGGAATTCCAAAGAAACTTGAAATCTTTATATAAAAGCGAATTATTTTTATTTAACATACACATTATATTTTTATATTAATCTGAAAATAATGTATGTAAAGTTGTAATCAAATGTTTATGTTTACAAAAATCGGATTACTTCTTCAAAAGACATGGCAATTCTTGTGATGGACAATTTTATTCCAAGCAGTACTTATACAACAATTATTATAACCATTTCTATAATAAAAGTAAAAATTTATATAGCTAGCACCTAAGCAATAAGCTGCTGCAACGCATCGTTTACATGCAGGCACGCCATATTTTTTTTATTGGTTTTTTTTCCTAGGCAACACTGTGTTCTTTTTGTTGTTGTTGTTGTTGTTGTACTCATTGTTTGGGTTGCTCCCATCAACAATCTGCAGTTTTGTTTAGATGGCGCGTAGTTCTTTATTTAGAAATTAAAAGTGAAAAACGTAGCCGTTACATGATGGCGGACGATGACGACGACGACGACAACGAAATGCATACAAATAAAGATGTAGACTCGCATACTTCCCCACACACACATATACCAACATACTGCCTGCAATGTTGCTTCTTTTCTAACTACCCTATAGGAACAAACTAACTTGTTTTTAAAAACAACTAATTAAAAAACTAATTTAAAATAAACCAGTATATGAACCAATTTGAATTATATTAAGGCGGCAACTACTCTGATTTTGACATGTTTTAATTGCAAATTTTTATTAGATTACAACTTTATATATATTTAACCATGTTATTTCATCAAATATTATTAACTTTAAACCATCAGTAATAGTTTTCAATTGTTTATTTTTAAGTAATTAAAAAAATAATTTAAATATAACTAATTAAACAAGTAGTTGAAAATATATGCAGACGAAAGTCAATTGACTTATTTAGCGGACATCACCATACAAAATATGTTCGTTCGTTCTATGGAAAAAAGTCCGAATTTCAACTAGTTGTGGTTGACAAAAAACTACTTTATCAACTACTTTTTAATTAGTTTGTTTTAGTTTAATTAGCTTGTGATTTACTTTTGAGAAATCAAGGAAAATTGAGATTATTGAGATAGTTCTGAGAGCAACGAAACGATAGTGAAAATGATATTAAAGATATTGAATTTTCAAAGACAATTTAGTTGGAAATAATACCCAACATAGTCAGTATTATGATACTGATAGCAGTAATGATAGTGACATAATAGTGTAAAATAAAAGTAAATTATGTACAATTGAAAGTGATACTAAGTGGAACAAACTAACTTGTTTTTAAAAACGACTAATTAAAAAACTAATTTAAAATAAACCAGTATATGAACTACTTTGAATTATATTAAGGCGGCATCCACTTCAATTCTAAATAGTTTTTATTGCATTATATATGAAGTAATTGAAATACTACTTAAAAACAAGTGATTTATAAACTACTTTGAATTATATTAAGGCGGCAACAACTCTGATTTTGACATGTTTTAATTGCAAATTTTTATTAGGTTTCAAGTTTGTATGTATTTAACCATGTTATTTAATCAAATATTAATAACTTTAGGTCATCAGTAATAGTTTTCAATTGGTCATTTTAAAGTAATATAAAAAAATAGTTTAAATAGAACTAGTTTAACAAGTAGTTGAAAATATATGCAGGCGAAAGTCGATTGACTTATTTAGCAGACATTCAATATATGTTAGTTCGTTCTATGGAAAAAAGTCAGAATTTCCACTAGTTGTGGTTGACAAAAAACTACTTTTTCAACTACTTTTAAATTAGTTGATTTTCCTACAGGGTAGCTACATATTAAGTGATTACAACGTGTAGGAGCGGGAAGAACTTGGAAATGTTTGGGGGGCATAAAAGCGCTGTTGTTGTTATTGTTGTTGGTTGTTGTTGTTGTACATGCTGTTGTTGGCTGCTGTCATATGTTCTGTATGTTTAGCTTTTACATTCTTTTACAGCATTTAAATGAGAAGCTAGAAAAAATTTACTGTGGGTTGTTTTTTTTCTAGAGGCTTCCAATTTTTTTGTTTATTGCTTTTTTTTTCTATCTATCTAACTATATACTATATGTAGCTTTAGCAGCTACTCTTCCGACCTAATTTCAAGTTGTTCCTGCTATTGCTGTTGCTGTGATTTTTAAATAAACATTTTGTTGTTGTTTGTGTTTGTTATTGTTGTAACTAGGAAGTAATTTTGAAGTTATGCAGTTTTTTTTTGGTGTGTGTGTGTGCGTGTTTTTTTTTTTGTGCAACGCTTGAATAGCTGCTGTTGTTTTGTGTTCTCTATTAAAAAATATAGGGCAACATTCAGCTATTTAAAGCCACTTCAATTTGCTCCACTCGAGGGTCTTTTATTTATTGTTCTATTGTGCTGTTGTTGTTGTTGCATAGTAGCTCCCTTATTTTTAATTTAATGCCTTTGGTTGAGCTTGATTAACCAATGCATGCTGAGCGTTGAACTGAAGGCAAATGTTGACAACTTGGCTGATGCGATGTGATGCGATGTGATGTGATGTGATGTGATGGAATGGAAACGCAATAGAAGAACACTTACACCCCACCGACCATCCCCCCCTTCTCCCCCCCCCCCCCCACCACACCTACTCACTTCTAATTAATGGCCATTCCGGAAGCATTTGATTAAAACACACAAAAAAAAAGCATAGAGAACAAAATAGACAGATAGCAATAAATTGTGCACGACTTTGAATGTTGAATATTGTATGGAGCTGTTTACAACTTAATCAGTTTATTAAATGTAGGCCAGAGTTGTTTAAACGAAAGAAAAAACAAATATATATCAATCATTGTCATATTTTAAATGTCAAAAAAATTAAACAATTTTTCAAAGAACTTAACACATTTAATACTTCTTTAAAAAAAAAATATTTCTCCAACATTTTGCGACAAACATTTTGTTTATTTTTTTTTAAATATTGACGTGTATACGTCTTATAAATCGATATCACACCTTTTAGAAAACAATGATATTATCTACTGCCTAACTAACTGTACTGTCATTACACTATATCATTGTCTTCTAATAAGTATAAAGTTTTTAATACAGCCAACTTTTTTTATTTTAAATGATAAGTTTGTGTTTTTGGTGTTATTGAAAATAGAATTGAATAAATTACAAAATTGGTTTAAAAAAAAAAATTTCATTTATTGCGCGAAATTCTCAGAAACTTGCACTTAAAGTTGAAATTTAAAAGTTTCAACCGATTGATTTCTTTTTCACACGATCATAGCTTGGTAACGGTTAAGTCTTTGGGGTTTGTTGATATAACGTTAGAAAGGTGATTCCATTGCCTTTTTAATGACCTATCAAAATAAATTTTCTGTAACTTAGTTTTTATGCTAGAAGCAATAATGTAAATCAATATCGTCAAATGCTAATTAATCCTGTAGCTCCTAAGAATTTGAAAATAGACTCCCCCTCCCCCCCTCCCCTTCCCCTTCCATTTTTTTGCTCAACTCAACATCACCTTTTATCTCCATAAATAGTTGCACTCAGGCGCAGGGCACCCTGTATATATACTTCGCGCCAAGGCCCATTCTCCGTTCTTCCTACAATGATGAAATTTTGCACGACAGTAGAATAGGTCAGTTCCTATTATCTTACAGTAGGTATAACTAGAAGTAGCTGAGTGAAACTGGAAATTAAAAAAAAAAAAAAACACGCTATAATTATATGGAAAGAAATATTATCAATACACATTGACGCTACAATAATCAAAACTTACACTAGAGTGCATTAGATCAGTTCCATCTTCCATGCAGTAGGCTCCACCGGAAAAGGGAGGAAGAAACCAGAAATGAAACTTGAAAACACCATAATAATATGTAAAGCACTTTATATATTTGCCACAAGTGAAGATTAGGTCAGTTACCATCACCTAGAATGCAGTGGACGCTAAAGGAAGCAGTGTTATAAGAAGCCGGAAATGAAACCAAAAATGCTATAATTCTATGAAAAGGACTAAATATTTGGCATAAGAGTAGATTATGCCAGTTTCAATTATCTTGCATGTAGTAGGCGCAACCGGAAGTAGCCGAAAGTTACCGAAACTGACACTTAAAAGTGCTATAATAATATTGAAAGGGGTATATATAAGGTATAAAAGTCGATTAGGTCAGTTTCATCTTGCATGCAGTAGGCGCAATCCGTAGCAGCCCACAGTAACCGGAAATGAAACTTTAAAACGCTATAATAATATAAGGAGGATTATATATAAGGTTTAAAGTAGATTCGGTCAGTTTCAATCATCTTCCATACAGTGCCTGTAATCGAAAATAGCTTAAAGTAGCCGAAAATGAAACTTAAAACGCTATAATAATGTAGAAAGAACTATATACATGGCACAAAAATAGATCAGTATATCAGTTCCTATCATCTTGCATGCAGTGGACGCAATCGGAAGAAGCCGAAAGTAACCAAAATTTAAACTTCAAAATGCTATAATATTATTAAAAGAAATATATATCTATATTTATACTATTATATAAAATTGAAGTGGAAATTTTTGTTTCTAGGTCAACTCCAAAAGTACTGGGTCGATTTTTATGATATAAGTTTTAAAATTTCATATTTGTGCTACAGCACAGCATAGGGGTACTTTTATTTCGAAATTTTAATAAAAAAATATGTTTAATTAAAGTGTTAATTAATTAACACGAATTGCTTGATCGTTTTCTTTCCACGTGTTTGTGTTGCGAGAATGTCAATTAACTCAATGTTGTTCTATACTCTTCTCTCTTTTCACTCAGCCAGCACGGCACAACATAAAAAACAGATGAGCCATGCTCAAGGCGAAAAGAGAGATACATACAAATGCAGTGCTGAGCTGCAAAACAAAACAAAACAAAACAAAACAAAAGAAAACAATTTTTTTATTCCGTTTGACATGCATTGTCTTAAAGGCTGATGTCACACTGTGATCGTTTGAACGGCGCTCAAAAGTTTTTGTTGGAGTAAAAAAAAAACGTGTTACTGCTCTTTGCGGTAACATATGATAACTTTATATCATACTGCGGCCTGATAGTATGGTATAAAGTAGGTTAGGTCAGTTCCAATCAGTGGTGCATTCAGTGACCGCAACCGGAAGTAGCCAAAATTAGCCGGAAATGAAACGTTAAAGCGATATAATAGTAATGGTACGAAAATAGATTGCGAAAATAGTCGGAGCAATTGGGATTTTTTAGTATTTTTTGTACTTCTTATCGCTTCGGTCATCGGCCTGGTAACCGCTAATTGGTTCGGTAATCGCTTCGGTCTCCAGCTTGGTCGATGCTAGGTAATCTCTTAAAAGGACTGCTGTACAGCAATAATATCTTTTACGTTAACAGCGTGATGATATAGCTAACAACGTGATGATATCGTGAATCTATAAATTTGCTCTCTACCAGAAAGTGCTCAAAGCGCCTTAAAAGTTTTCATTTCAAAAAAAAATATAAATTTCAAACTTAAGAAAAAGCTGTTGGAGATGTACTACTAGCTTAAAAATTATAAAATACTATAAGAAGTACAAAAAATACTAAAAATTACATTTTATATTAAAAAATTAAAGTGTTTTGTATGTAAAAATTGTGTAGGCAGCTTTTGAAAAATTCGTTTAAAATTGTAAGCATTCCCTCTCCAACGTAAATTTTTGGAAATGTATTAAGAACAAGAATGAATGCCTCAATACAACAATGTTTTCAAAATGCCTAATCAGTGATGGTGCTGACCTTGAAAAATGTTAATGCTGTTTGTAGTGGCCAAAAAAGTGTAAATTGAACATTAAAGTGTTGGTAAAAAACTACACTACAGAGAAGATCAATTCAAGATCTCTGAAATATGTATTTAAAATTTTTTGTAGAACTAACTATTTTGAAGATTGTTGTTTTACTACATGTCCAAGCCACATTTTGATTTTTTTTAATTTTCCGCAGTGTTTAACTTATAAAAAAAAAATAAAAAAAAAGCAAATATTTTTATTTCTTGAAGTGCAAAATTTCAAAAAAAATCAAAATAGACAAAATCAATTTTTTAACAAAACTGCCTAATTTGATATGGAATCACCGATATATGTTTACTAGGCTGGGTCCATGCTTAATGAACATTGTTTTTTTTTTTTGTTTTTTCGAAATACAATAGGAGTTAAAAGTTGTGTATTTTTACATAGTTTCAAAATAAGTTAACCATCTTTTAATTCCATATAACTTTTGGCCCTCTACCAGAGCTTTTATGACCGAAACTTCTCTTATTTGTACTGGCTTTTCACATAATAACAGAGGTATACAGCAATTTAATTGAAGTTCTGTCTGTTTGCAAACTTTTTTCTTAATATTTTAAGATCTTTTAGGCCGAAAGTCATCATTAAAATTATCTTTGCTTAAAATTAAACACAATTAACAAAATAAACGACAATATGAAAAAAATCACTCATACGCCTCGAAAACAAAACAAAACATCGATTTCTACAAAAACTGTGCTCTTTATGTTGATTATTGATAAAAATTGAAGAACTTGCAGTCAGAAAAGCTCTTGTAGAGGGCCAAAAGTTATATTTATTTCAAAAATGGTAACCGTATTTTAAATCAGCGCAATAATATGCAACTTTTGATACCTATTGCGTATTAAAATTAAAAATAAAAAAATTTGGTTCAGCCTAATGTTTACATCATTTAGCATCAAATATCGTCACAAATGCAAAATAAAATACAAACAATGCAAGTATTGTTTAAAATTGCTTCGATAAGTTTTTCGACGCAAGGTTTTTATCTTATTACTGTAATTTTTGCGTATCACATATGACTCGATGAAAGTCTTACAAAGAAAATTTCATCAAATGTTGTGCTGTGTGGACTTGAGTGGACCGTTTTTATGAAGTTGTGTTTGTACATTTTCTATTAGACGGCAAAAAAAAAAAAAAAGTTCATGGGTATGTTTTCTCTCCCCTCAAATAAAGCGAAGAACATAGGATTGAGTACACACAAAGAAAAAACCTTGCCAAAAACTTTTTTTTGACTCTATACTGACAAAAAACTTATCAATTCAACCTAGAAATTCGTCAATATGAAAAACATTGTTCGTATCGACAAATTCATAGGTTAAGTTGATAAATTTTTTATTAGTATAGAGCCAACAAAAGTTTCTGTCAAGATTTTGAGTGTAGGCAACATAGAGTCACTAAATTCAGGCGGAATGTCAAAAATTAATGCATTTGGAATTGGATGAACATTTCCCTCCGCATATCTTTGAAGTTGATGGTACTTGCTATACCATTTCGCCTGCTCTCATTACAATATCGCTAATATGTATGAATAGTAGCTAACATTCTTACTCTGACTGACATTGAAATACCTACCGCATTTTGATAGCGATAAGGTGCCGATTTGGTGTTTAAGTTATTTTTTTTTTTTACTTTCGAACTCCTTCACTGACAGTACTAATGTGCCTTAACTTGGTTTTCGGTTTCGGATCGGTTTCGTTAAAAATTTTGATGAAAAGTTTTTTGAGCCGAAGAGTGCATTTTTGACATCATATTTAAAAAAAAAAAATTAACGAGTGGGGGCTCCAGTTAAAAAGTTTTGGAAGTAAAAAGGGGGTACGTTTTTCCCCCCTGAAATAAAACGTACCCCGGATTTATTATTTGTTCGTCGGACACTTTAATTTCCACAACTGTATAGACTGAGTATAATTAACAAAAAATATTTGTTTTTCTTAAATTGATTTTTTTTTTAGTATCAGGTTTTTTATTTAATTTCTTGGAAAGATTTACAAGATTAAGCGAGCTCTTCTGACATGACAGTTTAACTTTTTCGACAATTTATAAAAAGCATATTTTTCTTTGATCGATCAAAATCTCTGCTACAAATTATTTAACACTTTAGAAGAGAAAACTAATTACAGCTGTTTAACTGCTGCTAGTCCACAACTAACAACAACATCAACAGAAATTAGGTTATGCAAGCTGCAGGAAAAACTTTTCATTCACTTTTTATACAGCTACGAGATACATAATAAAAAAATAAAAAAAAAAATAAAATTAAACTAAAGAAAATTCAGACGATGTTGCGCGATATTAGAAAAAACTAGAAATTGGAGAAGCAGGAAAAACATCAAGCCGCAGCAATAAAACCAACAACAACAACAGCAGCAACAAACACGTCATGGCATGCATTACGCGATGACGTAACATTAGCCATAACCTCAACGTGGAAAAACGTGTTTGTTGCTGCTCAAAACAGCACAAAACATTCATAGAAGATATAAAATTTATATGGCGGAAAATGCATGAAATTGAAACTGAAAAATGTTAACTTCAAACGATTGCATTCAACAACAAAACCAAAAACAATAACAACAACTAAACAATCGACAAAACATTACAAAAATTGTTATGCGGCATAAGTAGATTTTTTTTTTATTAGCTAAAGAAACGCTAACTGATCGGCATTAGTTTTGTTCAACTAGCATTAATTGATTTTTTTTTTGTACTTTCAAAATAATTAAAAAAGTTTTTCTACATTTTTTTTACATAAGATTCATTAAAAAAAACAAATATTTATCGACATATTTTGCAATTATAGCTACATACTCATATATAATGCAAATTTCAAAAGAGTAACTTTAAATCAGTGAATGGAAATAAAAGAATGAATAAAGATGACATGACATGAAAGAGGAGTACTTTTTTTGAAAATAGAAGAAAATTTCACGGAGCATTTTTAATTCTCCTGTAGATCTTTTTTGGGGAAAAATATGTTTTTTGTTTGTAACTTTTTATTTTTCACATAACGCATACCCAAATATGCTAAAAACAGATAAATATCTAACATTTTGGAATAAACAAAATTTTTAAAATTATGTTTTATTATAAATCTTATTGACTTTTCAGTTCAGTTTTGTTTCAGTATTCAGTTGTGAAAACTGAATGAATTACCATAGCTGTTATGAATATCCGAAGTAGCTAGAGTCGGTGAATTAGACGCGTTCTACTTCTTTAACTCTTTTCATCAATTTATTTAGTTAACTTCTATTTTTTAATGTTTAAATATAATATATTTACAACACAATTGGTAATCGTTTCGGTAATCGGTAATTGGTACGGTATTCGGTTGGTAATCGCTTCGGTGATAAGTAATTGGTTCGGTAATCGTTTGGTTATAACTTCGGTAAGGTGTAATTGGTTCGGTAATTGGTTGGTAGTCGCTTCGGTAATTGGTAATTGGTTCGGTAATCGCTTCGGCAATCTGTTGGTCTATCCAAACCAATCTAATTGGTTCGTTAATCGGTTGGTAATCACTTCGGTAATCAGTAATTCAGTTCGGTAATCGGTTGGTAATCCCTTCGACGATTGGTTATTGGTTCGGTAATCGGTAATTGGTTTGGTAATTGGTTCGGTAATCTGCAATTGTTTGGGTAATCGGTTGGTAGTGGCTTCGGCAATCAATAATTGGTTCGGTAATCAATTGGTAATCGCTTCGGTAAGCGGTAATTGGTTCGACAATTGGTTGGTAATGACTTCGGTAATCGGTAGTTAGTTTGGTAATCGGTTGGTGATCGCTTCGGTAATTGGTACGGTAATCGCTTCGGCAATCGGTAATTAGTTCTGTAATCGGTTGGTAATCGCTTCGGCAATCGATAATTGGTTCGGTAATCGATTGGTTATCACTTCGGTAATCGGTAATTGGTTCGTTATTCGGTTGGTAATCACTTCGGCAATCAGTAATTGAATCGGTAATCGGCTGGTAATCCCTTCGGTTATTGGTAATTGGTTCGGTAATCGGTAATTGATTCGGTAATCAGCAATTGGTTGGGTAATCGGTTGGTATTCGCTTCGGTAATCGGTAATTGGTACGTTAATTAGATTTGTAATCGGTTGTTAATTGCTTCGGCAATCGATAATTGGTTCGGTAATAGGTTGGCAATCGATTCAGTAATCGGTAATTGGTTCGGTAATCAGTTGGTAATCGCCTTGGTAATAAAAAAAGCTCACCAAAAATGTTTGCCCAGCATAACCACGGCATAAGCAATGCTGTACAATACAACAGAAATGAACAGCTAAAAGCTTGATGATATCGCGGATCTATAATTTTGCTTTCTACCAAAAAGTGCCAAATCCAGATTTTGAGCGTAAAATCAAAAATCTAAGTATGCCGTTATAATATCATCTAAGCTCTAAGCAGAAACCTTGACAGAAACTTTCGTTGACTCTAAGCTGAAAAAAAATTTATCAACTTAACCTAGAAAATTGTCGATACGAACACTGTTTTTCATATTGACGAATTCCTAGATTAAGTTGATAAGTTTTTTGTCATTATAGAATCAAGAAAAGTTTCTGTCAAGGTTTTTTTTTTTGCTTTGTGTATACTATATGTGCGATGCCAACTAAATCTCGTCTGAAGCTTTTTTGAATTTATTCTATTTTGTAACACAGTGTCATGGGTTAAAAATATATTTTTTCAAATAAGTGTCTATTTTCATGCATAAAAAATATTGCGAGCAATTAAAAGTTAATAAATTCTTTACGATTTTGCGTTAAAAACTTGTCAAGTTTTTATTTATGTATAAATTGATATAAGTTATAATAAAATGACTATTTTCTTTGAGCTTTTTTTTTTTAACTTTTTATTATATATCTCATAAAAAAAAATTTTTTGGCAAAAATATTGCGCTCTACAATTACTGTCTTAACGACCTCTGCATTTAAAGCACATCATCAACATCTTCAGTTGTTGCGCAAGTTGGCGCGCACATTCATGGCTTTTGTCGCCACTGTCATCATTTCTCTGACTGACTGACGGGCTGGCAATGCAAGTATTGTCAGAGTTTCAAGACAGCCAACACACATACACCTCATTTACTGTATTCAGCTTGTATATATAAATATATTTATGCCTAGTTTTTATTACAGGAAATACTGCAACAGCGTCAAACGAACGGGAGTGCATTGGGACTACGACCGCTTGAAAGTCTGCTGTTTGCATTTCCATGACTGTCACTTAAGCACTTTGTCTGTCATTCTAACAGCCAGTCAGTCAGTCAGTCAGTCAGTCAGCCTTGTTTGTCTGCAGCATTTGTTCACTTTTCAAACGCCTAGTTTTGGTTGGTTGCCACTTTTATGCAAATTCCATTTTTTATGCCGCAGTTGCAGTTTTGTTTGTCCCCCTTTTTTTCGCTTAAACATACAAAGTCATTGACACTATGGGTGGTCGGTGGGTCGGTCGGTTGATTGGTTGGTTGGTTGGTCCGTAAGACAGTGAAAGGGAGACGCATCGCTGCCATATGTTGCGCTGGCTGTCTGCAGCTGTGCGCGCTTATAAAACTTCACATGCTGGTCGTACCAGGAAAACTTTTGCTTTTGAAAATTTAATAAATGTTGCTATAATTAGAAGTTAAAATCTATTAAGTTATGTATATGTGTGTTATTTGAAGAGGCCCAGGTATCTAGATTTGCATACAAAATTTAGGCATTTCGAAGTTTTGTATGATTTTCGAATAGTTTTCGAACTCTTAGATTTGGAACAGACAGCGTCTGAGAAGCACTTTTTTTAATTTTTCAAACCAACGAACAATTTTTTTAGTCCACCATCGATAACATATTAAAATCTTAAAATAAAATTAATGAAAATAAATGTAATGAAAAGATTAAATATTTTTAACTCAAAAACAAGATCAAAATGTTAATTTTGTAATAATGTTAGTTTGGCATTTTTAAAAAATTTCATTTAACGAATCTAATATTTGTATTTCTCAATTGTATTATAAAAAATTTTTGTATGCTACAATCATTAAAAGTTTTAAGAAATCAAACCAATACAGTTTTTCAAAAAAAAAAATTTTTAAATTTTCTAAATGTCATTAAAATAAATTGTAAAGTTTTTACGTTGCATGAGGTGGGGTAATGTGTAACATGGGCTGATGTGTAACACGCAATTTTTCGTACAAAATGTTAACATATGAGTGAATGAACAACTGTGATATGTTTCTATTGAGAGCAACTAGTTTTTCATAAGTGTTGGAAGTAGGCAGACACACATTTTATTAGAGTTCTTAAAAAGTTTGAAAAATGTTTATTGAAAAGTTTTTTATGTTTATAAAAAATAGCGTTTCGGATAAAAGTTTCTTTAGGTTTTACAATTTTACATTTTTAGAAGTAACACTTGCATTGGGAAGATGTGTAACACTCATGGTGGGGTGATATGTAACACATCTTACATTATAATTAAAATTGCCATTAAAGAGGCAACAACGTCAAACTCTGAAATGCAATCACATTAATAGCATTAAAAGCTATCGGCACAGTTAATACTATTCAGCCCAAACCAAAATTCAAACGTGGTAGGACGTCGATGAAAAGCTGTTTTCTAACAATGCCACAGAAATTTTGACAGTTGCAGGAAATGGCAAAAAAAAACATTAGAAAAGAAAACCTAAAAAACCACAAAGAAAGCCGCAAAATCGGATTTTTTTCCAATTAACAAAAACATTTATTTATTCTATTGAAGTTAACGATC
Source organism: Coremacera marginata (assembly GCA_914767935.1). NCBI lineage: Eukaryota > Metazoa > Arthropoda > Insecta > Diptera > Sciomyzidae > Coremacera > Coremacera marginata. Next base: position 161,537,397 of record OU612046.1, read on the forward strand.
AGTTTTTTAATTTCAACGTTTGTGTATGTGTGTATCAGATAATCAGAATGTAATCAGTCAAAATAAACATAAAAAAATTAAAGCTCCTAGCCCTTAAACCAACATTTTGTTGATATTACACATCACCCTACCGACTTGGAAAAGATCAAGAAAAGCATATTTGAAATTTTTATTTTACTTCATCCATTTCTCAATATATTCAACAACCCTGAAAACACTCACTTCGAATTGGTACTTCTACATGGCATAGGCCTTTAAACCAATCAAAAGTTTGATTTCTTGACAGATTTATTGGAGCAAATAAAAACGTGTTACACATCACCCTACGTCAGTCTATATTTCAACACCTAAACCTAAACACCTATTAAAGCCCACGTTTTAAGGCTTCTAAAACTTTCCAGTATGAAGGATCTTGTTATACAAATAATAAAAAGTTAGCTTCTGACTACGACTTCCAACACTAAAAAAATCATTATGTGAATTAATAGAAATTTGAAGAAAAAAGCTATTTTAAGTATAACACTTAAAAGAGATATTCAAATTTTTGTTATCAGCTTTTAATCTTAAGAAACACAAGAAAAAACTTACAAAGCTTAATGGCAGCAGCCACGCATTCACTTCAAAAAAAAAAAAAAAGCTGCTTTATTTTCACGATCAACGTTCAACAACAAAGGGAAAAAAAAGCGTAACTCATCAAGTTCAAGTTTTTCAAGCCGACAAAATTATTTTTGACCCTTAAATATTTTTATGCCGGTTAAACAGCAAATTCACAAAAAAAAAAAAATAAAAAAAAAATAAAGAAAGGAAAAAAAATTAATAATAAAAAGAAAAAATCTACGCAAAGTAACAAAAAAAAAAAAAAATAAAAAAACCAAAAAAGGCAGCAAAAATAAAAGCAGCACAGTATATGTGAATAAAATTAAGAAGAAAGCAGCGAGGCAAAGTAAGCAAAATCAAAAAAAAAAAAAAAACAAAATTTAAAAAGAGGCCCCTTAAAACTGGTTAATGAAATATATGTAAAAAAAAAAAAATAAAAAACGCGTTAGCAAACATATAAAAAGGTAGCTCAAGAAAGGGCGTAACTATTAAGCGTGCATTGACACTAATAACAGCAACAGCAACAGCAACAACGACAACAACAACATTAGACGCTGCAAGCACACACTTAAGTCGAGCTTAGAGAAAAGCTCATAAAAATGTGAAAATATTAAATAACTTCTCATGCGTTTAGTTTGACTCAAAACATGCGTCTCTCTCTCTCTCTGGCATGCTTAAAATATTGCGTGTTCTTTTTTATTTACATACTATATGTATTTATTATTCATCGTATTTGGTTACGTATTTTTTTTTATTATTATTATTATTTACTGTTTAATATGGCCGCCGCATTTGACATTTACATTATACACGTACTTGAAATACGTGCAACTGTCATTTTTGACAGTTTGGTTATTTTCACTTATTTAAGTCGTTAATATTTGTTCATGTGCTTGTTTATGTATGTGTGTGTGTGTGTGTGTGTGTGTGTGTGCGTACATTTTTGGCTAAGTTTAATTGTGAAAGTGAAATTGTTGCCTTTAAAAAATAAATAGTTTTTGTATTATTTTTACATTGTTGTTGTTATTTTTTTTTTCTTACTTGGCTGCAGTTGTTGTATAATTATGCCGACCATAACCTTTAAATTTAATTATGCGTTTAACAAAATGTGGTTGGCATATATTTTTGTATTAATTTTTTTTTTTTTTTTGTTTTATTATAGCAAAATAAGTGAAAAAAATAGCAGTAACAATTAGCGCCTAATTTTTTTTTGGTTAAAACAAAAACAGCTATAATTTCAAGCTTTATAAAGAATACGCTTATATTAATTTTTGAGCAAAACAAGCTTTATTTATATTTATTTATTTATTACTGAACTATATTATTTACTATATATTTAAGTGTGCCTTTTTTAAAAAGCTTTCTGTAACTTAAACTTTATAAAAGGAAATTTATAAATTAGGGAAAGTGCTCTTAACCTTCTAATGCCCAGGCCCGCCTGTAGGTGGGGTTCACGCCGATCGATATAAAACCGTAATCTGTGGAAAAAATTTGCATATTGTTTTCTTCAGAGTGTAGACGAATTTTCAAGTCACATTTCAGTTTTTATAGCTTGACGCTTGCATGCTCCGTTTGGCAATTATTTCAATTTTAAATAAGATTTCATCATATTTTAACAAATTTGATTAATTTTTAAAAAAAACTTTTTCAAATAAATTTAAAAACGCATCAATTGAAGTGAAATCTAGGTGAAAAAAATTATGCTGAGTAGGAAATTTTTGAGTTCATAAATACCTTTTACTATTAAAAATCTAAACCAAATTTTTCTAAACCGCCTCAAAGTGGAGTTGACATTTTCACCTGTAGCAAATGAACGAAGTCTCAAAATGAAAAACGAATTTCAGATTCGTTTTTTTCTTCAACAAATTAGTCTAATCTGATTTCACTGTATAACACAAAAAAAAAAAAAAACGCCTCCCACTTTCTCAATGGTTTCTTATATTTTTGTGTACGTAAAACCCGAATATGCAATTATTTTTTTCGTGACACCTCTAGTTTAGTCTCCACAGGACTTTGAATTTTTAAGTAGTTTATTTCTTTAAAAAGTTTTTTAATATAGAAAATCTTATCCGATCACAAAAAACTTGGCATCAAATTAAAGAGAAAAACACAATAAAGATATAAAAAGTGTCCTTTTTATTTGAAAATCCTTAATATCTTTGAAGTTTTCAGTCCAATCTAAATAGAAAAATTTATAACAATATATAATATTTTTATGATCTGATTCTATCTGAGATGTTTTGAGCTACAATATATGATCAAGGCAGAAATTTTAAAGATAAATTACTTTTAAAATACTTCAAAAAATGGTAAAAAGCAAACCAAGGATGCAATTTCAGTGAAATTTCGCAGAGACATAGTTGAAAGGGTGAGTTTGTCTTAACAATTTTTTTAGCTTAAATTAGATTGAAAACTTCAAGGATACAAAGAATTTTCAAATAAAAAGGATTTTTTCCATATCCTTTTTCCATAAATTGTATAGTTTGATATTTTTTTCCCTACTTTATTTTCTTTAATTTGATACTAAAATCAGTGAGGAAGAATTACATTTACTATATTAATTAATTCTCTAAATGCAGGTACTCCTTAAAATTTCAAAGTCCTGTGGGGACCAAAGTAGTGGTGTTCCAAAAAAAAAAAAAATAGTATATTCGTAATCAGCGTACACAACATTATGAGAAATCCTTGAGAAAGTGAGCGGGGTTTTTAAAAAGGACCAAATTGTTGTACAGCGTTTTTAGAGCTCAAACAAAAAATGGGTTCTTAGAGTGTTAACTTTACTGAAATTAATTACCTTACCTTATCTTACCAGACTTTACTTTACTTTACTTTACTTTACTTTACTTTACTTTACTTTACTTTACTTTACTTTACTTTACTTTACTTTACTTTACTTTACTTTACTTTACTTTACTTTACTTTACTTTACTTTACTTTACTTTACTTTACTTTACTTTACTTTACTTTACTTTACTTTACTTTCCTTTACTTTACTTAACTTTACTTTCCTTTACTTTACTTTACTTTACTTTACTTTACTTTAGTTTACTTTACTTTACTTTACTTTACTTTACTTTACTTTACTTTACTTTACTTTACTTTACTTTACTTTACTTTAGTTTACTTTACTTTACTTTACTTTACTTTACTTTACTTTACTTTACTTTACTTTACTTTACTTTACTTTACTTTACTTTATTTACTTTACTTTACTTTACTTTACTTTACTTTACTTTACTTTACTTTACTTTACTTTACTTTACTTTACTTTACTTTACTTTACTTTACTTTACTTTACTTTACTTTACTTAACTTTACTTTCCTTTACTTTACTTTACTTTACTTTACTTTACTTTAGTTTACTTTACTTTACTTTACTTTACTTTACTTTACTTTACTTTACTTTACTTTACTTTACTTTACTTTCCTTTACTTTACTTAACTTTACTTTCCTTTACTTTACTTTACTTTACTTTACTTTACTTTAGTTTACTTTACTTTACTTTACTTTACTTTACTTTACTTTACTTTACTTTACTTTACTTTACTTTACTTTACTTTACTTTACTTTACTTTACTTTACTTTACTTTACTTTACTTTACTTTACTTTACTTTACTTTACTTTACTTTACTTTACTTTACTTTACTTTACTTTACTTTCCTTTACTTTACTTAACTTTACTTTACTTTCCTTTACTTTACTTTACTTTACTTTACTTTACTTTAGTTTACTTTACTTTACTTTACTTTACTTTACTTTACTTTACTTTACTTTACTTTACTTTACTTTACTTTACTTTACTTTACTTTACTTTACTTTACTTTACTTTACTTTACTTTACTTTACTTTACTTTACTTTACTTTACTTTACTTTACTTTACTTAACTTAACTTTACTTTACTTTACTTTACTTTACTTTACTTTACTTTACTTTACTTTACTTTACTTTACTTTACTTTACTTTACTTTACTTTACTTTCCTTTACTTTACTTTACTTTCCTTTCCTTTACTTTACTTTACTTTAGTTTACTTTACTTTACTTTACTTTACTTTACTTTACTTTACTTTACTTTACTTTACTTTACTTTACTTTACTTTACTTTACTTTACTTTACTTTACTTTACTTTACTTTACTTTACTTTACTTTACTTTACTTTAGTTTACTTTACTTTACTTTACTTTACTTTACTTTACTTTACTTTACTTTACTTTACTTTACTTTACTTTACTTTACTTTACTTTACTTTACTTTACTTTACTTTACTTTACTTTACTTTACTTTACTTTACTTTACTTTACTTTACTTTACTTTACTTTACTTTACTTTACTTTACTTTACTTTACTTTACTTTACTTTACTTTACTTTCCTTTACTTTACTTTACTTTACTTTACTTTACTTTACTTTACTTTACTTTACTTTACTTTACTTTACTTTACTTTACTTTACTTTACTTTACTTTACTTTACTTTACTTTACTTTACTTTACTTTACTTTACTTTACTTTACTTTACTTTACTTTACTTTACTTTACTTTACTTTACTTTACTTTACTTTACTTTACTTTACTTTACTTTACTTTACTTTACTTTACTTTACTTTACTTTACTTTACAGAAAAATTAATTCAATTGACAAACTTTCTGTGTCAGGTGGGATGTGAACCAGGGTTCTCTGGCATATGGGCCAAACACTCTACCCACTACGCTACGGCCGCCACATAGTTTTTGCTATACAGCAAATATATAATGGCTTAAATGCTAAAATACCAGCATTGACATGTACACTGTCATATTGGCAACTCCAGGGTTAATCAATATCAACTCAGAAAAACTTTTTTTTTTTAATTTTTTAAGCAGCCATTCTTAATATTAAACGCCCGCTTCTGATCTTTTATGAAGCTTTTTAAAATTAATTGTTAGCAAGTTGCTTGTATAAAGCTTTCTTAAGAAACTACAGTGATGTTTTTAACAAAAAAGACTATACACACTGTCTCAAACAATTGTCTGTACTTACACAGAGAAAAAAAAAAAGTATGAAATTATAAAATATTCGGGTATAATTTGCCTAAGACCTTCGGCCAGGATGGGTTATCTAAGTATTTGTATAACACAACAAAGAAAATTCAGGCAACCTTCTGCTAAAATGGATCGCCGTAGATTTCAGGCAATATTAAAAAAGGATCGTGGGTATCATAACCTAAGGTCAGTTATATACTTATACTAGTGAAGATTTTCTAAGGTTTGTTTGTTTTTCTTCTTTTCAGTTATGTTTGACACTGTTTTTAACTTTTTTGTTTTTCTGTTATTAATTAACTCAATTTTTATTTAATAATGTCAACTCATCAATAGTCTTGCGTGATTCTCGCTGTGATCGACGAAGCTGTTTTATGTTCTATTTGTTACGTCAATATTACGAATAATTTACTTCGAAATACATGCACGTTAGTACAAATGATAAGAAAAGAAAAGCAAATAATGACCGCGTATGACAGAATGAATAGCAATGAGTGAAAAGATTGTAAAAACTCCAATTTGCTTTTGCCCAAGTATCGTTGGCATATTATACAATTTTGTCATGCCTAAGTTGACAAACAACTTATGAAATTTATACAAATTTCTAAGGCTTCATACAAAAATTGTTACCTAAGTCATTTTAGGCAATACACCGTAGGGATTTTTCTGTATCAACAGAATCAGAAAAATTATTCAATCGCAGATTGAATCCTCGCCTGCAAAGGGTTGAGTATAAATCTAATCTTGTAGTGTTTTTTGACAGAAAACTCACTTTTTTCTGTCATTATGAGCGCATTATTACCAAAGCTAACTATATGCTAGTATATGGTTTTTAAGACATAATTCGAAGGAGTTTAAGGATCCACATACTCTTGAAAGTTTTTATATCGTTAGTAAGATCCATCTTGGAATATGGATGTGTGATCTGGGATCCGTATTATGAGATTGAGTCTTTGCGTCTGGAAAATATTCAAAAACGCTTCACTCGATTCATTATTTATAAACTTAACTGGAACTTTATGCCAACCTATACGTCGCGTTGCGCTCTTTTTGGTATTAATACATTAGCCATGGGGCGCCAATACTTTCATATAATTTTTGTTCCAGATATCTTGATGTCACATATGGACTGTACGCCACTTCACGCTACTTTAAAGACTTACGCACCTGAGAGGCACGTGTTCGGCCAAGGAACTTCCTGTATATTCCATAGCACAGAACGAACTATGGCAGAAATGATCCAATTAATAATATGTGTTCGGCATTTAACTCTATTTGTGCTCGGATATATTTCACACTGAACAGATATTATATCTTATTTTAAAAAGTAATTCATAATAAGCTGAAACTTTTATTATTATTTATTTATATAATTATTCATATATTAAAATATAAATATTAATCTAACTTCAGAATTGTTAAACAATTGTTGGTAGTTGAATATAAATAAATAAATAAAAAATAATCTTTGGTTTTTGCTTCATATTAGTTTTATTTTTAGCTGTTCAACTTTTGCATATATTTTCTTTTACTTTATTTTAGAAGCTCCATTAACTTCTTTCCATTCTATATTTTGTTTGTAAAATTTTGTTGTGTTTTCTTTTTCAATTCACTACACATGTTTTTGTTTTATTTTCTAGCACCGTTTATCAAGAAGAATTCTTTGTATGCCGCTCTTCTTTTATATATTTTTAATTTGTTAAACTTGCTGCTTGCATTCTATGCTCTCTCTCTCTCTCTCGTTATTCTATGGGGTTTGCTTTCTTTCTTCTATTTTTTTTTCTTAACTTGTTTTTATTGTTGTTGTTGTTGTTGTTGTTGTTGATGCTGTCATTCTGTTTGCGTTCTCTGCTAGTTGTTGCTTTTGAATGGTGTTTGTTTTTGTAGCTGTTGTTGTTGTTGCTTTCACAACCATTCCCGTTGATTTAAGCAGAAATTAGGTCAGCCATTGAACCCGTTCGTACATCGTTGCTTCGCTCGTTCGTTAGTTCGTTCGTTATTAGTTCGTTTCGTCGCCATTCGTTCGTGCTCTGCCGCTACCTATTCGCATCGTCATTGGTTCATTTATTCTTACGTGCGTGCATTTGTACGTTTCACTCATATTGCTTTGGTTTTTCTTTTTTTTTTCTCGCATTTTTTAGTTGATTTATTGCTGTTGTTAAAATTATTTAAACATCTATTATTATTTGCTTTATTTATTTTTTTTTTTTTGTCACCACCATACGTTGTTATTTCTTGTTTTTAATTGCATTTGGTAACTCTGCGCAACGTCTTGGTTGCTACTTTATGAATAAGAATGCTTGAGTTGCCACATTAAAAATTGATTTTGATTTTGAAATATCTGCTATAAATAACTTTGACGGAAGCTTATAAATGACATTTATCAACAGTATTGCCAATAAGCAATTTGTAAGCTTAAAATTTATTTCTCTTAAAATGCAAATGGAAATATTATTTTAGTCGAAAGCAAAAATACAACATATAAAATTTTACGAAATATCCCAGCAAACATTGTGGCGAGGTGTGATTCGTTAACGAGTCGCTTATGAATCCTTTTTTAATTGTTTTCGAATAGTTTCGTGCTGACTTCATCAGTGGTGGACTTGATACTTAAAGAAAGTTCCGATTGAAATCATGACTTTGTTAAATTCCATTTAAGGTGTTTTTAGTCCCATTGAAACAAAAAAAAAAAAAAAACAATTTTTTCCCGACTTTTAATATGAAATGTTTTTTTAAGAAACGTATTTTTTATTAACTTTCTGTTGTTGTTTTTGTGTATGTTTTTGATATCAATTATTTTGACTTATAATGTTTTCAAGATTTTAATGTGACTAAGTTCTCGTTAACGAATTGCTTTTATAGTTGTGGCGACTCGTTAACGGAATGCTTTTTGTAGTTTTGGCGAGTCGTTGACAAATCGCTTTTTCCGGTTTTGGCGAATGTATAATAATGCAAACTTTTTAATTTGGAATTTTTAAAAAAAAAAAGACAGTTTCGGTAGTATCGCAAGTGTGGACGTAGAATTTTTGTTCGATATCTTTGTTATATATCATTTCATTTTAATGTTGGTTAAGAAAAAATATAATTCAAACTTTTGTTTAATAAATTGAAGTAACTATTTCGGAATACTATGAATTTATTATTTTACATCGCTTCTTCAAAAGAATTGCAATGTCTTATTTTCTCAGGCATCAAGCGGACAAAGCGACGCTACCATAACCGATTGGAGTCTGCCAGCAAACTGAAAGCTTCTTAGCGGCGCAAGCATTTATATACGTATGCATTGCTTGTAAAGCTCTGAGAAATTCAGAAAACGATTCTTTTTAACAAACAATATGATGTTGCGTTCGAGATTTCGGCACGAACTAAAGCAACAAGCATGCGAACGTTAGCAGCAACTGAATCATCAATGCATTTTTCTCACATCAAATGTTAATTTTTCTTCTGTTCTTTTGCTATATTTTGTATTTTGTGGCTTTATTAAAGAAGTGACAAAATCCAAAGTTAGCTATTCCTTTTATGCACAAACACAAACTGATATTTCGGCATAAATTTTATCTTTGTGAGATGAATATTAAAGGCTTTATGCATGCCTAAAGTGTCCCCCAAAAAAATTTGTGAAAATACCCCCATACAAACCGTGCTGTAAGACGTTATTCTATGTCAAAAACATTTTATCTCTTTGTTTTGTATGGAGTGCTTTGAAAAAAAAAATGATTTTTTGCTTATCCTGAAATTTTCAAAATTTTTAGTAGCGCCTCTTTTGAAGATAGTGTGCGATATATTCAGCAAATGTAATAGTCGAATGGGTAAGGTGCCATACTGGCATTGGATGACGTGGTTTCGATTCTTGGTGTGGTAAGTTTGAAATTAATGTAAAGTTAATAATTTAACATTTAGCATTTAGCTTTAACATTTATGTTCGTATATATAACAATAATAATAATAATAATAAATAGCAATTCGTAGTTACTTCCCAATAAACATTGTGGCGAGGGGTGATTCGATAACGAATCGCTTGTGAATCGTTTTTTTTTAAGTTGTCGAATAGTTTCATACCAACTTCATCAGAAGTTGGCTTGATGCTTAAAGAAAGCACCGTTTGAAATGATGACTTTCCTAAACTCCATTTAAGATGTTTTAAGGCGGTTTTCTCATGCAAACCCCGTTTTTTGGACCCTTTTTAAAAAAATTCTTATTTGAAAACGCAAAGAATAATTGAAAACTTTTTTTATTTATTGTATTACAAAAGGTTCAAAGTAAATAAAAAAGTTTTTTTTGCCTCGATACGTGGGCTGTTCAAAAAGTAATGAGAATTCAAAGTTGGTGGTGAAAAAAAAAGGTGTCGTCACGGCGGCCACGATTCCGGGTCTCCGGAGCGTCTGAAATGAAAAAAAAAACGGGGTTATAATCAGTATAGATGTAATTCTCGGGTGAACCTCAAGCTTAATTTTGTGATTTTTTTTGACAAAATGGCGGCCATTCAAAAAAAAAATTTCAATTTCGGGTTTTTTTTTTGTAGTTTAGTGTAAAAAAAAAATAGTACAAAATTTTTTAAAATTATGGTCAAGGTTCACCCGAGAATGGTGACAATTCTGCGTCGATTCCATTTTGTTTCATGAAAATCGGTTCAGTTGAACTGGAGATATCATGGCCGCCAGTTCGAAAAACGTGGGTTCGAGATAAACGCGTTTAAAGTTTGAAGTAATTTTTTTGGGGAAAAAAAAAAAAAAATCAAAAATGTTTAAATGCAGTTTTAAAGAGCTGACAATTTTTACTTACAAATATTAGTCGGCGATGCCAGCTCCACACAGGCCACCTTCCTCTTTTTCGTAGAAACTGCTTTCTGCTGCCCTCTCTGCTCTGCGAGCCGTTCTGCCAGCTTTTGATGATGCCGCAGCTCGAGTCTCTGATCGGTTCAATCTGTCTTCATTGCGAGATAGTGCGTATTCGTATGCGTTTTTGCCAATCGCAATACCCATCAAACCCATAATTTTAAGTATGGGTATAAAACCGTCGTTGAAGAGGCACGTTGCAATGAAATTGGCCACTTCGATGGTGCGTGCGCCTGAGTTGATGTGTTTGGGCGAAAGTGACCAAAGAACAGAATTGTAGGACTCATTGGAATTCTGAGTTTCAGATCCAAGGCATCTTTCAAGCAAATTATCTGCCGACAGCGCTTCGTAAGCTGGTTTTATTACCACCTTCTTGTCCATCAGACCTTGCTTCACAAAAAAGGCTGTATCTTCTAAAGTATTTCGAATTTCTAAAAATCCTTTTAGGGGCATATTCACAACTACCAAAGCTATAAATAAATGCAAAAAAAAAAGTTGAAAAAAAAAGTTGCTCAATGAGAAGACCCCCTTAAGACAAAAAAACAATTTTTTCCAACTTTTCAATACACAAATTTTTTTAAAAAAGTATTTTTTACTAACTTTCTATTCTTAATACCTCATTTAAGCAAATATTTATTTTATAAATTTTATGTTTTTTTTTTTAATTTTAAGCGAGAAAAGACAATATTTTTTCTTCTGTTATGTTATTTCGTGCTTATTCTTAATATAAATAATTTCCACTTATAATTTGTTCAAGATTTGTATATGAATAAGTTCTCGTTAACAAATTGCTTTTGACGAATGTATAACGAAGCCGAAATAAGTTGGTCAAAAAATGATGAAAAAAATTATTTCGAACTTTTGAAAAGCTAAATCTTTACAGAAAATACCTAAATAACAAAAAAAAAAAATAGTTTTTATATTATGACCAAGTTGGGGTTCGAACCCGTGTCCGCGAATGCTGGCTTTTATTAACAAGCAAATTAAGCAAGATATATTCAGCATATGAAATAGCTGAGTGGGTAAGGTGCCGGACTAGCATTCAGGAGCATTCAGTGGTTTCGATTCTTGACGTGGTAAACTTGAAATTAGTTTTTATTTTTTTTTTAATATTTTATTTTTTATTTTTTATTTTTTATATGATTCGTTATCGAATTGCATCTTTTAGTTTTGGAAACTCGTTAAAGAATTGCTTTTTATAGTTTTGGCGACTCGTTAACGAATTGCTTTTTTCGGTTTTGACGATTCATTAACGAAGGAGGAATTTCTCCCGCTCGCGATATTATAAATGAATCGCTACTAATAATTGCTAATGAATGAAATGTACGAGAAAACGATTCGTAAACGATAACATTAGTGAATCATTTTGTTTATTGAGTTTTTACAGTTTTGGCGAATCGTTTACGAATTGCTTCTTTGATTTTGACGATTCATTAATGAAAACGGAACTTCTGCCGCTCTTGATATTATAAGTGAATTGCTTCTAATAATTGCTAATGAATGAAATGTACAAGAATACAGTTCGTAAGTGATAACATTAGTGAATCATTTTATTGGTAGGGTGTATAAAATTAGGTTTTTTAAAAGCTTAAATGCATTCATTCCTTTGTTTTTTGGAGATATGTTTAGTATGAAAGCTTTTATTTGTATACTATTTTAAATAGTATTGTTTTTTTATTATTTGTTAAGGGACATTTTATCTTACTTTTTTTTTTAAGAAAATATCTCAAGAATATGTAAACATTTTTCTTTCAAATTCCTCCTCTAACTTAACTTTTTATATTTTTTGTTTTTCTAAAATTGAACAAATATGGCTTTATTATTCTCCTTTTGTAGGTTTCGAACTCAAGTCATCATTGAAATTAAAGTAAACGTTCCCTATGCGTCATTAGCAAATAAAAAATGTTTTAAAAAAATTGTACTGTAAAATTTTGTTTACCGAAAAAGCAAGTCTGAATTATAATACTTTTCAATCTTAAGAATATGAAATGCAAGACCAAAGGTATCGAAATATAATACAGCATGGCTTAAAATTCAAATACAATATTCACCATAGTATCAAATTTTATTATAATATGTCGTTGTTATATGAACTGTATTAAAATAAAAAATGCATTTAAAATTTTTTTAATATATGGAATAGTATTTAATTTTATAGTTTTTGATTACAAAAATCTTTGTAACACTTTGCTGGCATTAAAATTTATATCAGGAACTCTTACCGAAAATATTTAATCCAGTTTTTTCCTACTTATCTATACTAAAGTTTACTGAAGTTAATGTTATTGCAAAATACTATTTTAACGACAAAATTCCTGTATTCATTAATTTTTTATGTCCAATGTTAAATAATAACAATTTTGATGTAGAACTACGTTTTAGAGCGTGATTTGCATAAGGTTCTTTTTCATACATTTTTTTTTTAAGCACATGCAACGTTTTTGTTCACTTTTTGGGGCATACCTATAGTCTTTAATATTCATCGTATAAAGATAAAATATCTGCCAAAATATCAGTTACATGGCAGATAAAATTTTTAATTAACAAAAAAATTAACAAGAACAACAAATTCATGAGATAATGTATTAAACAAAAAAGTTCTACGTTTACATTTATAATACTATCAAAACTGTGTCTTTTTTTATTTACATTACATCAGAATTTTAGGCTTAAGCTGAAAAATAGCTTTTTAGGCTCAAAAAGCTCTCTGTCACGGCTTATTTTAAATGAGTAGTTATAAATTATGCAATTAGTAGAAAACAGTTTAAAATAATTTATGCATCCTGTGCATAACCTCAAAAGTGGTCAAAAAAAGTTATTTTTATAAATCTATAATATAATCGAATCTGTAGTATAATCTTAAAATTCTGCAGTGATGTGTCAATTTTGATTTGGATTTTCCACAAGGACTTGGTTAATCATACCCAGTTTTTCTTTTTAAAAATTCTTATTACAAAAATTAATCAAAGAAGCTCTGTTGTGTCTGTTGTTATTTTAAAGGCACTCAAGCTAGTGACATCTGTCAAAAAAAAAAAAAATTAAAAAGCTCAACGAAATACATGAACCATAAACAAAAACAAAAACACACACAAAATTCATGCAGCTTGATTTTATTTTCAGCTAATTTGAGCACGCTTGAAATAAAAAAAAAAAATAACACTCTAGATCATAGATTTCATTGCTGTTGTTGTTATAACAACTGAAGTTATATTTATACACTTAAAAAGCACCCGCTATATAGACTCACAACAACAACAGCCACAACTTGTTGACCAACCTAGCCCAGGCAGCCAAGCGCGTCCCATGACCATTGCATGAAATTCAAAAATGAAAATAAAAATTTAAAAACTTTTCAACATTTCCGCAAATGAAATCCAATGAAATCGAAAGTTCAACAAACTCTCACGTAACGGTAATAAAAAAAAAAAAACGAAATACAAAAATAAAAATAATAAAAGAAAAAAAAATTGCACACACATCACAACTATAAAAGTCATTATTATGATTACGCTTTTTAGTTGGTCAAAACATGGCTGTACCGCCAACCAAGTTGCATGCGTCTGAATGAATTTTTTTTTGCTCCCCCACACACACACACAAACACACTTTAATCAGACACACATGGTGCTGATCTTGTTGCAGTGTGTCAGTGTGTGACATTTTGCTTTAACGCTTGAACGTTTGCTGATCATGGCTGATTGCGTTGAATTACAATTTAATTGGTTTTCATAAAAAAAGAAGAGTATAAAGAGCGCAAAAGAAGAAAGAAGAAATATAAGAAAAAAAATGAGACTTGTTCGGTGAAAGTGGTTTTGGCCATGATCCTAAGTACAATAGTGTAACAAGTGTGTATGCAAAACATCATGTTTGCCAATTTATTTCAAGTACTTGACTTTATTTGTGATTTTTTTTTTTAAGCTAAAAAATTAAGCATAATTTTGAAAGCTTTTGGCTCTAGCTTTTGAACGCTTTAGATTCAATATCGGATACGTTTGAAGTAAAATTTTTGATTAACAGCAAATTGAGCACGTCTCTCGAAATTGTTGTAAATGAGCTACTGATGAGTGAAGAAGAACAAACTTAAAAAAGTTTTTTTTTCTAGTTCTCTTTTGAGTCTGCATTGACTAAATTAGCTGAATTTTTTGTCTTGATTGCATGCGCTTGTGTGTGTGTTTTTTTTTTGAGCTTTTTTGCTGTTGATTTCAAACAGCGTGTTTGCTGTGTATACGCATGCGTAAGCACACCTTTCTCTTTTTTTTTTTTTTTTGTTGTTATCAAGATGTAGCTAGAGGTAAAGTTTTTCTTTTTTAATTTAAAGCTGTGCGAATTTTTTAAGCTTGTTAGTTCTTATCTGACAGATTTGACGAACATTTCGAAACATTGCTAGTATCGCCTGTAGGCGAATTTCGAACATATTAAAATTTGACAGCTTTTAAAATTAACTCAATTTTTATTGAAACACCCTCTATTTCGTTTTGTCTTAGAAAAGCTTATCGAGTGTGTTCGAGAAGATAGAAAAAAAAAACGAATGAATAATCACACAGCTCTGTTGAAGTTTTTCAAATTTTGAAGTGAAAACTTCTTTAGGCGAGTTCAGAACTTTTTGGTTGAGAACAAAATTATAGATTCGCGATATCATCACGATGTTAGGGATATCATCACGCTGTTAGCGTAACAGAAATTATTACTGTACAGCATTCTTTTTAGGCATTACCTAGCATTGACCAAGCTGAAAACGCGAGCGATAACCGAACCGATTACCAGGCCGATAATCGAAGCGGTTACCAACCGATTACCGAACCAATTACCGATTACCGAGGTAATTACCAACTGATTACCGAACCCTTTACCGATTATCGAGGCGACTACCAACCAATTACCGAACCATTTACTGATTACCGAAGCGATTACCAATTATCGAAGCGATTATCAACCGATTACCGAAGCGATAACAAACCGATTACCGAGGCTATTACCGAAGCGATAACAAACCGACTACCGAGGCGATTACCAACCAATAAGCGAACCAATTACCGATAACTGAAGCGATTACCAACCGATTATCGAACCAATTACAGATTACCGAAGAAAGTACCAACCAACTAACGATTACCGAAGCGATTACCGAAGCGATTACCGAAGCGATTACCGAAGCGATTACCAACCTATTACCAAAGATATTACCGACTGATTACCAATTACCGAAGCGATGACCAACCGATTACCAATTACTGATGCGATAACTAACCGATTACCGAACCAATTACCAAAGCAAGAAGCAATTACCAACCAATTACCGAACCAATTACGGATTACTGAAGCGATTAAACACCGATTACCGATCCAATTATCGATTACCAAAGCAATTACCGAAGCAAAACCAAAACAAATACCAACCAATTACCAGAGGGATTACCAACTGATCACCCATTACCGATGCGATTACCAACCGATTACCGATTATCGAAGCGATAATCAACTGACTACCGAAGATATTACCAACCGATAACCTAGCCAATTGCTGATTACCGAAGCAAATACCAACCGATTATCGAACCAATTACCGATTACCGAAACGATAACAAACCGCTTACCGAGGCGATTACCGAAGCGATAACAAACCGACTACCGAGGCGGTTACCAACCAATCAGCGAACCAATTACCGATTACTGAAGCGATTACCAACCGATTATCGAAGCAATTACAGATTACTGAAGCAATTACCAACCAATTAACGATTACCGAAGCGATTACCAACCTATTACCAAAGCTATTACTGACCGATTACCAATTACCGAAGAGATGACCAACCGATTACCGAACCAATCACCGAAGCAAGAAGCAATTACCAACCAATTAACGAACCAATTACGGATTACTGAAGCGATTGAACACCGATTACCGAACCAATTACCGATTACCAAGGCATTTACCGAAACAAAACCAAAACAATTACCAACCAATTACCGGAGGGATTACCAACTGATCACCCATTACCGAAGCGATTACCAACTGATTACCGATTATCGAATCAACTGTCTACCGAAGCTATTACCAACCGATAACCTAGCCAATTACTGATTACCGAAGCAAGTACCAAACGATTATCGAACCAACTACCGATTACCGAAGCGATTACCAGCCCATTACCAAAGCTATTACTAATTACCGAAGCGATAACCAACCGATTACTGAAGCGATTGCCAACCAATTACCGATTACAGATGCAATTACAAAGTGATTAGCGATTACCAACCGATTACCGAACCAATTACCGATTGCCGAAGCAATTACCAAAGCAATTTCTCAGTGATTACCAACTGATCACCCATTACCGAAGCGATTACCAATAACCAAGGGATTACCGAGTCGATTCCCAACCCACTACCATTTACCGAAGCGGTTACCAACCAATAGCCAATTACCAAAGCGATTACCAACCAGTTGCCGATTAAAGAAGCGATTGCCAACCGATTACCAATTACCGAAGCGTTTACCAACCAACTACCGAGCCAATTACCGGTTACCCAACCAAATAAATTGTGTTACAAGCTAATATATACAAATAAACAGAAAAAATAGCAGTTTCTACATACAAAACCGCATAAATTGATAAAAAGTGTTACCAAAAAAGTAGAATGCGTCTGATTTAGCGACTCTAGCTACTTGGGAAATTAAAACCAGCTATGTTATTTCCCCCACTGTCTACTTTTTTTTTTTTAACTGTCGCCTTCTACTCTCCCATAGCAACACTTTTCAACAGATCTCTCTTTTTTTTTCTGCTACTTCAAAAATAATATAGATTTAGATTTCTTTTTTTAAAAACATGCAATAAAATTATTTCCGCTATATATTGAAATTTAATTTATTTTAAAATTTTCATCTTCAATTTTCAACTGTAAAATTCACGAATTGTCAGTTACAAATTGTCAACCTATGACCATCGGTATTAAAAAATTTAAAATAAAAGTAAAGAAAATAAAAACATTCACTGAAAATTGAAAAAACTAAAACTGTTTTGCCGCCAACCATCACTTGTTAATTTTTCTAGCCTGTGGGTGTATTTGTGTGTATGTGTGCAGCAAAATGTAGGCAGTGAAAACTTTGATTATATAATCCGTAGACGTGAAGAGCGCTATACAGGTTTTTCTATTTTTGCTAACTTTTCTTTGTTTTTCTGCAATTTTTTTTTTTAAGTTGGCCTATAGGCTAAGCTGTTGTTGTTGTTGTTGTTGAGTATGCTTGCAGCTTGGCAATTTGCCCAACCGTTCATGCACCAGTGTCACTCAGTCACTCAGTCAAATTGTTTTGTTTTTTATGTTTGCTGCAATGTTTTTTTTTATGACTTTGCTTGCAGCGACTTCCTTGTTGCAAAGTCATGTTGTTGCTGTTGTTGTTGCTCTAGCAAATGCCACTTATAAAATTTATATTCAAACTCGTCTACATAAAATGAACACATACCCTATAGGAACAAACTAACTTGTTTTTAAAAACAACTAATTAAAAAACTAATTTAAAATAAGCCAGTATATGAACTACTTTTAATTATATTAAGGCGGCAACTACTCTGATGTTGACATGTTTTAATTGCAAATTTTTATTAGAATACAAGTTTATATATATTTAACCATGTTATTTCATCAAATATTATTAACTTTAGGCCATCAGTAATAGTTTTCAATTGGTTATTTAAAAGCAATTAAAAAAATAATTTAAATGTAACTAATTTAACAAGTAGTTGAAAATATATGCAGACGAAAGTCAATTGACTTATTAAGCGGACATCACCATACAAAATAAGTTAGTTCGTTCTATGGAAAAAAGTCAGAATTTCAACTAGTTGTGGTTGACAAAAAACTACTTTATCAACTACTATTAAATTAGTTGATTTTCCTACAGGGTAGCTACAAACTATGCTGTATATGTATATATTTTGATACAACGTATGTGTGTATGTCTGTAAATGTGTGTGTGTGTGTGTGTGTGTGTGCGTGTGCGTGTGTTTGGTTGCATGTTTGCTATGTAATGACTTACCTTGCGCTTTTGTCAGGGCATTGGCACAATTTTGCACGCAGACAAATAAAGTGGCGCCCAGCGACGACAGCAATGTAACAAAAACAACAAAAACAGAAAGAAAACAAAAAATCGATAACTCAGTGTTGCACTGCAAGTTACAGTTAAACTGTTTTATTGAAACTAAAAAGTAGCATTTTAACTACCAACAACTAATGAACGAAATTTATGCTCTTAACTTTAGAATATCGCTGTTTTGCCGCAAATTTTTATATCACTTAACAAGGGAATATAATTTTTTTATTAGCATAAATTAAGATTTTGTATAAGTTTTTCAAAGCTTTCTTTATAAATGATAATGACAGTGTGCACAGTGGGGAGTTCTAATATATTACGCTATAAAATTGTACAAAATTTGCCGCCTTCAGTTATTGTACAGGTCTAAGTTTAAAATTTTTGTCAATTTTTTTTTTTTATTTTGAATTTTTTGATATTTTAGCTATCATTCTATTTTATAAATATAAAAAAAAATATTTTTTAAGCTTTTTTCCAAATTATTATATTTTAAGAAATTTAATTTCTTATTTGAATTAACCAAAATTACGATTAAAAAAAATTCTATAAATTTTCAGGCAAATTTTTTCAAATTGCTCTTGCCTATTTACCTTTAACTTTATTCTATCATATTTCCATTAATCAGTTAGAACTAGTCACAGGCCTAAAAAAATATGCGGCAATATTTTTGAAGCAGTCCGTCTAAAATATAAAAATATTTCGATTTTGGTGGTGATGTACCATGTATAGTGCCTTTGGTTATATACCAGGAATGCGCAAAAGGCCGCCCATGGGACATGCATAGGACAACTTTCAATTAAAAAAGCTTTTTAGTTGAGGTAAAAACTCATTACACTGAATGAAATAATACGATCAGTCGCTATGCGAACTGCATGCTGTGAGGTTGTGGCCGCTCGCTTCTGTGTTGCCTCATTGAACACGACAACATATAATTAGAGCTTTCCCAGTCGGCAATGGCAGCAGTTGGAAGCACTACTAGCAGGCCTTCATATGTCTTTCGAAGTGCTTCCGCACTCACATCCAAGTATACTTTCTTTTTTATATGAAACGAGAAAATTTTTCAGGTCTTCCGCTCTCCCTGCTTTAAAGAGGCCTGCTATAAGCACTCCTTTAGAATGGCTTAAAGAAGAGGTTAACCAAAACAATAAAAAAAATATTTCCTTTTTTTATTTCTTTTTATGTAACCTACCTATTTAATCTGTGATTTTATTTTATTTTACATATTTTTGTCAGATAAGAATATTTCTAAGTCATGACGTTGATTATTATTCAGTATTTTTGAACTAATGTATATTTTAACTTTTAACGAAAAAGTAACCCTGAAATATAAGCAGAACCAGTTTTTGTAGGAAAAATATAACTGTTGTGCTGCCCTGGGTAGCGAAAAATTAGGCCTCATAGAAGCGCTCGCAGAAGCAGCGAGGAAGTCATGTGTCTTACCGCCAAAAGTAGCAGTAAATGCACGCCTTCGTTAGAAGAGACCTAGCTTCATTGCCTATTGGGTTTGTTCGTTCATTCGATACGATCAGTCGTTGTACGAACTTTATGCTGTTATGCGGTTATGCTGTAGGCTGATATATTCTACTTTACCTAAGGTTGCGAACATAGTGAATGCTTATTGCCAAGCCGAGCCAAAAAACTCATTGGAGCAATAAAGAAACCAAGTCATGCATCTCTTTTGCTCCAATGTGCATTTTCGCAACCTTATAGAACACGACAAGCTATAATTCTCGCGTTATGCTATGATCGTACGAATGAAAAAACTCGTGCTTTTCGTTCAGTGCAAACTTTTAAAACAAAAGCTTTGCAAAAAGCTTCACAAAAAATGTGAATGTATAATTTTGCTCACCCCTGTTATATACGCAAAGCAGAGAGTAAAAGTTGCACCTAAAATCAGTATTGGCATGAAAAAAATTTTGTAATCGTAACTTTTCTACTCAGCTCGTCGGATTATCGGAACAATTTTTTTTTATGGAGTTTAAACCATTAAACACGAAAATTGCAATAAAAAATATTTCTATGCATGGATTTTCAAGATATAATTTTTTTTTTGTTTTGTTTTCTTCATATGGGTGATTCAACGTTACCGTTCTACGGGTTAGTCATAAACTAAGTTACCAATTTTTTGCTTTCTTTTACCCCACTCCCTCCCCTTCACTACTTTTCATAGTACATTTCAGATACATTTCTCCTACCCCCTCCCTCCCTATAAAGTAACGTAACATATGGAAAACTACGCGCTTACACTCATTAACAGTTAACCGACAATTTAGACGGTCAATCATGAAGATGTACGGATGACAATTTTTCCAAATAATGAGGTATTTTTAAGAAGAATTTTTTGACATTTTAAAAATTTTTGGTAACGTTGCAATATCTGGGACACCCTCCCCCCTCCGTTACTTATTGTAGTGATTTTCAAAACCAGTTGCCCTTACCCCCTCTCCCCCCCTAAATTGGTAACGTAGTTTATTAATGACGTAGTTTATGAATGCGGAAAACGGCAAACATGCCTCATAATAAACAACATTTACTTTGTTGCCAGTAAATTGCTTTAGATATTGCAATAGTTTAGTTATAACTACATGTTGACCTTGAAAAAAGTATCTACCCTGGCCTGTCTCTTAACTATAAGCAAATAAGTCAGTGTAATTTAATACATTTCTAATTGATTAGATATTTAATAAGGGTAAATATTACCTTTATTTTCTATTAACAAAAAAATTCGCAATCTATCCTAAGTCTATTATAAGTCTCCTACCCTGGCCGTTTTACGTCCGTTGAAAAATGTTGATAAACTACTTGGCGTTACAATTTTAAACGTCAGAGCATTGACTTTGATGTGTAGTTAACAACAAACGAAGGGCAAGCCACTCGCGTGCTCTCATTGGTGGAGAGTTCGATCAAGCCACTCGGCATGTGCGGATGTGTCGGTGAATGCAGAATCTCCACTAGTAAGTTTTATTCCTTTGTTATTCAGCGTATAACATTGTTTGTAATTTGTATTAACTTTAATTTCTGCGTAGTTTATCATGTTGCTACTTTTTTTCTTAACAATACAAATTCTTCTGATTGTGTTCGTTTTTTGGTTAAAAATATCTCTCCCCTGTCGTATTTCCCCTGCATCCCGAAGTGCCAGGGTAGATACCATTAGTCCAAAGTAGATACGAAACAAGAATAATATATAAAAGATTGCGCCTTCGAGCAGAAATGAAATATACTGTGCATCTACATAACGTGTGCTTGTCAACCTATGTTTTTGCTTTTTGCGCAACATTAATTTTTTTGTTTCTCAGAGACTCATTCTCTTTGAGTCTCTGGCCTTCATGTCTCTACCCTGTATAGTATAGAGTATAGAGTATAGAGTATAGAGTATAGAGTATAGAGTATAGAGTATAGAGTATAGAGTATAGAGTATAGAGTATAGAGTATAGAGTATAGAGTATAGAGTATAGAGTATAGAGTATAGAGTATAGAGTATAGAGTATAGAGTATAGAGTATAGAGGATAGAGTATAGAGTATAGAGTATAGAGTATAGAGTATAGAGTATAGAGTATAGAGTATAGAGTATAGAGTATAGAGTATAGAGTATAGAGTATAGAGTATAGAGTATAGAGTATAGAGTATAGAGTATAGAGTATAGAGTATAGAGTATAGAGTATAGAGTATAGAGTATAGAGTATAGAGTATAGAGTATAGAGTATAGAGTATAGAGTATAGAGTATAGAGTATAGAGTATAGAGTATAGAGTATAGAGTATAGAGTATAGAGTATAGAGTATAGAGTATAGAGTATAGAGTATAGAGTATAGAGTATAGAGTATAGAGTATAGAGTATAGAGTATAGAGTATAGAGTATAGAGTATAGAGCATAGAGTATAGAGTATAGAGTATAGAGTATAGAGTATAGAGTATAGAGTATAGAGTATAGAGTATAGAGTATAGAGTATAGAGTATAGAGTATAGAGTATAGAGTATAGAGTATAGAGTATAGAGTATAGAGTATAGAGTATAGAGTATAGAGTATAGAGTTAAAGCTTCTTCGCGATAATTTTTGCAAAAAAAATTAGCCATTAATAACATTCAAAAGAGGTATCACCGAGGATGGTTTCTATAAGGGTTTTGAAGTTATAAACATTTGAGGGATCTAGATTCAAAAATGACCAAGTCCACTTTATTCCATTTTGAGAAGAACACGAAAAACTGATACACAGAAACAGGTACACTTAAAACTTATGTAAAACAATAAACTGATGATTGTTCTCTATCAAATTCATTATCAATTAAAAAAGTTATTGTAAAAAAAAATATTGAACTCAGCCAGTTTTGAAACTCAATACAGTGACTTAACACCTTTTAACACACAAAGCAGGAACTTTTGAAACTAAAGTAGGTGGATATTTTTTGTTTTTCCGAAGTAATGATTTCAAAATGAGTTTCTAACATAGTAAAATGAAATGGAATTAAATATATTAAAATATTACAATTTCTATGACCATGGCTGTATTAAGAGGACTTATTTTACTGAGATCAATTTAAAATCACAGAAATAAAATTTAAAATACATACATACATTTAGACATACATACATTTATACTCGTAGTATATCGGAGTATTCTCGTTGACCGGAACCCGGAAAAAGCTTCTTTTTGGCCTATCTCGACCTTGTTATATTTTTTCCATATATTTCCATATATTTCGGATTTTTGGTATTCAACTCAGAAAAAGAGGCACCCAGAAAAATGTTTGGTCTATTTCGCTTCGTTAAGGAGTTATGGCGATCTTAAGTTTATTCCATACATGTGGTATGGAACCCAAATGTATGGTTTTTAGTGTGGAACCCAGAAAAAGCTTATTTTTGGCCCATCTCGATTCGTTAAGGAATTATGACGTTTTTAAATTTGTTTCCATATATTTGGATTATTATGGATTTTTTTGGTACAAAAGAGTAAGAAGTAGAAGGTGATTTTTTTGGTTTAAGTTCAAATTTGGATTCTTTCGATTTTTTTACAATACAAAAAGAACGAAAAGGAGTTTTTTTTCGAAAATTAAAAAATCACAAAATTTTGCTCTAATTTTTATGTTTGATAGCTTATTTTAAAGAAAAATTAACAAGCTGCGTACCAGGTTTTTGTTGAAATGAAATGAGAACTTTTTTCTCATATCGCCAATTACTGATATGTTTCGATGCTAGTCAGCATGGGTTCCCTTGGTCCTAAGTACATCAAATTTTATTTACATTTATTCCAACATCAGACGAAGAAAAACATCAAAGGGTATGCCTTAAAAAAACACAATTTCAACTTTTTTGGGACACCCTAATGTCCATACTAAAGCTCTGCAAAGAGACATCCAAGTATACTAGTTATGTGTTCTCATTTTTTCTTATATCAACTTGTATCGGTTTCGCTCTCTAAGCATTGAATATGCATGGAATATTTCTCTTTTACATAACGATAGAATATGTATGAGAAAGTGAAATTATCAAGCATCAAGAATACTAGTTTGAAAACATAGGCAACAAACAGATATATCGGTAATATTGTTATCTTCACTTGGAACATCTGGATATGTGACGTCAAATACATAAAGACGAAACAGCGAATTATTTCAATAAAACAATAAAAGAAACTCTTTATATAAGTGCCATGCAAGGCATAATGATTTACAAGGTAGGAGTGACAGTTCTGTTGGCGATTTGAAGTTGTCAAAAACACATTGAAAAAGAGAAAACGAAGCAGCAGCAAAACAGATGACAAGTTAAACTTTGTATTGATTTGGCAACTCCCGATCGCCGCTCGTGAGAAAAAAGGCAGTTGTCAAGGCTACCTTGTAAATTATTGTATCATGAGTGCCATGCATTCAGGTTTTTAATTTATTTAAAAAAAAAACCATAACAAAGGCGTTTTTGTCGACAACTCAATGAAATTAAAAATTAATTAATTAAAAATTAATGAATGTGGCACAAGTACCTTATATAAAGCTATCAATTCACATAATCCATATCCATTACACCATTACTTTTTTTTAATAAGCATATAAAAAGTAAAAGCACGAGATTAACACAAAGAGAACTATCTGGAATATCCATTTTGAATGGATATATCCAATTAAAAAAGAGTTAAAACAGTTACTCTGCTTAGTGGAGCCGTTAAAGAGAAAAAAAGCTTATACTACAATGAGAGCCAGAGATAGAGATGATACGCTCTCTGCTCAATCCAAAACACGTAAGCATAAGTTAAGCTCTACTCGTTGTTGTATTTGTATCAATAATATCAAATTCTTACTTGTTTTATCTGTTTGTACAAGTAGTATGGATGGTATGGATGGAAGCTTTCCGATAGGAAACATTTCCACTAATTTTATTTTTTCATATTTTTATGCAGAAGGCAATTTTACATTGAAATATTTATATTTTTAACTTAGAAGAAAGTTTTTTTAATAAAAACAAAAGTAGGAATGAATTAAAAACAATTTTACGTCAAAAAATCGTTAACGAATTGATCTAAAAAAAACGGCCAGACACGGTTATCTTTTTTTCACGTATGCACGCACAAAAATTGAATTTTGTCGGACGGTTTTATCTGCTAATTTGGTCCAATTTAGACGGCAGAAGGAATTTAAGCAAAAAAAAATATGAAGTATGATAAAAAGTGCATTTTAGATAAAGCACAAGCATTAGACAAAATTCTCAATTTAACCAATAAAGTGGATTCCATAGAAAAATAGGTGTGCGTTGCTATATATGGCCACTATATTGAAAAAAAAACTTATAAGTTCAAAGCGATTCGATATCGCAAATTGCGTTGATATGGGAGGTTGAAATCGATTTCTTCTTCGACTTTTTATTTTTTTCCATATAGAAAGTGGAAAATATTATTTTTACTGATCTAAGTCCAATACATAACCATTTAACACTTTTCAAACCGTTCTTGTGTTATTATGTTTTCTCAGTATAGGAGGCGTGGCAGGTAGGCTTGCATATTTTTGTAGAACTTTTGTTTTTTGTTTATAAAATAGTATCGACTGGTTGTTTTTACGTCCAAATCTCTTGAGTATTCCTTATTATTTAATGTTTCCGGGTTTTATTGGGCATCGAAAGTGGGCGTGGCAAATTTGATATAGCTTATGTCCGAAATGGTTGCAAAAGCCATCCAATGGAAAAAGATTTATTGAAATTGCGCCTGTTCTTCTCAAGCTTTGCGCTCCCGAACATAACCCCTTTATATGATAGTATAGTATAGAAAATATGTATTTGCCTCATTGCCTTCAGTTTCGCCCAATTAAAAAGTTTAACTTTATTGTAAAGTACAATGTAAGCATCTAAACATAAATTACAAAATATTTTTGCATTTTTTACGCTCAAATTATATTTAAGTAAATTTCATAAGCAATGAAACTTTTTTAGGGTTCAGATTTAACGTTATCCGTACTTTGTGCAGTTTTAACACTCATTTAAGACTAAAATTTTGCCATTATCTCAGTCGATTTTCACCCTTTAATATATTAAAATAGCAAAATACCAAAAAATGTAGGTAACTTTAGCGCAACTATTTGCTGATTTTACTAGAATAAATTTTCTCAACACTTTTTTCAGTTACATTTTATTTGCTTTCTTTCGACATTATTTTGCTCTCATCAAAGTGAATTAAGACTTATTTTTCACTTAATTTTAAGCGTTATGCTCATTATGTTTCTCACTTCAGCATCCAATACTAATTAATACTTGAAAAATTGACTTCATCTGCTTCATAAAATATTTTACTTTAGTTATATAAAATCTATTAATTATACAACAATTTTTACTAAATCGTAGTTATTTACTGTGTAAACTTACGTTGGCATTAGAAAAGCGTCGCTTGCTGCAAAGAAAATATAAAAATTTTATTAAATTTGTGCATTAAGCTTATATTTGAATAAAAATTGTAATATTATGAAAAGCTTAAATTAGCAGAAAATCCCAAAAACAAAAAATTAGAGCCGTTTGAATGGATGTAAACTTACACCAATAAATAATTAATTTGCATACAATGTATTACGTAAATAATTACTGTGTTTTTGTTTTTGAAATTGGTGCTTTTTTGTTTGCATTCGAATAAAAATATCTATAAACAGCTGCCTTCTATTTGCAAATACATGCACACGGTGAACTGTAGAGTTGCTAAGAGCACATTTTCATTTTTTTTTTTCTAAAGCTTTAAAGCAGACAGAGAACATTTTTTGAGGAACTTTGAAAGGTAATGCTTTGATGTTTTTTTTTTCTATATATTAAAATGTACCTATAAACCTATCTATTTGACTCAAGAGTAGATCATTTGATGGTGCAAAAGTTTTACTTTCAAATTAAATTAACATTTGACATTTTTTTAGTTTTTAAAAATAAAAATATATAAATTTAAAATTGTCAACTTATTAAAGAAAAAATTTTTTTGCGAACAGCTTCATTTCTTAAACGGCCCTCATTTAAAAGTCAAACTTTATTTCAACATCTTGGCAACTCTTTAAATTATTTGCATGCAAAGCAACGCAATAATTAAAACTAACCTAACCTAACATTTCCCGAATGATATCAGAGTTGATTTTTCTAGTCTAAGCAAATACATACACACACACAATTAAACAAACATACATACAAACCAATACAAAAATCTATACAAACGCTGCACATAGAAAAGTGCAAATAATTCTCATAATAATGTTAAAGTTAATTTTAAAATGCAAAAACAATAACAACAACTACAGCAACAGCAAAGCAATTTCAACAATAACGTTGCAGCAAATCTAACAACAAATGCAATAGCAGCAACAATAACAACAACAACAACAACAAAGCCCAGTGCAAGGCTGCGATGTCAGTGACCGAATCAAGTGCATCAAACGACACTCAGGCAAGAGCGATAGCGTGAGTGGCAGCGCATTAGACAAAGAGAATAGCAGAGAGAGCGCACAAAATAGCTTCTGCTGTTCTAACAAAAAAAAAAAATAAAAAAATAAAAAATAAAAGTATTGAGAATACTTGTAAAAAATCTTAGAATTGGTAAATATTTCTATGAGTTCATAGTTCATGTTTTTGCATTTGCAAAGCTTTTTCACACTCACTCTCACTCTCTATATTAGAATCATAGGCAAAAATATGCACCTCTAAATGCATTTACGCTCAGTAAAATATTCCAAATATTATTGCTAGCCAATTCGTATCCAACACCCAAGGACGAATGTTGCCATTTGACATATTGTGGCAACACTCTGCACAATTCATGGCAAAACAGCGCGTCGCTTATTGTTGGTGTTTTTCCTCAATACAACTCAACATTAGGCTTGACTTTGTTGAACTTTTAATTTGGCTTTGCGATGCATTTCTGGGAAATGCAATTATTAAGGAAATTCCAACATGGCGCGCACTGAAGCAGGCGATTTGCCAGATTGTATTAGTTTGTATATGTATATTAAAAAATAATTACATATATTTAGTTGTCATAAAAAATTTTATGAAAAAGCGAAAACTAGTTATTATAACTCAATCAATGAACATTTAATAATTCAAAACGAAATCCAGATTGAACGTTGGCATCGAAATATTTCTAAAAAGTATGATGTTCTTATTCGAACATTCGATTGTAGAAGCAATGCTTAAATGTGTCAAAATTTTTTAAAATTACGAAGTTTGAAAAAATTTGTGTTGAGCAAATTTTTCAAATTCGAAGTTAATTAAATTTTGGGAATTTCAAATTTCAAAGAAAACTCACTTATCGACTTCTTATTAATGCTCGAAACTTTCTAGCGCAGTTTTTTTTTGCTGAATATATCGAAAAATTTGAAATTTTGCAAAAATATTTTAGATTTCGACTATTGCTAATACTAAAAAAACATTTTCAAAGACATATTTTTTTAAAGAAACATACAAAAATTTTTAAATTCTTCAAAAAACCTTCGTTTCTTGACTTTTCGTTAACCTTCAAAAATTTCGAAAATGGATTTTTTTGAATTTATCGAAAAATTCGAAAATCTGCAATGAATATTCAGCCAAAATAATGTGTCGAAAGTTTCCAAAGCTTTCAAATAACTTTCTCATTGACTTTAATTAAAGTTAAAAAATTTCGAACATATATTTCTTAGCTAAATTTTTCTAAGCATACGAAATGTTTCAAGTAAAACTCATTTAAAGACTTTTTATTAATCTTCCAAAAATTTCGAACACAGCTTTTTAGCTGAATCAATGAATTGAATGTCAAATTTCGACTATTGTTAATATTTGAAAATTTCGAATTAATACTTTTTAATGAAAGTTCCAAAAATTTTAAAACTATTTAGAAAACTTCCATATTTTTCAAATCTTTGAAAATTTCGAACATAGCTTTTTTGCTGAATTTTTCGAAAATTCTTCAATGAATTTTCTGATTTTTATATTTTCAATCTCCGAAAATTTGAACATTCATCCAAAAGAATATGCGAAAAACTCAAATGCCTTCAAAAACTTCACAAAAACACTTCCATTTATTGATTTCTTGTAAATCTTCAAAAATTTCGAAAATGGCTTTTTTGCTGAATTTGTCTAAAATTCTTCAATAAACTTTCTCATATTTATATTTTCAATCTTTGTAAATCCAAACATTTATCCAAAAGAATATGCGAAAAATTCAAATGACTTCAAAAAATTTCACATTGTTTTAATTAATGCGAATAACTAATTTTTTTTAAACATTTTTTGAAAATTTTCAAAGATAGCTAACTTATCGACTTTTTATTAATCTTCGAAATTTTCGAACATTGCTTTTAGCTGACTATGTCAAAGAGTTGGTAATTCTTCAAAGAAGTTTAAACTTAGGACTATATTTAATATTCGAAAAATTTCGAATATATATTCCTTTAATTCAAATTTAATTTTTGTTGATCTTCGGAAGTTTCGAACACAGCTTTTTAGATAATTATGTCTAAAAATTCGTATTTTAAAAAGAAAGTTCACATTTGGACTATGGTTCATATTCGAAAAATTTCAAATACATATTACTTTAGCTGAAATTTCTAAAAATCTTAATATTCTTTATAGTACTTTAGTTTTATGACTTTTCGCTGATCTTCGAAAATTTCGAACACAGCTTTTTTTTTGAATTTGTCGAAAAATCTTATGTCTAAATTTTCGAAAGCCTTTCAAAAAAAATCCTCATTTACTTTTATTAATGTTAAAAAATATAGGAAATATATTTTTCAACAAAATTTTTTGCAATTTACGAAAAGTTTCACATTAAGGCTTTTGTTTATATTCGAAATAAATTTCATATATTTCAAATACATGTTTCTGACTGATTTCGAACATAGCTTCTTTACAGAATTTGTCGTAAAATTCGAAATTCTTCAAAGAAATTTCATATTTGGACTTTTGTTCATATTCGAAAAAATTTCAAAAACATATTTTTTTGCTAAAATTTCAAAAATCTTTTAATTTTTTTAAGAAACTTTAATTTTTTGACTTTTCGCTGATCTTCGAAAATTTCGAACATAACTATTTTGCAGAATTTTTCCAAAAATTCGAAATTATTCAATGAACTTGTGCAGTTTTATGTTCTTAATCATCGAAAGTTCGAATATTCAGCCAAAATGATGTGTCGAAAAATTTAAAGGCCTTCAAGAAAAGTTCACATTGACTTTAATTAATGTTCAAAAACTTCGAACACATATTTTTTAAAAATATTTTTGTTTTAAACATACGAAAAGTTTAAAAAAAAATCACTTGTCTACTTTTCATTTATCCTCGAAAATTTCGAACACTTCTTTTTAGCTGAATATATATATATATTCAAAAAGTTCCGAAAACATATTCCTTAAACTGAAATTTCCAAAAATTTTAAAATTCTTATAAAAACTTTACAATTCGAAATTCTTCAAAGAACTTTCTCGTTTTTATATTTTCAATATTTGCAAATTTGAAAATATATAGTATATATTTTTAACTGAATTTTTCGAAATACACCAAATTCTTTAAAGCAAACTCACTGGTTGTTTTTTATAAATCTTTCAAAATTTGGAATTATTTAGCTCAATGCATATTCGAAAATTTCGAACATTGTTTTTTTAACACAATTTCACAAAGCTTTTGCCATTTTGTACAGAAAATACATTTCTTGACTATTTGTCAATCTTCGAAAATTTCGAACATTGATTTTTTAACACAATTCCACAAAAATTTCGCAATTTTTTACAGAAAATACATTTTTTGATTGTTTATCAATCTTCGAAAATTTCGAACATTGATTTTTTAACTCAATTTCACAAAATGTTTGCCAGTTTTTACAGAAAATACATTTCTTGACTGTTAATCAAGCTTCGAAAATTTTGAACATTGGTGATTTTTTAGCACAATTTTTTTTTTAGCACAATTAATCAATCTTCTTGACTTTTAATCAATCTTCAAAAATTACGAACATGATTTTTTACCACAATTCTTCAAATATTTTGCCATTTTTTACAGAAAATACACATCCTTACATTTTTTTCATCTACGAAAATTTCGAACATAGCTTTTTATATAATTTTAATTGCATTTGTTTAAAAAAATAATAAAAAAATTATGTTAAATATAAGGAAACTAAGAATTCAGTGATCTGTTTTAATAAATGCATTAAGTGAAGTTTAAACTATTGCCAAAAATATGCAGTAGCACGAATAGCGCCCACACCAACCTGCACCAGTGCATTGAAACATTTTTTTCCACCGTGGTAAATGATGACAGGTAAACAAAGTGATTAGATTACGCAAGGTCAAACGAATGAAGCATTATAATTGCACCGCCAACAGCCTGTTAACAGCTACGCCCAGTTACCAAGCCACCCCCGAAATTATGATGTTGTCGTTGTTGTTATTGGCACTTTCTACTGCAGTGCAAATGTTAACAAATATGAACTCAAATTGCATTGCTTTGCATATATTTGCAATTTTCGAACATGAGTGTTTTTGACCTACTTAGCGTTCATTAGGTTTGTTCAATATATATCATTCGACGAAACAAATAGAAAAGAAAAAAAAACGAAAAAAAATTATTTTTCTGCTGTTGCTTTGTATTTTTGTTTTTAGGCCAGAACAATTGAGCAATTAAATTGGCTCATTATTTCCGCGTATCATCATCATCATAATCATCAACACTTTGACGAAGTTTTATTTATTTAAATTTATGGCGGTCAACGTTGTCGGTCGTTCATACAACGAAAGCTGATGTCGGCGAAATTTGACAGTGACTCTGAATTTGTCAATATATTGAAGGTTGATGCGGTGTGATTAATAAAGCATCGATGAGTATGCAATACAAAAAAAACAACAGCAACAACTGGCACCAAACAAAAAAAAAAAATGAAGAAAACTTCGCATTGAGAGTAATCAGATTGCAGTGTCTTGGTTTCAAGACCCAGTTTTAATATTTAATAAATCAACAGATAATACTTTTGAACTCGCGAAATTTATAGAAAAAATAATTTAAAGAAAAAATTCTACAAAATACTCAAAGCATGAGTTAAGATTTGAATAGATTGAAAGAATCAAGAGAGTTAGTTAGAAAAAAACCAAAATAGCCGTTTCATCCCTAGATAGAAATTTCGCAGATACTTTTATGAGCAATTTCGCCATTCTGTCCCTGTTAACTTAACATTGATCTTTTATGTTAGAATACAATACATTTCCTTTTAACATTCCGCTCTTAAGTGAATAAACGTAGTTATATAAACATTTCAAATTTCATACAAACAATAATATTTTTTCTAATGTTAAAAATAAATTTAAAGAATCTTGCCATATTTCTGCCTACTTAATCTATGGAACACTTTGACGACGACTACAACGACCTTGCGACACTACAAAAGAAAGAAATGTAGTCATACCAATGGCAACTTGATGGAACTTGAAAGCAACGCTACAAATAGCTTTCACACACGCAAAGCCAAATTATTAAATAAACAAAGCTTTTGACATGCTCTCTAAGCAATGAAAAGGATCAATATTTCTCACCTGTCAAAATAGAAATATTGCATGGAACACATTGATGACAGCAACAGCTTGACGACATCATGGTACCGAAAAAAAGAAAACGAATAAGCAGCAAAACAGATGACAAGTTAAACTTTGTATTAATATTGACAACTCACGATCGCCGCTCGTGAGAAAATAGGTAGTTGTCAAGGCAACCTGGTAATCATTGTATCATGGACGACACGACATAAGAGAGAAATGTAGACATATCCATGGTTACTTGATTATTTGGAAAGCGACGCATCAAAAACCTTTTCCACAACTGACAACTCACGATCGCCGCTCGTGAGAAAATAGGTAGTTGTCAAGGCTACCTGGTAATCATTGTATCATGGACGACACGACATAAGAGAGAAATGTAGACATATCCATGGCTACTTGATTATTTGGAAAGCGACGCATCAAAAAGCTTTTCCACACGAAAAGCCAAATTATTAAATGAACAAAGCTTTTGACATGCTCTCCAATGGCATGGTTTGCTAGGCAAACATGTTTGAAGACCTTTTTTTATGTTGTTAGTGCTTTACGCATAAAATGAGAGATAAGCTTTTCTCTCGTGTTCTTAAACACTAACAAACACAAAAGCTCACCACCAAACATGTTGACATAACATAACCACGGCATAAGATATTAAAAAAGAGCAATGTTTGTCACCTGTCCAAATAGAAATAATTCCATACCGACGACACGAACAAGAGCAACAATGTCGTTCAAACATATTCACTAAGCTCACTTCCATAATGGCGTGGTTATGCTAGGCAAACATGTTTGGTGAGCTTTTTTGTTGTTAGTGTTTTGCGCGTACGAGAGAAAAGCTTAGTTCTCATTTCATGCGTAAAACACTAACAACAAAAAAGTTCACCAAAAATGTTTGCCTAGCATAACGACGGCATAAAAAATACACTTACAAAAAAATTTGACAGACAACAGTTGTCGTCGTCAATGTGTTCCATGCATAAAGCTCTTATTTGTTCGAAAAGATTTTTTATGCTTTCTTCATGAACATTTATACCCGTTCATAAAATTTCAGAATAGATTTTTTATCCTAACTAAAAATGCAGCAAAACCACATATATAGCAACAGAATAAAATGGGGGAAAAAATAATAGAAAACAGCAAAAAACCCGAACATATTCTATAAGCGAACGTTGAAGAAAGTAGGTGAAAGGTTGAAGACCTGGCATGCTAGATATTCACCTCAAATGTGTGGCACTCGCACGCCTCACACAGCCCAACACGAGGTCGACACAATGCAAAATGCGCGCAAGTTTTTGCATTGAACGTCAGAGGAAAAAAAAAAAAAATAAATGAACAAAAATAAAATAAAATTTCGGAAAACTAAACTAAAAAAGCACAAAGCAGAACATGAGCTGAGCGTTAGACTCCTATCAACTCACACTCAGTATCAACATGAACTGTTTAAAAAGTGTTAAGAGGGGAGGGTTGGGTAATTTTGGAGGGTGTTAGCAGCAACGACCAGAAAAATATAAAAAAGCTCAAAGAAAAAACATAAGAGTAAGAAAACATAAAAAGCTCAGGGACACTTTTATTAAACCCTGTAGAACCCTGGCACACGGCAGTTACTGTGGGTTTCAAAGCTATTACCTAGCCTATTACCGCGATGTTACTAAATTTGTATCTAAAGAATTTTTAAATTTATTTTTAGCCCTACACAACTTACCAACATAAAATGCTATATTTTAATAATTTTAAACATTTCGTTAAAACACCATGTTTTGAATGGTGCAAGTATTACATAAGATTAATTTACTTTTGAAGAATATTACTCATTTTAAACTAATTGCCATTCTATTCTAAGTGTTTTGAAAGCTTTCGGTTGCCCTTATATTTTTTAAAAAAATTTGTAAGAATAATTTTTATTTAATATTTCAATTAAATTATTATTCAAAATGGTACGTTTCGTAATTTTTAACATTTATCTGTTAAAGAAGTTTATAGTTCAAAATATGCCCTTTCCTTCAACATGTAAACAACATTTCATAACAGTTCTTTATTTTTTGCTGTCAACATGTGCTGCGCCCCGCCTTGTTTATCGCTACCATGCTGAGTATTTCGCCTGAAACACGCATTTATATGTCATGTCTAAACATTTTCAGAGCCAGTCATGCTCATTCCGACCTGCCTCAAGAATTT
The DNA here is from genome assembly GCA_914767935.1 of Coremacera marginata. Classification (NCBI taxonomy): domain Eukaryota; kingdom Metazoa; phylum Arthropoda; class Insecta; order Diptera; family Sciomyzidae; genus Coremacera; species Coremacera marginata. The sequence continues at coordinate 161,572,103 of OU612046.1, forward strand.
TGCGCTTGCCATAGCTTTTTGCTATACACACACACACCCACACACACACATTTGCAAAACATCCTGACAGCACATGGCGAGCTTTGAATGTTCTGTTGTTTTTTCTCTTCATTTTAATGCCTGCGTGCTTTCAGGCACGTTTTATTTTACTTTTATTTATTTATTTTTTTTTTTTTGTTGTACTGAATATTTTGAAATTTGCCACCCACCCACTTTTAGCGTGCTTGCCGTGACTCACTCACCTAAAGAAGGCTGTCGTAGAGAGCTTTTTACGTGCAAACGCATTGAAAATAACAAAATACAACAACAAATACTATGCCAAAGTGTTGACGTACATCGACTTGTTTACGTTATGTCTACCATATGAATGGAATTTTCGCTGCAACCTTCTAGAAACTTTGGAAAATTTCGAAATATTTGTTTACAACATGCGTTAATTATATTTATGTTTTTTAGTCTTCTGGTTACACACATAATAAATAAGTTATCATAAAATTGAAGGTTTTATGTTCAGAGAGTATTAAGTGGACTGTTATAATTCAGCAAAGTCTGGAAATAATCGAAATATAACCAAACTAACTAAAAACCGTTCATTAAAATTTATGTTTTTAGGAAAGTCTTAAGCAAAAAATTTTTGAAATAAATTATGACAGAGAGAGAGCAAAACTATAGGATCTCATGCATAAAAGTGCGATATTGCTTTTACTCAATTTTTTGAGCAATAACTAGTTGTCATAAGCATAAAAAATCTTTTAGATTTTCGAGATGAATCTCAAAGCCTGAGAAACTTTTTGAAACAAAAGCTCTTGTGAGGGAATTCTCTGAGATGCTGCTCGCTGGCCTGAGAACTTTCTTCTTTAATGTTGAGTTACCTATTCAGTGAACTCACAAATTTTTAAATAGCAAAGATCGCCGAATACTATTGAGAAAATAGTCCAATATAGTTTGATAATTCCGGAAAATATTTATTCTCTCATATCGATCCTAATTAAAATATTCTCTACCATTTTTCATAGGGTAATACTAGATATTAGTACCCCAACAAAAATTATGAATAGGTTTTTTGATTTAATAACAATTTTTAAATTAATAATATCCTTATTGATCTTGAAAAAGTTTTTGTTCTATATACTTGAATAAAAAAAATCCTAAAATCAGTTTTGAATCTTCAAAACTATTTCGCAGATTATTTTCTTATTTCGTTCGGTAATTTCTCATGTAGCTGGTAGTAGTTCACACAACCGATTATTTGTAATAATTTTCAAAAACTGAATTTTAAATAAAATATTTTTGATAAAATAAGTTTTGTTAACTTAAATCTAGAAATAATTTAAAAGTTAAAGTAGTTATAAGAAAGTCTTTTTTAGAAATTGAAAACATTATTAAGAATGAAAATGTTAATGGTTGTAAATGAAAATGAAAACATGTATGTAGAACACTACAAGGATAATGCGTTTCGAATTTCAGCTTTAAATGCTATAACTTGCTTTTAAAACAAACGCTAGAGCAACGCAAATAAATTTAATTTTAAAAAGCAGCCAAATTATGGCTGTAAAATAATAATACATTTAAAACGAAAATATTTAAAATAATTTAGCGAAAAAAGTTTTGAGATTTATTTTATCTAAATATGGGTACCAGCGCAATTATATCGAGTATTATTGGATTCAAGATATCGTTGCTTGGATTCAAGTATTTATACTCTCGTGATGATATCGAGTACTTATTTATATTTGTTATTATACTCTCGTAATGATATCTTTTAGTATTTGTTTAATATAGATATCGTTACAATGTCGAAATTCCATCGTAATTATACTATCATGGTCATATCTAGAAATTCGTAATATAGATATCGTTATGATATCGAAATGCTATCGTTAACTGTACTATCGGGACGATATCGCATGCTTATATGTTAAGATATCGTAACGATATCATTAAACTATCGTAAAATTTTTCTACCGAGATATGGTTTGCTGGGAATTGCAATGAGCTTGATCAAATTTTTATGCACACAATTCTGAGTCTGATACTGAGAAAATTCTTGCTACTCACTGCGTGAGTTTGACATCGCCAGGTCGATCTTAGAGAAGTATCTCGTTTTTATGCATGAGCCCCATAGATTCGCGATATCATCACGCTGTTAGCGTAACAGAAATTATTGCTGTACAGCATTCCTTTTTAGGGATTACGTAGCATCGACCAAGCCGGAGATAGAAGCGATTACAGAACCGATTATCAGGCAGATTTCCGAAGCGATGACCAACTGATTACCGAACCAATTTGCAATTACCAGCCGATTACAGAACCAATAACCGATTGCCGAAGCGATTACCAACGAATTACCGAAGCTATAACCAACCTATTATTGAACCAAATACCGATTACAGAAGCGATTACCAACCGATTACCGGACCAATTACCGGTTATCGAAGCGATTACAAACAGACTAACGAACCAATTTCGGATTACCGAAGCGATTACCAACCGATTACCGAACCTATTACCGATTTTTGAAGCGCTTGCAAGCCAATTACGGAACCAATTGCCGAAGCTATTTCCAATTACCGAAACGAATGCCTACAGATTACCTAACCAATTACCGATTACCGAAGCGATTACCAATTGATTACCGAACCCATTACCGAAGCGATTACCAAAGCGATTATCAAGTGATTACCGAAGCGATTACTAACCAATTACCGATTACCGAAACGATTAGTAATCCATTACCGATTACCGAAGCGGTTATCAATCGATTACCGATTACTGAAGCGATTACTAACCCATTACGCTTTACCGAAGCAATTACCAAGTACCGAAGCAATTATAAACCAATTACCGAACTAATTACCATCTACGGAAGCGATTACCACACCAATTACCGAAGCGATTACCAACCGATTACCGATAACCGAAGTGATTACCAACCGATTACCAATTACCGAAGCGATTACCAACCGACTATCGAGCCAATTACCGATAACCCAACCAAAGTTATTATTACTTTATAAAATAATTATTACAGTTTTATACATTCAATAACGCATAAATTGATAAAAAGAGTTAAAAAAGTAGAACGCGTCTGATTGGCCAACTCTAGCTACTTCGGAAATTCATAACAGCTATGTTCTTTCATAGCTTTAAGTTTTCACTTCGGCCAACAGTTCCCCACTGCCTACTCTTTTTTTTTTTTAACTGATTTTTGTTGTTCAACTATTCAAGAATATGAAAAAAAAATTTTAATCAATCCCGCTTATTATACAGATTCTACAGCACGCAAAACACAGTGCGCCAGAGTACCAATCGATAAATTCGAAGAGACTGTTAAAACGCGCGATGTTCGATTTTCCGTTTTTCTTTTAAAAACTTTAAGGAAAAGTGCATGTGTGTATGTAATGTTTTTATGTATATACGTATATTATACCTTGTAGAGAAAAAACTATTTAACTGTTACAGTTTACAGTTTTAACTATTTGGTTTGTTCGGCCATTTTGATGCTTTTAAAGTTGAAAGCTTAAAGTGCGTTTTTCTCGAAACATAGCTTTTCAAAACGGGCTACACTCCTGCAAATAAACGAATAGACCGACTTTAATTTTGTTTTTCCTTAAGGGGGGAGGGAGGTGTGGGGTAAGTTTAATGTGGCCTAAAAATTACCCATTTTTAAGAATTTCTAGACGCGCTACTGCATTGATATAGGCATAATAAAGCAACATTTAAAGAATGTCTATTAAAAATTATATTGAAAAATGTCGATAAATAACAAAATGGCAGTTGTTTTCCAGAAGCACCTACAAAAAAAACTGGGTTTGCGGTGAATAGCATAGCCCAACAGCGAATCAACTAAAATCAAACAATTAAGATTTTTGAGAAGCTAATAAGATTCCCAAGGTCAAATTTTTTGTTTTATTTTTTTTTTTTTAAAATCTTTGGCAGCACTTGAAAATCAAAAAATCGATTTTTGACCAAAAAAGGCGCATTTCGTACTGTAAAATAAAAAATAAGTAAAGCAAAAATAAAAACTTGACAGCGCTACCTTGAAAACAAAACTTGTGGGAAAATTGCTTTACAGTTTTGTACACTGACGACTGACACTCGACTGATGTTCGAGGCACATTTACTTTTTTTTGCATATCTCCGTTAGTTTTACTCGGATTCGGACTTCAAATGTTGACACAATATTCTTGAAATGTTGTGCATTCATATAAAACAAATAAAAAAAAAATCGTAAAACAAAGTTAAAACACCTTACCCCCCTTTATCTGTTTGCAATGCAATTCAACACATCTTTTACCAAAATCAGCGTCTTTGAAAAATTTGTCAACTTCAAATTTGGACACAATATTCTTGAGTTGTTGTGCATTCGTATAAAAAAATAAAAAAATCGTAAAAAAATAGTTTAAAAACCTTATCCCCCCCTTAATCTGTTTGTAATGTAATTCTACACATCTTTTACTAAAATCAGCGTCCCCCTCCCCCCCTAATCTGTTTGTAATATATTCTTCACAGTTTTGAAAATTTATCTAGTTGTGTGTCTAGGTGCGTGTAAGCAACAATATGGCCAAAACTAACGTAATATTTTAAATTTTTTCAATATTTTCATTTCATTTTAGTTATAAATGTGTTTGTAATTTATAATATTTATTTATAAGGTATGCGACAAAAAGATAAGGTCAGTCTGTTTTTTCTTTGTGGAGCTCAATTTGAGTGATTACTCTTTGGATCTTGTGGATTTTATTGTTCGATTGAGGGAATGCAACAAATAAATTTTAATATAATGAGTAAACAAAGTCCCGTTAGTTTTAAATACATCAAAAATGAAAAAAAACTAAATTTTGCTGTGACAAAATGATAAGGTCAGTTGCAATTTTTTACGAAAACAAGTTTATTAATGTACAGAATAAATTTTTTTAATTAATTTGGCTTCCATTTTTTTGTATTGTCTTAAAAATACGCCCCGGCATCGATCGCTCGCGAGTGTTGTTTGCCGAATTTCTCTCCAGGCATTCAGTATGGCCACTTTCAGATCAGCAACAGTGCTAAACTGCCTGTTATCGGCATAAACTTCACGTACAAGAATTCCCCACATGTTCTCCATGGGATTCAGGTCAGGTGAGCGTGCGGGCCAGTCCAAGACTTCCACTGAATTGCCCACAAACCACTCCTTTGTTGACCGACTCACATGGATCGCTGCATTATCTTGCTGAAAAACAAGCGGCGCTTCTCGATTTTCAGCAAGAAAAGGCAGCAAACATGTGGAGAGTACTTCCTGGTATTCAGCACTGTTCATGCGTGTTGACGGAAATGCAAGAGGCAATGTTCCAATAGAGCTGAATGCTCCCCACACTATCAACGAACCACCACCAAAATTTCTTTTTGAAAAATATCGAGGCTCCTTTCTTAAATCCCGCCAATAATAATTTAAACCATCTGGGCCATCAAGATTGAATTTTTTCTCGTCCGAAAAAATCATCTGAAAGAAAAAAACAGTCATTAAAACCTACAAATGAATTTCTTTTTATTTATTATAAAATTACCTGATGCCAATTGGTTGACATGTTTAATTTAGCGAATTCAAGCCTCTTCGCTTTATGGTCAGCATTGAGGCAAGGAATTTTTTTCATTTTGGCTCGCTTCAAATATTCATTTCCGTCGATGGCTCTGAGTACTGTCCTCTTGGATGCAGTAAGCTTAAGCTCTGCCTTAATTTTTGCTGCACTTATGGTAGAATTTGAGGCAATTCGTCCAATGGAGCGCACTGTGGTCGCTGAAAGTACTTTTTTTCGACCAGGACTCTTTTTTTTCCATAATTTTCTTGATCCTTCAAATAATTTTGTACAACACACAGTGATCTTCCAAGGTCTCTGGCGATTTGTCTCATTCCAACTCCTTCAACAACCTTTCCGTCAATAAATCCTTTCTCGTAAGTAGTGAGACTCTTACCATGACCCATTTCTCTTCAAAAACTGTTTAATAATTTAATTATTAAAATAAATCAAATTTTAATACAAACGGAACACTCACCTGACCAAACAATGCAAAAATTGCAACTGACCTTATCATTTTGTCACAGCAAAATTTAGCTTTTTTTCATTTTTGATGTATTTAAAACTAACGGGACTTTGTTTACTCATTATAAGTATTAGAATTTATTTGTCGCATTCTCTCTATCGAACAATAAAATCCACAAGATCCAAAGAGTAATCACTCAAATTGAGCTCCACAAAAAAAAAACCGACTGACCTTATCTTTTTGTCGCATACCTTATTTTAAAAATGTGCAATATTTTTTCATACGATCTGACATAATTTACACTTTATTTGAAGGACACCAACATCAGCGCCATCTTTATATATAAAAAATACATGATAAAAAAACATAAATTTTTTTTTTTTACTTTTATAATAAACTTTTTTAGAAAACATCTTCTAAAATGATCCTAAATTTTAACTGCGTTTGTCTAAAATCTCCCTTAACCAGTTTTCGTAGGTTTTTAAGTGACGCCCGCTTCCTTTAAATGAAATTGGATGAGATTTTACTGGATTCCCTACCCTACCCATTTTTCTCTTACTTAATTAATGGATGTTCCCTGTTATTCCCTAATTATGTTCACGTAATATAATAAATATTATTTTTATTATTTTTATTTGACTCCAAAATAAATATGTGTCGTGGCTTCATATCATCAAACTGGCTGATTCTTGTGAAACTATGAAGAGCCTTCAATCTATATACAAATTGTATATTGAAAATATAGATTTTCAATCTATACTGCATTTTAATATAAAACAATTTTGTATAAAACAGAACATCTGTTGTATTTTTTTTTTTTTTTCTGCCAAGACCAGTCATTATGACTCCTTTTGCTAAAAATTACTTCTTCAAAATGTCAGTAGTTCCAGTGTTAAGATCCACTCGTGAAATAATTCTTTGAATTAAGCTGTGTGTGTTTGTAATCACATGTTTCTGCCCATTATCACATTATTTGAACAGAAAACATCTCGCCATGTTATAAAATTCACTTTCGAACATTGAAAAGCAAAGCAATTTTTTATTCTACGAATGACCTTTAACTAGGTTAAAGCTCTTTTTTTTCCAATTACATTCGTGTGTATGTGTGTGTGTGTGTGTGTGTGTGTGAATGATTTTCCTGCACATTACATGGCACAACAAACCTTTCACACAAATACACTGACACTTTCTTGCTCTCTTTCTCTTGCTCTCCTGCTCTAACAGACACGCACTAGGCATCAGTTACTCAACAAAGTAATAAAGGCAGTAGTTGCGAGAAAAGCTGCGGGAAGCTTAAGCTGTTTATTTGGGTATAATTTGAGGTGTGCACGTCAGATGGTTGGCCAGGGTTGTGGGAGGGTTTGATGTGCCATATTAACAGTAGAAGGAATGAAGTAAATAAAGCTATATAAAAAGCAAGCCTAAGTAGCAGCATGCAACTGCCGAACAAGCTTATAAAAACGTGTATGTTTGGGCGGTCGGGCGATAGTTAAATGTTAGTATTTTCCTTTTTGATTTTTTTTTTCAATTTATATATAAGCTTTCGAACATTTATTTGGTTTTTTTTTTTTTATTTGTTGTCAACAACCGCAGCATTTTTCCTTTTTTTTAATTGTTATACTTTTACTGCTTAGCATAGTTAAGCTTTTTGAAAGCTCTTCATAATTGTTACTCTTCATCAGTCAGTTTAATTTAACTTGGGAAAAATAGCAAAAATTTTATACAATTGTTTGCGCCTCACCTCATTTTTAGTTGGTGGGCGTGCTGATGCATGAATCATGATAACTCGTTAACCATTATTCGTTAAAATAAATAGATGAACGAAGAATTGGAAATTTTAAAAGTCAACAAAACTAAAAAAAAAAAACAAAAAAATGCACAGCTAAAAAAGTGCAGACGAGTGAAAGTTGCACGGTTTTTTTTTTTTTGTTATTGTTGTCATTAATGCTACTATTGTAACTGTACTTAAGCTGTCAAAAGTACACAAATAGTCAAAAAATAAAATAGAAAAAAGTTCAATTACAATAACGGCAACAATAAAAATTGTGCGCACATCATTGTAGCACGTTTAGCTTAAAAGCTAACCAACTTTGGCTACATGAATGGATGATGGGATGAGTTGCCCAAAAAGAAAAAAAAAATAAATAAAAACAAAAATAAAAACCTTTTGATGACTTACAAAACGGCAGATATGAGAACCGAAGCCAAATACTCGAGTTCAATGACACGCTCAGCTTAGTTCAGAGTCGTGGCAGCGGGTGGGAGCCCAAAGAAGTGGGTGCGGAAAAGTTTTAGCAGTTGTTGGCCTGAATGGGTTTGGTGCGTGGCGGAGAAAAGGTTGGGGAGCAGCAGCATTTGCTATGTTGTGAATGACAGCGTTGCTCAGCTTCACATGCTGGGTCTAGCATTAAAAGAAAAAAACGTGACAAAACAAGCAAGATGATCTACATCGATGAGTTGGGTGCAGAGGAGATATTTTTTTAATAACGAAATAATAATAGTTAAATACAAACAAATTTAGAGAAAGATAGGCCGGCAAATACAAAAATATATGTTACAATTTAGACTAAAATTAGAAACTTAAGCAAAAATATTGTGATATAAAAGGAAAGTTAAAATTAAAAAGCAAAAATTAAAAATTAAAAAGTAAGAAAATAATAGGTAAAGAATAAAAAGTAAAAAGTAAAAACTGAACAGTATCAAGTTAAAAGTAAAAATTAAAAAAAAGTCAAAAGTAAAGAGAAAGAAGTAAGAAGTAAGAAATAAGAAGAATAAAGCAAAAAAAAAATAAAAAGAAAAAAGTTAAAAATAATAATTATAAAGTAAGAGTAAAATAAAAACTAAAAAGCAAACCGTAAAAAGTAATAAGTCAAAAGACAAAAGAAAAAAGTAAAACAGAATAATTATAAATTAAAAAAATTAAAATTAAAAAAAAACGTTAAAGTAAAAAGTAACAAATAAAAAGCAGCAAGTAAAACGTAAAAAGTAAAAAGTGAAAAGTAAAAAGCCAAAAGTAAAAATTAAAAATTAAAAAGTAAAAAGTAAAAAGTAAAAAGTAAAAAGTAAAAAGTAAAAAGTAAAAAGTAAAAAGTAAAAAGTAAAAAGTAAAAAGTAAAAAGTAAAAAGTAAAAAGTAAAAAGTAAAAAGTAAAAAGTAAAAAGTAAAAAGTAAAAAGTAAAAAGTAAAAAGTAAAAAGTAAAAAGTAAAAAGTAAAAAGTAAAAAGTAAAAAGTAAAAAGTAAAAAGTAAAAAGTAAAAAGTAAAAAGTAAAAAGTAAAAAGTAAAAAGTAAAAAGTAAAAAGTAAAAAGTAAAAAGTAAAAAGTAAAAAGTAAAAAGTAAAAAGTAAAAAGTAAAAAGTAAAAAGTAAAAAGTAAAAAGTAAAAAGTAAAAAGTAAAAAGTAAAAAGTAAAAAGTAAAAAGTAAAAAGTAAAAAGTAAAAAGTAAAAAGTAAAAAGTAAAAAGTAAAAAGTAAAAAGTAAAAAGTAAAAAGTAAAAAGTAAAAAGTAAAAAGTAAAAAGTAAAAAGTAAAAAGTAAAAAGTAAAAAGTAAAAAGTAAAAAGTAAAAAGTAAAAAGTAAAAAGTAAAAAGTAAAAAGTAAAAAGTAAAAAGTAAAAAGTAAAAAGTAAAAAGTAAAAAGTAAAAAGTAAAAAGTAAAAAGTAAAACGTAAAAAGTAAAAAGTAAAAAGTAAAAAGTAAAAAGTAAAAAGTAAAAAGTAAAAAGTAAAAAGTAAAAAGTAAAAAGTAAAAAGTAAAAAGTAAAAAGTAAAAAGTAAAAAGTAAAAAGTAAAAAGTAAAAAGTAAAAAGTAAAAAGTAAAAAGTAAAAAGTAAAAAGTAAAAAGTAAAAAGTAAAAAGTAAAAAGTAAAAAGTAAAAAGTAAAAAGTAAAAAGTAAAAAGTAAAAAGTAAAAAGTAAAAAGTAAAAAGTAAAAAGTAAAAAGTAAAAAGTAAAAAGTAAAAAGTAAAAAGTAAAAAGTAAAAAGTAAAAAGTAAAAAGTAAAAAGTAAAAAGTAAAAAGTAAAAAGTAAAAAGTAAAAAGTAAAAAGTAAAAAGTAAAAAGTAAAAAGTAAAAAGTAAAAAGTAAAAAGTAAAAAGTAAAAAGTAAAAAGTAAAAAGTAAAAAGTAAAAAGTAAAAAGTAAAAAGTAAAAAGTAAAAAGTAAAAAGTAAAAAGTAAAAAGTAAAAAGTAAAAAGTAAAAAGTAAAAAGTAAAAAGTAAAAAGTAAAAAGTAAAAAGTAAAAAGTAAAAAGTAAAAAGTAAAAAGTAAAAAGTAAAAAGTAAAAAGTAAAAAGTAAAAAGTAAAAAGTAAAAAGTAAAAAGTAAAAAGTAAAAAGTAAAAAGTAAAAAGTAAAAAGTAAAAAGTAAAAAGTAAAAAGTAAAAAGTAAAAAGTAAAAAGTAAAAAGTAAAAAGTAAAAAGTAAAAAGTAAAAAGTAAAAAGTAAAAAGTAAAAAGTAAAAAGTAAAAAGTAAAAAGTAAAAAGTAAAAAGTAAAAAAGAAAAAAGTAAAAAATTAAAAAGTAAAAATTAAAAATGAAAAAACAAGAAGCAATAAGTAAAAAGTTTAAAGCACAAAATAAAAACTTAAAGGTGAAATGTTAAAAGTAAAATGTAGAGATTAAAAAGCAATAATATAAAAGTAAATAGTAAAAAGAAAAAAATAAAAGGAAAAACATGAAGAGGTAAAAAGGTAAAAATAAAAAGTAAGAAGTACAAATTCTAAAGTAAAAAGTAAAAAATAAAAAGTAAGAAATAAATGATAAAGAGTAAAAAGTAAAAAACATAAATTCAACAGTACAAAGTACAAAGTAAAAATTGAAAAAAACTTAAAAGCAGAAGGTAAAAAAGTAAAAAAAAATAAAAATTAAAAAAAAAAAAAAAATACAGCGAAAAAATAGAAAGGTTCGAAGAACTAAGAATAAAGTATAGTACAGACGGATAGTAAATTGCTAAAAAATGACAAGTTAAATAATTTTTTAAAAGATTTACAATAACAAGAAAATAGTTTGAATAAAACGCCAATAAATAAAATCACGAAAATAAGATAAAAGCTCTTTAAACATATAAAAAACTCAAATAATATAGTAAAAGTTACTTTCAAATTAAAAAAAAAAAAAAAATTCAAACAAAAGATTAAAGTAAAGCAGAATATGAAAAGGCAAAAAGATGATGACTGTTAATTTTGTGTGTTGTAAAAATAAACTAATCGACAAAACGGCAAGCAGCACCCACAAAAAAAAAATTAAAAAAGAAATAATTGCGTAGTTATTTTATTTTTGTGTAAGAGGAACCATAATCTTGACATTGTCAACTTTCGTTCATAATTTTGCAAACTTTCACACTCAGACACATAAAGCGGCTTCAACACGCACTGTTGATGCGCTTAATTCTTATCAATGCTTATCAGCAAAAAATACACACTTTGGTGTGGTTGTTGTTGTTGTTGTTGTTTGTGCTTGATATTGAAAAGTTAAATTTCAAACGTGCAAAAATTAGGCGACCTCATTTCGTGACTAGGAGCAAAACTCAAGGCCAAATAAAAACAAAAAAGAGATACAGATATAAAGTTTTTTAATACAATGTACAAGTATTTTATAAACAACTGATTAATTTTTGTGCTTTCAACAAATTTTTGTTTTTATTAATAAGGAAAATATTAAGCTTTCCTTTTTTAAATACATATATATATAGCTTAAAATTTATATCTGAATTGTTAATTAATAAGTTAAAACTGACGGCAAAACAAGATGAAAAATGCAAACACTTCAATACAACAGTAGTGGTTATTTTTCCTATCAAAAATCTTCTAATTTTACTTTAAAGCTTGCTCATAACAGCTCTATATTTTTTTTTTTTATATTTCAGCAGAATTGAAAATATTTAAATAGTAAAATTTGACCATTAACTCAGACTCAAGAACTTATTAAATATATTTGTGTTGGTAAGCAATAATAGCTTAAGTTTAATTTTGATGTTTTGAGAAATCGTGCTCTAAAAACTTTCAATCGTCATATAAGTTCTATGAAAGCTATCTTGGTTTTTGTGTCATACCTTTGGCTTAGATCACGCTAGAAGCTGCAGATTTTTTTTTTGTTTTAAGATATATACAAGGGAAGATTTTACTGAATTTTACACTGATTTTTATATTATATTTTTGGATCAAAGTCTTGTTTTTGTACGTTTGTTTTTTGTCAGATTTAAGTTTAAAATGAAAATTTTTATTTATTTATTTATTAAATTTTAAAATCAAAATAAAAACATTAAATTAAAATTAAATAAAAACTAAAAATTAAATGTTGAACAAGCAATCCGAGTGAGTCGTCGTATTTATTGATACCTACAAAACAATTTTTTTTTCAGTGCTGAGAGCGAGACTCGACTACCACAAGCACAAAATTACAGAAAGTATAATAGTACCTATTAGTGTGCCCAACACTGATTTAAGGCAGAGGTCGCCAAGCTCTATACTAGCACATCTTATGAATGTATTAAAACTTTTTTAAAGCTTTCCGAACCAGCCATTTAGAAAGCAAACTGCAATCGTACTTGAGAACAAGCTTAATATAAACTGCAGATTTTAAGCTTTTCTTAATATCACTTTTAACAAGCTTGCTTAGAAGTGAGATCCCAATAAAATCTCCATAGTACTTGAGAAACGCTTGATATAAATAACTGAATTTAAAGTATGCTTAATAAACAGTTATAATAACAATTGCACGAAAAAGCTTGCCTTGAGTAATATTATCACGAAGGTACCGTTTCAATTTTTTTACAAATGCTGCAATAGTCTTTTTCAATAGTTTCTCAAGATTTTTTCAATCTTAAGGGTTATGTGGTTAAGCTTGTTATAATATTATTCTAAAGCATTTTGGCCTGTTGGGTTGTAATGTAAAATTAAAAGACATGCTATTGAAAACAACAAAACGAATGAACACAGCCCCGCTGCTCATGAAATTTTTACGAACACTAAAGCAGATGATCAATCATAGGTGAGTGAATGCATACACAAAGAGCTTTGAAGTACAAAAACACGACTGCCCGCAAAAATGTATTCGTACTATATAAGTGCTTGCTCTGCAAAAAAGCTTTCAGTCTGCAGGCAGTCTTCAATCAGTTATGGTAACGTCGCTTTGACCGCTAGATACACACAAAAAAAAAAAGTGGTGTTAGTACTAAGAAGCGACGCTTAATTTTTTACCCGAGTTTACGTCAAATATTTCCAAAACGCAGCGCTACTTCATATAAAAAAATCATTGTTGTTATAGTTTCCAAGTAAGTAATAAACCGATTTTATTAACATATATTTTGTTTTTTTAGGTAAATTTTTTCTTTAATTTTTTTTTTTAAAACAAAAAAAAAATGTTCATGAAATTTATAAATAGAACTATACATATAAAATAAAGCAATAAATTACTTGTTTATTTTAGGCCTTGAAAATTTATTCTTTCTTATTGTACATAAAGCTTTCAGAAAGCCTCAAATGCTTTCACGTTCAGTTTGTTTCAGTAAAAACCCAACGGACCGGCATGTTACCAGCTTCCTCCAGGAGCAAAATGTCAGCACTTATTTTTGGTATTGTACAAACCTCTTGGAGAGCTTTTAGAAATGGTCACAAGAAAGAAATGCACAAAAGAAAAGAAGGACAAAGTAAAAGAAAGTGTGATATGCAAATAATCAGATATTTAATACATATGCGCATGGCAAGAAGTAGTTAATAGTTAAGTATTTTTGGTGTTAAAATAATTTTTATTACAGCATTTTATATACTTATCTATAAAAAAACTATTAAAATAGAATTGTTTCGAAAGTGGAAACCATTTTTTTTTTTTTAGTTATTATTTCAGGTAAAATGTAGATTTACGCTGATGCATTCAACTGAACTGCTGACCCAAAGCTTTCCAATGGAGGCCTTTTGAAGCACTATCGATAATTGCAAATTCGAACTCTTATTTGAATGAAATCAAAAATCTTTCTTCTTTTCTCTGCAGCTCTCTTTCTGAGCCAATCAAAAGTATGCAACGTACTACTGACCCAAAGCTTTCCAAGCGAGGTATTTTAAAGCAATTCAAAGTAAGCTAAGCTAATGAGCATTTTTTTCCTATGACCTGTAATGTTTGAATTACAATGGTGTGTCAAACGTGGAGTCAGCGCTTTTACCTGACTTGTAAGTACTCAAAAAGGCCTTTTAGAGTGCTTTTTTCCCCGCTGGGAATACTTTGACGTTACACATATATGCAAGCGTTTTAAGTTGTGTGCGTTTGAACATCACTGATTTGAAATACTAAGCTTATAAAAGCTTTTATAAATGCTTTGTTTATCTCAAATAAGAAGCTTTTAAAGGGTGATTTTTTAAGAGCTTGATAACTTTTTTTTTAAAAAAAACGCATAAAATTTGCAAAATCTCATCGGTTCTTTATTTGAAACGTTAGATTGGTCCATGACATTTACTTTTTGAAGATAATTTCATTTAAATGTTGACCGCGGCTGCGTCTTAGGTGGTCCATTCGGAAAGTCCAATTTTGGGCAACTTTTTCGAGCATTTCGGCCGGAATAGCCCGAATTTCTTCGGAAATGTTGTCTTCCAAAGCTGGAATAGTTGCTGGCTTATTTCTGTAGACTTTAGACTTGACGTAGCCCCATAAAAAATAGTCTAAAGGCGTCAAATCGCATGATCTTGGTGGCCAACTTACCGGTCCATTTCTTGAGATTAATTGTTCTCCGAAGTTTTCCCTCAAAATGGCCATAGAATCGCGAGCTGTGTGGCATGTAGCGCCATCTTGTTGAAACCACATGTCAACCAAGTTCAGTTCTTCCATTTTTGGCAACAAAAAGTTGGCCATTTTGAGGGAAAACTTCGGAGAACAATTAATCTCAAGAAATGGACCGGTAAGTTGGCCACCAAGATCATGCGATTTGACGCCTTTAGACTATTTTTTGTGGGGCTACGTCAAGTCTAAAGTCTACAGAAATAAGCCAGCAACTATTCCAGCTTTGGAAGACAACATTTCCGAAGAAATTCGGGCTATTCCGGCCGAAATGCTCGAAAAAGTTGCCCAAAATTGGACTTTCCGAATGGACCACCTAAGACGCAGCCGCGGTCAACATTTAAATGAAATTATCTTCAAAAAGTAAATGTCATGGACCAATCTAACGTTTCAAATAAAGAACCGATGAGATTTTGCAAATTTTATGCGTTTTTTTTAAAAAAAAAGTTATCAAGCTCTTAAAAAATCACCCTTTATAAACTTGTAAGAACTATTCAATAATTTTTTTCTATAATATTTAAACTTTAAAAATCCTTATTTAACTTTTTTCTTAAGTATACAATATTCATTCAAAGTGCTTTCATTTAAAGTGCATTTAAAAAGCTTTTAGAGCTGCTTAATTGATATCAATTAAGGAGCTTTCACAATTTTCAAAAGCAATTAAGAAAATCTTTTGATAGACTTAAGACTTTTTCAAGCTCGTCAAATTCTTTAATCAGTAAAAGCTTTATTTTTCTCTTTTTACTTTTAATAATTGTTTTGAAATCTTAAAGTTGGCCTTTTCCAATTTGTTCTAGAATCTCAATTCTAAAATAACAAGCTTTTAACTTTTTTTTATAATTTTCAAGCATATTTTTATGAACAAAATCTTACAAGCTAGAAAATGGACAGATAAAAGCTTCGATATTTCTTTATAATATTCATTGGAAATGCAAAGTGTGTATTCAAATTTATGTTAATTTAATAAATGTCTGTCCTTAACATAGATATCTGTAAAGATCTTTAAAATAATATTAAAAAAACTTCTCGAGAAGCTTGTTAAGCTAAGTGAAGAATATGAATTAACAGTGGATTTTAGCTGCTTTAAAAAGTTTTTATTTAAGCTCATTTAAAGCACTTAAAGCTCAGTTGCTTACAACTTGTAGTTATTCCTAATACCGTGGTTATGCTAGGCAAACCTGTTTGGTGAGCTTTTTTTTTATTCGTGTTTTGAGCATAAAATGAAAAAGAAGCTTTTCTCTTTTATGCGTAATAAAATTAAAAATAATCTTTTCTCTTTTATGCTCCAACCACTAACAACAAAAAAGCTCACCAAACATATTTGCCTAGCATAACCGCGGCATTAGGAATAAATACCAGTTGTAAGCAACTGAGCTTTTAGTGTTCAAAAAAATAAGCTTTTCTCTTTCATGCGTAAAACACTAATACCGTGGTTATGCTAGACAAACATGCTTGGTGAGCTTTTTTTGCTGTTAGTGTTTTACGCATAAAATACGAAATAAGCTTTCTGGTATATGCGTAAACATGTTTGTCTAGCATAACCACAACATAACAAACAAACGCTATTTTATCTAAAATATTGCAGGAAAGCTTTTAATTGCTAACTTTTTTATAAAATTCTCAGATTCAATATTCAGAAATCTTTTAATGGTTAGTTAAGCTTTAGAGGAACTCTTTCTTTAACTAGAAATTAAAAAAAACCTAAGCACTTTTAATAGTCATCAAATATAGAGCTTTTATAAAAAAATATTCCTTAGCCTATATCTCAGCTATTAAGAGCTATTAAATTAGAAAAAGGCTTAATAATCAACTCAATTCTCTTTCAGCTTCTTTCCCTTTCGACATTGCTCTTACAGCTTTTATGAATCTTAAAATTAAGCTTGTTAAATTTCACTTTGAATAATTAATAAATACAAATTTTCTAATACGTCACAAAAATTAACACAGCGAATTCCTGAAATCCACTAATACACACTTCTCATAAAGTTTTTATAAAATAGACACTACCCAGAAGAAAATGTAACAACTTGCAATGCTTGATCAAAGCCTGTTTATTCCTTGAAAACAGCCCTGTTTTTTCATACAAGTGTTCAGACCCCTTCAGACCTAAAATTTGATATTACTTTTTTAATCTTTCAAAATTAAAAAAACTTCATCAAATTTCATGTTAAGATCTGTTGATAAGAAACGTAAGCAACTCATAGCTTTGTTGCTTACTTAAACAATCAACATGTTTAGGTTACTCAAAATGTTGCTAAACACTAACACAAGCTGCAGAGTTTAAAATGTTTCATTATGAAAAAAAAAAAAACTTAACAAGAGTGCCAGCGTAACTAGTTTAGTTAGTCATGAATTGAATATCTCAAAACACTCTAAATTTTTCCAAGCTTTTGCTCTAGCTCATTCTATTTATCTCGCTCTTCATCGCTCATTCAAAATGTCTCTCGCAATTTTTAACACTTTTTCAGCAAGTTTTCAGCTTATTTTTCTCATCTCACTGTTAATAAAATTTATCTAATTACCAATTTATCACTTAAGCTTTTTGCTCGCTGCTATAATTTGTTACCGTGCTCTCCGTCTTTCCCTCTCTCACTCTCTCTCTCTCTCTCTCTCTCTCTCTCTCTATTTCTCTCTTGCTCTTGCATGCTCTTTCGCTCGTATATGCTTTGCTTTGTTCAACGCTGAATTTTCAGCTTGGCGGCAATGACAGTGTAGCGTTCGCTTAGTAGGTCAACAAAATTCCGGCCAATGGCCTTTCGCTTTCGTTGTGTCTGTGCTGCGTTCATACGTGCAGCAATTCATATACATATGTGTGTGTGTGTTTGGCTGTTAGTGCTTCTGTTGGTGGCGTAATAGCGCAACTCATGCACCGCAATAAAATTTACGGAAGGGGAACTGCGACGTCGGCAGTGAGGCGTGAGTGTTGTTTTTTTTTCTACACCACTTTTTCTATAGCTGACTCTATTAATTATATTTTTTATGATTCTACGTTATGCTTTTCTTTGATTAATATGTATTGTGCGAGTGTGAATGTGTGTTAGAGTTTGAGTATGCATGTGTGTGTGTGTGTGCATTTTTAAATGTATGCGCATATTAATTATTTTTATGAAATGCTTTCGAAATATTGCTTGAGCAATGAATACACAAACTCAACTTAACATTTTTTGTTGACTGGCAAATGAGTGGAAAAGCTTTCAACTCAAAAGCTTTGTTTTTTTAAACGAAATGCTGCGACTGTTAATATGTGTGTATTTATACATATTTGTTTTATTATTATTATTATTATTTTATTTGATGATTCATTATTTTATTTAATTGCATTTTATGCTCTGACACTTGCTTGCCTTTATGTTTATAAACATTGTTGCCAGCTTTGAATGCGTATAAGACACAAAAAACTTAATACACACTCGATTTACCCGAAAAGTAAATGTGAATATAAAGTGAATTTTCTTCTCACTTCATAAGAAAAGAAGAGGAGTATGTATATAATAAAGAATGAAAAGAATAAAAAGTCGTTTTAAACAGATATTTTTATTTTGATTAAGAACCAACATAATACAAGTTTTCTTTAAAAAACAAATACTTTTTATTTTAACATAAGTATTATATTCGCTTAAATAAGAGTGAAGATTATATTGTAAGAAATGCATACCAAAACTATCACTCTCACTGCAAAACTGCAGCACTGCTTTAACCCAATGTGCACAAAAACGGAAGCGGATCCGTTTCGAACCCGTTACGAGTCCTTCGCTTTCTCGTGTTTCGACGAACCCGTTTGAAACCCATTACGAATCTGTTAAAAAAAAAAACCGTTACAGCGTTGACATAAAAGCCAGTCTTAAATTTGATAACAAATCTTTTATTTTATTTCCAGTGGATTAGGGATACGAAATAGAATTGTGTACTTATTTTTAGTTTAAATAAAATTTTTTATATCATTAGGCACGTGGTCCTTCAAATCGAATAAGACAGAATTTTTAAATAATTATTATAAGTTACATTTAAAAATAAAAGACTAATTAAGTTAAATATTTTTTTCTAATATATTTTTAAATACATATTTTACTAATAACATAATAATTACTATGAATTACTGGGAACAAATTTAAATAAAAAAATAAAAATTTGCATTTAGCATAAATCCGTTTTGAAGACGTACTATTTAAAAAAAAAAAACGAGTCCATCGCAAATTCGCATTATTTAGAAAAAACGAGTTGGTCTCGAATTCGCGTTACTTTGAAAAAAGGAATCCATTTCGAATGCGTATATGAAGTTCGTTCTGAGTTCGAGACGGATCCGAAAAAATTAAAAAAGCGAATCGCGTTTTTGAGAGGATTATCATACGAAAACGGGTTCGTGACGGATCCGAAACGCAATCCGTTTCGGATAAAATGTACGAAGAAGTGAGTCGCCGGTCACACTGGGAAAACAGTGATGTTCACACTCACACTACGAGTACTACAATTTTCGATATTTGTGCTTGTGTTAACAGCGCTCTCGCTCTCAGCACTGCCAAAAAAACTGTTCTGCATACAATAATTATTTTGACTCGTTTTTTCTTCATTCTATTGTCAGAATCTTTTGAAAATGAACAGTAATTTTTTAAATATTCTGCAAACTGAAGCATACAAATCATAGAAAAGAAATGAACAAAAAATTGAGCAGCGTAGACCTCACCACTTGAAGTCTCAGCTCCAACTAAATGAGAGAACTTGTGATCGTGCACGTGCTTCGACTCTTGAATCAAGCATTGAGTCTCACTCCGCATGGGACTGCATGAACATTACTGCTCTAAAGCAGGCCTGGGCATTCTAACGCAGTCACATTTTATTTTGTCTTGATAGTACTGGTGCGCTCTCAAGTCGCGCACACTGAGCTCATACAATTTGCAGCGCAAAGCGACATAAGTCATCACAGCATCACCCATGGTAGAATAAGAGAAGGTAGATGCATTTCGGATAGGCAGACTGCCATAACTGTCAAAACGAATTTGATAGCTCATATAAAATCTGAAAACGATGAGAAAGCTTTAATTGGAAAAATGTAAACAAAAAAGTGATTTTTATTGATTTTGACAATTTTGGCTATGAGAAAGAGTCCGAAATGATATACCTTCTTTTATTCTACCATGGCATCACCGTCAGCGAATGACTAAATTATATTCTCTTGTGTTGTGAGCTTTGTGTACATGTGAAAAGTTACGCTCAGAGAGCGATCAGTGAGCTATGGAGCATCCAGGCCATGCCTGAATTATAAGGTAGGCTCCAGTTGGAGTAAAAAGGAAGCTTTATGTCAAAATCGGCTAGTCGAATTTTAGTTTTCTTATTGTTGTTGTTGCTTGTATCATTTGACGTTAAGCGTTCTCACAGCTTTATTGTTGCAAAACTTGTTGTTTGAGCAGCCATTTAAATGTGAGCCTACCTTATAATTGTATCATGACCCAGGCCTGTTCTAAAAGCTTTCAACTTGCTTACAGTGTTGTTCAAAGAATTATCACACGCAGCATACATTTTAAGAAAACTTGTATATGCTTATGTCTTAATTGATTTATTTAAAGTTTATTGTTACGGAAAAATCAAAAATTTACTATTCTTAAAAACAAATAGTTGAGTTAAGTTTGGAAGTAATTTTGAAATTTTTTTCAATGTATGTATATGGGTAAATTTAAAAAGAAAATATGGGCAGGACAGATAAATTTTTAAATTTGCTCATCTATAAAAGGGGATTAACGCGGTACAACGGCTGTACAATAGAGTGACCCCCAAACAATTTTTTTTTTCGAAATGTTTTAGTTTCAATAAAAATAATTGTTCCATTTGACCTCAAACTAAACATCTTGAATTTTGAAGTCGATTAGTGTCGATATGCGGATCGTGTTGCCATCTCTATTATTTTTTATTTTTGCAAATCCTTATAATTTTGAAATTCTGACAACAGATTTGTTTTCGAATCTGATATCACAGTTTTAAAATTCAAGATGGTGGATAGGGCTGTCACCTTAATTTTTACCGCACAGCTGCCACCTAATAAAAGGTATTTTTATGAGTCTTAAACATCATATAACCATATAACAGTTCGCATATAACAGTCGCTGATTTTGAATCCGATGTCAGAATTTTAAAATTCAAAATGGCGGATAGGCATAGGGTTGTTATCCGAATCCGTTCCCAGAATTTAAGGTTTTTATTTTGAAATTTTTTTAGATTAGGAGAAACTGAAAAATAAAAATGTAATATTAAATTAAGGGCCTCCGGAAGTAGTTCGAAAAAAACGAGACACTTTTTTAAAATTTTGTTTTTGAAGCTGTATTTTATTTTAGACCAACATTTTTTGTACATTATTAAAGTATAACAATTCAAGTCTTATTCCTGGCATTTTGTTCCAAAAACATTCGTCGATAAGGAGAAAAGTGCAATTTCGCGATAGACCTTAAATTTGCGGTGAATAAGGTGATACTGGTTCATCTGAAAAAAATAAAAAATATCACCCAAGATCTCTTTACGAAACCGAAAAGATATTTTTTCAAAGAACCAGTTAACAGATATCCTGCTTACCGCAAACTTAAGGTCTTTCGAGGCATTGCAAGGTAGAAAAACCCTAGTGACGAATATTTATGGCATTCCTAAAATGTCAGGAATAAATCTTAAATAGTTATACTTTAATAATGTCAAAAAATTTTGGTCTAAAATAAAATACAACCTCAAAAAAAAAAAAAAAATTAAAAAAGTGTCTTTTTTAAATCCCGGAGGTAGAGCTTTGCAAGAACATAATATTTTCATTAGTTCGTTCGTTCGCACAATTTTTTCTACGAATTTCGATTTTCTACGAACGAACGAACGAACGAAAAACTATTTTCTACGAACGAACGAAGGAACAACTATTTTCTAGGAACGAACGATCGAACATAATAACAAAATTGTCGAAAATAGTTAATATCGGCCTCTTAAAATTTGTTGCGAACACACCTATCTGCCACCCTTATTTGGGTCCCCATACAAAAAATACAAAAACTGTCGAAAATATTTTATATCGGCCGTAGCTGAACTCCTAGAGGAGTCAAATATATGAGTTGGTCCTATTATTTTTAGCTTTTCAACATTTCTTCGCAACACTCCTACCCCCTATCTGCCATCCTTCTTTGGGTCCCCATACAAAAAACACAAAAACTATCGAAAATAGGTTATATCGGACGTAGCTGAACTCCTAGAGGGGTCAAATATATGCACTGGTCCTAATATTTTTTGCCCCTCAACATTTCTTTTGAACACACCTAACAGCTATCTGCCACACTTTCTTTGGGTCCCCATACAAAAACATAAAAACTGTTGAAAATAGTTTATATCGGCCGTAGCTGAACTCCTATATTATTTTTAGCTTTTCAACATTTCTTCCCAACACACCTATTCCGTATCTGCTACCCATCTTTGGGTCCCCATAAAAAAAAAAACAAAAACTGTTGAAAATAGCTTATAGCGGCCGTAGAAGAACTCCTAGAGGGATCAAATATATGAGTTGGTCCTATTATTTTTTGACCTTCAACATTTCTTCGGAACACACCTAACCCCTATCTGCTACCCATCTTTGGGTCCCCATACAAAAAAAAAAAAAAAACTGTCGAAAATAGTTAATATCGGCCGTAGCTGGACTCCTAGAGGGGTCAAATATGTGAGTTGGTCCTATTATTTTTAGGCTCTTAACATATCTTTCCCACACACCTACCTCATATCTGCCATCCTTCTTTGGGTCTCCATACAAAAAACATAAAAACTGTCGAAAATAGTTTATATCGGCCGTAGCTGAACTCCTAGAGGGGTCAAATATATGAACTGGTCCTATTATTTTTTGCCTTTCAACATTTTTTCCAAACACACCTAATCCCTATCTGCTACCCTTCTCTGGGTCCCTATACAAAAAAATCATAAAGTATCGAAAATAGTTTATATTGGGCATAGCTGAACTCCTAGAGGGGTCACATATATGAGCTGGTCCTACTATTTTTAGGCTGTTAACATATCTTCCCAACACACCTACCCCCTATCTGCCACCATTCTTTGGGTCCTTATAAAAAAAAAAAAACCTTAATTGTGAAAAATTTTATATCGACCGTAGCTGGACTCCTAGAGTGATCAAATATATGAGCTGTCCCATTATTTTTAGCCTTTCAACATTTCTTCCCAACTCACCTACCCTCTATCTGCCACCCTTCTTTGGGTCCCCATACAAAAAACACAAAAACTGTCGAAAATAGTTTATATCGGCCATAGCTGGACTTCTGGAGGGGTCAAATATATGAGCTGGTCCTTTTATTTTTCACCCTTAAAAATTTCTCTCGAACACACCCACCCCGTATTTGCCACCTTTCTTTGAGTCCTCATACAAAAAACATCTATTTTATACGAACGAACGAACGAACGTTCATGAAAGGCTCTGCCCGGAGGCCCTTACGCAACTGAAAATTTTTTTCTTATAATTAAAAAGCTTAGAATTTATTAAAATTTATTAAAGCTAAATTTATTTTTGCTCACAAACTTACGGCTGACACATTTCTTATTTATTTATTAGTCGCATGAAAAAAATTTTTTAATAGCCCGCCTCCTAAGAGAAGGCAAAACAAAAAAACAAAATCCTGGCTACGCCAATGCACCTAACAAAATATATTTTTAAGAGTTTCTAACCTCTTTTAACAGTTTGAGGTGGTTGCTGATTTCGAATTTGATGTCAGAATTTTAATTTGTTAAATGTCAGAATTTGATGTTTTTTGTATTTTTGCGAATTCTTGCAATTTTGAAATTCTGACATATTAATTTCTGACAAAATTATGTAATTTTGATATGCTGAATGTATTTGGATTGCGCAACCCATTTTTACCTAATGTTCGTCCCAGCACTGATTTCGTAAAAAACAAGTTAGTTGGCAGCCCTATGCACGATTTTGAATTTTTAAAATTTTGACATCAGATTCGAAATTAGCGATCCCTTAAATATGTTTGATAATGTTAAAAATTCTTAAAAATAAATTTTTTTCGTTGGCAACCCTTTTATAAAAAAGTACATAATTTTTTAATTTCTGACAATGGATTAGGACTCACCGACCCATTTTTACCTAGTGTTTACCCCAGCACAGAATTCGTTAAAATAAAAAAAAAACTAGTTGGCAATCCTATCCGGCAACTTGAATTTTAGAATTCTGACATCAGATTCGAGATCAGAGACTCTCTAAAATTCTTAGAAAATGTTTAAAACTTCTAAAAAACATATTATTAGCTGGCAGCCCTGTGGTTAAAATTTAGGTGGCAATTCTTTTCGCTATCTTGAATTTAAAATGGTCCAGCTGCCAATTCCAATTTGGTGATGCTGATTGACTTTTTGCTGGGTATCTGCGGACGTATTAAATGAATTCTTAGACACTTCTATCGATATTGTTCTGTCTTCAACATCACTTGTTTTTCTCGCAGGGGCTTTCCTTTTAACATATGCGGCAGTTTTATGTTTTTGGTAATGTTGTATTGCATTATATACAATTTTTCTGCTAGCGTCCTATATCGTCTGCAATTTCATTTATAGTTCGTCCATTATTTTTCATATTTATTTCAATTTTATTAAGTCTGGAGCGCATGACGACTTTTGACCCACCTAATAAAATTTTCTAATTCACTGTTGCTTCAAATAAAATATCAAAAACTCAACAAACCGTGTTTTGATAAAAACTTAATTTATTTTACACAAAATCAATTAAAGTTATTAAATCTAAGCAACATGTGCCAATTATATGACCAGTAAACTTCAATGATTACACCGAACTCTTTTTAAGCAAAACTAAACGCGTGACTTTAAACGGTTTTTTCCTTGTAATGCAAGACTAAGTTCACAAAGTTCAAAAATATAACTACAAATTTGTGCTGCATTGAATCTAGTGATATTAATATTGTGGCAAAATAACCGAATACAAATTGTGCCAATTCTTTGTCCAGCACTGTATAATCTTATGTTCTTAGAATTTTTGAGAGAACAGCTCATTTTCCAGTTGCTTAAATTATTTCGCTGACTTATGTATACGGAATTTATAACGCTTTTTCAAAAGTTTTAAAAATTTTAAACTATAGAGACGGGATAACTTTACAAAAACGAAAATAATTGCCTGATTTTGCTTTATACTATTTTTAGCCACATTTCGAGCGTGCTCGAAACTATTCATAAATTGAATTTATACACATTTTTTACTTTTAATTTTTTAATAGCCGCTACTCACAACAGCACATTTTATATTCATGCAAAATTTATGCAATCTGGCTACGCTATTCCTAACCTATGCCACGTTGCTATTTATTGCGCATGCATGTATATGTAAGCCAATGAATGCTTTTCAAGTAACAGTATTTCAAGTAATACGTACAGCAGACGCTAAGTTTGTGCAAAAATTTATTGAAAAAAAAAAGAATATTAGTTTTTGCGAACAACGATGAATCGGCGAAGACCTCGCGCTTCGTTGGCGGTCTCGGTCGATAAGGTAGCAGCGCCGCATGTTAAGCTATCAACAGCGACAGGCAGGCGCCACATGAATGAGGTATAGCGCAAATAGCTGAGTGTGTGTGTGTGCGTGTATATTAAATATACATTATATGCATTTGCGTGTTTTAGTATTGGTGTTGCAGCAATTGACGCTGCAGTGCAAGTAATACAGGAAATGAAAATAATACCTATAAAATGCATAGATTGGCAGTGAGTTTAACAGGCAGCATGTTTGACTTAATAAAATACAAGCAAAGCAGTGCAACATAATTTTTTGTATGAATTAACCAATAATATTCATAGTTCAAGTTAATAAAAAGCAGCTATAAGAGTAAATTCCAGCTTTATAAATGAAAAAAGAAAAATATATGGGGGCGTATGAGTGACCTGTAATTAAATAAAATTTTATATATACTTAAGGCGGTCTTCTCATTCAAAACCCGTTTTTTGGACCCTTTTTAAAAAAATTCTTATTTGAAAACGCAAAGAATAATTGAAAACTTTTTTTATTTATTGTATTACAAAAGGTTCAAAGTAAATAAAAATATTTTTTTTGCCTCGATACGTGGGCTGTTCAAAAAGTAATGAGACTTCAAAGTTGGTGGTGAAAAAAAAGGTGTCGTCACGGCGGCCACGATTCCGGGTCTCCGGAGCGTCTGAAATGAAAAAAAAAACGGGGTTATAATCAGTATAGATGTAATTCTCGGGTGAACCTCAAGCTTAATTTTGTGATTTTTTTTTGACAAAATGGCGGCCATTCAAAAAAAAATTTCAATTTCGGGTTTTTTTTTGTAGTTTAGTGTAAAAAAAATAGTAAAAACTTTTTTAAAATTCTGGTCGAGGTTCACCCGAGAATGGTGACAATTCTGCGTCGATTCCATTTTGTTTCATGAAAATCGGTTCAGTTGAACTGGAGATATCATGGCCGCCAGTTCGAAAAACGTGGGTTCGAGATAAACGCGTTTAAAGTTTGAAGTAATTTTTTTGGGAAAAAAAAAAAAAAATCAAAAATGTTTAAATGCAGTTTTAAAGAGCTGACAATTTTTACTTACAAATATTAGTCGGCGATGCCAGCTCCATACAGGCCACCTTCCTCTTTTTCGTAGAAACTGCTTTCTGCTGCCCTCTCTGCTCTGCGAGCCGTTCTGCCAGCTTTTGATGATGCCGCAGCTCGAGTCTCTGATCGGTTCAATCTGTCTTCATTGCGAGATAGTGCGTATTCGTATGCGTTTTTGCCAATCGCAATACCCATCAAACCCATAATTTTAAGTATGGGTATAAAACCGTCGTTGAAGAGGCACGTTGCAATGAAATTGGCCACTTCGATGGTGCGTGCGCCTGAGTTGATGTGTTTGGGCGAAAGTGACCAAAGAACAGAATTGTAGGACTCATTGGAATTCTGAGTTTCAGATCCAAGGCATCTTTCAAGCAAATTATCTGCCGACAGCGCTTCGTAAGCTGGTTTTATTACCTCCATCACCTTCTTGTCCATCAGACCTTGCTTCACAAAAAAGGCTGTATCTTCTAAAGTATTTCGAATTTCTAAAAATCCTTTTAGGGGCATATTCACAACTACCCAAGCTATAAATAAATGCAAAAAAGTTGAAAAAAAAAAGTTGCTCAATGAGAAGACCCCCTTAAATCAGGGCAGATTTTTGCTTGCAAATGCAGCTTTATAGCATTAAAGGCTTGAAAAATCTCTGCATTTGCTATATTTTATATATTTTAAAGCACACTATTCATTGCTATGAAATTTTTCTTTACACAAGAACTACAAAAAAAATACAACACAACAAAATTGCAGCATTGATGCATAAAACTTGAAGTTAAACTTCTTTAGTATAATTCATTTAATTTTTAGTATTCATTTACCGAATTATTAAGTTTTTGCATTCAAAGTTTTTAACCGTGGCGTATGATTGTTAATTAATTAGATCTCGTATATTATTTGTTGCTCATACGTCGTGTTGCTCCAAAAATATTGCTTGCTAAAACAAACGTGCATTTTTTCTGCACTGTTTTTATTTCAATTTGCAGCTACATTTATTTCGTGTGGCGGTAGTGGCGTAGTGGTTAGAGTGTGTGGCCCATACGCCAGAGAACCCTGATTCGATTCCCACCTGACACAGAAAGTTTTTTTTTCAAATTTGATAAAGTTTTCTGTTTGGCCGTCACCTCTCTGCAGACAATGGCAAACCTCAGGGAGTTAAAAGTGCCATGAAAAGCTTCTTGAGAACATAAGCCGTTCGGAGTCGGCATAAAACTTGTAGGACCAGTTCTCGATCATTTGTGTTCAAACATTCACAACACACACAACACAATTGGGAATAAGAAGCTCGGTCAAAGTCCTTTCAAGGGCTGAAATCGCCATTTCTTTTTTTTTTACTACATTTATTTCTGTAACTTATATATATAAATGGCAAATAATCCGTCAGATATAGCAAAAATAGCAGTTTGAATTTTTTTTGCTAAATACAGTACAGTCTCTCTCAAACCAACTCTTGATGTACGCAACTCCTCGATTATTGCAACACTCAAAATATTTAAGTTATTAATAATAATAAATATTAATAAATAATTAAAATTCGGAACCAAAATTTTGTAAGCTCTAAATGATGTGCCACATGCATAGATCGATCTTTGAAATGGGAACTCTTAAGGCGCTTTGAAAATTGTTTGGTAGAGAGCAAAACTATAGATTCACGATATCATCACGCTTTTAGCGATATCATCACGCTGTTAGCGTAACAGAAATTATTGCTGCACAGCTTTTCCTTTCAGGGACTACCTAGTATCGACCAAACCGAAGATTGAAGCCATTACCGAGTCGAGTACCGATTACCAGGCCGATTGCAAAACTATTACCGAACCAATTACCAATTACCAACCAATTACTGAAAAAATTACCCATTACCGAAGCGATTACCAACAAATTACAAATTACCGAAATGATAACCAACCGATTAGTGAACCAATTACCGATCACCAAAGCGATTACCAACCGATTACCAATTATCGAAGTGATTACCAACCGAATACCAGTTACCGAAGCGATTACCAGTTACCAAAGCGATTACCAGTCGATTACCGATTACCAACAGATAACCAAACCAATTACCGACTATAAAAGTGATTACCAAGCGATTACTGAACGAGTTACCGATTATCAAAGCAATTACCAACCGATTACCGAAGCGATTTCCAACCGATTATCGATTACCGAAGCGATTACAACCGATTACCAGTTACCGAAGCGATTAACAACCGATTACCGAACCAATTACCGATAACTGGAGCGACTACCGAATTAATTATTAATTACCGAAGCAATTACCAACCGATAACCGAACCAATTACCAAATACCGAAGATATTACCAACCGATTACCGAACCAATTACCGATTACCGAAGCGATTACCGACAGATTACTGAACCAATTACCGATTACCGAAGCGATTACCAACCGATTACCGATTACCGAAGCGATTTCTAACAGATTACCAGTAACCGAAGCGATTACCAAATCATTACCGATCCAATTACCGATTACCGAAGCTACCGATTACCAACTACCAAAGCGGTTATCAACCGATTACCGAAGAGATTATCAACCAATGACCAACCCATTACCGTTTACCAAAGCAATTACCAACCGATTACCAATTACAGAAGCGTTTACGAACCGATTATTGAAGTGATTACCAACCGATTACCGAGCCACTTACCGTTTACCCAACCAAAGTAATTGTGTTACATATATATTATAGATAAACATTAAAAAATAGCAGTTTATACCATATTATAACGCATAAATTTACTCCTATATTACTTGAATTGTCGAATATTCTTTATCAAAAACAGAACCTAGGAGAAAAAAAAGTCTTTGATTATAATAAAGCTAATTTCCTAGCTATGAGCAACTATTTTGAATCTTTTGATTGGGATTCATTAATCTCAGGACTTGATCTCCTCAATTGTGCTTATAATAAGTTTCTGTTGGTTCTTAAAGAGGCAACGGTCCAATTTATACCAACTAAACTTCTTAAAAATAACAACAATCCTCCATGGTTCAATAATAGACTTAGTAATCTCTAAAATAAAAAGAACAAAGCCTACAAGCAATTCTGACAGTCGAATTGCGACACACATCTAAAATCTAAATGCTTGCTTTGCCAACTTAATTTTGATATCCTTAATAAATTTCTTTATCAATCTTATTTACAATCAACTGAAGAAAGTCTAAAAAGCAAGAGCAAACTTTTCAGGACTTTTATTAGCACTCAAAGAAAGACTAATGGTCTTCCCACCTTAATGCAGTATTTAGATAACTCCGCTGAGGATCCAAGAACAACTTGTAACTTTTTTTCAGAATTTCTAAAATCGGCTTATTCAAAAATAATAATAATTTAAACTTTGCCAGTTCCTTAACTCCTGCCGTCATTTGCGATTTGGGATGCATTGGCATTAATATCTTTGATGTCCAAGTAGCCCTTATTAAAATCGCAGGTAAACCTACCGAAGGTGCTGATGAGATTGCATCTATTTTGTCAAAAATTGTGCATAGTCACTATCGTATCCGTTATACTCCATCTTCAGCAAATCGCTGTCATATGGTGTTTTTCTTGATACTTGCAAAATTTCTCATATTATCCCTATATATAAGTCTGGCCCCAAGCAAGATGTTCGTAATTATAGACCGTAATTATAGAAAAATTTCATATATACCAATATTGTTCAAAAAAATTGGTTCATGATAAAATCTATCCTTGTTTTTCTAATCTGACTCTATCTGACTGTCAACATGGTTTTTCAAAATCTTCACTGATTTTGTTAAAGCTTTTGATAAAGTTCATCATGCATCCTTAATTTATAAGCTGGGCTGTTTACGTTTCCGTGGCAAGTGCATACAATGACTTGAATCATACTTATCCAATCGTATACAATTTGCAAAAGTAAATGACCTGTTGTTCTGTCCTATTGAATTATCACCCGGTGTCCCCCAGGGAAGCCATCTTGGTTCATTAATGTTTCTGTTATTTATTAATGATCTTCCCCTGGTTGTTAAAAACTCTCAATGTTTGTTATTTGCAGATGACGTTTAACTGTTTCGCTCTGTCAATTCATATGTCGATTGTAGCTTGTTGCAGACCGATAATCTACCTATATGTATCGGTACCAGAAAACTGCAACGAGTCTATGATTCGAACGAATAACTATAAATCATTCATCCAAAAACCGAATGCGAGTGCGTGCGATTGCGTACAAAAACCACCACCTCCACGCGAAGCATCCTCATAACAGCGATGAGCGACGAGTGCCGCCGCTTTTACTCATCGCTCATAAGAATGCCGCTCAATGATACCAATGATTCTAGAGTCATTTAGGGAAATCGCATGCAGTATTTTATTATACATATAATATATAAATTTATTATTATATACATATAATACTAGCGGACTCGGTAAATGTATAAAAATAAATCTCAAATAGTATTAAAAAAATATTTATATGCATTTACTTAATAAAAAGAAATTTGATTATTGATAGAAATTAGTGAAAAATTTGTAAAATATTATTGAAAAAAACAAAAAATTATAAAAATTTATGGAAATATTTTTTAAGAATTATTAAAGTATTGAATAAAATTGTTTCAAAATTAATGAAAAACTATCAAGATCATTTCAAATATTATTAAACAAATAATAATTAAAAACTTCCTTCAAAAGTTCCTAAAATTAATCAAAAACTATAAAGATCATTTCAAATATTATTAAAAAAATAATAATTAAAAAATTCCTTCGAAAGTTCCTAAAAAATATATTTTTTTTTTAATTGTTTTGGTTTAATTGTTTGCTTGGTTTGGTTTTACAAATACAAATTTTTTTTATCATGAACTTTGTCATTGCGCTTATGAGAAAGCAAAACCACTTATAAAAAACATCAACACAATCTACAAAAAAAAAAAAATTCAAGTAGCAGCACCACAAGCCGCTGTTGACGATCATCTAATTTTGATAACAAATGCACACAGGATTTTTTTTTTTGTTTTTTTATTTTCATTGCCAAAAGTTACGATGCGCATTTGCTCTTTTGTAAAATTTCGTGATCTGCACTGGTTTAAGGTGGGACAAGACATTCGCGGCAGAGAAAACAGGCCTTTTTTTAAAAATTCATAACTCTGTCAAAAACAAACATTTTTCCAAAAAAATTTTTTTTTTTATTATTGTATAGAATTGAACAAATTGCAAGAAAAAAATTCAAAAAAATATATTTTTCACTCCAACATGGCTTTATAGAGCTCCAAACTGGCGGCAGAGAAAAAAACAGGGCCTCGTGGTGGCAGCGCTGGGAGTTGCAAAAATTGTCCGATCTGGAAAAAAAATGACTTTTTTAAATCTTAACAAAATTGGTTATCGTATGACATGAGCTTTTTTGAAATTTTTTTAAATTTTTTTTCAATTTTTGGTGATGTTCCAAATTTGAAAGTGTGTTTTTTCGAAAAAAATATTGACTTTAAAAATTCATAAAAAATCGAAAAAAAATGTAAAAAAAAAAGCTCGTGTCATACGATAGCGAATCAAGTTTAAAAAAATACAAAAAAAGAAATTTCGTCAAAAAATTAACCCACTAGTGCCGCAACCATTACGAAAAACATGGTTTCGAGATAAACGCGTTCAAAGTTTGTGAACAAAGAAAAAAAGTTTACCTTCAATCTGCCATGCCTGCTTCGTACGGTATGCCTTCGGTATCTTGTGTTGTGCTGTTTCTTATAATTTTTTGCAATCGTTTAGCAATTCGGGCTTCACCCTTCACCTTTCAAGTAGGTACGAAATAACAACCACCAAAAGTCAGGTAGCAAGTAAATCATGTATATACCAGCTGCCGTACGTAGTAAGGGAAAAAATTAAAAATGCGCTCTCACTAATCCGGCTGTAACTTTTGAACCCGTAGGAGTTTTTCCATGAAATTTTTTTCTCAGAATCTTAAGAATATTTACTAAAATACAAAATTATTAAGAAAAAGATTGATTTCAAAAAACTGCCAATGTCATGTAACCCCTTAAGCCATTCTAAAGGAGTGCTTATAGCAGGCCTCTTTAAAGCAGGGAGAGCGGAGAGCCTGGAAAATTTGGCCATTTTATATAAAAAAGTATATGGGCTTGGATATGAGCGTAGAAGAACTACGAAATCTAGAAGAAGCCCTGCTAGTACCGCTTCGAAGCCCTGATTTGCCCACTGGGATTGATTAAAAACAATACAATAAAAGACGGAACAAATAATAGACAATATACAAGCATAAAGTAAGTTTGCTACAATTTAATTCTTTGAACTAGCGATCCCCAACTTAGAGCTGGTTATTTATCTTAATCAACACGTAAAACACAAAACAAAAGTAAAACAGGGAAAACACACGCCAATACTGAAGTGCACGCAAATCATTCAATGACTCTATGTAGAGTCATTGAGGTTGCTTAGAATCATATGCTTGGAATTCAACAGTCTTTCTAATGAGCGATGAGTAAAAGCAGCGGCACTCATCGCTCATCGCTGTTATGAGAATGCTTTGCGTGGAAGTGGTTGTTGTTGTGCGCAACCGCACGCATTCGCACTCAGTTTTTTATTTCACGATTTAGAATCGTGATTTAGAAACGTAAAAAAACGATTTGCTGCAGGTCTCTGATCGGTACATATCATGTGCATATCAAAATGTCAGTCTTTTTCTCTGTATAGGACCAACTCGCCACTATTTTGTGCATATAAAATTAACAATCATAGCCTTGAAAGGGTTGCTATCAAGAAAGATCTGGGTAGTATTGTCTTTGATCGTCGTCTAACTTTTAAAGATCTTGGTTTCTTAAAGAGAAATTCTAAATCAAGAAAGATCTGGGTAGTATTGTCTTTGATCGTTATCTAACTTTAAAAGATCTTGGTTTCTTAAAGAGAAATTCTAAAGATTTGTGTCCATACACACTCAAAGCCCTTTTTGTCAGTCTTGTTAGAGCCCATTTAGAATACTGCTGTATTATCTGGAACCCATCCTATACTAGTCATTCACTTAGATTAGAAAGAGTCAAAAAATTATTTACCAAATTCTTGTTTCACAGGTTGAATTGGCAAATTAGTTTACCTTCCTACAAGACAAGTGCCTTGTTTAGCCTTTACTCTCTTGAATATCGCCGTATAATGTTTTCTTTTGTGTTTGTTGGAGAAGTCATTCATAATCATATCCAATGCCCCAATAGATTTACTCTTACCAACTTTGACTTCTCCTCTTAAAAATCTACGCGTACCTTTTCACTTCCGTTGTAATACTACTCGGAGCAACTTTGCCCGTCAGAAACCTTTAGCGCATTGTTTAAGTCTAACTTATTTAATGTTAGACATAATTGATTTATTTCGTAATTGTTCCAAGTATTGTTTCAAAGTAAATCTTCTGTTGGCTTTAAACGAAGTTTGGGTACTTGAACGTTTTTAGTTCAATATTTATACTCGTATAGGCATAGACTATAATTCTATTTTTATTTTTTTTTGCATATGCACTATAATTATTTTGAAATTGTTATGTTTATTAAAAAAAAATTGTTATGAAATTGTTAATTGTTATGTTTTAGTCTGTAAGAGCTATGTGCTCTGGTTGATGATAATAATAATAATAAATTGAAAAAAAAACGTTAAAATAGTAGAACGCTTCTTATTAACCGACTCTAGCTACTTCAGAAACTCATAACAGTTATGTTATTTCATAGCTTTAAGTTTTCACTGCGGTCGGCAGTCCCCCACTGCTTACGTTTTTTTTTTTTTTTAATCATAAATAAAGTTACATAAAAGTTTTATTTAATTTAAAAGAAATATATCGACAACTTTTTAATGTATTTCATATATAAAAATATCGAAAAATTATTAAAGGTCCTATGAATTATTTAATCAACAAATAAGTTTTATATTCTGATTTTTTTTTGTGTAGTTTTTTTGCTTTGTTTTTATTCAATTTATAGTTTGTTTTTATATTTTTGTCTCATTACTTGCTTTATTTCATCTGACAGCCAAGTTGAACACTTCATAACTGGGACAATAAACTGTAGCACATGCATTTGCATCACATCAAATAAGGCAGCAAAAAACGTTGTAAATGCAAAAAAAAAAAAAAAAAAACATGAAACAAAAACAAAGTCACTTGAAAAAACTATACGAGTGCCCTCCAACGGTACATGAACTCCATGGCGGGCAACTAGCTGCTGCCTACTTCCGCTTTGCTGTGCACACTTCCTTGCATTTTAAATGTGCGCCATTGCTGCTTTATGACGGAAAGCTTTTTCCTCATCTAGTTGTTTGCTTTTTTTTAGTTTTTTGTAGTCGCTCAATTGGCCTGAATTTTAACCCAAGGGAAATATTATTTTTTTTTTTCAGCAGAGACGTGAAAGGTATATTTAATATATTTTTATATAAATCAAAAAAAAAAAAAAGCTGGAAAGGTAAAAAGGAAGTGCACCTAACTTTTGTGATAACTTTACAGATTTTCAAGTTTTACGAAAAGTTTTCTTACCATGAAGTTAGACTTGGACATTATTTAATTTATCACTTACTGTAGTTTTAATATATAACAAATACTCTTTAAATTGCTTTACACTTAAAATAAAATACGCTTTTCATCAAATTCAAAACAATACTGCAAAAGCTTAATGAAAGCAAAGCAAAAAATCTAAAACAACAACAAGTAATACAACAACAATGGAAAATTAAGACAAACTGGAAGTGACTGACTGCACAAATTAACCCATATTTTTTGTTTTGTCTACCATTTTTCTGCAGCAAAGGATGTGCACAGCAAACATGAAGGCAAGGCAACAACAAAAGCTAGTTGAGATCCTGTCAACACTGACAACAATAATAACAACAACCACAACAACAACAACAACAATACTTTAATCACTACAGCTTGATTTGCTTTGCAGCATAATTTTCACAAGGACTGAAGAGTGGTTGCAAGAAGCAAAGTAAAAAGAAGCCAACAAAAAAGTATAAAACAGAATAATCTGTGTTAACAACAGGAATAACGCTGTTGACAGCAGCGTGTTAAAAAAAAAAAAAAAAAATAAAATCTTGAAAAAGTATAAAATTTTTCTTGAGAATATTTTGTAATTGTAGCTAACAACTAAGTACAACTTAGTACAACAATAACAACTTTAAGAAATATTTCGACTCTAAATAAAAATCTGATTATTATGATTTCACTAGTTTTGCTACAAGAAATACCCACCATTTATTGTATCGATTAATATTTCAAACAATATTTCAATGCAAGTTTAAACTCTTGATTACTTCAGCCGAGTTTAACTCATCCAAATTAGCCGTTTAAGCTCACTTTTGCTACGAATGTATTTCGATAATTCCAGTAGATCTAGTTTAAAAAACGTAGGCAGTGGGGGGAATGGCAACCGAAGTGAAAACTTAAAGCTATAAAATAACAGAGCTGTTATGAATTTTCGATGTAGCTAGAGTCGACAAATCAGACGCGTTCTACTTTTTTAACTCTTTTTTAATAATTTATGCGTTAATGGATGTATAAACTGATATTTTTTAATGTTTATATATAATATATTTGTAACACAATCACTTTGTTTGGATAATTGGTAATTGGCCCGGTAATCGCTTCGGTAATCGGTTGGTAATCGCTTTGGAAATCGGTAGTCGGTTGGTAATCGCTTCACTAATTAATAATGGGTTGGTAATAGCTTCGGTAATCGGCAATCGATTGATAATTGCTTCGGTAATCACTTCAGTAATCGATTAGTAATCGCTTCGGTAATTCGTAATCGGTTGGTTATCGCTTCGGTAATCGAGAATCAGTTAATAATCTCTTTGGTAATCGGTTGGTCATCGCTTCGCTAATTGGTAATCGCTTTATAATCGCTTCTGTAATCGGTTGGCAATCGTTCGGTAATCGAGAATCGGCTGCTAATCTCTTTGGTAATTGGTTGGTAATTGCTTTGGTAATCGGTTGGTAATTCGGTAATTGGTAATCGGTTAAAAATCGCTTCTGTAATCGATTTTTTATCGCGTCAGTAATAGGTAATCGGTTGGTAATCGCTTCTGTAATCGGTAATCGGTTGGATATCGCTTCGATAATCGAGAATAAGTCGGTAATCTCTTCAGTAATCGGTTGGTAATCGCATCGGTAATCGATTTGTAATCGCTTCGGCAGTTCGTAATCGGTGGGTTATCGCTTCGGTAATCGGTTGAAAATCGTTTCGGTAATCGGTTGGTAATCGGTTCGATAATTGGTAATTCCATGGTTATTGTGTCTGTTATTGGAAATCGTTTGGTAATCGCTCCGGCAATCGGTAGTCGGTTGATTATGGCTACGATAATCGGGAATGGGTTGGTAGTCGCATCAGTAATTGGTAATCGGTTCGGTAATCGGTTGATTTACGCTAAGGTAATAGGTTGGTAATCGCTTCGCTAATTGATAATCATTTTGTAATCGCTTCGGTAATCGGTTGGTAATCGCTTCGGTAGTTAAAAAAAAGCTCACCAAACGTGTTTGCCTAGCATAACCACTGCATAAGCAATACAACAGAAATGAACAGCCAAAAGCGTGATAATATCGCAAATTTATAGTTTTGTTCTCTGCAAAAAAGTGCTCAACGCGCCTAAAGAAGTTTACCCTTCAAAAATTGTTCTAATTTTTTTGACCGAACGTGGGAGTCAACTTTTAAAATGTTTCGTCATATCTTCAGTATTTAATCGCATACCCACCCCCTTCTCACCGCTCTAAAATTTTTGTTTTAGGCATATGCCAGAAAAAAAAAACGCGATAAAAGGCTATATTCGATACTTTTTGATTAACTTAATTCCAATTAAAAAATTTGTACATGTTGGGTGATGGTTGGGAGCTAGTTCACCTAATAGAAGAATATGTACAATGTGGTTTCGGAGAAATCGTGTCACTCGTTTTACTACTCATCTTTGTATCCTCATACAACGCTTTCTCTAGAAAAAAAAACACAAACAATTTTTTCGCAAATTTTTAAGGTTCTGTAACAAGGTGCAGAACCTTTGTTTATAATATATATATTTACACTTCGGAACCACCGAGCAAAAGATAAAAAGTTCAAAATAAGCAATTTTTTGTAAGTACCTAACAATAAAATAAATTGTTTAAAATTAAGAAAAAAAAGCTTTAAAAATCGGTTAAAATTAAGAATATCCATAAAAAATGCAATCACAAATAATGTTAAAAGCAAAGCAATAAAGCACTCAACCGCCAGCCAGGGCCACTTGAAAGTTGAGGTAAAAGCTTTTCCTTAACCCACTAAGCGTGCAACGAACCTTTTTTCTCCCCTTCCCCCTTCACACTCCACAACTAATGCGTGCACTGTGCTGCAGTGGGGGGGGGGGGTCGAGCATTTGGGGCGCTGCTGCTAGAACAGAGCAAATAATGCCAAAGAAGAGCGTGAACAGAGTCGACTACTCGTATATAAGGTGAACGTGGATGGGTGGCAAAAACTATTGCATAGAATACGAGTACATAGATGTTACTAAAAGGATTGAATCCAAATGGTGTGCATTGTTTTCAAGGATTTCAAGCGAGCCTTTGCTAAAGTTGCTGCTCTAAAGCAAGTCGTGTGGTGGGAATTGGAATGATTGTGCTGTTAGTAGGATGGGTCTGACCGCAGTAAAACTAGATGGCTAGTTAATGGCAGTTGCCGTTGGGACCAGCTACTTAAAAATGCATAAAGGTGTGCAAATTTTATTTTTTCCATTTCTCTTAAGAGTTCTTTTCACCTTAATGCTTAAGAAAAGAGTAACGCTTGTTCGTTCACATGTTTATAGCTATAAATAACATGTGAACTAAAACACATAGTTTCTTTGAATTTTAGTTTAACAAAGTTAAGTAAGGCGTACTTTTACAATATAAAAAAATTAAAATTCCTTTGTTATAGTTTTAATAAAATGGCTTTAAAATGAGCAAAATGGGTTGATATAGTATAAGTAAAACGATGGCCATACGTAAACAACTAGTAACTGACATTTTTTTCAAAAATACAATAAGTATGTCAAAAAATTCGACATTTCTTGCCGCATCTGAAGGTATAATTTTGATATTTTGTTAAAAAAATTTTGTACGAACACTTTCTTCGGACAATATGCAAAGACTGGATCAAATAATGGCCCAATTTACCATCTTACTTATTGATTTTTTTCCCCCCATTTTGATCGAAAATAATATCGATTCTCAAAAATTTCTTTTTCGATTTCTCAAAAATTTGTGTATAAAATTGTCTCGTTACATTCAAGTTAAATTTGTTTTACATTTTCATCTTATGGACTGTTAAATTTTTTTTGCTTCTCCTGTAAAATTTTTGTATTTTCAGCTACGAGGTATCAATCTATGACCATCGGAAACTAAAAGAAAAAAATAGCAATGTTCAGAAATATTTTGAATGTTTAATCTACTGACTTAAAAAATGTTGTAATACTGATCAAAATTGTTCGAATTTATTAAAATATTATTGCAGATTAAGTTATGAAACTGTAATACTATTTTATTTTTATTTTTAAAGGATAAAATCTATAGTTCCTTTTATGCACACGAAACAAGCTGATAAAAATTATATAAATTTATTAAAATATGATTAAAGATTAAAGAATGAAACTATAAAGTATTTTATCGATATTTTGAAAGGATAAAATCCATACCACACACCAAATAAGCTTTGAAGTATGCAGTATAAGCAATTTATTATAATGGAGTGGATATTTTCACCAGTACGTTTTTCATATTTAATAAAAATCTATTAAACTTTAATTTTGCATTGTTATTCTTTTTTTTTTTTACAACTTTTATAAATATGTTTAGGATTTCAATTTCATTTTCAAAATATTGCTCACACGGAATAAGCTGTGAGCCACTGTACATCGAAAGGAGACAACAAAAATATTTCTTCATCAGAGAGCATAAAAGGAAAGAGGGACAGAGAGATAAAGAGGAGGATTTGTAACGATGTTCATATTTGAATCCGAATATCTGACATTTTGTTAAAATTCTTCACGTCGGTTTTTACTCGAAATTTATGAAAAAACAATCCCAAATATCCCAGCTGTTATTTTGGAGCTAATTGAAAAAGTGAACTAGTTCATTTCTAGCGCAGTTCAAAGTAGCTCTGATAAAGTACAAAAGGCGTTCAGTGTAGAACAATTTATTTTACTTTTGTTTTGAAAAGAGTTGCTGAAAAAAATTTAATGGAATCTGATCACACGTTTTGGTAGAAAACGCGTTGTGGTAGTAAATGCGTTAAAGTTGCAAACGCGTTGGGTACGAAAACGCATTCTGGCTATTTATTAAAAGTAGCTGCGCACAAGACGGAATCGGACGGAATTGCTCTGTGAAAATATTAAAGTTTTAGTTCATAATATCAATAAAAAAATATTAATAAATTTATTCTTTAATAGATCTTGTGTATGGAAAAGATCGTACAAACCAGGCCTTTGCTCCAGTACACTAAATTTTTAACTTTTAAAATATTCACTTTAAAACTATGATAGTTAAAAAAGAACCACTTCTTAAGCTACTGCGTAAGCAACCAGTTAAAATATGTTACTAAT
The DNA here is from genome assembly GCA_914767935.1 of Coremacera marginata. Classification (NCBI taxonomy): domain Eukaryota; kingdom Metazoa; phylum Arthropoda; class Insecta; order Diptera; family Sciomyzidae; genus Coremacera; species Coremacera marginata. The sequence goes on from OU612046.1 coordinate 161,611,994, forward strand.
GCAACTAGTTCAAATATGGGGGAAAAGAAGTGTTTATGGGAACAATCGTCTTTTCCTATGATAGTAAACCACAAAAAGCTTCAGTTTGTTCAACGCTAAAGTTGTCAAATTGTAGTGAAACTAGTACTGGTTCTTTTCTGGACTAGTTCGGAACTATTTCAAGTTTGCTTTACTTTTCTGCTAGAATATAAAAGGCAAGCATAATGCTCCGTACTTAATATCGCTCAAACTGTATGCTTCTTCTAACATAAACTGTCCTGATAAAAATGTTCAGCCTGAAAGTATGCACAGAAAAATCGTTTGATATTTATCAGTGACATTCTTGCCCTTTATGTATTTGCATACTTTCAGGCTGAACATTTTTTCAGGTTACTATATTTTGTAAAAGCACTGTAATAATGTCAAAAAATAATTACAATTTGAGCGTTAATGCTTTCAACCCGACGGGCGGGACGGGCTTTTATACTAATCATTAATAGTATATAAAAAAAATACTTTTTAAATAATTTTTGTACGCCTGTAACTCATAAATTGGTGATGATTTTCTGATCATTGACATTGGCTAATTTATTTACAAAGTAGTCTTTTATATGCAGTTTTTTCTTAACAAACAGTTTGAAAAATGAAAAATTTCATATAATTATTTCTTGTCCAGGCCTTACCTGGTGCTTACAGTTTTGTCATGTATTGCAATTTTCGATATCATTTCAGACTGAGAATTCTTTATAATTGTCAATAAATTTACAATTGTAAATCACTAGAATAAGTCTCTAAATCTGTTTTTGAATTGACCATTTTAATAAAAACTTTAGCATGTTTCAATGTTAATTGAACTCAACGAAGATAGAAACAAAATATTTATATTTTTTGTCAACGGAGCTAAACGGATAGTTTTCAATCGAATGATGACATTCTTGACAGGTATGTGTGAATATGATTGTTCAACAATTTTTTTTTCTGGTAGACTGATTTTGTCATTAAATTTTATAACTTGAATAACTTTAATAACATAACTTTGAAATTGTATCATATCATGAATTTTGCGTATTCCATTCAAGGAAAAAATGTTTTTACAATTATTGAAAAATGTTTTTTATAAGTTTGACACTGCCAAACACTCCAATATATAAAGTTTGATAAAATTTACACAAAAAAAAAAAAAAAAATTTTTTTGCATTTGTCACATAATAAATTGAAAAATAAACAATTTGTTTGAATTGAAATATATAGAAAAATAAAATTGAAGGTAAGAAATTCTATTATATAAAAAGATTTTTTAAATTTGCAAATGAAAAACATTTTACTACAAAGATTATTTTTTTTTTTTTTTTGTTATGAACTCAATATAAAAACAATGTATTATCTTATTTATTTCATATAAGGTTTAATAATTTCATCCGGTAAAAACAATATTATTATAAAGGGTGGTTAAATTTGTAGGGCCGATGTTGATTTTGAATAAAACACAAATATTTAGGAAATTATTGTCATTTCTTTTTATTATGATAATATTGGTATGGTTCAATTATGTATGGAACAAAATATCGGCCAAATGGCCGCCGTTACCTCGGCGGCACACCTCCATCCGATGGTCCATATTTTCGATGACGCTGAGGCATAAGTCAGGTTCTATACCGTTAATGTGCCGAATTATCTCATCCTTTAGCTCTTGAATTGTTGCTGGCTTATCAACGTACACCTTTTATTTCAAATAACCCCAAAGAAAGAAGTCCAACGGTGTCAAATCACATGATCTTGGCAGCCAATTAACATCGCCAACACCTGAGATAACACGGCCATTGAATTAGTCGCGCAAAAGAGCCATTGTTTCGTTAGCTGTGTGGCAAGTGGCACCCTCCTCTTGAAACCACATATTGTCCACATTCATATCTTCCAATTCGGGCCATAAAAAGTTAGTTATCATCTCACGATAGCGAACAGCATTCACAGTAACTGCCTGACCGGCCTCATTTTGGAAAAAATACGGCCCGATAATGCCGCCAGCCCATAAACCTCACCAAACAGTCACTCTTTGTGGGTGCATTGGTTTTTCGACAATCACTCTTGGATTATCATTCGCCCAAATGCGGCAATTATGCTTATTGACGAATCCACTGAGGTGAAAATGTGCCTCATCACTGAAGATCATCCACTGTTGCCATTTCTTGAATGGTCAAGAGGCTTTAGTTCTTGAGTCAATTGCACCTTGCAAGCGTGTAAATGCAAGTCTTTATGCATAATGTTCATCAACAACGAGCGTGAGAGGTGCAATTGTTGGGTACGACGACGAGTTGAGGTGGATGGCTCTTCAGCCACACTATCGCAAACAGCAGCAATATTTTCTGCAGTACGAGCTGTACGAGCATGCACTGGTGTTTTCACATCTCCTACAGACCCGGTTTGCTCAAATTTTTGCACGATTTTTCCGATTGTACGTAGGGTGCCTTTTATATTTCGGGATTTGGCAACCCTGGTGTTGCAATCTGTCAACTGAAAGCTCTATCGCAAAGTTTGACATTTGTTGGCTTATACGTACTCAGAACGTTTTGACATACGAGAGCTATTTGTGTTGTTTATAGTAACTTAAAAGATTCATCTCGGTCTAAAAATGGAATTAAATCGTGAACATTTTCGTGCGATTATTTTTTACAACTTTCGACGTGAATTAACACAGCAACAGTGCATGGATGAACTTAATTCAATTTTTGGCGATGAAGCTCCATCAAGGACCAGTGTTTATCGATGGTATGGTGAATTCAATCGTGGTCGTAGTTCACTCAAGACGAACTTCGTGAAGGTCGTCCGAAATCAGCTGTTGTTCCGAAAACCATTGATGCTGTGCGCGAACTGATATTGCAAGATCGTCATGTTACCTATCGTGAGATTGAGGCAACCTTAGGCATAAGTGGGACCAGCATACATTCAATATTTCATAAACATTTGACTGTCAAAAAAATTTGTTCGCGTTGGATCCCACATAATTTGTCAATCGCTCAAAAAAAGGCTCGTGTCGATTGGTCGAAGGAAATGCTCAAAAAATACGATCGCGGTGCTTCGAAACACGTCTATGACATCGTGACAGGTGATGAATCGTGGATTTACGCGTATGAGCCCGAAAGTAAACAGCAGTCGACTGTATGGGTGTTTCAAGATGAGCCAAATCCAACAAAAGTTGTTCGCGCACGAAGCACTTCCAAGCAAATGGTCGCCTGTTTTTTCGGAAAATATGGACATGTCGCAACCGTACCACTAGAACAACGCAGAACAGTCAACTCTGAGTGGTACACAACCATTTGTTTGCCAGTTGTCTTCCAAGAAATTAGGAAAACCAACCGCCGAAGACGGATCACTCTTCACCACTCGTCATCCGCCGTATAGTCCTGACTTGGCACCGAATGACTTCTTTTTATTCCCAACCGTGAAGAATAAACTACGTGGACAACGATTTTCGACGCCCGAAGAATCGGTTGCGACATTCAGAATGCATGTTTTGGAGATACCTCAATCAGAGTGGCAAAAGTGCTTCGACAATTGGTTCAAACGCATGCAAAAGTGTATAGATCTTAATTTTAGAATATTTTGAAAAACAATAAAGTGATTTTCGATGATTATATTTGTTTTTGTTCTCTAATCCCGAAATATAAAAGGCACCCCTCGTACGCACATTTGGACGATTAAATTGACCGAAAAAATCACGAAGTGCACGATATGCATTTTGATTTGAACGCCCATTTTCATAATAAGCCCGAATAACTTTAAAGCGTTGCTCGATTGTTTATCTTTCCGTGGTTTAAATTGAGTTAGTCTGAAATTGAGAAATGTCAAATGAAATGCAAAAAAAACTTGACGTTTAGGTGTGGTTCACATTCAACATCGGCCCTTAAAATTTAACCACCCTTTAGTATTATTTTTTGTACGAATATTAAAGGAGTATTTATATAAAAGTTATGGTAAAAACTATTGTTTTAATACTAGTTTACAGCACGATTAAAAGAATAGGATATCATGTAAGTTTTTAAATGGTAAAAACTATTGAAAAACATTTTTTAAACTCACCATAAAATTAATAGTATTATAACTATATAAGTAATGGGAAGAAACGCATTGACGAATTTTAATGGTAAAAAAATACTATTGGTTATATTCGAAAACATATTGTTATTAAAGGATTTTTTTTTTCTGAGTGTGCGACTTGTATATTTCTGTTTCATGATATTTCTTTATGAAAGTTTTTGTTTTTGTTTTGGTTTTACCAATATTTTACAAAGTTTTGTGATGAAGTTAGGCCAGTAGATTATGTTATGCTCAGTGTTTTATTGTCAACAAAAGTGTTAAATGTGACTCAAGTTATTGGTTTTGTAATTTTTTTTTTCTTTCTTGATTTTTGAACTTTCAACTTGACTTTTGAGAGATTTTGTACTCTCAACTCTCATTTCTTGATTTGGAATACGGATTTCATAGAATTTGCTGATTATAGTCTCTGAAACGACAACCTAGCCTTAAACCTTCGAGGAATTATTTTATAAACAATGATTATTTGCCAGTTAAGAACTCTCTCGACCTCTGCATTCATCATATTACTAAAATCTTAGAATTAAAATTGTCGCTGCGGAAACCAAAACGTATCCATTGCTTTTGTAAAGCTGTATTTGACGGAAACGCGTAAAACTTTTAAAGTTCTTCTGACTTCTTCCAAATAAAACAATTTTTTTATTGCGCATCTCGTCTTTTGTGAATTTTTACTTGATACTAGCTCATACCCGGCGCGCTTCGCTGCGCTCAGCGCTGATCCCCTAAAAGAGAGCGTAGCTTTAGTGAAGCCATGCTTTTTACAACTTTATAGTAAGTTCCTACCGAGTTATTGATGTGTGACTTATTTCGAAAGCTATACCGAAAATTTTGGGTGCGGAAAAAGTACCACGCTCCTCTTTCAACACCCATTAAATGTTACCTGTGGAACGGCATGTGTAAATTGAGGTCGAATACTGAATTCCGAGGCTGTGCGACCTATAATTCCAAAACTGTTCGAAATCGAAAATTTTAGGTGTATTTAAGGTGCCTTTTACGATCGGCACCAGACTTCACAGGAACCCTCTCAACGCTTTGGTATAAAAATTGGCTTAGCGGTTTCGAAGTCTTTACGTCATATACACATAAACCCACATACGCATATACATTCGCATATACAGTCGCCTCACGCTATTTAGGAAAAAAAATTGTTCAGTCTCGTTCTTCAAAATAATCCATGGCTTATGTTATGATGATCCCCAAAATATTTCGACTAAAAATATTGGCTGGTATGGTAGTTAGAAAAAAACAAACGGTCAGAAACAAGAGTAATGAAAAAAATTTTGTATCAAAAAATCTTAAATTTTTTCCGTTGGACCAATGATAATGCGGATTTTTATGGATTGTTTTAACTTTTTTTATATTATTTTCACTAAAATTCAATCGAATCTTTTCCTATACTACTTTTAGTCAAATAAATTGTACAATGTAAAAAATGTGTAAATTTTTTTGTAATTTCATTTAATTTAGTTGTTCACTCTACACTATATTTTATCATCAAGAGATAATTTATTTGACTAAAAGTAACATGGCAAGTCAAAAATAAATTTAATTTGAATATTAGTGAAAATAATACAAACAAAAAGTTAAAAATTAATGAAAATCTGCATTATATCTGGTCCGACTGTAAAAATTTTAATTTATTGGTACAGATTGGAAGAACCACCGTTGTTATTTTTAACTACCGCACCAGTAAAAATTTTTATAAAAAACTCGATTTTTAGAGCATATTTCGAACCATTCCGTGGCATACTGGTTGAGGTGCGTGGCTTGTATGTTCAAACATTTCACAACACGCACAACACAATTGGTCATAAGAAGCTCGGTGAAAGTCCTTTCAAGGGCTGAAATTGGCCATTTCGTTTTGTTTTTTTTTTTTTGTGGGTGGTACAAGTGGGCGTGGCAAATTTTATATATTTATATATTTATATACACCTGCATATCAAGTGTTACTATCAAAGCGTGTACAACTCAGGAATAAGCATGATTTCGAAAAAGTGGGCGTATATATGTTGCGACCACGCCCATTTTTTAACAGTTGCTGACAGTGACCATTTGAACTAAATTACCAAATCTTAGTCTTCTGCGGCAAAAGCCATCTGATATAAAGCATTTTTACTTATTTGTGGGTGGAAAAAGTGGGCGTGACAACGTTTCTATTTACATAGTGACTGCCGCTTGGACCCATAGCACCTGCATACCAAGATTCACTATCAAACGTGTACAACTCAGGAATAAGCATGATTTCGAAAAAGTGGGCGTAGATATAGTGCGGCCATGACCATTTTTTGTACATTGGCCGACAGTAACCATACGAACTAAATTACCTAATCTTAGTCTTCTACGGCAAAAGCCGTCTAATATAAAGCATTTTTACTGATTTGTGGGCGGTAAAAGTGGGCATGACAACATTTATATTTACTTAGTGACTGCCACTTGGACCTATAGAACCTGCATACCAAGATTCACCATCAAAACGTGCACAACTCAGGAATAAGCATGATTTCGATAAAGTGGGCGTAGATATAGTGCGGGGCCATGCGCATTTTTTGTACATTGACCAAGAGTAATCATATAAACTAAATTATTAAATCTTAATCTTCTACGGCAAAAGCCGTCTGATATAAAGCATTTTTACTGATTTGTAAGCGGTTAAAGTGGGCGTGACAACGTTTTTATTTACATAGTGACTGCCACTTGTGTCCATTGTACCTGCATACCAAGATTCACTATCAAAACTTGAACATCTTAAGAATTAAAACGATTGCTGAAAAGTGGGCGTAGATATAGTGTGACCACGCCCATTTTTTGTACAGTCACCGGAAGTAACCATCTGCACAAAATTACCAAATTTTAGTTTTATATGATTAAAACCGTCTAATATATAGCATTTTTTTTTTTGGTTTGTGGGCGATAGAGCCAATTTGGGTTGTATATGAGGTACCACGCCCCCTTGTCCAACCAACACCAAACTTCACAGGAACCTTCCAGAATGTTTCTTCAGTATCCCTAAAAATTTCATAAAGTTTGGTGGTTTCGGTGGTTTTGGAATCTATACGTGATACACACACATATCCACATACCTACATACATACATTCATTTTTACATATATAGATTAATGGTTTTTTTTTATTTTAAATTCAAATTTTATTTAATTGTTTTACAATTTTTACCACCATGAATACACAAAATTCAAAGCAAAACAAACTTCAAACTCTATGTTGACGTCACAAAAACAGCAGATTTTATGAGCAAAAACTAATGAATCTGCTCAATATGTAAAATATTTTCATTGAATTATGTCTTTCGTTGCCACATAAGAATAGAACCCTTAGCGGAAGGCGCGGAAAAAATCGAAAACTATTTATTTTTTTGTCACACAGCACTTGTACAAAATTCTTCAGCCAAATTCCTAGACTAATAATATTTCTTATAGATCTATATCAAGATCGTTCCATTCAGATTGAAAAATAACGTGCATGGAAAAACATTGATAATTATTTTTTTTTTTTTTAACAGATTAGTGCAAAAAAAAATAAAAAAATTTATAGATTTCTCTATTATATGAAAATATGAATTAAAAATACATATTTTGCTTGAAGGTGATTACAAAATTTTCTATAACGTTTTATTACTAGCTTAATACTTTCACCGTTTTAAACACTCTTTTTCCCCATCATTCCGATTTAGTCGAAAAATTCCCAAAAACGGAAAAAACTCCCACCAACTGGCAGCTCTCCTTGCATTGCATATAAAATGGCAGCGAAAACTTTATAAAAATAGTTTTTCCCAACCGAGCAGACCGTGATGTGCAAACAAGCAAACAAGCCGAGTTAGCTTTATAAATGGTTTTCGACCCAGTTAAGGGTCATTGCTATGGTCTATGATCTACAGTGACGGCTATGGCTGCGATTACGCCACCTAACGGTTCCCCAACCACATTCACTGTCGAGCGCTGACTTTACTCGGTCGCTGCATTTTTGCCGTGTTGGCAGCTTATTTGTTTCATTTTTCTTTCTCATGCTATTATTTTTTGTTTTTTTATTTCATTCTAGCAAAACAAAAAAATCAAGTGAAAAGCACGCGTGGTACCATTAGGTTGGCATTCGTTAGGTGGTTGAGGCAAGAGAATGGGAGGGTGATGCAAAGCGCTGGCAGCGTGTCAAGCAACAACAAAGTGCTTTAGTTGTGCACTGAAAAAGCTCTTGAATTGCAGAGAAATGTCGTCGTGTGGGTGATGGGGATTTAATAAGTTTTCGGGTTGATGGGTGTTGCTTTGATGACGGAGTTGAAGGGGTGTTTAAGTTTGTCGTCAAGCACAGCAGTGTGTCGCGTCGCATGCACAAAGGGCTGATATTGTTGTTTTTGATGTTGTTGTTGCTGCTTTTGTTGCTGTTGAAGCATTAGTTACGTTCAAAACAAAACTATTTGCAGCTCTTGAAAAGCTTTCGTCATAGAAACATGCACGGTGGGTTAGTTTGGCAAAATAGCAGCAAAATTTTTTTAATTCTTAACTGGTACACTTGGTATGGGGAACCACGCTAAAAAAATAAAAGATTATATTTATCTCATTATTCCATCATTCATGCTCTTACGCTCAGTACATTTCAAGCTTTCTGGTGTGTGCATTAGACCGTATCAACTTGTATGGAAGAAAATTGAACCTATTTTTGACACCGGCTCAATCGTTTAGACATTTCAAAGACATTTTCGAAAAACATTTTTTTTTAAAGTCTCCGTGGTGCTACTTTTTTTTTTTTTTTGTAATATCTTCGGTGTTCCTTATCTGATTTTAAATTTATATATATGCGCGTGTTTGTTTATTTTTTGCAAATATTTCCTGATTTTTTTACCTAATATTATTTTTTTCTCGACTTATCACCCAATTTATCTTAGTTCCTACTATACAGGGTGTCCCGCAATTGAGTGCAACTATTTACGGAGCTGAAAGGTTATGTCGAGCTGTGCAAAAAATCATATAGAAGGGGGGTCTATTTTCACATTCTTAGGAGCTACAGGGTCAATTAATATTTCACGACTTTGGTTTACGTTATTGTTTCTAGCAGAAAAACTAACTTACTTACTAACTAACTTAAAATTGGTCTTAAAAAAAAATTTCATTTATTTCGCGAAATTCTGAGAAATTTGCACTCTGAAACTTGGTAGTTTCAACCGATTGATTTCATCCTCACACGATCACAGCTCGGTAACGGTTAAGTTGGTGGAGTTTATTGGTATATCCATGAAAAGATGATTTTATTGCCTTTAAAATGAGCTATCAAAATAAGGCCTACGTAAGTTAGTTTTTCTGCTAGAAACAATAACGTGAACCAAAGTCGTGAAATATTAATTAACCCTGTAGCTCCTAAGAATGTGAAAATAGACCCCCCCCCCCCTCCCATCCCATACGATTTTTTGTTCAGCTAGACATAACCTTTCAGCTCCGTAAATAGTTGCACTCAATTTCGGGACACCCTGTATAATGGAGATCAAAGCTCAGGAAAAATCATTAGAATCAAAAATAGATTTGTTGTTTAAGGCGTTCTTTGAAAAAAAAAGAATCATAAACTTGTTACTACATTTTTTGAGGTGCAGTGACAGATTTAAGGAAAAAGGCCCAGTGGGCAAAATTTATTCAGGGTCCCTCTCCCCCCCAAGAAAATTATGTTGTGTCAGGTGTTCCATGGAAAGTGAAAGATATATGTTCTAAGAATTTAATGATTATAAAAATGTTTTCATTTATTCATTGAGCATTATAAAATTTGTATTCTTTTTTACATCGAGAAAATTTACATATTTTTGAATCCTCTTCTCGCGGTTTCTTCTTTGCGAAAACTTCGATGGTTGCATTCTGATCAATTTGATTGGCAACTTGCTTTCGATGAAAAGTATGCTGAAATCGTCCAATGCTTCTGCACCACTCATTGTAGAACGTTGACGATCTTTGACTCTCTTCAATGAACTCATTGTTCATTCGACGCTGGCAGTGTTGACGAGAAGGGTCAAGAATAAACGCAATAAACTGCAGCACTCCGGGAAACTGCTGATCAAATTTTTTTCAACGATGAAGTTCAAATATTGCAATGGACTGTGCTTGGTAGAATCTTGTTCTTGTGAGAGATTTATATCCGCAAAACTGATTAACTCATACTTCAGGGCAGTTGTAAAAAAAGTTGGATATTTCTCCATCAAATTGCACACATTTTTTTTTTTAAATTCTCTTCCATGTTTTTGAAGGATTCAGGTTTGAGAAATCCGAAAAGTGAGCTTATCTCATCAAAACCTTTGGCCCTTTCTTGTTATTCACTGCACGTTCTGTCCAGAGCTTCAAAGTACCCAATGCGATGTTTCGTTGCCATATCCAGAGAACTGTCCTCTGCTTTCTTGCCTGGCATTTTTTTCGTTCGTCTTTGTCTAATGATCGGAAAATCTGGATTCTTCCATCCCATCTTCTCCCATTGAGATTTAGCTTTCGAAACGAAATAATCATACTTGCTCTTCTCACGCAAGTTTTGCAAGTTCTTCATTACATTTTTGAGACAATTTTGGGCCATTAAAAGATCAACTTATTTTTTCTGTAATTGCACTTCAGCAATGTCAATGAATGATAGGACTGAATACCACCATGTCAGGTTTAGTAAAAATAGCCAATTGTTCGCCGAAAGTAGAGAATCTCTCCAGTAGACTCTTCTCTCGATGTTTCTCGTTCTAAAAAGTTGACAACACAGTCAAGATTTTGGATAATTGCTTCTACTGCTTTCAGCCCTGCAGACCAACGAGTATCACTCAAGCCTTTGATGTGGAGTCTTCGTTTCTGTGACAGCGCTTCGCTTTCGATATCTTCCAATGGCACAGCACACTGTTCATCTTGTGTCTCTCTTCGACAGTCAGAGTTGGTCTCAAAAGTTCTAGAAGTTGGATGCCCAAAGATTTTGTATTTTGAGACAGATTTTTGCTTTCTTCCAAAAGGTTTTCCCATCGCCGATGAGACTAACTGATTGATTACAAAAGTTATTTGATTTTATATTTAATTTACGATAGTTATCAAGCATTGCAATTATTCTGATAACGGGGGGCCCCCGAATGAAAATTAAACTTGTGCTGTCCACAAAGGACTCACCGAAACATTTCAACAAAAAATAAAAAAAAAAGAAATCGAAGGTGTAAATTTCAACAAGAGGGGCCCTGAAAGCTTTTCGTCGGGGGAGCCCAGTGGGCAAGCGCACTTTTGCCCACCTGTTAAATCCGTCACTGTTGAGGTGTATCAGTAAATAGTTAATTTTAAAAATTTCTTGTAATAAGCTTAAATATCATTTTTCATACAATTAAAAGGGGGAGGGGGGAAGGATACTTCTGTAAAATTTAAATTAAACAAAATCTTTGATGTTTTTTCTAATTAACTTCAGAATTTTAAGTAATTTTTACTTAATTTTACTCCTTATTTATCTGAATAAAATAAGATAGATTGTCTTAAAAGAACCGTCTGAAAAAAAAGGGAACAAAATCATTTCTTACAAATACGAGGGCAATTTGAGAAGTTAGTGACTTTTTAAATTTGCCACGTATTAGCTTTATATGCAACTCTGGCTCTGTCAACTACCATCTGTTAATAGACTACTGTCAAAATTTTGAGCAAGCTGTGAACAAAGTGAATTTTGTGTGTTCATTAAGTTGTTCATCAAGTATGTTCATTGCCTAAAAAAAGCATTATCGAAACCAAAGAAAGGCTTGATAAATACTATGAAGACTCTGCACTATCAATATCAATGGTTAAGAAGTGGCTTCCACTGAATTCCGTTGTGATCGTAACAGCACAAGGGACGCCGAACATTCAGGTCGCTCAAAAGAGGTCGTCGCTCCAGGAAACGTCGATAAAATCCATGGAATGCTATTGGATCATCGAACAATGAAGGCGTGTGAGATGACTTTCGGCATCTCAATTGAGCGGGTACATCACATTTTACGTGAATATTTGGACATGAAAAAGCTATCCGAGCAATGGGTGCCACGATTGGCACACACTCGACCATAAGCGCAGCCGTGTGACCACTTTAGAAGAGTGTTCGGCGATGTTCAACAGCAATCCGAAGGAGCTTTTGCTTCTTCATATATGGATACATCACAGCACACCAAAGAAACCAGTGTGGGTCGACAGATTTTTGTGATGCATGCGGAGGTTAAAACTATCAACGACGTATATTATTCACAAATTTGACATTGACTTGAAGTAAAAACGACCGCATTTGGCGAAGAAAAAAATGTGCTCTTTCATCATGACAACGCCCCGGTGCATAAATTGGGCTATGAACTGCTACCTCATCGACCATATTCTCCAGATTTAGTCCCCTGCACCTCTTTTAGTATTTCCAAACCTGAATATATGGTACACCAGCAACTGATTTGGGTCGACTGAAGAGGACATCACTGAAACAAACGCCTATTTTAAGGACCTTGATAAAACCTATTATTTGGAAGGAATAAAAACAAAAAATTGTAAAAATGCTGGACTAATTGCAACTATCTAAAAGCAGACTATGTTGAGAAATAAAGCTTGTCCACGAAATAACTTTAACATACTTAAATAACAAAAAATATAGAAGGTGGCCACGAAAAATTGCGCAGTTTTGAATATGCCGTACTTCTATTATAAGTGATTTAGTTGTGATTCAATTTAAAACCTATAAAATCAAAATGACGACCAGAGAAGAAAAAACTCGTAGAAAAATTATTGCGCAGTATTTTGAGAATCCAGTTGCTTCGTATGCTTCTATAGCATGCATCAGCCAATGTTTCAAGGGCAACTGCTAGAAATGTTATACTTAAATTCAAGAAGGAACAGTCAACATGCCGGAAAAAAGGCACTGGCCGCAAAAAAGGGTTTGTGGATAAAGCTAAGGCCTGCTAAGGTAAAAGCTTCTTTGATAAAAAATTCCTACCAATCTCTCAGAGATTTGGCCCAAAAATTCAGAATATCAAAGTCACTTGTTGCCAAAATAAAATCGCACTATAAACTAAAAAAATTTGTCGTCCAAAAAGTTTTAAAACGTAACTCCGAGGTGAGTTACGTGCGAAAACTTGAGCTCGAAAGCTATTGGACAAATATCTTTCCCATTTTCAAGGATGCGTTTTAATGGACGTAAAAGAATATTTCAAGCAACTCCCGTATAAAAGTTACTACACCGCATACCTAAAGGTAGGTGTAAAGAAAAAATTTGAACACAAGTGGATGGAAAAGTATGGCAAAATATGTACATGTGGCCAATTCACTCGACCTTATATCGCAACTGGCAAAAAAACAACCAAATTTACATAAAAGAATGTTTGAAAAAGCGACTTCTGCCATTGTATAAGGACCATAACATTCCTTCTTTGTTTTGGCTGGCTTTGGCAACCGTTTATTACGCAAACAACATCAAAGAGTTCTATCAAAGAAACAAGATATAATATGTTGATAAAAAACACAATCCTCCAAATTGTCCTGAACTCCGCCCCATCGAAAGGTTTTGGGCAATAATGAAAAGAAACCTTCTTAAGTATCTGAAGAGAGCCAGGAATAGACGTGATTTTCTACACAAGTGGAATAATATGGCCAGGAAAGTCGAAAGAACCTGTGTGCAAAATTTGATGAGAGGCTTAAAGAGAAAAGTAAGTATCTTTTGTTAGAAATCGGATTCAAGACTAAAGTTTTTACTTTTTATCTGTATTCTTAACCTATATGAAGTAATAAATTGCAACAAATAAATTAATTGTGTGTTTTATTTAAGAAAAATTCGCAATCTAAAGTGTAAAAATTATTTCGTGAACAAGCCTTAAAACGCTTTTTTGCCAAAAAAAAAATTGAATCTTTTATTCAAAAAATCAAATGTTCTCCTAGATCATATTATTCAGGCATCAACTGTGACTTGAGTTCCATTAAATAAAGAAAATATGAGTGCGAAAACTTTACATGAGAGAACTTTCCATGAAATGAAAATAGAACATTGAAATGAAAAAAAATGTCTGTATTAGGTGTAAAAGGTGCACCTGCATAACATCCTTTTATACCCACTTCAAATATTTAGTATAAGTTGGAGAAAATAGCTTTTTATATTAAATACATCTCACTTTCTCTTGCTACATCTCTTCTATAGTAAATTGAAAATATTTCTAATATTTAATCTGAATATTAATATTCTAATATGCTCAAAAGACGACAAATTTTTTCAAACGGAAGTGATCATTAAAAAAAAAAGAATGTTATACATTACATAAACTATAATTGCACCTTTGCTGTCAAACTCTTTCTGTCCATTTCAAAAGCACTTCGGTAAGCTTTTGCAAACAAGATTTATGTAAAAATGTACTTTTTCACTTCGGTAAGCTTTTCCAAAAAAAATTTATGTAAAAATGTAATTTTTAGTATTCGAGATATATTTCACAATTATATTTTTATAAATTGATAATTTTGATGATTCGATTAAATCGGTTGAACGCAAATCAACAAATTATTTTTATCGATAATTTTCGTTTAATCCATAAATTTTCATTTAGTGCATCTTTATCTATCTCGAAACGAACAGTTTCTTTCTTGCATCAAAACTAAATAATAAATATGAGCATACAAAAAATATTGTTGCTAGTTTCTATGACAAACGAAACTGCTCGTTTCGAGATACACAAAGATGTTCTTGCAAAATTATTTTACATCGATTTTTGATCGATTTTGCTGATATAGATTTTGATTTAGCAATTTGTCAATAATTTCTAAGTTTGTCGATTGATAAAATCGTTTGATAGTTGAGTTAAAAAATTTCAAAGCAATCTCACAATTATTCTTACCTCATAAAAAAGTAATGCTGATCGGTGCATTGACAGCAGGCTAAACTTTTTTTTCTCTTAATTTTGTATTTTTTACTGTTCATAAATAGTATTCCGATAGTTTTTGATAGTTTTTCTACGTAAATTTTTTCCAAATGGGCAGCACAACTGTAACGAAATAGAAACAAAAAAAGTAATAATATTAATATTTAGTAAAATATTACAAAAATTTTAATTTACAATATATATATAAATTATTAACTATTTCATTTATATTAACAAATTATTATTTGACATTTATATTTACAAAGTATTATTTACATTTACAAATGTAAGCCTCAAATAATAGTCGAAAATGTGTGTTTACATGTTTAAGTTCGTTCACATATCTATGCATTATAAAAACTAACTCCCATCACTAGCTACACTGCTGCCATCTACATCTCGGGCAACGCAACTTTTGCTTTAAAAAGCACTGTAATACTTTTTAATGCAGCGCTTCTCAAAACAAAACACAAGTTTTTGGCGCGCTTTTTTCAATTTGTTTTGTTGTGATTCGTTTTCCTGCTTAACGCTGTGCAAACACGTTCGAATATGATGAGTGTGAAAGAGATGCAGACATGCAGGAACAAAATCAAGCAAAGTGCAACGACTGATAAAACAGTCGACGAACGAACGAGCACCAGCTTGTTCGATGCGGAAGCGAAAAAATTCACTTTCAATATTGAGAGAGGGAGAGAGAGCGAGATTAAATAAATATTAAACGCTATAAGAGCGTAGAATGTAAGAGTAAAGTATCTACGTGAGCTGGCAAAAGAGCGTGGTGAAAGAGTAAACATTTGAAAGAGTTTTTCATGTTCTCTTAAAAGTGCTCTTTATAACTTAAGCGTACTCTTTAAGTATTAAACATGTTTATTTTTATTTTGGCGCTCTTCTCTACTTGCTTTGTTTCCTGGTCGTTGCGTTTATTGAGCGATTTTGCGTTGTTTTTGTTGTTTATTGTTGTTTGTTGTTGTACTTGCATTTCTGTGCAGTTGCAGGAATAGTTTCGTTTGTGTGCGTGTGTGTGTGTGTGTGCATGTTTGTGTGATGCAAGGCTTGTATTTTGTGTGCCAATCGGATTCATTAACCCCAGCCGACAACAACAATTAAAGCCAACAAACAATAACAACAACTTAAAGGGTCAACAAAGTACAGCGCTGTGCAGCACTCTGTTGCGTTGCAGTTTCATGAAGTTGCGGTTTCATTGTCGTTTTGTTATGATTTTTTGTTGTTGTTGTTATTGTTTTAGTGCATTTTTTTTGCTATATGCACACTATTTAGGCTTGGTTGAACTAGTATTTATGTTGTTCTGTTTGTTTTTTTAACGTTTTTTTGTCAATATTTTAAGTAGAGTTAAGTTTTAAATTAACTATCGAACAATATTATTGATAATAATATATTAATATTAACATAGATAAAATATGTTTAATTGTATATGGGAGAGCAAGGGCGTAGGCAGGATGACTATTAGGGGACCAAGCCCTTATAAAATGTATTTTTACCATATCTTTCATTCATGCATTTTACTAGTCAATGAAAGCAGTTCAAAATGAATTTATTTTACCTAATATAGGTATTTATATATAATCGAGCTTAATGGGAAAAAGAGTTTCAACGATTCTCTCTTATTATGAGACATTATTGTAAAAATATGAGGAGTTTAAATCTGAATGAATGAAGTCATGTAGGCCACACTTTTCGAGGTACAAGAAATCATTTCTTGGCTGCAAAAGTATTTTGACGCTTAAGCAGTGAAAAATTTTTCTCAGAATCCAGTCAGTTGTTTCAAAATATTCCAATTTGGTATATATTCCGTTAGGAAACAACCGTATATAACGCCGGCAAATAAAATCAAACAACTCCAATTTGCCAAATATTGTCTATGCAAGACTATGAACTTTTCGCGTTTGAGTATCACGGCTCACCTAAAAAGATATTTGTTCAAATTCTAAAGAAAACACGAAAAGAAGTAGCTCCAGTCTTACAAGCAAACCGCCATGACGACGCACAGTGGGATGGCTTAAGAAATCTATTTTCCGACCACTACATTTTTATACTATGAGCATGCAGACTTAAAGAGAAATGTTTAATTATGAAGAAACCATTAATTTAATATTTTTTTTTTTTTTTTTTTTTATTAGAAAAAATTAATTAAAGTTAGAGGCGGATATAAGTCAAAAATTGATTTAAATTTTCATGCAACTTAGCATTGTATTTGAGTAAAAAAAAATTTTAAACAGCAAATTATTATAACTTTTTATAAAAGTGTAATAATGACCTTATTGTCATTGTTCAAACGAAAAAAAATTTTGTAGATTACATGAATTTTGTAAAAGTTATCAGATAATCAAAAGTAGTACATAAAAAAAAAAATTTGTTTTCTATTTTCTATGGAAAATATAATTGAAGCACGGTTTTTCTCGGTAGTCTCATTAAGATATTTTTAAATCTGGGGATTTCCCCTTTAAATATATGTAAAAAAAGTTGGTACATGTTTGCAGCCGCCAAGCAAAGTTTTTAAAAATTCGGACATAGGTCACAAGAATTTCCATACAATTAAGCAATTTTATATGCAAACAAAAAAAATATTTATTTATTTTTTTATTTATTTATTTAGTTAAACATAGTGTTCACATATAAGACTATTCTTTTGAATGCAGTTATAAACAAGAGTTATAAGTTAGATAAAGTAAAGATATAAAACTTAAATTAAAATTTCATATTAAATTAAATTTAGATGCAATTAATTAATATCCAACAAATTGTTATCAAATAAAAAAATTATAATTAGAAAATATTAATGAGTAGAAATTATAATGAGTATAAATATCACTTTTAACAACAATGTTTCTTTAAGAATTAAAAAAGAAAGAAAAGATAGTATTAAGAGAAAATTTTGAAGATTTCATACTTAAATTTGCGTTTGTTCGTTATAGATTTGACTGATGAAGGCAACGAAGTCCACATTTTGATGGCGTTCACGAAAAATAATCTGCTGGAGTTCAGAAAATTATGGACAGGGCTTAAGAGGTTCATGTTTCTTGTTGATCTACAAAACTGGAGTTTATTAAATAAGTATACAGGAGGAGTTTGTGTATTAAGCAAATTGTGTCAAAAAAATACAATTTCTATGGCTTGTACGGCAGGCCCGTAGACAAGGGGGAAGTTTTAGGTGTTCAAACCCCTCCCCCCTTAGGGTCCAGAAAGTAAATAGAATAACACACAAATGAGACTATTTAATTCAAAATGCAATTTTTTTTTTTTTTTAGATAAACTGTGATAATGATGTTAGTTTCTTGAAAACTTCACTTAATTATTGAAAAATTTTTTTTGGCCAAGTGAAAGATTAATTTTGCTTATAAGAGTCATAACCATTATATTGGAATTCATCTCCAAGGAGTTGGTATTTTAAAAAATCAGTTTCAATGCTCAAAAAGTCCCTGATATCCAGTAAAATATATATATGAAAGTTATACCTAGAACGAATATAATTTTGTAAATTGAAGAAAATTAGCTTGACATTTTTTATGCCATATCTACCCAGCAAACCATAGTTGACGACTATGTCGAAATTCCGACTAATTCGTCACTATTTTGAGCTGCCTTACAGAAATCATTACAATTTCGTTATGCAAATATCGGAACAGTATCACTTTTTATACGAATTTATATAAAATTTTGTTATGCGACAGCTTGTACGACATATTAAAATGCTAACAGAGTAAAATTTCCTTTCTTTCGAACTGTCTGAACGAAATCGTAACTTTTTCGTAACATTTTCGTTAGGACTCGTTACGTCGTGTCAAGCCCTTACGATTTTCCTTACGGTTTCGCAACGAAATCGGATTTCGAAATCGGAAAGATTTCGAAATAGTCTTAATGAAATCGTAACAAACATTTCACAATCTTTTCGATTTCGGAATCCGATTTTGTTACCAAATTGTAAAGAATATCGTATGAAGCGGTTGACACGACTTCGTAACGAAAGTCGTAACGATTTCGTAACGAGTGACAAGTTCGTAATGAGCACGTTACAAAAAAGTTACGACAGTTCGAAAGAAAGGAAAGTTTACTCTGTTTGCATTTCAAAATGTTTTATAAACAGTCGCATAACGAAACTCTTTATAAATTCGTATAAAAAGTGAAACTGTTCCGATATTTGCATAACGAAATTGTAACGATTTCTTTAAGACAGCTCGAAATAGTTATGAATTCGTCGGAATTTCGACAAAGTCGTCAACTATGCTTTTCTGGGTAAGCTTATTAGACCCAAAACTTTTGAAAAAGCATTCATTTGAGTGGGTTTTTTTTTTCATTATGAGTATTCCACGTAAAGTGAATGACTAAATATTTTGACATCTACAATTTCCAACTTGGCACAAAAATTTAGCCCTGTGCGAAGCCTTTTCCAAATAAGAGGTTTCGGAAAATCACCTTAAATCTAAATATGAAAAAATTTTTGTAAAACATTTTATACAGTCCAATTTTGTAGTGATTTGATGATTTTTTAATCATGTTATCAAATTTTCATAAAAAAATTTAACAATTACAGTATTTTAAGCTTCAGCATATTAAAAATGTTTATTTTTATTATATTAAAAAATTAACAAACAATTTAGAAAATCAAAAAATTTTGTTTTTAGTGTTTTTAATATGCAAATAATTTAAATATAAGGCCACAACCGATTAAATTCTTAAATGTTTAAAAAAGTTACTGTTCCTTTTTATAAAAATTTATCTAGCAGAGTAATTATTTTAATATTAATGTGATATCTTATACAGGGTGTCCCAGACTTAGAGTACTATAATGTGGGGGCTGATTCCTCGTGATGAGACGAGCAAAAAATTGTATGGGTGGGGTGGTCGCAAAAAAATGTATAAGCACCTGAAGTCAAAAAATAGGTTTTTTTCTTTAAAAATTCAACTTTCAAGGCAATTATCTCAGAAAAAAACCAAATGTTTTATTATTTTTTATGACGCAGTTTTTTTCCTTGGTCAATTCTCTAAAAATCCATCATACATTGTATATACCTCAGAGATAATATTTTTTGTATAATATCGATTTTCCGATTCTACCACTTTTTCCTCCCACTGGGGTACTTAATGCAAGCAAGGCGACTTTGTTTTTTTGTTGCTTACAATAACTAGTAAAACAGTTAGATTTAACGGAATTAAGAAAAAAAAGCAATTTCTCATTATTAAGTGCATCACATGCCTGAATCGACACATTCTTTCACCGATCGTAGAGTTATATTGTTTTCCAACTCAGAGTACGCAGACATTATTTTTTGTTACGGTTTTAGAAAATTTTTAGAGAATTGACCAAGGAAAAAAACTGCGTCATAAAAAATTATAAAACATTTGGTTTTTTTCTGAGAAAATTGCCTTGAAAGTTGAATTTTTAAAGAAAAAAACCTATTTTTTGACTTCAGGTGCTTATACATTTTTTGTTTATGATTTTATGGAAAAATTTTGCAAAAATAATTTAAAGCAAATTTAATTTTCTTTTCAAAAAGTTATGTTTTTTTTAATCGTTGCAGAGATATGTTAGCTATAGATTAAAACGTTACGACACCTATTTTTTTGTTTTTCCCTCCCAGCCCCCTAGGGGGGCATTTGCGACCACCCCCACCTATACGATTTTTTGCTCGTCTCATCACGAGGAATCAGCCCCCACATTATAGTACTCTAAGTCTGGGACACCCTGTATAATAATTTGGGTATAAGATACTGGTGCTGTGCAAAAATTTTCTTTTGAAATTATGTAAATTGTCGAAATCATTTTCGAGAACAGTACTATTTAAGCCCTTAACGATAACTCGAGCTAGGGTTCAGGATTACAATTTTTTTTCCCCGTTTATATGAAATGTAAATAAAAGTTGCGAATACAGCTTCACCAGCTGAACTTATTAAAAAATGTTTGCATTTTTCATAGCTGATTTTAATTTTGATTTTAATAAACTGCAAGGAATGTAACAACCTATTTTACCGTTCACATTAATATTGTTGAATTAGTAAAATTCAAAGTCACAGACATTTTTACTGTTTGTGCTAATTTTCGGAATAATACTTTTTAAAAGAAATTAAAAGTTCTCAATTTGGACCATTTTTCAACAAACCATAGGCAAAAATCAAAACACTTAGTACTCAAAATTGCTTTGTAAAAAAAAAAAAAAAATTAAATAAACTCTTCTCATCTATCTTATGGTCATTTAAAAACAGGCATATTCACAAATGGCATATTCACTACGGACCAATCAGCGTCAATGGCGAGTACCGAATACGATGGAACGATGAGCTGTATGAGCTATACGCCAACATCGACATAGTAAAGCGCATAAAAATCGAGCGGCTTTGCTGGCTAGGTCATGTTGAGCGGATGGAAGACGACGCTCCAGCGAAGAAAATATTCGATTCGGTACCCAGCGGCGGACAACGCAGAAGAGGACGACCGCATCTCCGTTGGAGGGACCAAGTGGAGGACAACCTGACGAAACTTGGAGCTTCCAACTGGCGCCAGCAAGCGCAAAACAGAAATGGCTGGCGCAATTTCTTACAACAGGCGGAAACCGACGTACGGTTGTAGGCGCCATCTAAGTAAGTAAGTATATTCACAAATAGTCTTAAAAGAAAACGGATTTGCTTAAAAAATGTACATATCCTTTCTTTCAGTTATTACTGGTATCTACTTATAGATTTTTTTTATCAAAACTAAGGTAAATCCTGGCTACGGGCCTGTTGTACGGTCAAATTTTTTAAGACTATTTACGTATCTTACGGCGTTATTAAATGCAAGATGTAACTTATGACTTGACCTAGAATCAGAATTACTGTAAACCATCTCTAACTTCGCCAGGTTTCGGCCTGCCTGTTCCAAGCCAGGATAAAGGAGGAGGGTTGGTAATGGGATACGTCCCATGCCGTAAAAAGATAGAGCCAACCAAGAGCTCGGGGTGGCGCCCATCTTGGTAGCAGGTCAATATGTATATCATATTGAAAAAAGCCTGCGATGGAATAGCAATGGTCCATAAAACTTGTTAGCACGGGGATAGTCAAACCCGTCAAAAAAAATGAGGTGACCTTATCTACCCACGGCATGGAGACATGGCCTATATGGTCAACAAAAAGACAAAAAATGGTGTCTTAGGGCACAAGGAGTGTCACGTATGTGGGCACAAAGGCGACCTGTGACGCTGGGCACAGGTCAAATTAAATCGTAGGCACTTCATATGTATAGGGTATGGTGATAAACCATGCATGAAGTGCCAGTCAGATACGAAACAGTGCTATGTGCACAGTCAAAAACAAAAGTTCTTATATATGTATAGAAGAATTTTTTGTCTCTTTGCTGGGATGTTGTAGACCCCCATTTTCGACGGGGCCGAGTTGCCCAGGTGACTATCATGGGTTGGCCCTTCGGGGAGACTCGTGCTGGCTGTGGTTTGTGCACATCGCTTGCACAGGTCTAGATTGACCGGCGGGGTCGCGCAGTTGTACAACCGGGCTGGCATACCTGTTTAGTATGCAAGAGATTGGATAGGTCTCGTGGTCTCAACCAGTAGATGGTAATAAAGGTACGCCATCTACCGGTAGCCAAACTGGTACTATTAAGGGCAGTATGGAATTCTTATTGCATACTGCTTTTACAGAATAGGGCACAGGGTAATGCTATTGTGTTTATGAATGTGACATCTAGTACGTGGTTGCTTTTCTAGTGTCACTTGTATAATACAGGTCTGTGAAGAGTATTTCAGGTGCATATCCTTTTTGGATATGCATTTTTTAATACTATATGTTCATTCATGAACTATAACTCCAACGTCTGTGGACCCAGAAGAATTAAGTCTTAACTGGCAGGCTGGCCCACAAACCACCTCTGAGTACAAATTTATTATAAGCATTATAAGCTGGATAACTAATTTTCTTCTGGTATCAACAGGCACAAAGCATGCAGTTCGTCTCAGATTCCGAAGGATGTAGTAAACTTTACAAACAACGGAATTTATATGGTCATCGCAAGAAAGAGTGGAGCTGATGTAGAACCCGAGATTTTTAACCATTGAGATAAATTATCAGGATATTATGGCGAGAGTAGCTTGGTTTCATAGTCGGCAAGACAGATGGCTTGAGGGGATTGAGTTTTAAGTTATTAGCCTTAGCCCAACTTCATTCAACTTTAAACAAAAATCATCAACAAGACTAATGGGCCTGGAACAGTATAGCTGAAGATCTTCAGCATATGCGTGCATGGTAACATAATGACATTTAGTAAAGATATCATTTAGAAAGATAGTAAATAAAAGGGGATCGAGAACAGAGCCTTGAGGTACACCACAGGAAAGCTCTCACCCCCTTACTCTTTGAGATCTCCCAACTAAATATTTATATACCAGACGGACAGTCGAAGTAGAAAATCCGAAACTGACCACAAGTTTACGACAAAGTATTGAATGATCAACAGAGTCAAAAGGCTTGAAAAAATCTAGCAGACAGAGCAAGCTTAGGTGCCCCAGATCATATAGGCTGTAGAGCAGCTGACCTTTTGATTGACCTTTTTAGCTATTCGGATGTTTGTCGCTACCTTCCATATATCAGGGAAGCCATATATCAGGGAAGCAAGAACTGTAAAGGTGATATTTTTAAATCTGCTTTTTCTATTTCTACATCTGAGATACATCATATTCCGCTTAGTATTAATATTGAATTTTATAAGTTTTTAGCCTGTGAACGCAGCAATTACTGCTCACCTAGTTATAACTTTAAATATGTGATTTTAATCTTATAAATAATTTGATCTCTAGTGTTGACTGGAGCAGTGAATTCAATGAGTTAGATGCTGCTAATTGGTTTAAATTGTTTAAATCTAAAGTCTCAAATTCTAATTCATAAAATGAATTATAAGATTCCATGGTACACGATTGGTTAAAAACAGATAAAAAATTTGAGAAACAAATTTTATAAGTTATATGTTACAACTAAAAGAAGTATAGAAGAAGTTTTCCATCTTCGATGTTTCTTAATGATAATATTTTTAATAATGCACTTGAAACTGCAAATCTTTTTGCAAATTTTTTCAAATCTAATTTTGATCTGGCCTTAGATATTCAATACGATGGTGATTGCACACATCATGATTCTGGCTTTGGTTTACTTATCATTACTGAATGTGATGTAATGAATGGAATTAAATCACTAAACATGAATACTAAAAGTGATTTTTATGGTCTGTCTGCTAAGTTGTTAAAAAATTGTGTCCTTTCTTTAGCCACTCCTCTCAAATTGATATTTAATAATTCATTAAAATCTGGTATCTTCATTGATGACTGGCAAATATCTTTTGTCACACTCCAGTATTTAAAACCGGTAACAAAAATAACATAGCTAATTATTGACCAATTACCAAGTTAACCATGGTGAGTAAAATCTTCGAAAAGATAGTTAAAGAAAAAATATTCTTTGCTGTAAAAAGCTATATTTCACCCTATCAGCATGGTTTTGTGAGTGGGCGCTCTACAGTTACTAATTTGCCTTTGTTTACTGAGTATTGCAATTCATCTTTTAAGGAGGGCTTCCAGGTAGATGTTATCTACACTGATTTCTCTAAAGCCTTTGACAAAGTGTCACATTTAATTTTAATTAATAAACTAGCAAATTTTGGCTTTCATTCAGCAATGCTGAAATGGTTTGGCTGCTGTCTTTCGAATAGAGTAAGCTATGTTACAATCGATAATATCAGTTCAAATCCATTTGTGGCCACTTTTGGTGTTCCACAAGGTAGAATTCTTGGTGCATTATTATTTTTATTGTTCATTAATGACTTACCGTCTTCTGTAAAACAATCTAATTGTCTTCTCTTCGCTGATGACTTGAAATTTATTCTAAAGTTAAAGGTTTGTCGGATGGGCCAAAACTACAATCTGATATAAATTTAATTTACGATTGGTGTGTAAGAAATTGTTTACACTTAAATATTGACAAATGTGCTGTTGCTTCATACTCTAAAACTATTTGTCCTGTTTCCACCTTCTATTTTCTAAATAATCTGCCACTAAATCGTGTTACTATTATGAAAGACCTCGGCGTAATTTTTGATTCTAAATTTACTTTTGTTAATCACTTAAATTATATTGTTCCTAAAGCCTATCAAATGTTGGATTTTATTTATATGCGCTAAAGTCTTTTCTTTTTGTTTCGTTGGTCCGTTCGAAAGTAGAATATGCATCATTTATATGGTGTCCGTATTATACCTCTCATGTTTCTTGTCTTGAGCGTGTGCAAAAATCTTTTTTAAGGTACGCCTTGCGTTTTATAACTTTTGAACTGCCAATACCCTCCTATGATGCCAGATGTGGTCTATTACATTTAGACTATTACTAGACGCAGCCTGACTATCTGAGAATATGTAAATTTCCCGTTTGAAGACAACTTTTTTGAGAGCCATGATGCAACCTCCCCTATTGCCATCATTTCAGCCTGAAACACACTGCAGTGGTCAGGCAGCCTACGAGCCACAGATACCACAAGCTCTTTTGATTAGACCCCGTACCCGACCTTGTCATTTAATTTTGATACATCTGCATAGAAATATAGACACCTTCGTTTCCATGGTGCACCATTGACCCAGTATGTTCTAGGCGGAATAAGCGTACCATAACTTCTTTCTAAGGAAAGCGACGGCTTGCAGTAATCAGCCCTTGATGGAATGTAGTTGAAGTTGTTAAGTATAGATGAATGACCCGTAGTCAGACTTTTCCATACTCCCAGTTCTCTTAGTCTTATCGCCGCACAGGCTGCTGTCTGTTTGGCAGCCAGGTCCAGGTCATACATATGAAACCTTGTCTAAGGACGGCCACCATATTACTACTCCATACAGAAGAATATGGATAAGAATATACAGCCAGTAAACGATACGAGGCGAAAACCCCCATCTTGTCCCTATGGCTTTTTTGTAAGTATAAAGTGCCACTGTGGTTTTTTTAGTGCGCTCTGCTGTGTTTAACTTCCAGCTGAGCTTTCTATCGAATATTAGTCCCAGGTACTTTGCGTTATCCGTAAGAGACAGAACAGACCCATTTAGTACGATTGGTGTTAAGGACGGAATTTTATATTTCCTGGTGAATAGGACCAGCTCTGTTTTAGCTGGATTAGCTCCAAGACCAAAGGGCTTGGCCCATTGTTCAAGTCTGCAAAGGGATCTTTGCATAATGTCGCATAGAGTAGTAGGAAACTTGCCCCTGACTGCGATTGCTAGGTCATCGGCGTAGGCTGCCACTACACATCCACCTCTCTCCAGTAAATCCTTAACTACCAAATTCTAGAGGAGTGGAGAGAGAACACCTCCTTGAAGCGTACCTCTTGAGAAAGATCTTATAGCGCTGTATGCACCCAGGTCCGATAGAACTATTCTACTGTTGAGTAGCTTGTCTATAAGCTCTGTTATGATCTTGTTCACGCCTAGTTCGACTAGTGCTCGTCGTATTGATTGTAGTGTTACGTTATTAAAAGCTCCTTCTATATCTCAGAAGGAAACTTAGTAAATCTTTAAGTTTAGTTTTGCATAAAATTGAACTGTCAGAATAATTATGCCTTCTTTGAAATTAAGTTTTTTTTAATATGTTATACTTATTAGTTATTTTAAAAAAATTACACATTTTTGGTAAATTTTAAGCAAATAAAAATATATTAATTCGGGTTTTCTCAAACTATTTCAAAAACTCAAAATATTTTCTTTTTGTCAAAATAATTATACCGACTACTGTAATTGAAATCTTTTTGTTCAAGTGGAGTGTATTTGTCAAAAAAAAAAAAATTCCGAAATAGTTGTCCAAAGGCTCCACAGAACTATTGTAGTACCATATATAATCTATGTGATACCTTTTGGCCATGAAATCATAGATTTTTTTTTTTTTTTTTTTGTCCATAGAGTCTACAGAAATCATTAAAGTTGCAATGGACTTTACTGGGAGTTAGATTTTTTCCTAAACTGCTCAGTTTTCACTCCTACCCTTCATTTCTGTGAGCGGCTCATGCGTTGTCTCATGAGCATTAAGTCTTATTTACGCTCTCGTCCAAGGTTGATTAATATAGGTTGAGTCACTTGAGAGCAGCTTGGTCCAGCTGTCAGAATGGATGAAAGGAAATCAAGAAAAAAAAACATGAATCTGTACAATTTTTAGCTAACAGCTACTTTGACAGTTCGAACAAAGGCGAAAAAATAGTGCTTTTCTCTTAAGTGATTTAACCTTTATCTATACAATTTTGACGTAAAATTACGTCTTACAGCGTTGTTTGTATGGGGGTATTTTCACAAATTTTATCAAGGTGATGCTAACGTTTTCTGGGGGGCACTTTTGGGCCTTATACAGCCTATAATATTCATCGTACAAAGATAAAATTTATGCCAGAATGTCAGCTATTTTGTGCATAAAAGGAATATCTAACTTTGGATTTAGTCACTGTTTTAATAAAGCCACAAAAGAAAAGAAGAATTTTTCTTTTTGTATGAGAAAAAATGCATTGATGATTCAGTTGCTGCTGACGTTCCTATGCTTGTTGCTTTACTTCAGTGATGGGCACACTAATACTATTATATGTTCTGTAGTTTTGTGCTTGTGATAGTCGAGTCTCGCTCTCATCTATTTTTCGCTGCATAACAATCAAGTTTGAAGCATCAAGCAGCGTGGATATTTCAATATGAAGTCTCAGCGCCAACTGATTGAAATAGCTCCATGTCGGTGTTTATATATGTGAGAGAAGAGAGTGAGTAAGCAAACGAGTCTCTAGCAGTGGTGATATTTGGGGGCTTTTAGGGCTTTTTTTAGCCCTTTTTAATTGTAAAAGCCCCGAGGCACTTTTTTGTCGTTTTAGGCCCTTTTGAAAAAGTTTAAGCCAAAAAAATAATCGCAATTTTTAACAAGAAAAGTTTTATGGTTGATGTCTGTTGACAACATTGTGTACTATGCCATCGTTCTACAAAATTTTAAATTTGGAGGTAGAAATTGGAGGTAGGAAATATCGTCCACAGAAAATTCACACAAAATATAAAATTAAAAACCACTAAAACGTAAAATTTCCCAAAAAAAAAAATAAAGAAAAATGTAAAAAAATCACATAATAACAACGAAAATATGCCCAAAATTATGCCTAAAAAAATTGCCTAAAATTTATGAAAATCGCGTCTACAGTATAGATTTGATAGTCATCACAAAAAATTACCTTGCGTTACAATAATATAGATAACCATTTCACTAGTAGTCAATGTGAACTATCACACGAAAAAAAGTGAAATTTAGTCCTAAAAAATTAGGTGATTTTTGTATGGCAAATATCTAAACCGAAAAACGAAATTTCGTCTAAAAACGTGCATAACAGCATAATTTTTTTTGGTGGTTTCTAAACGAAAACTAACCGAATTTTGTATGGAGAAATTTCGGGTGATTTTTATTAAGTCTTTTTTCCTATCGCCTTTTTAAATGTTCTCATTAAAATAAGTTCCGTTATATACAGCCATGACCATAAAAAGCATACTTTTTAGTAATCTCAACTACAAAATTAATTTGTTTTCCACGTTATATGAAAAGAGCGAGCCCTAAAGGCTCCATCGTAGTCCTGACAATGCCTTAATATACATACAAATTAATCAATTTTGTTATCAATTCAATATCAACACTCAAGAAAATCAGGCATCAGTAGCATCTCTCTACACGCTGATGAAGTTTTGGTAGCAAATTTCAAATTTATTTCTTGGCGATTGTTTTGTCATCTTATCAGATGTAATTTGACTTAATTTTCTTCTTGCAAAATTCTTTATTCTCAGATTGTGGTCATTTATGAAACTATCAGTGAATTTTTTTTAATCAACGTCTTCTTACAAGTCTTAACGGAGAAGAGTCTACATTAAATTGCTCATTCACCTTAAAATAAAGCTTGAAATAATCACCTTAAACACTATAAAGATGGAGAGT
Organism: Coremacera marginata; assembly: GCA_914767935.1. Lineage (NCBI taxonomy): Eukaryota > Metazoa > Arthropoda > Insecta > Diptera > Sciomyzidae > Coremacera > Coremacera marginata. The sequence goes on from OU612046.1 coordinate 161,640,866, forward strand.
GATTTAATTTAATCATTTAAATTAGAGTGTGCTATTTTTGTGATCAACCAAGAAGTTCGGCTTAAACGGCACAAACGAAATAAAACACGAAAAAGTTAAAGTCTTTTGATTTCTCAAAACTGTTAATTTAAAATTTTGACTATTTTCAGCAAAAATAAACTGGACTTGTTGAGATTATTAAAAAGTGTGATATTTGTGAGACCATGGCATGACCGTGTGACCAAATAGAAAGTCTTCAATATGGAATTGCCACTTTTTAAAACAAAAGCCCGATTAACGTCAAATTGGCCCAATTTTTGTTTGAATTCTGGCCCTTTTCCAACTAAGTCAATATCATCCCTGGTCTCTAGTACGCGTGCGTCTACGCTCCCAACACTGCTTTAGTTCGCGCCAAAATCTCGAACGCAACATCGTGTTGTTTGTTGAATACATGGTAGAATTAATACAGGTAAACTCGCTAGATGAGAGCGTACTGCCGCGAATGTCAAAACGAAGTTGAAAACTCATATAAAATCTCGAAGCTATGAAAAATATGTGAGAAAGCAAGAATTCTCAAAATGTGAATGAAGTTAAGTAGTTGAATTGTCTTGTTTATTAAATTAAAAATTATAAAAAATTGTTCCTTTTCCGTGTTTTTATTGATATGTAAGCAATAAAAAATTGCTTCAAGGCAAACATCATGAAAAATTATATAAAAAAAATATTAACTGTCAGCCGGGAGCGCCATTGGCAATATCGGCAGTAACGAAGAAGAGAGCACAATCAACGCTGCATATACCTGTATTCTTCTACCATGGTTGAATAGAATTGTTTTATGAATTTCTCAGAGCTTTACAAGCAATGCATACGTATATAAATGCTTGCGCCGCTAAGAAGCTTTCAGTCTGCTGGCAGACTCCAATCAGTTGGGGTAGCGTCGCTTTGTTCGCCAGATGCCTGAGAAAATAAGATGTTGCAATATGAAGAACTAATTTTATATATATTACATATTAAAATATATTTTCTTTGTTAAAATTTATATTTTCAACTAAATTTAAAATATATATATAAGTTCTTTCTTTACTGCAGGAAAAATAATAAACTCATATTATTCCAAAATATTTATTTCAATTTTAAAAAAAAAAAAGATTGCAATATATTTATTTTTAACCAACATAAAAATGAACGAGAACAACAAATTCATCAACAAATATAAGAACGAACGAACGAAATGGCCATCTCAGCCCTTGTAAAAACTTTGACCGAGCTTCTTATGATCAATTGTGACGTGTGTGATGTGAAATGTTTGCATTTGTGAAATTTCAAAATGATCGAGAACTGGACCTACATGATTTACGCCGACTCCGAACGGCTTATGTTCTCAAGAAGCTTTTCGTGGCAGTTTTTACTCTCTGAGGTTTGCAATTGACTGCAGAGAGGTGATGGCCGAACGGAAAAATTAATTCAATTGAAAAAATTTTCTGTGTCAGATGGAGGATTCGAACCTGGGTTAAGAATCACACACTCTACCCACTACGCCACGGCGGACACACACACATCAACGTATATATCAAACAAAAATTCTACGTCCACACTTACGATACTATCGAAACTTCTTTTCTTTTTATTGAATTTTAAAAAACGCCCAAAATTTATCCCTCCAGAATAGAATACTGCCTTAACTTGAACATTTAAAAGTTCACCTCAAAGTTCACCTCGTTATTCAAGGTGTTGAAGAGTATTACTAGCTTTGTACAGTCAATAGTTTTAATTACATCCCTCCTAAACTTAGCTCATTAAAATTAAAATTCATAAAAAAGTTACTTTTAATAATTTTTTTTAGTCTGTTAATAAAGTCAAAAAAATATATGTGTTGACATCAGGCCATATTGCTAAATAAAACTAACCTGCGACAATAGCAAAAAAGTTTTGCCTGCAATAAATTTTGCTCATATTTTGAAATTTTATTTTTAACCCCTAGAAGCCAAGCAATACACACACACACACACACACCTTAATTATGGTGCTACAAGCAGAGCAGACTTTGCAATACTCGCTGTCTGGCTGTCTGTCTAAGTGCCCGTCTGTCAGTTGCAGCTGTTCTTTGGCAGCCAGCGAGGCAACAACAACAAATGCAATACAAACAATGTCAAAGGATGCATAACGATGACTTTGGCAGCAGCAACAGTGACAGCAACGTCATGAGACCAACGACCAGCACACATTTTCGAGCCAAGCAAGACAGAGGCACCCTACAGCAACAAGCAACAACAATATAGCATGAAAACATAAGCTGAAATGCAAGGAAACTATAACAATAACAACAACATCAGCAACAGCAGCGACGCAACAAAACTCGAGGGATGCAAAGAAAGGCGCAAAAATTCCAATGCACACACACAGTTACACTCACACAGTCTTACACACAGGCACACATTACGTAGGTAAGTTCAATGACCGTAGGCGACCCTGAGGCGAGGTCACCAACCCCCACTCGGTCGGTCGTTTGTTGTATAGTTTGTTTGTTTGTCGCCATTTGTAGCTATTCGTTGTCGTCATCAGCAGAAGCAGCAGAAGTAGCCGTGGCAGCATCGAATAAGCGACCGACAAACCAACTGAAAACGTTGACGTCGGGGTCATTGCTGGTCGTTATCCTATATATCGAATATTTTTGCTTTTGTGTAGAGTTGGTTGCCTGGCCCCCGTAACGCTAGAACAGCTTCTACGGCAGTGTTTTTTTTTTTTTGTTTAGCTGCATGGAGCATGCGCCCTTGTGTAAGCACACACACGCACACACATATAGCTGCAGATGTTAAAGCAACAAAAATGGCGCTGTTTTTGCTATTGTAGAAATGCATTTGCTGTTGTTGTTGTTGTAATTGGAGACTCGTCTATCAAAGACGCACCAATGTTTTTCTGTATACTGGGTGGGTGGTAAATTTTTTTACTCCTCTCGACTTTTTTTTTTTTTTTTTTTTAATTTGTATTCTTTTAATGAGGAAGTCATAAAACTAACGTTGATTTTTTTGTTATTTGTTTTTGTTGTAGTTGCTTTTATTTCATTTGCTGTTAATTTAATTTTGTTAGTTGGATGGCTTTTTCCATCCATTAAAATTAGGCAGAAAAAAGTTGTACGGACTTCTGTCTCTCAAGCATTTGTTTTTTTTTTTTTTGTAATGAGAGCTTGCAGAGCTTTCAACTTCAATTTTTATTAAAATAACTAAAGAGATTTAAATTTTTGAATAACTTTAAAGAAAAATCGGTAGAAACATTAACAGAACTCTTCTGCGTTTTCTTAAAAGTATTTGTAATGCCGTGGTTATGCTAGGCAAACATGTTTAACAAAGCTTATTTAAACACTAACAACAACAACAACAGCTCACCAAACTAGTTTGGCCAGCATAACCACAGCATAAAGAATTTTATTGAGCGAAAGCTCTATTAGTATTCAGCAGCAGACCTGATAAATAAAAAGCTTTTAAAATTTCATCAGAAGAGTTGATTTTCTATTGACATCTGGTTTTTATACCCGTTTATTCCGTTTGTAACGCCATGAAGGAGGCGTGGCATGTATAAAAAAATATATATATTTTTGATCAGAATCACCTCCTGAGTAGATTTCCGTGTGTCCGTCTGTTTGTCCGTCTGTCGACACGATTACAGCCGTAATTTTAAAGCTATCGCGATGAAATTGAAAATATAAGTTTATTTTTAAAAAAAGAAGACAAGTTCGAAAATGGGCCAAATCGGATGAAAACCACGCCTACCTCCCATACAAAGTGTCTTTATTTTAAATGTAAAATCTCTTAAAAATCCACACAAATTAAAGAAATGTCTTAAAATTTTGCACATATACTTTGATATTTAATATAAGAGCCATCTCTTTGATATATGGCAAAATCGGATGAAAACCACGCCCACTTCCCACACAAAGTGGATTTATTAGATATTAAAAAATTAAAGAAATGTTTTGAAATTTCGCACATTTGCTTTGATATATAATATGAACCATCTTCATGATATTTGGCAAAATCGGATCAAAACCACGCCTACGTCCCATACAAAGTGACTTTATTTTAACCGAAAAATCTCTTCAAAATCCACAAAAATTAATGGAATGCCTTGAAATGAAGCATTTAAGCTTTGGTCTTCAATATTAATCCTGACATTGAAATTGCGATTCAAATTGCGAAAATCCGATAAAAACCACGCCTACCCACCATACAAAGTAGCTTTATATTAACAGTAAAATCCATTAAAAATCTGCTTTAATTGCAGAAAGGTTTTGAAATTTTGCACCTAGGCTTTTATATATAATATAGACTATCACTATGATATTTGGCCAAATCGGATGAAAACCACGCCTACCTCCCATACAAAGTGGCTTTATTGAAAACGCTAAATCACTTAAAAATCTGCAAAAATTACAGAAATGTCTTGAAATTTTGCATACAAACTGGCATAAGCCACTCTTTGATAATTGGTAAAATCGGATGAAACGATCACGCCTACCTTCAATACAAAGTGAAAATTTAAAAACTTTTGTTAATATAAAAGCTGAATGACATCGTGTCTGTATGTACCCAAGTTCCGCCCACGTCGTTTATCCAACCCATACATATATTCTTCGGTAAAATGTGGAGTCTTTATATTAGAATAGTGGGTGTGGCATTTTACTTTGTTTACAAATTACTCTATGTAACAGCTAAGTTTAAAATTAAATTAAGCGTATGACATAAATATTTTTGCAAATTATACATAAAGGAGTATACAGAAAGAAGTCAAAAAACTTCGGATATACTTCAGTACGGCCGCGGGGAGGTATTTTAGCTTCGGTACCCTGCCGATGCTCCATTACTTACTAGTAAAAAATAGTTCATTAAATTTTTGCAAATGTGGATACAAAATTAAGTAAGTATTTTTATTTATTTGATTTTATAAAATACTACTATAAAAGCCCGTCCTACGACGGCTTGGAAGCATTAACGCTAAACTGTAATTATTTTTTGTCATTATTACAGTGCTTTTACAACATACTGTTCTGAAAAATATTCAGCCTGAAAGTATGCGCACACATAAAAGGCAAGCATGTCACTGTTAAGTATCAAAATAATTTTTGTGCATACTTTCAGGCTGATCGCAGAAAATTAATTACAGTTTGAGCGATATTGGGTGCAGAGCAATGTGCTTGCCTTTTATATATTAGGATATGAATAACATTAATAACTCAAATTTATAGAAAACCTAAATGTGTTCGTGCCACATCAGAGCAGCTATAATCTTATTTAAAATTAACCCGGTAAGAATCCGCGATTCGTTAAGGCCTGAGAAGTCGAGTCAAGCCAAGTCAAGCAACAATTCTAAGTAAATTCTTTTCCGTCAGGGTAAAAGAATCACTAGAATCCCGTAATCTGCGTAGTTCACATCTACGACTTCTTTTTTCGTAATATTTTTCATTTTCTAATAACGGCAATAATAAAAGGATTTCATCTTTCATCTTTCCTAAATTCCCACAAAAGCTTATATAAACATATAAATGGTTATAGCTTCAATTGTGCTTATTGGATTATTGTTTTATCAGCTATTTTTGATTGTCTTGACATCTGGCAATCCACTTAGAACCGCGCGCGCAACATTAAAGTGTTATTTGAAAAAATACCTTTTGAAATTGTTAAAAATGTCGAGTTTTGTGCCATAAAACGTTAATTTGCGAACATCATGCAAACTGCAGCTGAGTCTCAGCGAATGCTTGTGGAAGCATACGAAAATCATGCCTCTCTGAAACAACTTGCAGAGAATGGTCTCGGCCGTTCAAAAAAGTTTGCTAAAGTATTTGTCGCTACAATTTTAAACCTGAGAGCATTGACTTTAATGTAAAATTAAAAGCAAACGAAGCGCAAGCCACTCGCGTGCTCTCATTGGCGGACAGTTTGATCACGTCACTCGGCATGTGTGGATGTGTCGGCGAATCCAGTATCTCCCCTGGTTAGTTTTATTCATTTGTTATTCAAGTATAACATTGTTTGTAATGTGTATTAAATTTAATTAATTTCTACGTAATTTATCGTGTTTCTTCGTTTTTTCTTAACAATACATACTCTTCCAATTGTGTTCGTTTTTCAGAAAAATGTATCTCCCCTGTCTTATTTCCGTAGAGTCAATAAGTCCAGGGTAGATACCAGGGATGATATTGACTTAGTTGGAAAAGGGCCAGAATTCAAACAAAAATTGGGCCAATTTGACGTTAATAGGGCTTTTAGTTTTAAAAAGTGGGAATTCAATATTGAAGACTTTCTATTTGGTCACACGGTCATGCCATGGTCTCACAAATATCACACTTTTTAATAATCTCAACAAGTCCAGTTTATTTTTGCTGAAAATAGTCAAAATTTTAAATTAACAGTTTTGGGAAATCAAAAGACTTTAACTTTTTCGTGTTTTATTTCGTTTGTGCCGTTTAAGCCGAACTTCTTAATTGATCACAAAAATAGCATACTCTAATTTAAATGATTAAATTAAATCACTCTCCATCTTTATAGTGTTTAAGGTGATTATTTCAAGCTTTATTTTAAGGTGAATGAGCAATTTAATGTAGACTCTTCTCCGTTAAGACTTGTAAGAAGACGTTGATTAGAAAAAATTCACTGATAGTTTCATAAATGACCACAATCTGAGAATAAAGAATTTTGCAAGACGAAAATTAAGTCAAATTACATCTGATAAGATGACAAAACAATCGCCAAGAAATAAATTTGAAATTTACTATCAAAACTTCATCAGGGTGTAGAGAGATGCTACTGGCCTGATTTTCTTGGTGTTGATATTGAATTGATAACAAAATTGATTAATTTGTATGTATATTAAGGCATTGTCAGGACTTCGATGGAGCCTTTACGGCTCGCTCTTTTCATATAACGTGGAAAACAAATTAATTTTGTAGTTGAGATTACTAAAAAGTATGCTTTTTATGTGATCATGACTGTATATAATGGAACTTATTTTAATGAGAACATTTAAAAAGGCGATAGGAAATAAAGACTAAACAAAAATCACCCAAAAGTTCTCCATACAAAATTCGGTTAATTTTCGTTTAGAAACCGCCAAAAAAATTATGCGGATATGCACGTTTTTGGACGAAATTTCGTTTTTCGGTTTAGCTATTTGCCATACAAAAATCACCTAATTTTTTAGGACTAAATTTCACTTTTTTTCGTGTGATAGTTCACATTGACTACTAGTGAAATGGTTATCTATATTATTGTAACGCAGGCTAATTTTTTGTGATGACTATCAAATCTATAGTGTAGACGCGATTTTCATAAATTTTAGGCATAATTTTGGGCATATTTTCGTTGTTATTATGTGATTTTTTTACATTTTTCTTTATTTTTTTTTTGGGTAATTTTACGTTTTAGTGGTTTTTAATTTTATATTTTGTGTGAATTTTCTGTGGACGATATTTCCTACCTCCAATTTCTACCTCCAAATTTAAATTTGTAGAACGATGGCACGATGGCATAGTACACAATGTTGTCAACAGACATCAACCATAAAACTTTTCTTGTTAAAAATTGCGATTATTTTTTTGGCTTAAACTTTTTCAAAAGGGCCTAAAACGACTAAAAAGGGCCTCGGGGCTTTTACAATTAAAAAGGGCTAAAAAAAGCCCTAAAAGCCCCCAAATATCATCCCTGGTAGATACGAAATGATATGAAAAACACTTAAAAATTAATTATTTGTCTGGCCATCTTAAAGTAGTATACAAAATACTTGATTACATAGTACAACTTCGGAAAAGGACATATTTCAAAATATTTATATCACGGCGTCTTTTCTAATATCAGACAAACTCTTAACGTTGAATCATATGACTCATATGAACATTGACTCATATGAACATGTTACATATAGATTGAACGCACCAAACTTTACAAGTACACAACAAAATTCAATATCAATTGACTCAGGTGTACTTAAAACAGTTAAATTTAAATTTAGCACAAAGCAAGTGGTGCCAATATTAAATGCTATTGGTCTGTATATTGTTTTAACTATGATTATGTCAATGTTTATGGTAATGATTATTGTTGTGGTTATGGTAATGATTATGAAATTTTTAAGCTTTTATAAAGTTCTTATTAGTAGAATATGTAGAAGAGAAAATTTTAATTTTTAAATTCTTTAATTAGCTTTTGGAAAGTTATAAATTCTTTCGCTTGAGTACGATTAAAGCTTATTATTTTTTAATGAACACGCACTAGAGCATTTTTATATACACACACACTCACTCACTCAAAAACGTCCCTATAGGAACAAACTAACTTATTTTTAAAAACAACTAATTAAAAAACTAATTTAAAATAAAACAGTATATGAACTACTTTGAATTATATTAAGGCGGCATCCACTTCAATTGTAAATAGTTTTATTTGCATTATATATGAAATAATTGAAATACTACTGAAAAACAACTACTTTGAATTATATTAAGGCGGCATCCACTTCAATTGTAAATAGTTTTATTTGCATTATATATGAAATAATTGAAATACTACTGAAAAACAAGGGATTGATAAACTACTTTGAATTATATTAAGGCGGCAACAACTCTGATTTTGACATGTTTCAGTTGCAAATTTTTATTAGGTTTCAAGTTTATATATATTTAACCATGTTAATTCATAAAATATTAGTAACTTTAGGCCATCAGTAATAGTTTTCAATTGGTTATTTTAAAGTAGTTAAAAACTAATTTAAATTTAACTATTTTAACAAGTAGTTAAAAATATATGCAGACGAAAGTCAATTGACTTATGTAGCGGACATCACCATACAAAATATGTAAGTTCGTTCTATGGGAAAAAGTCAGAATTTCAACTAGTTGTGGTTGACAAAAAACTACTTTATCAACTACTTTTAAATTAGTTGATTTTCCTACAGGGGTACAGCCGATTGTTTATTTTTTTTATTTATTTTTTTTTTTAAATCCAATGCCAACGATTTGTGCGTATCTCGTTTTGTTGTTTGTTGTCAAGTTCAAAGTAACTTGGTAACAATGTCCGATAAGAAAAGCGGCTGAATAAGTAAATTGTGTGAGTGCGTGTGTGTGTGTGCTTGTGTGTGTGTGACTGCCTTATCGTACGTCGAACTTTAGGCTGCGATTTTGTTATTCCAACTGTGGCCTTAAGTTATTAATAAACTAACAACATATTTGCCGTTATCGTTGTTAACGTTGTTAAGTAAAAAAAAAAAACAATCAAAAGCGTTAATAATGCGTAAAATAGGCATAACTTGTCTTAAAACATTCACATTAAGCAGAATTCTTTCACTTTAAATACTTAATGTATTTATATAAATTTTCGATAATTGACGCAATTAAGCTTTCGAATATTTATATATATTTAAAGATGTTTATATACATACTAGCTGTTGATATAAATAATTTTCGATTTCATTCGTCGATTTGAAAAAACTTTTCACAAACTTTGGATGGAATTATTTGTGCATCTTTCAAACCAGTAACTTCGGCGAAATGAGCAAAATGTAGCAAATGAGCAAAATATAACATCTGAAAATTATGAGAAAAAGTTAGGGAAATCGTGATTTGTGTGTGCGTGCCGCCGATCGCTTGCAAAAATATATTTTCAAGTTTTATATTGTATTCGATAGATTGCACATTTTTGAAAACAAATCAGAACAAAAACGAATTTTTGGCAATTCGCGAGGAAACTAGACAAAAATTAAATAAGCATTGAAAATAGAAATTGAAATATCAAAATAACGCCAATGTACGACGCAACCAACTTGCGCATGTGTTGATGCGAACTCAAATACAACAGAATTCGGCATCAGCTGTCCTGATATGGCAAAATAAGAATGTTTAATATAAATACGCATAAAGAAGAAAAGAAGATAATTATCACTTACTGTATTTTGTAGTACATCGCCCACGGTAATCAAGATATAGCAAAATACATAGCGCAAAAAACTCACTACCAAAGCCCTTTCCATACTCGAAAATCCCTATACACAAATTTTCATCCTAATCAGAGCAGCGGCTTTGGAGTGTTTTACCATTTTTTAAGAGATTTTTACTACAGCGCCCTCTGGTGAAAGCACAAAAAAATAAGAGGCACAGAACACACGCAAACTTCTTTAGCTTCTTCTATATGTATGTGTATATATATATATGTATAATATATAGATGCATACACATATACATATCAGGGGGCAACTGTCCTCCCCTGCCCTACCGTTGCTACGCCATGTGTATGTATATATGTTTATATATGCATAAACTATACATAAACATATTAGGGGGACCAGCTGCCCTATCTTCGCTACGCCCATGTCGGGCGTATATGTTTGGCGTACATATATGTTCATATATGTATAGTACAAAAGTGTATATAAATATACAAATCAGGGGGCAACTGCACTCCCCTGCCATACCCTCGCTACGCCCAAGTGTATATATGTATAATATTTACATGTATAATCATATACATATCAGGTGGGGAAGCTGACCGCCCGTGCCCTACCCTCGCTACGCCCATATATATGTATAATATATATACATATACAAATTAGGGGGAAAACTTCCCTCCACTGTCCGACCCTCGCTACGCCCATGTATATGTATATATGTTTATATATGTATATATGTATAATATATACATGCATATACATATGCATATCAGAGGTGAAACTGCCCTCCCTTTCCCTACCCTCGCTACGCCCATGTATATGTATGTATGTTTATATATGTATAATATAAACATGTATTCGGATAAACGGCTTAGGAGTTTTTTGACGTTTTTAAAATATTTGTACTACAGCGCCCTCTGGTGTTCAAGATAGAACAGAGTATATACATAAGTCATTAAAACTCATCGTTTCCGAAAACATCTCTATACCAATTTTCATGTAAATCGGATAAACGGCTTAGGAGTTATTCGACGTTTTGTAAAATATTTGTACTACAGCGCCCTCTGGTGTTCAAGATAGCAAAAAAAAAGATAAGTCCAAAATACTCCCCGTATCAGAAAACCATAGTATACCAATTTTCATGTCTGATGAACGGTTGGCTTAAGAATTTTTCGACGTTTTCTAAAATATTTGTACTACAGCTCCCTCTGTTGTTCAAGATAGAACAGAGTAGATAAGTCATAAAAACTAACCGTATCCGAAAACCTCTATATACAAATTTTCATGCAAATCGGATGAACGGTTTTGGATTTTTACGACTTTTTTAAAATATTTGTACTACAGAGCCCTCTGGTGTTCAAAATGGAACAATGGAGTATATAAGTCATAAAAACTCACCGTTTCCGAAAACATCTCCATACCAATTTTCATGTAAATCGGATAAACGGCTTTGGAGTTTTTCGACGTTTTTTCAAATATTTGTACTACAGCGCACTCTGGTGTTCAAGATAGCAAAAAAAAAAGATAAGTCCAAAATACTCCCCGTATCAGAAAACCATAGTATACCAATTTTCATGCAAATCTGATGAACGGTTGGCTTAAGAATTTTTCGACGTTTTTTAAAATATTTGTACTACAGCTCCCTCTGTTGTTCAAGATAGAACAGAGTAGATAAGTCATAAAAACTAACCGTATCCGAAAACCTCTATATACAAATTTTCATGCAAATCGGATGAACGGTTTTGGATTTTTACGGCTTTTTTAAAATATTTGTGCTACAGAGCCCTCTGGTGTTCAAAATGGAACAATGGAGTATATAGTCATAAAAACTCACCGTTTCCGAAAACATCTCCATACCAATTTTCATGTAAATCGGATAAACGGCTTAGGAGTTATTCGACGTTTTGTAAAATATTTGTACTACAGCGCCCTCTGGTGTTCAAGAAAGAACATAGTAGATAAGTCATAAAAACTCACCGTATCCGAAAACCTCTATACACAAATATTCATGCAAATCGGATGAACGGTTTCGAAGATAAGCTAAAAAAAAAGAATGCGTGGAACCCGTCCGCAGTGCCCCCTACGGGGTCCAACCTTTTTTACTGAATAAAAAGTAGCCAGTATATTGACCGGAGGTATAAGACACCTAGATGTCAAGTTTCATTTAAATCCATCCAGTGGTTTTCGCGTGATGCTCTAACAGACAGACAGATAGACAGACAGACAAAAATTTTTAAAAATGCGATTTTTGGACTCAGCGTCGTTTAAAATATCCATCACAAAAAGAATTTCAAAAAAATATTTCATGTGCAGATTTTTTGTTTTTACAATTTTATATATCGCTACCTTAATATAGAAAGGCCCTATCTCAAAAGGCCCTAAGTCAATAGGAGAAGGAGAAAACTTAATAGAAAATGAAGTTCTGTAGTTTCGAATTTTTTGTAAACAAATTTTTTTATTAAAAACTATAAGTGATGTAGCGATGTTACAATTCTTTTTACTGTAGAAATTGCAGAACTTTGTTTTTTATGAAGTTTTTTTCTTCTCCTATAATGTAAAAAAAATTGAGTTAGGGCCTTTCTATATTAAGGTAGCGATATATAGATTTATATATATTTACAGATATTTATATACAATATATTTATATATATTTATCTATATATAGAAATATTTATAGATATTTAAATTAGAGTGGTCCTTATTCCTAATAAAAATAACCTTTTTCTTTTAATTTCACGGGGCAACACATCATTTCAATATATACCATAAGAAACTTAGGGGCCGCTAACAAGGCAAATTGGTACAAATGGCAGGAAAAGTGGCCAAAACTAGAAGACGACCTCGTATCACCTATAAAAAAAAAAACGTGTACCTTAGATTTTTGTCCTCTATTACATATCCGAAACTCATTCAAATCGGCGAATGAGACCATGGGACGTTTTCTTGTGAGAGGGCTTAACTTTGACAGAAAGTATCTGGTTTATCAAGTACACCTGCCGCATGGCTTAAGTACTTGGGTCTTCCAGACCTAGGGTAATAGTTCATGAAACAGACAACCAGAACTTATGTGTTGTACTACAACACGGACCCGTTTATGTTTTAACTTTTAAAACATACGGGGCATCCGGTGTAGCAACACGAACATGGAAGCCGTTTCACAAACACAAAGCATCACCCAGTGCCCTGCTGATTAGGAGCATTATGCAATAAATTACTTACTGCCCGTAGTAGCAGTACCAGTTTAGATTACAGTAGCGACATACATACTTACCATTCATCTACTGGTGAAGACGAGACCTATCCAATCTCTTGCATATCAAGACAGATATGCCAGCCCGGTCGTACCACTGCGCGACCCCGCCGGACAATCTAGACCTGTGTAGCATTCACACAACCACAACCAGTACGAGACTCCCCGAAGGGCCAGCCCACCAACTCGATCCCGTCAATGAGGATCCACAACATCCCCGCAAGAAGACCAAAAATACACTAATGCAATTACGAAGAAGTGCATTTTTATGCGAGACCGTGCTCAATGAGCACTGAAAGGGCCATTTTAACAGCTCACAGCTGCCGGCTAAGTTGCAAACTATTATTCATGACTGGTACCTACAGAGGAGGACCTTTTGTTGCCACTCTTACTCTGGCAGTCCGGATGATCTAAGGATCTCAACATCCAGACAGAGTATTGGCCTTGTTCTCAGGGACTGCCGTGCTCAGTATGAGAACTCCAGTTAAAGCAACTCCTTTCTACACTTCCCTCAGTGACTGCCGTGCCAGTTTGAGGAGGCGAGTCAAAACATCGACAAGCAAACCCCAAGGAAAGCCAGAGCGTCGACATATGAAGCACGCATGCCAAAACACTCACATCCATTTTTAACCAGCCGATTTAAGGTCCCAGTGCGGTGGATTGATAGGGTCTACCCCATTTGACGGGTTAGTACTGTCCCCGTACTAACAAGTTTTAAGGTCAATTGCTATACCTTCGCAGGCTTGTTTCATATCGATATACCGAATAAGATCTGCTACCAAGATGGGCGCCACCTCGAGCTCTTGGTTGGCCCTATCAGTTTTTTCCTTTGCAGAACGTACAAACAACCATCCTCCTTTATCCTGGCTTTGGACAGGCAGGCGCAACGAAGTTGCTAACCTGGCGGAGATGGCTAAACTTTGACAGAGAGACCTCTAAATCGTATCAAAAAATTAAAACAAAAAATCTCTTTCATATTTAGATGTATATAACCGAATAATGACATGCCGCTATGATAACTTAAAAGACGAAAAAATAAGGACCACCCTAATGTATATACTAGTGGAACGAATTTTATGCAAGCAAAAAATCTTCATGGGCTTCATATATTTTTGAAAACTACGCGTAAAAAATAAATTCCTGCATCTTTACTTTTTTTTCTGCTATACGCCATAGGCCAGGTTCAATTACGTATAAAAACTTTTTCAACCATGAGTTTTTGATACCATTTTGTATTTTTATTATCACCATTTTATTTATAAACAACTATTTTGTAGAATATGCCAAAAAAACTTTATACTTACAACAAAACAAAAAAAAAAAAAAAAAGCACTAAATAAAGGGTTGAGTAATTTGAGCTGCATATCCTTGCGATAATAAGGAAGAAAACAAAATAAAATTCATTACAACTCTGTGTGCCAATGCAGAGGCGTGATTGCACTTGCATTGAATGAGGTTTTGAACACAAAAGCGCATTTTTTTCACCAGCTTAATGCAATTCATGTTGTAATTGGAGCGCATATTACAGCAACGCAAACACACATGTAATATAATTAAATGCCAAACAATGCATGAAAGGATTTCAATAAGAATCAAAGATATTCCAAGAAAATTTATGAAAAAACACAAAAACATGCTGAAAAACAAAATGAGGTCAAGCTGATGAAAGGTTTTTTTGAGCGGAATTTAATTTTATAGTAAAAACAATCAATGCCTTACTTAATAAGCTCAACAGGCAGCACTAAATACTTTTCTATGGCTAAAATAGGCTTCTAAAAACATTGAAAAATTTGTGAAAATTGTATTAATTTAGTTCACTTCGATATCAATTTGGTATTTTCACCCTTCCAGTCCTATACTGAATCAAATATTTTTATTTAAATCAATGAATTCCATTCATTTAACGACATTCGTTAACTAGAAGAACACTTCTTTCGTTCAAAAAAAAAAAAAAAAAATAATTCCTTAAGTTTCATTTGCTTTTAATGCACTTCAATATACCATGAATATACATCCATTATTGCTGTTGACAGCTGTCATAGGCTTAGTACTCTATGCTTGTTACAAAAAAAAAAGGAGACTGAATCTGAATGTCAGTAACTTTTGGGACCCCCTTTAGATGTTGTTGGCTTTTCGTTCATTGTTTGTAAAAATCTGTACAATTATTTTAATATACAATACATTGATTTCAATGAACAATCTTTATCGACTAAGAACTTATTCTTAGATATAAAGAACGCATTCATTAAACCAAAAAAAAAAATTCATTGATTTAAAAAGCATCTATCATTCCGCATTGGTTTTGCCGAATAATGTTTAAATAGCTTTTAAGGTTAGTGAACTGCAGAAATCACAGAAGACTGACGATGAGTTAGATTGACAGATATGCCAGATAACAATTTCACCTTAATATTTGAAGCTATTCCAGTTAAACTTGAAAAGGTCTTGTATAAAAGTAATTATTCAAGCTTTGATTGAGAGAACCTCTTAAAAGCGCCTTGAAAATTCCATTTTCTTGTATAATTCCTTATATAAAACTTGATTTAATGATATATTTATTAAGGGGTTACATGACATTGGCAGTTTTTTTTAAATCAACTTTTTTTTAATAATTTTGTATTTTAGTAAATATTCTTAAGATTCTAAGAAAAAAAAATTTCATGGAAAAATTTTTACGGGTTCAAAAGTTACAGCCGGATTAGTGAGAGCGCATTTTTAATTTTTGCGCTACCTACGTACGGCAGCTTGTATATACTTGTTTTACTTGCTACCTGACTATGGTGGTTGTTATTTCGTACCTACTTGAAGGGTGAAGCCCGAATTGCTAAACGATTGCAAAAAAACTATAAGAAACAGCACAACACAAGATAACGATGGCATACATTACGAAGCAGGCATGGCAGATTAAGGTAAACTTTTTTTTCTTTGTTCACAAACTTTGAAAGCGTTTATCTCGAAACCATGTTTTTCGTACTGGTTGCGGCACTAGCGGGTTCATTTTTTGACGAAATTTTTTTTGTATTTTTTTAAACTTGATTCGCTATCGTATGACACGAGCTTTTTTCAAATTTTTTTTTCATTTTTTATGAATTTTTAAAGTCAATATTTTTTTTCGAAAAAACACACTTTCAAAATTGGAATATCACCAAAAATTAAAAAAAAAAAGTTCGTGTCATACGATAAGCAATTTTGTTAAGATTTAAAAAAGTCATTTTTTTCCAGATCGGACAATTTTTGCAACTCCCAGCGCTGCAACCACGAGGCCCCATTTTTTTCTCTGCCGCCAGTTTGGAGCTCTATAAAATCATGTTGGAGTGAAAAATATATTTTTTTGAATTTTTTTTTTGTAATTTGTTCAATTCTCTACAATAATAAAAAAAATTTCGGAAAAATGTTTGTTTTTGACTGAGTTATGAATTTTTAAAACAAGATCTGTTTTCTCTGCCGCGAATGCCATGTCCCGCCTTAAAATATTCAAAAAGATTTCTACTCACGTATAATTCTTTATATGCATACATTTTTGGGAAGTAGGTACTCAAACAGATTTCTGTTCAAGTAAATCTCTATCATACAAAAAAAAAAATTTAATAAAACTTGTCTGAATCCGGAGTCGAACCACGGGACTCTTGACTGATAATCTGTTTGCTTAGAACGCAGAGCTACCAAAGCAAATTAAATGTTTATAAATATATAATGATTTTAGTTAAGGCTTTTATAAAATTTTACAAAATTTTAAATAAGCTGCATTAATTGAGTATAGGCCGACGAATCGAACGCAGCTATTATGAATATACAATAGACTTTATACATATATTTTACATGATATAGCGTCAATTTTTTTATTAAAAGCCGTAGGAAGGAAAACAAATCTTTTATATCAAATGAAGACTATATAACCTGTGAAAATCACAAATAGAAATTTCTTAAAAAACTAAAATAAATTTTTTTTTATTGTTTGGTTTAAAGAAACTCACAAGTACAGAAGTTATGGGCAATTTTCTAGAGCTTGTTTATATCCAAATGAAAAAATTCATATGGGAAAAATATAAAAATTTCCGAATGTTTAAAATGCAATAAAAAAAAAAACGCATTTTCGATATTTTTTTAATTTCAAAATAATTTTAATGAAGTCTATCTTAATATTTTTCAAAAAATTTTAGCTATGGCAGCTAAATATTTAAGAAGCTATAAGCATGTTTTTTGCCAAAATGAGAAAATTTGTCTGAAAAAAATGCAAAAAATTTCTTAAAGTTTAAAACACAAAATATAAAAAAAACGTATTATCAATAACTTTTTAGCTTCAATATAATTTTTCCAAAAAATTTGGCTGCGGCAATTTGTAGGCACTTTTCTGGAGCATGTTTTGGCTAAAATACAAAACAATTTCAAAGTGAAAAATAAGGGTTTTATTTTTAAATTCGTGAAACTAATGGTCATGTATTTTTATCGCATATGAAACCATTTCTTACTATAAAATAATAATGCATACCAAATTTTGTGGATCTGGGTTAATTTTTTGGGGAAACATACCAGATAACCGATTTCGCTTATATGGGAGGTAGGCGTATTAGTCGTCCGATTTGATTTACTTTTACACCAACTAATTGTTGCTATTAAATAATTAAGAGTATCAAATTTTATTGATCTGAATAATTTCTTCTTTCAAAGGATATTTTGAAATGTTAACCAGATTATATAAAAAGAAAAAATAAAACTAAATGCGGATTGTCAATATTCGAAGCGCCCATCTGGCAACACTGTAACTTTCCGCAGTGATGCCAAATCGACTAATGACATACCGCGTTTGAAGCGTCATTCCAAGCAAATGTTTAGAATGGAACAGTACACGCCACGCAAACGCTCTAAAATTGTTGAAATTTACATTCAACAAAACAAGTTAATAGGGAAAACTCAACGTGCTTTCAAAAAAATAAATAAAGTGAAAAGTGCGCCTTCCAAGAAAACAATTTATCGTTTGTATGAAACTGAAAATCCACAAGAGATTCAAGAGGTACCTCTTCACGATGCAAAAGTCACTGTTTGGTGCGGCGTTTGTGCTAAAATGCTCATTGGGCCGTTGTTTTTCGAAGATGATAATGGCCACAGAGTTACTGTCAATCAGGAGCGTTATCGCGATATGATAAACAATTTTTTCATGCCAATCATTCGTCGAAAGCGTATCAGGCACTACTGGTTTAACAAGACGGCGCGTCACCACACACAAGCCGCACTACAATCGATTTTTTGAAATGGGCGCTGCGAATATGGACAACCCTGTATTTAATGAAATTGTAAAGCTTGAAGGATATTTTGTGTTTAGCTCGATACAATCTATATACATATATATAAAATTGTAAAAAAAAAAATCTGTACATTAAATAATTTTTTTAAATTCTTTTTGCGATGGAGGTTAGGAGCGCAAAAATCGCATTTTTAAAATGTTTGTCTTTCTGTCTGTTAAAGCATCACGCGAAAACCACTGGATGGATTTAAATGAAACTTGGCATCTTGTTTCCTTATATGCCCGGTCAACATATAGGCTACTTTTTATCCAGTAAAAAGGTTGGACCCGGCAGAGGGCACTGCTATCGAATTTCAGGCATTCGTTTTTTCAGCTTATCTCCGAAACCGTTCATCCGATTTGCATGAAAATTTGTATATAGAGGTTCTCGAATACGCTGAGTTCTCATGACTTATCTACTCTGTTCTATCTTGAACACCAGAGGACACAAATATTTTAAAAAATGTCAAAAAACTTCCAAGTCGGTTATACGATGCATTGCATGAAAGTTGGTATATAGAGGTTTTCGGAAACGGTGAGTTTTTATGACTTATAAACTAGGTTCTATCTTGAACACAAGAGGACGCTGTAGTACAAATATTTTAAAAAAGTCGAAAAAGTTCAAAACCGCTCATCCGATTTGCATGAAATTTTGTATGTAGTGGTTCTCGGATACGCTGAGTTTTTTTGACTTATCTACTCAATTCTCTCTCGAACAGCAGAGGGCGCTGTAGTACAAATATTGTGAAAAACCTCGAAAAATTCCTAAGCCGTGCATCCGAATTGATGAAAATTGGAAAATAGGGGTTTTCTGATACGATGAGTGTTTTCCATCGTATCCAGAAGGTAATCCAGAAGGGCGCTTTTTACAAATATTAGGAAATCTTGAAAAACCCCAAAACTGCTCATCCGATTTGGATGAAAATTTGTAAATTGTGATTTTCAAGTACGGCAAGGGTTCTGGTGCTATATTTGTTGGTGCTCCTTCTCGAAACTAGAGGGCGCTGTTGTACAATTTGTACGTGTGTATGTAACTAAACTGTTCCTAACCGTCTGCACCGATTTTGATGAAATTTTTTGTGTGTGTTTGATTGGATCTCTGGATGGTTCAGATACACAATAGGACCCGGTAGGTGGCGCTGCAGTCGTATTTTAGGTATTTTGTTTTTATAGTTTATCTCCGAAACAGTTCATCCGATTTGCATGAAAATTTGTATATAGATGTTTTTGGATACGTTGAGTTTTTATGACTTATCTACTCTGTTCTATCTTGAACACCAGAGGGCGCTGTGTACAACTGTTTTAAAAAACGTCTAAGCTGTTTATCCGATTTTCATGAAAATTGGCATATAGGAGTTTTCTAATATGGTGACTGTTTTGGACTTATCTTTTTTGTACTATATCGAACAACAGAGGGCGCTGTAGTACAAATCTCTTACGAAATCGTGAAAAAGTAGAAAGCCGCTCATCCGATTTAGATGAAAAACTTTATTAAAAGATTTTCGTGTACGGCAACTGTTTTGGCGTTCTCTCTTTTGCTCTGTTTCGAAAACTAGAGGGCGCTGTTGTACAATTTGTACGTGTGTATGTAACTAAACTGTTCCTAAACGACTGCACCGATTTTGATGAAATTTTTTGTCTGTGTTTAAGTGGATCCCTGGATGGGGTCAGATTCACAATTAGACCCGGTACGTGGCGCTGCGATAGGGTTCCATGAATTTTGTTATTATAGTTTGTCTCCGAAACCATTCATCCGATTTACATGAAAATTTGTATTTATGGGTTTTCGGGTACGGTCGTTTTTATGACTTATCTATTTTGTCCTATATTGAACACCAGAGGGCACTGCAGTACAAATTTTTTAAAAATCTCGAAAAACTCCTTGCTGTACATCCGATTTGCGTGAACATTTGTACATATAAGTTTTCGGATACGGTGGGTAAATTGGACTTTTTTCTGCGCTATCTTAAACACCAAATGGTGCTGTAGTGCAAATCACTTAAGAAATCGTGAAACACTCAAAAACCGCTTATCCGATTTAGATAAAAATTTGTATATCGGGTATATAGGATTTGATTATCGAGTATGGAAAGGGCTTTGGTGTTATTTTTTTGTGTTATCTCGAAAACCAGAGGGCGCTGTTGTAAAAATACCGCAAAAAACTCAAAACAACTCATCCGATAATTATGATTTTTATAAGAGGTTTTGCGGGTGCGGTGAGTCTTTTGGCGCTATGTATTTTGCTATATCTTGAACCCCAGAGGGAGCTGTACTACAAAATACAGTAATGCGTAGCAAAGCGCGAAGGGTGCTAAATATCTTCTTTTCTTCTCTACGTGTATTTATATTCCACTTTCTTTTTCGCAAATCAGGATAGCTGATGTCGAATTCTGTGGTATTTGAGTACGCATTAACATATGCGCAAGTCAGTTGCGTGGTAAGTTGGCGTTGTTTTGACATTTCAATTTCTATTTTCAATGCTTATTTAATTTTTGTCCGGTTTCCTTGCGAATTGCCCACAATTCGGTTTTGCTCTGATTTTTTTTCAAAAAATGTGCAATCTAACGCATACAATATAAATTTTGAAAATATATTTTTACAAGCGATCGGCGGCACGCACACACAAATTACGATTTCCCTAACTTTTTCTCATAATTTTCAGATGTTAAAGCTACATTTTGCTCATTTCGCCAAAGTTACCGGTTTGAAAGATGCACACAAAATTCCTTCTAAAGTTTGTGAAAAGTTTTTTCAAATCGACGAATGAAATCGAAAATTATTTATATCAACTCCCGAGTAAGGCCGGGTATTCAGCTAGTTATTAAATAAAATTGAGAAGCTTTAGGTATATATATATGAATACGTTTGTTTTTTAACTAAAAGCTATAATTGCTCTCAAATTTAAATTTCAACGGTTAGTTAGCATCTCTTAGCAATTCAAGCTCTGCATATAAATTGATAAACTCTAAGCTTGCAAAGTTAATTCAATTGTTTTACTTTTTTTACTGATTGGTAATGCTGCAAAACGCATCCTTGCCCTATGTCAATGCAAAATGTATTAAATTGCTTTGCTGTTGTAAGTTGAATGCTGAAGCTGTTGTCCTTTCCGCCCTTGGAATAAATAAAAATTAAAAAAAAAAAAAACTTTTAAGGTTTTTTTAGTTTATGCTATGGAGACAAGGATCAATTTTTTTTTTCTTGTTGTAGTGCTAGTTTTTGTTGCTGTTATTGTTGTTGTTGTTTTTGTTCTTGTCTCAATGTGCAGTGCATTATGGTACAGTTGAATGACATTGCAATGGCGTGCAATATTTCATTGTTGTTGTTTTGTAGACGTTAACATTAAGAAGAGCTTGAAGTTACAGGGTGCTTAAGTAGTTTTAAGAAATTTTTTAAAAATGCATATATAAGGAAAATATTTTCTTATTTTTAATAAAAAAACTTATTTATTTTTGAATACTAGAAAAATAGTTGTTAAGAAAATTAATCAATTAATTGTGTTTAAATTAAAAAATAGAAAATTTAAAACCGCAAATTAAAAGAAAATAGCACCCAAAAAGGAATTTCTATTTAAAATTTCCTTAAAAACAAAGGTGGGTAAATACTAGAACGGGGTACTTCAGGTCAATTATCTTCGAGGAAAACAAATTGGTCACCTTGAGGCAAGAATATCAATATATCATACTGTAAATGCCGAAGATATGACGAAAAATTTAAAAGGGCGACCCTGCATTCTGCCAAAAGAAAAAAAAATAGTTTCGAAATTTCCTTTCAAAATTACTTAGGATTCGATGGTGTGTGTTGCAATTTTTTTTTTTTTTTTTTGCCTGTAAAGTCCCTGCTGTAAATGACACTAGTACAGAATCCCTTAGTTAACCAGTACTAGTTCCACTTCAATCTACTTTCTTGCATTCAACTGGCGAATTTTACGTCGTGAACATATCATAAGCAGGGGTCAATTGGTACCTTCTGCATTACCATGCCCTAGCCAATTCACTAGTGCTATAGGGCCAACTTATTCGCTAGTCGGAGAGATAAAAAAAAAAACACAGGTGCGTCGTTGGACACACGAGAGAAGCGAATCTTTTTCACAGTTTCATACACACAGAGGAAACATATAAAATTATTAAATTTTAGGGTATAAATTGCCTAAGACCTTCGGCCAAAATGGGTTATCTAAGTATTTTTTTAATACAACAAAGGGAATTTAGGCAATCGCATTATTTTGCCATTATGCAATTTATGCTAGAACTTGTGTGTTCTGTTGAAGTCCTTCTGCTAAAATGGGTTGCTGTAGATTTAAGGCAATATTAAAAAAGGAACTTTGGTATCATAACCCTTAGGTAAGTTATACTTATACTAGTGAAGATTTCCTAAGGCCTTTGCAACAAGCGCTTGCGTTGTTCTCTTAGGATTTGTTTATTTTTTTCATCTCTTCAGCTTTGTTTAATACCTTTTCCAGTTTTTTATTTTTCAGTTTTTAATCAACTTAATTTTTATTTAATATCAACTCATCAGTAGTCTTGCGTGGTTCCCGCTGTGGTACACTAAGCAACTTTATGTTCTACTTGTTTCGTTAGTGTAACGAATAAATTGCTGCGAAATACATGCACGTTAGTACAAATAAGATAAGATAAGAAAAGGAAAGCAAATAATGACCGCGTATGACAGAAAGAGTAGCAATGGGAGAAAATATTGTAAGAACCCCAATTTGCTTTTGCCCATGTATCTTTGGCATTTTATATAATGTTGGCATGACCAAGTTGACAAAAAACTTATGAAATTTGCACAAATTTGTTAGGCTTCATACAAAAATAGTTACCCAAGTCGTTTTAGGCAAAACGCTGTAGGTATTTTTCTGTGTGTAGATTTGATAATTTAATGGTATGTTTTTAATAACTTGAATTGAAAAATTTAAAGCAACATTAAAAAACTTAAAAAACACACGTCAATATTCACACCAGTAAATTTTATTACATTCCATTATTATTTTATTTGTTTTATTATATCTTACAGTCATTGTTAAAACAAAAGCATGTACCAACAAGAGCACAACCGCATTTACATAACAAAAAGTATTACCACCGTGAGAATCGATCCCATGACCCATTGATTAATAAACCTACACTCTTTCCACCGAGCCAAACAAAACTGCTAAAATATCATGTTGATTTAATATTAAATATATAACTGCAGCTATGTTAACAGTAGTTAACAGATGGCATTACCAGATTGAGGATGATACCAGTGTTGTGACTTGCAAATTTTAGATAGTGGTAGGTTGAGTCTAAAATGAGTGGTGAATTTTAAAAAAACGTTGGAATATATTTTTCTTCTTAATGAAAAATTCGACTGAAATCCTACAGCAAGACAAATCATAAGAAGTACCTATACCATAAAGCAAGTTTTTCACGCTGATTTAGTTTCATTGCAAATAATTCTCATATAATGTTCTTAAAACAGCACTAAAATAAAATTTTAAATGCAATGCTAAATAAAATATTATATGTAATGAAATTTCTAAAATTTTATTTATACTCGTAATGCCGTAATTTTTATATAAATATTAAAAAGTGATAGATTTAAAAAAAATTCAAATAGTGGTAGAAACCAAAAAAGTGCTAGATTTACCACAATTGTGGAAAGTGGCAATACTGATGATTTTTGTAGCAAGTGGTTTAGCAGCTACCCAAACCATAAAAATCATTTATTCAACTCTTGTAGCAAGTAGCTACCCAAACCACACAAATACTTTAATATATTAGTGGATGTGCTGCAACATAGCTTTAATTGCACTTAATACTAAATCAATGCTTATGCGTAAAGAAGGCGTTTGGCTCAATGGATAGAGTATAGAATTCCAATCGGAGGTTTGACGGGTTCGAATCCCTACGGCAGACAGAGAAGTGTTTTTTTATATTTGATATATTAAATTGTATTGTAAAAAACGCAGAAACAAAGAAACCTTAAACAATTCTAAGAAAAAATCTGTCGAAAAATTTTCAGATTTCACTCTAAGCAAATCACAGAACGAGGAGTAAAAAGCTTCGCTTGAAAAAAAGAAAGTAGACATTAGCTGCATTCCCGTGGTAGTTGATTAGAGCGTGGCTCTATTTTATTCGCAATGCAAAAACAAAAATTAGAACCAGCTCTTTTCCTGGCTCTATTTCTGATTTTAAAATGCTGCCAAGTTTAAAGCGCTTTTTTTCAAAACGAACTTTGTTGGCAAATCTGAATTACTCTTGTTCGAGTTTTCGTCTCACTGCTCGCATTTGTATTTTGGCACTTCATCGCCAGTGATGCCAAATTGTAATAAAGTTGAACTAAAACTGTTCCACTGAGATTTGATCTGAACCAGTGCCACGGGAATGTAGCTATTGTGAAAGTATTCTCCAGTAAATTAATTTGTACTTTATTCATAAGAATTCTTTTATTCATATTGTTCAACAAAATTAAAACGCGTTATATATCATATTTTCTGGAAAATATTACTCAGAAATATATGGTAATTTTTACAAAATTAAGACGTCAAAAAGCTAAATAGCAGTCCAACCTTGAAGTTGATTGAACCTTTCATGCATTACCTTGGGTCAAAAAAGGCGCTAGTTCGTATAGAACTAGTAAAGTAGCTGCTGAGAATGGAGCAATTGGTTGCTTTCGATAACGGCAGGGTGGTACGTTGTAAGATATTCATAAAATAAATACATATTCTCTTAAAAAATTGTGCTTAAGTTTTAGCCATTCATTTAAGATTGAATCTTATTTATGCAATAGAACACAACGTGTTCTTTTTAAACTTGTGAAATCTCATGATTCTGGTGTACCTCAAGAAAGCCACCTCGGGCCTATTCTTTTTTTACTCTTTATAAATGATTTGCCATCTGTCATAAAGCATTCCATAATGAATGCTAATGATGCCGTTCTCCTGCAAGCTGACATAGACCATCTTTATAGCTGGTGCTACGTGAATCGTATGAATCTTAACATGAAGAAATGCAACCTTCACTCGAAAATCTCCTGTCACATGTATTTATAAAATTTGTGACCACACATCAGAGTCCTTAGATGTCTTTCATGATCTTGTAGTAACTATGGATACTAAACTTCGCTTTTATATTCATATTAATAAAATTATAAATCGAGCAAATAGTACTTTAGGTTTTATTAAACGATGGGCAAAAGAGTTTAATGATCCCTATATAACAAAAACCTTATTCACCTCTCTATTGCGACCTATTTTAGAATATGCTTCAATTGTTTGGTGCCCTCGATATAGTTGTTACATTGACGACATAGAATCAGTTCAGAAAAAGTTTCTTTTGTTCTGCTTAAGCCATCTTTACTGCAATTTCAACTATAACCTACCACCTTATGAATATCGTCTGCAACTTTTAAATCTTCCTACTTTAAATAATCGGAGATTTCTGCTAAATGCTACTTGGATTTTCAAACTTTTACATGGATATGACAGACAGTCAATATTTACTGAGCAAAATTTACTTTAATATTACTCTCCGACCTAGAAGATCTTTTGAGTTACTTACATGAACTTTTGTAGAACTAATTACTTGCAAAACGAACCACTTAGAAGCGCTTGTGGGGACTTTAATTTTGTTTCCGATGCAATTTCTTTAAATGAATCCGTTTATTCAATTAAATTTAATATTTTAGATCATCTACAGTATCGCCACTAATCTGGATCATGCTTCCAAGGATACTTAATATTTTCCTGTGATGTTTGGTAACAACTTATACAATCTAGCTGTGTAGTGTAGTTTAATATGACGAGACCACGTCCGTCTCGCCTAGCATATGCCAGTTTGACACCGTACGACTAGCTTTGCATGTGTGAGCTGTGCTCTAATTCATATTTATACAGATATACACGCTATAGATATATTTTGATTATCCAGAGCAAGACCTCGTCTGTCTTGTCTAGCACATGTATGAGCTCGATCTCGTCCGTCTAGCCTGGCATATGGGAGCACCGCTCTAATCAATCATTCTATTAACTACTAAGAAGCTAACCGGATTGCAACTGTGTATACCTGAAAGCCTGACAATTTTACATTTTTATAAATAATTTAATTGTACATATATAAATTCTATTAATTTTGTCTAATATTAATTGCTATAAAGCCATATGTGCTTTGCATTCAAATAAATAATAATAATAATAATAATAATATTCCTCTTGTTCCCATTTTTAATTACTACTTACTTACTACTTACGACTTTCTTTCGGAATGGAAAAATACATTTATAACACCAATTCACAAATCTGGTTCCAAGAATGGTTCTTCGAAAATTTCTTTTACATCAGACTAACTTTTCCTCTAAGAGAGATTATATCTCTATTTCAAAATGCTTTTATTACTGGAAAACCAACAGTTACTAATCTAACTTAAATAAATTTGAAATAGTCTCGAAAAAGGTTATCAGTATGATGTCATTTTCACTGATTTCTCTAAAGCGTTTGATAGAAGAAATTTGTTTTTTATTCAAATATTTTAAAATGGCTTAAGTCATATCTAACTGGACGTTCACAATATGTACGTATCAATGATAAACTTTCAGAAGTCACCCATGTTACGTCTGACGTTCTTCAAGGGAGTCAGTCAGGGCCTCTTCTATTCTTATTATATATTTGTTAGTGACATTTCCAAAATTTTAAAGTTGTCACAATGTTTGAATTTAAATAAATTAGTAAATAATTGAGTAACATTAGCTTAAAACAAAAGTAAATAAAAACAAAACAAAATTTATTTTTAGAATAATACATGAGTAAACAAAAATAAATATTTGAATTTTTTAACGGTTACTTGGAGTTTCTTAATCAGTTTTTAATCAAAATTCTATTGAACAATGTAAAAATTAAATTTTAGAATAAATGCTACATATCTGCGAGCAAATATTTTCTTGAATAGCGTTCTATAGCGTAATTAAGTTCACGTGCAAATACTATGTTTTTCTTAAATTTTGAATTTTAAATACAATATTTAATTTTTTTAAATACAATCATTCTTATGTTATCTTTTTTTACGTATTTATTAAAAATTCAAAAATTATTTTTTTTTCTCATTTTATATTTTAAATATTTCTTCGACTCACCCTATATGTGTAACCCCTTCCGCAACTGCTTTTGTATTGCTTCAATTTATATACGTAATGCAACAGCTTTTTTCTACTGCACTTTATTGAACTGCCAAGCAACCCTTGGTATTTTTTTTTTACGCTTTAGTATTTACTGCTTTTTAAAGTCCTTGCTATTAATGCTATTTTTTTATGCGATTTTTTCTCCTTGTGTTTAGTATTCTTAGAATCTTTCCAAAAATAATATGAACCAAAAAAAAAATAAATAGTATGAAACGCATTAAATGTGCATACATGTTATGCGGTTCATTGTCCTCATTCGACGCTAAGGGCTGCAGTTTGGCCTTCAAGGACTAGTATAGCAAAATATTGTAGCGTCATATTTCATGATCGTCGTATATAAAAAAAAAATTCATTGGGATAGGTTGGAATATTCAAAAAGTATTGAATTTTCAATAAATTTAAAAAAAATGTTTGTTAGCTGTTGCTGTTTTAACAGATGACTTCTTTGATATAAAAATTGACCAATCGATAGATAGTTTGCATAAATTGTCAAAAGTGCTAAGGATTTATATTGAAAAAATTTGAATTTTACTTACTGATATGCAATCGCACTTCCCTATAACGAACTTCTATGCTATGGATTTCATTCTATTATGAATTTTAGTTTAGTTTAGTTTATTGAGTCTATGGATGTGAAAAATCCTTACAGACTAGAAAAATTATACATTTCATGTAGAAGATACTAAAATAATATAACAAATATGCTATACAATTAATTAAATAAACTAGAAACAAAGTTTTTAAAAGATGATTTAGGCATTGAGAAATCAAAAGCATATTTTAAAAACAAATCATTATATAAACACAAAGATCTGGTGATAGGTTCATTTAGGGCGTAATTCGTTCTGTGATATTTAATATAAAAGAGTTTAAAACAACGCATCTGCCTTGAAGGAATATTGAAATTAATTAAATTTAGCAATGAGCAGTCATCAATATTACCCGAGATGATATCATATACATACAAAAATGAATAAACTTATTTTTCTTCTAATTTCAAGTGTCTTTAAACCCAATAACAAACAACGAACATTATACGAGGGTAAATTTGAATTAAAACAAGTACAACGAAGCATATATTTAGAAGCAGTTTTTTGAACTTTTTCTACACACAGAGAATTATACCCACTGTCGCAACCGAATTGGTGCCCTACCGACTTAGTCGATTGTTGATAACTTTTAAAAAGTAATCAACACAACTACGTAGTTTCCCATAGCCTTGACTGTGGCAATCCGTTGTAAGCACTGCGCTCACGGTTTTCTGAACGAACCCCTTCATCCTTTCAACTTCCATTCAGTTAAATTAACGACCTTTTTAATTGTTTTAACCTTAACTCAATTGTGTGAACGGAGAAGTAAGTCATTTTAACCTACATTCGATTGTATGAATGGACATGTTATCCGTTTTGACTCCCACTCGGTTATATGAACCGACCTGCCAATTATTTTGACTAAAATTTGGTTATTTTGACTAACCCATTGATCGTTTCGACCTACACATGATTATTGACTGTAGATCATTTTGTAGGTTAAGCTAAAAATAAAATCACACTAAAATAAAACACTGATGCAATAATAAATGCGTTTATGAAGTCAACCATATGCACAAGAAAATTAATTATTACCCAGGGCGCAGACGTGACTATCCTCATTTTTGAATTTTGAGATAGTGCCTCAGACATATAAAAAAATTAATAGTCCCAAACAGCGAATGTATTGCCATTAAAACATAAGGAAATATTTTAAGTGTGAAAAAAGTTAATGGTTTCCACATTAAGAACTAAAAAGGTTTCAACTTTTTTTATTCGATAAGCAAAAAAATTAGTATCAAGGAATGAAGTCTCCAGTAATTGATAACAAATTAAATACGGGGCGTCAGAAGTTACTATATGTTGTACTAAGCCAAACATCGGTTCGTCATTGTCATACTCGTATAAAGCAACCATAAACCATAAAATCCATTCATTACTTTTGAAGATATAACTGTTTATTTCGTAAAAGCGTCAACCGTCAAGTGTGCCTAATATGTAATATGTGTTATCTTCAAAAGTAATGCACAGAATTTTATGGTTAATAACACTTTTTATGGTTGATAAAACAAACACTTTCAAATCGCGGTGCCCAGGAAATTGTAATCGTACCGAGTTCCTGAATGCATTTATGCAAAGCATCAGTGACCTTTTTCTTTGAATTCGTACTTAGCAGATTCACCGAAACTGCGAAACTAAAACGTGCTTAAAAATAATAACCTAGTTGCGCAGTTTTGGTGAATCAACTAAGCACCAATTAATAGAAAGTCAATAAATCTTTGCATAAATGCATTAAGGAACTCAGCCTTTTTTTATGCATATGTAGATAGAAAGCAATTTTATTTAACTTACCTAATGATTGTTCCTCTTACAAGTTATTCAAAAAAACGACACTACAAAAACTCCATCCAGACACGTTAATAACTTTGAGAAATGAAATGCAAGCGTCTTGCGATTAAGGTCGGCTTACACAACCTCGTGTTTTTGAACGTATGTCTGTTTCACTCGCTAAGTCGAATGGTTTGACAAACTCGCAGTTGCAAGGTTGGCTGTTGAGATTGACGCAACTAAAGGGTGCGATTGATTTAATAAAATTCAAAACTCGATTGAAGCGTAAAAATAATGCTATTGACATAACTTACAATGTGGTTGTTACAATGACTAGTATTGTTCGCTTGTCTGCAATAGCTTCAGTTAGTTATTTCAGACACATTACGTTCCTTGTAGTGGCAAGGAGAGTTGAAATAAATACATTTACGCGGTTCAAGCAACTAACATGCCATATTTTCATTTCAACTGAAGAAACATTTGGGAATGAGCGGGTTGCGAAGGAACGATCATTCGCGCCAACTAACAATCAATTGTGCTTATTTCATTCGAGTTACATTAACCAAATATCAGTTGCAGCAATTTTCTTCCGATTACCGCAAATAATATTTATTTCCCGCAACCTTATGCCTATAAATTAATTTTCTGAGTGTAGTCTTGACCTTACAAGAGAACTATAAAGTGCTTTTATTGTATAATGATCCTTAAACTCTTGACTGTTTCTGCGAATGAAGGCAAGGAGGCAATAGACTTTGGGAAGCAAAAAGTTTAAGTGATCTACGAAGGTGAAATTGGAGTCAAAAATAAATCCCAGGTCCCGAACGGTATTAAGTCTATGCAATTAATATTCAATAATTAATAATTTCATTAATTAATTTAATAATTTCAGTCAAACCGTTCGGACGTGCTTTTGATTTTACTCCGCTATTTTTTTTTAATCGACACAACTAAAACAAAATCAAAAAAAAAGTGCACCTTCTGCTAAATTAACTTTGAACTATTTGCTGTTTGTGCTTAAGCTGCTGGTTACTGTGGTTAATCATTGCAATTAAAATAAAATAAAAAAGTGCATTATTTGCTGTTTACTTCACCCATAAAAGACAAAAAACAACAGAAAATAATTTCCCATACATAAAAAACAATAACAAACAATTAAAAAACTCTATCTGCGATTTATTTAATAATAATTCAGCTCTTTAAACTACTAAAGCTGCTGCTTACTGTGTTTGACCCAGAAAAAAAAAACTGACCCATTTACCAAAAAATACAACAATGGAATTCACTTGCGCCTATAACAACTGCACTATTGAGGACAAAAACGTGCCAAAAATTATATGTAATGGCCTGTGCGGAAAATCATACCACGGTATCTGTGTGGGAATGACAAAGAGAAGCCTCTGAAGTATTCCGATAACAAGCAATTGGTTAATACGAGTAGTATCCCAAATCTCGACTTGCTAAATCATGTATCCGATGACATATCGAGAGTTGAATTTTTGAGCAAATCAAACAATGCGAATATCTCAACTATTTCTAAGAACCTGAAATTGTTGACGGAAACTATAAGTGACAGTGATAAAACCCTTCAGTGCAAAGCTACGACCGAAGAGCTAAAATCTGAAGCCAACAAAATTATTGAACTACTTAAAAAAGATGACTCAGCCAACAACATACTAAGTGCTCTGAGGTCTCTGCGTAATGGTGTGGAAACCGCGATCCAATCTACCTCAAGAAACGCCGAACCATCGCCATTGCAACCTGCTCCAATGTTTGAAATATTATTTGAAAAAATAAGTGATATCAGTGACGATATGGTTGTGCTCCGGGCAACGCTTGCAGATATAGTGGATGAGGTTAGATCTGCGCCTAATAGCACGGAAGTCATGACCACACAGATCCCTCACCATAATTCATCTTTCGTCTTTCATGAAATTTTGTAAGCGTCCAACCATTCACCATCATATCTAAACACTTCCACTGCATCCGACTTGGAATTTATAGCACCTATAGCAGCGCCGCGTAGAGTTATTGAGCGATTTGGAACCTCGTGGACTATCACAGAATGGGAAAACAGGATCCAAAAGCTGAGGTCTGCTAATAAATTTGAATCTACCACAGTATTCATCAAAGGTTTTCCCTCGAAGACATCTGTATCCTCGGTGCGAGAATACTTCTTAAAAAAATTTCGCGTCTCCATCTCCGATTGCGAGAAAACATCTCGAAGCCGTGCAAAATTAAGCAGCTTTAAAGTTATCATGCCCACCAAATACGCTTAGCTGGTCCTGAGTGCCTCCGATGGAATCCAAACTCTTGGAACTATAACAATATCAAAGTGGACAGATAAGGCCGGGAGTACTCCGAAAGTATATAAAACTAGCAACTATAAGTCAAACTCATACACGAGCTCTAACATTAAAATAAGCAATAATCCTAAGCACAATACTAATAAACCTAAAAATTTGTCTAACTCTAACATAAATACTAATTCTTACTCTAAGAATCCTTCTAAAAGTAATTATAGTTCTAGCTCAAACTCTTCTCATTCTAAATCTAGTCTTAATTCTACCTCTATATCCAATTTGCAATCTAAGTCCCATCATAATTTAGATACTAATTGGATTCTTAAAACTAACATCTTCCCAATATTCTCTCCCATAGTCAACCGGAATACCGCTCCAACTAACAATACGGTGAAAAGCAATCTAATATCGAAAAAATCTTCCACTTATCCAAGACGGTTTTCATTTAATCTAAACAACATTGAAACCAACAATGATAAGTATCCGAACTTCATCCACTCTCAAACTCTAAATCCATCACCACCAACCGAAAGTGTCTATAAACCTATTCCGGTTCTAAATGTGCCTTGTGCTCAACCTGGTAGCCCTGCGTCATTTCTAGATCCTCTAGTTCCTCCAAAAGTCAAATTGGCATTAAATTCTTGCGCTGACTCTGAGAGCAGATATGCTCTTTCTCGACTAAGGGAGAACAATGTGTACAACAACGTTCGTTTATATCTCGCTTATATGCATAAGGCCCTAACTCAAATTTGTTAAACATATTTTACCATAACTGTGGTGGCATGAGAAGCAAATTACAAAAACTTTATGTTGACGCCAAATTATGCCACTACAATGTACTAGTATTCACTGAGACATGGTTAAATGATACTTTCAATAATAAGGATGTTATGGAAAAAATCTTTAAGTCGTCAGCCGTAAAGAATAAATTTATATACAAAACAAACAGCAAGGGGCCCAATATACTACCCTGAGGAACGCCAGAAGATGTTTTAAAGCAATATGATTGAGAATTATTAATAGAAACATAGCAGCTTCTATCACTTAGATAAGACTTAATCCATTCCAAGAAAGCGGAGTGGCACCCCATTTTAGCAAATTTAGCAACTAACACCTAATGGGAAACTTTATCGAAGGCCTTAGAAAAACCTGTAGATAGGACATCAACTTCAATACCCGATTCTAAAGAAGATATACAGTAATTTGAAAAAGTGAAAGGTTAGTTACTGTAGACTCCCCAGCTACAAACCCATGCTGTTCAAGACAAATGTGTCGCTTAACAAGAAAGAACAATTTTGGTTTGATAACTGACTCAAACAATTTTGAGGCATTTGTTCGTTTAGAAATGGGCCGATAGTTGCTTATATCATTTTTTTGACCATTTTTTAAAGATTGGAGTTATAACTGCAATTTTCCAAGCTTCGATAAAAGATCCAGAACACAAGATCCAGTTAATACAAAGCGGTTCAGCTAGTGCAACTGCACATTTAATTAATAAAATAGAGGACAATCCATCTCAGTCCATCATTAGAGACAATGAACTTAGTACATCTTCAACAGTCACTACCATAGAGCCAATATCGAAGCCTAGTTCAACATTATCCAACAGGGAGCTATCATACCACGATTCATCATGATTATAGTTTGATTTAAGATAATCTGCAAAAAGATTGACAGTATCAACAGTTGAGGAAGACTTGCTGCACTTAAATACCATTGAAGATGGAATCTGCGATCCATTTCTTTTCGATTGGATATAATTCCAAAATGTTTTAGGATTTGAAATTATATTGGTTTCAAAACTAAGTATATATTGCTTGTACAAAAATTTATTTAAGAAATTAAACTACGGCAACTTGTGGTTATTCTGAGGAATATTGTACCCGAGGAATATTGTTTTTGCAAATATTTAGAATTGTAGATTTGAAAATATCAAATCAAGTTGCGGTGTTTTTTCCATAAAATTAGTTAATTAGAATTAAAATATAGCCTATCGATTAAATTTAATATTACTAGAAACAAAAATTAAATCTAGAATTCTATTTAATTTATTTTTAAAACAATTAATTTGTGCTAAGTCAATGCTAAAAAAGTCGTCAATTAAAACAATTTCATTGAGTTGATTTACATTAGTTGAAGTAAGGTCACCTGCGATCCGCAACCATTCAATTTTACTTAGATTAAAATCACCTAATATGCACAGATGACTGCTTATGTCCAGCAATGACTGAAGAGAAATGACATTATTCACATGTGCAGCATAAATAACGTCCAAACTATTAGGAGGAATATACGATGCACATAGTTACAGAGAACAATACGGTTCATCAATCGATATACAAAGTTGATCTAAGATAGAATCTGCATTAGACAAAGTGCATGGAGACGAGCGTAAAGTACGTTTAGCAGCAATGAGTACGCCACCACCACGCGAGAGATCTGACTTTAATGAGTCTCTATCTTTGCGATACACTTGATAGATATCCATGTCAAAAAACTTCGCATCACAAAAATCCGAACTCAACCAAGTTTCAATAAAAACAATCACATCCTACTCGGCATGTGACAACCATTGATAAATGGAATCAGTTTTGGTTCTCATTCCAGATAAATTTTGGAAATAAAGCTTAAGATTGTGGCTAAAACTATTTGCAGTTATAACATTCATTAATTTTGGTTGTTCATAGCCCCCAGTTTTTGAAAATTTTTAAAAGGAATTTATTTCAAGAGCATTGCGAATACTATTATTCTTACTTCGTTGCTGTATAAAAAATTTTCTATACAACGAGCTAATTTTCAATAAATAAGCCTCAAATATTTTTCAATTTTAATTTTCAGCACATGTGACAAATAATGCAAACTATCTACCAATTGGCCAGTAAAAGCCTTAAAACGGCAAAACATGCCTTAAACACACTACCAAAACAAACTTATGCAATAATCTATATACAAGGTGCTCATATGCAAACATTGAAAAAAAAAAAAAATATTTACAATATAGCTATGGAGCGAAATAAAGTATCAAGACACACACAAACAGCAACAAAAACGCAGACAATTAAGCTGGATGCGCTGCAAATTTCTCTACATACAGCTTATCCTGGCTCAAAAAGTTCACAAAAAGTAGTTGTACCAAAAAATAAAACTGGCCCAACTTCTTGAAACGTAATCCGCATCAACTTCTTCTGCTGTCTTCTACACTCATTCTACGCTCATCATCGTCATCATCATCATCATCATCATGCTATACTTTATGTATTTTATTTCATTTTAATTCTTGGCTGTTTCGCAATAATAATAAAAACGAAAAAGTTCAATAAACTCTGGTGAATACAAAAAAAAAAAAAAAACACAAGCAACCCAAAAAAACAGAACACAAACAAAAAAAAAAACCCCAAAAAACTTATTTTGAAGATGATACTGTGTAGAAAATGTTGTTGTAGAAGAACAAGATGCGGCAGCAGCAGCACCAGCAGCTTTAAGCAGATGACGAAATAACAACATCAGCTCGAGTTTTGGTTGATTTGATCACTTTTTGTTTTTTTTTTTTTTTTTATTTGCTCCCAAATTCATTTTCTACCTCAGTGCGTAGTTTTAACAGTTTTCGTGTACAAGTTGCTACTTGCAAGCTTAACTCAGGTAAGCCAAAAACTCAGGCGTAGCTGGTTTATTTTTGTTTTTTTTTTTTTTTTATTTATTTAGTTGAGTTTCAATAAATTTTTTGTTATTCCAAGTGAAATCAGGAAATTTTTTGTTTAAACTCCTTTGAGGAAATGCAGCTGAGTCACACTTCATGACTTAACAAAGTAAACGCTTGCGTTGAAATTTATTTGTACCCGTTCCTGTCGCTAAGAGTTACCAAAAATACTGGTTATTTTGTCAAAAAGAAATTTAAAAAAATTTCAAACAACAACAAATTAAATATAAAGCTTAATATTAGATTACAAAGCTGCTATTAATTAATTTATCTCTGATTAAGGGCGATATTTACATAATCTCAAAATTATTTTTATTGTTTTTATCAAGGAATAAAACAAAAATTGATTCAAATTAAAACTTAAATTTCGACTTAAATATATAAAAAACTAATAAACTTTGATCATAGTTTCGCTCGAAAATCATATTGAAATTTTTTGGCACTTATTATAAAATAATTCTAAGTGTACCGTGTTTTTGTTAAAAACGAAAAAATTCTTTATTTTTTCAACATAAAAAAAGCTCCATTTGATGCATAACAAACTTGTTTCATAGACATATAGCATGATAACATAATTTATCATGCTATAAACTAATCTATAGAGTAAACAAATGTGTTAAAAAACAACTTGCCAATGTGTTGGCATCTATGAGTACCCTGTAGGAAAATCAACTAATTAAAAAGTAGTTGATAAGGTAGTTTTTGTCAACCACAACTAGTTGAAATTCTGACTTTTTTCCATAGAACGAACTAACATATTTTGTATGATGATGTCCGCTAAATAAGTCAATTGACTTTCGTCTGCATATATTTTCAACTACTTGTTAAACTAGTTAAATTTAAATTATTTTTTTATTTACTTTAAAATAACCAATTGAAAACTATTACTGATGGTCTAAAGTTAATAATATTTAATGAAATAACATGGTTAAATATACAGCCATGGACACATAAATAGCACAGATGACAACTTATTTTTCAAACGTTTCGTTTGAACCTAATAATGCAGTCATTAACTGTAGTTATAATTTTTTGAGACTCCAGTGTGACGTTGCTTAAAACTCCGAGAGAGATGTACCGTTACTTACTTTTATTTGCTCAGGCTATCTCTTTGTGTATAGGCATGTACGATCTGCTGTGGTCATATAAATAGCACACATGTTAGTTGGTGAATAAAAGATAACAAGATCGGGATCTTGTAAACATTTTAGAGCTTTATTCAGTTAATTTCGCCGATTCTAAATAAAATGTGTAGTGGCATA
This sequence comes from Coremacera marginata, assembly GCA_914767935.1. Taxonomy (NCBI): domain Eukaryota; kingdom Metazoa; phylum Arthropoda; class Insecta; order Diptera; family Sciomyzidae; genus Coremacera; species Coremacera marginata. The sequence goes on from OU612046.1 coordinate 161,678,072, forward strand.
CATTGCATTCCAGAAAAAAGGTCTATAATTCACGAACTAAGTCGAAAAGGCAAAAAACCATCTGAAATCGCAGATATTCTCAAAATTTCACGAAAAATGGTCTATAATGCACTCAAGCTGGTTGCATCAAATGGTTCAAATAATTTCGAGAATAAGCCGCGCAATCCTAGACCGCGTAAAACCACCGCTTCTACTGATAGACTCATAGTTGCAAAAGTTAGGCTGATCCTCTCAAGTCAGCAAAGCAAATTATGAGGGAAACAAATGAAGGAAATAACCTAAATGTTTCAAGAAAACTTGTATCTAGGAGACTACATGCAGCTAATTTTTATGAACGTATTAGCCGAAGAAAGCCGCTCTAAGCAAAAAAAAAATTTAAAGGATCGTTTAGCGTGTGTAAGGGTCCATGTGAATAAAGAAGACCAATTTTGGAAGAACGTGCTCTGGACTAACGAAACTAAATTTAATAGGGTTGGACCAGATAGAAAAACTTTTGTTCGGCGCCCCAAACGTAAAGAGTTTAATCCGAAGTATACAAAAAAAACATTAAAGCATGGAGGAGGGAATTTAATGGCTTGGGGAGCTTTTTCCTGGCACGGCGTTGGGCCAATTTTTCCTATACTAGAAATAATGGACAAAAATATGTATTTAGATATTCTTAATAGCCAGATGGAACCATTTGCATTTGAGAACATGCCTATTAAGTGGACTTTTATGCACAATATTAATATAAAACACACTGCAAAGATTGTGGTTGATTGGCTAAAAAGGAAAAAATTAATATTTTGAATTGGTCGGCTTAAAGCCCAGGCCTCAATCCCATAGAAAATTTATGGAATAAAGTGAAGGTCAGCATAAGCAACAAAAATTTTCGAAATTAAGATGAGTTATGGAGTGGAATTAAGAAGGCTTGGTACTCTATTCCGAAGGATAGGGTTAGGAAGCTTGTGGAGAGTATGGGATGAAGATGTCGGGCTGTTTTGGACAACTCGGGATGCAGTACCAAGTACTAGTAAGCCTATTCGTAAGCTCATTGTAAAATAAAAATAAATCAATATGTCTATCTTTCAGAATCCAAATTGTGCTATTTATACGTCCACCTCAGCTAAGGAGCAATATACGGGTTTTTCATTGATTTTCTAATTTTTAATTCGTAATTACAAAGTTACTACTGAATTTAAATTTTTAATGTTTAAACTTAAATACCATGAAATAAATTCTTGTTTTCCTCTATGTATTTTATTTAAATTTATGTGAAACTCCCTACATGTATTTTTGTGCTATTTATGTGTCCACGGCTGTATATAAACTTGTAATCTACTAAAAATTTTAAATTAAAAGATGTCAAAATCAGAGTAGTTGCCGCCTTAATATAATTCAAAGTAGCTTATCAACCACTTGTTTTTAAGTAGTATTTCAATTACTTCATATAGAATGCAATAAAAACTATTAAGAATTGAAGTGGATCCCGCCTTAATATATTGCAAAGTAGTTCATATACTAGTTTATTTTAAACTAGTTTTTTAATTAGTTGTTTTTAAAAACAAGTTAGTTTGTTCCTATAGGGTATGTTGTGTTTGTTTTTTTATTTTGTGCTCTTGACACGCATACATGCGTGTTATTATAATCTGACCTTGGCTATGACTTTGATTTTGCTAATTTTTTGCAAACTTTTTTATTATACCTACTTATCTTTTTTATAGATTTCCCGTTAGTTTTGTATTCATTTGTGTAGCGAAAATTTAAAAAGCTTCTTAACCAGATATTGCGAATTTAAGGCAGTATTCTAGTGTAGAATTTGGAAGAAAACGATTTTTTTTGCATATTTTCGAACATTACACGTTTAAGAATATAGGTATCCTCCAAAGGAATTTTAACGTCGTTATTAACTGCCTGTATCTTCGCTCGAATCTTTTAACGCGTTTTTCTCGAAACTACTTTTTTCAACACGCTTGACATATCTCAAGTTTTAATACGCCGATTAAAGTAAAATTTCGTGTGCGCCTTCTTTATATGTATATCCCTTTATGTCTTGGACTAGAATTAAGCAAAAAAATTTTATTTTTTTGATATTTTTAAAAAATTTAAAACATTGAAAAAAGGCAAAAAGTTACTTTTTTCAAACAGTTGCCATTTCCCGAAAAAATGTATTTTTCTTTACCTATTCCAAGCTATAGCGACATTCTTATTAATTATGCATCTTTTTCTTTCAGATGACTACACTCAAAAAAATATGCTCCCCGGATCCGAAGGAACCGTACATTCAGAAAATTCATTTATAGGCATAAGGTAGCGGGAAATGAATGTTATTTGCGGTAATCGGAAGAAAATTGCTACAACTGATATTTAGTTAATTTAACTGGAATGAAATAAGCACAATATATTGTTAGTTGGCGCGAATGATTGTTTGCAGCCCGCTCATTTCCAAATGTTTGTTCAGTTGAAATGAAAATATGACATGTTAGTTGCTTGAACCGCGTAATTGTATTTATTTCCACTCCCCTTGCCATTACAAGGAAGGTAATGTGTCTGAAATAACTAACTGAAGCTATTGCAGACAAGCGAACAATACTAGTCATTGTAACAACCACATTGTAAGTTATGTCAATAGCATTTTTTTTACGATGCAATCGAGTTTTAAATTTTATTAAATCAAGCGCTCCCTTAAGTTGCGTCAATCTCAACAGCCAACCTTGCAACTGCAAGTTTGTCAAACCATCCGACTTATCGAGTGAAATAGACATATGTTCACGAACACTAAGTTGTGTAAGCCGATCTTGATCGCAAGCCGCTTGCATCTCATTTCTCAAAGTTATTCAACGTGTCCGGACGGAATTTTTGTAGTGTTTGTCGTTTTGTTGAATAGTTTGTAAGAGGAACAATCATTAAGTAAGTTAAATAAAATTGCTTTCTATCTATATGGTTATATATATGGTATTATATATATGGTTCTAAAGAAAGGCTGAGTTTCTAAATGCATTTATGCAAAGCATCATTGACTTTCTATTAATTGGTGCTTAGTTGATTCACCAAAACGGCGCAACTAGGTTATTATTTTTAAGCACGTATCAGTTTCGGAGAGTCTGCTTAGCACCAATTCAAAGAAAAAGGTCACTGATGCTTTGCATAAATGTATTTAGGAACTCGGCACGATTACAATTTCCTGGACGCCGCGATTTGAAAGTGTTTGTTTTATCAACCCTAAAAAGTGCTATTAACCATAAAATCTGTGCATTACTTTTGAAGATAAAACATATTACATATTAGGCACACTTGATGGTTCACCCTTCAAAACACGAAAAATTTTTATATAAAACCGCGCGGTTTTTATTTTGCACACTATGCATTTTACGTATAATGTACACCGTTTTAAGAAATAACTGAAACATGAAAAATTTTTATAAAAAAAAGTTTGCGCGTTGTGAGTGGAACAACAGTTATATCTTCAAAAGTAATGCATGAATTTTATGGTTAATGTCTCGTTGAATAGGTAATAGATAGACCTTTATTTTGATACTCATAATGCTTATTTTTGTAGTGAAACTAACAAAAAAAAATCACAAGTTTTTAGGTCTATTTTTCTAACTTTTGACGTCCATAACTTTTAAACTACTCGAGATGGAGGAGATAGATGGAAAAAATATCGCCTGAGTTGTGCAGTTTTAATTTATAAATATAACCTTCGAACCAATTTAAAAAAAAAAAAACACACTGATGCAATGATAAATGCGTTTATGAAGTCAGCCAATGTAATGAAATGTTCTTTTTTTTTCTATATTATTTTATATTTGTAATGTTCAATTCATGTACTTTGTAATGTTCAATTCATGTATGTTTTTGATTATATTTTATTTTTTATAAAATAAAAAAAAATCAGTTTTATCTTGTGTGATTTTATTTTTAGAAAAACGTTTATTGTGAACATATTGTAAATTGTTTAACTTCAAAATAACCTGCAGTCAATAACCGTGTGGAGGTCGAAACGATCAATGGTTTAGTCAAAATAACCAAATTTTTTTTCAAAATAATTGACAGGTTGGTTCATACAACCGAGTGGGAGTTAAAACGGATAACAGGTCCACACATAGAATCGAATGTAGGTTAAAATGACTTACTTCTCCGTTCACACAATTGAGTTTAGGTCAAAGCAATTTACAAGATCGTTCAGAAAACTGTGAGCGCAGTGCTTACAACGGAATGCCACAGTCAAGGCTGTGGGAAACTACGTAGTTGTGGTGATTACTTTTTAAAAGTTCAACAATCGATTAAGACAGTAGGACACCAATTCGGTTGCCACAGTGGATATAATTCTCTGTGTGTAGCTTCAATTCATAGGCATGGAGTTTTTTATATTTTTTAGAGGTTTCCTTTTAAAGCTTAGTATGCTGTAGAAACGAAAAATTCTGGGCACATAATTCTAAACGCAGAATTTTTGTGTAGAGTCAACATTTTTGTGTGAAGAAAAAGCACTAGCTGTTCTGGTTGACAGATTCATATTTTTATTGCTGCAATTTTATATCCTATAAAATGCAAGAGTACACATTAATAAACTAAATAAATTTGTTAATTAACAAATTCAACACCAACACACAGTGGCGGCGTAAGGGTGGAATGGAGGGGGCGGTCCGCCCCGGGTGTCAAACACCAAGGGGTGAAAATGCTCTCGTGCAGTTCAGTAGCCACATAAGGAATGTGCTAAGATCAAGCCCAAATCGTTGGTTAATTAACTTTTTAGAACTGAGCTCAATTTAGCTCAAAATCATCCCAAAATATTCTATTTTTTTCGCTCGCAGTCTATGTCAAAAACTGGGCATGATAAATTATTTGATAATCATGTCAAATTGTGCTTAATGAGTGCAATTTTGTAATTGTTTATAAAAATATACAATATAATTGTTACAAACAACAACAATACTTTTTTTCGTCAGTTTTTTCCCTCGTTAGTTTTGTTGCACGTGCCGTTCTGCTTTTGTTAATAATATGTTTTTTTTTTACTCGGCTATTGCTCTTGTCATTTTTTTTTAACGCATGGTATTTTCTTTGTTTTTATACAAATTGAAGCCATTTTTTTGATAAAGAATTAATATTTTATTCAATTAAATATTGTCCAGTGTTTAAACCAATACCCTTTTCCATTTTTCTGGCAGTAGCATGATTCCACGCTCATAAAATGTTTGTTCTTTGCAGACAAAAAACTGATCTAAGTGATTTTTGACCTCCTTTTTTTTATTAAACGTTTTACAGTCTAAGAAATTTTGTAGAGATCGGAACAAATGTTAATCGGAAGGTGCTAAGTATGGAGAGTATGGTGGGTGTGGCAGTACATTCCATCCAAGCTCTAAAAGCTTTCGCCGAGTGGTTAAACTTGCATGTAGTTTCGCATTATTCTGTTGGAACATTATACCTTTGTATCAACCAATTCTGGCCTTTTTTTCTTTAAGTGAATCATTCAATTAGCCCAACTGTTGACAGTACACTTCAGAATTAATCGTTGCGTTGTCGGTAAAAGCTCAAAACAAACGACTCTTTCGAAATCGCACCAAGCAGATGGCATAATCCTTTTTTATAATGAATATTGGCTTTCGAAGTGCTTTGAGCCGGACCATCTTTTCTACACCAGGATATTTTGCGCTTAGCATTATTGTAGACAACATATTTTTATAATTTTAATTTATTTAATTTATAATGATAATTTTTTTGGTGTTTGGGAAGCACATCAAAAACGTGACGGCGCAAAATGTTCTGCCGTAAGAGGATGAGAGGATTTGAGATTAAAACTAGCAATTTACAGTGATCATGAACGGTTGAATTCAATAAATTTGATCTTTCAGGATTCTCATGAGTTGTTAATCACCGGCTTGCAATAATTAATGCATTTGTTGCGTCTTTATTCAGATTTAGCTGGCCTTCCAGATCGTGGTGCATCATCGAGATCAAAATTGCCGGATCGAAATTTTGCAAGCTAGTTTTGAAACTTGCACACTAAATACATCTTCCTTTACACCGGATAATTTTTTTTTTTTGCTTGAACAGCATTTCTACCTTTTCCATAGAAAGAAAGTAAAATATGCCGAAAATGCTGTTTTTCACTTTCTATATTTAACAGGCTATCAACCAAAAACTATCTGTCAAAATACATATGATTATGCGTCTCAAATGTGACGTTGGTTGTGAAAAAATACAATATAGTCCTCTGTTGTGAAAAAACGAAATTACTTTCCGAACAACCCAATAATTCTCGCAGAAGTCGGTTGTCCCTAAAATAAATGCGTAAAGTAAGTGCACAAATAAATTAAAACATTATATTTCCATTTCTCAAATAGGATTAAACATATTTAAAAAAATAAGCAAAGCAAATAAGCAAATAAGCAAAGCTGACAAAATAATAGACAAAAATCTTTGAAGAATTTTCTGCAGAGAACATCAACGTGGAGAGTTTTCGACTGTGGCGCCGCATGGAAGCTGGAAGTATAGCGATTTTCCAACTTTTCGATAACACTTTCATAGTACGATTTCTCTTTCTCGTCAAAATAGGCCTCAGTTTTAGCGATTTCTTCATCATTGGACTTGAATTTCTTTCCAGCAAGCATTCTCTTGAGATCTGAAAACAGGAAAAAGTCGCTGGGGGCTAAATATGGGGCTAAATACCAATTCATTCAATTTTGCCATCGTTTTCATCTATTTGTGACACGGTGCATTGTCTTGGTGAAACAACACTTTTTTCTTTTGCAAATGTGGCCGTTTCTTGGCGATTTCAGTCTTCAATCGATTCAAAAGTGCACAGTAATAGTCGCTGTTGATGGTGGTTCCTTTTTAGAGATATTCGATGAATATTATTCCTTTCGCATCCCAAAATACTAACGCCATCACCTTACAAACCGACTGTAAGGTCTTTGCTCGCATTGGATTCGGTTCGTCGACTGCTGTCCACTCAGCTGACTGTTTTTTGGATCCTGGTGTGTAATAGTGAAGCCATGTTTCTTCCGTTGTCACATATCGACGATAGAACTCGATTTTATTGCGGTTTAACAGCGCCAAACACTCCTCTGAAGCATCAATTCGTTGTTGTTTTTGATGAACTGTGAGCTCACGCGGCACCCACTTTGCACAGAGCTTTCGCTACCATCTGATATCTTTACAATGTCACCTAGTCGTGCACCTTCAATTTGCGATCGTTCATAACCAGTTTGTGGATTTTTTTGATGTTTTGTGGAATAACAGTCTGATTTGGGCGTCCACTGCGCTCTGTATCATTTGTGCTGGTACGTCCACGCTTAAATTCAGCAATCCACTTTTCAACCATTTGTCTCCATGGAGCAGAGTCCGGATAATGTTTATCAAGCTATTGTTAGGTTTCCACTGTATTTTTTTTCATCAACAATAGTTGCACACAAAATGCTATAACTCACGAATCAATTGTCAGATTGTTGTCAAATTTTTATACGTATCGTTTGAAGGTTGGTACCATATAAAAATCATATGGAAAAAATCTAGTAACGCCATCTATGTGTCATCCTATGAACTTTTTAAACGTACTGTTATATATAGAAACTCCAACATTATCAAAAAAATTCTGCTATTTCCCACACGGCACAAAATCCGACTTCGATATCGAAAATTGAAAAATGTACGTATAGTTCGCGATGATAACAATCGCATTTGATATCGATTACGATTCTTTGCGATACGCGATTTTACGATACGTTTTGAGGATGTAATGGTTACTTCGTAAACGAAGATTCCCTTATGTTTCGAAAAATTATTCGTTTACAATTTTAAAGCGATTAAGTCGTCGACCTAAATGCGAAGATAATTATATTTCCTACTTTTTTACTCTAAGGTGGATACTTTCGGATAACTTTTTTCGCACTTTCAGAGCAAAACATTTATATCAGGAAAATTGAATTCAATGCAACAAATGCAAGCGCCTTTTTTATTTTTTGTGAGCCATTTTTCTTTTCTTTTTTTTTTTTTTGGGACTTGTCACTCCAATATGGATATTTACTACATTTTATATTTCAAATATAATTATTAATTTTAGCGTATGTGAGTATTTGCATTGAGAATCAGACATTATTATCATAATACTTTAACCAAACATAAAAATTCAAAATAAACATAAAGAAATTAAAGTTCCTGGTCTTTTAACCAACATTTAATTGGTGTTACACATCAGCCCACCGATTTGAAAAAGACTAATATACCTATATTTGAAATTTTTGTCAAACTTCATCCATTTCTCAAAATATTTAACAGCCATTGAAACACTCACTTCCAAAGCCGTTAAAGCAATCAAAAATTTTGAATCAAATAAAAACGTGTTACACATCACAACACCCCAGTTCAGTATACAATTTTGGCGCATAGTTTTTGAAGATGGCCATATGAATAAAATTTCGAATTTAGAAAAATTCTCGGATTCGCTTATTTGCTTTTTACCGACATCGTTTCGTATTCACAGCGAGTTCACGATAGCGAATCTGACTGAGATCTCGGATTTATTTTGAATGCACATTCCAAGGCGACTTTTTAATATGTAAAATTTATGGAAATGATTCAAATCTTAGCTTAAGTAATTGTAAATATTTATGTAAAAGAAAAATCTTAAATGTCAACATTTGTTCCAAACAAATAAATTAAAAAAAAAGAAAAATACCAGAGCTCAAAAAAAAAAAACCACAAAAATTCTTAAAGAATATTTTCTTAAGTCAATAATAAATATATCGGTTGAAATCAAGCTCTGAAAATTCTAAGCAAGTTGTAGTTGCAGCTTAGTCAATAATAAATATATCGGTTGAAATCAAGCTCTGAAAATTCTAAGCAAGTTGTAGATTTAAGGAATATCAATGATATTGAAAAGCCAAAAATACTACTTTGCAAAGATATTTTGTTGAAATGTTGAAAATTCTCTTCTAATCGCCCGAAATTCAAAAATTCAAGCACACCTGAGCTTTTGCTAAAAAAACGCTTATTAAAAAAGCAAATAAAGCGCAAAATCAAGCACCCAAAAGATATCTAAATAGTGCATGAATACGTATAAGATATTAACAACCTTAACTTAAAATCATAAAACAATAAAAGCAGTCAAAAAAGCGAAGCGGAAGAGCGTGTGTTTCTTCTGAAAAAGAACTGCAGCTGTCAGAAATGCTTATGAAACAAAAAAATAATAAAATTAAAAACTGATGGAGCCAGCTCCAAAGTGATTCACTTGACTGTCCTGCACTTGCTCTTTGCCACTCTCGCTCAAATTTTTCTTTTTCCCCAACTCTCTCTCTCTGTTGGGGACTAGCTCTCGTACAAACCACACAAAATCCAAGAAAGAACAGGCAGAGTTTTTTGCCAAGCACACTCACCAAATAACAAATGGCTAGGTCGGTCGTTCAACTCTGCTGAACGTACTCCGCGGCGGTGAATGACATTTGCCGGCAAAGCAACAGCACGATGTTGATGATGTCAACGTCGACGCAGGCATTGGAGCCAACGTCAACATGCTGATGATGCAAGAGGCAGAATTAAGAGAATGATTTAAATTGTAGCTGTGCTGAAATGGAGAGCAGGTTGTGTAGACTTAAGAGAGCACCTCAAGCGTTGATGGAGCACAAAGTGCCAGCTTGTGACAGTGCATTAAATTGTTCAGAGCGTAAACAATAACAGAGCGCAAAAGCAATAAGAGCGCATGTTCAGCGCTAAGCTGTCAACTGTCAGTGGCCGGCGGCTTTATTCTCAACTTTACTCTCGGAAATTTAATATAAAGTTTAACGACTTTTGCTTAATATTTGTTTATAAATCGTTGCGGGTGAATTTTGTGCCCATACAAAGCTAGCGACATATATACATCTATACATACATACATACATATGTACGTGTATGTCAGTCTATTTGTATAACTTTATGACTGTTCTTATATCGCTTAAATTTAGCCAAGTATTTGCTGAAATTTCATAACCTTTTAATACATAACTTTGTATTTTGTTGTTGTAATTTTTTGCGGTTTCTTTGACTGCTTGTTTGTTTGTTTTTTTTTTCTCTGACAGCTACTTAGGTATTGCAAGAAATTTCGATGACAGCTTATTAATGGTTACTAGGTACTCGGTTGTTGGCATGGAATCTCCTTTGTTGTTTTTTTTTCCACTTCGTTTTTTTTTTTGTGCGCTACTCTATCGTTGCAAAATGTGTGTTAGCGGCGGTCATTCACACTGAACATGCCCCTTGTTAGCAGGGTGGGTGCGTGCGACAGGAGTGAGTTTTCGTTCGCTTTGTTGTTATACATGCTTGTTCGAATATGTATGTATGTATGTATGCATGTATGTAAAAAAAAACAAGAGTTGCTTGTATTTAAGGAAGTTTAATTGACGGCAGTTTGTATATCTACTAAAAATATATATGTGTGTGTGCGTGTGTATATAGTATTTTTGTAGATATGTCTGAAAACTTATAGGAAAATTTTACTTATACTATAAATTATTTTTTATTAAACGGTTCAATTACGTTATGATATAAGAAATAATTAAATAAAATATATGTAACTATTCCCTCTGCTGTCCATATTTTTGTGGCTTCAATTGTAAACTAAAGACACTGACTGCACTAAACTTAAAATTTTTGTAAATTTTTAACAAAACTTTTATTTAAAATGTATAAATTTCATTAAATATCTATTTATATTCAAGAAAAATTTGTTATATTAACAACATTTTTTTCATATTAACAAAAATCTGGTTTATTAATTTGACAAAAATAGTTCGTTACTGTTTAACGAAAAGTTTATTCAATTTGAATAAATATCATTAAATTTGAAGTCGCATTGAAGAAGGATTTGCTAAGTTATCAAAAATTCTTCAAATACCAACCATTTTAAGCTTACAAAATTTACAGCATGCTACAACAAATTTACAACAAAATTTAACTCTTGACTTAACAAAAAATGTTTGTTAATTTGACAAAACTTAATAAGCATGGTGGAGTCATATTGAAAAAGTTTCTTCTAATTGAATAAAAACGTTCTTTAATTTTAGGTAATTGACAAAATTACTCTAACTTTAATAATTTGCTTTTCTTTGATTAAAGAAATTTCTTCAAATTTACTACAATCTGTTAAGTGCATTTTGTTGTTATTTGATGAACATTTTATTTACATTGAATAAACATCAATCAAATTCTTATTCATATTAAAGAAGGATTTGTTAAATTAAGCTTACAAATTTTCGTATTGTACGTTAAATTAATAAAAAAGTTTGTGCATTTGAAGAAATTTATTAAGTAACATATAGTTTAGCCATATTGAAAAGTATATTCAATTTGAATAAAAACTTTGTTAAATTTTGTGAGCTTGACAACATTTCTTCAACTTGAATAATTTTTTGAATTGAATAACTACGTTACAAATGTTTGAAATTTACTTGAAATTGTGTAGATTGAAAAAAATTTTATTGATAATGATGAAGTTTCTTCAATTTCACTAAAACTTTTTTCTTCAATTTTATGATATTGAAGAAATTTCTTCATTTTGAATAAAATTATTTTTCAATTGCATGTCATGAGTTGTTATTAAAAAAAACAGCCTCTGAACATTACTTTAGTTTAAAATCTTGTAATTTTTGTCAAATTGTTTTTTTTTTTAATAACATTAAATAAAACTAATATAACTTCTTATCATTATTTCTTTTCAATATTTTATATTACATCTTTTATAGGAAACGATTAATTAAGTTATGTTAAGGAATACTTTGCTTCAGAAACAATTCTATGGACATGATCGTCTGTTTACACAAGTGTTATTAGATGCTTTTTTTTAGATTGCTTTTGCGTACAGGGACAATTAACGCTGCATTCAATGACGAAATATTTCATCGATTTGATAAAAAAAGTGCATATTGCAATATTATGAATAAAATAATTGATTTTGAAGAATAGTTTGTCAATATAAAGAATAAATTTACTCATATTGAATAATATTTTGTTCATACGGAGAATAATTTTAGTTATATTAAAGAATATTTTGTTAATATACAGAAAAAAATTAGTCACATTGTATAATATTTTGCCAATATGAAGAAAAAATTTAGTCATATTGCGGAATACTTTGTTCTTACGAAGAATAAATTTAGTCATATTTGGAATATTTTGGTAATATAAAGAAAAAATTAAATATTCTGAATAATAATTTGCCAATACGATGCATCAAATAGTTTATTTTGAAGAATTTTATGTAAATATGAAGAACAAATTTAGTCATATTGCAGAATATTTTGTCAATATGAAGAAAAAATGTACTCATATTGCAGAATATTTTGTTCACACGAAGTATAAATTTGGTCATATTAAGAAATATTTCGTTAATATAAAGAAAAAATTTAGTCACATTGACGAATATTTTGTCAATATGAAGAATAAATTTACTCATATTGAAGAATATTTCGTTCATGTAAAGAATAAATTAAGTCATATTGAGGAATATTTTGTTAATATTAAGAAAAAAATTAGTCATATTGAATAATATTTTGCCACTATGTAGAAAAAATTTAGTCATATTAAAGAATATTTTTTTCATACGAAGAATAAATTTAGTCATATTGAGGAATATTTTGTTAATATAAAAAAGAAAACTAGTCATATTGAAGAATAATTTGTCAATATGAAGACTAAATTTACTCTTATTGAAGAATATTTTGTTCATACGAAGAATAAATTTAGTCATATTAAAAAATATTTTGTTAATATATATATATAAAAAAATGAGTCATATGTATAATATTTTGCCAATGTGAAGAAAAAAATTTAGTCATATTGAATAATACTTTGTTATTAGCAATATTTTAACATATAAGGAATATTTTGGTTATATAAAGAAAACATTAATCATTTTTAATAATATTTTGCCAATATGATGCATAAAATAATTAATTTTGAAGAATTTTTTGTTATTTATATGAGGAAAGAATTTAGTCATATTGAAGAATATTTTGTCAATATGAAGAAAAAATGTAATACAAACTGAAGAATATTTTGTTCATAAGAAGAATAAATTTGGTCATATTAAGAAATATTTTATTAATATAAAGAAAAAATTTAGTCATATTGACGAATATTTTATCAATATGAAGAATAAATTTACTCATATTGAAGAATATTTCGTTCATACAAAGAATAAAAGAATAATATATTGCAGAATATTTTGTTCATACAAGAATAAATTTAGTCATATTGAGGAATAGTTTTTTAATATAAAGAAAAAATTAGTCATATTGAATAATATTTTTCCAATATGTAGAAAAAATTTAGTCATATCAAAGAATATTTTTTTCATTCGAAGAATAAATTTAGTCATATTGAGGAATATTTTGTTAATATAAAGAAAAAAATTAGTTATATTGAATAGTATTTTGCCAATATGATGCATAAAATAATTAATTTAGAAGAATTTTTTGTAAATATGAAGAAAAAATTTTGTCATAATGAAGAATATTTTGTTCATAAGAAGAATAAATTTGGTCATATTAAGAAATATTTTGTTAATATAAAGAAAAAAACACAGGTGCGTCGTTGGACACACGAGAGAGCGAAGCTATTTCGCAGTTACATAGATTTGATAGCTTAATAATTTTTTCTTTTTGATAAATTATCTTTTAAATTAAAAAATTTAAAATAACATAAAATTAATAACATATATACCGAAAACATATTTACTGCTTATTTTTTATTGTTGAATGTCAAATTTCCACGCCAATTACATATACTGGCATATAATGACAGCGACTCTCCATTTTAACTCTCCACACATGGTTGTGAACTTGACTGCACTGAACAAATTTTTTCCTTCAACAGCGTACATAGAGTGTAAATTATAATCTAGAGATCGCATCAACTCTGCTAAATCTCTGGCATGTGTTAACAGAGTTATTTCACTTAAAAACATGAAGAAAAAAAACTCCGTTAACCTCTGTTAACACATGCCAGAGATTTAGCGGAGTTGATGCAATCTCTAGATAATAATTTATACTCTATGCCAACAACACCACAACTGCATTCACAATGCAAACACACTGATGCTGGAGACACCTTGTGGCAAATAAAAGCACATTTTTGTAGCATAATAAATACACAATCCTCTATCTATTGATAGATGGTGACGATCTACTGCAGCATAGCTTCTGTTATAACTAACATTAAATTAACAACCGTTTCTCACAAGTCTTTGTGGCCTAGTGGCTAGTGTGCTGGGCTATCACTCAAGAGGACACGGGTTCAATCCTCACGGGAACCAAAACATATTTTTAGTATTTAATATTAAAGTATAAAATTTTCTTGTTGTAATAATCGCTAGCAACAAAGAAACCATCAAAATTCCAAGAAAAAAATCTGTCGAAAATTTTTCAGATTTCACTCTAAGCAAATCACAGAACGAATATTTTGTCAATAAAAAGAATAAATTTACTCATATTGAAGAATATTTCGTTCATACAAAGAATAAATTTAGTCATTTTGAGGAATATTTTGGTAATATTAAGAAAAAAAATTAGTGATATTGAATAATATTTTGCCAATATGTATAAAAAATTTAGTCATATTAAAGAAAATTTTGTTCATACGAAGAATAAATGTAGTCATATTGAAGAATAGTTTGTTAATATGAAAAAAAAAATTAGTCATATTAAAGAATATTTTGTCAATATAAATAATAAATTTTGTCATATTGAGGAATATTTTGTTAATACGAAGAATGTGTAAAGTTATATTATATAATCCAACATTATAACACCCACCCACCGTGGGTGTTACACATCACCGCGATGTAAGTCACTTTTATCTCATGATTTTAGCACAAAGTGAAAAAATGTAAAATCGTTTGTTATATTTAAAGATATTTAACAACATTTTATATTTACTCACTTTTAAAAACTGAACATTTTTTTATCCGAAACGCAATTTTTTGTAAAATAAAAAAAAAAAAAACTTTTTAACCAAAATTTTTTACGCTTTTTAAGAACTCTAATGAAATATATGTGTGTCTGAAAAACTATGAAAAAGTAGATGCTGTCAAAAGAAACATACCACAGTTGTTCATTCACTCATATTTTAACATTTTGTATGAAAAGTCACCGTGTTACACATTACCCTACCTCTGACTATTGTTTTTATTTTACAACAGTATATTTTTTTTAGTTTATTTTTGTGCTAATTTTTTGAGAGAGAAGACTGAGAAAATCAGGGACAGAAAAAAGCCGTTTGTTTTGAAATTTACCCATATATCCAAAATTCAGTTCTCTAAAGTTGGTATAAATACAGTTTTTTTGCGAAAGTATTGTGTCAATATACATTTATTCTACAGATTTCTATAGCTGCTTTTGCTGATATTAAAATGCTCTATTAGCTCTATGTTTAATATATAAATATATTGTATATTCTAATTTTATTTCAACGACAAGTTTGTGCAGTGCATTTCTTCAATGGAACGTCAAAGCACTGGCCTAGGTTAGTCTAGTCAACTGGAATATTTTTTTTTTTTTTTGTTTATTTTTCTCTATAATCTACAAGGCCAAAAAACAACAGAATCACAAAAAGTTGCTATCGTTAACTTTGCTAATGTTGTCGTCAGGAAGTTAATATAGCGTTAACTCTCAACTGTGTGTGGCGACAACAAATTTAATTTATAGCAATTATGAACTCAATATTTTATTTAAAAAACTATTTTTTTATATAAATTGAGCTTAACACACATGACTTAAATATGGTATCTTCATAAGTTAATTATAAAAAATCAACTTAATCAACTCTACTATTTAACATAAAACCCATATTTTTCAGAAATTTTCAAGAAAAATTGAGTAAGTTCACGGCATGCAAATTTTTTGAAATTTATTACGAATTGTTAAAGACATTAATACGAGCGGAAGACATAAATGTTAAAAACTATTTTAAAACTTCAGCATAAATTCCATCAAACATTAAGCAACATAGACTGTTGCATACTCGGAGTAAATAAAACAAAATTTGACATACATCTCTAGTAAGTTTCTTCACTACTCTATGCAACTGTGAACACCCTTAATGCAAATCGTTCTTGTCAATCGACCATTTATAAAAGATGCCAAATTTTTTTTTTGGTTGGCCAACAAGTTTACATTAAACCATTTTGGCAATAGTTTGTTTTAGTTGTTATCTAAATAGCTTATTTTGACAAATTTAATTTTTTTTTCCATTTGTATTTAAATGTGCTTATTTTTGCGACATAGTTTTTCATGTGAATAAAACCAAACAAAAAAAAAAAAAAGTAAAAATAAGCAACAAGATGGTTAAAATAACTGTCCATGAATAGCTCGTAAAAACTAACGGTTTGTGCAATGTTTCAAATAGCTACACACATAACTTCAACAATTTTGCCATCACACGTTATGTCATTTACGCTTCTGCCATAATTATGACTATTCTCTGGACGGTATTTAGCTATTTAGCGATTCGTTTTGTTAAGTTGAGGTAAGGTTTAATTTTCATTATTTTTCGTTTTTTTTTCTTTTTTTTTCTGTAACTAAGTTACGCTTGAACTCGCTAGGGTACAGTTAGTCGTTTGTTCGGGCCTAGCTAACAGGTGAGTTGAGAGCTCATTAAAGTTTCATTCAACTTTGACTTTAGGATCCAGTATAGTACGTCACTGTCACTGTTATTTGACACTTAATACATTATTTTTGAAGTGAAACTTTTTATGGCTCGGTGTGTATGTAAGTCGAGAAAATGAAACGGAAATGAATTAGAGGTGCTATAATTAAAGCTCTATCTACTTTAGGAGAACAAAATTTGAAATAACTTGTATGATCGACAAAGGTTGTAGACATGCCTACTTAAGCAAACTTTAGAGTAATATATGCAGAACGATATAGAATTTGCATATAGGACAAAAAAACACTAAACGAAAATGTAACTTCAGAATACTATAATAAGATTTCTATCTTTGCAAAAAAAGAAAGGTCTAACTAAAAAAAAAAAAAAAAAAAAAAAATAATTTAAAAATAAGCTTTTATTTAAAACCAAAACGTGAACTGAAAAGAAAAAATTTATTTCAGTGACATTTGTCACATATGTATATAGTAGGTATATTCTGGATTCAGAAGAACCGCCCTCTTGGTTACCCATCATCAAAATAAAAGCGTACGTAAATAGGTTCTAGTTCTAGGTACGTATATAAATTTAGAAATTTATAAAATGTAAAATATAAAAGTTTACTATACAATATCAGTGGAATTGAATCTTTTAGTAGGCTTATCTGTATATAAACCGCGATCCGTTATACAGGTTTACTGCACAATATCAGTGCCTTAAGGTGGGACATGACATTCGCGGCAGAGAAAATAGACCTTTTTTAAAAATTCATAACTCAGTCAAAAACAAACATTTATCCAAAATTTTTTTTTATTATTGTAGAGAATTGAAGAAATTACAAGAAAAAAAATTCAAAAAAATATATTTTTCACTCCAACATGGTTTTATAGAGATCCAAACTGGCGGCAGAGAAAAAAACGGAGCCTCGTGGTAGCAGCGCTGGGAGTTGCAAAAATGGTCCGATCTGGAAAAAAAATGACTTTTTTAAATCTTAACAAAATTGGTTATCGTATGACACGAGCTTTTTTTTTAAATTTTTTTTAAATTTTTGATGATGTTCCAAATTTGAAAGTGTTTTTTCGAAAAAAATATTGACTTTAAAAATTCATAAAAAATCGGAAACAAATTTAAAAAAAGGTCGTGTCATACGATAGCGAATCAAGTTTGAAAAAATACAAAAAAAAAAAAAAATTTCGCCAAAAAATGAACCCGCTAGTGCCGCAGCCAGTTCGAAAAACATGGTTTCGAGATAAACGCGTTCAAAGTTTGTGAACAAAGAAAAAAAGGTTACCTTCAATCTGCCATGCCTGCTTCGTACTGTATGCCTTCGTTATCTTGTGTTGTGCTGTTTCTTATAGTTTTTTGCAATCGTTTAGCAATTCGGGCTTCTTTTGAAGCTTCATATGCCTTCACTCTGGCGCATTTCAAACGATTTGCATCATTTCCTTTGGAAAAATTCAATGCTGTAGCTCCTATGGTGATACCAAGTAGTTGAAACATTTGCAAATAACTATACTATAAGGTACGAAATAACAACCACCAAAAGTCAGGTAGCAAGTAAAACAAGTATATACCAGCTGCCGTACGTAATTTGCGCAAAAATTAAAAATGCGCTCTTACTAATACGGCTGTAACTTTTGAACCCGTAGGAATTTTTCCATGAAATTTTTTTCTTAGAATCTTAAGAATATGTACTAAAATACAAAATTATATATATATTTATATCGATTTAAATTTATATAATTTAAATTTAAATCGATTTAAAAAAACTGCCAATGTCATGTCCCCCCTTAATTCTTTTTTGTCACAAAGTTCAATAAAATCACTTGACAAGTGCTATTTCAACATTACCGTATGCTGTGTATTTTTATTTTTTAAATTTTTTTATTAAAAACAACCAAAAGTTTTCTCAAAAAGTTACATAAAAGTTGTTTTTGTTGTAAAAATAATTTAAATGAAAATAATTTATATATGTTTTTTTAATAATTTAAAGAAACGTTCAAACAAAAATTAATTAGATGCTCCTATTTGATTTTTTGTCGCAATTTATTTTCTTAAAAATAATCTTTTTATAACAGTACGTTCTAAAAGTACATAGGATGGCACATAGATGGCGTTACTAGATTTTTTTTTTCATATGATTTTTATTTAGTACCAACCTTTAAACGATACTTATAAAATTTTGACAACAATCTGACAATTGATTCGTGAGTTATAGCATTTTGTGTGCAACTATTGTTATTGAAAAAAAAAAAGGAAAAAGTGAACTTCGAGTTTTAATAAAGCATTGCTTTTTGATGAAAAAAAATGCAGTGGAAACCAAACAATAGCTTGAATAATGACGTGGTCGTACCAGCACAAATGATGCAAAGCGCAGTGGACGCCCAAATCAGACTGTTATTCCACAAAACATCAAAAAAATCCCCAAATTGGCTATGAACGATCGCAAATTGAAGATGCACGAGCTAGCTGACATTGTAAAGATATCAGATGGTAGTGTTTTTACCACTTTACGCAAACATTTGGGTATGCGATGGCACTTTTGGATCGATTGAAGGCTGAAATTGCCAAGAAAAGGCCACATTTGCAAAAGAAAAAAGTGTTGTTTCACCAAGACAATGCACCGTGTCACAAATCGATGAAAACAATGGCAAAATTGAATGAATTGGGCTTAAAATTGCTTACCCACCCACCGTATTCTCCTCCAGATTAAGCCTCCAGCGACTTTTTCCTTTTTTCAGATGCTTACTGGATGCTTTTAGAAGAGAATGCTTACTGGACAGAAATTCAAGTTCAATGATGAAGTAATCGCTGAAACTGAGGCCTATTTTGACGAGAAAGAGAAATCGTATTATAAAAGTGGTATCGAAAAGTTAGAAAATCGCTATTTTTGAAGCTACAAAAATAATTTATTTGAAAAAAATATCCCTACATTCCTTGCCAATCAAAAGTTATTATAAAAAATCTTTTTTCATACCCTGAACTTGAAATTCTGAAACCTTAACCCTGAAAATATAACCCTGAAACTCTAATCCTGAAACCGTCGATTGAGCAAGTATAAAAAAATGCATCAACCTTAGAGTTTTTGTCCTCTAATCATTTTTGTCCGAAAATTATTCAAATCGGCGAGTGTCATCTGGGGACCTTTCCTTGTAAGATGATAAAACTTGGAATGCCTAGAATGCCAAATGTTCAAAAATGTCAAATAAGGGAATGACACGCCCACTGAAACAAAAATGCACGCACTTCTAGAAGTTTGGTACTTTCACTGGCACTTTTGCTCAATAAAAAGATGTTTCCAATAAATGGCACAGAAGTGGGCGTAACTCATTTAATGCGATAATTAGGTTGAAGCAACTTTCTCTCAAGAGACACATTTAGGCCAATAAGGTCCATTGTGATAACATATTCTTATTTCCCCTTCTATTTAAACCAGTTACAGCTGTTGACAAAGCTAAGGACTTAGTTTGAGAGAAGATAAATGAGAGATGGAAAGTTGGGGATTTTTAGCCAGCGCTAAGCAAGTGCAGAGAAGATGAGTTGTGGATTTCCCCCCCCCCTCCTCTTTATCTTTACAGCTTCTGCAGAAGTTGTTGTGAAGGGTGTTCAATGCTCGTGCGTGACGACCTTGTTACGATCATATCGTTACATATGTATAAGATATAAAAATATGTTTACTTTCCTACAAAATTAAGAAAGTGAAATAAAAGATAAAGAAAATATATAAATGTATATAAAAAAAATATACCAAACTGTTGGAAAAACTCTAAAAATAGAGAAAAAGGAAAGAAAATTTTTTGTTTTTGTACCCCTACGGTGATTCAATGCGGTGCTTCATTTTCCGCAAAACTCATCAAACGCTGTTTAATGTGAACGATCGCCAGAAGCGACGTTAATACTGAAGGCCAGCAATTGTAGCAAAGGGAGACCGCATGTTGACCGTCGATTGCATATAATTCTACTATTGTTCATACGGATTATATAAACAAATAGGAAATAAAGTGTCACAATAGGTAGTCAAGTCCGCTTGACCATCAGTTATCTTACTTAAGTTTGTTGACTTTCTGATGATTCTGGTGAAGAAAAAAATGTTTGAAAAAAAAGACCTTTGGCACATAATCACCAATATAAAAACCAGCAACCAGCAAGTTGCTTTCGGCTTCGGTCAAAAATCAATCTCCGGCTTTTCAGCTTTAGGCACCTTATTTTAAGTATTCTTAGGTTCCAGTATTGTAAAGCCTTCTTTCATAGACACTCTGCCAACCACCACCTGATTTAATTGGCTCTCAGCTGCCGCAGAGTGGGATCGCTTCATACATTTCTTGGAAAAAAATAAAAGGAGTGGTCCTATGATAATGAAATTTTGAATGCTTGATTAGAAGCTTTAATGAATTTAATGCTAAAATTTTGAGTTCATTTTTTGAGCCCATGCGTAGCTTTTACTTATAAAGTAAGCAAAGTTATAAAACATTGAGTGAATATTGAAACAGGATTTTAAACTATATTTAAACACAGTAATACATGCTGACGAAATAAGAAATTTTGTTTTTTAGTTACCAAGGATTTTATGCAAAAAAAAAATATTTTTTTATGAAATAGTAGCATTGGCAGCTCTAGTTATAACACAACTCTCACCACAAATGTTGCCAACTGACTCAAAAAAAAAAAAACTAGGAAGGGGCAAAAGCAAAAAAGCACATTCAATATCGTCAAGTAAAGAAAAAATAAAAAACTTCTGAAGAAAAAAAAAATAAAGAAAGTGAATTTAATGCCGATGAAGTGTCGAGAAAAAAAAATATTGCATTTATTTGTAGCTATAACTGGTGGGCGTGTTCATGAAATGAAAAGAAGTCTTAAATATAAGAAAGAAAACAAAACAAGGAAATTTTTCAGTACAACAACAATAACTCAGTTATATTATGAGTGAATGATACATTTTATAGCTGCAATGTTATTTTGCTGCTATTATTGTTGTTCTTGTGGCAGGACCGTAGAAAAGGGGGGAGTTTTAGGTGTTCAAACCTCCGACCCCCTTTAGGGTCCAGAAAGTATAAAAAATTAACAAAAATAAGACTATTTAATTCAAAATGTATTTTTTTTTTTAGATAAATTGTGAGAATGATGTTAATTTTCTTGAAAACTTCACTTAATTATTGAAAAATTTTTTTGGCCAAGTGAAAGATTAATTTTGCTTATAAGAGTCATAATCATTATATTGGAATTCATCTCCAAGGAGTTGGTATATTAAAAATCAGTTTCAATGCTCAAAAAGTCACTGATATCCAGTAAAATATATATATGAAAGTTATACCTAGAACGAATATAATTTTGTAAATTGAAGAAAATTAGCTTGACATTTTTTATGCCATATCTACCCAGCAAAATAGAGTTGACGACTATGTCGAAATTCCGACTAAGTCGTCACTATTTTGAGCTGTCTTAAAGGAATCATTACAATTTAGTTACGCAAATATCGGAACAGTATCCATTTTTTATACGAATTTATATAAAATTTTGTTATGCGACAGCTTGTACGACATATTAAAATGCTGACAGAGTAAAATTTCCTTTCTTTCGAACTGTCTGAACGAAATTGTAACTTTTTCGTAACATTTTCGTTAGGACTCGTTACGAAACCATTACGATACTTCGTTACGAAGTCGTGTCAACCCCTTCTTACGATTTTCCTTACGATTTCGCAACGAAATCGGATTTCGAAATCGGAAAGATTTCGAAATATTCTTAATGAAATTGTAACAAACATTTCACGATCTTTCCGATTTCGGAATCCGATTTTCCGACAGCACAACAAACGCATTCACAATACAAACAAACCGATGCTGGAGACGCCTTGTGGCAAATAAAAGCAAATTTTTGATAGTTGTAGCATAGCAAATACACAATCTATCTATTGAAAGATGGTGACGATCTACTTCAACATAGCTCTGTTATAATTCGAATTGAATTAACAATTGTTTCTAACAAGTCTTTGTGGCCTAGTGGATTGTGCATTGGACTCTCGTGTAAGAGGACGTGGTTTCGATTCCCACGGGCAGGCCAAAAAATATTTTAAGTATTTAATATTAAAGTATTAAATTTTCTTGTTGTAAGAAAAATAAGCACTAGCAACAAAGAAACCATCAAATTTGCAAGAAAAAATGTGTCGAAAATTTTTCAGATTTCACTCCAAGCAAATCACAGAACGAGGAGTAAAAAGCTTCGCATCAAAAATTAAATAAACTCTTCTCATCTATCTTATGGTCATTTAAAAACAGGCATATTCACAAATAGTTTTAAAAGAAAACGGATTTGCTTAAACATTTTCATAGCCTTTCTTTCAGTTCCCAATAAACAAAATGATTCCCTAATGCTATCGCTTACGAATCGTTTTCTCGTACATTTCAATCATTGGCAATTATAAGTAGCGATTCATTTATAATATCGCGAGCGGGAGAAATTCCTCTTTCGTTAATGAATCGTCAACACCGAAAAAAGCAATTCGTTAACGAGTCGCCAAAACTATTATAAGCAATTCGTTAACGAGTCGCCAAAACTATAAAAAGCAATTCTTTAACGAGTTTCCAAAACTAAAAGAAGCAATTCGATAACGAATCATATAAATCATATAAAAAATAAGAAATAAAATATAAAAAAGAAATAAAAACTAATTTCAAGCTTACCACGTCAAGAATCGAAACCACGTCTACTGAATGCTAGTCCGGCACCTTATCCACTCAGCTATTTCAGATGCTGAATATATGTTGCTTAATTTGCTTCTTAATAAAAGCCAGCATTCGAGGACACGGGTTCGAAACCCAACTTGGTCAAAAAAAAATTTATATTTTTGTTGTTTTTTTTTTTATTATTTAGGTATTTTTTTTAAAGATTTGGCTTTTCAAAAGTGAAATTATTTTTTTTATCATTTTTTGACCAACTTTTTTTCGGCTTCGTTATACATTCGTCAAAGCCGAAAAAAGCAATTCGTTAACGAGTGGCCAAAACTATAAAAAAAAGTAATTCGTTAACGAGACACCAAAACTATGAAAAAGCAATTCGTTAACGAGTCGCCAAAAACTATAAAAAGCAAAATATAAAAATATAAGAAGCAATTTGTTAACGAGTCGCCAAAACAACAAAAAGCAATTTGCTAACGAGAACTTATTCATATGAAAATCTTGAACAAATTATAAGTGGAAATTATTTATACGTATATATAAAGAATAAGCACGAAATAACATAACAGAAGAAAAAATATTTCACAAAATTTTTTCATATAAAAATTTATGAAAATTTATATTTAAGTCTTTTTTCACTTAAAATTAAAAAAAAAAAAACATAAAATTTAAAAAACAAAAATATTCGCTTAAATGACGTATTAGTAATTAGTAAAAAATTCTTTTTTTTTAAAAAAAATTTGTATATTGAAAAGTCGGAAAAAATGGTTTTTTTTTTGTTTCAAAACATCTTAAATGGAGTTTAGGAAAGTCGTGATTTTAATCGGTTCTTTCTTTAATCATCAAGCCAACCTCTGATGAAGTCGGTATGAAACTATTCGAAAACTTAAAAAAAAACGATTCACAAGCGATTCGTTATCGAATCACCCCTCGCCACAATGCTTATTGGGTTATTACTGGTATCTACTTATAGATTTTTTATCAAAAGGGCCCCCCCTAAGGTAAATCCTGGCTACGGGCCTGTCTTGTGGTTGCACTGTACTTTTCTTTTTATCGCCCAAGTATTCTCTTTTTTTTTTTTTGCTTTCATATATATTTTAGCTTTTATTTAAAAATAAATTCTTTTGTTTTCTTACTGTTACTTTGCTGATTTTTCAATAAAAACAGCGTATAGAAAAGATACTTGCATGTACATACATAGCGCATACATATGAACAAATGTGAAACTTCAAGTTCATTGGCATCGATGACAAAGTCAATCAAAAATAAAAACAACAATATCAAAAAAAAAAAAAACAATATAAATATCGTTGCTGTGCATTTTCCTTATTTTTATTATTGTTGTATTGTATTTGTTGATGACAACATAACGTTTGATTTGTCATCAACCGGGGCTGACGTTGCTGGGTGACGGTGGTTACTATGGCAAATTTTGTTTTTGTCAATTTTTCGAATACATTAAGCAATGCGCTGTTTGTTTTGAATGTATGTTATATATTTTGAAATTTCCAATAAATTTAGCTCTATAAAACAAATTTGTCTTTATTTGACCTATAAAGGTTATAAAATTGTAAGAAAAACTGTATATAGCAGATTTTTGTGTGTACTTTCACATATTTACTGCTGCAAGCCTATATTTTTTTTTTTTTTTTTTTTTTTGTGCATAAAATATTCTCATTTCAACAATATTCAAACATTTTCTTCAAAGCACTACATTTCAAGCACAAGTATGCTTCAACTTAAGGGTTGAAAAGCATTAAATTTTCATTTCACAATAAATGCTTCTACATTCATTTTTATAATCAGCCATATAATTTACCCTTATAAAGTAGCACACGTTATTTATTGGGAATTCTTTTATATTTATATGAAAATTGAGCCCTAAATTAAACTAAAAGCTGCAATTTTCCTTTTTCATAAAAGCTTTCCTTTTTTTGTTTTTTTTTTTTTTTTTTTGTGCCGCAGCATTTTCCACCCCTTTTGAACAAAAATTTTCATTGACAAACGAGTGTTTGTTGAAAGAGACGCAAAATTTTCCAACCCTCAGTTTTTAGTAAGCAAGAATGATCCCCTACGTTTAAAACCACATACTGTGATTTTCCTTTTATCTCGATTTTAGTTTTTTTTTTTTTGTTTTTCTTATTATTTTTCTTTGCGTTTCATTGACACTGAAAATCATTGTCAATGTCGTCGACGCGTCATCGTGCATCCTTCGAAAAGGTTAAAATTACAAAATAACCCCCAAAATATAAACATGCACATGCTTATGTGTTTCTGTGTGTGTGTGTGTGTGTGTGTGCGTGTATGTGTTAGTGTATACCTACACATTTACCGAATTAACTTAAAAGGCACAAACTTTGCTTAGCAGCAGGGTAAAAATGTAAACACGGTTTTCTCGCAAGGGTGCAACGGCATTTCAGCTTTTGCCAGAGATGCCAACAGCTTTGTGTTTCTTTTTTTTTTTCTTTTGTTTTATGTACATTTATTTATATTATTATATTTGACTTTTACATGGTGTAAAATTAATAATTTGTGTGTACATAGTTGTACTTAGAGTTGACTGCATGAAAATTTCATATGACATTGAAACGCATTTTGAAGGTTCTTCGTCGAAGTATAGCTTCTATTCGACTTAAGCATGCCACAAAAATGACACACAAAACTTGATCCTTAAGGTTTCAAAAGTGTCTGAGCAGAAAGGTAAATTTGTTTACCGTAAACCATGCAATATATTTTGTAAATTTGGCTTTTAAATGAAAATGTCTTTTTAAGTTTGTATTTGAGAAATTTTGTTTTGGAAAAAAACACATTTTCCTTTTGAAAATACAGTGTGACAAATATGTGTTGATACAAAAACAAAGTAGGTTTTTTCAATAAAGCTTAATTTTGTTTTAAGAAATATGAATGCACAAACATTAAATAAAGTTTAAATATTTGATTTATATGACAATTACTCTATGGCCAGCCTTTTATTAGCCACAACTCGCCGAAGTCTGCAATCAAAATTGTTACACGTAGCACGCACTACTTTCATCGGTATTTTGTTCTATACATCAATAATAGCAGCTTAAAAATCCTTCAGGCTATTGTACTTATATGCCTTAAGTCGCTGTAACATATATCTCTATATGCAAAAGTCCAAGGGATTGCAGTCTGGAGAGCTAGGAGGCCATTCATCTTTAGGTTTCAAATCTGTTAAGTTTTGCTCACACCAGTCTTGAACCAGTTTAGCGGTGTGGGCAGGTGCGCCATCTTGTTGGAAGCAATAATATTCGGCTTGAGATTTTTCTGCAAGACTTTTTCTAGGTAATACTGAGCGTTTTTTTTTTACACCTTTGTCGATGAAGACTAGCGTCAATTTACCTTTTCTGGATATCGCACCTCAGACCATAACGGTTGCCGACTTTTGGTATCTTGTCACATGCTTTTTATTATTTGGGATGTCCTTGAATGATACTGCCCATAATCTGTCATTTTGCGTGTGGTGCGGTGCCTCCAGGACGAAAAGTTTTTCGTCGGAAAAAACGATGTCGTCGCCAGCGTGCCAAGAAAGGATAAGTTTCGGTCTTTGCAATCGCTTGTCCACGGTTGCGTTGGTAAGGCCATGCATTTTCTTCTTTTTAAAGGCTATCATATTGAGGTCGCAAAGCAAAAGGAGCCTTAAAGATTCTCGGTTCATTCCTATATTTTTGGCCGTCTTTCATGCTGAACGGTCACAATTTCGTCAAATTCGTTCGCTCACTATTTTAATCGCATTCGCGGTACGGACGTTCCGTTTTCTTCCACTTTTCTGATGGTCTTTTATGGGGCCAGTATCCAGAAATCGCTTAATCGTGTAATATACGTAATTTGTCTTCACTCCTAAATGTGACAAATCGCGGAAGATTACTTCACAACTTGAACCACTTTCGTATTTATTTACAATTAAGGAGCGTTTATCAATCATACCGCATAACTTTATACTGTCGTGAATTACACAATTTAAATGTAATTTTGTATATAACTGAAACTCTAACGAATATTTTGTTATGCAATTTTTTATAATGTAACTATGTTTCCTAAAGATACAGTGCGCTACAAAGTTATGTATGAACACATATTTGTCACACTGTACATTTTCACACTTTGCTTTTAACGAAAAATAAATCAATTATGAGTTTGAAATATTGATAGAAACTCTTCGTCTTTCTGTAAGTTTTCTGTAAATATTTGATAAAAATCTATCCAGTAATCTCAAGCTACTTCATGTGTTTTGGAACATGCGCTTCTAAAGGGTGGTTAAATTTTAAGGGCCGATGTTGATTTTGAATAAAACACAAATTATTTAGGAAATAATTGTCATTTCTTTTTATTATGATAATATTGGTATGGTTCAATTATGTATGGAACAAAATATCGGCCAAATGGCCGCCGCGACCTCGGCGGCACACCTCCATCCGATGGTACAAATTTCGATGAAATTCCGATTTTTGATGACGCTGAGGCATAAGTGAGGTTCTATGCCGTTAATGTGCCGAATTATCTCATCCTTTAGCTCTTGAATTGTTGCTGGCTTATCGACGTACACCTTTTCTTTTAAATAACCCCAAAGAAATAAGTCCAACGGTGTCAAATCACATGATCTTGGCGGCCAATTGACATCGCCACCACGTGAGATAACACGGCCATTGAATTTGTCGCGCAAAAGAGCCCTTGTTTCGTTAGCTGTGTGGCAAGTGGCACAGTCCTGTTAAAACCACATAACGTCCACATTCATATCTTCCAATTCGGGCCATAAAAAGATCGTTATCATCTCACGATAGCGAGCACCATTCACAGTAACTGCCTGACCGGCTTCATTTTGGAAAAAATACTACCTGATGATGCCGCCAGTCCATAAACCATACCAAACAGTCAATCTTTGTGGGTGCATTGGTTTTTCGACAATCACTCTTGGATTATCCTTCGCCCAAATGCGTCAATTCTGCTTATTGACGAATCAACTGAGGTAAAAATGTTGCTCATCACTGAAGATGATTTTCTTCGAAAACTGATCATCCACTGTTGCCATTTCTTGCCACCATTCTGACCATTGACGACGCTTGAAATGGTCAAGAGGCTTTAGTTCTTGAGTCAATTGCACCTTGTAAGCGTGTAAATGCAAGTCTTTATGCATAATGTTCATCAACGACGAGCGTGAGAGGTGCAATTGTTGGGCACGACGACGAATTGAGGTGGACGGCTCTTCAGCCACACTATCGCGAACAGCAGCAATATTTTCTGCAGTACGAGCTGTTCGAGCATGCACTGGTGTTTTCACATCTCCTACAGACCCGGTTTGCTCAAATTTTTGCACGATTTTTCCGATTGTACGCACATTTGGATGATTAAATTGACCGAAAAAATCACGAAGTGCACTATATGCATTTTGATTTTGAACGTCTATTTTCATAATAAGCCTGAATAACTTGAACGCGTTACTCGATTGTGTATCTTTCCATGAATCAAATTGAGTTAGTCTGAAATTGAGAAATGTCAAATGAAATGCAGAAAAGACTTGACGTTTAGGTGTGGTTCACATTCAACATCGGCCCTTAAAATTTAACCACCCTTTATTATAGTGGTTCACCACCCAAAGGTCTGGTGAACTGGGACCTGAAATTTGTTTTGGTAAAAATTGACTCTGTCACCTTTAGGCATAGTTTTGATTTTTTTAGAGCAAAATTTATGATTTCTGGAATTTTTTAACAAAAAACCTTTATTATGTTTATCTATTGTAACGATCATATCGTTACAAGCCTCTAAGATATGAAAAATGGCAGCAAAGAGTGCGATCACGCGTTGCATTGCGCCACCAGCGAATGCGTGTACTTCGCGTGTTGTTCATATAAAAATATGGTTTTAAAAATATGGTAGTTTTGACAAAAAGTTTAGAAGGTTAACAGCTTTCTGGTGATTCCAAAAATATAAATAATTTTAGAAAAAAATATAAAACAGGCAGTCTTGGTGGCAAGACCTAGCCACTTAATCACCAACAAAGTAAATTCAAGCTTCGGCTTTTCGGTTTCTGCCAAAACTCAAGCTCGGCTTTTCAGCTCCGGCCAAACTCAAGCTTCGGCTTCTGCCAAACTCAAGCTTCGGCTTTTTGGCTTCTGTCAAAACTGTCAAAGCTTCGGCTTTTAGGCTCCGGCCAAACTCAAGATTCGGCTTCGGCCAACCGTATCTTAAGTATCCGTATTTTAAGGCCTTCTGCCATCGGCACTCTGCTGCCTGATTAAATCGGCCATCAGCCGCCGTGTGCACTTTGCCACTACATCCGCCTGTAAAATTATATACAGGGTGTCCCGCAATTGAGTGCAACTATTTATGGAGCTGAAAGGTTATGCCAAGCTGAGCAAAAAATCGTATGAGAGGGGGGGTCTATTTTCACTTTCTTAGGAGCTACAGTGTTAATTAATATTTCACGACTTTGGTATACGTTATTGTGTCTAGCAGAAAAACCAGCTTACATAAAACTTATTTTGATAGCTCATTATAAAGGCAATAAAAACATCTTTCTAACGGCATACCAACAAACTACACCAACTTAACCGTTACCAAGCTGTGCTCGTGTAAAGATGAAATCAATCGTTTGAAACTACAAAATGTCAATTTTGAGTGCAAATTTCTCAGAAACTTGCGTAATAAATGAAATTTTTTTTTAGACCAATTTTGTAATTTATTTAATTTTCTTTTTAATGACATCAAAAACATAAACATATCTTTAAAAATAATAAAGTTGGCTGTACTCAAAAAATTATACTTATTATAAAACAATGGTCTACTGCATAACTATTTTATTATTGTTTTCTAATAAGTATAATTTGTTTTACTAATGTTTTAACATTGCTAACGTCAGAAAAGCTTTTTTCTTTGCTTGTGAAATATAAATAAAGCTTTAAAATTGCACACTTTTAATGTAGACAAATTAGAATTTGAAGCAAAATAAAAAGTCATAAACAATGAAAGATGTTCTGGTCTCCGCCATATCAGTTACACAATTGGGCAAGTGTCTGAAGTGTTTATTAACAGCATGACTGGCACAGAAAAGAATGGAAGCGTCTGCAATGAAATAGCTCTGCAGCTACAAAGCTACTGTCACTGTCAATTTGACTAACTAGTTCAGCCAGTGTGAACGACCGTGTTAAATGAAAGGCTCTTTTTTGTTTAACATGTTACGCTAAGTCGTTTGTTTAACATGGTATAAGCATGCTTTTAAAAATCGCCGATTTTAAGTATTATTCTGTGCATCATTTTGCTTGCGGGCGCATAAAAATATGGTCGCGAGCTACCAGGCGCCCGCAAACTACCGATTGGATTTTGTTTTTTATGCAAAATTCTGAGAAATTTGCACTCAAAGTTGAAATTTGTTAGTTTCAACCGATTGGTTTCATTTTCACACGAGCACAGCTCGGTAACCGTTAAGTCGGTGGGATTTGTTAATATACCGTTGGAAAGGTGATTTTATTGGCTTTGAAATGAGTTAGCAAAATAAGTGTTATGCAAATTAGTTTTTCTGCTAGAACCAGTAACGTGAATCAAAGTCGTGGCATATTAATTGACCCTGTAGCTCCTAGAAAGAAAGGAGGCCCAACAATCTTCGCCAGTCATAGAGGTATCAGTCTTATTTCCATCGCATATAAGGTTCGCTCAAGCGTACTATGTGAAAAATTAAAGCCGATTACAATAACACTGATTGGACCTTATCAGTGTGGCTTTTGACCTAGAAAGTCCACCATAGACCAGATGTTCACGCTACGACAAATCCTGGAGAAAACCCACGAAAATCAAATCGACACACATCATCTCTTTGTCGATTTTAAAGCTGCGTTCGATAGCCCGACAAAGAGATTGCCTGTACGCAACAATGTCTGAGTTCGGTATACCTGCAAAGTTGATTAGACTTTGCAGGATGACGTTGTGCAACACACGCAGC
This sequence comes from Coremacera marginata, assembly GCA_914767935.1. Taxonomy (NCBI): domain Eukaryota; kingdom Metazoa; phylum Arthropoda; class Insecta; order Diptera; family Sciomyzidae; genus Coremacera; species Coremacera marginata. The sequence goes on from OU612046.1 coordinate 161,709,293, forward strand.
TCAGTCAAGTTAGGAAATTACCTCTCCGAAACCTTTAATACCGAAAGAGGTTTCAGGCAAGACGATCCACTGTCTTGCGATCTCTTCAACATCATCATGGAGGGGATCGTACGAAAGGCCGGTGTGCATCGTAATGTCACCATTTTTTATAAAGGTGTCCAGCTCCTTGCGTACACTGATGATATTGATATTGTCAGCAGAACCAAGAGAGATGTTATCGCTGCTTTCGCCGCTATCGAAAAGGAATCAGCCAAAGTGGGTTTGACGATAAATGAGGGTAAAACAAAATATATGCTGTCTACAAACAAGGGAGTGCGGCGTTTAGACTCCCACGGTTCATCCGGCCGCTATAACTTTGAAGTAGTCAAGGAGCTCGTATACCTTGGCACCGCCATTAATACCAAAAACAAAATCAGCCTGGAGATAAAGCGAAGAACAATAATTGCTAATAGGTGCTACTACGGGCTAAGTAAGCAGCTAAGTTCCAGAGCCCTCTCTCGATCGACAAAACGAACACTCTACAAGACGCTCGTTCTACCTGTGCTGCTTTATGGCACTGAGGCATGGTTAGTTTCGCAAACTGGTGCTTTTTCGAAAGAAAAGTTCTTCGCAAAATCTTCGGTCATGTTCGACTCGGCGATGACTATCGCATCCGAATGAACCACGAGCTGTATGAGCTCTATGAAGACATTGACGTAGTTCGGCGTATAACTGTGCAGCGACTACGCTGGCTGGGTCATGTCCATCGTATGGACGACGAAGCTCCAGCGAAAAAAGTGCTCGAGGTGAGGGTCGCTGGTCAACGACGACGAGGGAGACCATGCCTCCGATGGATGGACCAGGCTGAGGAAGCCCTAACCGCACTTGGTGTATCCGATTGGAGAAGGCATGTGCAAAGCAGTGGCGCCTGGTGAGAGCCGAAACCCGGACTCGGATTGTTACGGCCACCTAAGTAATTAAGTAAGTAGCTCCTAAGAATATGAAAATAGACCCCTCTAACCACCCTTACAATTTTTGCTCAGCTCAATTGTGAGACACCCTGTATATTACTATATATCACTGTTTCCATGTAAAACTCCACCAAGGGAGTATCTTCGGATGAAAGCCTGTTTGTCCAAAGCCAGGAGTAAAGGAGGATGGTTGTGGGTAGTGGCGGGAGTGGTGGCTATCCTGGTAGCAGATCATATTCGGTACACCGCTATGGAAAAGTCTGCGAGGGAATAGCAATTGTCCTATAAAAATTTGTTAGCACAAGGATTGTAATACCCATCAGATGAGAATGACCTTATCTATCTACGGCAAGGAGACAAATTAAGGCTGCATTATGAGGTTGAAATGGTGTCATCGATACGGATAATTTGGGATTGTTACTTGGTGTCGTAGACTCGGGTTGACATGAGTGTATTAGAAACAGTCAGGTACGATTTAGTGTTCAAACTAAATCCGTCCGTTCCATGAACTATTACCCTATGGTCTTTGGATAGACCCGATGATTAAACGAACATGGCAGGTGCATCGATAAATCCTGATTCAATTTGATTCCATGTCAAATCGGGCGTATGTCGATTAGGCTGGGTCGATTTGTATGTAGGTAAAAAAATTGATGTTGCCTGTGTCAATATTCGGATTGGGCATGAAAAGTTATTAAAAAACAAAAAAAAAAGGGGGACGATAGAGATGCACTTTACCCTATCACATCCTCAATTTTGTGAATTTTTTCCTTAGGAGTTGTTTTCAAAAAATGTTTGTATATAAACGCGTACAGCTAAAACAAAACTGATGCGAGAAATAAAATTCTCGAACCCAATTCAACCTAAAACCAGTCTCATATTTATACGTTTTTATAAAAAATTGATCGTAAAAAATTCATAAAGAAAAAAAATCACAAAATTCAAGGTATAATCTTAACGTTGGTGCGTATGTATTTTTGACCAACACGGCTGAACTACTGAAGCTATCCACCTTATATTCACAACATGTGTTCGTGTGGTCCTCCAAAATTTTTTTAGTCGAAAACGAAATTCGTTCTAGTTTCGTAATACACGAGCTCTCGATGTCAGCTCGAATTCGAAACGAATCCGTTAGGTTTATTGGAAACTCAAAAATATTTCCACATCTAGCAGTAATTGATGACGCTTATCAACAATTTTAAAATAACAAACTTGAATTAGATATTTGAAGTCCTCACTAAAAATTATTTCACTACATTTGATGATTCAAAGAATAAGATAAGTTGAACATTTTAATCATCCACATGGTGATTGGTTACCACATTCACCTTCATTTATGTGAGAACATAAAAATGTGTTTAAAAAAAAAAAAAATTCATTTGCAATAAAAATCCATTAATTGCAAACAACATTTATGCATAGCTATAACAATTTGCCTTAGCAAGTTATAAAAACCGTTATGCTAACATCACTGCCTTAAGCACACATACCCACAAAATAACTTAGTATATATGATGATAACTTACAAGCATATCATAACGTGAGAATGGGGCCTGACTTATTTGGCTGGCAATAAACTTGTTTAACCTTTGGTTTACATGCAATACCAAAAAATAAAAACACACGCACATCTGATTTAAAGGACATTGACCAGAGTTGTAGAAACGAGCCTAACAACAACAACAACAACAACAACAACAACAGCACCAGAAACAATAATAGCAGAAAGTTAATGACAGTGCGTAAATTGTGACCATGACAACGAAAAGTGTACAATTCATAAAATACAAATTTTCCATTCTTTGTCGGTGTTTCGCTTTTTTTATTTTATTTTATTTTCCTTTCTTCTTTTTTTTTACAGGGAGATTAAAAATTATTTATAGATTGTGTTATGGTTGAAATATAAGGTTATCGCAAGGTTGAGAGCGAATAACCATAATTGTCATATCGAACTTGACAGATCATAGAAAATTTGCAAATGCTCTCTTTATTGCGCCTGTTTTTCTTTCGTATTCATTTGCAAAATTTTGCTGATTTTGACAATTATGGGTACTGAGAAGAGGGTGCAATCAACCTTATAATTCAACCATGGATTGAGTTAAAAATTCTCATAAATGAAAAAAGTTTAAAGAAACAAACTACATTTAAAAGCATTTATCAAAACTTAGCAGCCAATGTCATATAAAAGCTTCTGAGAGTAAAATTTTTCATTGTGTGATTCCATAATATGAATGGAATATTATGGGAAAAAGTAAAAAATCATTTTTAAGCACTGAGTTTTAAGCAAATCACAAGCTTGTACACAGTAGAAGCTGGATATATAAGCACAAACTGAGCCCATTGGCGCCCGTGGCGCAGTGAGTCGTGTGTGTGGCCCATACTCCAGAGAACCATGGTTCAAATACCACTTGACACAGAAAGTTTTTTCAATTGAATTAATTTTTCTGTTCGGCCGTCATCTCTCTGCAGACAATGGCGTCACCTCAGAGAGTAAAAATTGCCATGAAAAGCTTCTTGAGAATATAAGGCATGCGGAGTTGGCATACAACTTGTAGGTCCAGTTCTCGATCACTTGTGTCCGAACATTTCACAACACGCACAACACAATTGATTACAAGAAGCTCGGTGACCCCTTTCAAGGGCTGAAATGTCCATTTTCGTTCGTTTGTCGAGCCCATTCATGCCCATTTATTAGTAGCGAAATTTCTTCAACCCATTTTAGTACTCTTTAAATTAAAATTTTTTATGAAATTTCATCACATAAAAATGAGTTTAGAAAAAAATAGGCAGTAATGAACTGCCGACCAAAGTGAAAGGTTAAAGCTGTGTAATAATAGTAATTTATTTTTTTAATTGTAGAGTTAATATTAAATTTTCCATTTAGTATGAGAATCACACGGTGAAATTTTTCGGTAAGTCTTGTTTCGAGTATTTTTGAACAATCTTTCATCTGGGAGTCCCCATCTCTGTTAAATTGACCTCTAGTGGGAACAAATATATGAGCTGGTCCTATTATTTTTTGCCCTTCAACATTTCTTCTGCACACATCTAGCCCCTATCTACCACCCTTCTAGGGTTCTTCATACAAAAAGCACAAAATTTCGATTGTAGTTTATATTCCTCCCGAATTGACCCGTAGAAGGATCAAATATAGGAGCTGGTGCTATTATTTTTTGCCCTTCAACATTTCGTCTTAACACACCCACCTCGTATCTGCGACTGGTGGTCCGAATACAAAAAAGACGAAATCTTTCGATTATTGTCCATATCTCCCCCAACTCGACCCCTAGAGAGTTTAAGAACAGGAGCTGGTCCTATTTTTTTTTACTCTTCAAGATTTCTTCTGAAAGCACTCACCCCCTATATGTCACCTTTCTGAGGGTCCCAATACAAAAAACACAAAAACTTTCGATTATAGCTCATATCTCTTCCGACTTCATCCCTAGAGAAGTCAAATATTTGAACTGGTTTCAATTATTTTTTGCCCTTCAACATTTTTTTTGAACTCACCTACCCAATATCTGCGGCCCTTCTGGGAGTCCCAATACAAAAAACACAAGAACTGCCGATTATTGTTCATATCTCTCCTGAATTGACCCCAAAGTGGTCAAATATATAACCTGGTACTATTTCTTTTTCCCCCTTTCAACTTTTCTTTTGCGCGCACAATGTTCCTATCAGAGACCTGCATCAAGTACTTGAAAAATTAAGCTTTGTGAAGTACTTGAAAATTCACTTGGTTTGAACTTGAAAAAGCCAAGAAAAGCAAGCTTTGTATTAAACTAATCAATCGGAAGCTTTACTGCTCTGCTGCACACAAAATCTTTAAGCGCTTGAAATTTCCGGGAAAATACTTGAAGAGATTGATATGTTCGGCAAAAGCTTATAAGCTTGCAAGTATCCAAATAGCTCAAATAGTTCAAATTGGGAAAGCTTATTGTCTTGTTGGGGGTCGCTGATTGCGATTCTGATGCCAGAATATAAAGAGTTGTTTGGACACTAGGGTGGACCGTAACAATACTTTTATGTGATTTTCACAGATTTTGCCCTTTTTTGCAATCTAAGTCGGATCAATTATTTGGATTCTGATGTTATGAAGATGTTGTTCTAAGATTATAAAGTTCCATATCTCGAAGGGGAAGCAAAATAGGTAAAATCTAACCATTTTTTGGGGGTTACTAAAGGGGCAAGCATTTTTGAGACACATTAATAGGGGGATCTATCACTCCCCCATTTTGCACATTATTAGGGGGAGACGCTGAAACACATGTTTAACTCTTCACTGTAAGTCATACAAGTGTTTCGATCCCTCCCTAAAAATATGTCGAATGGGGGGCTAATAGACCCCCTATTTATGAGTTTAAAAAATGCTTCCCCAAATAGGAACCCTCAAAAATTGGTTAGATTTTACCTTTTTTTTCCAATCTAATCAATTTTTTTCCAAGTAAGTCTCTATTATAAAAAAAAACTTGTCACCACACGTTTACAAGAAGATTTTTACTCAAGTATAATATCTTATATAAGCTTTTTTCAAGGATACATTTTTAGGCAGCATTCAAGAAGATTTTTTCCAAGTAAGTCTCTATTATAAAAAAAAAACTTGTCACCACGCGTTTACAAGAAGATTTTTATTCAAGTATAACATCTTATATAAGCTTTATTCAAGGATACATTTTTAGGTAGTATTCAAGAAGATTTTTTTCTCAAGTAAGTCTCTGTTATTAAAAAACACTTGTCACCACACGCTTACCAGAAGATTTTTACTCAGGTAAAATATCTTATGTAAGCTTTATTCAAGGATACATTTTTAGGTAGTATTCAAGAAGATTTTTTCTCAATTAAGTCTCTGTTATTAAAAAAAAATGTTCACCACACGTTTACAAGAAGATTTTTACTCAGGTAAAATATCTTATGTAAGCTTTATTCAAGGATACATTTTTAGTTAGTATTCAAGAAAAGTTTTTTTTCTCAAGTAAGTCTATATTATAAAAAAAAACTTGTCACCACACGTTTACAAGAAGAGTTTTACTCAGGTAAAATATCTTTTTATTTTTTTTATTTTTTTTTAAGTAAGTCTATTATAAAAAAAAGTACTCACCACACGTTTACAAGAAGATTTTTACTCAAGTATAATATCTTATACAAGCATTATTCAAGGATACATTTTTAGGTAGTATTCAAGAAGATTTTTTCTCAAGTAAGTTATGCAAAATTCATAAGCAAATTATGTGCTTATACAAAATTATTTCAGTTCAAGTTTTTGTATATTTTTACTTAAGGAAATTCAAAGAAAATAGTAATTACGTTTCAACATTATTCAAGCAAATTTCTGAATACACGAGTGGATAGTGCGTGGGGCTGCCGACACAAAGGTTCCAATTTCAATTCGCTTTGTGTGACCATGGTGAATAAACAAAATATTTATAAATTTAAAACATTTCTCGTCTCAATGAAATAAAAATGACTTGTGTGTACGTAATAGCAATTAAATTGAAATGCAATTATTTTTCACAGTTTTCGAGTTACTAGATAGGCCTAGAATAAAAACCCTTTATAAAACAGTTATAAGACTTTATATAAGTCCTTGAATAAAGGACGCCTTTTCTCTTTGCATAGACCTAGTATAAAACTTGTTTCAAAGTTTATTCAAGGAAGTTTAAATTTTCTTCCCTACATAAATTCCTTATATAAAGCTTTACTCAAGGCTTATTTAGGTAAAATTATTACGTAGGCACCTATTCGAAAATTTGTAACTATTTTTTTCGTGGCTTGGCTATATTTTTTCTTAAAATACTCTAATTTTTTTATTTATGACCAAAGTTCAATGATAACAAATTTATTTTCAAAAACGCCTTTTTAATGATTTTTTTTTTAAAGATTTTTTTCTAAGCGAATTTTCAAAGGGAGAATGATTGAAAATCTTGACAAAAACAACAAAAATAATGTTGATTATTAAATATCGCCCTTAATCAGAGCATAGTGTAGAAAGGCGTGTTCACCATTAGATTCCTTATAAAATTTACTAGTTTATAAAAAATTGGAATTATTAAAAATTAATTCATTTTTGATAACTTTGAGTTATAAGGTATCAAAAACCATTGGTGCGAATTTGCACTAGTGTGTCATTGAAGCGTTAATTCTGCAATTCTCTTCTGTTTTCATTTTTAAAATTTTTATCTCTTTCCAACTATTTTTCCACTCTAAAGTTAATTTATTGTTCGTCGCCTTTTAATATAGAAGATATGCAAAAATTTTTCCTGCATTAATAATTTGTTTTTTTTTTTTGTTGTTTGTTGTTTTCATTTTTAGTAATTTCTACACTTCCGCATTTCGTTTGACATTCACTGTTAGTCAGCGTTACTACAAGCTGTCGAAATGGCGGATGTGTGTCGCATTTAAAACGTATGTCAGAGTTACCAGCATAAAAATACTATATATGACGTTTACTCAATGCAATGAGTAAATTTTGTAGAAAAGCTTAATAGATTTTAATATTAAAAGGTGCATAATAAAAGAAAAACTTTGACTTTATTTAAGCTTTCGTTTATGAAATTTTATTTTTTGCTTAACCCGGATTCTTCAGCTCATTTGTTAAAAAATCCTTTCACCTAGCCTTTGTGAGACCCATATTCGAATATGCTGTACAGGTTTGGTCACCTCTATATGCCTCCCACTCGATGCGCAGCGAAGCTATACAACAAAGATTTATTTGATTCGCTTTACAGGCCTTCTCGGTTCCGGAAGCTTTTATTTACCTTCTTAAGTCGATCGTTTATAAAACACTTAATACAGGTATTCGTGATCTACTTTACTTGTCTGTTTTACTTTGTAGAATGGTTCAAAAGATTTTGTCACTATAACAAGATGGCTTTTTTTTCATTCCACATTTTACTTTATTGTTTTTCTAAGTACTTCTTTAACAATTGTTTTAATGGCGATCGAGACAAGAAAAAAGCTCTATGAAATAAGGCCTTAGGAAATAAGACGGCAATCATTTCCATATAAAACAAAAAAGATGAATATTATTAAATACTGATTTCATTTTTGAAACTGAGCCTTAATTTCATTTTGAAAAAAAGTCCTTGAATTTTAAACAAAATAGAATCCGGATCTATTATATATCTATCTATCGAAATTAGAATCCAATCATTTCTTTATAAGACAAAAATTTAATACTTGGGGTATTATTTTGTGTATTTCATTTTTGAAATAGGCTGGATTTCTAAGTGAAAAAGACCCCAAAAAGTTCCAAACCAAACAAAATCCTTTATTTTTGGAGATTTTCTATTCTCTTATTTAATTTTTGATATGAGTCTTATACAATTTTTGGGGCTCCTATTATTGGATTGCTATTTCATCGGCTTGGGGACTTTAATTCGTGGAGCTTTATTTCATTACGAAGCAAATGCTTTTTTTTCGGCGTTATTTAAGTTTTGTTTATGGGGCCTTATTCCCTGGGGCCATATTTTATGCAGCCAATAAAAATTCTATGCAAAAACCTATTTCATTAAAATCATTGCAACTGTAGAGGATTATAAGTATATATATAAAGATTGAATTATATCTATTTTAATATTACTAAAAAAATTAAACATACTCATTTCATGTTAAATACTTGTTCCAAATGTATTTTAAAATACTTGTATTGTATTGTTTCAATTGTATTTCAATTTTTACTTTAAATTTTTTGTGATAGAAAATTTTCATATTCAAAAATTATTATGAAATATATATAAAAAAACAAAATTTCTTATAAAACTGCAAACATAAAATATAAGAGTTTTGAATAAAATATATAAAATATACATCACACGCCAAGAAAAAAAAATTTTTGAAATTTAATAATATCATCTAAAAATTTTAAAACATCAACCTTCATTCAGAATACCCCGTCAATATTTTTATAAGTGATAAAAACTATATGCAGCTTTTCGTCTATTATTTGCCAAGCACGACTACTTTTAAGTTAATTTTTCCTGGCTTATAAAGCAAGTTATACTTGTTTCCTAGTATATTATATTAACTTTACTACCTTAACTTTAAAGCTTTTTTTCGATTTTAAAATTTTTTTTTCCCTGCATGTCATATAAATGTTACTGACTTTATTGACTATATACTCCTTAAAGAACCCTCTAGCAAATTGTTCAGTTATCAAAGTAATAAACTAAAGATTCAATTTAGGGATTTTTTTTTATTGAACCCAATAATTTTTATGTAAGTATCTCAAAAACTTCTCTCAAAGAAATCATCCTCTGAATAAAGTCTATTATGGGTTAAGTTTTTTTTTCTGTTTCAAAAGCTTTACGATTAAGATTATTGACAGCAAAATATATGAGTACTCATTTACAACAATAAACATAATAATTGTCTATATGTAGGTATGTCTGTATCAGTGGCGTAGATAGCTTTTAGCAATAAGAGGAGTAATATTGTTTTTGTGATAAACATGATTAAAAAAATTTTTGTGAAAATCATAATAAAAAAAGAAAAAAATTGTATATTAAACTTTAATCTATATCTTTATCTTTAATACTATTATATAAAATTTAAGTGCAAATATTTGTTTCCAGGTAAACTCAAAAAGTACTTGGTCGATTTTTATGAAATTACTTTTAAAATGCAATTTTTGTTGGGGAGAAATGTTGAGGAGCAAAAAGTAATAGGACCAGCTCATATATTTGACCCCTCTAAGAGTCCACTTACGGCCGATATAAACTATTTTCTACAGATTTTGTGTTTTTTGTACGGGGATACAAAGAGGGGTGGCAGATAGGGGGTAGGTGTGTTCGGAAGAAATGTTGAGGGGCAAAAAATAATGGGACCAACTAATATGTCTGACCCCTCTAGGAGTCCAGCTACGGCCGATATAAGCTATTTTCGACAGTTTTTGTGTTTTTTGCTTCTGGATCCAAAGAAGGGTGTCAGATAGGGGGTAGGTGTGTTGGTAAGAAATGTTGAAGGACAAAAAATAATAGGACTAACTCATATATTTGACCACTCTAGAAGTCCAACTACGGCCGCTATAAACTATTTTCGACAGTTTTTGTCATATAAAATATAAAAAATATCGTGTATTTTTTGAGAATTTAAAGATTTGTAGGTCCTAAATAAATCAAAATCAAAATAAATAAATCAAATTTTTGTCCTGAGACAAAAATATTCCGATTTTTTATTTATAAATAAATAAAAATAGGACATAAATTAGGAATTTACCCCTGTTTAAGCTCATCTTGGATGATCTCGTGGATCACCTACTTAAATGAACTCAGTTTTCGCTATTTACTAGTGGATACTCGATTTTATTTTTTTTAAGATTGCATTTGTGTGATAGGAATATTCTAGAATGTTCAGGTAAGGCAAGAACTTAAAGCTAGGAGGAGGAGAGACTTAAGAGTAGAACCCTAAAAAGTCAAATATTCATGACTTGTATGTAAAAATGAATATTACCATTGTATGGCACATAAAATATAAAAAATGTCGATTATTTTTTAAAATTTAAGATCTTGTACTTTCTAAATAAATCTATGCTTTTAAACTGAGACAAAAAAAAAACGATTTGTAAATAAATAAAAGTGTATTCTCAATAAGTTAAGTATAGGGAGTTGCTTGGTGATGCAAATGTTTAAATAAGGATATTATATTTTTAAACATTTGTAAATGAGAAAAGTTGAAAATTGAAAGAAAATTATAGTAAAAGATACTGGAAAAAGTTTGCGTTAAGATGAATTCAACTTATAAAAATAGTTCAACTTAACAAATGATTTTACTCAAACTATTCTTTTTTTAAAATCTTTAACTAAAGGTTAAAAACTGAAGATTACTTAAATTTTAACTCTGTTATTTGATTTTTTATATTGAAAAGTAAAAACATAATTTCATTTTCAATACATTTGCTTATACTACCATTTTAAATCACTTTCACTTTTTTATAATTATGTTGCATATTATATATTAAATAAACGCATATCATTTTTTTTTTTTTTGTGAATAAATTAATTCAAAATTCTAAAATTTTTGTATGATTCTTTAACATATAAAATAAAATAACATACATTTTTTTTTTTTTGCTGAGTTCTAGGGTGGGGAAACTGTCCCTCCTTTTTGCCCTAGTGGCCGCCCTTGCATCGACATGATTCGTGGCTTTTTCAAAAAATGTTTAAGGTTTCTGTCTAATAAAGAGATTTCTTACCAAGGGAAGTTAAATTCGTAGTTTTTATATTTAAAATCGTACCTAAAGGTAAATTTGTATTTGTAGATAAAATTCGTACTTTAAGAAAGATGGGTTTGTGTCTTTGCTAATTAAGTGTCGGATTTACGAATTTATTTTCAAGCGCTTTAAATTTTTAATGCTTTTTAGTTTTTCCGTCGGTCGTCACTCGCCAACTGCTTTTTTTTTAATTCCTTTAATACTTCATAAATATAATTTTTTATCTCTTTAAGGTGCATTTATTTGAAGTTTCTTCTTGATTATCTACAAATTTTCACCGTATATGAGTGCATATAAAGATCCAGTCGAAGCGGGCATATTACTCCTCTAAATAGCGCCACTGGTCTAAGCCCCTGGTCTGCGTATAGTTGTACCTATATATACCAGTATTGATAGATAAATATTTTAACATAATATATATAATATTTCCGAAAATAAAACATAAAGTTCAACGCACAGCTTAAGCTGCTTTTACAACAAAAACCAAAACAAAACCCCCAAAAAGAAAGAAAAAATACATAAAAAGCTTGATAAATTTCAATCTATTACATAGAGCTTGAAATGGATGCCACGCACCCTCATCAATAAAACATCCAAGGCGCTGTACGAAAATGTTTCCACCACCATTGATTGAGTGGCCCCATCATAAGCCACGTCCCCCTGACAGCACACCCACCACTCTGCTGGACGCCCTTGTCACTACTTTCTGCTCTAATATATTAAAAATAAAAAAAAACCATGAAGAAGATAAAAAAAGCACAAAGCAGCAACTTTGGACACTTTTTACTCCCCAAAAACTTTGACTGCTTTCAACATGACGCTGCTTCTTCTTTCTCTTTGGTATATATTGCTTATGAGCTGGCGCTGGTACTGGTGTTGTTTGTGCGTGCGTTTGTGATGCCAGCGCTTGTGTGTGTGTGTGCGTGTGCGCGCGGTAGTCGAAATTTCAATAGCAAAGTTCAATGAACTCAACGTTTTTCGGTTTATATTGGTTTATGTTTTTTTTTCTGCTGTTATTTTCGTTTATGTTTCACTTTATTTTGTGTTTTGCTGAGCATGGAGAGAGCACACGTAAACAAAATATTGAAACAAACTGAGAACCGGCATTAAAAGCCGGCTATAGAATTAAGTGGCAACCTTGGTATTCATTCACTAGACGCTGCGGGCAAACTAGATTAAACGATTATGTGCATCAAAGATAGTTAGAAATGTGACAGAAATCTGACAGAAACAGATAATATATGTAAGATTTTTATTATTATTATTAGAAAATAAATGTTTGGCAATTATTTGAAGTCATTTTTATAGAAGAAAAAAATTATAACATAATTTGTAGCGGCGTTTAAGGAGGGAAAATTTAAAAAAAAAAAGCTGCTTGCACAGAAACAGCTACAAAATTATTTTTAGAAAATTTTATTTAAAATATTTTAAGTGTCTTTGTTGATATAAAATTCCATCTATGCTTGAAATTTTGAGTTTTTTAAACATGTTTGTTTAAAAGTTTTACAATTTTCACAAATTCACATATTAACTCTTGCCATCATTTTTATAGAAACTAAATTTTTTTTTTTCATGTTGACGCCAACAAGTGAATAAAGCGCTTTATTTTAATGTTCGCACTTAAAGCCATGCGAAAAATATTCGTACACTTTGCATTCCAATGTCGTTTATTATTTTTTTTTTTTTTAACAAAAAGAGTTCGTTGAACTTTGTGCGTGCGCCTGACAACCAAACGTGTAAACGTTTCCATGTGTTACAGGTAGAATTTATAAAAAGATAGTTTTATATGTTAATGTTTTTGCGTTTTTTTTTTACTTCATTGTAAACACCGTTGAAAATAATTATTTATACGTTTACGTATATAAATATAAGTTGCATAAATAACGATTCATTCATTGTATAATAAGAGTAGAGTATGATTAATAATGAGCTATAAGAAAAAGTTATGACTTTATTTTCACTTCTTTACAAGGTGAAAGTAGCTGTACGCGGTCTATTTACTGCTTTTGTTCTATTTATATATTAAAAAACCAACTTCATGGTTGATGAATTTCTTATATACAGGCCTATCGTGAGTAATTTTTTCGCCCGAAATTTCCGTTTTTTAAGGGAATTTCCATTTTTAAGAACAAACCTCAGAGAGTAATAACTGCCATGAAAAGCTTCTTGAGAACAGTAGCCAGCCGTTCGGAGTCGGCATAAGACTTGTAGCTCCAATTCAAGGTATATTTAAAAAGGTTGTGTCGTCTCGGAGCGGTTGGTAACGCAGCTGTCAAACATATACAATATTATAATTTGAAAATTTTGTTACTTGATTTGCTTTTATTTGTAAAAACCCGGATACCCACCACATAAGAGAATTTTAGCAATTAACACTACCATGGTCTTATATTTTTTTTTTTTTTCTTTATTTATTTCTTTATTTCTTTATTTAATAGTTCATCAGTACAATAAGAACTAAGTTCTTTTTAAGTATAAAGCTTATGGACTAGATAATTTTTACAGAACAGAAAAATAAAATAATATGACTTACAGTCAAAAAGTAATTGTTAAATGTAATTGAATGTAATTTAACGGAATTTAAAAACAGTTAAATGTAATTTTTAAAGTATTTTTAGAAAAATAAATTTAACTTTATAGCATTACATATTACGACAAATAAACATATTCACAAAAATTAAAGTAAGAAATCAACGGAATACATATTCAAAACTTAAAATGAATGAAGAAACAGCGATAGATAATAGAAAAACAGACAACAGTAAAGAGACAGAAGTTAGGACTGACCTTTTAATAAGTATTTGCTGATGAGAAATGCCCCAGAACAGCATGCCTGAACTGTTGAAGTGACACTATTGATTTTATAAGATTAGGTAACGCGTTCCATAATTTAGCAGCATTAATAAAAAATGATCTCGTAGAATTAAGAAAGTTAAAATTCAGAATAATAAGCATTTGGCTTCGGTGGGACCGACTAAGTTGTAGTTTTTCAAATAAATAGATAGGAGTTTTATAATGAATGAGTTTATGCAGAAAAATGCAGTTTCTGGCATTAGAGTAACTTATTATATCACAACCAAGTATAGCATTTTTAAACTCAGCTAAATGATCAAATTTACGTAAGCCACAGACATATCGAGTAGCATGGTTGAACGCAATTTGTTACTTAAGCTGAGACCGCGAGTCTAGCTTACTATACACAAGATCTGAGTAAGTGATCACAGGAAGGACTAGCTGTATTACAAGCTTACGTCGCGTATCAATAGGTGTATAATCAGCCGATATTCTTAGGTTCCGCTGGATGTAATAGATTTAGCACAGATGATAGCATCATCACCAACAACGTTTGATTTAATCTTTGTTAAACTCTTTGCTACCTCATTTTCCGTAACCATAGAGAACTGAAATGTTTGCTCAACAGAGGGATACAAGAAAACAAGAGAACTGGAGATGCTATTTTGACTTTCATGAATGCTAGAAAGAAAAAAAATTATTGAGAATGTCAGAATGTCAAGTTTTTTGAAATTATTCCATAGAACCTTGGGTGGAAGGGACGGCCTTAACTTAGCAGAGCATTACTTAATTTTCGACTGTCTTATTAAGCTGATTGAGGCATTTCTGGCACGTCGATAATTTTCCCATTTCTCAGGTGAGGGGTTAATTCTCCATATACTTCGCAGCTTGTTTCGTTTTTTTATTGCACGTTGCACATTACTTGTAAACCAAGGACAAGACACATTTTTAATGGTTACAGTCTTAACAGGGACATGTTTAAAAAATAAATCATTTATTGCACTACTTAACATGGACAGTTTATCATTAACATTAGGACAAAACCACACTTTATTCCATGGAGTTAGATAGAGATCATAAAAAAGGGCCTGGTGGTCAATAGACTTAAAATCATGATACGAAAACCGTCCATCCGACGTAATGGATCGAGATAGCTTAATGTCAAGTGTACAGAAAATTAGGTCATGGTCCGATAAGAAATAGATTTGATCAAATAAGAGTACAGATGAAATATCAGACACTATAAAATAATCAAGAAGACTAGGACTGTCATTACACGAGAAACGCGTGGGCATGGAATCATTTATAACAGACAGACCGACAGATGAAATATTTTCATACATAGATCGTGTTGAATTGTCATTACTTACTTACTTAGGTGGCCGTAACAACCCGTGTCCGGATTTAAACCGACCTCATCAGCTCTCGCCAGGCGCCTCTGCTTTGCGCGCGCCTTCTCCAATCGGATACACCAAGTGAACAGGGAGCGAACCTTAACATGGCAACGTGTCTGACCGCCTCAACCTGGCGAGGCCAGCATTATCCATGTCGAAATCGTCTCAAGACGACTCAAACCTCCAAGTGGCGTTCCCTGGGCAACGGCAAACTGGCATCCGTCAGTTTGACGGCCAATTTGAGCGGCGGGTCGATCCATAGACCTTAAACATGGAATGTGCGCAGGGTGTGGGTCCCGCCACATTACTACTGCCCAATGAAAACTAAACCAGCCTCGTTGAATTGTCATTACATAACAGATTAACATTAAAGTCACCACATATAATAAAGTTAGTAAAATCTATTGAATAATTAGATATTTCCGAGAAGTAAGAGTCTAAACTATTGCACTTATTGGGATTGTATACACAGGACAAGAATATTTTTGTATTATTGTCAGCTATGCATACATTCAGATATTCAATTTGACTAGATTTAGAAGATTTATGAATAACTTTGGAATTTAAATTACTTCGGCAGTAAATGGCTACACCACCACCCCTTCTCCCAAATCCTATCATTCCTAAAAAGCGTAAAATTTTTAATGTTATAAACAAAATCTAATACATCACAACATAACCAAGTTTCGGAAACACATATTATATCAACCGACGAATCTTCAAAGACATTTTTTATATAGTCCAGTTTGACAGAGTTTAAGCTCCTAGCATTAAAATGCACTACACTAAAGCCCGATTGCCTCTTACATAACACTTCCACAAGAACTTTGTTATTAACACCACCGTAGTCATTTAGACTTGAGATTCAAATATAGGTATAACGTATTATCACAACACATTCCAAGTATAACCCCGCGACATTTAAAATCATCAAAACAATTACCAAAAAGCCAGAAATTCACAAAGATATTTGAAAGGAAAAATAAAAAATATATAATAGAGTAAAAGAAATTGAAAGAGGAAAAAAGAAGATAATATATATAATTTTCATAAAATTATATTTTCATAAAATACCAATAGAAATGACTTTTGCCCGTTGGCAAACCCTAAGAGTCACGAAAACACTCATTATCTTGTTCAAAATATTTGTGTTCAAACATTTCACAACACGCACAACACAATTGATCGTAAGAAGCTCAGTCAAAGTCCTTTGAAAGGCTGTAATGGCCATTTCGTTTTTTTTATGCTTATTTTATGTTATTTACAAAAGTTTGGAATATATTGAAATTTTTGTTTTTTATAATTTAAAAAATTTCTTTGGTTATTGAAGTATTGAAGTTTTTATTTTAAAACAATGTTTAGCTGTCACAAAAACTTCTGTAATTTCACATAAGTTCTTAGCTCTCTTTAATTTTTTTCTTCACAAAAGATAACTTGTATAATCTCACGACGGTATTGTCTTTTTTTTTTTTTTTTTGTTCTTAGTGTAAATGAAATTATTATATAAACTCTCTTTTTTGAGCAGTTTTTTTGGTTTTTGGTCAAATTTGTACTCAAACCTTTTAATAAAAGAAAAAATATTTGGAAAAAAACTTAAAAAAAAAAAAGTTATCTTATGGTTCAAAATCTAAAATTGGTTTATTATGAAAGTATATTATTATTTTCATCCCTTGTGTAGGCAGCATCATTCTCTTCTAGTTTAAAGGTATACCCACATATATACACATGGAGGATAGGGCAGGGGACCGTTGCCCCCTGAACAGAAGAAACATAAATCTTTTAGTATTAAAGTAAGAAATTCAAAACAATTTTCTAATATTTAGCATACAGCTGTTTCCTTAATTATTTTTGGTACGTTAACCGATTTGTGTTCGATGCAACATCGAGAAGATAAAAAAGGGAGTATAAAATTAAATTTTTTTTTTTCTATTTTAAAGGCCTGTAATTCAAAAAATACTAGTTCAGTTGACTAACATGGTATACCGCTTTAAAGAAGAAGATCTCACCTTTCACTTTGAAGCAACTATGTGTAGTTCGAATTCATAGTTCTTGAGATTCTATGCAAAAACTGGAAAAAGAGATAAAAAACTGTTTTTTTGCATTTTCTTAAAATAAATCATAATCTTTATCAGCGGCCCCAGATTTGTCCTAAAACCACCTTCTTAACCAAGTACATTTTCCGTGTAAGCTAGTGTTATGCGTGAAACATTACTTTTTTTTTTTTATTTATACCTTGCACAGCAAGCATGCTCGGAAAATTGGTGCAAGAGATAAAAGAGAAGCAGAATGATGAAATTTTAAGCCACTTTACTGAAAATTTTTTTAATACTTTGATTTTCGTTTTTGTTAAGTCGCATTTAATTCAATATCGCTTCGAATTTAGTTGTATATTTTTCTAAATAAAACATTGGGGGTATTCACCATGTGATGTATTTGTGATAAATTTTTAGAAAATTTACAATATTCACAGCCTATTGTGAGCGGACTAGGAATATAACGAAGCTTCGACTTCGGTAACGAAAGGTCGAAGCATCCGATTGAATTTTCACCACCGGCTCCGACTACGACTCCGATAATTTTGAATCGTAGTTATAACGAATATAGAAACGCAGTGGTGTAACGATTGGAAGTTTCCCACACACGAGAGCAGTTTTTAGTTAATTACTTAATTAAAATCGAATAATTGAATTCAAGAGTTGCGGACCTTCACTGTAACAACTCTTTGCAATAGCTACGTATTTAGATCCTTGTTACAAAACAACATTTTTTTTTATCAGGTAACCAAAGAAAATATTGCGTCTGAATTGATGAGTTTGTTAGACAGCATGAATAGTTTTGGAGCAAATCAAGCAAAGGACAAGTAGATGTATTAAACAATAATAGATTTGTTGTGTTTAACGTTGACACCTGCCGTGAAGGCTTAATTCAACGTTGTTCCATAACAATTGGGACCGATACAAAGCGTCGGTCAGCGCCCCTTTGAGGATTCAAAGGTACCAAATTAGCTCCATGTTGTGATGACATTTCGCAACCCTTGGTGAGGGTGGAGGAATATCTAAAACCTCTTCCATACTTAGGGGTATGGCGCCCGGTTTGAGAGTCAAACCACACCTAGCTAGATTGCTCTGCCCGCGATATGGGTGGTAAACCACAACCACCACGAAGACTCCCCGAAGGGCCAGCCCAATCCAGTCAGCCCAGTGCATGCCAGCGGAAGTCAGACATACACCGGGGGCCGCTGACTGCCCGTGGTACCAGTTTTAAAGTCCTTGGTCAGACCTCGTAGCTTACACCCCAGCTACTCCCAGTTTTAACCCATCACAGCTCTGGACTGGTCACCAATCATTAAACAATAATGTTCAATCCTTCTTATAAAACATATTGTAACGATGATGATGATGATGATGATGATGATGATGATGATGATGATGATGAAGATAACACCGCAAAGGACAGCCGACAATCTGTTGATAAATTCATCATTTGGAAGAGCTTACTGAGTACAATATGAGTACAATAAAGATAAACGTATTCTTCCCATCAGTGACGCTCCGTTGTTATGGTGGAGAGTATAAACAAAATTTCGAAATTTGCACTCAATTGTTCGTCAACTGTTCGACTGTCAACTGTCAATTGTTCGAGCAACTTTTTAGTGGTGCCGGTCTCTTATAAATGAATCTCTAAGAAATCGGTTGGACGGGGAGAAATCAGTCAAGTTTTTTTTTATTGTACAATTAGCTTATTTTAAAGTTACTTCATTTGATTTGAATTGGCCGTGGCGTAGAGTGTGTGACTCTTACGCCAGAGAACCCAGGTTCAAATCCTGCAGACAATGGCAAACCATTGTAAAAACTGCCATGAAAAGCTTCTTGAGAACATAACCCGTTCGGAGTCGGCGTAAAACATGTAGGTGCGCAGTTCTCGATCATTTGTGTGCAAACATTTCACATCACACACGACACAATTGATCATAAAGAAGCTCGGTCAAAGTTCTTTCAAGGGCTGAGATGGCCATTTCGTTTTTTTTTTTCATTTGATTAAAATGAAACGTACAAAAGGATATTTTCGTATTGTTGCGTACTTGTGTGTAATACTAAGGTAATATTTTAAGTACTGATTAATGATACTGAATATTGTAGTCTGTTTTTTTTTTATTACATAAACCTTAACCTTAACAGTTAACTAACACTTCTTTCTTGAACTCCGATTCCAAATCCAACTTCGGCTCCGGTTCCGACGCTGGCTCCGATAAATCAAATTTAAAAACTCCGGTTCCGGTAAACTCACCTCCGTAAGATCCCTAGAGCGAACCTTCAATAAAGTCTTGTATTTTTAAAATCAGCTAATTGGCGTATATAACATACTTTTGTTTGGGAATATGAATTGAAATGCATACAAAATAATGCAAAAATTTGAACGAAACACTAATAATATTAATATTTTTTCTTTAAATAAACTCGCAACGCAGACGGTAGCTTCCTCGATATTGAGTAGAAATGCTTTTGCCATCAGCTGATCACGTAAACAACAAAATTTACAAAGAAATCAATAATGTCTCGTCGTTGTATTTTTGCTACAGGGTTATATTTTGAACACTGTGTATTTTGTTTTTGTAAATTTACAAAATTTACTGCAAATATCAAATTAATCAAAAATACACAATACAAGGGCAAGTACAAGACATTGTGAATACACCTATTGGTTATTAATTAAACGGCCAGGGTTTATTTAAAAAATTTTAAATTTATTATCACATGAAAAAATATCCGTACCCACAATAAAATCCTGGCTACGCCCTTGTGTATGTATGTATTTCATTAGCACCGGAGTTTATTGCATATTTATATCTTTCGCTTTTTTTGTAGCATAGGGTAAAATGATACTTGTGGCCCAGTTTTAAATTTTTCAAACGATATCATTTTTAAGATTTCTTTGAAAAAATTTGAAAACTTTTAAAACGAATTAAAAATTTAAATTAAATTATATTAAAAATTACCCAGTAGTTTGCATTATGCACCTTTTACTTTATTCCAAACAGTAATTTTTTTAAGTCAAATTCACTCTTTTAATCCCTCACATTACGATTGCAGGTGATTGCTTTCTCTCTCTCTCTCTTATCTCATACCTTCTGCGAGAGTTTTTTATTAACAAATAATTTATGTTTATTTCATTTTTATTCTAGATGAAAACTATGATCACCTGAAAAATGAAAGTAAAAGAACTGGTAAAACAACAATGCATAAATGTAAGCTACAAAAAAAAAAAAAATAAGTAAATTGAGTAATATCAACAAACAATGCAAGAGCAGCAGGAATTACTGTGTAATAAAGCAAGAGCACAACTAAAAACTTGAATGTGCATTTCAGTACAATAATAAAAGCATAGAATAATTATAAAAGTAATAAAATAAAGCTTAAAAGTAAGAGCTCAAAACAATCGCATGCAATAAAATCTCTCACTAACTGCTCACAATCTCAGTCTCTCAGAGCCAACAAATGAAATGCTTAAAATGCAACGGCACACAAATATGACGACAATAAATGCAGCTTTTTTTTTCTCTTGTCTGACTCCTCCCTCGTTCCTACCAACAACTGGCTGTCTGACTTGCTGGCGGTCGCCCGATGCGATCAACGACTTGTTTGGAAAATTTGCTTCCTAGTCTAATGCGTCGCCAACGTCGAAAACAACTAGAAGAATTATAAAAATAATAACAAGTTTTAAAAAAAAAAAAATGCATGCATTACGATTACTCATCGTCTGGTGGAGCACTGATGAAGGTCGTGCGTCCTGAGCGGCGGAGGCGGCTTTTTTGCCAATAAGCAATAGAGTGAGCGAGAAAGAGAGCGAATGATAGAGAGTGAGTAGAAATTTACGGAAGAAAACTTTTTCTATAAAGCAAGCTTTCTTCAGTGCAATTTTTTTATATACGCACCTTCAGTTAGTTAAATGGCGTTTTTCTGATGGTGTCAAAACAAAACACACAAACGAAAATATTAGCAAACTTTGAGAAATCATTACCTTAAAGTTTACAACTAATTTCTAATAAAAACTATTTTTTTATAAGAAAACAATAAATATTTTCGCCACAGTTTTTTTTCTTTTACAACACTACAGTTATTTCAGCTTAAGCTGGGCTTATTTTAAATAGATACTAGTTATCTGCTTTCAACTAAAAACATATTAAAAAAAAGTCCCTGCATCTGTACCGGGCAAAAGATAAGGAGCAAACTTTTATATTTCATATGGTTAACCCAATCTATATATATATAAAATTGTAAAAAAAAAAATCTGTACATTGAATATTTTTTTGAAATTCTTTTTGCGATGGACGTTTTGAATGACGCTGAGCCCGAAAATCGCATTTTTAAAATTTTTGTCTGTCTGTCTGTCTGTCTGTCTGTCTGTTAAAGCATCACGCGAAAACCACTGAATGGATTTAAATGAAACTTGGGATCTAGGTTCCTTATATCCCCGGTCATAACATAGGCTGCTTTTTATCCAGTAAAAAAGGTTGGACCCGGTAGGGGGCGCTGCGATCGAATTCCAGGCATTCGTTTTTTCAGCTTATCTCCGAAACCGTTCATCCGATTTGCATGAAAATCTGTATGTAGAGGTTCTCGGATACGCTGAGTTTTTTTGACTTATCTACTCTCTTTCATCTCGAACACCAGAGGGCGCTGTATTACAAATATTTTGAAAAACCTCGACAAACTCCTAAGCCGTGCATCCGATTTGCATGAAAATTGAAATATAAGAGTTTTATGATACGGGGAGTGTTCTGGACTTATCTTTTTTGTGCTCTCTTGAACACCAGAGGGCGCTGTATTACAAATTTTTTAAAAAGCGTCGAAAAACTCCTAAGCCATTTATCCGATTTACATGAAAATTGGTATATAGAGATTTTCGGATACGGTGAGTTTTCATGACTTATCTACTCTGTTCTATCTTGAACACCAGAGGGCGCTGTAGTACTAATATTTTAAAAAACGTCAACAAACTTCCAAGTCGGTCATACGATTTGCACGAAAGTTGGTATATAGAGGTTTCCGAAAACGGTGAGTTTTTATGATTTATAAAATAGGTTCTATCTTGAACACAAGAGGGCGCTGTAGTACAAATATTTTAAAAAAGTCGAAAAAGTCCAAAACCGCTCATCCGATTTGCATGAAATTTTGTATGTAGAGGTTCTCGGATACTCTGAGTTTTTTGACTTATCTACTCTATTCTCTCTCGAACACCAGAGGGCGCTGTAGTACAAATATTTTGAAAAACTCCTAAACCGTGCATCCGAATTGATGAAAATTGGAAAATAGTGGTCATCTGATACGATGAGTGTTTTGGACTTAATTTTTTTTTTTTGTGCTATCTTGAAATCCAGAAGGCGCTTTAGTACAAATCTTAGGAATCTTGAAAAACCCAAAAACTGCTCATCCGATTTGGATGAAAATTTGTAAATAGCGATTTTCGAGTACGGCTAGGATTCTGGTGCTATCTTTTTTGCTCTTTCTCGAAACTAAAGGGCGCTGTTGTCCAATTTCTACGTGTGTATATTATTAAACTGTTCCTAAACGGCAGCACCGATTTTGATGAAATTTTTTGTGAGTGTTTAAGTGGATCCCTGGATGGTTCAGATTCGCAATTGGACGCGGTAGGTAGCGCTGCGATCAGGTTCCACAAATTTTGTTATTATAGTTTATCTCCATTACCATTCATCCGATTATCATGAAAATCTGTGTTTAGGAGTTTTTGGGTACGGTAGTTTTTATGACTTATCTATTTTGTTCTATATTGAACACCAGAGAGCACTGCAGTACAAATGTTTTAAAAATCTCGAAAAACTCCTAGCTGTACATCCGATTTGCGTGAACATTTTTACATAGGAGTTTTCGGGTACGGTGGGTATCTTGGACTTTCTTTTCTGCGCTATCTTAAACACCAGATGGTGCTGTAGTACAAATCACTTAAGAAATCGTGAAACACTCAAAAACCGCTCATCCGATTTAGATAAAAATTTGTATATCGGATATATATGATTTGGTTATCGAGTATGGAAAGGGCTTTGGCGTTATTTTTTTATTCTCTCTGGAAAACCAGAGGGCGCTGTTGTACAAATACCGCAAAAAACTCAAAATAACTCATCCGATAAGAATGATTTTTATAAGTGGTTTTCGGGTGCGGTGAGTCTTTTGGCGCTATGTATTTTGCTATATCTTGAACCTCAGAGGGCGCTGTACTTCAAAATACAGTAAGGCGGAGCAAAGCTCGGAGGGTAAAAATATTATAAGTTTTTTCTTCTGTATGTGTATTTATATTCCATTTTTTTCGCAAATTAGGACAGCTGATGCCGAATTCTGTGGTATTTGAGTACGCATGAACACATGCGCAACTTAGTTGCGTCGTAAGTTGGCGTTGTTTTGACATTTCAAATTCTATTTTCAATGCCTATTTAATTTTTATCCAGTTTCCTTGCGAATCGCCAAAAATTCGTTTTTGCTCTGATTTGTTTTCAAAAATGTGCAATCGGCACGCACACACAAATCACGATTTCCCTAACTTTTTCTGCTAATTTTTAGATGTTGAATCTACATTTTGCTTATTTCTCCGATGTTACCGGTTTGAAAGATGGACACAAAATTCCTACAATAGTTTGTGAAAAGTTTTTCAAATCGATGAATGATCTCGAAAATTATTTATTAAGGGTATTCAGCTAGTTTTATATAAAAGTTAAGATAATTTTTTCTGACTTTAAAACAATCTTAATTTTCTTTTCAATCAACAGAAAAATTTTTTTATGTTTTAGTGAATAAAATTTGTTTATAGGAAAATTTTCCTTAAGTGATTCGACAAGTTCGTCTTTTAATTTATTATATTTTTATATTTTAAACTAGCTTATACCCGGCGCGCTTCGCTGCGCTCCGCGCTAGTCCCGTGAAAAAATGGGCGTATAGAGAGGCCACTCCCTTATCGAATTATGTCCAATTATTGTTGTTTATGTCTCTTTGTTTGAGGGTAATTTATTTGGATTTACATTTGTATTTACACTGACTGGCACTTGGGTCAATAGACCCTATATAGCAAGCGTGGTATATTACTATCAAAGCATGCAAAATTTTAATGATTTCTAAAAAAGTGGGTGTAACTATAGTGCAACCACTCCCATTTTTTGTGAGCTTTCTATTTAAACAAAATTAACAAATTGTAGTCTTTTACGATCAAAATCGTCAGATATGTATGTATATATAGGCAGAAATTTTTTTATATATTTTTTTTATATACTTTTTTTATTAATATTTATTAATTAACTTATTATTAATAAACTCTATTATGAGTTTCAATGTTCTGTGATTTTTACTTCCAAAGCTGTGCGATATCAAAAATTTGGCTTATAAGGGCGAAGCCACACCCCCTTGTCTAATGCCCGTCCAAGTCTTCTATTAAAAAGACATCACCAAGTGGTAGCTCCATTCTGAGTTTCAAAGTTCTGTGACTAATACTTTCATAGCTATTCGATATCAAAAATTTGGTAGGCACGGGCGGAGCCGCAGCCCCTTGTTCAATGCCAATCAAAGTTTTCTATTAGAAAGACATCACCAAGTGGTAACTCTATACTGAGTTTCAATGTTCTGTGAATTTTATTTCTAATGCTATTCAATATCAAAAATTTGGCTGGTATGGGCGAAGCCAAGCCTTCTTGACCAATGCCCGTCCAGGTTTTCTATCAGGTAGACATTATCAAGTGGTAACTCCATTCTGAGCTTCAATGTTCTGTGGTTTTTGCTTTTAAAGCTATTCGATATCAAAAATTTGGCTTATATTGGAGGAGCCACACCGTCTTGTCCAACCCCCGTCCAAGTTTCTATTAGAAAGGTATCACCAAGTCGTAACTCCATTCTGAGATTCAATGTTCTGTGATTTTTACTTCCAAAGCTATTTAATGTCAAAAAGTTGGGTAATATGGGCGAAGCCACACCCCCTTGTCTAATGCCCTTCCAAGTCTTCTCTTAGAAAGACATCACCAAGTGGTAACTCCATTCTGAGTTTCAATGTTCTGTGGCTTTTACTTCCATAGCTATTCGATATCAAAAATTTGGCTTGTATGGGCAGAGCCACGCCCGTTTTGCATAGGAGGGTGAAAAATAGATAGTAGCCGATTGTCAGACTTACTGAATATGCATAAAAAATTTCATAAGATCGGTCAAGCCGTTTCGGAGGAGTATGGGAACGAACATTGTGACACGATAATTTTATATATTAGATTTAATATATTAAATTACATTTAAAAACTTTTACAAGCACTTAATTGCAAGTTATGGTGTCTATAAATAGTTATAATTCAGTATATTAGCGTCTTTAATTGTAACTTAAACTCACCTTAAAAGTTTTTGAAAATGCCTCATTTTCACAAAACGTCTTTTACGCTCATGCTCGTATTTTTTATTTATAACGTGTATTCTTAATTAATTTCCTCTTGATGTAAATTTATATTTTATGTTTTATTTAATTAAATATATGTGTACATTTTTTTTTTAATGACACAAAATTCATTAAATTCCTTGATATCAGTATTAAAAGTATATAAAATATTTTATTCAAAGAATCTTCCAAAAATTTGTGCGTCTTTTATGAAAATTTATATCATACAAAATTGTTCACGCTAATGTGTTGTTTTCTTAATAATTTATAATTTGTTATTTTTTATTATTTTTGTTTTCTTTTTTTTTTTTATTTACTACACTCTTTTGCAGGTTTGTTGATCTTTTAGGTTTATATTTCTGAAAATTTTTGTATTCATCAGCAGCATGTTGGTTATATTTTTAGAAATAATATTGCTTTTTGTAGTCAGCGCATTATTTATGCACTAAAATGTTGAACAAATTTAAATTGTTTGATTAATATGTATTTATTTATATTATTATTTATATTAATATTTGATAAATTATCATTAAGCACATTTCCACGTTTAACATCTGCAAAGAAACACAATTTGTAAAATTGCTTTTATTTTTAAAATCATTATTGTTAATTCAGCTTATTTAGTATTCATCAAAAGTTTCTGTTACTTACAAAATACTTAATAAAACTATTATTATAGCGGATGGATTTTTAGTAAGCTGATTTCATACTTATGCGAGACATATGGATACAATTTTTAGAAGAATCCCGCATTTTCCCAGTGGGTCATAAATGAAAAACATCATAATCAAAAGGACTTTAGCTTACAACTGTAACGAAAAGAATATGCACACTCTATTTTGTCCTTTTTACGGTTGTTAATTTTTAATTTATATTGTTCAAGGTACTATTGAACTACTTGCTTATTCAAGATTCAAGATTCAATACACCTCGACTTTCAAAGGAAGTCGATTCGAGAATTGGATAAAAAAGTACATGGAAACCAGTGATTAAATGAGCCTGTGAATTGAGATTGGAAACAAATAAAACGAAAAATTAGCGAAGAATAAATTAGGGAACAAATCCATCAATAAACAAGAATTATAAATAGAGCATTACGATGAAAACTACGCTAAATTGGATTGAAAAGTTCTGTCAGGACTGAAACTTTATACAAAAGATAAAGATTGTTCAATAGGACTCCATTAAGACATTCAAAGAAAATATATTTGAGAAAATGACATTGTTTGATAAGCCAGCTGTGCCTGCGGCCAAATATCATGCACTTTGGTTAAGGCGGTCTTCTCATTCAAAACCCGTTTTTTGGACCCTTTTTAAAAAAATTCTTATTTGAAAACGCAAAGAATAATTTAAAACTTTTTTTATTTATTGTATTACAAAAGGTTCAAAGTAAATAAAAAATTTTTTTGCCTCGATACGTGAGCTGTTCAAAAAGTAATGAGACTTCAAAGTTGGTGGAGAAAAAAAAAAGGTGTCGTCACGGCGGCCACGATTCCGGGTCTCCGGAGCGTCTGAAATGAAAAAAAAAAACAGGGTTATAATAAGTATAGATGTAATTCTCGGGTGAACCTCAAGCTTAATTTTGTGATTTTTTTTGACAAAATGGCGGCCATTCAAAAAAAAAATTTCAATTTCGGGTTTTTTTTTTGTAGTTTAGTTTAAAAAAAAAATAGTAAAAAATTTTTTAAAATTATGGTCGAGGTTCACCCGAGAATGGTAACAATTCTGCGTCGATTCCATTTTGTTTCATGAAAATCGGTTCAGTTGAACTGGAGATATCATGGCCGCCAGTTCGAAAAACGTGGGTTCGAGATAAACGCGTTTAAAGTTTGAAGTAATTTTTTTGGGAAAAAAAAAAAAAAAATCAAAAATGTTTAAATGCAGTTTTAAAGAGCTGACAATTTTTACTTACAAATATTAGTCGGCGATGCCAGCTCCATACAGGCCACCTTCATCTTTTTCGTAGAAACTGCTTTCTGCTGCCCTCTCTGCTCTGCGAGCCGTTCTGCCAGCTTTTGATGATGCCGCAGCTCGAGTCTCTGATCGGTTCAATCTGTCTTCATTGCGAGATAGTGCGTATTCGAATGCGTTTTTGCCAATCGCAATACCCATCAAACCCATAATTTTAAGTATGGGTATAAAACCGTCGTTGAAGAGGCACGTTGCAATGAAATTGGCCACTCGATGGTGCGTGCGCCTGAGTTGATGTGTTTGGGCGAAAGTGAGCAAAGAACAGAATTGTAGGACTCATTGGAATTCTGAGTTTCAGATCCAAGGCATCTTTCAAGCAAATTATCTGCCGACAGCGCTTCGTAAGCTGGTTTTATTACCTCCATCACCTTCTTGTCCATCAGACCTTGCTTCACAAAAAAGGCTGTATCTTCTAAAGTATTTCGAATTTCTAAAAATCCTTTTAGGGGCATATTCACAACTACCCAAGCTATAAATAAATGCAAAAAAAAAGTTGAAAAAAAAAGTTGCTCAATGAGAAGACCCCCTTAATAAATTCACAATTAATGTCGACATTAACCCGGAGAAAAATCTTCAAAAGAGATAATTGGCTGTAGTTTAAAAAACACATTGAATGCACAATTTTAACGCAAGATTTTGTTAGATACACTACGTTAAATTGATGCAGTACTGTTGCAGTAATTCCAAAAAATTAAATGAAACAATTATTGAACAAACAACTTTTAATAAAAACCGGTAACATATTCAAAATTTCCAATTCTTTTTAGGTAAAAGCCAAAATCTGACTCATCAGAGTAGATATAAATAGCTAAATTTAAAAATTACCAAATTTTAGCTCCAGGTTTATTACCAGAGACCCCAAAAACTTCCGAGTAACAAATTTTACTTAAATTTCACATAAGATGTATATTAAATAAGATACACTAAAGACTCCAGGAGGGCAAAGCAGTAATTTTGTTTAAGATTTTTTCAGAGACAAGATATTTTCATGGCTGATGTCAGCAAGATGTCTAACTCGTTTCACTACTTACGATGATATAGGAGCATTGAGAGAGAGAGCTTTTTGTTACTACTTTAATTATATTTATAATTTATTAAAACCATATTGAATATCTCAGCCTCTACTTTGTTTGGAATGTTTTTGTCTTATCTTGATTTGGTTATTGAATCTTGGGTTCAATAGAGAAGAAAAAAAAACTACAGTTAAAATTAACTGTTTATCCCTGTTACTTTTTTGCAATCCTAGTTTAATGATCCTTTTGCATCAATCGAATAGGAAATGAAGTAAGTTCAAAAATTTAAAGATTATTTCCGTACTCTTTTTAAGCAAAGTTTATGCTTATTTTTACTGTATTCTTTAACGACGGTTTTTGTTTATGATAAGTCAAATGAAATTTAAGACGCAACGCAAAATAAAGGATATTCCCAAAAGGTGTGGAGAAAGTAAAAAGCATCAATTTTGATTTGATTAAAAAGGCAAATATTGCTTGAAAAAAATTCGTTTAAGCCAGATTTTATTGGCTTTTATCCGCCTGAAAACCTCGTAATGTTTGGGTTTTATTGGGCTTAAAAAAAAAAGAAGCTCTTCAAGTAGGCTTCTTTACAATGAAAACTATCTTAATGTCAGAGTTCAAAATGATACATACGCATTTTTATGACTGTGTAAAGCTTTTGCTTTTGCGCTTAAAGAAAAGTACGAGCTGTTCATACTTCATGCTGGTATGTTGCGGTCGATTGTTTCAGTCCGTTTGCATATTTTGTATGCGCGATCTAAATAGGGTGAAAATTAAACAGAACTTTAATTTTTTCCATTTTCCAATTAATTTTTTCCTTTTTTGTTGAATATTATCTCGGTATGAGTACAACGTTTAATAATTCGTTTTAAGGAAATAGTCAAAGGATAAAAAAGGATATTTTCTTTTAAAAAGCAGTTGCACAAGTGAAAATTGCAAGCGATTTTATTGGGTTTTTCGACCAGTTTTCAAATTTAATAAATAAAAATATTAAATTTACTTTATTACCCCTACGACAATTTTTTATATCAGTTATTTTAATATTAGGTTGAAAAAAATAAAATTCTTTCAAATATTTCTCGGTAAAATTAAATGTTGCCTTTTTACCTTCTATTTTTTTTTTTTTTTTGCCTACATGACTGATCCTCTATATACAGGCTGTAGACTAAGTTCTGCGCAAGAGGTTCAAGCTGAAAATTGGTTAAGTGTAACATCCACTTCCTGAATTTTATACAATTTTGTTAAACTTTCAAATCGAAGACAAAGAGTTTTTTTCCACCAAACATATTTAAAGACAAACAAATAATGTGGCAAATAATGGAACATACACCAAATAAAACAACATACAACCTGGGTTTTGCGAATTTTTCAAAAAATTGCATTTCTGCCCTTTAAGCTCTGCAAGAACTGAACGAATTTTTTTTACATATAGATTAATTTGTTCACCCATTCGTAATAGTTTTGGAGCTGAAAAAGCAACCAAGCTTGTAAAAGTTTCAAAATTTCTTCGAGAAAATAGTTCCAAATGGAAATAAAGAATATTTTTGTAATAATTTGCTATATTATTTATTTACTATAATTTTTTAGACTTTTTATATAAATTCATTGAAGTGAATTAAAAAAATAGTTAAAACTTGTTTTTGAAAGATTAAAAACTCTTTTTATAAAGTATTAAAAAGCCCAAAAAACTCAATAAAGCCCAATAAAGCCAAATGCCGAATTAATTTTTGAATACAAATTATTTTTTCAGTTTTTTATTTTTAATTTAAGAATAATGAACTAAAATTAAAACAGAAATAACCAAACTAAGCCGAATCTACCTAACATTATTAAATGGTCACACGTTCTAAGCCCACAGCAAGGGCATTTTTAAATAATCACAAGTCTTGTAAGCACGTAAACAATTGAAAAAAATTTCAAAATGAACTTTGTAAGCTGTCAAATGATTCTGATAATCTGCAAAAGTAAGCAATCGATACATATTGATGGCTTCCATTCAAAGTGCATATTTGCAGAAATTTTGCTTAAAATATATTTCAAAATGTCGAAAATACTTGTTAGTTGAAGAGCGTAAAATTGTATTGAGTTTGTGGGTGAAGGAACCAAAATCATACACACAGAAATAGCCAAACTTCCCAGGTAACAATTTCACACAAATAAGTCTGAGTAAAGCTTTGTATAACAATCCTTGAAACAAGTTTTATAGAAGGTCTGTGCAAGGAAAAAAAACGTCTAAAATTAATTCCTTTATACAAGAACTTATATAAAGTTTGGTTTAAGGTTTTAATTCAAGGCTTTTTTAGTAACTCGAAAAGTGGAAAAAAAAAAATCTTAATTGTTATTTTTCATATATAGTTTAATTTTATTATACTTAGCACAGAAATCGTGTACATTTCAAAGACTTTTGTATTTTTACCATGGTAGTTTTTTTAAGATTTTTGTATTAGTTGATTTGCTATATAAATGTACAAAGACTTTATTGGAGGCATATACCTGACTTTTTTCTATTTTAAGTAAATAACTTATGAGTTAATATTTTAAATGTATTACTTTTTGTTCCAGTGTTGACGCATTACAGCTTTTTCAAAACTGCTGCTAAACATTACATTACAAAAAAATTTAACTAGCTGCTATACGAATACTTTAGTGGTACACTGTATGCATTATTCTTTCTTAAATAACCCTCGCTATGAGTGAAAAGGTAAGGGTTAAAGAAATGCGTTGAATTTGTTCAAAACTATTAACATTTGGTTTGGGTGTAACTTATCGAATAGGTGGGAAGTAATTTTTTTTTTTCCCCCTTATGTGCACTTCAATTTTCATGATGAATTCCAACAAATTTTATGAAGCTTATCGTATAAAGCTACACAAAAACTATGTCAGAAAGCTTTATAGTGTTGTAAATCGAAAGCTTTTAAGTGGCTGTAAGAACTTAGTGAAAAATTTAACCTTAAGTAAATAGCGGATGGATTTTGCAGATTTTATGTTCAGTTTTTAATAGCTACATTTTATAAAATTAAGGCGTGTTCAGACTTTTGATATGCTTCTGAAAAACAGTGTGTTACTTAAATAAATGTATATAGGTTTCGTTAGGGGGTAAGCAAATACAGGGTGTCCAGCAATTGAGTGCAACTATTTGCGGAGCTGAAAGGTTATGTCGAGCTGAGCAAAATATCGTATGGGAGGGAGGGGGTCTATTTTCACATTCTTAGGAGCTACAGGGTTAATTAAAATTTCACGACTTTGGTTTACGTTATTGATTCTAGCAGAAAAACTAACTTATAAAAAACTTATTTTGATAGCTCATTTTAAAGGCAATGAAATCACCTTTCTAACGGTATATCAACAAATCCCACCAACTTAACCTTTACCGAGCTGTGATCGTGTGAAGATGAAATCAATCGGTTGAAACTACCAAATTTCAACTTTGAGTGCAAATTTCTCAGAAATTTGCGTGATAAATGAAATTTTTTTTTTTTTAGATCAATTTTTTAATTTATTCAATTTTCTTTTGAATAATACTAAAAACATAAACACATCTTTTAAAATAAAAAAGTTGGCTGTACTAAAAAAATTATACTTATTAGAAAATAATGATAAATAATGACATTACAACTAGTTATGCAGTTGATAATATCATTCATATCAACTCATATCATTGTATAAGTATAATTTTTTTAGTACATCCAACTTTTTAAGATATGCCTTTGTTTTTGGTGTCAATGAAAAGAAAATTGAATAAATTACAAAATTGATCCTAAAAAAAGAGTTCATTTAATACGCGAAATTCTGAGAAATTTGCACTCAAAATTAAAATTTGGTAGTTTCAATCGATTGATTTCATCTTCAACCAAAACGGAATATTTGGTGGTATACTAATCATAACCAGATATTTTTTTTTTTAAATAAAACTAAGGATTACATTTGTAACTCATTATCAGAGAAGCAATTTTCTACCGGGCTCTCTATTTTTTCGAAAAGATGCGTCAAACTTATAAATATCATCAATCGAAGTTAAAAAATAAGTAACAAGTGCTCAGACTGTTTATTGAGTTGACTTTTTTTTTCCATTACGAGAAAAAATGCGATCATCGTTTACCTGACCAGCAACGTAAGAGGTGAAAATAAGTTTTTCTATCGCTAAACTATAAAATAAATAAATATAAAATTAATAAAATGCAATTTCAATACCTTTGTGTGAATCGTTTTTGGATATGGATATTAAAAACAGGCAAAAAAAAAACAAAATTTTTCGTTATCACAAATATCTGTGTCATGTTTTTATCATTTTGTTGATTTGGTTTTGCAAAGTGGAATACTTTGCTTTTTTAGGCACGCTTAAGTCAAAATTGATGCTAACAGCAACTATTGTTCAGTCCGGTGGTTAAAAGAATAGAGTTGTATTGGTTTTGTTGACATATATTCCTTAATCATTAAAACCACCTTTGGAGGGATTTAAAATTTTTGCAAAACAAAAAACCCTTCATCCCATTGCTCCATTGTTTTTTACGGCTTCGTATGCCTTGAATCGCATTAAAGAAATATGTCTAAAATAAGAAAAATGGAAAAATGCTGAAAAAGTAAGTCAAAAAACTAAAAACCTGGAAAAAATGCTGAAAACCCTGAAAAAAATTAAAAAAATACTGAATAACCTGAAGAAGTTTAAAGATGTTGAAACACAGATGTTGAAAACGATCTAATACCTAAGCCTAGCACCAGTGCTTCATTGAAAAAGTTTTATCGCATAGCACCAAGTAAGCTTATCAGAAGGATTTTCTAATTTAAATTTCCTATCTCAACCTCTGAAAACTGAATACTACACATTCGAAACAAGCTGGGTCTACTCAAAAAACGAGAAAAGACTCATAAATGGCATGATTTCAAATATTTCGTTAAAGAGCCGAAAACTGAAACTGAGAACGAATAAGTAAGTTCACATACGAATTTGCCAATGTAATGAGCCAATATTTTGCTTTAATTAACTACATTTAAATAGTTACATCATTTTTTATTTATTTTTTATCTAAATAAACGCTTGAGTGAATGAATTTCGATATTTCACTCAGAAAAAAATTTCCAGCATATCTAGAAAAACAGCACCTAATCGTTAGAAAACGGGCTTCATTTTGCGCCATGGCCGATTTTCTAAAAATGAAGTACATTGTCTTCAAAACAAAGACAATTTAGATCTCGAAATCAAGAGATAACTTCGTGAAACCATGCAAAAATTCCCTCTATTAAGGAGAAACGTCAATAAAATATTGAAAAATGTATGCCTATGAATTGAAGCTATCGGTTCCTTTGGATCCGTGGAGCATATTTTTCTGAGTGTTTGCATGATTATTGGAAAATCATACCTTTGATAATCTTTTCCGCGGTTTTCCAACCACTCAACTTTTTGCATATGTAATATTTTCGTCATTGCATTTGTATTATTCGAAAAAGGTCAAAAATCATGATTTTTTTCCCAGCCCCGAACGACTTAGTTGAAAAATTTTGAGCAATTTTACGATAGTAAAACGAAAGTACGATATTCAAAATTTATGTAACAAAAAAAGTAATCAAATTCAATATATAGAAACGGAAATATGAGCGTAAGTATTCATTACACTGGTAGAAAATGGGTTAAGAGATACCATATCAGAGGTTTTTAACTATCACCTTGCTTCATGTCAATGGTTATATTCACCTCAGAGTTTCCGAGGGCTTTGAGGCTCCCTTAATTTTCTCAAATGATATCAATTTTTCACAGATCAAGTGTTAAATTTTTCCTAACTTAACTTCCCAAAGTAACTTAACTCGCTTTTGTCCTTAGCCAGGCATCTTCTTTGTTTACTCAACCTTAAGAAAACATGTTTTAAGTGCAAATTTTGCTACTTACCAATATTATTATTTTTATGTTATCCATATACAAATTTTCAACAAATTTCACTGCTATTTATCCAAATATTGTGTGTCGGCTAGCAAAAGTTATCCGTTAATCCATAGAACAACGAGTTATTTGTTGTTATTGATAAATTTATTTTTTAATAAAATTTTCACACACACACACACGCACACAATCAAATACTTAAAGCATTTGTTTCTTTTCTTAAAAAAACATTTATTATTTATATGTTGGTATTTTTTGACACACAGAAAATCGTATTATTATCAAATTTTACAAAATGTATTTTGTCAACATGATGACGAACACTAGTTTTTAAATACATTTTGACACCAAAATAAACAATATAACTGTTAACTATTTAACAATTTCTCTACACAAACTAAAAGAATTTTATAATTCTTAAAAGTTTTCGCTTAACGGCAATGACAGCTTTAAAAATATGGCGACGTCTGCAAACGATATATTTTTTTTTTTTTAAAGCAAATCAACGTTTTACACTATGCAACACTGAATTTTTAAGCTTAAATTTTTAAATATTTTTTTTATTCTTCATACATTTTTTAATACGTTATGCACAATTTTTGTGGGTTGTGAAAAAATTTTGCTCTTAGCTTTTAAGCTCAAAACATTGATATTGCTACTTTGCACACTCTTGCGTAGTAGTTTAAACTATTTCTTTAAATTTTTGCGTTTTTCAACACTTTGTTTTACATATCACTTTCAAGATGGCAGCGTAAAATTATTTAACTGTATTTTGAATATTTTACAATACTTTGTTTTTCAACGGTTTTTATAACAAATATATTCGTTAAGTATGTTCAATTCACAAAAAAACAAAACCAGCGCACTAAACTTCCACAACAACGCATCCGATGACGAGCGTGAACGAACATTGGCGACAGAAACGACGGTGTGTAGTGAATGCGAGCCGCCAACAAACCCAATGAGTGAGCTCAGAGAGTAACGCCGACAGCGCTGCAACAGCATCAAACACCAATGAGCGCAGGCTAAAACGCGCAGCTCCAAAGAGTATCCATTTAATAGTTAGCGTTGAAAGAGCATGCATAACAGCGCAGTCGAGTGAGAGTGTGTAGGGCGTGAAAAACAAAAACAATAAGAGAAAAGTTCATTCGCTTGACTGACGTCACATATAATGTTTTTAAACAAAGATTTTGGTTAAATGTTTCATATATATTATTTTATTTATTACAAGTATTATTTTATTACTTAAAATCTTAAACTTTAAAATAGACAAATGTTTAATAAATCATAGGTACAAAAATGTTTTATTGCTTTTCAGTCTGTTTTTCTTACTTTTCAGAGCAACTGTTTTTTAAGTTGTTAACATATTTTTTGGAATTATTTATATACATTTATATATAAAAATATTTTGTGAAATTCATTTGTTTATTTTTAAACTTTTTTTGTTTTCATCATAAAAATAAATGTTATATTTTCACGGTCTCTGTATTCCATCTCTTTGTGGCTCTCTTACATTCAGCCGGCAATTTTTAGTTTTTTTTTTTATTTTGTTTTTACTTGTGCTGCTCTTATTATTTCAGTTCAATTGAATTTTTACTTTTTGTTCAGTTGTTGTTGTTGTTGTTGTTGTTGTTGTTATTGTTTTTCCTTTGCTTTTACTCGAGTTGAATGACCTATACGCCAAGCATGCTTTTATTCACTACTGACTGTTTCTACACTGCCTTTGTATTCCGTATTCTTCCTCTTCTAATTCGCATATGCTTTGCTCCACTGCTGTCAGTTTGTATGTGTGTGGTGTGCGCTGGTTTTTTGTATCTGTGTTTTTCGTATCTGTATCCATAATGTCAGCAAGTATTTTAGTTTTGTTCAGTGTTGCATTTAGAAAAAAAAAAAGAGACGTCTTGCTACTTTTTTAAAGTAATATCTGCAAAGTGCAAGACTCGCTTTGATATTGCAATTCTAAATAATTTTTGCTGTATAAAAAACATCAACTCTACACTCGTAACTGAAATTTTGCATGAAAATCGTAGTTTTAACGATACCTAATTTAATAAGTTAAGAACTGTTTAGTGTAGAAAATTTTATAAACGGCCAACCCATTGCTGGTATCTAATCCTATACTTCATAAACAAAAAAAAAAAAAAAATAAAAACAAAACTACAACAAAAACCAGTAACGCTGGCAGCGCTCACATCAGTTCAGAAGTTGAAATAGTTGAAGACACTAAATTCGGCAAGTTACATAAACCCACATAAAACTTTTGAAGTTGAATTCAAGCCTATGAATACGATTTTAATTTAATTTAGGCTTCGTCATGTCCTAGTTTTGGAAGCGAAGAACTGTCCAGTGAAAAATATTTTAAAATCGGTCAGACCATTGCTGAGGTCTGATCTCGATAACAACATGCTGAAATATGGTTTGAGTTTCGAAAATCTCAGCTTCGTCAAAAACAAGTATTGAAACATAAGTATAATTTTCCCTTATCACATTTTTGTTCTTCTTTTGTCTAATTTCACATTTTTTTCACGAATTAAGAAGATTTCTTACGGTAGTATTGATAAGAAAAATTTATAAAATAGCTCAATTAGTTGATCCTATTGATATTATGTGGTAGTTTCTTGCTTTGTGTGAATGTGTTAGAAGAAGTTAAAGCTTCAATCCTATACTTGATTTACAAAAAATTGTATTTATATTAGAAATTTATAATAAACCAACAACATTATTAAATAAAAAAAAAATTTTTAGAGTAGCTACTATGTGGAAATGGCCAAATACT
Source organism: Coremacera marginata (assembly GCA_914767935.1). Taxonomy (NCBI): domain Eukaryota; kingdom Metazoa; phylum Arthropoda; class Insecta; order Diptera; family Sciomyzidae; genus Coremacera; species Coremacera marginata. The sequence continues at coordinate 161,746,682 of OU612046.1, forward strand.
AATTTTTGTGCGCCATTCTTTTAGTAGAATAAATACTTAGCTATTTAAAAATGGTAATTATATCGTCTAATTCTTGTTTTGATATTATTTTGATCATAATTCGCACTTTTATCTTTCAAAATACGTTGCTTTAAATAAGCGTCAATTAGGTTATAATAATATTTAAGTTGTGTCAACGTTTCGAAAGTATTATCTGAACCTTCAACTCTTCTTCTTGAAAGCGCTTAAACATATTTTTATACTTTAATTTTTGTTTAGTTAACTTTCATTATTTCGCTTAAATTATTTTTATGAGGCATCAAACTGATAAGAAATTTGAAACTTTTCGGATTATCAATTTTGAAATGTTTTTGATTACAAAAAAAAAACATAGGCATCGAAAGCTCATTTCAACGGTGGGGGCAGGGGGGGGAGGATACAGGAGAAGCAGGAGGGAACAAATATTTGTATTTATTAACACATTTTTTTACATTTAAAATGGCATTATTCTGAAAAACATATCAACAAAATATTACAAAAAAATTGATTTAAAAATAAGTTCAATAAAAGCATATAAAACCAAACAAAAAATGTTTATTCAATATGAAACAAAAAATTATTCGTTTATAAATTTTTGTGTACAGTATATTATTATATTATGTTATATTCGACTGGATATATTTTTAACATTTTAATGCCTTTGGTTTGACAAAACAAACACAAAAACAAAATTAAAGCTATTTCTTTTCTAACTTGTTATTTAAGCCGCAAATCAATGATTAACCCCTGGAGTCCATATTTAGTAATGCGAATTTCACCGTCAATTTCCAATTCTTTATATGTTATTGCTTGTAGCCGTAATTCAAATTAGAAGTGAATCATTTTGGGTTAAATTTTTCGATGAATTCAATAAAATAATTGATATGTGAAGAAATGTTATTTTTTCTGTGAAATTTATTTTTTCACAACCACATCATTTTGCAGGGGGGGCGGGCAATCACCCCCTTATACCCCGCTTCTGGTGCGCCTGAACATATTTCACACGCAAAGGAATGTTTCGTTTGCCGCAAGCGAAACATTCGTCAAATATACTTCGCTTGCGAAATTTATTTGCCGCAAACGAATATTCAGTTGTCTCTAACGAAAAAATAGCAACAAATATTGAAAAAATAACAAAAAAAAAAGTAACGAAAGAATAACGAAACGCAATGCAACGCAATCCCTTTTACTGAAAATGGTGAATTTCAACAGTGTGCAAAAATGTTTGGCACGCTAAGAGAGTACTGAACTAAAGCTCTGCAAAGAACCCTGCAAGCATACTAGCATGGCACAATTATAAGGTAGGGTCGACTCGGAGAGGAATGGAGTAGAAAGCAGAATAAAGCTAGATCGATGTCAAAATCAGCTGTTCATCGCGAATTTCTTTATGCTCACGTTTCGCAGTTGTTTTTAGGTTAAAACTGTTACAGTTTTTTTTTTGCAATTTTAAGACTTTTTTCACATTTTATAGTTTTTATTACACTTTTTTTATAATATTTTCACTCAAATTAGCACAAATATAACACCCGCGACCGCACTGTTTGCAACTTGGAAACATAAAATATTTTCTTCATTTGCAATTTCTACGAAATTCGTCGTTTTGACATATATGTTCCTTCTCATTATCCACTCTTCGTCGTTGACGCGTGAGAACACTCAGCGAAGCGGCCCTACCTTAACATTGTATCATGATATAGGTTGTCACTTGAGAGACAATCACTCTTTTTTCGTCTTTGCTCGAACTGTCAAAGTAGCTGTTAGCTAAAAATTGTACAATTTGCACAGATTCAGACTTTTTTTTTTTGATTTCCTTTCATCTATTCTGACAGTTTGACCGAGCTTCTGTAAAGTGACTTAACCTATATTAATCAACCTTGAACTTGTATCGGTTTCGCTCTCTAAGCATTGAGTATGCATGGCATATTTCTCTTTTATATAACGATAGAACATGTATGAGAGAGTGAAATTATCAATCATCAAGAACTCTAGTTTGAGAACATACACAACAAACAGATATATCGGTAATATTGTTAGCTCTACTTGAAACATCTGGATATGTGACGTCAAAAGCATAAGGACTAAAGAGCGAATTATTTCAATAAAACAGTAAAAGTAACACTTTATGTAAGTGCAATGCATTCAGGTTTTTAATTTATTTCATAAAAAAAAATAAACATAACAAAGGCATTTTTGTTGACAACTTAATGAAATTAAAAATTGTTTTATTAAAAATTAATAAATGTGGCACAAGTACCTTATATAAAGCTATCGATTCACAGAATCCATATCCATTATACCATTACTTTTTTTTATTAGCATAGAAGAAGTAAAGCCACGAGATTAACACATTTTGAATGAATATATCCAATTAAAAAAAGCGTTCGAACAGTTACTCTGCTTAGTGGAGCCGAAAAGGAGAAAAAAAGCTTACACTACAATGAGAACCAGAGAAAGAGATGATACGCTCTCTGCTTAATGCAAAACATGTAAGCATAAGTTACCCTGTAGAAAAATCAACTAATTTAAAAGTAGTTGATAAAGTAGTATTTTGTCAACCACAACTAGTTGAAATTCTGACTTTTTTCCATAGAACGAACTAACATATTTTGTATGGTGATGTCCGCTAAATAAGTCAATTGACTTTCATCTGCATATGTTTTCAACTACTTGTTTAATTAGTTATATATAAATTATTTTTTTAATTACTTTAAAATAACCAATTGAAAACTATTACTGATGGCCTAAAGTTAAAAATATTTGATGAAATAACATGGTTATATATATATATATAAAATTGTAATCTAATAAAAAATTGCAATTAAAACATGTCAAAATCAGAGTTGTTGCCGCCTTAATATAATTCAAAGTAGTTTATCAATCACTTGTTTTTAAGTAGTATTTCAATAACTTCATATATAATGCAATAAAAATTATTTAGAATTGAAGTGGATGCCGCCTTAATATAATTCAAAGTAGTTCATATACCGGTTTATTTGAAATTAGTTTTTTAATTAGTTGTTTTTAAAAACAAGTTAGTTTGTTCCTATAGGGTTGTTTTATCCGTTTGTACAAGTAGAATGAATGGTTCTCTGCAGACCTTTATACTGAACTCCAAACTGTTAGGTTACCGGTTCGAAGCCCACAGCCAGAACGTTTTTAATTTTTATTATAAATTTTATAATAAATTTTTTATTATATATTAAATTTTTTTTTAACATCAAAATCAAAACATCAAAACGATTTTCAAAATGATTTGAAAAAATTTTACTTTTTTGCTTCCATCTTTAGGACTCAGAATAGGTTTTCATTGGCTAAAATTCTATAACTTTTGAACCGATTGAGATATTTGAGTAATTTTTTTTTAACTGACAGACAATTCCTTGCATTTGTTGTGTTTAAAATTTTGTTAAAATCGATTGAGTACTTATTGAGAAATTCGAGGTCAAAGTTGAGCTTTTGAAATTTCGATCTCTTTGTATGAAATTATGATTTTTCTTATTTTTCGTCTCTCGTCTCTTTTTATTAAAAAAGTCATATGTTGATATATATAACATTTAATTATTAATTATTGATATGATTTTTTACATTGGGACATTTTTTGACGTAAAATTACGTCTTACAGCGCGGTTTTTTTGGGGGGTATTTTCAGAAATTTTTCCAAGGCCATGCTAACGTTTTTTGGGGGACACTTTAGGGCATTATACAGCCTTTAATATTCATCGTACAAAGATAACATGTATGACAACATATCAGTTATTTTGTGCATAATAGGAATATCTAACTTTGGATTTTGTAACTTCTTTAATAAAGCCGCAAGATAGCAAAAGAAAAGAAGAAAAATTCACATTTTTGTATGAGAAAATCATGAATTGATGCTTCAGTTGCTGCTGACGTTCCAATGCTTGTTGCTTTAGTTCGTGCCGATATCTCGAACGCAACATCGTGTTGTTTCTTGAATAGAATCGTTTTATGAATTTCTCAGAGCTTTACAAACAATGCTGCCTACGAATATAAATGCTTGCGCCGATAAAAAGCTTTCAGTCTGCTGGCAGACTCCAATAAGTTGGGGTGGCGTTGCTTTGTCCGCCTAATGCCTGAGAAAATAACCCGTTGCAATATGAAGAAGCGATGCATAGGTTATTATATTAGTTTATATTTGGTATTAAAACAAAACTCAGCGCTACTACATTTAAACCATTACATAAATCAAGAATCATAACTGCTTGTGTTGTTGTCCATATCAATATATATATATATAATTGTAAGAAAAAAAATCTGTTCATGAAATATTTTTTTCAAATTTTCTTTTGCGATGGACGTTTGAGTCCATGAATCAAAGAAAATAGATTTGGCACTGCGCAGGTCCGTTAGTTTGTTTATATTTATCAGCTGTTTGCGTGACGTAGACAAAGACCATCGCGTTTTGTTTTAAAAGCAAATGACATTGAAGTGGATAAAAATAATATATTTAAATTAAAACAAATAATTAAAATGAGGTGCGCAGTGAAAAATTGCAATAATAGCAATAAACTAAAACCGTGCAAAATAAGTTTTTTTAACTTTCCGTCCAACGCTGCCTGTTTAAAGCAATGAAAAAGTTTTTGTCGCCGTGACAATAAAATGAATACAAAGACTTCGCAAATTTGTATGGAGCAATTTTGCGGGCTACATTTGTCATAGACTTAAAGACGATCTTCCACATATGACCGTGTCAGAGACTCAAACTGAAGTGCCAACATATTCGTAGGTTGACCATTTGTCTGAGGGCGGTCTTTCGAAGCCAACACAAGAAACTATGAAGTTCATGCAAGAACTTCACCAGATTTTTGAAGCTAACAATAGAGGGCCTCCTGATTGGAAAAGATTTTTTAAAATCCCCCATCGAGCAGGCTCAGCACATCGATTGTGATGAAAAAGTTAAAATGCTATTTTTTCGCTCTAGAATGTACTTCAAAATAAGAAAACTAAATGAAGAACTTATTGATAGTGCGAGATCGCGAAAAAGAAAATTTTCAAAAATAATAAACTAAATTAATATTTTTTGTTTTCGACTTTTCTTGTTTTTCTTGATAAAACTGTTTTAGAAGAATCATGTACGATGTTTATAGCTCTAGCCCAACTAACATTTGGACTTCCAGAAGGTTTAATTTTTGAAATTATAGAGGCTCAGCCTCCATATCGCTTCTTATTTATATAGGTTAGCATTTTCTTCCTCGAGAATGCTTCCATAGCACTTGCAAATGCAGGGTAAATATATAAGAGCGTGAGCTTATTTCGGTTGTTTCGATAAAGCCCCTGCGAAGCACTTTAACGAGGATAACCCATTTCCGAGTTGTAAGCTTGTGTCGGTTGCTTCGAGGAAACCTTTGCGAAGCATTTTATCGAGGTTCTCTGACTCACGACGTCGTCAGCTTGCAAGTACAAGTTTTATAGAGGGACTTCGTTGTTTAAAACAGTTTTGTCATTTTTACTGAATCATCATCACGTTTGTACGCAAAATAAATTAATTATTCTCAAAATAATAAATAAATTATAAAACATTATTATTATGATGTCCACGTGGAAGACGGACTTTGAAAAATAATTGTGTGACAAGGAGTTCTATCAAGCTATGGTGAGTTGCAAGGCTGTTAATACTCTCAAAAATTAATTTAATTAAAAAATGAGGATATCGAGTCTAATTTGAGGTAAGACTTATGCTTTTTGAATGGGGCTTTCCGAAAATAGCAGCTCCGTTAGTAGAGAAGTTACATTTAATCGCATGAACATAAATGCTGCACTAAAAAACAAACGCATTTTCTATATGATTTATTAAAAATAAAATGAATTGATTCAATATTTCTTAGTTTATTCCCACTTTTCAAATTTTCCATCACAAATCTCATACATTTCTTATAACGAACAAGTAGCTGGGGTCTTTGATGACGTAGGTGCGCAGTAAACAGCTGTTTTGAAAAAATGTCTGCGCCATCTGTGTTTGTTGCTTCATGGTTTGAGTCCAAAAATCGCATTTTTAAAATTTTTGTCTGTCTGTCTGTTAAAGCATCACGCGAAAGCCACTGGATGGATTTTAATTAAATTTAACATCTATGTTCCTTATATACCTAGTCATAATATAAGCTACTTTTTATCTAGTAAAAAAGGTTGGACCCGGTAGGAGGCGCTGCGATCGGGTTCCAGGCATTCTTTTTCTTAGCTTATCTCCGAAACCGTTCATCCGATTTGCATGAATATTTGTATGCAGAGGTTTTCAGACACGTTGAGTTTTTTGACTTATCTACACTGTTCTATCTCGAACACCAGAGGGCGCTGTAGTACAAATATTTTTAAAAACCTCGAAAAACTCCTAAGCCGTGCATCCGCTTTACATGAAAATTGGCATATAGAGGTTTTTGGATACGGTGAATTTTTATGATTTATCTACTCTGTCCTATCTTGAACACTAGAGGGCGCTGTAGTACAAATATTTTAAAAAACGTCAAAAAAACTCCTAAGTCGCTTATACGATTTGCATGAACGTTGGTATATAGAGGTTTTCGGAAACGGTGAGTTTTTATGACTTATAAACTAGGTTCTATCCTCAACACCAGAGGGTGCTGTAGCACAAATATTTTAAAAAAGTCGAAAAAGTCCAAAACCGTTCATTCAATGTGCATGCAATTTTGTATGTAGAGGTTCTCGGACACGCTGAGTTTTTTTGACTTATCTACTCTTTTCTCTCTCGAACACCAGAGGGCGCTGTATTACAAATATTTTGCCGCACATCCGATTTGGATGAAAAATTTTATTAAAAGATTTTCGTGTGCGGCAACTGTTTTGGTTTATCTCTTTTGCTCTGTCTCGAAAAGTAGAGGACGCTGTTGTACGATTTGTACGTGTGTGTGTTATTAAACTGTTCCTAAACGGCTTTTGTGTGTGCTTAAGTGGATCCCTGGATGGTTCAGATTCGCAATTACAAAAGGGACGCAGGACCCGGTAGGTGGCGCAGCGATCGGGTTCCACGAATATTGTTATTATAGTTTGTCTCCGAAACCATTCACCCGACTCACATGAAATTTTGTATTTAGGGGTTTTCGGGTACGGTAGTTTTTATGATTTATCTATTTTGATCTATATTGAACAACAGCGGTCACTGCAGTACAAATGTTTTAAAAATCTCGAAAAACTCCTAGCTGCACATCCGATTTGCGTGAACATTTGTACATAGGAGTTTTCGGATACGGTGGGTATCTTGGAATTTTTTTTTCTGCGCTATCTTAAACACCAGATGGTGCTGCAGTAGAAATCACTTAAGAAATCGTGAAACACTCAAAAGCCGCTCATCCGATTTAGATAAAAATTTGTATATCGCATATATAGGATTTGATTTTCAAGTATGGAAGGGCTTTGGCGTTATTTTTTTATTCTATCTCGAATGCCAGAGGGCGCTGTTGTGCAAGTGCCTCAAAAAACTCAAAACAACTCATCCGATAAGAGGTTTTCGGGTGCGGTGAGTCTTTTGGCGCTATGTATTTTGCTATATCTTGAGTACTACAAAATACAGTAAGGCGCGAAGGGTGGTAAATATTTTATTTTTCTACTTTATGTGTATTTATATTCCACTTTTTTTTTCGCAAATCAGGGCAGCTGATGCCGAATTATGTGGTATTTGAGTACGCATTAACATATGCGCAAGTCAGTTGCGTCGTAAGTTGGCGTTGTTTTGACATTGCAATTTCTATTTACAATGCTTACTTAATTTTTCTCCAGTTTCCTCGCTAATTGCCAAAAATTCGTTTTTGGCTCTGATTTTTTTTCAAAAATATGCAATCTATCGAATACAATATAAAACTAATAAATATATTCTTGCAAGCGATCGGCGGCACGTACACACAAATCACGATTTCGCTAACTTTTCCACATAATTTTCAGATGTTGACGCTACATTTTGCTCATTTCGCCAAAGTTACCGGTTTGAAAGAAGATTCCTTCTACACACAAAATTCCTTGTAAAGTTTGTGAAACATTTTTCAAATCGACGAATGAAATCAAAAACTATTTATATGAACTCCCGAGTTAAGCCGGGTATTCAGCTAGTTCAATATATAAGTTCTTTATTGCAGGAAAAATAATAAATTTATATTATTCCGAAATATTTATTTCAATTTATTGAACAAAAGATTCCATTATATTTATTTTTTACCAACAAAAAATGAACAAGAACAAGAAATTCATCAACAAATGATTTTTTTTTCAATTAAAACTAATTTATGAAAAGTTAAAAGGCTTAAAAGTTAAAGTTAAAGTTAATTTAATACATTTTTTGCAAATAGGTATCTTTAAAAAATTCTTAAAATATATATATCTATCTTCTCATAGTCAAACCATTAATGTCTTTTTTTAGTCGTTAATTAAATTTCGCAATTAAATACTTTATGTTTATGAACACCCGCAACGACAAAAAGTTGCCGTAGTTTTTACTAAACAAACAATTTAACATAAAGTCCCTTTTGAATTCATAGGAAATCCCGGAAAAGTCTGTTAAGTCTGTTATGCAAAAAAAAACAAAAGCAGCAACAGCAATTTAACAACAACAACACTTGATACTCCACAAATGGAGTTCATTCGCCGTTATTCGACTTCATTTTGCGGCCCTTCAACTCATGTTCGGGTTGGTTGTCAGCTCTGCTCAGCAATGAAGACAAAAAAAAAAAAAAAAATGAAACATCAATAAATGGCCGAGTTTCTTGCACTCTGTGGTGGGTAAAAGAAGCTTTTCAATTGAATTTTAAGCTTTCTAGGTTTCTATTTTAGACCTAATTGGAATTAAACAAAAAGTTTGTGTAATGGAAAAGTTTCAATATATCACTTGCAATTTTTATAGTTTGATACTATAAAATCATTTAAAATTCTAAAAATATATTGCATAATTTCAACATTTTATGAAATGTTCAAATAATTTTTGTACCTGTTACAGCTCGGTACAATTAAAAAAATTAAATCACATGCCAAAAATAGATTATAACTAATTAATTTAAATGCCCTTTAAAATATGGCTGAAATATGCCAAATACTGCTGTTGACTAACAATAACAACATTAATAAAAACAACAACAACACCATTCTGTACAACTTAAAAAAATAATTAAAAAATGGAGTAAAACATTTGCAGCTCGTCATCGTTATTATCATCATCTTTATAATCATCATCATACGTGAACAACAACTGTGCTCACAAGTTCGAGTGGGAACGAACGATATCACTTTCGGGCTGCAAGCAGTTCATTGGCCCCAAAGAGGAACCAAAACAAAATTCAAAACAGCGCAGCGGCCATCGACACATTTCTTTACATTTTGGCATCCATCTTTTTTTTGCTGAAATTACGTCAAGCAACGAAGAGCGCGCCTAAAATTAAACTTCCTTGTTTTTGTAGCGTCGCTCTTATAAGCGCTCTCTGTATAATTGTTTATTTTGTTTTTCTTTTGACAGAGCTCTAAATTCTCTCTCGCTCTCTCTCTCTCTCTTTTGCTCTTTACTACGCGTTTTTAAGTTCATTGACTTTGCTTTGATTGCATGAAATAATATAAACAGTGCGATAAAAATATTTTTACTCTTCATTTGAGAATTAAGAGCATGAAGTACTTGGTTAGAGACAGGGCTACCAACTCATTTTTTGCTTTGCTTATTATTTCAAAAGGCAGCCTGCAAGAAGTAAATATATATGAAAAATATTTTATTTTAATTAATTGGCTTATTATATTTGTTTCTATAAAAATGTAGCAATAAAGATTAAATGTTTAAATTAAATAATAATAGTCTATAATATATAAAAAAAAAAATAAATTCTTTTAAAAAAAAATACAAACGAAATAAAAGGCTCTATGAATTATAAGATCATAGATATGATTAGATGAGAGATATGGAATATGAGTAAGGCCCCTTAAGGCGGTCTTCTCATTCAAAACCCGTTTTTTGGACCCTTTTTAAAAAAATTCTTATTTGAAAACGCAAAGAATAATTGAAAACTTTTTTTATTTATTGTATTACAAAAGGTTCAAAGTAAATAAAAAAATTTTTTTTGCCTCGATACGTGGGCTGTTCAAAAAGTAATGAGACTTCAAAGTTGGTGGTGAAAAAAAAGGTGTCGTCACGGCGGCCACGATTCCGGGTCTCCGGAGCGTCTGAAATGAAAAAAAAAAACCGGGTTATAATCAGTATAGATGTAATTCTTGGGTGAACCTCAAGCTTAATTTTGTAATTTTTTTGACAAAATGGCGGCCATTCAAAAAAAAAAATTTCAATTTCGGGTTTTTTTTTGTAGTTTAGTGTAAAAAAAAAATAGTAAAAAATTTTTTAAAATTATGGTCGAGGTTCACCCGAGAATGGTGACAATTCTGCGTCGATTCCATTTTGTTTCATGAAAATCGGTTCAGTTGAACTGGAGATATCATGGCCGCCAGTTCGAAAAAAGTGGGTTCGAGATAAACGCGTTTAAAGTTTGAAGTAATTTTTTTGGAAAAAAAAAAAAAAATCAAAAATGTTTAAATGCAGTTTTAAAGAGCTGACAATTTTTACTTACAAATATTAGTCGGCGATGCCAGCTCCATACAGGCCACCTTCCTCTTTTTCGTAGAAACTGCTTTCTGCTGCCCTCTCTGCTCTGCGAGCCGTTCTGCCAGCTTTTGATGATGCCGCAGCTCGAGTCTCTGATCGGTTCAATCTGTCTTCATTGCGAGATAGTGCGTATTCGTATGCGTTTTTGCCAATCGCAATACCCATCAAACCCATAATTTTAAGTATGGGTATAAAACCGTCGTTGAAGAGGCACGTTGCAATGAAATTGGCCACTTCGATGGTGCGTGCGCCTGAGTTGATGTGTTTGGGCGAAAGTGACCAAAGAACAGAATTGTAGGACTCATTGGAATTCTGAGTTTCAGATCCAAGGCATCTTTCAAGCAAATTATCTGCCGACAGCGCTTCGTAAGCTGGTTTTATTACCTCCATCACCTTCTTGTCCATCAGACCTTGCTTCACAAAAAAGGCTGTATCTTCTAAAGTATTTGGAATTTCTAAAAATCCTTTTAGGGGCATATTCACAACTACCCAAGCTATAAATAAATGCAAAAAAAAAGTTGAAAAAAAAAGTTGCTTACTAAGAAGACCCCCTTAAGCTCAAACGAAATAATATCCAAGTCGTTTCTAAATAAAACAAAAAAATTAAATATTTGAAAAGGTTACTTCTTGTATTAGGGCTTTATACCATTTTTTAAAGTAAGGTTTTATTTCATGCAATTTTTTCCCAATAAAAAACATATTCCAAATAAAACAAAATCCCTTTTATTTTGATGTGTTATTTCATTTTTGATATTATACCTACTTTTATGATTTTTAAAGCCTTGTTTCACTTCTTTTTGGGCGTGTTATATCAACAACTTGGGGTTTTAATTCGTGCCACTTTATTTTATTGTGAACAAAGCCAAATTTTTTTTTTTTGCCTTATTTAATTTAATTAATTTTTCTTACCTCCTGGGTATTCATTTGATAAATTTCATAAAGGGATCTTAAATTTCACAATATTAATTTTTCATATGAAACTGCGAAATAACTTAAAAAAATAACTGAAAAAATAAGACGATATATATTTCTGAACCAGCACATAACTCGATTGCTAATCGTAATCATTAGTAATTTGATTATTTTTGTAAAGGAGTGAAATAATTGATTAACTACGATTTTTTTTTTAGCTAAGTAATCAAATGATTACGATTACAAATCATTAAATTATAATCACGATTACTTGAGATTACCGAAGTAGTCAAAAAGAATCAAAAGTAATCAAAAAATAAGCCAACTACTTTAAGAGACTCTTTTAGATTCTTTTCGATTATTTTTATAATTTTAGTCTAAAATGCAAAAAAATTTGTGAATTTTTTTTAACAAAGATTGTTAAAGAAAAATGCACTACAACATAAATAAAACAAAACCGAAACGACTCCAAATTGCTAATTGCCTTCATAAAAACTAATTTTTCAAAAGATAGGATCAGGCTATGATTGCCGTCTTTGACTGTTTACTATGCCGGAAAAAGAAAATAGTAGATCAACCTTACTTTATCTTTGGTACCAGAGAACTGCACAAGCCTACTTGAAATCGATTTCAAGTACTTGCTTAAAATACAAGTTCAAGCTAGCTTGAGCTTGATAATTTTCAATCAAGTCTGACTTGTGATTGAAAATAAATAAGCTCACGACAGCTTGCGACTTGCAAGTATGCTAGCTTACAAGCGAGCGGCACGAAGTCCCAAGTAAATAAAAAATTGATGCCTTCGGCAAAAAGCTTGAAAAGCTTGAAATTGAAGGCAAGTATCCAATATAAATACAAGTATCCAAAAAATTCAATAAGCTTGTGTAGGAAAAGCTTAAGCGTATTTGGACTTCTAAGAGTTCTGCGGACTCCGTGGTTGGCAGTTTTAGGGGGTATCTGATTTTGAAATTGATGTAAAAATGTAAGACTCAAGATGGCGAATAGAGTTGCCACTTTGATTTTTTTTTTTTGTATTTTTGCGAATTCTTGTTATTTTAAATTTCTGACAACGGATTTGATTTCGATTCTAATATCACAGATTTAAAATTTAAGATGGATGATGGGCTTGCCACCTTAATTTTCACCATAGTGTTGCCACCTAGTAAAATGAATTTTTAAGAGTTTTAAGCACCATTTAACAGTGTTAAGGGGTCGCTGACTTCGAATCTGATGTCAGAATTTTAAAATTCAAGATAGTTATTAGTGTTGCCACCTAAACTTTTTTTATTTTCACGAATTCGGTGCTGGAGCAAACACTGGGTAAAAATGGCTCACTGAGTTCGAATACGTAAGAGTATTTCAAAATTGTGTAATTTTTTTTATAACAGTGTTGCCACCTACCAAAATGTGTTTTAAAGAGTTTTAAACATCATTTGTTAAGTTAACAAATTAACAGTGTTAAGGGGTCGCTGACTTCGAATCTGATGTCAGAATATTAAAATTTAAGATGGTTAATAGTGTTGCCACCTAAAACTTTTTTATTTTTACGAATTCGGTGCTGGAGCGAAAAATATATAAAAATAGGCCCCCATTTGCTATATTTTTAAGGGGGTCCCGAAATACGTGTTTGACTTACAATATGACTTGCAGTGGACAGTTAAACACGTGTTTCAACGTGACCCCCCTAAAAATGTAGCAAATGGGAGACGATAGACCCCTCTATTTGTGCATCTCAGAAATGCTGCCCCCCTTATGAACGCCCAAAATATGGTTAATTTTTACCTATCTTGCTTCCCCTTCGAGATATGGCACCTTTTCAACTTTTTCGAAGATTTTTCGAGGATTTTTCGATATATTTAATTGTTATGTTGTTCCATATTTCGAAAGGGTAGCGAAATAGGTAAAAACTAACCATTTTTTAGGGGTTGCTAAGGGAGGAAGCATTCTTGAGACACACGAGTAGGCGGGTTTGTGTGCCCCCATTTGCCATATTTTTAGGGAGGGTCCGAAACATGTGTTTGACTCACAATTTGACTTACATTGGACAGTTTAACACGTTTAAAACGTATTCGGATTCAGCGAGCCATTTTTACCTAGTGTTTGCTCCAGCACCGAGTTCGTGGAAATAAAAAGTTTAGGTGGCAACACTAATAACCATATTGAATTTTAAAATTCTGACCTCAGATTCGAAGACAGCGACCCCTTAACACTGTTAAATGGTGTTTTAAACTCTTAAAAATTCATTTTACTAGGTGGCAACACTATGGTGAATCCATGTTAAATTTTAAAACTGTGATATTAGATTCGAAATCAAATCCGTTGTCAGAAATTCAAAATAACAAGAATTCGCAAAAAAAAATTAAGGTGGCAACTCTATTCGCCATCTTGAATTTAAAATTATTATATCAATTTCAAAATCAGCTACCCTCTAAAACTGCCAACCACGGAGTCCACAGAACCCTTAAAAGCCTTAATACGCTTAAAATTTTCCTAAACAAGCTAAACAAGCTTTCGGATACTTGCTTTAAATTCAATTAATTTTGGATACTTGCGAGCTTACAAGCTTTTGCCGAACGTTTCAAGCTTTTCAACTTTCTTACCCGACATAGTAAGCCTCAACAAGCAAGCCAACGAAAAAGCTTGGATATGACTTGTAATTGTTTGGTATTTTTATAAGCAGGCCAAAGCTTGCTTTTTCAAGTTTGGATACATACTTGAATTCAAGTACTTGAAAAAGCTTGAATTTCAAGTAGGCTTGTGCAGTTCTCTGTTTGGTACTTTAGGAAAAGGAAAGAATTTTACTTTTGATTCTTTTTGATTATTTTCGTAACCTCAAGTAATCGTGATTGTAATTTCATTATTTGTAATCGTAATCAATTACTAATCAGAAATTACTCTCTGAAGGATTATATAATGATTACAATTCTTTTTGAAAAATAATCTAATGGATTACTTATCATAATCACATTTTAACAGCTGTGGTTTTAAGCTATTTTGTATAAAAAATTAAAAAAAAAGGCCTAAAATCGGATAAAAAAGTTATAGCTGCTAAAAATTTGTTTCTTTAAATTCTTTAAATGCCCTTTTCTGGCATATGGAACACAGGAAAAAATAAAAAAAAAAAATAGATTCGCATTTGTAATGACTTTAATAATTCCTTAAAAAAATAATTGAATTTCTTTCGAAATATTTTCAAATTTCAGGATTGCCATGATATAAATAGGAAAATGGGGTTGCCCTGGTTTAAGAGAGAAAAAAAAAAAAAATAAAAACACCGCAAAAATCAAAAAACCACTTTTTCAGCAACTTACAAATTCTATCTGTAATGTGTTAAAAAATTTTATTTAAAGAAATGCAATTAAAATTTTGTTCTGTCTATTTTTAATTTGGGATATATATTTTTTGAGGTGAAAACTTCTTTAGGTGCGTTGAGCACTATTTGGTAGATAGCAAAACTATAGATTCGCGATATCATCACGCTGTTAGCACAACAGATATTAATGCTGTACAGCATTCGTTTTAAGGGACTACCTACCATTGACGAACCCGAAGACCGAAGCGATTACCAACCGATTACCGAACCAATAACCGATTACCGAAGCGTTTACCAACCGATTATTGAAGCAATTATCAACCGATTACCAAAGCGATTACCAACCGATTACCGAAGCGATTGCCAACCGATTACCGATTATCGAAGTGATTACCAACCAATAACCGTTCACTGAAGCGATTGCTAACCGATTACCGAAGCGATGCTAATTACCGAAGTGATTGCACACCGATTACCGAGCCAATTATCGATTACCCAACCAAAATAATTGTGCTACAAACATATTGCATATCATTAGAATTATTAAATAAAAACTTTTTAAGAAAAACCGACTACAAAATCACTACAAAGTAAAAAATAATTTTAAAAATACTTTTCCTTTTAATAAATTCCTTTTTTAAATACCTTTCCTTAATTTCTCTAATATTTGATAAATTATTTAAACATATTACATTACATTGGAAAACTTATTATTTTAATATTTTTTCTAATATGTTTTATTATCATATATATATATATTAATTTATTTATGAATACAAAGACTTTTAATGTCGGCGCTAATATAATCAGACTTTTAATCAGAAGCGCCAACTTCCAAGCTTTTGTATTCATAAAGAAATAAATATATTTATGATAATAAAACCAATTAGAAAAAAATTAAAATAATAAGTTTTCCAATGTAATGTTTAAATACATTACGAAATATGACCAAGAAATTTAAAGAAAAACTTATTTTAAAATTAATTTAATATTATTTAATTAATAAAAAAAAAATTTAATCAATTAATTTTTACTATGTAGTGATTTTGTAGTCGGTTTTTTTTTAAGTTTTTATTTCTTCCTTTTTAGAGAATATGATTAATTTTCATACAATTGTTAATACAATTGTTCTTAAAAAATTTGTTCTATTAAATTCTGAAAGTTTGTTGGTTATTTCAAATAACTCTCTCTTAAAATTAAAGTAGATGTGTTTTGAAATAATTATACCCATTCTTGTAACGAGTTTTATTACCCTAGTGTCAATATTATTCGAGATATAGTGTTTTTCTAATATTTCCACGCCCCTTTGTTAAATAAGCGCCCTCTTTCTTGAGCGTTATTTGTAATAATTGTGCCTACCCTTGTACTTCGTTTCAGTGTCGCAGCGTTAATATTAACTGAGATATAGTGTTTTTCTAGTATTCCACGCCCATTTGTCAAATAACGCCTACTTTATTGACCGTCATTTTTAATAATTCTGCCTACCCATGTACTACAATAAATTTCAGTGGCCTAGTGTCAATACTATTCGAGATACACTGATTTTCTAATATTGCCACGCCCAGTAGTCAACTATCGCCCACTTTCTTCACCGTAATTTGTACTAATAATGCCTACCCTTATACCGAATTGCAGTACCATAGTATGAATATTATTCGATATACACTCTTTTTCTAATATTGCCACACCCATTTGTCAAATAACGCCCATTTCTTGACCGTAATTTGTATTAACTGTGTCTACTCCTACACTAAATTGCAGTGCACTAGTGTCAATATTATTCGAGATACAGTGTTTTTCTAATACTGCCACGCCCATCTGTCGAATAACGCCCACTTTCTTGACCATAATTAGGCATAATAATTAGTAGGCATAATAATAATGCCTATTCCTGCACTAAATTGCAGTACTCTAGTCTCAAAATTATTCAAGATACGCGTTTTTTTCTAATATTGCGACGCCCATTTGTCGTATAACGTCCATTTTCTTGACAGTAATTTGTAATAATTGTGCCTACCCCTACACTAAATTGCAGTACCCTAGTGTCAATATTATGCGAGATACAGTAGTATCTCGTATTGCCACGCCCAGTTCTCGAATACCGTCCACTTTTTTACGAGCACCTCCGTGCTTATAATATCTATCTGTTCACCAAAAATAATGACAATCAGGCATATGGTTTAGGAGTTATCGCTGTACATACATTTAAAAAAAAAAATAAAAAAAAAACAAAAAAAAAAAAAACAGAGAATCCGACGAACTTGAGAACCTTTGTGAAGTCGGTTAAAAATAGCAGTTTATGCATTTAATAGCGCATAAATTGATAAATAAAAATTAAAAATGTAGAACGCGTCTGATTTGCCGATTCTAGCTACTTCAGAAATTCATAACAGCTATCTTATTTCAGAGCTTTTATTTTCACCTCGGTCGGCAGTTAGGTTTTTGTACCAATAAAAACAAAATATTTTTTGAATTTTACCTTTATTTACAAAAAACACTCGTACTTCCTAAAAATAATAATTTTTCAATGTGTTTTCCTGATAAGCGGTTTCGTGCAGTAGTAATTGTCGCGCCCACTTTTGAAAACAATCTCTCGCAAGGCCCAGAGGTGACAACAATAGGTAGAAACGTTCGCGCCTATTTATACAATAAGAGAGATGTGTCTATGAGAATCAAAAGTGATCAATTCCACTTTTGGAAAAAATTGAGTTAACGATTGATTCTGATTACCCTTGTTAAATGCTACATATGATTGTATTCAAAGTTTTCTAATGTCTAGTATTTTCAGAGTTATTTGATACTAAAAATTAATTTGAGAATCAAAGATGATCTATTTCATCTAGTTGTTGGCATCAGAACGACACAATTCCTCATTTGCTTTTTGTTCTCCAGAAAGGACATCAACTCTTGTAATATTAGACCTAATCACTAAACGTCAAAGATAACAAGATAGGAAACTTAAAAAACATAACCTCAAAGAAGGTTTGCATGTATTTGTGAACTGAAAAATGCAACCCTGAACGCCACTCTTGTTCTTCATCGGCCGCAAACTCTAAAAGAAATCACTTTGCAACCCCTTAAAATAATGCATATCAAGGTTGATTTATAAGGTTGTCGCAAGGGAGAGAGCGAGTACCCATAATTGTCAAATCGAAGTTGACAGCTCATAGAAAATCTACAAGTGCTCTCTATTATCATCCGTTCTTCTTTCGTAGTCCTTCGCAAAATTGGCTGGTTTTGACAATTATGGGTACTGAGAAGAGAGTGCGATCAGCCCTGCGACAACCTTATAAATCAACCTTGATGCATATCATCTGTTTTTTTATTACATAAATATTTAAGTTGGGCTTCAATAACAAGTTTGCAACCGAAACTGATCATTGCATCCCCTTATTTTGGTTAATATATGCTTTCAAAGTTTGCCAATTCTTCAGTTGTTGTATTTGTCAATATTTTTGAAAAATTTAATTTTTCACAAACCCCCGTTAGTTTACACAAACCCCGAGGGTGAGATAAGAAAAAAGAACGCTCTTCTTCATTTTCCTGCTGAAACGTCGTTTTCTAACAAGAAAAATAGTGCATGGATTGAGTACATTAATGTTTTAATCTTTAAGTTGTGTTACAGGAATCTGTTTAACACCCAAATAATTACATGCATGCTCTTATTTTGCTTTTTATCGCTAAAAAAAATTTGCATATTTTCACATAACAAATGGATTTTTATTTTCACCACTACCGATTTGTGAAAGTTTCATGCCATCAGAGTTGCCAACTCTGATTGTTTTCTTAAGAATTCTCTTGGATGGCATAAATATTGCGCTAGTACGAAATGGCATATGTTTATCTCTAAGCTTTATAAAATTGCATTGATCATGTATTTGCGTAAAATATAAAGTTGGATTTAATGAAACTACTTAAATCTGTGAATATTATTTCTACATTAAAATGCATATTTAGAGGAAGTAGAAGCAGTGTTCGTATTTGCTCTCATGAAGTTTCATGAATATGGGGTAATTTTTAGTTTAAAAAAACCTGCTCATATTCATTTTCGTGAAGAGCTGACTACATTTGTTCACGAACTGTAGAAGTAACCGCATAATCACAGAATGCTTTGGTATTGTATTTTTATTGCCACGCTGCTTAACATACATACACACAAACAATTTAAGACATTTCAATGCCTTGAAGTGTTGGTTAGGAAAAACTCTCAAGTGAAGAGCATGATTACCTCCTCCTCATCAATATTATCCAATTCACGAACAGCTCACTTTGCTTTCTTCATTCGTGAAGAAAAAAAGATGAAAGCTCTTTCATTATCTGTTCAGAGTGATTCATTTCTCTTTATCAGTTTTCGTTCATATATTGCGCTCCTCAAAAAAACTGACTTGACTTGTTTTTTGTTCGCAAGTTTTGGCAATTCCAAATTCAATTTCTTACATTTTTTTTCCCAAAAAAACATTCATAGCTCCCCGAGGTGCACTATAGAGGAATAAAATGTATGACCAGGTCCTATTATTTTTTCACCACCAATATTTCTTCTCAACGTACCCACCTTTCTCTGTCACCCTCTTGGGGGTCCTCCTACAAAAACACAAAAGATATAAAAGTCGAAAATGGTTTATATCGTCCGTAACTGGACCCCTAGACGGGTCAAATGTATTAACTGGTCCTATTATTTTTTGGTCCACAATATTTCTTTTTAACATACCTACCCCCTATCTGCCACCCTTCTCTGGGTCCCAATGCGAAAACACAAAAAGTGTCGATTAGTATTCATATCTCTCCCGAATTGGCCCCTAGAGTAGTGAAATGTATGAGCTGGTCCTATTTTTTTTTTGCCCCTCAACATTTCTTCTGAACACACCCACACCCCATCTGCCACCCATTATGTGCTTATAGATCAACAAAAATGTTGCATCAAATAAAAACAAGCGATTTAAAAATTCACGAGCGATAATAAGTTCAGCACATCGCACGTAGTGGCCGCTTGTACGGGAGGCTTGGTCAAAACTGATTTTTTAAAAAATAGGATATTTAAAAAAATTATTGTGCATTTGTAATAAGGAGCATATTACTAAACGGATCAGATTTTCCGTTTAGTAAATACAGTGTTTGCAACTTATCCCTCTTTGGATATTTGAAGTCTATTTTTATGCAGTGCAAAAATTAAGCCACTTCAAAAGTATCTATTTTTAGTTTAGGAATGTGCTATTGGAAATTTTTTAACTTTTCGTAAAAAATACAGTTTTATCATTATATTAAATTTTATTTATATAGATTTTACATTTCTGCTTGGGTTTTATAAGTACAAAAGCAAGAAGACTTTTAAATTCCCTAAAAAAAATTAAAAGCAATTTTTTTTTTAATTTGCGCAAAGCGCAAGCTTAGTTTTTATATGATTAGTTAAATATGCTTTATTGTGTAGTGGCTTTGTGTATGCGATGTATGTGGTGTCAGGGCACCACTTGAAAAACAATTTAAGAATTTTAATTTAATTTTTTCACATAATGTTTCATAATAACTGCTTCAAAATAAAATGTAGTAAAGCATATCTGAAAAATATAAAATTTTTTAAATTATAATGTGGGAAAAACATGCTAAAAAAACTATTCAAAATAAAAATGGAAATAGTAGCGACATAGTTTAAACTCAATTTAGGCAAAAAAGAAACACATCACATGATAGTTTAAGTCTATTTAAGCGGAGTTTAAACGTCCAATATTGGTGAGATCAGCTCGGTTTAATTTGACTCGAACTCAAAAACTGGCCCTAAGTATTTTATTGTAAAATTTTTAGATGAAATATAATACGGCTTAGTCAGCAAACCTTTTAACTGCAATTTCCAACATTACGTATTTCATTTCTGAATTTTACGGGAATAACTGTTACATACAGTGTTCCACTAAAGTCTCCGTTCAATGACTTTACTTTTAGAAAACATTAAAAAAAACCATATGTTATTCATTTCAAGTAAAAAAAAAATTGTTGTTTAATAACAAGTTCAATGAGAATTCAAATCTTAAAAAATTTTTCGAATGAACAAAAAACAAAATAAAGTTTTTAGAATAACATTAAATAAACTGCATATAAGGGCTCCACAAAAGTCTACGTACAACTGAAAAATAAATAAAAATATATATAGAAATATATCAACTTAATCCAATTTTCAAAAAAAAAAATACCATTTAATAGTCCGTCGGATATCCCTTCATCTTAATGACCGCTCTCAGTCGATCCTGCATCGAGCTGACAAGTTTTTCGGTATAAGATCTTTCAATATTGTTCCACTCTAACAAAAGGGCTTCCTTGAGGTGTGTTCTGTTTCTTATTTCGTGAGCTCTAATTTTATTTTCCAGCCTACTCCACAAGTGCTCAATGGGATTTAGGTCTGGGCTCTGTGGTGGAGTGACTAAAAGGTGTGGTGTGTTGTACACGAGCCACATGCGCACATTATAAGCTGTGTGCTTGGGATCGTTGTCTTGCTGGAAATAATAGTCGGTAGAAAGATCAAGTTTTGTAGCACTCTCTTTAAAATTTTTTTTAAGTATGTCAATATACACATATTGGTCCATCGTACCGTCTATTATTTGCAGCTTCCCAACTCCCGATGCAGACATACAACCCCACACAAATAGTCCTCCACCACCGTGTTTTACGGTCTTGATCGTACACTTTGGATTCAGAGCTTCTCCTTGCTTTCGCCAAACCCGCAATCGCCCATCGGAACCAAAAATATTGTATTTAGACTCGTCCGAAAAAATAACTTTGCGCCAGAAATCCTGGGAAGCATTAACATAAGCCTTCGCAAAGTCTAAACGTTTCTTTCGATTTATGGCACTTACGAAAGGCTTTTTACGGGGCGTACGTGACTTATATCCATAACTGACTATAGCCCGCCTTATGGTTTCTGGATGAACATCTTTATCATTATATTTTTTCAACTCAGCACTTATTTTGGATGCACTTAGAAACGGGTCTGTGCCAATCATTCGCTTAATTTGCCGTTTATCTGTCGCATTTAGCTTAGCTGGGCGGCCAGATCTTGGTTTGTTTTCAACACGACCTTCGTTTCTATATCGTTCAATAACTGTCTGGATCGTTGAACGGGCACGTGAAGTGATTTCCGCAATTTCCGTATATGAATTCTGCTGTTTCACGTGGAGATTTAATATTAATTTTCTTTCAGCTAGACTCAGCTCCTTTCCAGCCATTTTCAAGTATTTTGATCACTAAATTCAACTGATTATCAGTCTTTCTTCAAATATAAATTTACCGTTTCCCGTTACAAGCAAAACAGTGTGAGAAAAAATTGTACATGCAGTTGTACGCAGACTTTTGTGGTACCATTTTTTGAAGTTAGTGTAGATTTCAGCTTACTAAAATTTAATTATTGTGTTTAAAAAGGAACTTTTGTTAGAAACTAATACCTTATAACTTATTAAAAGGCATTACAAACAATGTTTTCTTTTAAAGTTACAATTGGCTTATTTATTCAAACCTTTTTAAAATAAAGATCATTGTACGGAGACTTTAGTGTAACACTGTATATAAATATATTCCGAACACTATTTTGTCTCATAGAGAATAAGAACATATGAGCAATAATGGATATATACTTGGGCAAGTAATAACAAAATATATTATTCTACGTGATTCTATAATTTTCAGCATGTTATCCAATTTTCAGCAACCAATCCAAACATTATAATTTAGTGGCTAAACAGACCACTATAACACCTCATCGATATCTTAAGTTGTTTTTTTTTCATATTAAAAGCTAGCCTGAAAAAAGTTAAATTGGCAACTCTACTACTGACAATGAAATGGAAAAAAAATTTATTTCATTCATAAATTTGAACAGCTGATATTTTTAACCCGAATCTTCCATGTAAAAATTGTTTACTTTTTGGAAGAAAATAGTGTGTTTTTTATGTATAAAAGTTAATTTAACATCAAGCTACAGTACAACAATAAATATGTTTAGCCTATTTGATAATAATTAATGCACTTTACAGATAACTCTTAAGTATTATAATTAGCAACTGACATATTCACCTCACTATTTTTGCAAATTGATAGTTGTGCAAAAACAAAGCCAGATGAGTGTTAAGAAATTCATGGTGAACGAATTTTTCGTGTACGTGTGTTTTACTTTAGGTGAACAAGGATTCCCCACAGAAGTTTCCTATCTTGTTATCTTTGCTAAACGTGTTGAACTCGTTTTATCTTCTTTTTAGAACCTAGTAGGACATAGTTAAGAATACTCATTGGTGTAATAATATTATATATTGCTCATTTATTTTCAGTTGCGGGACTCCCAAACGCCACCAAAAACTAAACTAAACTACCAAGTCAAGTCTAGCTACTTTCGAATGATCTTCAACACTTGCTTCAATCTTGGATTTAAGGCTCCATTATCAGATAAATGCTCGATATGTATTCGACTAAAAGAATTTCTAAAACATGAAGAAAATTCCTAAAAGAAAAACGAAATAATTACCAAAATACGAATTCACAAACTTCAAGTAAAGCCTTTTTTGGAAATTCTTAATGAGGAAAGGTCTGATTTACTAACAAAATATCCATTGATTATCAAAAGAATATGTCGCTTCTAAAAGTAGCTCACCAAGCAGCTTACTTCACCCGTCAATTATCCTTATAGCTTTTTTGAGTAGTTGCAGGTACTGCCCATTCATTTCTCACAAAAAAAAAAAAACGTTTTCTTATATTACTGGACGGAGAATAATAATAATATAAGGAGAATAATAATAAGACTAATAATAACCCTAAAGGTTCTAATGAAAACGCCTCCGCAGTTTTTATCATCTATGCAACATGGATCATGAAGGTATATAACAGTTCGACTAATGGCTGATGGCTGCGGATGCCAAAACGAAAATACAATTATGATAGGTATGTGCCAATACTGGCTGGCAAATAAAGCTCCAAAACACATTACAACGGTCGAGATAATATTTCCCGTTAATGGCCATTCTTACATTCCACCAGACAGAGTATTTGCACAGATTGAGATGCAAGTCAGAGAGACTATAATATCAGTAGAAGATTACTTAAAAACATATAAAGATTATGAACAACAATAAATTTGGGAAGTGATGACTTTCCCAGTCTTGATTTTAAAATAGAAGTATCGTAGGTTTTCAAGCCACCATCTGTTTGGCACTTCAAGTTCAACGAGACCAAACGATTTATAATTAAAAATAGTAAAAATGACCTATGATAAGAGATCAAGGTGAACAATTTTATAGATCTTCTATTGGTGAGTCAAAATCCCTTGTCAAACTCGGAAAATATGTGTTTTCCATAACTCCTGCAATATTGCCATTGGGAGTAAAAATCAATGAACGTAAAATAGAAGACTTAAACAAACTCCTATCTAAGCATTTTTGGAATGAATAGAGACGAATAGAATAGAGTCTTCAAGACTTGAAATTTTATAAAAATCTTATGAACAATGATAATTCTCAAAAAGAAATAGTGGACATTCATGATTCTGTTTGCGAAGTTTATGCCGAAGATCATCTTATAAGGATTTAATATAATTTTAATCATTTTTTAAAGGACTTCGAAAATGTGTTCGCAGCTTTAATAGGTACAAAACTTTTCAAAAAACTATTTAAAAACTGTGCTCGTTTAATAAGAGTGTACTTTGTTCATTATATATAGATGTAATATCAGGTTTCAACCACTCAGCCGATAAGAATTTGAGGGCAGCGTTTCAAAGACAAAAGAAGAAATATTTTAAGCAGAAAAGTCGCAACAATTCCAAAAATGTGAGAAGAAATGAAAATGAAGAAAACGAAAACGTTTCTTCTGCCGAAGAACAATAAATTTTTCTTCTCTGTCTTCAACCTTTTGCTTTTCAAAGAGTATGCACTTTATCATTTTTTTTTTAATTAAAATAATGAAAGATAAAGCCTGCCTTGAAGAAATGAGCTGTACAAATTTTGTTAAAAAAACTTTTGATAAAAAAAAAATATTTAAAACTTTGTGCTGTGGTTAATTTAAAATAATATCGCTCATTCGGTGCAATAGAGTCAGTCACATCTCAGAATATTTTATTCCTAAAAATTGATTGATTGACTGCTGCAGTAATATAAGATATTTAAAGTGCTCTCCTAAAAAAAAAACACAGGTGCTTCGTTGGACACACGAGAGAAGCGAAGCTTTTTCGCAGTTACATAGATTTGATAGCTTAATAATTTTTTTCTTTTTAATAAATTAAATTTTAAATTCAAAACTTTAAAATAACATAAAATTTATTAGGTACATATATACAGAAAACAAATTTACTGCTTTTTTTTTATTGTTGAATGTCAAATTTCCACGCCAATTACATATACGGGCATATAATGCCAGCGACTCTCCATTTTAACTCTCCACACATGGTTATGAACTTAACTGCACTGAAGAAATTTTTGCCTTCAACAGCGTACTGCGTAGCCCAAAATCTGTCGAAAATTTTTCAGATTTCACTCCAAGCAAATCACAGAACGAGGAGTAAAAAACTTCGCTTCAAAAATATATATTAAAGAACGCACACGAAACAAAATTTAACAAACATTTTAGATACCTTGCCGATTTCATGCATGCGTTTGTTAATTCAATATTTATTGATATCATATATTTTTTTTGACGCTTAAAACATAGAGTGTAAATTATTAACTAGAGATTGCATCAACTCTGCTAACAGTGTTAACAGCGTTATTTCACTTAAAAACATGAAGAAAAGTAACTGTTAACCTCTGTTAACACATGCCAGAGATTTAGCACAGTTACCCTGTAGGAAAATCAACTAATTTAAAAGTAATTGATAAAGTAGTTTTTTGTCAACCACAACTAGTTGAAATTCTGACTTTTTTCCATAGAACGAACTAACTTATTTCGTATGGCGATGTCCGCTAAATAAGTCAATTGACTTTCGTCTGCATATATTTTGAACTACTTGTTAAATTAGTTACATTTAAACTATTTTTTTAATTGCTTTAAAATAACCAGTTGAAAACTATTACTGATAGCCTAAAGTTAATATTTGATTAAATAACATGGTTAAATATATATAAACTTGTAATCTAATAAAAATTTGCAATTAAAACATGTCAAAATCAGAGTAGTTGCCGCCTTAATATAATTCAAAGTAGTTCAAATACTGGTTTATTTTAAACTAGTTTTTTAATTAGTTGTTTTTAAAAACAAGTTAGTTTGTTCCTATAGGGCAATCTCTAGATCAGTGCCTGCCAAAAATGCAAATAAGGGTGTGTTGGTGAGAAAAAAAAGTTAGCACTGAAAAAAAAGTTCATTCAAATCCAAGTATTTCAAACTTAATTATAAAAACGTAAATCTTAAGCAAATGTTTATTTTTTGTAACTTAGTCAAAATAGTTTCAAGTTTTATTTTAAAATCGTTTAAGTTTGCACTGAAAAAAAAAATCCATTCAGATTAAAGCATTTTATATGAAAAATGTAAATAAAATATATAAACTCATTGACTCTTGTCGTACACAATTGTGTACATCACTTTGATTGGCCCGCTGAGTCAAATTTCTTTTATCGATTTATTCGATTTTCTTATCTTCTTAGTTAGAGTCTTATCAATCAACTCTAGTAATTTTTTATTAAAAAGTTTAAAAATATGGTACATTTTTTCATATGTTGCGAGGGATCAACAAGATTTTTTAAATATTGGAAACAAATTTCCCTTATTTGTTTTCTGTTTTAATTTTGTTTATGATTTAAAATATATTTGAAATAAAAAATCCATTTAAATTCAAGCATTTCAAAATAAATTGAAAAATGTATATATTTGCATGAAATATTTTTTTTTTCAAACGAAATCAAAAAATTTTAAAAAATCGTCATACGTACACTTGTTTAAGAAGCAAAACCTTTTTAAGGAACATTAAATATGTGATAAGATTTAATTTAAGTGTTTGATGCGTGCTCAAATTTTAATATTAATGCTGTGATCGCAATTTCTTATAAGTAAAATATTTCTTAAATTGTTTGAGCTCAATGAATTGCGCTGCTTCGAGCAGATGAACTTAAGATCGGAAAAAATTTGTTCGCAGAAATATGTAGAAGAAAAATGTGACATTAATTTAAGAGTTGTTTCCTTTAATTTTGGATACACTGACCCATTTAAGTTTTTCCAGAATTGAATGATATCGAATTCACTCTGAAAGGTTTCATTATTTCGAAGAGTTTTTAGTTCAGATTGAATTCCTAATTCATGTTTGCTCATGTCGCAACGGAAAGGATTTTCAAATAAATAATTGATTGGAGAAACTTCTTCGAAATCTTTAAATCTATATTCAAAATTCCATATTAAGGTTTCCAAAATTTCAGCGTGTTCATGTACTTTGGCATTTTTTCCTTCGATGTTAATAAGTGAAGTTTTTGGAAAGTTGGAGTAATCACCTGATCGAACATCTGATAATAGTAAAAAGAGTACTGTCTTAAAATCAAAAACGTGTTTTATTAAATTAGGCAAAGTTTTTTTCTTTCCTTGAAGTTCTAAATTTAATTTGTTTAAGTAATTTGTTATATCACTTAAAAAAGCTATGTCTAAAATAAAATCTCTGTTCTCTAAAGCTTCTACTAAGACTTTTTCTATCTAATTATCTAATTTTTCAATTCTCAAAAATTGTAGCACTTCATCTCTTATATCAAACAACCTGTTAAGACAATCACCACGACTAAGCCAACGAACCTCAGTGAACATTTTTAGATCATTATACTTAGCCTGGGAATTTTTTAAAAAAAGAACGAATTTCCTGTGCGTAAGTGAGTGATGTCCCCCTCTTATTTTATTAATGATCTGCTCCGCGATTTTCATAGCGCAATGGTTATTTAAAAATTTTGAAACAAGTGAAACTTGGTGAATTATGCAATGGAAAGAATATACTTCAAATCCATGTTTTTTCAACTGACCCACAAATCCCTCCTTTCTTCCTATCATTACGTTTGCACCATCTGTGCATAAACCAGCGAACTTGTTAACATCTACATAATTGATAGCAGCTTTTCATTAATGATATCGTACATAACTTTACCTGTAACATTTGAATTGAAGGTTTCCATTGAGAACATAGACTCAAAAACATTATAGTTTCCGTCTATACACCGAATGCAAACAACCAATTGACAAAGGTCATTTATGTCCGTGCTTTCGTCCATGCATATGGAAAAAAATCTGCAATCATTTAATTTGTTTTTAATTTCGGAATCAATATATTGGCCAATTTGTACAGTGCGACGGACAATAGTATGGTGGGATAAAGGTAACTCTGCTATAGTAATGGCTGCTTCGCTATTAAGTTTTTGAAAAATTTTAACGCAAATATCTTTTATAAATGCTCCATCTGAAAAAGGCCTGCCTTTTTTTACAATTTCATAACTAACTAATTTAGTTAATGATGTTTTCAATTCGTTTCGAATGTTTTTGGTATTCTTTTCAATCGAGTTTTCTTCCATTTCAGATATCCAATTCTTTATTTTATGCAAAAGAAATTGAGTTTTTTCCTTATAAAGTCTTTGCTTTTCTACAACATCTAATTCCTGAATATCTTTATGAGACGATGTAAAATGCCTTTTCATATTACTTTTCTTATTTCCTTGGAATGAAACTTGACATAATACGCACTGCGTTCCTTCAAAAGCGTTTGAAATCATAAAATAATTTTCATACATATTTTCACTCGCCATTTTCATAACTTAAATTTTCTCTCTGTGGAGTTGCATAAAAAGCGCTCTCAACCGAAATAATGCTGCTTCGCTATTGGTTGCTTGTTGAATAAGCAAAAGAGCGTAAGAATACGTGTGAAACGAGAGAGCTCATAGGAGCACAGGCTGGCAGCCACTGCTCTAGATAATAATTTATACTCTATGCCAACAACACCACAAACGCATTCACAATACAAACACACCGATGCTGAAGACACCTCGTGGCAAATAAAAGCAAATTTTTGTAGCTTCTGTTATAACTAATATTAAATTAACAACTTGTTCTCACAAGTCTTTGTGGCCTAGTGGGTAGCGTGCTGGGTTATCGTTTAAGAGGCACGGGTTCGATCCCCACGGGAACCACAACATATTTTTAGTATTTAATATTAAATATGAAATTTTCTTGTTGTAATAAGCGCTACCAACAAAGAAACCATCAAAATTCCAAGAAAATATCTGTTGAAAATTTTTCAGATTTCACTCTAAGCAAATCACAGAACGAGGAGTAAAAAGCTTCGCTTCAATAAATTCTGAGATGTGGCTTTATTGCACCAAATGAGCGATATGTATAAATAGGTTTATCCAGCCTGAAATAAAATTAGTTCTAGTTTAAAAAATAATAATTTGCTAAAATAATATTTCAAGTTTTGAGCTGTGGTTTATTTTTTATATTTAGAAAGGTAAAGCCAGCCTTGAAGAAAATGAGCTCTAAGATATCAAAAAAAAAGAGTGATGTAAATTATTTTGTACAAATAGAATTTTAAGTTTTGAGCGGTGGTTTATTTTATATATTTAGAAAGGTTTAGCCAGCCTTGAAGAAAGTTAGCTTTAAAATATCAAAAACGGACTGATTTAAATAATTTGTAGTTATATAAGTATATATTTTAAACTTTGTAATTTAAGATTTTATTTAATAAAAATTCTTTAAACGAAAATATATGTGTTTATGTATATTTTTCTAACCGCTATAAAAATAACTAGCTCGAAAGTCGACTGAGAAGCAGCAATTATGAAGACTACTTCATGTGATCCTAAAAGAACTACCTCTTCAGTAGTGACAAAGTCTACTGGTGGATTTCCAATGACAAGCATGTGTTAGATGTCAATAGTAGAGAACATTGACTAGGGTATAGCTGGTCAGTAGTGCTGCTGACAATGTCACTAGTACAACATTACAGTTTTACTATTGACATTCCCTGCAGGGTAATTATGACAAAGAAGCTGCTAATAAAAGTGCCTGAAAGTAGACTGTGAAATTTGCGCATATATTTCATAATGCTCATAACAGCCAAGTTCTGAACCATTCTCTTAAATACAACATTACTAACACATTCGCGGACGCAGATGATATAGCATTCAAATTTAACAACCAATTTTTTATTCATAAAATTTTATACAACCTTAAGATTGTGTAATTAATATGCATTTCAAAGTAAAAAAAAAAACGGATTCATTAGGTGCTATCAATTATTCTCCTAAATAAATAAAGTATTCTCCTTTCTTCCGTAAATTTCTTCATTTCAAAAAAAATTTCTATTTTTGCAGCTCACTAAAATTTTGAGCGTGCGTAAACGTGTTAATATGTAAACATTTTTTTTAATACAGTTTTAATTTATTACTTGTATTAATTACTTGCATTTATTTACTGCCATTTTATTGTGTAATCATTTGGATATGTTTGTTGCTTTTAGTAGCCTTCATTATTTGAATCCAACCATTTTTTTAAATAAAGCAACACGTGTTGATTTTGGGTTTTTTTTTTTGTTTTTTAATTTAATATTTATATATTTTATTCAGATTTAGTATTTAGTAACAAGCTTAAAATAAATAATATATATATTTTAAAAAGTTTCTTAAAAAAAAAATGTTATCTTTTCCGTTTAGCTTTTTTCATTTTAAACTTTGGTACTTTTTCCTTCTTCTCTTTCTTCTTCTTGAACTGCTTTCTCTTTGCAGCAATTTTCTTTGCTTTTTTTCTTTGATACAACTACTTTTTATATAATTATATAATTTTAATATTTTGTGTTTTCTTTTTTTTATAATATATTAAATTTCATGCATTTTTATTAATTCTTGCTTAAATAATTCATTGTTTTTAAATACTTATTTTAATGCTTTTAAAAATGTATGTGTGTGTGTTTGTTTAAATTTAAAACTAATTTAATATAAAGTATATTTAAATATCGGCTCTCTTTATTGCTGTGCTGCCTGATTCGCTGAGTGCTGCTGTTGATGCTGCTGCTGCGTCTCATAGCGCTGCCGCAGCGCTGTGAGTGCGCTTAGCAGCCGACTGTTGGCTGCATCGAGTGCTGCTATTTGCTGCCCCTGCTCCTCGATGACGCGCTGCTTGTGTGACAGCGCTAGCGACATTTTGAGCTGCTCGCGTCGCAGCTCTTCTTCCATAGTAATTAATCTGGAATTAAAGGAAATTCTTTGGAATAAATTTAAGAGATTTTTTCAGCTGCTCGTACCTGTCGATGATGCTACGCATGGTTGACTCTGACTGTAACGAGAGATTGTTGCTGCCGCTGTTGCCTGTGTGCCGATTGAGCGCAAATAGTTCATCGCTGGAGTCGCGTAGCTCTGCCTCATCGCGATCTAGAGTGTGGCGCAGCGTATCGAGCGTCTCTTGTAGCAGCTGAATTTCGCCATTTTGATCGTAGCTGCCGGAGGAGTTGTTATTGTTGTGATTGTTATTGGCACGCGGCTGGCGTCGTCGTTTGCCTTCGTTCGGAGCGCAGTGCGCTACAAAATAAACAAAAAAAAAATATTAATAAATGAAAGCATAATGCATGGAACACATTGGTGACGGCAACGGCTTTAAAACACGACAAAAGAGAGAAATGTTGTCATACCACTGGTCACTTGATTATTTTGATAGCGACACAACAAAAAGTTTTCCCACACGCAAAGCCAAATTATTTAATGAACAAAGATTTTGACATGCTCTCACCTCCATAAGAAATACATGTAAAAAAAATTTAACAGGTGGCGTAACGTCGTCAATGTGTTCCATACTTAAACATAAAAATTGTCACTCTTACCTTCAGTATCCGTAGAGCTGTCCGAGAGCGTGCGCGCGGAGTCCAAACTCAGGCGCCGTTGATAGCGTCCTACCAGCGCATTGCCGCCCGCACCCATCATGCCGCAGCCGCCGCCACCACCACCATTCAACTTGCTAGCGTGTCCATGAGGTCCACCACCTTTGTAGATAGCCACAGTGCCAGGATGCATGCCCGCAGCTGCACCGCTGCCTGCATAGGGCCCTAGAGGCGCATACATTTCATCGCGTTTGTACTGCGGATTGGTGCGCGGCATGCGCGCAGCTGACGACGCAGAGCCGTTCAACAAATTAACGCCACCCGACGACGAGCTGCTGCTGCCGTTACTGAGCGAACGTTGTGCATCCTGATGATGTGTTGCCGACTGTGTGGTGGGCGACTTAAGCTGATGACGCGCGGTCGCTGGGAAACTAATGTGAAAATTATCGTTCGAGAGCCGCTCCTCGGAGCTGGATGGTGTCAGTGAAGAGCTGACTGCACCGCCGCCACCGACACCACCATTGTTGAGTAGCGCAGCACGTGCAGCTACCAAGCCACTGCCCTGTGGTTTTGGCCTGTTGCCAAAGAGCTGCTGATGTGCCGACTGGCCGCTGTTGAAGGCGCTGCTATAGTTCGTACGCTGGTGGTGATGATGATGATGATGGTGTGAACCACCAGTCGATGCTGTTACATTAGCTGGCTGCAGCTGGAAGGAGGGATTCTTGAAGCTGACTGGTGCAGCTTGCTGCTGCTGTTGTTGCTGCTGCTGCTGCTGTTGATGGCGCTGCAACGAATTCTGCGCGTACTGCGACTGCTCCACGGGGCTTGAAGACTGCGAGGGATTTGTTGCAATGCTTTGATAGCCGGAGCTGCAGTGTCCAATGGACACATTGCTGCTCTTCGCGGAGAGCTGCTCCTTGCCAACTCCGTTATTGCTGCCACTCATGCATTTGCGCTGCTGGCTGCCGCTGGAGGCTGTGGAGGAGCCGGTATGCGTTGTTATCTCACCCACAACAGCGTGCTCCTCGGCGTACTTGAAGAGATCATCTAGATCCTCTAGGTTCATCGGCATGTTGCTGTTGGGGTTAGAGTCACGACGATGCTGTTGCGGTGCACGCTGCTGCTGCTGCTGATAGTGCGACTGCGACTTCTGTGCTATGGGCGAGCTGGTTGATATCGGCTGATGCTGTGGCAGCGAGTGATCCGGTATGCCAAGATTCAGTTTGCTTGGTGTGCGCTCGCTTAGACTCAGCTGTGAACTGTTCAGGCGCTGGCGCTGCATGGCCGAGGCGTTTGCTTTTAAGAGCGGCGTCGGTGATTTGCGCACGAAGGCGCTATTCGAATCCAAGCCCGAAATTTGTATGAATTCACCATTAAGCTCATCATAGTTGTTGTTGTTGTTGCGTGGCAGCGTGTTAGAACGCAAAGCATCCTGCTCGCTGCCGTTCTGACTGTGTAAACTGCCATTTGAGGGGTAGCAGTAGGGGTTGGAAATGCCACTGCCGCTGCCACCGCCACAGCTGCTGCCATTGGAGTGACGCTCAGCCGTGTTGTTGGCCGAGCTGACCGGTGCCGGCGGGCAGTGGTGTTGTATGGTGGTGGGTATTAGCAGGTTGTGACTGCTGCCACCAGGATTTGAAGATGATATCGAGGTCTGCGACTGTGAGTGTTGCAGGTTGCTGTTCGAGTACTGCGAACCGGCGATGGAGCTTTGGCTGTGCGAGTGACGCTTGTCAACGCTTATGCCGACTTGCTGCAGCAGCGGTGTCACCGTCGGATCGTTATAGCGAAAGATATTCTTCTCCAGCGAGCTGGGTGTGAGCACGCCGCGCATGATGCCGCGCTCTGCAGGCACCGGTTTGGTAACCACAGCGTGTTGAGGCTGAGCCAATTGAGCTGTGTGATGCAAGCTGGCGCCGCTGTCATCAGCCGGATTGCGATTCTCCTGATTGTCGCTGTGATGCGGTGGCAGCATAAAATTATTGCTCTCTTTGGCTTTGGCGATTTCGTCCATGATGTGCAGCAGCGGATCGAGCTCGTGTTGACGCGCCTCTGGCAGCTTGCCAATGCTTTCGCTGAGCAGCGAGTAGAGTATGGATAGCTGCTTGCCCTGATCAATATAGCCGGCCCAATCTAGAATGGACTCGGGCGTTGGGTGTTCGGGTCGCATTGAGATTTGCTGCAGAAACTGTTTCATGCGTGGCGCCTCCTGCTCGAGAAAATCGTTGAGAAACTCCATGAAGTTCTCCTTGCCCTGAAAGCGCGTGAAGTTGGCCAATGTCTGCAAAGTCTTGGCGACTAGAGTAAGATTGCGCGTGGCGCGCGATGAGGGCAGCTCTAAGGAAGAGAAGAAATTAATTAATAAAATTCACACTCTGAAAGTGAAAGAGTAAAGCAAACAAACCATTAGTTATGTTGAAGAGACTTGGCGATAATATAGCTGGACAGAGAAAACGCAGAAATATCGAAGCTGATATCAGATTGTCCGCCATGTCTTGGCGTCCCAGCTGTTGCAGTCGCTCTCTAAATGTTGCAAAGCACTCGCGTAGTTGCGGTGGAAAATGCTTGTGTGACTCGTAAATAACCTGCCAGGCATTGCGCACAGCAGAACGCAAGGCGGCTTGCTGACGCTGCAGCGAGCCGTTAGCCTTGGTTGGATCCACCTCGCAATCGCGATCCGATTGTATGATCTCGTTGATGGGCTGCGCAAGCGTATCCTGCAGATATTGCTCGCCCGTAAGCTTCAGAAAAGCTTCCATGCTCTTCGTAGCGAGAGAGTTGCCGCGGAAAGTTAGCCGCTGATCACCCACACGCAGCAGATCTAAAGCCACAACATCTGTTAGAAAAGCTCCAGCCAAGCCCTGCGCATGCATGAGCAACACGAGCGCCTGACCTATATCCTCTTTGGCCTTCACACCTATAACCGGTTCCAGGGTCTCACACACGCGCTTGTAATTCTCGCGCAGATAGGCCAAGAAGTCGGCGTACACGTTGATAGGTAAAATATCAGTGCTCTGAAAACGACACTTAATGCGCAACGTTGGCGTCACATCTTTGGCATGACGATTAATGCTGTCATTCTTCTCGCTCAATATGGGATACCAATCCTCCGAGAATATGCGCGACGTCACCTCATGTATGGGTATTTTCACAGAGCCTACAAACATGTGCTTGTCACGCTTCTTCTTCTTTTCCACCTCGCGAAATACATTCACGGTGATAACATTGATTTCGGGTATGTCAGGAAAGTCAAAGTACTCGCCCCAAAAGAGTAGATCTGTCTGTAGCTTCACACTAGTGCGACCGTACAAAGTTTTATCCAAATGCAGCTCGCAGAAATACTTTTTCTTAGGTGGTAGATTTTTAGCCTCGTAGATCCACATCTTCAACGAGTTGTCGGTGTGGCGCATATGCTCGGCATTGGGCGCTATAGATTTGCGCAGCGAATAGATCCAAAGATCGCGCTCCTGACGTGAGCCGCAACTGTAGTAGCGTTCACCACGTGGTCCACCACGCACCTGAAAGCAGTGTCGACGTCCAAGCACAGATTGATGCACGGGAGCAACTCCAACGGCACCGGTACAGGAAAGATCTGGAAAGGTTAAAGGTGAATTAGTGATAAAAGTGTGTGAGTGAGTGAAGCTTCAAGCATACCTATTGTGGACATTACCGCGTGGCTGGATAGCAGACTTTCATGTGAACGCGAGCCACGCAGACCACCAGAGCCTCTTTTGGTGCGTTCCAATTTGGTAACGGATTTTGTACGCTTCAAAGGATTCGATCTGCAAGAGAGAAGAGAAAGAAAAGAAGAAATTAGAACAAACTATACAGAGAGTTAAGTTGCTTTAACAAGTTTAAAATTAATATAAACAAAGTTCTTTGCATAGAGATGGGTCGGCAGAATTTAGAAAAAAAAAAATGGCTGCAGTAGTCAGGACTGCTCACGGAAGCGTTAACGAAGCAATGTAAAATTAAATATAGTATTGATTGAAGGAATATGTACCAACTGGAACTGACATTAATTGTTGTGATCATCTACATTTGGTATAGAATTAATTGAAACAATGTCAATAAACCCACAAACAGATCTGAATAATAGCTGAAACACTTCTAGAAAATCATAGAACGGGGAGTTCTCTCTCGATCGTCAAGCAGAACAGACGTAACATACATTGAGGTAGTCTTATTTGCAAGTGCCATCAGCAAGTGCAAAAATTATGCAATCATCAAAGCTATGAGATCATAATTACAAGGAAACAATATATAAATTCTGCGTTACTAAACACTGAAGCATCAAACACAAACAAGGCAGTAAGTTGACAGTCACCGAGTGATTCATATACGTATTTTCTATTCTATCTTGCTTTCCTTCAATTTGTGTCACTAGAGGACAGGATAACATAAATTCTTTCTAGTGTCACATATAATTCGCTCTGCACGAGCCCATGTCTATTTTTTCTCTGTCAATTGTGTCACCGGAGGGCAGGATAACATTAATTCTTTCCCGTGTCACGAATTTCTCGTCCTGCACGGACATACTTATCTTCTCCTCTCTAATTGCCTTGCTAACGGAGAGGATATTAGCCTTACACTCTCCTGACTTTACACGAGTCGCAAGCTATCTTTTAACCCTCTCTCTCAATTGTGTCACCGGAGGACAGGATAACATAAATTCTTTCTCGTATCACACACTCGTGCTCTATACGAGCGCAGTACCAAAAGCCACTCCATCTCATTCTTGATTACTAACCCTGGACAGCCACTGAGGATAACTCAGCTAGAAAGTTAAAAGTAACTCCCAGGAGATTCGTTTACACTATTATTGGGATTTTTGTGCCAAAAAATTTCTTTGTGGAATTTTTTTTGGGGGATTTTTGATCCTCCAACTGCTTTTTGATCCATTCTCCTGCTGGCTCCTCCGCTTCTCCTGGCACCTCCGCTTCTACGCCAGAAGCAGCATAAACATACTACGAGTAATTGTTTTATTAAACCAATGTGTTGGTAGTTTCACTCAAAACTCTAATCGTAGAAAACTTTAATGGTAGTTTCACTGGAAAATCGATCCAAAACATCTTCAAGCTAGCTTACTAATGGTTTAACTGGCTGCAAGCATTGGTGCATGTGCTTTCAATGAAGGTACCATGGCTCATTTATACATTTTACATTCTATGGGAGTCGACATCGGTCATTCT
Source organism: Coremacera marginata (assembly GCA_914767935.1). Lineage (NCBI taxonomy): Eukaryota > Metazoa > Arthropoda > Insecta > Diptera > Sciomyzidae > Coremacera > Coremacera marginata. Next base: position 161,783,491 of record OU612046.1, read on the forward strand.
GCCCACGAATATGCCCGGAAAGAGGACAACACACCTAACAAAAATCGTCCCTATGCTCTAAGGAGGAAAGAACGGCTGGTAGACAAAAAAAAAAAAGATTCTATGAACTCTACAACTTCTTCAAAGGATGCCCACTATGACTCTGGAAAAGATCATTCGATGCAAGTTTAAAAAAAAAAAAATTATTAGTGTACTTTCAATTACTTTTAATATTTTAAACGCGTTTTTTTTTCAAACTACTTTTTTGCTGTCGGTACTTAATATAACTCAAAAAGTAATGTATCAATCTTAATGAGCATCTAAAGTAATGTACCAATCTTCCAGCACACATCTTTTATATAATAAATACTTGCAGATGAACAATAGTTTTAATAAAAAAATTTTGTACTCTTTTTCACAGGCAATAATAGGCTGATTTTTTAATTAAAAACTTCTTTAGGCGCTTGGAACACTTTTAAGTAGAGAGATATCATCACGCTGTTGGCGATGTCATCACGCTGTTGGCGATGTCATCACGCTGTTAGCGATATCATCACGCTGTTAGCCTAACATAAATTATTGCTGTTTCATTTTTTACAGCATTCCTATTTCGGTATTACATAGCATCGACCAAGCCAAAGACCGAACCGATTATCAGGCCGATTACCGCAGAGATAACGAACCGATTACCGAAGCGATTACCAACCCATTACCGAATCAATTAGCGATTACCAAAGCGAATACAACCGACTACCGAAGTGATTACCAACCGATTACCGAAGCGATTACCAACTGATTACCGAAGCAATTACCAACTCCGAAGCTATTACCAACGGATTATCAAAGCGATTACCAACCGATTACCGAAGCGATAAACAACCAAATACAGAAGCAATTTCCAACCGATTACCAACCGATTACCAACCGATTACCGAAGCGATTAGAGAACCAAAATAATTGTGTTACAAATATATTATACAGGGTGTCCCGCAATTGAGTGAAATAATTTACGGAGCTGAAAGGTTATGTCGAGCTGAGCAAAAAATCGTATGGGAGGAGGGGGACGGGGGGGGGCACTCTATTTCCACATTCTTAGGAGCTACGAGGTTAATTAATATTTCACGACTTTGATTCGCGTTATTGTTTCTAGCAGAAAAACTAACTTACATAACACTTACTTTGATAGCTCATTTTAAAGGCAATGAAATCACCTTTCCAATGGCATATGAACAAAACGTTCAAAATTAACCGTTACCGAGCTGTGCTCGTGTGAAGATGAAATCAATCGATTGAAACTACCAAATTTCAATTTTGAGTGCAAATTTCTCAGAATATCGCGTAATAAATAATTTTTTTTTTTTTTGTATCAGTTTTGTAATTTATTCAATTTTCTTTTCAATGACATCAAATACGTATACATATCTTAAAACATAAAAAAGTTGGCTGTACTAAAAAAATTATACTTATTATAAAACAATGATATTATCTACTGCATAACTAATTCTAATGTCATTATTTATCATTATTTTCTAATAAGTATAATTTTTTTAGTACATCCAACTTTTTTATTTTTAAAGATGTGTTTATGTTTTTGGTGTCATTGAAAAGAAAATTGAATAAATTACAAAATTGATCTAAAAAAAAAAATTCATTTACTTCGCAAAATTCTGAGAAATTTGCACTCAAAATTGAAATTTGGTAGTTTCAATCGATTGATTTCATTTTCACACGAGCACAGCTCGGTAACGGTTAAGTTGGTGGGGTTTGTTGACATGCTGTTAGAAAGGTGATTTTATTGCCTTTATAATGAGCTATCAAAATAAGTTTCATGTAAGTTAGTTTTTCTGCTAGAAACAATAACGTAAACCGAAGTCGTGAAATATTAATTTACCCTGTAGCTCCTAAGATTGTGAAAATAGAACCGCACCCCCCCCCCCCCCCCCCCCTCCCATATGATTTTTTGCTCAGCTCGACATAACCTTTCAGCCCCGTAAATAAAAAATCAATTTTTTTAATGTTAGAAAACACTGAGGTCAGGTTTTACGCACCGCATGACGCCTTTTTTTTAAGTGCCTTCAATCTATCACCATCACTATTATTTCCATAAGTAATAAATATTTTTTATTATATAAAAATTCCTACATACTCTCCAAAAGATATAGCTTTTTAACATGTAAAAGAAATTGAAATTATATTTTCTCATATAGAACATAGAAAAAAAATTGCAAAAATCTGGCTTTTTCGGCCACGAAAACCATCCTACCCTCTTAAGTGAAATAATTTTTGGAAACACAGGAACTAACTCTCTCTTTTAATAATTCAAATGTCAACTTCTTTCGATATAACATTAAACAACAACAACAACCTGATAACCTTAAAATTTAATTTAAACGGAAGCTCGCTGAGCTATCAACAAACGTCGTATAAAATCAGCTAACAGCTGGAAAAAGATGGCCAGAGCGTCGTTAAAAGAAGACATGCAAAAATTGTGCTGCTTTTGTGCCAAAAGCATTCAAAATGCGATATGCACACAAATTATGTTTTGCACAAATAACAACAACAAGAAAAAAACACAGCAATAACAATTACTGTGCTAGTCAAAAGTGGCTTGATATTTAAGCCAGGTTATCTTTGTGCGGAAACGTGTTCTGCCTCTCACTATATTGTGCACACTCGCTGCTGCTTTTTTGCTCAGTCTCTCAGACACTACGCTTTAGCTAGTATTTTTTGGCCAATTTTACACACCTTGCGCTGGAAATTCCTGGCTTGGTTGCACGTTGTTTGTTGAGCAGTTTTTGTTTTTATTTTTATTTTTTTCTTCTCAACAGCCTGCAGTATTGCAATTTTGCTTCCTCTTTGCTGCTGCCTTATTTATATGGCCCAAAGCCAGTGAAGCGGCAAATCTAGTTAACAAAATGCTGCTGCTGCTTTGGATTGTTTTTTTAATTTTTTTGTGTTTAGGCCATAAACCAGCCTGGTGCAGGCTTGCATGTTTTCGACTGAATTTTGTGCAAGCTTAAATGTTATTTTATTTACAAACATTGCAAAGTGTAGTGTTGGCAACACTTCAAGTTGGCAACGCTTTGTATTGGCAATTGTTGTAACGAGCAATTGTTGTTGTTGTACAATTAGGAGTAGGTGTGGCACGTTGAGTACTTGAAACGAAAAGCAAGCAAGTTGAAGTCATGTGAAGATCTTGCCACATTGTTATGATGTAAAAAAACACAAATGTTTAAAAATTCTTAGTGACAAAAACGTGTGATAAACAAAAAAATTTCGATAAAAATTTATATTAAAAAAAAACACTTTTTAGTCAAATATCAGCAATATTTTAGTTAAAATCTTTTAGACTAAATTAGTTTAAAAACATTTTCAATACAACTCACCTCTTTGAGAAGAAATTTGTAAATCTAGATGTTGCATTGTGTTCCTGCTGATTCTGTTTTTGGCCCAAAATTGGGGTCGCCGGTGCAGAGCCACGCCTGCATGCCTTCTCATAGGATGTGTCTGCAATGATAAAAAATATACAAAAAATTATTGAAAATTATTTCGGTTTAGTCTGTACTAAAAGCGCAAAATAGCATATATGTAAATTATTTTCGAAATTGTTGAGTGTCTGCGTATTTTTTAATGATGCAAAACTTGATGCATTTGTGAAAAAAATGTACACTACGCATTCATACCCAGTAACGAAACATTTTACTTCGGCTCATGTGGCAGGGTGAATTAAACCGTATGACATAAATTTTAAAATTTGTAATCTTCGAAGTGGCTTGTTTACGAGTTGAAAAAAAAATATAAAACTTGAAATAAATTATCTATTGACTAAGCTATAAATAAGATATGTAAATTTTGTTCATGGTTTATCGTTTAAATCTAAGCAAAACCTATCAATTTTAAAGTTCATTAATTTTTAGTAGCGTGTGAATAAATGTGCCACAGCATTAAATTAATATATAAACGGCATGCTAACAATGTAAAACAAATTCGAAGCGAATCTTCAGAAGGAGTTATTTTTTTAATGTTCGAAAAAATCATCCTCAGAGTTTACGGTTTCATTTCTCAAAGAAACTGTAGAATCGGTTCGAAAAGCATAAAGAAAATTGAAAATATGCCATGCAATCACATTAAATTTTTCGACAACATTTTCGAAGAAGTTTTTCGAATTGTTTTCAAAACACACAGTATGGAATATTATTTATCGAGCATAATATTTTTGAATATAAAAATTTTAATTTATCATTCATATTTAGAGCATAATTTTTCGCGCATACTTTTAGTAAACACCTTTTCGAACATATTCTTTCGAACATATTTTTCGAACATACTTTTTAAATATTTATATTTTTTAAATATTGAAATATTTTTAGAATATTTTCCAAACATACTCACGGTTGTATGGAATATTATGCTTCGAGCATAATTTTTTTGAATATAATAATTTTAATTGATCATTACTTTTTAGAGCATACTTTTTCGCACATTCTATTAGAAAACACATTTTCGAACAAACTTGAACATGAATTTTTCGCATAACCAACTCTTTTCTCTTCAATATTGTGTAACATGAAGTATTTTAAGAATCTTTTTCAAACATACTTACGGTAAGTATAGAATGTTATTTTTCGAACATAATGATTTGAATAAAATAATTTTAATTGGTCATTCATTTTTAGAGTACAATTTATGGGGCATACTTTTAGAACACACCTTTTCGAACATACTCTTTTGAAAATATTTTTTCGAATATACATTTTCGAAAATGATTTTTTTCGCTAAACCAAATTTTTAATTTTCAATATAGTATGACATGTGATATATTTTAAGAAACTTTTTCAAACATACTTACGGTATGTATGGAATATTAATTTTCGAACATAATTTTTTGGAATATAATAATATTAATTGATTAATTTTTAGAGCATACTTTTTCGCACTTACTTTTAGTAAACACCTTTTCGAACATATTCTTTCGAACATATTTTTTCGAACATACTTTTCGAAAATATTTTAACCAAATTTTTACTCTTCAATATTGTATAACATGTGAAATATTTTAAGAATCTTTCCAAACATCCTCACGGTATGTATGGAATATTATTTTTCGAACATAATTTTTTTAATATAATTATTTTAATTGGTCATTAATTTTTAGAGCATATTTTTTTGGCACATACTTTTAGAAAACATCTTTTCGAACATTATTTTTCGAAAGTACTTTTTCGAATATACTTTTTCGAACACGATTTTTTTTCGCTTAACCAAATTTTTACTCTTCAATATTTTATAACATGTGAAATATTTTAAGAATCTTTTCCAAACATCCTCACGGTATGTATGGAATATTATTTTTCGAACATAATTTTTTTTAATATAATTATTTTAATTGGTCATTAATTTTTAGAGCATACTTTTTTGCTCATACTTTTAGAAAACATCTTTTCGAACATTATTTTTCGAATATACTTTTCGAACATGATTTCTTTTCGCTTAACCAAATTTTTACTCTTCAATATTGTGTTATATGTGAAATATTTTAAGAATATTTTCCAAACATACTTACGTTATGTATGGAATATTATTTTTCGAAGATAATTTTTTTCAATATATTAATTTTAATTGATAATTCATTTTTAGAGCATACTTTTCGACACATACTTTTAGGAAACACCTTTTCGGACATACTTTTTCGAAAATATTTTTTCGAATAAAAATTTTCGATAATGTTTCTTTTTGTGCTAAGCCAAATTTTTACTCTTAAATATAATAAAGTATGTGAAATATTCTAAGAATCAAACATATTTACGGTATGTATGGAATTTTACTTTTCGAATATAATTTTTCTGAATATAATAATAGTAATTGATGATTTATTTTTAGAGCATACTTTTTCGCTCATACTTTTAGAAAACACCTTTTCGAACATAATTTTTCGAAAATATTTTTTCGAATATACTTTTTGCTAAACCAAATTTTTGAAATATTTGAAGAATCTTTTCCAAACATACTTACGTTATGTATGGAATATTATTTTTCGAATAAAATTCTTTTGAATATAATAATTTTAATTGATTAACTTTTGAGCTTACTTTTTTGCACATACTTTTAGAATACACATTTTCGAACACACTTTTTCGAAAATATTTTTTCGAATATACTTTTGCGAACATGATTAATTTCGCTTAACCAAACTTTTACTCTTCAATATTGTATAACATTGCACTATTTTAAGAATCTTTTCCAAACATACTCACGGTATGTATCGAATATTATGTTTCGAACATAATTTTTTCGAATATTATAACTTAAATTGATCTGTGATTTTTAGAGCGTACTTTTTCGCACATTATAGAAAACAATTTTTCGAACATGATTTTTTCGCTTAACAAAATTTTTACTCTTCAATACGTATATTGTATAACATGTGAAATATTTTAAGTAAAGCGTGTGAATATCACGCAAGTAATTATGGGGCGAATAGAAAATTTTCGACACTATAGAATAGAAAAACACTTCGTTTTTCTCCAGTCATATCAAGTTGTTTAATAGTCAAGGGAGTAGAGTTATATTTTATGAAATTTATTTGTTTATTTTTTTCATTAGAATAAAAAAAATTTGAAGTGAAAAAGCAAAATCAGCTTTAAGTTCAAAACAAAATTTTTCAATGTACAGTATACAGAAATTCAGTCAGAAGTCAAATTTTAAATTTATTGCAAAATATTTCAATCTATAATTGGAGACTTTGAATAAGTAAGACTTTTATTCAATAACAACAGGTGCGTCTTTAAGATATTAAATGCAAAATTAATGCAAATACAAAACTCTTTTATTTGAATTAATAATTTGCAACACGTATTGGGTTAGAGTTGCCCACAAAGCTTAAAGAGAACAATTAACTTTATGCTTTGTTTATTTTGCTTAAGCTAGATATATTATAGCATTAGCTAAGGGAATAGCAATAAAATATATTTTGTTATTGCAAAACTAAGTGAAAATAATGTCACGTGCGTTGAATTTTTAATTTTTTCAAATGCACACAAGGTTGCTTTTTTGTGATTGGATGGCTTTAAGAATCTTTTGATATATCAACCAAAAAATCTTGATCATTGATTGTATGTATATAAAAGTGGCACGAAATATTAAACAAATTATATGCGAATCAGAACTTCAGAATAAAAAGTTAAATAAAAAAAATTAATAAGAAATATATTTAAAACTTAATATTATATTTTATTTATATATTAATATTATATTTATAATATTATATTTTTTGTAGTTTTTGAAGCAAAGTCAAAACATTCGATAAAAGTAGCAGAAATTTCTTACAAACTTAAAAAAAAAAATTAAAATATTGAAAAATCAATGAAATTTCCGATACACAAATGCTTGGATTTAAGATTGAATTTCAAGAATTAAGCCGAAACAAGACAATAAATAAATGTGAAGTAAAATCTTGAAATTCGAAAATTCGAATTAAATTTCGAAAATACGAACTTTGTTCTGAAATTCAAAAATTTTTATTTCAAACACTGATTTTCAAACTAAATGGCTAATACAATAAAAATAACTTGATTAAAATCAAATATATTTAAAGAAGTTATTGAAATTTTTGCGAGAAGTGCGAATTGTATTCTAATATTGAGAAAATTCGCTTTGATTTATTGAAGTTTGAAAATGTGAACAGAAATTTTGAATTTCGAAAGTTCGAACTTAAATTTCGGAACTGGCAAATTCTTATTTTGTCTCATCTTATTAAGACTTAGATTAAAAAATGAAATCACTAGCAATTAAATTAATTATTAAATATAGGGATTAAACACAAAGTATTAAAAATGCAACTAAATGTTCTATGCAAGTTCAAATTTTACTTTAGAATTTCAAAATTTTTACTATTAATCCAAATTTAAAAATGCGAATTTAAATTCTGAGTTTCGAAAATTCGAACTTAAATTTCGAAGTTTAGAAATTCTAATTTAAGACTCTGATTTCGAAATTTAATTAATAAAATCATAATAGTAGCTTTATAAAAACACACAAAAATTAAAATTCACTAAAGTTTTCGCTTTGATTTCGAATTTTTCTCAATAAAACTCAAACAGTTATTTATATAATTTTTACTAACAATTTTTTTCTATTTAATATTGTTCAATTCAGCACAAAGTAATCGATACAAAAAATGACAGATTTTTTGAAACTTCTGTAAAGCTTAATAAAAACAGAACTTCAAATATTAGAATTTCGGTAAAATTTTCGAAACACAAATGCTTGCATTTAAGATTGATTTTAATTTTAAGATTGATTTTAAGATAAAGAACATTTAAGATTGACAAGAACAAAGCCCAACCAAGAACAAAAAATAAATGTGTGTAAAATCTGGAATTTCGCAAATTCGAATTTAGTTTTTAAAATTAAAAAACTTTTATATTAAACGCTGATTTCCTAATTGAACTGCTGACACAATAATAAAAACTTTATTAAATTCAAATATATTTAAAAAAGTCAGTCAAATTTAGTAGTGAGAATTTTATTCAATAATTGAGAAAATTCGCTTTGATTTATTGAAGTTTGAAAATGTGTACAGAAATCTTGAATTTCGAACTTGGCACATTCTAATTTAAGACTTAGACTAAAAAATTAAATGACTGAAACCATAAAAATCAAGCACACAGTGTTTAAAACTCAATTAAATGTTCAATGTAAGTTAGAATTTAACTTCCAAATATCAAAAATTCACATTATTTATTCAAATTTAAAAATGCGAATTTGATTACGGAATTTCGAAAATTTGAGCTTAAGTTTTAAAGTTCGAATTTAAGACCCTGCTTGCAAAATTTAATAAATAAAACCATAATAATAACTTAATTTAACACATAAACATTAAAATTCACTGAAATTTTCAATTGGATTTCGAATATTTCTCTTAACAATACTCCATTTCGAAAAGTTTTTGACACTTTCGTTTTTTTTTTAAAATTTTTCTCTATTTGATGTTGGTCAATTTCAACATTTAAGAATTACAACATTGAATAAAAGTAAGTGCAGCATTATTTGCTGTTTTTTTGTTGTTGCAATTGTAATTAAAATTTGTTGCATGCAATTCTGTTTCATTTCATTTATGACATTAAATTGTTAATAATTTCAGCTAACGATCTCATCGATCGATCAATTTAACGATCGAGTGTTTGAAGTCATTAAATGAGTTTTTTGTGTTTTTTTTTTTGTTCCTTGCAAGCAATCAAGCAATGAAGCAACCAAGCCCAACGCAAGCTGGTGGTCAACACGCAATTTAAGCCAAGTTTTGGCGGTTTTCAGCTGCTATTGGTTGTTGTTGCTTGCTTGTGTTGCCTAGGCACGCATGTTGCCATCAAAACAAGTTCACTTAACTTCGCTTGATGTTGTTGCAGTTGTTGCTATTGCAGTGTATTTTTTTAGCCAGCATTATTAAACGTCTTCGAGGGGTTTGAGTCATTTTTCATGTTGTTGTTTGCGGCTTTATAGAATGCAGCATGCATTAATAATGGCAGCGGTTTTTTTTTCTCTTTTCTGCTGTTAATTGTTTTTCGAAATTCTTTTAAACCAGCATTCTTTGACTTGAAAGCTGCTTCAGACCCTGCGTGAGTTGTATGTCAAGTTTTATTGTTAAGACAGAGTTACTTATAAGCACCATTACAACAGCAACAACTCGGTCATAATGGCGAACGTTAATGCAATTTAAGCCTCTTTTATAGATATGACAACAAAAATAAAATAATTTCATATGCATATTCATATTTATATTCACATTCATATTCATATTCATATTCATATTCATATTCATATTCATATTCATATTCATATTCATATTCATATTCATATTCATATTCATATTCATATTTGTGGAGAGCAGCAACGGGAGAGCAGTAGTAGGAGTTATGTTAATGTTGTAAATGAGTCAATAATATTTTAGCGCTGATGTGAATTGGTCGATAATAAAGCGTGTCATTTTTGTTCATACTAAATTTATTATTGTTACTTATTTTATGGAATAAATATATAAAGGTGGGTTGTTACATTGGCGACGAGGATGGGATTCTGCATGAATAATCACTCACTAAATTGATTAACTAAATATTATTTAGTTAACGCAGCTGGTTCCTTCATTTTATAGCGGTGTGAAAAAAAAAAACCAACAGTTTTCTTCTTTATTTAGCGAAGCTGCGCGAGTTGAAGTGAAACACCAAAACCTTTACTGTTGAAAATTTGCGAGTGTGAGCGAGAAAGAAATTTTCCTTTGTTCTCGTAACAGTAGTTAGTAAACGCAGAAAAACTAAAAAAAGAATTAAACAAAGAGTAGGTATGGTAAATTTGTGGTCATTGGCAATTTATTTATCGGAATTATAATTTCAATTTTGCAGGCCATTTAATTGGTGGTGTAATAAACGCATTCAATTGTGACTTGAGTTGTGAAGCATAAAATTTGACACAACAAAAGAAAAAAAAAACAATCAAAAGAAAAATTGTAAGCAAAAAGAACGCATTAAATTGTGTATCATTGCTCTGAATATCTGTGTTTTACTTTTGCAGGCAATTCAGTTGAGAAAATTTTGGAAATCGATTGCACTGTGGCAAACAAGAAATAGCATTTAATTGCTGCGTTTGAGCATTGAATTGAAGCGTAAGAACATTAAATTGTGCTTGGGAAACTATTTTAAATACATTCAATTGTAGATCAAAATGAGCGATATAAAACCATTCCTCTGTGACAATATAGACAAGTCATTACTGCGAAACGAATGGGAGAAGTGGCTTCGATCCTTCTCTTTATACCTTCTGGCGGAAGGCATACAAGATGTTGTGAAACAGAAAAATAAACTTCTTCATCTAGGTGGCCCACAGTTGCAAGAAGTGGTTTTTAATATTCCTGGGGCTCTTGTAGAAGTTAACGAAGACGGGAAAGATGACGTATTTAAGGTCCTGATTGACAAATTGAATCAATATTTTTCACCGAAGCGTAATTCGACTTTTGAGCGACATTTATTTAGGAATATTTTGCCATTAGAGGATGAAGATTTTAATAAATTTGTACTTCGCCTAAGACATCAAATATCGAAATGTTGCTTTGGGTCAACAAGAAGCGAGGTGGAGGAAATTTGCCTCAAAGATAAAATAATTGACTCTTGGGCACCCTTAGAGCTTAAAAGAAAGTTACTTGAAAAAGAACAAAGTTTGAACGATATTCTTGATGCGTGTCATATTCATGAACAAATTAGTAAACAATCAAAGAGTATGTTTGTAAAACCGGATTGTGAAACTATAAATAAAGTTTCGACAGGATTTCGTGGGATGAGAAATTTTGCTGACGAATGCGGAAGATGTGGTCAAAAGGGACATGCTAGCACTGAGATAAGTTGTCCAGCTAAAAATGCAAAGTGTAATAAATGTGGCTACTTAGGCCACTTCGCTCGGAAATGCAAAACCAAAAGCCAAAAGCGGAAGCTCGAAGACTATAATTATAGGCAACCAAAGCAACGTCGTTTCCAAACGTCGAGCATAAGACATATGGATGAAAGTGATACGAAGGTCGCAGTAAATGATCGAAATCATGATTGTTTTAAAATTGACCAGAAATCAACGATGGATGAATTAATCTCATGCAGCATAGGTGGAAATTGCATTTTAATGGTTATCGACTCGGGTTCACGTTTAAATTTGTTAAGTCAAAAAGATTGGATAGACCTACAGGGAAAGAAATCGATTATGTGGAATATTCGTACCGAATCAGCAAACCAATTTAAAGCGTATGCAGCTCAACAGTTTTTAAATGTCCTTGCTGTTTTTGAAGCACCAATAGCCGTGGAAAAGGGTAAAGACGTGATTGCCACGTTCTATGTCATCGAGAACGGAAATCAATCCCTTTTAGGTCGCGACACAGCTATGGAATTGAAAGTGTTAAAGTTAGGACTGGATGTCAACAGAGTCGAAATTGAACAACCATTTCCAAAATTTGCAAATATAAAAATAAGATTGGCCATTGATACTTCCGTAAAGCCAGTCAAACAACCCATGCGACGGATACCAGTCGCGCTTGAGATGAAAGTTGAGAACAAGATTAAGGAGGCACTGGCTCAGGATATCATCGAATCGGTGTCGGGACCAAGTTCCTGGATATCGCCAATAGTCGTCGTCTTCAAAGATAACGGAGATATGCGTCTTTGTGTTGACATGCGGCGAGCTAACGAAGCTGTGCTACGAGAAAATTATCCACTACCTACATTTGAAAGTTTTATGACAAAATTGAAGGGAGCTAAATTCTTTTCCCGGCTAGACCTAAAATGGGCTTATCATCAATTGGAAATTGATGAAACGAGTCGTGAGATTACCACATTTATAACTCACAAAGGACTTTTTCGGTACAAGAGGTTAATGTTTGGAATCAGCTCGGCCCCAGAAATTTTTCAGCGGGTTTTGGAGGGAGTTCTGTCTCCATGTAGTAACTGCTTGAATTATATCGATGATGTCATCATATTTGGAAATTCAGAACAGGAGCACGATAAAGCCGTTAAAGAGGTTCAGGAGGTATGCAAACAAAATAACATTTTACTTAATCATGACAAGTGGTATGGCGAGTAAAGAGGCTAAAATTCTTGGGTCATATTCTATCGGATGAAGGCATATTGCCAGACCCAGATAAGCTCAAAACTATTAGAGAGTTCAGAGCTCCGCAGACTAAAGAGGAAACTAGGAGTTTTTTAGGCCTCGTCACATATGTGGGGAAATTTATTCCGGACATGGCAGATATTACGGAACCGCTGAGGCGGTTGTTAAAGTTAAACTGTAAATTCTCTTGGGGCCAGGACCAGCAGAAAGCTTTCGAAAATTTAAAAGTGCTTTTAACAAATATCCCAAACCTAGCATACTTCAACCCACAAAATAAGACTCGTGTGATAGCAGATGCAAGCCCAATAGCTTTAGGAGCAGTGCTCATTCAATTTGATTTTAAAAATGTTCCACTTATAATATCGTTTGCCAGTAAAAGTCTCTCAGATGTTGAGAAAAGATACTCTCAAACGGAAAAGGAGAGTTTGGCACTTGTGTGGGCGGTAGAGCGATTCTTCTATTACTTGGTTGGTTTAGAGTTTGAATTGGTCACTGACCACAAACCTCTTGAAGCAATATTCAAGCCGACGTCAAAACCGCCCGCAAGAATTGAAAGATGGCTCTTGAGGTTGCAGTCCTTTAAATTCAAAGTGGTATACCGCGCCGGGAAGGAAAATATTGCGGACTCAATTTCACGGCTGTGTAAAACCGAGAACACAGTCTCGTTTGATGACAATTGTGAGCAGAATATATTTCGGATAATTTCAAATGCAACGCCTTCATCACTTAGCATCTGCGAAATTTCGAATAGAAGTGGCCTAGATACAGAAATTCTGGAAGCAATTGAGTATACTAAGAACGACTCTTGGCCAACAGACTCATCAAATAAGCTTCGCCCATTCCGCTACGAACTGTTGGCAGTGGGCAACATCCTGTTGCGTGGAACACGCATAGTTGTTCCCAAATCTCTTCGCCCTAAGGTTTTAGAGCTAGCCCACGAGGGGCATCCTGGAGAGTCGGCCATGAAACGCAGGGTGAGAGCCAAGGTTTGGTGGCCATTGATTGATCGAGAGGTAGAAGCGTTTGTTAAAACCTGCTTGGATTGTTTAAGGGTTTCTCAGCCAAATAATCAAGCACCAATGAAGAGGCACGCGTTTCCTAATGGTCCATGGCAATGTGTGGCTACAGACTTACTTGGCCCGCTGCCAAATAATGAATATATATTCGTGTTGATTGATTATTACTCACGTTATCAAGAAATAAAGTTCCTAAGGAAAATTACTTCAGAAGCGATTATTGGAGTGTTTCAAGAGATATTTAGTCGGTTGGGGATACCTAACTCAATTAGAGCAGACAACGGCAGGCAGTATGTGAGCAATGAGTTCAAGAAGTTTTGTAAAGACAACAATATCACTCTAATAACGACTCCACCATATTGGCCCCAAGCGAATGGAGAGGTCGAAAATATGAACAGGTCTTTAGTGAAACGCCTGAAAATTGCTCATAGTAATAAAGAGGACTACAAAAAAAGAAATTCAAGATTTTCTTTTGATGTATAACGTTACACCTCATGGGACTACCGGATCTCCACCGACTGAATTAATGTTTAACAGAGTTATTCGGGACAAGATTCCAGGAATCCAGGACATAGAGGAAACCATGTTGGACTCAGGAGCAAGGGACTTAGACATAATCAATAAACAAAAAGGAAAGGAAAAGGGAGATAGGAAAAGGAAAGCAAAAGAGTCTGACATAGCACCAGGAGACAAGGTCCTACTTCGGAATGTTATTTTCCCGCATAAACTTACTCCAACTTTTGACTTGGTCGAGTATGAGGTAGTAGAAAGAAATGGAAATGAGGTAACCGTTACTGGGGGTGGAAAGACCTTCCGAAGGAACATAAGTCACGTCAAAAGATTACCGTCATCTGTGGTTCCTGAACCTTGTACTGAGACTTCTGCGCCGTCGCCTGCTCCTATTCAGCTTTCGTCAACGATGTCTCCAAAAACGCCGGACGGACTTATTCATAATGTTCCCGAAGCTGAAGGTCCATCAAAACAACCAAAATTACGCTTGCGACTTGAAAAAAAAGGAGGGATGTGGAGAGCAGCAACGGGAGAGCAGTAGTAGGAGTTATGTTAATGTTGTAAATGAGTCAATAATATTTTAGCGCTGATGTGAATTGGTCGATAATAAAGCGTGTCATTTTTGTTCATACTAAATTTATTATTGTTACTTATTTTATGGAATAAATATATAAAGGTGGGTTGTTACAATATTCATATTCATATTCATATTCATATTCATATTCATATTCATATTCATATTCATATTCATATTCATATTCATATTCATATTCATATTCATATTCATATTCATATTCATATTCATATTCATATTCATATTCATATTCATATTCATATTCATATTCATATTCATATTCATATTCATATTCATATTCATATTCATATTCATATTCATATTCATATTCATATTCATATTCATATTCATATTCATATTCATATTCATATTCATATTCATATTCATATTCATATTCATTCGTTTCTTCATCTTTACAGGCTCTACTTCTGAACGACTGGAGATTAATTTAACTTTAATCCATACCGCCAAAAGGTAAGGCATTTTGTTCAGTTCCCAACAACTGCTACAAACTAGTGTTTCTTTTCTAGAAAATGTCCTAAACTGACCATTCGAAAATCAATCTTGAGCATCCTAATGCTTGATTGCACTCCAGCAGTGACGGTTAATCTATTGATCACATGAAACAGCAGCGACTGGCAAAATTTATTGCCTGACAACTAGTAAAAAATTTGCGCTAGCTTCAAGTGAAGCTTTTATTTAAACATGTAGCTAGTTTTGTTGTAGTAACAAAATAAAAAAAAAAACTTGTGCAATCAATAATTAAGCCAGTAGGCAATAAAAAGTGTTACTTAATTTTTTAAATAGCGCATTTTCGAATCACGTTGCTGCTGATGCAACAGTTTATTTAATTTTATTACAAAATATTTCTTAATAGGCGAAAATAAGCTATCAGTTTTAAGAACTGCGGCAAATTTTTATGTTCCATAAACATTTTATTTTAATACGTTTAATTTGTAAAACATAGCAAAATTCATAAGCTAAAATTATTTCATATAAGAACAACTGGAAGAACATTCCCAATAAACAGTCAATCAAAAGAGTTCAAGCTTAATAAAATGGAGTTCACGCTCGACTCAATTAGTTTAAGGGGGTCCTCTGGTAATCCGAAAAATTTTTTCTATTTCATATTTCTATTGCTCAGATACTCAAAAACATTTTCCCAAAAGGATTTTTCAAAATTCGAAATAGTTTAGGAGATACAGGCATTTTTGTGTAGGTATGTTTTCGTCAAAATAACGCATCAGCAAAGTTGTTTATTTGCCTGCAGTCATTAGTCGAAAATTCTGTGGAATTCTTCCAAAATATGTATTGATATTACAAAATATACACACACAGTATGTATACATGCAGTATGTATACATGCATGTTTTGATTTAGGGGTTGAAATGATTTTGAGCCCAGGTGTTCACATGAAAGAAGCAAACGAACGAGATTCAGTTTATTTTCGAGTATTTTAAAAATAATGTCAACAATGGGTATTGTCATCGGCCCACAAGCCGAGATGTATGCTGAATCTCGCGACGGAAAACGACTTCAACGCTCAGAGCTAAAAACGTACGCATCATCGAAAGAGGGTCGCACAGCCCGCAGAGCCCAAAAAGCCATGGAAAACTCGTTTTATGAGATGGAGGAAGGCACACTTTATGGGGCTGGAATTGCCGATTAATATTCGTAAGTATTGTATTAAAAAAATATGTGTTAATGTCATTTGTGTGCCTCAAAATTGAAGTCAAAACTTTAAACGCGTTTTTCTCGAAACCATGTTTTTCAAAACTTTGCGCACGATAACTCAAACAGTTTTTGACCGATTTTGATATATGAGGCATGAAACGACGCAGAATTTACGCCGCTATAGCCCCTACCTCAAACTTGCCGAAAAAATAATGTTTACTATTTTTTTTCTACTCTAGACTACAAAAAAAAAGGTCGAAATTCGATTTTTCATTTTCAAAGTGGCGGCTCCCCCCCTAAAAAAATTTCGATTTTTGTTTCCGAGGTAGGGGCTATAGGGACATTCATTCTAAGTAACTGAATATTTTTTTTTTTTTTTCAGACGATGTTTACACTTGGAATCGTGCGCAATTTGGACCCACCTTTTTTCCGGAGAACCTCGTTACCAGGCCGAGAACTTTCTGAACGGTCCATAAATTCACTTTTTCAAAATTTTGTATTTTTTTCAATAAATTAAGCTACCCAAATCAAAAAACGGAACTAAAATATCTTTACTCGTTCTCTTTCCACAATATTTTGAAAAAAGGCTAAAATTTGGCATAGATTACCAGAGGACCCCCTTAAGAGGAGTAACGTAACGATAATTCAATATTTCAATTAAACAATCAAAATCTATACAAAATTGGTCGTGTGAGATTGGGTTGATATTGGGAATTGGATCGAAGCTTGTGAGCAGTGCCAATCGTCCAATAATTTTTTTAATTTTATATCAGATTCATCCATTGCTTGTCCACTTATTTCAAACAACAAATGCGGCTGCAAACTGATCTGTATCTACTAAAAGAACAGGCTGGATCAAACAATTTCTTATTTGGTTCAAATATAACTTTGTTTAATTTAAACTTTTTTATTTTTAAATTGCTACAACAAACATTATTCTTTTAAAAATAAACATGTATGGTTTGAAAGAAACACGAATTTGTTTGGAAGCAGTCATAATTGAACACGAAGTACACAAACGAAAAAAAAAAAGCAAAATGGCCATTTCAGCCCTTGAAATGACTTTGACCGAGCTTTTTTATACATATTTCGTTTAACATAAAAATATTGAAGATTCGCCAAAATTTTTCTATAAATGTTAATAATTTTACCCCTCAACTAACGAATAATCGCATTTATTTATCGAAGTTCCAAAAGGTTTATCAAAATTTTTTAACTTCGAAAATTCGAACTTAATTTCGAATCTTGCAAATTCAAATTTAAATGTCAGATTTTAAAATAAAACGACTAGCGCTTTAATAATTAAGTTGATTAAACATAAAATATTGAAGATTCACTTAAATTTTTCGGTATAAGTTAATGATTTTAACATCAGTTTTTAAATATTTACATTAGTTTATTAAAGTTTCATTAGAATTTAGAATTTCGAAAATTCGAACTTAATTTCGAATTTCGAAATTTCAAATTTAAGACGGAGTTTTAAAAACTAAATGACTAGACCTTTAGTAAGGAGTTGCTTAAATATACAAATATTTAAGTTTCAATGAAATTTTCGATATAAGTTTATGATTTTAACATTAACTTATGAATATTTACATTAATGTATTGAAGTTTCATAATGTTGACTAAAATTTAGAATTTCGAAAATTCGAACTAAATTTCGAAATTTCAAATTTAAGACTGAGTTTTTGAAAGTAAATGACTAGAGCTTTAGTAATGAGTTGTTTAAACATACAAATATTTAAATTTCACTGAAATTTTCGATATAAGTTAATAATTTTAACATCAAATTAAGAATATTTACATTTATTTATCGAAGTTTCATAATGTTAAATAAAATTTAGAATTTCGAAAAAAAAAAACGAAATGGCCATTTCAGCCGAGCTTCTTATGACCAATTGTGTTGTATGTGTTGTGAAATGTTTGAACACAAATGATCGAGAACTGGGCTTACGTGTTTTATGCCGACTCCGAGCGGCTTATGTTCTCAAGAAGCTTTTCATGTCAGTTTTTACTCGGTCGAACAGATAAATTAATTCAATTGAAAAAACTTTCTGTGTCAGGTGGGATTCCAACCAGGGTTCTCTGGCGTATGGGCCATACACTCTTGCCACTGCGCCACGGCCGCCACATTTCGAAAATTCAAACTGAATTTTGCATTTTTTTTCTATATAATTTTAACATCTACTTAAGAATATTTTCATTAGTTTATAGAAGTTCCATAATGATAACCAAAATTTAGAATTTCGAAAATTCGAATAATTTTCGAATTTTGAAAATTCAAATTAAAAACTCAAATTTCGAAGCAAAATGAGTAGCGCTTTAATAATGAGTTGTTAAATATAAAAATATAGAAGATTGAGTGAAATTTTCGATATCAGTTAATTATTTTACCTTAAACGAACGAATATTTGCATTGATTTATCGAAACTTCATAATGATAATTAAAATTTAGAATTTCGAAAATTCGAACTTAATTTCGAATTTTGAAAATACAAATTTAAGACTTAGATTTCGAAACGAAATGACTTGCGCTTTAATAATGAGTTAATTAAATATAAAAATATTGAAGTTTCACTGAAATTTTCAATGTAATTAATAATTTTAATATCAGCTGAGAAATATTTATACCAATTTAGCTAAGTTTCATAATGTAAACTTAAATTAAGAATGTCAAAAATTCGAACTTAATTTCGAATTTTTAAAATTTAAATTCAAAACTCAGTTTTTAAAACAAAACGATTGGCGCTAAAATAATTAGTAAATAAAACATACAAATATTAAAGATAAATTATGAATTAGTTAATTCTTTTACCGTCATTTAAATTTATCGAAATTTGAAAATGTGAAGTTAAAACACGAATACCTAAAATATGTGTTAAATTTCGCAATTGAAAAAAATTCAAATTCTGAGCAAAGCTCAGATTACGAAATCAAATGACTAAAACGATGAAAATAACTTCATAAAGCAAATTAAAAATAAAATGTACTGAAAGTTTTGATTCAAGTTCGAATATTGGTCTCAAATTTCGAAAATATACACCTAATCATCAAAGTTTAAAAGTGCACACGTCAATTTCGAATTTCGAAAATTCGAACATAAATTTCAAAAGTTCGAACTAAAATCTTAAACTATAATATTTATATAAAAACTGATACAATTACAAATTAATGCAATAACTGATCAAATATACACCAAGGTAATATTGTTTATTATAAAGAATTACATAACTTTATTTTAAAATCTCGCGGCGGTGGCGTAGTGGGTAGAGTGTGTGGCTCATACGCCAAAGAACCCAGATTCGAATCCCCATCTGACACAGAAAGTTTTATCAATTGAATTAATTTTTCTGTTCGGCCGTCACCTCTCTGCAGACAATGGCAAACCTCAGAGAGTAAAAACTGCCATGAAAAGCTTCTTGAGAACATTAGCCGTTCGGAGTCGGCATAAAACTTGTGGGTCCAGTTCTCGATCATTTGTGTTCAAACATTTCATAACACACACAACACAATTGATCACACACACTAATATGGCCATTTCGTTTTTTTTTTTTTTTTTTTTTTAAATCGGCGATTTGTATATGATTTCGATTTATCTACAGTTGCATTTGTTCATCATTTTTGCTTAAGAGATTATTTCTTCAAGAAATATGTATATTATTGCTTTCGAAAAAATTGCTCTGCTTGCCTTGAATTCTTTTATTCATTTGGTTTGCTCACCTTCACTGAACTCTAGGCTATAATTGCTCGGCTCTAGACTATAGCTGCTCGGCTCGTTGTACCAGAATTGATCGATCATTTGTCTAGCTACCAAATATAAACGGCTGTGTGTTACATTTTGGCCCCAATTCTGGGATATATCAAAGAATTTGCTATAGCATTCCATGCATAAGACGACGTCGACTTAAATAAAACTTTATATTTGTTTGTTTTTTTTTTTATTTCATTTTATGAATTAATTTGATTTGTTTTTTTTTTTTTTTTAATCGCTGATTTTGGATTTGCTTATGCAAGCAGAATCACCTCCAGCGCTAATTAGCGCAAAAAAAAAATAAATGCAAAAACATACAAAACAGCGAAGGTAACACTTGTGTGTGAAAAAAAATGGTAACGCATGGATATTTGACACCTTCTGGAAGGTGGGCACAAAAACAACTGCTAGCTGGATTGAAAAAATATTTTTGCATTATTTTTGTGAACATATTCAGGGGAAGAATAAGTGGATTGATTAATAAAAAAAAAATGAATGCAAGCACATAAATAGCGGAAATGCTGTTAGCTTGATTTTTTTAAAGCAACTTTTTAAAGCTTAATAAAACTTTCCAAATAAACTTTGTTTTTTTTTTCTGGTCAGTTTTTGGAACTTGAATAAATTTATGAATAAACAATGATTGTTGATTGAGTTTAACGTTTGACTATGAAAGTTTTTGGCTGTTAAATTAGTGAAGTTATGATTTTGAAGATATCAGCGTAGATCACAAGAAAAATCAAACGAAAAACTATTCTTTTGTCAAGACAGCAAAAAATCTGACATTTTTAAATAAGCCTTAATGATCACTTCAGAAAACCGTTTGTTTTTTATTGGGCTTAGGTAAATTTTTTAAGCGTTTTCGAACTATTTGTTAGCTTTGCTCACTAAAAACTTGATCAGCTTGATCACTTTACAATCACTTCATAAACACAAGTTAGTAGTTCTGTACATGTATAAATAATTCTGTTTTTCATTTCATGTTATTGTTATGCAAAGTCCAAATTTCAGCTGATTTAATCGCGTTGCATCTTTGTCTTTATAACTTGTAATAATCTGGCATGTAATAGTTCTGTTTCTGTGTTCTTCTCATTGAGTTTATTTTGAATGTAGTCATATCATTTATTTGATTTATACAATTTTTTGCTATATATTGAGCTAGTTCACTTTAAAAATACATTATCACTTTTTACTTCATTTTAAATTAATACACAACTAATTTTACTCAAACCACATAGCTCAAGATTATAAAAAATTCTAAAAAAATACATAATTTCACTTATAAAAGCAGTAAAATTATATTTTGAACAACCCTCAACACGATCGTTTTGTCAAATATGCTACAAATATCACGAGTTAGAAGCGCTCGACCGTCCAACGCGCCACAACTACGACTAATTATTTAGCAGGATGTACAGGATTACTGAAAGCAAGCGATATAATATAAAAAAATTGAACAAGGACAGCTATAGCATGATCTTCAATGATGTTGAAATCCAATCAATAGAACACTTAAATATGTTAGTGAAGAGCACCTGCATGAAGCAAAATGTGGAATATCCAAAATAATCATTCGGAGCAGGTACTCAGAATTGTTGAGAAAAGCACGTCACATCCTAAACGTAAGGATCATAAAGATAAAAAGGAAATGTTTTCCAGCACAGGTAGTTTGAAGAGCAAAATCATTTGATCGAGGTGTTCATTCGTACTTCCGGGAATGTGGCAGTTGGTGGCAAGCAAGTTTTTTTCAATGATAAAGATACTGACTGATCTTGATTGAAGTATGTACTAGAGTATTAGTGCTGATCTTGAGTATCTTACTCGAATATTGAAGTATTGATTTTGAAGTACTAATAGCCAGTGCTACCTGTAGCGATCAAGATAAGATCGCTTTTGGATGTAATATTTGAACAGTGCTTTTCAGCAAATAAAATTGAGAGAAATTAATTTAGCGATGTATAGAAAGATAAGAGCTGAAGCAGCAATTAATAGAAATGCTACTAAAGAACTTTCAAGAGTAACAGAAATAAAAAGAGAATTTAAAGAGAAATTTTTAAAGTATGATTTTAAAATGCAGTATTTTTGAGGAATATATTGCAAAAAGAAAAAAAAAAAATTATGCCAAAAGATTGTACCTACAAAAATTGGGTCTTAAATTAAAGTGACGCGCAAGATTACAAATAAAAAACTAATTATTACAATTAAACTGTACAAATTACAGACCGCCGTTTCACCAAAGTTCTCCAAACTTTTATAATCTTCAAACACAAACAATTTAAGCTTTTTAAAAAGCTTGGAGCAAAGAGATAAGTTTTGATCTATGTGAAAAGCTCTGTACCTATTCAAGTGACGTGCAGTGTATCTTATTACATAAACATGCTTCATATATATTAAAGACTTGAATAGTTTATTTCAGTGTCACTCTGAAAAATTGACTTAAAAAGTAACTTACTAATCGTAGTTTACCCTTTAGTCACACACTCCAACTGAGTTACCTTAAATTACGAGTCCGAAGTCTTGATTTTTTGCAGTGCGAATTCACACTAGTGTATCATTTAAGGGTTTATAACAGTGTAACAGGCACTAGGAAAGTTCTTTTCAAAAGATTCAGAAGCATTGGCAATCATAAATTTATCATAAATTCATCATAAAGCAATCATAAATTTATGCAAAAATTTTAAGAAACACTAAAGTAATAGTTTAAAAATGCATAAAAAATTGTTTTGAAAAGGTTGAAAATACCAGAACAAAGTTTGGCAAGCAATAAAAAAATTTTACTCAAACGTTTTTACAGGCGCAGGGGTAGTAGTTAAAGAAGCTTTAGCAAATCAAATAAGAAAGTTAGACATTTACAGGAATTACAGTTCTACAGGCACTAGGGGAGTAATGCAAAACATTTAAGATGCACTGGAATAATATTTAAAAGGCATGGCAAAGTCTGACGAAATAGTTGAAGTGGCACTTTTATAGCAATTTAACGTATGGGAAGCAGTCAATTAATCTGTTTATTTTATTTAATTTAATTTAATTTATTTTAACTTAATTTAATTTCATTTTTAATTTAAGTTAATTAATCTGAAGCAGGTTGAAAATGTATGATTTGTTTAAAAAATTGTTTAAAAAGCTTAAGAAGCATAGAATTTACAGTTTGCCTTTCATTAAAGAATCGTTGTAAAGAGTAAACTCTAAAATGTTATTTTGAAAAAAACAGAAGTAAAACATTCTTAGAATGTTTGGAAAGCACTGAAAAAACAGTTTGAAAAGCTATGCACAATTTACTCAAACGTTTTAGAAGCGCTGAACCCAGGTTACAATTTCACCTAAATAAGTCCTGAGAAAATGAATTTATGAAGGGACAAGAATTTAAACTTTCTTGAAAATTGCTTGAAATAAATTTTTTTGCAAGGTATGGAAGAAAAAAATATGTAGGAAACTAATATTTTTAAGAACTTATATAATGTTTTATATATGATTTATATAAGCACATGGAAAAAGTTTTACACAAGACTTTAATTCAAGGCTTATTCTGGAACTCGTAAAGAGTAAAGAAAAGAATCAGATTTAATTAAGTAGGTATTTATATTTCCGCAAGTCCATCCTTGAGTAAAACTTTATAAAAGCCGCAACTGAAATCATTTCATATAAACACTTCATTTGCCAAAGAAAAATTGTTTCGGTAGTCATGCTGGCGAAGCAAACAGGTAAAGAGATAGGAAACTTTATGTTTTTCAAGGTTATTCAGTCGGTTGGATGTCCTATCTTGTTGGTGAGTTTTTCGTGGTTAATACTTTTTACACATTTATGGTGAGTTTTAATGTCTCATGTTTGAGGGCAGTTTCTGTGGTTTTTGTATTGAACATTTTGTGTTAGTATTGACTTCCATTTGACACAATCATTACATAAGGCTAACCCTTTCGCACAGCCCAAAATCGAAGTTTTCTATCTCTTTATCTCTGGTTCGACGTTGGACGCAGACAAGCTTTTTTATTTTATTATTATTTTTATTATTAAAATAAAAAATGTGTGATGACAAGTTTTTCTTTATGATACAGTTTTACTTGAGTAAAATTCTTCTTAAGTACTTCCAGAAAAGGCATCCTTGAACAAAGCTTTATATAAGAAATTATACAAGAAGAATCTTCAAGCTAGTTGAATAAGACTTAGGAAATCAACCAAAAAAGTTTAAGAATCACAGGAATTACAGATTTAGAAGCACTGGGAAATAGTCTTAAAAATAGAGAAGCACTGCAATAGCAGTATGACTGGCATTGATGATTAGACTCAAAAAGTTTGATATACTCTAAAGGGATAGCAAACTGAAAGTCTTAGTTTGCAAAGAATTGAAGAAGCTGTTTGGAAAACAATAACGATGTTGCTCTATCATTTTTAAAACCACTGGAGTAACAATTAAACAAACTTTAAAAAATTATATAAGAAAGTTAATGAATGTAGATATATTGAGGAGAAGACTCAAAAAATTTGATATATTATGAAGGGATAATTTTTAAAGATCTCGTTTGAAAAGAACTAGAAAAGCGATTTGGAAAGCAGCTTTAAAATGATTGGAGTAACAATAAAAGATCCATATTAGGAAATAAATGAATCACATATTATACAATACAATTTACAAGCACTGGAAATGAACACAAAACTTTTGAGAATCACTGTAATAATAATTTTTAAGTATAATAAAGTTTACCTAAATAGTTTGATATAGACGTTATTTAGCAATAACGATATTACTCAGACAGTTTTAGAACAATTGGAGTGACAATAATAGAAGCTTAAGAAAAACATATTAGAAAATTACTAAATTACATATTATAAAATACAATTTACAAGCACTGGGAATGAACAGAAAGCTTTTGAGAAGCAATGCAATAATTTTTAAGCATAATCAAGTCTACCTAAATAGTTTTAAAGACATAATTCAGACAATTTTAGAACAATTGGAGTAGCATTTAAAGAAGCTTAAGAAAATCTTTTCAGAAACTTAATCACATATATAACAGTTTCATAAGCACTGCAAATAAATTTTAAAGCATAATAAAGTCCACCCTAACAGTTAAAGGAGCACTATAATAACAGTTAAATATTTCAGAAGCACTATATTAATATTTTAATTTTTTTTTTTTAACTACGCTGCAGGTTTAAAATGTTGTATTTATATGCAGTTCGAGGTATATTTAATGCCGCTTGTAGTGAAAATTTAAACAAATTTTAGCTTTTTTTATTGAAAATTATTTAATGTTGAAACTTTTTGTTTATTCTTCAATCAAGAAAGAAAGTTTCCGTAAACAATACGTAATTCTTAATAAACTAAGGAAAGTTTTTAATAAACAAAAGGTTTAAATTTTCCCTCGAAATCTCAAAAGAAAATGTTATTGAATATTGAACATGTATATTAATGAATGTGAATTGAAGCGTATTTCGTTAATTCTTTTAAACAATTTTTTATACAATTTTCATTACAATAAAAATTAAAACAAAACATAATATAAGATAAGCTATTACGAATTACGGTCTGCTTATTTGGAATGAAAAAACACACAAAAGAAAAACAAAATAAATCACAAAAATAACACAAAAAAAAAAAAGAAACAAAAGAACAAAATTCTTACACAAAATAAAAAAAATTAAATATCAAGGTCAGCTGGTTTGAATAACTTTCAAATGGTATCATATATCAAAGCTTTTAAAAAGGCATTTAATGGCTTGCATACTTCAACTCATTGGATTATTTTCTGTAGTTTTTTTTATAAACAAAATTCACTTTTTTTTGTTATTTCTGATTTTAACATTTTTATTGTTTAAACAGCTCTCATTTTGAATAGAGAACAAAAACTTTATAGTTTTGACTTTATTCTTTTTATTTTTTTTTTTTTTTTATTATAACCCATTTTTTTAAATAACAAAAAAAATTGCTATTTTTTAATAATTACTCTATTTACTATAGTAATCAGCACTTCAAATGCCTTCTTTTAAAAACGTTCTAAATGCTCTTTTAGTGCTTTTTTTCTACTTTTTTACTTTGTTTCTTGCTATTGTACTCCAATTAATTGACCTCAATGTTAAAATTTAACCTCAAAGAATTATAACCTGAACTTGCATGTCTGCATCTTTAGACAGCAAAAATATTCTTCAATAAATATTGTTTTTTTTTTCTCATTTTCTTGTTTCTTCCTTGTTGTCAGCGTCCATCATATCTTGAACAGACTTCCAAAGGGAACATGAACCATCATACAACGCATAATCAATTGAAATTTGTGGGTATGTTTTTTTGTTATTGTTGTTGTTTTTGCTTTCATATCAGGAAGTAGTATAGAGAAAGACCAGAACGTTGAATGAACAGATGTTTTAAGCTACACCCAAATAATTTTATTCGTACTGAAATGCTTAAAAATTGCTGGAATTTTTAATGTGGGTGAACGAAAAACATCTTTAAAAGATAGTTAGTCTTGAATTTAAACAAGTGTTTACTTATTTTAAGATGCTATAAAAAGGTATAATCCACCGTAGCAGAGAAAAAAAAAATATTCAAAAATTCCTGCTGTCAAATAAAGAAAATTAATCTATACATGGTGCGCTTGGTTGACTTCTATTGCTCAACAAAACCGGCAACGAACATCAAACCAGGCTGGGTCAGTAAAGCACAACAACAATAAAAATAAACTCATTATCGAGTGCGGGGCGGGGGGAGAGGGGGGGGGAAATCGGAAAAGGTTCAACCTATAAAATTGTAAGTAAAAAGTGGTAGTTAAAAAAGAAATAAAACGGAATTTCATAAAAACATCAGGTTATCAATTTTTCAATACACTAGCAACATGTTAGAAATACATAAAAGTATAACTTGTGATCTTCCCAAGAAGTTGACTGCTTTTAAGTTTATTCTCACCAATTCAAAGAAATCCACACTTTCTGTCTTTTTCTCAAAATAGAATCAATGATGTACATATTAAAGTGTAGGAGGGAGTTTTTCCTAAATCATCTTTAATTAAATTCAGTTTTGGAATTTTGTGTTCTGAGACCGTTGTTGGACCAGAAAAAAAGTGTGGGTTCATCCAGGTTTTGTTTTTTTTTTTTTTTTTTTTGTGCATAATTAATAAATTTAAATTTGTTCTACGTTACAAAGCGTGACTTTGTTGTTGTTATTTCTAATCTTCTCATCTACACTATTGTAAAATTCATTTATGTAGAGTTTTTTTTAGTGTTCTTTTTGAAAAAATATTTTTTATTTTGTTTTTTTTCTTAAGTGGTTGTTGTTGTCTTATTACTACTTTTGGAGCTAATTTATTCCTTATTAGCATTTTTCTTTTATGCATTTTCTTAGGCTTTTAGAAAATTTATTGTTCACTCACAAAAACTGTGTAAATTGAACAACTCGTAAATAAGGCAAATTTTCTAAAGATTTAGCAATATCTATAAAATGCTTTGTGTAGTAAACAGCACAATCTAACTGGTAGAGCTTTAATAAATTTCTTAAAATTTCATATTTTGTCAAAAAGAAACATTTTTCTACTTCAACATTCAACATTCATTGAGCTGTAACTTGTTTACAGACTTTAAATCCGGAACTCAGTTTTACACATTTTACGTAGGCTTATGTTGCACCCACTCTTCGTGTAAAAATGCGCACTTAGAATATTTCTCATCACGATTTAAGATTTTACACGGTTAAGTGAAGTCCCAAAATGGTGTTTTTTAACATGTCCGGACCAGGGCAGGCAAAAATATGCATGAAAAAAATTGATTTTATGCGCTTAAAAGAGCTCGATAAATAAACAAAATAAATATGCTCTTAAATATGCTAAATCAATAAAAAGCTTAACTTAAATTTTTATCTTTGTATTAATAATATCGTTTGTACAGTATAAAATTATATACTTTTTGAATTATAAATTAAAAATGTCGTTTTCATTAAAAACCGTTGAATAATTGGAAAAGCTCCTTTTCACATCTATAGAAATACTTGGGCAATATTTGAACAAATCTAATTCTGTTGGGAAGCACTTCTCTACATCTTCACTCGTAGTTGTGGAGCCACAAAGTTTTTAATATATATTTTATATTGTTATATACCCAGGATTTTTAGCCAAAACGTTCCGCTGCAGATAAACACTTCCCATTAGTTCCGTTCTTAAGGAAATCGTAAGAGAATCATGCGTGATTTTTTCGATTCATGTACGAAACATGCTGATTCGGCATGTTAAAATACCTTATTTTATTCGGTTATTCGGCAAAAATAACCCCGAAATATAAGCAAAAATTAAGCTTTATAGGTAAGTCATGAACGAACACAAGACAGAAAGTTGAAGAATTTTCGAAAAATTTTTTAATAAACGAAAACAAGACAGAAAATTGAAGAATTTTCGACAAATTTTTAATAAACGAAAAAAAGCAGACGCGTTAAAGAATATTCTGAAAGCCTGGCTTATGCAGCAAATTTCTTAAAGAAATTACCAAAGATCGATTCATTCATGATGCCCGAGACTACTGGGTTTGTCTGTTATATGCCACTCACAGTATTCACAAAACAATATAGAATTGTCGCAGCGCAAGACTTTAGAAAACTGAGTTACCATTTGAGATTATTTTTCTTTTGACATTTTAACCACCAAAAATAAAAGAAAGCTTATAAAAAAAATTGTTTTCCGTTAAATGTACAATAATGTTGCCATATATGAAAAAATGTGCACAAATGTCAAATATATGCATAACCCACCAAAATTGCCAGATATATGCAAAATAAGCATTTCCAAGCATTTGTCTAGAATTGGCAGCCCTGGTCATGACACACATACGAGTATCTGTACTTCTATTTCTATAATCGATATCTATAATCTATAATCTATAATCTGTAATCAATATCTATAATCTACTATTATATAAAATTGAAGTGCACATTTTTAATTCCAAGTGAACTCCAGAAATACCGGGTTGGCTTTTATAAAATACGTTTTAAAATGTCGTATTTGTGCTACAGCACAGCATAGGGGTACTTTTATTTCGAAATTTTAATAATAAGAATGTTTAATTAAAGTGTAGAGATTTTTAAGAAATCATCTCGATGCCACAAATTGCTTTTGATGGTTTTCTTTTCACGCGTTTATGTTGCGAGAATTTCTGCTTAGCTAGCACAGCACAACATAAAAAACAAATAAGCCTAGCGCAAGGCGAATAGAGAGATACATATATCATAGTTAAATGACATGCATTGCCTTAAGGGCTGATGTCATACGGTGGTTATTTGAACGCCATTCAAAAGTTTTTGTTGTTGCTTTCAATAGAAACTGCAAAAAAAAAAAAACAGTGAGAGCGGATAAACATATTGTAGAGTGATCAAAATTTGTTCATTTCTGAACGGAAAGCGATTGACTGAACATCTTAAGCGTGTTTTGAATTTATTTTTATGAAGTTTTTGCGCTTTATCTTTCTCCACACTCATTCAAAGAGTAACAAAAACGTGTTAACGCTCTTTATTGATAAAAAGACGTCCGTGGCGAAGCCGCTGACCACTGTGGCCTGCTAATCTATACATAAATGGGCGCAGGCAATTCAGTTCAGTACCATTTTCTCCTGTGTTTCTCCACCAATTTTGAAGATTTTTTTTTTTTAAAGAATCAGAGTAGTTACAAGCACCGACGAATTTTTAAAGAAAAATGCTAGCTGGAATACCGGCGTGGCTCGGAAGTGGTATGGCACTCAGGGTGTTTCTCAACCGATTTTAATGATTTTTTTTTTAAATGAATCAAAGTAGAAAGAAGGAGTGGTATGGTGAAAAAAATCGAATTTTGACCACTGACGTACTCTAATGACAGCGTTTGATAAAATTGTCCACTGTAGATTTTGAAATAACCTTATTCAGATAAAGTAAAAACTCGAACGTAGTTACATTTGAAATAAATGTCAGAAATTGCAGTTGAATTTTCGTGCTTTTAAACGTTATAGTTTCTTTAAAAATGGCAAATGAATTAGAACAGCGAACAAATATTATACAACTTTTCCAAGAAAATCCACACTGGACTTTTAAAAAAATTGCTAAAGAAGTTAAAAGTAACCCAAAAACTGTTTCAAAAGTTATAAAAAAGCTTAAGGAGGAGGTGACCATCTCCCGAATAAAAGAAATCTGGTCGAATAAAAGGAATAACAAATTAATAAAGAAATGGCATGCAAAGTCGTTGCTATATGTAAGAAGAACCCTAACATTTCGGACAGAAAAGTCGCAGGGAAAGGAAATTGCTCTGAGTTTTTTGTTTGCAAGGCAAAAAAGGAAGCTGTACTTAAAACATTTCAGGTTCAAAAAGTTCCAGACATGAATGCAAAAAAGAACATCGAGGCGAAACAACGAGCAAGCTTACTGAAGACAAATTTTTTTTGGAAAATTCAACTGCTATGTCATAGATGAAGAAACACACGTTTAAGCCGATTTTTTCACAACTACCTGACCAGGAGTTTTATACCACAGACTTACCGGGCAATATCGAAGAAAAATTTAAAGCCAAGAAGCAGTCGAAACTTCCACAAAAATATCTTCTTTGGCAAGCTATTTGCAGTTGCGGTGAAAGAAGCAAATATCTTGTAACAAAAGGAACCATAAATACGGAAATTTATATTAAAGAATGCTTGCAAAAAATGTTGCTGCTCTTCTTAAGGAAACATAAAGTTTCAACATTCATTTGGTCAGTTCTAGCCTCTTGCCATTAAAACAAAGCGGCTCTAGAGTGGTACTTCCAAAATAATATGATTTTTGTGCCTCGAGTGGCCATCCCACCAAATCGGTCAATCGAAAAGTACTGGGCTTTGGTCAAAAAGGAAATAAAGGCAACAAAGAAAGTTGCCAGCGACATCAAAGATTTTAGCAGGAAGTTGTCTGCAGCAATCCAGAAGGAAAATGAGGCAACAATAAAATTGATGATGGAAGGGATACGAGAAAAAATTAAATAATTTATTAATGATAAATAATATAAAAAAAAACTAAATAAACAGTATGAATTTAAATAAAAATACCTTTGCAAAAAAAGTTTTATGTTTTTAATCGGACTATTGGTTTGGCAGATATTTTAAATTTTATGGTCGACAATTTTATCGAACGCAGTCCTTAGTAGAATATAAACAGCTTAGTGGATCACAGCAATCACACAAGACTATTGATGACTTGATGTAGCGGCCAACGAAACAGTCTGTCTAGTCTGCTGTGTGATTACTACTCTATACAGGGAATTGTTGTTGTTGTTTGTTGTTTTCTTCAGAAAGCAATATAGACCTTAAGCTCGTAAATGTAATTCTTAATAACTTCCCACACAGCCTTGATTTTCTCCAATAGTTCGTTAAAACTGGAAATATTTTGAGCTTTTATTACCTTTTTTGACGTCTTCCCATAAGTGCTTTATATGATTTTAATCTGCACTTGAGTTCTCTTATTATCAAAGTAATTTTTGTCAATTTTGGCGTTGGCGTTTCGGATCATTATCTTGTTCAAATTTTCTTCCACCTATGGCAACATAACATCACATAATATTTCGACATATATTTTAGTTCAATTGAATTAATTTTTCTGTTCAGCCATCACCTCTCTGCAGACAATGGCAAACCTCAGAGAGTAAAAAACTGCCATGAAAAGCTTCTTGAGAACACAAGCTGTTCGGAGTCGGCATAAGACTGGTAGGTCCAGTTCTCGATCATTTGTTTTCAAACATTTCACAACACACACAACACAATTGATCATAAGAAGCTCGGTCAAAGTCCTTTCGAGGGCTGAAATGGCTATTTTCGTTCGTTCGCATTTCTTTGGTTAAAAGACCATCAATGCGATGCATCGGATTAACTCCGCTCCAGTAAAAGCCACACAATTATTAACGACCGTGCTTTACAACGGGTGAAACGTATTTCTAATCAAGTTCAGCCTTTTTTGGGGCGGCTTACGTATTTCCCTCTGTCAGATTAAATGCGATTTACTTTAGTTTCATCACTACGGGCTACGAATTTTTATGGACCTTCTGTTCAATTCGCATGAGCTTTCGCAAGCTTCACGCGCCGTTTTGTTTGCTTTGACGTAACCAATGGTTTGTTGCGTGCTATTCTTTCGTGAAGGCCAGCTTCGACTAAGCGCCGTGCAAGAGTACGTTTTGATATGGAAACACTGTACTGTTCTTTTCCTGCGGTCTTCTCTTGAAATATACTTGATTTTTTTTAACAATAAAGGCTGTGGTTTTTCATGGGCGTTTTTTTCGTGGAACGTTATGTGAGACCCATAATTTCGGAAATGCTGAATAGCATTGAAAACCATCTTTTTGTAACATTTCATTTGATTTGGAATGTTCTGGTACGATAGTGCTGACACTTGGAGCTCACAAAAAAGGTTTTCTTATGCTTGGAGTACAATTTTTGGCCTTTCCCATTCTTACTAAAAAAAAAATTGTTTTATTTGGACTCAAATCACTACTGGATTTATTATTTACTGTTTTTTAAAAGTAAACTTTTAACAAACTTTGCTAATTTTATGACTAACCACTGAATTTGTTTCTAATTAGTTGGCGCACTTAAACAGCACATCAACATAACAAAAATAATTTAGAGATAGAAATTAGAAGTTGAGGGAAACAAAAGTGATTTATAATAACGGATCATTATTTGCATAAACAGGAAAAAATAAGTTTTTAAGCGAAAAATATTAACGGTATATGAAACACAAATAGCTCAGTAAAGATAATATAATGAATGCGGAAGCATTCCTAATTACATGATACAATGTATGATATGTCTACATGTCTACTTGAATTCAGGACATTGATATTAAAATTTTTTCGAATTGGTATTCGAAAATTTTAATGTGGTGATAAAAATGCCCCTAGTTATTCCGGAAAAGCATAAAATGTATCTCAGTACGAAAAACTCCAACATAAAGTAAAAATGTGCTTCAAACAGCACATTTGCCCTTTCTCACACAAGCACATTTTTATACTCACAGAATTCCGTTGAACTCAAATAAAGCATAAAAAGACAATAAATCGATTATAAATTCCATTTCGTATGTAAGCAATGTCAACGCTTAACAAACTCCAACAATTAATGTTAATTTTTTCCAAGGAAACCCATTTCGAAAAATACACGCATAAGAAAAATATTTTCAATGCTTTTATGTTTTCATTCAATTGGAAAAACGTAAAGATATACAGTATAGATAAACAAAGAGATTGATTACCAGGAACTGGTAAAAAAAAAAAATAACAAAGAGATAACAAAAGCGAGATAAGCAGCAGATATTCAAGACAAAAGCAAAAATATAAAACCAAAAGCAACAAACATGCTTTTGTTGGGTGCAAAAAGAAGACTCAAGTTCAACTCATGGTTATTCTTGTAATAGACAAACAAAAAACATTTTATGCATGATAACATAAAGCATTGCGAAACCAAACAAAAGACACATTTAAGGGAAGCATATTTTAATGAAAGGCTAAGGGGGAAAAATAGGGGTAGCATTTTAAAGAAAACGTGACAAAATTTCATCAATGTGCCTAAAAGGCAAAGAAAAACAAATTTGCAAAAGGTAAAAAATGTAAAAACAAAATAACATCAACACTTTAAGTAAAAATCTTTAAGCAAATCTTAAATCTTATACAAAGATTTACTTAAGATTAACTTATAAGATATATATATATATTTATTAATATCTTATATACAAACAAAGATATTCAATAAAAATTTTGTGTTTTTTTAAAATTATTTGTTAGAAAACTGCGTCTATTTTTATTTCAAAAACTAAAATCTTAAGATACTTAGATATAGCTAGCAAGTTTTTATGGTATCTACGGTATTTTATTTATACATTCTTTATCTTACGTATGCACATTTAAAAAGATGCACACTTGAGCATTACAATTTTTTCTTTTCTCAACTCTTCTTTGTGTTACTTCTGCCTTTGTCTGCTGCTAAGCCAACAAAAACTGCATCTCTGGTCTTGCAGGTTTTCCCCCTGCAATATTTTGCAGTTTCATATGAAATATGAGCTTTTTTCTCAACACTCAAAGGGGCTCAACCAGCAAAAAGCCGGA
Organism: Coremacera marginata; assembly: GCA_914767935.1. Lineage (NCBI taxonomy): Eukaryota > Metazoa > Arthropoda > Insecta > Diptera > Sciomyzidae > Coremacera > Coremacera marginata. The sequence goes on from OU612046.1 coordinate 161,817,679, forward strand.
AATATTGCAAATGACGAAATGCAATACTTACTGTTGAAGAAAATCATTTTTCTATTTAAAGATAAATGTATCTTTGGTTTACTGATGAATATGTGGTTTGTTTACTGTCAATAAAAATATGCACAAACACACCCATTTCACTTAAAAACAACGTATTTGCCAGATAAAAAAAAATAGAGAGAAAATGAAATGAATTTAAAACCATTAAATAAAAGAAAAGAAAAAACTTAAATGCAGAAATATATCAAAATATGGGTCAGTCATTTTATCACTATTGTGATATGCATGCATGTGACGCTGTCTAGCTTCCTGATGTAGCTATGAGCAGACAGACTTGCGTTGACAATAAACACTATGTAAGAATATAATCTCCTTTTTTTAAATAAGCGAAACCAGTTATATCAGAATTAAAAATTGTGCAAAAACTCAATTGATGTTGATTTGCCTAAACACAAAAGTTCTTCATTGTATACTTTTTCCATAGAATTTCCCAATATTTGTGTAGCGGCCAATGTGCTACTGAAGCACATTTAATGTGCCACAGAAGCACATTTACCATGCTACCGATGTATATTTAATATGCTACCGAAGCACATTTAATATGCTACCGAAGTATATTTAATATGCTACCGTAGCACATTTAATGTGCCACTGAAGCACATGTAACAGGCTACCGAAGCACATTTAATATGCTACCGAAGCACATACAAAACCAATGACCATTTAATGTGCAAACGAAGCACATTTAATGTGCTACCAAAGATCATTAACGTGCTAACGAAGCACATTTAACAGCCTTTTCCGATAGTATCGCTTAGGTTGTGTATTGCACTGACAGTGGATTTGCCAGATTCAGATAGGCAAACTGAAACCTGTTTCAAGGGATGTGTTTTAGGAACTAGCCTCCCAGTATTTTCAGTACTAGTATTTTTTTCCATTGTCTTTAAAAAGAAGGAGGTTAGACTGATTGGTATAAAAACAACCTTAACCTAAGTTCATTCATGAGGAATGGCCCGTTCTTAGTTTAATTGTTTTTTTATTGCTGTAAGTTAATAAATAAATACCTTTAAACTTCATGAGACAATACATAAGTACACCTCAAAATAAAAAAAAAACAAAGACTAAAGTTCCTTGGTGTTTTCTATTAACATAGTAACTTTTAATAGAAGCAACCATACATATGCGAGTATTTTGATCATCACTTCATATTAAAGTACATTATGTTAATTTTGAAAAAAAAAAACCATTGAACGAAATCAATTTTAAATAGCGAAAAATATGCAAAATTGTTATTGTGGATATTTCATGCCTTTGAAAGACATGTAAAACTTAAGAAAACCAAAAAACAAAATACGTTATGAACGCTACTCAATTTTAGTTATAAGCCATTAAAATAAATTGCTGCCATCAATTAACTACACCTATGTTCATCGTCAACGCTTTTCCGCTACATTATGACAGCGGTTTTTCTTATTTTATTTAATTTTTTTTTTATGACACGCTTGCATGCAATGAAAACTAGTATAAGTGCAAAAAACAACAGTTGTTGAACATTTAAAATTCCATTTGGCAAAATGTAACAGCAAATCTAGTAAGAAAAACATGGTGAGAAAGTGAGACACATGCCAAACGTATGAGCTGAATGCATTTATACACGATGTCAAGAGCTGTTATGTGAGTTTCTTTTTGTCACACTGAGTAGCTACTTACACGCACACACTACTAAGTAGAGCGAGCTTGATGTGTATTGTTCTTGTCAGCGTCGTTGAGCTCAATTTAAGCACAAAATTGTCAGAGCTAACAAGCTACTCTTATAAAATATTTTATACTAACTTAAGTCATGTATGTATTCAAGCTGAGCAAATCCCGGCCGAAGGCAAAAATGTTTTGCATAGAAAATTGAGTTGTTTTTGTTAGCTGTGAATATTCTTTTATGCTACAATGATTTGAAAAACTACCTAATGTCACTTATAAAAGATGTGCACGCATGTTAAAACAATGGCTTGCTTGAAACTTTGATAAATTCACTGACGATCTTGACTTTGACATGGTTTCGAAGATGTCACTAAATAATTTCAGAGAGACTGTCAGTGTAAGAGGTCGAAAGTGTGAAACAATGTTATAAGGAAAGTGTGCTGCATGTAGCACATTTCAACTGAAATGTTTCGTAAGTTTTAACCCTAGAGAGGTAATCTACGTTGATTCGACGTAGACTGTTTGCATATTTTCTCATGTCTCTCTCTTCTTAATGCTTTGTCTTTTCACACAGTTTTAGTCGTTGATGTCGTTCTCTTGCATGTGTACAGGGTTGTCCATATTCGAAGCGCCCATCTGGCAACACTGTAACTTTCCGCAGTGATGCCAAATCGACTAATGATATACCGCGTTTGAAGCGTCATTCCAAACAAATGTTTACAATGGAACAGTACACGCCACGCGAACGCTCTAAAATTCTCTCTACAAACTCAACGTGCTTTCAAAAAAATAAATAAAGTGAAAAGTGCGCCTTCCAGATTTAACGCCTCCAGACTTCTTTTTGTGGGGTTATTTGAAATCAAAGGTTTACGTCAACAAGCCAAAGACCCTAGAAGAGCTGAAACCAACATCCGTCAAGAAATAACCGCCATTCCCATCGAAATGTTGAAGAAAACCATGGAAAATGCTGCAAAACGGGCACAATATGTCGTAGAGGCCAATGGCGACCATTTACGAGATATCATATTCAAGAAATGATGTAAGCAAATCTACTTGAATCCAATTAAATGATATTCATGACGAACAGACAAAAAATTGTGGTACCTTTGATTTATTTAAAAATAAAATGGGCGCTTCGAATATTGCCAACCCTGTACACTTTTGCTTGGTTTGGCATAGAGTAAATATTTTGGCGTACAATTATGTCTCACTACCATGAAAAGGTACTGCCATTGGAAGTGTTCAAGGGAGATACATGGTTTCCTAGGTCCACTCGCGCAACTTTTCAAGCCCATCCCTTTACCATTGCCGCTTTGCACAATAGAACATCGCATTACCGAGATAATTCGTTCTTCAGTAGCTCAGTAAAATTGTGGAACAATCGTGTTTCCCAGCAGTTTCAATCTGTGTTAATCTAAATCAAATCTTAACCGACACTACTCCATCTTTTCACCCTTAAACTAACTATCACCCGTTTTCCGTATCAACACAATGCTTTCGCATTTATAGGGGGCATCCCCTGAGGGTTGGTTAAGTCTAAAAAAAAAAAAAAAAACAGCGCAAATGTGCGTAAAATATGATTACCTCTCTAGGGTTAAAAAAAAATTGCTGTCTTATAAAATGTGCTGGTTTCCGAATTGGGAAGATTTCAGAGAGCTAGACTTGATAATAAACAGCGATGTGATTAGCATTTTTAATATCAGTAGCAGAAAGGTAGTAGGTATCCGAATTCGTGTGAACTAAAATGAAACCAAGCAGTAATATGAATCTTTCTAGAAATCAATGTGTAATTTTAGCAACAAATTCCTCTAAGGTGGGTTAGTTTCGCTCACAATCATTTAATTTTTATTGTGGCTTTAGAAAATATACATTTTTTTAGGCTTAAGAATGGTAAGAGCCAATAATTGTACTTCCGAATGCAGAAAAATAATACAAAATCTGTATAATGAATGTAAGACCCATAGGCAAACCGCTGAAGTAGTTGAACATTGCAGGGAAATGGTCGCAAATGATGTAAAACACAAATACACACCAGAAAATAAAGGAAAAATGTCTTAAATATCACCTCTTTTACGAAGGAGTCTAGTGCGTTATGTCAAAAAAAAAAAAGACTACCCTTTTGTAACATTTTCCGACGCAACAATACGAAAAATGCTGATTAAAACAGTTTGAAGTTAAGATCTTCCCGTAAAGTGCCACTACTTTCCAAGGCCAATATAAAAAAACGACTACAATTCACCAATGAGTGTGTTGAATGGCCAATGAGCAAGTAGAGAAGTATTCTCTGATTGAATGAGACCAAAGTAATTTTATTTTACTTCGATCGCATTAGTCGTGCCGTACGACGACCTCCCAATACCGAATTCATGTTCCAATATACAGTAATTTCCGGATATTAGAACTTAGCAAAATGCTCAAAATTCAAACTCTTTATCCGGGAAAGTCTTTTATGAAAATCCCGGTTAAAAGCAGTTTTGGGGCTTATACGAAAAACCCGTTTAATGAACCATTTTTGTCTTATATAAAAAATTCGTCCTAAGAAAAAACCGCTCTTATAGGAAACTGCATACACACCCTACTCGCATTAATAAAAAAAATTATGTTGTAATAACTTTTTAAAATAATATGTATTTATGTAAAAAAAAAAGAAATGATAATTAACATATATATAAATAAAAATAAATCATCACAAAGGTGCCAACTTTATATTTTATTTTATGCGGGGATTTTTGTATGAGTTTTTTCAAATGGTTCACAAATTTGCAACGTTATAAGCGGGGCGATTTTTTAAGCGGGAAATACTTTAAACGGGAATATTCCTATGTATTGCTTATGGAGATTTATCTTCACCTAATTTTGATAACTTATAAGAGGGGAAATCCATTAACCGGGGAGCTTATATCCAGAAATTACTGTACCATACCAAGCATAATGGTATTGGAGTATTTTCTACATACAATGGAATAGGTCCCCTATTTCGAACTAAGGGCAGGGTGGATGTGTTGAAATACGTAGATATCTATCCTCAAAAACACATTGACGCCATATGCCGAATGCAATTTGCCGCTTCGATGGGTGTTTCAACAAGATAACGACCCGAAAGATACATCGAAGCGGGAAAAATAAAGGTTTCAGAGCAATAAGGTTGAGGTTTTAAGTTGGCCCCCTCCATAGCCAGACTTAAACCCTGTAGAGAACTTGCGGCAACAGGTCAAAGTGACTCTTAGAGGCAAAAATCTAAAAAACAAGGATGACTTGTGGAGAATGGTAAAGACTGAATGAGATAATATTCCAGCCAAGAAATGCCAAAAACTATTGGATTCAATGCACAGGCATTTTTAAAAAGAAAGGTTGTACTGTACTAGATATATTGTTGTGAAATTTATAATAATTGTAATATATTGTTCTGATTGACTGATTTGATAAACACATTAATATCGTTTGGCTCTATTTCACTACACAAGCAAATTGAAGTATATTGATTTTTTTAAATTAGGAATGTTAGTAGCAAAAATACATAGATGTACTTTTTTTATTCGATGCATCGAAATCTACGTCGATGTTTTTTGATATATATAAAGGGCCCACATCGTTTTGCATAAGATTTTTCAGATATTATTTCATAAAAAAATATGTTAATTTCAACTTCATTACTATAACTAAGCTAATTATGTTTCTAACGGACTCTTGAATCAGGTCAAAAACTTTTTCGTCAAACCATGGGAATATTAAAAATTTGAATTTTTAAGTCATCAAATCTGTAGTGTTGGGGTAAAGAAGTAAATGTTATATTTAGGAAATGTTCAAAATTGCAATAACAAAATTTAAGTCCATCTCACAAATAGCAGGTTAATTACAATCAGATTTTATAGAAACTGATGGTTTCTAGAATATTTCTCGAGCATGTCTATCATGTGCATTTTGTCGTGATATTGAAATTTAATGGCAGTGAAATTTAGAAATTGTGAACATGTACCCCTTTTTCAAACAAGATCTGACTTGTACCCGTTTGATCACATTTTGACATTGTTGTGATAACTTTGTTGTGATGTACAGTGAAGGACAGTAACTACAATACGTCTCAGAGCCTATGTTTCCAAACTCTTGATGCGAAAGGGGTTGTGGTGGTTGTATATATGCACAGCCAAGGCTTTTTCACGCATTAGAGAGCATACGCCAGAATTGGGTTAATGTCTTTTACAAGAAAGTTATAATTTTGCAATCCTTCATCTCTATATCAGAGAAGGCGAATAAGGATTTTCCGCCTATGTTTCCAGACTTTTAATGCGAATGAAAGACCGATGCAAGTTGTAGATTACATATTAGCGTGGTTTATTATGCGTATATGAGAGCATAAGCCAGAACTATTCTAATGTTCTGAACTGGTGTGAACTAAAAGATAGTTCTTCACCAAAAAATAATTTAAAAAAACAGTTTGGTCTTATTGTATCGGGGATAATTTTTTGAGGTAATTAGAATCGATTTATGTTAGTCATTTCTATTGCAAAAGTCTGTAAAGTAGAGTAAGTAGAGAATTAAGCGAGATAGATGTCAAAATCAGCTGTTAATCGCGAATTTCTTTATGCTCACGTTTCGCAGTTGTTTTTAGGTTAAAACTGTTACAGGTTTTTTTGGAATTTTAAGACTTCTTTCACATTTTATAGTTTTTATAACACTTTTTTCATAATATTTTCACTCAAATTAGCACAAATTTAACACCCGCGACCGCACTTTTTGCAACTTGGAAACATAAAATATTTTCTTCATTTGCAATTACTACGAAATTCGTCGTTTTGACATATACATATCTTCCTTCTCATTATCCACTCTTCGTTGACGCGTGAGAGCACTCAGCGAAGCGGCCCTACCCTATCATTGTATCATGGTGTTGATATATCATTTCCGTTATGCAATGATATACACATACAATAAAGGTTTTTTGACTCTCATAAAAAAAGAGTGGAAAATGATTCCCATCTGTCAAAATTTTTGTAGATTAGCTTAGGGTTTCTTGCCAATATGAGTGGGAAAATACGCATCGAAACCCCACACTCATGAATTTTCAAACCACACTGAAAGCTCTGGCAGCTTACATGAAAGCCCTTTACTTACGCTGCCGCGAGTTGCCAAGCACTTACTTATACCCTTCTACCCAAACCGAACGCTCAAATTTCTCCGTCGTCTCTCTTTTCACTTCTTTTTTCTCAACAACGTCATAAAAAATAAATTTTTTCTCTTAACCCAAACATGGAAATCACCTAAATGAAGCTATCTATGAATATATATGGAAATCACAAAAAATTGACATTTACCTCTTTACCCAAACACCACAGAAATATTCTTCCTTAATATTAAGAATTTTTTAGAAAAACTTTTGATTATGTTTCCATTCTGTTTTCCATTTCATTTTTATAGTCTTTTTTGAGCAAATTACAATTCACGTTGTTTTCGCATCGTTTCTCAAAAAACCTCCAAGCTGTTATATGCAGCACAAACCTAGAAGCTGAGCAGCTCTGATAAAAAGGCTTTGGGAACCTTCGAGAGAAAGATAATTCGCAAGATCTACGAACAGATCTGCGTCAATGGCGAGTTCCGAATACGATGGAACGATGAGCTGTATTAGCTTGACGCCGATATCGACATGGTCAAGCGCATTAAAATCGAGCTACTTCGCTGGCAAGGTCATGAAGAAAATATTCGATTCGGTACCCAGCGGCAATCAATGCAGAAGAGGACGACCGCATCGCCGTTGGAAGGACTAAGTGGATGACAACCTGACGAAACTTAAAGCTTCCAACTGGCGTCAGAGATCGCATAATAGAAATGTTTGGAATTTTGTAGATGCTCATTTTATATTCTTAAGAATTTATCAAGTTTCACTCTATGTGAGTCACGCTTAAAAAAAAAACATGTGACTGCAGCAATGCTGCTTTTTATCCTATGAAACATTTTGCTTTTATTCTGAAAAACAAAACAGTGAAAGCTACCAGCTTTTTAATCAAAAATGACCTCAATTTTTGTATAAAAGCTAGCAAATAAAGCTATTCAACTTATTTAGAAAAGAAAAAGATTTGTTGAAAAGCAGTATTTTCAAAACATATTTTTAATTTACACTGTCTAAAAGAAGTCCAATTTGTTTAGACAGCAGCAGCAACAACAGTCAAAATGGGGCTGCTGCAGCATGAAAACCCATTAAAACGAGGGTGGAAGTAAATAAAAAAAAAAAACATAGAAATTGCAATTTATAGGCTGAATAAAACTTATATTTCTATGCTTACTTACGAAAACATGCTGCATAAAATAAAGAGATAAAATTCAATAAGATTTTAAGGATAAATTCTATGAAAGCGATATCCTACCCTCATAGCAAAATAACGTTATGCAGCTGTGTGTCTTTTTGTTTGTTTTTGACATGCAATCAAAATACAAGTCAGCCATAAATCAATGTTACTTCAATAATGCAGCCGCCACACAACAAGCTATTATATCTTTTTTTATATAAAAGAAAATTCTACCAAATTTTCGTTTTCATTTCTTTGTATGGAATTTAATTTGCCACACGAGATAAAACTAATTAAATTCTTTCGACTTGAAATGCAAGTCAAATGTCATTGAAAAGAAGAGTGTGTCAACAATGAACCTTAACTAAGTAGAGCTCGAATAGACTAAAACTAGCACAGCTCAGAGTTGAAAAAGGTTGAGGCGCCTAGCTGGCGACGCACTTAACATTAAATTAATGGCGTTTACTAGTTGGCATTAACCGCCTGACATGCTGCTGCGTGTTTTTAATGAGATTTTATCATATGTTACGGGTTATATAGATATGAAAATGTGCTGCATGCAGCACATTTCCAGAAAAATACAAAGGTTGATGAAGAAATTCCAGAAAAAAAAGAACTTTTGAATATAATTCAATACGTATGACTATTACATATACTATTGTATTAAGATGATAGCATTAAAAACTAGCATTTTTACCATTTTAAGTACAAAAAGTGTGGGAACAAAACATAGGCTTTTAGGACTATACTCGTACATGTCGACAGTTTCTAAGGGATCCTTTATAAAAATAACATTTATGTAATTAAAATTATTATAAAATATCACATCTAGAGGTCTTTCGGAATTTCCTTTTAGCCTTAATGGAGCTGCTCAAATTAAGTAATCAATTAAGTCTTGATAGGGCCTGATTATAGTTAGTTAGTTAGTTAGTTAGTTAAGTGAGGAGGGAGCAAGTCGCCTAGTTACTGCGGCCTAAAGGACCTATAGTAACAAACCTCTATAAGTTATAGTTCATCCTTAATCATTAAGTTCGTTAGGAACAGAGCGATGTCCTTGGGTGAACTATCCGCTATTAGATGCGGGTCTAGGTACAATACACCTAAGTAACGAAGTCGACACAAGATGAGCTCTTCTGTTTCTTCATCTTCATTACAAAATCTACATAGATCTTCCTGGACTATGCCCGTGGTTGATAAGTGTTTATTTACCTTACAATGTCCAGTTAGAAAACCTGTGATAAGTCTGATAGATCTTCCACTTAGAGTCAGGAATTGTTTCGTTTTTTGGAGCGAAGTGGTTGGCATGAATGTTTTAGCTTGTCTGTTACATTTAGTTTCTCTCCAGTAATGAAGTGCCTCTCTCTTTAGTCACATTTTAATGTTATGACGCATAGTGCTCCATGGTAACCCGCAGAATGGTTCTTGGCCTATGAAGGAAAATGCAGCACCTTTCCTGGCTAGTTCTTCCACGATCTCGTTTCCTAAATAGCCGCTATGGCCTGGTACCCAAATGAGATGAACTCTGTTATAGGTAGATACCTTGATAAGCGACTGTAGGCACTTCCATACGAGTTTGGACGTGATTTTATATGCGCTAAGTGCAAGTAGAGCTGCTTTGCTGTCAGAGTGAATGTAAATGTTTTTGTTCCTTGTGGGACTGTTTACATACTCTCTTAGGCAGAACTCAATGGCATGGACTTCAGCTTGGAAGACTGAATTACCTGTGCCCATGCTGGCATATATAGATTTTCCCTGCCTTAAGCCAAAAACGCCAGCTCCCACACCTTCATCTGTCTTTGAGCCGTCACTATACCAGGCTTGATAGTCACCAGTGAACCGTAACCTCTCTTTTTCCCATGTGGTTTTGCTTGGGAAGGAGACTTGGAAGTTTTTGCAGAAGTTGAATTTTTGAAGGCAGAGATCGCAAGGTAATAACCTTAGATTCTCATCCTTTGTTATTTCGTCTAATAGCGCTGAGTGAGTATTACTTGGTATAATCAAATTGTTGTCAATGATGAGCCTGATTGTGAAGAGCAGAGCTTCTTTCTTGACAAGAAGATGTAATGGTGGTATACCAAGCAAAGTCTCCAAAGCAGCAGTTGCAGCAGTGCGCATCGTTCGTGTGATACATACACAAACCAGTCGTTGCAATTTGCTGAGCTTGGCTTGAGCTGTTTTTTGGATCGTTTTACTCTACCATATTGGTGCAGCAAATAAGACGATAGGTCTCGTGATGGAAGTATACATCCACATGGCTAGTTTGGGACATAGGCCCCAGTTTTTACCTACAATGCTTCTGCTGACCCATAATGAGGCTATTGCTTTGTTTACGGTGTTGTTTAGGTATGGATTCCATGTGAGTTTAACATCAAGCGTTGCACCTAAGTATTTGACTTCTTTTGAGAAGTTTATAGTTTCACCGAGAAGAGTAGGTTCAGTTAGATTTTCCCTGACTCTTTTCCTGGTGAAGACGATGATGTTGGTTTTCTTGGGGTTAACGTTGAGCCCTGTTTCCCTGCACCATTTAGCTACTATGTTGTGTGCTCTCTGGAGGAGATACAATAAGGTATCCTCGTATTTTCCTCTGATAAGGATCACGATGTCATCAGCGTAACCACAGCACATCGAAGCCATTTGAGCTAAGAAGTTCTAAGAGATCATCAACCACAATGAACCACAGTATTGGAGAAAGAACTCTTCCTTCTGGACAACCTTTTGTGGCGAGTACTCTTAGTTCTGCCGTGCTCAAAGTTGATTTCATATTTCTGACTTTCAGCACCTAATGCACCCAAGTACTTGTTGTTCCATCAACACACCAAGCGCTGGAGTCATTCGCTTATATGAGCGTATTCGGTGTTGCCAAAAGTGCCTTCAATATCTAGGAAGCACCCGATTGCATATTCTTTGTTCCCCAATGATTTTCCAATCTTGTTTGTAAGGATCTGAAGAGCATGAGTCGTTGATTTCCCTGTTTGATATGCATATTGTTGCGAATGCAGCGGGTGGTCTATAGGACAACCCTCTCTGATATGCCAATCAACAATTTTTTCCAGTTTTTGCTGATTAATTAGTTTTGAAAAAGGGCGATATGAAGCAGATTTTCAAAACCTAAAATTGAAAGTGTTTTTAAAAAACATCATTCGTAATAAAAAAAAAAAAAAGGAATAAGCATTGCGAACATTCATGATACTTTTGCTTTATTTTTTAACTTTTTCATGTGCCCCTTTTTTTAAACAATATTATTACTTTAAGTTTTTGAGGTTGCTGATTACGAGTTTGATGTGAAAAATATATTTTAACAACTGTCACCTAAGCAACTTAATTGGTTGTTTGACAGATGACAGACTTATGATTGGATATTTTTTTATATTTTTTATAATGAAAAATATTTGCTGTGTAGACTGTGGCTAATTCAGAGAGTTTGGATCTTTGAAACAGACATATTTTTTTCGGAGTGCCGATATACTCCGATATATGGAATACCGCATCAAAAGTGATCACATAAAAAACGAAATTAAGTCAATAATAAGACAAAAACATGAATTTTTGTATGTGAAAATAGTATTTATGAGTAATACTTAATAACATATTAGTCAATACCGTTTTTATTACAAACGCCTACTACTATTGCTATTACTACTAATGGAGAAATAGAAAACAAATCGAGCCTTCTATGAAAGATTCGATATTTAAAGATTATTAAGAAGGCAAATTCTACCGAGATATAGGCAAAGTTTTTAAATTGTCGTTTGCAAGTGTGCAAGACATTATAAGAAAATATAAAACTTACAAAACATTGGAAAATAGGCCTCGAACGTGAGGACTAACAAAAACTTTCTAGCCGCGATGTTAGCCTTATCCTAAAGAAAATGGACAAAAATAATTGAACCAAAGTTAGCTGATAGTATTGCTGCAATATAAGGCATACGTGTTTTCCCAAAAACTGTAAAGAGGGCTCCACAAAAACTTTAAAAGAAAGCGTCTAATTTCTGAAAAAAATGGACAGATTCGTACGGATTTCGCAAACAAATAAAAGGATATGAAAGAGGACTTTTGGAGAAAAGTGCCATATACAGGTGAATCTAAATTTAATATTTTTGGAAGCGGTCGTCGCGCAAAAAATTTGGCACAAGCCTGGTACAGCAATTGAAGCCAAGAATTAAATACCAACCGTTAGACATGATGGTGGTAGGATGATGGTTTGGGAGTGATTGAAGCAGCTGGTGTTGGACATTTATGGTATAATGAACAGACACGTATATAAAAGCATATTGGAACAACATTTGCAGTCTTCCGTGGATAGCTTGAGTTTAGGAAGACATTACATACAGTGAACCAAAAAAGTTTAGGTACAGCTATTTTTTTCAAAGTTTGTCTCTAAATAACTTTCTTTCCACTTTCATCGTACAAAAATAATTATGACATGATTTTAAAACAAAACATTTTATTTGATACGTTATTCATAGTGAAGATATTTCATTTTTCATTTTTGTTATTATGTTATTAAAATAAGAAATAACTCGTACTTCAAATAAAAAAAGTGTAGACACACACATGAGATTTGAATGTTTGTCTGATTTTTGTATATTTAACATTTTGTTAGGCTTTCATTGGCCTGAATAACTGCCTCTAAGCTTTTTCGCATACCCCCAACTAAGTTTGATGTCTACTCGGGTATTGCATTTTCCCATTCTCGGCTTAAGGCGTCCTTAAGTGAACCTTCTGACGCATGCTTTGGGTGTTTATCTTGTTGGAACAAAAACAGTTTCTCATTCAAGCCCAACTTGCCAACACTGGGAAAGAAATTTTCTTTTAAAAAATTCAAACAAGAGTACTTATTCATATTCCCATCTACAGAAACCAGATTTTCCACTCCAGATGCCGCCATACACCACAGGTAACAATTTCACCTAAATAAGTCTTGAGTAAAGCTTTGTATAAGGAATTTATGTAGGAAGAGCAAGTTAAACTTCTTTGAACAATCCCTGAAACAAGTAATTTGAACGGTTGATGCAAGGAAAGAAGGAAGTGAAATTATTTTCTATATACAAGAACTTATATGAAGTTTGATATAAGGTTTTTATTCAAGTCTTATTCAGGAACTCGGAAACTGACAAAAAAAATTTAATTGTTTTTAGTATTCTCCTTCTACGTTTCATCATTTCATTTTATTTAGAAAAGAAAACTTTTACATTTTAAAAATCTTCGTATATTTACCATGACCCAACCAGCGCGGTTTAAACTCGGATTCTTTGTATCGACAGCCGCAAGCTCTATGCACTCGTCTATTCAAGAGTTTACTCGCGTGATGTTGAAACTTAATTTCTATTTTCTTTGAATTCCCTTAAGTAAAATTTTATAAAATTCTCGATTGCAAGCATACCATATATGCACTTAATTTAAAAGCAATAAATTGCCTTGGTAGAACAGCGGTTTATCAAGCGATAATCTATGGTTTAGTTCCGGGCTCGGACAAATTTTTTTATTTTATTATTAAAATATTTTTTTGGTTTTTTTTTTGTTAGTGGATTTTTTTCTTATTTAATTCAGAAATTTGTTATGTTATTTTTTTCACAAACAGAAACTTTGTTTATCCAACAAAAATCTAAGCTTGAGTAAAAATCTTCTTGAATACTTCCTAAAATATATCATTGAATAAAGCTTTATACAAAAACATATACAAGAAAATTGCATTTGCAAGGTGTTCACAATGCTCTTTCACACAAGTGCTTTTCAAGTTGAGCATGCATAACTTCAAATATTTGGGTGAAATTGTTATCTGGGATCTCCACACCATGACGTTATTCACCGTTGTTCACTTCGTTTGGTTTTCATTTTGTGAACAAAAAAATGTTAAACTTTGATTCGTCACTGAATATTGCACTGTTCCAGAAGGATTCCAATTGATTTAAATGGAGTTTTGCAAACTTCAGCCTCTTGTTTTTAGTAACAGCCGCAACAAACGATTTGCACCGAGGAACTATTCCATAAAAACCAGCTCTGAATAGAGTATTGCATATTGTTTGAGGATTGAACTTTTTATTAAAACTTTGTTGCATTTCATTGCATAATTTTAAAATTGAAATCTTAGAATTTTGAGCGACTCCAGGCGCAGTGTTAATTTTTTTGGCCGTTCAGATCTGCTTTCACCTAGACGGTTTTTCGATATTTATATAACGTTTTATAATGTTTCACATACTTGTATATGGCCTCTGCACTATTTCACCGATTTCGCGATAAGATTGCATTTGATGATTTATAATAACTTTTCGAACATTTAACGAAATTTCTCTACGACTAACAATTTTGCTCATTAAAGCACGAAATCAATATCAACACTAACTTAAATCAATAAACTCAACTAACTCACTTACTCAAGAAAACTAAGAGATTATTGCTATATTTGCAAAAACATGGTACACATACACACATTCACACATCATGTGCCAAAACTTTTTTGATATGAATATTTTTCTTCTTCCGCTTATATGTCGAAAAATAGCGAACATTTCGTGTATAAAGTAATGAAAAATTTTTTTGTGTATTCCGATAAAACTCAACTTATGACTTACTAGCTATATAAAAAATTTGGTCAAAATAGTTATTTTTAGATATATATAAGCCAAGCTCTTCTCAGAAAAATTGCCTGTGCGTAAACTTTTTTGATTCATTGTATTTCAACAGGATAATAACCAAAGCATACGAAGCGTTTAGTAAAAGATTAGTTGCTTTAGTATGCTCTCCGTCACGTTTGGGAACCATGAGCACGAAAAAAATTACCATGCAGCTTCAAAGAGCAATGAAATTGCTTTTTTGAGAAGCTTTAAAAAAGGCCTGGTCAGAAATCATACCATCCAAAACAGAAAATTTGGTTCTATCTATGCCACTTCTTTAATAATTTAAGTTTTTTTTTTCAATTTAATTGAAATCAGCAAATTAAATAATTTCTTATGTTGATTTAAACTTTAGTTCAGCGATTTTTTTTTTTTTAAGTTTTTGATGAATGAAGTTTGATGACATGAAAAATTGTACTTATTTGGTTTCCGTTATTGCTTTTTAATCAAATATATAAAAAAACTGCCTACTTATATATCAATCAAAATGCTTTAATATTTATAAAATCAACTTTTAAGAGGTGAATTTGAACTGTATTTTATTTCTTTCTAAACAACGCATTGAATGTACTCAAACATATTTCTACTTGTTTGACGTTAGAGAAATTTTTTTCAGTTTCAACTGTCATTATTTCAATTATTTGAACACTTTGCTACTTACTGCATTTTGCGGTATTAGTTTCATAGTAATATTTCAAAAGCTTACCTGAAAATACAAAAAAAAAAATTATTAGAAAACTGAAATATATTTTATATATTTTATATATAAGTAACAATAAAATTTGGCAAAAACTGACAAATTTCAAAAAATTGCAACTCCTTAAATAATGACTCATTTGCATTAGCTCAGCAATTAAATTTAATTGCTTCATAGACACAGTCCCAAGCCAAATCAGATAGGTAATATATGTTAAATTCTTCGAAAATTTTACAATTTCAACTGTTTCTCACAGTCTATTTTCTAGATGTATCTCAGTAAATAAAGCCGATATCACATTTTATGGCAACATTACCAAAAAGTGAAAAAGAAGCGACGATAAAATTTTTGATTTTTTTCCCCCTCCAACAATAATGAGCTAAAACAAAAAAACAAAAAAAAAAAAAAGAACTCGACTTGCATTCCAATGAAATTTTGACATAAATTTTAGTCATATTGTTGACCAAAGAAACAGCAGACAAAACAAATGTAACAAAGTTAAATGACCGCTATACACCATAAGGAGGAGTAATTATTAACGATATGAACAGAACCGTAATAAATAAAACATTTTTAATGTTTAAAAATGGGTTAAATTGGAAAAAAGGCTAAAACGAAAAAGCAGAATCGAAGCATGTTGCTGCCTTTCTTGCATTTTAAATTAAGAAGCTAATGGAACATTTAAGCTCTACAGTTGGTAACAATTAAAGTTCTAAAAGCAAATAAAAAGCTTTTAGTAACAAGTGAATGTGCTTCATACAGCACATATACAATACAATATTTAGGCCATGTATTTCTGTGGTCACAAGCAATAGCGACTTAACTCAAAATATCGTCAAAAAGCAATGTGACAGTTTTCATTATTATCAATCTTTGGAAGGATGCAGGAATTCGTTTTATGCACAGAATGGATAACCACTTATGTGTGCAAATATTGCCTTTGTAACGGTTCATATATTTCAGAATAAAGAGTCGTAGTGCAATTAAAATATCCTTTTTTAACCCTTTCAGACCCAAGTTAAGAGATTGTGAGATGTGATTTCAAAGTTAATTTTTGAGTGATTTATATAAAATTTGAAGTAAAGACATAAAAGCATCGATTGTGGTACGTATTGTTTTGTCCGCTGTGGTGACTGAAGTGTTGCAAAATATTCGTCAAAAAATAAAAATTCAGTGTCGTCGCATACCTCGAACAGATTAAAAGCATGTCTGCGGGTAAGTATGCACAGATCATATCATGTTTAGTTTTGTCACGTTTTTATAGCAGGGTAATGTTTATAACGGTACTTATTTGCGTTTGCGATCGTTTGATTTTGGGATAGTCATGACTTTTGTTGATTTCACGACATGTTTAAAACAGATAACACAATTGTGCTGTTTGGGCACAAATTGAGTTTTCAAAGCAAGCTCACATTTGTGTTATCTCATATTTAACAGGTAAAATGTACAACTTAGAAAGCGAGTCTGATATTCAACGAATTCTTGATATCCTTGAAAACTCAGAGGATGACTTTTCTGATGATGACGAACAAGCTGATGTACTTGGAAGCCCAGGACTCTTGAAAATGATGAAGAATCTGACGATGAATTAGGTAAAGAACTGTGCTATATTTTTGATTTTTGTAAGATTTCAAAATTAATTTTTCCAACTGCTGGATGTCTGGAAGAGTTAAGAGTTTCCGAATACTAATTTACCTATTGCTTTTGGCTGTCATAATTTGGCACAACGCCGCACACCTATGCAAATTGTTTCTAGTTACTTCCCAGAACATCATTTTGAAGAAGCTGTGAAATACATCAAAATGTAACGATTGGAACTGAATTTAATACCACAAAAACAGAACTGGAAAAATTGTATGGCTGTTCCATTATAATGGGTTGCTTAGGCTACCCTATAATTAAAATGTATTGGAGCACATATTTTCGGAACGATATAATTTCAAACTCAACGTCCAGAAAAGCATTTATGAAATTGAGAAACTTAATACATTTTGTGGACAGCACCAAACTAAATACAACTAATAAACTCCGTTGTAATGAACTGGCTACTGAAATTACTTCATATTCCATCGACAAGCAGATGGTGCCATTCACAGGAAGATGTCCAGCACGGCAAGTAATAAGATGAAAACCTCGACCTGTTGGACGGAAAAATCTAGTTTGTGCAACTTCCAATGGAATGATCGTTGATTTTGAGCTATTTCGAGGTGCTGGAACGTTTTCAGACTGTGGGCTACGACATGGACCTTCAATAGTCTTACGGTTAACCAAGTTTTTACCAGTCGGCAGCCACCTTTATTTCGACCAATTTTTTACGACCATTTCACTTGATGGAAAAATTGAATAAAATAGATTTCAAAGTCACAGGTACTATAATGGGAAACCGATTGGGGCAGCAAATTAATTGCCACTGAACAAAAATATGGTTGGTCTCGAAATGAAAAACGCCGTTTACCAATCCCAATACCGGCTGTTTTTGAGGACTATAACTCAAATTTGGGTGGTAATTAAATAATGGAGTACTACTGAGTAAAAATGAAGACAACAAAATGGCCACTGAAAAGCTTTTTCCATTTCTTGGATCTAGCAGTCTTTAATTCTTGGATGGAATATAAAGAGAAGCTGCTGCGCTTGGAGACGCTTTAAAGAATAAAGTCTTTTTTTTAGATTATATATTAGAAATTGGCAAAGTGTTGGCAAAATCAAAGGATCCACCATCACGAGAATTACACAAGAATTACAATTATCTGAGACTTATCATGGCACTAAATATCGGCCTCATGATGCTCCAGAAGACATAAAGTACGACAGATACGATCATTGACCCAAAATGGTAGATGAAACAGCCAAAAGATGTCACAAATCGGAGTGTGTTAGTCGAACTAGAGTCAGATGTCAAAAATACAAAATGCATTTATGTATTGCAAAGGATAAATATTGCTTTAAAATGTACCACAAACGACCAATCAACTAAAATTTAAAATTTTTAATAATAAAATAAAAAAAAAAAACTATAAAGCTTTTGTGTCCTTTCTGATTACAAATATAGCATCATTTGAGGGCTAGATGCCCAAAATACACAAAACGTGCGAGGTCCTTTTTTCATATAAGAATGGGAAATTATTTTAATTGTTGTTTTGAATAATAATTTGAAGATAGGGCAAAAAAATAATTATTTTTTGTAACGATAAAATGGTTTAACGCCGTGGGTGTGAAAGGGTTAACGATATTTTGAATTATGCTGCCTTTGCTTGTGACCACAGATTTAATTAATACATGTGTGGGTTAATGTATCTGTGGCCACAAGGAATAACGACTAAGCTCAAAATATCGTAAAAAAGAAATCCGTTTTTAACACAAAATAGATTACCACTTATGTCTGCACATATTTCGATGGTGCAATTAAAAGATCGTTTTTTACAAGATATTCTGAGTTGAGTCGTTATCCCTTAACGCCACAGATATATAAACATACAGAGGTAGTCCAAAAAAGCTCAATATTTTTACGTGTTTTAAAGAAAGAGCAGAACTTTATTGTTGTTGGAAATAGTTTGCAAACAAAATTTTTGTTGTTGCATTTCTTGCAGTATGCAAAGAACATAATGCAAGCTTCAGCAAACTTAACGGTAAGTAAACAAATATAAGCAATGTGTAAATATTTTTGAATACCTCTGTATATTAACCCATTTCATATTGCTTTAAGCGCTTGAATATACAAACTCATTAGCTCACATTAGCTTAACCCATATCATCCCAAGCATGTGCAATTTCATCCGAAATGTGTAAAACTCATTTTAGTTTATATTAATAGGCGTATAAGCAAAATTGCATTGAGAAATATTTTTATATTCTGTGTATTTCAGTACCGTTCCAATAATAGAACAGTAGGATGATAACCCACTGCATTTTCTTTCTTGTCGACTAGTTATAATTTAAAATAAGTACAATAACTCAGGAATATTGGTATATTGTGTTGTACATACAGTATTTTATACTTTATAACTATACAATAATAAGGAATAATTCGTATTTTTTTAATTATTATAACATTATAAACTTTATTTAGTGTAAAATTCAATGGAACATTTACTGCGAAGAGCGACGTTACAAGTATTACACTTCATTGTCTTATTTTTGTGACACACTCCACATCTGGTTTGCTAGTCTTGTTTTCGAATATTATGGCGTGTCTTTCAGTCCAATCTTATAATGTCTGGAACACGTTTTATAACAGCTAGCGATGCTCTAGCTAGCGAAGTTCTTGGGATCGAGGAGGAAGTAGTTTCGTCTTTTGCCTGAAGATATTCAGTCACAATGTACCTCGTGAATGATAAGAAATTGTAGCTTTTGTTTCTTGGTTGATAATGGTGTTATTTTGTATAGCTGAAAAGCGTTATTGGCACAAAAATTGATAGGAAACATGAGCAGTGGCCAATACCATCTCTTCAGTCGAATCTATATACGATAGCATCTGACATTTTGGTCTAACCAAAACAGACAGACATTTGTAGACAGAAATGTCTACAAATCTCCATTATCTTTTGGCAACTACCTGCATTCGTTTAGAAGTAGAGCAATCAGTTGCAGACATATTAGCAGTCGTGTCTAATTGAAAAATATCCGTGCTTTCCGTTACCCCTATCTTAGCTTGAGTTGATCTCGTGGCCCGAAATTCCGCCTCTGCTAAAATTTGAAGTCTAGATAGGTGATTTATATCTCTTTATCACCACTCTTTATCACCACTGTCTTCCTGACTGATGTCGTTGTTTTCCGGTGGTGATATGTAAACATCAGCCGCCAGAACATCGTCATCATCTTCAAGTATAGTAGCTATCTCATTTATGGTCAATCTAAATCAAAACAAATAAAAACAGAAACACAATTCTCTTGGCGCATGTTCCTACTGTTACAATAATGCAACGGTACTAATAAATGCAAAATATTTATACATCTATGCCCACCTTCCGACAAATTTAGTAACTAACTCATTATTTATGATATATTTCATATATTGATATGAAATAAATGAAGGTTTTTAGATGAAATCTTAATAGCACTTACATTTTCTTGTGAGACATATTTTTACACAATATTCGCGGTCTTATCACACAAATTAAAAGACTTAACTGGCACCTATTATGCAATATGCGAACATTATTTGACAGCTGACAGCTCAAGTTCTGTCAAATCACAAAAACAATAAGTGGATGCGTTCCTAAAAAAAATACTGTAATAAAATAAAAACTAAACCGATCCCATAATGAAGCAATAGGATGACATGGGTCAAACATCAATCTTTACATAAAACTAGCCATTATTTTACACCCATTGCAACAACATCAAACAAATACACATAATTTAAAAAAAAATTAAAAATAACTCTTTTGACATTTATTATTAAGTAATTAAAACAATTATATAGAAATTTCAAAGCATAACAAAGTTGTTAATTTTCAACCAGAAAATTTATAATTGTGATAAAATGGATATAATAATTTTTTTACCTAGTTTCTTAAAAAAATGTTTTCAATAGAAATTTTAATAGAATTCAAGATATTCATAATTACATACGCACATACATAATTGAAATTTATGGTTATTTAAATTTAAATAAATTCATGCTGATCTTCTGTTTTTCAATCAAATTCTTTATATTCACTCCTAGTCTTCACTCACAGTCATCATTGCTTAAGCATAAGATAAATCGTTATCGAAATCATTAATTGTCTTTAAGTACGGCCTGAAAGCTTATGAGTCATCAGCGGCTCAAAAGCAGCTGGGACAAAGTGCCTAAAAAAAGCGTAGAAAATTTAACAGAAAAGGATTGGTCATGCTTCTCAAGTCAAAACAGAGCTGGACGACAACGAATGCGAGACAAAAAATTATTTCAAGTTGCAATTTATTTTCAAACTGTCGAGGAATAATGATTTCCCAAAGGTAAAAAAATATCATTACCTTTGTTTTGGCTACGCAAGCAAGTCACCCCCGCTGCCTCAGCTCTAAAACAGGTTTATTCTCTATATTCTTCCGTAATAGACTCATTATTTTGCCCTTTTTTTTAACTGTGTACATGTAAAACATGACATGGAGTTTTTTTCTTTTTTTTTTAAGTAAAAAATTTTAAACTTCATTGTGTAAAAAAATACATCCGTTTGGTGTGAATAAAAAATTGTGAACCAAAAAAACACCCTTCAACCGGATATTCAATTAAATTCTTATTTTGGCAGGCAACAACGCAACGCGGCTGTTCCAACTTTATGAGTACAAAAATTATGTGAATATTATTTGTTCTATCATTTTTTTTTTTTATTCTATAAAGCAGGAAGTGTAGCACGCAATTTGAAATTTGAGTAAAAAAACATTTTGTGAATTGTGAAAAAAAATCTACCTGTTATTGTTCAGATTTTTTTCATTTTATAGGGATAAGTATGCGCTCAATTATTAAAAGGGGAAAAGTGTCTAATATCAAAAATTGGCAAGAACAGCTTGCAATTATTTCCCTTTCTTAAAGATTTTTCAGACATTATTTTGTAAATTTTATTAAAGCAGAATTTAATTTAAAATGTGCTGCATGTAGCACATTCTTTGCTTAAGTGCGTCAATTAACATGCTTTCTGACTTTACGTATACCCTCTAACCAACAAGGCTACCTTGAAGCATAATTTTGCACTTTTAATGTTTACGAATTTGAAATTTTTGGGCAGTTTCAAAAAATTAATCAAACTGCAACATAGCCAGTTTTATCGTTCAGACTCTGTTAGTTAATTTTTTTACTGCCATTTCAAAGTAATTTTTTGTGTTTTAGACAAATAATAATCAAAATATCTAAAGAAATTGAAAAACAAAAATATATTTTCAAGTGTCCAATATTAAAAAAAATTTTTTTTTTTATTACAGAAACTAATTTTTTTTTATCTATATTTTAACAATAAACGAATAGTTTTATGAAAATTATTTTGCATTTTATAAATTGAGTTTTAGGTATATTTTTTTTTATCTAACGTCTAAGCTGTCAATCGAATTGACTTTCTATTTGTGGATTTATGTATCTGAAACTAATATTTTCCAAAAATAAATATTCTGGTGCCTTTTCCGCATTTTTTAAATTTTGCTGATCAGAGGGTTAACCAGGTAACTCAAAATATGATAAATATGATACAAAAGTTAACTATGTAACTCAAATATAGTACTATGTTTAATTTCAATGTGCTTTATGAAGCACATTTCATATGAATTTGATCAAATATTCATTATTTGGAACGCGTTTTTTATAAAAATAGATCATTATACACCTACATTTCTACATCTACATACATCTACATTTATACGCCTTTTACAAAAATATTCCAATGACTTTTGAATTGAAAAACATTTAGACAGTTGAATTTTTTAAGAAATTCGTATGAAATGTGCTGCATTAAGCACATTTAAATTAAACAATCATATTTTGTGTGTTACGTTGTTAACCCTTGCATTATATTTTGAGTATTGCAAGGCTTAGTTTGTTTAATTTAAATGTGCTTAATGCAGCACATTCCATATGAATTCCATCAAAAATTCAACACTAGAAATTTTTTCAATTCAAAACATTCAAATTCATATAAAATGTGCTGCTTGAAGCACATTTACATGAAATTTATGTAAAATGTGCTGCATGAAGCACATTTACATAAAATTTATATAAAATGTGCTACATGAAGTACAATTTCAAGAAAAAAATAATAACTATGTAATGACAATGCTATGATAATGCAAGGATTAAAGAAAAATATTTAATATTTCTTAAAATATAATCGCAGAAAGGTCAATAGTAACTGTGTCGATATTGCTCTAAATTGAGCACGATTAAGCAATAGCTATGAAAAAAAACAAACTATGATTGCTTAGTAAAATTAAGACCAAAACATATATTTAGACATTCAACAGCGAGTAGCAAACAATAAATTATAGAAGCTTGATTAATCAAAAGAATAAGAGAGAATATAAGAGGGCATTAAGGCGGGACATGACATTCGCGGCAGAGAAAACAGACCATGTTTTAAAAATTCATAACTCAGTCAAAAACAAACATTTTTCCAAAATTTTTTTTTTTTATTATTGTAGAGAATTGAACAAATTACAAAAAAAAAAAATTTTAAAAAATATATTTTTCACTCCAACATGGTTTTATAGAGCTCCAAACTGGCGGAAGAGAAAAAAATGGGGCCTCGTGGTTGCAGCGCTGGGAGTTGCAAAAATTGTCCGATCTGGAAAAAAATGACTTTTTTAAATCTTAACAAAATAGGTTATCATATGACACGAGCTTTTTTTTTTTTAAATTTTTTTTCAAATTTTTGGTGATGTTCCAAATTTGAAAGAGTGTTTTTTCGAAAAAAAATAGTGACTTTAAAAATTCATAAAAAATCAAAAAAAAATTTAAAAAAAGCTCGTGTCATACGATGCGAATCAAGTTTAAAAAAATACAAAAAAAAAAAGTTCGTCATAAAATTAACCCGCTAGTGCCGCAACCAGTACGAAAAACATGGTTTCGAGATAAACGCGTTCAAAGTTTGTGAATAAAGAAAAAAAAGTTTACCTTCAATCTGCCATGCCTGCTTCGTACTGCATGCCTTCGTTATCTTGTGTTGTGCTGTTTCTTATAGTTTTTTGCAATCGTTTAGCAATTCGGGCTTCACCCTTCACCCTTCAAGTAGGTGCGAAATAACAACCACCAAAAGTCAGGCAGCAAGTAAAACAAGTATATACCAGCTGCCGTACGTAGGTAGCGCAAAAATTAAAAATGCGCTCTCACTTATCCGGCTGTAACTTTTGAACCCGTAGGAATTTTTCCATGAAATTTTTTTTCTTAGAATCTTAAGAATATACAATATATTGTATACTAAAATACAAAATTATTAAAAAAAAGTCGATTTCAAAAAACTGCCAATGTCATGTAACCCCTTAAGACAAAAGCAAAATATTTGTTTTTCTGCACTTTATCGTTATCGCTAAAGCATAAAACCACGAATGTTCAATAAAAGTTAATGCTAAAAACAGCAAATTTTGTAGTAGAAAACATAATAAAACGGAGTATGACAACGCCTTAACTTGACTTGTTGTGTCCTTTTTTGTCGCTGTTACTGCAGCGCATGCTATTTATAGCTAAATTGTACGTCCTTTAAACGCAATAAGTAAGAAAAAACATTAAAAAGGACCTTATTTTTTTTTTTTTTTTTGATCACCACCATGTTTTTCTGATACTTCAGAGGCGTTGCTGTAGCACTACAGTTAATTTCGCTTTTGTTCAACATGTACGACGTAGTTTTTTGGAAATGTAAATTTTCCACTCAAAAACCAGGCGAAGGACTCAATGGCAACATATATATATGGGCGCAAGAACGGAAATTGTACAAAAGAAAAAACTAGGAACTTATGAAAAGGAATTCTAAGCAAAGGCAAGCATAAAAAAGAGTTAAATTTGGTAATATGAGGGGTCAAAAAGGCGTGAACATGAAAGGCGCAATTATTTAATATGTAAAATTTTTGACTATGTCGATGATGATGAAAATGATGGGAAATATTTTTTTAATTTTTATTCATATAAAAAAAATCAAAATAATTCTCTCGTCAATATGAGAAAAATCCATGTAGATATCTTTAAAGCCAGGATTATTCATTTTATTTTGATCAAATTTTAGCGCCAGCTAGGCAGCTATTATAGACATTACTTAACAAAAAAAAAAAAAAAAAAAAACAAGTCTATTCAATACCCACAAGATGCGGCTTCATCAATTAAAAACTCATTTCAACTTCAGGGATTGATTAGCTTGAAGAAGGACCACACACAGGCATTCGACGCATGCGGGTGGTCGTTGAATGAAGCTACGTAAAGAATCATAAAAAAAAACCAATCAATGAAGAGCATAAAGAAACAGAGAGTATAAAGATAGTTTATTAGATACAATTGGCGGAAGCAAAGAATTTCTAATTTTAATGAAAATCAATAATAAAACCCAATATTAATTGTTAATGTAAAAAGTATCTATAGAATTTCTTGCAGTTATAGCTGATTTCTATTTTTAAAGAACATCCGATCACAAAACTATCTCTAAATAATTTATATTTTTTTCTATAAGCACCACACATTTATTTGCTGCATTACCTACATTAATTTGCTAGCTATAAAGATATATAAATGCATTTTATAGCTGCTGCAAAGCGTAACGCTTCCTCATACTTCGACTGCAGTCGATATAAGAGTCAAATATGTTCGAGATAAACGCTGCTGCACGTCTGCGGCAAATTTAAAAATTATAATGACGGAATTAACAAAAACAAAAAATACATTAATATATATATATATATATATATAGGCTTATAACTCAACAAAAATAAGAGATAATGATGAGCATCTAGCAGATAAAATAATTGCAATGGACAGCACAATAATAAATTAAAAAAAAACTAACTTAGAAATAATGCGGAAGCATGCAAAAAAGCAAAACGATAGCAACTCTAGTTTTGAAGAGCTACAAAATAAGCTGATGAAAACGATAGCATTTGGGAGCTTTAAAATAAAAACATGAAATAAGATTAGAGAAAAAAGAAGATAATTCATCAAGTGCTTTTTTAAAAAATTTCTTGCAACTCATTAACTCAAAAAACGAACTTAACTAAGCTAGAAAATTTCATTTTTCAAACTTGAGCTATTTCATAACTTTTGTGTTGCAGCAATTAGAAGCAATAAGGTTTCGATATTTCTAATAACAACACTGTTCTACAAAAAAAATTTTTAATGTACAAGAGTTACTAGCAATATTTTACATTTTGCCGATCCATATGGTGACTTTCGGCGTTTTCAGAATGTTTTCATCAATTCGATTTTTTCGCCAATAGCCATTTTAAGAAGTCACTTCGAATTTTCGAATGCAATATTCGCAAAATTTCGTCTGGAGTATGAAATAGAATAAATATGCAGACCTTTTTGTTGATGGTCCCACCAAAAGTAAAAATGAGTTTTCTTTAAATATACTCGGTATACTTGAATATATCACAAAATGTTTTTTGCACAATAAACAACAATATAGTTTTGTTGCAGTTTATGAAAATTTTCAGAAATTGTGAAGGAATTGCTAATTGCATTTAAAGCTATGGGATGCAATATGTCCACAAAAGTGCATTATTTACATTCACATTTGGATTTTTTTTCCCACCAGAAAATTTAAAAAATAGAAATAAGTTACGTAAGAAAAAAAAAGCAAAATTCCCATGCTATTGGAATATTGCTAGTCTCTTCGCAAAACCGGCGATTATTGATATAAGAGGAAAAGATCGTCGAAGAATTTTTACGCAAGAAACTAGTAAATTAAAACTTAAATATAATGTAAAACTATATTCATAACATGGAACAAAAAAAAAAAAAAAAAAAAAAACAATGTTGAGTCATATTATCATTACCAACTTTTATATTTCTAAATCGATCTTTTTAAATAAACAAAATCTGAAAATATGTTAAATCGTGCTTTCATAAATAACTTTATTATTAGTTAAGCGATTTAGTTTTTTTTCTAATGAGTTCACAAATTAAAACCTTTGTCTTCTAAAAAAAAAAATAAACAAAATTAATACTGGCAGTTTTTATTTTATTTTCTTACCTTTACAAAATGTAAAAATAAAAATATACGTTCAATGTTGTGGCGCTTTTTATTTTGAAATGGCTTGACATATTTCTATTTTTTAAATTAGAGTACAAAACTGCAAGTCTTACCTTTGATAAAATACCACCTTGTTCAAAAAGAAAGGTTCATTTATTGAAAAAAATTAAAGTACAAGTTTATTCATCCAAATCAATATTCCACACAGTCACAGAAACCTTTCTGGAACACGGTTTTTGGTATAACCTTCAGAGCGTTCACCGATTTTTCCATGATCTCTTCTTTGCTGGTGAAACGCGTTTCTCGAAGTGGTTTTTTGACTCGACCGAACAGGAAAAAATCACACGGAGCCAGGTCAGGTGCATTTGCCGGCTGCTGGATGGTTATCGTGTTGTTTTTGGCCAAAAAGTCACGAATAAAATGAGCATTGCAAAATCCATGATTTGTTTTGCCACAACTGCGGTCTTTTTTGGCGAATTGCTTCACGTAAATATCTCATAACGCCCAAATAATACTGTTTATTCACCATTTGACCATTTGACAAAAATTCATGGTGAACTACACCATTGTAGTCCATGACCGCAGTGAGCATCGCCTTAATTTTTGACTGAAAACGACGTGGTTTCTTCGGTCTCGGTTCGTCTGGCGACCGCCATTCACTCGCCTGATGCCTGGTTTGCGTGTCATATTCGTATACCCATGCCTCATCACCAGTAATGATGGATTCGTTGAATGATTCCTCGTTTTCGACCATTTCCATTGCACCATTTCGGTATCTTTTGCATGAAATTGAGTTCTTTCGGTACCTACTTCGCAGCGACACGCCTCAAGCCCAATTCATTCTTCAAAATGTTCAGAACGGATTCAATTGAAATGCCGACGTACTCTGCTATCTCTCTAATCGTCAATTTGCGATTTTTGACCAACATTTCTTTGATTTATTCAACGTTTTCTTCGGTATTTGAACACGATGGCCGCCTGGTACGAGGGTCGTCTTCTACTTCGTCTTGGCCACTCACAAATCGGTTAAACCACTTGTTTGCCTTCTGATACGAGTCACCGTAACATTTACCCAACGTTTTACGCGTATCGGTGGAGTTGAAACCATTTTTCACACAAAATTTTATACAAACTCGTTGCTCAATTTTTTCTTCCATCGTAAAAATCGAAGACACGAAAAAAGTTGTTGTAAACAAAACACTGTCACTTTATCAAATGTCAACTAGAGATGCTGATATTTGGCAGCCTTGTCATAGACACATGTGGCAACCTACCAAAAAAAAAAATTCGAATCGGACAGTTAAGTCCGGTTCACAGTGTGAATGAACCTTTCTTTTTGAACAAGGTGATATAAAGGTTTTTAAAACCAGTTGAGCAGAAGCAAAGTTATGATAAACCAAATAAGGCGAAGTACAAACATTTTAAGTGACTCATTTTATGAGGTTCTTGACAAAAAATTCGAAGTGATACAAAAATTTTGAAAATGCAGAAAGTCATCATATACAGGGTGTCTCGCAATTGAGTGCAACTATTTACGGAGCTGAAAGGTTATATCGAGCTGAGCGAAAAATCGTATGGGAAGGGGGGTCTATTTTCACATTCTTATGAGCTACAGGGTTAATTAATATTTCATGGCTTTGGTTTACGTTATTTAAACAAAAGAGTTATTTAAATTCTGTTTTTGTTTTATTGTATTAAGAACATATTGTATTATATTATTGAATTTTTATACGAATGGGCATCGCCAAACGTCGCAGTACTGAATTGGCCAAAGCAAGAAAATCGGACCAGCAAACAGAAAAAGGTCAGGTGCAAGCAGAGTATGAGCAAGCAGAAGGCTTACAGTATTTACACGGGATTGCAGACGAATGGTTAGTTAAACAAAGATTTTACCACGTTTTTACGCTTTCTACTTAAGGGAATATTGCTGGTTGGCAAAAATTTTTGTTCGATTTTTATGTTTTTTGCTTTTTTTTTAAAGCTTGGATATTTGAAAATATCGTCCTAAAAGGGCTTTTTGAAATTCGAAATACTTTAGGAGATATGGGATTTTTTTGTCCATCCAATGTTTTCACCAAAATGCGATTTTCTTAATTTGGCTACTTTTTAAATGCAACGGTTTGAAGCAACCACCGAACTTCGTTCAACGCGTTCTTTAGTAGGTAATAACTTGTTTTTATACGCATTTAAAAATAAATAAATAAATACACATTTTAGAGCTTAGGTATTCAAATGTTGGCAGCGTTTAATTCACTTTGAATTGAGTTATAAACCGGATGCGCACGCGTATACAGTTTTGATAAAACGTTTTGTTTGTGCTAAAGACAATGGCTAGAAAAAGTAAGAGAATAAAAATAAAAGAAACACTGGTAGCAATCGAAAAACTCGTTCTTTGAAACGCTAGTTTCACCAACACGAAAGAGATGAGGATACGCACTATTGAGATTGCCAATTATATTGCAACTGTCATATTTAACGAAGGTTTTTTACCAATACTTCAAATAATGAATCTAATGGGCATCCTGATTGGCAACGTCACATATGATTTCGCCTTGTCTCGGAACGAAGAGCGTTTTAAAAGGTCCGAAGCCAGAGCTCTGGCCGCATCAAAAGAAGGTAGAACTGCGCGAAGAGCACAAAGAGCCGCTGAGTCCTCATTTTTTAAAGAAGAGGAAGGAGTTCTTTATGCGGCTGGCATTGTAGATTGATATATGTAAGTATTTCACAAAAAAAAAACAAAATGTTTTATTATCTAAAATTCTCTTTGAGTTTTTTCAAACTCACGTTTTTGAACTTCGAAGTCACATTTCTCCGGTTCTACTAAACCGATTTTGATGAAACCAAGTGCAATCGACTCAGAATTGTCGAGTTTCTGAAAACTGCATGTTCAAATTTTTCATTTCAATTTTTTTTTTTTTTTTTTTTTTGATGCAAAAAAATAACTTCAAACTTAAACGCGTTTATCTCGAAACCGCGTTTTTCTCAACCGATTTTGATGAAACAAAGTGCAATCGACGCAGAATTATCACTATTCTCGTCCCTACCTCAATCACACTTTTAAACAATTTTTTATTTTTTTTTTTACTACAAAAAAACTAAAAAAAAGACCCAAAATCGGTTTTTCATTTTTCAATGACCGCCATTTTGTAAAAAATTATCACAAAATTATGATTGAAGTAGGGACTAGAATAAAATCTGTACTGAATCTAATGCCTTTTACTTTATCCCTTTCAGGTGATCCAAAGTCGAGTTATCCGGGCCGCAAGCAGCATACCTTTTTTTTTTTGACGCCCAACTTTGAAGGCCGACAACTTTTTGAACAGCCCTCGTACAAAGGAAAAAATTTTTTTATTTAATTAATAATACAATAGTTTACCGATATTGTCAATTCTGTGGTGGAGTTTGTCTTAGAGGGACGTAGGGAAGAATTTCAGAGTGTTTTGTTTACGACGTTAAGAAATATTTTAGAGCTGATCTGATCTTATCTCAAACCGAACATTTCTGTGACCAGAACACGATGGTTTCTTTGAGATATGCCAGTCATCTATAAGCTTATTACAAATAGAAGTTGTCAGAGTGAGGTCTGATACCTTACTTTTGTAAGCAGTTATGAACGTTAGATCATGAAAGTAAGAACAAGTTCTTACGTTTTAAGAAAATGCGTTCTTAAGTTAATACATGTGATCTTTAGCTTTTGAAGGTACTCGTAGTTTTGAAGCAATAACTTAAACAAGAGATAAATTTCAATGAACGCAGCTTCTTACAAACAGAACATTACAAAGCAAATGGAACCTTAAAAAACGAGTATTTTAAGCCAATGAATTGTTCATTTTAATCAATGAATTTTTTTTAATGAATGAAATTCATATTTGAGGTATGATACCGCAAAATACTGAGCTAATCTTTAAAATCAAATTTATTTTCAGTATGCTTTTCAAACCAAAGACAACTTTTAAAATTCACTTAAAATAATACACTTAACCCTGAAAGTCATCCCATAATTATCTCCAAAGCAAAAGCTTTATTAGCTTGTTTTATTGCTGCCAGTTAAATAAGAATTTTTTGAAGTTAAATAACTCTGCTTATGCTGACTCATCTAGAATTTTTTGTTTTTTTTTTTTTCTTTTTGCTATCTTAAGCTTTTTATAGCAAAAAATAATTAATTAAAATTCAAATGTTAAACTGTTGTATGCGAATTTACTTTTAGCAACATTTGTTTTTTCGTAAACTTAAACACACCTTAAATTTGCAAATGTCTTGAAATGAATAATCATTGGACTTGCCCAACAAGAAATTAGAAAGGTGAAAAACAATGTTTTATGTCAGGCTTGCCCATACAAATTGACAAATGAATCTAATTTTTGTTTTCTTTTTTATGATTGAATGTTAAGAATAAATCAATGAAAAATTATACTCTTATTATATTTTATTATATAATATTATTTGTATTATAATAATTATATTCTAATAAAATATTATTAATAATTTAGTATTATTGTATTATATACAAAAAACTATGACTTTTTTCCAGTTACATTATTTTTTAACTATTTTTACAAGCATTCTTATGTTATCATTCCAAAATCATTACCATGTAAGCACTTTTATAAGCACTGCTCAATTCTCATAAAGTACAAAAGTTTTATCATTAATTAGTGCAAATAAAATATTTTGTTGTCCTCCCTATACTAATAATAATAATAGGCCTAAAATTTGTTATCTGCCTAGTTTTATTTACAAAGCTGTTTAATAATAGCCGAAAATCGAGCAGGCAGGCATAAACTTAAACTCTCTTATCTAATGATACTTCAGCTTCTCTTTGCATGCATAACTCTGTATATAGAATTATATAATAAACTATTGATTGTTGCCATTAGCACAAAAATGGGTGTCTATAGAAATTTTTAACAAACATAAAAAAAATATTTTATTAAAAAAAAAAATAGAGTAACAATAGAGTCAGTCATATGCCTGTTTGACTGTCTATTCCTCATCCATTTAACTGAGTACACAAAATACAAATACATGCTTAGAAATAATATACGTATTTATATATCATTTTCGAACTCTGGGGCACAGTTTGCAGCTTGTTCAGCTGCGTTGTCATTGCTTTGGTTCCTCCACAACAAATGTTTCATGCTTAGTTATGATGTACAAACATATAACTTATAAATAAAGCCAAACATTTCTACTCGTACAGTGTGCACTGATAGTCAGCAGTCAGTCAGAAGTCGAGTTTACCGTATTGTAGCGTGTACGCCCAGCATACTAGCTGTCAGCATAAGTTTGAGCCGTGAGTCAATTCTTGCTTACAATTGATATATTTATTATGATGCTTTTTTTACATTTTATTTAAGTACTGAATGCCTCCTTGTTCTTTTTTTTTTAGATTATTTATGCTCATTTGTGTAGCACTCACTCAACTTTTGCTGTTGTTGTACAAGCTGATGAAAGGTTTCGGGAGCACATGATAGTGGCCATAAAAAATTGTTCTTTATGTTTTCATCATAAATTGAGACACTGATAAGAAGTGTCAATCATAATATTAAAAATATAACTCTAATGTGCAGCATTATAGAGCAAATGCAGTGATTTGCATGTAATTTTTATTAATTAAGGCTTTTAAGCAATCCATTCCTAAGATTTTTTCAAGAATATTATTCAAACTTTGTTCAAAAGACAATATTTTTCTGTAGATGCGATGACATTTGAACTTATTACATTATTTATTGAAATAAGTTTTGAGTGTTAATAAATTTTTCAATAGAAGATAAATAGAATTGCTTTTAATACATTTTTGTCCATTTAGTTTGTTCTGTTTTATAGTAAAAGATTATACTTATGTATCATGAATACCCATAAAATGTAATAACCTTTGTCAAGAAATATCATACTTTCAATTTGCTCTCGTTTCAAATAAAAGGCTATGTTCACACATTCCAGTTGTAATTAATAAAAAAATCAATTGAAATTCATATTTTGAAATTTCAAATGAATAGTTGAAATACAAATTTTATTTGAAATTCAGAATAAATCAATTGAAATTCAGAAATCCATTTGAAATTCAGAAAAGATCAATTGAAATTCAGAACTCCATTTGAAATTCAGAAAAGATTAATTGAAATTCAAAATTCCCATTGAAATTTAGAAAGGATTAATTGAAACTCAGAATTCCATTTCATATTCAGAATATATTAATTGAAATTCAGAATTAATAAATTCAAAAAAATAATTAAAAGAAAAATTATTAATAAAGAATAATATCAGAAAAAAATTAATTAAAATTCAGAACTTCTACTTGAACTTCAGAAAATATTAATTAAAATTCAAAAAAGATCAACTGAAATTTAGAATTCCTTTTGAAATTGAGAAAAGATGAACTGAAATTCGGAATTTGATTTCATATTCAGAAAAGATCAATTGAAATTCAAAATTTAAATTTAAAATTTAGAATAGATCAATTTATATTCTATTTAAATTCATTTCATTTTCTGTGTAATTGAAATTTAGGAAAAAGCAGTTGAAATTCAGAATTTAATATGAAATACAGAATTCCATTTGAAATACAGAATTTCATTTGAAATTCAGAAAAGATTATTTGAAATTCAGAAAAGATCTACTGAAATTTAGAATTCCATTCGAAATTCAGAAAAGATCAATTGAAATTCAGAACTCTATTTGAAATTCACAAAAGATCAATTGAAATTCAGAATTTACATTGAAATTAGGAAAGTATTGAAATGCAGAATTCCATTTAATATTCAGAAAAGATCAACTGAAATTCAGAATTCCATTAGAAATTCAGAAAAGATGAATTGAAATTCAGAATTCTATTTCATATTCAAAAAAGATCAATTGAAATTCAGAAAAAACCCAATTAAAATTCAGAAATTCTATTTGAACTACAGAAAATATTAATTAAAATTCAAAACAGATCAATCGAAATTCAGAATTCTATTTGAAATTCGAAAGAGATCTACTGAAATTCAGAATTCCATTCGAAATTCAGAAAAGATCAATTGAAATTCAGAATTCACATTGAAATTCGGAAAGGATTGAAATACAGAATTCCATTTAATATTCAGAAAAGATCAACTGAAACTCAGAATTCCATTTGAAATTCAGAAAAGATCAATTGAAATTCAGAATTCTATTTCATATTCAAACAAGATCAATTGAAATTCAGAAAAAAGTCAATTAAAATTCAGAAATTCTATTTGAACTTCAGAAAAAGATTAATTGA
Source organism: Coremacera marginata (assembly GCA_914767935.1). NCBI lineage: Eukaryota > Metazoa > Arthropoda > Insecta > Diptera > Sciomyzidae > Coremacera > Coremacera marginata. The sequence continues at coordinate 161,851,842 of OU612046.1, forward strand.
AATTCACAATTCCATCTGAAATTCAGAAATTTTATTTGAAATTTGGAAAATATCAATTGAAATTCATAAATTTCATTTTCTGTTGAATTGAAATTTCGGAAAGAGCAGTTGAAAATCAAAATTCTATTTGAAATTCAGAAAAGATCTACTGAAATTTAGAATTACATTTGAAATTCAGAAAAGATAAATTGAAATCCAAAATTCAATTTGAAATTCAGAAAAAAATCCATTGAAATGCAGAATTCCATTTCATATTCAGAAAGTATCAACTGAAATTCAGAATTCCATTTCATATTCAAAAAAGATCAATTGAAATTCAGAATTTCTATTTATTTAAAATTCAGAAAAGGTAAATTAAAATTCAGAAATTCTATTTCAACTTCAGAAAAGATCAATCGAAATTCAGAATTCCATTTCATATTCAGAAAAGATCAATTGAAATTCAGAATTGAAATTTGGAAAAGATCAATTAAAATTAAGAAATTCTAATTGAAATATAGAATTTCAAATAGAATCATAGAATCAATTAAAATTCACAAATTTAATTTTCTGTTGATTTGAAATTTAGGAAAGAGCAGTTGAAATTCAGAATTCAATTTGAAATTCAGAAAAGATCCATTGAAATTCAGAATTTCATTTCATATTCAGAAATTATCAACTTAAATTCAAAATTCCATTTGAAATTAAAAAAAGATCAATTAAAATTCAGAATCCAATTTCATACTTAGAAAAGATCAATTGAAATTCAGAATTTCCATTTGAAATTTAGAAAAGTTCAATTAAAATTCAGAAATTCCATTAAAATTCGGAAATATTCTGAATTTCAAATGGAACATCAGGATTTCATATGGATTTTTGAATTTCTGTTGATATTTTCTGAATTTCAAATCGAATGTTTTTTATTTCAATTGATCTTTTCTGAATTCTAATTTGATATGATGTAGTTTGAAAAACAAGAAAATCAATTTTCCAAAATTGTGTGCGTTCTGAAAAATTATAAATTTGATGACTTTAACTATTAAAAATATACTCAAAATACTAATACATTCATACTAAAATTTTTATGCAAACTATATCAATGGAATTCATTAAAAATTTGACATAAAAAGTATGTAGTTAATTATAAGCAAACGAAATTAGCTTTTGTATAACGCGAATCATCGATTACTATTGAAAACTTTGTACTCATTACTAATTTGAATAAATTATCAAAAAGAATTTGTATATCGCATATACAGTATATCAATAAAGTTTACGTACACAGCAAAATAATAAAAAAAAACACCTAAAAATTTTTTCAAAAAATAAAAAACAAGATAAATTTATTGACTTAAATAACTCAAAACAACTCACTTTTTTTATTACTTAAAGAAAAAAAAAAAAAACAGTTTTGATAGTATCGTTAGTGTAGACGTAGACTTTTTTGTTTGATTCGTTTCAATAAACTGCACGATGGTGTGTTCGTGATGTTGGCAGGAACCAAACCACAACCATAACAGCATAAGCAAATACTGATGCATTTAATACACGATTTTTTTTCTAACGAAAATGTGAATTTTTCCTCTAAGATTTTGCTATTTTGTGACTTTATTAAAGAAGTGAGAATACTGAAATTAAATATTAATTTCATATGCCATTTAACTGATATTTCGGCATGTATATATTTGTTGTACAATGAATATTAAAGGCTGTGGGTATACCCCAAAAAGTGAACATGAACGTTAAATTTGCTTGGATAAATTTCGGTAAAAGGCCCTTATACAAACCGTGCTGTAAAACATAATTCTACGTTAAAAAACTATAAAGGAAGCTTCAACATATTTCCATTTATAATATTCTACAATAGAATCATTTAATAATCAAACTCAGAAACTGACATTAACATAATGTTATGTTTAAAACAAACGAGGGAACACTCCTCATCATGTTGAGCAACATAACAATAAACTTCAGTGAATCATCATATTTTCAGAAAAACTTATTGTTTACCTGAAACAGTAATTTCTGACAAGTTTAAAAGAGAAACCCGTTAAAAGAACAACATTGGCTTTATTTGTTATGTTAAAGATAAAAGAATACATTAAAGCGAATTCAAACGGATTCATTTTTTTTTTTTTTTTATAGAAAAGAAGTATATTTGACAAAAACGAAAAACAGAAGCAGCTCTATACAGCTCTTTTGTTTTAACAGATTAAAATGTTTCTAATGCTTTCAAAGAGATTAAAAACATCATAAAAGTTTGTTTTTTTTTAGCAATAGAAAGCGAAAGTTGACTAATTATGCAAGCAATATTTGGGCAAATTAAAGATTTGACCTTAGAGATAAATATTTTTTCAAAAGAGATAAAAAAAGAAGAAATTATAAATAATGTGCGAAACAAAATAAGAAATTATTGAAGTTTAAAAACAGCGAAATTAAATTAGCCTTGGGCACAAAAAAGTATTAACATGCACTTAAAATATTAGAGGGCGTTTTTTTTATTTATAGACCTTCTGTTAATAAAAAAATTCATACAAGTTAATCTTTTGTTAATTTTTTAGGGTACATTTATGCTTTAATATCTGAGTAAAGGCTGCCTAATGAGTTTGATAAGCATGAAATTGGAGCATAATTTAAGCTTAACTGATAAAAAAAACAAACTACGACGTATGTTATTTAAAATGTGGCAATTCAAGAAGCAGAACAAAAGAATGCGTGACAAAGGCTAAGATTAGCACTTTGAGAAAGGGTTAAAATTTCACACTGTGTCAAAAAACAAAGACGCAATGAAAAACATATACGTAGCAAAAATTAAAACTGTGGATATGAAAATTTTAACACGCTACTTTAGGGTCTTCATGAAATTTACTATGCTTTATTGAGAAAAAAAATTGTATTTTTGTATTTTAAGCTACAGCCAGTAAAACGCAAGAACGATCACAGTTTTTATAATTATAGTATGTTTATTGTAATTATAATTATAATTATAATTATAATTATAAATATAATTATACAAAAGAAATGATTTTGAAGACATGTTTATAATTCCGTTATAGACTGCCAATTACTTTGACATGTCAAAGAAAATATTTTGAAGACATATTTTTAATTCTATTATAGTCCGAAATAAAAGAATTATTAAATTTCAGATAATTTTTTGTAAATTTACTTAAAAGTCAGTCATGTCAATTAAAGATTATTTAACTTTTCGAAGTTTTTATGAAAAATGCCTTCCATTGAAAAAAAGATTTTTTTTTTTAGTTGAAAGTACAAACAATCACTTAGACATGCCAAAGAAATTACTTTTATATAATAAAAAGAAAATTATAACTTTAAAGATATGTTAACAATTTCGTTATGTAGCCAGTAACTTTGATTTGTCGAAGAAGTAATATTCAAGATATGTTTATGATTCCGTTATAGTCCGTAATTAAAAACATTGACTTGGCTAGAGTCAATCTTTCATTTGCGAAATATGAATTGCTGTCAAATTTTTGCTTGTTTACTTAAATTTTACTCAATAAGCTTAATAATATTGAGAAACTCTTAAGTTTTAAACTTTTATGTGCAGCAATATACCACAGACTGATAAAGAAATGGACTGTTTTTATTTTAAAGTACAGCCAAAGACGTTAGCATGCCAAAGGAATAATTTTTTCAGACATGTTTGTAATTCCGTTATAGTTCGTAATTGCAAACAAGGACTTAGTTATACTTCATAATAATAAACATTGACATTTCTGTTAATCTTTCATTTGCTATTTTGAAAAATTTTAATTTTTTAACATATTATTTATATTAGGAAATCAAAAAAGTTAAATTACATCGGAATAATCAAAACCATATCAAACGCTATTTGGACTGGCTATATTATTTCTGAAAATATAGCCAGTGACTTTGATTTGCTAAAGAAGTAATATGTAAGATATGTTTATGATTCCGTTATAGTCCGTAATTACAAATATTGACTTTTCAGTCAATTTTTTATTTGCTAAATATGAATTGCAGTCAAATTTTTCTTTGTCTATTTAAATTTTTCTCAATAAGCTAAAAAAGAGTTTAAGATATGTTTATGATTCCGTAATAGTCCATAATTACAAACATTGACTTTTAAGTCAATGTTTCATTTGCTAAATATAAATTGCAGTCAAATTTTTGTTGGTTGACATAAAGAATTACTCAATAAGCTTAATTAAATGAAAAAGTTTTAAGTTTTACAAAGTTTTAAAAGTTGAATTGCCAAAGGAATCATTTTTCAGACATGTTTGTAATTCTTTATAGTCCGTAATTGCAAACAAGTACTTAGTTACAGTTTATACTAATAAACATTTACTTTTACTGTCAATCTTCCATTTGCTATATTACAAAATCTAAATTTTCCCAACATATTCTCTATTTTTTGGAATTCAAAAAAGTTAAAACTATATCGAAATAATCAAAAATAGTCAAATGCTTTGTCAAAGAAGAAGCAATATATTAGATATGTTTATGATTCCGTTATAGTCCGTAATTGCAAACATTGACTTTTCAGTCAATCTTTCAATTGCTTAATATGAACTGCAGTCAAATTTTAGTTTGTTCACTTAAATTTTACCCAATAAGCTTAATAAAATGAAAATATTTTAAGTTTTCAATATGTTTACTAGCAATAATATATGAGTGCCTAAGAAAAAATAGACTGTTCTTATTTCAATGTGCAGCCGAAGACTTTGACTTGCCAAAGGAATAATTTTTTAGGCATGTTTGTAATTACGTTATAGTCCGTAATTGTAAGCATGGACTTAGTTATAATTCATAATTCTAAACATTGACTTTTTCAATCTTCTATCTGCTATCTGGAAAAATTTTTATTTTTTAACATATTCCTTATTTAAGGAATTGGAAAAAGTCAAAATTAAATCGGAAGAATCAAAAGCATTACAAATATTATTTGGACTGACCAGTCATTTTTAAAAATATAGCCAGTTGCTTTGATTTGTCAAAAAAGTATTATTTAAGATATGTTTATGATTCCGTTATAGTCCGTAATTACAAACATTGATTTTCCAGTCAATCTTTCATTTGATAAATACAAATTGCAGTCAAATTTTTGTGGGCTTACATAAAGAGTTACTCAATTAGCTTAATAAAATGAAAAAAGTTAAAGTTTCTGAAATTTTTATAAGCAACAATGTGTCATAGACTTGGAATAAATGGAGTGCTCTCATTTTCAAGCACAGCCAATGTCTACGACATGTCAATGGAATCATTTTTCAGCCATGTTTATAATTCTGTTATAGTACGTAATTGTAAACATGGACTTTTTCAGACAGTTTTTCATTTGGTAGCTAGAAGAATTTGCATTCTTCATTTTAGACGTTTAAAAATCATATTCTAAAGTCAAATTTTAAATAAAATAATCAAAGTTAACTCAAATATTATTCTCAGTCAAACAATTTTTTTGTAGTATCAAATAAAAAGTATTTAAGTTTGCTTGCATGATAAACTTTTTTATTTTATTATCATACATTTTCCCAGCATTTAGTGCTGATAAGCTGCAATTTTATCTGCATTTAAATACAAATAAAAACAAAAGATTTACTACAAAAACAATTTTTAACAAGTTTTTAATTGCATGCAGATTTGCAAAGAATTCCATTTTCTAGATTGTTAAAATAAAAACTTTAGAATTAGAAGCTTTAATATGTAGCTGATAAAACAATCAGAAAATGACTGCGACTTATTATAAGCTTTATTGACTGCTGCGGTTTTTTTGTCACGAAATATTTTTGTATGTCATGTTAGCCTTTTTTTTTGTTCATGACATGTTTTCTTAAGTTTTAGCGTCTAACTGTATTTAGTTGCTCGTTTTATTTGCTGTTATAAGCCAAGTTTCTGTCATTGTTTTGTTCTTAATAACAGCTTTAGTAAAAGTTTGCATATTTATGTCCTCTTATTGCTTTTGCTTTTTAAAATTCGTATTATTTTGATTTCTTGCTGGTTTGAATTTTATAATTTGACGTTTTCTAAACACGTTCCAGCGTCTGACGTCGCTTCCGGTCCCTTGACTCTTGTGCTGGATTCACAACTAAATAATGTGGTTTGTATTTAATTATATTCGGTTTTTTGTTTCTGCTGCGCAAGCCAATCAACAACAACAGCTACAACAAGTTTTTCAACAAATTGCGTTGCGCATGAGTCACAGTTCGATTTTGTTGTTGTTGTTGGTGGTGGCGGTGGTTTTTATTTTTGATACTCGTTCGTTTACGTTGTTTTTTATATTATTATAAATTTATAGCCGCATTATAGAAAAATATTTTGTAAAAACTGTTTTTTTTTTTCAATTTATTTCAAGCTATTCAACCACAACGCAACATACTGACCCAATGTGTTGTAATTTGATTTGAAATTTGATTGAATAACTTGACTAGATAGTAGTAGATACGCGTACGTATAATTTGAAAATTATGGAGTAAAAGCCATAAATTACTTAAGTATATGGAAGTTTTGATTGGAGTGCATAAAATATTATTACGAATGACTATTTTAACAGCTGATAAGCCGTTATTTAGTAATGTTTTTAATTCCGTTACATAGTACGTAATTAAAAACAGTAGCAAATTTGTATGAATTTCAATATTCTATATAAAAATGACAGAAAAATAAAACAAAAATTGAGATTAAGCAACTTATTTCCTTTATCCTGGAATAAAATGTATAATTCACATAATTTTTACTGAAAAATCTAAAAAATACTGAAAATCCTTGTTTTAATAACTGATTCTAAAAAAAATATAATGCATGAAGTTGATTACTCGCAACTTCGTTACATTTTTTTGTATTTTTTAAAGACAATGCTGAAAATTCATTACAATTTTCTACTGTTTCTAATTACGGACTATAAGTATAAAAGAGTTAAAATTGGACGCTAAGCCAGAAACAGTGTTCAAATTTATAAAAAGCTTAAGTCTGAAGAACTAATACAGGGCGTGTACTATCAATCCTTTGAATCTCGGTACACATGGGGCTACAGCAAACTAACTAACTTATTGCGTTGTATAGTCCGTAATTGAAAACATTGAACAATTTTGCTCAGTTTTTAGTAAATTTTTCGATTTTAAGAAAATTTAAATTTTTGTAAAAGGTTTTACTAAGCACTAGGTACTAGATAGCAAAAAGAAAACTTTTAAATTTTCGAAATATTTATAAGCAATAATATGTCATAGACTAAGAAAAAAATGGACTGATCTTATTTTGAAGTGTAGCCAATGTCTATGGCATGCCAATGGAATCATTTTTTCAGCCATGTTTATAATTCCGTTATAGTCCGTAATTGTAAACATGAACTTTTTTAGTCAGTTTTTCATTTGGTAGCTTGAAAAAATTAAATTTTTTGCACATTCTTTATTTTAGACATTTAAAAATCATATTACAAAGTCAAATTTTTTTTCTACACACATGTTTATAATTCCGTTATATAGTCCATTATAAAAAACATTAAACAAATTTGTTTTCTTAATTGTCAATTCACTTGAAAGTTGCTACATTGTTGCAATAAACAGAAATAATATAAAATTATTCGATGCATTCCCAGAATTCCGCAATAATAGTAAAAAACATAACAAAAATAAAATTTTATTAGTTAATTTAGTTTTATAAAAAAAATTCGGTCAGTCCATATGTTTGCATTTTCATAATAAGCAATACAATGTGCTATATTGAGCACCATTTTTTTCTTTTAACATGTCTTAAATCAACCTCCGCGCATAATTTTGGACTGAAAATGTGTTTTTTTTTAGTTTTTTTTTTATCTTATCAGCAGAAAATATTGTTTAAATTCAATTTAATTTCACTGATAAGAACAAATTTTTAAACTTTTGTTGTTCTGTGTGTTTAACGTGCTTAAGCGAGCATTTTTGTTTGTGTTTTTTTTTTGTTTTTTCTTGTAATTTTGTGGCTGATTAATATTTGAAGAGGTAAGAAACCAAACAAAAAAAAATTTATTTAAAGAAGCATACAATTAAAATGCGTTTCATTCGTAACCAAAAAACGGAAAAAATACATACACCAAGATAAGCGAAATATCTTTACAGTTTTTCTTCATTCATATGTAAACAAGTAAGGAGTTTTTTTTTCTTCTTTCAACAGTTTTTTCAGTGTGTTCACAAGAACAATTTGTAAATGTTTCAGGTAGAGACCCGTTGTTTGTTGTTGGCTAAGATACGCATTAATATGAGCTACACAGTAGATAAACGAGTAATCTTTATTTTTATGGTGTTTGGGGGGAAGAGTTTTTTTGTGTTAAATTGCTCGCTGTTGAAATTGAAATTTGCTATTTACTTATATATATTGAATGCCACTGAACGCGATTATTGTGCGTTTAAGTTTTAGAAAGTTATTTTCCTCAAAGTTTTTGTTTTTTAAGAAGTTAAAAAAAAAATGAATAAAGGTGTTAGTATAATGTCTGGAAGATATCTGAGTCACTTATCCTCTGAATAAATAATTTCAATTTGTACTCTTTTTACGAAATTAATTATAGCATTTTTACACGCATGAAATTTTTTGTGCTTTTTTGTTCAAATGTACAAAATTCTTCTACCTTTCATTTCTTTTTTTCGTCTCTCAAATGAATTCTTATCTTTTTTATCTCAAGCAATTTAAATTTACACCCAAGTATTTACATTTTTCTTTAAATTCTGATTTTTTTATATTATTATTTTTTATAATTAAAATATTTATTTTTATCGCATAGGTATTAAGTGTATTAGGTGTCTTTCTTGTATATCTGCTAAGTTGAGGTACTTTCTCAATTATGCAATTTTTTTTAAACTATTATTAACCAACATATTCTTGTTATGTTGGTTCTTTACATTAAAAAAAAACAGCTGTGCTTATCGCATGCTTTATTGATACCCACCGCAAAATATGTAAGGCTACCCACAGAGTGATAGCCGAAGTGGACAGGTTAGCTGACAGACGTATTTATATCTCGCTTGTTCTCATTTGCTTGTTTTATTTTTGTTCTGCCGCACTAGTACCAACAAGTAACCTGTCTGCTAACCAGTCGACATGAAAACGGGTTTGTTTATATATATTACGTTTTCTTATCTTGGTTTATTTTTGCGATTGAAGCATCAAGAAAGTCACATGATTTCGTGTATACTTTTGCTTTCCTCAAACCAACGGACAACAAGTGAAAAAAATGAGGAAAAAAAGCTGCTTAAATGCATTTTCAGCCACTTCATGCCGCTTCAAGTCACTGCAAGTCGCTTCAAGTCACTTGTTGTTCAAGCTTGTTTCGACTTTTTTCAATTTATTTCTGTTGTTTTTTGTTGCCTTATTGCTGCGTTTTTATTTCGAAGTTTTTTCAGACAAAGAAGTGCATAGAAAGAACGCGCATTAAAAGACGTACATCAGCTCCTTTAGCTGTTAGTTAGCTGGAACGCACTTCAAGCCGCATAAATCCACTTGAGGTTCCAAATGGTTTGAGTTTTTAACTTTTTTCTTTAAATTTTGTTGTAGTAGTAAAAGTAGTTGTAGTAGTAGTAAAGTAACGATCTTTTGTTAAATTTGTTAATCTTCAATTCTTTGTTTGAGATGATACGCACTTGCAGCCGCTTATCGACGAATTACTTCAACAGCCGGTTTGGCATTTTTTTCACAATTGTTTTTTTTCTGTATGCAACAGTTGATAGGAATTTATCATTGTTGCTAGTTTATAGTGCGTACTCTTTTCGGGCATGAAAGTTCAATACAAAACCACAGCAAACATGGCTTAGAAAAAGTTTTCGGTATTTTTCTTTTTTTTTTTTTTTTGCTGCAGAACAACATTAAAAAATAGTGGGAAAAAAGTTGATTCGCTGGTAGAGCGATTCATCGAAAGGCTTCCTAACCATTTGCCTTAATACGTAACTTAAACGGTCATAAATTTGACATCAATCATTCATATGCTAGTAAATATTTGTGTGTATGGCAAAAAAAAAAACAAAAAAAAAAAAAATATATATCGCTGCCTTAATATAAAAAGGACCTAACTCAATATTTTTTACATTACAGCAGAAGAAAAAACTTGATAAAACACAAAGTTCTGTAATTTCTGCCCTAAAAAAGTTTTTACATCATAACATTACTTAGTTTTTAATAAAAAAAATTCGTATATAATAAACTCGAACTTCAGAAGTAAGCAACGTATAAAATGACACATGCAAACCGTGCGAGAAAGCGAGAAAACAACAATCGACACGCTGAATACAAGCGCACAAGTCGCCTTAAGCTGCCTGTTTGGCTGATACTATAGCCACTTTGAGCTTTTTTCATATGATTGCATGTTGAGCATTTTTTAGCTTTCTTTCTCGGTTCGGCTTGGCACAGCAACCAGCCGGCACTAAAACACGCCGTAAGGAATACGCGGACGCGTGGCAGGTATAGAAAAGTATGTATATTCTTGATCAGATCAACACCTCAATTCAGATCAATTTAGCCATATCCGTGTGTCTGTCCGTCATCACGGACCAAAATTCCAAGCTTATTTTTATCGGGCCTTTTACTTTTTCAAATATTTTGGAAAAAATACCCGAAATTATTGACACAAACACCCGAAAAAATTACAAAATCGTCAGAAATTACGAGAAATTTTTTCCTAGGAAATAATGCTCGATTTTGTATGGAAAATTTCGGGTTTTGTGACTTTTCTTTTTGGGCGTATGTTAATCGGGCGCGTAAGTTCTGGGAGCCCTATCATATGATTTGATTCCTTCTTAGGGTACTTAATATTTTAATCTTAAACGCATTGATATGTATTTTCTGTCATGCAATTTTTTTCGCATGATATATTTTTTTTCCTTTGCCAATTTTTCTCGGATTTTTCATACATTCTCATTATATCTCTATAAATTTGGCAAAAATTTACTTCTTTAATCTACCCATATGTATGTCTCTGAATTAGTTTTTTTTACTCGCATGCATTTTTTTCAAAATTCCATCTCAAAATCTCTTATATGTATCTCCGCAAATTTAAAAAAAAATGTTCTTCCCTAACTTACCCCAATGTACGGCTCTGAATTAATATTTTTCTCGCATGCTAGTTTATTTTTTCAAAATCTCTTTTAGATCACTATAAATTCAAAGAACATTTTTACTAAATTGCTGCAATTTTTTTTTAAGTGATCACTTCTCTAGGCGCGTTGAGCACTTTTTTGTAGAGAGCAAAACTATAGATTAGCGATATCATCACGCTGTTAGCGATATCATCACGCTTTTAGCTGTTCATTGCTGTTGCATTGTACAGCATTGCTTATGCCGTGTTTATGCTAGGCAAACATGTTTGGTAAGATATGTTTTATTATCGAGGCGATTACCTAAGCAATTACCGATTTCCGAAGCGATTACCAACCGATTACCGAACCAATTAATGAAGCGATTACCAATACGGAAGCGATAACCAACCGATTGCCGGTTTTTTAAGCAATTACCATCTGACTACCGAACCAATTACTGAATACCAACCGATTACACAAGCAATTGCCGAGTACCGAAGCGATTACCAACCGATTTCCGAAGCAAGAACCGATTACCGAAGCGATTACCAACCAACTACCGAAGCGATTACCAACCGATTGCCAAACCAATAACCAACCGATTACCGACGTGATTACCCAGCGATTACCAATCGATTACCGATTTCCCAACCAAAGTAATTGTGTTACAAATATATTAAAAATAAACATTAAAAAATAGCAGTTTATACATTCAATAACGCATAAATTGATAAAAAGAGTTAAAAAAGTAGAACGCGTCTGATTTGCCGACTCTATCTATTTCGGATATTCATAAAACTATGTTATTTCATAGCTTTATGTTTCCACTTTGGTAGGCAGTCACCCCACTGAGTACTCCTTCTCCCATGCTGCTTTTTCTTTCAAAAGCTCGATACCCTTTCTTACATGTAACATAGCTGTATAAATTTAATGAATAATTATTACTATAACCTACCCGAATGTATGCCCGCATCATCGTTGTCCACATCTTGTTCCTCCACCATCGCACCGTGGCCACCACGTTCGCCACCGACATTTTGTTTCACCGGCGTAGTGTTGGTCAACGTGGGATGCGCCGTTTGTTCATCATAATCATCAGCGTCGTCGTGTTCCTCCAATGAAATATCCATCACCTTAAAACGTTCGCGTATCAGCTCCGTGCACCGTTCCGAGCGAAAAAAGTCCTCCAGCTCATCCATGGATAAAGCACAGACATCATAGCCGATATACATATCTTTGCTCCAACTGCCGGTGCAGTAATCAGCAGCAGCAGCTGTAGATGTAGAACTACCGGCGGCACACGTCTGTATTGATTGTTGGTGCTGTGACGCGATCGATTTTAATAGCGAATTATTACGCGACAATTTCGTAGAGTGCGCGCGGCGTATAAAACTGAGCGATTTCTTAGCGGGTGAAGTCAGCTGATGTGGGTGTGGCGGTAGGCTAGGCACCGTTGAGTTGGGCGAACTCAACGAAGTGTCCGAATTAAAGCTTTTAGTGGAACTCACTTTGGTCTTCTGTGTTGTTGAAGACGAATGCTCTAAGGCTGACAGCATGGTGGACGACGACATGGTTGCGGGCACGCGTTCCCGCTTTTTATTATTGCTACTGAGGTTATTGTTGTTGTGAGCGTTATTGTTGGCCGTCAGTTTAGGCGTTGACTTGAGCAGAAAGAGGTTTTTGGGTGGAAATGTTGACGTAAGCAACGATGACGTTGACGTTGCATGCGTTGTTGCAGTTCCTGAGGCACCAATTTGACTGGCGGTGCTGCCACCGAAAAGTTTTTGTTTTGCCAACTTAGTTGTTGATGTGTTTGTTATTGTTTTGGCGCTTGTTGTTATTATTGTTTTGGTTGCTGTTCGTGTAGCGGCGTTCGTGTAGTGCGCGTGCAAAGCTTCAGGCTGTTGCAAAACAACTGAAGGTGAGAGATTTTGCGGCAGCGTTTTTGCCTTGACGCGCAGTGACAACGGCGTTCCGTTAACAACACTAAGTAGCTGTTGCTCGGCGCTCGGCACCGATAAGATATTCGTGCGCGAGCGTGATTTCATCATTTTTATCGGTGTCGATGTATTAGTTTGCATGCGGCTAATCTCTGAATCATCATCATCGTAGTCGGCGGCTACGTTGCGGCTGCCGTTTTTAGAGTTGTTGTGCTCACGCATAGCCTCTCCTCTGCTGGAGTTCGCAGAGACGTTTTTAGAACAAACGGCGTCATTGTTGTGCTTATCGGCGGCAATTTGATAATCATCGATTTGCATCAGCGCATTGCAAACGGTTATGGTTGCCACATGTTTGGTTTTTTTCGTTGTCAACTCTGTGATTTTGTTTGTAGGTGTTGTTGCTACACTTCTATGCGTCGTCGCATTGACAAATTCTGGCATTGTATCTACCGCATCAGCCATGAGTATATCTTCATCTACGAATTTCTCGAGACCAACAGCGCTATTCTTGGCCAAATCTATTTGTTCATCATCCAAGCTGATGCCATTCAGCACAATGCCGTAACGTTTCGTGCGTGCTGTTGCCTGTTTGTGCTGCTGTTGTGCCTGCTGCTTCACGGGCGTATTTGTCTTGCTACTATTTGTGTTACTATTATTTTGTAGTTTTTCTTTGCTTTCTTTGTTCTTCAGTTCCATTTGTCTGCGATTTGCCGCTATTATGAATTCACCTCCATCGCTATCGGCGTCATCCAAATCGGCGTCATGCATGCCGGTGATGCTCCAATTGAAGCCGCAGGGTGGCGGTGGTGGCATTTTTGGTCTGATTGCGGCTTCACCGCTTAAAGCTGAGCTACTGTGGGTTCTTTCGAAAAATAGCGCTGCTACTTTTGAGCTGGCGCTGGCGTTTTTTAACGAGGCAGATTTTTTCAAATTGTTATTGTTGCTATTTTTTTGCGCCTTACTATTACGACTGTTTTTCTTCTCCTCCGTGCTGTGGTTGCTATTTGCGAGACTGAGGGCGCTGCTGCTGCTGGAATCGTTAGCGATATCGTCAACGACGTCGTCTTCAATGACGAGCGGCACATAGAAGGTCGAACGTCGTCGTTGGGTTTTTTCTTCGCTGGTGGGCGTGGATGTGGCAGAATTGTTGCGATTGCTATGATTGTGATTATTAATGTTAACAGCTAATATGCTTGGTTCAACTGCTTGCAACATTTTACGCCTGATTTGCACAATTCTGGGTGCTCATGTGTGTGTGTGTGTGTGTGTGAGTGACAGAGGGCGTGGCTTTAGCAATGCCTTCTAGGAGTCCGCAGCATTTTGAGTTTTATGACAATGCTTATTTAATATGATTTCAAGGCACGGCAAAGACAATTTAAAAAGTAGTTATTTTGTTTTTAATAAAATATGGCAGCACTTTTTTGGCATGTTTAAAATTATGGCTGGAAAGGTATTTTTTTGTTTATAAAATTAAATTATTTATTTTTGGTAGTTAAAATAAGTAGAGCTTGTGGCGTTTATGGAAGTGGGCGTAATTTTAGTGGAACGCTTCAAAATATATGATTTTCGATATATTTTATAAGTTATTCAATAAAAGCTATATCTATACTATTATATACAATTGAAGTGCAAAATCTTGTTTCCAGGTAAACTCTAAAACTATTGGGCTGGTTTTTATGAAATAAGTTTTAAAATATCATCTTTGTGCTACATCACAATAAAGGGTTACACCATATTTATGCTTCTATTTTATATTTATGTTTTTATTATCAAGAGTTTCAATTAACTCCATGTTGCTCTCTATTCTTTTCTTTTTGTGCACTGTGCTAGCTGACACAACATAAAAAAACAGATGAGCCTAGCGCAAGGCGAAAAATGAGATACATACAAAACAAAACAAAAGAAGAAATGCCTTTTATTTCTCTAGACATATATTGTGTTAAGGTGATTCACTGACCTACTTCAGCGTGCTTAAGATTTTTTCGCTCTTTATCTCTCTCCACACTCTAAGCGCTCTTTATTGATAAAGATAAAATGTCCGTGGTGAAGCCGCGAGCCACTGTGGCCTGCTAGTTTTAGAAAAATTAAGCAACACTCACGGGAAGCACCCTATAAATGCGAAAGCATTGTGCTGATTCGGAAGACGGGTGTTAGTCAGTTAGATGGTGGTAAAATAGTGTAGTGTCGGTGAAGATTTGATTTAAATTTACATAGCTTGAAATTGCCGGGGAACGCACTCGCAGGGAGATTGTTCTACAATTTTACTGAGCGACTGAAGAACGAATTATCTCGGTAATGCTATGTTATATTGGGCAAAGAGGCAATGGTATAGGGATTGGTTTGGAGAGCTGCCCGAGTGGATCTAGGAAACACACGAGCTGGTGGCGTCAGGCCAAGTATCTTCCTTGAACACTTCTCATGGTAATATCTGCACAGAAGGCTTAGGCAACCAACATTGTGACGATATCCAAGAGAGTTGAGAGATGATGATAAAATATTTTCATTCCCCATCAAATGCATATATCGCAAATATGATTTTAAAGCCCCTGCCCAAATGTGCAAATTGTACTTAATATCTGGCCTAATCTATGAGGTATGAAGAACCACCCCATCTATTTTCTTTTGGGAGGACCATAATCCTTTCTAAGCAAAAAACTTCGAAAACCTCCGAACCTCCTTATCGCCTTGAATCCTTCTTTTATCCTTCAATCACCCACCTTTAATATCCAATTTATAACACAAATTTTTCAATGATAATAGCCCAATCAGCTATTATCAGCCCAAAAACACAATCAGCGTAATGGAGATGAGCGCGAATTGTCACTTTTAATTTACATGTATTTCTTATAAGACGCATTTTTGAAGACTTTGTGACGACATGGTTACATTGTGGCTATGCGCAATTTGAAAGAGCAAAAATTGTACAATGCAGTTGCCAACTCGCCGCAAATGCAAAAGCAGATTGACTTCGTCAAAAACTATTGTTCGCAAAGAAAACTTCAACGATGGAAAAAAGGGAAGATTCCAGTGGTGCAGCGATGGGTTGAAATATTCACCCATTTGGATGCTGGAAATTAAGAGTACAAGGAATGAATGGGTAGAATAATTGAGTACATTCTGCGCCTGCTCTGTTCAAATGTTTCTACTGAAAGAGTTTTTCCTGCGATGAATAAGACGAGGACGACAGAAAAAACTGAACTACAAGTCAGCACACTAAAGGCCACTCTGGCCATGAAAGTGAATTTGAATATTTCGTGCCTACAATTCTATTGGTTCATTAAATTGCAATCGGATATGCTTCTCCAAATCACATCGAAATTTAAATATAATCAGCCCAATTATGAAACATTTTCTCCCGGGAGTTGTAAAAGCGAGTTTACTTTTTAAGATAGCAGATAAAGACATCTCATTTTTTTTATTTTACACTCGTGAATATGGACGGTTGATGAACAAATTTGCATTAAAATTTCTAAAAAGTTTTTAAGCTTTGTCTTACAAATGGAAACTCCCTTTTACAACTCCCGGGAGAAAATCTTTCATAATTAGACTGAATGTGGCCAACTACAAACAAACAGTTGACGAAGATGAATTCGAGGAAATGCACTTGGTATACGATTTTGACAATGTATTTCGTATTCAGTTTTCTAACTAAAATTACATTTAAAAATATTTTTCGTCGTTTTAAATTAAAGAAACCTACTTTTTGGCAAAATTTGGAAGGAAATCCTAACTTTTGACAAAATTTAAATGGGTTGGTTAGGTATGGATCATATGAAGATCAGATGGAGTGAAGTATTTATTTAAAAAATAATCGCTAGACTGCATCTTTTGACACATCAAAAACGTGATCGTTCTAACAAAAATCTGATTGTATCGATATGCCCATTATGTTAAGAACATCTGACTCCACAAGATCTACACCGTTCATATTGAGAGGAGCTAAGATCCGTCAACGTGCGTCAACGACAGAAGGTCGTTGATAAAAACCAGAAACAAAGTTGGCGATAGCACTGAGCCCTGCGGTACTCCCGAGCGTGCTCTCTGGATGATATGCCGTCAACTACAACACGTATAGCTCTGTTCTTAAGGAAGAACGTGATCCGCCGAGCAAAGTTACCAACGACACCATATACGATATATACGATTAGTTTTGATACGAGCATTTTATGCCACACTCGATCAAACGCCTTTGAAATATCCATATCAACAACCCTGCGCTCACATTGGTTCCATTTTTTTCGGTAAATGAATGCTATAAGTTAACCAGTCGAGCGAGCCCTACGAAAACCATACTAACGGTCACTAAACAATTTATTGTGCTCTAAATAGTTCATAAGGTTGAAGTTAATTACGCTCTACAAAACATAGAGCATATAACTATAGGTCGGTAGTTTGCTGGATTTGTGGCATCGCCCTTTTTTTGGTACCGGCTGGACCCTTGCGACCTTCCAACAAGATAGAAATATTCCTGTTCTGTGTTCTGCAAAGGCCAAGACAGACAAGAAACACAAGCTTTTAGAACAAGTGGTGGTATGCCATCAGGACCAGAGACTTTGTTAACCTTTACCCTGTAATGTGGGTTTTTTTGTTACGTTCACTGTAACGTGAGGTCACTCTTGTCTTGCCCTTACTTTACCTCAAATCGCTCCTAGGGTCCTGCCACGACCGAACTTAAGCTGATGCCCGCTGTGAGCGCCCCAACTAAAGTTTTTTATTCGTGCGAGGTAAATGTCGCTAGCGCTACGCATTCAAGAGATATACATATAACAAGTAATCACCTGGCCACGAGTGACCCCACGAACTGCGTGCAGATAAATTCGTAAATCCGACGCTAATTTAGCAAAGACACAAGCCCCTTTTTCTAAAAAGTACAAATTTAACTTTACGTACGTAATGAGTTAATGAAAGAAAAATTAATTATGGAGAAAAAACAAGTAAGAGAATAAGAATAAGAAGAATAACGGCATATTCAAAAATTTAGTGAAGGAAAAATTATGGGATGATGAAATAAAAAGAAATGAGAGATTAAGAAAACAAAAATACCGCAACAGGGTAATGGTATAGGAACAAAGGACAAGAAAAATGAAACGGAAAATAAAGAAAATTCAAAAAAAATTTAAGAAGATTTAGGACATAACAAAGAAACAGTAATGCTTGCCGAACAAGAACAGAACAGAAAATTATGTGGAAAACAATTACAAGAAAACAAGGAAAACAATAAAATTTCCAAAATATGGAAAATTCAAGAAATAAATTCATAAATTACATGAAAAAACAAAAGAATTTTTTTTAATAAAGAATGAAAAGAATTTCAGAAAAAATTAATTTCAAAGCCAATTTTAAAATTAAGAATAAGAATAGAAATAGAGTCAATGAAACAATTCATTCAGAGGAAAAAGAAAATATAGGGAAAAATAGGAAATATTAAATAAATTAAAATAATGAAAAGAAAAGCAAATAATTCAATGAAATGAAATTCAATTAGAAGGGAAATTGAGAGAAAAAAAAGAAGGAAAAAGAAAAAAAAAATCTAAGCGTGCGATTTTGATTAAATGCACAAAATAGACAGGTAATTGAAGCACCATTTCAACGATACAAGGGCCGTTTGGTAATTCAGTGAAAAATGAAACTAGGAATGATTTTTATGGCAGAAAAAACGTTTTATTTTTCAATATAGTCTTATTTTAGCTCGATAAACTTCGTCCAATGGTCCTCCAATTTTTTGATACCATACGAAAAAATCGTTTTCGGAAGGTCCTCAAAATAGGCCTCTGTTTCGTTGATGAGCTCCTCTCGGGCGGTGAATCTCTTTCCGCCTACGCATTTCTTCAGGTTTGGAAACAGAAAATAGTCGCGGGGGGCCAAATCGAAAGAATATGCTGGATGAGGAAGCAATTCGTACTTCAATTCATAGAATTTTGTGAACGCGCGCATTGTCTTGGTGGAAGAGCACTTTTTTCCTTGCCAAAAGCGTCGTTGAAACGGTTTAATTCGACTGCATAGTATCCGTCATTGATCGTTCTTTTTGGTGGAAGATAATCGATGTAGATTATATCGCGTTCATTCCAAAATACTGTCTCGATATCACCTTTCCGACCGATAGCACCGTCTTCGCCATCTTCGGAGCACCTTCGGTCGGTGTCCAAGTCCAATGTTTCGACTGTCGACCTTTGTCTCTGTTGGGTAGTGATGGATCCATGTTTCGTCCACGGTTACTAAGCAACAGAAAAAAAATCTTTGTTCAACATCGCTAAATACGCCTTTGAATCAGTCACACGATCGCGCTTATGGTCGGGAGTAAGCAAACGCGGCACCCATCTTGAGGATAATTTTTTCATATCTAAATGATTTCGTAAAATGTTCCACACCCGCTCCTCTGAGATGCCTACGGCTTCAACAATCTCGCGCACTTTAACTCTGCAATCGGCCAACACGATATCGTGAATTTTAGTGACCATTTCTGGTGTGGTGCCCTCATTTGGGCGTCCAGAACGTTTGGCGTCGCTTGTGCTTGTACGACCGCAGGGGAATTCTGTGAATCGCTTCTTAACCATTATAATTGATGGTGAAGAGTCGCCAAAGTATTTATCAAGCCTTTCCTTAGTTTGGCTGATGTTTTTTTTGCGCAAAAAATAATGCTGGATAAGCACACGAAATTCACTTTTTATATATTCGCCAAAATTCACAAGATCGCCTGCTGTCAATGGCTGCCAAATACAAACTAAGCGTCGCAGCGAGCTGAAATTTTGACAGTAGTCTATTAGCAGATGGTAGTTGACAGGATCAGTGTTGCATTTAAAGTTTCTAAGCGGGAAATCATTTTTTCACTGAATTATCAAATGGCCCTCGACATATGACCCATTGTGGCGCGCTAAGGATTTTAGCATGGGAAATTTTTTAGAGGGTACTGAAAATTTCTACTCATAGTACTAACTTTGAATTTGAAAATTATTATATCTTAACGTACGATTTTGACTAAATGCACACAAAAGACATGTAAATGAAGCACCTTTTAAACAATGTATTGTTTAAAATTCTGACTCATTGTGGCGCCCTAAAGATTTTGGCCTTGGGAAGTTTTTTTAAAACTAATGAAAAGTAGTGATAATTTCGTCATACAAACTGTGCAACAATGTTTGTCCCCATACATTTTCGGGAACCGAATTTAATTTAACGAAGCCAGTAATGCAATTATATGCTAAAGGCACTTTTCCGAAGTATGGCTGCAGAAAATATAGATTTTGCATAGATTTTCGAAAAGAAGAATTTATTGTTGAAGTCCACTCAAATCGTTTGTATAACAAACATCCTATTAACACAGTAAAAACTCACCGAAATCGCGCAGTTCGACGCACAGTGGCAAAGAAGGAAGTAATACGGCAGTTGGCTACGAACTGGCGCAATTTTAAACTGCGCCAGCAGTCGGGAGCTATGCGAAAATTGGGCAATTTGCAAAGTGTGCCACCTGTCGCGAAGCAGTTTGGAAAATAAAATCAGATGCCAACAGAGATTTCGATTGCGACGTTTTTATTGATATTGTTAGAATGCACAGAGAACTTAGATATAGTTCATTTATTCAAAAAGTCTCTGAATCATTGGAAGTATTCCTTTGGTTTGAAGATCAGCTACAAAAATGTTTTACAAAAAATAGTAATAGTCATGGATGCAACAGGAGGTATTGTCGAAAAAACAGAAAACGCGTATTTTTATATAATTAAGTTCCCCACATTAAAGATCAATTCTGTAAAACATCGGGTATACTATATATTGTGGCAGAAGCTTTATTATGCAATCATTTTTCTGAGGATATCGAGAGATTTTTGAGCTCGCTAAAGGTATTCTGCATCATAAACAAAATCATATGGCTTATTTCAAAGAGTATTTTTGCTTGGATTGGAATTTTGCATAAAGCATAAATGCTTGCACTACAGTTTTCAATAAAAACTCTGAAATACACTCTTTGAAACAATATTTAGCAACATGCTATGTTTTTTGTGTTAGTATTTCGAGTAGAAAAAAGAACAAAATTTGTAGTTATTTAAATATGTTGTAGCCATTTTTCGAAAATTACATTTAAAGACGTAGATGAACATAGATGAACGTAGATGAACATGAACGTAGATGAAAAAACATTAAGCTTTCTCCATGATTTTTTGACAGGCAATCTATTTGCAGTGCAGTTTCTAATCTAAAATTTAGTTACCAAGAGATATATCACGAAGTAACAACGCGCTATGGACAAAAAAATAAGTACACTTTCAGAAAAAAGTATTTTAAGTGCATTTAAAAGAGTTTTTCTTCATGTTTTTTTATTCAAAAGTCTTGTTTTGGAATTTTTCTTTAAAGGTTTGTAAAATAATTGTAAATTTTGAAGCCTTCATAAAAGATTTTGGTATCTAGATGGGTCGCGGTGACCATAGTACACCCGAAGAAAAGCGGACTGCTATTGAGATGCGCGCTGGAGGAAATGGATATGGAATGATTGCCAAAATTCTTGGACGTTCTCGAAATTTTGTCGTCAATGCTTTAAAGAAAAAAAAGTTGAAAAAAAACGTGGAAGAAAACGGAAAACCACACTAAACGATGACCATCGCATTAATATAATTGTGAAAAAGGAGCCTTTTATAGCTTCAAGAATGATAGCAGCAGAATTAGGCAACAAAGTATCTTCACGGACTATTCGACGAAGGTTAGTGGATTCAAAGCTCCATGGCAGAATAGCCCGTAAGGTTCCACTCCTTCGTAAGAAAAACTTACACGCGAGGAAAGAATTTGCCAAAACTCATGACTCATGGTCAGGAGATGAAGAAATCAAAAAGTGGAACAACATCCTATGGAGCGACGAGACCAAAATTAATTCATTTTCTAATGATGCGCCGCAAGGAATGTTCGTCGCCCAAAAGGTAAAGATTTCGATCCGCGGTACACTAGAAAAACGGTCAAACATTGTGGCGGAAACATAATGGTCTGGAGATGCTTTTCTAACTATGGCGTAGGCTCAATATTTCGTATTCAGGACATTATGACCCGATTCGAATATGTGGAAATATTACAAGGAATAATGTTGCCTTAGGCAGATGAAGAAATATCCTTAGTTTTGCGGTTCCAACAAGATAATGACCCCAAACACTCATCGAAGTTGGTAAAGGATTTTTTTAAGGACAACAAAATCGACTGCATGTCCTGTCCAGTAAATCACCCGACCTCAACCCGATTGAGAATCTTTGTAGTGAATTGAAGAAAAGAATATCTAACCAAACTTTTAAAAATTCATTTCATTTCATTTTTCTTTTTTTCAAAAATTCAAAACATTAGTACAGTAAGGACTAAGTTCTTTTACAGTACAACATAAATTCATTCAATATAGATATGATAACAACTTTTTCGTGAATTAACTTAACTAAGGGTACATTAAAAGTTTAAAAAGATAATAATTTGCTCTAAAATTAACATACAGTGGAATCCTTGTTAATTCAAAAGCAAATTAAAGTATTTAAAATCGTCATATAATATTTTTAATTATTAAATTTTATTTCGTAATGAAGTATATAAGAAAAGTATAAGAGATTCTAAAATAAATAACTTTACAGTTTCTAAAAAAATTCTAATTATTTAAGGTGCTCATAATATCTTAAGTCATTACTATTCGGTATTTCATACTTGAGGCACAATTCGATTTCAAAAGCAATATTTTAAATAAATATTAATACTTAGTAGGATAGCCTTTTTGCTTTATGACTTCATTTAAGCGATTTGGCATATTTTCCACAATTTTTTTGGTATAATTAATGGAAATATTACTCCACTCTTGTTGCAGTTTCACTTTTAATTCGTTGACCGATGATATTGTGTGTTGACGAATACGACGGTCCAGCTCATTCCACAAATTTCTATTGGGTTGACGTCTGGTGATTGTGGGGGTGGTAGCAATACTTTTGGGCAGTTATAAAGGAGCCCTTCCTGAACTAAGCGCGATTTGTGCTTGGGGTCGTTATCTTGGTAATATTTAAAATTTGCCAAAATACCCCGCTTTTCTGCACTAGCTTTTAAATTTTATTTCACTATTTTCAGGTATGACTCCTTGTTCAAAATGCCATCAATAAAAACTAGTTTTCCCACCCCACTTGACCCCATACACCCTCACACCATGACGTGGCCGTTACCGTGCTTCATCGTTGGTCGTAAATTCTGTGGTCGTAATTCTTCATTAGGTTTCCGCCATACCATTACGCTCCCATCTGATCCGAATACGTTGAACTTGCTCTCATCTGCAAATAAGACATCATTCCACCAAGACGGTCTTGTCTATTTCGAGGCTGCACTAGTGGCTTACGGCGTGCAACGCGACCATTATAACCTTTTGCATTTATCGTTCTTCGGATAGTAGACTTCGAAACATATTTGCCAAATTCATTAGCAACCTCCGAAACAATTTTGGGCACACTTAACCGGGGACTAAACCTAATTTGTCTCAATATAATATTTTCCTCTCGTTCGGTCAGCTTCCTTGGTTTGCCAGTTTGCTTAAGTAAGTAAATTCTTCCCTCGTTTTTGTAACGCCGAACAATGTCTGCTACTGTGTTAGGCTTCATGTTAACGATTTCGGCAATTCTTTTGTAAGTTTCGCCCTTATTATAATGAAAAATTACAAGTTCTCTTTGCTCAACAGTAGAATTTTTTTCCTTTTCGTACCATTATTAAATTCTGTTGAAATATCAGTATAAATATCATTTAATAAAACAAAACTAACATTTTTCAAAAATATCCCAATGAAGTTTACCTAAAACATACTACTTTTACTATTGTTTTCAGACAAAAACTTTGAACGCGAGGAAAAACCGAATACTAATGACTCGTGATTTTTTTATGTTATTCTAGAAATTGCAGAGTTGCACTTCACTGGGTGTATTAAATGACATAAAACGGTTATTTATCGTGTGATTACACTTAAATTGTTAATCTGATGTAGTTTAATTGAAAATGTTTTGTTTTTTTTTTTCTTAATAGATCTTTTTTAACAAAAATTTTAATACCGAATATTAATGACACTCACTGTTTATATATAATAGCACATAAAAGAGTTACCGGAACATATAATAAAAATTAATGAATTTTAAGAATTTCAAGAAAGTGAAGAGAATAATTAGAGGGAAGAAAAATATTTAAGAACAGATTGCCTAAAGGTACCTCTGTCACTGTCACTTCTCTCAGTCCGCGTGGCAGAGCATTCCACAGTCTGATGGCATTAATGAAAAACAAGCGCGATGAATTTAATGAAGCATGTCTTGGAATTATAAGAACATTACTTCTTCTTGATAAACTAAATTGCAGTTTATTATATAAGTAGGAAAGTGTTTTTGTATGAATCAGCTTATGTAGATAAATACAGTTTCTGGCATCAAAGTAAAATGGTAGATCGCACCCAAGTATGGCATTTTTATAACTAGATAAGTGATCAAATTTGTGCAAACCAAATATATAGCGCATAGCATGATTAAAAGCAACTTGTAGTCTTAACAGAGAAGAGGATAACGTAAGTTATCAAAGGTAGTACCAACTGTATTACCAATTTACGTTTAATATCGACAGGAGTAACACTAGCGGACATTCTCAAATTACGAAGGACATAATACACTTTTTGGGCTACACTATTAATGTGATCAGTGCACGACAGAGACGAATTTATATAAAAACCCAGATTTCGAATTTTCAACACTAGTTTGAGCTTGTTAGACCCAATACACAAGTCGGGGATATTATCAACACATATTCTATGTTAACATATAGGTAGAACATACGATTTGGCAGCATTCAATTGAAGACCATTGTCTTTGGACCACTATTGATGTTATTGAGATCTTCATTCAATCTGTAACAAAGATCATCAAGTAGCTCAATGCGTCGAGAAAGATACAGCTGAACATCATCAGCATATGCATGAACAGAGGAGTGTTTGCAGACAGAACATAAGTCATTGATAAACAATGAAAATAAAAGTGGACCAAGAATAGAACCTTATAGAACACCACTTAGTACCAATTGATTCTGCCAAAAATTATTCCCAACTTTAACTTTTTGCAACCGATTAGACAAGTACCTTCAGATTTAATTGACAGCACTTACACTGAATCCGAATAAGAGCTTGAATTTTTGACACAAATATTTATGGTTTACCTTGTCAAATGCTTTTGAAAAATCAAGCAAACTTAGCAATGTGATCTTACCAGGATCGTATTCCGTCCTTATGTCATCCAAAACATTTACTACAGCAGAGGAACACCCATGCCCTGCTCGGAATCCTGACCGAAATGGGGATAGAAGTTTCTTTTCCTGAATATGACTATTTATTTGTTGAGCCATTAGTTTTTCACAGATCTTTGAAAGAGGCGAAAGAATGCTTATAGGCCTGAAAGCAGTAGCTCCTGAAGGGTTCGTTTTTTTCGCCACAGGTAACAAAATAGCTACTTTCCACATATCCGGGAATGAAGACGATGTAAAACAATAATTAATTAGGTGTGTAAGCTGTTTTATTATATTAGGTAATAAGATTTTTATGAACCTAATCGGAATGTTGTCTTCACCCAACGCATTTGAGTTTAACTGCATCACACATTTTCCAACATTGAAGGCACAAAATTAAAAGAATGCACAATGGATATATTACAACTACCATTCAAATTATTGTCAGTCAAGGGAGATGAATTGTCTAAAAAATAGCTATTGCGTATTTCTGGGTCAATTTGGCAGTCAGAATTTTTCTTAATACATACCCCGAGTTTTTTAATATTTGTCCACAAAGTTATATTCAATATATTTTATTGAATTGAGAACATGCTGAGAAAACCAAGGACAACTCACATTTTTTACACGAAAAGTACGCAGAGGAACATGTTTTTCGAAGAGGTATTTAATAGGAGTTAATAAGACACTAAGTTTGTCGTTAACAGTACAACAGAGATAACATTCATTAAACGAGTTCAAGGATATGTCATTGAGCAAGGACGGATAATCAATATGCTTGAAATCACGGTAAGAAAAAGAGTTAGAAGTAACATTACGAGACAAGTTAACATTTAACGAACTGAAAATTAAGTCATGATCTGAGAGAAAATAAATCTGATCAAATAAAGAAACAAAAGAAGAATCAGAAACTAAAGCAATCAAGGAGGTTTGGATTGGTATCATTGGAAAACCGGGTAGGCAACGTATCATTAACAACTGATAACCCCAACGAAGAAATCTTATCATATAAAGTTTGTTTTACTAAATTGTTTGATAAAACACTAACGTTGAAATCACCACACAGTAGAACAACGTCATGATTGGTAATAAATCTAGACAATTCACAGAACAAGGAATCAACAGGATAACATTTATTGGGGTTATACACACACGATAAACAAATAACAAATAAGGACGATTTGTGGGAAAAAGTTCAGCAAGCATGGTACAATATACCATTGGAGACGTGCCAGCATTTGGTTTCGTCCATGCCTACAAGGATGCAGGCTGTTTTGAAGAATAATAGCGGATATTCAGAATACTGGTTTGTACTAAGCTAAGGTATTCTCAAAACAATAAAGAAAATGCAATTATCTAATTTTTTTTTTTTTTAAACTGCCGGTGTACCTATTTTTATGATCACATGAAAATCATTGTCATTGTCTATTGTTATGAATTACTTATTTTTCTTTATTTTTGTTTGGAATTCAAATTGCTTTTCTTATTTTTAATATATTAGAACTCTAAAATTATAATTACTTTTTTACATAAAAATATTTGAATAAATTATTTCAACAAAACTTACTAAAGCCCTGGTGCAGCTCTTTTTTTTTTGTACAGATGTGTATATGCATAAAATTCACTTGCAGTTTTAAAAAATATTCAGAAAAAATTTAGCTACTACAGCTATATCGCACTTCCTCAGCATTAACCCATCTAAAGCCACTACCCAGTAATCATTGAAAAATATCAATGTTATGGATACCCGTGACCACAAACAAGTTAATGTGGGAAAAATTTACCCACCAATAAATGGGTTGGGCTCAGGGACAACACAAGACGTAACAACTAACCATGCGTATGCGTAGATCTATTTACACAACTAATTTTAATCTACTTTTGAGTTGACCTTTTGACAAATTAACATCAAAAACGCTACAATTGTTAACAAAGGAACTCATGCGACTTAAAGGAGCAGTAGCCATATAGTTTGTTCTACTAAATGGCAAATAAATTAAGTTGTTAGCGTTTCTACTGCTTGTACGGTTAGTGTTAAAATTTATGTGAGAAAGAAGTTCTCGAGAATCGAATACACCTGTTATGAGCTGGTGTAAATATACGATATCTGCCGATTTCCTTCGATCACCTAAAGACTGCATTTTTAATAGTTTTAAACGATCCTCATAAGGAGGAAGGTCTAATATGTCAGTTCCACTTAAGCCCCTTAGAGCAAACTGAACAAAACGTTTTTGGATTCTTTCTATTCGATCAACATGCACATTGTAACTTGGGGACGCACGATTGCATAATACAACGTTGTAGTTGTAATCATGTTATTAAATTCTTTGGCCCAGCGTTTTACAAAACCAAGCATTGAAGATGCATTTTTACAAATATTATCAATATGAATGTTAAACGACAGCTTACAATCCATGCATATACCTAGGTCTTTGACGGTGTCTACACGACTCAAGGCAGTATCTTTAACCTTATAATCAAAAATAAAATTATTCCTTTTTCGCGAAAAGGTCATAGTTTGGCATTTATCTGGATTTAAAAACATATTATTTTTAGAACACCAAACTTTAAAGGATTTTAGATCAGACTGGAGTAGATCTGAATTATCTCTAGAATTAATCGTTCTGTATATTTTCATATCATCGGCATAAATAAGCAGATGAGAGTGTTCAATGACATGAGTTACATCATTGATAGCTAAAATAAACAGATGAGGACCAAGGTGACTACCCTGAGGAACACCTGATCCAGCAATAAATTCAGAAGACAATGCGCCTAGGAAACGTATTTGATAAGATCGCTCCACCAAATACGATTTAATCCAATTCACAAAATATTGTGGAAATCCCATTAACTCAAATTTAAATAATATTAGATTGTGTGGTAGCTTATCAAATGCCTTACTAAAGTCAGTGTAAACACAATCGACCTGGTTACCAGAATCAATAGAATTTAAGCAGAATGTTGTAAAATCGAGAAGATTAGACACAGTGGATCTGCCATTCACAAAACCATGCTGACGAGTTGTTGTGACTTCCCCACAGTGAATTTTCACCCGATCATACACCATCCGCTCAAAAAGTTTTGGAATCGATGAGAGTTTAGCGATAGGCCTATAGTTACTGAGATTGTTCCTGCAACCCTTTTTAAATATAGGACTTATAAATGATTTTTTCCAAAAAAGTGGAAAATAACTTTCGTTAATAGATTTATTGAATAATAAAGAAAGTGGTTGACTCAAAACGGAACTGCATTGTGTTAACACTGCGGCAGGAACACCGTCAGGTCCAGCACCAAACTCCTCATCGATCGATCTAATATACATTAAAATATCCTCTGGAGTGAAGGATATATGTTCCAAAGATACTCTGGGTTCGGAATTCATATATTCAAAGTACTCTCCATCAGGAGTAAAAGAATCTGAACAGAATGATTCTTTAAAAAGTTTGGCGAATAGGCCACAAATTTTGACGGGATTGCCAGTAAATCCCTCAAGAGTTCTAAATGAAGAAGGAAATCCATCAGATTTCTTCTTTGTGTTTACGATTCCCCAAAATTTCTTTGGATCTGTCAATATTCTCAGCTTAACATTATCTAAATATTCGTGATATAATGTAGCTGAGTATAATGAGGACATTTGAAAGAGAAACTTGTCTTGAAACTGCAAACAATAATAAAATTACACAAGAAAATATTATATAAAAAATTTTTAAAGAAAGTCCTTTTAATAAAAAGACATTGGAAATTTATTTGAAAGTGAAAATAAAATGAACGAAGAACAAAATGAAAACATAAGTTATAATATTCTTTTCAACCCCACATTTTCAAATATTATCTTAAATAAATATTGTCCATATGCTCCAATGTGGATCAATATAATGGGTTTTTTCATGTGGAAACAACATCAAAAACCAGAATTTCAAATGCACCCATAGAAGGTTGCTTTGGAAAGTAAAAAGTTTTTTTTACTCAATGGAAAAAAAAAATATTAGAAAATTACCTTAAAGCGAAGCAAAATAAAATCGAAGGGTTATATTTCGACAGTTTAAGTATAGAAATAAAAGTAATAAAATTAAACCTAAAATCATTTTAATAGAAGACCAGTGGAAAAAAGTGCCTTTGCAATCAAAAAAGAAAATAAAAATGAATTTCTCAACGCACTTTCATGAAACTTTTTAAGGCCGGTTTACTAATAAGCTGTAGAAATTATTTTTTTTTTTTTTTTTGATAACTTTAATTTAAAATTTTCAGATTGATTTATCGATAATCATATTCTAAAAGATCGATCATGTAAAGGCAATTATTATCTTTAGTGTCTAAATATTATCATTCTACTTCCACAACGCAAAGCTACTACTTTTCTTGCTGCTTATTATATCGCCTTTTTTTTTTTTTGTTTTTTAGTGTCTTCTGATCACTTCGGCAACTCTTAAACTTATTTTATGGCATTTAAATTCCACACTCGAAGGTATTTTTAGTACTTTTTTTTTTTGTTTTGTTATTTATTCCGGGCATTCATTTTTAATGATTTTTCAAATTACATACAAACAAACATTTACACAAACATACACATGCAAATTGGATGCATGTGCATTTGTACACAGATTTAGGGCTTCAGAAGAATTTCAAAACAAACAGAAATAAAACACACCACGACGAGAAACACGCGAAGATGTTATGGAAAAAATACACGGCCGATAAGCAAGCGAACAAAAAAAAAACAGACCGCCATACCGAAAGTAAAAAATACACTTTTTTCTTATTTCAGTCATGCATTCTTCAGTGTTGCTGCTGTTAATCCGTAGTGCCTTTTTTCCAATAAACTTTTTTTAACACTTACACTCAAGTATATATTTTTTTTTTAATATATAATCAATATTTAAAACATTTCGTTATTTTATAGTAAATTAAAAATTTGTTTTAAATTAAAATAAATACATTTTTTATAAACTTTTAAAATATTTAACGGTTTTATGTTTATTTATCTCTGCACGTAAAACATTGTTTATATATTTACAAGAGCGCTTTGCAACGATAAAATTTAGCAGACATTTAAAAACTACGTTTCGATCGCAACCGAAGTTCACACTCAACTAAAGTTGCTGCATTTTTTCCCAACTACTTCTTCTATTCTTCATTTATTTCTTCTACACTCACACACTCGATCTGCAGCAACTTGCTTCAAATTTACACTCACTCATGCGGAGAGCTGCCAGGTAGCAGAATTTCCCCGTTTTTTTTTTTTTTTGGTATTTTTCAACTAAAACCAGCTGATGCAGAAAGTAGTGATCAGTAGGGGAATAAAGCAATTTTATAGTTTTATATTTTTTTTTTAAAAGTCAAAACAAAATATATCACTGCTAATTGAAAATACATGCAGGCTTTATATGTTTTAAGTCGAAGAAGGTGGAGATTAATTAAAAAATGCCAATTTATTTTTTGAAAAATACTTATTAATCGATTAAAAGTAAAAAATTCTACATTACTACTAAAAAATTCAATGTCATATGTTGTATAGTTGTTCTGCTTCATAGCCTAAAAGTTGAGAAATTTTTTGTATTTTTGCAAACAATTGAAAAAATTTAAATTCGGAAAAATTTAAAGCATAAAAATTTTTATCTTATACATCAAAAGTGGCCTTTTTATTCTTCAGGTATTTAAGCGTGATTTGAAAAAAAGTGATTGACAATAATTGTGTAGAAATATTTAAAAAAATTTTTTAAAATATGTCAAAACTTGCACATATATTTCTAAATATATGTGAAGTTTTAAATAGGGATTCCGTAACATTAAGTAGAAATAACTTTGTATTAAGCTACAATATATTAACTTTTATATTCAGCAATAAAAAGTTGCGCGTTTTTGCGCGAATCTCTTTTATTAAATAAATTGTCAGTTTTTTTATGTAGTATTTCAAATACATTGATCACTAGTTAATATGTTTCATTAATTTTGTTAAAAAAGAACCTATTAAGGAATTATTTTCGACTGGGTCGAAATTATTACATTGATGACGTCACTTTGTTTGGATCAGAGAACTGCAACGAGCCTATGATTCGAACGAATGGCTATAAATCATCCATTAAAAGCCGAATGCGAGTGCGTGCAGTTGCGTACAACAACCACCACTTCCACGCAAAGCATCGTCATAACAGCGATGAGCGGCGAGTGCCGCCGCTTTCACTCATCGCTCATAAGAATGCCGCTCAATGATTCCTATGATTCTAGAGCAGTGATCGGCGCCCATGAAGCAGATGCTTTGGGAGAGTCACACATATTCTTATGCTCTTTCGCTCATTTAACAAACAACCAATGGCGAAACAGCATCGTTTCTCTTGATACTCAATTATTTTGACCGTACACATAGAGATTTATTCGTGCAAATATGTCAGGCCATGCAACAAGCAAAAAATATTTTATGCTGCCAAACGCTTTTGATGGCATGCAGTGTTTATTGTGCTACTTGTCATTGAAAATAAAAACAGAACAAGCTATGAAAAGGCATTACCAATCTTTTCATAATGAATATGAGGAAATTGATGACTTTGACAGGGAAAAACTTTTTCTAGAGAAAAAAAAAATATTTTTTTGATAGACTTAAGTTGTGGATGGATGATTCTTTAGAAGAAGAAAAAAAATATACTGAAGAACATCAGAATCAGCTTAAATTATCATTATCAACACTAATAAGTGTAGAACTATCAAAGCAGGGAAGACCATTTTCAGACGGGATATTCATTAAAAATCTTTTTATTCAAATTTTGCGAAGAATTAATTTTGAATCCAGTACAGTTATGGAGTCGATCCCCTGTTCACCTAGAACCATAGCTCTCCGTACTGAAGAAATAGGCTTATTTATTGAATCTGCAATTAAGAAAAAACTAAACAAATGCCAATTTTTTTCAATATGTTTAGACGAAAGCACGGATATAAATGATGTTTGCCAATTAGTCGTTTGTATTCGATGTGTCTACTCGACCTGTGAAGTTTCTGAGTCTATGTTTACTATAGAGCCCTTACAAGCAAATGTAACAGGAAAAGCAATTTTCGATGTTCTAAATGAAAAGTTATTCTCAATTGTGGACATGAATAAGTTAACTGGGGTATGCACAGATGGAGCACTCGTTATGACTGGGGAAAAAAATGGATTTGTAGGACAGCTCGAAAGTAATGGAATTCGTGTTTTCAATTTCCATTGTGTTATTCACCAACTTGCTCTTGCGTCGAAATGCTTAAATTATCATTCAGCTATGAAAACTGCAGAGTACATAATAAATAAAATAAGAGGGGGCCATAACTCACTAACCCACAGAAAACTGGTTAATTTTTTAAAAATCAATAACGCTGATTATTCCGATCTTAAAATGTATACTGAAGTTCGATGGCTAAGCCGTGGTGATTCTCTTAAGAGATTATTTGACCTTCGTGTAGAAATTCTTCAGTTTTTAAATAATGAGAATTCAAAAGAATTTGCGTTTTTAGTGCAGGCCTTACAGGATAATGAATTTCTTTTAGATTTAGCCTTTCTAACAGATATAACCAAATATATCAATGACATTAACCTTGAACTTCAAGGAAAAAACCGAAATATTTATGATTCTTTTAATAAAATAATGAATTTTAAGACAACATTATTTGTACTCTCATGCGAACTTCAATCCAACGATTTTTCAAATTTTGCAAATACTGCACTCATATATACAAATGATAAAGCTGCTAAAAAAGCTGAATATGCTAATATAATATTAACTTTATTAAATAATTTTGAAGACAGGTTTAAGGATTTTGAGAAAATTAAATCATTGATTGATGTCGTTGAAAATCCTTTTAAATGTAATGTGAGCTTGCATGAGTTTCACATTCAATCCGAATTAATAATACTTCGAAGCGAAGTAAACACTCAAGATAAAATTAACATTTCCGAGTTCTGGAAAAACTTAGACCAGTGATTTTATCCTGAATTAACAAAAATATATCAGAAATTGCTTTCGTTTTTCCCTTCTTCTTATTTATGTGAACAAATTTTTTCTGATTTAAATTTCATATGTTCTTCAAAGCGTAATAGAATAAACAAAAATCATTTGAAAAGTATTATGCTTATAAGAAAATGCTCCGAAATTTTCGATCTCGACGAATATATGCAAACAGTGATCTTGAATAACAAAATCAGCTGAACTTTTGGTTTTTATAATAGTAAAAAAAACATCGCTCTCGTTCTTATTAAACAAGGAACAGCATATTTTTTTTCTTCTATTATTTTCTTCAGACGTAAACTAAAATTTCAAAAGACTACTTTTTTGATCGAATCTTAACCAGCAACAAATTGAGAGAAACGTTAATAACAATGCATGAAGTATCATACGAGCTTAAGTAAAGTCATACCTACAAAATACATTAATTTTTTTTATATTATTGCCAAATTATTAAATATTTATGTATTTAAATATTTATAATTTTTAATATTTATTATGAAATACTTTTCCATTTTCTGCTAGTTCTTTTCCGCAATCAGTTTTAAGTATACAAATTCTTTCAGTGCAACTTTTCTTCTCTCACTAATACAGTCTCACTTTTAATTTTGCCGACCACTGTTCTAGAGTCATTAAGGGAAATCGCATGCAGTGTTGCCGCTGACATATTTTTTTATACATATAATATATAAATTTATTATAATATGCATATAATACTAGCGGACTCGGCAAATGTATGAAAATAAATCTTAGAATAGTATTAAAAAAATATTTAAATGCATATTCTTAATAAAAAAATTTTTTAATATTATTGATAGAAATTAGTGAAAAATTGTGAAAACATTATTAAAAAAATATATAAAAAATTTTTGGAAGAATTTTCCTGTTATTTTGGATTGCCGCTTTCCTTATGACATCAAAGTTCTCAGCAATTCATCATTGCAAGTGTGAAAGTGGATTGAAGAATTGATTAATAACAATACAATAACAACAAATAATAGACAACATACAAGTATAAAGTAAGTTTGCTACAATTTAGAAGCTGGCTATTTATCTTAACACGTAAAACACAAAACAAAAGTACTGTAAACTGTAAAAGTAAATACTGAAGTGCACGCAAATCATTCAATGACTCTAGAGTCATTGAGGTTGCTTAGAATCATATGCTAAGAATTCAGCAGTCTTTATAATGAGCTATGAGTAAAGCAGCCGTACTCGTCGCTCATTGCTGTTATGAGAATGCTTCGCGTGGAAGTGGTTGTTGTTGTGCGCAACCGCACGCACTCGCACTCGGTTTTTGACGAGTGATTTAGAATCGTAAAAAAACGATTCGCTGCAGGTCTCTGGTATGGATTAAAGGCATGGTTTTCTTCCAACTTCTCCAAATTTCAAATTCAGAATACATTTTAGTCATTAGAGTTATATACATTATGCAGTGAATTAATTTTTGAGAAATTTATGAAAGTTTTACTATTTGGATGACGTCATTTTTTATGGGAGGTAGGCGGAGTCTTCATTAGATTGTGCCAAATTTCAAAATCAGAGTGCATACTAAAAATTGAAACATAAGTATATATTAGCAATTTTAGTCGTCTATATATTAATACGCAACCAAACAGTTTGTGATCCCTTTTTACCGATGTTAACTTCAACATATACACATAAAACTTATATCGATGCAAAGTAGAAGTGGTTTTCGAGTAGATGTGGTCAATATTATTTTTATTCGAATATTTTGTCATTAAGATAAGTAAAATTGTAAGTAACTGATAAGCAAATGTAAAAAGCCTTTTTTCCCCAATGGGACAATGAGAAAGCAACAAAAAAATACATAGCAGCACAGTCTATTAAACATCGTTGCTGCAGCATACACGAGCAAGAGTAGAATGCGGGAGAGTTACAGACTCTTCAAAATAGCTGTGCATCATTATTGTTGTTGGTGCTTTCTCTTAATATCTCTCTCAACAAAATAAATTTGCCACCGCAGCAGCGTCACAAAAAAAAAACTGTTAAGCTACTGATTGCTTTATATAACACATGCAAATACATTTATAATTGTTTATTTTATTCAATACTTCTGTTCAGACTATGGGTTAGTGCGTTCAGCAAAAAAACAAAAGTAAACCCGATTTTGATATGGCCGAATTTCGGCCACAGGCGAAACTAGTTATATTAATTTTTCGTAAAATTTAAGGAGATTTTAACATTTTCTTAAAATCACTTTGTATGGGAGGTACGTGTGGTTTTGATCCAATTTGGTTTAATTTCATACTCAAAGTGAACATTAAATAACAAAACTAATTTCCAAAATTTCAAGTCCATATACTAAATTTTGTTGAATTTAAAGAGATTTTATGGGAATTTTTCATTCGATTTAGCTGAATTTTATACTCAGAGTGGATAAATATCAAAACTCTTATGCAAAATTTCAGGTCCATATATTAAGCTTTGTGGAGTTTATGGACATTTTACCATTTTAATAAAGTCACTTTGTATTGGAGATAAGCGTGGTTTTCATCCGATAGTTTTTAGATTTCAGCTAAAATATTGAATTTTATGACAATAGCTCTACAGCTACGACTGTAATCTTGTCGAAAGACGAATGGACAGAATTTGTTTCTTATTTGGGCCCATTTTAACTGAAAAAACAAGTCTTAAGTTCCCTCCGTTATCTGGGTGAATTAATCTCAGTTTTTGATTTCAATCCACTGTGGGGCGTCGCGATTAAAAAGGGCTTTTTGGTAGAGAACAACAAAACAAACTTTTTATCGGCACCAAAAGTCGATAACTGTACTTGTTAACGATTTTTTTTTTGCAATTTTTTCTTGCTAAAAGATTTGCTAAAAAAAAATTTGTATCTTTGCCATTATTCAATCGAAATCTGAAAGATTGTTATGTTATTTGAAAGGAACAAAAAAATGTCCTTTTTAATGATATGCCACACAAATATCATAGCAAGAATCTTTTGAATTTTATAAGCAAATTAATACTAACTATCTGATTTAGTAAAATGGAAGCCACTGACCAAAACTGATTGGTTAAAAATTAAAATTTTTTTTCATGAAAAATAAATTGTGGCATTTTTAATTTATATTTAGTTTTTAGCAATTCTTAAATTTTTTTTTACTGGCTGGAAAATCATGTTAATTTCAATAAATAATACAGCTTCAATGTTGCCTAAAGCGCAGTTGTTTACTGTAATGGTGACATAAGAAAATATGGATAATGAAAGCAGAAAAATTAAGGTAAATATGCTTGAAATAAGAACATTCCTCACTAAGGCAAATCATTTCATCATAAAAAAAAACACCATAAAAAATTATATAAATAATATATTTTACAAACCAAAAGAAAAAACTAATTTATAAACATTTATAATTAAATTTAATAATCCATACTAATAACGGTATTTTTTTGAGAAAATGACAGTTTTATGTGAGCAAATACATAACTTTTATATACAAATAGCTATAAAACATGAAATACTTCATGGATTTTTTTGATAATACTTGACGGATTATAGTACTTTATACATAATCTTTTAAATAATACCTAAATCGTTAATATCGGTTATGTACTAAGAAAGATATAGCAAGTTTTCTTAGAAGATATTAGAAAAAAATTTCTTGAAAAAATTGATAACTTGAAAAGAAATCAATAAATCTATTTTTCCTTCAGACATTCTTAGTCTTATTGAAAGTTTCTACGGATCCATAATAAAATCGCGGCACCCCGGAAATCGTAGTCACCCCTTTATACAGTTGTGGACAATATAATAGTCACTCTGGTTGATGCTGCTTTGTTTTTTGGCATCTACCGAATGTTCTGCCTTCGGTTTCTACAAAATTTATTTTGGTTTTGTCGGACCAAACCACATTTCGCCATTTCTTGATATCCTCCGTACCTGCCCAATGAATGTGGTATTTTACGAACAGCAAACGATTTTTTCTATGTTTATATATAAGCATCGGTACCTTTCGCAATATTCTTCCAACACTTGCAGCCCCAGCTTAGTTGTTATTGCAGCAGAGCCTTTAAATGGGACATTGGTTGACACTAATTAAATAAGATTGTCATCTATTTTTTGTCATTTCACATGGTTTGCCATTTTTAAATTGTATTTTTATTGGTTTAAGAGCATTGTAAACAAAACTTTGCGAACGTCCAATCGTTTGAGCTATTTCTCGTTGGCTTTTCTATTTCTCAAGTTCATAATGATATCGCGCTCTTCTTTCACACAATGCTTAGGACGGCCCATAATTCAAAGACCTTATATGTTTTTTTGTCAATAAAAAAAATAGTCGACTAAAATTTATTAAAAACCAATACTCACTATGCCTATTTGAATCACAAAATTAATAATTAAATGGTTTAAAAAACGCTGATCCTATCTTTTTGTCCACTTGCTACTATTGCTTATCAAAACATTAAGTAAATTAATAAATTACCGTTTGCTTTCAGTGCTGCTTACCAAAAATTTTATGTAAAGGGTGGTTAAATTTTAAGGGCCGATGTTGAATATGAACCACACCTAAGCGTCAAGTCTTTTTCTGCATTTAATTTGACATTTCTCAATTTCAGATTAACTCAATTTAAACCATGGAAAGATGCACAATCGAGCAACGTGTTAAAGTTATTCAGGCTTACTCGTATAATGAAAATGGGCGTTCAACTCAAAATGCATATCGCGCACTTCGTGATTTTTTCAGTCAATTTAATCGTCCAAATGTGCGTAAAATCGGAAAAATCGTGCAAAAATTTGAGCAAACCGGGTCTGTAGGAGATGTGAAAACACCAGTGCAAGCTGTTTGGTGCGGTTTATTGGCTGGCGGCATCATCGGGCCGTATTTTTCCCAAAATGAGGCCTGTCAGGCAGTTACTGTGAATGGTGCTCCCTATCGTGAGATGATAACGAACTTTTTATGGCCCGAATTGGAAGATATGAATGTGGACGATATGTGGTTTCAACAGGACGGTGCCACTTGCCACACAGCTAACGAAACAATGGCTCTTTTGTGCGATAAATTCAATGGCCGTGTTATCTCACGTGGTGGCGATGTCAATTGGCCGCCAATATCATGTGAATTGACTTCTTTCTTTGGGGTTATTTGAAAGAAAAGGTGTACGTCGATAAGCCAGCAACAATTCAAGAACTGAAGGATGAGATTATTCGGCACATTAACGGCATAAAACCTCACTTATGCCTCAGCGTCGTCAAAAATTTGGACCATCGGATGGAGGTGTGGCATTTGGCCGAGGTGAGGCATTTGGCCGATATTTTGTTCCATACATAATTGAACCAAATCAAAATCAACATCGGCCCTTAAAATTTAACCACCCTTTATTAATAATTTCACCTAAGTTTCCTCTTGGTATCGTAACAGAGTTTCCAAAAAATTCAATGTATTTTTCTATGTTATGAGTGACTCTATTATATTGTCCACAACGTAATATGAAACTCACTAAAGAAATATGCAATATTTTATTAAGAATTGCATTTTTAGAGCTTAATACCAAATATGTTCATTGGCGTTAGCCTGAAAAGCTGCAATTCTTAAAAATGTTTTTAAAAAACTAACTATACTATAATTACTATTATTATAACTATTACAAAATGCAGTCATTAAATTTACATAGTATATTTCTTTGTTAAAGCCGATTTCACATATATTTTCTGAATAAAATGGACTATAATTTATTATCTATCTATATTTTTATAATAATAGCTACGCATTTGCTCTGTATCTATTGTGTTTGGTTATTTTACTAATCAATTTATTTATAAACCCAAAAACGAGGAAACAAAAGTGGAAACCAAGGGTCAAAACAAGGAAAACATTTATTTTGTATGAAAAAAGGGAATTTTTAGCGACACCTGGCAATACTACTCATGCGTTTGTTTCGTCACTCTCTCACTCTCGTTGCCGTTTAAAAGCATGCCACTCATTTTTAAAAGTTCCAGTGTTGAGCAGCGTGTGTTTGTTGTATTTTTTTTCGCTCTTGCTACGAATTTTGTAAACAAAGCAAAATTGT
Source organism: Coremacera marginata (assembly GCA_914767935.1). Taxonomy (NCBI): domain Eukaryota; kingdom Metazoa; phylum Arthropoda; class Insecta; order Diptera; family Sciomyzidae; genus Coremacera; species Coremacera marginata. Next base: position 161,891,019 of record OU612046.1, read on the forward strand.
TGTTAGAATCCGGTTTCTGTTGAGTTGTTTTACTTTGAGCACGGCTTATTTATTTTTTTTTTTTATTTTAATTGCGTTTTGAGCACTTTTTTCTTGCATATGAATTGTAACAATTTTGTTTACAAATTTTGTAGGTTTATGTTTTGTTTATTTTCTGCTGTGAAAATCTCTAGGTAGACAAATTTTTTTTATGACTCGCTCATTTGTGTTCTTGAACTCCGATTAGCATTGTGTCAACAAAAGCGGTTTGTTAACTTAACTATATAGTCTAGTAAACAAAACAAATTGATTGATAGAAACGAAACGTCATAAATAATACACATACATAATAAGGCATCAAAATTTTTTGATTGAAAAGGTTTCTATGAAAGTCACAAGAAATGAAGAATTTTTTTTTTTTTATTTTTATTGACATGTTAAATTTTTAACAATGATTGAAGACAGTTCCATGAAATGTAATTTGAGAGTTGCATGTTGAAATAAATTTATTTAAGGAAACTTACGTGTCATAGGACTAATATTGAAATCTTCGAAACAACGCATTTTGAGCTTACCTAAAAACAGTAAAGAGAGAAAAAGAAAATTATTTAGAAAGCGAATTAACAGATATGACAAGAATATTTAAAGACTTGATAGTTTAATCACTTTTGGTGTTGGATCCAGAACCAAGACCCGGAGTTAATTTTATAATTTAATTTTATTCCTATATTATCGACAATAAGTTGGCCTTAAATTATATTTTTTTAATCCTTAAAAGTAATAGAAAAAAGTTGTGTTAACACAAAACAAATGAATTTTTTGGATCGCCAAAAGAACTGTCACTACTACTCTGTTAATTGTATCATATTCTTAGTAAATACGCAAGCATTTTTCAAGTTAAAAAAAAACAAATTGGCCATTTTAGCCCTTGAAGGACGTTGAACGAGCTTTTTATGATGAATTGTGTTGAAATAGTTGAACACAAATAATAAAAAAATGGACTTACAAGCTTTATGCCGAATCCGAACGGCTTATGGCGCGCTTATAGTGCCGGCTGGTAGCTGTGCCGAGCCGAATCGAGAGGGAAAGCTGAAAAACGCTGTACATTCAATCATATGAAATAAGCTTAAAGTGCGTATAGCACGAGCCAAGCAGGCAGCTTAAAGCAGCTGGCTGGCTGGTACAGTAACCAGCCGTAACATGACAGTTTCTACTCTCTGAGGTTTGCCATTGTCTGCAGTGAGGTGACGGCCGAACAGAAAAATTAATTCAATTGAAAAAACATTCTGTGTCAGATGGGACTCGAACCTGGGTACTCTCGTATACCAACCACGCACCTTAACCAGTATGCTACGGCCGCTACGAGTACTAAAAAAATGTTCGAAAGACAATGCGCTTAATTTTTAATATTAATACTTTTCTATTTAACAATATTTTTACTTATTTCTTTTTTTTTGTGTTTTGGTATTGGCCCAGATTCTATTTTATAAAATACATTTTTGATGAAATTCGTCAATGAATTATTTTTTTTAAATAATTTTTTTTTAACATGCCTTATCAAAATTTAGAATTGAGCAATATTCAACTTTTAAAATCTAGCGTCAATTGACGCAAAGTTATTGCAGGAAATTCATTTTCCTTACACAAAATATAATCAGAATTCTATTTTGAATGAAAATAGTATTTCGAAATGATTGGTTTGGATTTTAGTCTTGATCTTGGCCTTGGTTTGAGTTTTAGTCTTGGTTTTTCTTGGTTTTAGTCATGGCCTTTGTCCTGATCTTGATATTGGTTTTGCTTTTTGTAATAGTCTTGGTCTTGGGCTTAATCTTGATACTGGTCTTGGTATCAGTCCTGGTTTTGGTCTAGGTTCGGGTCTTTGGTATTTGCCCATGGTTTTTGTCTTTACCTCGGCTTTAGTCTTGGTATTAGTATTGGTCTTGGTTTTTGGTCTTAATCCTTATCTTGGTCTAAGACTTGATATTATTTTTGGTATGATTCCTGGTATTGATCTGGTCTTGGGTCTTTGATCCTTCGTATTTGTCTTTGTCTTGTTCTTAGTTTTGGTTTTGGTCTTGTTCTAGGTCTTGGTATTTGTCTTTTATTGGTCTTGGTCCTTTTAGTCATGTATTGGTGTTGGGATTGGTCTTAGTCTTCATATTGGTGTTGGTATAAGTCCTGGGCTTGGTCTGGGTCTTTGGTCTTGGTCTTGGCCTTGGTCATGGCCTTGGAATTGGTTTTGGTCTTGATCTTGGTCTTGGTTTTTGTCTTGTATTTAGCCATGACCTTTGTCTTGATATGGGTCTTGCTTTTAGTTATGGTTTTGTTCATGGTGTTGAGCTTAATCTTAGTCTTGATATTGGTCTTGGTATGAGTGCTAGTCATGGTCTCGGCTTGGGTCTTTGATCATTGGTGTTTGTCTTTGCGTTGTCTTGGTCTTTTTCTATGTCTATGTCTATGTCTATGTCTATGTCTACGTCTATGTCTATGTCTATGTCTATGTTTATGTCTATGTCTATGTGTATGTCTATGTCTATGTCTATATCTATATCTATGTCTATGTCTATGTCTATGTCTTTGTCTTTGTTTTTGTCTTTGACTTTGTCTTTGTCTTTGTTTTATTTTTGTGTTTTAATTTAGTTTTGATTTCTTGATTCTTTAAATCTCTGAAAGATTTTTGATTCTTTTCACTTTTTTCAAGGCATTGATACGGATTTTTAAGTTCAAATCCAACATTTTACATTTCAAATTCGACTTTACACAGATCGCATTCTTCTTTTTAAACTTTAAATTAAATTTTTTACACTCCAAATTCAACTTTTCGCCTGTCAAAATACTAGATAAATCGTGGGATTTAATTTGTAAAAGTTTGCATTTAAAATGAAAAAGTTTCAACTCTAACTTAAGAATAGGATTTATTGAATAAAATGGTGTATTATTTTACTATATCCTGATCTAACCTTAAAAAAATTTTTAGGAAATTTTAGGAAATTTACATAAACTTGCCTCAGAGCCGGCAGAACTTGAGAATTTGAAGGATTTCTGCTATTATTCTTTCTTAAAATCAATTTTTAGTATCTACTTTTTTTATATTAAAATTTTGTTTCAATAAAATTTTAATAAATACTGAATCTATAGAAACAAGTTAAAACAAATAAACATATATTTGCACGTAACCAACGCTTACTCAACAACGAAGTGTCGTATATAGCCTGCGTTTCCGCCGCTGCACTATCCAGCGCTTACAAGGCCAGAGTGTAACCAGCCGTAAGATAAAAATTTTTATGCAAATTAAGATTTTAATCAGCCTATAATGGGTTTCATTAGTTATAATAATAAAACTATAAAAAAAAATACAAAGGGTGGACTCCATATAAGGCAGCTGAAAAATGTAAGTGCGTAGAGCTTAGCACAGCGCGCATTTCTAGCCATCTACGCATGCAGCTTGCCTGAGACAAAGCAAAGCAAAAAAGTCGGAATTTTTACTCTATATATGTAGCTACTTTATGCCAATTGTATGGAATTTTTTGCAAAAGACTTGAACTGATGTTAATCTGCAGAATTCGGTAATATTGTGCGCATGCGCAGCTATTATTTGTCACCGCATTTAATAGCGGGCTTTTAGACGAAATTTTTTCGATTTTTTTAGGCATTAAGGCGTATTTGACGTTCCAATTGTTGGTTGTTGGCAACAACAACAACAAGCAAAAACAATAGATTTTTTATTTACAATTGTATTTCAATTTTCAGTTAAACCCTCAACGTAATAAATCACGTTCAAAACGTTACAATTTTGCTACAAAAAACCGTCTGACAACATGATGTTAACGACAATCCTTAATGCGAGTTTGTAAAAATAAAAACCAAAAACAAAAGCATCGTCCTTCACTTCCCTTATCATAATCCTTTCGGCTATTCTCAAGCCTGGCAATGCATGAGTTGCGTTTATCAACAATTTAATCAGCTTATTTGCTGAACTCTACAACGATCGTTAAAGTCCAGTCAGTCGTGCCCGGATTTGGACAAATGGGCAAAAAGTATGAGTAATAAGAAAATATATATAAAATAAGGTCGAACAAGGCAACAAAATAAGAATAAGGGCATTTTTGCTAATAGGGATGCAATTGCAGGGTGTTTCAAACTAATTTGCATAATAATATTGGGTCATATGTGTTATTATGGCAAATGTAAAAGAAAAAAAAAAACAAAAATAAAATGAAGCAGATCAAAATGGAAAATAAAACAATTGTGTTACGTTAATAGTTGCTCAGAATAAAATGCTTAATTTCAGAGTTGTTATTTTTTATTAACCAAGGATCATGTTGTTGTTTTTTTGAATATCATACCAAAACTAAATTCACCATTGGAAATTTGCGTCAATCTCTTCACACGGATATCTTAATGATCGGCTGAATTTTTGACCATTTTCAATCAGAAAACATCAATTGAAATTCAGAAAAAATCAATTAAAATTAAAAATTTCTATTTGAAATTTAGAAGAGATCAATTGAAATTCAAAAAATATCAATTAAAATTCATAAAACATTAATTCCAATTGAAATTCAGAAGAATTCAATTGAAACTCATAATTCCATAGGAAATTCAGAATAAATCAATTATAATTCAAAATTTCTTCTGATATTAAGAAAAGATAAATTGAAGTTCATAAATTGCATTTGAAATGCAGAAAATATCAACTGAAATTTAGAAAACATTAAATGAAATTTAGAAATTCAGAAAAGATCAATTGATTTTCAGAAATAGCATGTGAAATTTTGAAAATATCATTTGAAATTCTGAAAAAAATAAATGCTATGCAGAAAACATAAATTTACATCTAAAGTAAAATTTACCTTGTTACTTAAGGGTAACCATTACCATTACCATACCATTACCAGTATCAGTATCAGTATCAGTATCAGTATCAGTATCAGTATCAGTATCAGTATCAGTATCAGTATCAGTATCAGTATCAGTATCAGTATCCAGTATCAGTATCAGTATCAGAATCAGTATCAGTATCTGTATCAGTATCTGTATCAGTATCAGCATCAGAATCAGTATCAGTATCAGTATCAGTATCAGTATCAGTATCAGTATCAGTATCAGTATCAGTATCAGTATCAGTATCAGTATCAGTATCAGTATCAGTATCAGTATCAGTATCAGTATCAGTATCAGTATCAGTATCAGTATCAGTATCAGTGTCAGTGTCAGTGTCAGTGTTAGTATCAGTATCAGTATCAATATCAGTATCAGTGTCAGTGTCAGTGGTCAGTGGTCAGTGGTCAGTGATCAGTGGTCAGTGGTCAGTGGTCAGTGGTCAGTGGTCAGTGGTCAGTGGTCAGTGGTCAGTGGTCAGTGGTCAGTGGTCAGTGGTCAGTGGTCAGTGGTCAGTGGTCAGTGGTCAGTGGTCAGTGGTCAGTGGTCAGTGGTCAGTGGTCAGTGGTCAGTGGTCAGTGGTTAGTGGTCAGTGTCAGTGTCAGTATCAGTATCAGTATCAGTATCAGTATCAGTGTCAGTGTCAGTGTTAGTATCAGTATCAGTATCAGTATCAGTATCAGTATTAGTATCAGTATCAGTATCAGTATCAGTATCAGTGTCAGTGTCAGTGTCAGCGGTCAGTGGTCAGTGGTCAGTGGTCAGTGGTCAGTGGTCAGTGGTCAGTGGTCAGTGGTCAGTGGTCAGTGGTCAGTGGTCAGTGGTCAGTGGTCAGTGGTCAGTGGTCAGTGGTCAGTGGTCAGTGGTCAGTGGTCAGTGGTCAGTGGTCAGTGGTCAGTGGTCAGTGGTCAGTGGTCAGTGGTCAGTGGTCAGTGGTCAGTGGTCAGTGGTCAGTGGTCAGTGGTCAGTGGTCAGTGGTCAGTGGTCAGTGGTCAGTGGTCAGTGGTCAGTGGTCAGTGGTCAGTGGTCAGTGGTCAGTGGTCAGTGGTCAGTGGTCAGTGGTCAGTGGTCAGTGGTCAGTGGTCAGTGGTCAGTGGTCAGTGTCAGTGTCAGTGTCAGTGTCAGTGTTAGTATTAGTATCATTATCATTATCATTATCATTATCATTATCATTATCATTATCATTATCATTATCATTATCATTATCATTATCATTATCATTATCATTATCATTATCATTATCATTATCATTATCAGTATCATTGTCATTATCCTTATGACAAAAAATTTTATCAAATCAACATAGTAATTTGTAAATATGAAAAATGTTGTTCATATTGACAAATTTCTGGGTTGATTTAATAGAATTTTTTTTTATTATACGGTCAAGTAAAATTTTAGCAAATTTTTTCTTTGAGTGTAAAAATTTTTTTGAATTTTTTTTTATTATACGGTCAAGTAAAATTTTTGCAAATTTTTTCTTTGAGTGTAAAAATTCTTTATATTTTTAATAAAGATATATATATATATATATATATATAAATATGGGACCCCAAACACAAATTATTAAAATTAAAAAAGTTCCAAACCAATTTTTTTACTCAAAAACTGGAATGGGCAGAGGGCCGGTTTACAGAGAATGACCCTTAAATTGGTTTTTTTTTATTTTCAAAAGAAATTTAATAAAAAATTTAATGAATCAAACTATACTAACATCAGATTTGTTGGAGTAAGTAACCATAACAAAATGTCGTATAACGCAACGCAGTCGAGCTTGAAGCGTTCCTAGTTAACTGTACCAACAACCAACATGAGCGGAAGTTCGTGACTAGCATGTATTGGCAATGGGTATTAAATGCTGTTGTTGTTGTTTTTGTTGTTCATGGTGTTAAAGTTTGTTTCTTTTAACATCTTTTGTTGCTTTTGATACAACAATTGTTGTGGCGGGTGCTACGCAGTTAGCACATCGGTGACCAACAATGGTGCCACTTTTTTTTGTTTTTATTTAAGACAATAAGTAAATTTAAACAACGACGCACTTCCGGAATTTTAATGTAAACATTTGGCAGTTGAGAGAGCATTACAAAATAATGTTCAATTAATATGACGTTAGAAGCTAAAAGGCTAGAAGAGGCAGAAGAGGAACAATAAATTTGCTTTTAAGATTTTAAAAAAAAAATTATTTTCTAGAAAAGTGATTGAAATAAGAAAAAAGGCGGTGATATTTTAAAGAATTTTTAGATTGCTCATTGTAAGCGCTCACCACTAAAATTTTGCGTTGAAATCAGTTTTATACATTTTTGTTTTTTTATTCTTTTTAGTTAATTTTTTGCATTTTTACTATCTTCCTCTAAATACATTTATAATAATTAAGAATCTAAAAAGCCGCGCAAAAGTCATTCTCATGTCAAGAGTGTTTTTTTTAAGCATGCCTAACCTTGGCTTTCACTTTCATATATTAGCCATGAAGTAGTTTCTTTACGCTTCACTGCCTAAGAATATGCTATGCTAGGCATTAATTGTATTATGAGCTTATGTCATAAATTAGTTAGCAACCGTTCCAAATTCAAATTCTTCAACACCAAATCTTCACCCATCGACCAGAAAACAAGTTTTGCCTAACATTCACTAAATTGTGGCATAGAAATTTTTATTAATTTCCCACAATTAATCGACACAGGAAAAAAAGAAAGAAAATTATAGCCCGCTGATGTCATTGATATTGTTAGAGCAGGCATTGCCCAAAGGGCGATAACGGCGCTACAACAACCATAATAAAGGATTCGTAAATAAATATGCGCTGCAATCAAATGCAAATTGCTTCAAGTAAGGATCAAAAAAAAAAAGGATAACTAACTGTTGGTTGTGTTTGAGAATCACTTAACTGCATTTGCATTACTTTTGTAATATAGCCGCAGGCTGAGACATTAGAGAGTTAAACTCAAAGAATGCCAGAGTATAAAAAAGAGGAGTTAAACAAAAGTTAGAGTCTCACAGTTGATTACACTTCCAACACAGTCCCATATCCGCAGATGCAATGAAATTATCAAGTTTTTTTTTTTTTTTAAAGCTGCCAGACATGCTCTGAGTCAAGCTGACTGGTTAGGTGCATAGTAATGTTTCTAGTAGGGATTGAATGACGGAATCCCAGACAACTTTAGTCCCAAGTAAATCCTGTACATTTTTCCGATTCCCGGACTATTTCAATTAAAGTTGAATAAGAAAAGATTCTTTAGAGTTTTACATTCATAAAAATTTCTGTAACGAAAAATGCGTCTAGAAAATTTAGTAAAACTTACTAAAATCAATTAGCTTTTAGATAACTTGAAGCGCTTTTTTCTTTAACATTAGTCATTCATTTTATTGTACATCAAAAGTTATCAGAAAAAATGTTTGTTGGCCTAAATATTATAAAATGGACAGACTTTAAAAAAGCATTGATTCATTTAATTTGTTCCATTTACATAATTTTTTCTTTTTAATTTTATTATTATTTAGTATATTTTGATGCATTTTCAAAGTTTAAGGTTAAAAATATAGCATTTCTTATAAAAACATCAACGTATACTATGACAATGACAGCATGAAGTAATGATTTTTTTTTCATTTAAATGAGACTAAAAATGCTAAAATTTTTGATTCAGTTTATTTTTTTATTTCGTGCTATGGTTTCCATGGTTATCCCTGTGTTAGGCAAGAAACAATAAGTAAAGTTATTCTCAATATTTTAAGCCATTTCAACGGATTTATGGCAATTTCCACGCTTGCATGCATGTCATGTAACAGCTTGTCAAAGCTTTATAAGAACAACAAAAATAATATAATTATAAACTCCTATATTATAAAACTTTAATCAAACCTGACAGTTTTTGGCAAAAGTACAAATAAAAACTGTACAAATGGCACCGCTGACAGTTGACATATGAGTAAAATTGCAGCATATCGTGCTTATAAAAGTTATTTATTTGGTAATAAAACGGAAAAACGGAAAATTTGTTTAAGTTCTACAGAAAACAAGGGAAGTAATTTAGTTTGCGATTCATACAGCTGTATTTAATTAGGTATATGGAAAATACTTTAAAATCTCTTCTTATTGCCAACTCACTGACTTCATTTCTTTTATAATCTTAACAAATAAAAGGCAAGCATGCTGCTCCGTACCTAATATCGCTCAAACTGTAGTGAGCTTTTGCCATTATTACAGTGCTTTTCCAACATATACTGTCCTGAAAAATGTTCAGCCTAAAGGTATGCACAGAAAATTATTTTAATACTTCTCAGTGACACAGCAGCATGTTTGCCTTTTATGTACAGGGTGACAACTATATATGGTGACAAATTCAAAGTGCGTTAATTTCTATAAAAAAAAAATGAAGTTTGAAATTTTATTTATTAATTACACATGTAAGGGATTGCATTTTTTGTAACTAAAGAAATTATTCAATTGCGTTGCCGCCTTTTGCTCTAACACGCTTTAACCTCTTCTCAAAGTTGTTGCATGCGGCACACACGAGTTCAATTGGTATTTCGTTCCAGATTTTTTCAATTACCACTTTGAATCCGTTCAAACAACGCTACTTGTAATCCTTAAGCTTCTGCAACCTATAACCCTATATACAAAAGTCCAAAGGATTCAGATCCGGTGAGCTTGGTGGCCAATCTTCTTTAGGTATGAAATCAGTTAAATTTTCACTGCACCATTTCTGAACAACCTTAGCAGTATGAGCAGGAGCACCGTCTTGCTGATAACAAAAGTAATCCTTTCCGTACATCTTCCGAGCATTTGGTAGCAAATGGTTTTGCAAAACCTGTTCCAAGTAGTAGTTTGTGTTTATTTTTACCCCTTTATCGATAAAAACTAGTGGCAGGGTTCCTCTATTGCAAACTGCTCCCCAAACCATAATCGAAGACGAATTCTGGTATATTGGTATATGTTTTTTATCGTTTGGAACGTCCTTGAGTGATACTGCCCACGAGCGATCGTTTTGCACGTTATGCGGAGTTTGAAGAACAAAAAGTTTCTCGTCAGAAAAAATTATGTCGTCACCTGCATGCCAGGATAGGATCACTTTACTTCTGAGTAGGGGTTTTTTTATTACCGCATCCGTAAGTCCGTGCATTTTTTTTTTAAATGGTGACATTTCAAGATCAGTTGTAAGAATTTTTCTGATTGTTTCTCGATTAACGTTAAGATTTTTCGCCATTTTTCGTGCAGACGTGCCTTACATTCTTTATTAGATTTGCAGTACGCACAGTCCTTTTTCGTCCAATTTTCTCACGATTGTTATTAGAGCCTGTATTCAAATAGCGTTTGACGGTACGATAAACATATCGTCGGTTTATACCAAGATGCTTCAGTTCTTGGAAAATTCTTCCGCATTTAAAACCGGTTTTAAATTTTTCTACAATTATAACGCGAAAGTCTGACATATTCTCTGAATTCAAAAATTGAGAACAAAGGTGAAAAATGTTATGCAAATTTTTTAAGCATATATTGAAGTATTTAAAAAAAACTACTAGATTGCTAAGCTTTGTTTTCATTCCATATGAGCTCAAGTAGTTGTAACCATACATAGTTGTCACCCTGTATGTACACTAGAGCGTATCACGTTATAAGGGGGAAAAAAAAAGCTCGCCGTAAACCCTCGAATCTGAAGCATTTTTGTCTGTTGTTTTCGAAAAAAAAATGTTTTTTTTTTTTGACCGAACGTAGGGGTCGCGCATTTACATTTTTGTTTATAACTTCGTCATTTGACGTCGGATTTTAAAGTGTGTTATATCAAAGTTTTTGTCTCGAGGAGACTAATATTATTGTTCCAAAGGTCATTGACCTCAGACTCAAGGTAGCTCTAAGCCCTTTAAGATATACTCCAGTGTAAAAATAAACTAATTTCGTCAAAGAAAATTAAAAAAATTTTTTAAAATATTTGCACTGAAACAATCGATATACTTCCTTCACAAAAGTTTACACATTTTTTGCGAGCTTTTTTTTCTGAAATCAGGGTGGCATGATAGCATGGTAGGAACTGAGATCTGGTGAGTAAGTACTAGAACGGGGGGTCTGAGGTCAATGACATTTGGAACAATAATATTAGTCTCCTCGAGACAAAAACTTTGATATAACATACTTTAAAATTTGACGTTAAATGACGAAGTTATAAACAAAAATGTAAATGCGCAACCCCTACGTTCGGTCAAAAAAAAAAAAAAAAAAATTTTCGAAATTAACTTGCATAAATGCTTCAGAATAGAAGGTGTACGGTGAACTTTTTTTTTGCGATACGGTCTAATGTACACACTTTCAGGCTGAACATTTTTCAGGACAGTATATGTTGTAAAAGTACTGTAATAATGGCAAAATATAATTAGTTTAAACGTAAATGCTTCCAACCCCGTCGCACATAGGTGCAAAAAGTGAGTTTTTGGCATTTGGCCGTCAAAAATCTATAACTTCTAAGCGAATGAAAATTTTTTTAAGCAGTTTTCGGCATATGAAAGAAAAAACATAGCCCTTTAATATGAAGTATCAAAATAGTTCCTGAAATTTCGTTTGCTATAATTTTTTGGGTGGGAAGTAGAGCTCCAACTTAAGCACGTGCTTCGTACTACACGTGTACACGGAAGTTCGAACTCCGTGAAGTTCGTTTTTGAAATCACGTTCTCGAACTACACGTGTGAATGTTTAACACGTACTACACGTGTAGTTGCAAAAGTACGTATTCACGTTTTCACGTGCTCACATGTTCACGTGCTCACGTGTACACGAGTACATGATTTCACTCATTCATGTTTTAAAGTACTCATGTATTCGCGATCTAGACGCATCCAAGACAATTCCCATAGGTTTTTATTGTCATTGGACAAGAGATTATATTATTATAGGAGTGGACAGCTTCATATAGCTTTATTGGTTCTTGTTCTTGCGCTTCATAGACTTTAATGGCTGACTATAAGCTGAATTTATATCCCTATTACAAAGCTGGTAATATGGTATTTTGTGGTTTCTATGCAATAACCAATTCTATTTTAATTGTATTCATAAATAGATGATATTATGGCTAATCGGGTGTACTGTAATCTTTATTGATACAGCTTCACTAGTATTGTTACTGACAATATTTTCGCCAATGATAGCCGCGACGATAACATCATTTTTAAATTTGTTTACCAAACAAAATTTAGCAACGAAATCGTAGGTTACACTTTCCATAACTGTTATGATTACGCGAAAGAGTTTTTGTATATATAAAAAATGTGCGCAAAAAGGATTCAACCTGTTAACCAATTAAGATTTTTAACTATTATAAAACATTTTTCTTTCTTACATTTTTGGTTAATTTTTATCCCTTTTGGAAAATAATTATATGATTGAAATATTGATGATTTGATACAACAATTATTTGAAAATTAAAAAAAAAACATTGTCATTTCATAGCTTTAAATTTACACTTCGGTCGGCAGTCCCTATACTACCTAGTTTTATGTTCAATGCTCTTAAAAGCACTACGATTATTTTGAATACAACTGTAAATTATTTATTCTAAATTGATAGCTGATACAAAAAAAAAATTATTTTTGGTCACAAAAAAATTTCAATCACCTGAAAATCGTCTGCTGAATTTCACTGCTAAACTCATGTCTTCCGTTTACAGCCGCCAATACAGCATTTTTTTTACTAAAACTGGCCCGCTGCAATAAACGGTGCCATTGAAGGCTGAGAGGGATCATATTTAGAGCCAGCAAGAATAACAATAACAATAAAGCGCCAAAATAAAAATAAAACCTCTTAAAAAATACACAACGAAATACAGAACAGCTGCCTATGTAATTTTTTTTTTTTTAATTTTATACAATTTTTTCGCTTCTAGTATCCTTTTTTATTACAATAACAACAAAAAAAAAAACAACAACAAAGGGCATAACACATGGCTGGCCACTACTGCGTGTTGGTAGTTCAAGTCGTTGTTCGTTTTAATGCTGGCTGGTTCTTGGTTCAATCATTCATATGTAGCACAGTGATCCATGTCCGTCCGTCAGTTTGTCTGTCCGCCCGTCTCTGTGCGTATGCCTCTGTACATTTGTATAATTATAGCTATGTCTATAGGATGTAAGCAAGTCTTAAGAGGTTATTAATACGATCCTTTAAAAGCTGCTTGTTTGTTGTTTTTGTTTTGTAGTTGTTAGTGTTGTTGCATTTTTGTGTGTTTCAAGTAGTTTTGGTGTAAGAGGATCCCCTGCAGTGAGCTTCTTCATATATATTTTTTTCCATTTTTGTCTTTATTTTTTTTTTTTTTTTGCTCTTGCTTTCCTTTGTTTGGCCAAGATTTTTAGTGAAAATTTTATGACGCAGAACAAATTAATTGTTAAAGGACGAAATTGGCACAGCGATATCTTACAAAGTAAAATGTGCTAATTGAACATGTTTTTCCGGTTTTAGCGATAAGGGTTTTTTTCTATTTTATAGGTATTTGTATAGTTTAATAGGAAATTTTCAAGAACTTCCTTATCAAAAAATAACAAAAAGTAACAGAGTTATCAGATAGAAATTGTTGCTGCTTAAAGATTTAAGCGTTGTGATAAATTTATGATTCGATAAGATTTTAAAAATTTCAAAACTTTATCGATAAATTTGAATACTTTTATAAATTGTATCAAAATATAAACTATTTTGTTTACTGCAGAAAGTGTTGAAACTGTATGAAAAATGCCGATGCACTTAAAATAGATATCGATATAATTATAAAGAATTTTATATATCCATAGTTTTTCTTAAATTTGACTAAAAAACTAACTATACACATAAAATATTGAATGAAATAATACGATTAAAACAAGATTTGATGAAAAATGCTTTCAGCATTTGAATGATTTCGAAACTAAAAATATACGGAAGGACTAACGACTAAAAGTCCGCTTAGTTGGTTCAAAAACAATTTTAATTCCATGACTTTAAACTTTATCGCTTTTTGGTTTTTATTCAGACATAATTTCTGTACATTTTTGAAGCCTGTGATCCACTTCTTTAAGTTTGTACTTTCGACATTATCTGCATTAATTATTTCCTCATTATTGCCGAAAACTTTCAATTTTTAAAGTGAAAGCATCTTTAGGCGCGTTGAGCACTATTTGGTAGAGAGCAAAACTATAGATTCGCGATATCATCACGCTGTTAGCAATATCATCACGCTGTTAGCGTAACAGAAATTATTGCTGTACAGCATTCCTTTTTAGGGATTACCTAGCATCAACCAAGCCAAAGACCGAAGCGATAACCGTACCGATTATCCGACCAGGCCGATTACCGAAGCGATTACCAACCGATTACCGAAACAATTACCAATTACCGAGGCGATTACCAACCTATTACCGAACTAATTGCCGATTACCGAAGCGATTATCAACCAATTACAGAACCAATTACCTATTACCGAACCAATTACCGATTACTGAACCAATTACCGACTACTGAACTAATTACCAGCCGATTACCGAACCAATTACCGAAGCGATTACCAACCAATAACCGAAGTGACTACCAACCGATTATCGTACCAATTACCGAAGCTATTACTTACCGATTACCGATGCGATAACCAACCGTTTACTGATTACCATCCGATTACAAATGACCGAGGCGATTACCAACCGATTACCGAACTAATTGCCGATTAGCGATGCGATTATCAACCAATTATAGAACTAATTACTTAACCAATTACCGATTACTGAACTAATTACCAGCCGATTACCGCACCAATTACCGAAGCGATTACCAACCAATAACCGAAGTGATTACCAACCGATTATCGAACCAATTACCGAAGCGATTACCAACCGATTACCAAAGCGATAACCAACCGTTTACCGATTACTAAAGCGATTACAAACCAATTACAGAAGTGATTACCAACCAATTACCAATTAATGAAGCGATAACCAACCGATTACCGATCCAATTACTGATTACCGAAGTGATTACCAACCAATTACCAACTACCGAAGCGATTACCAACCGATTGCCGAAGCAACTACGAACCGTTTACCGAAGCGATAACCAACCGATTACCAAAGTGCTTACCAACCGATTACCGAAGCTATTACTAACCCATTACCGAAGCGATATCAACCGATTATCAATTACCGAGGCGATAACCACCCAATTACCGAAGCGATTGCCAACTGATTACCGAGCCAATTACCGATACCCCAACAAAATTAATTGTGTTACAAATATATATAATAGGCTGGATCGATTTACAAACCTATGTTGCCTGGGCAATTTTCGGACCGGACATGCAAAGTTATTAAAAACAAGGGGGGATATAGGGGTGCACTTTACCCTATCGCAACTTCAAATTACTGAATTTTTTTTTTAAAGGAATGTTTTTAAAAAAAATTTTGTATATAAACGTGCCCGGTTCAACCTTAAACCAGTCTCACATTTATACATTTTTATAAATTAATCGTAAAAAAATCCTAAAGAAAAAAATTCACAAAATTCAAAGTATTATATTGTTTTAGAATTCGTGACATTACTTAATATTTTTGATATTAATCCCAGCGCCATCTTCATATGGTGTGTTATATGGTGCGACTTTTATATTTTTTATACATGAAATTATACTCCGTGGAGTGATTGTCTAGTGGCAGACCACTCGTAAGTCTTCCGTACTAATCAAGCTTCTCAAAGTACAAAGAAGTGCAGAACTATGTATAACAGGAGCCTTGCGGTGTACTCCTACGGATGCGTTAAACGGCATCCTGCACTTACCTCCCTTAGACCTAATTGCCATCGAAGTTGCTACTATCACAGCTCTGAGGCTAAGGGAGGCTGGATCCTGGTTCGGAGATGGTAACGGACACAAGGAGATACTGGCCTCGGCCACTATCCCTTCCAACACAGACTACTGCACACCACAGGTAATCTTTGATAAAAAATACAATGTCCGCATTCCTACACGACAGGAATGGCAAAGCAGGCCCCACTATATTGAGGGGGCCATAAACATATTTATAGACGGCTCCAAGCTCGAAGGGCGAGTGGGTGGGGAAGTCTTTTCCCCGGACCTGGGGATTGAAACCTCCTTCCGAATACCCGATTACTGCAGCGTCTACCAAGCGGAGGCCTTAGCCATCAAGGAAGCAGCACAGCACCTTTACCAGCTGAGCACCTTAGGAAAAGCTATATATATCTTTTCGGACAGCCAAGCGACGCTAAAAGCATTATGCTCCTATACCCAAAACTCTAAATCTCATGCTACATGCCGCAAATCTCTCAACGAGATGGCTGAGCAATTCAGGATCCACCTTGTATGGGTGCCCGGGCACCGTGACATAGAAGGCAATTGCAAAGCTGACGAACTGGCTAGAAGGGGTACGACCGCCGCTATCTTTCCGGGGAAGGATAGTGAAGGTATACCCCTGGGGCCACCTTTAAACTCCAGTGCAGGCGAAACACGCTGTGCCAGTCCAATGAGCGGTGGAATAACCTGGTCATGTGTGTCACAGCCAGACTTACCTGGCTTTTCTACGACAGCAAACGCACCTCCTCCCTACTGGGACTCGGAAGACCAAATATCTCTGTTCTGGTACGGGTACGCACCGCACGCTGTTTGATAGGAGCTCACGTTCCGCCACTGCCTACATTTTATTTTTTTATTTTTGGAAACAACCAGAAATCACACAGCGCTAGGTCCGGGAAGTATAAAACTCACTTTGACTTTGAATTGAAGTAACATTAGTTCAAGTTAATCAATGGTTTGCAATTTTTTTCCCAGCAATTTTTTATATAAAAACATTATCACAAAATATAATTTATGAACGTTGCTCAAACACCGCCATAAATAAAATCTTAACACCAAAAATGTGTGAAAAATGCCTGCCGAAGTGTAAGCATCTAAGAAAGTTGAAATTTAATTCTATCAAAAAAAAAGTCCTTGCTTTTTAATGCCTAGTCATAAATGTCAATCATGTCCTGTTTAGGTTTATGTCTACGCACAACATAGTTTTCTTTTTCAAAGCATTAAAAAGTAATATAAAACCTTTCAATAAAATTATAGCCTGTCAACAGGCTAGGATAATAAAACCAAATAAATCAAAGTATTAATTAATATTTTTTTTTTGTGCCAGTCAGCAGCTGATTGATTCTTAAAATTGCTCAACTCATTTTAGCTGCTTATGTTGCTAAATACTGCCTTAGATGATTTGATTTATGAACTTCGTCACACATGCACACATCTTGGCAAGACCGATGAGAAAAAAAAAATGTGATTTTAATTGTTTGTTGTTGTTTTTTGTATTGCTGTGTGTAACAGCCGTTGCAACTTGGCTGCACAGGAATTCCATTGGAATTTGAGCTGCTTTAGCAACTTGGTGAAATATTGTACATTTCTTTATTTTACTCAAGATTTATGTCCTTGCTGCAGCAGGCTGTTGTTTAAAGGCGCTGAATATACTAAATTTCCATTAAGGTGTGGCAGACAAGGGTGTGAATATAGGAAAAAAACCGTAAGGGCTAAAAAACTAAATACCTTAAATATAAAAAGCTTTACATTTTAAATTTGTTATTCATTTGAAATTTTTATGTTCCAATTCCTGGTTATAAAAATTAAAGTAATGCCAGCTTGTTAAATTTTTTAAAGAGCTTAACAATGATTTTGGTTTAAAGTTATCCATACTCTGTCATATCCATTTTTTTTTTTTGAATATATCAAAACTCTTATATCAAGCATCGACACGCCTCATTTTCAAAAGAAACCGTTCATTCTTCTAGCATATTTCTCAGCTCGTTCAGCTCAACGAACACATTTTGACATTTCTTGATTTTAATTTACTTTCATTTTTAAAATATTCTTCACACAATCTTTAATTTATTTCTTTTTGAAGCATACTAGTTGATGCTTTGTTCTTGTGCTGCGGGTCAAAATAATGCCCTTTTGTATCGGTGAAGTGAAAACAATAGAAAAACCACAAAAGTATCGAAACAAAAATTCAAAATTTTTGTTTGAAGCGGCAAATGTGACAAAGAGCAAAGTTAAATAGCGTGAAGTGTAAAAGAGCAAAAAAAAAAAAAAAACATGGCGCTAAATTCGGTAGCATTTGATATGAACAGAATTGAGAGTTTACTATAAAATGTTTACTTCAATAATATTTTTTGCATTAACGATTGAGTTCATGCCACTTAAAAATGTGTTTCCTTTTCATAGATGTCGAAAATGACCTCGCTACGCTATCCAAGCAGAACACTTTTTTTACATTTCTTACTCTACGTTATGTCTCTGGGCGGTCCTTTACTTAAAGTTCATGTTCATGTGTAAAAATTTCTCTAATAGGAGATCTTTTCACACTGGGCGGTCTGAATGCATTCATGATTTTAATCTCTAGTTTGTGGCGATCACAAACAGAATTTTAAATATTTTAACTTCGCTATGTTGGGAGTTATACATGTACAAAGGGTCCAGGCTTCCGGTTTATACGTTATAGAGTGTAAGTAAAGTGAAATGAGTCGCAGACTTGATGCTTTATTTATGGAGGTTAAATTTAAAACTGGAGGAAGCAGAAGCGGGGTTAAAAATCATCAGAACGTTGTTATTCGTAATAATGGCATATACTCTGTATAATTTGACTTTGTGGGCTGAAATATTATCCACGCATTTAGTAAATTCTCACTATACGGTACGTTCCCTGAGGGGTCCGAACCCATGAACTCCCTCCATGTATACACCACTGATTCCGACTGATACTGATACATATAAAGATTCAGATACAGGTACAGATACAGGCATAGATACAGATACAGATAAGGATACAGATACAAATATAGATACCGATTCATATACAGATAGAGATACAGATACAGATACAGATACAGATACAGATACAGATACAGATACAGATACAGATACAGATACAGATACAGATACAGATACAGATACAGATACAGATACAGATACAGATACAGATACAGATACAGATACAGATACAGATACAGATACAGTTACAGATACAGATACAGATACAGATACAGATACAGATACAGATACAGATACAGATACAGATGCAGATACAGATACAGATACAGATACAGATACAGATACAGATACAGATACAGATACAGATACAGATACAGATACAGATACAAATACAAATACAGATACAGATACAGATACAGATACAGATACAGGTACAGATACAGATACTTATGCAGATACAGATACAGATACAGATACAGATACAGATACAGATACAGATACAGATACAGATACAGACAAAGGTACATATACAGACACAGATGCAGATACAGATACAGATACTGATGCATATACATATACATATACAGATACAGATGCAGATACAGGTACAGATACAGATACAGATACATATACAGATACAGATACAGACAAAGGTACAGATACAGATACAGATGCAAATAAAGACACAAATACAAGTACAGATACAAATAAAGCGAGATCCTGATAATGATCATTATTAATGATCAATGATAATACTGATATTATCGCTGATACTGATCACTGATACTGATATCTTTGAAGCAAAGTTTTTTACGCTTCGTCCTGTGATTTGCTTGAGTCTGAAATCTGAAAAACTTTCGACAGATTTTTTCTTAGAAATTTATGGTTTCTTTCTTGCTTGCTTTTATTACAACAAGAAAATTTAATACTTTAATATTAAATATATTAAAAATATTTTTTTTCCGGCCGCGGGATTGGACTCGTACAATCTGATTAAGAGTTCTATACACTATCCACCATAGGCCACAAAGCTTTGTTAAAATGAGTTGTTGATTCCATGATAAGTATAACAGAAGCTATGCTGCAATAGATCATCGGAATCTATCAATAGATGAAGGATTGTGCATTGGCTTTACTACAAAACTAACAAAAGTGTGCTTTAACTTGCCACAAGATGTCACCAGTATCGGTGTGTTTTGTTTTTTGTACATGTGCATTTGAATGCGCGAAGTAAAACACCGATGCTGGTGACATCTTATATCAATTAGAAGCAAATTTGTGCTAGTTTTTGTAGGATAGTCAATACACAATCATCCATGTATTAAAATTAAAATAAAGTTATTTTATTATAAAGAAAAACTATTAAGGCGGTCTTCTCATTCAAACCCCGTTTTTTGGACCCTTTTTAAAAAAATTCTTATTTGAAAACGCAAAGAATAATTGAAAACTTTTTTTATTTATTGTATTACAAAAGGTTCAAAGTAAATAAAAAAATTTTTTTTGCCTCGATACGTGGGCTGTTCAAAAAGTAATGAGACTTCAAAGTTGGTGGTGAAAAAAAAAGGTGTCGTCACGGCGGCCACGATTCCGGGTCTCCGGAGCGTCTGAAATGAAAAAAAAAAACGGGGTTATAATCAGTATAGATGTAATTCTCGGGTGAACCTCAAGCTTAATTTTGTGATTTTTTTTGACAAAATGGCGGCCATTCAAAAAAAAAATTTCAATTTCGGGTTTTTTTTTTGTAGTTTAGTGTAAAAAAAAATAGTAATAATTTTTTAATATTATGGTCGAGGTTCACCCGAGAATGGTGACAATTCTGCGTCGATTCCATTTTGTTTCATGAAAATCGGTTCAGTTGAACTGGAGATATCATGGCCGCCAGTTCGAAAAACGTGTGTTCGAGATAAACGCGTTTAAAGTTTGAAGTAATTTTTTTGGGAAAAAAAAAAAAATCAAAAATGTTTAAATGCAGTTTTAAGGAGCTGACAATTTTTACTTACAAATATTAGTCGGCGATGCCAGCTCCATACAGGCCACCTTCCTCTTTTTCGTAGAAACTGCTTTCTGCTGCCCTCTCTGCTCTGCGAGCCGTTCTGCCAGCTTTTGATAATGCCACAGCTCGAGTCTCTGATCGGTTCAATCTGTCTTCATTGCGAGATAGTGCGTATTCGTATGCGTTTTTGCCAATCGCAATACCCATCAAACCCATAATTTTAAGTATGGGTATAAAACCGTCGTTGAAGAGGCACGTTGCAATGAAATTGGCCACTTCGATGGTGCGTGCGCCTGAGTTGATGTGTTTGGGCGAAAGTGACCAAAGAACAGAATTGTAGGACTCATTGGAATTCTGAGTTTCAGATTCAAGGCATCTTTCAAGCAAATTATCTGCCGACAGCGCTTCGTAAGCTGGTTTTATTACCTCCATCACCTTCTTGTCCATCAGACTTTGCTTCACAAAAAAGGCTGTATCTTCTAAAGTATTTCGAATTTCTAAAAATCCTTTTAGGGGCATATTCACAACTACCCAAGCTATAAATAAATGCAAAAAAAAGTTGAAAAAAAAAGTTGCTCAATGAGAAGACCCCCTTAAGCTATCAAATCTATGTAACTAAGTTAAAGCTTCACTTCTCTCGTGCGTCCAACGACGCACCTGTGGTTTTTTTTTCCATAGATCGTATTGAAAAGTTAAAACAGAATAATTTTTTTAATGAGTTCAGTGCATAATCTTATTTATACATCTGTCAGAATCTTATCAATTGAAATGTGACACACATTTTTATGAAATAAATTACCGTAAACCTTATAGGTTACATTGCTATAGTTCTAACTTCTCTAAACTTGTTTGTAATTCTAAAGCGTTGCTTATTATTCTAGTTTTCATCTCATTGTCTAAACTTGTTTTAAGAACTTGATTTATTTCCTTTTCTTTAAAAAAGAAAATATGTGTCAAAAACGAAATGCATGATTATTTCAGGAAGGAAGGCATAGTTTTTTTAAATATTACGAAATTTTTCAAAGTTTACATCGCAGCACAACCCGTATTTTATGTTAATTTTGTTTTATTTTGAGGAAAAAACAACAATTTTGCTTTTCATATCGAATTTTCCCAACTTTACAATTTTTTTTTTTGTTTTTCACTACACCATTTATATCATCTTGCCTTATGTTGTTGTGCCAAAACATGTGGTCACTTCAAGTTAAAACATGTCAAAGTCTTTCAATCTCGCAATCAGTTCAACTCAACAACTTTTCATGCTATACATTCTTCGCTATTCCGACACATCATGATCACCTTCAAGAGGTTCAACTATGCGAGGTTAACACAGACGAAGGCTTAAGGGGTCGGTCAGCTTGTATTACAGCTGTTGTTTTTTCGTTGTTGCTGTTGTTGTTCTGGCAATCTTCTGTCGTCCGCAAGTATCTTGCACGTAACACGTTTTCAAGCATATCAGTGAATAACCAACACATTGTAATTATTTACAGATAAGAAAAAAGAAACATTCGATATATGTAATTTTTTATGCCTTGGGAGAATTTGTAGAACACTAATTTTTCACTTTCAAATATTTGTCGCTTAAAAAAGAAGTGGAATGGGTAAGGTTCTTAAGGATAGAACATTTTTGTTACAATAATTAGCGTCATTCATCAAATATCACTTGAAGAATTCATAAAAAATCAGAAAATAACGATTATTTGTAAGTTTTAAGATCAAAAGATCGTGTATAAAATGTTGTAAAATACTTTTAAATCTAGCAATATTACACCAGGGAGTCACGAGATTCCGTTTTTGACATGATTTTTTTTTATGATTTTTAAGATAGAAATCAGCTTAAACCGATTTAATTTTTTTATCGATTTTTTTTTTTGATTTTTTTAAGCAGATGCAAAAATTATTTTTCAATCAGAAATTAAGTTAATTTTGAAGCGAAGCTTTTTACGCCTCAATCTGTGATTTGCTTGAGTGAAATCTGAAAAACTTTCGACAGAATTTTTCTTAGAAATTTGATAGTTTCTTCATTGCTTGCGTTTATTACAACAAGAAAATTTAATACTTACATAAAAATATTTTTTGGCCCGCCGTAGGGATTTGAACTCGTACCAAATGATTAGGAGTTCTACACGCTATCCACCAAGAGTTGTTGATTCAATGTTAAATATAACAGTAGCTCAGCTGCAAAAGATCGTCACAATCTATCAATAGATAGAGGATTACTATAACTACTTAGAAAAATTTGTGTGTTTTGTTTTTTGTTGATGTGAATGCGAGAAGTAGAAGACCGATGCTGGTGACATCTTGTAGCAAGTAGAAGCAAATTTGTGGTAGTTTTTTAGGATAGCCAATACACAATTCTCAATATATTAATAGTTTACGCTGCTATGCAGCAACATAGCGTCTGTTTTACTGAATATTGAATCAACAGCTCAGCGTAACAAAGACTTTTTGGATTGATAGATAGTATAATGAACTCTTAATCAGTGGGTACGGGTTTAATTCCCATTGCAGATGAAGGATGAAGTTAATTTGATATCAAATTTCTTTGTTGTGATGGATTTAAGCAAAAAAAAAAATAAATATCAATTCTAATATAAGAAAACAGTGTCGGAATAACGAATTGTAATAAAATTTACTGGTGTGTATATTAACGTGTGTTTTTTAAATTACTTTGTTATTTTCAATTTTTTGAATTTAAATGTTAATTTATTAAACAGAACAAGCTATTAAGCTAAAAAATCTATGTAACTGCGAAAAAGCTGCGCTTCTATCGTGTGTCCAACAACGCACTTGTGATTCTTTTTTTATTATTTTTTTATGTTTTTGTTTATGTTTTATTTTTTTATATCATTTTGTGATTGTTATTTTTTCAATCAGAAATAAAAGTTATTTTTTATCGATATATTTTCAATCAGTAATAAAGTTATATTTTTACACAAGAAATAAAAATCATTATTTGATTGTTATTTCTTCAGTCATAAATAAAATTTATTTTGTAGTAGTTATTTCTTTAACGTTATTTTTTCTGTCAGAGATTATAGATTATTTTTTAATCATTATTTTTTTTTTTTGGTCAGAAATTGATCTATTGGTTGGTTACAATTACTAAGTAATTGATGATTTCACTAATAGATGGCTTTAGTTGAATTTTAAGGTTTGCTGACGTAATCGAAATGTCAAACACATTTTGTTATTTGATAGTTGGTACTTCAACTGTCAATCAGTAAAAAAATTTTTTTGATCGGTTGTGTAGTTTTTGTTTAGCGTCTGTTGAAAAATGGAAAATCAAATGAACATTTCGTCTTATTTTGCTTTTTTTATTTCCGGAAAGGAAAAAACGCATCGCAAGCTCACAAAAAGTTATGTGCTGTTTATGGTGGCGAAGGGAGGGGTCCTCTCTCTACTCTTATGGGTCGTAACGATCAACCAGATGCTACGACGCATGGAAGAGGATGGCCACCAGGTGATAGCGTACGCGGACGACGTCTCTATCGTCATACGTGGTAAATTCCCGCAAACACTCTGTAACATCATGGAGTCAGTGCTTTGGTCGCTATCCAGCTGGGCTGGAACCTGCGGATTCAGATTAAAACCGGCAAACACGGAACTGGTTCTCTTTACTGAACAAAGTCAGGCTTATCTTCAGCAACAGTGCAAAGTTTCTGGGAGTGATCCTAGACAGAAAACTTCTATGGGGTGAGAATACTGAGGAACGCATCAAGAAGGCAAATATAGCGCTCTTTGCTTGCAAGAAATCAATAGGCAAGAAATGGGGATTTTCTCCCATCATACTCCGCTAGATTTACACTGCTATCGTCCGACCAATTATGCTCCACGGACTGATTGTCTGGTGGCAGGCCACTCGTAAGTTTTCCATACTAAATAAGCTTCTCAAAGTACAGAGAAGTGCAGAACTATGTTTAACAGGACCCTTATGAAAAAATTGTCTTTTATTTTCTAAAAAAAATCCGCAATTACTTATTTGCCAACCAGCATATTTTTGGGATCAGAAATATATATTATTTTTTTTTTTTTTTTTTATCAGAAATTTAAATTTTTTCCCCCTTTCATTTTTATTAAGAAACATTTTTTTTCAATTTTAAAATTTAGAAATATAATTTATTTTGTTTTTATTTAATTTTATTTTAATTTTAACTCAATAACAGTTTTATTTGTAAATATTGATTTGTGTTAAATTTTCATCCATATTATTCCTATCAAAAAATAATGTTTTTAATTTGATCGAAAAAATAATGATCACAAAACGATTTTTATTACTGATCGAAAAAATGAGAATCAAAAAAATAATTGCTATAAAATTATTGATTGGCAGCGATAATCGTTATTTGCGGATCCTGATACAAAAGGGATCAATCAATTATTCAATCAATCATTATAATTCAATCAATCATTATAATTGAAGCGATGAGTAAAAAAATTAAAAAAAGTAAAAACACTATCTACTCGTTCTATGAAAACAATTTTCATTTAAAGAAAACTCAGTTTTTCATATCAAAATATTGCCTGAATTCTGAATTCTGGCACCTTTAAAGGCATTTATAAACTAAAAATAGTTTATTAAAGAGAAGTTGTGCAGGACTGCCACTCAAAAAAATAAAATTGTAAAGGTATTGATTTTCTACTCAATCTGGTTTTTGTCCAAAAAATTGTTAAACAAGTTAATTGTTGGAAAATTTAAATCATAAGAAAAAACTTCAAGTAAAAAAAAAAAAATATTTTTGTAAAAATCGAAGAAACTGCTTTTTTTCTATATCCTTGTCACATATGCATACATTTCATTTAATAAAAATTACAATATTTCATTTAAAATTTTCGAATTTTTGTATACACATAGGGCCATTGTTCGATTTTTCGATCACCTCGTAGCTGAAAAATGGTAAACCGGAAAAAGCTTAAATTTTGGAATTTTCTGAATTTTATCACTAAAAGCAAAGTCAACGCGTTCTGGTAGCGAACCAAAAAGAGGCAATTAAAATTTTGGAAACTAAAAGGAGAGACTTTATTAAAGAAAATATTAAAAATTTATGGAAATCGAAGATACCATTACTTTATCTTACATTCAAAAACTTGTTAGTGTTTTAGTTTTAAGACCCTTTCATAAGTGTAACATGGCGTTACAAATCACATTTAACAATATTTACATTTCATATTATATCTACATGATAGAATAATATTATTATTAATAATACTAAAGAATTCACTATAATAAATCATGCCATAGAATGATACTAAGTATATAATAGCATTATATTAATAATTAAAAATATTAATATTAAATATTTATTATTTATTAAATATTTAAATATCATTATTAGATATTAAATTTATGCTATACAATCAGCCCCAGATAGGCTACACAACAACACCACATACACAAAATAACAAGAACCATAGCAACTAGCCAAACCAGTGGGCTGCCAACACGGCATACATAAAATAAATGACAAACAAACAACAGTACCAAAATAGACTCAGCATAAGGGCAACAACAAAATCAATGTGCCCATAGCCAGCAAGCACTATTTGCATACGCATAGGAAAATAGAATATAGTTCGCAAAGGGTTTTCTTTAAGAGTCACGTAAATGGAGAACACGAAATTGGTGAAGGCAGCGTTCTTTTCTTTAGGTAAGCTCAAAATCTCTGCTTCGATCGACCGAAGCAGAGTGTTCGACCGCGAGGTCCTCCGCAGGGCAGTGTTAGACGGTTTTTTTTGCTGATTTATATTTAGTGGTTCCCATGCGTTGACTTGCGTATTTCCTTCGACCTATATGCCACGTCACTGCCTCGTCCAACCTAGGTCCTCCTCGGGGCAGCGACGCTGACGCTCGCTACCGCGTCACTATTCTCGTCTTCTTTTTATATTTTCTGACCGCATCACTGCCTCGACCAACCGATAGGTCCTTCTCGGGGCAGCGCCGCAAGCACTCGCTACCGCGTCACTATTCTCGTCTTCTTTTTGTATTTTCTGACCGCGTCACTGCCTCGACCGACCGCTAGGTCCTACTCGGAGCAGCGACGCAGGCACTCGCTAACGCGTCACTATTCTCTTCTTCTTTTTTTTATTTACCGCGTCACTGCCTCGACCGACCATAAGGTTCTCTTCGGGGCTGCGACGCCGGAAAACGCTGCAACGCTTTCTGCTGCGGCTAATTTAATTTAATTTAATTTAATTTAATTACAAGATTTTATAAGAGCGTTCCTTTCTTTAGCCTTACCAACTGCTTACCGATTACCGGAGCGCTCACCAACCGAATCCCGAAGTAGCTACTGATTACCGGCGTGCTTACCAACCGATTACCGAGGCAATTACTTATTACCGAAGTGCTTACCAACCAAATACCGAGGCACTTACTCATTACCGAAGCGATTACCAAGTGATTATCAGTTTCTAAAGCGACTACTGACTACCGCAGTGCTACCAACCTATTACAGAAGCAACTACTCATTACCGAAGTGCTTACCAACCGATAATCAAGACACTCACTGGCTACTGAAGCGATTACCACGCGGTTACCGAGTGCTCAAATACTTACTGAGACACTAGTCAGCGCCAGAGAGCTGACCAACCGATTACCGAGGTAATAACTGATTACCCAAGTGCTTACCAACCGATTACCGAGGCACTTACTGGCTACTGAAGCGATTACCAACCGAATACCAAAAGACTGAGACCGTAACCCACCAGTACCCACGCCAACTCCTATCTGAGGCTGCTTATTTAAGATACTAAGTTGGTAAACTGTTCAGTAAAAGAAGTATTTGAATTATTGAAAACCCTGCGTGTTTTTATTTCAAAATAATTTGTGAAAGTTAGTGGATCTTTCACAGGATCCTGGGGCGGCTGAGTTTTACCTCAACCTTTCGAGAAAACCATATAACATAAGTTTATTTAATTAATTCTAGTAATTTATATATACTTTACTAAATCTAGCAATTCTTTTTTACTAATTAATATGCATTCAAAACAAATGATTTTCGTACCTCGGAAACAACTAAAAATATTTATGCATATTTTTGTATTTTATTTTTTTTTTTCTTTAATAACTATTTCAACATTTTCAAAAATATTATTCTTCTTGCAAAATGTGAACTTAATTTTCTTGAAATAAATAGGTAAGGTTTAATAAGCTTGCATTTCTTTATACAAAATACATTCTGATTTGCGACAGCTGAATTATGAGCTTTTATTGTACACACAAATTTTTTGACATAAAAAACATTTATTTTTATTTATTTTTACATTTATGTGCGCACTCAACGCACTGTGCATTGATTCTATATCTTTCCATAATTCCACTATTATTCGCCATCACTGTAGCTAGCCACAAAAAGCAGTGCCTACTTTTGATCGATTGCTTATAAGCAGCAATACAAGTACGGTTTAGTCGAAAAACATAGCATACTTGCAGGCGTTGCTGTCAACAGCCTTAACTGAGCAGGGTGCTTCTGAGATATTTAAATGTGCAACTTTAAAATTTCCACTGCTGTTTGTTTTTCTTTACACATGTTTTATTTATGTATTTTTTTTATTTATGCAAGTTTTATGTTATTTTTGCTTTTTTTGCTGCATTACGCTTAACAACAAAACATTTGTTGCTGTTTATTTTTTTTTTATTTTTATAGCTTTTTAGGTGTTGCATTTCATTCGTAGTTGTAACTTTCCAGCTGTGACTTTGAATTTGATATCATTTCGATTTTATTCAAGCGCTGATGCTCGCAAAAAAGTCAAACAAATTATAAGATAAAAACGTGCTCGAGCGTAAAATAATGTTAATAAAAATATACATTAATATTATAAGTATATATTTATGAGCTGTGTAGGAGCGTGTGTAGTGAGAAAAACGTGAGTAAACTTAAGGTGGTCACATTCAGTGTTGAACAAATTTGAGATTTATAAATAAAGTGGTTATTTTATGATTGAATTTCAATTTAATTTACATCTTATGAGCTTAACTTACAATTGCATATTAAAAAAATGAATAGAAACTGATCAAATTCCAGAGTAAAATTAGCACACAAAGTAACTTAAAATGTGTCATGCCTAAGTAAGCAGTTGAATAATGTGTTTAAAATACTGCGCAATGTAAATGCATATTAATGCAAGATTTGATTTCCATATATTGCCTAAACAAGTTTTTATTTAAATTATTATTGTTAAAAATACAAAATAGCAGTTAAGAAAAATTATAACTTTATGTCGAGATTTTTGCTGTTACTATAAACATTTCATTTACATGGTACAGCATGTTATGAGCATTTTTTACAGCAATGTGTGTTTTTATTGTTGTTGCAGTTTGTTTTTTATGCTGCTGCTGCTCCAATTAATTATGAGAAAACATTTCACTGCAAATATGGCAATGCTGCTGTATGTCATTTACACGCATGTAAATCATGACAGTTTTATGACGACGCTTAGTTTATGTGAAGTTGGGAAATTTTATCGCATTAACGATGTTGCCACAAGACAATAGATGGTTATGATTTATTGTTGTTATTGTTGGAATGAAGTTATTGTTAACAATCAACTTTATTTCCACACATTTCGTTTTTGCTGCAATTTTACTTTCAGCATAAATATTTAAGAGAAAACAAATTATTAAATGTCTAGCTGGGCAGGCAGCATTGCCACTATGCCGGAAGCTGTAATAGTTCTCAAACTATCTTAAAAAGTTGATTCGAAAAAAATTGCTCATATGTAAAAAATTCCGCTGGCAGCACTTAGATGCATTCCTTTTTTTCATTATTTTACACATATTTTTAGAAATTTACAAACTTTACATGAATTCTTTCTGTGAATTTTCTCTCTTCACGTAGTTTTCACGTGAAATTTTCGCAAGTCTTTTATGCAATCATCTTTAAAGACAATTCATGTAAAAACGTTCGAAAAATTCCATGAAACAAAAATTCCATGAAAAGAAATTTTAGAAGAACTAGAGTATATATTGCATTCTGGTATTTTTTTAGTCGAAACAGTTAAGAACCATTTTCTGCCATGTTTCTCAACCGATTTTGGGTTATTTTTTTATGATTTAGAGTACGGAGAATATGTGAAAATGAAAGAAACAAAAAAAAAAACAGAATACAAACATATAAGTCCAGGTCAGACCAATGTTCATTAATATAGGTTAAGTCACTTGAGAGAAAAGCACTTTTTTTCTGCCTTTGCTCGAACTGTCAAAGTAGCTGTTAGCTAAAAATTGTACAGATTCAGGTTTTTTTTTTCTTGATTTCCTTTTATCCATTTTGACAGTTCGACCGAGCTTCTCTCAAGTGACTTAACCTATATTAATAAACCTTGGGTCAGACTATGATCGGCGTTTGATTGGAGTTCAAAATGTTTTGTTGTTGCTTTTAATTCAAAATCATCAAAATACAGTGAGAGCGGATGTACACATTGTAGAGCGATAAAATTTTTTTTCGTTGTAGAGTACAGCGATCAGCTTTCAAAACAGTGTTGCATGGTAGAAGCATATGAAAATGTCAAACGTTGATCACATTATTGTCTTCTGACCGACCAGCAATGAATATGTGAAAGACGGTAAAAATAAGTCATTGGACGCCGATCAAACCATACAAACAATTTTTGGTGTATATTTGTCGCCAAAACGTACTCATCATGATATAATAATCTACAGGTAGGAGTGACAGTTCTTTTGCTGACCATCATCTGTTAAAAATGCTTTGTTATAGATTTAACAATTGATGGTCGGCGCTCTGAGAAAATAGCCAGTTGTCAAAGCTACCTGTTTAATTATATCATGGTGCACACAAAGAAAGTTCCATATACACGTTAAAGATCTACACTAAGTTAAGAGAAAGAAAGCTCGGTCTCTTCATATTATGCTCTCTTCTTAGCGAGAGAACTGGTGGCGAATTCATTAGGAAGTTTAAAACGTTGTCAAATTTCGATGGAAAAACCTATGCTTTTGACATTAACTTTATATCAAATTTTATGTCAATGCAATTAAAATTTTAAATTTAATTTGAATAAAATGAGTTGTGAAGTCGAATTCTTTTGAAAAATGCATTGTTGCCAATCCAGAAGACTATAAACCTTAAACATAAACAACAGTTCACTAAATGATTTTTTTCTATATAATGTTTACCTAATAAATTAAACTAATTCTTGATACAGTTCAATAAAAGTAAATTCTATTTATATTTATTTTATTATTCAAAGTATTTCTCAATTGAATGTTTCTAACTTTGTCAAACATTTTTCAATAAAAATTAAAAAAAAAAAATAAAACAAAAAACGATTTTTTATATAGTTGAATTTCGACCAAAGGCGATACAAGAAGCATTATTGAAAAAATTTTTCAATTACACATTAACATTTTTTTAATTCTTTTTTTTATTTTAGACATAATTTATAAGAAAAGGTCCTGTTAGTAGTACTGTTTGAAAGCTCACAAAAATGTTCCTGTTAAATTCTGTCGTACTATATTTCCATACTAGATGTAGTATAGTTTAAAACGGCCCTTAAGAGCAGGGAAAAGGAGTGGAGATGAAAGAGAAAAAAAAAAGAAGAATATAAACAAATACAAACAATTTTCTGTGTATATTTGTCGGCCAATCGTACACTCAAAGAAAGTTTCATACAAGGTTGATTTATAAGGTTGTCGCAAGGGAGAGAGCGAGTACCCATAATTGTAATATCGAAGTTGACAGCTTATAGAAAATCTGCAAGTGCTTTCTTTTATCATCCGTTTTTCTTTCGTAGTCATTCGCAAAATTGGCTGGTTTTGACAATTATGGGTACTGAGAAGAGAGTGCGATCAGCCCTGCGACAACCTTATAAATCAACCTTGGTTTCATATAAACGTTGAAGATTCGTACAAAGTGAAGAGCACGAAAACTCGCCAACGCCAAAAAAGACTTTTTTTTCTTATTCTTTTCTTTTCTTATTTTAAATTTGCAGCTCATATTTTGCTCTCTTCTGAGCGAGAGAACTGGTGGCGAACTCATTAGGAAAGTTAAAATGCTGCCAAATTACATATATTTTTTTAAGGGTAAAACATATATTTTTGACATTAATTTTGTATCAAATTTCTATTAAATGCACTTGAAATTTAAAATTTCATCATTTCAAATCCAGAAGATTATGAAACTTAAACATTACAATAAACTGAAACAGTTCAATATGCATGCATGCCAATGCAATATAATCTTTATGAAATAAATCAAACTAATTTTTGATTCTCTTCAATAACAATGCATTTTAATTTCATTCATTGTATTGTAGAAAAGTATAAATTTTTCATTATATTTCAATAAAAAAAAAAAAAAAATAAATTTTTATGTAGTCGAATTTCGGCGACCGGCGGTACTAGTAAGCAGTATTGCATAATTTTTTTGCATTTTTTTAATTTTTTTTTTTTTTATTATTTTAGATGATATTTATGAGATAAGGTCCAAAATTTCCGCAACGAACTTCTTCAACTTCTACTTTTACTACTTTCCACTTATACTTTTCAATATAATTGATCAGATCTAATGTATCAGATCGTGTATATAACTCCTAAAAACCATTGAAAGAATATATTTATCTTTGCTCTCAAAATGGGTCAAAACTGATTTCTTGAGCTTATTATTATATAAAAATTATCTGCATCTATACTCTTTTTTAAAATTTGAAAATAAAAAATAGTCTCCAGGGACTAAGTTTGGACTACATGATGGCTGAACATAGGCTTCAAGCCCCCTTACTTGTGTAGAAGTTATCGCAAGACTGCTCTTGTACACCGACGCAATGTCTTGCAAATAGAATACAACCCTAGTCCATTTTTTCCGTTAAATGTCAAATCTTTATTGATTCTTCTTAATTTCCTAGGCTTATTCTATTTAATTCTATCTTTAAATCAATATTCATACATAAAAAATTTAAAATTTTCATATTTTTTAAATTTGTATTGAAAATGATAACTTTTGCCGATAAGTAAAAATTATAAGTAAATTTACATCATTATCTAAATTTTACTTAAAAGGGAATTAAGGCTTTATTTTTTCATAATTTCTGAACTCTGTGTGGGAGGAAATTTGAGCCCCGAAACCCTGCGCCCCCGAAGTGGCTACAGACCTGACTCAAATACCAAATTTTGTTGCTTTATAACAAAATTGTAAAAGAATGCATTTATGCAATCAAAAAATGGCATTGAAAGCCAAAAAATGATTTAAGTCATTCAATCATTTTTTTATTTCATGACTTGAAGTTTTGAAATCAGAAATCATTTTGAAGTCATGACTTCGAAATCAATTCGTAAAAGTTTTTGTTGAAGTCTTTTGATTCATTCGCTATGATTGAAGTCGCGGCTCTTGGAATCATTGATTTGAAATCAATTTGAAGTCAATAAAAATAATTTGGAGTCAGTTGAAATCATGTTTTAAATCACTGAAATGTTGAAATAATTTTAATTCAATAGAAGACTTTAGATTGCATTTAAAAATTTTTGAAGTCGTTCTGAAAAAATAAAAAAAATAATTCACAATTCAAGTTGTACAAAGCGACTTATATTTTAACTCATATAAGACAAAAAATTATTTTTATAAATTATTTTAAAAATTATTTATAAAGGTATTTCATGTCACCCCCTTCCCCTTATGTGTTACGTTATTTATGAACAGCCCCTTTTCGAAATTTTCGCTCATTTCGTTCTGTTTTTGAATTGAATTGCATTTTGTTACATATCAGCTTTTGAAATAGTTTACTGAATAGTTTCATGATTTCATTTTGAAAGATTGCAATCACATGACTTCAATGACTTCAAATTGACTCATAGACTTCAACAATTATTGCAGTGATTGCAATCTTTTCAACAAACATATGAATGCAATAAATTTAGTTTTTCAGTCATGACTGCGATATAAAATTTAATGAAGTCAGCAATGACTTAAATTTTTTTGAATGCATTTACTTACTTACTTAGGTGGCCGTAACAACCCGTGTCCGGGTTTCGACCGACCTCATTAGCTCTCGCCAGGCGCCTCTGCTTTGCGAGCGCCTTCTCCAATTGAATACACCAAGTGCGGTTAGGGCTTTCTCAGCCTGGTCCATCCATCGGAGGCATGGTCTCCCTCGTCGTCGTTAACCAGCGACCATCGCCTCGAGCACCTTTTTCGCTGGAGCTTCGTCGTCCATACGATGGACATGACCCAGCCAGCGTAGTCGCTGCACAGTTATACGTCGAATACCCCCAGAGCGGCTGCGTCAGTTTGCGAAACTACCCATGCCTCAGCGCCATAAAGCAGCACAGGTAGAACGAGCGTCTTGTAGAGTGTTAGTTTTGTCGATCGAGAGAGAGGGCTCTGGGCTTACTGAGCCCGTAGTAGCACGTATTAGCAATTATTGCTATTCGCTTTATCTCCAGGCTGATTTCGTTGTCGGTATTAATGGCGGTGCCAAGGTATACAGACTCCTTGACTACTTGAAAGTTATAGCTGCCGGATG
Organism: Coremacera marginata; assembly: GCA_914767935.1. NCBI lineage: Eukaryota > Metazoa > Arthropoda > Insecta > Diptera > Sciomyzidae > Coremacera > Coremacera marginata. The sequence continues at coordinate 161,925,093 of OU612046.1, forward strand.
AAACGTGGAAGTCTAAGCGCCGCGTTCCCTTGTTTGTAGACAGCATATACTTTGTTTTACCCTCATTTATCGTCAAACCCACTTTGAATGCATTTAATAACTCAAAATGATTGTACGACTTCTTGTGTTGAAGTCATTGCAATCAAAAATGATTAAAAGATTTCAATCAAAACTTGAAGTCATTAGCTATTAAGTCACTGATTGCAATACAAAATGCTTGCATTCCTGTACAACTCTGCTTTATAACGCATCCTGCTATACTATATATTGACTATTTTTATATAGCACCTAACCAGTGTGCGTCCCGCCACTGCAGTTATTTTACATTCCGCTACATTAAAAATGAGCAAAATTTTTGCATTTCTAAATATGTTCGCATCTAGATAAATTGTATCTATTTAGTTTTTATTCCTAGCCGCAAAAAAATGTTCTTTTGCCGCATCTTTTTTCTATTGCAGTTTATTCTAATTCTCGCAAGAAAATCGTATTTATGAGAGCGTGCTGGGTCAGACGCTAAAATTGAGCTAATTGAAATAAAACAGCACAAAAATAAATAGAAGCAAATTTATACTAACACAAAATAAATAGAAAAACTAAAAAAAAAAAAATAAATAAATAAAAATAGTGTAAAATTCTTTAGACTTGCTCTAAAAATATAATTTAATGAGCGCAACGCAACATGATTTCAATTCAGTTTTAATGTTTGCGTTACTCACTCATAGCATAGATATTATCTCACATTTTTTTTTTTTTTTTGCAATTTATTTTGAGGTTAGAAGTAAAGTTTTTTACCGTTGCTTCTTCTTTGATGACGCAGATTTTCAGATTTTCAAGCTCGAGTGCAGAAAATTGCAATCTACTTTAAGTGAGTATAAAAAGTTGTAGTTTCTTTGATGTTTGAAAATGCAGATTCACTATTTTTATTAATGATACTGAATTTTGAACTTTCATGAGTTTTTGAGTGCTCATAAAATATGCCTAATTACATTTTCTTTTGTTTATTTTACAAAAATTCGTTTAATTTTCCACTTTCATCATTTGTTAAACACTCTTTTTTTAATGTGTCATAAAGTATAATAAAATATGCACATTAGTTCAATCTGGCTACACTTAATGATTTTAGGCACGTTTTTTGCTTAATTTGGGTGTTCACGTCATCACTGAAGGCTTGCCATAGCTTGTATTTTTACCAAAAATTTAAATTTGAAATACTCTCGCTCAAACTTTGTAACACTATAAAAAGTGTCAAATATACAGATAGACAGACACAAAATGGCGTGAATTTGAGAAATTAAAAAGAAAGCCCCGCCACACAGCTGCATGACAAGACAAACGTTTTTCATTTTCAAAAAAAAAGATTTGAAGGTATGATAAACTGTATCTCGAGCCGCAACACGAATTAATTAAGCAAAATAAAAGTTAATAAAATGCGCGCATTTTAGTTGAATTAGTTAAAATGAAGTTAAAAAATTGCTGTTAGGAATATTTTCGGAATTAACACAGAAATGCGTGTGCTCGTAAAACGATAGAACAAAAATGGCGATAAAAAAAAAAGTCAGTTTGTAAATTGTTCAGGTTTAAAGTACTCATTTATAGTAAAAAAGTTAAATAATTCTAAAGAATAGTATTACGTTTTGAAAAATAAACAAATTCTTTTATTTTAAAATGCTGTTAAATTTATTTTTTATGTTTGTGCAGAAAAGCAAACGATTTTTGTCTTGAGTGTTGTACCTCTAAAAAGTGTTTAAGTCTACTAAAAATATTCGAATCTTAACATTCAATAAAGTAATTTGTCTTAAGCTGAAAAAAAAAAATACAAAATAAAGTTAAGTAATTCGGCGGCATAGACGTTGGTGTTAAAACAACACTCAAGACTTTTAACGATTTTTTTAATACGATACGAAAAAAATTCTGTACTAAAAACTTATAATATATAGCAGGCCGATAAAAACTAAGCAATCAAATACAAACACTTTTTTACTTTAAATACTTAAAAACGCATAATCATAGACAACACTCTTGACATATTAATATATACTAACGATAATCAGCTGTTTAAATTTTTATATACATTTTAAAATTCACTGTTATGCACTTGACGGCATATCAGTAACTTAAATAAAGATTAAAACATATAAAGTAAAACATAACACTCCTGACACGAAGCGTTGGCAACACAAATTCTAAAGAATAAATTACTATTTTGTAAACTTCAAAAATTAAAAACACAAAAAACTCCTTAGAATTTATATTGTAAATCAATGCATATAATTTTTAATTCTTTTCGTTTTCTTTTTATATAATTAATAAGTGCAGGCAACAGTGGGACAAACGCTTTACAATGAAACAGACAAGAGAGAGGGAACACAGAATCGCTTGTAAATATTATACTGTGAAATTTGTCTCCACTCCAAATGCGTTATTTCTTTTGCCATATATTATTTTTATTTTACAACAGTATTTTTTTAGTTTATTTTTGTGCTTATTTTTTGAAGGAAAGTACTGGGAAAAGCAGGAATAGAAAAAAGCCATTTATACTGAAATTCAATTATATGCACATTTTACATACATATTAATTATAACAACATCACCAACAACAACAACAGAAGCAGTTACTGAGAAATATTCGTAAAAAAATTCGTCTCAACAAACAACAACGAAACGTTGCGTTCGTGTTTTTGACACGAACCAAACCAACAACCTATGCAGCTGCTGAAGCACTTTATGCATGATTTTTCTCATACAAAAATTTTCATTTTTCTTTTTAGATTTTGCTATTTTGTGTCTTTAATGAAGAAGTGAAATTAGATTTTCATATTATTCGTCATATAACTCATATTTTGGCACATGTTTTATTTATGTACGATGAATATTAAAGGCTGTAGGTATACCACAAAAAGTGACAAAAACGTTGCATGAAATTAGAAATATTTACGATAAAGACGGAATTCTACGTCAAAAAAATTGGGTTTAGTAAAAATAAATGCATAATTTTTTCAATAGATTGCTTAAGTAATCTGTATCTTGCGTTGTGTACATGCATTCGAGTTACGCTAGATGTCGTTAGAAAGATAAGATTTTGTAGTAAAAAAAAACTTGGCAGGCAGTTTTGTGATTGCTTAACTCAGTTTTTTTTGATTCAGCGCGTGTAAAAGATGGACACCAGCTAAGAGAAAATACGTTATATTTTACAGTTACTGTATAAACTAGGGTGAGGTGGATGAAAGTGTACCATGGGGTGGTGTGTAACACGACGATTTTTTGTACAAAATGTTAACATATGAGTGATTGAATTACTGCAATATGTTTCTTTTGACAACATCTAATCTTTCATAAGTGTTGGAAGTAGGCAGACATAAATTTCATTAGAATTCTTAAAAAGCAAATTTACAAAAAATTTTAAATTTTCAAAAAATAGCGTTTCGGATAAAATTTTCTTGAGATTTTAAAAGTGAGTAGATGTTAAATGTGGCATTGCTTAATATCTTTAAATATAACAAAAGATTTTACATTTTTTTCACGCTTTGGTAAAATTCCATCAATGAGAGAAAAGTAACTTACATTGTTACGCATCACATGTATGGAGTGATGTGTAACACATCTTAAGCATCATAATTGACATTAAAGGGACAACAACGTCAACTCTTAGATGCAATCACATCAACGGCATTAAAAGTGATCGGTCCAGTTCATACAATTCAGCCCAAACCAAAATCCAATCGTGATAGGAAGTCAATGAAAAGCAGTGTTCTAACAAAGCCTCCGAAACGTTTAGAGTTGCAGGTGCAGGAGATTTCATTAAATTCTTATCATTATACTTTTATTAAGCATAAAAAGTCAAAATAAACATAAAAAACTAAAGTTGCTGTTCCCTATAGGAACAAACTAACTTGTTTTTAAAAACAACTAATTAAAAAACTAGTTTAAAATAAACCAGTATATGAACTACTTTGAATTATATTAAGGCGGCATCCACTTCAATATATGAAGTAATTGAAATACTACTTAAAAACCAGTGATTGATAAACTACTTTGAATTATATTAAGGCGGCAACTACTCTGATGTTGGCATGTTTTAATTGAACATTTTTATTAGATTACAAGCTTATATATATTTAACCATGTTATTTCATCAAATATTATTAACTTTTGGCCATCAGTAATAGTTTTCAATTGGTTATTTTAAAGCAATTAAAAAAATAATTTAAATGTAACTAATTTAACAAGTAGTTGAAAATATATGCAGACGAAAGTCAATTGGCTTATTTAGCGGACATCACCATACAAAATAAGTTAGTTCGTTCTATGGAAAAAAGTCAGAATTTCAACTAGTTGTGGTTGACAAAAAACTACTTTATCAACTACTTTTAAATTAGTTGATTTTCCTACAGGGTTCTTTGAACCAACATTTTGTTGGTGTTACACATCAACCCACTGATTTGAAAAAGACCAAAAAAACCATATTTGAAAGTTTTGTTCTATTTCATTCATTGCTCAAAATATTCAACAGCCATGAAAACACTCACTTCGAATTGGTTCTTCTTCAAGGGATAGGCTTTTAAGCCAAATAAAAATTAAATTTCTTAAGACTTTAAACATAAAAAACTAAAGTTGCTGTTCTTTGAACCAACATTTTGTTGGTGTTACACATCAACCCATTGATTTGAAAAAGACAAAAAAAAACCATATTTGAAATTTTTGTTCTATTTTATTCATTGCTCAAAATATTCAACAGCCATGAAAACACTCACTACGAATTGATTCTTCTTCAAGGGTTAGGCTTTTAAGTCAATCAAAAATTAAATTTCTTAAGACTTTTATGCAAGGACATAAAAACGTGTTACACATCACCCAACTTTATCCTATATATTTCAGACAAAGACAAAAACGCAAGCCAGGCGGCTGAAAATAAGAGTAGTATTTATGGTTATAATAATGTTACATCCCATTACGCGCAATTTTGGTTTCGTCGATACCATTTCGGTAGTTTTGATGTCAAAAATGTACCACGCTTTAAAAAGCCAATTGTTGAAAATAACGATAAAATCATGGAAATCGTTGAGTCTGCCCGTCATGTTGACCAGAAGCTAAAAATTTCACAAAAAAGCCGAACAACTTGAAAGAAGCTCGATATATGAGTGCCACAAGAGTTAACAAGTAACAAATTGGGCATTAAGATATATTATTTTAGTAGGCGAAGAGCCATTAGCCATAAAGCACGACACGTTGTCATATCGCCCAACGGCAGAAAGCTCAAATCAGGAAAAGCATGTCGGTAACGCCCAAATATAAAAACAAATGATAGCCGCAGTGGCCAAATGGAATGTCATATCACTCAAAGGAAAATTTTGGGCGTTATGACATTACGAATATTTGTTTTGGATAATGTGACTAAAATTTGGGCTTGATGACATATTGTTTTTAATATTTCGTATAAGAGCAAACCATTTTAACATATTTTACAGAGCTAGAAATAAGTCCGATTTCGCAATATTCTCTTAAAAATTGCGCTTGTACGAAATGTTGCATTATGACTTTGGATCTTATGGCGTGTGCCATATTGTGATGCTTAACGTCATAAAGCCCAAATCAATAAATGTAACAACGCCCAAAGAACGTTGTAATGCCCAAATTTAAAGAAAAAAAAGGTCACAACAGCCGAATCAAATGTCATAACACCCAATGCTTTAATTTGGTCGATATGACATTTAACTTAGATTTGGCAAAGCCCAAATGGAATGTCATAACGCTTAATTTTGTTCCCATTCGGTGATGTGACATTTGATTTAGCTATTGTTACCATTTTTTTTTTTAATTTAGGCATTACGACATGCTTTGGGCTGTGTGACATTTTTTGATTTGAACTTTATGACACCACACCTCAGATTTTTATGCATGGTTCATTGAGTTAAAATCGGCCCAAAAAAATGAACCCTGAAAATTCTGCTTATTTGTACAAGGCAAGCGTATCTCTTGTTAACAATGCAAAAAATTGGTTGATTTTGCAAAATTTTTTTTTTGGGTTTGGGTAATTTTTCCCAAAAATTTTTGGGATTTTTTCGTTTTTGTTGGGTGCAATTTCGTTTTGAGCCATTTTTAATTCAGTTTTTGGTCATTTTTCGTTTGGGTGATTTTGGCGATATTTCATGGCGCCACAAAAAAAAAAGGTCACTTACGATAACGTCAAACGGTGTCTAAAGCAGATTGACGGTTACGAAAATGTTGCCTCCTTCACTTCTACCGTATGTGGCGGACACACACATAATTTGTTTTTCAATTGCATTTTTTATAGAATTTACATTCTTTAAAATGTCCATTTGAAATTTTACGTAACGACAAATTTTTGACATAAATATTTATTTATGATTCCATTTGATGGCAGCCCTGTTGTGAAAAAAAAACAATTTCATTAACTGCTACGCGCAACCCTGAAGCAACGATCTGAACACGCATACACTTAATACTCCTTCCACACATCTATGCAGAAATGGATTAAAAATCTTTTTTGAACTGCCCTTTTTTATTTGAAAATGATGGCAATAAAACTTTTCCCTTTGTCTGACATGCATAAAATCTTTTAATTTTTGAACTATATTTCATAACGATTAACAGTAACGGAAGCAACACATTAAAAAGATAATAACTATTAAAAGCCACACCCTTGAACTGACACAAACTGTACTCTTCTTATTTTACCCTCAATTTCCCCTGTACTTAAATATATCCCTTTATTGTTTATGTTTTTTGTCTTCTACTCAAATTAATTTAGAGCGAATATGTAGAGCAGAATAGTAGCAAACACGAGTAGTGGTTAGTTTTTTTTTATATATTTTAAACAGTGGCACATATCGTATAACAGTTGCTGCATGGGCAGCATTGCCAGACCACAAAGTTCAGCGAAGAAGAAATTTGTTTTTTTTTTTTAATTAGTTTCATTATCGCAGCAGTGATGATAACGTTTTATGTTGCTGTTGGCGGTGGTGCTTTTTAAAGCATAAAATACACTGCTTTAAGGCGTGTAGGCAAACCTTAACATCTTAAAATGTAAACATGAATGAATTTTATGATTTTGAAATTCAAAATTTTTAAAATTAGAATTTTTAGAAATAAAAATTTTTAGAAAACTAAGCATTGACACTACGTTGACTGAATCCACTACAGTTTCCAAATGACTTAATAACACCGGATGAAATCGTATGGGATATAGAATCGTTCTCAAGATATAAATCTCCAGGATCGGATGGCATTATCCGCCCCATGCTGCAAGCGGCCCAACTACGAGTCGTTCCTTGGCTTGTGGTCATATACAAAGGATGCTTCAGGCTGAACTGTGTGCCTGCAGCCTAGAGAGAAGCAAGGAAATCGATTGAGACAGCACTACAATCCCTAGTCGCACCCATAGAAAAAGTTCTCCATTACAAAAAATATGCACTTGGTGCATTTCTAGACATGTCATGCGCATTCAACAATGTATCGACTGTTGCGATACTTAATGGTTTACGCATACTTAATCGTTTATAGAGGCACCACCAGCAATCGACTTCTGGATGGACAATCTTTTAAATTGTAGAAGGGTCCAAGCTGAGTAGGGCACTACTACCATGGAAACTAAAATTGGGTGGGCTACTTTGGGGAGAGGGGGGGGGGGGGGCGGTTCTATTGCCCTTACTATAGAATCAAGTCGTTAATGAACTACTCAAAAACTTTGAAGGTAGAGCTGCGAAAATAATAGCTTATGCAGATGATCTAAGCATAATTATAGTAGTCTAGTATAGTAGTCTACCAACAACAAGTTTAATAATGGTGAGCACACTCAGGGAGGTGCTCAAATGGACTAATTCAGTGGGCCTTAGTATCAACGTTGAGAAAACAGATCTGGTTTTGTTTACAAAAAGGTACAAGATACCGCCGTAGAAATATCTAGGAGTAGTCCTGGACAGCAAACTATCATGGAGAATAAATGTCGACGAGAGAGTTAAGAAAGCCGCCAATGCTATACACATCCAAGAAGATGCTGGGTGGCACTGGGGGTCTCTCACCCTCTCTGATTTACGCAACGGTACTTCGCCCATTTCTAATCAACCGAACTCAACACATCTCCTGGAGAAAACACAGAGGCAGGCAGCGATCTGCATAACAGGAGCGCAAAAGTAAACTCCAACGAAGGCACTAGAAACAATCCTATATATGGACACCCTAGATATGCACGCAAAACTAATAGCCGGCGCCTGACGACGGCAAAGAATATGCACAAAAAAAGGTTTGGGCACTGTATTATCAGCAAGATCAGCAAGGATTTAAATATATGATATGATATTTCGTACAATAATAGAAGCAAGAATATCAATATGTCTAGGACTGAACGACTGGTGCTACGGCATAGAGCAAGCACAGCGGGCGCTCAACAACCTACTGATGGCTCTAAACTGCGTACGGAAGTGGAAGCGGCAGTTTACTGGTGCAGAACCAGAGATAAGTCAGCCCTATAAACTACCAGACCACTACAGCATCTTCCAGGCGGAAGTGTTCGCCATAAGGAACATAAGGAACATCCCTGGCAAGCAGGGAAGCACTAGATGCACTATGCACTTCAAAGAGAGTTCGCATCTACTGGGTCCTAAGCCACCGGGGCATTGATGGAAATGAAAAGGCGGATAGACAAGCAAAGGACGGCGCCGGGCTGGCATCAGAGTCCTTACAACATGTACACCATACAACAAAAAAATCGTCAAACGAAAGAAAATGCACTTTGCCACAAAGACTTTTATTGGTTAGATTGTGCCCAAAGACAAAACTAATCTTTTGGAACCTTGGGAATCGAAAAGATTGTTGGATTCCCAAGAACAATATGCTTTGAATCAAAAACTTTAATTCTTGTGGCAAGGACGTAAGTCTTTAAAAAAGCATGGAAAAGTCATAAAAGTAAATAAAATGGACTTTGGCACAAAGGCTTTTATTCGTTACGACAAAGACGCAGAATTTTAGATCCTTTATTTTAAGTACATGGCTCCCAATAAGATTAATGGCTTCTCTCGGCTTCGCTTTGCTGCTTTCGTTTATTATAACAAGAGCATTAAATTTAATTAAATTAAATTTCACATTAAAAATCTTACCTTCGCCTGCCCTGGGGATTTGAACCCACATCCATCGATACCACCGATTGAGAAGTCACTACACTACGCACCGAGCCAAACTCCTTTGTTACGCAGAGTGATTGATTCAATATTAATTACAACTGAAGCTATGCTGCAGCATAACACAATAATCTATTAATAGATTTTTGTTGTATAGCTATCAACAGAATACTGTGGCATACTGCATCTATAAATACGGCATCTGTTAACATAGCTGCAGCTATGTCAGCAAACAATAACAAGACTGTTTGGATCAGTGGGTAGAGCGATGGACTGGCACCAAAAATTCCAAGTTCAATTCCGCACAGCGGGAGAAGAATTTTTTTCTTTTTATTCTTTTCTTTTTGTTGAAATGTAATAAAATTTACTGGTGTGAATATTAACGTGTGTTTTTTACAATGACAATTCAATGTTGGCACTCGCACACGATTTTCTTATTCTTCGTATACAGATATGATTTTGAAGAAAACATTCTTTAAAGTAACAGACTTTGTCTTTGAAACAATGACGCATATTCTCAAAAAAACAAAGAAAAGTTGTTGATTTTACATACTTTTTCAATTCCTTGATAACAAAAAATTAAACCGTTACAGTCAATATTTTATCTTCACGGCAAAGATTGTTTCATTGATTTAGCTTCAGTCTTTTGTTTCATTGATGCAACACTTGCATAGTTAAAGGATAAATCATTATTGCAACGATTTTTTCATTGTGGTAAAGATATTTTGGTTACAGTTCAACAAGAACTTTTTTCTTTGATTTTAAAGCGTTCAATTTTCTTGGTGTACCAATCCCACTACAAGAGTTGTACAGAATCCTCGAAGATAGGGACGCACAAGCAGTGAGTCGTAGATGAAGAGATACAAAAACATGCAAAGTCTCAAAAATCATGTGTGATACACTCTGCTCATCCTGGCACGACCGCGTAGATAATACAGGACGCTAGTGAGTATCCTTACGGGTCACTGCATGGTGACGGATCAAGCAAAGAAGATGGGCATCACAACGGATGACAACTGTAGGAAGTGCAAGAAACCAGGCACGGTCGAGGCCCTGAAACACCTACTATGTACCTGCCCCGCCCTATGTAGATCGAGATTGAAATACCTAGGCTCACCGACGTTTTCGTCACTACAACATGTGGTCAAAATTTCTCCAGAAACCCTCCTAAGATTCGCGAATTCAACGCAAATCTTTACCGACTTCAATTAACTCTTACAAGCTCCTTAGACCTGGTACCACTAAGGACCAGAATGGTCTATGTGAGCCTCCTTACGGATTCAGCCAGATTAAGCTAATCTAACCTAAGTATTGACACTCCTACAACTTTTACATAGCATTCGAAACTTTGATCCAATTGTTTTGGTAGAAGCTATTAATTATGTGTTTTCTATTCCTATATATTTTCTAGACGCTAATATCTGTGGTCACAAGCCATAACAGATTAACTCAAAATATCGTAAAAAAACGATCTGGTATTTTTGACAAATAAAGATTCATGTATCTATAAGTTCCATGATCGACTGTTCCGTTAACTATTTCCGTATCGACAAGTTCTATGTTCGATTGTTCTGTTAACTTTCGGGAAACAGACGATGTAAGGGAAATAAAACCTACCATATTTACGATATTTTGAGTTAAGCTGTTATGACTTCTGACCATAAATATTAAAATTCACCTTTTTCGCTTTAGAGCTGACAAGGAAGGTATGAAAAGATGCACGTGATACTTTCAAAACCATTCCAAGAACGATTTTTATGAAAAAATTTTTATAATTGAAGGTCTTATTGCAAGAACATGATAGGCCATATAATAAATAAATGCAATAATCCACTTTTAAGAAATTAATTATTGTATGAAAAAAAGGAAATTTTACAAATAAGCTTTATTAACAGGATGCAATTTTTACTAGAAAATTTGCGCACTATTCCAATGGGTGTTGGTGTTTCATTCAGTTGTATGAATACCATGTTTTTGCAATAAGCCCCACAATTCCAGTGTGCCTTTGGGATCTGTTTCGAATTTGATTCGAAACTTAAAATTCCTCTCAGTAACGCGAATAGCTTTTTAAACTTTTTCGGATTCGTCTTGAACTCGGAACTGACTTCATGCACAAGTGCATTTCGGACTCTTTTTTTTCCAATTCGAGACGGACTCTTTTTTTAAATTTAAAATAAAAATATGTACATAATTGTGTATCGTATCCTTTAATTGTAAATAAAAGATTTGATAAAAATTTGAAAACTCGTTTTTATGTTAACGTTCTAACCATTGTTTTGACGGATTTGTAACGAAATCGAAAAGTGTCCGTCGAAACTCGTTACTGGTTCGAATCGGATCCGCATCCGTTTTTATGCGCATTGGGTAAGTTTTGAGGCTCCACGAAATAACCTACAAATGAAATAAGCCCAAAAAAAAATTAAATAAGCCCCAAAAATTCCCATACATTTCATATAGAATAAGCCCCAATTTTTGGAGGTTATTGACAGAATAATGACAGAATATCCGGGTTTTTTGTCGAGTTTAGAGTGCTCGGGTACCCGAACAAGCTCAACAAAAAAAATAAAACCCTTATATAAACATCACAAATAGAGCATTCGTATAAGAAAACGGCCTAAACACGTATAGAACACGTATAACGTCAAATTTTAGGACGCTGATGTCAGATTTAATGTCTCTACACTGGTTTTACGATATCTGAAAACATAAGTAGCAACCTATGTGAAAAGCTCCAAAATATTTTAAAACTATTTTATCTACTTTGAATTGGGATTTTTTTATGATAGTTTTTTTTTAAATGCTTTGAAAAATTATTGTTTTGATACAATTCTAAAAGTCAAAAATTAATGCATTTTGACATTTTGTTTTAAAATATAAAATTGTTAATACTACTTTTCGGAACACTCTCATTATACGGGAATTAAACGAAAAATTAGGTGGGAGTTAAGTTTCGTATTCCCTGTTACTGTCACCAATGTGTGCCGTCGTGTCTGCAGTGTGTGCATATAAATTCCTTGCGCGCGCATTAATTTGCATAAAAATTCAGCTGTGAACTTTTTTATATACAATGCATTTTAGTGCCGTTTCTACATAGTTTTTTCTTCTGTCTAGTTTTACAATAGAAAATATCAAGGTTTTTTTTTCTTTGTGTTGTTTTTATAATATTACCTAGTTACTTACATGCAACTCACACGCAATCAATCATTTAAATGCGCATTTTTTAAAGCATATTTCTGCAAAAGATTTTGTTATATGCAGCATTTTTTTTTCTAACTCTAATCAAGAAAATTCAGCGACAATATTTATGTTTTAGAAACAGTTTAGCATCATAGGCATGTTTTAATGTAGGATTACAACTTTTCAACTTATAACAATTTGACAAAAAGCTTTTGTTGACTCTGTACCAGAGCTAATCAACTGGCGGCAGCGCGGGCAAAGAGCTTTCTCTGCCGTCACACGTATTTAAGCGCGGAACAGAATGCGATGTAGTTGTAGCGATTCCATGTAGTAACCTCAGCAGCTGTTCAGTGTGTAGCACGCTACGCCAAAAAATATCTCCACAATGCCATGAGCGCTTCAGAGAACACATATTTATCAATTTTTTCGATTTTACAAATATTGTTAATTTGGAACACTTATTTCGGTACCGACAACGTTTGCAGTATCGATTTGATGTACTCAATCATAAAAAAAGCATTATCTAAACAATTTTCAGAGCAGCGTAGTACTCGAAAGTTAAAGTTAGCTTAACTTGCGCTACAACTACAGCTACGAGCCACAGGCGTACTACACATTCTGTGCGATTCCGTGCGTTTAGTATATTTTAACTTTTGGCAGGTCATACTACGTACTACAAGCTACACCATTAGGCCTAACCATAATAGACGAAACGAGACGATTGCAACTTGCCGAACGTCTGACGAGTTGAGACGCTAGCAGTTCTGTTCTTACGGAACAAAACGTATGGACAAGCTGTTTTATTCAGCTTTGTTAAATTACATTTGTTCATTTCGGCCAACAACATTGAATTGCATTAAAGCGAACATTTTCGTCTCTACCAGTGATGATATTTGGGGGCTTTTAGGGCTTTTTTGAGCCCTTTTAATTGTGAAAGCCCCGAGGCCCTTTTTAGTCGTTTTAGGCCCTTTTGAAAAAATTTAGCCGAAAATTTTTTCAATTTTTAACAAGAAAAGTTTAATGGTTGATGTCTGTTGACAACCATCGTATTACAAAATTTTAAATTTGGAGGTAGGAAATGGAGGTAGGAAATATCATCCACAGAAAAATCGCACAAAAAATAAAATTAAAAACCACTAAAACGAAAAATTACCGAAAAAAAAAAGAAAATTAAAGAAATATATGAAAATAAGCCAAAAATTTGAAAAAATTGCCTGAAAAGAATAAGCTCTCTTGAATTTATTAAATAAATGAAAATATCTGGAGAAAGAAGTATATATTATTCATTAGTAATTATCAAAAGGTACGACTACCGCGGGACGAGGACCGATTTTAGCTGAAAACATATAATTTTTTAAAAACATGATGATCAAGTGATAGCAATAGCTATAATTACCATTTCACTTGTAGTCAATGTGAACTATCACTCGAAAACAAAAAGTGAAATTTAGTCCTAAAAAATGAGGTGATTTTTGTATGGCAAATAGTCAAACCAAAAATCGAAACTAAAATTAACCGAATTTTGTCTGGAGAAATTTTGGGTGATTTTTATTTAAAGTCTATATTTCTTATCGCCTTTTTAAATGATCTCATTAAAATAAGTTCCGTTATATACAGCCATGATCACATAAAAAGCATTCTTTTTAATAATCTCAACTACAAATTTAGTTTGTTTTCCAAGTTATATGAAAGGAGCGAGCCCTAAAGGCTCCATCGTAGTCCTGACAATGCCTTAATATACCTCATACAAATAATTATATGTGCATAAATATTTGCTTGCATTTTCTCTCCACCTAGAATAGTATAGTATTTTTCTGTATGCAGTTTGTTTTTGTTATTCGTTGTAACTGTTTAACAAGTTTTAGTATGCAGTTCGTAATGCATTTAATGTACCGTTATATGAAAAATGTGACGGTGCATTGAATGATCAGTAATAAAGAATAATATGTACATAAGGCATTTAGTTGGTGTTTGGTTGCTTAGTTGATAGCTAAAAGTGCTCGCACGGAAAATAATTGTTGCGAAATATAAGGTACGTTTTTTTCATTTATAATCAATAAAGTTATTTAATTATTACGTGTTAGATTTTGAAAATGCCCAGCGGAACGAGCCTTTCTGAACATGACCAGGGAATAATACTGGGTATAAGCGAAAATGGAGCTAAATGAAAGAAATAGCCAAAAGGCTTAATAGCCACAGAAAAACAATAACAAATTTATTAAAATGTCATAGTAGTTATGGCACAATTAGACGGAGAGGTAGGAAAACACACATCGACGCTCGGTGGAAACGGAGAACACAACATATTGCAGTAGTCAAAGGTTTGAGTACCGGACAAATAAAAAGTCAAATGGGTCTTAACATAACAAAAAGTAGGATAGGATTAGCAGGATTACATGAAAATCCTAACCTTTTACCTCGACATATTAACGCACGTTTGGCCTTCGCTACCATGTTCCAATTTTTGGATGAGGAATGGCGTAACATTATCTTTAGTGACAAAAAAAGTTCAATTTAGATGGGCCTGATGGTTCCAAGAAGTATTGGCGTCATAGGGATCAATAGCGGCGCACTTGCCACTTGCGTGTCCATAGGGGAGGATCGCTGATGGTCTGGGCTGCATTTTGTTATGAAAGAAAGACTCCAATGTGTTTTATATCAAAAAAATGAATGCTGAAATGTACGTCTATTTATTGGACAATGAACTAATATAATTTTCTGGCCAACTTTGTGGCGATAATTAGACTAATTAGCAGGATAATGCGTCAATACACTGTGCAAAGCGTACAAAAGAGTTTTTTACATCCAGAAATATACCATTACTGCAATAGCCAGCAATAAGTCCAGACTTAGACCCCAATGAGAATCTCTGGGGAATCCTCTATGGAAAAGTATATAAGGATGGAAGGCAATTTGAGGCAGCTAGGGAGTTTAAAATAGCAATATTGCAAGAATGGCAAAGTATCAGCCCATCCAACCCAAAATCCTTGATTAATTGCCATAAATGCCATTCCGGCTGAGCCAAGTTATTAAAAAAAATAAAAGCATTTAAATTACTAAAATGAAATTTTATTTATTTTTTTTTTTTATTATTAAGCTCGAAAATTAAGCAAAAAAACACATATAATTAAGTTGTGTACATATAATTTCTTACTATGATAAAATTTTGTATGCTCATTTTTTTATTTAATTTAAAGGACAATTGAATAAAGTCTTTGTTATGTTATGTTACTATTGTCATAAATAATATAAGTGCAAGAGCAGAATTTCGAAGCATTTTTATTTTAGCGCAAAAATAATTTTTCTAATGGTGCACATATAATTATTTGTATGAGGTACATACAAATTAATCCATTTTGTTATCAATTCAATATCAACGCTAAGAAAATAAGGCCAGTACCATCTCTCTACACCCTGATGAAGTTTTGGTGGCAAATTTCAAACTTATTTCTTGGCGATTGTTTTGTCATCTTATCAGATGTAATTTGACTTAATTTTCTTCTTGCAAAATTCTTTATTCTAAAATTGTAGTTATTTATGAAAATATTTTTTATTGAATTCAGCCATGCCTCAATATATTTTTTTACAGGAGTGACTTTTTCTACTCAATTTCGTCCCGCTTTATCGATTCGTCTTCTTACAAATCTTAACGGAGAGAGTCTACATTAAATAACTCATTATTTTTCTGACATTCTACGACTTTTTTAGGGCGGTTTTATGTGGAAATGTTAAGCAATTTTTGGCATTAAATTTTTTAAGGATTGTTTTTGTCATTTTTGTTCTTAAAAAAATTTTGACACAAGTAATGCGTAAAATAAAATGTATTTGAAAGAATCACCTTAAACACTATTAAGATGGAGAGTGATATAATTTAATCATTTAAATTAGAGTGTGCTATTTTTGTGATCAACCAAAAACTTCCTTCAATGTTCGGCTTTAACGAAATAAAACCCGAAAAAGTTAAAGTTTTTTGATTTCCCAAGACTGTTAATTCGAAATTTCGACTATTTTTACTAAAAGTAAACTGGACTTGCTGAGATTAGTACAAAGTGGGCTATTTGCGAGACCACGGCATGATCGTGTGACCAAATAGAAAGTCTTCAATATTGAATTGCCACTTTTTAAAACTAAAAGCCCTATTAACGTCAAATTGGCCCAATTTTTGTTTGAATTCTGGCCCTTTTCCAACTAAGTCTATATCATCCCTGGTCTCTACTCGTTACGGAGCAACTCGTCTATTTTGGTTGGGCCTATTCTGGTTCCCACTTTAAGCACACGTACGCTGCTATAGCTTTCAGTATGATTTGAAAACTCATAAGGGGCGGATGTCGATGCGCATTCCTTTCAAACGTAATAGAAAACACGCACGCTGCTAGAGCTTTCAGATGCGCATTTTCGCTTATTGTTTTGCTTGCAAGCATTATTATAAACATTATTATAAATTATAAATAGTACCATTAACTAAAAAAACTAAATATTTTACAAGTGTATCAAAGCAACTTTTAAAAACTTTATTCTGCGCAATCACCTTTTTTAGAAGCTTTACTCCGCGCAACCATCTTTTCTTTTCACAGCAAAAAGCTTTTCAATGCACAAATACATAGACATATGTGCCGAGTTAGCTGTTGTGTAGGAATGTCTAGCTCTGCTCTATACCACCCTGTAGGAAAATCAACTAATTTAAAAGTAGTTGATAAAGTAGTTTTTTGTCAACCACAACTAGTTGAAATTCTGACTTTTTTCCATAGAACGAACTAACATATTTTGTATGGTGATGTCCGCTAAATAAGTCAATTGACTTTCGTCTGCATATATTTTTAACTACTTGTTAAATTAGTTAAATTTAAATTAGTTTTTAACTACTTGTTAAATTAGTTAAATTTAAATTAGTTTTTAACTACTTTAAAATAACCAATTGAAAACAATTACTGATGAACTAAAGTTAATAATATTTGATGAAATAATATGGTTAAATATAGATAGACTTGTAATCTAATAAAAATTTGCAATTAAAACATGTCAAAATCAGAGTAGTTGCCGCCTTAATATAATTCAAAGTAGTTTATCAATCACTTGTTTTTAAGTAGTATTCCAAATACTTCATGTATAATGCAATAAAATTTATTTAGAATTGAAGTGGATGCCGCCTTAATATAATTCAAAGTAGTTCATATACTGGTTTATTTTAAATTAGTTGTTTTAAAAAACAAGTTAGTTTGTTCCTATAGGGAAGTTAAACGTTAAAGCATTTTAAAAGCTTCTTGAAAGAAAGCTTCTTGAAAGAAAAATTTCCCTGAAAACCAAAATATATGTATATAAAATCGGCTTATTATTAACTTGGAAACTACAACAATGACAACAATGATTGTTGAATGATTGGAATATCAAATGTAAGCTAATATAGAGATCTATACATTGCTGCTTCGTATTGCAACGTCTTATTTTCTGTATGTATCAAGTGGACAAAGCAACGTTACCCTAATTGATTGGAGCCTGCCTACAAACTGAAAGCTTTTTGGCAGCGCAAGCATTTATATGCGTATACATTGCTTATAAAGCTCTTCGCTCGCGAGCCAGATATGGTCGACACTGCTCTATTATGACAAAAAATTTATCAACTCAACGTAGGAATTTGTGAATATGAACATATTGATTTATTATATTTGAAATATGAACAAATATTAATTTGAGCGTACTTTGTGAAAATGAAATTGAATTGTCTTGAGACTCGAGTCAAAAACATAAGCTGTCTTTTGTGCCGGAAATTTTTAATTCTAATGGGGTTGTTTTTAACCCCAGATTACCACTCTGGGGTTAATAAAAATAATATTTTCTCTTTTTGTCAAAGGGCATAAAAAACAACTAGTTTTGTATATAAAAATATATTTAAAACTAAAATAGTCAAAAAGTATTGTCATAAAAAAAAAACTATTATAACCATGGGCGTAGCCAGGATGTCGATCGGTAGGATACATTTTTTTGTATTGGTAAATATATTGGATGAGTTTAAGGCTTAAAAAACTTTCAAGTTTTACTTATAAAAAGTTTCTTAAACTGCAAAGAATTGAATTTGAAGTGGAAAAACTTGAATTTCATGTTAAAAACAAGTATTACTTTTTAATAATTATTTTTTAAACTTTATGAATTTTTTAATACATTATTTTATTGTTTAAATTTCTCTGATTTAAGGAGGGCCTGCTGCCTTCAACCGCTATGCCCATGATTATATCATTAAAATTACAATAATTTAAAGCTTTCGCAGCCCAAACATTTAAAAAGCTTTTTACCTTTTTTATCTCTGTGTAAGCACAACAACCGCAAAAAAGAGCCAACAAATACTTCTCTGAAAACAAAAAAAAAAAAAATTACGAAAAAAAGACAAACAAAACAACAACGTGTTCATTGTTGCCAACTAATTGTTATTGTCAAAGATTTTTGTTGTGGTTTTTACGATCTTTTTATGCCTTGTTGCAAACAGCTAAAAGTTTGTTCAACTCTTTTTATTTTATTGTAGCTGTTATGAAGGAGCCTATTTTTTTTTTTTTTTTGCACTTTTTAGACGAAAGCTGTAAAATTACATTGTTTAATTTAAATACAGCGAATTTGAAAACTAGTCAACGTAACGGCAATTAAGTGAAGTTAATTTGTTAAAATGAAAATTCTACACTTAAATTGAACAAACTTCTACTAGAAAAGCTGCGCGACTTGGAAAAGCTTTCAATACAATTGTTTTCAATTAATTACAATTTTTGCCAATGTTTTTTCCTGTTGTAATTGAAGCGTTCGCAAATGTCGTGAACTCGGCCTCGTAATTTAAACCTTAAAGCCAACAGTCGGGCGTCAGCAGCTGCGACATCTGGCGCTGGCAAATGCCATAAATAAATTAAATATATACAAAAGTCATTAAAAAAGAGCAACATGTAAATATGACTTGTAAATATGTCTTTATTGTTGTTTTTTGCTCAAAAATTTTCTCATGTGTTAATATTGTTTTCTATTTTTCATAACGAAATAATATAATATTTGTTATAAAGCAGTAGCGAATGAATCATAAAACTAACTTCAATAAAGCTCAAATTGAGGCTGTTAATGTTTATTTAAAAATAACAACAACAACAATAGTAAGTTACAGTCGACTTTAATTTATTTCAAATGACAGTAGTTGTGTTTATTCATAACTTGAGAAAAATGCATGATGATTTCAGTTAAACACGTTCGAAAAACTTAAAAAGCTGCTTTAAAAAATATTTTGGATTACGTTGCAGAACTTTTTTGTAATTGTTGTTGATAATTTATGTACTTATTTTAAAAATAAGAAGCTGTTATGTGTGCTTTTTAAGACTTGATACCATTTAGGGAATTCTCAGCAACTGTGTATAACGTCGTCTCAACTGTCAATATTAGAATTTCCCATAAGGCGAAATATGACACGTAGGAGTTTGAGACGCAAACATGTTATACAAGCATATTTTTTTTTTTTTATATAAATTAGGGTGGTCAAGAAAATTATTTTCAAATTTTTTTCAGATTTTTATGTCGAGGTTTGATGCACGCGGTTGATCGATCTGTGAGGCTATCTGTGAAATTAGGACTATGACCAAATTTGGTATAATAACACTAAGCGACATGGGCGTAGCGAGGGAAAAGGGGGCAGTTTTTCCCCCCTCTAAACATCAGAAAAATTAACACAATGAAATAGTATTAAAAACTTGTAAGGAATGGAGTTTCGGCAGGGTACAGAAACTAAAGTACCCACCGTGGCCGTATTGAAGTACATATATTCGAAACATTCTTACTTACTTACTTAGGTGGCGCCTACAACCGTAAGTCGGTTTTCGCCTGGTGTAAGAAATTGCGACAGCTATTTCTGTTTTGCGCTTGCTGGCGCCAGTTGGAAGCTCCAAGTTTCGTCAGGTTGTCCACTTCTGCGTTGACCGCCACTGGGTACCGAATCGAATACTTTCTTCGCTGGAGCGTTGGCTTCCTTCCGCTCAGCCTGACCTAGCCAGCGAAGCAGCTCGATTTTTATGCGCTTTACTATGTCGATGTCTGCGTATAGCTCATACAGCTCATCGTTCCATCGTATTCGGTACTCGTCATTGACGCAGATTGGTCCGTAGATTTTACGAAGGATCTTTCTCTCGAACGCTTCCAAAGTCGTTTCATCAGAGCTGCTCAACGTCCAGGTTTGTGCTGCATATAACAGGACGGGCATGATTAGTGACTTATAGAGCGTGACTTTTGTTCGTCGAGAGAAGGCTCTGCTTCTCAATTGCCTATTGAGCCCAAAGTAACACCTGTTGGCAAGAGTTATCCTTCGTTTTATCTCTCTGCTGATATAGTTGGTGGAGTTAATGCTGGAACCGAGGTGAACGAAGTGCTTCATAACCTCGAAGGAGGTGTTGTCAACAGTGACGTGGATGCCAATACGCTAAGACAATATTTCGTCTTATCTGCGTTTACTGCAAGACCCATGTGACTCGACGCTTTTTCTAATTTGGAGAATGCTGCACTGACTTTGCGTGTGTTATGGCCAATGATATTAATATCATCACCATACGCTAGCAGAATAACACTCTTGTAGAATATGGTGCCGCATTGTCTCAGATCAGCAGCCCGACTGATCTTCTCTATAATTAGATTAAAAAAGTCGCACGATAAAGAATCACCTTGTCTGAAACCTCGTTTGGTAGCAAATGGTGGCGAGAGATCCTTCCCGATTTTAACTAGGCTGCTGGCGTTGCTCAGTGTCATCCTGCATAGAAGGACTAATTTTGCAGGTATACCAAATTCAGACATGGTGTAGTATAGGTAATTCCTTATTGGTCTGTCGAAGGCGGCTTTGTAGTCGACAAAAAGATGGTGGGTGTTGATTTGTTTTTCTAGGGCATTTTCCAAAATTTGTCGTAGCGTGAATATCTGGTCGGTGGTAGATTTTCCTGGTCTGAAGCCACACTGATAATCTGCCCATTCTTGTGGATTGGGCAGAGTACACTGAGGTTCCAATCGTTTGGAATGCATTCTTCCAACCATATTCTGCATAGAAACTCGTGAATGCATTTAAATAAAGCTTCGCCTCCGTATTCCTTAGCAGCTCAGCGGGTAAACCATCTTTGTTGTTCTTAAGCCGTGTTATTGCTGTCAAGACTTCATTATAGTCGGGCAGCGGTACTTCAACGCTGTCATCTATAATTAGGGTTTCCGGTATATCATCTCTATTGACGAGATTGTTGTCATTATCGCCATTCAGAAGACAAGAGAAGTGTTTCCTCCATAACGTCAGTGTACTCTGGATATCTGTCACTAAATTCCCGTTTTCATCCTTGCAGAAAGAGGCCCTGGTTTTAAAGTCATCGGACAGGCGTCTTATCTTTTCGAAAAATTTCGGGCTTCGTTCCTGTCACCATACATCTCAATCTTCTCACACTCGCGCTTTTCTGCCCCTCTTTTGTTCCGCCTAAAAAGACGTCTCTCGTCCCTCCTCTTCTCACTGTATCGCTCCTTAGCAGCATGCGTTACAACCGACTGCAGGGTGGCTCTGTAGGCGGCGTTTTTCTCTGCAGTGGCGTCGCGACACTCTTAGTCATGCCACTGGTTTTGGCGGGGGTGG
Source organism: Coremacera marginata (assembly GCA_914767935.1). Taxonomy (NCBI): domain Eukaryota; kingdom Metazoa; phylum Arthropoda; class Insecta; order Diptera; family Sciomyzidae; genus Coremacera; species Coremacera marginata. Next base: position 161,947,014 of record OU612046.1, read on the forward strand.
TGGTAGCCAATAACCTCTTCGGCAGGCGCACGCATAGAGTGACATACGATGACATTCAGTTTTATATATTAACGAAAGTTTACCTATTTTGATGACGTCACTTTGTATTTCATCCGATTTGGCTGATTTTTGAACTTGATCTTTATTTTTTAGAAAAAAGCTTATATATTGAATTTCATCGCGATAGCTTTAAAATTACAGCTGTAATCGTGATCACTAACGGACAGACGGAAATCGACTCAGGTGGCAGTGCTGATGAAAAATATATATACTTTTCTATACCTGCCACGCCTCCTTATTGTCGTTACAAGCGGAGTAACAAAGTTAATATACCCCTTACGCAGTACGCGTTGGGTTGAAAAAAATTTGGCTGTTCCGCAAAAGGAAAGATATACTAAACTTTAAAACTATTGAAAGTTGTTCAAAGTTTTCTTAACCCTGGAATGGGCAGCTGGGTCTAGCCAGACCAAAATTTTATTTAGGCGTTGAATATCTTTTTTTACAAGTCAAAACTACCCTTCTATTACCCTTCAATTCTGAATCCAAATAATTCCTTGAATCGATTTAGATAGTTTTTTAGTAAAATTTTTTATTTTTTCAGTTTCAATTTAATATTTTTTAACAAAATACGTTAGCATGTAATTATATTTCTATTGCATGCTGCACATAAAGTTTATTAACAATTGAATTATGAAGAGATATAACAACAACGAAATATTTAACCAACAATATACACACCTAATATAAGGTATTTTTGTACAAAAAAAAAACGATATTTTTTCCCCCATGAGAAACATCCATTAAATGCTTAGAAAATTTTTCTGAAGCAAGCATTTACAAAATTATGTTAATTTTTAAACTACTATAATTATCTTTTCACACATATTATATAAATTTAATTTAATAATTGATCAGTAGAAGCTCGCTCAAAGTCCTTTCAAGGGCTGAAATTGCCATTTCGTTTTATTTTTTTATTAATTTAATAATAACCCAGAAGGCATTGGCAGGCCTTCGAAGGGCTACTTGCAGGGTCCTTAAAATGGATGTTGGAGGCCTACCCTACTCATATCCAAGCCCATATACTTTTTTATATGAAATGGCCAAATTTTCCAGGCCTTCCGCTCTCCCTGCTTTAAAGAGGCCTACTATAAGCACTCCTTTAGAATGACTTAAAGAAGAGGTTAACCGAAACAATTAAAAACATATTTTTTTTTTATTTCTTTTATGCATAGCTACCTATTTATTTTGTGATTTTATTTTATTTTACATATTTTTGTCAGATAAGAATATTTCTAAGTCATGACGTAGATTATTCAGTATTTTTGAACTTATATATATTTTAACTTTTAACGAAAAAGTAACCCTGAAATATAAGCAGAACTAGTTTTTGTAGAAAAAATATAATTGTTGTGCTGCCCTGGGTAGCGAAATATTAGGCCCCATAGAAGCGCTCGCAGAAACAGCGAGGAAGTCATGTGTCTTACCGCCAAAAGTAGCAGTAAATGCACGACTTCGTTAGAAGGGACCTAGCTTCATTGACTATTGAGAATATATTTTTTGTGGTAAGACGTTTGATTTTGATTTTATTTGAACTGGGTAGGTAAGTTTACGTTAAGAAGTTAGCTTTAAGTAAACAGTTATATATAGTCAATTATTATTGTTGTTCGAATTAATAAGAAATTTGAAAAACGTAAATCCGTTATTAAATCAGAAGAGCAGAGTGTGTAGAAAAATGTAAAATCATTGGTTCATTAACACTAATCGTTATGAATGCACCATTAACACCAAATGAGAAAACAAAGAAACAAAACAATTACAACAAAGCAACATAGCAATAAAATAGAAAAAAATGATTACCACCATTTGTGCGAAAAAAAGAAACTAGATAAATATTGTAAAAAAAAAAGAAGAAAACAAAATCAAACACAACAAAACAATGGAATCCAATTAAAGAGCAACTCAATTGAAACACCATGAAAATTGAGTTTAACCTAAAATTTAATTGAAATTGTATAATTGTGTATTCAATTGAATTGCAATTGAATTAAGTTTGTGGATTACAGACCTCGTGGAGTTGCCACAACGTACAGTAAATTACATTATAAAAGTACGATTTTGTTTTTATTTTATGTTATTATGTTTACATTTCTGCAGAAAAATGGGTCAAATTTAAAAAAAAAATAGTTCAAATTTGAATAGTTCAAATTTAAAATAATTAAAAATATTTCTAAAGTGGTATCAAAAAAGTTCGGTACTGATTCCACTACATTGTTTGAACTCCGTCTATATCTGAACTAGTTCCAGTATGAATAATTCGAAACTGGTGCTTTTTCTACAGTCAAATATTGTTTGTTTAGTTAATCTCTAAATTTTATATAGGACGGGATATAATGTCCTTTGTTGAAAAAACCAACTGGTTCAGTTCTAGTGAAATTAGAACTAGTATTGAGCTAAAGGGTATTCTAAAAGTCACTGACATTTGGATTTGGGCAACCTTGGGAAAGTATATTCTGGTTTCTGGGTGTAAAATTTATGGGACTGTGTTGTCTGTCCTACATTCAAAGTATTTTTGGGGCAGATCTTTTGATAAGAGAGCCTTCATAATTTTGCTTAATATTTTTTTGTAAAGGCGATATTGACAGTTGTATGCAAAGAAATAAAGTACAATATATTGATTTTGATCAATGTCTAAAAAATCTTGTAAGACTTTGATTTATTTTGTTTTCGGCACTTGAACCTGTAACTTTAGTAAAGGGTCAAAAGTCACTGACTTTTTGATTCGAACACTACTTTGTGACAAGCGTAGAGAACTAAACCTATAACAGCTATCAAAAATGCAAAAATGGATGTATATTCATGGAGAAATTCACTACAAAAATAGTGAAACTTTTACGGAGCAGGTTCGCAAGACCCACACACCGGTCACCATAACGCACCGTCTTGTGCAGTGAATTTAATCAATAAACTTGAGTCCACCGGCTCTGTTGTGAAAGCGAAAAAGAGTGTTCAGTCCGTTAGGAGGAAAACAAAGCCATGTCAGCGGTCCATGACACAACAAAGTCGATTCATCGTGGTCAGAAATTGGGAGAGTGGAAAATCTCACGAAAAGAGCTCGCGTGCGCAAGCAAGGTTGAGGCAGCCATTTCAGCGATATTATCTTTCGTCAATAACATCCACGTTTCTACTGTTTAACTTAAAAAAAATCATAAATATTTCGAGAAAACAATGCATTTTATAAAAAAATTACAATGTCAGTTACTTTTAATCAGTTACACCCTTTAGCTCAATACTAGTTCTAATTTCACTAGAACTAAACCAGTTGGTTTTTTTAATTGACTCTAAAATAAACATAAATTAAAAATTAAAGAACATGAGACTTGGAAATAGCACTTTGAATTCCAAGATACTTTACGGGGTCACGTATCTTTTCTCTCTTTCTTTTTTGACGTAGAATTTATGCATCCTAAAACTCATATGTTACATTCGATGTTTTCCTTCTGAGATATTAAATATTTAGACTATTCTACTTTAAATATTTAGATTTATAGCCCTATTCTGGTGATTGACAATTGTAAATTTATTGACAACTGTAAAATTTTCTTATTCTAAAATGTAATCAAAAGCTCGTAACATGACAAAAATGTCAACACCATAAAAATAAAAATATTCAAAACAAATAAATTTGTGAAATATTTTCAAAGTGTTTGACTCCTCGGACCAAAAAATAACATATAAAAGAATAGCTCGTCAATGAATTTACAATTGTCAATCACAAGAATAAGGCTATAATTCTCCTTACAAATTTTTTTTACTTTTCACTTTTTTGGTTTTTTATTTTTTTTTTTTTTTTCTTTTATTCTTTCCTTGTTTTTTTTTTATTCTTTTAAATGCGCTGTTTTTGTCAGTCAGTCAGTTGAGTGAAAAGCCTTTTATGGCTTTAAACAAATCATAATAAATGTTGAAGCAAATTATTTTTTTCCATTTATTTATTTAGGTAAGCTTAATGCAAGCTGATTCAATTCTTATGCAGATCTTTGACAGCGAGTATTTGTGATATATTAATTTTTTATTTTTTTTTTTTTGGCAAACTTTGTCATAGATTGATACTCAGTTGAACAAAACATAAAAGTGATCCAAATGTTTGATGCGTTTGATGGCCTGATTTTTCCGGTCAACATTAGTCAGTAAACAATCAGCTGTTTGGTGCAGAAATTCGAAGAAACGTGACAACATCCGTGCGCTCTTTATACAGGTCGTTTGGCCGAAAATATTGCTGCTGTGGAACAAAGTGTGGACCAGGCCTCGGCAAACGTCATCGTGCAGATCAATTGAACCTTTCCTACAGCAGCGTTCAGCGGATTAAAACAAAAGACCTTCAAAAGTCAATTGACACAGAAACTGAAGCCCAGAGACCATTTGCAGCCCCGTATATTTACCAATTGGAAGCTTAAACAACAAGCAGTTGAAGCCGATTTTTCAAAAAAAATCATCATGAGCGATGAGGCAAATTTTCACCTAAACGGATACGTGAACATGCAAAACTGCCAAATTTGGGGTACTGAAAGTTCACATTTCATTCAAGATGAAACTATGCACCCACAACATGCAAAACTGCCAAATTTGGGGTACTGAAAGTTCACATTTCATTCAAGATGAAACTATGCACCCACAACTGTTCGGTGTAGTTTTTGGGCTGACATAGTCATCGGGGCGTACTTTTTCGAAAATGATGTCAATAACAGCTCGAACTATGCTAAAAAGTCATGGAACATTTTGATACGTGCATCCTGTGTTACCAGAGCAGTCGTGGTGATCCGTGTTAGTTAGGGCAGAAAATGGATTTACAATAAAAAAACCGAATGTCGTAGAATATACTTTCGAAATTTTAGGCTGTGCATGACTGTTTTGCTATGGGTCTATAATTTTAAATGTCATTTAATGATCCTTTTTTGTAAAAAGTTATAATGAACGAATTTTTCCTCAACAGAATATCTCGAAAATCAGAACGTCCAGAAAATTCTGACCTCGTATTAAAAAAGTATATTGTGGTTTCTGGGCTTAAGATTTGATCAAATATTGTCGGCCGTCACCTCAAGAGTCACATTACGTAAAACTCACTAATTTTGGGTTTAAACCCATGAGAAGTATATTAAACTATAGATTTTACCTTCATTTAGCGATGTATCATTTATAGAGCTGTCGAAATGTATGCGTGGCAGAGTTTTCGACTTGTACTCACCTAAAAAGAAAAAAATTAAAAACACAGTTATTAATCGGAATATAAAGAAAATAATTATGTTCTATAAGCAAAAATTTCTTCAAAGTTAAATTAAGTTCACAAGAAAATTTTTTCAAAAGTCGAATTTATTTCTTATAGTGATAAAACTTTAACCTTATCATATGTTTGAAATGCAGTTAAACATAATATTTGAAGCATATATCGAAAAAATCCAATTTAAACTGCATTAACTTCAAATTTCATACCCTAACTTTTAAGCAAGACTTCAAAAAGATAATGTTTGTTAAAAAAATTTTTGTTAATATCTCATAAGCGAAAATTCACTTTTATTACATACAATATTATCTAAAGTGTACGAAAAACAAATTTTTAATTGCTATTGAAATAATTCACTGTTATTAAAACTAAAACGCATTTGTGCAATATAAACAGCTTGAGAAAGTTTTAATTGTTGTTTACAAGCTACTGTTACGCATCTCTTAATTGTATGTTAATAAAGATTAAAATAAACCCAAAAACGAAAGTGTTGAAAAGATTAAAAATTTGTTGAAATTGTTGAAACAACGTTACGCATTTCGATTAAGATTAATTAAATCGATTACGCATCGTTGCAGATACAATAATAAATTAAATTAATCGAAAATCAACACAAATTAAACGCATATAATTGTAAATGATTGTCTTAATTCGAAAATTGGTTTAAAGGGGAAAGATTTTTTTTATTTTTTATTTTCTTCACAATAAAAAATTGTTCCCTTTTTTTAGCAAAAAAAAAAAAAAAAATATATCATGAAATGTGCAGAATTTCTGCAGAAAAAATACAATTTTAAATGAATTTTGTTTATGTTGAGTGATAGCAATAAAAGGAGCCTAAATATAGCTCAGTCGAACGGACGCATTGATATACGAATGGATGGATGGATGGATCAGTCAAAGATGAATAGACAGTCGAATCTTTGTTTTGTTTATTTATTGGCAAATGCAACATGTGAGCGTATATTGGACAGACATACATAGTACATCTTGCTTTGTGCGTTCGAACATTTATTGCTCAGCATGTGTTGTTGCTTTAATTTTTTAATACTGTCCTACTGACCGTAACACACGGATGCCTGGCATCACTGGCATGCTGCAGAAACCTCCAATGGGGTGGGAGCGCATATTAATTACAATTCTCAACAAAATGCTGGGAGTGTGTTTTAATTGTTTTTAATTAATTGGCTTAATTCTAGAAAACATTTGATACCTTCAATAGAAGGAGCAAAAGTCAAGGGGAAAAATGTAAGCAAGGGTGAAAAAGACATCATTCGATGACAAAACACATTTCTGAATATGAATATAAAAAGAATATATTTATGGATATGAATAGAATGGAAGGAATATGAATATGAATATGAATATGAATATGAATATGAATATGAATATGAATATGAATATGAATATGAATATGAATATGAATATGAATATGAATATGAATATGAATATGAATATGAATATGAATATGAATATGAATATGAATATGAATATGAATATGAATATGAATATGAATATGAATATGAATATGAATATGAATATGAATATGAATATGAATATGAATATGAATATGAATATGAATATGAATATGAATATGAATATGAATATGAATATGAATATGAATATGAATATGAATATGAATATGAATATGAATATGAATATGAATATGAATATGAATATGAATATGAATATGAATATGAATATGAATATGAATATGAATATGAATATGAATATGAATATGAATATGAATATGAATATGAATATGAATATGAATATGAATATGAATATAAATATGAATATGAATATGAATATGAATATGAATATGAATATGAATATGAATATGAATATGAATATGAATATGAATATGAATATGAATATCGCCGAGTAAAATCCATTACATTTAAGTCTATTTTAATTTTCAAACTGCAGTGTTTTTCAGTATATCTGTGGTCACAAGGCATAACAACTAAACTCTATCTATTGTTAATACGTGTAACGATAATGTTTTGAACCTTGCCATGCACAATTCTCTGAAGTTAATGAAACATTTTCAACACTGAAAATAAAAATATATTGTTCAATACAATTCATATGAAGTTTTGTTAATCCAAAAATTACATCGATATTTGATCTGAGTCCGAGTTAGCGAGCAGCACTGACATCGGACTATCATAAGGTTGTTTGAAATTGTATTTATTCTGAGAGGAAATTTTCCGCAATAAATCTGGAAGGGTTTTTAAAAATTTGAAAAAATCAATACAAATCCTTTTCATGTTGCATTTGACTTGCAACATGGAGTTTAGACCGCAGACTTGAAACTGGGAACGATTCCTGCGCCGACGAGCCAGGAAAACACAGAATGAATTCGATTATCATTCCAATTCTTTGAAGGAAAATTTTTTGGATGCATGTCTCGTCTGTTAACTTATTGTTGGAACGCTTATCCCTTAATTTGTCAGCTGAAACACTTCCAAATAGTTTGCAGACATATCCAATGATCCCGTTTGGCCAACAATGTGAACTGACCAGTCTGGAGATTGTTGACAATTTAAATTCCAGTACAAAATCCAGTACTTAGACCTCGAATCCAGTACAGTACTGGAAAATCCAGTACGGTTGGTATCATTAGGTATGAATATGGATGTGGATATGGATATTGGATATGGATATGGATATGGATATGGATATGGAAATGGATATGGATATGGAAATGGATGTGGATATGGATAAGGATATGGATATGGATATGGATATGGATATGAATATGGATATGGATATGGATATGGATATGGATATGGATATGGATATGGATATGGATATGGATATGGATATGGATATGGATATGGATATGGATATGGATATGGATATGGATATGGATATGGATATGTATATGGATATGGATATGGATATGGATATGAACATGGATATGGATATAGATATGGATATGGATATGGATATGTATATGTATATGGATATGGATATGGATATGGATATGGATATGGATATGGATATGGATATGGATATGGATATGGATATGGATATGGATATGGATATGGATACGGTTATGGATAAGGATATGGGTAAGGATAAGGACAAGGATATGGTTATGGTTATGGATATTAATATTGATATGGTTATGGATATTGATATTGATATTGATATTGATATTGATATTGATATTGATATTGATATTGATATTGATATTGATATTGATATTGATATTGATATTGATATTGATATTGATATTGATATTGGTATTGGTATTGATATTGATATTGATATTGATGTTGATATTGATATTGATATTGATATTGATATTGATATTGATATTGATATTGATATTGATATTGATATTGATATTGATATTGATATTGATATTGATATTGATATTGATATTGATATTGATATTGATATTGATATTGATATTGATATTGATATTGATATTGATATTGATATTGATATTGATATTGATATTGATATTGATATTGATATTGATATTGATATTGATATTGATATTGATATTGATATTGATATTGATATTGATATTGATATTGATATTGATATTGATATTGATATTGATATTGATATTGATATTGATATTGATATTGATATTGATATTGATATTGATATTGATATTGATATTGATATTGATATTGATATTGATATTGATATTGATATTGATATTGATATTGATATTGATATTGATATTGATATTGATATTGATATTGATATTGATATTGATATTGATATTGATATTGATATTGATATTGATATTGATATTGATATTGATATTGATATTGATATTGATATTGATATTGATATTGATATTGATACTGATATTGATATTGATATTGATATTGATATTGATATGGATAAGATATGGATATGGTTATTGAATAGATATGGATACAGAACTCTATAAGGATATGAATATGGATATAAGTATGGATATGAAATGGAAATAAAGTTGGAGATCGTGCAAAAGACGAAGATCTTAAATACAAATTGAGATGAATATATCAATACCTATCAGCCAATTAAATATAAGCTAAAATTTCAAGCTTACGTGTGAACATTATGAATAAATTGTAGAAAATTATAAACTGGATGGTGTTTTATGGTACACGTAGCTAATGGCGTTAAATTATCGCTTGTGTTTTAATAACACTTTGTAAAGTATATGCAAGACAATTGCAATCGCTTAGGAGGAAAACTTTATGTTTTCACATCCGCATCACAAACGCTTAAAAGTTTTTCATTTTATAGACTAGACTATGCCTGTGATACCACATGATGTCATGCTGTGATTTGTGATAATTATTAATGGCAGTTTGACGTGCTGCTTTTTGTTTTCCTTTCAAAATGGAAAACTAGCTTAAATCTTGCATTTTTACAGCTGTTAACAACGCATAGTTCAGAAAATATGAGCTGGTATATATTTTGCATATTTTAGCTAAATGTAATTTTATAGGTATTTTTGCAGCTCTCTAACTTTTGTTTATATTTTCGCTTTAAAACAAAAACAAAATTTCCATATTTAATATTGTTGTGCAAAAATTTTTGCTTAGCATGTTAAAAGCGTTATTTAATTTATGGCCGCTTTTAATTATTCACACTTTTTTGAGTATTTAGCGCAAAAAATTACTCCTACATTCATTGATTTTTTTTTTCAAATTTTGTTTTGCTCTATTGTTTAAACTTTTTCATATCATTTCCGTTTCCTGCCTGATTTTAATCGTGTCTTCTTTGTATTTTTCACAGCAAATTTCCATTTTTATAGCAAGTTTTTTTATTGATCAATCAACGGTTTTTATTTTACTGAACAGAGCTGGCAACTCAGTACTGCTGACGCATGCTTTTAATGCTATCAGCAGGTTTAAAATTTCAAACTTTTTTTTAAATCGTTTTTATACAAATAAGCAGCAGTTTGTTGTTATTGACCTGAATTGGTTTTTTATGATTATGTTTTCCCTATTATAAGTTCGAAAACAAGGTCAAATACTTTGTGCTGTTTTTCATAAAAATTGTGTGTGTAAAAGTTTTTTGTTTAGTTTTTACATTAAATGTTAAAAGAAGAAGATTTATATGGTTAAATTTACAAATTTAAAACGAAATTTTTCAAAAAGATTTTACAATTCAAATTTATTTTGTAATTTTCTATGCTTATTAAAATTTTATATACATTAAAAAATAAATTAAAATTTATTACTAGCGGTAAAAATTTTAAAAATGTTATTTCTCTTTATTTATTTTATGTATTTTTACTCATATAGAGTGTAATATTTTTCTATTAAGTTCTGGAATTAAACAAAATCCTATTATTTATTCAATTTTAAAGATTATTTTTTTGGAATTTTTTTATTTTAAACGTTATCTTAATTTATTTTATTTCTATAAACCAAAGTTTTCGAAATTGTTTTGTTTATATTTTCAAATTATTAATTATTTTCAAAAAATCTATTGTTAAACGGAAATCTAAAATCTTACAATTATAATCTGTTATCTATCTTCTATTATCTATTATATGTCATATATATATTAACCATAATCTGTAATCTGTGGTCTTTAGTCTATATTTCATATTTTATAAACTATATTCTAAAATCTTTGTTCTATATGCTATCTTAAAAACTCTTTAATCCTCTATACTCTATAAACCAATAGCTTTATTCAACAATCTGAAATCTTAAACCTAAAATCAAAAATTTAAAATCTAAAATCGAAATCCTAATTAAGGTGTTTTTAAATTTTTAATTTATATTTAAAAAATTAATTTTTCCATTTAATCATAAAACAAAATTTAAGAAATCATAAATTTTTTTTTTTGATATTTACCTCATTCACCACACCCAACCCCAAAGCTTATTCCTACTTTTATCTTATAACTAGTCATCATCAGCTTCTTGCATCGCATTGTCATTCAACTCATTGCCTTTAATAAACATTCCTCAACATGTATTCCTCTACTGTATATAGCACAATATTATGTTATACTTCTATAACTATTATGACTATTATTATTATTATATCTTTGTTGTTCTTGCCTTTTTTAATTCACACAGTTCAGCCTGTTAGGTCTCAGTATTACAGAACGCCTCCGTTTTCATTTTTTTTTCTCTCGATGCGGTCGTCTCAGTAGTTTATTATTTTCAATTATTTTCTTTATGATTTTTATTACTACCGCGCTCATCGCCCACGTCTGACTAAGATTAGTTCTGTACGCAGTGTACTGTGTAGAAAATACAAAAAAAAAAAAAAATAACCATGACAATAACTACTCTACAGCAATAATGACAGCACTATAAATTCTACAATAATTCTAGAAAAATGATCTGAAATTCATGAAGAATAACGACGACTGACAGCTGGATGTTATGAGTGCGTATTATTTACGAATTGAATTTGAAAGAGGAAATATTAAAAAAAATTTATTATAAAAAGCAACATAATTGAGGCCATAGAATTTAGAGAAGATATTTTTAAGCAGCCATAAAAAGTTTAAAGAGCAAATGAATGGAATGCATCATCTATTCTTAAAGTAGTTAGAAATATTAGCTTAAAATTTATGAGCACCTAGCGAACCATGTCAAGTTTTTATTTAAATTTGCTTCATCTTGGGTCTAAATATGAGACTCTTAACGCATACAAGTTAAATTATTAGTAAGCTATTTTATTTAATTATGAAATCATAAGTTAAAGAAAATTATATATATTTCTATAATTCATACCAAAAATGTTAGCTAATTTTTCATAGTTAAAGTGAACTTTCCTGGTGAACACTTTTAAGTATGATGTATTCCTTAAATACGACGAAGTTACGGTCAGTCAAAGCATGCATACAATTATGTTTTTATATCATTAGCTTAGGCATGATCACTAAAACACTGATTACATCTACATTACACAGTAAGTGACCATTGGAGTAGGTATGCTGTAAAGCACAACATAGAAAAAACATTTCTTACTATATGGCTTTGACATAGTTATTGGGTTCACAGGCCTTTAATATAATATTTATAATGAGAAATATTTTTGTTGAACATTTTGACACGCTAGCGCCCTATTTTATGGAACGTTTTCGGAATTTTTCAAAAGAAGTTTTAACATTAAAAAATACGTCGATTATTTCGACGACTAATTCCGCCAAGTTATTATCAAGATCATTATCTTGCCTGCCTGTTCAAGGCCAGTAAAAAAAGGAGGATGGATTCAGAAAAGACGATTTGAGATGAATCATGGTTGCCAACATGAACTAGTCTTGTTTTATCTGAGTAAAGGAGGACCTTCCTTAAGTCCCAAAGTTGACGGCCTTTCCTTGGAGTACGAAAATGGGTATATCACTTTAACACGAACTTGTGAAATTAGTAGCAATTGTCCAGTTAAACTTGTTAGCACGTTGATATTCTTTCCCATTAAAATGATGGGCAGACCTGATCTTTAGCCGACAAAAAGTTCTTAGAAAAGGGTTCATTGCAGAAGTGCATGAGACATAGTAATCCTTCATCCATATTCCTAAGAAAGGATGTTGAACATAAACACGAACATAAACACTTCCGAGTTTTCAGAGATGGATCGAGTATCTTGAACTGATAATGAGGTTGTTGTAAATCAATCACGATTTAGTGTTCTAACAAGACACTGCCAGTTGTAAAAAATCATTTAAACTTTTGGTTTTTTTGTCCCAGAATATTTGTGCCAAAAAGAACAAACCTTTCGTCTTTTGATGTTGAAGAGTCTCATCTGGTACAACCCTTGTCCTTGACTATGGCGTAAGGGCGAACATCGCTTGCTCAGGTGTAGAGTGACCGGCGAGAGTCACGCGAAGATACGAATAGGTCTTGTCTAAGCCAGTAGATGACTACAATATAACGTTAACTACTGGACGTTGACTGGTACTATTGCATCGTAAATCTTATATTGGTACAAGTGCGAATTTATACTGAATCCAAATATATTGGTACTAGCAGGCTGCAGTGGTCCGCGGCTACGCCACGCACGTTTTTTTTATCAATAAAGAGCGTTAATACGTTTTTGTTACTCTTTGAATGAGTGTGGAGAGAGATAGAGCGCCAAAGGTGTTCAGTCGATCGACTAGCTTTCAGAAATGAACAAGTTTTGATCGCTCTACAATGTGTTTATCCGCTCTCACTGTTTTTTTTTTTGCATTTTCTATTCTAAAAGCAACAACAATTGTGTTGCTCAGTGTAACATCAGCCCTTGAGACAATGCTTATCAATCGAAATAAAAAAATGTTTTCTTTTGTTTTGTTTTTTTGTTTTACAGCTTAGCACTGCATAAATATGTATCTCTCTTTTTGCCTTGCGCGAGGTTCATCTGTTTTTTATGTTGTGCTGTGCTAGCTGAGCAGAAAAAGAGAAGAGTAGAGAACAACATGGAGCTTAGTGAAATTCTCGCAACACAAACACGTGAAGAGAAAATGATCAAGCCATTCGTGGCATCGGGGATGATTTCTTAAAAATCTTAACACTTAAATTAAACATACTTATTATTAAAATTTCGAAATAAAAATACACCTTTGCTATGCTGTAGCACAAATATGACATTTTAAAAGTAATTTCATAAAAATCGAACCAGTACTTTTGGAGTATACCTGTAAACAAAAATATGCGCTTAAATTTTATGTAATAGTATAGATATAGATATAGATATAGATATAGATATAGATATAGATATAGATATAGATATAGATATAGATATAGATATAGATATAGATATAGATATAGATAAAGATGTAGATATAGATATAGATATAGATATAGATATAGATATAGATATAGATATAGATATAGATATAGATATAGATATAGATATAGATATAGATATAGATATAGATATAGATATAGATATAGATATAGATATAGATATAGATATAGATATAGATATAGATATAGATATAGATATAGATATAGATATAGATATAGATATAGATATAGATATAGATATAGATATAGATATAGATATAGATATAGATATAGATATAGATATAGATATAGATATAGATATAGATATAGATATAGATATAGATATAGATATAGATATAGATATAGATATAGATATAGATATAGATATAGATATAGATATAGATATAGATATAGATATAGATATAGATATAGATATAGATATAGATATAGATATAGATATAGATATAGATATAGATATAGATATAGATATAGATATAGATATAGATATAGATATAGATATAGATATAGATATAGATATAGATATAGATATAGATATAGATATAGATATAGATATAGATATAGATATAGATATAGATATAGATATAGATATAGATATAGATATAGATATAGATATAGATATAGATATAGATATAGATATAGATATAGATATAGATATAGATATAGATATAGATATAGATATAGATATAGATATAGATATAGATATAGATATAGATATAGATATAGATATAGATATAGATATAGATATAGATATAGATATAGATATAGATATAGATATAGATATAGATATAGATATAGATATAGATATAGATATAGATATAGATATAGATATAGATATAGATATAGATATAGATATAGATATAGATATAGATATAGATATACATATAGATATAGATATAGATATAGATATAGATATAGATAGATATAGATATAGATATAGATATAGATATAGATATAGATATAGATATAGATATAGATATAGATATACATATAGATATAGATATAGATATACCAACCCCAAGATATATATCAACCCCATAGTAATGGAACTAAGTGCAATTAAGCCGGAAAATCAGGGATCTATTCTAAACACCAATATAGGATTCTAATGACCTCAAAATCGATCGATCTTAAGGCCTATACATATAAATACTATAATCAATACTTTGTGGGAAGGGCTCTAATATGGGCCAGAAATGTGGTTTATTATATAGCCAACCCCTTATCATCAACTAAAGTTTTTTAACAGCGGGTTATGCAATTTGTTTTTTCTCATTAAAGTGTTAATAAATAGTTTTAACACTTTTTGGAAGGTGAACATATGGAAGACTATTGGCAGAGAAGCTGGTTTTGCGATGCACTTGCGATTCCCCCAAGGGTTCTTTAGAAGATGTATCGCTTTTCGATCGCCCAAGCGATTAATGCGGGATTCAAGAAAAATTTTCAAAATCTTCCTTCGCTCATTCGGGCGATCGCTGGAAGATGGATCGCTTTTGAAACTTGTGAAAAAAATATCAAATATTTTCTTGCCGTTCAGAAGCAGCAACGCGTTTTAATTTTTTAATTTTTTTAATATAAAACAATTTTTTAGAATCAAACAATTTAGAAAATGTTTGCAGGGCAGAGAAAATAAAATAGTTTTAAGATTTTTTATTCAATGAGATTATTTATTCAATTTGTATTTAGATAATCTTAAAATTTATATTTTCTTATCAATTGTAGTATAAACACTATTTTATATATTTTTCTGAATTTGTCTCTTTTCTAAATATAGTTTAAAAAAAAATAAAAATAACTAAATACAATTTATTACTAATAAAAAAATAAAAAAAATTTCAAAAATTTGACTTATTTTCAAGGATTTTGCTGGATATTTAATTGAAAATAGTCCCCAACTTTTTATGTATTCGTTTAAAAAGTTTAAATCTTATGTAAGAGATACGGGGAGAAGGTGTTGTGCATAGCCCCTAAAAATGTTCAAGTTCAACTTTGCTAGTTTTTCTACAAAATTTAGTGTTTAACCATAGACGAAAACATAATTAAATAGATGATTTTTTTGACTTTTTTGCCCCTATGTAACTCAGCCAACAATGTCCAAATAATAAAGTTCAAGGTCAGCGTGTTGACAAATTTTCAAGATCAGTTGGAATTTACAGAATATCGAACAAATTTATTTGAAAATGTATGAGAAAAAATTTACCAAATTTTAAGGACAAGGTAAAAACAATTCAAAATAGATTTTTAAAAAGAAAAATAGAACGTATTTAGTTTATTTTTCTGAAATTTTCCATATATTTTAGATGAATATAGAGCTAGACATAGATATAGCTAAAATTAAAGAAATAGCTAAAATTATGCTTCGCTTCAAGTCAATTTCTAGAGATTTGTCATTATTACTGCCAACATGTGTGTAATGTGTTTTTAGTTTAGTTCCAATACTTATGCTAAATGACGCAATATTTTGGAATTTTAAGCTTTGGCTTTATATATTTATTTTAGTATTTTTGTACTTCATCTTCTACAAATATAAAAATAGCATTTAAATGTAGCCGAATTTGAAAATGTGCTGAAAATAAAATTAAACACATATGGCTGCCTTTAAGCAAAAGTAAATAAATAAGACTTAAAATAATGGACATTTTTAAAATTTTTCCATAAATTATTTCAGTGCTTATTTTAAGTTTACTGCCTTAATTTATTGCACGTTATAGAAGAGAGAGAGAGAGAGAGGAAGAGAGAAAAAAAACTGTTGACTTCAGTTCCGTTTTGATGGAAACGCCTGCTGATTGAGAATGAATTTAATTGAATTGAATTCATTTTCTTCACGCAAACATGTGTGTTTTTATTTTAAATACTTCTTTCACTTAATGACTTTTGCTGTTGTCTCTATTTTTCTCCAGACTTTCACATGGATTTTAATTTATTTCTAAACTGTTATTGCTTGGTTGTCAATCAGCGTCTACTTTTTTTCTATTTTATGTTCAGAGCGAGTGTGGAGCACATGTTTAGCCAGATTTTGTTCAGACTTTGTCAATTATTTCATTGTACCGGACAGACTTATTAGAGTCAACATTTTATTTGTTATAAAAAAAAAAAACGCTCTCAGCAACAAAATTCTTTTGATATCGAAAAAGTGGCACGAAATAGGGAAAGCATTATGGAAAACGGGGCGGAAGAGGCGTGCTCTATGCTAAAATCAATTTAAATCCAATTTAGTGAAAGTGCGTTCAATGGGCAGTATATAGCAGCAAATAGAAAAGTGTTACAATTGAAAAGAATTGAAAACTAATTAAATTGTGTGCGACACAGTAAACGAGGCACTAATTTATTCAACTTTGTTCTTCTACTTTGTATAGCCTTTAATATTGATTTATTTTCGTATTGCTCTTGTAGATTTTTCTTAATGCGTTGTTAGCATTTTTATTGTGCTTGTTTGTGCCCTCATTTTCGTTTGAGATTCCCTTCATTTTTAGCTTAACTTGCCGTTATTTTTAGTGATTATTTGTTGGAAACTCATAATTTGCCGCTTCTTTTTTTTATTTTGTTTAATTACATGACTTTTTGCGAAACACATTATACAGTCCAACAAGAAAAAATATTTACAAATTTCTATCAGCGAATTCTGAACAAAAAATACACCTGCATTGACATTTTAAAATTTAACGTCTGGGTAATTACATCAACACGTAGTCGGTTCGTTTCGAATTCGAAACAATGTTATTTTCCTAACTCTTTACGAAAGAACAAATGGATATGGAATGGACAATTTATGCCCCACCGAATATTCGGTTTCGACCAGATTCGAACCTTTTTATCATTTACGGCTGTTCGATCTCCATATAGCCAAAATTAAATTTTCAAAATCTCATATTTTGTGTGACATGTAAAAAAAAAATGTTTTTTAAAATTCAATTAAAATTAATTTTATATTTAAAATTATTATAAAATGTTTTATTTTTAAATGTATGACTTGCTTACTTTTAATAAAAAAATGTATTAAAAAAAATTTAATTTTCACATAAATACGCAGTTTCAGTATACTTCTCAGAATATTACAAAGAAGACAGAACTTAGGCCAAAATTTCGGTTTCGGTCGGAGCCTAGTAAGTAGCAAATATTTTCAAAAGAAGGACCAAATATTTTCAAAAGAAGAGCCAAAAAAAGTTTTTAAAAGTAAACGATTTTGTTTGGATAAATTTCCATATACTTTTCTTTCATTTTTTACTGGTACTTCTACATATTTTTATCCAAACCCTCCCCATACAAACCCTCCAGGCTACGGGCCTGATGTAAACCAATTTTCTACAACTGCACTATGGTCCAGAAATCATTTTTGGCGACATAAACCTTATTTTTGAACTTCATAATAAAAAAAAGTGATGTGACTTTACAAGCATATTTTCCTTTTTCCGAAAAATATCTTTTTTTATACCATATGGCAAGTCTCCCCATTTGTCGTTACGCAGAAGTTGTTGCTCTAAGTTTTCTGCATTTTGACGCTTTTTTTTTCTATGAAAACAAATTTATGAAATTTTAAGTGAAAAGTTATTTGTTACTTGTATGAAGTTTAACGTAAGAACTATTTCGAACAATATTGAAGGTGTGTTACTTAACATACAGTAATTATCTTTTGTTATACTTTTGCTGTTTTTGAGAAATAATCTTTCAAATGTGTAAAGTTTTTTTTTTGCGAATTTAAGAATCTTTTCTATATTTCATGGAACAAAACTAGTTAGATGAGCCACGATCCGTCATAAATTATATATGTGATAAAAGCGTTAAATCTGTACTTTCATTTGAGAGTAAGTTCATCTGCATATATTTGCAACTTTTCAAAAAAATAAATCGATTTCAGAATCAACTAAAAAGCATTTATACTGATTTGTGGGCGGTAAAAGTGAGAGTGACAACATTTATATTTACATAGTAACTGCCACTTGGACCTATAGAACCTGCATACCAAAATTCACTATCAAAACTTGAACATCACAGGAATTAAAATGATTGCTGAAAAGTGGGCGTATATATAGTGTGACCACGTCCATTTTTTACACAGTCACCGAAAGTAACCATCTGAACAAAATTACCAAATTTTAGAGTTATATGATTGAAATCGTCTGATATATAGCATTTTTTTGGTTTGTGGGCGATAGAGCCAATTTGGGTTGTATGGGAGGTACCACGCCCCCTTGTCCAATCAACACCAAACTTCACAGGAACACTTCCAGAATGTTGATTCAGTTTCCTTTAAAATTTCATAAAGTTTGGTTCCGCGGTTTTGGTGTCTATACGTGATATACATAATACCCACATACATACATCCATTTTTATATTTACCCTGTAGAAAAACCAACTAATTTAAAAGTAGTTGATAAAGTAGTTTTTTGTCAACCACAACTAGTTGAAATTCTGACTTTTTCCATAGAACGAACTCACATATTTTGTATGGTGATGTCCGCTAAATAAGTCAATTGACTTTCGTCTGCATATATTTTCAACTACTTGTTAAATAAGTTAAATTTAAATTATTTTTTAACTACTTTAAATTAAATCACTTGACAACTATTACTGATGGCCTTAAGTTAATAATATTTGATGAAATAACTTGGTTAAATATATATAAACTTGTAATCTAATAAAAATTTGCAATTAAAACATGTCAAAATCAGAGTAGTTGCCGCCTTAATATAATTCAAAATAGTTTATCAATCACTTGTTTTTGAGTAGTATTTTAATTACTTCATATATAATGCAATAAAAACTATTTAGAATTGAAGTGGATGCCGCCTTAATATAATTCAAAGTAGTTCATATACTGGGTTATTTTAAGTTAGTTTTAAATTAGTTGTTTTTAAAAACAAGTTAGTTTGTTCCTATAGGGTACCCTATAAGTTTATATATATATTTAACCATGTTATTTCATCAAATATTATTAACTACAGGCTTCACTCACAATTTGTTTCAAAAAGACATCTTTTTTCATTTACGACATTGAGCTGCAAGTCAGACCTGGTAAGCACACTTTAAAACTGATAGACTTTTCTTTATTATTTAAGATATTCAAATTACAAGCTGGTAGTGTTTAGCAAACATTGGACAATTTGGACTCTGTACGGAAATTGATGCATTGCTTAACCATTCAGCAAACACCTCATCACTTCAGTAGTAAAAACGCATGCCTTTACCTACGTAGCGTCGAGTCTGCTCCATCACTTCATTGCGATTGACACTTAAAAAAGGCCCTAAGCAAAATATCGGTGTGCCCATCGACCATGATTGATGGTTGCAAAGCGTGGAAAATCCCGCCGACAGGGTTGTTTACCTCATATTTTGAAATGAAGCATCAAAAAGCTGTCTTGTGTTAAATAACAGGCGCAGTATCCTCACAATTCCGATCAATTGGATCGGCACCTTCGCTCATGTACCCAGGCGGTAGCGTGCCCGTTTTTGGAAACTGCTTCCGTAAACTGCATTCACGTAATGAAGTTATGTATACAGGGTGTCCCGCAATTGAGTGCAACTATTTACGGAGCTGAAAGGTTATGTCAAGCTGAGCAAAAAATCGTATGGGAGGGGGAGGGGGGTCTATTTTCACATTCTTAGGAGCTACAGGGTTAATTAATATTTCACGACTTTGATTCACGTTATTGTTTCTAGTGGAAAAACTAACTAACATAAAACTTATTTTGATAACCCCAACGCGTACTGGGGTATATTAACTTTGTCATAACGCCAAGAGGAGGCGTGGCAGGTATAGAAAAATATATATTTTTTTGATCAGCATCATCTCCTGAGTCGATTTCCGTGTGTCTGTCTGTCTGTCCGTCTGTCGACACGATTACAGCCGCAATTTTAAAGCTATCGCGATGAAATTCCAGATATAAGTATATTTTTAAAATAGGAAGATCAAGTTCGAGAATGGGCCAAATCGGATGGAAACGACGCCTACCTCCCATACAAAGTGGCTGTATTTTAAAAGTAAAATCTCTTAAAAATCTGCTCAAATTAAAGAAATGTCTTGAAATTTTTATTGACATTAGCTTTGATATATAATATGAACCATCCCTATGATATATGACAAAATCGGAGCAAAATGGGTATCCTGCCGAAGCTCCATCCTTACTAGTTTTATATATACACAGCCAAATAAATGATCTCTTTGATGTATAGAAATTTAAAATTTTTATGCATTTATATTCATCTTCAGTAAGTGGAATATTAACTAGTTTTTAATTGATTTATTTTAAAGAATTAAAAAATAATTTATATATAAATAATTTAACAAGTAGTTGAAAATATATGCGAGTTTCAATTGAATTATTTTAAAGTAGTTAAAAAGTAATTAAACTTTACTAATTTAACAAATAGTTGAAAATATATGCAGACGAAAGTCAATTGACTTATCTAGCGAACATCACCATACAAAATATGTTAGTTCTTTCTATAGAAAATAGTCAGAATTTCAACTAGTTGTGGTTGACAAAAAACTACTTTTTCAACTACTTTTAAATTAGTTAATTTTCCTACAGGGTATAGATTGGAAATTGTTTATATGAAAAATTATGAATTTTTTGTTTTGCATGTTACAAATATTATTATTAATTTCAAAAACAGATAATTTTTTTTTAGACTTCAGTTAAGAAAGTATGTACATTTTTTATTATTTTAAATATCTTCATGAAATAACACTTTCGTTAGCAAGATTTTACAATTAAATGTTAAACTTATTAAAATTTAAAAATTTTGATAAAATGTTACTATTATTAAACATGTTTGACTCAGCTTAAAAAATTTTATTTTTGAAAAATTCATAACTTAATAAGTCTTTCAAAATTTGTTACCTTTTGATAATAAACAAATTTTTGTATTGTTAAAAAACTGTTTTTTTCTTTCTTTTTAAATTATTCTTTTAAAACTAAATTAAAATTCAAAAGTTTTTTAACTATAAAAAATAAAAAAATTATTTTATAACTGTATTAAATTTTCTAATTATTTGAAAAAAATGCCTGCAACTTACTTCTGCCAGCAACAGCTCCGAGCCCATCAGCACACACTCCGCCTGCTAAACCAACTCCTGCCGCTCCACTTGATCCAGTCATTCTAACATCTAAATCATCGTTCGCATCGCAGTGTTGTATCTGCAATTGATGCAGTTGTTGTTGGTGTTGCATGGGCTGCCTGTCGCTATATTCTAAAAATTCATCACGTTCGCCGCGCAAACACGAAGTCAGTCCACGTGAGGTGCGACGATCGCGTTCCTTTTCGAAGGGACGACAGTAGAGATGCGTTGTACGCTGCAGCGATTGAGTTTTGTGGTTGTTGTTATTGGTGTTATTGGTGTTGTTGTTGTGGTTGTTGTGGATGTGGTTATTACCAGCTAATACTACGTTCTTTTGTGTGGTAGGCGTAGCCACGCCCAGCTCATTGTGCAATATTTGCAATTTTGGTTTTTCCTCAGCGGTGGGGATTGCAACGCAGTTCATGATGGCAATAATTTTGTGAGTTTTTGCAGTGCTTTTGTTGATTTTTTTTTTTTTTCAATTATAATTTTATCATTACTAAATTAGCAACAATATCTAATTATTATCTTTATTTATTGTAAATATTATAATTTACTGTTGAATTCTGATATTATTTAGCATATTTATTGTTATACATTTTTATTGTTTAGCTAACTGCTTTCATATTTATTTTTTTTATGTTTGGTTTTAATTTTTAATTTAACTGTTTTTGTTATAAGCAAACTTCTTTTAATTCATTTTTATTTTATGTTAAATTTTAATTTTTAATTGAATTGTTTTTTGTCACGTAAAAATAATTAAATGGATTTTTTTATTTAATATTTAGTTTTTATTTGATATAAATTTTTTTATGAATTGTAAGATTTTTACATACTTTTTTATTGAATATTTTAATTTCAAAATATGTATATAGTTTTATTTGTTTTTGCTGTTAGTGAAGTTTTTTTTTAGTTCCCTTATTTTTTTTTTAGATAATTTTTTTTATTTTTGCAGCTTCAATATCAATACTTATATTTTTTTTAATGATTTTTTATTATATATGAAAATATCCTTACGAAAAACAACTTATTTATTATATTTTCTATAAGGTTTTGTGAATTTTAATTTTGTTTTTATTTATTTTATTTTTATAATTATTGTTTTATAAACCATTTTATATTATTGTTATGTTCTTAGCATATATATTTTTGTAATATTAATATTGTGCAGCGTTTTCTTGCTATTTGGAGCTATTTTTGGTTTCGTTACATTTCTTTTAGAAATATTTGTTTCCGCTTTTCGACTTTCATGGATTGTTATTAAAACAAAGCACCGTTTTAATCTTGTATTTCAGTGCTAGAAAAATGCTGTAATAAAAATTTATAAAATTAATTTCCATTCTATGGATATGCTTCGATTTTCCAAGTTGACCAAGTTTTAGAGTAGCGCAATTTTAATTTAATAAAAATATTTTTTTAAATCATTTTCTAAGCTCTTGAGTATGTGTAAAAAGCTACTTAATGCTGTATAAAACTCTTCTAGAAGTTTTCATAAATTTCTCTATCGAAAGCTTAAAGACTTAAATTACTACCAAACTAAATTCAATTTTGTATCTCATATCCTTAACGTTTATTTCCTAGGTGCAGTCACCGCAGTCAAACCGTAGCGAAGTAATGACGATTGTTTTTGTTTTTTAAGAAAATACTCAAGTTCAAAAATTTTCTTTGCTATACTATAAAAATTTTATAGCTACTTCTTGCTACTTCACTTCCAAGTTCAGCATTTCTACAGCGTAGATATTAATTTAATATAATTGGCAGCACTGCCAAATGCTGTCAATTATCTTACAACAACAGCAGAGGCGACGAAGTAGAAAATCAGCTCGATTTGCTGTGTCCTTTAGAGCAAAAAACAAGGCATAAAAATACTTTCAGTTACAGCGCAAAAAAAATTGCCATCATTTTGCGCTACTTATTTTTCGATTTTCCCAACATATAGGCTCTTTTCTGCCACTTTAATAATAACTACAAGAGGGGGTCGTTGTGCCCCCATTTAGTCTTTATTGTAGTCAGCGAAGTATAGAGTATAATTTTATTTTTATTTTTTTATTTTTGTTTTTCTTATACTTGTTTGTTTTGTTGTCGAGTGTTACGGTAAAATAAATGCAATTATGCGTCACTTAACGCTACGGAGCTGTTTGGTGGGACCCATGAGGATGCGCAATATGCGATATGTAGCTAATTTTACATTTGAAAAAACAAATTGAAAAATTTGTAGACTCTTTTTGAAATTGGCTAAAATAAATGCAATTTTTAAAGCATGTTTGTGTGTGTTACACAAGTGTTAGTAAATTCAAATGAACTGTCAATCAAATTAAAATGTTTACAACTTCATAGTCCACTGTAAAAGTTTGAATTTTAAGTGTAAAAACATAAACTAGAAGTGCAAAAAAAAAATGTGTATTTAGTGGAATTTAAACCATTAAATGTTGAATTTTGAGCACAAAAAGCCAAGTTTCAAGTGTATAAAGATAAATTTCAAGTGTAAAAAGTTGAATTTGAAGTATAGAAAGTTGAAATTCAAGTGTAAAAAGTTGAATTAGAAGCATAAAAAGTTGATTTTCAAGTATACAAAGTTGAATTAAAAATTGTAAGAATTTGAAATAAATGTGTAAAAAGTGCAAATTGAAGTGTTAAAAGGCGAACTTTATGTGTAAAAGATGAATTTCAAATACTTTCATTTTATGTGTAATAAGTTGAACACTAAGTGTAAAAAGTTTGGGGATCAATGGGTGAACCTTCACATTACAATGTGTCTGACTGCCTCAACCTGGCGAGTCCAGCATTATCCATGTCGAAATCGTCCCAAATCGACTCAAACCTCCTCGTGGTGTTCGCTGGGCAACGGCAAACTGGCATCTCCTAGTTTGACGGCTAATTTGAACGGCGGATCGCTCCGTGGACCTTAAACATGGAATGTGCGCAAAACTAAACCAGCCTCGGATAAGAACCCCAATTACGTTGACGACCACCGCAAACGAAAAACGGACAATGATTTACGGATATGCACCTGGAATGTTTGGACCCTTTATAGGGAAGGTGCCATTATCCAACTGGCTAAAGCCCTAAATAAAAAATAAACGCAGACTTCACCGCCATCCAGGAAATGCGATGGAAAGGGCAAGGCTGCTCTAAAAAAGCACACAGCGCTATCTACTACAGCTGCCATGCGGAGAGGTGCGAATTCGGATGTGGAGTCGTCCTTAGCCGGAAACTACGTCACCTTATTTCCCGGTTCACACCTGTGAACAAAAGATTGGCCACGATCCGCATCAAGGCAAAATTTTTCTTCATCCGCCTTATTTTCGCGCACGCCCCGACGGAGGAAAAGGACGAAGCCGTCAAGGGCGCTTTCTACGCTAGTCTTGAGAACATTTACGACCACCTTCCGGTCCATGACATTAAAATAGTCCTCCGAGATTTTATTACGAAAGTCGGAAGGGATGGCATCTTTGGCCCCACTGTCGGTCAGTTCAGCCTTCATGAGATCTCCACGAACAGCGGTGTAAGACTGATCGACTTCGCCGCATGGTAGTTAGTAGCACCAGATTTAAGCACCACGACATCCACAAGGCCATCTGGCTTTCCCCGGATCAAAAAACGCGAAACCAAATTGATCATGTTATAATCGACAGAAGGCATGCCTCTAGTGTTCAAGATCTGCGTACATTTCGGGGGGTCAACATTGACTCCGACCACTATCTTGTTATACCCAAGACGCGCATGCTATTATGCAATGCGAAGAACATACGCACAGGAATGCAACGAAAGCTATATGTCGCTAAGCTGCAATTACAACGGACTGCCGAGGCCTACTCCGCTCAACTGTCGGTTAAGCTCAACCAACCAACCTCTGGGCCCGACGACGCCGGTGGACTTTGGCCGCATATATCCCACTCCATGCGCGCTGCTGCTGAAGAAGTCATTGGTTTCCGGCGCCCGCAACCTCGGAACCAATGGTACGATCAGGAGTGCCGCATCGTGACAGCAGTAAAAAACGCCGCATATAGAAAAACGCTGCAGTCAGCTGCAACGCGAGCCGTGCGAGAAACCTAACGCGAAAGAAAGGAAAGAAGAGAGGCGCCTTTTCAGACGCAAGAAAAAAGAGCAGGAAAAGCGTGAGCGTGACGAACTAGAGCTTTATCAGGGCAAGAAGGATGCACGAAAATTCTATCAACAGGTTAAGCATCTAACCCAAGGTTTCAAGCCCGAAGCATCCACTTGCAGAGAAGAAAATGGAGATCTGGTTACAGATACGCAGTGTGCGCTGAGATTGTGAAGACAGCACTTCTCTAATTTACTTACTGGTGACGATTCCACCAATGCCGCCCATGGAGAGCACAGTTCAGTGTCACCAATCAACGATGACGGAGTGGAAGTACCACCACCTAGCCATGAAGAGGTTCGAGTTGCTATCCAACGACTCAAAAACAATAAAGCAGCGGGTACTGACAGCTGATTTGTTTAAAGCCGGCGGCGATGAATTGATAAGGCGCATGCATCAGCTCATCACCAAAATATGGCTAGCGGAAAGCATGCCCGACAATTGGAACCTCAGCGTACTTTGCCCTATACATAAAAAAGGAGACCTAACAATCTGCGCCAACTATCAAGGTATCAGTCTTATTTCCATCGCATTAAGGTTCTCTCAAGCGTACTGTGTGGAAGATTAAAGCCGATTACAAAAACACTGATTGGACCTTATCAGTGTGGCTTTCGACCTAGAAAGTCCATCATAGACCAGATTTTCACGCTACGACAAATCCTGGAAAAAACCCACGAAAATCAAAATGACACACATCATCTCTTTGTCGATTTTAAAGCTGCGTTCGATAGCTCGAGAAGGGATTCCCTATACGCAACAATGTCTCAAGAATGGCATTGAGCAACACACGCAACTCAGTCAAGGTAGGAAAAGACCTCTCCGAAAGCTTCAATACCGCAAGAGGTTTCAGACAAGGCGATCCACTGTTTTGCGATCTCTTCAACATCATCATAAAAGGGATCGTACGAAAGGACGGTGTGCATCGTAATGGCACCATTTTGTATAAAGGTGTCCAGCTCCTTCCGTACGCTGATGATATTGATATTGTCGGCAGAACCAAGAGAGATGTTCCCGCTGCTTTCATCGCTATCGAAAAGGAATCAGCCAAAGTGGGTTTGACCATAAATGAAGGTAAAACAAAGTATATGCTGTCTACAAACAAGGGAGTGCGGCGTTTAGACTCCCACGTTTCATCCGGCAGGTATAACTTTGAAGTAGTCAAGGAGTTTGTATACCTTGGCACCGCCATTAATACCAACAACGAAATCAGCCTGGAGATAAAGCGAAGAACAATAATTGCTAATAGGTGCTACTACGGGCTCAGTAAGCAACTAAGTTCCAGAGCCCTCTCTCGATCGACAAAACTAACACTCTACAAGACGCTCGTTCTACCTGTGCTGCTTTATGGCGCTGAGGCATGGGTAGTTTCGCAAACTGACGCAGCCGCTTTGGGGGTGTTCGAGAGAAAAGTTCTTTGCAAAATCTTCGGTCCTGTTCGAGTCGGCGATGACTATGGCATCCGAATGAACCACGAGCTGTATGAGCTCTACGAAGACATTGACGTAGTTCGGCGTATAACTATGCGGCGACTACGCTGGCTGGGTCATGTCCATCGTATGGACGACGAAGATCCAGCGAAAAAGATGCTCGAGCCGAGGGTCGCTGGTCAACGACTACGAGGGATACCATGCCTCCAATGGATGGACCAGGCTGAGGAAGCCCTCACCGCACTTGGTGTATCCGATTGGAGAAGAGATGAGGTCAGCCGAAACCTGAACACGGGTTGTTACTGTCACCCAAGTAAGTAAGTAAAGTTGCATTTAACAGTGTAAAAAGTTGAATTTCAAGCGTGTAAAGTTGAATTTAAAATGTCAAAAGTTCAATTTGAACTATAAAAAGTTGAACTTTAATTGTAAAAGGCTGAATTGTAAGTGTATAATGTTGAATTCAAAACGTTTATTTTTTTTTAAATAGTCGATTTTCTAATTAATTAAGATAAATTTTAAGTATTAAAAGTTTATTAGTTGAATTTGTATTAGTTGAAGTGTATAAAGTTGAATTTGAAGTGCAAAAATTTAAATTTTAAGTGGAAAAAGCTTCATTTCTAGTGCATAAAGTTTAGTTTCAAGTATGAAAAATGGAGTTTAAAGTTTAAGAAGTTGCATCTGAAGTGCATGAAATTGAATTTGAAGTGTAGAAAGTTAAACTTCAAGTGTATAAAGTTGAATTTGAAGTGTAAAAAGTTAAATTTGAAGTGCATAAAGTCGAATTTTACAGTGTAAAAAGTTTAATATCTAGCGTTCAAAGTTGAACTTGGAGAGTAAAAAGTTGATTTTTAAGTTGTAAAAGTTGCATTTCAAGTATATAAAGTTGAACTTTAGGTGTAGATAGTTAAATTTAATGTGTAAAAAGTTGAAATTGATGTGTAAAAAATTGTATTTGATTAGAAAAAAAAAATATTTTAAGTGTTAAGGTTTGAATTTGAAGTAAAAAATCTGAATAGTGAATTGATTTTTGGGATACAATCTGAAGAATTTCAGTATGAATAAATTTTGTTATAAAAGCGTGAGAAATAATAACATCAAAATTTACATAAAACAAAAAAAAAAAAAAATTTACCCAACTTATATATTTTTTTCCACACAATAATTTTCAGTGTAAAAAGTTGAACTTTCAGTGTAAAAGGCGAAATTTCAAGTGTATAAAGTTAAATTTAAAATGTAAAAAGTTGAATTTTAAGTGTAAAAAGTCGAATTCCAAATATATTTAGATTACTTTTAGGTGTAGAAAATTATATTTCAAGAGTATAAATTTAATTTCAAATGCAAAAAGTTGAATTAAGTGTGTAAAAAGTTGAATTTTATATATAAAAAGGTGAATTTTAAGTGTAAAAGGCTGAATATGTAAAAAATTAAATTTTAAGTGTATAAAGTTGAATTTACAGTGTAAAAAAAAGAATAAAAACACTGAATTTCAAATAAATAAAGTTGAATTTAAAATGTAAAAAGTTGAATTTGAAACTTAAAAACAGAACTTCAAGTGTATTTAGATGAATTTTAAGTTGGAAAAGTTGAATTTCCAGTGTATAAAGTTGAATTTCAAGTGTTGGATTTAAAGTGTAAAAAGTTGGATTTCGAGTATAAAAAGTTGAATTTAGTGTGCAAAAAGTTGAATTTCAAATATAAAAAGTGACGTTTGAAGTTTAAAAAGTTGCATTTGAAGCGTAAAAAACTGAATTTGAAGTCGTAAAAGTTAAATTTCAAGTTCATTAAGTTAAATTTAAAATGCAAGAAGTTGAATTTAAAGCGAAAAAGACTAATTTTAAGTGTATTAAGAAGAATTTTAAGTGTAAAAAGTTGAATTTCAAGTGTAAAAAATTGAACTTTAAGTGTAAATAGCTGAATGTGCAGTAAGAAAAGTTTAGCTGCAACTGTAATAAGATAAGTTCAAAATGTAAGAAGTTGTCTTTAAAGTGTAACAAGTTGAATTTTAAGTGTAAAAAGTTGAATTTCAAATGTATGATTGAATTGAATTCAAAGTGCATAAAAATGATTTTAATGTGTATAAAATTGAAATTTGCTGAATTTGATTAAAAAAAAAAAACCTATATATAAAATGTAAAAATTTGAATTTGAAGTAAAAAAATCTGCATAGTGAGTAACTTTTTGGAATATATAAACTCAAAAATTTCGGTATGAATAAATGTATTATTATAGCGTGAGAAATAACAGCATTAATAATAAATCCAAAAAAAAAAAAATTTCCCACCTAATCTAATTAATTCTTCACCTTTTTTTATTGCATCAAAATTTACGAAATTATCTCACAAGAGCTTCTGATTTTGTTTCGAAATGTAAAACATGCCTCAAACTGTGTCACTCAAACTACTCAGTCAGTCAGCCAGCCAGCCAGCTAGCAGAGTTCAAAGTTATATTTAAGCTAACTAAGCACAGCATATTTCAAAAAGCTGCTTTTTTTTTGATTTCCTGACTTGTTGACGCTTCCGTTAAAATTAAGTAATAACAAGAAACAAAAACACAAAAAAAAAAAACAACAAAAACTGTCAACTCAATTATCAGCTGAAGTTTCTGAAGGTATTTTTAAAATAAGGTTCATGCATTTAGACAGTTTTATGTAGCTAGGTGCGTTTGTGTGCGCAAACATTGCACAGGTGTTGCCACAGACAACAACAAGAAAAATAACACAAACAGCACACTTAAGCACAGCAAAATGAAAACTGTAAAATTTTAATAAAAAGTGTACAAATTAAGAGTAACAAATTTTAGACTAAGTGTAGACTAAAAGTTGAATGTGGCAATGCTGCATGCGTGCATTGCAACAAATCTACTCAAGCGTGGCTTTTTTATGCATGTTAATCAGCGACTATGTTTAAGTGTATGCGTGTGTGTGACTTACCGGCAAAAACACAGAGCACTTAAACAAAAATTGCAAAAACAACAAAAATGCAACCCTCAGGTCAGTCAGCAGTAAAATGCAACTGAAAAAATTCTGCATATTTTAAAAGCCAGGAAGTGGTTTACAGTGATTGCCAAATGTTTGGCATAATTTGTGCCAGAGTGCAACTTTTTAAATAAACTCCAACTTGTCGATCACTAAACTCAAAACGAAAACTTTTAAATGACGAAGAATTCTAATTTTGATTAATTTGGAAAGAAGTTCTTTAACGTAGCTTGAAGGTGCAGTGATTTGGTAGGAATCGACACGTAACAATGTGAGGTGTGCTGTGTAAGTATGCGTGAGATTTTCGAGCAGACTACAAACAAGCAGGCGAGAGTGCAGCAGAGAGCGCAACTCTCTCTCTCTCTCTGTGTCTCTTTCATATTAGATAACCTCAATACCAGAGGTCAAGGTTCATTAATATAGGTTAAGTCACTTGAGAGAAGCTCGGTCGAACTGTAAGAATAGATAAAAGGAAATCAAGAAAAAAAACCTGAATTTGTACAATTTTTAGCTAACGGCTACTTTGTCAGTTCGAGCAAAGTCGGAAAAAGTGTGCTTTTTTCTCAAGTGACTTAACCTATATTAATGAAACTTGACCAGAGGTATTGTGTGGTGGCCGTGGCGTAGTGGGTACAGTGTGTGGCCCATACGCACGAGAACTCTGATTGAACCACCTCTCTGCAGACTATGGCAAACCTCAGAGAGTAAAAGCTGCCATGAAAAGCTTCTTGAAACATAAGCCGTTCGGAGACGGCATAAAACTTCTAGGTCCAGTTTTCGATCAATTGTGTTCAAACATTTCACAACACAATTGATCATAAGAAGCTCGGTCAAAGTTCTTTCAAGAGCTGAAATGGCGATATTTATATATTTATTTTATAAATCCAAGAGAGCTTACAATTGGCTCCTTACGCCCGAAAAAAATGGCAAAAAAGCCCGAAATGTTCCATACATTAATTGCTTGAAAAAAATTACCGAAATTTCTGACGATTATGTAATTCTTTTGGGTGTATGTACCAATAAAATTCGTGTCTTTTTTTCAAATATTTGAAAAGGAGGAAAGTGCCGACTAATAAGCTAATGTCATAAACCCCAAAGCAATGGAAGTCACAACGCCCAAAAAAGTTGTGTGCAATTTGTTGTTGTAAGAGTTTTGCGGATTTGAGCCATATGACTTTCCATTGGGCCTTATGACACATTATTTTGGGCGAAAAACCATGCGTCATAAAGCCGATCACATCATCATATCGCCCAATGTCAGGAAGCCAAAATCAAGAAAGGTCATAATGCCCCAAGGTATGTCACAAAGCCCAAATCTAAAAGCAAGTATGAAGTCACAGTGCCCAAATGAAATGTCATATCACACAAAGGAAAAGTTTGGGCGTTATGACATTCCGAATATTTTTGGGTAATATGACTAAAATTTGTGCTTTATGATATTTTCAATTATTTCACTCTTCTTCTAAAAATAATACTAAGCAACGCGCCCTCGACGCGCCCACGGCGCGCCCACGGCGCGGAATTTGTTTTAAACATTCCGTACAAGGGCATTGAAAAATGAGCAATAAGTATATTTTTTTTAAACTTCAATTAACCCTAGAAAGATAACCTACGTCATATCGACCTATGCTTTTAACATGTTTTGTACTATCTCTTCAAATAGGGTTATCTTTCTAGGGTGAAAAATAAATGGATTTGGCATAATGCATTTAAGTTTTTGCATTTTTAATGTACTAACAGTTTTTTGTTGTTGAATCTTAAAATTTAATTTAAAAAAAAATAATATTATAAAATAATTATTTAATTAAAAAAAACTTAAGAATCAAATTGATTGT
This sequence comes from Coremacera marginata, assembly GCA_914767935.1. NCBI lineage: Eukaryota > Metazoa > Arthropoda > Insecta > Diptera > Sciomyzidae > Coremacera > Coremacera marginata. The sequence goes on from OU612046.1 coordinate 161,979,406, forward strand.
GTTTTAATTTTAGCTCCTTCTTAAGAGAAATATATCCGAATTGACTTTATCTCAATTTCAAATGGAAATAATTCCGATTTTGCTAGATTCTCTCAAAATTTTCCCTTGTACGAAATATTGCATTGTGTCTTTGGGTTTGGCCTGTGTCATATTGTAACGCTAAACGTCATAACGCCCAAAATGAGAGAAAAAAATGGTCACAACAGCCAACTTTATTTTGGGCGATATGACTTTTAACTTCGATTTGGTAATGCCCAAATGTAATGCCATAAAGCCCAATTTTTCCCCCTTGGATGTTATGACATTCGAATTGGCTGTTGTGACCATTTCCCCCCCCCCCAATTTGGGCGTTATGACATGCTTTGGGCTTTATGACATTGGGCTATATGACACCACGCCGCTTGGAATTTAGGACCGGAAAAAATCGGGCATTTTTGCCAAATTAAAATATGGAAAAACGCCCGAATTTTTGTTTAGCGAAAAGTTAAGAAATTTCAATTTCGCTATGATAAAATGGTTTGCCATTATACGGAAGGTAAAATCATGACATTCCTTAAAAAAACAAACCATTTTATCATAAAAAAACACCATTTGGACCTTATCCGTACATAATGTCTATGGACCCCTTGTTCATAGAATAACATCAAAAAACAAATAAAATGAAGTCTTTGCAGATATTTTCACAGGGGAACATTAATTTGCTACTCAAATCTTTTCTTTTATACTTTGATAATCTTACATTGAATCTTGATCATGGAAAATATGCCCGAAAAATTTGGAAATAAAATCCGAAAAACGGCTCTCCGCAAAAGCGTCCAAAGAAATATCGCACAAGAAAAAAAAAATGGAAAATTCTCCTAATGAAAAATTACACAAACATTAATGAAAATTCGCCCAAGACGAAAAATCGGAATTTCTCTCAAGAAAACGAATAAAGCCCAAAAATTTTAAGAAAAAATTACCCAAAAACAAAAACGGAAATTGACCAAAAAATTAAAAATCGCCCAATTTTTTGCATTGTGTTCCCACACGAGAATTGTTCGCTAGTTTGAAATGAAAATTTTTAAAGCCCGTTTTATATATTTTTTTTTTAAGTCGACAATCGATTTAAATTTAAGAATTTAATTAATTTTAATTTTTATTAATCTGATGCTTAAGAATCTATTGAAACATTTCCTACACGGGTAAAATCACTCCAATATTATAAGAAATAACAAGAAAACAAAAGAAAACGAAAGTTGCTTTTACTTTAAATACCGTTATCTTTAGGAACTGGTTGAAGTTTTTTGTCAAATATTGAAAACGAAAGATCTCACCCAAACAAAAAAAAAAAAAACGAAAAATCACCCAAAAACAAAAAGTGAAATTTTGACCATTTTTGGAATTGACCATTTTATTCCAATTCCATTCCTGAGGAATTAAAACGTTCAATTACCAATTACAATTCCTGTAATGGAATTGACTATTTTTCCAATTCAATTCCTGAGGAATTGAGATGACCAATGACTAATTGAGATTGAGATGACCAATGACTAGTTCCTAATTCCAAGGAATTGGAATTAAATCGTAATTGGTTAAAATTGAAATTGGGAATTGCGAAGGAATTGGATAAAATTTTTTTATTCTTTTCGCTTGGCGTAATTTTTTGATTGGGGAATTTTTCATTTTATTTTTTGGGCGATTTTTCTTTGGCATACAATATTGACATATTGAAATCCCATAAGAACGTTAACCAGTAAACTTTTTTTTAAAAAAATTGCAAAATAATAGCAATTCAGTAGATTTTTCCAAAACGGCCTAAAATTAATAGGAAGGGCCTCGTGGTTTTCGAAATTGAAAATTGCTGAATTCGATACTGAATTGTGTTTTTGTTTTAAATCATACGTACGAATAGGTTATATTATTGCTTTGTTGAAATTATGTTTTAAAAATTGGAAACTGCAGAAAGTAATAATTGAAATAAAATTGTATAACTTGATACAACTAATTACTGTTTACACTCGTTTATTTTCGTCCAAAAGAGTATCGAAAGCTCAAAAAAAAAAATTGAAACTCTCATCAGAGTGCTTGTATATAATATTCAATAAATAAATATTTTTTTTTTTTCTTAATTTAAATGAAACTTTTTGATTTTTGATTTAATTTAAAATAAAAAATAAAAATATATACAACTTTTATTTCGAATTACATTCGGAGTTGAAGAAAAAGCGTAAGGAACTACGTTTCAGACCGGGTTCCCGAACCGCAATACTTTTTCATTAAATATTAACCTGTTTGGAATTTTGAGAGAAATTTAAAGATTACTTCTGATCAATTTCTACACTCCGCCTGTGCGAACTTTTAATGTTACTTTCGAATACTGCAAATGGGAATAGTTCAATGGACTATCTTTCAAAGTGCAATCCAATGCAATATAACACAACCTCAAATAAAAATTAGATAGTGCATTTCCTTACAAATTTAAAAAAGTTTGGCTGCTCTTATCAAAATTATTTTAGACAAAATGTTTTGTTTTGTTTATTATTACAAATTGTTTTGTTTATTATTATTATTATTTTGTTTATATTTACTAACGTTCATGATATTTGAACAATTTTCTATAAAATCAACTTTGAAGCCTTGAACAAGATTTGTTAATATGAAAATAATTAATATGAAAAAAATAATGGGAAAAAAATAATTTGGGCAACTTTTTGACGCGATTTTCATAACTCGTTACCAAATTGTTAGAAATATTACAGCAACAGTAAAAAAGTAAAACTTGTCATTGACAAAGCCTGTCAAATATTTACATACTTAAACGATTTATTATTAAAAATTTAGGCATAAAATTTTGACTACAGCTTAAAATGAGCCACACACACAGAGCCAAGCTTTTCAATGGGAATTTTTCATGTAGATCAGACAAAAGTTAGGCTTTTAGGGATTATTTTTTGTTTTTTTTTTTTTTTTTGTTAAATGTAACTTTTGTTATTTTCAAAAATTGAAATACTTGCGGATTTAAGTTAAAAATAATTATTTATTGTCATTGTCATTAGATGTTGTTGGATGACATCAACCAGTTCCAACAGAGTAACTGAAAAAAGTGGCTCACTCAATTTAGATCATAATCGCTACAAATTAAAATAAAAAAAAAAATAAACAATTTTTTAAGCTACATGAAGTTGTTTTTTTTTCTCAAAATTTTTTGTGCTTAAAATAAATTATTAACACTTGAGTGCTTTTTTGCCTTTTGAGGCAGCAGTCAAAAAATTGTAAACGAACAAATACAGTGCTGTCAGCGTTGTAAGCGGCAACAACATTTTTATGGTACAACAAAAACAAGAACAACATCATCATCATGTGCTGGTGATCAAGTGGATGGATCATCAACAACAACAACAACAACAACAATAACAGCATAATCAACATTTCATCAGCCACAACTGTAGACAACAATGAGCTCGATCATCAGTCGCCGCATCAGCTCCACACATGCAAGTGACACTCATTGTGTCAGTACAAAACAAAAAAAAAAAAAAAAAAAACAAAAACAATGTGGAAAATATATTGGGGACTCTCCCCCCACAATCCACTTTCATTTTGTTGAGCCTATTCAGCAAATTATTCGTTACTGTCGCCTCCATTAGTGCGAGTAACTAAATGAAACCTCTTATAATGAGTTCTTTTGTCTGACTGGGTGACTGGCTGTTGATGTGGTACCCTCTATTGTACCCCATTGTAAGCTTTAACACACACATACACACATACACATGGTGCCCATTTAGTTTTTATGTTAATTACATTTGTTGTGTTTTTGCTTTTGAGCTGTTTCTTTGTTGCTTTTGTTGTCACTTAATTTTTACCTTTTGGCTGAATTTTGTAACCAAGTTTTAAAGCTTTAAACTTGGTTGAACTCAAATTGAAATAATTTGTTTTACTCTCTTCCCCTCACTTGCTATGCTTCAGCACATCCATAAGTTGCGTTTGCATGCGCTCTTCTATTTTTGCTTAAAATGGGGTTAACCAGGTTTTCGTAACTTTTACTCGGTTCTTATTCAGCGCCTAAGCTCACTCAGCTGATTCGATATGCCATCAATTTGGAAATTAGCAGCAAAAAGAAAGTGTCACTTCACTATATAATGAAAATGTTTACTATTACCGTTATTATGCTCTTAACAGTTATGACAGTTTTAGTAGAGCGTTCTATTCACTGCGCAAAATATTAGAATGACACATTTTTGAAAGCTTATCAAACTGAACTTTCACGTACTACATATATTAAAAAACTTGTAGTCTTGATATTGCGTAAAGTTTCACGACTCATTACTCACTCTCAGCAGAATTCGCAGCAACTGCGTAACAGAAGCGTTACATGTGTAGTAGAACGGAACAAGTTACACATTTGCTGTGTATTCTTGTTTGGAGAATTTAATATTGGAACTCTCTATGACTTTTTTATTCCAAATTATTGTTAAATCAAGCTATAAGAGCTCTTTTTAAATCTTATAACTCTACAAAAGGTATTTAAGGCGGTAGAAATGTTATGTTTCTTTTTGTCTTCATATCTCAGCTTGTAAAATTTTGTGAATGGCAAATTCTAAAAACTAATTTTCTTATTTAAAATAATTTTGTACATACATTTGCAAAAGCGTCGTTCTAAAAATAAACAATTTTTTGGAGCTACAATAAAATGTTTTGAGGCTTTCAAGCAAAGCTGTTGCTTTTGCTACTAACTGAAAATAGCAAAATAAACAATTCGACCTACTGTGAATTTGTTTACTCTAAATTGGCTGCTTACGCCATTTTTTGTATTTATGGTTTTTTTTAATTTTGTTTTGAGTTACACTTGCTTTGATTTCGACCAATTTGAAACGATATAAAGTAAATAAATTTTGAAAATGGCAACTGGAACATTTTTCACATTTTTTGTATAATTCAATTGAGTCAAAAATTTTGGAAAATAATTTTTTTAATGATAAACATGATTTATGTACCTACTTGTTGAACATAAAAAGTATGCAGGAAAGCTAACATCTTAGTTCATTAAATTCGTTATATAAATTAAGAAATAACTGGATCATCTGAAGATTCTTTTTGAAATCATGACTAAAGTGAACCAAATATTATGAATAAAAAAAAAAATATTTGAATTTTTGAACTACGGAATTTCCTTTAATAACAATATTCCTAATATTACGTAAGATCATGTGAATAAGTTAATATAAAATATAACATATCCGAGCACATATTGTAGAATTGAATATGATTATATTTCTCCGCCTATTTAAGAAAAACCTCACATAACAAATTCGACCAGATCTACCTGAAAATTGGTATAAAATTTGGTATAAATTTTTTTTATTTCGATTATATTTCAAAAGCAGATGATTAAAATCTTATATGTAAAAAATTTTGAATTAGACCAAATCACTTCGGCAACTTTATAGAAATTCTTTTATTGCAAATAAATGTCATTGATTCATTTTATTTAGTTCAATTTTGAAAAATTCTTAATTCGACCAAAACTAACTCGCATAAAATTTGGTATAAAACCTGGTATAACAAAGAATTTCAGTTATTTTGCTCAAAAATATTCTATTTTTAAAAGTTTAATGATAATTTTATAATAATTTAAGAAAACTTTTAAATTATGCCAAATTAAATTAGCAAACTAAAATAAATTGTGTTCTCAGCAGAAATCCATTCCATTAATTTATTTCATTTAATGGAATTTTAAAAAATTTAAACCTGACCAAATCAAAAAAATCAAAAAAAGTGGTATAACAAGGTATTTAAATTCTTTTCTCAAAAAATATTCTATTTTTAAAAAGTTTAATGATAATTTTTTATTTTAAGAAGACTTTAAATTATGCCAAATCAAATAACTAGCTAAAATAAAATGTATTCTCAGCAGAAATCAATGTCCTTAATTTATTTTATCAAGTGGAATTTTAAAAAAATCAAAATTCGACCACAAAAAATAGCATAACATTTTTTATAAAATCTGGTATAACAATGAATTTCAGTTGTTTTCTCAAAATATAGCCTAATTTTTAAACTGATAATTATAATTTTATAATATTAAAAAAAACTTTAAAATTAGACTAAATGAAATTATAAACTCAAATAAAATGTTTTTTAAGCCCGAATCAATTTTATTGATTCATGTTATTTAGAGAAATTTAAAAAAATTTTAATTCGACCAAATAGAACTGGCATTATGTTTGGTGTAAAAACTGGCATAATAATGGTTTCTCAAAAAATATTCTGTTTTAAAACGGACAATGATAACTTTATAATATTTTAATAAATCCCTTTAAAATTAGGCCAAATGAAATTAACAAGCTAAAGTAAAATGCATTCTCAGCACAAATCAATTTCATTTATTTATTTCATTCTTGTGTTCTTTAAAAAATTCTAAATTCGACCAAATGAAACTGGTATTATATTTGGTATAGAAATGGTACTACAAGCAATTTAAGTTGTTTTATCAAAAAATATTTTATTTTTAAAACGTAACATGAGATTTTCATAATATTTAAAAAAAAAGTTTAAAATTAGGCCAAATCAAATTAACAAACCAAAATAAAATGTATTCTAAGCACAAAACAATGTCATTAATTTATTTCATTTAGTGGAATTTTAAAAAATTCTAAATTCGACCAAAAAAATTGTATATAAAATTTGGTATAAGATCTGGTATAACAATGAATTTCAGTTGTTTTCCCAAAATGTATTCCATTTTTAAGATGGCTAATGATAATTTTATAAAATTTACCAAAACTTTTAATTAGGCCAAATTAAATTCCAAACTTAAATAAAATGTGTTTTCAGCCCAAATCAATATTATTAATTCATGCCATCTAGATTCTATTTTTAAAAAAGGATAATAAGAGTTTAATTATAATTAAAAAAAACTTTTAAAACTAGACCAAATCATATTAGCAAACTAAAATAATATATACTCTTTTAGCGAGTGCGATTTGATAAATTCCAGATTTGGCAAAAAAAAAAATTGGCAAACAGTTTGGCATAAAATCTGTTATAACAAGAGATTTAAGTTATTTTTTAAAAATATATTCTATTTTTAAAGCGTATTATGATAATTTCATAATATTTAAAAACAAACATTAGAATCAGGCCTAATTAAATTAACAAACCAAAAAAAAAGTATTCTCAACACAAAATCATTTCACAACTTCATTTCATCGGGTGGAATTTTAAAAAATACTAAATTCGACCAAAAGAAACTGGCATAAAATTTGGTATAAAAACTGGTATAATAAGAAATTTCAATTATTTTATCAAAAAATATTCCATGTGCATAAAACTAAGCTCAAATTTTCAATATGCAGATTTTTTAACAAGCTCCAATATATGTAAAGCGTGAAACAAAGCTTTTACGTTATGTAAATTAATTTGCTTGCAGTTTTCGTAAGGAAATTGATAAGAAGTATTAACAAAATTTGGAATACCCAAAACTTTAACATTTGACTTGATTAAAAAAGTACACAAAACTGGTATAAAACTGTTACAACCAAATAGTTACAGTTTTCCACTTAAAAAAACATTTTATGAATTAAAAATTTAGCTCTATCTATCTATCTAAATACCCAAAATGGTTTTAACAGAAGCCACAGAGGGTTGAAAGTGTGGAATTAACACATTAACTAGTGCTTTTGGATTTTTAAGTGGTATGTATCAAGAAATTGATAACATTAAAAAAAAAAAGGAAATTCGACGAAGTGGTATATATGATTAAATCGATAACATTCAAAAAAATGTAAATTCAACCAAATCAAACTGGCATAAAATTTGGTATAAAAATTACTTAAATAAAAAATGTCAGCTTTTTATTGAAACTAACGTTATTATACCAACATTAAAAATTAATCGCATTATTACTCGAACATTTATAGGGATTAAAAAGAACTGAAATATTAATATATATACTCTGAAATTGAAAAAAATCTCAATTTAATTAAATCCGCATTAAAACCCCTTTAAAAACTGGTATTAGACTTGTCAGATTGTTTTATTAAACTAGAGTTTTTTAGTAACAAGTAAACTAAAAATTTTACTAAATTAGACTGACATAACAAATTGGTCTAAAAACTAATAAATCACTCTACACTACAGTTGGTGCCATAAATAACGATTTTTACATTAACTATACTATACGTAAGTATAAAAACAATATTTTGACTTAAAAATATCACTATAATTTAGTTTCAATCCGACGTTGTTCAATATGCTTTATTCAGAATATTCTTTATTATTAACGAAATTAAATCAATAAACAAAAAATTTACAGGGTTCTTTGAAAACACTTTTGAAACATAAATAATCTAAAATGCGTATATATTGCAAGCTGTGCGTAGCTTTAGATTAATTTTATAGCTCTCTTTTTCTGACTCATTTTTAAGCTTATTCGACTTTTGAAGTTAAAAAATATACATTTAAACCAACTTAATATTTATGTTAGCTGTCGCATGAGTTTAATTTTTGCAGTCTTTATATTTTCTCCATTTGCTTGGAGAATAATTAATTATCCACTAATTTAACACCGTTTGTTATTTATAACTGTAAAAACTTGTATAGTTAACGCTTTTATCACTTAATTGTTTTTACACTTAGCTCATTATTTTAAATACATCGTGCTGGCCCTTTAATTTTAATTTGGCCGACATGTTTCCTCCCTCCCCCTTTTTTGGGAAATCTCACTCATATGGCGATTAAAACATAAATCAATTATTTTTTTTTTTGTGATTCATTGCATTTTTTGGTCTTTCGTTTGTCTATTCCTTTACGGCATTTCAGATGATTAGCATAACTTTACAAAAATTTTTTTCTGTTATTTCTTTCTCCATTTGTTGGTGTTGCTTGTGTTGAAACTTCCGTCTGGCATTGTTTAAAAAAAAAATCTTATCCATAGAATATCAATTACAAGAATTTCTGCCAGCTGTCAGCACTTGGTTAAGATCAACAAACATTGCTGATTTTAATCATGCTTTCATATAAGATGGTTAATATTATTTACAAATTTTTTTATTATTTAAATTAAAATATTAAGATTTTAAGGAATACTTTTACGTATTTTGTTAATATTTCTTTTTATGTTAACCATAGTTCGACTTAAAGAGGATGTTATGATTGAATAAAATTTATCTATTTCAGCAAAGTTACATTTGGCAAAATGTGTTTTGCTGAAAGAGTTTCTCTGAAATGTGTCTTCAATAATATCACATAAAACTCTCAAACTATAAAATTCCTTCATTGTTAAAAATTACTGAATAATATTGTCAAAATGTGGCAGCTCTTCTAATCAAGAAGATAGTCAAAGTAAAAATGATGACGGCAAGAGAGTTCGAATTGAGTGGATATTGAGAGTTTGTTTAGCCAACAGAAACAAAAGTTTTGAATAAGCTGTTGTTGCTGTTGCAGTTGTTGTTGTGAAAACCACAATTTCCTTTTTAAGTGTGATTTTCTATGTTAAATTATTTTTTATTATTGTCAGTTTTGGATTTTATTTTTGTTACTCTTTCCAATAGCGTCACGTTATTTTTAGCGGTCAGCTTAAAAAAAGGAACAGCAGAAAATTGAATGCGAAAGGACTGGAAAGCGAAATTAATACAAAATCCGCCGGATATGTAAAACAATGCGAAACCACAACAATTTCATTATAAGTTACTTTTGTTGCTTTCAAATTTTAAGACATAGGCATTGCATATGTGTACAATTTTAGGTATAATGTTTACGATTTGGTTAGCATATCAATAATTCGAAGTCAATGCCAAACAAATTTAGTCAATTTTAGAGCAACACTAATAATATAAAAAAATTTTAAAAAACTTTTAAATGAACCCTAGCTAAATAGTTATGTAATTTTGTGAATACAAAATGTGTCAATTTTTGAAATAAATCAAAATGATTGCGTAGATTTTCAATTGATTTTTGAAGATACTAGTTAAAATTTAAAAATTACAAAAAAATTTTAATTCGACTAAAAAAACTGGTATAAAAATTGGTATAAAAACTGGTATAACAAAGAAATATCAGTTACATGCTCAAAATTAATCCAGAGCCAATATAAATAATGATATAAAAACTTAAAACCAAGCTATTCGCAAAATGTGTCAATTTTCGAAGTACATCAAGTTGTTTGCGTAGATTTACATTTGATTGTGAAGATATAAGTTACACTTTTAAAATTGGCAAAAATGTTTAAATCGACCAAATAAAACTGGCATAAAAAATTGGTATAAAAACTGGTATAACAAAAAATTTCAGTTCTATGCTCAAAATTTAGTCAAATTCATAGCAACACCAATAATATACAAACTTAAAACCAAAGCTATTCGCAAAATGTGTCAATTTTCGAAGTACTGGTATAACAAAGAAATTTCAGTTTTATGCTCAAAATTTAGTCGATTTCCGAGCAACACCAATAACATAAAAGCTTAAAAACACAGCTATTCACAAAATGTATCACTTTTTAAAGTACATCAAGTTGATTGAAAAGATTTTCATTTGACTGTTAAACATACAAGTTAAATTTTTAAAGATCACAAAAATTTTAAATTCGTCAAAAAAAACTGGTATAAAAATTGATATATATGCTGGCATAACAAATAAATTTCAGATTTGTGCTCAAAATTAAGTCAATTCGAGAGTACCACCAATAATATCAAAACTTAAGACCATAGCTATTCACAAAATGTGTCTATTTTCGAAGTAAATCAAGTTGATTGTATAGACTTTCATTTTATTGTTGACGATATTGTTAAAATTTCAAAAGTGGCAAAAATTTTAAATTCGACCAAAAAACTGGTATAAAAAATTGGTATAAAACTGGCATAACAAATAAATTTCAGTTTTATGCTCAAAATTAAGTCAATTTCCGAGCAACACCATTAAATTAAAAACTTAAAGCCATAGCTATTCACAAAATGTATCAATTTTCGAATTAAATCAAGTTGATTGCGTAAATTCTCATTGTTAAAGATATTAGTTAAATTTTTAAAATGGAAAAAAATGTTAAATTCAATCAAAAAAAAAAATAGTATAAAAAATTGGTATAAAACTGGCATAACATAGCAATTTCAGTTTTATGCTCAAAATTATTGTATTTTAAATCGAAATTTCACTAAAATTGCCAAAAAATTTAGACTTTAATTTAGACAATTTAAGGATACCAAGAAGAAATTGACAACATTTTTAATTTGAGTTTTTATGTATTTATCGATATGAAATTGATTTAATTTTTGAACTGAAAACTTCTTTGGACGCATTGAGCACTTTTTGGTAGGGGTAAATATTTGATTAGTTAATTAAGTGGTGATACTACCTTGAATATACAAAATTAAAGGTCATATTTTATAATTTATTTAAGAAAAACTAAATGATATTCTTGAATACTCTTTTTAACATGACACATATTTAAAGAAGTTCTGAAGTATAAGCAAATCATTTTTTTTTTATTATTTTGAAACAAAATAACAGCACAGTGGCTGATGAAAAGAACAACATATTAATATAATATTAAAATATAAATATAAATTTTGACTAAAACGGTGTCAATTTGAAGTAAAAATTATTTTTTTTTTTTTGTTGTGAAAAAATCGATCAAAAATCGACCAAAATTGTGAAATTTCAATCAATCGAAATAAGTTTAGTTTAGTTTAGTTTATTAAGTGTATCTTAGTGTATTATAATCTTACGTATTTCACTAAGAAATGTCATTATTAAACTAAAGTTTAAATTTGAAGTTGATCGGTGAAAATTGTTGGTCACTAATTTGGTTCATTGTATGATTTATTCCGATTTGGTCCGCTATAAAAAATATGTAAGTGTATATATGTATAATGTGTATATGTGTAATATGTATAAGAAAAGTGCATTTTATGTTTCAAGCATGAAAATTTAAGTTTAAAATGTCTGGGCCATAAAATTGGACTTTCAAATGAATATTCTCCCATTCTGTTCCGTTTTTAAAGAAGCAGGTGTTTTACGTGCTACTCAAAATTCACAAGGTAGTATTACCCCTTAACAAAATCAGTTTGATTCTACAAAATATAGCTCAAAATCTTTAAAAAATTCCAATTTTAATTCAATCATTACACAGATAGATCAAGATTTCTGCAATAGATAAATCAAGCTTACTTTAAAGTATGTCAGATATTCTCAAATTCCAACATAATTAGACAAACATGAGAAATAAATGCTTTAAAAACGCTTGATAAATCAATTAACGGCAAAATTTGATCCATTAAAAATACAAAAAAAAAAATGAAATTCCTTAAATAATACATTTTCACAACGAATTAAAGTCGCTGTTGTCTAATTAACAGTCTAAGAGACGGACTTGAATTAAATTTCTCCACACAGTTGAGTATTTTTCATAGCTGGCAATGCTGTTACTTAACCAGTTCTGGCATTAAGCACGTTTTTGTTAAACCATTAATTAGCATCGTATAGAAACTGTATTAATTAGCATTTATTAAAATTAATAGCACAAAAAATGGACAAAAAAAAAATACAGCTCTTATATAAGTCAAGAAAAACATGCTTAACTGATTTATGTATAGTTTAAAAATAGTTAAGTATATTAAAAAAAAAACCATTATTATTTGTTCCTCGGTACAAACAAACATTTTTGTTCAAATTATAATATAAATAAAAATGCGAACGTCCACTGCTGCTGTCTGTCTGTCTGTCTGTCGGTATTTCTGTTCAATGCCAATATCTTTGCTCTTTGCTCTCTCAACGGCAAATCAATGTGTAAATATTTACACTTTGGCGCCCATCAAAAAATTTTGGTTCGATTATTTTTCTAAAATTTTTTTCTTTGATTTCAATTAGAAGAATTGGAGTGAGCAAATTCAATCGAATTATAACTAAAACTGTTCTAGTTTGCAGCTTTGGAAGCGTGTAAATTGAAACAATTTTTGAATTGCAGGCATTTTTAAAACAAATTGCGGGTTGTTGAGAGAAGTACGAGAGAAATTATAAACGGAAATTTATAGTTGCTATAAAAAAGAACGTTGAATTTGAAAATGTTTCACATGGCAGACTTGATCAAGTTTTTAATTTTTTTTTTTTAATATATAAATAATATTTTGTTAAATATTCTTAAATACTAATTGATTCATTAAGTTTCTTAACACTTACTTTGTCTTTTATTTATTTATTTTTTATTTCATTCTTTATGTGCATCATTTTTATGGCGTACAACAAAAAATGTGTTTTATTGCTTATTTTATAGCTTTATCTCTATGACAGTTTTTTGCTATTTTTTTTTTTTTTTTTGTTGTGCTCAGTGACCGTTAAGTGACAGTGACAGTTACTTTCGTCACTTAGACGCTTATGTTGACAATTTTGCAAAGTATGCGGAAATTGAGTTGATCAAAGAAAAGCCAAAAAAACAAAGAAAGAAATGACAAGAGAAAACTTGCAAGATCATCCTTAATAATAATTTGTTGCTCATGTTAGGCATTAAATTTTTAATGTCATTTTTCGTTATAACATAAGAGTTAATTCGAAAAAAAAATAAAATATGGTGTGTGATCAGCACGCGCAATTAATCAAATTATTAAATTAAGGGAGTATTCCCGGTTAGCACACATTCTTTTTTTTTTTGATTTTTTTTTTTTTTTCCTATTTTTATAGTTTGGATATTTCAGAATATCGTCCTAAAAGGGTTTATTGAAATTCGAAATACATTAGGAGATATGGCTTTTTTTGTCCAGCAATGTTTTCACCAAAATGCGATTTGCTTAATTTGGCTACTTTTTGAAGCGGTTTGAAGCAATCACCGAATTTCGTTCAACGCGTTCTTTAGTAGGTAATAACTTGTTTGTATACGCATTTTAAAAATAAAGGAATAATGAAAAAATGATTTTAGAGCATAGGTATTCGAATGTTGGCAGCGTTTAGTTCACTTTGAATTGAGTTATAAACCGGACGCACGCGTTTCAAGCATACGTATGCACCACTAAATCAGAGAGTCCAGGAAGCAATCAAACCTATTTACGAAGCTTTGTCAGCCGATGATTTGTTGAACAGATGCCTTAGCTCCGAAACTCAAAACAGTAACGAATCTTTCAACTCAGTGCTGTGGTCATTCGCACCGAAGCATATGTACACCGCCGCACGCACTATTGAGATTGCCAATTATATTGCAACTGTCATATTTAGCGAAGGTTTTTTGGCAATACTTCAAATAATAAACCTAATGGGCATCCCGATTAGCAACGTCACATATGATTTCGCCATGTCTCGGAACGAACGAAGAACGTTTGAAAAGGTCCGAAGCCAGAGCTCTGGCCGCATCAAAAGAAGGTAGAACTGCGCGAAGAGCACAAAGAGCCGCTGAGTCCTCATTTTTTGAAGAAGAGGAAGGAGTTCCTTATGAGGCGGGCATTGCAGATTGATATATATAAGTATTTCACAAAAAAAAAAAAATGTTTTATTGCCTAAAATTTTCTTTGATTTTTTTCAAAATCACGTTTTTGAACTTTGAAGCCACTTTTCTCCGGTTCTACTAAACCGATTTTGATGAAACCAAGTGCAATCAACGCAGAACTGTAGAATTTCTAAAACTGCATGCTCAAATTTTTAATTTCAATTTTTTTTTTTTTTATGCAAAAAAATAACTACAAACTTAAACGCGTTTAGCTCGAAACCACGTTTTTCGAGCTTGCGGCCCAGCTTGCGCCCGTAGTTCTGAACCGATTTTGATGAAACAAAATGCAATCGACGCAGAATTATCACCATTCTGATCCCTACCTCAATCACAATTTTAAACAATTTTGTACTATTTTTTTACACTAAACTAAAAAAAAAAGACCCAAAATCTGATTTTCATTTTTCAATGACCGCCATTTTGTAAAAAATAATCGCAAAATTATGTTTGATATAGGGACCAGAATTACATCTGTACTGAATCTAACGCCGTTTATTTTTTCCATTTCAGATGATCCAAAGTCGAATTATCCGAGCCGCAAGCAGCATACCTTGTTTTTTGACGCCCAACTTTGAAAGCCGACAACTTTTTGAACAGCCCTCGTACAAAGGAAAAACAAAATTTTTATTTAATTTAATATGTTCTTAATACAACAGAATTTAAATAACTTTTTGCGTTTTCAAATGAGAAGTTTTTCAAAAAGACTCCAAACACAGCCTTCCAACCAGGAATACTCCCTTAATTTATATAATTAATATATATTTCAATATTAATATATATACGTATAATGAAAGCTTCCAAAAATGTGTGAACAAAAATACGACAATATAGTGGCCGTTTGACGTCAGATCGACCAGGATTTACACTTCATGCAAACGATTTGCTTCAAATTTGATGTGCCGATAGACAAACATAAAAAACGAAGATATGTAAATTTTTTTTTTAGACATTTTTGGAAGAATTACAGTAGAGTACAAAAAATGTTTTAATGGTTTTTAATTATTTCAAAACTGAAACAGGTGAAACTTTTGCCCTGTGTACGACCTTCCAAATTTGAAACAAATCGGAGACATGATGTGTTAATTGTGACCGATCAGCTGTTAAACGGCTCATATATTTACTACAACAAAAAAACTACATATTAAAGTCTCGAATATGAAATTATTGAGCATAAAATATCAAATTTAAAACTATTGACTTAACTTCAAAAGCAATTTAAGACCCGCTCAAACAACGCTTTAACAAAACATTTTCTTAATTTCTGAACTCGTTATTCTAAAAATTTATAAATCTAACAGATACTGAACAGATAAATACCTTAACATATGAATGTGTGTAAAAATGTTAATGCGTCAATGTTGTTAGCGATTCATATACTACGTATGTAATACAAACAATTACAGGCGTCGCACAGTGTGGCGTTTCATACAAATTAGAAGGAGAAAATTATATGACTACTAAACAGTTTCCAAAATTTAGATACAATCGGACAAGGGGGCGTGGCAGCTCCCATACAACTTAAACACAGTTTGCGCTACATCTTTGAAATGAAAAAAAGCTACATCAACGAAATCAAAGGTATACGCCAACTATACGACTACTAAACAATTCCCAAAATTTAGATGTATTCGGACAGCCAATAATTGACTTTTATATAAACCATTTAAACCATTTTTCCTCTCAATGATTCGGTTAACAATGCTAAATATTTTTGTATATACAAAATTCATTAGTATAATTCATGAATGGGCTAGAAAAAAAAATTTCCACACCCCCTTTTACCGCCCACAAATCAATAAAAATGCTATATCTCCAAAACTACTAGGCCGATTCAGATAAAATTTTGGTAGTAAATTTCCTTCAAGTAGAAAATGGGGTCTAAGAAATAAATTTCACCACACCCCTTTTTGCCGCCCACAAATTCATATATCTCCAAAACTACCGGGCTGTTTCAGCTAAAATTTTGGCAGTAAATGTCCTTCAAGAATTGCATGGGTTAGAAACAAAATGTTGCCACACCCTCTTTTACCACCCTCAAATGAATAAAAATTATATGTCTCCAAAACTACTAGGCCGATTCAGCTGAAAATTTGGCAGCACATTTACATCAAGTAGGAGATAGGGGTTTAAATTTGGCTACACCTCCTATTCCCGCCCACAAAGCAATAAAAATGCTATATCATAATAAAGTATATAATGCAATAAATAATGTAAATGGTATAAATAATGTTAATATGTACTGTTAAGGTTAATGGTCTAAAAAATAAAAATACTATGTAAGGCTTTCAAAATAAAAGATGTTCATAATAAACCTTTAAGACTAAAAAGAAAAAAATTTATATAAAAAAAAAATTTTTAAAAATAAGCTTTTATTTAAACCCAAAACGTGAACTAAAAAGAAAAAAATAAATTTCAGTGACATTTGTCATATAAAGTTGGTATATTCTATATTCAGAAGAACCTCTCTCTTGCTTACCCATCATCATAATAAAAGCGTACGTAAATAGGTAAGTCAAAATGTAAAATGCATTTAAATTTTAAAAGCTTAAGGCACTGATATTGTGCAGTAAGCCTGTATAATGGATCGCGGTTTATATACAGATTAGCTTACTAAAAGATTCAATTCCACTGATATTGTGTAGTAAGCTTGTATATTTTACATTTTGAAAATTTCTAAATTTATATATGTCCCTAGAACTTACCTATTTACGTACGCTTTTCGCACACCAAGAGAGAGGTTATTCTGAATCTCGAATATACTTACTATATACATACATATATGACAAATGTCACTGAAATTAATTTTTTCTTTTTAGTTATTGTTTTGGTTTTAAATAAAAGCTTATTTTTTAAAAATTTTTTTTATATTTTTCTTTTAAATATAAACAGAAAACCTATCGCATTCTATCTACAAAACAGGCACAACTCAAAATTTACAAATTTTTACTTTTTTATTTGAAACTATTCGTAGGACTACTTTCATCAACTATCAAAATTGTTCACTCATCTTCTTACTCTTTAATTAAAAAAAAAAATCATTTTGTCTCCTTCTTTTGTATGGAGGCCTTTGAAAAAACAAAAGGTTTTTGCTTCTCCTGAAATTTTTAATATTTTGAGTTGTGTCTCTTTTGAAAATAGGCTGCGATATAAATAATAAATAAAATATTTTTTGATGTACAATAAAACTAAAACACATACTATCGCGTTTACAACAAGTGGTCTACGCTTTCTTTCAAACTCGTCGTTTAGCAGTTATATCATTTTAAAAAAAGTGGAGAAATCGTGATGTTTTGAAGCAAAAAAAATTAAAAATTAATATGATGTGAAGTTAAGAGAAACCTTTACTTTTATTATTATAAAAATAGACATCATAACCTTATGAATATAAAAATTTGAAGGCAGAGACAAAGCTAGTTTTCTTAAAATATTTAAAAATAAAAAGTTTTTAGCTTTAACAATAAAATTCGTTTTAAACATAAAAAAAAGGTACAAATAATGGCTAAGATATTATTTGATGTACTAAGAAACTAATAAATATACTATTACGTTTACAACAAGTGGTCTACGGTGTTTGTACAGAGCTTGATTCAAGAGTTATGCCATTTGAAAGAAAATGCAAAAATCGTGATAGAAACAAGGAAAAAGACCTGTTTTCCCATACAAATTTTTGTTACTTCGGTTCCACATGAACTATCGGTATGAAATTTTTTTTAAGATATGCCACTTATTAGCCTTAATTCAAAATTTCGATTCCGTGCCCTCAAACCCGAGTTGAGACAGATTTATCTCCGTCTAACTAGGCCATTCGAAACACTGTGCGTCGTCATCTAACAAAGTGTTTCAAGGTAAACACTAAAATAACTTAATTAATTTTAATTTGAATTGCAAATAATGTAAGAAAATAAAAATATTTGTAACTAATACGATGATGACTTTATAGTCATTATCTAAAACCATTTGAATATTCGAATTGTGGGAAAAAATAGTTTATATCATGCCTAATTAAAAAAAAAATAATAATAGCAATAATGGAAAAAGAGTAGAAATATTTGAAAATACAATTTTTTATACGTTTGCACAAAAATGAAATGAATAACGTTATAAAAATTATCGAATGCTACTGGGTAACTTATGGTCGTATTTTGTAAAATGCAAGCGTTCACCTTACTTGGGTTTTTTTTTTGTCTGGCAATTCTCTTTCCCTCACTAAAATTTTCTAATAAAATTTATTGCTATACAAAAAAAAGCCCAAGTTACGTGATTGCCTGCGATTAACAAAACACGGCCATTTATATAAGGTGAGGAGGGGTAATGTGTAACATAGGGTGATGTGTAACACGGCGATTTTTCGTACAAAATCTTAACATATGAGTGAATGAACAACTGCGATATGTTTCTTTTGACAGCATCTAGTTTTTCATAAGTGTTGGAAGTAGGCCGAAATCTATATATTTCTTCCTGTAAGGGTCCCCTTATTCCAGCAAATCTACAAATGCTACAGTAACACTTGATATATCATTAGAAAGGTCTTGAGGCGTAGGTAAGCAGAGTTTAATATTATTAGGTTTTTGAAAAGTGATAGCGTTTACCAGATATGAGCGTTTAAAGTTGAGAAAATGGTAAAAAGACTTAAGACACGTACTCGCTCCAATGTGAATGAAAAAGTGTGATTTCCAAAGCGAAGTAGGGAAGTACGCCCGATTTTCGAGGCGTTATCACTAGTACATTTTATTAGAGTTCTTAAAAAACATGAACAATTTTAGTTGAAAAGTTTTTTTTTTAAATTTACAAAACAAAACGTTTCGGATAAAAATTTCTTTAGATTTTAAGATAATATAACATTACAAAAGATTTTACATTTTTCCACGTTGTGGTAAAATTCCATAATTAGAAAAATGTGACTTACAAGTGACGTGTAAAACTCATGGTGGGGTAATGTGTAACACATTTTACACATTATAATTGCCATTAAAGAGGCAACAACACATCAACGGCATTAAAAGAGATCGGCCCAGTTCATACTATTCAGCCCGGACCAAAATCCAATCGTAAAAAAAATTAAAATATGTGTTCTAACAACACCACAGAAACGTTTGCAGTGACAGGTGCAGGAAATGTCATTAAGTTTATACCATAATACTTTTACTAAACATAAAAAGTCAAAATAAACAAAAAAATTAAAATTATCTATCTTTAAACCAACATTTTGTTGGTGTTACACATCATCCCACCAATTTGAAAAAGTCCTAAAAAACCCATATTTGAAATTTTTGTCATATTTCATTTATTTCTCAAAATATTCTACAGCCATGAAAACACTCACTTCGAATTGTTTAAAACCAATCAAAAATTCAATTTCTTAACACTTTTATTGGAGCAAATAAAAACGTGTCACACATCTTCAGCCTATGTATTTCAGTAAACTTTTTAACGATTTTGTAGTAAGGCTTGCACTGGGGGTCATTTGTCATTGCTCCTGACCATCAGTCGGTGATTAGGTGCATGCAGCGTACAGGCGTCACTTCCAGGTTGGCCATAGAGTGTCTTACTAAACTCAATAGGTGCGCTCAGCAAATGAGCTCACACCTATGTGGGTGAGAGGACATTCTGGCATAGAACAGAATAAAAATGCTGATTTTTTAGCGAGAGAAGGATCAGCAGAAGAGTTCTGTGGACCAGAGCCACGTATCGCCATAGGCGACAACATGGTGGCAGGCCTTATTATGCAATGGACGGACTCGGAACACCGTACAAGGTGGGAAGAAGCTGTTCATTGCAGGCAGCAAAAGTTATCCGTTACAATCGAAGGACTTTAAGCTAGCTAACTGCACTGGTCACAGAACACAGTCCATACATGTACCATCTCAGGAAGATGACTCTGACCGAGGACGATGCGTGTAGATTATGCCTAGAGGAGCCGGAAACGGCAGCACACATTCTGCCTGTGCCAGTGTCCGGCGTTGGCAAGCATAAGATTGACCATTCTGGGACGTTCATTTATTGGCGAAGCTAAGATTGGTCAGCTGACCTACCAGGATATGCATAGGGTGTTAAAGGATGCTTATGTAAGGAGCATGCTCACGTATAAGGGCTCCGAGCGGTAGCATCCTTTGTCCAATGGGAACGAAAAAGGACCCACTGTGGTCCGCTTCGGCCAATACTCGATTTATTATATATAAGACTTCCACTGATTTTCTCTCAAAACTACAATTTTTGTAGTTTTCCCATTTTTTTCAATGGGAACTATTTGAAGGTGTAACCTAAGGGTTTATGTTGATAGTTTTTTAAATTAATATGTATTTTTAATTTTCCCCTACAGCTACGAAAAGCTTTTGAGGCAAATCAATTTAGCAAAAACTTGGATACGAACTTAAATGAAAAGAAAGTTGTTTGTACTCATGGTATCATAAGACAAGGTAGATGCATGGTGGTGAGCCGACCACCATAATTGTCAAAAAAACGCAAAAATAACATTGAGCGGAGACTCAATTTGCAAAGTGACTGAAAAGAGTTTGCATTGATTTTGACAATTAGAGCATGATCAACCATGATGCTACCTTCTTTTCTTCTACCCATGGTATAATAAGACAAGGTAGATGCATGTCTGAGAACCGACCTAACAGTCAAAAAAACGCGGATACTTGTCTGTCAAATTTTGAAAGTTTCGCCATCTTTTTTTCACTTGCTCATTGTTTTGTTCACGGTATACTGCACATATTTTTCTGTTTGGCAAGGCTGCAGGCAACATTCTGTTTTCTGTTCAAAATCTGTTTCTGCCAGATGTCTAAATTATCGGACAGTTGTCAAATAATTTGTCGGTTGCTTGGAATTTTTGGATGAAGGAGAAGCTCTCTCAAATTCTAGTTTATTCTTGTACCAGCGATAACAACAACAAATTTTGTCGGCGTTGGTAAGTGGAGCATACACCAAAAACACGTAAGAACAATACTGAGCGGAGACTCAGTTCGCCAAGGTGCAGGCTTCACCTAGCGACACCGACAAAAAAATGTTTAATTTACAAAAAATGCAATATTATTAGAAATTATAATTAATACTGAGGACTTTTTTATTTGATTGTTTGTTTGAACGCTTTATCTTTATTGTTTTATTATCAAGCAAACAAAGCTAAGGCTGCGACCAGAGTGAATACAGATGCAGACAGGCAGGCAGGTTGCTTGTTGGCACTAATGCGACAAAGCAACAATAAAACAAACGAATGAGAACAAGCGAGATATAGACACGCATGTCTGCTAACCTGTCTGCATCTGCATTCACTCTGACCGCAGCCTAAGTAATGTAAACATCTGCTATAGTGAAGTGGATGGCACGTTTTGCTTGAAATAGCGAGGACGTGATTTCGTGTATTGGGATTGGGCAAGTTTCTGAGTGAAGTATTGTTATAATTTAAAAATTTGATAAATGAAATAAAATATAAATATAATAAACTTCCAATAATTATAAAGCAGCAAAAATTATACATGTTACTTCTATAAATCTGTAAATATATCGCTTATTCATTATCATAAAGTTCATTACAAAGTGCGATGGATTTACTATTAAGACCTTGCTGCCTTGACCAAGCACTCAGTACATAGTTTAGCATAGGTTTTTGTTAATTTTCCTTTAATTTTTTTTTTCTCGGTGAAGAATTTTCTGCCTTGTCCCAAAAGTTTGCAAATGCATTGAATTTGGTTGTTTAAAAAAAAAGTGTATGCTTTAAAAAAATAGTTTTACCAACTTAAGATTTGGGCAGTACTAAAAACAATTTATATATGAAACTTTTCCTAATTATAGTAATTAGTGCTTTTAAATAACTTTGAAAGCAAACAGAGTTCGTTCGAAAGCGTTAATAGTGCCGGCTGGTTGCTGTGCCTTGCTAAGCCGACCCGAACTGAGAAGGAAAGCTGAAAAACGCTTCACATAAAATCCGATCAGGTAGCTTAAAGCGACTGGCTGCCACTATACGAACTTTGAGCTAATTTAGCATAAGTTTTTTGCTAATTTTCCATTAATTTTTTTCTTGGTTAAAGATTCTCTGCCTTGGCCTAAAAGCTTGCAAAAGCATTGAATTTGGTTTATTCAAAGAAAAAGTGTCAGCTATAAAAAAATAGTTTTACTTACTTAAGATTTGGGCGCTACAAAAAAGTTTTTTTAAGAAACAATTACCTAATAATAGTAATAGAAATAAATAAGAAATAAAAGCAAGCAGAGATTCTTAGGTTGCGTAAATGGTGCCGGCTGGTTGCTGTGCCGAGCAGAGCCGAGCCGAGAAGGAAAGCTGAAAAGCGCTTTACATACAGTTCGAACAGGCAGCTTAAAGCGACTGGCTGGCATTATACTTCATTTTGAGCTTATTTCATATGATATGATTCATGATGATTCGACGACTTCTCGGTTCGACTCGCCTCAGCAACCAGCAGACACTATAAATCCGTTCTTACTTTTACTTACTTTGTCCCTATTTCTTTTGTTAGGCTTTTTCCACATAACTCTCAAAGCGTGGCAGGAAACTTATTAAAACTTATAGTTTATATATGGCATTTAAGAAAATAAATACCTTAAATGTAAATATTTATTTGAAGCTTAAAACATTTCTTAGATTTAAAAATATGGTTTTTTGCTGAGTTGAATTTTTTTTACTTTTCTCTTTAATTGAAAAAAAATATATTGTTGGTTTAAATAAACAGTTGTAATTAAAAATTTTAAAAAAGCATTAAGGGGGGTACTCATGAAACTCGACCAAAAAGTTTAATTTTTTGTTTTTCAATTTTTCGATAGTTTATGGCGTGTAGCACATGTTCCCAGTTTTGCCGATAACGATTGCATTAAAAAGTAAACGCATAAGAAGGGAACCCATCTTTTTTACGAAAATTTAGAAAAATGAGTTTGCGCGGTAATGAGTGTCTCACATCAATCTTTTTGAAATGCACGCCTGTTATTACCTACCATACTGTGGTAAGAATAGTATTTCAAACACCATCAGATGTCGCTAGATGCAATGTGGCATATAACTCAATAACAATAACTCAAAAAAATTGCTAACCAAATCTTAAAACGCGTTTTCTGAAAAATCATGTTTTCTAACCTGATTTCCACGATATATCAAGAACTAATTTATGGATTGACTTTATTTTATTTTAAAGAAGTTAAAATTTATTGGACCCTAGACCTAAATTCAGAAAATATTGACCGGTTTTTTTTATTTTTTTCGCACTCAGCAAATACCGAAAATTGTGAAAAAACGTTACTTAAAATGAACATGTCCGCCATGTTTGCAATTTTCAACTATTTGTTGATATTATAGGTATAAGCTCCAATCATTATAATATGATTAATAAAATTTTTTGCTTTTTTTATTTCTGTTGACATTAACGTGTTGCACGATGGAGACCGTTTGGGTACTTTTTTCAAAGTAATTTTTGACGGCGGATTGACACTTCACATTATACTTTTTTTCGCCAAAACAAATATTTTCGTACACTTTAAGAATTAATTAAATAACGGACAAAAAACTCAAGATGTTCATTTACTTCCTTCTATAAAAAAAATCAGACTTATCGGACTTTTAGAAAAGAACCAGCCCTTAAAAAAAGTAAAAGCCTACTACAAATAAATTAAAAAAAAAATTGCTTTGAATACGTTTTTCAATTTGTATCAATTTTAAATGTTTTTCCCTTATTTAAATTAAAAAATATTTTTTAACTTTAATTTAATTTCTAATTTTTTTTTAAAGTTCATATATTTTAAACAAAAAATATTTTTTTGATTTTTTTTTCTTTATTAAAATCATTTAAATTTTTTAACTTTATTTACATTTTTTTATATAAAAGACAAATGTTTCTTTTATATTACTAATTATGAAATAATTATTTTTATTTTTTATTAATTATTATTAATTAATAAAAATTAATAATTAAAAATTAAAAAGAGTTAAAAACGTTTTGAATTTCGTTTTTGCAAATTTTTAATTTAATTTTTTTAATTTTTCTTATTTTAAATATATTCCGAAATTTAACTAATTTTTTTAAAATTTTAAGAAGTTTGTCTATTCAAGCAAAAAAAATATTTTTTATCCGTTGTTTATTTTTATTAAATTATTTATTTAATAAAAATTTTTTATTTAAGTTTTTATTTTTAATTATTTAAAGTTTTTTTACTTTTGAATTTCGTTTTTGCAAATTTGTTATTTTAGATTTTGTTTTTATTTTCTTATTTAAAATTTCTTAAAAATTTTTTTTATTTTTAATTATGAAATTGTATATTAAGTTTATCTATTCAAACAAAATATATTTTATTTTACTTTGAATTTCTTTTTAGAAAATTTTTATTTATTTTTCATTCAAATTTTGTTTTTATTTTTATTTATCTTATTTTTATATATCCTTTATTTGTTTTTTATTTTTCTTATATGAAATTTTTTTAAATATTTTTATATATAATTAAAGTTATTTAATTTTTTACTTTTGAATTTGTTTTTTGAAAAATTTTATTAATTTTTCATGCAAATTTTGTTTTTATTTGTATTTTTCTTGTTTTAATGTATCGTTTAATTTTTTTTTTTTTTTTGTATAAAATTTTTTAATTATTTTTATACAGGCTGTCCCGCAATTGAGTGCAACTATTTATGGAGCTGAAAGGTTATGTCAAGCTGAGCAAAAAATCGTATGGGAGGGAGGTATATTTTCACATTCTTAAGAGCTACAGGGTTAATTAATATTTCACGGCCTTGGTTTACGTTATTGTTTCTAGCAGAAAAAAACTAACATAAAACTTATTTTGATAGCTCGTTTTCAAGGCAATGAAATCACCTTTCCAACGGTATATCAACAAACCCCACCAACTTAACCATTACCGAGCTGTGATCGTGTGAAGAAGAAATCAATCGGTTGAAATTACTTAACCATTGACATAACCATTCAGCTCCGTAAATAGTTGCCCACAATTGCGGGACACCCTGTATAATATATTTTTAATATTTCACTTCTACTCGAACAAAAAAGATTTGTTTTTTTTTTACTTTCTTCATCAAAATTATTTAAATATTTTTAAACTTTATTTAAAATTCTTTTACTTATTATTTTAAGTATTAATTATAAATATTTTTTGAGTTTAAGTTTTGCCAAAATATAATTTTGTTTTTTTTTTCAAAAACGCTTAAGACAAGGTCAACTTGAAAAATCTTTAAAATTAAAACTCCAAATGTTCAAAAACTCAAACATACCATTCGACAGTGCTATCCAAAAGTATGCGCTAAAAACAGCTAAAAATAAAAGTATTGAAGTAGTGGAATAACTGTCAATCGGCTTCAACTGTGTATCGACATCAGGGCCAAGACAGACAGAGTGTCGCGCGACTCTCTTTATGGTGTGAGCTTGTATTTTGCGATATTCTGCTTTTGTTTAATTACATTTGTAGTTTTTTTTATTCTTTTTAATTTTTGCTGTTGTTCTTTAGTTTTGTCTGTAACTGCTTGTCATCTTTGACAGTTTATTGCTTTCTTTATATTGTTTAAGTTTATTATATTTAATGTGCTTTGTTGTTATTGTTGCGGTTCAAGTGCAGTTATTTGTAACGGCGCTTTTTTAAAGGTATTCTTTTAATTTTTTTTTTTTTTATTTTTGTTCATTTATTTGTAGTCAAATGCGTTTAAATGCTTTACGTTGAAGAAATTAAATATTTTTAGTATTCATTGACAGTAAAGCATTTTGGCCAACATCCGGCGAAGTGAATGTAAAATTGCGGAAAGCTTAAATTGGGTCAGCTGTAAAGTCTATTTTGGGAGTTTATTTATAATACATATTTTGGGTTTTAGGTTAAGCTATATTTCAGCAGCGTTTCTTGAACATGTAAGAGCTCAACAGTATTGCTGCGTTTATTAAACCCTGCCAATTTTAGCACACGTCAGCACAACTCTTGGGCGTAGGCGAAGCTAATAGATACGCGCCAAAAAAAAAGTGTCTAAATTTAAGTTTATTTTTGAATGCCAAACAATGTTGGCCTTACGCAGCTTTTCCCACTTCTATACAGTTTCTACACGTTGTCTCCCTTTATATTTTGTCTATTTTTAATTTTTGCTTTTTTTCCAATTTTTAACGACTTTCGGTTATTAGTGTATCTGCTAGATACATTTTACTAATATTTTCTCAAACAACAAATTAGCACCCTCATAAGTTACAATATTATGTTATTTTTATTTTTTTTTTTTTTGTTTTATATTTAAATTTTTAGCACTTTTTTATTGTTTTTGTAGACAAACAAGAAAACTATTCAAAGCCAAAGTTTTGCATCTGAGTGCGATCAAACGGTCGTTCGCATCGTTCGCTAACTGCAATAAATATTATTTTAGAAAATTTTTATTTTTTTTCGGTTTTATTTTATCCATGCGATATGCTTCAACACACGCGCTGCGATCTCACAAGCAACAACTAAAACCATCTACAAACTTACAACTACACAAATGAGCACGGCAGCTAAAATCGAACTAAAACTTTCAGTTTGTTGTGATGCGTTATTTACCGTATTTCATTTCGGCTCGTTCTATGAGTGAACATGGTGTAAGAAACGTTTTGGTATTGAAACTTATGTAAAAATTGGAACTTTTTGAGCTTTTCTCTTGGCAGCAGAGATGCCAACTTATCACATTTTTTTTCTTTCTTAAACTTTTCAGTGTGTCAACTGTTTTAACCCTTCGTATGTCACTTGCTTGAATTCAAATGAGTTTTGTTTTTTTTTTAAGAAAAACAAAAATAAAAAACACGTTTCTTCATGGTTTTGCAAAATTTTTTATTTTAACATAGTTTTTTTAAAAAAAAGAGTATGATGCATTTCTGCATCAAATGTGTTGAAAAGATAAAATAATTTTAATTTATATGAAAATTTTTAAAGCAATTATTTCTTTTGTTGAAGCATAAAGCTACACCACATTTATCGCACTGTGTTTGTGAAAAGCCTGTGCAATTTGGGAACTTACAACGAAGTCGATTTTCAGACCAGATAGGCCAATGCCCCAACTGATCCTGACGAACCATTTGACTTGATATTTGTTGGGACGGTCCTCTTTTAGACTTGGCTTGCAATTCTTTTTGTAGAGTAGACTTTCTTTTTAGTGTTTTTGCTTTTGTGTCCATTTTAGTCAGTACTTCTGCTATCTGAAGTCGAAAATCAGTTGAGTTGAGAAGTTTGCTGGTGGAATCTTTAGCCTTGTGCACACATTTGTATAAAAGCCATGCATTGCTGACTGTTAGGTCAAGAAGGTGGTAAAAAACTCTCACTTGCCACCTTGTGCTTCTAATTGAAATTTTATATCTTCCGATTATACTATCGATCAGATCAACGCCACCCTTGTAACTATTGTATTCTGATATGGCAAACGGACGTTCAATTTCAATATATTCTTTTATGCTTTTGTCATATCGACGTACAGTATCCTTGGGAAGAACTCCTGCGTAATTTGATGCCAATGATACAACTTTATTGTCCACCCATAATCAGCCCCACCATAATCAGTAACATACTCAATACAAGTACCGCGTGCATATTTTTTGAAGATTGCACTTTCTGGCAGTTTGGAGTTTGGAATTCTGTTTTTCCTAATTGTGCCCAAAGCTAAAATTCCATAATTTGATAAATATTTTAAAAGAGGTAGTGAATTAAAGTAATTATCAAAAAACAGGCGGTAATTTTGATGCTTTGGCACTCCTCTGGCCAATCTCATTACACAATTAGATGCCGCACCAAGATCTGGCTCATGTAGCATGACGATGTTCTCCTTGCCTGTCTCAAACTCAAATTTGTAGCAAAAGCCCGAACTACCGCTTAGTACATACATTTTATATCCCCATTTATGAGGCTTGTTAGGCAAATACCTTTTCATGTGATTTCGGGCTTTGGTAGAGCAAATCTGTTCATCAACAGCCAGGAACTGCTCCATTGGAACTTTCGCGAAATTATTGTTTAGTTCTTTAACAATCGGTCTTATTTTGAAAAGCCGATCATGGTTAGGATCGGAAGGTGGCAAATTGTTCTCATTGTTGTTAAAGTGTATATTTCGTCTGATTTCTTCGAACCTCTTTTGTGACATAACGTCTTGAACTGCAGCCATCCCTATATTTTTTGACCAGTACTTCGCCACCCTGGGTATGCGTGCCATCGACATAAAAAAAATAGTTCCAATGAATTGCCGGATTTCCAAACTACTGAAACTAAGATGTGTGCTGGGGTCTTTACAATGGGCGTAAAGATTTGTTTCATTTCCTATTGTCTCAAATAATGATTTTGGGAATAAGTAGAAAAAAAATTGTATTGGTAATGAAAGTTCCATTATTTCAGCAGGCAAAACTGTGCTCGCGAGGAATTTCAGCTGTTGTTCATTGAAAATCAAATTCTGTTTTCTCCACAGGAGTTTGCTTTTCAACTTGTTTATAGTTGAACCTTCAACAGCCTTCTCACTCGCACCTACTTCGTCTTGATCTTCCAGACCTTCATCATCTTCATCACTTACATGTTCTTGATCTGAATGATATTCGCTGTCGTCATCCGTTGAGAAGTCTAATTCGTCTTCGCTGTCCAGAGTTTTGAAAATTTCAGCAATTTGCGATGAAGACATTCGTTTTGCAGACATTATAGCTAGAAATAAATATAGTTGAACAACCACAATATTATAGTGGAAAGTGAGGTGACTCGGGAATTTTTCAACTCAAAGAAGTATTTTGATGCATATCTGCAACAAAGCTTAATTATCGATTTGCGTCTTCTAATTGCCAACAATCACAATTTTTAAATATCACTTACACAAATATTATATTTACCTTTCAAATTATGTAAAATGTTAAATATTTCACTTCTTTTATATTATATATTTTTAAAAGCAACTTCACAAAAAAGCAGAAATTCATAAAGCAAAAAAGTAACGGAACAGTAAGCGCTTGCTACGTTTTGAGAAGTGGTTGGTGATGCCACCCCGAACAAATTTAAAGACCACACAATGCAGAGTTACACAAATCGCAGTTGGGTAAATTTTTGATCATACATTGGGAAATAATTGAGTTGGAACGGTATGATGCAGATATGCATCATCGCCTAACGAAGGGTTAAGTTCGCAACTCTTCATTTCTTAATAATATTATATTTTATTCACCAGACCTTCATTGAGCTATAAAAACATGGAGTCGTATTTTCGAAAAGTTTCCCACAAACATTTAAGTTGTAGCTAATTTTGGACACTAATTGGTGAAGCGATCTATTGTTTATACAAAATGAAATGATGGAACTATTTAAATATTTTGAAAAATCAAAAGATCAAAAATGGCATATTCTTTCCAACAATAATCTGAGATCATATTAACACCAATAATCTTGGATATCTTACACTTATATCTCAATGATTTCTTTCAGCTTATTTTTCGCTGTAATTCCCGCTGTATTCCCGCTGTATTCTCAGGAAATAATTCATGATGGAAGTGTAAGAAGTGAAATTTAAAACTCTACAAGTAACCGAACATTTTTCAAATTATTCAATAAAATTTTAAATATATCCTGGTAATACCCACTGCTCTCATTTCCATAGTTTTTCCATCATTTTTTGAAACGTAGCCATGCTACTTTTTCAATCTCATTAATTTTTGTGATAAACGTTTCGCCCCGAAACAGAGTGTGAATTTGTGGATCGTCGAATATTAACACTTTTTTTATTATAGCGAAAACACTTTCAATCTGCCTATGAGACCGAATTTTATGTGAAATGGTCGAAGGAAAATATGTAAAGAATCAATGAAACAAACTGGAAAAAAGTTGAATGAAGTGGTAGGGCGGATACTAAGGAAATCTTTAAAATGGTACGAATATATAAAAAAATCCGCTTTATTGCCAGTTAAATAAAATTATTAACCTCTTTTGAAACAGAAAAGAAATGTTCTTATTTTAGTTTTTTATCTTGAGACTGTTCTAAGAGAGCTTCCAAGTAATCATCCAAACACTTCCAGGTAATCGACAAATAATGTTGACGGTCCAAGGCAGAAAACAGCTTTTGAACAGAAAAAAAAAAGGCTGTTGGCAACTACCAAACAGAAAACTAAGTATAGCTTACCATGAACAAGACAATGAATAACAGAAAAAAATGGGTGGCGAAACTTACAAAATTTGACGACAAGTGTCCGTTATGTGACATCCCAGCATACCATAGTTGACGACTTTGTCGAAATTCCACCTAATTCGTAACTATTTCGAGCTGTCTTTAAGAAATCGTTAATATTTCGTTAAGAAAACGAGTGAAATTTCCTTTCTTTCGAACTGTCTGAACGAAATCGTCCTTTTCGTAAAATTTTCGTTACAACATTTCGTCATGAAGTCGTGTCAACCTCTTCATACGATATTCTTTACGATTTCGTAACAAAATCGGAAAGATTGCGAAATGTTTGTTACAATTTCGTTAAGAATATTTCGAAACCTTTCCGATTTCGAAATCCGAGTTCGTTGCAAAATCGTAACAAAAATCATATGAAGGGGTTGGCACGACTTCGTAACAAAATGTCATAACGAGTCTTAACGAAGATGTTACGAAAAAGTTACGATTTGGTTCAGAGATTTCGAAAGAAAGGAAATTTCACTCTGTCCGCATTTCAATGTGTCGTACAAACAGTCGCATAACGAAATTCTATATAAATTCCTATAAAAAATGAAACTGTTCCGATATTTGCGTAACGAAATTGTAACGATTTCTTTAAGACAACTCGAAATAGTTGCAAATTAGTCGGAATTTTGACAAAGTCGGCAACTATGGTTTGCTGGGATGCGACATATTCGTATTCTCCAGACAATACGTATCTTTTGTGGGAAATATTGTGAACGGAAATGCTTTGTTTTCTTGCTATAAGGTGTTAGAGCGTTAACTTTCACAGGCTTATATCCGATAAGTTACGCAAGATATCGAAAAATCTTTTGATCGAAAATAAATTTTTCACTGTTTCCTAATTTTCAAGGTATTTAGATGCCACAAGAACTCAGCCTGTATAGTAAAGTTTATTAAACATTTTATGAAAACTATTTTACAACAATTTGATTTCAGAGACGTAACGTTCAATTTAATATAGTTTTTTCTCATTTCAAGTTTCTATATAAGTAATAAAATTGCATTTTATTAAAAAACTCTATAGTTTTAAAGACATATGAATATTTTTTACCTTAAAGAACTATTGTCGAGTTACCTACAAAAAAAAAAAAATGTATAGAGGTGAGGCTTGCAGGGATCATATCAGGGATCAGCTAGAAATCATTTGAATTCTCAACAAATTAAAAATTGTACAGCAAATTTTCACAAGTATCCAAAATCGACACTTTGAAATTTTTGCTTGCAGGTTGCCACCCCTTGAAAAAGTGCTTTAAATGTAAAAAAACTCAAATAAAAACCCTCTGATTTAGAAAATTTATTGAATTTTAAATGAATTTTGCAGTGCTCTTTCTTGATTTATTGGTAACTTGGATTGCTAAATTCACGTAATACAAAAAAAAAAAAAGCAATTGAAAAAAGAGGTAGCAACGCGTAAGCAAACATAGAATTAACATAATATTAAATTGACAATTCATGATATCTTTGCAGTTCCGTTTGGATTATGAAAATTTTATGAAAAAGCAATAAAAGCAATCTCAGGAGGCGAAATCTCCAACATAGACAAAATTTCCAAGTTACAAAATAAATAATGTCAAAATATCCAATTAGAAAATGGCCATAGACAAAATATCCAAAATCATAATATCCAAGCCAAAATCACCAATTTATGTTTTTTTTTACTTATTACTTTACTTTTTTTACTTTGCATATTTATTTGTAATTTTTAATGCAATCAAAATCGCTTTGCAATTTTTTTTTCATAATAATTTTATTGCTTTTATATTGATATTTCAACGTTATAAACGAACACAAAATTGTATGGATCAAACACACGATGAATAAAGCAGACTAAGCAGAATTTATGAGTTGAAAAAATTAACTAAATCTTCAAAAATTCGCTCAAATTCACAAATGGTGCAATTTACATTTCTGAAGATTTTTGGAGATTTTGTCCTCGGACATTTAGGGTTTGACGATTAAGTTTTTGAATTTGAATATTTTGTGCTCTGGGGCCCTACTCTGTATTGCGATGCACCAATCAATACGATACGAAAAAAATAATCGATGCGTACGCAAGTCCGTACAATCAAATCAATTTTGCGAATTTTTTTGTCGCATCGCAATATATTTTGACTCGGAGATTTTGGTTTGGATATATTGTCGTGGATATTTTGTACCCCACCCTTAATATTTACCTTGGATTGTCGATAAAAATGTTAAATTTATGAGAACAGGGCAAAATACTCAATTTTATTTTTAAAATTTTTAAAAGCAAATTGTTAAACAGACACTGTGCTATTGTGTCTGTTTACTTCAAAAGTAGATTAAGGGGGTCTTCTCATTGAGCAACTTTTTTTTTCAACTTTTTTTTTTGCATTTATTTATAGCTTGGGTAGTTGTGAATATGCCCCTAAAAGGATTTTTATAAATTCGAAATACTTTAGAAGATACAGCCTTTTTTGTGAAGCAAGGTCTGATGGACAAGAAGGTGATGGAGGTAATAAAACCAGCTTACGAAGCGCTGTCGGCAGATAATTTGCTTGAAAGATGCCTTGGATCTGAAACTCAGAATTCCAATGAGTCCTACAATTCTGTTCTTTGGTCACTTTCGCCCAAACACATCAACTCAGGCGCACGCACCATCGAAGTGGCCAATTTCATTGCAACGTGCCTCTTCAACGACGGTTTTATACCCATACTTAAAATTATGGGTTTGATGGGTATTGCGATTGGCAAAAACGCATACGAATACGCACTATCTCGCAATGAAGACAGATTGGACCGATCAAAGACTCGAGCTGCGGCATCATCAAAAGCTGGCAGAACGGCTCGCAGAGCAGAGAGGGCAGCAGAAAGCAGTTTCTACGAAAAAGAGGAAGGTGGCCTGTATGGAGCTGGCATCGCCGACTAATATTTGTAAGTAAAAATTGTCAGCTCTTTAAAACTGCATTTAAACATTTTTGATTTTTTTTTTTTTCCCCAAAAAAATTACTTCAAAATTTAAACGCGTTTATCTCGAACCCACGTTTTTTGAACTGGCGGCCATGATATCTCCAGTTCAACTGAACCGATTTTCATGAAACAAAGTGGAATCAACGCAGAATTGTCACCATTCTCGGGTGAACCTCGACCATAATTTTAAAAAATTTTTTACTATTTTTTTTTTACACTAAACTACAAAAAAAAAACCCGAAATTGAAATTTTTTTTTTGAATGGCCGCCATTTTGTCAAAAAAAATCACAAAATTAAGGTTCACCCGAGAATTACATCTATACTGATTATAACCCCGTTTTTTTTTTTCATTTCAGACGCTCCGGAGATCCGGAATCGTGGCCGCCGTGACAACACCTTTTTTTTTCACCACCAACTTTGAAGTCTCATTTCTTTTTGAACAGCCCACGTATCGAGACAAAAAAATTTTTTTTATTTACTTTGAACCTTTTGTAATACAATAAATAAAAAAAGTTTTCAATTATTCTTTGCGTTTTCAAATAAGAATTTTTTTAAAAACGGTCCAAAAAACGGGTTTTGAATGAGAAGACCGCCTTAAAAGTGGCAAGGGAATTTAGGTTACGGCGCTGCAAGAATGTCAAAATAAAGCAGTGGTGGCAACCTGCAAGCCTCTCCTCTAAATATTGTACAAAAAACCGTATATGTAGGGTATATATGTATATATATATAAAATTCAACTTAGCTTTAGTTTATTTTAGTTTAGTTCACTTCTTTTTAAATTAAAATTTTTAAATGGATTAAAATTTAATCCAAATTTTGTGAAAATTGCCGCATGAAACGTGATAAAAAAAAAGACATGCTTCGAATCTTTTGTGGGTTTGAGCACAAGAGCACTAAAGTTACACATTTCTTGCCATTATAACTACTGTCCGACCCAAACTAAAACTTTGGCCGTAAACGAAATTCAGTCCTTATAGTAATATTCGGCTGAAACCGAAACTGAGTATTTATGGTATATGCATCAAGTTAAGTTTATCTTATTAACTGTAAGAAAACAATGTTTCATACGTTTCAGAATAAAAAATTTAATATCGAATGATTATTAATTAATTTTTTTAAATTGTCAAACGAAATATGAGATTTTGCATGAGATTTTGAAGTATCGTTTCGACTAAAAGAGCCGAAACTAACTAATTAATATTAACATCATATAAAATTGTATATACTTAAATGTATGAAATATTATATATTAGACCGAAATGGGTTAATAACAAAAAAAAAAAAATGTCATTTTCATATCAATACTCAGTTTCGGTTTTAGTTTCGACCGAATAATATGAAAAGGGCCAAATTTTGGCTTCAGTTTCAGCCGAATACTACTTCTAACGAAGCAAATTTTTGAAAAACTTGCATTATAATATATTTTGCCTAAACCTTTCTTTAACTACTTCAAAATTAGATAAAAAAATTGCAAAGTTTCACTTCTATTTGAGCTAGAATTTACGTTTGGCTCACTCGATTATTTCTTTCTGTTATATAAAAATGATATATGTAAATAAAGCTTGAAATGCAGTAAAATATTAAAATATTTAATGAAAAACAAAAACTCATTACATATCTTACAACATTAGTTTGTCTCGCAGAATTTTTGGCACGCGATACAAAAACTCAATCATATGCAAAACAAAAAAAAAAAAAAAAAAAAAAAAATTTAAATTTAGCTTGGTTATAAATTTTCCTAGAGTAGTCGTATCCAATACAAAAAATTATAACAATTATAAAAAGTTTCACTTTTGCACGTTAGAAATTTCCATAATTTGGAAATATTGTCGGTCGGTTTATGTATATGAAAAATTATAAGCTATACATATGATTATGCATAAATAAATTGTTTTATCTGGTCTTGTTGTTGTTGTAGTTGTTTTCGACACAATGCATTTGGGGCTCATCATTATCAATAGCAGCAACAGCGGGAGCAGCAGCAGCAGCAGCAGTAAGAACAACAACGTTAACAAACACAAGCAGCAGCAGCAGCATTGTTTGGCTTTGTACCCGTTGTTCTTGCATGCGTGACGGTGCAACAACAACAACAACAGCAACAATAGCGCACAATAAAAACAGCTACAACAGCAAAACGTATCCAAGCAAACGTCTTCTGCAAGCGCAGATACTTTTTTTTTTTTTGATATACGAAGCGCCTGCATCTTATGGATGCATGGCTTTTATTATTTATTTATTTAGTGTAGTTTGTGCGCGTAAAAAACCATTGAAAGAGAAACTAAGAGAGCGAGAGAGAAACAAAAAACCGGTAATATAAGCGTCTTAATAACAACAAGTGCATAAAGAAGGCAAATGCGGAGCATCAGATACAATTAGAAGCGTAAAGATATATAATTAGTTTCAATTACCAGATATTCCAGCCGGCTAATGTGCCAACGGCAGGAACGTTTGGCTGGAATGAAATAAAAATGAAAGAGCGCGGAGCGCTAAGAGCTTTAAGCTTGGATTGTGCGCAGTGAAGCGTGTTTCATTTCAGTGTTTGTTTTGTTTACATTAGGCAACACAGCTGATTCGAGGCGCTTATAAGAAAGCTTTTGGAATAGAATCAGTCTGTGCGTATCTGTGTTTGTATTTGTTTGTAATTTTTTGAAAAAAAAACATTAACCCATTAATGACGAATGTTACATATATGTATATAGAGGCGTTCGTCCTCTTAATTTAAGGTATAATATACGTGTATAGTATAGTATACGTAATAAAAGCAGTTTTTTTAAAAAATTTTTTTTTTATATACAAGGCGTTATTTTTATAATTTTTACAGCTATTATACATGAAAAGTACTTCATAAAAATAATTTTTTTTTTATAATTTTCAGGCTTTCATATAGAGGGCGCTTTTAAAATTATGACGAAAGTTTGAGTAAAAAGTTAAAAAAGGAGCGAGATTTTACGCGTTTTTTTTTTGTCTATTGAAAAAAAAACAAAACACGATAAGTACTTTAATTTAGGAGGGACGCTTAAAGGGCAAAATTACAAACAAAATGCAATAAGATTCATTGAAATTGAACTAATAGATTTCGAGTTATCTATCGAAGCGTTTTAAAAAAACTAGTTTCGAGGAAATCGCGTTCAAAGCTTTTGTTTTTCGAAATTTTGCATATATTTTAAAAATTATCGGTTGATAAACTTACTATTATTTAATCTGCAATGCCAGGTATCAATTTAAAAGTATGTATGTATAATCTAGAAACTATAAAAAACACATTAAGCAAACAAAAAACATTTTTAGAATTTAAACGTTTATTATACCTTAAAAAAAAACATATAATTGAATCCACTTCGTCGGTCTCACTAATGTGTTAAAAATTTATTTTTGTTTATTTGTGTAATGTTTATTTTAGTTAAAAAACCAGAGTTAAATAATACTTATTGCTTTGGTTTACGCCAAAGACATTTTTGAAAAAGTATCTATGGCCGTAAATTGTATATGTGTTGATATTTTATATTTGATTTTTGTGTTGATTTTTTATGAAAAATATATTACTTCATAATTTTGAAATATCCATAAATAATTTACAAAATGTATCTAAAGCTGCAATTTGTATCTGTATTCATTTTTTAACAGTTTCAATGCTAAACAAGCAAAAAATTAAATATTTATATAAATATTAAAAAAAAATTTTAAGAAATTTAAAAAACTATCTCAAGGTGCAGTTGGTATCTTTTTAAAAGTAATTGAAAGTAAAAAAGTTAAAAGTTATGCGACCAATTTTGTTAAGCCTAATTTTATTATAAAAGATGAATATTTTATAAAGATGAACGGGCTTTCAATAATAGCACATTATAATGTCTTTTGCATACATATATTTTTTAAAAATTTCCAATATTTTGTTATAGCAAATTTGTAAAAAAATCAGTTTTCTACTCGTATATTTATGCAAAATATTGTACACTCATAAAAAAAATCAAGTAATCCGTACTTAAATCAATACAGAATGGTGTCAAAAGTCATGATTTTAGAACGGAATCGTCAAGCTCTGAATTCTTAATCTTAGCCCAGTTTATGCCCAATTGAGCTTGATTTTGATCAACAATGAGTTTCCAAATCACCAAAGTCCAAATCGAAGAATTTGGTGCTTAATTTCACCTCGAATCCGTATTTGATGCGAGCCCAAAATAAGATTGATTTAAGAATGGTAGAAGTTCCCCTAAATTGAATTGATCCCTAAATGCGTTAAATCGAAGAATTTGGTGCTTAATTTCAGCTCGAATCCGTACTTGATGCGAGCTCAAAAAAAAAGATTGATTTAAGAATGGTTGAATTTATCTATAAATTTGTACTTGATGCTAACGCAATTTAATATTTTTAAAAAACTATCATTTAAATTTTTTGAAAGATTTACAATATATACACAATATAAATACATTAAGACGCCTCACGCTCCATAGAAAACAAAAATTTGATCCGGTCGGTTCCTCAAAATAGCCCTTAGCTTAGGCTATGATGATTCCCCAAAATTTTTCGACTCTAGCGATACCCATCCGTGAACTGGAATGGTTTGTAACAACCTCTAAAAAACGAGTTTTTTTTTAAATATTGCTTGGTTTGGCAGTTTAAAAAAAAAACACAATCGGTCAGAAATAATAGTAATGAAAAATCTATCTAAATCAGTGATGCACACGGAAGCTTTTTGGAGCCACTCGGCTTTGACGTACAAGTCGTGTGTGCGAAGCTACTGAAGTTCTGCGACGCTAGTAGAGAATCAGTTTCTGTTTGTACTTGAATGTTTTGCTTGTGCATACATAAAAAAAAAAAACGAAATGGCCATTTCAGCCCTTGAAAGGACTTTGACCGAGCTTCTTATGATTAATTGTGTTGTGTCTGATGTGAAATGTTTGCACACAAATGATCGAGAACTGGACCTACATGCTTTACGCCGACTCCGAACGGCTTATGTTCTCAAGAAGCTTTTCATGGCAGTTTATACTCTCTGAGGTTTGCCATTGACTGCAGAGAGGTGACGGCCGAACAGAAAAATTAATTCAATTGAAAAAACTTTCTGTGTTTTTATTATATCAGGATAGGTATATTATTTGAGGATGATTCGAACCTGGGTTCTCTGGCGTAAGAGTCACACACTCTACCCACTACGCCACGGCCGCCATACATACTAAGACAAAAAATGCTGCGCTAGCATTGGAAGCTCTGCCAAAGCTGTGCATCACTGGTCTAGATTTAAAAAATCTAAAAATCTAGATCTGCATCAAAAAATCTTGAATTTTTAGCGTCGGACCAAAGACAATACGGATTTTGGTATATTATTTAACTTTTTTTATATGAAGGGCTTATTGTAAAAACACGATAAGCCACACGATTTCAGAAAGTGATTTTATCAGTTCATTCAATTACTTGACACCATCGGAACGTCCTCTCAAAATATTATATCTATATTCCGTTTAATTTCCGCCTTAGCCGCAAGTGTCACTTTTTTTATTGTGATTTTATTCAGAATTATTTGTCCCAAAAACTCGATAAGCCACAGCAATTACAAAGACAGTATTACAAAACGATGGATTCTGATGAAGATAGCAGTGGAAGTGATTATTTTGTTGAAGATAGTGATGACAGCGTGAAAGACAAAGAGTTTTTGGCAACAGATGATGAAGTAATTTCAGAAACCAGCGAGGTATGATTTATTTAAACTGGTGTGGCTTATCATGTTACAGCAAAAAAAAAATCGACTATTTAAATTTGTGTGGCTTGTAATGTTTTTGTTATTCAGGAAAATTGTGTGGCGCCAATTGAAGACGAATCGCGTGAGAATAATACCGCATTTCGCTGGAGAGCTCGAAATGAACATCATTATGACCGGAATAAGTGGAAAAGTAAGCGCAACTCTGGTCATGAGTATTTTTGTCAGAAAACTAGGAAAACTGTTGAAGGACGCAAACTAGGTCCACCTTGCAGCTGCGAACAAAATTGTAGACAGAAACTTAATAACACCGAAGAACGCATATGTAACCAGTTTTGGAAACTAGGATCTTATGATCTGCAAAATAGCTACCTCTTTGGTTGCATTCATTTAGGAAAGAAGAAGAGGGTGTATAAAAAGATAACTTAAAGGCAACAGTCTAAAAGGAAATTTACAGCTTGTTATTTCGTTGAAATTGATGGTGCCCATGTTAAAATTTGCAAAAGAGAGTTCATGAGCTTACATGGTCTTCAGAATTCAAGAGGAAGACTTGACAATATTATCAAAATTAAAAAAGACGGTGCTGCTGTTTCTAAAACTGATGGTAGAGGTAAGCATGGAAGTAGGCCTAATAGACTGAGTCGTGAACAAACCGATTCTATAAGAAATCATATAAATATGATACCAAAATACCAGAGTCATTACAGCCGAGCTAATAACATCCACAAAACTTATTTAAATCACGATATGACCATTGCCAGTTTGTATAGAGAAAGCTATGTTCCTTGGTATGAAGAAATTGGAATTAATCCTGCAAGAGAAAACGCTTATCGAAAAATATTTTGCACAGAGTATAATATAGGTTTTAAATTCCCCAAATCTGACACGTGCAAGATGTGTGATGAGACGAACATCAAGATTCAAACTGCAATACAAAATAATG
Source organism: Coremacera marginata (assembly GCA_914767935.1). Lineage (NCBI taxonomy): Eukaryota > Metazoa > Arthropoda > Insecta > Diptera > Sciomyzidae > Coremacera > Coremacera marginata. The sequence goes on from OU612046.1 coordinate 162,019,545, forward strand.
ATAACAAAGAAGCCGAACGACTGACAATTATTGTAAATGAACATAAAGACAGCGCTGCAGCAATGCAAGATTTGCTTAAATCAGAGACCGACGATTCAATTCAGCAAATGCATACAAAATTGGTTATATCTTTCGACTTGCAGCAAGTTTTGCCAATTCCAAAACTAACAAGTGGACCTGCATTTTACTGCAGCAAAGTTGGCTTATATAATCTTGGAATGCACAATTGCACGACTGGACGGGGACACATGTTTGTTTGGACGGAAAATGTGGCTAAACGTGGTTCTGATGAAGTTGCTTCCGTGCTACTTAAATATCTAAACACCAACACCGACGGTGATGATCTTGTAGTTTTTACGGATAATTTCCCAGGGCAGAACAAAAATTGGCTAATGATGTCTTTATGGATGCAATTAGTCAAAGAAGGAAGGGCACACCCATTTGCCTTCTGATAGAGATTTCGCTTTAATAGAGAAGAGACATAAGAAATATTCCCCGCAAATCTACTCCCCAGAAGGTTGGCACAATGTTATTAAACAAGCAAATAAAAAGACTCCATTTGTCGTCACAGTTATGGAACAAGCTGATTTTTTAAATTTCGGTCCTATTGTGGACGGTATTAACAAAAATTCAATTACTACCGATAGTAGCAAAACGGATTTCTCTGGTGTTTACACATTTCACTTTAGAGCAGAAAATACGAGATCAATTTTTGTAAAGCATTTAATACAAGGAGATTATAAGGAAGTAAGTATTTTAAAAAAGGGAAGACCTGCAAATTTACAACTTTAAATGGATTGAAAAAAAAAGTATACAGAACTCTTAAAACTAGCTGCAAAGAAAGTACACGGCGTAAAATCCTTGCTGCCATATATTCCACCAATTTATCATTCCTTCTACAACGCTTTGGAGCCATCTTCGGCTGAAACTGAATCAGAACTTATAGAAATTATTTGATGTAATAAATAGAAAAAATAATAAATTTTAAACTGCAAAAACACGATATGCCACTTTATTTCAACCAAAATAACAAAAGTTTTGATATTCAAAATAAAAAAAAAAATATGAATAAATTTCATGCAATAACTGGATAAGCCACAACTTTTTGGGATTTTAGCGATTTCCGAAGATTTCTTGGTGTACAGCGACGGGTATGTAATAGTAGTCTTCCTTAAGGGGGTCTTCTCATTGAGCAACTTTTCTTTTTGCATTTATTTATAGCTTGGGTAGTTGTGAATATGCCCCTAAAAGGATTTTTAGAAATTCGAAATACTTTAGAAGATACAGCCTTTTTTGTGAAGCAAGGTCTGATGGACAAGAAGTTGATGGAGGTAATAAAACCAGCTTACGAAGCGCTGTCGGCAGATAATTTGCTTGAAAGATGCGTTGGATCTGAAACTCAGAATTCCAATGAGTCCTACAATTCTGTTCTTTGGTCACTTTCGCCCAAACACATCAACTCAGGCGCACGCACCATCGAAGTGGCCAATTTCAATGCAACGTGCCTCTTCAACGACGGTTTTATACCCATACTTAAAATTATGGGTTTGATGGGTATTGCGATTGGCAAAAACGCATACGAATACGCACTATCTCGCAATGAAGACAGATTGAACCGATCAGAGACTCGAGCTGCGGCATCATCAAAAGCTGGCAGAACGGCTCGCAGAGCAGAGAGGGCAGCAGAAAGCAGTTTCTACGAAAAAGAAGAAGGTGGCCTGTATGGAGCTGGCATCGCCGACTAATATTTGTAAGTAAAAATTGTCAGCTCTTTAAAACTGCATTTAAACATTTTTGATTTTTTTTTTTTTTCCCCAAAAAAATTACTTCAAACTTTAAACGCGTTTATCTCGAACCCACGTTTTTCGAACTGGCGGCCATGATATCTCCAGTTCAACTGAACCGATTTTCATGAAACAAAATGGAATCGACGCAGAATTGTCACCATTCTCGGGTGAACCTCAACCATAATTTTAAAAAATTTTTTACTATTTTTTTTTTACACTAAACTACAAAAAAAAAACCCGAAATTGAAATTTTTTTTTTGAATGGCCGCCATTTTGTCAAAAAAAATCACAAAATTAAGCTTGAGGTTCACCCGAGAATTACATCTATACTGATTATAACCCCGTTTTTTTTTTCATTTCAGACGCTCCGGAGACCCGGAATCGTGGCCGCCGTGACGACACCTTTTTTTTCACCACCAACTTTGAAGTCTCATTACTTTTTGAACAGCCCACGTATCGAGGCAAAAAAAATTTTTTTTATTTACTTTGAACCTTTTGTAATACAATAAATAAAAAAAGTTTTCAATTATTCTTTCCGTTTTCAAATAAGAATTTTTTTAAAAAGGGTCCAAAAAACGGGTTTTGAATGAGAAGACCGCCTTAAGCACTAAATAAAAGTATATGTATCATGATTTCATCAAATCCCTATTATCTGCATTTATTTTAATCTTCAAAGGCGATTTTCTCAGTATTTTCATTTTGTGGCTTATCGAGTTTTTGCAATAAGCCCTTCATATTATTTGCACTAAAATTCAAATTGAATTTTTTTTTTTTGGCGTATTACTTTTAGTCAAATAAATTGCCACAAATAGTGTTAATTTTTTGTTATTCAATTAAATTTAATTCTTCAACTTACACTATAGTTTATCATCAAAAGACAATTGATTTGACTAAAAGTAACATGGCAAAAAAAACATTTTGAATTTTATCGAAAATAATATAAAAAAGTAGTTAAAAAATTAATGAAAGTCCGCAATATCTTTGGTCCGACTGTTCACCAAAGATATTGCGGATCACATCAGCCAATATATTTATAAGAAAATCTATTTTTAGAGGTTGTTTCAAACCATTCCAGCTCATGGATGGGTATCGCTAGTGTCCAAATATTTTGGGTATCATCATAACATAAACGTAGCATTGTATTGAGGAACTGACCCGAACAACTTTTTTCGTGAGGCGCCTTAATGTACATGAATCCGGGTTGGTCTCGATACAATGTAAAAAGTGTTTGATAAGGAAGTATATTCCTGTTTTCGTTTTTGTACCCTCCACAATGGCACACTGGATGTTTTCGAAAAAATGCCTAGATATTTTGCGCAGAAATCACTTTTCTTTTTCCGAAAGTTGGGGCCATACAAAAGTAATGAAATAATGATAATGAAATTCCTAACCATCGTAGTGAACATAATCAAAACCCTAATCGCAGCCCAATTAGTGATTCCCCGTCAACGACTGCTCTTCGCATATTTTACCACAATTGTGGCGGTATGCGAGGAAAACTTAATAAACTTTTTGTTGACGCGAAATCTTGCCTCTTCCAAGTACTAGTTTTCACCGAAACATGGTTAAACGATACTTTCAGTAACGAAGAGATTCTTGACAGCAATTGGACCGTTTATCGAAATGATCGGGACTTTGGCCACACAGGTCTCTCCCGTGGAGGTGGTGTTATGATTGCAACGCATAACTCTTTAGAAAGCGAGCTTGTTGCAACAACCTCTCACACACTCTTTGAACACCGTATCATCAAAGTTCGCTCAGGGACCAATATTTTTATTTACATTGTTGTCTTTTACATTTCCCCCTGTTCTATCGAAACAACATACAACGATTTATGTGAAACAGTCCAATCGTTAACCGCAACTTTAAATGAGGAAGATAAAGTTATAATTTTCGGAGACTTCAATCGTCCAAATATCTCATTTATCGTCGATGAAAATGACAATTATCTTCTTCCGGTTAACCTTTCAAGCTCGATAGACTTTAATTTACTTAGTACCTTTTATAGCAATGACCTACAACAAGTTAATCCAACCCCAAATCGGAACGGCAACTGGTTGGATTTAGTCTTTGCTAATTCGTATGATGAAATAAAGATTACTGCAACTACTCAGGCTGAACACTTATTTTCTAATACACTCCACCACACTGCTTTAACTGTAGAATTTCCTAGTAACAACATGTCTTTTACCACCTCATTTAATAACACAATTGTGTTCGACTTTCTTAACGCCGATTATGACAGTATAAAAATTGATTTGAATGCCTATAACTGGAACGATCTATTAAATTTGGAAATAGATAGTGCTATTTCACTTTTCTACCAACGCCTTTTCATAAGTATTGAAAAATTTGTGCCTAAGATAAAGAAAAAAAAATAAACTTTCAGAACCATGGCTTGACCAAAGTCTCAGACATATAAGAAACCAAAGAAACAAGCTATACAAATTCATTAAGGAAGGCGTAAATGTAAGCGATGAAATTAAAATGAGATACGAAGAGCTCTACAATGAGTTCTCTATAAAATCAAATGATGCTTATAGAACTTATACCAACCTTATTGGAGAAAAAATTCTTAGAGATCCTAAAAAATTTTTTGATTTCTTTAATGTCAAACGTAAATCAGCTGGATACCCCTCATCTATGTTTAAAGCCAATACAATTTCTTCCAACCTCCAAGAGATCTGTAATCTTTTTGCAAATCACTTTACAGAAGTTTTCTGTGCTCCCACAACCCAGACTCTCTATTCCTCCCCCTCTCCTAATGCGACAGACATTATAAACAATATCAGTCTGACGCTGGATGAAATTGTTAATGCTATCATGGAACTTGATTCAAACAAAGGACCTGGTCCGGACCTCATACCACCAAGTTTGTTCAATGTATAAACAATCTTGACATTCCCTTATTTATACTTTTCAACAAATCCTTATCCTTAGGTGTTTTTCCATCCTACTGGAAAATCTCCCATTTGACACCTATTTATAAAAGTGGCGATAAAAGGTCTGTTGAAAATTACAGAGGCATTGCCATCTTGTCAGCTATACCAAAATTATTTGAAAAGATAATATGTGATAAGCTGACGAGTCTCGTTAATCTCCGTTTAAACGAGCAGCAACATGGGTTTCGGAAGGGCCGATCGACCACCACTAACCTAATGATCATGGTCTCCGATGTGTTAAATCAAATGGAAAAAGGACGCCAAGTAGATGCAGTTTACACAGACTTCAGTAAAGCATTTGACCGTGTCGACCATAATATCTTAATTTTGAAGTTAGAAAAATTTGGCATTTCCGGGATCTGCGAACGATCCCAGTTTGTTAAATTTCAAGGCATTTTTTCAAATGAAATACCGGTCACCTCTGGTGTACCACAAGATAGTCATCTTGGCCCAATACTTTTCAACATTTTCATTTCAGATTTATCTATTACTCTTTGTGACATTCCCCATCTTATGTACGCAGATGACCTTAAAATATATAAGATCATTAAATCAGAAGTTGATGTAACTTTCCTACAATCGAAACTGCTGTCCCTTGAGCAATGGTGTAATCAAAACAATCTTCACTTGAATGTTAAGAAATGTTGCATGATAAGTTTTTCCCGTAAGAACGTGATACCAGAATGCAGTTACCTCCTTAATAATATTGTTCTGAGCAGAACCAACCATATTGTAGACCTTGGAGTTGTCCTAGATAATAAGCTGAGATTTAATCTACATTTTGATAAAGTCTTATCGAGGGCAAATAAACAGCTGGGATTTATAAAAAGACGTGCTAAAGAATTCCAAAATGTGTGGGTAACCAAAACGTTATACTGTACCTTAGTGCGACCACTTCTTGAATATGCTTGCATCATTTGGAATCCAGCCTTTGAATCTCATAGCGACAAAATTGAATCCATTCAAAAACAATTCCTGCTTTTTGCGTTAAGAGATATCTTTGACCCCCGTGACTATAACAACTTGCCACCGTATGAACAAAGACTCAGGCTCCTCTCTCTGATGCCTCTATCATCAAGAAGAACTTTACTGAGTTCATGTTTCACATTTGATGTTATTAACGGAGCTATTGATAGCGAATATATCTCCAGCAAAATTACACTAAATGACCCAATGAGACGTACTAGGCATACGCGGCTCCTAAATGAATATATTCACCACACTATTTACGCAAATAATGAACCTATTAGTAGGTGCTGTAGAATTTTTAATAATATTAGCGAGCACTATTCACCATCCATACCAAAATAAACATTTAAGCGAACTCTCTCTCAAAGTCTCTCTCAAAGTCTCTCTTTGACTCTGAATAATTTGTCCTTTCAAGCACTGCTCCCTGCAGAGTTATGCTTCCTGGTCTAGTCCCCCTCCGTCATCCCCTAAAAGTAGTACTTAAGATATATTAGCGTATTTTAAGTATTCTTTAAAATATGTTCGTATATAAGTTCCTTTTCCCTTCTTCCTACCTTTTTGGCGTGTTTTTGAAATCATGTCATTCAGGTGGGCGGATTACGCCCACATCGAATTGCATATCTTCAAACACAAAAACAAGGAAAGGAGAGAAAAAAAAAAAAAAAAAAAAAAAAAAAATGTTAGAATAAGTAAATTGCCTTGCCTTGTTTGGCCAATAAATAAATAAAAATAAAATAAATAAATTTATTATGCTTGGTTAGTTTAAGTTACTTAAGAAAAATATGAAAAATTATTGAAATCGGTGAGTACTCGGAACTATATTAAATTTTTTAGGTGGAAGGTACATCCAAAGGTAAGCCGATCTTAACAAAACTCTTTGACCGAGTTAAAAACATAAAGTAAAAAATGCGTACTAAAAATTAGTTGAAATCGATTAGACCCTAGGAGTACCTCCCTGGACCTATATTAATTTTTTTACATGATTTTGTATGGGAAGAACTTGTTAAAAAAAAAAAAAATCTTAGCGAAACTCGGTCAAAATACTAGAAAAAAAGGTTTATAGATATGAACAAAAAATTATCGAAATCAGAGTGTGAAATAGCAAATTTTGTACAATTTTTGAAAAAATTTTTGTGAAACAGCAATTTGAACCCTTTTTCGAAATTAGTATTTCACAAAGAATCGGTAAAATTAGCTTATTTACAGATTCTAAAAGATAATGAGCCATACTTACGATATTTGTCGGTACCCAAGCCGAACTCAGTGGAACTTGGAAGAAGTTATCTAATGCAGTAAAAAAAATTACCAACTTTACCCAAGTTTTATAAATGTATGAAAAGTCGTTAAAACTTCAATTTGAAATTTTTCTTCTTAATAACAAAAACCATTTTTATTTCTAAAATATTGCTTTAAATGAAAATTAAAAATAATTTCATTAAATTATTCGAAAACAAGCACAAGTGCTTGCTCGAAAACAAAAATTGCCATACCATAAAAAAAAAATAAATGTAAAAAGTATCGAATTTAAACACGTTTTAAAATAATATTTTATTATATTATCACCTATTTCGAATATTATCATTTTGTATGATTTTTTTGACAACAAAATTTTTGTAATTTTTGTTCACTAGACAAACTACAGTGCATCAGCCCGAATTTTAGATTTTTTTTTGTCACTTTTTAGATACATTTCGATGCTAATTCGACTTCAATCGACATAACTACGCCAACGTCCGATAGACTGCGCCATCGTAAGAAAGCTAACAAAATTAGCCCTAAGCCAGCTACGAACATAATTAGCTCGCGAGCTAAGACCTTTTTTAAAAATGTATACGTATATAAATTCTTCCACTGCAAAAAAGCTTTAAGTCTGCAGGCAGACTCGAAGGGCATAGGGTCAGGTCACGTCGCTTTGTTCACTGGATTTCAAAATAATTACGTTGTATTTGTACACCGAAAAGAATAAAATAAGGTAGCGATGCGTAGTTCTGTTATATTTGTTTACATTTGATACTTAAAAAACGCAGCGTTTTTTATTCATGTAAGCCATCATTGTTTTCGTAGTTTGCAAGTTTAAAATAGTTTATATATATTTTGGTTTTACGGTAAATATTGTCTAAACAAGGCTTTATTAAAAATGCCGAAGAAATGTTATTAGTTATATATATCAGGCCCGTAGACAAGGGGGGATTTTAGGTGTTCAAACCCCCCCTTAGGGTCCAGAAATTATAAAGAAATAACACAAATGAGACTATTAAATTCAAAATGTGATTTTTTTTTTTTAGGTAAACTGTGATAATGATGTTAATTTTCTTGAAAACTTCGCTTAGTTATTGAAAAATTTTTTTGGCCAAGTGAATGATTAATTTTGCTTATAATTTTGCTTATTTGAATCATTATATTGGAGTTCATCTGCAAGAAGATTGTATATTAAAAACTCAGTTTCAATGCTCAAAAAGTCCCTGATATCCAATAAAATATATATATGAAATTATGCCTAGAACGAATATAATTTTGTAAATTGAAAAAAATTAGCTTGATATTTTTTATGCCATATGTACCCAGCAAACCATAGTTGATGACTATGTTAAAATTCCGACTAATTCGTAACTATTCGAGTAAAATTTCCTTTTTTCGAACTGTCTGAACGAAATCGTAACTTTTTCGTAACTTTTTCGTTAGGATATTTCGTTACGAAGTGGTGTCAACCCCTTCATACGATTTTCGTTACAATTTCGCAATATTTTTAACGCAAAATATTTTTAACAAAATCGTAACAAACAATTCGCAATCTTTCCGATTTCGGAATCCGATTTCGTTACGACATCGTAAAGAATATCGTATGAAGCGGTTGACACGACTTCGTAACGAAATGTCGTAACGATGCCATAACGAGTCTTAACGAAAACGTTACGAAGAATTTACGATTTCGTTCAGACAGTTCAAAAGAAAGGAAAGTTTGCATTTCAATATGTTTTACAAACAGTCGCATAACGAAACTCTTTATAAATTCGTATAAAAAGTGAAACTGTTCCGATATTTGCATACATCTCGATATAATTATGAATTCGTCGGAATTTCGACAAAGTCGTCAACTATGGTTTGCTGGGTAAGCTTACTAGACCCAAAATTTTTGAAAAAGCATTCAAGCACAAGCGAATGACTAAAAAGTTTGACTATTTTATTTTGTTGCTTTCTTGGTATATAAGACATCTAAAATTTCCGACTTGGCACAAAAATTTAGCCCTTTGCGAAACCTTTTCCAAATGACAGGTTTAGGAAAATCACGTTAAATCGAAAAATGCTTATTTTTTTCGAAAAAAAATTCTCAATAGAAAAAGTTTTTGTAAAACATTTTATACATTCCAATTCTATAGTTATTTGATGATTCTTAAATCATGTTACCAAATTTTCATAAAAGAAATTAACAATTACAGTTTTTTAAGCTTTTTTATTTAATTTTTTTTTTTTTTAATTTACGTTTTTTTAAATTATTTTTATTATATTAAAAAAATACAAAACAATTTGGAAGTTCAAAAAATTTTGTTTTTAGTATTTTTAATTTGCATTACATTCTTAAATATTCAAAAAAAGTTGCTGTTTCATTCTTTTTATAAAAATTTATCTAGATGAGTAATATTTTAATATTAACATGAACTTATTTTCATGTGATATATTATATAATAAATTGCGTATAAGATACTGGTGCTGTGCAAAAACCAGTTTTCGAATAACGGTTTTTGAAAAATAGTCTAAAATTTAAATATGACTTTATCGGAGTCGATTCCTCTGCTCAAAAAATTTTATTAAAAAAAAATATATATAGTAATTGTTATTGGAATTGAATCATTAGAAAATGAAACTGTTAAATTTTTAAAGATTTTAAAATATAATCTTATTAATTTATTTAAATTGTCGAAATCGTTATCGAGAACAGTAATATTTTAGCCCTTAACGATAACTCGAACTAGGGTTCATACAGGTTCAAATAGTTGTACACAAGCTGGTTATCAATAAAAGCGTAAGATAGCCAAAAAGAAACCAAATCTAAAGACTAACATTTTTTTTTCTCCCGTTTATATGAAATGTCCATAAAAGTTGTGAAAACAGCTTCACCAGCTGAACTTATTACAAAATGTTTGCATTTTTCATAGCTGATCTTGATTTTGATTCTAATAAACTGCAAGAAATCTAACCTATTTTTACCGTTCACATAAATATTGTTGAATTAGTAAAATTTTGTCCCACACATTTTGACTATTTGTGCTAATTTTCGGAATAATACTTTTTTAAAGAAATATAAAATTCTCAATTTGAACCATTTTTCAACAAACCATAGGCAAAAATCAAAAAGTTAGTACTCAAAATTGATTTGTAAAAAAAAATCTCATCTATCTTATCAGGGCCGTTGCTAGAAAAATTTTGCTTCTAGAACTAACAAATTTCTTTTCAAAATTAGAAAACGGTGAAATAATAATAAAAATGAAAACTTTTAGGGGAGGTTTTGAGTTAAATTTTTTTCTAAAATTATTTTAAGGGGTGATTTTGGATAATTTTAAAAAAATAAAAAAAAAGTTTTTTTTTTATAAATAATTTCGACGATACGTTTTGCTTCAAATTGACAAATTATTGATAAATATGCTTTCCCGAATGTCGACAAAAATTTTTTTTTTTGATGTTACGATGAGTTTAATAGACATAATTTTTGTTGAATGATCACAAAAATAATTTTTAAAAAAATTTAGTTAGAAAGGCCCCCCCTTCAAGTTTCCATTTTTATTATTTTAGTGTTTTCTAATTTTGAAAAAAATTTGTAAGTTTTGCGACTGATATTTCGCTGGCTATGGCCCTGTATCTTATGGTCATTTAAAAACAGGCATATTCACAAATAGTCTTAAAAGAAAACGGATTTGCTTAAACATTTTCATATCCTTTCTTTCAGTTATTACTGGTATCTACTTATAGATTTTTTATCAAACCCTGATTTTGACTCTGATTTTGACATGTTTTAATTGCAAATTTTTATTAGATTACAAGTTTATATATATTTAACCATGTTATTTCATCAAATATTATTAACTTTAGGCCATCAGTAATAGTTTTCAATTGGTTATTTTAAAGTAATTAAAAAAATAATTTAAATATAACTAGTTTAACAAGTAGTTGAAAATATATGCAGACGAAAGTCAATTGACTTATTTAGCGAACATCACCATACAAAATATGTTAGTTCGTTCTATGGAAAAAAGTCAGAATTTCAACTAGTTGTGGTTGACAAAAAACTACTTTATCAACTACTTTTAAATTAGTTGATTTTCCTACAGGGTATCTGTGCCTTACTTTAATGTTTGTGAACAAAGATAACCCATTGAGGACGCGCACATGTATACTCGTCTTCCAAAACGAGCATTTTTTTCGAAAAAATCCATGGAACCTACGGTGTGGCAGATTGCAAAATCGCTTTGTGGAGGATACTAGAGTGAGCCAAAGAATATTTCAGACCAAGTTTATCGAACACTTTTTCCATCCATTCGATTTCTTTTATATATGACATAAGCACAACACTCACCTAAATCACTATAAAGCGTCGTATTCAACACCAGATCCATGGGACAGCCATCTGAATCTTCGGGCTCTTCACGCACTGTGGGTGGCCCATCCCACAATGCTTTTGCCGGACGCCGCACGCGATCCAAGCGCACGCGTGGATACTCATTAAAAAGCACATCCGTAAGCTATATAAAAGCACAAAAATGTTAGAATATTTTAAAGCTTATCAAATGCTTATTAAAAAATATAAATTTAAAAATATTTCCAAAATATTAATAAAAATATAAAATGCAAAAAAAAAAAAAAATAAGCATAAAAATAAATATTTGTAATAAACTAATATTTGCTTTTTGTAAGTAGTAAATAAATAAATTAAACATAAATTTACCTTAAATTAAAATTATGTTTAAATTAAATAAAATTAAAATAAAATTTTAATTAAAATTAAATAAATTTAAAAATTAAATTAAATTCAAATGTGTACTACGAGTAAAAATTTGCTTTTATATTTCTTTTCAGTTTTTTAATTTATGGTTACGTTTAAATTTTAATTATTTTAATTTATTAAGGCGTTATTTTTTAAACAAAAATTTATTGTTTAAAAAAACAAGATTTAAAAACAATTAAATTAAACAAATTCTAATTTTTATTTTTAAAATATTGCCGACGTTTCGCATATTGTTTGCGTGCTTCATCAGGATGTCTTTTATTAACTATAAATTTATAATATAAATATTTACTTTTTTACTATCAATGTTTTTATGTTTATAATTATTTTTGCTTCTATGTGAAAAAGCTAGCATAAATATTTTATTCCATCGCTTCTTATTTAAGGTAGATTGATCTCAATACCTTCTGAATGCAAATCAGATGTTATACTTAACTACAACCCTAGGCTGATCAGGTGAGCATACCCTGCTTTCATTCGTGGTATAATTCTACCAACAAAATAAAAACAAATCCGAGAGAAGTGCAAGCTCAAGCTATGAAGGAAGAGGTTTCTATTGTTATAACTATAGGGAGAATGAGAGCAATTTCTACATCAAAAATTAAGAAAATAATCGTAATCAGAAAAAATCGGAGGGAGAAAGGAACTCGGGCGGATGAACTAGGGTCAAACCCACACTCAAAGGGTGATCTCCTCTCTCGATCGGAAAAGGTTTTTTTCGAGAGAGCGGAAGCCAAAATTATTACTATACACGAAATAATAGAGATAATTGCCGAGATTATGAAAATTAACAAGATTATTTATACTACAACGTAGACCTTGTGATTGGAAGTCACATATACTTTATACTACATAAATAGACTAGTTTCCCCATCAGTAAATGGAGATATAGAGGAAAAAGTCATACAATATCGACAAAGGGCCAGTATCACGCAGCAGCCTCAAATCCAAAGTGGTGAGAAGGCGAGAAATGGTTCCCTAGAAGGCGAATGCAGCAAATTGCGAGAAATGTAGTTCCCACCAAAACATGAAATCCGTGAAATCCTGTAGCCATAAAAAATGTAGACTCATAAACTGAATCAGCAATTGTAAAGGGAGCCTCGAGATATTTATTTCCCTGAAGAATTGAAAAATAAATTCCAAGAATAATAGCGAGTAAAAGGCCTTGAACAGCCTGAGAATGATTTGAGAACAGTAACTCCTGAAGACAGAAGAGTAACTGTATTTAGAAAGGGGACCTGAAAGGGGTTAAAAGCAATAATTCCTATGGGGGGCCATATTGCACCAATTTCTACGGAGGGGGAGAGTCTTCTGTGGAAAACAGCTCAAAAGAATGATACAAAAAATAGAATTTCAGAGATAATGAATAAAATTATCCCCCAGCAAAGTCCAAGCACTAAGGGAGTAGTAGTAATAACAGTTAAAATTGTGATAATATTTCCAATTGCAAAAAGAGATAGATCGTGGAAGTGAAATCATTTTACTAATCCCGAGACTATAGTCAATGTCCCAATGGCTCCAGTGAGGGGTCATGGATTATAGTCAACTAAATGAAAAGGGTGGTTAGAGTGTGTTGACATTATGAAACTTCACTAGAGTATAGGGCTCTAAGGACCGAAAATACGTAGGCCTGAATGGCAGCAACTGCTACCTCTAAAACCAGAAGGGCGAGCTGAACAGCAATTACAATGTAGACAAAAATTGATGGAATACCTATTCCCATGTTTCCTAGGAGAGTGAGAAGTAGGTGGCCAGCAATTATATTTGCAGTTAACCGAACAGCTAAAGTTCCAGGACGAATAATGTTTCTGACCGTTTCAATACACACCATAAAAGCTATTAGGGCGGGAGGGGTTCGCTGAGGCACTAAATGGGCAAATATGTGCTGGGTATGGTGAATCCATCCGTATAGTATAAATGAAAGTCATAAGGGTAGCGAAAGAGAAAGAGAAAGAGTTAAAGACAGATGACTTGTTCCTGTTAAAATGTACAGTGGGTCAATAAAGAAGTCGGACAAACAGGTAACCAAACATTAAGTATGAAAGAAAATTTGAAGGAAACAAAATATTGCTTTGGCTTATTTTTTATTTAGTATGTATTTATATATACTATTAAAAACAATAACAACATAATTTAAATTAGCTTCATTTTATAAAAAAATAAATAAAAATATAATTCGTGAACAAAATTCATGTCAAAAAAGAACTCGGACATTCATACTAAATTTTAAGTATAAATAAAATTTAAAAAAAAAAACTTTCATTTAGTATTTTGTTGGCAAGCCTTTGCCTTTTTTAACAGCTTTTAGCCGCTTTGGCATTGACTCTACCAATTTTCTGCAGACGGAGGGATCTATTTTAGCCCATACTTCCATTAAAGCATTTTCCAAGTCCTTTTTGTTTTTAATGGAGTGATTTTTTAATTGAATTTCCAAGTGGGCCCATAAATGTTCAATGACATTAATGTCAGGTGATTGTGGAGGAGTTTCCAGTACTTTTGGACAGTTATACAATAACCACAAACGCACATTTTGCGCCTTGTGTTTGGGGTCGTTATCTTGGTAGAAGTGAAAACTATTTTTTATCCCCAATTTTTCAGCACTATTAACCAAGTTTTCCTTTAAAATGGCTAGGTATTGCTTTTGGTCCATATTGCCTTCAACAAAACACAAATTTCCAGGCCCAGCTGCAGACATACAGCCCCAGACCATTACGGAACCACCTCCGTGTTTAACAGTTGGGCGTAAATTTTTCTCCTTCAGCTCTTCGTTTGGCTTCCTCCATACATATGATTGCCCATCTGATCTGAAAATGTTGAATTTACTCTCATCAGAGAATAAAACATGACTCCAGTACTCAAAATTTTTGTTTTCATGGCTTTTTGCAAAATTAATTCTTTTTTTTCTATGGATTTCACTTACGAAGGGTTTTTTCCTTGCAACCCTTCCATGAAAATTTTTTTCCGCAGTACTAACCTTACAGTTTCTGGGCAGCAGGTGATGTTAAGATGTTTTGCCACCTCCGTTGTTAGCTTTGGTGCACTGAGGATAGGTTGTTTTTTTATTTGGCTTACTATCCAGCGTTCATCATGACTCGAGAACAATTTAGGCCTTCCAGATTTTGTCTTATTTTCCACTGATTTATTAATTTTAAAACGTTTTATAACGTCGTGAACTGTAGAACGGGGCCTGTCAACTATTTCACTGATCTGCCGAACCGTTTTTCCTTCTTCATAGTGCCGTATAATAAGTTCTCGAACTTCGATTGAGCCTTGTCCACGTTGTCTACCCATTTTCACTTTTATTTTGGAAAATTGTTTGCTCCGAAGCTTCAAAATACACAAAAACTGCTTTAGTTTATTGCATCTACTACAAACAAAGCAAAAGCTGTGATTCCCCTTTTTCAAAATGTTTAGTAGCAAACAGCATTGCCACATGTCCGAGTTCTTTTTTGATGTTAATTTTGTTCACGAATTATATTTTTATTTTTTTTTTTATAAAATGAAGCTAATTTAAATTATGTTGTTATTGTTTTTAATAGTATATATAAATACATAATAAATAAAAAATAAACCAAAGCAATATTTTGTTTCCTTCAAATTTTCTTTCATACGTAATATTTGGTTACCTGTTTGTCCGACTTCTTTATTGACCTACTGTATGAGAATAAGCCTATTGCATTATTAAATAGTAAAGGGTCCGCCATCTAACGTTTTTTTTTCAACTAGTGGTTATTTCGTGAATGGTAACACTTAGCACATGTCTGATTTGACAGATAATTAGTTTTATCCTTCCGCTGAACGAATATGGTTGTGTATACGTTTGAACAACGCTGGGAAATATTGCCTGCGATCGACTTACAGAAGATGCCGATTTTGCCAAAAAAATCATCTTCTCAGATGAAGCTCATTTTGATCTTGGCGGGTATGTAAACAAGCAAAATTGTCGCATTTGGGGCACAGAAAACCCGCACGCATACATTGAAAAGCTGATGCACCCAAAACGAGTCACTGTTTGCTGCGAAATTTGTTCCAGAGGCATAATTGGGCCATTTTTCTTCAAAAATGAGCAAGGAGTGGCCGTTACAGTCAATGGCCATCGTTATCGGGCCATGTTGAACGAATTTTTGTTCACAAAAATTGAAGAGGAGGATATTAGCAACATTTGGTTTCAACAGGACGGCGCTACGTGCAACAAAGCCGAAGCTACACTCGATGGTTTGCGCCCTGTTTTTGAAGATCGCATTATCAGCCGCAGAGTTGATGTCGTTTGGCCACCTCGGAGCTGCGATTTGACACCGTTGGACTATTATTTGTGGGGTGCCCTCAAAGATAAGTGTTACGCCGACAAGCCAGAGACAATTGACGCTTTAAAGGACAATATTCGTGAAGCCATTGGTGAAATACAGCTGCACACAATCGATAATGTGCTTAAAAATTGGACCGATCGTGTAGGCTACTCCATGCCCAGCTGAGGCAGCCATTGGAATGAAATTATTTTCCATTATTAACCGGAAGGATTTTACATTCAAATAAAAAAAAAAATTTGAGAAAATATTCAGTAGTTTTTAAAAATAATAATTTAGTAATTTTCAAAAAAAAAAGTTATTTGGCGGACCCTTTACTAGAGGAGGGAGGATACAATAGAGGAGAAGATAAGAGAACCTCCCCTAATTTTAGGACCTAAGAGAACTTTAAATTCTTTGTGGAGGAATCTTAGGAGTCCTCCTTAAGTCAAAAGTAATGGAACCGAGAGGGAATTATTCAGAAGGGTAAAGGAATCAATAAGAGACCAAACTAAAAACTCTTGACGAAGGGTCGAAAATCGAGAACAAATTAGTTATCATTTTGGATTTTGAAACGATTGGACCATTTTTTAAACATTAAGAATTTCTTAGAAAATACTTAGAAAGAAGTAAATTAAACATTAAACATAAATTTAAATTAAAGAAATTCTTAATTTTTTAAAAAAGGTAAATTAAAACTAAATTTATACGACGAGTAAAAATACACTTTTATTTTTTTAATTTAAATTTTTTTATGTTTATTTCTATTTATACTTCTATGTGGGAAAATTAACATAAATAAAAAACTATTTGACCTCCTTTTAAAAAACTGCAGATTTTCTTAAAAAAGATTCAACAAAAAAAGTTAATTAAATTAAATCGAACCCAAAAAAAAAAAACATATCGAAAAAAGGCAAATAAGTTAATAAAGCAAATGTCTGCAAATACTTACAAAAAAACCCAAAATTTAATAAAATTTTATTTTTTTCCAAGCCAAAGAAAAAAAAATCTACAGAGTATTTTTTTTTTAATTTTGAACCCACCTCCTTGTTAGGCGTTGCCGGAAATATCTACAGGTTTTAGATACAAATTTGTTCGGTGTAGTTAAACAATTAATTAGCGTTTTTTTTTTTTAAATTGTTAAAGTAATGTTTATTAGTAGGTGTATTCGTGTGGGAAGAGAAGGAAAGAAATAACATATAAATATTTTATATTTTTAGCTGGCAATACTTATTAAATAATGGCAAAGCTAAACTACTGAAAAGCAATTAGATTTTATTGCTTAAATTAAATGTTTTTAAGAATAAGGAAATATTTATAAAAATAAATTAGATTTTTTTTTTTAATAAAATCAAATGTTTTTCAGATAAAGAAAATTTTCTTAATTTTTCTAAATTTTTTAAAATTTTTTCTTATTCTGAAAACATTTTATTTTAGTAAAAAATTCTAATATATTTTTATAAATTTTCTTAATTTTCCTTAATCTTAAAAACATTTGATTTTAGTATTAAAATCTAATTCATGTTATAAATACATAAATTTTAGTAATAAATTTTAGTTATTTTAGTAATAAAATAATTTATTTATTTTCAATTAAAATTATTTTAAATAATATTATTTATTTATTTTAATAAAAAAAAAAATTTTATATAATAAAGATTTTATATCTTAAATCAAATGTTTTTAAGAATAAGAAAAATTTTCCTTAATTCTTTCCACCATCAGTTTAGGCAAGAAGTATAGTAGTATTTGAAAAGGAAATTTTCAATCACTTTAATTTCGCATTTTTTAAATCAAACATAAAAAAGTTTTCTTTTATTTTTTTTTTTTATCATTATAATTATTTCATGTGTGGATTGTCACTTTAATGCTTTTGTCTTTCACATTTAAAAATTTTGATTAGTATAAAATTTATTTTGCATCAGTTACTTATTTAAGAATTTAATATCTATTTTCCTATTCTTACAAAATTATTTTTTTTTTCAATTATTTTTAAAGAAAAGATCTACCTTTTTGGATCTAATTCAAAATGTTTATTTTATTATATTTGAGACTAGTAGCTATTATACAAAAGTTAAGTTTTAATTAGCTTTATGTTAAAATTTAACTTACTGAAATTTCCTCGCTGCAATATGCAGTAAAACATTGATCATCCTGCTGCAGCACACAATATAAAGGACCCCAAGGTAGTTTTTTATTTTTGCGCATCAGCTCACCCTCATTTTCTAAAAATAAAAATAAATTCACTCAATATTGTAAAGAACATTTTACAATTTGCTAAAATATTACATAAAAATTTACATTTTTCGATGTAAATATAAATCAAATATCTTATACAACACAATCTAACTCGAGGTATGGCCAAACATGTGAAGCCATATCTCGTAAAATTAGCCATAAAAAAAAATTTCAATTAATTTAGTTTCAAATTTCAAAAATTTCGAATTTAGCGCTGCAAAAAAACAGAAAAAAAATATAGTAGACATTGTGTATGCATACATTTTTTTCATTTTGTAAGCTAGTGTAATTTTAATTAAACATTTCTCACCCTAAAATGCACATTCACAGTAGTGCAACATCAATTTTTTGATATTTTGGTTTTGTGCCTAGCTAGGTTTTTAGTCTCAAGGTTTGCACAAAATGTCGATGCAGCCCTGCAAAAGCAATGTTCAACATCTGGTGTGTAGCGAATGAAGTTTTCTAACCACTTAAGCAGAGACACAAACCATAAGCACAAAACTGCTTGAGAAGGTTCACCACTGCGCTTTACTCTGAACTTTAGTGCAAGGTGAATGTTGGTGAATTTTAACAAAATTTGTTGAATTTATTCAAGCGCGTTGAATTTTTTATTCGTTAAATTTATACCAACAATTTGCTTAAAATTAATGTATAACTGATTTGCAAAATGATTTTTAAAGCAGAAAATTTCTTTACAAACTCAAATGCATTAAATATTTCCACTTTATATAGAATTTTAACTCAACGTTATAAAATTATTTTATTTATGCATACAAACATAATAATTGCTCTCCCAAAATTTTATTCTCCACAAAAGTTTTTTTTATTTTTTTTTTTTTATTTTTTTTTAACTAGCTTTCTTTGATTGATTATATCGATTCACAAGTCGTTAACTTTAAATTCTCATCATAAAATGCAATCGTTTATTTGTGCATTCAGGCGGAAAAATTTGGAAGACGTTAAAAAATTGCCAATAAAAAATGTACTATGCGTTGTTGCTGTTGTTGTTGTCTCGCAACTGCATTGCATTGATTTGGGAGTGAATTTTTTGGCGCGTAAACAATACCGGAAGCGGCGCCATAGCTGTCGACTAGTCAACTGTCAAATTATGTTTACACAATTGAGTAGGAAAAAAAAGCAACCGGAGGAGCAGCAGATGTTGTGGGTCTTAACTAGTTGCTTGTGGAATATTAAATATTTTGCTATTGCAGCAATATTTGGGGCAGGGCACAAAATTGCAATTTTATGTTGATAGTTTCGGCGTAAAAAAGTAATCAAAAAGTTTTGCATCAATGTTGTTTTAATTGAGCGACGACGACTTTGTTATTTTTAGTTGGAAAATTATTGTTTACAATAATATTCTGTTGCCCAATTTAGTTTGAAAACCATAACACTGTAAAACACATAAAAAAAAAAGGAAGACGTCTATCAACGGATTCTGGTAGCAGAGATTTTGTGTTATCAAATTTGATAATAGAAGAAATTTTTTGCAAAAATTTTGTAGTACCTACAGATTTTTTAAAATTCTTTCGTCTTGTCAAAGCTTCGCTTTATAAGCTTAAGTTAAAACGAGAGCCCAGGTTTTTTCTATCTTTGTACGGGTACCCCGACACACAGGCGTTTGAAACTAGATAACAGTCCGAGTAACTCAAAAGCCCGAGTATTCAGTCATCACTCCAGGTAACCGGGTAGTTTCGAGCCTTCGAGCTCATGCATAATGGACGTGCAAAAGCAATGCACAAGGAAATTGTGTTTTCTGCAGCGCAGCAGTCGGCATCTCGCGACAGCGCTAGTGAAGAGCTTTCACTGTCCCTCCACGTAGTTAAGCACGCGTATGCTGCTAGAGCTTTCAGTGTGGTTTGAAAATTCATAAGAGTATAGAGAGTCGATGCAAATTTTTTTCTACTTCCCAGTAGTCTTGGGCACCACGGATGATTCGATCTTTGGTGATTTCTTAAAGAAACTTGCTGCATAAGCCAGGCTTGCAGAATATTCTTAAGCGCGTCTGTCTTGTATTGGTCAATAACAGACTTGCAGAATATTCTTTAACTCATCTGCAATGGATTCGTTAACAATAAAAAAAAAAAAACAAAAAGAACAAAGCAACAACGAAAACAGTAGAACACGCTATAACTCTACTCTCTTTTATTTCTTGACGAAAATTCTTTAAGGGGTTACATGACATTGGCAGTTTTTTGAAATCTTTTTTTAATAATTTTGTATTTTAGTTAATATTCTTAAGATTCTAAAAAATTTCATGGAAAAATTCCTACGGGTTCAAAAGTTACAGCCGGATTAGTGAGAGCGCATTTTTAATTTTTGCGCTACCTGCGTACGGCAGCTGGTATATACTTGTTTTATTTGCTGCCTGACTTTTGGTGGTTGTTATTTCGTACCTATTTGAAGGGTGAAGGGTGAAGGGTGAAGGGTGAAGGGTGAAGGGTGAAGGGTGAAGGGTGAAGGGTGAAGGGTGAAGGGTGAAGGGTGAAGGGTGAAGGGTGAAGGGTGAAGCCCGAATTGCTAAACGATTGCAAAAAACTATAAGAAACAGCACAACACAAGATAACGAAGGCATACAGTACGAAGCAGGCATGACAGATTGAAGGTAACCTTTTTTTTTCTTTGTTCACAAACTTTGAACGCGTTCATCTCGAAACCATGTTTTTCGTAATGGTTGCGGCACTAGCGGATTCATTTTTGGACGAATTTTTTTTTTTTTTTGTATTTTTTTAAACTTGATTCGCTATCACGACACGAGCTTTTCTTTAAATTTTTTTTTTTTTGTTTTTTTATAAATTTTTAAAGTCAAAATTTTTTTCAAAAAAACGCACTTTCAAATTTGGAACATCACCAAAAATAGAAAAAAAATGTAAAAAAAAGCTCGTGTCACACGATAACCAATTTTGTTAAGATTTAAAAAAGTCATTTTTTTTCCAGATCGGTAAATTTTTGCAACTCCCAGCGCTGCAACAACGACGCCTCGTTTTTTTTTCTCTGCCGCCAGTTTGGAGCTCTATAAAACCATGTTGGAGTGAAAAATATATTTTTTTGAATTTTTTTTTCTTGTAATTTGTTCAATTCTCTACAATAATAAAAAACAATTTTGGAAAAATGTTTGTTTTTGAATGAGTTATGAATTATTAAAACAAGGTCTGTTTTCTCTGCCGCGAATGCCATGTCCCGCCTTAAGGCGTCAAAATTTGTCGAAAATTCTTCAACTTTCTGTCTTGTTTTCGTTCATTCAAAAATTTGTTGAAAATTCTTCAACTTTCTGTCTTGTGTTCGTTCATGATTTCCTTATAATGCTTAATTGTATTTTGCTTAATTATAATGCTTATATTTCGGGGTAATTTTTTCGTCAAAAGTTGATGTATATATATTTTGTAAACGTAGTATAATAATGGCCTGAAATCAAAGATTATTACATTGAATGACTGATACATCATTATCTAATTCTCTGAATCTAATGTGATGCAAAGAGAAAGTATGTACATTAAAATAAAATAAATTCAAAGAATAAATAAAAAAAGGATGGAGAAAAAATATTTTTTTTCCACATTTCTGTCTTTTGTTTGTTAACGAAACTTCCCAAAGATTCGGTGTTGTATTCGTGCACGATAAATCTCTGTTTCTGTATTCCGTTCTTGCACGAATTTGGAACATTTATATTAGATTTTCGTCACTGAAATGTATGACCGAATCAGCATGTTTCGCCCATGAATCGGAAAAATCACGCATGATTCTCTCACAATATCTGTAAGAATGGAACTACTGGGACGCAACACACTTTTCAGTAAGAATGGAACTACTGGGACGCAACACACTTTTTTTAACACTGCAAAGCTTTTGAATGAACAAATACATACACACAAACGCCAAGTTTGCGGTTGTATAAGAATGCCGACCACTGCTGTAGAGGGACCACCAAGATGGTGTCAGATAGGGTTAGAGTGTGTTCAGCATAAATGTTGAGGGCGGTTAATTATACAGCCAGCTTATGCATATTACCGCTTTAGGAGTTAATTCGGGGAAAATATGAATTTTAACCGACATTTTTCTTAAGTTTTTGTGTTTTTCGTAGGGGAACCCCCAGAAGCGTGGTAGATAGGAGGTGGGTGTGTTCACATAAAATGTTAAGGGGGACAACATAATAGAACCAGCTCATAGATTAGACACCTCTTGAGTGTCCACCTCTTGGGATGTGGTAAAATCCACATTTTTTTTCGGTTTTTGTGTTTTTGTAGGAGGACCCCCAAAAGAGCGGCTGATAGTGAGTAGGTGTATTCAGAAATTTTGAGGGTAAAAATTATTGCACCAACTCATATATTTGATCCTCTAGGTGTCAATTCGGTAGAGATATGGACTATAATCAAATTTTTATTCAGTTTTTGTGTTTTTTATAGGAAGTGTGGCAGATTGGGGGTGGGTGTGTCGAGAAAAAAATGTTGAAGGGTGGAAATTGTAGGACAATCCCACACATTTGATTTTAGAGCTCGATTTCGGAGAGGCAACTCGAATACGGTCGAAAAATCGACATTTTTCTTTTTTATACTTTTCTAGGTAGACCCTCAGAAAGATTTTAGATAGGGGTGAGTATGTTGCCTAATGTAGTAACGTTAATGTTATATTATGTTATGTTATGTTATGTTATGTTATGTTATGTTATGTTATGTTATGTTATGTTATGTTATGTTATGTTATGTTATGTTATGCTATGTTATGTTATGTTATGTTATGTTATGTTATGTTATGTTATGTTATGTTATGTTATGTTATGTTATGTTATGTTATGTTATGTTATGTTATGTTATGTTATGTTATGTTATGTTATGTTATGTTATGTTATGTTATGTTATGTTATGTTATGTTATGTTATGTTATGTTATGTTATGTTATGTTATGTTATGTTATGTTATGTTATGTTATGTTATGTTATGTTATGTTATGTTATGTTATGTTATGTTATGTTATGTTATGTTATGTTATGTTATGTTATGTTATGTTATGTTATGTTATGTTATGTTATGTTATGTTATGTTATGTTATGTTATGTTATGTTATGTTATGTTATGTTATGTTATGTTATGTTATGTTACGTTATGTTATGTTATGTTATGTTATGTTATGTTATGTTATGTTATGTTATGTTATGTTATGTTATGTTATGTTATGTGATGTGATGTTATGTTATGTTATGTTATAACATCGAAAATAACTGGGTAGCTCAAAATGTTTGAAAAGCCTGGGTAGCTCGAAATATTCGAATATACTCGCAAAAACGCTCTACTTTGAACACTTTATGTAGACTGATAAATGTAAAAGACATGCTTTCCACAGTTTTTTAAACAGAATTATGAAAACCGAAATTTTTAAAAAGCACAACCTTCAAATATAAGCAGAATTTTGTTTTCTAAACTTTTTTATAACACTGAATTAAGACACAAGTTGAATTACTCATTCGGTATATGGGAAAAAATTATTAATGTAATGCATTGTTATAATTTAAATAAGATTCACTATAAAGAATCGATATTGAAGCAATAATTAAGTATATCCAAAGAAATTTTATATCATTTGATAAACGGCTAGAAATTTTGGAATAAATTTTAATACATTTAGACTTTTGGGCAAAATTGTATTAAAATTAAGTACTGGCGAAATATTTAAATTCATTTTTGATAAAAATATCAAAAAATTACAAGATTTCTTACCGTGTGAATAAATTATTTTTTTTTTAAATAAAATCATTAATTTTATAAATTTCTACTAACAGTTTTTCTTTGGGTGTGCGCTTTACCTACATTGATTTCCTAACAACTCGCACTCTATGCAAACAAAAAAAGTTTAGCCTCTTTTGCTGCAATTAACAGTATTATTTGCCATAATTAGCGCAATTGGCTAAGTTCAGGCAAAGCTGGTAACAAGCAAGCAACAATAATAACAACAACAACAAAAGCTGCAAAATTTCGATAGCTTTCTACAGCCAAATTCACCTATAAAGACGTTTTAAGCCCATGCAATTAGTTCTGGCCAAAAGTGAAAGAAAAAAAAAACAGTTAAGTTTAGCTATTTTTATGGTTAACGTAACAAAATATGCAAACAATTCAAGCTCATAGGCAGTGCTGCAAAAATAGGGAAAACAACAACAATAGCTAAATAAAAAGATGGCTTATGGATAGTGTGCTAGTCGATAGCAATAAGAAAAAAAATATTTTTTTGTGCTGCTTTTAACTTGGTCTAAAGTGTAAAACGGAAATAAGCCGCCGATTGGCAGCAGCAACAACTAACATTACAACAACAACAACAATATGCTATAGTACATTATGAGTTATGAAGAAATGGGTGTTGTTTTTGTTGTCTAAATATATATATTAGTTATAATGAAAATTTTTTTATTACTTAGGCAACCCTGAGTTCCGCCATAGAAGCTGAAGCTGACCACTCAGTCGCCCGGCCGGCCTTTGTTTTGTTTTTTTATTATATTTTCTTTAATATTTCTTGTTGTTGCTACACCAACAATAATTGTACCGTAATGAGACATTAACCGCATGCGCGCACGTTATTGTTGTTATTATTATTATTGCTTTGCCACACGATTTATTTATCATAATTTTTCAAGCTTTTTGAGCTTGGGTGAAGAGAAAATTTTAGGCTACTAAAAAGCAACAAAACGTCGGGGCATCAATTGATTAAATTTAAATTTTTAAATGTGTTGAATTTTTAATGATCTAAAAAATATTTTGTGGCACATTTAAACATTTCTCATGCACACATTTACACTTTTATGCTTAAATATGTCAACATTTTTAACACTTTTATATGATGATTTGAGTCGAACGGTTAATTTTTAACTAGCTTTAAGCTTGAGAGTAGCCTGATATATGGCGTGATGCAGATCCGTAGTTAGGGTTTTTTTCTATGGGGATTTTCATTATAAAAAATATATAGATATTGATGCAAAAACTGAAACTTCCACAGCCAAGCTCACACAAATAGCACACAATTTTATTTTCTTAACAGATACAGTTTTATCTCATTTTACTTAAAAAATTTAAAATTTTTTAATATAAAAAGTTTATTTTGAAGTTGATAGTTTTGGAAAAATAAAAGTAAAATTCGATCTTTCTGCTTTTTTTTATTTTGTTTTAGCTATTTATGCTTAACACTGAATCAAAAAATCAATGAATTGGTCCAATGTAGGATTCACTGATTCAATGAAACTCTGTTCATTGGTTCAACGAAAAACGTTATTTAATTTAATTAATTTTTTCTTACTGCCAAAGCACGTATTTTTTAAATGAATGTACGAGTTCATTAATTTCAATGAAATTGCAGTAGTTTAACGAATCTGTTCTCTGAAAGTATGAATTATTTTCTTGATTTAAAGAAATGATTCATTGGCTTAAAGAAAAAGTTCATAATATTAAAGAACAGAGATTCATTAATCCAATGAACTCGTACATGGATAAATTTATTAAAACAAAGAACTTTTTCTTTGATTTTATGTACGTTTTTGGTTTAGTGAAGAAGGGAAGTTTTTGGTTGGTCACAGAAATAGCTCACATGTACAAAACCAGAAAAACTGCAACAAATATTTACAAAACGGAATTTGTCAAATTTTGTATAAGGCCACTAATAAACTTACAAGTTATTATTATAATACCGACTGAACCATAAGCGAAGGTTTTGCATGAGGTGAGAGTTTTACGACCGTTTTTGGGTAGAATTTTTTTTTTATTCTTAGAATTAAAAGTAGAATTTATTTTCTTTAAAGAGCTTGCTATAGATGATTTAATTCGTAAAAACTTTTCCCATAAATAAAAATTGTACTTATAAAATACTTATTTTGAGTCGAAAAAGAATCATTTTTTCATCAAAAATTTCTCGTAAATGGACCATTTTTTGCTCATAAATAAGTTCAGAAATGAACCATAAGTGTTTTTTTTCATTCTTAAATGAGTTCAAAGAAGAATATTTTTTTTATACGTATATCATATCAGTAGGAAATAATCTTTCATAAACGAACCATTTTTTGTTCATAAATGAGTTAAAAATTGATTCATAAATATTACTTTTTTATATTCTAAAGTTAAAAAAGTTAAAAAAGAAAACATTCAAACCTTTGTTGATATTTTTATAATAGTAAATTAAAATGTTAAGCTCCATATAATCGTCGTATGAACTTTTCACAAGTGCGAATTGGTTAGATGGATATACTGCTACACGAATTTTCATCTTTTATCAAGTCTGTCATAACATTTCAAAATTTCTCTTAAAAATCAAGATCAAACCAAAATAGAATGAAAACCAAGACAACATTTCATGCAAAAGAGTAATCAAATAAATTCCCCAATTAATAACTTTACTATTTTGATATTACACACATAAGTTAAAAGTTTTTCAAATTGGAAACAATCACTTATTTCTGAACAAAAAAAAAATTTCGTTTTTGGGAGCAACTCAGTCCGGCGATTGATAAGAAAAGGGTTCATTTCCGAATACCGAAAATAACTTTTCTTTGGTTCATTTTTTAACTCATTTCCGAACAAAATAAGATTCATTTTTGAGAGGCATTTTAGTCCGACGAATGATACAAAAAGGGTTCATTTATGAGTGCCGAAAATTAACGTTTCTACCCAAAAAGATTCATAAATGAATTCAAAAACGGTAGTTTTGGTTCACTGGGTAGTTACTTTTATCTAATAAGCTACTATTTTCCATTCTTGATTGATATTTACATGGTAAATTTCTTACTTATGTTTAGCATCCACTATATGGGAAGGCATTCCCACTAGTCCTGCTCACACGCTAAAAGAATGTCTAAATTGTTTACCACAATTTTAATCTTAATAGTAGCTCAAAGTTATATTAAAGATTTTAGATCGTGTCTTGGAGAATGTCAGCTCAGAACCTTAATTTAAATTAGTCGATTACCATGATGTTTCATACATATTACATACATTGCATCATGGTAATGCATATAGACAAAAAAGCGAACCGTAAATGGTTCCATCGTAGTCTTGAGCATGCCTTAATGCACAAATTATTCCATTTCATCATCAGTTCTGATCAGTACCCAAACTAAACGTCAAGAAAATGTGGCCCACTATCTGTTCATCGTGACTTATGATTAAAGTGGAATATTTCAAGTTTATTTCTTTATACTTTCGGCTATAAAAATTATTTGACCATCTTGTATGATGTGATTCAACATAATTTTGTTGTTGCATAGTGCTTTATTATAAAATTGTAGGTCTTTTATGAAATCAATATTTGTCTAATTCAGTCATTCTTCAATACGGTTTTTTAATAGGAGTGTATTTTTTCAGATATCGTTCAATCTTTGTCGCATTATTGATTTATTTTTCTATAAGTCTAAACGAAAAATTTACATAAAATATCTCATTATTTCTGTCATTTTAATGCACCAGGACTCAAAGGATGTTTCGACCCTGTTTGCGATATTCTATGAAAGAGTATTCTATAATAAAGATATTTATTTATTTTTATTTATTAAATTTAAATTTAAAAATAATGTTTAAACTTATTAAATTGAGCGTTTTGTTAAAAATATTCTTAGGCAAAAGCACTATTTTGATATTTTTGGCATATTTTTGGGTTTTTAGAATAATGCATCTACCATTCACTATTTGCGAACATGCAAGAATACTTCTATGTATGAAATAGAATGTTTTTTAAAAGAAACACTCAAACTACGTCCCTCAAACGCATTTTTCGGAATCGACTTTAATACATTCTATGGACTCAGTGTAAGTGTTTATTTTTAATTACCTCCAAGTGGTCATTTGAGTTTAAGAAACAGAAAAAAGTTAGCCAGAGCCATATTAGGTTTATAGGATGAATGCTCGATGATATTTGTTTAGTTTTTGGCCAGAAATTTGTTCACAATGTTAGCCTCGTGGCTTAATGCCTTTAAAATTTGTGGAGAGGCAACGCGTTTTATGCCCAAGAAATCGTGTGCAATATTATGAATTGATTCGTGAGATACAGAAAAATCGATCCACTGTAAGCCATCAATAGTTTTTTCAGTGATTTGGCACACGAAATTCCATTATTTTTATTCATTGTTAAAATCGTGAAACACACTTGAGATGAACTGACAAAAACGAGCGCTGTAAACAAACTGAATGTCATATCGCGCTTAAACTTGACATCAGGATAGGGAACAGTTGTGCCAATTTAGAGACAGAAGTTTTAGAAGCCCTTTTACCCAGCGGGCTTTTTAAATGATTATTTCCCGGTACGTTACGATATAATATAAAAATTGTGACTTTTTAGAGATTAAGTTGGTGTTTTCTATTTCAGCTTCAAACGTTTTCTCCAATTTTAAATTATAAATGGTTAAATATTGCTGGTAATAATCAATTATGAAAGTTTTCTTTTATGACTCTTTGCAATTGTTTTTAGTGATTTTCACGTTTTTTTAAATGGAAAGTAAGACCTATGCTTTTTAACAGTCTCTTACACATTTTTATACCTTAAGGACCCTTTGAACCCCAAAACTGTCCCTCACTACTAACCTGGCTCGATGCATCCAAATTTGCCTCTTTTAAAAGCACACACGCGGGTTAAGTGAATGTTTGGCTGAGCAAAATCGTGCGAGAAGAGTGAGATAGAAAAGCTGGAGCGTGAGAGCAGCAACAAATAAAAAAGCTTATTTATGCAAGCTAGTTCTTTATGTTTGTTGCAGTGCGTGCGCATAATTTTTGTTGTTAATGTTATTGTTGTTATTGTAAATGCTAATTTTTCGTGCTTCAAATTCTCAGCAATAGTTGCTGCTGTAAAAAATAAAAAAAAAATAAATGTTCCTCCGAGAAGCTGCAACAACAAATTAAAATCAAATCTAATTAATTCGTTCAGATTTGCTGGATATGTTGCTGCTGTAATTGTTGTTGTTGTTGTTGTTTTATGTTAATTTATTAAATAACAAACAGAAAATGTTAAAAAGTGGTTGCGCTTGCAAGAAGCTTGCGTGCGAAGCTGCAAAAACTCTCATGCATTATTTTTGCTTTAATTCTTTACTGATTTATAAGAAAACCAAGTACATTAATGTATGGAAAACTTCATAAATATTATATAAAAAAATTTTCTTCAAAGTGCAAAAAACACGACTGCACAATTGCTATGAAAGAATTTATTATATTAAATTCATAAGTTTCATGATTTTAAAACAAACATTTATATTTACAATAAAAATTTTGTGTAACACTGTTTTTTTGTTTTATAACCGATACCTAATTTTTTGCCGAAAGAAAAACATTTATAATCCAAAATATTTTATTAAAAAAATATATATATATTTTAGTACGTGAACACAAAAATTTAACTTCCATTTTACCAATTTTATTCGAATAAAACTTATATTATTTAACCCTTCGTTGCATGAGATTGCACATATGCAATGTTGACTTCCAAGAGACTTTGCATGCACACCCTGTAAAAATTTGTAACGTTATTTTTTCAAAGAGAAATTTTGACATTTTTTTTATTAGTTGTTGTCTCTCTTTGTCAAATTTTTGTTTTTGTTTGTCCATAACATTGAGTCGAACAAGGTTGTTTTTATACGTCGAGAAATTAAGTGAATATTTTTAATAATTATAAAATAAATATCAAAAAAACGTTCAAATGTAAGTTTTATTCTAGAATATAAGCTAATTTTCTTCAAGCTTAGTTAATTTTTTCTGTAATATAACTTGAATTTCTTAAAATAAATAGCTTAATTGCAAATTTGCAATTTCATGCATTTGAGAATTTTTGAAGTTACATTGCAGATTTGAGGTTATGTTGCAGATGTGCAATTCCATGCATTAATCTTAATTTAAAGCTGCTAACTTTTGTAGGGCGCTTACTGACGATGAAATTCAAAAATTTTTTGATACATGGGAAAATAGAGAGGATGAATTTAGTGAAGATGATGATAATGACCATGAGGATGATTACGTGGATGTCAGGATATATCGAAGAGAAAATTCGGAGGAAGAACATCCCGAAGTTGAAGAGGAAATTTCTAATGTGGTTACCTTGAAAGAAAAATACGCACGCACGGTTTGGAAAGAACAACCTTTTATACCACAAATAAATACTGATTTCAAAGGTACAGATCAATTACCAGACCACGTGCTGAATTTGGGCAGACCCTTGAAATATTTTGAGTATTTTATATCTAATGAACTATTAGAAATGATTGTTTTTAATTCAAATCTGTATGCTTGCCAAAAAAATCCAGACAAGCCATCAAATTTTGACAAGTCAGATTTAAGGAAATTTATTGGCATATGCATTTTAATGTCTGTTATTCAAATACCCGATAATCGTCGTTATTGGACACCTGTTATTGGGAACACTCTTATACAGGAGACGATGTCAGTCAATCAATTTGAAAAAATAAAATCTTCGTTGCATTTTAATAACAATGAAGATATGAAACCAAGGGATGATCCAAATTTTGACCGTCTTTTTAAAATTCGACAATTAGTTGACTATTTGCAGAAACAATTCAAGTCGATTCCATATGAAAATTGTCTTTCAGTTGACGAACAGTTATGCTCCACAAAGTGTAAGTCATATATGAAACAATACCTCCCAATGAAGCCACACAAATGGGGTTTTAAATTTTTTATTTTGGCTGGTATTTCTGGATATAACTATAACTTTGAAATATACACGGGTCAAGAGAACCGACCCTCTCTTCGTCGCCCCGAAGAAAAGGATCTTGGGGCTTCTGCAAATATTGTAATAAGACTTTTACGGGAAGTTCCTTCCCATATTAATTACAAAGTTTTTTATGATAATTATTATACAACACTACCACTTATGATTGAACTAGCCAAAAGGGGAATACATTCATTGGGTACAATCCGTCGCAACAGAATTCCGAATTCAAAACTACCGAGTGTTGCAATATTAATGAAGAAACCTCGAGGAAAGTCTGTGGAATATGTAGCTTCCCATGATGGTGTTGAAGTTTCTTTGGTTTCATGGAGAGATAATAAAGTTGTTAATTTGATGTCAAGCTATTGTGGTAAAAGTCCTGAGACCATTGCTCGACAAGAAATCGAATAAAAAGATATCCATTGAGTGTCCAAACATTGTTGCGCAATACAATAAATTTATGGGGGGAGTCGATTTGTTAGACTCATTTATTGGACGCTACAAAATAAAAATAAGATCAAAAAAATGGTATATGAGAATTTTTTATCATTTGATAGATACCACATTAGTAAATGCATGGTTATTGTATAAGCGTGCGGAACAAGAGACCGGTAATCATGAAAATATAACGTTAGCCAATTTTCGTTTGCAAGTGGCAGAAAGTCTTTGCAAAGTAGGAAAATTATCCACAAAACGTGGTAGACCTTCCGAGTTATCAAAAAACCTTGAAAAAAAGACGAAACATGCGAGAAGTTTGCCACTGCCTCAAAAAGAAGTTCGGTTAGACCATTTTGATCACTGGCCACAATGGAACAACAAGCGTTTAACATGCAAATTGCCAGGGTGCAATGGATATACTCATGTTAGCTGCTCAAAATGTCAGACTACACTTTGTTTTAATCAAAATAGAAATTGCTTTAAACTATTTCATAATGAATAATTTTTTATGTATTTAAGACACTACACTGAGCTCCTAATTTTAAAACAATTTTTCATCCACATATTGTCCCAGTTTTAGTTGAATTTTAAATTCTTTATTTTTGTTGTGTACATATATTAAAAGAGTGGAATTCCCTCTTAGTTTAAGTTATTTAAAGCTTATAATTTCATTTGAACGTGTTTTATAAAAATAAACTATAAATTAACATTCAAACCATCATACATATTTTCTTTTTTTGCTTTCCTGCATGAAATTGCATATATGCAATGTTGCGTAACTTAGTTCCTATGCATTGCAGAGCATCGAAATTTCGTTTATACATTCTTTAAAACACTCCAATCACAAATAATAACTCAAAAAATTTTAAACACAGGGAGAAAAAGTCATGCAACGAAGGGTTAAAGCTCTGGTTCATACGAAATACACAAGTGAGTGGACAAATTAAAAACTCTTTTTTTTCTCCCCCTATATAAAAGACACAACAACAATATACAAAGCCATGGCAGAACTATAAGGTAGGCTCAAGTTGGAGTAAAAAGGAAGCTGTATGTCAAAATCGGCTATTCGAATTATAGTTTCCTTATTGTTGTTGTTGCCTTTATTATTTGACGTTTAGCGTTCTCACAGTTTTGTTGTTGCAAAACGTGTTGTTTGAGCAGCCATTTAAATATGAGCCTACCTTATAATTGTATCATGATACGAAGCTAAGCGGCGTTGCTTCGAGAGAGTAAATGCGAGAGTAAAAAAAAAATTAACAGAGCTTTAACAGAACTGTGTGGTGGTTGTTGCTTTTTATTTACTATCTTCATGGACACACTCGATCATGGCAGAATTATAAGGTAAGGTCATCACGGAGAGGAATGGAGTAGAAAGCAGAATAAAGCTACATTGATGTCAAAATCAGCTGTTCATCGCGAATTTCTTTATGCTCACGTTTCGCAGTTGTTTTTAGGTTAAAACTGTTGCAGGTTTTTTGCAATTTTAAGACTTCTTTCACATTTTATAATTTTTATTACACTTTTTTTAAAATATTTTCACTCAAATTAGCACAAGTTTAACACCCGCGACCGCACTGTTTGCAACTTGGAAACATAAAATATTTTCTTCATTTGCAATTTCTACGAAATTCGTCGTTTTGACATATATGTTGCTTCTCATTATCCACCCTTCGTTGACGCGGGAGAGCACTCAGCGCAGCGGCCCTACCTTATCATTGTATCATGCACTCGATCAGCGTTGCTGAGATAAGACAAAATGAAGGATGTCTAAATAAAAGTGGATGTTTTTATTTCAATCAAGGCTGATTTATGAGGTTGTCGCAAGGGAGAGAGCGAGTACCCATAATTGTCAAATCGAAGTTGACAGCTTATAGAAAATCTGCAAGTGCTCTCTATTATCATCCGTTTTTCTTTCGTAGTCATTCGCAAAATTGGCTGGTTTTGACAATTATGGGTACTGAGAAGAGACTGCAAACAACCCTGCGACAACCTTATAAATCAACCTTGATTTCAATATAAAGTAGACATGTTTCGATTAATGCATGGAACACATGGAACACGGCCGCAACGACGTTACGTCATCTGTCAACAATGTTTTTCATGGATTTCTTATGGAGGTAAGTTTGGTGAATATGTCTCAACGACATTGTCGCTCTTTGCTTATGTCGTCGATTTAGAATTTTGTAGCCACTAGCATAGAGTATAAATTATTTTCTAGAGATTGCATCAACTCTGCTAAATCTCAAATTATTAAATTAAAAGTACCAAAAAAGGTGCCAAATTACCTTGTGCCAAATTAAAAAAAAGGTGCCATTTGAAGCAAAATAGAGCCAAATCTGGCACTTTTAGTACCAAGTTGACAGCCCTGATTAAGGCTGGATTCTCTGATCACCTTCAGCACATTTTTTGTAAATGAAGTTTTTGCGCTCTCCGCTTAGTGAGAGAGACTTGCTGCTCGCTCTTCAACTTGATTAACATTATTTTAATTTTCGTAAAAACTTGCTCAAGGTGGTTAGCATGGTAGAATAAGAGAAGGTAGATGCATTTCGGAGA
The DNA here is from genome assembly GCA_914767935.1 of Coremacera marginata. Classification (NCBI taxonomy): domain Eukaryota; kingdom Metazoa; phylum Arthropoda; class Insecta; order Diptera; family Sciomyzidae; genus Coremacera; species Coremacera marginata. The sequence goes on from OU612046.1 coordinate 162,053,425, forward strand.
GGCACTGCCGTAACTGTCAAAACGAATTTGATAGCTCATAGAAATTCTGAAAGCAATGAGAAAGCTTTAATTGGGAAAATGTAAACAAAAAAGTGATTTGTATTGATTTTGACAATTTTGGCTATGAGAAAGAGAGCGAAGTCTGAAATGCATATACCTTCTTTTATTCTACCATGGTGGTTAGTGAATCCAGACTAAAGGGTTTTCAGACTATCCTACATGTAAGATGGGCAATGTAGGACAGCAGAAAATTTGGAAAGTCTGTTCTTACTTACTTAGGTGTACCCGCATTTGTGTTTCGGCAGACCTAATCAGCTCTCGCCAGGCGCCTCTGCTTTGCGCGCGCCTTCTCCAATCAGATACACCAAGTGGGAAAGTCTGTTCGAGCTTTCAAACTATCCTACATGTCGGATAGACTTCATTATTTTTCAGTGTTCAAGAAGATAGCATCGGCAAATCAATTTCTTGCTGCTCTAATAATTGGTTAAGTTTTGAAAGAAAAGGAAGGGTAAATTCAATAAACAGTGGGAAAAAACACAGTACGCGAAACAGCTGCCATTTCGGGCAATATAAAAATTCTTAAAAGAATAGGTCAAACTACATCGTTCAACTGCAATGTATGTAATACGTTATACGAAAAAAATTTAGTTAAATCTATAGTCAACTTAGTTGAGTTGTAATTCATAATAGAGGCCTATGTAGGACGAACCAACGGAAATAATCGAAGCTTTTAGATTTTCATCCTACGTGTCGGACGGACCGCAGTATTTGCTTTCACACTTTCTACATTTGCATCCGACCTGTCAAGTTGATCCTATATGTAGGATAATCCGAAACCCCCTTTAGAGTGCGTGTCAAAAGCTTTGCTCATTTAATAATTTGGCTTTTCGTGTGGGGAAATCATCTTGTTGAGTCACTTTCAAAATAATTAAGTATAAATAATTAAGCTATCAGTATGAGTCTCGCATTATTGTTGTTGTGGCTAAGAAAGCGATGAATATAAAATGTGTTTTCAGCAGAGCTGTGTGCTTTTGTGCTGTTAATACATAAAAAATGAGCAGAGCTCAGTTTAACCTTTCGGATTTTTTTTCACTCTCGCATTCTACTCTCTCATAGCTATTTTGGCACCAACAGCTGTGTGGCTTTGTATTTTATTGTTGTTTATATTATATAGAGGGGGAAAAAGAGGGACAAAATATTTGAATAAAATGTATATTGTGCACTTGGTTTTATTCGAATGATATAAGTTTTATTCGAATGATATAAGTTTTATTCGAATGTATTGTCTTTAAAGTGGATAAAAAGGAGTAAACTCTTTGTGTTCACGTATTAATGACTTGGACACATAAATAGCCCAAAAATACATGTAGGGTGCTTCACATAAATTTAAATGAAATACATAAAGGAAAACAAGAATTTATTTCATGGTATTTGAGTTTAAACATTAAAAACTTAAAATCAGTAGTAACTTTGTAATTACGTATTAAAAATTAGAAAATTAATGAAAAATCTGAAATTGCTCTATAGCTGAGGTGGACGTATAAATAGCACAATTTGGATTCTGAAAAAAAGACATAGTGATTTATTTATATTTTACAATGAGCTTACGAATATGCTTACTAGTACTTGGTACTGTATCCCGAATTGTCCAAAACAGCCCGACATCTTCGTCCCATACTCTCCACAAGCTTCCTGACCCTATCCTTCGGAATAGAGTACCAAGCCTTCGCAATTCCATTCCATAACTCATCTTAATTTCGAAAATTTTGGTTGCTTATGCTGACCTTTACATCATTCCATACATTTTCTATGGGATTGAGGTCTGGGCTTTGAGCCGGCCGATTCAAAATATTTATTTTTTCCTTTTTTAGCCAAACAATCACAACCTTTGCTGTGTGTTTTGGAGCATTATCGTGCATAAAAGTCCACCTAATAGGCATGTTCTCAAATGAAAATGGTTCCATCTGGTTATTTAGAATGGAATTTTTGTCCATTATTCCTGGTATACGAAAAATTGGCCAAACGCCGTGCCAGGAAAAAGCTCCCCAAGCCATTAAATTTCCTCCTCCATATTTTAATGATTTTTTTGTATACTTCGGATTCAATTCTTGGCGTTTGGGGCACCAAACAAAAACTTTTCCATCTGGTCGAACCCTATTAAATTTAGTTTCGTCAGTCCAGAGCACGTTCTTCCAAAATTGGTCTTCTTTATTCACATGGGCCTTTGCAAACGCTAAACGATCCTTCATTTTTTTTTTTTGTTAAGAGCGGCTTTCTTCGGCTAATGCGTCCATAAAGCTTAGCTTAATGTAGTCTCCTAGATACTAGTTTTCTTGAAACATTAAGAGTATTTTCTTCATTTATTTCTCTCGTAATTTGCTTTGCAGACTTGAAAGGACCAGCCTTTCTTTTGCGAACTATAAGTCTATCAGTAGAAGCGGTGGTTTTACGCGGTCTAGGATTGCGCGGCTTATTCTCGAAATTATTTGAACCATTTGATGTAACCAGCTTGAGTGCATTATGGACCATTTTTCGCGAAATTTTGAAAATATCCGCGATTTCAGATGGTTTTTTGCCTTTTCGACTTAGTTCGTGGATTATAGATCTTTTTTCCCGAGGGCAATGTTGCCACGACACATTTTATTTAGAATTGGCAAAATTAACTGAATAAAACTCTCAAAATTTTTACACACACCAGATCTTGTTAACTTTTATTCACCAACTAACATGTGCAAGGTTTATTAATACAGGTTAAGTCACTTGAGAGAAGCTCGGTCGAACTGTTAGAATGGATTAAAGGAAATCAAGAAAAAAAAAACCTGAATCTGTACAATTTTTAGCTAACAGCTACTTTGACAGTTCGAGCAAAGGCAGAAAAAGAGTGCTTTTCTCTCAAGTGACTTAATCTATATTAATGAACATTGAACATGTGTGCTATTTATATGACCACAGCAGGTCGTACATGTCTATACAGAAAGAGATGGCCTGAGAAAATAAAAGCAAGTAACGTTACCTCTCTCTCGGAGTTTTAAGCAACGTCACACTGGAGTCTCAAAATATTATAACTACAGTTAATGAATGCATTATTAGGTTTAAACGAAACGTTTAAAAAATAAGTTGACATTTGTGCTATTTATGTGTCCATGGCTGTATAGATTTAAAATGTTTCATATTAATGCTTAATACAAAGAAACCAAATTTATTTTAATCTCTGATTAATAATTATTTGTTTTGCTATTATTTGCATGCTTAAATATTTGAAGAAATGTGTAAAGAATAATTTATATTTTGTTCAGAAATGTTATAACTATGTGCTCATTCGACTCACGTCAGTAATTTTGACTATAAATGTTTTATGTATGATGATTTTTTTTTTTTTTTGAATAATTATAGTTGTCAGTTTTTGAATATTAAATAAGCGGATAGAAAAAACTTTTATCTTTGATGCCAAATTTTGTGATGAACGTTATATGTTAAGTAGTTATATATTCTGATATTCAAATATTTATTTTTGCTTGAGAAATTTCAACTGTCATTTCAACGAAATCACAAAAAAAAGCTAGTTGTTTTTTTTTTTCTAATCTGACAACCATCTTCATAGGCTCTCATTTTGAACAACTATATTATTATGAAGTAAAAACAATAACAAATGCCGAAATGTCAAATATAGCATTGTAAAAGATAAAAACAGATTAAATTGATAAAAAAGAAACTCTTACAACCTTGGCAAATATAAAATGCTTATTATTCAGTTCATATTCCCAAAAAAAAAAAAAAAAAAAACGAAGCAAAACAAAACTTGTTATTGAACTTATGTTTATTTATCTCTGTAATAATATTTCATTATAATTATGTTCAAAAGCCAATTCAATTTTATTAGGAAATAAACTTAATTGTAAAGCTTATCTTGATATTATTTGAAGAAAATAGCAGTAATTAATCAAATTTTTATAGTTTATGTTCCAATTAAATAAGCATTGATCATAATTATTATCAACTTATTTGTCTCGCGTCAAATTCAAAAGAGCCTCTATTGAAATGTTATAGAAATCGTTAAGCTAAATTTAATTGTCAAAACTAAGGACAGACGGTTTAAGTTATTTGAAATCTTTCTTATTGTTTGATTAATCGTTTGAGATTTGATATTATATTCACACTATATATTTATATTATATTCTCATTTCACATAATACATTTTTTAATGTCATTTTAACAGTATTGCGCTCATATTTCAAAAATCGTCACTTGATTTTATTGCAACTGCCTTAATAATTTCCTTAGTAAAGCTTTTAATAATAGTTTGAAATCGTAGTAACTGATCACAAGTGACATCCAAATTTTTGAATTTTATTTTTCTTTTTCTGCAGTAGTAAATGGCCCTGATATACAATCCCTATAGGAACAAACTAACTTGTTTTTAAAAACAACTAATTAAAAAACTAATTTAAAATAAATCAGTATATGAACTACTTTTAATTATATTAAGGCGGAAACTACTCTGATGTTGACATGTTTAAATTGAAAATTTTTATTAGATTACAAGTTTATATATATTTAACCATGTTATTTCATCAAATATTATTAACTTCAGGCCATCAGTAATAGTTTTCAATTGGTTATTTCAAAGCAATTAAAAAATTAATTTAAATGTAACTAATTTAACAAGTAGTTGAAAATATATGCAGACGAAAGTCAATTGACTTATTTAGCGGACATCACCATACAAAATAAGTTAGTTCGTTCTATGGAAAAAAGTCAGAATTTCAACTAGTTGTGGTTGACAAAAAACTACTTTGTCAACTACTTTTAAATTAGTTGATTTTCCTACAGGGATGTTTAATCATTGTTAATTAATAAAACATAGTTTTAGGCTCAAATTTCGAAATTTTCAATTAACTTAAAGCATCTAAATTAAGGTCACTTGATTTATAAGAGTGGCTTTAAAAATGTTTCATAAATCTTCTCAGCTTTTTCATAATAGCAAAAACAAATATTTTAGACATGCATTAAGATTATATTGAATTTATTTATAAATGAGTTAATCAACACTGACCTTGAGTTCAAAATTTGAACTCAATCATTATTTATAGTTTTTTATGTTCGATTAAATGAGTTTGATGACTGAAGTTATTTGAACTCATAGCTTGAACTCATCCAAATATTATGTAATTCTTTTTACATCTTATTAAAGTGAATTCGTATTATAAAGTTTATGTTGGTATAATAACCAGGCTTATGAAATCATAGGAAACAATATTCATAAGACTAAAAGAACATTTTCTAAATGTTCTGCATATGCAAAAAAATTTAAAAAATTTTTTATTTCTTTTTTAATGCACATTTATTTTAATGGACTTGAGAATATCTTAAGTTCACTAACCGCATTCAACTTAAAATATTTTAATTCAACGCAAATTTCACACTTTCGCTGTTCACCTCACTTCTATGGTTTTCTCTAAGTTCTCTCTTTTTCTTCTTTATACACTTTCAATAAGTTAATTTGTCTAAATTTATATATTTTTAAAAATCTAATTTTAGTGCAGTTGATTGAAATGTGTTTTTAATCGTCAGAGTGTTGCAACAACTTCAAGTTTTACTTTAATTTATCTTTATTTTGATATTTTCCTTATATTTCTTTGTTAAATTGAAAACCGCTGATTTAAAGATATTTGACACTTTTACCAATTTTGAATTGAATTAAATTTATTTTGAAAAAAAAATTTTCACATATAAAACAGAGTCTTTTAAATGTATTAAGAATTAAAAAAAAAATCACATTTTGAAAGCAGAAATTTCTTGGTTCGCATTCTTTTACAATTTTTTATCTTTTTGTTTTGTGTATGGAAACGCTTTTTGAACTAAAATTTGCAAAACTTGCAAAATTGAGCAAAAATGCCGAGTACGGGAACAGACCCATTATTAGCATTGGAATCTATGCAATTTTAATTTCAGTAAAATTTTTTGTAAAAATTTTTCAATTTTTTCAAATGAATTAGTTTTTCTATTGGGCCGTCACCTTTCTACAGACAATGGCAAACCATAGAGAGTAAAAACTGCCAGTCGGCATAATGCTTGTAGGTCCACTTCTCGATCATTTGTGTTCATACATTTCACAACTCGCACAACACAATTGATCATAAGAAGCTCGAAAAAAGTCCTTTCAAGGGCTGATAAGGCCATTTCGTTTTTTTTCTTTTAATTTCTTGCAATAAATAAATTAATGAATATAAAATTCGGCTTCGTCACGACTAAATTTTACATAGAATCAAAGAATTGTTTAATGAAAAAAAAAATTTAAAATCGACCAACCCATTGCGGAGATCTGGTCCTTTAAACATATTTCAAATTATTTTCACCTTCGCTCCAATAAAAGTTGGAAAATCGTCTATATTCGTAAAGCCATAGTTATGCTAGGCAAACACACTTGGTAAGCTTTTCTGTAGTTAGTGCTTTTCCCAATAAAATTATAAATAAGCATTTCTTTCGTGCTCTAAAGCAGAGCTAGACATTCCTACACAACCACAAATTCGGCACTCATGTCTATGCATTTGTGCATTGAAAAGCTTTGTGCTGTCAAAAGAAAAGATGGTTGCATGGAGTAAAGCTTCTAAAAAAGATAACTGCAGAGAGTAAAGATTTTAGAAAAAGTGGTTGCGCAGAATAAAGTTTTTAAAAGTTGCTTTGATACAATTGTAAAATATTTAGTTTTTTTAGTTTGTTTATTATTTATAATAAAGTTTGCAAGCAAAACAATAAGCGATAATGCTCATCTGAAAGCTCTAGCAGCGTGCGTGTTTTTTATTACGTTTGAAGGGAATGTGCATCCACATTCCAGCCTCATGAGCTTTCAAATCATACTGAAAGCTATAGGAGCGTACGTGTGCTTAAATACGTGTGACGGCAGAGAAAGCTCTTTGCCCGCGCTGCCGATAGTTGATTAGCTCTGCTCTAACGCAATGCGGGGTTTCTGTCTCTATCGCTCTAACATGTGCGCGCACTAGCACAGAACTGGAAGAACAGTGCGTCTAAAGCACTAAGAACAAAAAAGCTCACCAAAACATGTTTGCCACACAGCATAAGTGAATAGAGGGGTTCAATCGATAGCACATGTTGGCGCGCAGTGTAGAACAAACCAGGTATTTGACCGTTCGAACGCTCGAAACAGCAGACTGACAACATGTTGGATTGAAATCAAAAAGTTTTGATTTCAAGGTTTGATGAGCAGTGATAACACTCGTGTGAACACGTGTTGGACGAACACGTCGAACTTTGCCATATTAAAAAAAAATTACAAAAGGGAGAACACGTTGTCTTATGCACTATGGGCTCGCTGAACACTTTTTCTGGCTAAAATTCTGAAAAGCTCTTCGAGGTAGCTGATTTCGAATTCGATGTCAAAAATTCAAAATGGCGGATCCAATATGGCCGCTAATAATAGAAGGGTTTTCGGCTGACTTTGAATTTAATGCCATAATTTTAAAGAACGACTTCAGTGTGGTATACGATATTTTGAGTCATTATCGATGAACTACTTTAAGATTTCGAAATTTGGTATTTAAATCGAAATCAGCGACTGCACCCTTATACAAAGTTTTTAAGACTTGCAAAGAATTTTGATTACGAATGAGACTACATATATTTACTAAAATTAAGATGGATTCATCCCTTTTGATAAAAATAAATAATTTTTTTAAAAGTTATTTTTTTTTTAGTTCATTTTAGACTTAAAATTGAACATATGTGGATTAAAAATTATTATAGAATATCCAATTCATTTTCCAAAATCAAGTTTTCCGTTTCAAAATCTTCTTCTTCATCGTCGTCATCGGTACTTTCATTTGGATCTTCGTGCTGTTCAAGCATATATGCTTCATTAGGACCATCACAACTTAAAAAATCGATAACTTCTGGTAGAAGCGTTGCACGTATCCTTTTGTGTACGCGTGTACTTAAACACAGAGAAGATATAAGTGGATCTGCAGAATCCAGAGCCCTTTTAAAAACATCAAACATGTTATCAGTGCGGCTCGTTTTGCGGGCATGATGTAATCTATCAGCTTTATCAAATTTATGTCGGGATTCAGCAGCGTCCTCACCAAAACAGCCAACTGGAAGTATTGTGTTTTGCATTATTTGCTTAGAGTGAGTAAGTACTTTGTAAACAGTAGCTGTCATGGGTAGCCAAGGGTAATTATTTTGAATATGTTCAGCCGTTTGGAAGCAATATATTTCAAACTTCTCTAATATCAAAGGAAACTGACATGACAAACATATTAAAATAGTTTTAAGACGAAAGATTAATTCTTGGTCAACTCCAGTAATTTTTGAAAACACATCATATTTTGAAAATGCACGACGAGAGTATTGTAGTATTATCGTTCGTAGTACCGAAACCACCAATTTTTGGAAGCTCCACGCGTAGGCCAAGCTCGGTCCAAAACGCTTTTTGAATTTCTTCTTTTTTCATTGAAACTGCTTTTTTATCTTCTTCAGACCTTATCTGCCATTTTTTCATATCACATTTGTAGCCTAAGTGTAAAACAAATTAAAAAAATCTAATCCAGCAGTGCAAGGGACTAATATCATACTTTAAGCTACACTCGATAGGCTAAAATTTTTTAGAGCTATATTTTGTAATATTAAGTATAATATTAAGTAATACACATATAGGACAAGCTTGATACGATTTAGTTCCGGTCAAAGCATTCAAAACTTTTCCATTAATTACTGTTAGGAACGATTTGACAGTCTTATCTCTTGCGAGTTTTATCTCCAATTTTTCTAGCCCTTCAATTTGTTTCTTTAAGTCAGCTTTTTTAAGTCGTTTTTAATAACTTCAATTGTTTCTATAACGAATTCTAATTTTAACGGCCGACAAAACCTTGTCGATTGCGGAGTTTGATTATTCCAAAGGGACATTCCTGAGAAATGCAAAAGCCTCAAGGGAATTACAGTTGCTGCCAGAAGAGGTGAATCCACATTACGAGATGTGCTTGGCTCAAGAAAGAAAAGTTGTTTAAATTGAGCTTGACCTGAGCTGCTATCGAATCCATAACTTAAAATCAATTCAGTTGATATGCAGTTGCTTTGATCAGAGTTCATAAATGCTACAATAACTTAATGTTGCATCTCAATTATCCTTGTTGCAGTGTGCTTTAAAAGCATTTCTAATGGAACTTTTGCAATTGTTTCACTTACAGTTATACCCTCAGGTCTGCACTTACTTTTCGCAGCACTGACTTTCATGTAAGATGGAAAAATGTCGAAATTTCTTTGCTTGCTTTCAAAACGTATATTACAATACTGCTGCTTTGTAAAATTGTTTTCAAGTAGAAATGCTAATGCCACTTCTTCTGAAGCGACAATAGGCGTTTTTACATCTTGGAAACATATTTTCCGGATTTTAGACGGTCTTGTTGGGATTTCCATTGTTTCCTTAAGAACGACGGCCAAATCAACTCTTCCTTGTTTACGAGCTGATGTTGCTGCTGCTTCCACCAGTAGGTTCGTTTCGTTTCTTTTAGATGCCTAAAGTTCCGCTGCTTCCCTTCTCTTACTTCGATCTGACTTTTCAGGATATGATAGTCGTGGACGCCCACATCCTGACGAACTTGCTTCTTCTGCACTTGCTTCTACCGCGTTTTCTTCGGCATTTTTTTATATTCAAACACTATTGTAGTGCTAAGCCAAGCAGCATTTTGCGCTTGAAAAACATCCATCCTTCTAGGACACTTTTCCCATTTTACCGTTCATTTTTGACACAGTTTGCGCACTTTTTCTAACAAGAATTTTAAACAATCATCATGAATATCTTCGTCACCAATTTTTTCGATCAGATAGTTGGTAACAGAGGCATTTTTTTGTTCTTTGATCTTCTCGTTTTGCCAAACTTGAAAAATATCCACATTTTTCTTAGAAATCGCAAAAAATCGCAATACAAAACATGATAAAACAGAATTATCACATCCCAAATTATTATTTTTTTTTTATTTTAGGCTGGGCAAACTTGGGCAAAATTTTGCAAACTTACACAAACATAAGAATTAAAAAAAAACACAATAATTTTATAGGTTGCATTAAACAACTGATTTTTTTTCACTGCACCAGAACTTTTTTTTAAAGTTTTATATATATAATTTAAAGTACTTACTATTACTCTTATTTTCCATGTTTTAATTTTTTTTTTTACTTTTTTTATAATCAACAATAATATTTTAATAACCTTAAAAAAAACGCGCACGCATTTGCATTAGCTCAACTTTGATGGTTTGCTGTTGAACTGCAAATTAGTAATTACAAAAACAAAATGCATTTTCGTTTGTTTTGAAGTATTTTCTATTAGCCCATTGTGTTATGTAGAAATTTTTAATAATAATTAAAATGAATGCAGTTTTACATAAAGGTTTTTGGCTAGAGTGGCTTTTAGCAAGTCAGCAATTAAAAGCAACAATTATTTTTCACAATATTATCTCCTAATATAGGCTAACGAAACGCGCAGCTTGAAAATTTGTTGCTAAATGAAGTTTGACAACGTTTGGCTGCAATGCTAAATGTACAGTTATGCTAGCCATCACACTTGGCTTGACAACATGTGCTATCGTCTGAACCCCCCCTAATCATGCTTAGATGGTGAAGCAAAGATTTGAAAAACGTGAGCTTTTAAAAGTTTAGGCGAGCGCCTAATACATACATATTTATGTCTTCATTTATTCTATTTTATGCTCAACTCCTCATACTCGTATGTTATGTGCATTCAGTGCCATAAAATTATAATTATATCATCTCTATTTTATTCTTCCTTAATTTATCATAACTGACATTTCTTTATTATGATTGTCAGCTTGTCTTAATGTCAAAAATACACGCAAAGTTCAAATTAAAGTCGAAATTAATGCATATAGTGTGAGAAATTTGTATGGCTTATTCAGTTAAAAAGCTATAAAAATGGTAAAAAGAAAAAACATAACTGTTGAAAATTTAACTGGCATTAAATTGAGTTGTTAGATTAGTGTGTCAAAGAAAAGCAATGTATTACACGCAGCTTTATTATGCACATTATTTTTTTAGTTATGTCAAAAATATGGGCTGCCATAAAATTATGGCGATTATTTGCGAGACTCTTCGACTCTCAGTTAGTTTTTGAAGCTTCGACCTAGAAAAAAGCTGCCTGCGGCGCCTGTGAACATTAAGAGTAATGAAACTATGAAATCAAGTCACTTTGCCACAAAAATTTTTATTGATTTCCCGTAGCTAATCAAATGGTTTTTTTATGATCATAACTACTACTGTGGCGGCTACCAAGTCTAACAACGGATTACTAAAGCATTTCGCAGTAGATATTTTTTTGATTGTTAGTCGTTGCTGGAGTTACGCAGAATTGCTGTTGTATTTGTGAAGTCATGTTAGTGTACCCAATAAACATTGTGGCGAGGGGTGATTCGTTAACGAATCTCTTCTGAATCGTTATTTTTAAAGTTTTCGAATAGTTTCATACCGACTTCATCAGACGTTGGCTTGATGCTTAAAAAAAGCACCGATTGAAATCATGACTTCCTAAGCTCCATTTAAGAAGTTTTGAAACAAAAAACAATTTTTTCCGACTTTTCACTATACAAATTTTTTTAAGAAAAGTAGTTTTTATTAACTTTCTATTGTTAAAACGTCATTTAAGCGAATATTTGTTTTTTAAATTTTATGTTGTTTTTTTAATTTTAAGTGAAAAAAATACTTGAATATAAATTTTCATAAATTTGTGAAATATTTTACCTTCTGTTATGTTATTTCGTGCTTATTCTTTATATAAATAATTTCCACTTATAATTTGTTCAAGATTTTCATATAAATAAGTTCTCGTTAACAAATTGCTTTTTGTTGTTTTGGCGACTCGTTAACGAATGGCTTTTTTTCGATTTTGACGAATGTATAACGAAGCCGAAAAAAAGTTGGTCAAAAAATGATAAAAAAAAAATTATTTCGAACTTTTGAAAAGCCAAATCTTTAAAAAATACCTAAATACCTAAATACATAAATAAATACCTAAATAATAAAAAAAAAAACCAAAAAAAAATATTTTTTTTTTTGACCAAGTTGGGGTTCGAGCCCATGTCCGCGAATGCTGGCTTTTAATATCAAGCAAATTAAGCAAGACATGTTCAGCATTTGAATTAGCCGAGTGGGTTAGGTGCTGGACTAGCATTCAGATGACGTGGTTTCAATTCTTGACGTGGTGAGCTTGAAATTAGTTTTTATCTTTTTTTTTTTTATATGATTCGTTATCGAATTGCTTTTTTTAGTTTTGGCAACTCGTTAACGAATCGCTTTTTTCGGTTTTGACGATTCATTAACGAAGGTGGAATTTCTCCCGCTTGCGATATTATAAATGAATCGCTACTATTAATTGCTAATGAATGAAATGTACGAGAATGCGATTCGTAAACGATAACATTAGTGAATGATTTTATTTGTTGGGCAGTTGAAGTAATATTCTTATTTTTAGAGCATAGATGATGCTTTATTATGGCAAAGCTTTGGCAATTGGTTTTTAAAATGTTTTTTTTTTTCTAAACACAATTTTTTATGAGTTATCATCAATTGTCGAAAAAAAAAATAAAAATCATGAGCAGCAGCACGCACAACTTCCCATAAACATGCATATTTATGTAGTTTTGATGTTGCCATAATTTTTTTTTTTTTTTTTTTTATTGCATGCTGCTTACATAATCACTGCGTGCGATTTAAAAATAAGAAATAAGAGCATGAAAATAAATAGAAGCCACATTAAAGATGCCAGTGTTGTAAAACACAAAAAAAAAAAAAACCGCGGCAATTGTTTTCAAAATACACTATAATTCTTTTTGTGTTTTCTTGCTAGAAAATGTAGTGCAATAAAAACAAATTGCAAAATTTCGGTTAACAATATCCAAGGTTAGCAAAACAAAAATAATAAGAATAATAAAATAAATATACATGTGAGCATATGTGTGCTAAGTTTCTTCGGTCTATAAAACGCCGAAGGATAAAAAAAAAAACATTAAAACTTTGGCTTTTTTCAGTGGTGTGAAAAGTTTGCCCATGTGTGGTCGTAAAATGTATGAAATTTCTCTTGAAATCTCTTTTAAAAATGCTATTAAATTTGCTCTCATTAAGCTTTTTTCCCTTTAGTTAGACCCCTTTCACATTGGTCAAGAATTGAATTCAATTTTCAGAGTTTGTTGGCAATTCGCCGCAAATCGGAAGCGACGAAGGGGAGAAAAAGTTGACGGTCTCGATGTCTCTGTACCGTCAATTTTTTCGTATTCCCTTTTGTTCTTTTCGCATTTTTCTCAGATTACTTCATTTTATTTTTTGTATATCGTCGTTCATCTCTCTCTCTTATTAATTTGATGGTTTCAGAAAACAAGCAAAAAAGATATGAAATTGAATTCAATTCTTGACCAATGTATTGGGGGTTGGAATTAGTTTTAAAGGTTTTCTAAGAGATGGCGTAACTATCAATAGATCGCATCGGGCACACCTGTGACTATATCCATTTCAAAGCACATTGTCTAAGCTTCATTTTTCAGTATGTGTCATTCCACTGAAGTGCAAACAACATATATTTTTTTCTCTGTGAACATGTCGACTTTCGTTCCAACAAAACGCAATTTGCGGGAAGGTTTACTTTTGTGCTTCCATTTGAAGAAAAAAGCGGTTGAAGCACAACGCACGCTTACTGAGGCTTACGGGGACTATACTCCATTGATTTCTACTTGTGAGTACTGGTTCCGTCGGTTTAAAAGTGGTGATTTTGATACGGAAGACAAAGAGCGTCCGGGCTAGCCGAAAAAGTTTGAAGATGAGGAATTGGAGGCTTTGCTCGATGAAGACCAGTGTCAAACCCTTCAAGAATTGTCAGAATCATTAGGAGTCGACTTATCAACGGTCGGCAAACGCCTGAAGGTCATGTGAATGATTCAAAAGCAAGGAAATTGGGTGCCGTACGAGTTGAAGCCGAGAGACGTTGAACGGCGATTTTGCATGTGCGAACAACTGCTTCAACGGCATAAAAGGAAGAGTTTTTTGCATCGTATTGTCATTGGCGATGAAAAGTGGATCCATTACGATAATCCTAAGCGAAAAAAATCGTGGGGACCACCCGGCCATGCATCAACATCGACGGCCAAGCCGAATATTCATGGCGCCAAGCTTATGCTGTGTATTTGGTGGGATCAGAAGGGTGTCGTGTACTATGAGCTGCTAAAACCTAACGAAACCATCACTGGGGAACGCTACCAACAACAATTGATGCAATTGAGCCGAGCATTAAAGGTTAAACGGCCGGAATATGGCAAAAGACACGACAAAGTGGTTTTTCAACATGACAACGCACGGCCACATGTTGCAAGAACCGTCAAGGAAACGTTGGAGGCGCTGAATTGGGATGTGCTACCCCACCCGCCTTATAGCCCAGACATAGCCCCTTCCGACTACCACCTATTCAGATCGATGACGTATGGCTTGGCTGAGCAGCGCTTCACTTCTTACGAGGATACCAAAAAATGGGTCGATTCGTGGATTGCCTCAAAAGACGAGTCGTTCTTCCGGCGCGGAATCCATATGCTGCCAGAAAGATGGGAAAATGTTGTAGCTAACGATGGACAATACTTTGAATAATATACATTGTACCGTTGTTTCTAAATAAATGCTCAAAAACCGAAAAAAAACCTTTAAAATTAATTCCAACCCCCAATAGAAGCTTTCGTCAAGTCCAAAAGAGAACGTCAAAAAAACTTGCTTTCAATTCTTGACCAATGTGAAAGGGGACTTAGGCTTTCGATCTTTACTTGCACTCATTTTTTTTATTTTTTGTCAGTGTAGTTTTCATTAAACGAAAATCAATTAAATTAGCATTGCCAGCGCGCAGAGTTTTATTGACACACTTATTTGTTGTTTTGTGTAGAGCATTTGTAGGCTTCACCTTATTTGGCTAGCAAATAAACATCAGCATGAATTAATGACTCAAATATGTCAATTAGAGCTAGTATAGCCAGATGTTGCGTATTTAAAGGGATGTGTATAATATATAATTAGTTTTTTACTTTAAAGAATTTCTGTGTTGAATTCCTAAAGAAGCACGGCCTTTTTTTATCATTTACCACATTTTTTTTTTTTGCGGTTTAAGTGCATTTTTTGTTTTTTTTTTGGCAAATTTGGCAAATTTGGTAAAATTTTTGGAAAAATTAGCTTTTATCTATTTTATTTATTTTAGAAATAACCTCAACTTTTTTCAATTGTCCACTTAAATTTTTAAAAATCTCGTTTCTTTATAAAAATTTAGCTTTTATACCATATTGCTGAAAAAGAAATCTGGCAACACCCTATTTACAACAACAACATCTACATTATAGTCATAAAATAAAAGACTGTATTATAAAAGTAACAATTAATTCAGCCATATAAGATGACAACGACAACAACAACAACTGAACAAAATACTCGCTCAGCTTTTAAGTAAAGTTTATTAAACTTACACAGATATACTTATTTGACAGCACGTTATTAAGTTGACGTAATTCGTGACATAGTCTCAATAGAAATTGCTGAATAATTATTTGGAAACGTGTTTGTATTTAAATCAATTTATTCCGCTGAAAATTTAAATTGTATATTTTTTTATTTGGAATTTCTTTTTAGAGACAACCTGTAGCTTTAGGCAACACAGCATTTGAATATCAACCGTCCGTTACTTCTATGGAAGAACTTTCTTTCTAAGATATACATTTTTAAATAATGAATTTAAACGCCTACACCTTTATTCGAAAATTCTAGAAAAGATGCTGAAATTAATACTGCATAGAACACATTGGGCGCATTCAGCGTAGTCAACTGTTGTGAATTATTATGGTAGCGATACTTTAGTGAGCGATGTTTTTCTCTGAATGTGTTGTTACTCTAAGCGTCAGAAAAGTTGTCAAAGTTTAGAATTTAGAGTCAAAGTTTAACCCTAACTTTCCTTAAAAAAAGAAAAGATTATATTTATCTCATTATTTCATCATTCATTCTCTAACGCTCAGTACATTTCAAGCTTTCAGGTCTGTGCATGCTTTCGCATTGATCAGTCGTGTTGTTATTCAAGGCGTTCTTTGAAAAAACATAAACTTGTGCCTACATTTTTTGAGGTGTATCAGTTAAAGGTTAAAGGACTCAACGGTTGAGTTCAGGTAGCATAGAATTTTTTCGCTCGATTAAATGGCGTCCGCTACCTGATCAGTTTTAGTGAGCGCTCAAATAATTGTGCCATTCACCGAACTTTTACAAAACTGTTGTCAACTGTTGACTACGCTGAATGCGCCCATTGATAACGACTACGACGTGTGACGCCATCGTTCAAATTCTTTTTTACATGTCTTCTTTCTTATGGAGGTGAGTTTGGTGAATATGTCTCAACGACATTGTTGCTCTTGTTGATGTCGTCGATAAAGAATTATTTCTATTTTGACAGGCGGCAAATATTGCTATTTTTTCATTGCTTAGAGAGTATGTCAAAAGCTTTGTTCAGTTAATAATTTGGCTTAGCATGTGAGAAAGCTTTTTGTTGCGTCGCTTTCAAAATAATCAAGTAGCCGTCGGTATGACCACATTAATCTCTTTTGTCGTGTAGTAAAGCCGTTGTCGTTCTCAATGTGCTCTATGAGTTCTATGCATTATGCACTTTACGGCACGACAAAAGAGAGAAATGTAGTCATCAGAGATCTGCAACGAGTCAAGTTTTTGCGACTTGTAGTTACCCATGCAAAACCAAGTAGTTTTGTTTGATGATCCTGAGCAGAAGGAATTCAGCTCATCGTACTTCAAAGTACGACCAAGTACTCTTCAACATCAAACTAGTTGTTAGAAATCATACCAAATACTCATAGCTCAAGCAAAAGTCCCACAGCACATTGCGACTTCTTGCGTATTTTTGCTACGGAAACGCGGTGGTTGTTCCTGAACTTACGTTTGTTCTTGTCGCTGCTAGAAGAGAAGAAGAGTTGCTACCGAATTATTTTTAATGAAATAAAAAAAATTTACTTACTTTTACTTTAGATGCGGCAAACAATTTTTTTATGGAGCTCTGCGGTGCGCTTTAACCAATGGTGTAAGAAATAAAATAACACTAATAACACAATTAACTTCTCCGTGAAAACAAAAGTGTTGACCTTCGTTTCGTATCGTATTGCGTAGTGTTAGCATATACTTAAGAACCTAAAAAAAATTCAATAATAACATAAATCAAACAACAATTTTTTACGTATGCCACAGTGGTAATCCTGAATAAAGTGCTGCTCATTCACTTTCGAACATCTTCAAACTATTTTATACGCATCTTGTTGGTAGCACGTTAAGATCATCACGACTCCATCGACGACGGCGAGTCAGAATATGAAGCATACTTAAAATATTGAAATCAAGTAGCGTGTTAGAAGTATAGCAACATTTTTGATGAGTATGAGTACTATACGAAATGATGCGTACATACTCGAGTCTATATGAGCGTCCTGGAACAGCTATAAGTCCAAACTTAGTACTTATAAAGCGGCTATAAGAAAGGCCAAACGCACCTCGTGGACAACTTTCTGCAGCAATATAGAATCAACGTCGGAAGCATCTCGACTACGAAAAATTCTATCCAAATTCCCCACATCGCCAAGCTATATACAAAAAAGTGACGGCTCTTGGACAGATTCAAGCCCATTGAATCTCTCAACCTCCTCATGGATACCCACTTTCCCGGCAGTACAAACGACACACCGAGTGCCTCAACAACGCCCATAGGTGCCTCATACCAACTGGTGCATTCTATAGTAGGTAGAAGGAATATTACATGGGCAGTTATCACATTCCAGCCCTGATGGAATTGTGCGGGCTCAGCTTCAACATAGCCTACAGGACATAATGCCATGGCTTCAGACCATTTTCTTCAGTTGCTTACTACTAAACCACACTCCCATCGGTTGTAGAGAGAGGCTAAGGTAGTCTTCATACCTATAGCAGGCAAAGCCTCTCATGCCAGTCCAAAAGACTTCAGGCCAATCAGCCTATCTTCTTTCATGTTAAAAACTCTAGAAAAACTTATTGAAGTTTATCTGCGACAAACCATCCACCCCTCGAAACTTTCAAGTGCTCAACATGCGTGCAGCAAGGGTAAATCCACAGACATTGCCCTCCACTCCGTAGTCTCGACTATCGAAAGGTGACTCTTAATTAAGGAATATACGCTAGTGGCATTCCTGGACATTAAGGGTGCATTTAATAACGTCCTTCCGAGCGACATCACTCTCGCATTGACGGATTTGGGAGTCGGGGCATCCCTAGTTTCGATCATCGGCCAATTGCTTACCAGCAGGGCAGTTAACTCAGAAGTAGGAGGCTCCTCGGCTGGCAGGTACGTCAACAGAGGTACCCCTCAGGGAGGGGTCCTCTCTCCACTCTTATGGGTCGTAACGATCAACCAGATGCTACGACGCATTGAAGAGGATGGCCACCAGATGACAGCGTACGCGGGCGACGTCTCTATCGTCATGAGTGGTAAGTTCCCGCAAGCACTCTGCAACATGGTGATAGCGGTGATATCGTACGCGGGCGACGTCTCTATCGTCATACGTGGTCAGTTTCCGCAAACACTCTTCAACATCATGGAGTCAGTGTTTTGGTCGCTATCCAGCTGGGCTGGAACCTGCGAACTCAGATTAAGCCCGGCATGGACGGAACTGGCTCTATTTACTAGGAGATACAAAACCCCTATACTAACACCCCCGAAACTGAACAAAGTCAGGCTTAACTTCAGCAACAGCGCAAAGTTTCTGGGAGTGATCCTAGACAGGAAACTTCTATGGAGTGAGAATATTGAGGAACGCATCAAAAAGGCAAACATAGCGCTCTTCGCTTGCAAGAAATTAATAGGCAAGAAATGGGGATTTTCCCCCATCATAGTCCGCTGGATTTACACTGCTACCGTGATTGTCTGGTGGCAGGCTACTCGTAAGTCTTCCGTACTAAATAAGCTTCTCAAAGTACAGAGAAGTGCAGAACTATGTATAACAGAAGCCTTACGGTCTATTCCAACGGTTGCGTTAAATATCATCCTACACGTACCTCCCTTAGACCAAATTGCCATCGAAGGTGCTACTATCACAGCTCTGAGGCTAAAGGAGTCTGGATCCTGGTTGGAAGATGGTAACGGACACTCAGAGATACTGGCCTCGGCCAATACTCCTTCCAACACAGACTACCGCACACCACAGGTAATCTTTGATAAAAAAGATAATGTCCGCATTCCTATACGACAGGAATGGGAAAGCAGGCTTCACTATATTGAGGGAGCCATAAACATATTTACTGACGGCTCTAAGCTCGAAGGGCGAGTGGGTGGGGGAGTCTTTTCCCCGGACCTAGGGATTGAGACCTCCTTCCAGCTACCCGATCACTGCAGCGTCTACCAAGCGGAGGCCTTCAAGGAAGCAGCATAGCACCTCAACAGCTGAACACCTCAGGGAAGGCTATATATATTTTCTCGGACAGTCAAGCGACGCTAAAAGCATTATGCTCCTATACCCAAAACTCTAAATCTCTTGCTGCATGCCGCAAATCTCACAACGAGATGGCTGAGCAAGGCAGGATCCACCTTGTATGGGTACCTGGGCACCAAGACATAGAAGGCAATTGTAAAGCTGACGAACTGGCTAGAAGGGTTACGACCGCCGCTATCTTTCCGGGGCAGGATAGTAAAGGCATACCCCTGGCCACCTTTAAACTCCAGTGCAGGCGAAAGACGCTGCGCCAGTCCAATGAGCGGTGGAATAACCTGGTCACGTGTGTCACAGCCAGACTTACCTGGCCTTCCTACGACAGCAATCGCACCTCATTCCTACTAGGACTCGGAAGACCGAATCTTTCTGTTCTGGTAGGGGTACTCACCGGACACTGGGTACTCATAGGAGCTCACGCTCTTCGTCTAGGCTGTGAAGCCAACGACTTCTGCAGAAGCTACAGAGATGATGAGGAGGAGAAAACCGTACAACACTTTCTCTGCCACTGCCCCGCTCTAAGTAGAAGGAGACTAAATACCCTCAGTCGACCCCTCTTTCACTCTCTTGCTTTAATCTCAAAGATAGATCCAAAGAAAATCGGCAGATTCGTTAAGTCCACGGGATGGTTCAACGGAGACAGGACTCTTATAACACCAAGTTAAAGGAGATTATATGGTATCACAAGGGGCCTATATTGGCCTAAGTGCACGAGACGGGCAGCCGTCTCAACCATACAAACCTAACCTAACCTATTCGAGGCTACTATGTTTATAACTACTTGCTGCAGATCTCTGGTAGTCATATCGACGGCTTCTTGATTCTTTTGAAAGCGACACAAGAAACAGCTTTCCAGCACGCAAAGCCAAAATATTAAATAAACAAAGCTTTTGACATGCTCTCTAATGTCGTGGTTATGCCAGGTAAACATGTCAGATTTGGTGAGCTTTTTTGTTGTTTGTGTTTTAGGTATACGAAAAGCTTATTTCTTATTTTATGCATTTGCCTAGCATAACCACGGCCTAAAAAATGAAAAAAAGCAATATTTGTTGCTTTTTGTCAAAATAGAAATAATACTTTGCCAACGACAACAGCAACATGAGCAACAATTTCGTTGCGATATATTCACCAAACTCACCTCCATAAGAAATACATTTAAAACAAATTTGACAGCTGGCGTTTCGTCGTTGCCGTACGTCAATGTGTTCCATGCATAACTCTCAACCAACAAAAATATTCTAAAAATGTTGTTAAAATACGTGCCCATGGCTATAGAGCTGCCACACATAGGAATTTATGACTATGTAGAGAAGTGCTGCCAAAATATTTTTGTCGAATTTTCCAATGATATCATCAGAAAATACATCTGATGTGTTCCTAAAAATGTGCCCAAAATCTCAAATATTTAAATGTTCAATAAAAATGTATCAATAGATTTGAACAAATTAACAAATTATAAGAGGAGTAAAGAAAAAAGAAGTGTAGATAGAGTTTGTTCAGGTCATAGTGAACAAATATCATAGAACGAGATGAATAACTTTTTTTTTGTTACATTCCCTAAAACTTGAAGAAAACGTGTGAAATTTGCATTGAGTGCAAATCGATCGAATCTTTGAAGTTAAAAGCGGTTAATGGGCTTTAAGCTATTTTCAGGTTGAGTTATTTAAGACATGGCACATGTTAATGTTTAAATGGTCATTAACACAACTTGTAAATTTAAAAAAAACTTAATATTTCAGAAGTTTTTCAAAATCAAGTTACACTTTTGAGTTGAAAACAAACAGTCTCATAATTACATTCCTTAAATATTTTTTTTTTTTTGCATTCATAACTTTATACTGCATTCATAAACAATTGCAAGTTACTCTTGCCGTTTTTCTCATACAAGTAAAAACTGCGGACATTTTTTATACCACATATCTACAAATTTAATTATAAATTCCGTTCACATCAACAGCAACCAGCAACAGTCATGAAGTTAAAGAGAAATAGTGTAATAAAAGAATAAAAGACAAAGATTTTATTATTCAATTATTGCCATATTAAGAAAAATTATTGTAGTAAGGAATGAATCTTCCACAGGGTCGAAGTTAAAATAACCTCTCCTACCCCCCGCGAACGTATTTAAGTATATTCATAGTTTTTAAGCGTCTATAAAATGTTTATCATTAAAATGCAAAAATATTTGTGTCATACATTTAATTTAATTTAACCCTTAGCTAACACATTTTAAGATGCTATTTTCAAATACATGTACACACAGCCGAGTGCGGCGAATTTGCGTTTCACTGTTGCATGTTATATCGTTTTTACTTTCCATACCAATTTGCTTTGTACGCGGCAAAATAAAAGTTCACTTAAAAAAAAAATTAATTCAGCTCAACTACATTTCACAAATGTTCACTAAAGCTATTCGTAAAAATTTAACACTGACAATGCTTTCAAAAAGCATGCTAAGCACCTTTTTAGATTGTCTACATTTTTAAAGCATTTTATTTTTTATGGAAAAATGTCATTTTGATCAAGTCACATTTGTAGCTACAAATGTCACCCACATTAAAAAAAAAATAAAATTAGTAAATTAAAGACAAAAATAAAAAAAAAATATACAAAAAAATAATAAACTTTTACAGCTTTCAAAGTATTGCCATTCAATTTTCAAGACTAGCGTGTGGCCATAAAAGTCAAAAACAAACAAAAAACAAAAAAATGACAAGCCGCAAAGCAAACAAAAAAAAACTGAAAATAAGTGGCAAGACATTGAAAAAGAAAAAAACCAAAAAAAAAAAAAAATGTGCCAGAAATTATGTCAAAAACGTAACATTTTCCTTTAATTTATGCAGTTTTATAAATAGCGTTAAAATTTCCATGCATTTCTGTCACTCTGTCGGACGAATGAAATTCTTCAACATTATGTTGGGTTATTTTAAGGCTGGCTCCCCTTTTTTTCAGAGTTTGAGACCTATTTTTGTTAGTGCTTATTTATTTTTTATTGCAATGCTGGAGCAGCTTATTTTGACAGTTAGAACAAAATTGATTTTATTTATTAGCTTTTAGCTTGGCCAAAAAATAGAGCGTAGGGGTAAAACAAGTGGTAAAAAATAGTGGAGGTATAGCTCATTGGAGAAGGTGCTGAAAATATTTGTTGTAGTTTTTATAGGTTTTTCTCCTAACAGCCATGCGCTTAATTTTTATGTTAACAACTACAAAAATATGAATTTAGTGTTCCATTTCCGCTTGAATTAAAAAAATGAGTGTAAAATGTTGTTGTTTTATTAAAACTTCTATCAATACTTTGGCTAAGTGAACAGTTTTTTTTATAAACGTTAAAAATCTCAACTACAAAATGTGTCATATTTTCCAAAATTTTGCGTTCAATCCTGCATAGAACACATTGATGACGACAACGACTTTACGACACGACAATAGAGAGAAATGTAGTCATATCGATGGCTACTCTTGATTATTTTGAAAGCAACACAACAAAAAGTTTCCTACGCTCAAAGCAAAATTATTAAATGAACAAAGCTTTTGATATGCTCTCTAAGCAATGAAAAAATAGCAATATTTGTCGTCTGTAGGTAGCATACAATTATGAGGTAGCATACAGAAATTCCCCACACCGGCTGCTAATATCAAAACCAATAAAAAAATACAGTGCAGCCGAACCATAAAATAAGAGCTGGTATAGCACTGCTAACGCTGCAGCCACACTTGATAGTACTGGTAGGCCAGCAAAGAATATGTAAAGGGTGGTTAAATTTTAAGCGCCGATTTATTAACTACGAAAATGTTTCGAAATAATCAACAAATCTACGCTGCGGCCACACGTGATAGTAAATGTTCATTTGCAAAATGTCGTCGAAGGCAAAGGTTCGACCACTTTATTATTTCAGCTGCTTTTATTCAGTGATGCCTTATATGCCAACACAGCACTAATATTTTACAAAATGGAATGCAACTTATTCATATGATATTTTATGTGTCAAATAAGAGCAATTAAAATAATTGCATATATTTCACTTATGTTCACTTATGTTGCACTTATAGTTCGAATATTTTAGGGATAAAATACAACACTGTTTCCTTACTTCGATTTCGCACTGGCTGTGGTTGTCAAAATTCACTGTCTCAGTAAAAGTTGTTGCCAGTGGACTGCCAGTGATGTCAAGGTGTGAGTGTATTAGTGAAAAGTGAGAGTGTATTCAGATTTTCGAACTGGCACGTGTGGCTAGGGGGTTAGTGAAAAGTGAGAGTGTATTGAGTTTTTCGAACTGTTACTGTCTTCGAACTGGCACGTGTAGCTAGCGCTGCAGCCACACGTAATAGTACTTGCAGGCCAGCAAAGAATATGTATTGACTACGAAAATGTTTCGAAATAATCTACAAATCTACGCTGCGGCCACACGTGATGGTAAATGTTCATTTGAAAATTGTCGTCAAAGGCAAAGTTTCGACCACTTTACTATTTCGGTTGCTTTTATTCAGTGGTGCTTTATATGCCAACACAGTACGAAACTTAAATGGGATAAAAATGGGGAACTAATTATTTTGTAAAATCTGTTTATCAATATTTTCCAAAATGAAATGCAACTTATTCATATGATATTTTATGTTTTAAATAAGGGCAATTAAAATAATTGCATATATTTCACTACAAGACATGAAAGAAAAGTGCATATTTAAAGTTCGAATATTTAGGGAGAAAATACAACACTGTTTCCTTACTTCGGTTTCGCACTGGCTGTGGTTGTCAAAATTCACTGGCTCAGTAAAAGTTGTTGCCAGTGGGCTGCCAGTGATGTCAAGGTGTGAGTTTATTAGTGAAAAGTGAGAGTGTATTGAGTTTTTTGAACTGCTACTGTCTTCGGACGGGCACGTGTGGCTAGGGGGTAAAGTTCATATTTGACATTAGCAGGCGGTGTGGGGAGATTCTGTATGCTACCTTAAAATTATATCATGTCTATGGCAACGACATAACAAGAGCAACAATGTCGTTGACATATTCACAAAACTCACCTTCATAAGAAATATATGCAAGCAAAATTTGACAGATGTGGTAACGTCGCTGTCGTGGTCAATGTGTTGCATGCATAAATCGAATAAATCATGAATATTCTTGTGTATATGATATACAAATTAAATTTCTTTCTTTTTTTTTAGCTTAATTTAAATAACAAGCGGCTGTCAAAATTGATAGCAACAAATGCAGCTGTGACATGATACTATTTTAAAGTGCTGACAGATCCAAGGTTGATAAATATAGATTAAGTCACTTGAGAGAAGCTCGATCGAACTGTCAGAATGGATGAAAAGAAATCAAGAAAAAATAAACCTGAATCACACCATGGTAGAATAAAAGAAGGTAGATGCAGAGCGCATCGGACTGCGCTCTCTTTCTCATATCCATAATTGTCAAAATCAATATAAATCACTTTTTTCTTTACATTTTTCTAATTCAAGCTTTTTTATCGCTCTCAGATTTTCTATGAGCTGTCAAATTTTTTTTTTTTTTTTTTGACAATTACGGCAGTCTGCCTCTCCCAAGTGCATCTACTTTCTCTTATTCTACCATTAATCAAACAATTTTTAACGAACAGCTACTTTGGCACTTCGAACAAAGGCGTAAAGGAACGCTTTTCTCTCAAGTGACTTAACTTATATTAATTAACCTTGGACAGATCTGTCAAGTTCTTGGAAAATTGTTTGCTATCTCTATTGCTGTATTTTGGCACATTGCTGCAAAAATCTTCCCAGAAGCTCTTATTATTTAAAGTTCGTTGATTGCAGCTCATTAATAACACTATTTCTCTTACTCATAAAACAAAAAAAAAGAAAAAAACACTCTTCACTCTTTGTCTCTTATTATAAAAATTAAGTAATGTAAAAACATAAAAAAAAAAAGTTAAAACCAACTAATTGCGGGTTGATAACTTCTTCACTTTTGCGCCTCAACAGAAAAATAAAAAGAAAAACACAAAATATTTTTTGCTCAATTAACATCACTTAAGTGTGACTTAATTTAAACGTATACTTAGCAAAAACAACAAAAACAAAAATACACAAAAGAAGTTCAACTTTAAAATGTTTTATAATTACGTCTAATTGAGCTGAACACAATGAAACTTCAAGCTTCATACCGTGGTGGAAAACTCCAAGCCGGATGGCCAGACTGTATGTAATCTACGGGTGCTCTTTTGAAACTCTTTGAAATAAAGTCATAATAAATAATGTTTAAATTATATACTCACAAGCATAGGAAAGACCAAAAAGCGAAAAATAGACTAGATCTACTTTGTTGACTCAACAATAGTTATTTTTGTGTGAGCGAGGTCACATGCCATAAATTCTCATTTTGTGACATTTTAGCTAGTAAAAACAAAGCTTCTCTTGTGCACCCATGTTTAGTGGTGGGGATGGGAACATAGAAAGATGCTCATACATATCTGATATTAGGGGAATGTATTTGAGTCTAAAGTTCACTTGCAAACATGCACATAAATATCCATTCTCTACTTTATTAATTGACTACAGTGAAAAATGCATAAAAGTTCATCAAAGCTCTGTGCGAGCTGTGTGAGTTCAAAACACTTTAAAATGCTTTGACTGACATAATTTGATGCGACACATTTTTATTAATTGAACAGATTTGGGTTAAGCATAAAATATTTGAGAGTCATGGCATGACAATGTCAAGTCATGTCATGGCGGTTATGTGGGCCGTGTGGCTTATGTGTGCGCACGTATAAAATTGTAACATACGTTTTTTCTTATTACTTATTTTACAACAGTATGATTAAAACGCTAAATACGGCAATACCATCGTATATAATGTTAGTTTACATTTTCGTGAAAGGCGCAAATACTTACCCAAGAAAAACATTTTTTCTTTACAAGAAACTAAAAGACTACTTCATCAAAAATGAAAAAACTGTAGTTGTCTTTTTTCAAAATAAAGTGAGGTGAAAATTTTATTTAAATGTGTTGGTGAATAGCCGAAATTTTTTTAATACCGTTAGTAAAATTGGCTACCGATTTTTGCAGGAATACCACACAGCTCTGTTTAAGTGTGCTCTCGCATTCTACTCTTCCTAGCATATGCTACAGCAACGATGTTCAACAAAGCTTTACCCTCTATGTATTTTGTTGTTGTTTCTCATTCTCGTATTAGGGAAAAAATTTTTTACATACGCTTAGTTTTACCTATATAAATGAAGGGTGTACCAATAAGAGTGCACGATTTAAATTTTGTAGCATTTTTAAAAAATTTTCTGAAATTTGACAGCTTGTGTCCGAGAAGAAGGGAAAGAAAAAGCAATAACAACCACACAGCGCTATTTAAGCTTTTGGCTTTTATTTCAGTCTCGCATTCTACTCTCCCACAGCAACAATTTCTTACAGAGTTATGAGGCTTTACATTTCGTTATTTTTTTTTTTTTCTTTTTATTTGGGGGAAAGAAGTGTTTTAAATTTCTAATTTTTATATGGTATATGCAACATGGTAGTGTCATCTCAGAGTGGTGGGCACTGCTGCTGTCAAACACATAGCATTATTTGTTTTGTTTTTATGCATAAAAACCTGATTTTGACAGGTGCATGATACAATAATTACAAGGTAGCCTCGACAACTACCTTTTTTTCTCACGAGCGTCGACCAACGTAAGTCAAAATTAGCTGTGTATGCGAAGAAAGAACAAAAAGTGAAAACGAAGCGAAAATTTATGTATTGAAAAACCAACATACTAAATATTGTGACTATTAAAACTGTTGCCGCTACTGGCCTTGCGTATATTCGGCTTCCTCCGAAAACACTCCAGTGGTCTGTATGAGCGCTGTGTTGGCAGTAGCACCTGGGCTGCCACGTCCAACATTTGCACCGCAACCACGTTCCCATTTGCTACGACCGGCGAGTCCATGTACTGTTGTGTCCTTGAAAGTTTTCCAATTGCTATAATCACAACAAGTGGCGGCCGTGGCGAAGTGGGTGGAGTGTGTGGCTCATACGCCAGAGAACCCAGGTTCGAATCTCCCATCTGACACAGAAAGTTTTTTTCAATTGAACTAATTGTTCTGTTCGTCCGTCACCTCTCTGCAGACAATGGCAAACCTCAGAGATCAAAATACTGCCATGAAAAACTTCTTGAGAACATAAGCCCTTCGGAGTCGGCATAAAACTTGTAGGTCCAGTTCTCGATCATTTGTGTTCAAACATTTCACAACACACACAACACAATTAATCATAAGAAGCTCGGTCAAAGGCCTTTCAAGGGCTAATCACAACAATATCAATCACAACAATAAAGGAAATATCAAGTGTCTCAAAATAGCAGCAACAAAAATTATGCAATAACATATTGCTACATAACTTATGCGTTTTTGTTTCGCACCACATTCAAGACCTGATAATTATTGTAGTAGAACTTTTTTCTGTTTCTTTATTCTCTCTCTCTTCGTTGATATTTTTTACAGATGTTGGCCGACAAAAGAATTGTCACTCCTACCTTGTAATTATTGTATCATGGATAGTTGCTGTACCCACCTATCATGTTCAATATATCTTGGTATGAGCGCGAGCTTTCAAATGTTGTAAGTTTTTCTGTTGTCTGTAAAGTTGGTAAAAAAACAGTTAAAATTGAGTGTGTGTACGTATTATATAAAGGTATTGTATCCAAAGAGGCAAATCCACCAAACTGTCCAGAGCTTATAACATGGTGAAATCAAACAAGGTGAACATGATATAAGCTCGCCGCAGGGCTGATCGTGCTCTCTTCTCAGTACGCATAATTGTCAAATGCAGCAAATTTTGCGAATGAATATGAAAGAAGAACAAATGAAAAAAAGAGAGCATTTGCAGATTTTCTATGAGCTGTCAACTTCGATTTGATAATTATGGGTACTCGCTCTCTCTCCCTTGCGACAACCTTATAATTCAACCATAGTTGAATTATAAGCTCGCCGCAGGGCTGATCGTGCTCTCTTCTCAGTACGCATAATTGTCAAATGCAGCAAATTTTGCGAATGAATATGAAAGAAGAACAAATGAAAAAAAGAGAGCATTTGCAGATTTTCTATGAGCTGTCAACTTCGATTTGATAATTATGGGTACTCGCTCTCTCTCCCTTGCGACAACCTTATAATTCAACCATGCGTGATATTTACAAAATTTGCTACATATCGCGTCTGAGTACTCTCTTTCTCAGCTACCATAATTGTCGAAATCAATGCAAATCATTTTCTGTCACTTGGCCAAGGTTCATTAATATAGGCTAAGTCACTTGAGAGAAAAGCACTCTTTTTTTTTGCCTTTGCTCGAACTGTCAAAGTAGCTGTTAGCTGAAAATTGTACAGATTCAGAGTTTTTTTTCTTGATTTCCTTTCATCCATTCTGACAGTTCGACCGAGCTTCTCTCTAGTGACTTAAACTATATTAATCAACCTTGTGGCAAAGTCTCCGCGTAGTGTTGATTTTGCTTTTTTTTTTTTTTTGACAGTTATGGTAGTTGGCTCTCAGCCGTGCAACCTTCATTTATTCCACCATGCGCTTGTGAAAAAATGTTTATAGAGAGAGATAAATTTTAAAAAAGTTCATGGTGACTAGGGTAACGAATATTTTTTTGAGAGAGGTGAAGAACTCGGGCTCACTTTATTTAATTCAGAAAAATTTTAAAGCCAATAAAATTTCTCCATGTGGCTTTAAAAAATCAATTGCATTTAAAAATTCAAATTGTCGTCTGTAATTGGCAGCTTGTAATAAATGTCAACATTCACTTTCGATTTCTTGTTTTTTTTCCCCCAACTATTCAACTATCTTTCAACTATTAACTTCATCTTAAATCACAAAAAAGCCATGTCCATCCACACCAATTAATGTCCCATCAAAGCCACGCGCGTCATAATGTCCCGCTGGGTTTGGGAAATTTTGCAAAATCTCTGAAAATTACCAATCTTTGTCAAAGACACAAAAGAAAGTGTAAGTTTTTTAACGAAAAACCAGTTATAGGCAGCTTATTTTTTTTTTTGATACTTTTCCTTTTTGACAGCATTAACAGTAGGAAGATTTTTCACGATTTTATTTGTTTTGTTTTATTTGCTTAAACATATTTCAATTTAAGTTTTAATAAATATCTGTGTGCGCGACTTGGTAACGCGAGCTAAGCCGCGCGGTTAGAGTGAAAAACAACGGAAACTTTTTTATAGAAAGTCGTTTGACTGGCTGGGTAGTGGCTCTGAGTTGTGTGCCTGTGTTCAATACAGTGCCACCTGCCGCGCCTTCTTCTTCTTCTTCTTCTTCACTGGCTAGTGTAGAATGTGGCAGCATTGCAGCAAATCTGTGGTTTCTCAAGTCGTGTATTTTTCTTTTTTTCGCCTGCTACGCTCAATGACACTTGAATTTGTATGCGTTTTTAACTTCATTAATCTTCGTTAATCTTTAATAATTTTTTATATTTATGTCGTTATGTTTGCATTTATGAATGGAATCGAAAGTGAAGTTTTTGTTTATTAAAACAATCAGTAGATGTTGTGTGTAAAAGAAGTGAGAGCTTAATTTAAGTTCGAGGATAAGATGTTGTTAGAGGAATCGATATTGAGAATAACATGAAAAGCAAGTAAAAAATCGGTTAATTAAATTAAAATGAGGAGGTGATTACGATAACCGTGGCCCCAAGATCTGACAAATGATTTATCGATATCGATTAGTTATCGATTTTCTAAAAAAAAAATTATAACAATGGGTTTCATACGGTTTTTTAAAAGGATTTATTGATATATCGATTAGTTGTCGAGTTATCGATTTTTCAAAAAAAATGTTTCTCAACGGAACCTATATGGAAATTCGGCTATATCTTTGTTAATATTTATCCGATCTGAATTATTTAAGTGTTATTCGAAAGCTAATTAAAATATTTTTAATATGAAAAGAAAAAAAATATTGTTTTCCAAATCGGTCACGCTACAAGCGGTATTTCTGCATGATATGTTTTATTTTTGCATAAAACCGCTTTGTTCTCTAAAAAATACTTTATAAAGAGGAAATAAAGACATAATTACTTAAAAGCTGAAACATTAACCTTTCGTTTGGTATACAATATGTTATACTTTTTTTCTTTATTTTCACCGATATTCTCTTTTATGTTATATTTAATTTAAAAATTTACTACAATTATCATGTTGTTACAATATTGCTAATTATCGTTTTTGAACACGAGATACAATATCGTCAGTAATTTTCATTTCCTATCAAATATCATACTATAAATTTTCCTCTTGGCAAATAGTAGTAGAAGGTTACGTAAAATGTTGCTTTTTATTTTAATTTCCTGTTTATCTTTCCGTTTCCACATAACTAATAAATACCTAAATAAAGATGGTTAATAATGCTGTTATTGTTGTTGTTACACTCTAATGTGTGCCCACCTTTATGCTATTGCAATTACTGTGTTCTTTTTTTTTATTACTTTTGTCTTTATAACTACTTGTTGGCAGTTCTTCTAAGTTTATTCTTAGGTTTCTGATTTCAGTATTTATAATTTTTTTTCCTTTTTTTAGACTTTTTCCGCCTCATCTATCATCTGTATACAGCTCTGTGCATACCAGTAGCAGCAGTGGTCGAATGTACAAAGTTCAGTCACTCGCAGCTATTACAATGACCTTTTTTGCCTTCCAAGAAGAAAGAGAGGAAAGAACTTTATATGAGCTGTTGTTTTCTGCTTATTACACACAATTTTCGCTCGCTACTTAACAGTATTTATGGGTTGATTTGAGTTTAAAATAGATGGTTTTAGATGAGATGCTAACATTTTGAATTTCAAGGCATGATTATTATGTTTTAGGTCTTATATAACTTTGTATAGCTTTTATTGAGCGTTAAACTTACAAAAATATTCCATAATGCATTTATACTTGTAAATTACTTCAAGCTCGAACTTACCTAAAAAGAAAAAAGAAAATTTTAAATTAAATTCTCTGTTTATCTCAAGCGTAAGTTTAGATAATAAAAACTGTGCAAAGGTTAGAAATAAACCCAAATTTTATGTTGTACGAAGTCTTTGAATGCACAGAAATATAATAGCAATCGGCTTCAACACGCTATAAAGAGATGAAGCTGAAAGATATGATAATATGGCTGTCTTTTTTCCTTATTTTTTTTTTTTTTTTTTTGGTCATATGAAAGTGAAAATTGTTGATTTCATCGAAAAACCGGGCTTAAAGAACTATTTTTGTTTATACGATAATGATTTTTTTGTTTACAAATAAAAAAACTTTATACCCAAAACTGAGAATAAAAAAATAGACACAGTTTCGATAGTATCGTAGAATTTTTTATTTGTTATATTTGATGTTTTATTATATATTGATGATGATGATTTTTTGTTCTTTCTCATTTTAATGTTAATTAAAAATAAATGTTATTCAATGCTTAGTTTAATAAATGAGAAAAAAAATATTTAGGAAAAATTTTAATTTATTATTTGCCATGCAGTAAAGAAGGATATTTATTAAATTTAATTGAAAATTTAAATTTTAGCAAACAAAATATATATTAATATGGAACAAATGTAATAATAATGTAATAAATGTTTCGAATTTATTAAGATATTTAAAAAATAAATGGAGATTTCATAGCACAATGACCATAACAAACGATAAAAACAAAAGCTGTTATGTGTATTTATTAGAGTCCTGCATGTGTATGCATTTTCGCCTACCTGAATATATTCGCTTGCTATAGAATGTAGGTGTTCATACATTACTCAAATGATTGAAGTATATCACGATTTTTTACTCTCTTTAACTCTCTCTAAAAATGTTGATTGACGCTTGCTCACACACGATTTTTTGATTGAAGCTCCGACGCAGGGATTTGTTACTTTTCTGCTACCTACTATTTTGTGAACTCATATCGTGCTGTGTGCATTACTTTATTTGGGTGTTTCTTTTATTAAGTTGTTTTGTGTGCATAATTATTTTACAAAATGGAAAAAAATAGCGGAAATATAGTTGATCTTTTAGGATTAAAACTGATCACATTAGGAAATCAATACGCCGAAAATTATACCTATTTGAATGACCATCGCATGCAAGTCATAAAAAACAAAAGAATTAATGAAATTGTGACAGGAACTAAAGAAACTACACCTCTTTTTCACTTCAAAAAACTACCTTTGTTTCCAGTTAAGTACTTTTCTTGATATAATTGCCTACTAAAAAGCAGACAAGTAAAATAATGCAACCCTTTGACTGATTGATGCAGGTCTAGAGCTCAATCAAAATTTTGACTGACGGGAGAAGATTTTGGAGTACATTTTCGCTCTGAGATAAAGTTCATTTTTTTTTACATAGGAAAGCAACAACAAAATTTGATTAATTCAATCATTTGCCTGACGTATGAACACCTCCAATCAAAAAAGTTTTCTCTATCGATTTTCGACTTTGCTCATACTCTCTTTGTTGTATTCAGATATAAGAAACGAAGAGAATAAGAGTACGATACTTTACTAACACCAGCAGATAGCAAATAAAGCAATAAAAAAAAATAACAAAAATATCAGTGTTCATACTCTGAACATTTAGCAAAAATTTTTATTATTCGTTCGTTCGTAGAAAATATATGTTTTTTGTATGGGGACCCAAAGAAAGATAGGGGGCAGATAGGGGGCAGGTGTGTTCGGAAGAAATGTTGAGGGGCAAAAAATAATAGGAGCAACTCATATATTTGGCCCCTCTAGGAGTCCAGCTTCGGTCGATATAAACTTTTTTCGACAGTTTTTGTGTTTTTTGTATGGGGACCCAAAGAAGGGTGGCAGATAGGGGTTAGGTGTGTTCAGAAGAAATGTTGAGGGGCAAAAAATAATAGAGCTAACTCATATATTTGACCCCTTTAGGAGTCCAGCTACTGCCAATATAAACTATTTTCGACAGTTTTTGTGTTTTTTGTATAGGGACCCAAAGAAGGGTGGTAGTTAGGGGGTAGGTGTGTTGGGGAGAAATATTAAAGAGCAAAAAATAATAGGATCAGCTTATATATTTGACCCCTCTAGAAGTCCAGCTACGGTCGATATAAACTATTTTCGACAGTTTTTGTGTTTTTTGTATGGGGACCCAAAGAAGGTTGGCAGTTAGGGGGTAGGTGTGTTCGGAAGAAATGTTGAAGGGCAAAAAATAATAGAACTAACTCATATATTTGACCCCTCTAGGAGTCCAGCTACGGTCGATATAAACTATTTTCGCCAGTTTTTGTGTTTTTTATATGGAAGGTAGCGAATAAAGCAACAAAAAATAACACAAGTATGCGTGTTCATACTCTGAATATAAATAAATAAATGCTTTTGATTGCACCTCTATTCAACATCAAATTGGCTAAGCATTAAGAATAAAATAAAGCTCTTATTCAGGTCACTGCAGCAGATTCCTGAGTATTAATGTAGTTTATTGATAGTGCTCAGAGAAAAAACTGAAACAACGCGTAGCTCGCAAGCTTTGGCTCAGTGCAGGAGTGTATGAAAAGAGAACAGAGAACAGAGAACAAATAGTTATTCTCTTGCGCAGATTTAACCTGAGCTACACCAAGGTTGATTTATAAGGTTGTCGCAAGGGAGAGAGCGCGTACCCATTATTGTCAAATCGAAGTTGACAGCTCATAGAAAATCTGCAAGTGCTTTCTTTTATGATCCGTTTTTCTTTCGTAGTCATTCGCAAAATTGGCTGATTTTGACAATTATGGGTACTAAGAAGAGGGTGCGATCAGCCCTGCGACAACCTTATAAATCAACCTTGAGCTACACGACCTGTTGTTTGCATTTATTCGCACCATGTACGTACCAATGGTCTACAGAATTAAAAAATAAGACTGGAAGTGAGAGAGAGAAAAAACAATCGTGTATCCATGGTACAATGAAAAGAAGGTAGCATCGCGGCTAATTATACTCTATTTCTGGGCTACCATTGTTAAAATTAATGCAAAAAATTTTCTGTCACTTAGTGTCTTAGAGTTCTGTCACTCTGCGTAGTGTTGTATTTGCTTTTTTCTTACAGTTATGGTAGTCGGTTCTCAGCCGTGCGATAACCTTCATTTCTTTTACCATTTATCAGGGTTGAATTATAAGATTGTCGCAGGGCTAATCGTACTCTCTTCTCAGTACACACTATGATCCAAATCAATACAAATACCTTTTTGTTTACATTTTGCCAATTAAAGCTTTCTCATCGCTTTCAGATTTTGTATGAGCTGTCAACTTTGATTTGATAAGTATGGGTACTCGCTCTCACCCATGGCAGAATTATAAGGTAGGGTCGACTCGGAGAGGAATGGAGTAGAGAGCAGATTAGAGCGAGATTGGTGACAAAATCAGCTGTTCATCGCGAATTTCTTTATGCTCACGTTTCGCAGTTGTTTTTAGGTTAAAACTGTTACAGGTTTTTTTTGCCATTTTAAGACTTCTTTCACATTTTATAGTTTTTATTACACTTTTTTTATAATATTTTCACTCAAATTAGCACAAATTTAACACCCGCGACCGCACTGTTTGCAACTTGGAAACATAAAATATTTTCTTCATTTGCAATTTCTACGAAATTCGTCGTTTCGACATATATGTTCCTTCTCATTATCCACTCTTCGTTGACGCGTGAGAGCACTTATCATTGTATCATGCTCTCACCCTTGCGACAACTTTATAATTTACAATGCTTCTTCGCCATTGGTTGTTTGTCAAAAGAGCAAAAAAGCATTAGAATTCGTGCGAAATGAGAGAGCTCTTAAGAGCCCAGGGTGACGGCCACTATTCAGGACACATCAGAGAAGAGAACTGAGCTCCATTGCTGTAAGCTGCAAGCTAAATGCTTTTGAGCTACTGTAAAACTTGCTTTTCGGTAAACTGTAGTCAGTTGTGAACCTGTTGCCGACCTTCTTGGGGTAAAGGTTGCTTCCTTGAGCCTTTTTCTCTTATACAGCTGTTAGTGTTGGAGTAGCTACTCCAAGCACTTGCAACAGCTGTTTCTGGATGCTTACTCTCGTAACAAAATGATTTCCTATGCATGGAACACATTGATGACGGCAACGGCTTAACGACGCGACAAAAGGGAGTGATGTAGTCATATCGATGTCTACTTGAGTATTTTGAAAGCGACGCAACAAAAAGCTTTTCCACACGCAAAACCAAATTATAAAATGAACAAAGCTTTTGACATGCTTTCTAAGCAATGAAAAAGAAGCAACATTTGTCGCCTGTCAAAATAGAAATAATTTTATACCCACGACATTAACAAGAGCAACATTGTCGTTGAGAAATATTCACAAAACTCACCTCCATAAGAAATACATGTAAACAAAATTTGACAGATGGCGTAACGTGGTTGTAGTCGTCAATGTGCTCCATGCTTTAAGCTCGATGTAACGATAAATCGGCCATCTCCTGCAGAAGTAATGCGTTGTCCACTTCTTCCCGGTCTGCAATGAAAGCAAACAGTCTCCTGGTATCTTCAGTATAAAACTATCATCTATATTCCATCATTGTTCTGAGTTAGGCTGGATTCACTGACCACCTTCAGCAAGTTTTACACGATTTTTTTTCTATCAAGTTTTTGCGCTCTCCGCACAGTGAGAGAGATTTGCTGCACGCTCTTCAACTTGATTAACCTTATTTTAATATTCGCAAAAACTTGCTGAAGGTGGTCAGTCCATCCAGCCTTAGGCGTGAAACTCTTTGAACGATCCTCGTTATTTATAAGAGTATAAAGTGTACCAACAATAAATTATATCATTGGCTAATTTGTGATAAATTCTGACTTTTCTTTGTTCAAAAATGTTCATTCATTTATATATTTTCTTATCTTAAACGGAACTTTCAAACGTTCTTTTGAACTTTTTTGAATTATAAAAATTGCTTTTAACTATTTTATTATGCTTTTTGTTCAAAATCAACCAACAATTTAATTTTTTAGTCTTGTGGCTTTTTTGCTAACCAAAATTTTATTCACAAAAGCTCTAACATAATTATGATAATATCACTGTAAAGAAAAACAGACATTTTTAGACAACACACGAAATTTTTTTTTTTCATAGCCATTAATCAAAGATTTGTGTTTAACTCTAACACAATATCTATTTCTTGATGAGACGAAAATGTCAAAAGTTCAAAATCTAACAAGCCAATGAGTAACATCAGCGCTCAAAAGTGCCACAAAATCATAAATAATACCCCTTAAATGCCGCAAAACAACATAAAAGATGCAGACAGACAGATACGCAAATGAAAATGAAATGCCAAATAATAGAGGAGAATCGTAACAATATGAAAAAAAATGTCAAAAGAACACTAAAATTAGTTTTCACTGGCCCAACCCAAATACACATCAAGTTTTTTTGAGAAAGCTTTTATAAAATTAGTCATATAAAAATTAATTAAATTGTATGAATGCAATAAATTTTAGCTCACGCGCTTAAATAGCTTTAGTAATAAACAAATCATTTCTTGTCACTCTACTAAATAAAACGAAATAAAAGCGAAATAACAAAATAACATTTACGGCTAATTGTATAGCTGACCTATAACCATGTAAATGTCTCTCTCTTATAATTCTCTTATATTGATGACTAAATGCTATTAGTTTGGAACAACAACATTTTTTTTTAATTTAATAAGCTTTTAAGTTGATTTAAGCAATAGCAAAAAAGCTGCAGATTCAAGCTCCTTTTTGATTCTTTGATTACACCGAAATAAAGAAATCTGTCAGTGAATATATATAGCTTTAATAAAAAGATGAGAATATAACAATAGCTTTAATATACGTAACAATATTTGAAACTACTTGAATTTTATAAAAGAAAAAATAACAATATTAGACGTAACTTGAATTTTATAAAAATAAACAGCTCACTTCGCATTTAGACTATTTGAACAAAAACAGTTTTCGGTGCGTTTAAAGTGCTGGCTGGTTGCTGTGCTGAGCCGAACTAAGAAGGAAAGCTGAAAAGCACTGCACATACAATCATATGAAATAAGCTCTAAGTGCGTTTAGTGCCAACCAGCCACTTAAGCTGCCTGCTTGACTCGGCAACCACCGTATTCCCCTGATATGGCTCCGGCTGACTAATTTTTTTTTTCCAAAACTCAAATTATCACTTGGCACCCGTTTCCAGTTGATATAAGACATAAAAGAGAATTTGTGGCGTGAACTGAAATCGATTCCGGAAAATACATTTGCAAAATGTTTTGATGATTGGAATATTCGTGTGGCATTCTTTAAATACGATACAATTCATTTTAAAGAATAATAATTTTTTCTGCTTTATTGACCCGATACTTTTTTGACAGAATTTTTAACTACATAATAAAATTCATCCCTTGCCCCCTATAAAAGAAACAGAATAGCGTGTACACAGTAAAGAATTGAAACTTCTGCTCTGTATGCACTCTTTCTCTTCTAAAATAACAAAGATGTTAGTTATTAAAGGCAAAGAGAAAGAGGGAGAGAGAGAAAAATATTCTGTTTATTCAAGATTATTTCGAGACAACGTCAAAATATTGCATCTATTGCAGTTCCGGATTTCGATGTTGATTCGTTGGGATTGTTATTTATGTGTTATTTATGTTCTTGACGAGTCTTAAGCATTATATAACTGTTTTAGGGGGGGAGGGGGGGGTAGTTATTTCTAATCTGATGTCAGAATAGCCGGTAATTGGTTGATAATCGCTTCGGTAATCGGTGCGTTATAGCTTCAGTAATCGGTTGGTAATGGCTTCGGCAGTTGGTAATCACTTTGGTAATCGCTAATCGGTTGGTAGTCGCTTCGGTAATTGGTAATTGTAATCGGTCTATAATCGCTTCAGTAAATGGTCCAATAATCGGTTGGTAATCGCTTCGGTAATTGATTCGGCAACCGGTTGGCAATCGCTTCGATAATCGGTGATTAGTTCGGTAATTGGTTAGTCACCGCTTCGGTAATTGGTTCGCTAATCGGTTGCTAATCGCTACAATAATCGGTAATTTGTTAGGTAATCAGTAATTGGTTCGATAATCACTTCGTGGTTCGGTAATTGATTGGTATTCTCCTTGGTAGTAAAAAAAAGCTCACCAAATATGTTTGCCTAGCATAACCACGGCATAAGCAATGCTGTACAATGTAACAGAATCTGCGTGTTAGAATCAGCAAGCGTGATGATATTGCGAATCTATAGTTTTGCGCTCTGCCAAAATGTGATCAACGTGCCTAAACAAGTTTTCAGTTAAAAAAAAAAAGAAATGCACGATTAAAAAGTCTAAAATTTTCGCTTTGTCTAATAAGAAAACTTTCACAGCCCAAAGTTTCCGAAAATCTAAATACTTTTCGAAAATTCGATGAACAACCGATTTGTCATACTATCTTCTCCAACTCTTATTCTTTTTCGATTCGAAGGTTTTGAGAAATTCTCAATTTAAAGGGTTTGGATGGTTACTGACTATGTATCTGAAGTCAGATTTCAAAAATTTAAGATCAGTCTGGAAAAGATATATAGACTTTCAGTGCACAAAATATAAATCTACACAATTTCAAAAATTTTTTCTCGGAATCTATGCATTTTAGAGAAAACCTACAAGATATCTTTTTTTTATTTGAAATTTTATACAGAATATAAAAATTTTCTCTACATTTTTTCCAAATTGTATTCAACATCTTGGATTTTTTTTTAATCTTACTTCAGAATTGTTATCGGTGACTATCCAAAAATCAACTTCGTCCGGGAAAAAGGGTTAAGCATTTTGAAAACTTCAAAGTAAAATGGAAAGCTTTAAAGCCGCCACTCCTTGTATTCAAATTAAATCAAACACTAATTTCAATATTATGACAATATATTATGTATTTAAGAGGGAAAAATTTTATGGAAAACAAAAATTTTTTACATTGTTTTAAACTCTTCAATAGTCAACGACTTTACTGAAAATAATTGCTGTCGGATTTTAAAGCTTTTCAACTGTCTAACAGTTTGTATTCTCGCTCTCTCTCTCGCTCTCGCTCTCTTTTTTTCGCAAGCTCTTTTGATGTTTCTTTTCGTATAGCGTGCATTTTTTGTTGTTTGCTTGCTTAGGAACGTTGTCAACATCTTGAGCTTGTAACGTATTTCTTATTTTATTTTGGCCAACATATGTTATTGTTTGTCGTTGTTGTTATAGTTTGTTTTTTTATTTCTTTATTTTACTTGTATTGTTAACCAACAGGTTATAAACTAGGTTGTCAGTTCATGCATTCGTTTGTATACTCAGCTGTTTTGTCGTGTTGATCTTCTGTCACTTTTTATTTCTGCTTAAAGCACACAATCATGTCTACCCTTTCCCCCAACCTTCTTACCGTAGTGCAATCGTAATCACCAGGTTTTATGTTGTCACTCAGCTTTTAACCGGATTTGCGCGGTGCTAGCTGTAGGTCAACATATTCTTAGAGATATCTACACTTCATCTTGCTTCTCTTCTTTTACGTCTGCCCATATCTTAAGCTTTACCACAACAGTATTGTTTGTGGAAAATAATTTCGAAAAGAAAATAAAGCAGCACCTCTTTCTTTTTTGTTGTTGTAACTCATATGAATGAAAGATGAGCCCAAAACAGTTGTGAGAGCAGGAAGTTGTATGCGTTACCATGTCTGGGATTGTTACGTTCCCATTCACAAATCTTTCAATTTAATTTTATGTTGCTTGTACGATCAAGACTTGATGATTGTCGTCTATCTCTTGGGATTTGCTTCATGGCTTTATTTAATTTAATCTTCGGTTTATGGTTACCACAGGTATTAACGGTTTATTAAGGTGACTTAGAGAAAAGTTGAAATAATGCAAAATTTCTTTTGAGAATTTATACTTACGTTTTCTTAGCTAAGAGAAAACAAAGTAAAACCAAGCAAAAGAAACTTGTTGTAAAACTTACACTTGACATTCAACATAAAAATGGGAATGGCCCAATTTTGGAATCTTCTTAATACATAAAAGACAAGCATGCTGCTCCACACCAAATATCGCTCAAACTGTTATTACTTTTTGCCATTATAACAGTGCTTTTACAGCATAACATACTGTCCTTAAAAATGTTCAGCCTGAAAGTATGCACAGAAAATTCCTTTGATACTTATCAATAATGATTCTAATCCGTCGTAGGACGAGCTATTTATGCTAGTAAGTAAGAAACATACAAAATATATCAAATATTTCAGTTGTTGTGAGGAAAAATGACTAAGAAACGTTAGAATTCATTAACGAAACTATGAAAGAGGTAAAAAGTTCACAACACTTTTACCATTTTTTCTAGAAGAAATTTCTCGGACTAAATCTTGCACTAAATTTTTAAATCTCTCGATTGCACTCTCTTTTACCATTTTTTCGAGTACAGAAACGCTTCTCGCACTAAAACCTGCAAAACTGGTAAATTGGACTTAAACTTTAGAGTACGGGAACAGATCTATTATTTCCTGACGCTACAAAATCGCTGGATATGACGCTTTAGGAGCTTTTGAAAATCTAATTGAATTTTATCAAGATGATTTGGAAGGAGATCCTGATGATTCAAAAATGAAACTAAATGTTTGGTATAAAGTTAGTACTAACGATTTAAAAAAGACAGTGTTTGAAGCCTTACAACAGTGCAGTGAAGAAATATTCCAATCATCAGTGATTTAATTTACCAATCATCCATATTACTCTTCCAGTCACTTCGTGTGAAAATGAGCAAACATTTTCAGTACTTCGCCGACTCAAAACTTATTTAAGAAGCACGGTGTTGCAAGACAGATTAAATAGTCTCACATTGCTTAATCTGTACAGAGATATCACGTCATCAGTGAATTTTTTTTTGGTCAACTTGCTGAATGCAATATATTAGTACAAGGCTCGGCAATACATAAATATATATATATAGTTTTGGTTCCCCCCAAATCCTGGTTGTGTCTCTGCTTGCGTTCGTAAAAATTAAGCAGCGTTCGATGCGTTTAGTACAGGGCTCAGCATCTTGCGGCGGCGTAGGTAAAGAGATTTCTCTTCCGCCACACATAGAGCCCTGCATGGGTATGCTTTTTCGCCTCCCTGAATATATTCTCTTGCTATACAATAATAAACTTCCTCTATCCCATGGTAGAATTATAAGGTAAGGTAAGGCCGACTCGGAGAGGAATGGAGTAGAAAGCAGAATAGAGCGAGATAGATGTCAAAATCAGCTGTTCATCGCGAATTTCTTTCGTTTCGCAGTTGTTTTTAGGTTAAAACTGTTACAGGTTTTTTTTTATGCAATTTTAAGACTTCTTTCACATTCAATAGTTTTTATTACACTTTTTTTATAATATTTTCACTCAAATTTAACACCCGCGACCACACTGTTTGCTAGTTGGAAACATAAAATATTTTCTTCATTTGCAATTTCTACGAAATTCGTCGATTTGACATATATCTTCCTTCTCATTATCCAGTCTTCGTTGATGCGTGAGAGCACTCAGCGAAGCGGCCCTACCTTATCATTGTATTATGCTCTATCCCTTTGCTGCTTTGCTCATACCTGCTCATACACTTTCTTTGTTTTATTCAGATATAAGAAACGAAGAGAATAAGAGCACGATGCTTTACTAACACCAGCAGATAGCAAATAAAGCAATAAAAAATAAAAATATCAGTGTTCATACCCTGAATATTTTGCGAATATTTTTTTATTCGTTCTTTCGTAGACAATAGATGTTTTTTGTATTGGGACCCAAAGAAGGGTGGTAAATAAAGGCTAAGTGATCTCGGGAGAAATATTGAGGGGCAAAATATAATAGGACCAACTCATATATTTGACCTCTCTAGGAGTTCAGTTACGGCCGATATAAACTATTTTCGACAGCTCTTGTGTTTTTTGTATGGGGACCCAAAGATGGGTGATAGATAGGGGGTTGTTGTGTTCGGGAGAAATGTTAAGGAGCAAAAAATAATAGGACCTACTCATATATTTGACTCCTTCAGGAGATCAGCTATGGCCGATATAAGGTATTTTCGACAGTGTTTGTGTTTTTTGTATGAAAGCCTCAGAGTTTGTAGGCAATTCGCCGTAAATTGGAAGCGACGAAAGGGAGAAAAATTGGAGGTACCAATGTCCCATTTCACATTGGTCAAGAATTGAAAGCAATTTTTTTTTTTACGTTCTTTTTTGGACTTGACGAAAGCTTCTACATTGGGCAAGAATTGAATTCAATTTCATATCTTTTTTGCTTGTTTTCTTAAAATTTAAAGCATGCAAACGTAAGCGACTGAAGTCAACAAATTAATAAGAGAAAGAGAGAGAGATGCACGACGATATACAAAAAATAAAATAAAGTGATCTGAGATAAATGCGAAAAGAACAAAAGGGAACACGAAAAAATTGACGGTACAGAGACATCGAGACCGTCAACTTTTTCTTCCCTTCGTCGCTTCCGATTTGCGGCGAATTGCCTACAAACTCTGAAAATTGAATTCAATTCTTGACCAATGTGAAAGGGGTCAATGTCTCTGTACCGTCAATTTTTTCGTGTTCCCTTTTGTTCGCACTTTCATTGCTTTCAATTCTTGATCAATGTGAAAGGGGTCAAAGCTTACTGCGGGGAA
The DNA here is from genome assembly GCA_914767935.1 of Coremacera marginata. Classification (NCBI taxonomy): domain Eukaryota; kingdom Metazoa; phylum Arthropoda; class Insecta; order Diptera; family Sciomyzidae; genus Coremacera; species Coremacera marginata. The sequence goes on from OU612046.1 coordinate 162,096,545, forward strand.
AAGCCAACATATTAACTCTTATTCAGGTCATTGCAGCAGATACCTGAGTATTCGTGTAGTTTATTAAGTGCTCAGAGAAAAAACTGAAACAACACGTAGATCGCAAGCTCACCTCAGTGCAAGAATGTATGAAAAGAGAACAGAGAACAAATAAAAAGTTATTCTCTTGCGCTACACGACCTGTTGCTACACGACCTGTTGTTTATATTTATTCGCTTGCAGCTTTGCTTGCAGTGACTGCTACAGCAGAGAATCAGGGTATATGCAGGGCTCTAATATTTAAGCGCAAGTATGCTGCTAGCAGTACTGCTAGGTGTTGTTGAAAAAATGTCCCTTTTTTGCATACAAATTAATTATTTATATTATAGTTCGTAAACGATATTGCCATTTCAGCCCTTGAAAGGACTTTGACCAAGCTTCTTATGATCAATTGTGTTGTGCGTGTTGTGAAATGTTTGAACACAAAAAATCGAGAACTGGACCTACCAGCTTTATGCCGACTCCGAACGGCTTATGTTCTCAAAAAGCTTTTCATGGCAGTTTTTACTCTCTGAGGCTTGCCATTCATTGTCTGCAGATAGGTGACGGCCGTACAGAAAAATTAATTCAATTGAAAAAATTTCCTGTGTCAAATGGGATTTTGAAGCCACGCACCTCAACCGATATGCCACGGCCACCGATATTTTAAATACATATATAAATATTTACGACTTCAAATTTGTAGTGAGTCTGGTGGGGAAGTTTATGGAACAATGATAGACTTGACTGAATGGGTGTAACACCTGAACCTTGGTAAAAGTCTTAAAAAAAATGTGCCGGAAAAAGGGAAATTTTTTTCTAATATTCCTTACTTTTATTGGATATGTTAAATGCGATTTTCGAAAATTTTTACCTGGAACGATTACTATGATTTTAAGGGTTTTGTAAAATAGTGTTCTGCATGGAAGTTTCAATTCATTTTCTTTAATTTTTTTCGCTCAACCTCGAGGATTTAAGATGGGCGGGCGTATCCAAGATGAAGGGACGACTGTTTTCACTTGTTACATAGTGGCACACATTTTTACCCTTCAATGAACTCTGTTGAAAGATGTTAATTAGATGGAGTTTTGCGGTCACTGATATCAAATTTGAGGTCCAAAATAGGCGATTGAAGATGATGCATAGATTTTGAAATATGAAAGTTTATTTTAAAGTTTTCATATCCTACTCTTTCAACATTTCATGTCGGCCATACTGTAGCCGTCATTTTGGATTTTAGTATTGCTCATTATATACTTGAGAATTTTAACCAGCTACCCCAAAAAAACAGGCGACTTAGGAGTTTTAAGCATATGTTTCATTTTCCTAGCATTTCATGTGGACTGCATTGGTACTATAAATATTTTGTCTGACCTAGTTTTAATGAAATAATCTTTATTCATTCTAAAAATCGCTTTTTGAAAATCATAACCATTTATTACTTTTTCTACCTTTCTCAAAATACTTTAAGAAGCCGTATTTATATAAAAAAGAAAATAGTCCAATTTTGTACTTTGTTGTTCTTCCGTCACGTTTCTGTTTTGCTTGTTCTGTTTATTTTTCCTAAGCCTATCAAATGTCATGCGTCAACTTGACAGTGTCGAGTGTCTGTCATTAGTGTCAACAGCAACATCTTTTGACATCAAAATATTTAGCTAACTATAAAAAAAATGGAAAATTCTTTATAATTAGCTGAAAAAGCTTTACACATTTAATGTGGCAAGAATTAAGGTTAATTTTGCTCTTTTTATGTTGCCAAGTTGTACGACATTAGAGACGTGTCATGTTACAAAATAGCAATGTAAGCGCGACGAAAAGATAAAAAAAAAAAGAAAAAATAAAAACATGTCAGTTAGATTAACTGGAATTTGCGGTAAATGTCGAAATAAGCGAAGAAATTGCCGAAAAGGTAAAATGAAATTAATTATTTTGATGTTTTAATGTGTCAATATAAAATCGATATTTTTAAAGCTTGTTATACCCCAACGCGTACTGCGTAAGGGGGGTATATTAACTTTGTCATTTCGTTTGTAACGTCAGGAAGGAGGCGTGGCAGGTATAGAAAAATATATATATTTTTGATCAGCATCATCTCCTGAGTCGATCTGTCGACACGATTACAGCCGCAATTTTAAAGCTATCGCGATGAAATTCAAAATATAAGTTTATTTTTAAAAAAGGAAGATCAAGTTCGAGAATGGGCCAAATCGGATGAAAACCATGCCTACCTCCCATACAAAGTCACTTTATATTAACCGTAAAATGTCTTTAAAATCCACAAAAGTTAAAGAAATGCCTTGAAATTTGGCATGTAAGCTTTGCTCTTCAGTCTTAATCCTGGCTATAAAATTTGAACCACGCCTACCTCCCATACAAAGTGGCTTTATTTTAAACGTAAACTCTCTTCAAAATCTGCAAAAATTAAAGAAATTTTTTAAAATTTTGCACATAAGCTTTCATATTTAATATAAACCATCTGCATGATATATGGCAAAATCAGATGAAAACCACGCCCACTTCCCATACAAAGTGGCTTTATTTTAAACGTAAAATCTCTTAAAAATCCACTTAAATTAATAAAATGTCTTGAAATTTTGCACATTAGCTTTGATATATAATATTAACCATCCCTATGATATATGGCAAAATTGGATCAAATCGCGCCTACCTCCCATACAAAGTGACGTCATCAAAATTGGAAAACTTTCGAATATATAAAACTGAATATCATCTTGTATGTCATAGCTAAAGACTTCGAATATAATACTTCAATATGGTCGCGGGGGGTATTTTAGCTACGGTACCCTGCCGAAGCTCCATTCCTTACTAGTTTTTTTTTGTGTTTCTCCCGTTTAATTCATTTTTTTATTTACATATTTTCCATATCTTTGTATTTTATTTTTATTTTTTGACTTTATTTTTTTGACAATCAGCTGTTAGCTTAGAGTGCAGTATTGCACATGATGCAATTATAAGGTAGGTGCATTTGAGACACGTTCTCTCCGACCATAAAACAATAACAAAGACGTAGGTATAATGTCAAAATCAGCCGACGGTAGTTGAGGCAGTTTTGTTTTGGCTGCTTATATTTTACTATCGCGGCGCTGCTGGTGCTGTTTTTGCTTAACAGCGAGGTTACTATTGAAAGATGCGGTATCATCTCGTGGCTTTAAACGATAAAATAAGCGAACAATCGCAGATTTATTTAAAAAAAGAATAAATTTAATGTTTTTCAGCAACAATTTCCGTTGTCAAAATATATTTTGACAGTTCAAAACAGCCGTACATAGTGACACAAATAAATTGGTTACTGCACAAACGAACTAAGTAGTCGAATGAAAATATATTAAATGTTAACTTTTATTTGCCTCGTTCAAAGCCAAAATACAATTAATTCTGTATTATTTCTAAAAAAACACTGTCAATTTGAATAAATTTGTAGGTTTTTGCTTACTTTTCTTACATTTCAACACATAAAATCTGGGTACTCGATCTATTTATACGGCTGCAAGTAAATTATACATCCCTATGGCTGAACGAGCAAACGGCAAATGTAGTAGTAGTAGTAGTAGAGGTTTTATTTTCTTTTAAATCAAGTACAGTATATGCAATTAAACATTTTACATAATTATACATCGAAATTAATTAATATTGAACTTAATAAAAAAGAACTGCTATCTATAGTTCACGAGAAACTAGAGGCGATAACAGTCGAAATAAATAATTAAAAAATATAAATAATATATAAGTATAAGTATAATTATATTTTTTTTTTTTTTTTTTTTTTTTTTAAATTAAATTAAATTAAACTAAATTATATAAGTGTAATGAATAGGAGACAGTATGAATGAATTGCACAAAATTTCATAAAACGAAAGATAATATATTATATAACAGCACAGATAAGGACATCAACTTCATTATAATTTAAATTTAGTGGCCAAAACTTGACATTTTTGAGAAAAATTGATTTATTGCGGGTCGATCTTATATTGTCAGGCAAGCTGTTAGAAAGTCTTGGTGCTACTGCTGTATAAAAATTAAGAAATAGTTGTAAAGTGTGATGTGGTACTAAAACAAGATTTCGGTCGTTGATACGTAAATTATAGTCCCGAGAACTTCTAATCAATAGATAACCAGATTTGGCAAAGAAAATGTTTAAAACTTTGTAAAAGTAAAGGTGTTTGAGAGGCAGAATTTTCAGGTTCCTAAACAGTTCCAGACTACTTTCATAGCGGCCTTTGTTACAAATCAAACGAACAGCGTGTTTTTGGGAAACTAGTAGCGGATTAATTTTATTGTCATTAGTACCACCCCAACATGACAATCCATACTCCAATTTGGAATGAAAAATACCAAAATAAATACATTTAAGAAGGTTTAGACAGCAAAAAGCTTTTAACATATATAAGTGCCTTGTCACAGCCACCAGGTACTTTTTAAGTGCATGAGTATGATCAGACCAACTCATTCTCCAGTCAATGAGGAGTCCAAGGTACTTAAACGATTTGATACATTCAATACGAAAACATTTAGAAGAACACAAATTGGGTGCAAAGAAAGTTTGAGGACACTGGTAAGACAGACAAATATCATGAGAATATGAAAACTTTTCACATTTACAGTGAAAATAAAAACTACAAAAATCTTATTCTTTTCCTGATACATTAAAATACATGATTCTAGTCTTATCGCTTAGAACCAACCTATGAACTTTAAACCAATGACTTAAAACTTCAAGATCATGGTTAATATCTACAGCTAGGCTTAATGGGGAGTTACTGGTGAAAGTGCATGCCATATCATCCGCAAACGCATTTATACTGCTTTTAAAGTTTTGCGAAAATAGGGAGTTAATGAAGATCAAGAAAAGAATCGGACCGAAAATTTTAGAGAATATAGGTAAGATCGATATAGGTCTATAGTTATTAATATTAGTACGGCCACTTTTTTTATATAGAGGTATTATCTCTGCTATTTTCATATCATCAGGAAATATGCCATTCTTAACGCTTTTATTAAACAAGTGAGATAGCACATCACAAATGTTGAACGCAATTTTTTTAATAAAGTTATTAGAAAAACCATTTGTAGAAGAAGAGTTCGAGTTTTTTAGGGACAAAATGATTTTATATGTTTCGAATGATGTTATAGGGTCATAGAAAAAACTTTTTGATAAACATGGCTCTAACGACAAACAACTGCAAAGAGTTCTATGCGTTGAATTCTCCGCAACTACATCAGAACCAATAGAAGCAAAAAATTTATTAAAACTTTCTGATAAATCTGCAGGATCAGTAATGTTCACATCTTCCACGGACAAGCTTTGAACTCGATCATTCTTGTTGTTTTTATTCAGTATGTTATTTACCAGTTTCCATTCTTTTCTAGCATCACCTTTAACTTTAAGAAATTCGTTACAGTAAAAATTATTTTTGCAGGTTATAATTTCTTTAGATATTTCTTTACAAATGGCTTTATACTTGGCATGAACAACAACATCATTTGGGCGCTTCTTTTTCCGGTTGAAAAGCTTATTTTTAAATTTAATTTTTTTCAATAGATCATTCGACATCCAGGGCTTTAATTTTTTTAAATTATCTTTATTATTCTTACATATTCTTGAACAACCATTGGCATAGAAATGAAGGGTTTTGATAAAAAAAGCATAAGCCTTTGATATGTCATTTTCATTATAAACAGTTTCCCAACTTTCAAAGCGTAAGGAGTTATTGAGCATTAAGAAGTCATATTTAGGGTAGGAGACAGAGGAGATAGGCACATAGCTATTACGTAAAGGAATATTAGTAAAACTAAGGCACGTCATACAATGGTCAGAAATTTGAAAATCAATAACAGAACTATTAAGAGACAAATTATTACAAGCAGAAAGACGCACGAATATATGATCAATACAGGTTTTTGACGTGACAGTTATACGAGTCGGTTGGTTAATACACGATTCTAAGCCATACGAGGAAAGCAGAAATACGTATTTATCAATAATAGCCGAATTGTCAAGTAGATTTAAATTCATGTCACCAACCAATATCAAATTGGAACTATTCTCATTTGTAAGCAGAGTACTTATGTCATCAAAGAAATTTTCTTTAGAAACAGAGCTATCATGAAACCTATATACGCACAGGAATGTCAAGTTCAGGTTATCTATTGCACATTTTACCTTTAAAACATCACAACTACAAAAATTGACACAGAAATGTTCAGTATTTAGTTCGCACTTAACAAACACAGCAACACCACCAGATGCATACTCATTATTACAGTTAGTTATAAAGTTATAACCAGGAATATTAAAAAGCGAATTTTCCTCATCATAAATCCAAGTTTCCGACAAAAAAACAAAAAGAGGCTTATTCACAAATGATTGGAAATGCAGAAGTAAATTATAAAAATTTTTACGCATACTTCTTATATTTTGATGAACAATAAGACAATTATTTGAATATGTTTGGTTATAACAGAGATCTTGGGAGTTAACATAGTTACAGTTAGCAAAAGGGATATTGAACAAATTTACATTAGGTTCACTTGCAGAATTAGACATTTAAATTACAAATATGAAAATTATAAAATTAAATAAGAGACTCAAGATCTTGTAGGTTGTTAATAGCAATGTAATTGTCGCCATCCCTTTTCCGCATAAACACTTTACCGTTTCTAACCCAAACATATTTAAATCCTTTATCCTTTTTTACTTTCTGTGCTGTCTTTAATAAGTTTCTTGTTCCACTGTCTAAGCTATCGTTAATAAAGATTTTTAAGTTATTATTTAATCCAAATATATTAGTTGTTAAATTATTTTTATTTTTAAATTTATTTTTTAAAACTAATTTTTTCTTAATTACTGAATTAAATTTTACCACCAAAATGTTTGTAAATGGACTATTATTATTATTATTAGATTTAATTTTTTTAACATAACAATCATCAATATGGTCCACTGTAATATTTTTTCCAACACCTCGAGAAAAAACATTGAGAGCACAATCTATTGCGTTATTATTATTTAAGTTAGGGACACCAACTATTTCTACGCATTTGTCATTGTTCTTTTGGCGCAAAAAATTAACTTCTTTTGTGAGGTCATTTACTCTTTGCGTCAGTGCAAGTTTATCGCTTTGCAAAGAGCTTATTAAAGAGAACATATTTGCATTTTCAGACCTGAGCGCAACAATTTCGTTGAACACTCTTTCCAGTGTGATCTCTTGCTTATTTTCATGCTGCTGCTGATGTTGAAGATAAACCGGCGACTTTTGCAGGTTTTGCATTGGCATAGCTTGTTGATGCTGTTGTAGCAGTTGTTGTAATGTCAAAACTGACATTATACCTACGCCAATGTTTTGCATTTTCATATTTTTATCTCCGAGTTGCACCTGCCTTATAATTCTATCATGGTATTGCTTATGTATGGTAAATATAATCTTTGCGTTTTAAGTGTTGCATATTTACACAAGCGTAGTATATGCATCTCTCTATATTTTGTTAGTGTAGAGTAAAAATATACTCTACCATTTTGCAAATGCTATGATGCAAGACCATTTGCACCTGATTGTGAACAGCCCTAATAACTTCTACCATTATTGACATATTTACTAGGTTTTGTGCCAAATTTTTTGGATTTTTTTCCCCATTTTGTTACACAGTGTAATGCTTTTAGAACATGAAAATTATATCTGCAACATGCAATCGTTGATCAATCAAAGTTGATATCTTCTATTATAATAAAAATAAAATAAAGATGCTTAGCAGTAGCTCAAGAAAGAGTAGTGAAAGAATAATTTATAGTGGAAGCAATATAAAATCACTTCACAACTTCATGCTAATTGAGTTTTTTTTTTTTTCTATACAATGCATTGTATACAATTTCTTTCTTCAACATTATTTACTATTGCTTGTTAGTTTTAAATAGTTTTTTTTTGCTCTTTGACAGAGCTTCAAAAGAAAAACTTTCACCTATTGACATCATTAATTTTTGAGCACTTTCAAAATAATTTGTCATAAAACAAATTTGACTCAACTTTTGCATATTAAATTTATTTTTTAGAACTGCAAATTTTTTCCTAGCAAACCAAAAAAAAAGTGCAGTTCAACAAACTCTGCGCCTTATATTTATTTTGTAACTTCATTGTAATTATTTTTGTTTTATTTTTTTCTTTTTTATTTCAACATTTTATGCGGTCATGCAATGTGATTGAATTTCAACTAAATTAAATTTCAATAATAAAGCTAAATTTTGTCTACATTCAATGCCAACAACAAAACAAAAACAAAAAAAAAAAAAACAGTAAAACGAGTAAAATTAAACCACAACAGCAACCAATTAAATAGAAACAAAATTTTAAAAAAAGTAAACAAAAAAAAAAAGAAACAAAACATTTTAATTAAGCTGGTTTGGACTAAAATTTGTTAAATTTGGCGTAACCAAGTTTTGTAAAAATACATATAAACATATGTATGTAGCATATATTTGTTAGAGACTGCGTGAAAATTTGCTCATTAATTTTAACCATAAAAGAAAATTTGTGTAGTAATAAAAGCTGTTTAAATGCAAAATTTGCTTATAGTATATACAAAAATTTCTTTAAAATGTAGTAGATACTTATTTTTTAAATAATTTTTGAACATTTTTTCCAAAACTAAAAATAATTGACATATTTATGCATTTATTAAGCAGCACATTTAACACAAACATATTTAAAAAGCAATTAATTTGTTGCCGTTCTGCTGTTTTTGCTCTATGAATTCTAAGATTCTTAAGCATCAAGTCAGGCAACAACTGCAAGCTGTCCCATATAAATATAAATAAATTGGCTTCTTTTTAGATTATTATAAGAAAAAGAAAAAAAAAAATTGATAAACAAAGATTTTATTTACATCATGATTAGCTGAAAAAAAAAAATATTAGTAATGTTGCCATAATTTATGTCACAGAAAATTAGGCCAACTTTTGAAAGAGGAAGAAAAAAAAAAGCCAACACATATAAAGGCGCATTTATAATGCCGGCTGGTTGCTGTACCGAGCCGAACCGAACCGAGAAGGAATGCTGAAAAACGCTGCATATAACGTATGGTGAATAAAATCTGGACAATTGTGTCGTTTAAAAAATAAAATATATAAAAAGTTTTTAAAGTATAAGTAAAGATTTATTCCAATATTTTGAAATGTAAACTAAATTTACAAAAACATATTTACTCCGTAACGGTTCGCTTTTCGTATTTTTTGAGGCAGTGTCCTCATCGACTCCTGAATTCCACTTGTGTCGATATTCTTGAGCTCTTTTTTGATTTTATTTGTTAGGCAGCCTGTATTTTTTGCTGTATATCCCTTACTGTACACATTTCTCTTCAAATTCGCCCAAAAAGTTTCAATTGGTCGCAGCTGTGGAACATTTGGTGGGTTATAATCCTTCGGTACAAATTCAATACCACGCTTTTCCAAATCGTGCAAGGTTGCCTTTGCATAATGTGACGATGCCAAATCAGGCCAGAAAACTATTTTATAGCGGCTATGATATTTTTTAATGAAATTTTGAAGCACAAGCATACATTTTTCGGTATAAGTTTGAGCAGAGACTGCTAAACCACCTTTGAAAAAAATCGGTTCACTGATACCACGCTCGCTGATTGCCAACCACAATAAAACTTTTCCTGGAAACTTTGTTTTCTGGATATATTTGACTCTTTCTGGTGCTTTGTGATTGTGAGACTCGAAATAATGTTTTGGCTGCCATTCGTTGCCTTCCACAGTGAAATAAGTCTCATCATCCATCACACACTTGTAAGTAGCAGTTGTTGCAAAGTATTTTCCAGAAAGCGCTCTCAGCCTAGATTTTATAATTTTTATTTGCTTTTCCGTAGCTGCCGGCTTACTTTGTCTTTTTTTAATTTGCACGTCCATAGATTTCAAATATTTTTTTATAGTATTTTTGTCCACATCATATTTTCTTCCCAACTGCCGGTAAGATTTTGCAGTCCGACCCACTGTATCGGCTTTCAGCTGAGCACGAACTTTGCTGTCTTGTAAAACACACTTTTTACCGGAACCAGTTTTTCTTTCTATTTGGTTTTTATTTCTAAAAAGTTGAATTGTCTTATATATAGTTGATTTTTTATATCCCATGTCTTTGAAATGGTGAAAAATTTCATTTTTGGTCTTATTGGGATTTTTTTCACAAAAATTACAAATGATTCTTCGACGCTCAAACTCGTTCAATGACATTTTAACAACTAAGTTGAAATATAATGCGAATATTTTTATGCCATGTGATCAATGACATGTACCGTTATATTTTTGCATTAAAAGTTGTTGTTGCTAGTTTCCAGAAATTTTTATTTTTACTGTGGAACACGTGTCTCGATTTCATTCACCATACGTTACTCGTACAATCATAAAGTACACCTCAATATTTAGTGCCAGCCAGTCGCTTAAAGCTGCCTGCTCGGCTGACACTATACGCACTTTGAGCTTATTTCATATGATTGCATGTGCAGCTTTTTTCTGCTTTCCTTCTCGATTAGGCTCAGCCCAGCAACCAGTCGGCACTATAATAGCCCTATTCTGTTGATTGACAATTGTAAATTTATTGACAACTCTAAAAAAGTCTTATTCTTAAATATAATCAAAAGCTCATAACATTACAAAACTGTTAGCAACATAACAAAAAATATTCAGAACAAATTAATTAGCAAAACATTTTGAATGTTTTCAACCCCTTGGACCAAAAAATAGCACATAAAAGACTAGCTTGTCAATGAATTTACAGTTGTCAATCAACAGAATAAGGCTTTAAACATTTAGTGCCGGCTGGTTGCTTTTGGCAAATTGCCATTGCCGAGACACATTTGCTTGAAAAATGTAATAACTTGAAAAATCTGATTTCTTAAGAAAAACCTTTTGAATTTTGAAAAAAAAAATCATAAGTTTATCAGGCCTTAACATTTCCTTAAATAATTTTGAATAATTATTTCTATTGGGTTGTTCTAAAAGAAAGTGCGTTTTTCTGATAGGCATCGCTGCTATCGTCAAAGATTTATCATTTTTAAGTGAAAACTTGTTTAGGAGCGTTGCTCAGATAACAATTTCACCTAAATATTTGAAGTTATTCATACTCAACTTAAAAAGGCCTTGTATAAAAGTGATCATTCATGCTTTTCTTGAAAGAGCCTTGTGAAAGTCTTGTAAATTCAAATATTTGTATAATTTTTTACATAAAGCTTTCTTCAATGACACATTTTAGAAAGTAGTCAAGAAGATTTTTTCTCAAGCTAAGATTTTTTTTTTTTTGTTTTGATAAACAAAGTTTCAGTTTGTGAAAACAATAACATTAGAAATTCCTAAATTATATAAAAAAAAAACATTCACTATCATAAAAAACAAACTATTTCAATAACAAAAAAAAAATTTCGTCCGACCGCAGGATTAAATCGTGGATCTGTTGATAAACTGTCTACTTAAGCCGCTGGGCTACCGAGGCAATTTATTGAATTGAAACTAAGTGCGTTTAGGAAATTATTGCTAATTAAGAAAATTTAGTTTTAACGTCGTTCGAGCAAAGTCTTGAATAGACGAGTGGGTAGAGCGTGCGGCTCTACCCAGTATCCAAGTTCAATCCGTGCTGGTTGGGGCATGATAAATATACAAAGATTTTCAAAATGTATAAGTTTTTTGTGCTAAATAAAATGAAATGATGAAACGTAGAAAAAGAGATAACTAAAAACAATTAAATTTGGTTTTCTGTTTCCGAGTTCCTGAATAAGCCTTGAATAAAAACCTTAGATCAAACTTTATATTAGTTCTTGTATAAAGGAAATATTTTCATACGCCCTTTTTCCTTGCCTTACCTTTTATAAAACTTTTATGTTTCAAAGATTGTTCAAGGAAGTTTAAATTCTTCTTTCTACAAAACTTTACTAAAGGCTTATTTAGGTGAAATTGTTATCTGGGTGAGCCTCTCTACTTTTTGGTAGAGAGCAAAATTATAGATTCGCAATATTATCACGCTGTTAGCATAACAGAAATTATTGCTGTACACCATTTCTTTTTAGAGATTACTTAGCATCGACCAAGCCGAAGACCGAAGCGATTACGGAACTGATTAGCAGGCCGATACCAACCGCAGGCGCTTACCAACCGATTACTGAACCAATTACCGATTACCGAAGCGATAACCAACCGATAACTGAAGCGATTACCAATTACCGAACCGATTACCAACCCATTGCCGATTACAGAAGCGATTACCAACCGTTCATTACCAAAGCGACTACCATTCGATTATCGAAGCGATTACCAACCGATTACTGAACCAATTACCGATTACCGAAGCGATTACCATTCGATTGCCGAAGCGATTATCAACCGATTATCAATTACCGATGCGATTACCAACCGATTACTAATTACCGAAGTGATTACCAACCGATTACAAATGCAGTTATCCACCAATTACCGAAGCGATTACCAACCAACTAACAATTGAAGCGTCGACGCGAATAATGTTGTAAGCAACAAATTAATCAAAAATAGTTTTTTTGCACACTACCGTTAAAAATGCTCTGGCGTATATATATAGGCAAATTTCTTTAAAACTCTTACCCCAAAAAATTAGAAATCGAAATCAAATGACTCTAAGTGCGCCATTAAAAACTTTTTTTCAATTCCTGAAAACTTATAATTTGTCGCTTACAACGTTATTCGCGTCAACGCTTCAATTACCAAAGCGATTACCAACCGATTACCAATTACAGAAGTGATTATCAACCGATTATCGAAGCTATAACTAACCGATTACCGAAGCGATTACCAACAGATTTCCGAAGCAATTATCAACCGAGTACCAATTACCGAAGCGACTACCAATCGATTACCGAAGTGATTACCAACCCTATACCGTTTACCTTAGCAATTTCCACCGATTACCAATTACCGAAGCAATTACCAACCGATTACCGAAGCAATTACCAACCGATTACCGGAGCGAATATCAATCGATTAACAATTACCGAAGCGATAACCAACCAATTACCAATTACCGAGGTGATTACCGAACCAATTATCGATTACCGAAGCGAATACCAACCGATTACCGATAACCGAAGTGATTACCAACCGATTACCGAAGCGATTACCAACCGATTACCAATTACCGAAGCGATTTCTAACCGATTATCGAGCCAAATACCGACTACCCAATCAAAGTAATTGTCTTACAAATATATTATATAGAAACATTAAAAAATAGCAGTTAATACATTCAATAACGCATAAATTGTTAAAAAAAATTCAAAAAAGTGAATCGCGGCTGATTTGCCGGAAATTCATATCAGCTATGTTATACTTCGGCCGGCAGTCCCTATACTACTTACTTTTTTTCTTGTGCTCAGCTGTTTATTTACATTAAAAACAAATACAGTAGAGTCATACTCAGCCGGATATGGCCTAACCCGGATCGTTCTGTAATCCGGACAGATCGAAAAAGCAAAAATGTTCAAATGTCGTACCCATCATAGTTTCGTTAATCCGCATCGCATCTTGTATAGTAAAATAATCAGTAATACAGTGAAATGAAACACGTGTAGCCGCCTGCAACCTTTTGATGCATTTCGTATTTGTTTGGGGACTCCCCGTGTTTCAAGTGTTAAATAAAGCGTGTAAGTGAATACGTAGGAGTAAGTAGGAGTAGTGAGTAACTAGGAAATGACAGAAATCGGAGTTTTGAACCGTCACAATCGGATATTTGTTTATAGCTTGTTGGAGATGAAGATAATTTCAAAACCCCTGAAGAGATACAGGGTGTCCCGCAATTGAGTGCAACAGTTTACGGAGCTGAAAGGTATGTCGAGATGAGCAAAAAATCGTCTGGGAGGGGGGTCTATTTTCACATTCTTAGGAGCTACAGGGTTAATTAATATTTCACGACTTTGGTTTACGTCATTGTTTCTAGCAGAAAAACTAGCTGACATAAAACTTATTTTGATAGCTCATTTTAAAGGCAAAGGTTTTCTAATAAGTATAATTTTTTTAGTACAGCCAACTTTTTTATTTTTAAAGATATGTTTATGTTTTTGGTATCATTGAAAAGAAAATTAAATAAATTATAAAATTGGTCTAAAAAAATGTTAATTTATTACGCAAAATTCTGAGAAATTTGCACTCAAAGTTAAAATTTGGTAGTTTTAATCGATTGATTTCATCTGCACACGACCACAGCTCGGTAACGGTTAAGTTGGTGGGGTTTCTTGATATACCGTTGGAAAGGTGATTTTGAAAGGATATTGCCTTTAAAATGAGCTATCAAAATAAGTTTTATGTAAGTTAGTTTTTCTGCTAGAAACAATAATGTAAACCAAAGTCGTGAAATATTAATTAACCCTGTAGCTCCTAAGAATGTTAAAAAAGATCCCCATCCCATACGAATTTTTGCTCAGCCTGACATAACCTTTCAGCTCCGTAAATAGTTGCACTCAATTGCGGGACACCCTGTTTATTATGATATAAATAAATAAGCATTTGTAAATGTTTTTCTTTTATAATTTTAATATGCGTTAGGTAATCCGGATTTCCGCATAATCCGAGTCAAGCCGGTTTTAATTGATCCGGAATAGCGAGACTCTACTGTAAATCAATTCAGTTTTTCCTGTTTTTTTTTTTGAAGTCGTGTTTTAAGATATCTATTTTTTGAGTTAGACCATTGTTTTTCGTTTTTTATAAATGTCATTTCGGGCGAAACATGTATCTTTTCTTTTTTTTATCGGTATCTGTATCGGTTACTACTTATAGACATATAAAAATATTCGAAAAAGTTTGGAAATTTGAGTTAATAATTTTATTACATTTTCTTAAAATGTTTTTATATATAAAAAAAAACATTTTAATAAATTTAAACATCTTTTTAAACTGTTTAAAGATTATTTTTAGCTTCGTTGATATTCTTAACGATTTGTTTGTTTATTTTTTTCTAAACGTCATAAGCTAAAAATAGATAAAACATCGTTATCCCCGTTTTTTTTTTTCTTTTCCTTTTGTTACGGGTTCACCTAATTGGTGGGCTTTACTTTGTTGTGTTCTAACTTGTTCTAACTTGGTATATTTTTACCTGTTCGTTGACTTACTTGTGTTTTTTTTTTTGTGGTAGCCTTTGAAGTCATTTACGCAGTCAATAATTTCATGTAACTTATCCATAACTTTTTCTGGTTACATTGATTTTTTTTTTTCTTGAGTGTTACAAAAAGTACGTTTAGTAGGTTTTTATTTTGTGTGGTGAAGTTGATGTGCAACAATGGTGAGTTTGTTAATATTTGTGTTCTTATTTGTCATAGCGACCATGGTGAAATTAAATAAGGTGTCCGCGAAATTTTCACATCTCTAAAAAAAAATGTCGCTACTCTTGTCACCATGAACTTTTCCACAGTTTGTCTTTTTCGCTATCAACATTTTTTGACAAGCGTAGCAAAATAAGTAAACGTCACGTTAAACTCGTTTAATTTCACCATGATTGCGACTATATATGCACCAATCTTTCCCCACCCTTAAAACTGACAGTCTTTTTCGACTTGATTGGCCCATACGAAGCCTTAGTACCAGTTCGATAAAATTCCATTCCATTCCATTCCAGTTGTTCCCTAGAATTTCCCTTATTCAAAGAGGATACAGCCCGATAATCGCTTTCTTTGTTTAGAAATTTATGCATATCTTTTGACCTAGTTTTAAATAATAACTTAATTGATAGAGAATGACTGTCAGATTGCAGTAAAAGTTGACAAAGCCTCAACAACAAAAAACCTAAAATTGCATTGCATGAAGAATGAAACAACAATAAAATGTGCACAATAACCTAACAGTTGAACTTTCATTAAAACAACATAGAGCTTGACAATTACTGGTTAAAAAAAAAAACAACATAATAAAAAATACGCAGTCATCATGAATACCCTAAAGCTGGGAGCATGTCATGAATCATGATTTTAACTACAAGTCACCCACCCAACTCCATTGTACAACATTTAAGCTATTCATTTGTAACTTTTTTTTTTTAATTTTTATGCACACGATACACGTTTTTAGATATGATCCAAGACACGTCTAACGGCTGTACAAGATGATGAAGATAGAAAAAAAAGTTGTGTGAATGCCAAGCATGATGATGACTGCAATAACAAAAACAACAGCCACAGCAACAACAACAACAACAACTAGAGCAACTTCAAAAAAACTTCACATGGTCTAAGCTGAGGAACCCAAAAAAATATCGATGTCAAACTGAGAAATACACAAAAATTATAATGAAATATAAAAAAAAAATAAACAAAAAGTTGGAATTATTAATGAAGTGAAGAGTAGAGTTAAGGAAATATATGAAAATAAATTCGTAGAAATAAGCAAATTAAATAAATTATGACTTCAAACCGTTGACTGCTCTAGCTTGAAGTTGTAGAAGCACCCACTCAACAGCTACTTCATCAGCACATGTCACGATCAGTCCGAACGAAGAAGATAGAAGAAGATAAAACAATCAAGCTTTAACGAGTAAGAAATAGAGGACACATATATTTTGTGAACTGAGGTGTTCATAGAAAATGGCTCTTTATAATGTATCAAAGTCTGGGATGTAAAAGAGTCCAAAATAGAGTGGAAGCTAGTTGAAGTGAAAAATTATGCCACTTAATTAAATCACGTGTGAGAGGTACAGAAAATTATATACAGAGGAATAGAGAAAAATATAGAGAAATATATCACAATTATGTTATCTTAAATCAGGTCAAGGATGCAGCCATGGATATCTAAATTAAAGCTCTGCAAAGAACTATCCCAGCATACTAGTTATGTGTTGTTATTTTTTCTTATATCAACTTCGGTATTGGTTTCGCTCTCTAAGCATTGAAAATGCATGGAATATTTCTCTTTTACGTAACGATAGAACATGTAATTTAACGAAGCTGAACGAAACAGCTTGTCCATACGTTTCGTTCTGTAAGAACCGAACTGCTAACGTCTCAACTCGTCAGACGTTCAGCAAGTTGCAATCGTCTCGTTTCGTCTATTTTGGTTCTGCCTTATGAGAGAGTGAAATTATCAAGCATCAAGAATACTAGTTTGAGAACATACTCAACAAACAAATATATCGGTAATATGGTTATCTCTACTTGGAACATCTGGATATGTGACGTCAAAAGCATAAAGAATAAAGAGCGAATTATTTCAATAAAACAATAAAAGTAACACTTTATATATGTTAAGTGCAATGCATTCAAGTTTTTAATTTATTTCATAAAAAACTAACCATAACGAAGGCATTTTTGTCGACAACTTAATGCAATTAAAAATGAATTAATCATAAATTAATAAATTTGGCACAACCGCATGATATAAGAACACAGGTAGCATTGATAAGTATTGATTTTCTCTTCTAAAGGCATACCATAAGTTGTCAAAAACAGCTGTTCATGCAACACAGCTAAGAGTGAAGCAAATGAACATACACCCATTGGCTGCATTCAGCGGGAAGTTTGCTACGTAGCTGTTCGAAATTAGCTGCAAGTTGCTTCAGGTCCACATGTGCAAGTGGAAGTTCTTTTAAAAATGTCGTCATCGCAAAGATTTTTCCTGAAATTGCAGTATTGCTTGAAATTAAGAAGTTAGAAAACGAGGAAAACATGTAATTAATGTTGCTTCTTCTATATACTTGAGCAAATCCCAGAAATCCCGGAAAAATCCACAAAAGCACTACAAAAACATCACTTTTTTTACCCTTTTCTGACATTAACTTGCAGCAAGTGAAAAAATTCACTGCTTAGGAAATTTCCATGCAAGAAGCTCTGCAAGTAGGCTGCAAGTCCGAAAATGTGAGTACTTGATTGAAGTAACTTACAAGCTGCTAGAACGTGTTTCCGTATTTTTCTAGCTCAAAAGAGATAAGAAGAACAAGCATAAAATCACTCTCTCGAACAGGCTTGATATGAAATAAAAGTAATTTTCGTACTGTAAATTTCGTAATTTTGCAATAAATTTTTCTTTATTCATAAGCTTATTTATACATATAGATTTTAATGAAAAATTAAATAGAACCTTTAAAAGTTTATTCATGTTATGAATATCAAATAAAATAAATATATTAATAAAGTTAAAAAATTATAAGATTCACTTAAATTTGCATTATATCGTATTTTTTTGTTAATTCTATGTCAAAATTTTAAAAATTAATTTTTGCATGAAAGAAAATGCCAAAGATTAGTCTCCTCTTCTAATTGACTAAACTGTTTTCCAGTAATATTCAGTTTCTACTTATTCTGCGGAATCACTGAAAATATAAGCAAACTCTAAATTTAAAACTTCAGAATCAAGACTTCGTTTCCTAAAACTAGATTAGGAAATAGTTTGAGCATATCGGCAAATATTTTTTAAATGTCAGTTTCTCTATTGGACTTATCGCATTTGATAATTGCTCTAACTTAAATATTACCTCAACAGCGAAATATAGCTGCTCCAAGCACACAAATTAAATTTGAATCTGAACTTAAATCTCAAATTTTAAATAATATAGGAAAAGCGATTTAACCAAAAAACGATATTTTTGACAAAAAATTTAAAGAAAAACGTAATGTCATAATTGCAGCCAAAAAAGTCGAAATGACGATAAATCGTCAATAATACCAACCCTGCTACATACCATTCAGCACAAAAGTCACGCAACAGCTACTTAGCAAATTTTCCGCTGAATGCAGCCAATGTGAATTAAACACAGCTTATAATGAACGCTTTCTTTCTTGGCTGGCTCGCTTCTCTTTCAACAACTTATTGTATGCCAAGGAACTGTCACTTCTACCTGTATTCTTGTATCATGGCACAACCGCATTATATAAAGCTATCGATTCACAGAATCCATATATCCATATCCATTACACCATTACTTTTTTAGTAGCATAGAAAAAGTAAAAGCGCGATATTAACACAAAGAGAACTATCTGGCATATCCATTTTGAATGGATATATCCAATTAAAAAAGAGTTAAAGCAGTTACTCTGCTTTATATTAACAATAACAAATATTAACAAATATTAACAATAACAAATATTAATATCATTTTTTATTTTACTAAACGTTTAAACCTAATAATGTTGTTATAATTCATAATTTATTAACTGTATTTATAATTTTTTGAGACTCCAGTATAGCATTGTACCGTTCTAAATCTCTATCCTCTTACTCTAACTCTTTCTCTTTGTCTTACACACCTAAATCTTTCCTTTTCTAGAAGAGAAAAAGCTTATTTGATACAGAGCAGAAGTTTCACTTCTTTACTGCAAACTAAACCTCTGCACGGATTAACTCGTTTCTACTACAACAATAGTGCATTCGGTGTCGAGTTCAGTAGTTTACATAATTATAACAGCGAGTGAAATTAATACCATAGCCATAAATAGTCATAAGTCGACTTTCAACACATTCGTTTGGAAACGATTGTGGATTGCGATGGATAACGCTCAGTAAGAGCCGGAGCTACCGTCCGTCCGTCCAAATTGACCTGGTATAAGAAATGGCCCAAAGCAAAGCTTAGCTGCAAGTGGTAGATCCCAGGGCTAGGGTCTGAATACCCAATAGGTAGGGATGAAACGATACCAGCAACGGTATCGATACTTTAACGGGATACGGTATCGGTTAGAAAGTATCGCTACTACGCAGTATCGTGTAAAATGTATCGATACTTACTTGGATCGGTCAATATTTTTTTAAGGTTTTTGGACCAATAACACAAAATATGTTTTTTTAAATTTTACGTTTATTTTCCAAAAACACTTGGATTTCTTCGTACTTTCTCGCAAGGCACAGATGTGGCAAAAATATGTAGAAACATTCGCGCCTATTTAAACAATACAGGAGACAAAGATTTCATATCTTCGCATTCTTCCAATGGGTTAGACTTTAACGTGCAGACACCTCATCCCTCCTTGAGACATCAGCATGACATCGTTTTTGCCCAACTGCAAGTTCTTTGTGGTGCAGTCAAAAATCAAAATCTTTTTCGAATTGGGTATCATCATCAGATTCGCTGGTTGTTGAACTTGATAAAGCCTCCTTAATAAGAATCTTTAATTTTTGTATTACTCGCTCGAATGCAATTTGATCATTAAATTGAATGTTTTTTCAAACGGGTATCTAGTATGGTTGTCAAGGCTGCATATGCGTTATATTCTATATGACCGAATCGTTTTTTACATTCGGCAAAGAGTGTGGCTTGCATTTGACAGAAACATTCAATAGAAGAATGAAAATTCTGAAGCTGAGCTGTGAAGCAATTTATCATTTATAGAATTATTTTAGACAGGGTGACATAATTTAGGGCGAAAGACTCTCTAGTAACAAATTCAAATGGTTTTAACAGTAGAATTGTTTGCTTTAAAATTTAAATTTCGTGACAGGAGAGCATTTCTAGACTATTTGTTGTATTGAGTAGATGTTCAGAAACCATTTTCGACATTTCTGAAAATCTTTCAAGCACGTAATATACTGAATTCCAACGTGTTTCAACATCTGAAATAAATTTTTTTTTACTTCCTTCCGGCATACCACTGTCTGCCTGTATCTTTCTTAATTTGTCAGAATTATACATATGAGTACCCGATAGGAGTACTTTTTCACCGATACTACTCGGTATCGGTTCCAAAATATCGATCCCAAAAGTACTTGTATCGAAACAAAAGTATCGAGTATTTACTCGTATAGTTTCATCCCTACCAACAGGTCCAATGACCCGGAAGCCATTTTACACATGTTCTGGACATGCAATCCGGACATGCGCACAGAAGGCTAAGCCATCGCCAAGCTGGAGGAGCCTGTGGGGCCTTCAAGACAGGTTCTACTGCTGTTAAAAGCCGATTCGTTGAAGCCATTGGAGGAAAAGAAGGAAGTCCTCTGGTTTGCTCTCTCCGCGTTTTCCTGAACGTGTACAACAGAGACAAGAAGTTCATACTAGGCTCTTCAATCGAAGTTCAGCCAAGCCAGGCGGAAGCTGGGGTTGCTTAGCCCCCTTATTGCACACTGGATGGAGATCTAGAGGACACCTTGTTAGTGGATTCGGTTGACCTAAGCGGGCGGGGTATCTGGCCTCTACTGTGGGTATGCTCTTCTCTCGGAGAAGTTATCCGAGGAGGACGAGGCCAATACAACGGTAGTGGACAGCAGCATATCTGGAGCGGTTAAGGGTGCTCCAGATAAACCTTCACTTATTAGTTCACCTTAAGAAAGGAGGATTCGATGAAGTCCTCATCCAAGAACCCTAACACTAATTCTAACTCCAACTCTAACTCTAACTCTTTCTTTGATTCTAGCTCTAGTCTTTAAGTCTTACTTTAACTAACTAAGTCTTACTTTAACTCAAACTCGTATGCTTATGCTAGTCTTCATCCAAGAACCCTAACTCTAACTCTAACTCTAACTCTAACTCTAACTCTAACTCTAACTCTAACTCTAACTCTAACTCTAACTCTAACTCTAACTCTAACTCTAACTCTAACTCTAACTCTAACTCTAACTCTAACTCTAACTCTAACTCTAACTCTAACTCTAACTCTAACTCTAACTCTAACTCTAACTCTAACTCTAACTCTAACTCTAACTCTAACTCTAACTCTAACTCTAACTCTAACTCTAACTCTAACTCTAACTCTAACTCTAACTCTAACTCTAACTCTAACTCTAACTCTAACTCTAACTCTAACTCTAACTCTAACTCTAACTCTAACTCTAACTCTAACTCTAACTCTAACTCTAACTCTAACTCTAACTCTAACTCTAACTCTAACTCTAACTCTAACTCTTACTCTAACTCTAACTCTAACTCTAACTCTAACTCTAACTCTAACTCTAACTCTAACTCTAACTCTAACTCTAACTCTAACTCTAACTCTAACTCTAACTCTAACTCTAACTCTAACTCTAACTCTAACTCTAACTCTAACTCTAACTCTAACTCTAACTCTAACTCTAACTCTAACTCTAACTCTAACTCTAACTCTAACTCTAACTCTAACTCTAACTCTAACTCTAACTCTAACTCTAACTCTAACTCTAACTCTAACTCTAACTCTAACTCTAACTCTAACTCTAACTCTAACTCTAACTCTAACTCTAACTCTAACTCTAACTCTAACTCTAACTCTAACTCTAACTCTAACTCTAACTCTAACTCTAACTCTAACTCTAACTCTAACTCTAACTCCAACTCTAACTCAAACTCTAACTCTAACTCTAACTCTAACTCTAACTCTAACTCTAACTGTAACTGTAACTGTAACTCTAACTCTAACTCTAACTCTAACTCTAACTCTTACTCTAACTCTAGCTCTAGCTCTAACTCTAACTCCAGCTCTAACTCTAACTCTAAATCTAACTCTAACTCTAACTCTTAGTCTAACCCTAACTTTAATTCTAACTCTAAGTCTAACCCTAACCCTAACTCTTGCTCTTACTTTGACTCTATCTAGAGATAGAAAGACTAGACTTTAACTCTTACTTTAACTCACTAAGTCTTACTTTAACTCTAATTTTTATTCTGACTCTAACTCTAACTCTATTCTAACTCTAACTCTACTTTTATCCCTATTCTGACTATTGTGCTTTACGACATTGTTTTTTCTTTATTGCCGAATTTCACAATAAATTTCATTTCTCATAGACACATAATGTATGTTTTTATGTGCACACTTTTAACATTCGTAGTCTTGCTGCAAAGATTCCCTAATAACAACCAACCCAGTTTCTAACAAAACTGTAGATACTTGCTCCAATTTCTTTTGCATAGTTTTTCTAACTCTTTTTTTTTTTTGGCTGTTGAACAAAAAACTCACTTCCGTTTCCTGCTGCCATATTAATAAAACTTATTATAAAGCATGCCATAAAAAAAAGGCTTGCATGCAAACTTATTTGGCTATATTTTGCTCTCACACTTTATCGCGTGTTAAAAAGTTTTTTTTTCTGCTTTTAACCAACAACTTCAAGTCAACAAACAAAGCCCATGAAAAACGTTCACTGTTACGAAAGTCTGTCTTGTGCGTTGTCGGTACTGTTACATTTTACGTATTAATGGGTAGTTATGGAGTATTTTTCTGGTTAACGTTGTTTTTATATCTGTTTGTGTTTGACATGCAAATTTGTTGCAGTAAATTTTTACCTATATGAATATATGTATGTAGGTATAACATAAACGACCTTTCAAATATTGTGTCAAGGTCATTAAGTGTCGCCTGTCACGCTTTTCTCCAAAATGCATGACATCAGCTTAGGCTGCTTGGTTGCGGGTCTAGAAAGCGGTGAGCTTTGTGACAAGTTGCCGGTTAATTGAGGTTACCGGGTAAATGACGTGAGCTGTCAACATTAGACGGCGCAAGTTTTGTGTCAGCAATGTTAGTAGGAGTAGAGGTAAAATCGGTTGAAAGGGAATGAATCAAATTAGTTGTATGCTAGAAACACAGAATGTTTAGAAAAATGTTGAATCAATGTTTGGAAAATTAGCCAAAGACATGCATGCTTCACTCCTTGTACTTGCTTCTCTATATTCTTTTTTAATGCTACACTCAAAAAAAAAAAAACTGACAATTCTATCAAATGTAAATGCAATGCAATGAAAAACACTACTAAAAAGCAATAGGTTTTTGATTTGAACGAAATGTTACAAATTCAAATGAATTTTGTTTTTGGTTTAAGAGAAAGCGCTCTTGAATCAATTGCAATTGTTGAAAATGTGTGGCTTAATTTGAGTCATAATGAAATCAAGCAAACAATCATGGACATAGGTTCGAACCTCGAATCGGCACAAAAAAAAATTTTTTTATTTGGTTTTATTTTGTTATTTAGGTTTTTCTTTTAATTTGATTTTACTAAAGTTCAAAATTTTTGGAATTTTTATTATTTTTTGACCAACTTTTTTCATATAAAACTTGAAAAAACAAGTATTAACTTAAAAGACAGCCATAACAGCGAATTCCAGAATTTTTCGTGAAGTCGTTTTCATATAAAAAACTCGAAAAAATTATGAGTAGAAATAACTGACGTAAAAAACAAACATGAAATAATATAATAGAAGATATAAACTTTCACAAAAATTTTTCATATAAACAATGCAAATGAAACAATGCAAGTCAATTTTTACATATAAAATTTATGAAAAAAAAAAAATATTAAATGACGAATTAATAACAAAAGGTTAATAAAAAATACTTTTCTTAAAAAAATTTCTTTATATTAAAAAGTCAGCTTCGTTATGCATTCGAAACGAATTCGAAAAAATTCAAATAAGCAAATCCGAGAATTTTTCATATTAACAACTATAAAAAATAAATTTTTTTAAAAAAATTTCATATTAAAAAGTCGGCTTTGTTATGGTATACATTCGAAACGAATATTCGATCAAGTTTTTTATATGAAAAAGCCTTCCCGAAAAATTCTCGTTTTCGCAAATTTGAATTTTTGTGAATTCGTTTCGAATCTGCTATGGCGAATCCGAGATCTCGCATTCGTTTCGAATGTATAACGAAGCCAACTTTTAAATATGAATTTTTTTTAAAAATATAGTAAAAAAAAAATTTTTTTGTGCCGAGTCGTGGTTCGAACCTACGTCCACGAATGCTGGCTTGATTTCATTATGACGCAAATTAAGCCACACATATGCAACAACTGGAATAGCCGAATGGGTAAGGTGCCGGACTGGCATTCAAATGACGTGAATCCGATTCTTGGCATGGTAAGTTTAAAATTTATAATTTAACATTTCAAGTTTTTTCGTCAATATAATAATTTATAATTTCTCATTGGTAATTGAAAACCTCGAAAATTAATCTTTTGTTTACTTACTTACTTACTTAGGTGGCCGTGACAACCCGTGTCCGGATTTCGACCGACCTCATCAGCTCTCGGCAGGCGCCTCTGCTTTGCGCGCGCCTTCTCCAATCGGATACACCAAGTGCGGTTAGGGCTTCCTCAGCCTGGTCCATCCATCGGAGGCATGGTCTCCCTCGTCGTCGTTGACCAGCGACCCTCGCTTCGAGCACCTTTTTCGCTGGAGCTTCGTCGTCCATACGATGGACATGACCCAGCCAGCGTAGTCGCTGCACAGTTATACGCCGAACTACGTCAATGTCTCCGTAGAGCTCATACAGCTCGTGGTTCATTCGGATGCGATAGTCATCGCCGACTCGAACAGGACCGAAGATTTTGCGAAGAACTTTTCTCTCGAACACCCCCAGAGCGGCTGCGTCAGTTTGCGAAACTACCCATGCCTCAGCGCCATAAAGCAGCACAGGTAGAACGAGCGTCTTGTAGAGTGTTAGTTTTGTCGATCGAGAGAGGGCTCTGGAACTTAGTTGCTTACTGAGCCCGTAGTAGCACCTATTAGCAATTATTGTTCTTCGCTTTATCTCCAGGCTGATTTCGTTGTTAGTATTAATGGCGGTGCCAAGGTATACAAACTCCTTGACTACTTCAAAGTTATAGCTGCCGGATGAAACGTGGGAGTCTAAACGCCGAGCTCCCTTGTTTGTAGACAGCATATACTTTGTTTTACCCTCATTTATCGTCAAACCCACTTTGGCTGATTCCTTTTCGATAGCGGCGAAAGCAGCGGTAACATCTCTCTTGGTTCTGCCAACAATATCAATATCATCAGCGTAAGCAAGGAGCTGGACACCTTTATAGAAAATGGTGCCATTACGATGCACACCGGCCTTTCGTACGATCCCCTCCATGATGATGTTGAAGAGATCGCAAGACAGTGGATCGCCTTGCCTGAAACCTCTTTCGGTATTGAAGGTTTCGGAGAGGTCATTTCCTACCTTGACGGAGCTGCGTGTGTTGCTCAACGTCATTCTGCAAAGTCTAATCAACTTTGCAGGTATACCGAACTCAGACATTGTTGCGTATAGGCAATCCCTTCTCGGGCTATCGAACGCAGCTTTAAAGTCGACAAAGAGATGGTGTGTGTCAATTTGATTTTCAAAAAATCAAAATAATCTTTTGTTTATTTTGTTTAAAAAACGGTTTTTTTTTATTGTAAACCAAATGTTTTTGAATCAAAAGCTATTGCTTTCAATTCTAAAACAGGTAGTTTTTAATTCAAAATCAATTGTTTTTGAAAGAATTATTATTAAAAGCATTTTCTTCTGATTTAAGGGCACTTGTTTTTGGCTCCGTTTCATGACGAAAAATTTTTGATTTAAGCGCGTTTTCATTTGATTTCATAGTATTTTGACGTAGAATTACGTCCGACAGCGCGGTTTGCATGGGGGTATTTTTACAAATTTTTTCAAGGCCATGCAGCGTTTTTTGGGGGACACTTTAGGGCCTTATACAGCCTTTAATAGTCATCGTACAATGATCAAATTTATGCCAAAATATCAGTTATTTTGTGCATAAATGGAATAGCTAACTTTGGATTTTGTCACCTCTTTAATAAAGCCACAAAAGATAGCAAAAGAAAAGAAGATAAATTCACATTTTTGTATGAGAAAAAGTGCATTGATGATTCAGTTGCTGCTGACGTTGTTATGCTTGTTGCTTTAGTTCGTGCCGAAATATCAAACGCAACATTGTATTGTTTCTTGAATAGAATCGTTTAATGAATTTCTCAGAGCTTTACAAACAATGCATACGAATATAAATGCTTGCGCCGATAAAAAGCTTTCAGTCTGCTGGCAGACTCCACTAAGTTGGGGTGGCGTTGCTTTGTCCGCATAATGCCTGAGAAAATAAGACGTTGCAATATGAAGAAACGATGCATGGGTTATTATATTAGTTTATATTTGGTATTAAAAAAAAACGCAGCGCTACTACATATAAACCTTTATATAAATCAAGAATCGTAACTGTGTTGTTGTCTATATCAATATACATACCTGTATATAAAATTTAAAAAAAAAAATCTGTACATGAAATATTTTTTTGAAATTTTTTTTTTTTGCGATGGACGTTTTGAATGACGCTGAGTCCGAAAATCGCATTTTTAAAATTTTTGCCTGTCTCTCAGTCTGTCTGTTAAAGCATCACGCGGAAACCACTGAATGGATTTAAATTAAACTTGACATCTAGGTTCCTTATATACCTAGTCGTCATATAGGCTACTTTTTATCAAGTAAAAAAAGTTGGGCCCGGTAGGGAGCGCTGCGATCAGGTTCCAGGCATTCTTTTTTTCCGTTGCGATCTCCGAAACTGTTCATCCGATTTGCATGAAAATTTGTATGTAGAGGTTTTCGGATACGGTGAGTTTTTATGACTTATCTACTCCGTTCTATCTTGAACACCAGAGGGCACTGTAGTACAAATATTTTGAAAAACCTACAAAAACTCCTTAGCCGCTTATCCGATTTGCATAAAAATTAGTATGTAAGGGTTTTCTGAAACGGTGAGTGTATTGGACTTATCCTCTTTGTACTAGCTTGAACACCAGAGGGTGCTGCAGTACAAATATTTTAAAAAACGTCGTAAAACTCCTAAGCCATTTATCCGAACTACATGAAAATTGGTATATAGAGGTTTTCGGATACTGTGAGTTTAAATGACTTATCCATTCTGTTCTATCTTGAACACCAGAGGGCGCTGTAGCACAAATATTTTAAGAAACGTGAAAAAATTCCTAAGACTATCCGATTACCCGATTTGCATGAAAGTTGGTATATAAAAGTTTTCGGAAACGGTGAGCTTTTATGACTTATATACTCTGTTCTCTCTTGAACACCAGAGGGCGCTGTAGTAGAAATATTTTAAAAAAACATCGAAAAAGTCCAAAACCGTTCATCTTATTTGCATGAAAATTTGTGTGTAGTGGTTTTCGGATACGATGAGATTTTATGACTTATATACTCTGTTCTCTCTTAAACACCAGAGATCGCTGTGGTACAAATATTTGAAAAAAGTCGAAAAATCCTATTTGCATGAAAATTTGTATGTAGAGGTTTTCGGATACGTTGAGTTTTTTTCTGAAGTATATATTTTCTTATTTATTAAACACAATATTCAAATTTATTTATTTTTAACAAACATAAAAATGTACAGAATCATAAATTCGTCACCAAATATATCAAACAAAAAATTCTACGTCAACACTTACGATACTAACGAAACTGTGTCTTTTTTTCGGTGTATAGAAGAAATCAGCATATTAGACAAGCATTTATTGGCAGTCATAAAGGCAACCTCCTTTTGAAGTCTAGCAATCTTCTAATTATGACTTGTGTGAAACCTTTTAATTTTATATATAAATTTCTCCATCACTTTCGTTTAACTAAAGAATTGATCATGGTTTTTTTTTTGGCAAAAAATTAGGGAATTGGCAATATTTCTTTTTTTCTTTCAAAGAAAGAAACATTTCAAAGAAATTCTTTTTTCTTTTTTTTTTTTGTTGCATGGCACTGCGAAAAGTATGTTTTTCCTTTTTTTATGTATATTTTAAAACATATTTTTTTATCAAGGAAGCAAAAGTTGAGTTGAATAATGAACCAAATAACTGCGTCTGACAGCAACAAAAACAACTTTAACATTTAATTGCATAATAACAAAAAGTTCCCACACTATACGCTAGAGGACGCTGTCTATCTACAGTTTGTCGCTTCGTTGGCGCTTTTATTTCACAGCACATAATTTTTCCTTCATACAAACTCATTGGAGCTGGGTTTAATTAACAAGCCGCAGTTTAACGCAGCACAAGCTAAAAAAAAAAAAAAAATAGAAACAAAAACAAACACAAATGCCGGCATTTTTACAAAAACAAAACGGAATATTATAGCTATTTTGTCAGCATTTATGCAGAAAAAGCGCAACAAACTGTAAACAAAAATGTGTTTATTAAAGAAAAAAAAAATTTTAAAAAAAATAAAGGGAATCGTATTAATACTCAGAGAAATTTTATTAGTGCAAAATCAGTACAAGAAATGCAAAAATAGTGAGCCATAAAAATCTTTATTAGGGGTATTCACAAGAAAATAATAATTAAGTTCTTCAAATTGGTTAAAAAATATAACATTTAAATTTTATTCTGGTTAATATAAACTATTTAAAATTGTTTTATGAATTATCTTGACCATAGAATTGAGAATTATCTCCTCTAATAAATAACTTCCCTCTCAAACTTCTCATCGCATGAAATATTAATACTGAAATTAAATTAGACGCGGTGTGTCATTTAAGGGTTAAATGAAGATTTTATAAAGTGTTATGGCAGCGTTAAATGGCCATCATACTAATTGTGTGAAGGTCTGAAGTTAAGCCACGTTAAATACACACGCAATACATAAAACAAAATCATTGAACAAACGCATCGTTTAAACGGTTATTTATTCTAAGTTAATTTATTTATTTATTTACTTAGGTAATGTTAAAGTTGAAATTTATTTTTTTATGACTTTTTGTGAAGTATTTAAAATATTTAAACATTATTAATCATTACGTTCTTTGCTTTGAGTGTTATTTTTTATTTCTTCTTACGTTTCAGTGATTTATGGTTTATGTTGTATTCGGTATTTTTGTTAATGTTATTCATTTGGTATTCAAAGCGTCTAAGCCATGAAACTGAGTTAATTGTGAATTGATTTAAATTATTTAAATTCTTTCTACTGTTGTTGTTACTGAACTTTACTATATGTATTTATTAAGCGCAGAGAGTTGAATTTTTAACAGAAAATCAATTCTAGATAAAACATAACCTGAAGAAAAATTAAACAAACTTAAAATAGTCTTTAGCTAATTTCAAAAACTGGCAGTCTTTCACACAATAATGCCATTCGACATTTTAAAACTGACCATTGTTGTAGATTGATGTTCTACGAAAAGACAATTGAAGCCGTAAGCAGTAATTTTTCTCTTTATCTCTACCAGCGAATGGTTGGAAAGTACTGTTCTTTGCTAAAGTCAAAAACTATTTGTTCTTAACTTGATTTCTACAAGTATTGAAAGCCTTGTGTGAACGATGTATTAAATCTTATGCCCCTATCACCGTCCGCGAGTCGAATGTTTAAGTCGAGTCGACTAATCTGGCGAACTTTTATTCTTGTGGTATCATTGTTTGCGCGTCTACTTATTCGCCGTAAATTCTGTGCTGCCAAAACAAAAAACGTAAAAATAAATAAAGAAACGTCAAAAATTCCATTAATTGAGTTGAATTTTGTATATTTTTTTAAAAACACTAAAATATAAAATGATAAGCTGCACGGGACTTTTCTTTGGAGAATTAGAAGAATTTGAAGAAAAACAAACTTTGTGGAGGTTACGACGCAGCATCAGGGACAAATCTAATCCGCTAGAAGTTCCTGACGGCTTGTGAGTATTTTTATATGTCCGGTTGATCTCGCAGTCACTCTGAATTTTCACGTTCTTTTCTCTCCTCTTTTGCTTTTAAAAGAGCTATTTTTTCAGCTTTGAGGTCGTGAATCTTCCTTGTGTATCTTGCTATTTCGTGCAGAATCTTTTCCATATTTTTCATTTTTTGCAACAACTCTGTTTGAGTACCTGTTTGCTTTTTCAACATGTCAACGCGTCTCTGTCGATTGCGCCTTGCCTGTTTGATTTTCTAACAGGTGGGGGGATATTTCCGTCAACTATCTCCTCAAACTCCTCTTCCCCAGGCGCGATAGATTCGCCATAGTCTTGAGACACTGGAGCAACTGCCGGAACTGTCTCATTTTGTTCGACTGTGTTGTCGCCAAAATATTGCCCACTTGGGACCGCAGCATGCCTCAAGTTAAGGAGAGCATCAACAGCCTGCTCCAAAGGTGAAAGACTATGCTGCCTGTAGGGTCCTCCACCAGTCTGTACTGTTTCGCTTCGAATGGCTGACAACTTCTTTTTTGTTTTGAGTCGGAAGTCCAACCAAACCTAAAATGTAAGCTTTTAACTCTTACATAAAGTAAAATATTCAGAGCTTACCTTGTGCCATTCGTTGCCTTCGCCTAAAGGTGGCCCTAGTTAATTCAGTTCCACTGCAAAACTTGCCCATGCTTCCTTGCTACTTGATTTTGTTGAACCAAATTTCCCCAATCCAGTAGCTATGCTTGGATTTTGCTCCATCAGCTGCACCATCTTTTCGAACTGCCGGCTGTTGGTTTTTTCCATGCTACAAATAATTAAAAAATTGTTTATAATCAAAACCAAACAGCATAAAAACCAAAAGATTACAAATAACTTACATTTTACTATTATTTTCCATTTATATCCGCAGAATAAAAATAACAGAATTGTATTCGCCGGCTTCTCACAAAATATTTGAACTCGTTTGTATTTGACGTTTCAGTCGACTGACATTTTCGAATTTCGCGAACAGTGATACCAGAAAGTTTTTTCATTCGCTTGTTTTTGACGTTTATGTCGAATAGAATTTTGAACATTCGCGGACGGTGATACCAACTTGGCGATTTCGACTTATTTTTTGTTCGACTCGCAGACGGTGATAGAGGCATTAAATTTTTCTCAATTTTAGATAAGACCAGCAGGCCACATTGATACGCGGCTTCGCCACGGGCATTTTCTCTTTATCAATAAAGAGCGCTAACAGGTTTTTGTTACTCTTTAAATGAGTGTGGAGGGAGATAGAGCGCAAAAACTTAAAAAAAAAGTCCCAAGAACTCTAAAGGTGTTCAGTAAATCGCCTTAAGACAATACATCTCAAACGAAAAAAAAATTCTTCTTTGAACTTCGAGTTACTCAAAAACTCGAGTTATTCGATAAAAGTTTCTAGTCGAATTACTAGAATTAACTTGAGGCGACTTACTCGCACAGGCCTTATTTAGATATTATAACAATACGCCCATGGCCGAAAAGTTTAATGCGTGAACTGTGTTCTAAAGAATCGGGTTCGGATCCCGCCTGATACAAACTGTTTTTTCAATTGAAATTAATAATTCTGATCATCCGTCTCCTCTCTACTGACAGTAGCAAGACACAGAGTGTAGAAAAAGTGCCATGTAAAGCTTTTTGATAGCATAAACCGGTTGGAGTCGGCGTAAGACTTGTAGGTCCAGGTCTCGATCATTTGTGTACAAACATTTCAGAAAACGCACAACACAGCTGATCATAAGAAGCTCGATCAAAGTTCTTTTAAGAACTGAAATGGTCATTTCGCCTTTTTTATAATTTTAACCCAATCGGACTTATATTCAATGATATAATTTTATGATATACATCCATCATCTATGATATACCTATAATACCATCCATCTATTCTATGATATAATTATGAAACAAAAGTTGAATGGGTATTTTCCTGCCTTTCTTACTTTATTACTTTCATACTTTATTACTTGCATACTTTATTTTAGATCAAAAGTTCAGCATTTATTTCAAAAAACGCAAAGCAACTAGGGTCTAACTAGCTAAGATTGCACTTGAAAGGAACTACTTTCATAGTTTCAATCGACTCCAAAATAACTAGTATATATGTGTATATCCAAAATTACCGAGAACTATCTAGTATTGCTCATTAGAGACTTTAAGATTCTTCTGTATTTATTAAAGTATTATAAGCAGTATTTTTTGAAATCTGTCTCAATATATTGACAGATAAAAGTTCGTTTTAAAAACGTTATCACTTGGTACGCATGCCTTACTCAAAAAAAAAAAAAAAAGAACGGGCCATTTCAGCCTTTTATTTTCAAAGGACTTCGACCGAAGTTCTTATGAAAACTTACGTATTTATTAATTTATTTATTAGATGCAATAAGATCAAGACCAACATTAAGATTAAGACCAAAATCTACACCAAAATCAATACCAAAACTAAGATTAAGGCCGATACCAAGACCAAGACCAAAACCAAGTCTAAGTCAAAGACCAAAACCAAAACCCAGAGCAAGGCCAGGAGCAAGTTGAGGACGAAGAAAAGGACCAAGACTAAGATTAAGACCAAGATCTAGACCAATACTAAGACTAAAATCAAGAGAAGGAAGATGTTGGGACCAAGACAAAGATCAAAAACAAGTCTAGGATCAAGACAAATACCAGACCAAAACCAAAACCCCGACCTATACTAAGACCAAGATCTAGACCAATACTAAGACTAACATCAAGAGAAAGAAGAGTTGGGACCAAGACAAAGATCAAAAACAAGTCTAGTATCAAGACAAATACCAGACCAAAACCAAAACCAACACTAAGGCTAAGACCAAAACCAAGACTAACGGACCTATTGAAAATTTACAATAGTACCCCAGTATTATTCATATTTCTATGTGTTTGTTGTAAGTTTTTGATTTCAAAACAAAATTTTAAGCTCAAAAAATAAAATTTGTCAATGAAATTGCCAATATATGAAAAGCAGCTGACATTTTTTATCAAAATTTATTATTTTTAAGCTTAAAAGTTTTTTATTGAAGTCAAAAAATTACAACAAGCACATAGAAATATAAAAAATACTGGTTTACTATTGAAAATTTTCAAGAATAGGTCCGTCAATAAAATACCAAAATCAATAGCAAGAACAAGTTGAGGACTAAGACGAAGATCGAGATCAAGTCCAGGAGCAAGACAGATGTCACCCCAAAATTAAGACCAAAACCAAAATCTAGACCAAAATCAAGACTTAGTCAAAGACCAAAACTAAGATCAAAATTTTTTAAATTGAAGTCAAAAATTACAACAAACACATAGAAATATAAAAAATACTGGTTTACTATTGAACATTTTCAAAAATAGGTCCGTCAATAAAATACCAAAATCAATAGCAAGAACAAGTTGAGGACTAAGACAAAGATCGAGATCAAGTCCGGGAGCAAGGCAAATGTCACCACAAAATTATGACCAAAACCAAAATTTAGACCAAAATCAAGACTTAGTCAAAGACCAAAACTAAGAGCAAGGCAAAGTTCAAGTTGAGGACCTAGACAAAGACCAAGATCAAGTCCAGGACTAAGAAAAATATCAGACCAAGACCAAAACCAAAATCAAGGTCAAAATCAAGAGCAAGGCTAAGAACAACTTGATGATAAAGACCAAGATGAAGTCCAGGATCAAGGCATATACCAGACCAAGACTAAGGCTAAGACCACGACCAAAATCAAGAGTAAGAACAAGTTGAAGACCAAGATCAAAACCAAGACCAAGACCAAAACCTAGAACAAGGCCAAAATCACGAGCAAGGCCAAGAATAACTTGATGACAAAGACCAAGATGAAGTCCAGGATCAAGGCAAATAGCAGACCAAGACTAAGGCTAAGACCAAGACCAAGGCCTAGACCTAGTCCAAGACCAAAACAAGACTAAGTCACAAACCAAGGCCATAATCAAGAGCAAGGACAAGAATAAGTTGAGGAAAAAACAAAGACCAAGACCAAATTCAGGGTCAAGACATACACCAGGCCAAGACTAAAACCAAGACCAAGTCCAAGACCAAAACCAATACCAATACCGAAAACAAGAATTAGTCAAAGACCAACACCAAAATCAAGAACACGGACAAGAACAAACAAGTCGAGGACCAAGAAGAAAATCAAGATCAGTCCAGAATCAAGACCAAGACCGAGATCGAGACCAAGACCAAGATCATGATCAAGATCAAGACCTAGAGTAAAACCATCACCAGAACAGACCAAGACAAGACCAAATGAGAATCTTCGCTAAAGAAAATTTGTTTATTTGTTTACATCTATTGGGCTTAGCCCTTACAGATAACACATCATTCTATGACTATTGACTTAACATAAAACAATAAATAACACTCTTAAAACTATCTCTTGTCGTGCAAAAGTCCACATGGTCTGCTGCTATGTTACAATTAGATAAGCATTTAGAGATTGGCTCATTATTGCCATAGTTAGTTCTGTGAAATCTTATGAAGAATAAGTTTCTTTCCCTAAGAGTCCTTGATGGAGCATAGAATGGAATAAGTTCAAGAAGCTCAGGCGAGTCTATCTTATTGTCTACTATATCTTTTATAAAAATAACGCTCTGTGCTTTCCTCCTCTGAGAGAAGCTTTGCATATTTAACAATTGACATCGCACAGTATACGTTGGCATATTTTCTGTATCAAATAAACGTCTTTCTAGTTTAAAATCTAGTAAATCTCTTTTGGATTCTTTCAATGCGAATACTATCACAGTCATAAATGGGATCCCATATGATACTTAAGTACTCCAAAAGAGACCTTACCAGACTAACAAATAACGTTTTTAGCGTAAAAGCATCTAAAAAGTCTATCGGGTTGCGTTTTAAGAACCGGAATAATGAGTTTGCTTTTGATATAATGTATTCTCTGTGTATATTAAACGAAAGTTTAACATAAAAAAAAAAATGCCTAAATCTTTAATAACTTCAACTCGAGAAAATACATAATTACCAAAGCAGTAATCATAAGAAATTTGTAAAGAGTTTCGAGAATACGTTAACACGTTGCATGTATTAAAATTTAGCCTGAGACCATTTATGCTGCACCAATGAATTAAGGCATCAATATCTGATTGTAGCATAGCACAGTCAGATAAACTTTTAACTGATATGAACAACTTTAAGTCATCCGCATACAATAAGAAGTTACAAGATTTTAAATATAGCGATATATCATTTATAAAAGTAATAAAAAGCAAAGATGACTCCCTTGAGGAACTCCTGACATCACATCGATAGCTTTAGAAAAACAGCCGTCTACTCTAACAAAAAGTTTTCGATTTGACAAGTAGGAAGCTATCCATTTTAAGAAGTAAGAGTGAATCCTCAACTTTTCGAGTTTTAATAACAAAGTCATAGTGAAATCGGTGTATAAGACATCTACTTGTAAATCTTTTTCTAGAGTTTCAATGCAAAAATTTGAGAAAATGGCTAAATTCGTGCAAGCCGACCTTCTTGTTAACAATTTGACAACAACAACAAAATGGCTTGTTAACAATTTTATCTAAAACTTTTGGTATAACCGACAGTTTAACAATTGGTCTATCCCACTGAACCATAATCGAAGGTTTTGAGTAAGGTGAGAGTTTTGCGAACGTTTTTGGTTAGAATTTTTTTTTTTAATTTTTTCTTTTTTATTTTGTCGCTTAAAAGTGCTTGTTATAAAAGATTAAATTCGTGAAAGCTTTTTCCATAAAGAAAAATTGTGCATATTTTGCGAAATTCATTAAATACTTATTTTGAGATGGAAATGAATCGTTTATGTTTCTTTTTTGCATTCTGAAATGAGTTCAAAAAAGAATAATTTTTTTTATCACATCAGTAGGAAACAATTTCTCATAATCGAACCATTTTTTGTTCATAAATGAGTTCACAAATGAATCATAAATGTTACTTTTTATATTCTAAAATCAGGTAAATAAAGGAACTTAAAATGAAAATGTTAACCTTCGTACAAACGTCATATGAACTTTTTTACCAGTGCGAGATGGATGTACTGCTACACGTATGCATTTCAACATTTAATTAATTTTCAACATTTCAACATTTCTATCAAAAATTCAAATCAAGCCCAAATAGAATGAAAACCACGAAAACATTCCATGCAAAAATGTAATTAAATAAATTCCCCAATTAATAGCTTAACTATTTTGATATTTCATATATAATTTGGAAGTTTGTCAAATTGGAAAACAATCACGCCTTTTCCCCTTTGAAACATCAATATCATGAACAACACAATGCGTGAATTCCAGACCAGGTATATTAATCCTATTAAGCCAATGATTAATATGATCTCTAATTTTAGTAATAATCCTTTCTTCTTTAACAAAATATCGATATGTAATTATAAATAGTATTATGCAATAATAAAATTTATAATTCAAAATGGTTCTTTTTTTAACTTATTATTGAACAAAAAAGGTTTGTTCTTGAGAGGCAATTCAGTCCAAAGATTGATACAAAAAGGGTTCAATTTCGTTTCGGTTTTTTACAAAAGAACTTTTGTATGGTTCATTTTTGAACTCATTTCCGAAGAAAAAACTTTTTGAGAGGCATTTTCGTCCGGCGATTGATTCAAAAAGGGTTAATTTCCGAGTGCCGAAAAATAACTTTTATGGTTCTTTTTTTAACTCATTTCCGTACAAAAAAGAGGATAATTTATGGTTCTTTTTTTAACTCATTTGCGAACAAAATAAAGTTCGTTTTTGAGAGGCATTTTAGTCCGACGAATGATATAAAAAGGGTTCATTTATGAGTGCCGAAAATGAACGTTTCTACCCGAAAAGGTTCATAAATGAATTCAAAAACGATAGTTTTGGTTCACTGGGATAATTTTCGACACAGTTCTTTCGACCTGATTTAAAAATTGGAGTAATATAAGCTATTTTCCATTCTTCTAAGAAAGTACCCTTTAAGAGGGACTTTAAAAATATGAGTCATGTGAATTCTTAATATCAACTATTAATATCAAAAAAATTAAAGTTTAAACTAGATCAGTTAAAAAACTCAAATTAAACTATCCAAGTAATTTAAGATTAAATCACCATCAATGATCCAAATCATAAAAATTCTTAGTCGAATGAATTTTTCAGCCATACAGGTACCACGAACTAAGCTTATCTGGTTAGAAAATATAGACACTTTTTGGCTTTGTGGTATATTATTTATACAACCATGAGTTAATCTATAAAAAAGACTTCTAAAACTTATTTTTTAAGAAAATAGGAAGAATTTACTAGATTTAATTTTTATGAAATTTTTTTTAAAAAAAAATATGTTTTTTCCCGAAGTCAGAAATATTTGCTTTTCTCTCTTATCAAAGATGACATAAGCCCCGTTGTCTTTATAACCATATTTCTTAAAATCTTGCCTTTATGGCAACATTCTTCCTTTAGTGCTTTTTGTACATCTGTTCTATACATATGTTAAAGTACATTAGATATAATTTCTTAATTCGTCTAATTTTGTTGAGAAATCGAACCAAAGTTGCTACTAATTACCTCCCACACCCAAAATCACTCGACCGTGTTTGTCATGAAGATTATCATTAAGTAATTTAAATCAATTTACTTAAATAGTTAAAAATACATCGTTTAGTTTGTTTTGTGCTTTTTTTTTGTAGGTATAAATAACGTATTTTTATACAATTCAGAAAACGACAATGAACAAAACTTATTATTGTAAGCTACTCACTCAGCCATTAAATGATGACAATTAGTACAAAAAACTCGAGACAGCGGCTGTCGCTTGACCAAGTGTTCATCAGAGCATTATTTGCACAGGTGTCGTTGACAGGTAGCCGACATGTGTGCGCCGATATGTTAACGCTACAAACTTCATTGATATTTTATGAAGGAATTCTGTGTATAAAACACAAAAGTTAGCAAAGAATTTAAACATAAAATTTAACGTTATTTTATTTACTGCTGTGCATTTTGCAATCAGGGACAAAATCTTGTGCAAAAATAATGCTTTTTGAACTTTTGTAGTAGAAGCAACTTAAACGTATTTGTGTGTCAATACTAATGCTTAACCCATTTTTGCCCAACCGGTAATTTCAGTTACCATCACTTTATGAAGCATATAATCAATATATATAGCAGGTATGGGACATGTAATGAATTGATATTGTTTTTTGATCAATTATAAAAAAACAATTTGATTTAATTAAGTATATTACATAAAAAATTAAATGCGATTATAACAGATTCTAATAGTAATTCAAACATACTTTATATATATATATATATATATATTCATAACATCGTGATATGAGCTCCAAAAGTTCGAAATATACAAAAAAAAAAGATGGTAATTTTAGTTACCAATGGGCGGATATGCATAAACATACCAGCTTGATGAAAACCACAACAAAATACAAACAACGACAATGCAGGTGATCTAAGAGACTTAAATTTTCGCTCTTGTTAGTAGCGTTTATTAGTGACATGGGACAGGGGAGGGCTGGGAAGTTGACACAAAATATAGAAGAGTGTCCAAGCCTCACAATTTTCCCCTCTTCGATTTAACATGAAGCCTCGAGCGAAATTGTCGTCACGTGCAAACATCTCCTGAGTCTGAGCCCGAACAGAATTAATTTCCATCGCGGCTGTGAATTCGCCATGAAATAAAACGCAGAAATCGCCAGAATAGAGTCTACTCTAATTTTTCTCTGATGGCTGGCGAAGTCTCTCTGTGTGACATAAATATTGCCATATTTTTGCTTAATAGCATGTTCACACACAGGCCGAAAAGCTGCTTTTCAGCTGAAAAACCTCTTTTCAGTAAAAGGTGTTCACACTTGAAAAGCAGCCTTTCATTTGACAACTCCTCCCAGAACTCCGAAAACATCGCCTCATTAAGGACACTCCACTTCACGAGCTCCTTGTATTTGTGCGAAAGAATACGTGTACTGTTTGAATGATTCAAAGAATTTCGAACTTTCATGCAAGAGGTGCTACACATGCTAGTGAAAGTTCATTAAAAAAATGTCATCGTATGCGAAGGTTTTCGGTGCTATTGAATCAATTTAATTTAATGATTTGTTTTAAGCTATTTTCTTTCCATTGTATATTATAAAATATATACAATTTTATATATGAATACAAGTTTTATATATAAAATTGTATATTTTTAACTTTTATTTGCAACTTTTCACGTTTGTTTCATTTGCTTTGTAAATGTAAGCAAGTTATCAGTGTTGCTTCCAATACGAAATCGAGGAAAATCCGAAATAAAGTACGAAATCCAGGGAAAACCCGAAATGAATCCACCAATAGTAATTAAAAACAACACTCATATACACCTTTTTGACATACACTAGCCGCTGCTGTCAAAATCCACTGGCTCTGAAATTTCGTTGCTAGTAGCAATGAAAGTGCCGTGAAAATGAATCCAGTGTGAGTGTATTTGTAAAAAAGTGTGAATGTATTGAGTTTTTCGAACTACAGGGCCAGTATACTGGCCTGTGTAGCATGCCTGTAATTGGGCAAAAAGTTTGTCTATAAATCACAACAAATGAAAACAGACAGACGTAATGTCAAATATCAGTGACAACTTGGCTTTTTGTAATAGATTTTGACTTTACTTCAACGAACAGACTTCCGAATCAGGGTTGTTTTCTAACTTTTCAGAGTTTTTCGTTGAAAAGCAAACAAATATCAGCTTTTCATTTGACAGTTCTTCTATGGCGAAAAACTTAATATCATGAAGCTTTCCAGCTGAAAAGCCATTATTGTTCGAAAAGCGGCTTTTCGGCCTTAGTGAGAACATACTATAAGATTGCAAACCACAAACCATTATACAACGAATCCACAAAAAAATGGCAAACGTTACGAACGCTCAAAAAAGGAACATATAAACATCAAGGTTCCAAATGAGTTAGCAGAATACAACAAGCATATGGGCGGTATAGATTTACATGATAATGCATTGGCCAATTACCGGACTTCAGTGCGATCAAAGAAATGGTGGTAGCCATTGTTTATCAATTTGCTTGGTAATATTATGGTCAATGCTTGGAAACTGCATGTTATGGTGTCCACAGAAGAAAAAAATAAGCCATTATCGCAGCTTCAGTTTCGCGCAGAAATTGTCAATGCACTGCTGACAAATGACCCACCATCCATTTCTCGACGAAATTCAATGCCTAGAGAACAATCGACAGAGTCGTTACAACCATCAAAATATAAACCATGCCTAATTTGAAGCGGCCTAATTAGTGGCGGCCGTGGCGTAGTGGGTAGAGTGTGTGACTCTTACGCCAGAGAACCCAGGTTCGAATCCCCCATCTGACACAGAAAACTTTTTCTATTGAATTAATTTTTCATCTCTGCAGACAATGGCAAACCTCAGAGAGTAAAAACCGCCATGAAAAGCTTCTTGAGAACATAAGAGTCGGCGTAAAACATGTTGTAGGTCCAGTTCTCGATCATTTGTGAGCAAACATTTCACATCACACACAACACAATTGATCATAAGAATTGTGATTGGTCAAAGTCCTTTCAAGGGCTGAGATGGCCATTTCGTTTTTTTTTTTTTTTTTTTTAATTTGAAGCAGAATGTGCATTGTATAACGAGAGCGCCTGGTAACCGATAACGTTGCACTGTTTGCCATACTCACACCCCATTTGAGTGTTCGAAATGCAAAGTCCGATTGCATCAACATTGTTTTTCTTTATATAAAAATATATAAAGTAAAAAAAGTCTTAGAATTAAAAATTAAATATTTATTTTGTGTTTTAACTTAGGGGTTTATATTGTGAAACTTATTTTTTATAGTTTTTTGTGTTCTCAAATATAAATAAAATTTAAAAACAAAATTTTCTACATTTTTGATTTATTCTTTAAATTAACACAAAAAATTCCAAATAAAACTATTTTCGTTTAGTAATTTGACTACATTAAATATTTGTTCAAAATCACTACACTTATGGGCCCATTGGTAACTAAAGTTACCATCTCCAAATTCAAGAACCATAAATTCCATTTTCATGAAACTCTAAATATATCTTAATTAGGCTATTAAATAACGATGTTTACAATATTAGCGAAATCAGTTCGTGGGAACTGGTACCGGGCCAGGATGGGTTAAAATAACATTTTTAAAATTTAAATAGAAAAAGTGACTGCGTATCGGCAAATATTTTCTGATCTGAAGTAATAAAAAAATCGCTCTTATTAATACTAGATCACTACACTTTTAACATTTGTAACATTTCCATTATTGTAGACTTACAGCGGATTCAAGTATCGCTCTAACCTAGCAGTTATAAAACTTTACTAAACCAACCTTGTACAGATAACTTATGCAGCTTTACTTGGTATTATTTATGAGATCTTAAGCCATAAGTTAAAATATATTAAATACAACTTGCTTACACAACAAACAATACCAACTGGCTACAATTACAACGCACACCATAAAACAAGTCATAAAGTTTCCATTGAAATTTTGATATCTTTACTCATTTTAAGCCGCCCTGTGAGAAGACAAGACAGACAAAGTTTTGTTTGCAAGTCAGTATCCGCCGCGCTAAATAACATAAGTTGTAACTCAAGATTATTGTTTAGTTGTTGTATACGTTTTGAAATCTTTAGGTATAAATCAACAAATCAATGTTTATATTTAGTCAATAATTACTTTGATATTTATTTTTTAAATATACTGTGTATCGGTATTAAATATACTGTTTTAACCCTCATCGGTCCCTCGTATCAATTTGATACAATTTTTGTCTTTCAAGTTGAATAAAAAAAAAAACTGCCCGATGGAAAGAACCGGTTTTTGGGAAAATAGCATGATTTTGCCTGTAGAATCGGGCTAATGAGTTTTTAATGTTCGGGCATTTCTGGTTTTA
Source organism: Coremacera marginata (assembly GCA_914767935.1). Taxonomy (NCBI): domain Eukaryota; kingdom Metazoa; phylum Arthropoda; class Insecta; order Diptera; family Sciomyzidae; genus Coremacera; species Coremacera marginata. Next base: position 162,138,798 of record OU612046.1, read on the forward strand.
CCTGAGACGTAATATCAACTTGATACCTCGTAACAACTTGATACAATACATCTGCCGATGGTTATTGCAGTTGTTCTTTGGGTTAGGCTCGTTTTATTTCATTTTTTTGTTTCCAGTATGTTCTTGAACACACACGAGTGAAGATTGAATTAAATTTATTTGAAGTGATAAACGATTTTAGTGAATTTTGAAGTTATTTTTATCTGCCGCAGACTTTCATTGCGTTATACATACATTCAATTGATTTCAATAAAATGAAAAAAAATCTACGTGAAAACCGTCAAAGAGACGAATATGAGATATGGATTCCGAATCTGGAAGTGAAGCAGAAGAATCTCCAATAGATGGTGGCGATGATTTCACAAAGTAAAATGAGAACAAATAGATATGGATACCCTACATGCGTACTTCGGATTGCTACTGCTTGCTCGTATGGTGAATGTTTTACACAACTCTGGAATGAGAAAACCGGTCGACCAATATTTCAAAACACAATGTCACTGAAAATGTTCAAAAAAATGCATGGATGTATGAGATATGACGATAAAGAAGAACGTAATGCCAATACTGCTTCTGTCCGTGATAAATTGGCACCGATACGCACCATATATGAAAAATGGAACCATAATTTGCAAGTTGTATACATTCCAGGCAAAAATGTTACAGTAGATGAACAGCTAGTTCCATTTCGTGGACGCTATCCGTTTCGGCAATACATACCGTCGAAACCGGCTAAATACGGCATAAAGATTTGAATTTTGGCCGATTCAGCTACTTGGTATGTTTACAACACGCAAATTTATGTTGGTCGGAATCGCAATGCCGCTCCAGAGCTCAATATTGGATGCCGTGTTGTTTTGTATTTGGTAAATGGGCTGTCGGAGAGGAATATCACATGTGACAACTTCTTCACATCTTATGAACTGCCTGAAGAGTTACATAAACGCCGAATGACTATTGTGGGCACTATACGGAAAAATAGGACCGAAATTCCTCCAGTATTGTTGGATATGAGGAAAAAAAACCTGTGTATTGGAGCGTTATTGTATATGAACACAAATTAAAAGCCATTTTACTGTCATATGTGCCTCGGCGTTATAGATATGTTACACTGCTCAGTACATGGCACAATGCCGTCGTTATAAGTGAAAATGCTGAGAAGAAACCGAATCTAATTCAGGTTTATAACAAAACCAAGAGTGACGTGGACAGTATGGACCAGATGGTGGCTACCTACACCAGCAAAAGGAAGATAAATCGGTGGCCAATGGCAGTATTTTGCAACATGTTGGACGTGAGTGCATTGAATGCATATAAAACGTATATTTCGCTATTTTCGGCTTGGAAAAACAACAAACCCAAAAAAAATATACGTCGTCGTATATTTATTGAGGAGCTTGGAATGGCTCTTGTGCAAAAACACATAGAAAAGCGGAAATCTCAGCCTCGAAGGCTCAATATTGAAGCACTACCGGCGATTACCCATTTGCCAAAAACTACGAAACGCGTCCGTTGCTAAATATGTACATACATACAAAAACAATAAAAATTTGTATTCAAATCGTTGTGATAATTGTAAGAATTATGTTTTTATTGATCATTATTATGATATTTGAGAAAAATGCGCTAATAAAGGCACATAGCCACAAAACTAAGCATTTTTGACATTTTTCTCTTTCAAATTTGCATTACTTATAAATGTATTTTCTAAATTTAAATTTATGAAAACAATAAAATAGAACTACAAAAATATAAAACCATCAGTTTTTTAAAACGATTTTCTTCATTTTTTTGTCAAATTTTTGTCAAATCAGAACAGATGTGGCATACCAGTTCGAGCGGGGTCTGAGCGTCACCGATCCGGAATTCAGCTCCATGTGGGTGAGGTTCAGAGTTCGTTCGCACTTGCTACATTTTTGTTTCGTGTATAGAAGTCCGAATTTAGGAAGAGATCCCACTTTTAATAAATTGGACTCTCTCTCTGATTCGATTACGCACATTTTGGTGTTGTTTCCTGACAGCGAAATCGTTGTTGCCGGCGATTTCAATGTCCACAACTCAGCTTGGTTATGTCACTCGAGCCACACCACACCTGAAGGACAATATGTTGAGCTTTTTGCTAAATCAAACCAATTGATTCAACTAGTGAAGGAACCAACATTTTTCCCACGAAATGATTTGCAAAGCCATAATATCGTAGACCTTTTCCTGACTTCTCATCATGAAAAATATGATCTGAGTGTCAATGCACCTCTTGGTAATTCGGACTATTGTACTATCTCCGCTGTTTTTTCATATTCTGACCTTCGCACCTTTACGCCTAAAGCCCCGAAAAGGACTGCATGGTTTTATGAAAGAGCAAATTGGTATGCGTTAAATAATTTTTATCGCAACTTCAATTGGAAATTATGTTTCGCTGATAGAAATGTGAATGCCGTGGCTGTCATGGTACAAGAAATTATCTTATTGGGTATGCGGTCTTTTGTCCCCAATAAGAAGAAAAGCATTAAATCAAAAGACCACTCATGGTTTAATAAGACTTGCAGGATTGCAGTCAGGTCCAAAGAGGAAGCCTATCAGAATTGGCGATCTGATAAGAATGCCGATACTAATAGACTCGCATCGAGACTAGGAATCGCTGTAACGCAATTCTAAAACGCGAAAAGTTTCTTCACGAAACTCGCATTAGAGAACAGGTTCTTCTCTGCCCTAAAGGGAGCAAAAGCTTTTGGTCATTTGTTAAAAGAGTTAAAAATCAAACGTCTTCGTCGATTCAAACTATTTTAAAAGATGACCAAATCTTCACTGACTCGGTTGATAAAGCGAACCTGTTGGCTGGATTGTTTGCACACAACTCCACAATCTCGGATAGCAGTCAGCCACTGCCCTTTGTCGGGACTAGTTCTTCTTCAATGAAGGAGATATATTTTCGAACGAGAGCATTCAAAAGAGTAATTGCAAATCTTAACATAAATAAAGCCTCTGGTCCTGATGGCATACCACCAATTGTGCTTAAAACGTGTGCTTCTGCACTGGCTCGGCCTTTGCGCAACCTTTTCAACATCTCATACAGGACAGGAGTATTTCCATCTGCCGATACCTAAAAAGGGCGATGCCACGAATGCTGCAAACTACCGACCCATTGCGATATGCTCTACGCTTTCCAACGTTATGGAGAGCGTAATAAACTTCCACCTAATAACTATCTGGAGCACAACGAATTGCTAAGTGACCGTCAATATGGTTTTCGTTGGGCTCGGTCTACTGGTGACCTTATGGCGTTCCTTACAGAAAAATGGAACCAATGCGTTCACCTGTTCGGTGAGAGCAGGGTTGTTGCTCTGGATATTTCAAAGGCGTTTCACCGAGTGTGGCATAAAGCACTCGTCTCTAAGCTAATTGCATACGGTGTCGGTGGTATCTTTGCTCGGTGGATCACGTGCTTTCTAAGGACGTTAAGGACAGAACTATCCGTGTCGTAATCGACGGCATTTCGTCCAGTGAGCACGCCATCAACGCAGGAGTACCTCAGGGTTCAGTTCTATCGCCAACTTTGTTTTTGGTTTTTATCAACGACCTTTTGTCGTTGACTCTCAACCCAATTCATTCGTTTGCGGACGACAGCAACATTTGTCATTCATATTTTTTCAAAAAACGTCCAAGTTCTTTGGAGATTGAGAGTAAGAGGCAAAATATGAATGACACACTTCTTAATGACTTGAAAAAAATCTCCGAGTGGGGTCTTGCTAATAGAGTAGAGTTTAATGCAAACAAGACCCAGTGTTGCCCGTTAACCCACAAGCGGATGAACTGCCCCTTAGCTCCCTTGAATATGAATGGTGTAGATCTTTTGGAGTCAGATGTTCTTGACGTTCTGGGCATATCGATACAATCAGACCTTCGTTGGAATGATCATATTTTTCATGTGTCGAAAGAAGCGGCCAAATGCCTAGGTTTCTTAAAACGGTGCAAGCGATACTTCACCCCATCTGATCTTCGAGTGATCTATACCTCATATATAAGGCCTAAAATGGAGTACAATTCGCACATTTGGGCAGGAACTTCGAGTTCTTATTTGGAGCTTCTGGACCGAATTCAACGCCGTGCGATATATATGATAGGATATGAAAACATTTTATCTCGTCTCAGTTCTCTTGGGCATCGGCGCAATGTTGGTTGCCTAAGCCTTTTGTATAGGTTCTACCATGGGAAGTGTTCAAGGAAGGTACATGGCCTGACGCTACCAGCTCGTGTATTTCCTAGGTCTACTCGGGCAGCTTTTCAAGCCCATCCCTTTACCATTGCATCGGTGCCCAATAGAACCTCGCATTACCGAGATAATTCGTTTTTAAGTCGCTCAGGACGATTGTGGAATAATCTAACTGTGAGAGTGTTCCCCGGCAGTTTTGATCTTTGTAATCACCCGTCTTCCGAATTAACGCAATGCTTTCGCATCTAAAGGGGGCATCCCCTGAGCGTTGGTTTAGTTAAAAAAAAAAAAAATTATGAAAGTGACTACCCAGCCGCAAATGGGCAATACACTTCATCGATGAAAGGCAATACACTCGTAGGCGGTAATTTACACATGTTCGTATCCACTTTCAACTTACTTTTAGAAGACAATGGCCGCTTTGTAGGCCAACTAGTAGTTAAGCTTCCTAGTCAAGCATACAGGCTACATTTTCGATTACAAAGTATGCAAACAAGTAGTCGAGCTTCCTTCTCCCATATACAACTTCATGTACAAATATATATATATGAATAATATAACACAAGTGTACTGCCTTTCATATATGAAATACTGAAGTACTCCGTAAATTTGCCGCTAGGCGGTAACTTGAAAATTTTTGGATGAAAGAGAAGCTCTCTCAAATTTCAGTTTTTTTCTTTCACCCGCGAGAACAACCAAAGCTTTGCTTTCCGTGTCAGCAAAGTGGAGCCTGCACCTAAGCGTAGCATACACTCTTAGTTCGGCATAGAAAAAAATTTTCAGAATATCTAGAAAAATAGTACCTAATCGTTAAAAATCCGGCTTCATTTAGCGACACGGCCGATTTTATGAAAATGAAGTACATTGTCTTCAAAACATAGAAGTTGCTACACGAAATCAAGACCTATGTTTCTCGAAATCAAGACCTCACCTCGTGAAACCATGTAAAAACTCCCTCTTCTAAGGAGAAACCTCTAAAAAATATAGAAAAATCCATGCCTATGAATTGAAGCTACGGTTCCTTTGGATCCGGGGATCATATTTTTCTGAGTGTAAATAAAAAGGCATGATGATAGCGGATGCGTTGTCCGGATGAGTGTAAGTTAGCTCATCGAACATGTTTTATTTAGGTTTTTGAGCTAAGAAATATAAAATGTTGTAATATAGAAAATTATAATTTCCACTTTCTTTTTCAAGACAGAACCGCAGTAAATTTTAAGGGCAAAAAACTTTTACTAATGGTATATTACAAGAAAGCTGCATTATACAAAATGCATTCTTATATAAAAATAACATAAAATGAGTGAGTGCCAACTGCAGCGGATTTGAAGAGTTTCTAATATGGCGCCGGTTAATCTGTTCTATCCGCATTTCTTCTTCGATATCTTCAGCAAACAGTCTGAAAGCTACACTGTGGCTGTGTTAAAAAAAAAAACACAAAATCAAACGAATTTTTTTGGCAATTTTATAAGTGCCAAATACTTTGAATTCACTGTTTAGGGCTATTGTGTGGGCAAAACTAATTCCGAGAGAATTTGAATTCGGAGGAGGTTTGTGATAGCAGTATTTTTCTCCAGGGAGGGAAGAAATTTCGGAAAAAGCTAAAACTCCCTCGGAATTCATGATAAGGCCGAATATGATTTCTTTTAATGGGTCTTTCAATCAGCTAATTTTGTTAAAAAGTTTTCAACACACACCATAGTTTATGAAACAAAATTTGTACTCATTCTTTTCTGTTTCATATCTTTTCTTATATGTATATTTTTTCTCATATGGGCATCTCTCAGTGGCACGGATGCGACATTCGTATATTTTTGGAAACTTTTTTATATATATATATATAAATTAAAATTTATATATATACAGGGTGTCCCAGACTTAGAGTACTATAATGTGGGGGCTGATTCCTCGTGATGAGACGTGAAAAAAATTGTATGGGTGGTCGCAAATGCCCCCCTAGGAGGCTAGGAGGGAAAAACAAAAAATTAGGTGTCGTTACGTTTTAATCCATAGCTAACATATCTCTGCAACGATTAAAAAAACCATACTTTTTTGAAAAGAAAATTAAATTTGCTTTAAATTACTTTTGCAAAATTTTTCCATAAAGTCATAAACAAAAAATGTATAAGCACCTGAAGTCAAAAAATAGGTTTTTTTCTTTAAAAATTCAACTTTCAAGGCGATTTTCTCAGAAAAAAACCAAATGTTTTATTATTTTTTATGACGCAGTTTTTTTCCTTGGTCAATTCTCTAAAAATCCATCATACATTGTTTATACCTCAGAGATAATATTTTTCGTATAATATCGATTTTCCGATTCTACCACTTTTTCCTCCCACTGGGGTACTTAATGCAAGCAAGGCGACTTTGTTTTTTTGTTGCTTACAATAACTAGTAAAACAGTTAGATTTAACGGAATTAAGAAAAAAAAGCAATTTCTCATTATTAAGTGCATCACATGCCTGAATCGACACATTCTTTCACCGATCGTAGAGTTATAATGTTTTCCAACTCAGAGTACGCAGACATTATTTTTTGTTACGGTTTTAGAAAATTTTTAGAGAATTGACCAAGGAAAAAAACTGCGTCATAAAAAATAATAAAACATTTGGTTTTTTTCTGAGAAAATTGCCTTGAAAGTTGAATTTTTAAAGAAAAAAACCAATTTTTTGACTTCAGGTGCTTATACATTTTTTGTTTATGACTTTATGGAAAAATTTTGCAAAAATAATTTAAAGCAAATTTAATTTTCTTTTCAAAAAGTTATGTTTTTTTTTAATCGTTGCAGAGATATGTTAGCTATGGATTAAAACGTTACGACACCTATTTTTTTGTTTTTCCCTCCTAGCCCCCTAGGGGGGCATTTGCGACTACCCCCACCTATACGATTTTTTGCTCGTCTCATCACGAGGAATCAGCCCCACATTATAGTACTCTAAGTCTGGGACACCCTGTATATATGCTTTTTTTTAATTAGGTACAGCACGAATACGGACGCGACATCATGGACGTGACAAAATTTTTCCAAGGGGAATAAAATGCAGTAATGATGTTCATAATAACACTTAAACTTTAAATGAAAATAAAAAATAACAAGTTAAATTCAAGTTACGTAGAAACAGTAGTAATCAAAATGAAAAAAAAAATAAAATTAAAAGCTCTTACCGTGGTTTATTTTAATTTTTTTCTTTAATGAATAAGCGGTTCGAACGACTTCAATAAATTGACCGTCGAAATATGAAAAGCAGTGCAAACTTTTTACTCCTTTGATATTTGGAACATTTTTCCATAACTCTAACAGTTGATTAGAAAAACTCTGAATTTGTTCTCCAGAGATATATAAATGGTTGACGCCATAAATGTTGTTTTTTGCACATTCATAAAAAGATGGAGCATCTTCGAGAGCAATTTTTCTTGCTTTGACAATTTGCCAGACTCTTCTTTTTACTACGGCACCTACTCCGTCTACAGCACCTTTGCCATGTGAAGTGGCGAAAAAGTTCCACTCTAATATTCCACAATTAAATTCTGCTGCGAGTCTAGGAATACTAGAAAGAATAAATTTATTTTTGAATTGGGAACTGCTCCCATCTGAGAAAATATAAATGCTTGTAATTCGTTCGTATTGCTTTTGTAATGTGTTCACAATTTTGGAAATAAAGCAATAAACATCGAATTTATTGTGTGTCAATTCATCGCTGATAACAGCAAACGACTTAGTTTCACCAGTAAAAACTGTTACTTGGCGGTAACTAAAGTGGGCATCTTGAATTTCGTTTTCGCAGGTTAAACGATAGTTCTCAGCAAAATCAACTTGCATAACTAGTTCATTAGCTGTAATACTTTTTTTTTTATCTTCAAAATAATTTTGTTGGGAACGTTTAATAAAACAATGTAGCTGAGTCTGTAGATCATGAATTTAGTCGATCAATGGAGCAGTCGTGTAGTTTAGAGTTATACAATTTTCTATTTTTCTCCATTGTTTCCATTTGATTTCTGTATTAATTTACTTGAGGAACTCTATTGGAATTAGATCGTCTTTAATATCGCGTACACAGCGCTTACATTCATTTGCCATGCACTTTTCATTAATCACATCGCAGCAAACTGATTTTAGAAATAAGTCATGTTTGGCTGGAATCAACGGTATAATCTTTGCACAACCTTCTAGTAAAAAAGTGAAGTTTTCATGATACTTACACATACACATATTGTGTGGTAAATGATTAATTAGCTGAACATAAATCGGCTTACAGCCATAAAAGAAAGTCCTGTTGACGTTTTCCTCTGTATATTCAGCTTTGAAAAGTTGATATGCTTCTTGTAAAGTCATTAACATAAAACGTTTTGCAAATACTTTCACATTAATTAGCATTGTGTACTTTCTTCCAGGAGCTTGCGCGCTAATTCCATCTTGCAAATAAAATTTTTCAATTAATTTTTCACGCCTCTGGATGGTTGGTAACTTTATAGTGCTCTCATCCACTGTTTCTGTTGGGATTATATACTTGTTGCATAAAGATTTGAGAACAGCTATTTTTTCATTCAGGTCTTTTGGAAGCGCGTCTTCAATTTTTTTTATTGCTTTTCCCATCGTTTGCTTACAGCTGTAAGCTTTGCATTGTAAATTATCAACAGGTTTATTGCAATCTTTCTTTTTTTGTCGTAACCTCTGCTGCCTAACGCGGTTCTTTTTTTTCATCTTTTCCAAGAGAGTGCTGTCGCTCTTCATTTTTTGTGATAATTTTTTTCGATAATGTCGCTTTCGTTCAGCTTCTTCCTTCTTATAATGTTGCCATTTTCCGTCATCTTCTTTTCTTATCTCCCTATAGCTCTTTGCTTTCTCACTCCTTGTTTCTTTTGATGTTTCTGCCATCTATAAAATTTAAATTTTAGTCATGAAAATTAAAATTATGGCATTTTTTTAAATTTTAGTCTTATTTATAAAAGTTTATTGTAACTTACGGTTACGGACGCGACAAACTTTAAACACCCATAAATTTTTTATTTCGATTTTGTCGGAATCCAAAAAAAATATTATTTTTTAACTAGAACAATGCACTTTTTTAAAAACTGACAGCCACTTGCATTTGAAACGTTTGTTCACTAACGACTTTTTTTGCACACGGACGCGACATTATGATGTAGGAAAAGGCAAAAAAAAAATCCATTATTTGAGCTTTCTTTCGCTTTTTCTAATGCATAAGATTGTTGTTAGTAGAAAACTTTTCAATTATAGCAACAATAAAATATTACTTGAATAAGCTAAAAACAGAAAGAAAAAATGTTGGTTTAATTCGTCAAAAGTCTCAGAAAAACTTTTCTTCTTTTACCGAAGTATATTTCTGCCAAAAATTTTAAGAATTAAAAGATTTTTTACATTTATTAAATATAGATATTTAAGCTTTATTCTTGGATAATAAAAAGTTTTTCTGACACGTTTGAAGTTTCCACTCGTGGTGGACCTTTTTTGGGAGATGCCCATATATATGTTACGTTTACTGTTTACTTTTAATAAAGCTAAATTAATAAAAAAAAAATTTTTTTTTAATTTTGAATTACAAAAGCTCTAACTTATTTATATTTTTTGATAAGTTTTGTTTCATAAAACTAATAAGGTTTAATAATTTTCTAACCGCTTACCATAAATTTTTTTAAATATCTCCTAATCCTGTCAAAACATTTCATTATTTATATAAACTATTTGTTTTTGTTTTTTAAATCCACTTGTTAGTTCAGTTTTGATTAGTATATATTTCATTTTGTTTTAATCCTCTTTGATTTTGTTCTCTTCTTTATTAACTTCGCTTTATTAACTTGAGATTTGCTGACTTTTATTGCTAAGGTGCCGCTTTGTATAACCTTAGCGTATTTTTTATATCAGCCAATATTTGCATAAAGGTTTATGGTAGTATTTTTTTTTTTCTTGATAGTTATCACTTTATTTGCATAAATTTATGTTGTTGTACAAATTTAAAATTCTAAAACTGTTGTATGAACATGTGCAATAAGTGTCTGTCTAATTTCCACTTTTGATTGACATAATTTATACGTATTATATTATACTAAACTATCTAAGCATTCGATAACATTGTCAACAACTTAAGATATTGTGTAGTTTTACGAGTGCCGCGTTGCATATAAACTTTGTTCATATTTAAGATGTAAAGAAAGTATTTTCAGAACTTTTGTCTGTGTGAGCATAAAATTTTTAATATGCTAGTTATATTAATTTAGAAGACTTTTTTTATGAACTCACCTTATGAGTGTCTCCAAGCCACTTAAGGTGTGTTTTATGCTTGCCTGTTTAATGAGAAAAATTCTTTCGAAGCAGCTTATGCTTAAATAAAATGCATGATAAAACGAGTTATCATTTAAATAATTTTGAGCTAGTTTCATTATGACATTAATTTTGTCAAAAGTTGGTAGTTAAAATAAACCATGAACTAGATCTAAAAACAAGTTCAGAAGAAATTCAAGTAGAGTTTTGTACGAACGAGTTGAAGACGATTGTATCATTATGGTAAAGTGTTTTTGAGTTTGTTGTGAATTCCCAGCTTTATAAGTTTAAAAAATGTTTTGTTAACGCTTAAAAGCTGTTGATCAAGTTTCGATATAAAGAATTTTAGCGAGAATATCACGCAAAGCTACCGGTTCTTTGATATCTATTAACAAAACAATTTTTTTTTCCAAATTCCCAAAAATGCAATATCAGTTATCTGCAGCTACATTTTTGCAAGAATGCTTTGTTTCTGGATACTTTTCAATCCATAGTGTATTTTAATGAATTAACACCAGGTTCATTTACATATGGGTAAATATCAATAAAAATATGGATGTGACAGAGAAATTTTTAAATTTTATTTATTTACTAGCTGAATACCCGGCTTAACTCGGGAGTTGATATAAATCATTTTCCAATTTATTCGTCGATTTGAAAAAACTTTTCACAAACTTTAGAATGAACTTTGTGTGCATCTTTCAAACCGGTAACTTTGGCAAAATGAGCAAAATGTAGATTCAAATCGTGATTTGTGTGTGCGTCCCGCCGATCGCTTCCAAAAATATATTTTCAAGTTTTATATTGTATTCGATAGATTGCACATTTTTGAAAAAAATCAGAGCAAAAACGAATTGTTGGCAATTCGCTAGGAAACTGGACAAGAATTAAATAAGCTTTGAAAATAGAAATTGAAATGTCAAAACAGCGCCAACTTATGACGTAACTGACTTGCGCATGTGTTGATGCGTACTCAAATACCACAGAATTCGGCATCAGCTGTCCTGATTTGCGAAAAAAGAAAGTGGAATATAAATACACATAAAGAAGAAAAGAAGATATTTATCACCCTTCGCGCCTTGCTACGCCTTACTGTATTTTGTAGTACAGCGCCCTCTGGGGTTCAAGATATAGCAAAATACATAGCGCCAAAAGACTCACCGCACCTGAAAATCACTTATAAAAATCATACTTATCGGATAAGTTGTTTTGAGTTTTTTGCAGTATTTGTACAACAGCGCCGTCTGGTTTTCGAGATAGAATAAAAAAATAACGGTAAGGCCCTTTCCATACTCGATAATCAAATCCTGTATATCCGATACACCAATTTTTATCTAAATCGGATGAGCTGTTTTTGAGTGGTTCACGATTTCGTAAGTGATTTGAACTACGGCACCATCTGGTGTTTAAGATAGCGCAGAAAAAAAGCCCAATATATCCACCGTATCCGAAAACTCCTATGTACAAATGTTCGCGCAAATCGGATGTACAGCTAGGAGTTTTTCGAGATTTTCAAAACATTTGTACTGCAGTGCTATCTGATGTTCAATATAGGACAAAATAGATAAATCATAAAAACTACCGTACCCAAAAACCCACAAATACAAATTTTAATGTAAATCGGATGAATGGTGTCGGAGAAAAAGTATAATAACAAAATTCATGGAACCTAATGGCAGCGCCACCTACCGGGAACAATTTCGAAACTGAACCATCTAGGGCTCCATTTAAACACACACAAAAAATTCCATCAAAATCGGTGCAGCTGTTAGGAACAGTTTAATAACATACACACGTAAAAATTGGACAACAGCGCCCTCTAGTTTCGAGAAAGAGCAAAAAAGATAGCACCAAAACCCTTGCCGTACTCGAAAATCGCTAATTACAAATTTTCGTCCAAATCGGATGAGTAGTTTGTAGTAGTTTTTTTTAACGACTTCCTAATATTTTTACTAAAGCCCTCTCTGGTTTTCAAGATAGCACAAAAAAGATAATTCCAAAAAACTCAACGTATCAGAAACCCCCTATTTTCCAATTTTCATGCAATTCGGATGGACGGCTTAGGAGCTTTTCGAGGTTTTTCAAAATATTTGTACTACAGCGCCCTCTGGTGTTCGAGAGATAAAAGAGTAGATACGTCAAAAAAAAGTCATCGTGTTCGAGAACCTCTACATACAAAATTTCATGCAAATAGGATGAACGGTTTTGGACTTTTTCGACTTTTTTAAATATTTCTATCACAGCGCCCTCTGGTGTTCAAGATAGAACCTAGTTTATAAGTCATAAAAACTCACCGTTTCCGAAAACCTCTATATACCAAGTTCCATGCAAATCAGATAAGCGACTTTGTTTTTTGGCGTTTTTTAAAATATTTGTACTATAGCGCCCTCTGGTGTTCAAGATAGAACAGAGTAGATAAGTCATGAAAACTCACCGTATCCAAAAACCTCAACATACCAATTATCATATAAATTTGCACTACAGCGCCCTCTGGTGTTCAAGATAGAACAGAGTAGATAAGTCATGAAAATTCACCGTATTGGTAATCCTTTATATACCAATTTTCATGTAATTCGGATGCACGGTTTAGGAGTTTTTCGAGGTTTTTCAAAGTATTAGTACTACAGCGCCCTCTGGTGTTCGAGATAAAACAGTGTAGATAACTCAAAAAAACTCAGCGTACCCGAGAACCTCTGCGTAAACATTTTCATGCAAATCGGATGAACGGTTTCGGAGATAAGCTAAAAAAAAGAATGCATGGAACCCGATCGCAGCGCCCCCTACCGGGTCCAACATTTTTTTATGGATAAAAGTAGCCTATATGTTGACCGGGGATATAAGGAACCTAGATGTCAAGTTTCATTTAAATCCATCCAGTGGTTTTCGCGTGATGCTTTAACAGACAGACAGACCGACAGACAGACAGACAAAAATTTTAAAAATGCGATTTTCGGACTCAGCGTCATTCAAAACGTCCATCGCAAAGAGAATTTCAAAAAAATATTTAATGTACAGATTTTTTTTTTACAATTTTATATATATATAAATAGATAGATTAAGTAAAGGTATGAATTACAAAAATTTGCTCGAGATATATACAAAATTCTTTGGAAAGAACGTTGATGGCTTTTTTATGATTCTCAGTATTAAAAAAGAAATAAGTAATAAACAAAAGTTTATTTCATTTTTATGATTGCGTTAGCAAACTAATAAATGATTATAAGTGTGCGTGGACGCTGAATTCCTGTTCTTGTTTTTTATGGTAGGTACTCTGTTAAGTCAATCAAAGGGAAAAAAGGGACGTGCACTTTTTTAATGATGTGTGTGTTTTTCCGTTGAATACCTGGAGGCGTCCATTCATAAGTACCTGTCAGTAAAACATTGAAAAGTGCGTAGTATTTATAGGTGTTCACTGATCGATTTTTGTCATTCCGCCAAATAACTTTTTTTTTTTTTGAAAATGCAAAAAAAAAAACTACTGAATATTTTCTCAAATTTCTTTTTTTATTTGAATGTACAATCCTTCCGGTTAATAATGAAAAATAATTACATTCAAATGGCTGTCTCGGCTGGCCATGCATTAGCCTACACGATCGGTCCAATTTTTAAGCAAATTATCGATTGTGTGCAGCTATATTTTGCCAATGGCTTCACAAATATTGTCCTTTAAAGCGTCAATTGTCTCTGGCTTGTCGGCGTAACACTTATCTTTGAGGGCACCCCACAAATAATAGTCCAACGGTGTCAAATCACAGCTCCGAGGTGGCCAAACGACATCAGATCTGAGGCTGATAATTCGATCTTCAAAAACAGGGCGCAAAACATCGAGTGTAGCTTCGGCTGTGTGGCACGTAGCGCCGTCCTGTTGAAACCAAATGTTGCCAATATCCTCCTCTTCAATTTTTGTGAACAAAAATTCGTTCAACATGGCCCGATAACGATGGCCATTGACTGTAACGGCTCATTTTCGAAGAAAAATGGCCCAATCATGTCTCTGGACCAAAATCCGCAACAAACAGTGGCTCGTTTTGGGTGCATCGGCTTTTCAATGTATGCTGGCGGGTTTTCTGTGCCCCAAATGCGACAATTTTGCTTGTTTACATACCCGCCAAGATCAAAATGAGCTTCATCTGAAAAGATGATTTTTTTGGCAAAATCGGCATCTTCTGTAAGTCGAACACAGGCAATATTTCCCAGCGTTGTTCAAGCGTATGCACAACCATATACGTTCAGCGGAAGGATAACACTAATTATCTGTCAAATCAGACATGTGCTAAGTGTTACCATTCACGAAATAAGCACTAGTTGAAAAAAAACGTTAGATGGCGGACCCTGTACAAGTGAATTTTTCTCCGGTTTTTAAAAGTGAATAAAAACAAAGGCCAAAATTGGATTATTTTTGTTACGTTTGTGGTCATATCGTCCCAAAAATAGACAAACAGGATCAAGCTTGAAGGCTGTGCTGTTGCACAAAACAAACCAAAAACCGTCCATTCCATTGGGATTCAGCACAACTATTAAGGAAACGTATGAAACATTGGGCGAAATTTTGAAGAAAATCAAATACAATGCACACAAATGGAAGATTTGTTGTGATCTGAAGGTTGTCAACATAATACAAGGCATTATATTAAAGGGTGGTTTTCCAAAATTCGTCAAATTCGGCAAGAACTCGCGAGCTGGAGAAACAATTAAAATTACGTAATAAGCCTTTAATAAAGGATCTAGATGATATTTTGTTGCCATCGCTTCACATGAAATTAGGAATAGCTGGAAAATTCGTTGAAGTGGTAGTCAAAGATATTGAGGACGCCTATGAATGTTTGAAATCCATCTTTCCAAAACTCAGTGAAGCTAAAATCAGAAACGGTACGTATCGTTGTCTGTATTTCAATATTGTTATATCTAAAATTGTTCACTTCGATATATTCGCATTACCAATAATTTTTTCGCTTTTTTTATATATTTAAAACGGGTATTCTCAATAGACCGGATATGCAAAAATTAATGAAAAGCGAATCTTTCACAAATGTGCTCTCGAACCATTATAACCACCTATGTGCATGGGACGCACTGAAACAAGTCATCGAAGGCGTTTTAGGAAAGAACCGTGTACAGCGAGATGACATACAGACACAAGTGGACAAGTTGCTGTATTGTTTTGAAAAAATCAAAAAATCATGCATTTCCACCTTGATACCTTTTTGGCACAATTACCTCAGGAATCAGACGAACAAGGAGAGAGGTTCCACCAGGTGACCATGTCAATGGTAAAACGATTCAAAGGCAAAAAATTAGATGCATTGCTTGCGGAGGTTTGTTGGTGAAGTTCTAAAATTATGCAGTTTGAAGATGATGGCACCGAAGATTTTGGTGGACACACTGAACAAACATGCCCTTGAATATTATGTTTATCTCGGACGATGATGCAGACTCAGAACATGAATATGAACAACCTACGAAGAAAAGAAGATCATCAGAACCACAAACGTCAACTTCAACGAGGATGGATATTGACAATAATTGAAAATGTTCTAAATTTTGTTTTTATGCATAGAAAACATATAAAACGGTCATATTTTTTGTATAAGAATAGCTGTAATATGAATCGCAATTTTTATTTTCATGCAAAATAAAGTTTACAAAGAAAAAAACATATTTGTTGTATATACCTGAATCAGGTGTGCTTTATAAATTTTTCGAAACGTTCGAAACTCATAAAAATAGGTGGAATTTTTTTAATATCTGAGAATCATATTTATTAGAGTTTATTACTATTAAAAGAGCCTAAAACGTGGTAAATTCCCCTATACGATACTTACTAATTTGAAATCGATATTAAATTATTATGTCATGTAATTTGACAAAACGAATGATGCAGAACATCTGCTTTTCGGGGCTAGTTTCATGTGCAGTTCTCAGAATTGAGTCCCAAAATCATGTGCTGTACTGTGTTATATATTGGTAAATTTCAATAAAAATATGGATATGAGAGAGAAATTTTTTAAATTTAATAGAGAGTAATTATTTATTAAGCCAACCAAGGCAATATACTTATTCTAACGTATTTTTCTAACAGGTTGTTGTTTTTTTGAATCAAGCCACGGTTCCGATAGTTTAATTTTTTTTTCTTTATTTTGTTCAACTTTAATATTGTACAACTTTAAATATGGCCGCTGTTGTAAAAATTAATGTAGAATCCAAAATCACTGGTGCACTCTTTAAAAAATACTGTTAAATTTATTTGTTTTAAATTTTTGCAGAAGTGGATACGATTTCTGTCTTGAGTGTTATGTCTCTAAAAATTAAGTCTACTTAAAATTTCTGATTTTTAGTTAGTTGCATTTGATAATTTAGTTGTTTTAAGCTAAAAATTTAAAAAAAAAAATTAAAAAAAAGTTCAGTAAATCGGCGGCATCGACGTTGGTGTTGAAATAACACTCAGGACTTTAAATGATTTTTTTAATAATTTTGTTAACGCAAAATATAAGAAACAGTTAAAAACTAAGAAATCAAATAGAAGCACGTTTTTGTTTTTAATTTTCAATACTTAAAACCGCAAAATCATAGACAACACTCTTGACATAATAATAGGTACTAACCATAACCTGCTGATTAAATTATAATAAACACTTTAAAAATGTAATTTATTTAGTAAAACTGAAATCGACAAATCGTGAGTTTACTTGCAGTTATGCACTTGACGGCATATCAGCGACTAATATAAAGATTAGAGCAAATGCAGTAAAATATAACACTCCTGACACCAAGCGGTAACAACATAAATTCTGCAAAATGTCTGAATAGATAAGTTGATGGAGCTATAACCTGAACGTGTGGGTTCAAATGTAGCAGGTTTTATCATTTTTTTTTTTAATTTCGTTGAAAATATTCTAGTACTAATTTTCAATATTTAACGTCGATTTAATTGTAATACCGTTTCGGACTTGTCATATATACAATACAGGATTTGCTAGAGTTTAGTCCAAGTTTTTTGATCGTGTAGAAAAAGTCTACGAGAAACCAGTTCTCGATATAAAGTCCAAATTTGTAAACTAGTGTAATCGCTTATACTGGAAAATAAAAACTGTTATAACACCCTGCATACTAAATAAGCACTCTTCTGTTTACGAGATCTGCCAGTACGATTTCCCTATAAGGATTTTTCTGTTTTGTCCTTAACTATCAAGCAGGATGCTGTTTAAATTAAAGACTACGCGTTGTTGGGCCAACATTGTGAATGGCTTAGTCATTAATTTCGGACAACAAAATCAAGTGTATAAAATATAAACATAAAACAAAATTAAGCAAAATAAAAATGTTACAAAGCCTAATCTACAGAAAAGCAACGCCAGCATATAGCTAACGACAAGGAGGTGGGTGATTGTCGAAAGATGTATTTAAAGGGGTATGAAAAGACAGTGTGTGCATAAACAATGTAGAACAGTGGTTCTTAAACGTTGCTCCGCAACGTTGTTCCAGGTGCTTCGTGAAACGAAAATGAAACGAAAACAGAACGAATATACATTTTTTACAGTCGATAAAATAAAATTTCTCTAGCTTTTCATTCAATAATCTGTCATATTAAAACCATAGAGAAAATTTTAAAAAACTTTGAGCATTTTTCTTTGAGCAACTTTCAAAACAAAAGTGAAACGAAATATTAAAAACTGTTTCATATACACATTTTTACAGTCAATTAAATAAAGTTCTCTACACTCAAAATTAAAAATCAACAAAAAACTTTTGTTGGACGTATATTGATCAAAATTTTTCAAATCAACCTAGGTTTTTGTCAATATGAACAATTTTTATCAAATTGACAAAAACCTAGGTTGATTTGATACATTTTTGTCAATATACGTCCAACAAAAGATTTTTGTTGATTTTTTTATTTTTAGTGTATGGTTTTTATCTAAAAAGACTATCATATTAAAACCATAGATAGAGAAAATTTTATAAAAACTTTGAAGCTTTTTCTATAGTTCTGAGAAGAATCTAATTATTTTATATAAGAAATTTTTTTACAATAATAAGAAAATGTTATAAAAAATATGTGATTTTCATATTGATTTTATAAGTTGTCTTCCTGATTTTCAAAAGGAAAACTTATCGATTTAATATGAATTAATTTTGAAATTTAATAAGGAAATCTTATTGATTTAATAAGATCATCTGTTACAGTGATCGGCATAAATATTTTGACTAAAGTTGGCAGCGTAAAAACATGGTGTAAGGAATCTGAATAAACCAAGTCATTTAAGTCACGCTTTTCGAGATAGTAAGTCGTTCATTACAAAAGTAAAGAATTTCTTAGCGGCAAAAGTATTTTGACGTTTATGCCGATTACGATTTAGTAATTAATATCAAAGTATTTGACTACTATTCAACTTTATTCAATTTTGTTTGTTTATTTTAGTTCTGCTATTATAAAAAAAGGGGCGAAAAATCGGAACTAAGTGTTTAAATTAGATGTGCAATCGTAGAGAAGCATAATTGTAGTATTTCTGTTTTACATTTGTCAAGGCAAAACGTTCACTATTAAATACATAAGCACAAAAAAACAAATTCAATCAAAAATTTGCCTCGTTCTGGCAGAAAACGCAAAAAACACGTAAAGAAGACCAGCTTATTGTACGGGAGTTTTCAAAGCACCCTGGTTTAACTTCAAAAAGCCATAAATTACAGATGAAAATTTTTTTTCTCAGAATCCAGTTAGCGAACGCACAATTCGCCGAAATTTAAAAGAATTCCAATTCGGTACGTATAGGCAAATACCTATAACGTCGGAAAATAAAATCAAACTGCTCAAATTTGCCAAAGATTTTCTCTGCAAGGCAATGTCCTCTTGTGGTCATGATAATTGAGTTCCAACTGATGGAACGATGAACCAATACAAATATTTGGATGTCTTAAATGATCATGCTTTTCCATCTGATGACAAACTTATTGGTAAGTCATTTATTTTGCAACAAGATAATGCACCATGTAACATGAGTAAAGTCATAATCAACTTTTTGAATCGAACCGGCGTAGAGATTTTAGTCTGTTATAAGGCTGTTAAATAGAAATAACTACTAGAACTAGAAATAAAAAGTTTTCGGAAGCAAATTCCGGCAGATAACAGTACGCTCAAAAAGTGCATAGGATGACACATAGATGGCGTTACTAAATTTTTTTTGTTCCATATGATTTTAATTTAGTACCAACCTTCAAACGATACGTATAAAAATTTGACAACAATCTAACAATCTAACAATTGAAAAAATGGAAAAAAGTGAATTTCGAGTTTTGATAAAGCATTGAATTTTGATGAAAAAATACAGTGGAAACTAAAGAATGGCTTGATAAACTTTATTCGGACTCGGCTCCATCGAGACAAAGGGTAGAAAAGTGGATTGCTGAATTGTACCAGCACAAATGATGCAGAGCGCAGTGGACGCACAAATCAGACTGTTATTCCACAAAACATCAAAAGTATCCACAAATTGGTTATGAACGATCGCAAATTGAAGGTGCATGAGCTAGCTGACATTGTAAAGATATCAGATGGTAGTGTTTTTACTATTTTACACGAACATTTGTGTATGCGAAAGCTCTGTGCAAAGTGGATGCCGCGTGAGCTCACAGTCGACCAAAAACAACAACGAATTGATGGTTCAGGGGAGTGTTTGGCGCTTTTAAGCCGCAATAAAATCGAAATCTATCGTCGTTAAATGGCTTCACTATTATACGCAAGAATCCAAAAGACAGTCAGCTGAGTGGACAGCAGTCGAAGAACCGAATCCAAAGCGAGCAAAGGCCCAACAGCCGGCTTGTAAAGTGATGGCGTTTTGGGAAGCGAAAGGAATAATATTCATCGAGTATCTCTAAAAAGGAACCACCATCAACAGCGACTATTACTGTGCACTTTTGGATCGATTGAAGGCTGAAATCGCCAAGAAACGGCCACATATGCAAAAGAAAAAAGTGTTGTTTCACCAAGACAATGCACCGTGTCACAAATCGATGAAAACGATGGCTAAATTGAATGAATTGGGCTTCAAATAGCTTACCCACCCACCGTATTCTCCAGATTTAGCTACCAGCGACTTTTTCCTGTTTTCAGATCTCAAGAGAATGCTTGCAGGAAAGAAATTCAAGTCCAATGATGAAGTAATCGCTGAAACTGAGGCCTATTTTGACTAGAAAGAGAAATCATACTATAAAAGTGGTATCGAAATGTTGGATAATCGCTATACCCGTTGTAACGCTCTCGAAGGCAACTATGTATTATTCAACATAGTATAGAATTCAACTATTGCATAGTTTTTTTCTTACTTATCCTACGGACTCATTGAATGGCCTGTTATTTTGAAAAATATTGTGGAATCGATATCTAAACGCCTTCAAAAAGTCATAGAAGCTAATGGCGGATATATTTTTTATTAAATTATTAAGATTTTGTATTCATTTTTCCAATCTTTATGTTTGGTTTTGCATGTAACTGAAATGTCAAAATAATTAAATTCTTATAAGTTATTTTTAAAAAAGGAATACATTTTTGATAACATTAACATAACAAATAAAAATATATTAACTCGGGTTTTCTCAAACTATTTCAAAAACTCAAAAAAATTTGCAATTTTTTTACGTCAAAATAATTATGCCGACTACTGTATTTTTATAATTTATAATATTGGATGAAAAAACCGCATATACCTTTCCATTTCCTCAATTAAAATACAAAATTAGCTTTAGAAGAAGAAGAAATTATTTAACTATGTACATACAGAGCTGGGTTGTAATGAATCCTTTTGGAACTTATTCTGCCTCAATTCCAATTCCTTGGAATTAGGAATTGATAATTGGTCATCTCAATTCCTTAGGATTGGAATTAAAAACAAATCGTCAATTCCACTCCAGGAATTGTAATTGGTAATTGAACATCTCAATTCCGCAGGAATGCAATTGGAAAAAAGTCGTCAATTCCATTCCAGGAATTGTAATTGGTAATTGAAGTTTTCAATTGCACAGGAATGGAATTGGGAAATGGTCAATTCCATTACGGAATTGTAATTAGTAATTGAACGTCGCAATTCCTCAGGAATTGAAATTTTCAATTCCATTATTGGAATTGTAATTGAGGTTACTGGAATCCAAATACAATTGTAATTGAGATTACTGTAATCCAATTACATTTACAGTAACCTCCAATTACAATTCCTGTAATGGAATTGAAAATTTCAATTCCTGAGAAATTGAGATGTTCAATTACCAAATACAATTCCGTAATTGAAATGACCATTTTTTTCCAATTCCCTTCCTGTGGACTTGAAAAATTCAATTACCAATTACAATTCCTGTAATGGAATTGACGATTTTTTTCCAATTCCATTCCTGAGGAATTGAGATGTTCAATTACCAATTGCAATTCCAGGAATGGAATTGACGACTTTTTCCAATTCCATTCCTGAGGAATTGAGATGTTGAATTACCAATTACAATTCCTGGAATGGAATTGACCAATTTTTTCCAATTCCGTTCCTGAGGAATTGAGATGACCAATTACCAATTCCTAATTCCAAGGAATTGGAATTGAAAAGTAATGAATACTTTTTGACCCAGCTCTGTGTACAGATCGCTCTCTTCACAAAAATATCAAAATGTTGACAAAAATCTTAAATGAAAATTTTTGCATTTTCATCCAAGAAGAATGCCTATTACAAATTGTTTTATTACAAATTGCTTTCTCATATCATTATGAATTGTGATTCTCAGCATAAGCTAATATAAAACTTAATGTGATTCGCAATTCCAAAAAAGATTAGGAATCACTGATGTAAAGCAGGCACATTATGTGAATTGATTTTTGCAAAAAAGTTATTATTTTGTGTGTTGAATATAAATTAATGTTAAAATATTAAATTAAAATAAATGTAGGTGTGGAGCAAATAAATATTCCAGGAATATACAGATAGACAAAAGTCCAGACAATATATATCCAGACAAAAATATATATTTGAATGATCAAATTAAAAGAAATGTAGTTTTTTAAGAATATTTAAATATTTTTTTTAAATTGCAATCACATAATTTTAAGTGTTTATTTGCGACACAAATGAAGAATTTTAAAAATCACTAAATATCGCCTTTAAGTAAACTATGCAACCATCAAAGAAAACAATTCGCAAAAATCAATATTTACACTTTTGAAAGCTTAAAAGTTTTCAAAATTTGCAATTTATTAACAACAAAATTGTAGTTAATAAAATCCACCATATTCAATGTCAACAAAAATTATCATCACAAAAGAGAATAAGCTCGAAACAAGCTGCAAAAACTAAACAACGTTAATAGGTTTGAAATAAATATCAACACACGTCGCGTCGTAAGCATATGAAATACAACAATATTCGGTAGTACCCACGCAAAAAACAGCATTAAACCGGTTTTATGTTAAAAAAAAAAACAGAAAATAACAATTTTAAAAGATAAAAAAAAAACAAGGAAAAATAAGTAAGAAAAGAAATAAAAAATATATAAGAAATAAATAATGTTACAACAATCAAAAACTTTGGAATTGATGTTGATGCAGTATTGAGACGAAAATAATGCGTTTAAAAGCTTTTGCATGTAGACCAGTGATGCGCAATTGATGGTTTCCCATAGCCCGCGGGCGTTGTGAAATTTTGTGTTTTTGCACACGAAGTAGCAATCGGCTCGCTGAGATCGTACACTGCGTAAATTTTTGTTTCTCTGCTGTGTTTTGATTTTATGCTTAGTTTGCTTTTGGCGTTCAAGCGAGGAGGGTGTATTGCTCGCTGCTTTTTTATATGTATGCTTTCTATGATTCAATATGTTTAATGAGGATTGGTGCTTAAAATTTCTTGTTTCAGAAAATTTTTATTGCGAAGCCCAATGTGTGATATGCTATGGTAAGATACATATGAAGGAATATAATCTTAGAAGGCATTATCTTTCTTGCCATTCTGAATTTCATTCAATGGGGGAAGAAGTCAGGAAACATTTTGTTCAATTATTAAAAGATTCATTTATTGAAAAAATGTTTTCTGACTTCTTTGACAATGATGTGAATGAGTGAGATGTAGCTGACGGTAGCACAAATAATAAGGATGATAGCGCTGGTAATGATTTGGCCATTGATTTTACAATGAATGTGACACAAAAACAATTGGTTAAAGCTTCATATGTAGTAAGTCTAGGTCTGGCACAGCAATGCAGACCATATGAAGGCGGCATTTTTTTTAAAGATCTAAATAAACTTGTATTTGAATGCTTTGGTAAGAAGGGAAGAGTAGTCATAAATGTTTTGGAAAAAGTTCCATTGCAAAGATCGACAATTACACGTCGCACTGAAGCAATAAGTTATCATATTTTTGATTTAATGAAAACGCGAATGTCTGAATGCAAATATTATTCTATATGCCTTGATGACACCACTGATATAAAAGGTGTTAGTAGGTTAATGGTCTGTATTAGAACTGTAAATGGAATGTTTGAATTCAAAGAAGACGTCTTTAGGCTCATTGGACTACATGGAAATGTAACTGGAAATGTTATATATGAAGCTATAAAAACAAGTGTATTGCCCCAAGAATGTATTACAAAACTGGCTTCAGTGTGCACCGACGGAGCTAATGTGATGTTGGGTAAAAAAACAGGTTTTGTTGGTTTTTTACATAGCAATGGCATAAATATACCAACATTTCATTGCATAATTCACCAATTTATATTGACGCTTAAATCGCTTAGCTCCTTTCCTGCAATGCAAACCTCCATAGCAATTATAAATAAAATCAAAGGAGGCCACAATGCTCTTAGCCATAGCAAGTTTTGTGAATTTTTGAAAGAAATTGACGCACATCATGTCGATCTATTGCTCCACACTGAGGTAAGATGGCTGAGTCGGGGCAATTGTTTAAAAAGGCTTTTTGAACTTAAACATGAGGTTTTGGAATTTCTTAAACGAGATTTATCTGTAGAAAGTAAGAACTTAGTGAGTTCCTTAGAAAATCCTCAGTTTCAATTAGATTTGGCTTTCTTAACAGATATACTTAACTGAAATTGTTAATCATTTGAATACGACGTTGCAAGGAAAAAATAGGTGCATATTTGATCATATGTCAGCTGTAAAAACTTTTTATAAAAGATTGCTTATCCTTCAAGAAAATATAATGAATAAAATTTTTGCAAATTTGATAACAACCAACAATTTGTTAATTTCAAACCAAATAAATTTTAATACTGAACCATATTTAAAAATAATATCAACTTTAATCTCCGAATATGATAAAAGATTTCAGGATTTTTCCAAAATTGAGAGCCTTGTAGAGTTGCACGATAACCCAATAAAATGTAATATACAAAAACAACCCATATTTTTAAGAAATGAATTAGAAAAAATGCAAAATGATGTTATGCTTCCACTTGAAAACGGTTCTCAGTTTTGGAAATCAATACCGTACGACAAATATCCTGCTCTTACAAATGAAATTTTAAAACTGTATTCTAGGTTTGGCAGTTTATATTTATGTGAAGTTGGCTTTTCCTTGATGAAAGTAATTCAAACAAAACAAAGAAATCTATTGACTGACGACCATTTAGAAGATTTGCATTGTATCAAGTGTTTTAACGATAAAATAAATTTAGATGAACTCACTTAAAAAAATATAAAAAATTTAAAAAAAAAAATTAAAAAATTAATAAAAAATTAAAAAAAAAGTTATACACATTTTGCAATGAATGCATATTTTAAGTTTTTTGCTTATATCTCCGTCTTCTTATTCTTTTTTTTATTGCATATTTTTGATTGAAACTGATCTGTTTGTCAATAATTTTGCTCAACTTTTATGTTACTTTTTTTTATTTTATTTGTTTTAATTAATATTTTGGTTTTATAAATGAATTGTTTTTCCTTTTTTGTTAAATTACGCATTTTATTTTTATATTGTAGTCAAATAAGTTAAAAAAAAAAAAATAATAATAAAAAAAAATTAAAAAATAATAAAAAAAAATAATAAAATAAGCGAGAAACAAACGCAAAAATAAAGAAATAAACGGTTTGTGAATGACCAACATTCGGCAATGTTTCTTTGCTTTACCAATTTTTCGTTTCAGTGTAAAGCTTTGCATTCGGACAGCTCTTGTTGTTGTTGTTTGAACCGTGCGTTGCTACAAGTTATTCAAAGTTACCCCATAAATAGAGGAATAGTTGAAGACAAGGTTGTTACTCAAAAAAAAATGTTAGCTACCAATTCCATCTAAAAATCTACCAAATAAAAAAAACACAATGCGAAAAGAAACAGCTTTCATATTTTATATTATTGGTGAGAACTCTTAAGCCGAAGCATATTGGCGCTTTGGATTAAAGCAGCTTATTTGAATTAATTGTATACATAGTATGCGCTTATTGCTTACAGTTTAAAGAAGCTTATTGAACTTATTAGTGTTCATAGTGTACGCTTATTGCTCGCAGATTAAAGTGAATATTGCTGAAAATTTTAAAGTGGGAAGAGTGTGAAGAAGTGAAAGAAGAAAGAAGCAAAGAACTTGCATTGATTATTAATGAAAAAAAGGACATTGTGTTGCTAGTAGAATTTACATGCAAAAATAATTCTTTTTACAATATCGACCGTGTAGAAGCAGAAGGGCTATCAGTCACAACATTCTCGAGGGTTGTTTTTGTAAAAGCACATGTTTTTTTTTGCATTATCGTGGAATGCGGTACAACAAAACATGGACAATAAAATGAAACAAAAAATGCAAACTATGTGAATACGCAAGATAGAAGTATAAGCGCCGAAAACAATTTGATAAGTCGCTTAAAGATCAGCATAAGCCTGTACTATGAACACTTTAAGCTTTTTCCATATGATTATACATGAAGCTTTTTTCAGCTTCAACAATAATCTTTAGCATAAGCGTTCACTGCACTACACTGAGAAAAAATCTTATGTTATATTAACAAAAAATTAGCATGCAGTTTCCAGCCTCCCAAGTTGCCAATTAAAACGTCTACGTTTTATAAATCAACATGCCAATTTTTATTTGGGCAATAAATTAACTAAATATTTGGTAATTTATGCATTATTTTAAAAAAAAGTTTCAACAGTTATAACTTTTTTCCAAGTTTTGGTTTTTTATTTTCTTTTTTGTTTTTTTTTTTTGCAGAAAATAGCTCAAAAATATTCTTAAGCCATCCATGCTATTGTTTATTTTAAATTTTGCATTTTTAAATTTTTGGGTATTTTTTTGGTAAAATTGGGTTATTCAATATAATTGTTTTTTTATATAGAACCACAAAAAAAATTTTCTTTGTATGTCTTGAATAATTACATTGTGCGACAATTTTGAACGTTATTTTTGTATCGGAGAAACCACTGTCTGTTTCTAGTAGAGAAGCACTCGCGAAACACGAACTTATACTTCGTTTTGTCGTAGAAGGTCACGGTTTTTTTTAATTGCATATTTTTTTATTCATTCTGCAGATTGTGGGGCCATTTCGTATTTTTATTATAATTTAAAATGAGAAAAAAAAATATATATAGAAGCTTCTTAAGGGTTCATTTGCCCAATAAAAATGTAGGGAGCATAATATAGAGGCATGTACTCTCAATTTTATAATTCTTTATTTATATACTCTCCTCATATTTAGTTTTTCTTTTTTTTTTTACAAATTTTTCTCACGAAAAGTAACATAAGTAAATGAAATTTGCTAAGGAACGCTATGGAGGCAATTTCAAGACCCTTGCTATTGAAAAATCTTACTCAGATTCACTTACACTACAAATAAATCATAAATATAAAAAGAGTGGTGGATCAAGAGGAATTGGAATACCTCCATTTTATTTTCCATACATTTGTATTGGGCAAATGAATCCTTTACATGTTTCTTTATATTTTTCTTTGGCCCAACGATCTGCAGAATGAATCCACCAATTAAAAAAAATTGAGACCTTTAACGACAAAACGGAGTGAGAGGTCGTGTTCTGGGAGTACTCCTCTACTAGAAACAAGCAGCGGTTTCTACGATACATTTTGGCTGTTGTACAGTGTTATTTATACAGTAATCTCATATCATAAATCATGAAGAATATATGTATATAATAACGCAAATGGCTTCGATAATAAATTATTTATCAAAATACCATTTTGATAAAATCTCAAATTTTCGGTGGTTTACCTACAATATTGGTTAATATATTATATACTTGGCTTAGATGAATCAAATAATTTTTTTGGTAGGGTATCAAACAAAGCAATGTTTTAAACAATTAATTGCTTGGTTAGATAAGCATAAGTTTATAGTTCCCATACAATTCTCTCCACCCAAGCTGACTTAGGTGATTTAACTATTGCTTTTCTCTGTGTATAAACGCGCCCTTAGAAATAGAGTTAGTACGAGTATTGTGGTATAGGCATTGTATTCTTTGGCTAATTCGCATTTTTTAAATGCAGTGCAATATTATAGCAAAACATCTCTTCTTTTAAATCATAAATTTCCCGATGGTTTTTGCACAGTTCAGCAAAACCTTAAAATTTCAAATTAAACTTTTGTTGGTGTAACTACACTGACGTCATAAAGAACAGTGCGGCATCTAGCATAAAAATCAAAATTGATTTTATTGTATTTTCCTTACAAGTCATTCAACCTCTTTAAGATTATAAATAAAATTCGCGCATTTTTCGCCCCATGTCTACATATTTTAATCTAATTTGAAGTATCTACACAAAGTTTAGGTATTATTTTAGGATAAAACTCAGTATCTACATAAACAGAGTCAAAAATGTCGTATATATATATGTATATATATGTATATGTAGATACCGCATTTTACCTTTGTTTTAATTTTTTTTTTTTTTTTTTTTTTTGTTCATAAACATGATTTTTTCAGTCAAAATAGAATTTTCGTCATAGGAACTTTTTCGGTAATTGAGTAAGCATAAATATTATACATTCGCTTTAACCCTAGCAATATAGATCCTAATACAGTGAAAGCTCCCATAAACGGACGCTCTAATAAGCGGACATTTCCTATAAGCGGACACATTCTTGGGAACGAACAATTTTTGGATGTTCCCACGACATTCCCACAAGCGAACATCTCTCATATGCGGACAAAAAGTAGATAACCATCGATGTCCGCTTATGGGAGCTTTCGCTTATGGAAGCTTTCGCTTATGGGAGCTT
Source organism: Coremacera marginata (assembly GCA_914767935.1). Lineage (NCBI taxonomy): Eukaryota > Metazoa > Arthropoda > Insecta > Diptera > Sciomyzidae > Coremacera > Coremacera marginata. The sequence continues at coordinate 162,167,481 of OU612046.1, forward strand.
TCAAAGACGACTATTTTTTTCCAAAATCCCCTCTGAAATAGATTCAGGGAGGTGAAAAGAGATGCCATTACAAACCGGAACTCTTTATATTAATATTAAGAGGTCGCTCATCGTGATTTCCTATTTTCCATATAAATAACATGGGAAAAATAATTTTTCAATTTCTGGTTTTGATATCATAAAAGCCAGTAGATGGATGTAAATGACTCGAACGTATCTTATAGGAAATTTAACGTTCTACAAAAATGTCCCTAATCATTTTTTCGATAAATCTACTCGTTCAAAAGTTATTCAAATTCATAGTTAGATGTATGTTATTATTACACTTTTTTCCCCAGTTTTCAGTAAGATTATTAAAGGTATCATTCCATAATATAGATATTAAAAAATTCGTAATAAAAAGCCACATAAAATGATTGATTTGAAGGTTTTTGAAAAAGTTTACAAATCTGACAATTCAGATAAAGTGGTTTTAAATGCCAACGTGCGCATATTCGGCTAATATAACTAAGTTTCCCCAAAATTATGGAAGGAAGTTCAATAGATGTTTAAAAAAATATTGTGGATCTTATAGAATTCTGAATCTATAAGATGAATAAGGCTGAATAATCTATCATACAGCCTTAATTTTTGTAAGATACTTTCTAGATTTGACATATTTTTTGACAAAAAATCATTATGTCCATTGAGCTTTATGACCACTTATGACCACTTGGACCATATAACCGACTGAGGTCGGTTATTTCACCTACTTCAATATTGGGAAATATGACCGGATACTAGAGCTGTTAAGGAATGCATTCAATTTGATTTTATTTACAAAAAGTTGAAACAGTGAATAACGAAAGAAGAGTCCATTCAATGAATGCAAATTTGATTCATCAATAAAATTTTTAATTTAGATTCATTTTTAAAAAATTTATTAAATTATTCATTTCAAATTTTCATTCTCGTTATTCAGAATAATGAATCAATTTTTTTATTCACATAAATGCTATTCACAAAGAATTTATGAATTCTTGGTTATTTGTTTTTTTATTCATTATTAATATTTTTCATTATTCATTTGCTATTCGTTACAATTTAGTTTTTATTCATTACTCAATTTTTATTCATTATTAAATGTTTATTCATAATTAACTTCATTATACATTATTCAATATACATTTGTTATTTATTTAAACCGAAGCCATGAATAATAATGAATAACAAATTAATAATGAATTGAAAATTAACAATGAATGCAAAAATAATAATGAATAAAAAGGAATATTGAATAAAAAATTTATATATACAGGGTGTACCGCAATTGAGTGCAACTATTTACGGAGCTGAAAGATTATGTCGAGGTGAGCAAAAAATCGTATGGTAGGGGGGGTCTATTTTCACATTCTTAGGAGCTACAGGGTTAATTAATATTTCACGACTTTGGTTTACGTTATTGTTTCTAACGGAAAAACTAACTGACATAATTTTAAAAGCCAATTATTTTGGTAGCTCATTTTAAAGTCAATGAAATCACCTTTCCAACGGTATATCAACAAACCCCACCATTTAACCGTTACCGAGCTGTGCTCGTGTGAAGATGAGATCAATCGATTGAAACTATCAAATTTCAATTTTGAGTGCAAATTTCTCTGAATTTCGGGTAATAAAACAAATTTTATCTTAAGATCAATTTTATAATTTATTCAATTTTCTTTTTAATGACATCAAAAACATAAACATATCTTAAAAAATAAAAAAGTTAGCTGTACTAAAAAAATTATACTTATTAGAAAACAATGCTATTATCTACTGCATAACTAATTGTAATGTCATTATTTATCATTGTTTTTTAATAAGTATAATTTTTTTAGTACAGCCAACTTTTTTATTTTTAAGCATATGCTTATGTTTTTGGTGTCATTAAAAAGAAAATTAAATAAATTACAAAATTGGTTTTAAAAATAATTTTAATTTATTACGCAAAATTCTGAGAAATTTGCACTCAAAGTTGAAATTTAGTAGTTTCAACCGATTGATTTCATCTGCACACGACCACAGCGGTAACGGTGATATACCGTTGGAAAGGTGATTTTATTGCCTTTAAAATGAGCTATCACAGTAAGTTTTATGTAAGTCAGTTTTTCTGCTAGAAACAATAATGTACACCAAAGTCGTGAAATATTAATTAACCCTGTAGCTCCTAAGAATGTAAAAATCCCTTATGAATCCTTCCTTACGAATTTTTGCTCAGCCTGACATAACCATTCAGCTCCGTAAATAGTTGCACTCAATTGCGGGACACCCTGTATATAAAATTGTAAAAAAACAATCTGTAGAGGAAATATTTAACGAGGAGACCGAAAATCGCATTTTTAAAATTTTTGTCTGTCTGTCTGTTAAAGCATCACGCGAAAACTCCTGGATGGATTTCTTGAGGTTCTTTATATCCCTGGTCAACATATAGGCTACCTTTTACCCAGTAAAAAAGGTTGGACCCGGTAGGTGGCGCTGCGATAGGGTTCTAGACATTCTTTTACTTAGCTTATCTCCGAAACAGTTCATCCGATTTGCATGACAATTTGTGTGTAGAAGTTTCCGGATACAGTAAGATTTTATGACTTATCTACTCTGTTCTATCTTGAACACCAGAGGGCGCTGAAGTAAAAATATTTTAAAAAACCTCGAAAAAATCCTAAGCCGCTTATCCGATTTGCATGAAAATTTGTATATAGTGGTTTTCTGATATGGTGAGTGTTTTGGACTTATCTTTTCTGCTCTATTTCGAACACTAGAGGGCGCTGTAGTACAAATCTCTTAAGATATCGTGAAAAACTCGAAAACCACTCTTTCGATTTAAATGAAAATTTTTATATAGGGGTTTATGGGTACGGTAGTTTATATGACTTATCTATTTTGTTCGAGATTAAACACTAGAGGGCACTGTAGAACAAATATTTTTGAAACCGCGAAAAACTCCTAAGCAGTGCATACAATTTGCATGAAAATTCTACATAGGGGTTTTCGGATTCGGTGAATATTTTGGAATTTTTTTTTTCTGTGCTTTCTTGAACACCAGAAGGCGCTGTAGTACAAATCTCTTAAGAGATGTTGAAGCACTCCAAAACCACTCATCTGATTTGGATGAACATTTTTTGTATAGGAATTTTCAAGTACGGAAAGGGACGGATGGCGCTATTTCGAAAACCAGAGGGCGCTGTTGTACAAAAACCGCAGAAAAGCTCCAAACCACTCATCCGATAAGTATTATTTTTATAAGAGGTTTTCGGGTACGGTGAGTCTTTTGCGCTATGCATGTTGCTATATCTTGAACACCAGGGGGCGCTGTGCTACAAAATACAGTAAGGCGTAGCAAAGTGCAAAGGGTGATAAATTTCTTCTATTCTTCTTTATGTGTATTGTTTTAAAATTATATTAAACTTTCTTATTTCGCATATAAGAACAGATGATTCTGTGGTAATTGGCATTGGCGTTGGCGTTGTTTTGGCATTTCAATTTCTGTTTTCAGGGCTAATACAATTTTTATCCAGTAAAAAAAGACAAACAAAATATCGGATTATTCTCAAAAAAATTAAGAAGGAAAATGGTCTAAAATGGGGTAAAAATTGAAGATATATAAAAATAAAGTATGAAAGAAAAAGGTAAGAACTTGCATTTTTCTGTTTAATATATGTAAAATGTACTAACTTTTCAAAATATCTAAATTTCTAAAAGCTTACCACTAATCACTCATAGCCTTAATTTCAAAGCAATAGAAATTCTTGGTAAAATGAATTTTTGAGCATATCAATTTTACCTGAAGCAAAAAAAAAAAATATCAAACATTAAAAGTTTTGACTTTCGATGCAAGTTACTCTGCTGTTTTTAAATACATTTAACTTAATTCTTTTTTGTCTGAAACGTCAATAAAAGTACTTTATAAAAATAATAGTAGCAGTTAGCTTAGGATTCATATTTTTTGATTCTTTTTTGAAGAAAGGTTCACAATATAGAATGTTTTCTTGAAAAATGTTGCAAAAGTTTTTATTGCAAAAATAATTTAAATTCAAAATTGCATTTTTCACTCCTTTTCAGATGACATTACCTTGATGAAAAAAAAAATTATTTGTTTTTTTTCTATCTGCATTAAAAAAACTAATTTTCTATTTAAAATTTCCCATTTCGAAAAATTCGCTTTTGCTCTGATGTTTTCAAAAATGTCCAATCTATCGAATAAAATGTAATATTTGAAAATATACTTTTGCAAGCGATCACGATCACACACATCATGATTTTCCTAACTTATTCTCATAATTTTTAGGTGTTGAATCTACATTTTGCTTATTTCGCCGAAGTTACCGGTTTGAAAGATGCACACAAAATTCCTTTAATATGTAGTTTGTGAGAAGTTTTTTCAAATCGACGAAATTATTTATATCAACTCCCAAGAAAAGCCGGGCATCCAGCTAGTTTTCTATATATAAAATTTTTTTTTTTTAATAATTTCTTATTTTTTCAATTTTTTAATTTTTTTTTTTTTTTATTTTTCATTTGTTCTTTAAAGACTTGAATGTTAGGAAAATGTGCGTTCGTTTTAAAATTTTAATTTAAAGTATGATGAAATTTATTGAAAAATAAAAACTCACCACAAACATCCAGCCAACCCTCTACGCGACTGGGGTAGTTTATAGCGCAAACGCGATTAAATGGACGGCGTCCCATCTTGAATTGTTGTTGTTGTAAGGATGCTGCAAAGGATGTGTTGCTGAATGCTTAGTTGCAGAAGCTATAGAAGCTGCTAGAACGCTAGTGGGTGGCGCTGAATTAAAACTGCTGCAATTTTTGTTGCTGTTCTGCTGGTTTGCTGGCAGGATTGCAATAATGTATATGTGCCGCTGTTGTTGTTATTGTCATCCAAAAATAGATTTCCAATAAAAAACAATATTAAGTAAAAAAAAAAAAAAAAAAACTAGTAAAGCTTAAGCAATGTGGGCGTTGCAAGTTAAATATAAATCATATATTTCACTAAATTTCAAACTATGTTGAAAAAATTTATTTCACGGCTTTTACTTGGTTAAATTTTAAATATTGCACTTTTTTCTGATTGAAATAACTTTAACTTGCTTGAGCTTGGTTGAAACACTTGATTTTTTTTTTTTTAACTGTTGCAGTTTGGATGCGCTTCGCTACAAATTTGCAATGCGTAGATACTTTTTTGCTTAGAAGGCAGACGTCTTGCTTATCTTAGAACGGTGTATGTTAGAGTTGAGTATTTATTTAATTTTTTTTTTTTTTTGGGATGATTGCAATGAAAACTGCTAATAAATTGCAGTTCCTTGCTGCTCAGTGGCACTGCATAATAATAGTTTTGTAACGCTTAGATACTTTTTGGGGTTTCATTATTTAGGGTAGGCTAAAGCTTGAAGATATTTGTATCTATCTGATTTCAAGCGGATAAATTAAGTTTATAGAGTGCATTGTGTACAGCATACAACTTTTCCAGACGCATTGATTATGTTTATTAGCTGTAGATACTTTTAATATCTATTTTTTTATTTAATTTTTTTTTTATTTGTATAAGCGATTTTTTGCAATTAACTGCAATTTTATATGTTTTTGGTTTTTGGTTTTTGTAGTTTTGTTATAACTTTAAGCTGTGTAGATACTTTTTGAATATTTGTTATCTCATAGATACACTTCTTGTTAGTTAACGGCAAGACTTTTCATGTTTCGTCTGCACTTGCTTTAATTTTATGTATTGCATAACTCATGCCATGCTTTGTTATATCAAACTGCATTCCATAGATAGTATTTTTAACATTGTATCTATCACATTAACCGGTATTTATGTATCATACTTTAGTTATTTTATTTTACTTTTATACTTTAGTTATAATAATTATAATACGTATAATTTTATACTTTAGTAATTTTTTACTTTTATAATACGTAGTTTTATGTTCACTGATTTTTTCATCATGTATCTTTTAGATGCTAACCACTATTTATTTGTATCTAGATACTTTTACATTATTAGTTATAGCCTTAATTAAGTCAACATTTGCTAATTGCGTTGTTTCACTACTCGTCAATATTTGCAGATACAACAACTGCCAATTTAAGTCGGCGTCTAAGACAAAAGCCGGCGCGACGCTTTGATTGACAAAATAAACACACAACACAAAAACCAAAAAAGAATAATGTGTGTGCAGAAAAAATGCCAAAAGCAGGTAAACTGCTAGCTTTAATATTTTTTTACACCAACACGTTGCTGGTTTTTTTTTTTTTTTTTTGCTTTAACGTTTCATAGAGTAAAACATTACTTTTGTATCTAGCAAATGACGTAGCCTCCAAAATGTTTAAAGCTGTTAAATAGTATTTTATGTTTTATTTTTATGAAGCAGTTTATTGTTTGTTGTTGCTATTTTTGATTAATTTTTAAAATTGCCAATGATAGAAAACAGCTGTTTTTGTGGTATTTTATAGAATTTTAACATTTTATTTATTAATTGTTAAAACTTATATTATATATTTTTCATTGTTATATCTTAATGTGTGAAACAATTTTAACTATATTTATAAACATTTAACAGCAGCTGTTATTGTTGTTGTTGTTGTTGTTCCCGTTGTTTGTTCCGCTTAATATTGGTTGGCCAAATTCTTTCGAAAGATTTATTTACATTTTATAATTTGTGTTTTTTTTTTTTATTTTTGCATCTTATCTTTTTTGAAAAATTTTAAATATCACCGAATTTTTTTTTTAATTGTTTATTTCTTCTACCTAATTCTAATCCTGCAAAACAAATACCAAAGCGCGTTTTATAAATTCTTATATTTAACTCTTAAGACATGTTATCGATTTTGGCTTACATCCATTTATTTATTTATTTTTTTTTTTAAGCCTTCTTTATATGTTTGCACACATTACTTTTTTTGTTCTTTTCATGTCATCACTTCACCTGCCTTCATGTTTATTTGCACCCCATTGGTTTTAAATTTCTTACTCATTACCTGAGAATATAAATTTTTTTTTCATTTAAAGGTATCCCCACATTGTCAACATCGCCGACACCTACGTATGTCGCGTCACTCTCTCTTTCTCTCTCACACTGTGTTTTGAACTCAGTCACCAAGTATCGGTTACACGCGCTCCATTCGGCCCTACGCACGTCAACCGCTGTTTTACAACTAACTGAGTTGGTCTTCAGCGGAAAACCGCTAAAATATCCATGCAGACGTTTTTCTCGTCTCGGCATAATATGCTCAACTCCCCAGCGACCGAATCTCGCATGTATTAGGTGAGTTTGCCGCTGTGTTGAGTTTTATTTTGAGGTTTTATTGTTGTTTTTTCTTTTTGCCACAATTCCAGAGGCAGTCTGTTATTAATGAATAACAGCAAAAAGTTTGTTTAAGTTAACAGAACTCTGTTAGTAGCATTTGTAGTGCTTTTTGCAGTTAAGGGGTTGGTTTGGATTTTTTATATGAGAAACTGATTAATTTTTTTTATTTGTTTGAATCTGATTAAAGTAGAGGCTCGAATACAATTTTCAAATATTTATTAAACATCTACTAAAGAATACAATATTATACAAGGTGCGCCATCTTATGTCTGTATGTTTACAAATAGATTTCCACATACATATTTATACCCCAACGCGTACTGCGTAAGGGAGGTATATTAACTTTGTCATTACGTTTGTAACGCCAACAAGGAGGCGTGGCAGGTATAGAAAAATGTATATATTTTTGATCAGCATCATCTCCTGAATCGATTTCCGTGTGTCCGTCTGTCGACACAATTACAGCCGTAATTTTAAAGCTATTTTTAAAAAAGAAAGATCAAGTTCGAAAATGGGCCAAATCGGATGAAAACCACGCCTACCTCCCATACAAATTGGCTTTATTTCAAACGTTAAATCTCTTAAAAATCTGCAAAAATTAAAGAAATGTCTTGATGTGTTGCACATTAGCTTTGATATATAATATGACCCATCTCTATGATATTTGCCAAAATCGGATGAAAACCACGCCTACCTCCCATACAAAGTGCCGTTATCAAAATAGGAAAACTTTCGTTAAGGGGGGAGGTAAGGTTTGACAACTTTTTTTTGTACCCCAACGCGTACTGCGTAAGGGGTATATTTTCTTTGTCATTTCGTTTGTAACGCCAAGAAGGAGGCGTGGCAGGTATAGAAAAATACATATATTTTTGATCAGCATCATCTCCTGAGTCGATTTCCGTGTGTCCATCTGTCTGTCCGTCTGTCGACTATCGCGATGAAATTCAAAATATAAGTTTATTTTTAAAAAAGGAAGACCAAATTCGAAAATGGGCCAAATCGGATGAAAACCACGCCTACCTCCCATACAAAGTGACTTTATATTAACCGTGAAATGCGTTTAAAATCCACAAAAATTAAAGAAATGCCTTGAAATTTGGCAGATGAGCTTTGCTCTTCAGTCTTAATCCTGGCTATTAAAGTTGTAAAAATTAGATGAAAACCACGCCTACCTCCCATACAAAGTGGCTTTATTTTAAAAGTAAATTCTCTTAAAAATCTGCTCAAATTAAAGAAATGTCTTGAAATTTTGCATATAGGCTTTGCTTTATAACATAGACCACCACTATGATATTTGGCAAAATAGAATGAAAACCACGCCTACCTCCCATACAAATTGGCTTTGTTTTAAACATTAAATCTCTTAAAAATCCACAAAAATTAATGAAAAGTCATGAAATTTTGCACTTTAGCTTTGATATATAATATAAACCATCTCTATGGTATATGGCAAAATCGGATCAAAACCACGCCTACTACCCATACAAAGTGACGTCATCAAAATAGGAAAACTTTCGTAATTATATAAAACTGTATGTCATCGTGTATGTCGTGGCTAATGACTTCAAATATACTTCAATATGGCCGCGGGGGGGTATTTTAGCTTCGGTACCCTGCCGAAGCTCCACCCTTACTAGTTTTTTCCATATTTTTTTCTTTATTTTTGTTTCTGAAAGTACAACATCTGAAGAATATTGTATTAAATTTTTAGGTCATTCGGAGCAAAACTAACGAAGTGATGACAGTACGTTTAATGACCGTACCGCTAACTTAGTTTTGCGCGCCTTTTAGCTACCTGCGCTGAGTGGCGAGCGGCAACTGTTTCGGTATCTATTGTATTACTTTTATACCCTCTTTTCGTCTTAATATCTTCAGGTAAATAAAATGTGTAACGTACATTATATCAACTCCGCCAGGTTAGCAACTTAGTTGCGCCTGCCTGTCCAAAGCCAGGATAAAGGAGAATGGTTGTTTGTAGGATACGTCCTGCAAACGTAGAAACTGAAACTGAAACGTAGAAACCATCTTGGTAGCAGGTCATATTGGGTATATCGATATGAAACAAGCCTGCTAAGGTATAGCAATTAATCTTAAAACTTGTTAGTACGGGGACAGTCTCACCCGTCAAATGGGGTAGACCCTATCTATCCACCGCACTGAGACTAGAAAAGGCCGATAAATTTGGATGTTGAGTGTTTTGACATGAGTGCTTAACTCATTAAGGGGTTTACTCGTCGACGTTTAACTTGGTCCCTCAAACTGGCACGGCGGTCACTGAGGTAAGTGGTGAAATGGTGTGTAAACATGGGTTCTCATACTGAGCATGGCAGTCCCTGAGAACAAGGCCAACACTCTATCTGGATGTTGAGATCTTTACATCATACGGACTGCCAGAATAAGAGTGCCAAAATTAGGTCCTCCTCTGTAGGTACCAGACATGTGTAATTGCTCGCAACTGAGCCGGCAGCTGTGAGCTGTTAGAATGGCCCTTTCAATGCTCATTGAGCACGGTCACGTATAAAAATGCACTCCTTCATAATGGCATGAGTGCATTATTGGTCTCTTTGCGGGGATGTTATGGATACTCATTGACGGGATTGAGCTGCCCAGATGACTGTCGTGGGCTGGCCCTTCGTGGAGACTCGTACTGGTTGTGGTTGTGTGAATGCTACACAGGTCTAAATTGACCGGCGGGGTCGCGCAGTGGTACGATTGGGCTGGCAAATCTGTCTTAATATGCAAGAAATTGGATAAGTCTCGTCTTCAACAGTAGATGGATAGTAAGTACGTCACTGCTGAAATCTGAACTGGTACTGCTATTACGGGCAGTATGTAATTTATTGCATAATGCTCCTAATCAGTGCTCATTGAGCACGGTCACGTATAAAAATGCACTCCTTCATAATGGCATGAGTGCATTATTGGTCTCTTTGCGGGGATGTTATGGATACTCATTGACGGGATTGAGCTGCCCAGATGACTGTCGTGGGCTGGCCCTTCGTGGAGACTCGTACTGGTTGTGGTTGTGTGAATGCTACACAGGTCTAAATTGACCGGCGGGGTCGCGCAGTGGTACGATTGGGCTGGCAAATCTGTCTTAAAATGCAAGAAATTGGATAAGTCTCGTCTTCAACAGTAGATGGATAGTAAGTACGTCACTGCTGAAATCTGAACTGGTACTGCTATTACGGGCAGTATGTAATTTATTGCATAATGCTCCTAATCAGCAGGCACTGGGTGATGCTTTGTGTTTGTGAAACGGCTTCCATGTTCGTGTTACTACACCGGATGCCCCGTATGTTTTATTAGTTAAAGCATAAACGGGTCCGTGTTTTGGTAAAACACATAAGTTCTGGTTGTCTATTTCATGAACTATTACCTTAGGTCTAAAGACCCAAGCACTTAAGCCTTGCGGCAGGTGTACTTGTCAAACCAGATTCTGTCTGTACATTGTATCCTTCGATGTAGAATATGTATTTCAGTCTAAAATTGAACGCTTAGGAGAGCAGATATCTGCGTCATTTCAGTTTTGCTGCTATATCGTTAACTCGTGATCCGTTTTGTTTTTGCTTAGTTTTCTTAGTGATTTTGTATTTATCATCGAAAAAATGTCGAAACTAACTGGCAGAGAAGGAACGAGAAGGAAGGAAGAGGATTTAATTCGCTCTTTGGTGTATCTTCATTGATCGGCTATTGGACTGCCAAAGTTGTTGATATTTTTGTCAGCAGTTCGTACGGTAACTTATGTGAAACCTGGAGCAAAAACTAGGACCTTCAGAATATGAAGAGTGGCACGAAGAACACGTGAACAAGGGACAATGTGAATCAAATCATAGTGGGCCATACGGTCAAATGAAAGTGAGCGCTTTTGTGAAAATGTTTCAACGTTCGATAGAGTTTTTAAAAACAAACTACCGTAATTAAATTGATGATGGCGATTCCAAAACCTACACCCGAGTAGTCAATGCGAAACCTTACGGTGATAACTTCATAATAAACAAGAAAGAGTGTATTGGACACGTCCAAAAAAGGATGGGCTCATCGTCTGCGTGACTTCGCATGAAATCTCACGTGGTCGATGCAAAAACGAAATCTGGTAAAAAAGTGAAGAGGAAACTCTTTCCGGTAAAGGCAAACTAACTGGCAATATGATCGAAAAATTAACAGTGTATTATGGGCTAGCAATTCGAAGAATCACGATTCTGTGGACAAAATGAGGAACGCTATATGAACGACTTTTTATCATTATTCTTCGACTGATCAAAATCCCCAGAATGAAAAATGCGATGAATCTTGGTGCGAGTGAAAGAAGGCAGAAGCTGCAAAAGCATTTGGATCATTCAAGCACAGTTAATCTCCAATTCCAGCTGATGTTTTAGACGCAATAAAGACAATGATATCTGAAGATTTAAGCAAAGACACGCTGTTGGAACGTTGGTTTCTGGGTGGTTTCACGCAGAAAAACAACGAAAAGTAAAACGACCAACTCATATGATAAATAAGTCCCAAATCAGTGAGTGGTACCGCAACTGTCGTTGAAATTGCAGCATGTGTAGCAGCATCACTTTTTAACGAAGGCTCTACTACTGCTTTTCTGATCTTCATGCAAGATTTGGGCATCACTTCAGGACGAAGTGGGCATGAATGGGCGCGCGCGACAGGCTCTTTGCGGATCAACAGAGCGGACGAGCAAGCTGCTCGCGAGACCAAAGAAGGCAGAGTTTTACGTAGACAAAAGAGCAAAAAGATGCCTTAGATAACGTAGATGATAGTGACCGTATGAACTGTATGAACCCGGCATCGATGATGACATGTACGTATTTTATAAGAAAATCTAGTTTTTTTCAAGACATTTTCATTTTTTCAATTTCAAAATCGACAAAACTTGTAATTTTTAAAGTCGGTGAGCAGCCTACAGAAAATACTACTGAACCGATCGTTTTGAAGTTTTGTACACATATTCTACATGTAAATAGCTCTCTAGTTACGTCGAGTTTTTGAAATTTTTTAATTACTAACAATTTCACAATAACAAATAGGTCGATTTTCTGCCAAAAAACGTTATTTTGGCTTCAAAATGGTACCAAAAATTTAAAAATTTAAAAATTAAAAAAAATCTATGAAACTGGAGACATAAAGTAAGAAACTACAGAAAGCATATTGATTTTTTGTTTTCAGATAATCCAGTGATGCTGTAGGCTGGTCACCGCACAGAAACTTTTTATCGAGGCGCCTGCGGAGATCTACAATTAATTCCTTATTCTTATTCTTCAAATGTTGTACTTTTATATAATAATATGTAAAATAAATCTACAGTAATAACTTTTTCTAAAAAAAATCCTACATAAAGGTATTTTTTCGACGAAACAAACCTCAACCTCCCCTTAATATATAAAACTGAATGTCATCGTGTATGTCGTGGCTAAAGACATATGGCAGCGGAGGGGTTATTTTAGCTTCGGTACCCTGCCGAAGCTCCATCCTTACTAGTTTTAGTTAATTTGGTGCCTTCACAATTTCTTTGGACTAGTTTTTGAATACAACAACATCAATCAATTGGTCGCCTCTATTGGATAATGAAAAATGTACTCTTTTTGTTACGTTTTCCATCACTTTTTCGATCATCTCAGATGGATCTCTCTGAAGAAAAATGGTTCAATGATGATTTTAGCGCAAACGTCAGCCCAAAGAGTGACTTTTTGTTCATGCAATGGTGCTTAATGGATTTCGTGTGGATTCTCCCGTTCCCAAAAATTTTGGAAATTTCGCTGTTAATGCCGCCAGAGAGTGTAAAATTGGCCTCGTCGCTCATCAAAATTTGCTTCCAAAAATCAGGTTCGTGTTAAACATTCGAGCGATTGTTTTGCTATATTCCAAGCGACGTAGATGTTCTGTCGGAAATACTCTTCGAGTCAATTGCACTTTATACTGAAACAAATGCAAATCATTCTTTAAAATTAGCTCTTATCGCTTCAGACAATTCATTGCAACGTCTTGGGTGTGTAACCGTACCCTTTTGGAAATCCAATAAAAAGATAATTTTATTTCTAAAAACAATTTCTAAGGAAATTCACATCGTTGTTTATCCTTGTGAGAATCACATATTTGCAACTGCAGTCGTTAGTTAAAAGTTAAAATGCATAAATGTCAACAATACTGACCTTGAAAGTGTTCCTATACAAGCAACAATAGATACTAAACCCACACAAAAGCTTTGTTCTGCCTTTTAAGGACCTCTTGAGATTTCTTTGATGCAATGAATCTGTGTAATGAAAGATGATGATGGTGCTTTGCATCAGCTATCATTGAAGGATGGTGTCGAAATTGAAAAACAAAACAAGCATGAAATTTAGACGAAGACTGATCTTGAGCATCTATCTATTAGGTGGATTGGCGATAAACTACAAAAGACATTTTATTCTTTAAATAGCAAATTTTTAAAAAAATTTTAAAAAACAAATACAATAAATACTATACTACATATTCGGATTGAAAGTATGCATTATTGTTCATGACAAGTAAATGTTAAAAATAGCATAATTACAAAGATCTGAATTCGGTCAACAAATCTGTGCTAACCGACTTCAAAAAGGAGGAGGTTCTCAAGTTCGTCGGTTTCTCTGTTTTTTTTTTTTTAAATGTATGTACATCGATAACTCCTAAACCATATGTCTGATTGCCATAATTTTTGGGGAACAGATAGATATTATAAGCATGGAGGTGCCCGTACAAAAGGGGGCGGTATTAGAGAACTGGGCGTGGCAATAATAGATCTCGCAATACTAGATACTACTGTATCTCGAATAATATTGACACTAGGGTACTGCAATTAAGTGTAGTGCTAGGCACAATTATTACAAATTACGGGCAATGTAATGTGTAATTACATGCAAAAATGGGCGTAATTCAACAAATGGGCGTGGCAATATTAGAAAAACAGTGTATCTCAAATAATTTTTAAGGCTAGAGTACTGCAATTTAGTATAGGGTTAGGCATTATTATTACAAATTATCGTCAATAAAGTGGGCGCTATTCGACAAATGGGCGTGGCAGTATTATAAAAACACTGTATCTCGAATAACATGGACACTAGGGTACTGAAATTTAGTGTAGGGGTAGACACAGTTAATACAAATTACGGTCAAGAAAATGGGCGTTATTTGACAAATGGGCGTGACAATATTAGAAAAAGAGCATATCTCGAATAATATTGATACTATAGTACTGCAAGTTGGTATAGGGGCAGGCATTATTAGTACAAATTACGGTCGATAAAGTGGGCGGTATTCGACTACTGGGCGTGGCGATATTAGAAAAACAGTGTATCTCGAATAATATTGACACTTGGGCATTGAAATTTATTGTAGTAAAGGAATTGGCAGAATTATTAAAAATTACGGTCAATAAAGTAGGCGTTATTCGATAAATGGGCGTGGCAATACTAGATAAACACTATCGCAGTTAATATTACGCTGGGGTACTGAAATAAAGTACAGGGGTAGGCACAATTCGTTGGAATAACGCTCAAGAAAGTGGGCGCTTATTTAAAAAAGGGGCGTGGCAATATAAGAAAAACACTATATCTCGAATTATATTGACACCAGGATAATAAAACTCGTTACAAGAATGGGTTTAATAATTTCAAAACACTTACATGACATCTAATTTAAATTTAAGAGACAGATATTTGAAATAACCAACAAACTTTCAGAATTTAATGGTACAAATTTTTTCAGAACAATTGTATTTATGTTGTTTATACAGTTTTTTCGAAAATTTATCATATTCTCTAAAAAGGAAGAGATAAAAACTTTTAGTAAAAAATAATTAAGTAAAAAAAGTAAAAAAATTAGTAAAAAAAAATAAAGTAAAAAATAATTTTAAAAATACTTTTCCTTTTAATTTCTTGGTTATATTTGATAATTTATTTAAACATATTATTATATATGAAATCTTATTATCTTTATTTTTTCTTATTTGTTTTATTATGATAAATATATTAATTTCTTGAAGGTCGGCGCTAATATAATCAGACTTTTTATCAGAATCGCCAACTTCAAAGCATTTGTATTCATCAAGAAATTAATATATTCATGATAATAAAACAAATAAGAAAAAATTCAAATAATAAGATTTCATATATAATAATATGTTTAAATAAATTATCAAATATGACCAAGAAATTAAAAGGAAAAGTAATTTTAAGATCATTTATTACTTTGTAGTGATTTTGTAGTTTTTTATACTTATTAATTTACTTGCTTTAAGTAAATTTATTTAGTTGCTTTGAAGCACAAACGTTAAAACGCAAATTAAGCAGCTAGCGTTGATAAATAAGTTTTCGGACTACAGTAATTTTTTTTTTATAATTTTAATTTCTTTGTAAAATGGAGAGAATCTAACTGAAGATAAGTGACAATCATGACAATCAGCCTTACCAGTAAAATAATTTAGTGCTGGCTCTAATTTGTGCCAGCTCTAGAAATTTTTAGCATAAGCTTAGCAGAGGCTACAGCTGCTACTAAATTAAAAAGCTGACGCTAAAATTTAATATCAATTTTTTTAGTAAAACTGAATTATTAAATACATAACATAAACTATATTATAATAACAATAGCTTTAAAACTTTTAAATGATTTGGCATTTTGTTGAGTTTTAATCTGTTTCCCTTGACCATAACCCCAACCATAAATTAAATGCTTTAGAAAACATACATACATTATAATTTATGTACCATTTTACATAAACTGCGATTGTTTGCTGCAACATATTTTTGCTAATGATGACATAGATGTTTTCATGTTACTGTCATTTATCTTTGCAGGATTTAACAAATAGCTTCTTGCAATAGAAAGAAATGCACTTTATAAAAAAAAATCATCGTTACGGTTTTGTAACAAAGCACAGAGAAAACATTTTTTTTAAAAAAGTTGTAATTAAGTATACCAGCAGTTTTGCCAGAAATTGTTTAAGGTTGTAGCTAAAACTGATAAAAAAAAGTAGCTAAAAAAGCTAAAAATTTTTATTGTAGCTTGTAGCCAAGAAAAAGAGAGTTAATTTTTTTATGATAACATATAATTTATTCAAACTTTTATCTATATAATACATAGGTACATTTTTTCAATTATAATAAGAGTATAATATGAACTTTTAATTAAAAAACAAAAACTTCATTTAAAAACAAAAACAAAATTCATAAAACATAAAACAATAAATTCATTTCAACAAACAGACCGAAATAACGTCGTTGGGCACACGAGAGAAGCGAAGCTTTTTCGCAGTTACATAGATTTGATAGCTTAATAATTTTTCATTTTAATAAATTAACTTTTAAACACAAAAATTTAAAATAACAAAATAAATTACATATATACAGAAAACATATCTTCTTTTTTTATTGTTGAATGTTAAATTTCCACGCCAATTACATATACTGGCATATAATGCCAGCGACTCTCCATTTTAACGCTCCACACATGGTTGTGAACTTGGCTGCACTGAACAAATCTTTCCTTCAACAGCGTACTACCTAGCGAAAAAATCTGTCGAAAATTTTTCAGATTTCACTCCAAGCAAATCACTGTTATATTAAAAAACGCACACGAAACAAAATTTAACAAACATTTTAGATACCTTGCCGATGTTATGCATGCGTTTGTTAATTCCATATATATTGATATCATGTATTTTTTTGGCACTTAAAAACGCACTTGTGGGCATTGCTAATTTTCTTTGTGCCAACAACACCACAAACACATTCACAATACAAACACACTGATGCTGGAGACACCTTGTGGCAAATTAAAGCAAATTTTTGTCAGTTGTAGCATAGCAAATACACAATCCTCTATCTATTGATAGATGGTGACGATCAACTGCAGCATAGCTTCTGTTATAATTAATATTAAATTAACAACCGGTGGATAGTGCGTTGGACTCTCGTTTACGAGAACGCGGGTTCGATACCCTGGCGGGCTAAATAATATTTTTAGTATTTAATATTAAAGTATTAAATTTCCTTATTGTAATAAGCGCTAGCAACAAAAAAACCATAAAATTTCCAAGAAAAAATCTGTCGAAAATTTTTCAGATTTCACTACAAGCAAATCACAGAACGAGAAGTAAGAAGCTTCGCTTCAAAAATATAAAATAATTTTATATAGTATATAAAAATGGTGGCGGCCGTGGCGTAGTGGGTAGAGTGTGTGACTCTTACGCCAGAGAACCCAGGTTCGAATCCTCCATCCGACACAGAAAGTTTTTTCAATTGAGTTAATTTTTTCTGTTCGGCCGTCACCTCTCTGCAGACAATGGCAAACCTCAGAGAGTAAAAACTGCCATGAAAAGCTTCTTGAGAACATAAGCCGTTCGGAGTCGGCGTAAAACATGTAGGGCCAGTTCTCGATCATTTGTGTGCAAACATTTCACATCACACACAACACAATTGATCATAAGAAGCTCGGTCAAAGTCCTTTCAAGGGCTGAAATGGGCATTTCGCTTTTTTTTTTTTATATATATAAATACCTACTATTGAATTAGAAGAACAATTTATGCATATTCAACTTCTGTTTCTTCATCACTAGGTGAGTCTTCGTTTAAATGTTTGTAAATATCATAATTATTCCTTGATTTAATGAGATCTTCAGTTATAATAAAATCATAACAACATTTATTAAATTTTTTTAGGTTTTACTTCACATTTACATCGAAATACAATTCGCAAAATGGTGAAATATAATTCACAAAAATTATATGAGGCATGTTTACTTCAAATAAATATTTTGTAGCTATAAAAAAGCTAAGGAAAATAAAAAATAGCTAAAAAAAGTAGTTAGGAGCTAAAACACAATATTTGTAGCTAAGTGAGAGAAAAAAAAGCTAAAACTAGCTACAAAATCGCTAAGGGCTATGTTATGCTGGCGGTCATGGGCACGTCATAAGCACGCATTGTTGTTGTTTCAATGTAAATTGAAAAATTGAGAGCGAGAGAGAGAGAATAAATTTTGCCCACCACGGTCAAGGTTGATTAATATAGGTTAAGTCACTTGAGAGAAGCTCGGTCGAACTGTCAGAATGGATGAAAGAAAATCAAGAAAAAAACACCTGAATCTGTACAATTTTTAGCTAACAGCTGCTTTGACAGTTCGAGCAAAGGCGAAAAAAGAGTGCTTTTCTCTCAAGTGACTTAACCTATATAAATGAACCTTGACCACGGTCACCAAATGATTCGATAAAAATATGAAATCATGGGATCAAAACAGTGTTGCGTTTTGGAATTATTCACAACATTTGTGTGTACGCATTAAAATAGTACAATTTCAGTGCGAAATGTATGAAAGCAATAATGAATCCTGCCTAATAGCAACACTCAACCATGTTCAACGATGATATTTTTTTCAGATAAAGTACTAAAAGTAGCAAAAATTATACTAATGTTTGGGGATCATATGACCGTCAGCATAACATACTTTGGGCAAAGAGCTCATCAAACGAAAAAAGAGCGCAAAAAGTGACGTGACCAGGGATCATTTGACCGCCAGCATAACATCACCCTAAGCTGGCAATACTGTAGACCAGTGATGAGCATACTAATACTATTATATTTTCTGTAGTTTTGTGCTTGGGGTAGTCCATGGCAGAATTATAAGGTAAGGTCATCACGGAGAGGAATGGAGTAGAAGGCAGAATAAAGCTACATTGATGTCAAAATCAGCTGTTCATCGCGAATTTCTTTATGCTCACGTTTCGAAGTTGTTTTTAGGTTAAAACTGTTACAGGTTTTTTTTGTAATTTTAAGACTTCTTTCACATTATATAGTTTTTATTACACTTTTTTTAAAATATTTTCACTCAAAAATTAGCACAAGTTTAACACCCGCGACCGCGCTGTTTGCAACTTGGAAACATAAAATATTTTCTTCATTTGCAATTTCTACGAAATTCGTCCTTTTGACATATATGTTGCTTCTCATTATCCACTCTTCGTTGACGCGTGAGAGCACTCAGCGCAGCGGCCCTACCTTATCATTGTATCATGGGGTAGTCGAGTCCGGCTCTCATTTATTTTTCTCTGCATAACAATCAAGTTTAAAGCATCAAGCAGCGTGAATATTTTAGCTCAGAACAAGGTTTATTAATACAGGTTAAGTCACTTGAGAGAAGCCCGGTCGAACTGTCAGAATGGATAAAAGGAAATCAAGAAAAAAAAAAACCTGAATCTGTACAATTTTTAGCTAACAGCTACTTTGACAGTTCGAGCAAAGGCAGAAAAAGAATGCTTTTCTCTCAAGTGACTTAACCTAAATTAATGAACATTGGCTCAGAAGTCTCAGAATCAACTGATTGAAATAAGTCTATGTCCAAGGTTGATTTATAAGGTTGTCGCAAAGGAGAGAGCGAGTGCCCATAATTGTCAAATCGAAGTTGACATCCCATAGAAAATCTGCAAGTGCTCTCTATTATCATCCGTTTTTCTTTCGTAGTCATTCGCAAAATTGGCTGGTTTTGACAATTATGGGTACTGAGAAGAGAGTGCGATTAGCCCTGCGACAACCTTATAAATCAACCTTGTCTATGTCGGTGTTTTTATATGTGAGAGAAGAGAATGACTTCGTAAACGATTCTCTAGTACGCGTCAGGGATGATATTGACTTAGTTGTAAAAGGGCCAAAATTTATACAAAAATAGGGAATTTTTGACAAGAATGGGGCGCTTAGTTGCAATTCAATATTAAAGACTTTCTATTTGAATATTCTTCCATGACCACATATATCCAAATAGATTTCGAATTGACTGTTTTCAAAGTTTTTTAGATTTTTTTTTTTTTTTATTTCACTATTTCGACCTTAGCAGAGAAGTTTAATTATTTGTCACAAAAATAGCACATTTTAGTTTAAAAGATCAGCTTTCAGAATCAGAAATAGTGGGTCAGAGTAATATTACTTAATTCTTTCTTTTAAATAGATTTGATTTCATATATAGAGCTCCCATTGCATTTAAGAAAAAAGGCTTGTGCATTTTTTTTGTGCAAACGTCAAAAATATGTCAAAAAATAATCAAAAATTCTCAAAAAAAATTTGTTACAAAGCCATTTATTTAATAAGCTAATAATACAAATAAAAATAACAAAGCATTTCCACAGAAAGCCGCAAAATCGGATCGATATATTCTTCGATAAAGAGTCTTAGGAGTATTCTTTCAAGTACTTGGTTCTATAAATAAGAATTTCAGGAAGATAGGATTGATAAATTTAACAAAGAGTCTGTGTTAAGACTTGAAAGAAGACGAATCAAAGTTGCGGGACGAAATGGGCATGATACCAAAATAAAATCAGTTCTACCAAGAAAACATATTAAGGAATGGCGAAATTAAATAAAGAATAATTTCATGAATGTTATACAATTTGGGAATACAGAGCCTAAGCAACAAAATTAGTTAAATCAAAACTAACTAAAGGTGGGAAAAAAACGAATTCGTATGCAAAGAATGTATCGTGCTTGAACCTGTCCACCTCAAAATTCCATTCTTAAACCTATAGAATTACTTTGGGATACTATTATAAGTAAAATCGATTCCAAAATTTAGACATTCTTTTGGAGGGTTTGCAGAAATCTTCATACTTCCTCCAATATAGTAGATACCATTATATAATGTTTGTAAGGAATTTTCCTGTAGATGTCAATCAATACTACAAAATAGTGGTTCTTCTTATATAAAATATAAGATCATCAGTTTTTCCAACATTTTCTTCAGTTTTAATACATTTTTTTTTTCTGTAAACTATCAAAAACGTACCTGCGTAGGCTTTTATAGCTTAAATAAAGCTTAAATATAGCTAAAGAAAAAAACAAAATTGGAGAGAGTTGTTCAAGATTTTTGTTTTCCTATAGCTATAATTTCAAAAAATTCAACAGAACTTATTTTATTGAGATCGATTCAAAATCATTTTATTAAAAATTTAAATTTTGTACATCGATGTGATATACTACTTAGATGATATTTTTTCAGAAAAATTTTTCAAAAGGGCCTAAAATGAATCAAAAGGGCTTCGGGGCTTATGAAATGAAAAAGGGCTCTAAAAAGCCCTGAAACCCCCAAATATCATCCCTGGTACGCGTGCCTCTACGCACTGTTGCCAGATATGGCGAAATCTCGCCAAACTGGCGGTTTGAGCAACCACTTTGGCGAGTGGAATTTTGCTTTGGCGAGATTACGAAAAAGTGGCGGTTTTAATAATTTTTTGGCGATATTTTGGCGAGATACCCTTAAAATCGGACCAACTCCGTTTCTTTCGTTTTACAACACTTTTTACAAAGCAAACATTTTTCCCATCTTTAACTCTTAATTCGCCGAGCAACAGTGCTGCCACAACATAAAATCACTGTTTACAGCTGATATTGTTTGAATTTGTTCAGTTTCACCCCTTTCACATTGGTCAAGAATTGAATTCAACTTTCAGAGTTTGTGGGCAATTCGCCGCAAATCGGAAGCGACGAAAGGGAGAAAAATTGACGGTACCAATGTCTCTGTACCGTCAATTTTTTCGTGTTCCCTTTTGTTCTCACTTTCATTGCTTTCAATTCTTGACCAATGTGAAAGGGGTCTTAGGGTGTGCGCCTAAAATGCCAAAAAGTCAGGAAGGAACAAGAAGATATAGTAAAGACTGCGAAAATGCAAATTGGGCTGAAGGTAAGAAACTTTATAGATTATTTATAAAGAGTGATTAAATTTTAAGAGCTGATGTTGATTTTGAATAAAACACAAATTATTTAGGAAATTATTGTCATTTCTTTTTATTTTGATAATATTGGTATGGTTCAATTATGTATGGAACAAAATATCGGTCAAATGGTCGGCGGCACACCTTCATCCGATGGTCCAAATTTTCGATGACGCTGAGGCATAAGTGAGGTTCTATACCGTTAATGTGCCGAATTAACTCATCCTTTAGCTCTTGAATTGTTGCTGGCTTATCGACGTACACCTTTTCTTTCAAATAACCCCAAAGAAAGAAGTCCAACGGTGTCAAATTACATGATCTTGGCGGCCAATTGACATCGCCACCACGTGAGATAGCACGGCCATTGAATTTGTCGCGCAAAAGAGCCATTGTTTCGTTAGCTGTGTGGCAAGTGGCACCGTCCTGTTATACGTAAGACCACATATCGTCCACATTCATACCTTTCAATTCGGGCCATAAAAAGTTCGTTATCATCTCACGATAGCGAACACCATTCACAGTAACTGCCTGACCGTTATCATTTTGAAAAAAAATACGGCCTGATGATGGCGCCAGCCCATAAACTGCACCAAACAGTCACTCTTTGTGGGTGCATTGGTTTTTCGACAATCACTCTTGGATTATCATTCGCCCAAATGCGGCAATTCTGCTTATTGACAAGTCCACTGAGGTGAAAATGTGCCTCATCACTGGAGATGATTTTCTTCGAAAATTGATCATCCACTGTTGCCATTTCTTGCAACCATTCTGACCATTGACGACGCTTGAAATGGTCAAGAGGCTTTAGTTCTTGAGTCAATTGCACCTTGTAAGCGTATAAATGCTATTCTTTATGCATATTGTTCATCAACGACGAGCGTGAGAGCCACACTATCGCGAACAGCAGCAATATTTACTGCAATAAGAGCTGTACGAGTATGCACTGGTGTTTTCACATCTCCTACAGACCCGGTTTGCTCAAATTTTTGCACGATTTTTCCGATTGCACGCACATTTGGACGATTAAATTGACCGAAAAAATCACGAAGTGCGCGATATGCATTTTGATTTGAACGCCCATTTTCATAATAAGCCTGAATAACTTTAACGCGTTGCTCGATTGTGTATCTTTCCATGGTTCAAATTGAGTTAGTCTGAAATTGAGAAATGTCAAATGAAATGCAGAAAAAACTTGACGTTTAGGTGTGGTTCATATTCAGCATCGGCCCTTAAAATTTAACTACCCTTTATATATAGATTATTTACAAGCCTTTTCATTTCTTAACATTAAATGATTAATTACGAAAAGTATTTGATACGCAACTATTTATGGCCAGGTTTTTCGTATTTTCCCCCCATAGTGCGTAGGTTTATTTTGTTCTATAAAAAGTAAACAGTAAAGTATGCAAAGTTTAAGAAAATAGCATCTGATGTTTTGCAAAGGGAAATAGAATAGCAAGATAAAAACTCTATAATGAGTATATAGAAAAACTGATCACGAATCAACCTTCCAATTTGACCATCATGTTGAAATTTTGAGAAATTGCAAGTTGTAAAAATAAAAAATGTAGAAATATGATTATGCTTTAAGTCATTGCCTGCCCATATCAACTTCCATGATGAAATCCTTTAAGCTCCGGGTATATTAATCATCTCTTAGCTTCTCTGTCATAGCGAAGGCTCATCTGCAAGATCAAAAAATATAATAAGTTTTAGAAATTTTTTTTTTGCTTTCTACACCTAGCTAATTCCATCTTGTTTAAAAAGAACGAAAAACATTTTATATACTAGTCAAATATGTGTATAAGTTTAAAAACTCTAACTTTATGCTTTCTACCCAACAAAAATTCCAAAAACACAACTTTTTCCTTGTTGTTATAAATGAGACTCTGCCTTTAAAAGCAAGCAGAAAAATAAGCCCTTCAACAGCGGAAATCCCTGCAAAAAATCAATATTTTAGCTGCACTTGAACGGTACCGTCAAGTTCATTCATCCACTCAAGGCTGCTGCAAACACCCCCAGCCATGTGGACCATAACGTATTCTTCGCGTAATTTATGGTGCTCTTTTATGCCCTATTATTTGATTTCCCGAATGGCATTTTTTATATTCAATGCATTGCATTCGAATTTTCATCATGTGAAAATAATGTTAGTATTAAGAAGCTTCTATTGCTTGCTCATTCATACTTTTGTGGAAATGCGCCGAAAAATCTGTTATTTTACTGCCATATTTTAACGCGGCATGACGTATATGAGCACGTGACATCATTATTCGTAGTCACGTTAGTTTCAATTGTTGCCCAGAGTTGCCAGCTGTGGTTTACTTGCATTCTATGTATGTTTTGTGGTGCATATTTTGTACAAATTCCCAAAAGAAAAGTTTTTATAATGGTTTTTTCTAGTCGCGAAAATTTATGGCAACTCTTTTCTTTAGTTAAGTCAATATGATCAACCCTTAACTTCTGCTTTGCAATTTTTTCCTCATTTACTGCTTTAATTTTGTCGCTGATTTAGTATAACCCTGATTTAAGATATTTTAATGCACATATTCGGTGCTTATTTAGCCCTCATAAGGTTGGGGTGGTGTTGACTTGAGGTTGATGCTTAATGGTGTTGTTGCATTTTGTCCATAATTTCTTTTACACCGATATTCAAGTCGATTAATTTTTTGTTTTTTTTTTGTGTTGTTCCTATGCATTCATGTTGCTTTGCTCGACACACCCTCTTGGAACCTTATCTCGCTGCAGCAGCATGAATTTATGTTGAATTTGATTAAATGTCAATATTGAAACTGTGTGCGCGTGAAAATTAAATAATTGTATTAATCACAGCAAACCAAATGATATCGTTTCGATATCGAAAATTTCTTTAAATTACCAGGTTTGCAAGTATGAAACCGCTGTTTACATAAAAATAGTTATAGCTTCAATTGTGCTTACGCTGCAGCCACACGTGATAGTACTGGCATGCTAATAAAGAATATGTATTTACTTCGAAAATATTCCGAAATAATCAACAAATTTCGCTGCGTCCACACGTGATAGTAAATTTTCATTTGAAAAATGTCGTCAAAGCCAAAGGTTCGACCACTTTTTTATTACGTTTGCTTTTATTCAGTGATGCTTTATATGACAACACAGCACCAAACTTAAACGGGATAAAAATGGGGAACTAATTATGTTGTAAAATGTGTTTATCAATATTTTTCAAAATGAAATGCAACTTATTCATATGATATTTTATGTGTCATATATTAAAATATATTAAATATATTAAATATATTAAATATATTAAATATATTAAATATATTAAAATAATTAAAATAATTGCATATATTTCACTACAAGACATGAAAGAAAAGTACATATTTAAAGTTCGAATATTTTAGGGAGAAAATACAACACTGTTTTCTTACTTCGATTTCGCACTGGCTGTGGTTGTCGAAATTCACTGTCTCAGTAAAAGTTGTTGCCAGTGGACTGCCAGTGATGTCAAGGTGTGAGTGTATTAGTGAAAAGTGAGAGTGCATTGAGTTTTTCGAACTGTTACTGTCTTTGGACTGGCACGTGTGGCTAGGGGGTTATTATGTTATTGTTTTATCAGCCGTTTTTGATTGCCTTGGCATCTGGCAATACTGAGAACTGCGCAACATTAAAAGTGTTATTTGAAAAAAATTGTTTTTAAAGTCGTTGAAAATGTCGAGTTTTGTGCTAGAAACGTTAATTTGCGGACATCATTGCGATTTTGTATCCTTTTAAAAAAAAACTGCAGCTGAGCCTCAGCGAATGCTTGTGGAAGCATACGAAAATCATGCTTTCTCTAAAACAAATTGCACAGAATGGTTTCGTCGATTAAAAAAAGGCGCTTTTGGTGCCCAAAATGAAGGGCGTGAAAGGCCTCCAAAAAAGTTTGGAAGAATTGCTGGTTGAGGACGATGTTCAAACGCAATAACAACTCACAGAGAAGCTAGGCGTTACTCGACAAGCCATTTACCTTCGTTTACGAAAGATGGGAAAGATTCGAAATGCCGGAAGATTGGTACGCATGAATTGAATAACAAGCAGATGGAAAGACGAAAAACCATATGCGAAACCTTGTTCGAACGGTACAAGAGGAAGTCATTCCTGCATCGTATCGTCACAGGGGATGAAAAGTAGATTTATTTTGAGAAAGCGAAAAAAATCATGGGCAGATCCAGGCGCATCATCCACAAGACTGCAAGACCCAATCGCATTGGTAGGAACACGATGCTCTGTGTTGACTTACTCGCCGGACTTGGCACCATTCGATTATCACTTGTTTGCATCGATGGGTCACGCAATTGTTGAGGAGCACTTTACTTCCTACGAAGATGTCATTGAAAAATGGCTCGACAATTGGTCGAGCTTCAAAAAATACAAACTTTTACTGGCAAGGGGTCCATAAAACTGTCAGAAAGATGGAATAAATGCATAAATTACGATGGAACATAGGTTAGGTTAGGTTGTATAACCACAGTTCTACATCAGCTCACTTAGACCAAATAGGTCAATTGTGATACCGCTGCACACAGGCCTTCATTCCAAATGGAAGCACCTCGAGCTCTTAATGAACCCTGTTAGACGCCTGACGTTAGTCGTTGATAGGTCATCAAGCTCATGAAAGGAAAAAGAGCCTAAAAATTTGTGCCTTCTTCTGGCTAGCGCAGGACAGAAACACAGAAGATGGGAGATCGTTTCTTTCGCTTCTTCGTACCTGCAGCTTCCACAGAAGTCGTTTGAAATAACACCTAACCTGTCGGTATGTATGCCTATCAAGCAGTGCCCTGTGATGACAGCGACTATTGTGGCTAATTCTGGTCTTGCCAACGAAAGTAGGGCTCTCGATCGCTCGAGATCTAGTTGACCTACCTAGTGTAGTTTTTTGATGTAATATTGTTGTTAATAAGCAGCTGAAGAGTCGCTAGAGGGATACTTGATGAGTTCAGCACAGCTGATGCCGCTCGTGCCCTTTTTCTAGCAAACTCGTCCGCCTTATCGTTTCCTTTGATGCCTTTATACCCTGGTACCCATATTAGGTTGATGCTGAAGTAATTTGACATTTCACCTAATGAAGCCTTTATGACCTAATGACATTTTTTAGCTGCCTTAAGAATTGATGGCTACTTGTTCCATCGATCTTATCGCAGCCTGGCTATCCGAGAAGATATAAATTTCCCATTTCAAGACAAAGTTATGAGAAAGCCATGATGCAACCTCCCTTATTGCCATCACTTCGGCCTGGAACACACTTAAATGGTCAAGAAGCCTACGAATCAGAGATACCCCAGCTCTTTTAAGTAGACCCCATACCCGACCTTGTCATTTAATTTTATCCATCTCTATAGAAGTATAAACACCCTCGTTTCTACGGCGCACCATTGACCCAGTATGCCCTAGGTGGAATTAGCGTACCATAGCGTAGAAATCGAGGGCCAAATAACACGATGTCGTAATAGATCAACCGTTGCTTGTACTCCTGCATGTGAAAGTCCATGAATATTATCAAAAAGAGGTTTTCGGATATGCTTGGTTGAAATCCAGTCATGTATATGGGGAACTGGGTAGCGATCCGGGATTGTGACAGCATTTAATCGACGATAATCGCCGCATAAACGCCATTTTCCATTTGACTTCGGTACAAGATGCAACAGACTTGGCCATGAACTTTTCGACGAACGGAAAGCAAATCCATTGCTTTAACATAGCGTCAAACTCAAGTTTTACAATTTGAAACTTCTTAGGAGATAACTGACGAGCCTTTGCTTGTTTGAATGTGATGCGTCGACGAATGCTTGATTGATGCCTTTGGGCCTAGCCTAGCCTAGATTTTTATGCGCTTTACTATGTCGATGTCGGCGTATAGCTCATACAGCTCATCGTTCCATCGTATTCGGTACTCACCCTTGACGCAGATTGGTCCGTAGATTTTGGGAAGGATCTTTCTCTTGAAAGCTCCCAAAGTCTTTTTATCAGAGCTGCTCAACATCCAGGTTTGTGCTGCATATAATAGGCCGGGCATGATTAGTGACTTATAGAGCGCGACTTTTGTTCATAGAGAGAGGGCTCTGCTTCTCAATTGCCTACTGAGCCCAAAGTAGCACCTGTTGGCAAGAGTTATCCTTCGTTTTATCTCTCTGCTGATATCGTTGGTGGAGTTAATGCTGGAACCGAGGTAGACGAAGTCCTTCACAACCTCGAAGGTGTTTTCTACAGTGATGTGGGTGCCAATACGCTGGGACTGTTCGTCTTATCTGCGTTTACTGCAAGACCCCATGCTACTCGACTCTTTTTCTAATTTAGAGAATGCTACACTGAATTCGCGTGTGTTATGGCCAATGATATCAATATCATCAGCATACGCTAGCAGCATAACACTCTTGTAGAATATGGTGCCGCTTTGTGTCAGATGAGCAGATCGAATGATCTTCTCCATAATTAGATTAAAAAAGTCGCACGATAAAGAATCACCTTGTCTGAAATCTCGTTTGGTAACAAATGGTGGAGAGGTTCTTCCCGATTTTAGCTGCGCTGCTGGTGTTGCTCAGTGTCATCCTGCATAGACGGATTCATTTTGCAGGTATACGAAATTCAGACATGGTCGAAGACACTGTCGAAGGCGTCTTTGAAATCGACAAAAAAGATGGTGGGTGTCGATTTGTTTCTGTAGTCTTTTCCAAAATTTGTCGTAGCGTGAATATCTGGTCGATGGTAGATTTTCTAGGTCTGAAGCCACACTGATAATCAGTTAGCTTACGATAGGCTTCAGTCTTTCACACAATACGCTCGACATGACCTTATATGCGATATTTAGAAGACTTATCCCACGATAGTTGGCACAAATAGTGGGATCGCCTTTCTTGTGGATTGGGCAGAGTACACTGAGGTGCCTAGAAGTTTTCCAATTTCGGCTTTGATTTGGAAAAGTAAGAGCACGTTAGTACGCATTTTGAGGCACAGTCACCAAATTTAATATGGTACCAACAAAATGGCTTTTCAGGCTTACCAGTAGTTGAGATTCGTGACTTCGAACGACCGTTTTGCTGGCGGTTTTGACTACGCGAACGGTTTGTCAGAGCTTCTACCTGCTTTGTCAAAGCTTCAATCTTCAGTTCCAAACTGTGCGTGTGTGATGTCGAAGGTGACATGGAGGCTGCATTGACTTCCCAAGCCTCAGATGTACCAGATTCGTTACTTACGGAGAGAATAGCTTGTGACTGCTTAGGTAAATGCTGCATCAACAAAGATTTCAAATTTTCATCAGAAACTTTTCATGTGGCATGATCCATCATCTCCCGCATCAGTATTGATGGCTTCTTATCACCAATTACTATAACTATTACTATTACTATTACCAATTACTATTACTATAGCGGCTTCTTTAATCGTTTTTCTTCAGAATATATGAAGTGTTCTTGTAGACGTGTCTTGAGGGCGTCGTACTCGTTGATCTCAGGTGGATTGAGGATCAAATCGCTTACTTCACAGAGTACGCTATCCCACAATGGTGTGAAACTTGGTGGCATCTGACGTAAAACCCGCGGTGCTAAATTGGCACTCAACTTGCTTAAACCAAAGAGCTAGATTTGTTCGCCAAAAGGTGGAACCTTTACGGAAACTCTTGAAATTTCTCTGGATGACGGTGCTGCATCCATTAAACATTCAGTAGGAACGCGACCATGAACAGGTGTCAGTGGAGGCAGATATATGATTTCCTAAACTCCAGCAGCACCTTGTGCAAAATCTTCTGCGTCTCAATTGGTGTTCGGTGTTCGGAAAAGGGTTCGGTAGAGTAAGTTAATAATAAAAAATAGCTTTTCCTTTTTTTATAAATTTATTTAAAAAATTTAAGTTTTTACCAAAACTGAATTATAAAATTCTTTCTTAAACTATTTTCAAAAACTACTAAATTTAAATTTTTAAGATTTTAACAAGTGTTTTGTATTTAAAATATTAAAGTATATGTATAATTATTCAACTCTACACATATATATAGGTTTGTACTTATCAAATACTCAAAAGGTAACTCACCTCTTTCATTTGAGCCTATGCTTCCCCATACGTCTGATGGAACATACTTTGAATATCTGTTTTGATACTTTTCGAATAAAAGCCTTTATTTCAAGGAAAAAATAGCTGTTTCATACTTGCAACCCGCTTTATAAGTTTTCCTTTACGAAACAGCATTCAGAATTAAGGTAAAAAAATGTTTAATAAAAATAATGTCATTCCGATAACATTTTAAGAGCTTTTATTGAATATTGCTTAATATATATTTATTTGTTTTTCCAGTAAATGTATGAAAAATTAAAATGAGTGCGACGTGCTTAATATCAATGAATTATGATGTTATTAAAGTTACTTGAGTTTTATTTTAGAACTAACTTAACTTAATTAAAAAAAAAAAAAAAAAAACAATTTATTTTTAAGAAATTATGTTAGAGTGTAAAGATAAACATTTAAGAAAATAAATACTGAACTGAATATAATTTTTCATATTACATATTGCAAAAAATTTTAAATAATGAAAAGTATAGCATTTAAGCAAACAATTTAAGTAACTTGTATAACAAAAACAAAAATCAGAATTGTAGCTTCTTTCAAAACAAAAATTGTGCTGAACCATAACAACGGGCAAAAAAAATCGGAATGACATAATTAATTTAAAAATAAAGATATGAATTCTTTAACTTGTTTAAGCTATAACTTATAGGAATGTTCTTTAAGCAGTGAAGTTTTTTGAAACTAAGCTTAACTTAAAGTAAATAATTGGCAAATTTTTGAAACGAAACTAAGAAAAACAAAATAAAGAATGTTTCAATTGTTGAGCTTAATCAAAGGTTGAGTGAGAACTTAATAATAAACTAATTCTAATAGCCGAAATATCAAATTTTAAAAATAAATAAAAATACAAAAAGAATTGTTTAACCCATTTTAGCCATTTATGGTAAATTTTTCGACCAATCACTTTCAAATTTTTCAAACTCTTTCCGCATACTCAGGGTTTGGTTAAATAAAAATTCAGAAGAAAAAAAAATTTAACAAATTTCCTGTTGTCACCTATTCAGGTAAGCGCTAAAAATAACTTTTATGAACAATTTTTAAAAACATAAGAAAAAAATATAAATTTAATGTATGCATAATAAAACTATTTACGTGAACAGGCAGCCAAAAAACTAAAATATGAGAATCAGTGGGTTTTGAACAACGCAGACAAATTTAACTATGTGTTACCTGTGTGTGATACAGCACAGGTAGTCAATTTTTCGACCAATGGCCCTATATGTATACCTTTATTATAATATGTTCACATGTCACGTTTGCATATATTTCATTAATTAAAAATAACAATATTTTAATTAAAAATTTTTGTATACACATTGCCCCATTGGTCGAGTTTTAAATGATAAATCGAAAAAAAAAATCTTAAACTTTATCATTTTCTTAATTTGATCAAAATTCCAACGCATTCTGGTAGCGGACCAAAATGGGTTAAACATAAACAAATACAAATAAATTAAAAACACAACCTTATCGCTACAATTAGAGCTGTATTTGCAAATCCAACTTGCGTATAATATCCTTAGCCTTATTTAAACTAGCCGGTCCATGCGTATTGGAAGTGGACATTTTATATAGATCACTCATATACTTGTCAATATTCTCCACTGTGGCGCCTTGTGGCTCTGATGGTATGGACAGACCCGACAAAGCATTGGCCAGCTTACGCTTAAGTTTATCCAAATAGATTTCTAGCAAACGATTCTTTTCCTGTAGCTCATCATTTTCATTGGCCATTTTTTCAACGCCAAACTTCATATTTTCAACATGTTTTTCGAGCACAGCATTTTGTTGCTCTAAGTCAGCTTTGGATTTGCGTAGCGTACGCAATTCCATGTCAAAGGTTTTGTTGTGCTCTAGAAATTCATTGGTAAAGATGGGAATCTCACCAGGTAGTGGTGCGCAGAGTGCAGCAGCTAGATTATTATAGTTGTTGTTGTTATTATTGTTGTAGCTGTTGTTAGATATAGGTGTAGGTGTACGCTTGCGCTTTGCTTGTGGCGCTACATTTATTGGCGATGCAGTAGCAACTGCAGATGTTGGAGTGACAGCAGCAGCAGTGGTTTTAGGCTTGATTTTTTCTATAACTGGAGCGGCTGGAGGTGAGCTATCTTTGGACATATAAGTTGGCATGGTGTAGTTAACCGAGAGGCGTCGTGTATGCATTATGGCACGTGCTTTAGTATTAGAGGCTGTGATAGCCAGATCGTCCTTAGTAACATGTTTGGAGGTTGCAGCTTCCTTGGAATCTTTGTAGCTGCTGTTGCCATTTGTTGTTTGTTGCTTGTCTTTAAATACAGATTTGGCTGAAATAGCAGCAGGCTCTGTGGTGTTACCTGTGCTTTTCCGGGGTTTATTTTTGGCCAGTTCACAGGCGAGCACATCGGGGCGTGCTTTGAGAAACACCTGCAGCTCCGACAGATATCTGACGTGATATTTTGTTAATAGAATCATAAATAGCTAATGGTCAAAATTTGCTTACCTCTGCTTGTCCACCTCAGCGGATTTCATGTAGGGTGCCTTGCGCTCCTCTGTCAATTGACTCCATTCCTCAGCAATCAGTTTGGTTAGCTCCATTGCCGTTTTACTGGGCTGTGCCTTCTTCAGCGTCTCACGACGATCGTTCATGTAACGCACATAGCCTAAGAGAAAAAATAATAAGTTTACAAATAACTCTCGGAATCAATTACAATTAATATTAATGCTCTTACCTGTGAGCGGCATCTTGGGAGCACCAGCTACTTTGATTTTACGGTGTTTGACAAATCTAAAGCGTTCCTCTTCATCTTCTTTGGAGCCAACACTTTTACGTTTCTTTGCAGCTACCTCAGTTGGAGTTGGTAGCGGCGGGGGCGAATCCTCACCATCGGATATAGAAATTGTTTCTAAAATCATGGTAGGATCGTTTAAGCTGTGCATCTTGTCCATGTTGCTGCTGCTGCGCGCTGGAGGCGTTGTTTTTGTTGTTGCTGTTATTGTTGCAGTTGATTTTGAATTTGCAGCATCGGCTTCGATCACTTTTGTTGTTTTTGTTGTTGTAGTTTCAACATTCGTTTCTGCTGTACTTGTTGTTTTTGGTTTTGCTACTGCCGCCGCTGCTGTCGTTGACGTTTTCGATGCTACCGTCGTCGTTAGTTTTGTATCTTTTTTCACTGTTATATTTTTGCTTTTAGCTGCTTTTTCAACAACTTCCATGCTTTACCGAATATTTTAAATACTTATTCTTTTGTTTTATGCGTTTTTTTCCAATATATTTAATCAATTTACCTGTCTACAAAAACATCACGTTGCTTTTATTTCAAAAGACGATGTTTCTTTGCCTTGTGAAAATATCTCGCAAGCGTGAAAATGTGTTTTTGCAGATAAATCTCATGGGATTTATTTGTCGACTAAATTTTGCAAGCCGCATCGAGTCTCGTTTGAAACAGCTGTTGTGCGAATACTAAATAACAGGCTGGTTACGAAATCATTTATTTCAAATTTATGCTAATGCCGCGTTTCCATGTGATCTTCTATTATCTTCTAGTATCACATTTTTTGTAAGAAAGAAATAGCATGTGAGCCCTACTTTAAGGCATTGATGAATGTGAGTGTGAAACAGGTATACCTTTTTCATTTTTATAGCATGTGATATCCCCTGTGATGCTAGGAGATCGAAAAAGTTCAACTTCTTGAACTTTTGCTATAAAAGTTGATCACATGCTATAAATATGACATTCATTTTTATAGTTGTAGTTTTTGTGCTGTCAAGCTGTCAATTTTATTTGCGCCAATATTAATTGTTTTGAAATAGTACAGAATTATGAATACAAATTGGAAAATAAAGAAAATTAAATCAGGTCAAGGGGTATGATTTAAAATAAATAAACATTCTTGGTTTTTCTAACCATCGCGTGGCTAAGCAATTAATGCAGATGATTTCCCGACTCGGGAGTATGCAATCTAGAGTTGGCCAGAGAGTTCCTAATCGCATTTATGGAAAGCATCAGTGGTTTTTTTTTTCATTAATTTGGTGCTTGGTAGATTCACCAAAACTTATTTTTTAAAACTTTTTTTTATACATATATTTTTCCGTGTGTATTTCACTGATGCTGCTGCAGTTGTGGCACACGAATTGGATTACCTGTAACACCTGATGCTGTCTGCACTATAATAATTATATAAAACAATTTAGGGTACGTAGACAAGAGTTATTTCAATAAGCACGTCTTGCAATCAGTAAACTTGTAGAAATTGTTTACATATTTTGCAAATGCCAAATTTTTATAGGAAAAAGTACATATATGCATCTCGCTCTTTATAGCATGAGTTTTGTGATATGGGATAAGATACGATACTGAAAGATCACATGGAAACGCGGCATAAGGTTTGGGGAATGTTTTCACTAGAAAATTAGATATATCGTTGCTGCACCAACAAAAACAGTTATGTGATTTTCGTCGATATTGTTTTATTTCATATTTTTTTAACACTATCTATTGTCCGCATTTGTCGTTTTTTTATATCTCTTGCGGCTTAGAAGTGATAAAAAACAGCTTTTGCTTACAGTACTAGAAATACTCTGAAAAGAAATTAGTTTTTTGGTCTCCTGAAAAGTTACTCAAAAACACATAGTTTTTGTTGGCGCAGCTACGATATTCACGATCAGGATCAGCAACAGAGTCGATTAAGTAATTTTCGTCTGTCTACCCGTCTGTGATCACGATATATCTGGAGTCATATATCTGGAGCAATTTGCAACAAATAAAATTAAAAAAAAAACAATGAAGAACAAGGTCGAAAATGAGTCAGAACGAAAACTATGCCTACCCCAAATACAGAGAAGCTTCATGAAAATTAGAAAAATACCACAAAACAAAGATTAGATACTTAAAACTAACTTTGAGTCACACAACTAATTAAATCTATCGTTCCAAGTAAAAGTTTCCCGAATATGGAATTCGCTTTGATAACATCCTAAGAGTTTTAATCCCAAATTTTTCCTCAAAAAAAAAAAAATTTTGAATACGTAAACAACGTAGAATGATGATGGAAAATATAATTGGAATGATATGATAGTTGAATGAATGATAGTTATATGTAAAATTCAAATATACACTTTTATTCACAATTTTTGATATAATTTTATTGATGACGATTTTTATTTTTGTTTTATGTATGTTTGATAAGAAAAAATGTTTGCTATCGATAAATTTTTTAAGTCGAAATCATTAAAATTAAAAGTCATACTAAGTATTATAACATGTAAAGAACAATTATTATAGTATTAAGTAATAATTATCAATTAGGAAGTAAATAATAGATGAATATCACTACTCCCGGCTGTATCAAAAATTAATTTTTTTTTTATTTGATATAATCTTTCTTTTCATGGATATAATGATATTTAATAAGATAATTCATTAAATATTATGAATTTAAAGTTATGAAATAGTAAGAGATTTGCTCACTCTGATTGTTTTTAATTGAATTTGATTTTAAAAACAAATACTTAATTGAAAATGAATGCTCAGAATTTAACATTATTCGGAGAACTACCTGGAAAAACGTTCAGATTTAAATTTGTAAGTTTGTATAAGTTTAAATTTTGGAACAAGTCTATTTTAATGAATCCGCTTAAATTTCAAAAAGTTGCTTAATACAAGGCATGGAAGAATTGCAATTGCTTTATGCATGCAGGGTAGCATTTTTTTCGTAGACTATAATGTTATTGAAAAAATGCCACTATCCCTCCTGTGGCCCAAGCCAGTGTTAGTACTTTACTTACTTTACTTAGGTGGTCGTAACAATCCGTGTCCGGGTTTCAACCGACCTCATCAGCTCTCGCCAGGCGCCTCTGCTTTGCGCGCGCCTTCTCCAATCGGATACACCAAGTGCGGTTAGGGCTTCCTCAGCCTGGTCCATCCATCGGAGGCATGGTCTCCCTCGTCGTCGTTGACCAGCGACCCTCGCCTCGAGCACCTTTTTCGCTGGAGCTTCGTCGTTTATACGATGGACATGACCCAGCCAGCGTAGTCGCTGCACAGTTATACGCCGAACTACGTCAATGTCATCGTAGAGCTCATACAGCTCGTGGTTCATTCGGATGCGATAGTCATCGCCGACTCGAACAGGACCGAAGATTTTGCGAAGAACTTTTCTCTCGAACACCTCCAGAGCGGCTGCGTCAGTTTGCGAAACTACCCATGCCTCAGCGCCATAAAGCAGCACAGGTAGAACGAGCGTCTTGTAGAGTGTTAGTTTTGTCGATCGAGAGAGGGCTCTGGAACTTAGTTGCTTACTGAGCCCGTAGTAGCACCTATTAGCAATTATTGTTCTTCGCTTTATCTCCAGGCTGATTTCGTTGTTAGTGTTAATGGCGGTGCCAAGGTAAACGAACTCCTTGACTACTTCAAAGTTATAGCTGCCAGATGAAACGTGGGAGTCTAAACGCCGAGCTCCCTTGTTTGTAGACAGCATATATTTTGTTTTGATCTCATTTATCGTCAAACCCACTTTGGCTGATTCATTTTCGATAGCGGCGAAAGCAGCGGTAACATATCTCTTGGTTCTGCCGACAATATCAATATCATCACCGTACGCAAGGAGCTGGACGCCTTTGTAGAAAATGGTGCCATTACGATGCACACCGGCCTTTCGTACGATCCCCTCCATGATGATGTTAAAGAGATCGCAAGACAGTGGATCGCCTTGCCTGAAACCTCTTTCGGTATTGAAGGCTTCGGAGAGGTCATTTCCTACCTTGACGGAGCTGCGTGTGTTGCTCAACGTCATTCTGCAAAGTCTAATCAACTTTGCAGGTATACCGAACTCAGACATTGTTGCGTATAGGCAACCCCTTCTCGGGCTATCGAACGCAGCTTTAAAATCGACAAAGAGATGGTGTGTGTCAATTTGATTTTCGTGGGTTTTCTCCAGGATTTGTCGTAGCGTGAAAATCTGGTCTATGGTGGACTTACCAGGTCGAAAGCCACACTGATAAGGTCCAATCAGTGTTTTTGTAATCGGCTTTAATCTTTCACACAGTACGCTTGAGAGAACCTTATATGCGATGGAAATAAGACTGATACCTCTATAGCTTGCGCAGATTGTTGGGTCTCCTTTCTTAAGTATAGGGCACAGTACGCTGAGGTTCCAATCGTCGGGCATGCTTTCTTCTAGCCATATTTTGCTGATGAGCTGATGCATGAGCCTTATCAATTCATCGCCGCCGGTTTTAAACAATTCAGCTGACAGGCCGTCAGCACCCGCTGCTATGTTGTTTTTGAGTCGTTGGATAGCAATTCGAACCTCTTCATGGCTAGGTGGTGGTACTTCCACTCCGTCATTGTTGATTGGTAGCTCTGAACTGCGCTCTCCATGGGAAGCATTGGTGGAATCGTCGCCAGTAAGAAAATTGGAGAAGTGCCGTCTCCACAATCTCAGCACACACTGCGTATCCGTATTCAGATCTCCATTTTCGTCTCTACAAGTGGATGCTCCGGGCTTGAAACCTTGGGTTAGACGCTTAACCTGTTGATAGAATTTTCGTGCATCCTTCTTGCCCTGGTATACCTCTAGTTCCTCACGCTCACGTTTTTCCTTCTCTCTTTTCTTGCGTCTGAAAAGGCGCCTCTCTTCCTTCCTCTTTTCGCGGTAGTTTTCTCGCACGGCTCGCGTTGCAGCTGAATGCAGCGTTTTTCTATGTGCGGCGTTTTTTACTGCAGTCGCAATGCGACACTCCTGATCATACCATTGGTTCCGAGGTTGCGGGCGCCGGAAACCAATGACTTCTTCAGCGGCAGCGCGCATGGAGTGGGATATATGCGCCCAAAGTCCGCCGGCGTCGTCGGGTCCAGAGGTTGGTTGGTTGAGCTTAACCGAGAGTTGAGCGGAGTAGGCTTCGGCAGTCCGTTGTAATTGCAGCTTAGCGATATCTAGCTTTCGTTGCATTCCTGTGCGTATGTTCTTCGCATTGCATAATCGCATGCGGATCTTGGCTGCAACAAGATAATGGTCGGAGTCAATGTTGACCCCCCGAAATGTACGCACATCTAGAATACTAGAGGCATGCCTTCCGTCGGTTACAACATGATCAATTTGGTTTCGCGTTTTTTGATCCGGGGACAGCCAGGTGGCCTTGTGGATGTCGAGGTGCTTAAATCTGGTGCTACTAACTAACATGTTTAGCGCCGCGGCGAAGTCGATCAGTCTTAGACCGTTGTTCGTGGAGGTCTCATGAAGACTGAACTGACCGACAGTGGGGCCAAAGATGCCTTCCCTTCCGACTTTAGCATTAAAATCGCCGAGGACTATTTTCACGTCATGGACCGGAAGGTGGTCGTATACGTCCTCAAGACTAGCGTAGAAAGCGTCTTTGACGGCTTCGTCCTTTTTCTCCGTCGGGGCGTGCGCGCAAATAAGGCTGATGGAGAAAAATTTTGCCTTGATGCGGATCGTGGCCAATCTTTCGTTGACAGGTGTGAACCGGGAAACAAGGTGGCGTAGTTTCCGGCTAACAACGAATCCACATCCAAATTCGCGCCTCTCCGCATGGCAGCTGTAGTAGATATCACAGTGTGCTTGTTTAGAACAGCCTTGCCCTTTCCATCGCATTTCCTGGATGGCGGTGATGTCAGCCTTTATTGTTTTGAGGGCTTCCGCCAGTTGGATAATGGCACCTTCCCTATAAAGGGTTCGGACATTCCAGGTGCATATCCGTAAATCATTGTCCGTTTTTCGTTTGCGGTGGTCGTCAACGTAATTGGGGTTCTTATCCGAGGCTGGTTTAGTTTTCATTGGGCAGTAGTAATGTGGCGGGACCCAAACCCTGCGCACATTCCATGTTTAAGGTCTATGGAGTGACCCGCCGCTCAAATTAGCCGTCAAACTGACGGATGGCAGTATGCCGTTGCCCAGGGAACACCACGTGGAGGTTTGAGTCGACTTGAGACGATTTCGACATGGATAATGCTGGCCTCGCCAGGTTGAGGCGGTCAGACACGTTGCCATGTGAAGGTTCGCCCCCTGTTCCCTGTGTTAGTGTTAGTACATGTTGGCAAAATAAAAGCGTAAGGGGAAAAGAACAGATTTTTTGAAATTTCTAAAAGTAGAGAATTTTTAATAGGGAAATTTATGCCGACACTTATGTAATTACATGCAGTTTATGTTATTTTTGATTTTTAAGTATTTTAATAATAAATGTTTGTAAATAAATAAAATTTATAATTTTATATTTTTGTTTTTTTTTTTAATACTAGCTTATACCCAGAGCGCTTCGCTTCACTTCGCGCGTATCCCTTGAAAAGTGGGCGTAAGTATAGTGTTTTTCTGTAGTTTTGAAGGAAAACATAAAGATTTGATTATTAAATTTCAATCACTATATGATTAAAAAAATTTATTGTCTTGAATTGTTTTTATTATGGTTAAAATATTGGAAATATTTAGATTAAATTAAATTTTATTTTAACGCACGTTATATGTTCTTTTATATTTATAT
Source organism: Coremacera marginata (assembly GCA_914767935.1). NCBI lineage: Eukaryota > Metazoa > Arthropoda > Insecta > Diptera > Sciomyzidae > Coremacera > Coremacera marginata. Next base: position 162,207,083 of record OU612046.1, read on the forward strand.
TGAATTATGGAAAAAAATATTTATTATTGAAAAAATTGACAACTCAGGAATTAAAATCATTTCTGAAATGTGGGCGTAAATATAGTGTTACGCCCATTTTTATGACAAGCGTTGGAAGTAAAAATACGAATTCAAAAACCAAATTTTAGCCTAAAACAAAAACCCGTCTTAATGATAGCTTTTTTATTGATTTCTGGTCGGTAAAAGGGGGAAGGGTGGTGTGCAAACAATAAGTTCACAAAGTCTTATCGCAATCAGATGAGCGATATTGCAGCGCATTAAATACAAACATACCAACAAAAAAACTTACAAATATTAATAAATATTTATTAGAATAAAATGTAAAAATTCATATCTTTAATAAGATAAACAAGAAAATTATACAAGAATTAATTTTAATATGGGTTCAAGCTTTTTTTTTAGCGGCTCTTCCGTGAACTAAATTTAATATTTAAGCATCTTAAAGTGTTTATATACATAGTTAAGTTGCATTTTGTAACAATACTATCTGTAAAGTGCAAATATAATAAAAAGCAGTGGGGAGTTTTGTAGGAAAAAAATTATTCGAGCGTAGGGATTGGATTTTTTTTTTTTGGATTTTTGGATTGGAAAAAGTATGGATTTTTTGGATTTTGGAGAAAAGTATGGAAATGTAAAATTTTCTTTTTCAGAAATTGTTTTTTTTTGTCTCTAGATCTCAATTGATAAATAACTAAATTTAATTTTGGAAACACCCTTTCATTTATTAAAGGGTGTTCTTTAGTCATTTTCTGGCTAGATTCCGCCATTATTTAAATTGCTTATCCCCTAAGTTTAAATTTAGCCAGAATTTAGGTCATATTAAAAAAATATTTAGCTGTTTTTGTACTATTTTGGACTTTGTATTATTATGGTATTGTTAGAATTATTGGAAGGGCGACTGTCATTTATTTTTTTAAGTAAAGAATAAAACTAGGTTATGCATGACTTCACAGAAGTTCAAACTCTCAACTTTCATTTTCAATCGGGTTTAAATGGGCTTATTGATTTAAATATTATGGAAATCTCAATCAAAATTGCACTTGAGTTGTTTAATTATCTTGGACGAAAAAACTTGGATCGAATTTGTATTAAATGGGGACAGAAACTTGCTAAAATTATATTGTTATTTTATTATTTTCAAATTTGTTTTATTTCACCAGCAGAATATTTTTGCCCTTGTGTAAATAGCTTTGTTAGTATGTAATGATTGATTTTATTTTTAATTTTAAATTCTTAAATTTTAATCTTTTTTGTCAGCATCTCTGACAACTGAAATTAAAAATTTTCCCATTTTTTGGGAAATTTTTTTGTTTGCTTTTACCAATAAGAGTTGGCAGCCCTGTAACACATATATCTATCTCTCTTGCGCACATTGAAAGCGCCCCCAAAACAAGTACCAAAACATATCTAGAATAAAGTGGAGCCGCAAAACAGCAACAAGAATGAATAATTAAACAAAAAAAATTTAAAAGAATTACTAAAATTACAACAAATGCAGAAAAATAGTAGAGAAAAGAACGCGTATGTGAATAGATGTTTAAGTGTTACTGCAAAGCTGAATGTTGTGTTTTCATAACAAAAGAATTAATTTTTTTGTTGAATTGAAATATAAAAATAAACAAAATATTAAAATAAATTAAATGTATTGCATATATCTTAAAGACTTATAAAACAATCATAGTAACTATGAAAGAAAACTCATATTAATTGGATTGAAAAAGTGTAGAAGACGTTAAGAAAAAGAAAAGCTGAAAAAACTCAAGTGGCAGCAAGAACAAATAGTCGCCGTCTTGAGTTCGGGAAGCAGTTTGTGGGTAAAACAGCAGGCATGTTTGATTAAATCTGTTACACAAAAAAAAAAAAAATTGTTCGTCTTATTTTTCCTTGAGGCGATTATACAATTTATAGTATGCATACTTAAAACTTGAATTTCTTGTTCTATCCCAGCTAAGCCCAGTACTCCTTTTTTTCTTATCAACTCCCTACACTTCAAGCATATAACGCGGGAGAAAAAAGAAAAGTTAGAAAATTAAAAATGTTTTAAATTTTAAAATAATAAATAGATGGAGCAGTAAAATTCACGCCCACTACCGATTGGTTTAACTTTCATATCTCTCATAGTACTTTGAAGTTAAATTGTGTGATATGCATTGATTTCTTCTTTGTTCTTCCCAACAGATAACAATCATTTAATGCACACACAAAGACTTTCCTTTCTTTGGACCTATTCTGATGCAACCCCATGACACCAACTCTAACGCAGGGAACTGCGCTGTATTACAATATACATGGATTTAAGGCAACTTCATTGGTTTAAATAATCTTATGTTTTGTTCGAGCTAGTTGGAGTAACAAAACTTTTTGTGTTCTTAAACTTTGTACAAAATGTAATTCAAGAGGCACACAAAAAATTTCTGTGGAATGATACCGATTGCTGCCCAGCCCATATCGATGAAACGCATATTCTTGAAAGCTATTCGTGGCAGACAACAAAGAATGCATTTCTTTATGACAATATGTATGTCTGAGATTCTCTTCATTTCGTATTCTTCACTTATACGATTAATTTATGTTGTTGGCAAATTTTAATTAGATGCACTTGGTGTTTGTCTCCTATAAACGCTGTTCGGTTAATACATTTAAATTTAATGTAGTTTTTCCAGAAAAGAAAAGTTATTAAAAAAAAAACCGAAGGAATAGCAAAAAGCAGAGACTACAGTGAAAGCGAACAAATAAAAGAGTGTCATCCACAAATAATATAAAACTTGAAATATTCTTTCCGTTTGTAAAAAGGACACAGTTACTAATACCTTAAAACAGCTCAAAAACAAATTGTTTTTATAAAGAATGAACCAAAACTTAGAAAATGATAAAAACATTAAAAAATTAGTTATGTGCACATACATATTTAAAGTGCGAATAATATCTTTGACCTTTTCACTAGAATAAACTAAACTAGCTTCAGAATAAAATTTGTAGTCAAAATAATGAAAATCTCTTTCAAAACTTTGATTATTATTGCTTATTTACTGAATAAAAATTCGAATAATATATTTGAATTCTATATCAAAAGGAGGTTGAAACTCGACCAGGAAACTGAACTGTTTTTCCATTTTTCGATAGTTTATGATATGTACCATATGTTTCAAAAGCGGTTTTGGCCGATAACAATTGCATAAAAAAGTTTTCGCATAAGAAAGTAACCCTAAAAAAGGAAGAGTATCTCACAAAAAATGTGAATCTCACATTAATCTTTAAGAAATGCACTCCCGTATTCTGCATTTCAGACTGTGGTAAGAATAGTTACCTCAGGCACCACCAGATGTCGCTAGATGCGCTGTGGCGTTGATATAAAGGAAAGCTTACAACTCGAAAAAAATCGTTAACCAAATCTTAAAACGCGTTTTCTGAAAAACCATGTTTTCTGAACTGATCTCCACGATATCTCAAGAACTACTTTATGGATGGGCTTGAGACTACTTTATGAAATGTGCTCCACTTATGTGGTTGAGAGGACATTCTGGCATAGAACAGAATGAAAGTGCTAATTCTTTAGCAAGAGAACGGTCAGCAGAAAATTCTGTGTACCAGAATCACGTATCGCCATAGGCGACAACATGGTGGCAGGTCTTCTTAAGCAATGGACGGACTCGGAACACCGTAGAAGGTGGGAAGAAGCTGTTAATTGCAGGCAATCAAAGGCGGCCGTGAATTGATCTCGTAGTGAGGCAGCAAAAGTTCTCCGATACAATCTGAAGACTTTAAGAGGCTTACTACACTGGTCACAGAACACGGTCCCTACATGTACCATCTCAGAAAGATGACTCTGACCGAGGACAATACTTGTAGGTATAGGCCAGTGTCCGGCGGTGGCAAGCATAAGATTGACCATCCTGGGACGTCCATTTATTGGCGAAACCGAGATTCATCAACTGACCTACGAGGATATGCTTGAGGTGACAAAAGATGCATGAGCCGTAAACAGCAGCACACATTCAGTGCCCGTGTCCGGCGGTGGCAAGCATAAGATTGACCATTCTGGGACGTCCATTTATTGGCGAAGCCGAGATTGGTGACAAAGGTTGCATCCTTCGTCCAATAGGGGACGAAAAGGGACCCACTGTGGTGCGCTTCAGCCAATCTCCAATTTATCATATATTATGGATAAACTTGGTTTTTTTTTTATTTTAAAGTAGATAAAATTTATTGGCTCCTATATCTTAATTCAAATAATATTGGCCGGTTTTTTTTTTATTGTTTTGAGCATTTTAAAGAACAACAAATTTAAAAAACAGAACTTGAAATTCAGATGCCCGCCATTTTTGTAATTTTCAACTATATCGCACACTAAATACAAAACAGTCACAACTCGAAATTTACAAATTTTTACTTTTTAATGTAAAACTATTCGTAGTGATCATATACTTTGACTGTAGCACATCAAATACATTTTGTACACATCTTCTTTCTCTATACATAGATTAAAAAAAGAGTTTTGTCTCATTGCATTGTATGAAGTTATTTCAAAAATAAAATTGTTTTTTGCATCACCTAGAAATTTAAAAATTTTGATTTATGGCTGTTTTGTATTTAGTGTGCGTTATGTTGATATTATATACCTATAATATTATTTACTTTACTCCAGTAAATATAATTTATAAAATTTTTGGTTTTTCATTTTTGATAACATGATAGTGCTGTGCGGTGGAGACCGTTTGGGTACCCTTTTAAACGTTATGTTTGTCGGCGTATTTTATTCACCAAAACAAATATATTCCTGCAGTTTAAGAATCAGTAAATAACTGCCAGAAACTCAAGTTGTTCATTTACTTTCTTCTATGAAAAAAAAAAATCATCTGGAACATCACCGTGTTTTTCGAACTCTAGATGAGAACCTGCGCTTAAATAGAGAGAGCAAAATTTACCTCTGTTCAGTACGGTCTTGATCTACGTGTGGCTCATAAAAGTCAGCCGCTTCAACCTAACCTAAATTTTTTAAAACAAGAACAATTTTTGGTTTTAGGAAAAGATTTAAGCAATTTTTATGCATAAATATTATTTTTGAATGGTTTAAATATATAAAAAATGGGCAGTGGGGGGGACAGCTAACTGAAATGAAACTATAAAATAACATAGCTGTTATAAAGTTCCAAAGTAGCTAGAGCCGACAAATCAGACACGTTCTACTTTTTAACTCTTTTTATCAATTTATACGTTCTACTTTTTTAACTCTATCAATTTATGCGGTATTGAATGTATAAACTGCTATTTTTTGATGTTTATATATAATATTTTTGTAACACAATTACTTTGGTTGGGTTATCAGTAATTTGCTCGGTAATCGGTTGGTAATCACTTCGGTAATCGTTTGATATTCGCTTCGGTAATCGGTTGGTTATCGCTTTGGTAATCGGTTATAGATAATCGCTTCGGTAATCGATAATCGGCTAGTAATTGTTTCGGTAATTGGTAATCGATTAGTAATCGCTTCGGTTATGGGTTGGTAATCGTTTCGGAAATCGGTAAATGGTTCGGTAATTAGTTGGTAATCGCTTCGGTAATCGGTATTTGCTTCGGTAATTGGTTTGGTAATCGCTTTGATAATCAACAATCGGTTGGTAATCGTTGCCGTTATTGGTAATCGCGTCGGTAATCGGTTGGCAATCACTTCGGTATTTGGTAATCGGTTGGAAATCGCTTCGTTGATTGGTTCGGTAATCGGTTGGTAATTGCTTCGGTAATCGGTCGGTAATCGCTTCTGTAATTGATTCGGTAATTGTATGGTAATCGCTTGATAATCGATAATCGGTTGTTAGTCGCCTCTGTAATTAAAAAAAAAGCTCACCAAACATGTTTGTCTAGCATAATCACGGTATAAGCAATGCTGTACAATGCAACAGAAATAAACAGCTAAAAGCGTGATGATATCGCTTACAGCGTGATGATATTGCGAATCTATAGTTTTGTCCTACCAAAAAGTGCTCAATGCGCCTGAAGAAGTTTTCACTTCAAAAAAATTGATTTTAAATATTTTGTGTTTAATACTTGTCATTTTAAGAAATGTAAATTAAATACACATAAAAAATGTTTGCTTAAATTACTTACTTAGGTGGCCGTAACAACCCGTGTTCGGGTTTCGGCCGACCTCATCAGCTCTCGCCAGGCGCCTCTGCTTTGCGCGCGCCTTCTCCAATCGGACACACCATGTGCGGTTAGGGCTTCCTCAGCCTGGTCCATCCATCGGAGGCATGGTCTCCCTCGTCTTCGTTGACCAGCAACCCTCGCCTCGAGTACCTTTTTCGCTGGAGCTTCGTCGTCCATACGATGGACATGACCCAGCCAGCATAGTCGTTGCACAGTTATACGCTGAAGTCAATGTCTTCGTAGAGCTCATACAGCTCGTGGTTCATTCGGATGCGATAATCATCGCCGACTCGAACAGGCCCGAAGATTTTGCGAAGAACTTTTCTCTCGAACACCCCCAGAGCAGATGCGTCAGTTTGCGAAAGGACCCATGCCTCAGCGCCATAAAGCCATAAAGTAGAGTGTTAGTTTTGTCGATCGAGAGAGGACTCTGGAACTTAGTTGCTTACTGAGCCCGTAGTAGCACCTATTAGCCATTATTGTTCTTCGCTTTATCTCCAGGCTGACTTCGTTGTTATTATTAATGGCGGTGCCAAGGTATACAAACTCCTTGACTAATTCAAAGTAATAGCTGCCGTATGAAACGTGGGAGTCTAGACGCCGCGCTCCCTTGTTAAATTAACAGTTAAAATTAATTATTAAAGTATTCAATTCTCTTACATAGAGCACCTGCGGGAAAAATTATAAACATCTTGAACTTATTTAGTTCAAGTTCATTTATGATGATACACTTTAGCAAAAATATGAAAATGCTTCATAGACATTAAAAACAGCTGAAGTAATATTAGCTCAGTAACATTTTTTATTTATTTATTTTATCTCAATGCTACTCACTATAATACAATCTTCAATTCTATTATCTTTCATTAACTTGTTTTTTCTTTTCTTATCTAATTCAGCGCATTCATTACTAGTACCTGTGTGATTGATAAAAAATAATTTCTCTCATCACCAAAGCACTACGATGAGTTGTGCGTCAGCATATAAATTTGTAAATTTCTCCATTATTTGTTTCAACTTCTGTAATACGATGACACACAGGGTTTCCCTCAGCAAAACCCGGCTTCATAAAATTTTCTCTTGTCACACACACACACACACACACACACACACACACACACTAACAATAACGCAGCTTGCTAATTTTAAATGCAAATATTACTTACATGCGGGTATTTTTATAGCAACCTACAATAAAATGTTGTCATGAATAAGACTCTGCTAACTCTTTTGCATAAAGATCAAAATGTATTATAATTTATTAACAATCTCTTCTTTATGTTTTTATTTGCAGCCAAGCAGCGTTTTTTATCTGGCTCATAGGAATTTAGAAATAAAAAAAGAAGTTATCATTAAAGCAGCGAACACAGCAAAAACACGAAATTTGCTTGGAACTCAAATGCGGCCAACACAAAAATAACGCAGGCATTGACATGGAAATTTAACTTAACTCTTAAGAAGACAAAAAGAAAAAAGAATATTTATTAAGAGTAACCAACAAGTTTGAATTGACACATATTTTAATCTTAAAATGAACAAGGCTGGAAAACACATACAAATGCCTACCGGTAATAGCACTTTTTTCACACCAACTAGCGGAAGTAGCTCGCTGCTTACCTCGCCGCAAGCACAGCAAAAAAATGTCATTAGCTCAATTATGAGCTTCTTGCCAGATAATCGTCCAATAACGTCACTGCAAATTGTTGAAGACTATCAGAGGTAAATGTTTGTTTATTAATAATTTTTTAAACATTATAAATTACATTATTTAATAATTTAGTTGTCATATTTAAAAATAGTCCAAAAGTTGTGGTTTTGCAGTATGTGAGTTTTTGGAATATTTTACCAATTTATTGACCTAAACGGAAATAAAAATCTATTTAAATCTTAATTATTGTAGAATTTGAAAAAGTAAATAAAATTTATAAAATTTTTAAATCTAAATAGATAAGTAAAAAAAAAGTAAAAATAAAATTCTATAAAAATTTTAAATCTAATTAAATGAAATAAATCATTAAAGTAAAAACGTTGTCGAGTAATTTAGGCCCGATAAAGACGCTCAGCAAAAAACTTTGTTTTGTTTTGTTAAATTTTTATTTATTTTGCTCTTGCAACAAATTCCTTAACAAGTGGCTGCAAGCATTACTCACAAATTGCATGTTTTCTTGTCATTCCTTAAGTGGTAGTTCGTTGTGCTATAATTACGTCTTTCGTCTCTTCTTATAAATATCATCAACATCTCTTAGAGCTGAGCATTTTTTAACAATTATCTAATTTTTTTTTTTTTTTGCTATTCTTAGATGCCCCAAGAATTTTACTCCGGTTCATCGCACTTACGATCAAGATGCGGATGCAGATCTTTGGCGTGAGAGTATATTGTTTGGTCGTCAGCCAACACGCTATTTGTGCCTCTCAAAGACTGAAGGTTTACCGGAATATGTTGTCGAAACGTTGAAGTAAGTTTGATGCGTTATAATTTTTACTTCCCTTTAAGTAAAATCTTTACAAAATATTGTTTAAGTGTTTAAAGACAATTTATAATAAATACTCATTATTTACTGTTGCTTCCTAGAACAGCAAAAACAGTGCTTCCAAAAAAAGGTAAAGTGGAAGGGAAAGTCTTAAATTTCATCCCTTCCACTCTCATATACAAAATGCAACTTTGTGTTAAAAACATGTTTATTGGGTGGAATGCTTTCCTTAGTCTGCTCCAGAAGTAGAAATACTTTCTATTCTATTCTATTCTATTCTATTTCTAGAATCTATTTCTAGCAAAATAACGATTAATTTTTAGATTTTTAGATTATTGTAAAATAATTTTAAATGAAGCGATATGACGCTAAGGAGTCAGAGATCTCGTTTTTTACATAATTTTTTTTTTATGATTTTTAAGATAGAAATCACATTAGAACAATTATTTTTGATCGATTTTTTTCGATCAAATATAACAATAATTTTTTCACCGTTATTTTTTTTCAATCACAATCACAAATAAAATTTATTTTTTAATCGTTATTTTTTGATCAAAAGTAAAAACCATTTTGTGGTCGTTATTTTTTCGATCAGAAATAAAAGTTATTTTTTCGATCAGAAATAAAAGTTATTTTTTGATCGTTATTTTTTCGAACAGAAATAAAAATTATTTGTGATCGTTATTTTTTCAATCAGAAATAAAAGTTATTTCTTAATCGTTATTTTTTCGATTAGAAATAAAATATATTTTTTGATCGATTTTGTTAGATCAGAAATAGAATCCAATCCATGAAAATTAAAATATAGCAATTTTATTTGCTATTTAGTTTTTAGTAATTCTTAAAAATATAAATTTTTAAGAAAAACATATATGAGAGCTTTATGCCAAGTAATTCATGAAGCAACAGGTCGCCACAACAATAATGTTCTTTACAGAACAACCACCAGCAGACTAGACAGCTGTTTCGTTGGTCGCTACACCAACTCATCAGTAATCTCCTGTGGGTTATGCAGTCCATTAACTTTGAAAATCTTATAAGCACACCTTCTGCTAAAACCAAAGCGGAATTGCAGTTGTGTGCTTTCTAATTTAAAAAGCAATGCTTTTCTACTTCTTAGCAGGGATGATATTGGCTTAGTTGGAAAAGGGCCAGAATTCAAACAAAAATTGGGCCAATTTGATGTTAATAGGGCTTTTAGTTTTAAAAAGTCGCAATTCAATATTGAAGACCTTCTTTATGGTCACACGGTCTTGCCATGGTCTCACAAATAGCACACTTTTTAATAATCTCAACAAGTCCAGTTTATTTTTGGTGAAAATAGTCGAAATCTCGAATTAACAGTTTTGGGAAATCAAAAAAACTTTAACTTTTTCGTGTTTTATTTCGTTTGTACCGCTTAAGCCGAACATGGAAGGAAGTTCTTGGTTGATCACAAAGATCTTGCAAGCTCTAATTTAAGTGATTAAATTATATCACTCTCCATCTTAATAGTGTTTATGGTGATTATTTCAAAATTTTTTTTAATTAAATAAATGGCAAAAACAATCTTTAGATATAGAGTATTTCTGTAAAAAATTGCAAAGCAACATAAAACCGCAAATCGGTTATATCCACCTTTAAATAGTAGTAGAATGTCAGAAATGGATGAGAAATTTAATGTAGACTTTTCTCATTGATTAATTGAGTAGAAAAAATTCACTCCTGTCAAAAAATATATTGAGGCATGGCTGAATTTAACAAAAAGGAGTTTCATAAATGACCACAATTTTAGAATAAAGAATGTTGCAAGAAGAAAATTAAGTCAAATTACATCTGATAAGATGACAAAACAATCGCCAAGAAATAAGTTTGAAATTTGCCACCAAAACTTTATCAGGGTGTAGAGAGATGGTACTGGCCTGATTTTCTTAGCGTTGATATTGAATTGATAACAAAATGGATTAATTTGTACGTTTATTAAGGCATTGTCGGGACTACGATGGAGTTTACTCGCTCTTTTCATATAACTTGGAAAACAAACTAAATTTGTAGTTGAAATTACTAAAAAGTATGCATTTATGTGATCATTGCTGAATATAACGGAACTTATTTTAATGAGAACATTTAAAAAGGCTAAAGGAAATATAGACTTTAAATAAGAATCACCCAAAATTTCTCCATACAAAAATTCGGTTCATTTTCGTTTTGAAACCGCCAAAAAAATTATGCGGTTTTGCACGTTTTTGGGCGAAATTTCGTTTTTTGGTTTGGCTATTTGCCATACAAAAATCACCTAATTGTTTAGGACTATTTCACTTTTTGTTTTCGAGTGATAGTTCACATTGACTACTAGTGAAATGGTTATAACTATTACTATCACTCGATCATCATGTTTTTAAAAAAATTAAAAGTTTTTAGTTAAAATCAGTCCCCGTCCCGCGGTAGTCATACCTTACTACTTATGAATAATATTTACTTCTTTCTCCAGATATTTTCATTTATTTAATAAAGAGAGCTTATTCTTGTAAAGCACTCCGACACCGCAAGATTGCATTTTAAGCAATTTTTCCAAAATTTTGGCCATTTTTCGTTTATATTGGTTGATTTTTTTGCATTTTTCTTTAATTAATTTTAATTTAAATTTTTGGGGAATTTTTCGTTTTAGTGATCTTTAATTTTATTTTTTGTGCGGTTTTTCTGTCGACGATATTTCCTACCTCCATTTTCTACCTCCAAATTTAAAATTTTGTAGAACGATTGCATAGTACATAAATGTTGTCAACAGACATCAACCATTAAACTATTCATGTTAAAAAGTGCGATTATTTTTTTTTGGGTTAAATTTTTTCAAAAGGGCCTAAAACGACTAAAAAGGGCCTTGGGGCTTTTACAATTAAAAAGGGCTCAAAAAAGCCCTAAAAGCCCCCAAATATCATCCCTGCTTCTTAGCACAAAGCAAAGGTTCAAAAAATTGACTACATTAATTCTGCAAAGACTTGTTGTTGCGCTCTTTGTTTACTTCTTTTCACGATTCCATTCTGTGGCACCAACAATTCGTTGATATTGAAATAAGATGACTCATCTTATTCTCTGAGGTCGGGCTCGTACCAGTTTATACATGAAAATTAAAATATGGCATTTTTATTTGCTATTTATGATTGGAAAGTATAGAATCCAATCATTGATCGATATTTTTCAGATCAGATTAATGAAATTATATTTTGATTGAAATCAAATCGATTAAAATTTAAATCTAACAAATACGCATAAAACTGTTATTGAGCTCAAATTAATAAGTTATTGAGCATATACAAAATAAAGTTCATTCTTAAGTTGTCTTGGGAAAGGATTTGAACAACGATTTTGACAAGAATAAGGACCAGATTTTAGACATGTATTTGGAAAAGTATGTGGACAAAGATTTTGTTAACGATAAGGTTAAGTATTTCAACAAGGATTAGGGCAAGGATTTGTACAAGGACTTGCGCAAGGTATTGGATAAGGATTTGGGCAAGGATTTGAATAAGGACTAGGAAAAGGATTTAAATAAGGAAATTGTGGAAAATAGTAGTAGTAGTAGTAGTAGTCGAAAATAGTAGTTTTGAATAGTAGACATGGAAGTAGAAATAGTAACAGAAAATAGTAGTAGAAAGTACTAGAAAGAAAGATAAAATAAAAGAACATAAATGGAATACGGTAGCATTAAAAAGTAGTAGTAGTAGTAGTAGTAGTAGCAAGAAATGGTAGTAGAAAATAGTAGTATTACATAGTGGTAGATATAGTGATGTGCAATGAAATAGGGACGCCCACCTTCATATGAAATTTGAAAAGTGAAATTCCACCTTAAGAAATGTGATCTAAAACGCAATTGATTATCCTTTTTCTCGAAAAAATTCTTGCCTCGTCTGCTCTCATTTCTTCCAAAGCTGTTGGCGTGGGCGTTGCAAAAAAATAGGAACAGCTGTTATAGTTTTTTAAAATAAAAGTGTTACACAATTGTTAATTTGTTTGTAGCGCTTACAAAGGTAAGATCATTCTCAGACGTTGTTGAAAAAAATAAATTATTATAACATTAAAACATCCAGCACGCGAAAATGCGCCGAACAACGGAAAATCATAAAAAACCTACAAAAAAAAGGGGTTTCCTACAGAAAAATTGCCGAAGCTGTTGGATGCTCAAAAAGAATGGTCGAAAATGCTATAAACTGGGAACCAAAAGCTAAAAAATGAGACAAACCGTCTAAAATTACACCTACAAACATAAGGAATATTCTGCGTTTCGTAAGAAAAAGAGTAATTTTCTTCAGCCAACGCCATAAAAAACGAATTCTGTCTGAACATTCATGGGAGTGCAAGAAAAGTTCCTTTCTTATCAAAAAATAATATTGTAAAGCGATTGAATTTTGTCAAAGAGCATCTTGATTGGCCAGAAACTAAATGGCGCAATATACTCTGGTCAGATGAGACAAAATTGAACCTTGCCAACTCTGTTGGTATGAATCCACAAGTACGCCTACCTCCGAATGCAGCTTACCAAGATAAGTACACAATTAAAACTGTAAAACACAGCAGTGGCTGTATTATGGTATGGGGATGCTTATCATACTATGGTGTAGGTCCTTTACATCGTATTGATGGCGTTATGAAAGCTAAGGATTACGTCAGAATACTCGGAAATGTGATGTTACTCTTTGCAGACGAAAATATGCCGCTTCGATGGGTGTTTCAACAGGATAACGATCCGAAACACTAATCGAAGCGAGCTAGCCATTGGTTCCAAAAAAACAAAATCAACGTTTTAAGCTGGCCCTCTCAATCGCCAGACTTGAATCCAATTGAGAACTTGTGACACGAAGTTAAAATAGTCCTCCGAGGTCAAAACCTATCAAACAATAACGAGTTGTCGTTATTTGTTCGTGCAGCATGGAACTCTATTCAGCTGGGTTCCTGCCAGAATTTGGTGAACTACATGCCAAGGCAGTGCCTGGTTGTAATTAAAAATAAGGGGTATTGAACGAAGTACTAATCATTTAAAAACATTTTTTTTTTTGCAAAATTTTCTATATGCAATTCTTTTTGCTTTTGTTATTCTTTGAAATGTATAGGATGTCCCTATTTTAATGCATTGTCATTTTAAGGCGGGACATGACATTTGCGGCAGAGAAAACAGACCTTGTTTTAAAAATTCATAACTCAGTCAAAAACAAAAATTTTTTCCAAAATTTTTTTTTTTATTATTGTAGAGAATTGAACAAATTACAAATTACAAGAAAAAAAAAATCAAAAAAATATATTTTTCATTCCAACATGGTTTTGTTCAAACCTCCAACGTTGTTCAAGACTCCAACGCTGGGAGCTGCAAAAATTGTCCTATCTGGAAAAAAAATGACTTTTAAATCTTAACAAAATTGGTTATCGTATGACACGAGCTTTTTTTTTAAATTTTTGGTGATGTTCCAAATTTGAAAGTGTGTTTTTTCGAAAAATAAATTGACTTTAAAAATTCATAATAAAAATTTAAAAAAAAGGCCTGTGTCATACGATAGCGAATCAAGTTTAAAAAAATACAAAAAAATTTCGTCAAAAAATGAACCCGCTAGTGCCGCAACCAGTACGAAAAACATGGTTTCGAGATAAACGCGTTCAAAGTTTGTGAACAAAGAAAATAAAGGTTACCTTCAATCTGCCATGCCTGCTTCGTACTGTATGCCTTCGTTATCTTGTGTTGTGCTGTTTCTTATAGTTTTTTGCAATCGCTTAGCAATTCGGGCTTCACCCTTCACCCTTCACCCTTCAAGTAGGTACGAAATAACAACCACCAAAAGTCAGGTAGCAAGTAAAACAAGTATATACCAGCTGCCGTACGTAGGTAGCTCAAAAATTAAAAATGTGCTCTCACTAATCCGGCTGTAACTTTTGAACCCGTCAGAATTTTTCCATAAAATTATTATATTCTTAGAATCGTAAGAATATTTACTAAAATACAAAATTATTAAAAAAAAGTCAATTTCAAAAAACTCCCAATGTCATGTAACCCCTTATGTCAAGTTACCAGTCTTGATTTAATTAAATTTTTTTCTACAAGTGTACAATATGGAAAATATTGCTTTATTTTTGCTATTTAGTCATAAGTCAAAAAAAAAAAAAAATAACTTTAAACAAAACAAGGTGATTTATTTTCGCATATGAAGCTTGATATGTACGTTATTTATAATGATTATCGTTGTTACCATCTCTATTATAAAGCTTAGAGTGTAAGATTAGTTAGTAAGGCTTGTACATATTTTTAAATAAATAAAGCTTTTAGTCTTCAATAAGAACTGCTGCTTTTTAAACATAACAAAGCTTAAAGTAGAAAACTAGTTTGTGTCCCTATTTCATTGCACATCGCTGTATAAAAGCAGAAACAGTTGTAGAAAAAGGTAGCAGTTAAAGAAAATTTCACTTAAAACCAGTCTTCTAAATAACAGCCACCGTCATACACATGTTCCTTTTTTTAATCGATATAATTTCGATCAAAAAATAAATATTTTTTAATCAGATCGAACAAATATCGGTCAATGATTGCTTTTCATCTCCAATCTAAAAAATATCGATAAAAAAATATCTTTTATTTCTGATTGAAATACACTCAGTTCTGTTTTTACACGACTTTTACACGAATTTGATTTAACACGAATTAAAATAAAGCGTTTTGTTTTTACACGCTTTATTTTGATTTAACACGATTGACCCAAATTCTGAAAATAACAATTTTAGTACTAATAGTTTTCACCGCTATAAAATTTTTTATTTTTATTATACTCCCGTGTTGCCGCGTGTAAACATGCATGTCTACAGTCGTCCCTATTGTATTGTATGTGTACTATATTGTTTTTTTGCATTCTTTTCTAAGTTTCTCAAATTGTTTTTTTTTTGCATTCTTTTATAAGTTTATGAAATTGTTTTTTTTTTGCATTCTTTTATAAGTTTATGAAATAAAAATATACGCAAATATTAGCTATAACGCTCCAATATGAGTTTAAAAATGGTTTATTGTATTATTTCTACAGATTTGTTAAATTTGGAACCAATCTTCTACTTTTCCATAAGTATGCATTTTTTTACACGATTTTTTTTTTTGCACAAAATCTGGCACCGTATCTCCCGTGTAAAAACAGAACTGAGTGTATAACGATCATAAATAATTTTTGTTTCTGATCGAAAAAATAACGTTATAACGATAATATAACGATCAAAAATTAACTTTTATTTCTGATCGAAAAAATATTGATAAAAAAAAATAATTACTACATGATTGATTGAAAGCGATAATCGTTATTTACGGTCCCTGGCCATAATTCATCTTAATGATTTTGGATGCTTTAGTTTTGGCCACCACTGTGGCACTTTATTTATTTTAAAATAATTGCAATAGCAATATAATCATAAAATTGGTGGCTCGACATTTGTGCGATAAAAAAAAACCTTAAATTTACTAACAGCTCTTAATGGACTCACATAATTTCATCACTTCTCAACAGCTTAAAGATCTCAACTCATTACTTAACGAATGAGGCTAACATTAGACAAAAGAAATAGAATAAATAAATAAAAAAATAAAAAAAATGTTTTTATTATTACGCACTCATTAAAAACTAAACAACTTTTTTTCTCTAAATGATATTTAAACTGTTAATGTAAACTGTATTATTCTGCTTCTTAAAGGGTGATTGCCGAGAAACTACAGCCACCAAAAGAATTCTCATTGCTCTCACGCACCGCTGATACAGAGCAAAAGGCTTGGCGTAAGCGTCAAATAGCCTACAAATTGTCCAAGCGTGGCACTGTTACACATGCGGTCACCGACATCATTCTATGCTCTAAATTGAAAATTGCGCCAGAAGGCTTTAAGTTGGCAGGGTGAGTAGTTTTTTGTAGTCCTAAAATAGGCATGCTTAAAGTTAAATTGATTATTTTCAGCGATATTAACGGTATATTAGTATGCTATAAAATGGGTAGTATTCCAGTGCGTTTGCCGCCACCATTGCCTACATTGCAATCGCCACAATTGAATAACAGTAATAGCCAAAATAGTGAAGTAGAAAAGGCACTAAATCGACTGAACTTAAGCGGCTGCAGTTCAAGCAGCAACAATTGGAATCCTAAGCAGCCAGTATGTAGTTGAATTCATATGGTATTCTTCTGTGAATGTGCTGAAAAGTAATATGTTTTTGTTCTTGTGCTGACAGTTGCCGCCTGTGCCTGTGACTGAACATGACTATGAAGAGATAATGGCCTCCTATCAAATAAATTCACCCCAACGTCCTGCACCACGGCATCCACCAAACACCGTTGCTGCAGCTACCAACACATCTGGCCATAGCGTGGGCACGCTGGGTGCCTACTCCGAGCTAGATGGCGTGCCATTTGTAATTAATACCGCTTTAGTGCCAGCCAACCAAACTGCTGTAATTTTTATATTTTTTTCGTCTTCAAATTTGCTGATTTCTTATTTATTTGTCATTTTATTTTTTTTTTTTTAACTAGCTACCCACACTGCCGCAAATCTCAGTGCTACTCAATGATCTCGACTATGACTTTCAGCTAGAGCGTCAAATTCTTTGCACCATGAAATCGTCTGCATCTAAAAATCCCTTCTTCAAGTGAGCATAGCTGGCTTAATTTTTTTTTTTACTAACAGCTTTGTGGCTAAATTTATAAGGTTGAAATAGTGCTAAAAAAGCACAAAGAATATTAAAAAATTACAAACTATGATAAAAAATATAATTATATGAGAATTAGTTTTAAAAACAATTTGAAATTTTAAATGAAACTTAATAATGCCTAAAAGCATTAAAATATTAATAAAAAATTGTTTTTTTGTCTGTAACAGAATTTTAAAAAAATGTTTAAAAATGATTTAACTTTTGTGTTGCCAAAAACAAAAATTTAACATTGTTCAAAAAAAAAAAAACATTTCATTCAACGATATTCTAAATATATTAAACACAAGATTAGCTTTATTTGCAATAGCTTCGAATTTAAAAATATTTAACTGCTCAACCGGTATTTTGAGCTCGTAATAATTACCTTATTTGAGATATTTTGTAAGCTAAATAATTTTTTTGTTTATTGTTTTGTTTATTATACAAAAATGGTTTTTTTGTCTGTAACAGAATTTAAAAAAGAAAAAATCTTTAATAATTATTAAACTTTTGTGTTGTCAAAAACAAAAATTTAATATTGTTTAAAAAAAAAAAACATTTCAATCAAAGATATTCTAAATATTTTGAACACAAGATAAGCTTTATTTGCAATAGCTTCAAATTTAAAAATATTTAACTGCTTGCAGGTACTTTGAGCTCGTAATACACTACCTTTTTTTTGGAGATATTTTGTAAACTAAAAATTTTTTTTTTTTTTTTTTTTTTTACACTTTTTAGATAAATTATGCATCCCTTTTTGGAATATCATTCTTTTAGTGCATAAAATGCACAGAATTTTGTTTTGTGAAATATCTAGTGTATAAAATATACTTTCAAAAATGTTTGGTCTATAAAAAGCACTCCTTTTAGTGTGTGAAATACAACTTCTACACTTTTGGTGTATACAGGGTGTCCCAGACTTAGAGTACTATAATGTGGGGGCTGATTCCTCGTGATGAGATGAGCAAAAAATCGTATAGGTGGGGGTGGCCGCAAATGCCCCCTAGGGGGCTAGGAGAGAAAAACAAAAAAATAGGTGTCGTAACGTTTTAATCCATAGCTAACATATCTCTGCAACGATTAAAAAAAAAACATAACTTTTTGAAAAGAAAATTAAATTTGCTTTAAATTATTTTTGCAAAATTTTTTATGACGCAGTTTTTTTCCTTGGTCAATTCTCTAAAAATTTTCTAAAACCGTAACAAAAAATAATGTCTGCGTACTCTGAGTTGGAAAACATTATAACTCTACGATCGGTGAAAGAATGTGTCGATTCAGGCATGTGATGCACTTAATAATGAGAAATTGCTTTTTTTTCTTAATTCCGTTAAATCTAACTGTTTTACTAGTTATTGTAAGCAACAAAAAAACAAAGTCGCCTTGCTTGCATTAAGTACCCCAGTGGGAGGAAAAAGTGGTAGAATCGGAAAATCGATATTATACGAAAAATATTATCTCTGAGGTATAAACAATGTATGATGGATTTTTAGAGAATTGACCAAGGAAAAAAACTGCGTCATAAAAAATAATAAAACATTTGGTTTTTTTCTGAGAAAATCGCCTTGAAAGTTGAATTTTTAAAGAAAAAAACCTATTTTTTGACTTCAGGTGCTTATACATTTTTTGTTTATGACTTTATGGAAAAATTTTGCAAAAGTAATTTAAAGCAAATTTAATTTTCTTTTCAAAAAAGTATGGTTTTTTTTAATCGTTGCAGAGATATGTTAGCTATGGATTAAAACGTAACGACACCTAATTTTTTGTTTTTCCTTCCTAGCCCCCTAGGGGGGCATTTGCGACCACCCCACCCATACAATATTTTGCTCGTCTCATCACGAGGAATCAGCCCCCACATTATAGTACTCTAAGTCTGGGACACCCTGTATAACCCTCTACTGCATGCATTATGACCCAGCTGAAAAAAATTTTTTCTGGCTTAATTTATTTTTTAAATGGAATAATTAGATACGAAAGTAACATTTTTTTTTTTTTAGAAACTAGTTTCAATTTCTGGAAAAAATTTTTGACATATATGGCTTCATATGCAGTCCTACCTTTTTCAATATAGAAAAAATTATGCCATAATATCCATTTTATATAACTTTTAATATTCATATTTTATTTCAATGGCATTTATTTCCACCTTTTATTTCAATTCAGGCATTTCAATGGATATAAGAACGGATAAAAGAAATAAAAAACAGAAAAACTAAATAAGTATAATAAAAAGAAAAAAAAACGGTATGCAAAAAAAATTATGTATGAAATAAAACAAAGCAATTTCTTTGCCAAAAAGGTGACGAGCTTTGATTTTTTTTAGCTTTCTTTGGCTGCACATAACAATGAAGTCGGGACAGACTTCCTCCGTTTGCTCAAGTATTTGGAGTCTTAGCTGGTCGGCCCTTCCTTTCAGTTAAGGTTTTGGCAATCTTCTTCAGATGTTCTGCCTATATGCATAAAGCATAATTTCTATTCGGTAAAGACCAAGCATGGATTCTTAAAGATCCACACCTTCCATATGTTGTTATACACATCAATAACTTTTGGGCAATCTACTACAATCCACGAAGTCGACAGCATGTTAACTATTTTGTTGTCGAACCAGGATACGAAAGACACCTTTTCATCATCTTTCACGACCTTATGGTAATATTAGGTACCATATTGAGTCTGACCGTTCCTAATGCATGAATACTTGTTTTGATGAGGTAAACTTGAAGTCGAAAAAAATATTATGATTTTGATGCCTTGGGACTGTAGCAGCTAGCCGTGAAACAACATTTGCACTTACACCAAGAACTGGTGCACCATTTGAAATTGTCTTGCTTTGCTCTCCAGCAAACAGGTCAAAGCCGTAGCTAAAGCTCGATATGCCGCTAAGAACGAGATTTATGTGGTTCTTTTGGGATTGCATTGTTCATGATGACATTTTGGGAGGATGGTTTGCTCATCTACTGCAAAAAATTCTTTTCTTGGTACTAGTAGGATTCATTCCCTAATCTTGTTCAAAAATGTACTTATTTCTCAAACAAGTTGAGAATCTCAATAACGTCTAGTAGAAGGCAACTTCAATAATGACACGAACGCCTAGCGTTATACTGGCTGGTCTGTTAATATTGTCTTGTAAAGCTTTTCTATTGGATTCTTCTACAATCATGACAAGTAATTAATCGGAGAAAAAGAACAGAAAAAAATCAGCAGGTGTCTTCAATTTAGACATCGCCTTTGGCTGGTCCTTGGTTCCCAAAAAAGATTAATCGTCTTATACGTTCCAAGTTTAGTTTCCTTCCAGCTTCATATACGTTGCTTTCATCTGTCTCAGGTTTCACGCATGAATCTTGCCAAGACTGATCTGTCACTACTAGTAATTTAATGTTACTTCCTAAGTCAACAGAAGAAATCGAACAGAATCGATTGTAGACATCTTTGACGACATTTAAGGAGCTTTTATATTTGAAAAATAAAAACAATTATTATCTGTGTATGAATGAGAAATGAAATCTGGTAGACCAAAGTTTGACAAATATTTCTGTGAATACACGAGCAGCCAAATATGGCTTCCAAAAATTTTACGAATATTTCTCTTAATGCATTAGAATATGGATATATGGCTGTTTTGAAAGAAATATGTGATTTCACAACTTTTACATGCACAATTTAAAAACAACCACAATATAAAAAAAAATTAAATAAGTAAACTGACTTACATGTAACTTAAAAAAAAAATAAATGTTTTATTTTCTATTTTCTATCGGGAAAAAAGCACTCCAAAAGGCCTTTTTTAATTGCTTGCAAGTCAGCTGAAAGCGCTGACTCCAAGTTTGACACATCATTGTAGTTTTAACATTACATATCATTGGAAAAAAAAAACACTTTCGTGTAGCTTACTTTGAATTGCATCAAAAGGACAACAGTTTGTTGCATTCTTTTTGGTTTTGCCTACCTCAAAGAGCTGCAGAGAGGGTGAGAGAAATTTTTGGTTTTGTCAAAAATAAGGGTTAGAATTTGCAAACATCGATAGTGCTTCAAAAGGCCTCCCTTGAAAAGCTTTAGGTCAGCGAAAATTTACACTTTTCCTGAAAGAATAACTACAGCCATGGTTTCTATTTTTAAATACGTTCATAAAAATTTATACTTATAATTAAAATAATACCAAAAATACCTTATTATTATGCTTCCTTCCATGCGCACTTAAATTAAACATAGAATTATTTGCATGCCGCGCTTTATATTCCTTTGTTCGTTTTTCGTTTCTCCGTTTTTTTTTTCTTGGGTCCGTTCCTGAGCGCTTTCCACGATGCTTGCACGACAATAAAAATAAGTGCTGACATTTTGCTCTTGAAGGAAGCTGCTGACATGCCGACCCGTTGGGTATATTCTCAAGCTGTGAACTGAACACGCGCACTAATAAACTTAACTAACATTTTCTTTGCAACTGTGTAAAGAAAAGAGACAACAACATTCGTCTTACATTCACAAACGACTTTTAATGCATTTAAATAAGAATTCTATTTCGTGATTGTTATACTACGTTCACACTGAGAGCTTAATGCGCATTTACAAAATGCAAAATATATATTTGGCTCTTTTACTCCTTCAAAGAGCATACGACCATACATTCTAAATTTCTAATGCGTATTTCGTTAAATGCGCATTTAGCTGTCAGTGTGAACGTAGTGTTAGTTTCCGTTGCAAATTTTAATTTAAAAATGAAAAGCCATATATGGCTTCCTGTGTAGTAGAGGGTTAAACTAACGTTTTTTTGTGTTTTTTATACTTTAATATAACTTAAGTGTTTTTTTTTCAAATTTCAAGCATTTAAAGTATATAAAATATGTTATATAGATATTATAGTAAAATCTAAAAAAAATTGATTTTAGTACAGAAAATAAGGCAACATTTTTGATCACATATTCTTCAAAAAATAAAAAAAAAAAAATTCTGTTGATTTTGCCAAAACACCATAATTTAAAAAAAATACACCGAATACTGACATTATTACTTCTCAAAATGCCCACTGAGCTTTTTGTTAAAAACAAAAAAATAAAATTTTGTTTAAAATAAAATATTTGCTTAAATTAAATAAATAGTATTGAAAAAATTCGGCTCATTTAAATCCTTGTGCCTTCTATTAATTTTTCAATAATATTGTTAATAAATTTTTCTAATGTTCTTTGTTCTTGAATTAAATATATATATATATGTATTGATTTATAGTAAATTTT
Organism: Coremacera marginata; assembly: GCA_914767935.1. Lineage (NCBI taxonomy): Eukaryota > Metazoa > Arthropoda > Insecta > Diptera > Sciomyzidae > Coremacera > Coremacera marginata. Next base: position 162,229,613 of record OU612046.1, read on the forward strand.
CTATAACCATGTTGAAATAACAATTTTTGCTATTGCATAAATTTTTCTACAAATAATTGTGATTTGAGGGTGTCGTCATTAAACTCGAGAACAATAAGTTCCGTATTGAAAACTGTGGTTCCCATTTTATTTAAGTTTGATTTCAGGCAATTTTTATTCATATTTCATAGAGTCGCAAAACTATATTTTTAAAAATGTTTGTAGTAGTTTTAAAGCACTGGCAGTCTAAAGGCATGGGAACTATCAGTTAATAAAGTGTGTTTTTCTTAAATAAAAAAAAAAAAATTAAATAAAATATAAAAATAAATTAAACCTTAAAAAACGTAAATCTGTAGAAAAATATGAAAATATTAAAATGTTGCGTATTTATTGAATTTATATGCAAATTATTTATACACATTATAAAATTTGCTGGATTTACTTGCTATTTTATACAACAAATAATATATTATTAATATATATTGAAATACAATATTTAAACATATACCTTATAAATAAAGTAATTGTGCAGCAAAGTCGCAACTATTTAAGCTATACCATATATTATTAAATTATTATTCAAAGTAATTATAAAAGCAATTTAAAACTTTAATGGACTGTTATAACTGCGATTTAAATTATGTTTTACTTATGACGCAAAGTTTAAACGCATCAAACAAAAATATTTATTTCGAAAAAAGTACACCGAAAGTATGCAAATCTTATAAATCATTTTTAAGAAATAAAAAAAAATGTTCTAAAACCAATATGGAAGAAAAAAAACAGCATTAAAAAATAGGCGTACGTTAAAATGTTATAACTTGTTTTATATCATTCAGCCTTGAGATCGAATGTGTTCAACTAGAAAAAGCGTTGAATTAATAAAAACTCTTTAATCCAATATATGATTAAAATTGTCTTTATATATTTTAATACTTTATTAGAACCTAATAAGAAACGATCCGTCCAAATGTTTCAAAATTCTGTAATTATTTAATTGATTCTTTATGAGCATTCTGTCCTAAAATTTAATACCGATTAAAATGGTTAATTACTACTTACTTACTTAGATGGTGCCTACAACCGTAAGTCGGTTTCCGCCTGTTGTAAGAAATTGCGCCAGCCATTTCTGTTTTGCGCTTGCTGGCGCCAGATGGAAGCTCCAAGTTTCGTCAGGTTGTCCTCCACTTGGTCCCTCCAACGAAAATGCGGTCGTCCTCTTCTGCGTTGTCCGCCGCTGGGTACCGAATCGAATATTTCTTCGCTGGAGCGTCGTCTTCCATCCGCTCAACATGACCTAGCCAGCGGAGCCGCTCGATTTTTATGCGCTTTACTATGTCGATGTCGACGTATAGCTCATACAGCTCATCGTTCCATCGTATTCGGTACTCGCCATTGACGCAGATTGGTCCGTAGATTTTACGAAGGATCTTTCTCTCGAACGCTCCTAAAATCTTTTCATCACAGCTCCTCAACGTCCAGGTTTGTGCTGCATATAACAGGAGGGGCATGATTAGTGACTTATAGAGCGTGACTTTTGTTCGTCGAGAGAGGGCTCTGCTTCTCAATTGCCTACTGAGCCCAAAGTAACACCTGTTGGCAAGAGTTATCCTTCGTTTTATCTCTCTACTGATATCGTTGGTGGAGTTAATGCTGGAGCCGAGATAGACGAAGTCCTTCACAACCTCGAAGGAGGTGTTGTCAACAGTGACGTGGGTGCCAATACGCTGGGACTGTTTGTTTGTTGACACCAGATATTTCGTCTTATCTGCGTTTACTGCAAGACCCATGCCACTCGACTCTTTTTTTCTAATTTGGAGAATGCTGCACTGACTTCGCGTGTGTTATGGCCAATGATATCAATATCATCGGCATACGCTAGCAGCATAACACTCTTATAGAATATTGTGCCGCTTTGTCTCAGATCAGCAGCTCTAATGATCTTCTCCATAATTAGGTTAAAAAAGTCGCACGATAAAGAATCACCTTGTCTGAAACCTCGTTTGGTAACAAATGGGGGGGAGAGGTCCTTCCCGATTTTTACTGCACTGCTGGTGTTTCTCAGTGTCATCCTGCATAGACGGATTAATTTTTCAGGTATACCAAAATCAGACATGGTGGAGTATAGGTGATTCCTTATTGGACTGTCGAAAGCGGCTTTATAGTCGACAAAATGGTGGTGGGTGTCGATTTGCTTCTCTAAGGTCTTTTCCAAGATTTGTCGTAGCGTGAATATCTGATCGGTGGTAGATTTTCCAGGTCTGAAGCCACACTGATAAGGCCCAATCTAGACAGAACCTTATAGGCGATATTTAGGAGGCTTATCCCACGGTAGTTGGCGCAAATAGTGGGATCGCCTTTCTTGTGGATGGGGCAGAGTACACTGAGGTTCCAATCGTTTGGAATGCATTCTTCCAACCATATTCTGCATAGAAGAGAGTGAATGCAGGCAGTAGTGAATGAAGGGTAGACCATCGGCTCCAGCGGCTTTGTTGTTCTTAAGCCGTGTTATTGCTGTCAAGACTTCATTATAGTCGGGCAGCGGAACTTCAACGCTGTCATCCATAATTTGGGGTTTCCGGGATATCATTTCTATTGGCGAGATTGTTGTCGTCATCGCCATTCAGAAGACTAGAGAAGTGTTCCCTCCATAACGTCAGTGTACTCTGGGTATCTGTCACTAGATTCCCGTTTTCATCCTTGCAGAAATAGGCCTTGGTTTTAGAGCCATCGGCCAGGCGTCTTATCTTTTCGAAAAATTTTCGGGCCTCCTTTCTGTCACCATACATCTCAATCTTCTCACACTCCGCCTCCGTTTTTTCCGCCTGAAAAGACGTTTCTCGTCCCTCCTCCTCTCTGTATCGCTCCTTAGCAGCACGCGTTACAACTGAGTGCAGGGTGGCTTTGTAGGCGGCGTTTTTCTCTGCAGTGGCGTCGCGACACTCTTGGTCGTGCCACTGGTTTCGGCGGGGACGGTGGTAGCCAATAACCTCTTCGGCAGCCGTACGCAGAGAGTGGCAGATGTGTGCCCACTGCGCGCATATATCGTCGATCGGAGGAGTGCTTTCTTGAAGCAGGAGTGAGAGTCGAGTGTCAAAGGCTTCGGCTGTCCGTTTTGATTGCAGCTTGTCGACGTCTAGCTTTCTCTGTGTAGGATTGCGCGGATATTCTTTGCAGCGCACAGACGTGTACGGATCTTAGCTGCGACAAGATAATGATCCGAGTCTATGTTAGCACCACGAATCGTGCGCACATCTAATACACTGGAAGAGTGCCTTCCGTCAATCAAAACGTGATCAATTTGGTTGTGCGTTTTTTGGTCAGGGGACAACCAGGTGGCCTTATGAATATTGAGATGCTTGAATCTAGTGCTACTTATAACCATGTTTCGTGCTGCGGCGAAGTCAATTAGCCTCATTCCGTTATCGGATATGTTGTCGTGGAGGCTGAACTTTCCGACTGTTGAACCAAAGATGCTTTCCTTGCCCACCTTGGCGTTGAAGTCACCAAGCACAATTTTTATGTCGTGACGGGGGCAGCGCTCGTAAGCGTCTTCAAGGCGCTCGTAGAAAGTATCTTTGATCTCATCGTCCTTGTCCTCTGTCGGGGCGTGCGCACATATTAGGCTTATATGAAAGAATTTAGCCTGGATGCGGATTATAACAAGTCGTTCGTTCACAGGAGTTAATCGCAGGACGTGATTCCGTAATCTCTTGCCAACTACAAATCCGCACCCAAACTCGTGCTTCTCCGCATGGCCGCTGTAGTAGATATCACAGGATGCTTGCCGAGAGCAACCCTGTCCCTTCCATCGCATTTCTTGGATTGCAGTTATGGTTAATTACTCTTACAAAATATAAAGAGGCCTATTATATGACAACATACTTCACCCCAACCTTTTGCGGTTGTAAAGTAGGTGTTCATATGTACTGCTTAATATCTCCCCTTTTATTGGGGGAAAAAATTGTATATTATACAATTATGATATTGATATTGATGTTACTGCTGCTTTCACTGCTATCAGCCAATGTGGGTTTGACGATAAACGAGGGTAAAACAAAGTATATGCTGTCTACAATCGGGAGCTTGGCGTCTAGACTACCATGATCCATCCGGTAGCTATAACTGAAGTAGTCGAACAGTTTATACACCTTGGCACCGTCATTAACAATAACAATTATACCAGCCTAAAGATAATGCGAAGAACAACAACTGTTAATGGGTGCTACCACGGGCTCAGTAAGCAACTCAGTTCCAGAGACCCTCTCTTGGTCGACAAAACTAACACTCGCTGAGGCATGGGTAGATTCGCAAACTGACGCAGCTGCTCTGGGGGTGTTTGAGAGAAAAGTTGTTCGCAAAATCGCAGTGGCATCCGAACGAACCATAAGCTGTATCAGCTCTACGAATATATTTATTTATTTATTTTAAATTTAGTCTACTGATATAATATCTTACAGACTATTTCATAATTACAAAAAAATTTCCGCCGTCATAATAATAGATACAATACTATAATATAATACCAGTGATAGTTATATAACATTTCAAAAACATTCCTTTTAAAAACATTAAAATCATTAATAAAATCAATGTGATTCGCAATGACGTTACAATAAATCAAACATCTAGATATGGGCTCATTTATGCCATAATTAGTTCTATGAAATTGAACGTAAAACAAAGCACTCTCCCTTAATGGTCGTATCGGAGCATAGAATGGAATTAAAGCAAGTAGTTCCGTACAATTAATATGCTATATAAAATGCGCTTAATAAATAAAACGCTCTGTGCATGCCTTCTTTGCGACAAGTTTTGCAAGCCTAATAAGTTGCAACGCTCATCATAAGATGGCATATTCTCAAATGAAAACCTACGGCGTAGAGCAAATCTTGAACATTTTTTTTTTTTGAATTCGTTCAATACGACTGATCTTACATCCATAATAAGGGTCCCACACAATACTTGAGTATTCAAGTTGAGATCTAACTAACCTAACATTAAGTGTTTTCTTTCGAATTTCTTTTTATAAATCCAATTTGAGAACAAGCTTTAGATATCATGAACTCACGATGGTAGCTAAAAGAAAGCTTGGTATCAAAATATAAACCTAAATCTTTTATAATTTTATCTCTTAAGAAAACTTTATTATTTCCATAAGAATAATTATATAAAATTGGATAACTCTTATGGGAGTTAGTCAGAGCTTTGCATTTAGAATAATTTAAATTCATTCCATTCTTATTGCACCATAAGAGAAATGATCTTATGTATTCCTGCAAATTGAAGCAATCAGAAATATGCCCAACTTTAATAAAAATTTTTAAGTCGTCTGTATATAACAAGCATTCGCTGAACTGAAATATTTGTGGGATATCTTTTATGAACAAGTTAAAAAGCAGGGGACCTAAGTGGTTACCTTGAGGCACGCCTGAATTAACGACAATGGTCTTTGAATAATGGTTATCCACTTTAACAACTAATTGTCGATTCGATAAATAGGAAGAAATCCATTCCAAAAATACGGAATGAAACCCCAAATTTTCAAGTTTTTGCAAAAAAATCGAATGAACCAAACTATCAAATGCTTTAACAAAGTCGGTATAGAATACGTCAACTTGCAAGCCATTTTCGACAGAATTGATACAAAAATTTGTACAAATTTTTAGATTAGTGCACGTTGATCTAACCGCGAAAAAAACCATGTTGTTGCGTTACAATATAATTTTTGATCTCAGAAAACAATCGCACATTGATAATCTTATCTAAAAGCTTAGGAATAACTAATAGCTTAACAATCGGTTTATAGTTTTCTATTAAAAATTTTTGACCAGATTTAAAAATTGGAGATATAAATGCAGTTTTCCATTCATTTAAGAATATGCCAGTGGAGAGTGATTTATTAAATATTGACGGGACAATATTATATATTGACGTAACTCAGCGTGTAACTGTGCAGCGACTACGCTAGCTGGGTCATGTCCATCGTATGTACGAAGAAGCTACAGCCAAAAATGTACACGAGGCGAGGGTGGTTGGTTGATGACGAAGAGGGAGATCCATGACACTTGGTGTATCCGATTGGGGAAGGCGCACGCGTATAGAGAAGGCGACTGGCGAGAACTGATGAGGTCAGCCGAAACTCGAACATGGGTTGATATGATTACCCAAGTAATTAAGAAAGCTTACAGCGAATTGAATAAAAAGCTGTATGGGAGGAAGTGTCTATTTTCGCACCCGTAGGTGTTACAGTCCTAATTGTAATTTCTTGACTTTGATCCACATTATTACTTTTAGCAGAAAAACTAGTTCACGAGAAATTTATTTAAAGAGCTCATTTGAAGTACTACCAATTTTATTATTTTTAGTGATATGTTTATGGTTTTGATGTCATTGGAAAGAAAATAAAATATGAAATATAAATTTTTAATTTCATCTTCTCATAAGCATAGCTCGAGAGGGCTAGAATCGTTGATACACATTTAGATAGGACATTTCATTGCCTTTCAAATAAGCTCTTAAAATAAGTTCCGTGAGCGTGTTTCTTTATAAGACACAATTACATGAATCAGTCATGAAATGCCAATTAACCCTGTTACTCCGAAGGTTGCAAAAATAGACCCCTGTCCCATAAAATTGTTGGTTCAACTCGATCACTCGTTCAAAATTAAACTGGACTGCAAATAACACAATAACGGTGAATCATTGTTCAATATTTCTGTGTCCATAAGCAATAACAGCTTAGATCTGGTTTCTGTGTTTGGAGAAATCTTGCTTCAAAGTTTTTAATCGCCATATAAGTTGTATGAACCTGGGTTCTCTGGCGTAAGAGTCACACACTCTACCCACAACGCCACGGCCGATCCTCCATCTGACACAGAATATTTTTTCAATTGAATTAATTTCTCTGTTCGGCCGTCACCTCTCTGCAGACAATGGCAAACCTCAGAGAGTAAAAACTGCCTTGAAAAGCTTCTTGAGAACATAAGCCGTTCGGAGTCGGCGTAAAACATGTAGGTCCAGTTCTCGATCATTTGTGTGCAAAAACATTTCACATCACACACAGCACAATTGACTATAAGAAGCTCGATCAAAGTCCTTTCAAGGGCTGAGATTTTTTTTTATAAGTTGTATGAATGCTTTTTTGGTTTTTATATCATAACTTTGGCTCACACTAGAAGCTTCAAATTTTGTGTGTATACAGATATTTTCTCGGAGAATACAGCTGCATCAATAACTCAGATCTGTCTTAAGTTGACTTCAGCGATTACACAAACTCCCCTCAAACATGGTATATTCAAACTTACCATAAATGTGTAAAAGGTTGATAAACCACTGAAACTCCCCTCAAACATGGGTTATCCAAACTCATATACACAATTCGTGAGTTTTGCATAAAAGAGAGTTGAAAAAGCTGGAATCTGAAATAACCTTGAAAAACATGAAGTTTCCTATCTCTTTATCTCTGGTATCAAGTTCGCCAGCTATATATCTCTCACACGAGGACTTTCGAGCACAATTTTCTTTACTTTTTTGAGTTTTTCCATTGTCTATTGATGTTCCTGAACGAGAAGGGTGAGGCAAGTTTTCAACTGATGTACGACCCTCTTTAAACAATTTGTACCACTCAAATACCAGCGAACGTGATAGAGCAGACTCTCCTTAGGTTTTCTGCAACTTTTTCAATGCATCCGGACAAGAAATTTCGTTGGTAAAACATTTAAACATACTCCTAATTTTAAACATACTCCTTGCGAAACTTTTTTCCCATTATGAAATTCGCAGGTCAGGCTCGAGATGAATTTGTTTACAAAGGCAATAAGAAGAAACTACGTTAAAAATGAACGCTCATGCCAGTTAATAGCTGTTTTACCAGCCAGTCTTACCAGCTTTCAAATAAAACTAGTAAGGATGGAGCTTCGGCAGGGTACCGAAGCTAAAATACCCCCACGCATTCGAAGTCTTTAGCCACGACATACACGATGATATTCAGTTTTATAAATTAACGAAAGTTTTCTTATTTTGATGACGTCACTTTGTATGGGAGGTAGGCGTGGTTTTGATCCGATTTTGCCGTATATCATAGGGATGGTTCATATTATATATCAAAGCTAATGTGCAAAATTTCAAGACATTTCATTAATTTTTGTGGATTTTTAAGAGATTTTACGTTTAAAATAAAGCCACTTTGTATGGGAGGTAGGCGTGGTTTTGATCCGATTTTGCCATATATCATAGGGATGGTTCATATTATAGATCAAAGCTAATGTGCAAAATTTCAAGACATTTCTTTAATTTGAGTAGATTTTTAAGAGAATTTACTTTTAAAATAAAGCCACTTTGTATGTGAAGTAGGCGTGGTTTTCATCCGATTTCTCCAAATTTTATTGCCAGGATTAAGACTGAAGAGTAATGCTTACGTGCCAATTTAAAGGAATTTCTTTAATTTTTGTGGATTTTAAAGACATTTTACTGTTAATATAAAGTCACTTTGTACCTCCACGTCAGGGAGGTAGGCGTGGTTTTCACCCGATTTGGCCCATTCTCGAATTTGATCTTCCTATTTTAAAAATAAACTTATATTTTGAATTTTATCGCGATAGCTTTAAAATTGCGGCTGTAATCATGTCGACAGACGGACAGACAGACGGCCATACGGAAATCGGCTCAGGAGGTGATGCTGATCAAAAATATATATATTTTGTATGCCTGCCACGCCTCCCTCTTGGCTTTACAAACGGAATGACAAAGTTAATATACCCCTTACGCAGTACGCGTTGGGGTATAAAAATCATTAGCTTTATGACAACTGTAATTGTTTCATTCGCACAGTCCGGTTCAATTTTGAACACATCGTATATCCAGCATAATGCCGAAATTACAGATGAAGAATTCCCTTACTTGACATCAATTTGCGTACAAATTTTTTGTACTTGCGTACAAAAGGCTAAGCTTATTTTAAATTCAGCAAGTTATATTTCACTAAAATCGGCTAAAAATTCATGTAGAAAAAACATTTACGCTGTTTAATTTACGATTTCTTATTTTTTCGCTAACTTACGTAAGCGTATTTTTTTTTGTTGTTTTGCATGCAAACGCAAATACGCAAACAAGCGTATATAAAAGTAGTTCTTGGACGAGTTTTTTGTGTCTCATATTTGTTTGCCCATATATCTACAGCGTTGCAAAATCATTGAATACTGCAAACACATACATGAGGTGCTCACAGTTTCAAAAATACCAATTGCTATAAATACGCTTTGTTAATATACGTTTAAGCTGTGATTAGCCTAATTGATTTTATTTTCTTTTGAACATCCTTTTTTGTAAACAATTATCTCGTACAGCAACCTTTAAACTGAACGAACATCGATTGTGGCTTGAACGAAATTCGTTTTTGTTTTTTCGCCATTCTGCTGTCAACAGCAAAACGCCATTTTGAAAAATTGTGACACACCGAAAGTGTTCTCTATCCTGTTCGCGACGGTAGACGTAAAATCGCTTTAAATAATTTTTGAAAAACGTTTGCCCAACGTTTCCCAACATATAGTGAAGTGATCAAATTGTAATTTCTAAAGTTTTTCGTTGCAAACGATATTATAAACCCAAAAGAAAAGTTCTCGATTGAATTTTCATTTCAACAACCAAACCAACAAACAAATTGCTAAAACGAAGAGCAATCGAAGCAAAAAAAAAAGAAGTAGAACAGCGGGCAGTGCTGACAGCAAAAACAAAGAGGAACAAAAAGCAGTGCAACGAAGCTAGTAGTCGAGGAGAAAATATATTGAAGGCTATTCTTAGCGTAAGAGTGCGACTAGGCCAGTTATTACTTAGCTTTGACGGCGTTCGCATTTGTGTGAGTGGGACAAGCATACTAACAGCTTGTGAAAAATACAACACGCAGTCTTGTGCTCGTACGTCTCGCCGCGACGCTAGAGAGCAACGAACTGTTGTGGAAAAGGGTGAGTGATACAATCATGTATTTTGTTGTATAGCTATCTCTTTTTCGCAGCATGTAGTACTATTGTTTGTATTAAAGATTATAGCCAACTTTTGCAAATGTAAGTAATTTCCATATCTCCATAATCCCTGTTTATACATCAAATTATTGTTTAACTTAACGTAAACAAGGGAAAGTAACAAACACCAATGTAAAGTAGCAGACAGAGATAGCAAAGTATATTATATGAATATGCCGTCCTGCTTTGTAGGTGAAAAATCAATCTTTGAAAGGAATTCCGTGCTGGAAAAAATGTTTGGACAAACATTGCCAGTTAAAATTCGGAACAATTCCCACGGAAATTACATTTTTCCCACAGTACCGTAAATTAAGGCCCCTATTATGCATAACAACTCAAATTGGCTCCATTCAACTAGATTTTTTTCATATGACGTATTACAAAAATTGAGTTCAATTCAATTGCATGTAATACGTTATACGAAAAAATTTACTTCAATCGAGTGAACTTAAGTTGATTACATAATAGTAGCCTAGATGCCACCAAAATTACCATGGTAAAGGTAAAAAAAAAAAAATTCCCACCACAATTAAAAAATACCACGATTATTAAAAATTGTTACAAAAATACCACGCTTTTTTAAAAATACCATCAAAAACTACATATGCGTTTACAAATCCCAAAAAACCCCATACGTATTAAAAAATATTACAAAAGTAACAAAAAATTAAGGGTTTTTACATACGTAACTTATGACATAAAATCGTGATGCAAAAAAAGGGAACAATTGAGGATGAGTGAAAAAGGCATTTTTAAAATTTTATGCTAAAAAAGTCAATGGTGAAATAATTTCAGGCTGGTCTTAAGTAGTTTAGAAGTTATAGGCGTCAAAAGTATTTTGATTTTGACCAAACAATTTCAATTCAATTCAATTTATTCAACGTCACGTTTTACAAAGCAAAACTTATAGTAAAATTTACAGTATATATTAAATATTGAAAGTTGAATAGAGACTACGATCTGTAACCTCTAAGAGCTAGTGGCGATCGCAGACAATTCTACCAAAATTAGAGAAAAAAAAAATATACACATGTCTTAACACAATAAACAATTATAATAATCTAGAAAATTATAAGTAACAATTTAATTTTTTATATTTTTTATTTAAATAAGCTAGCAGATATAAGAGTGCTTAGCACTAAAAATACAAGATATAAAATTTAGGCTTCTAATGCCGATAGTAAGGTACAAAAAGTAAAAAACAGTTTATTCAGAATTTATTGCATAACTTGCAGAATATTGCCTAAATCTTCATAATTAAAATTAAATAGCCAGGATTTTACGCTTTTGAGAAATAAGGCCTTATTGCGTATAAGGCGTAAATAATTCGGTAATCGATTAAAAATTCTTGGTGACACTGAAAAGTAACAATTTAAATAAATTTGCAAAGTGTGGCGGAACTTGAATAAAGTTTTGCGAATTGGTTCTTAAATTATAGTGCATCGAAAGTCTGTTAGACAAATGACCAGAGTTATTAAAAAATAGTTTAAGAACTTTGTAGTAATACAAATGCTTTAGCGGCAATATTGACAACCTCTTAAAAAGACCAAAACTTCTATCGTAACGAGATTTATTACACAACAACCGAATAGCAGACTTTTGCAAGGCAAGAATAGGGTTTATTTTGTTTTTATGTGTCCCACCCCAACAGGTCAAACCGTACTCCAATTTAGAATTAAAAAGAGAATAATACACACATTTCAAGAGATCCGGGGAACAAAAATTCTTAAGTTCATAAAGTTGTTGAATAATGTTTCTAAAGTACTTTCTTAACTCACTACAATGCAAAGACCAATCTAGATTATAATTAAGCCAAACACCAAGATATTTATAAGAATCCACAACTTCGATCACAAAACATTGAGAAGAACATTGCACATTCTCAATATATGCTATGCTGCTATTATCTGTACTACATGAGGAACATACCTTAGGATATTTACCGCAATATGGACCATGGTAGAATATTTGACCAAAAGGTAACTTATTACTTACTTACTTAGTTGGTCGTAACAACCCGTGTCCGGGTTTCAACCGACCTTTCAAAGGTAACTTATACCCAGAGATATTAAAAAGTATGATTTTAGTTTTATCACTACTAACAAGTCTGTGTGCTTTGAACCATCTGCTCAGTAAATTCACATCATGATTCAAATCCGAGCAAAGATCAATAATAGAATTGCAAAAACGAGCACGCCATATCGTCAGCAAATGCAGTTATAGAGCTTTTCAATTTCAAGGAAAATAAGGAGTTAATATAGATGAGAAACAATATTGGTCCCAAAACAGAACCTTGTGGGACACCTAGGCTCAAAAACATATTAGAACTAACACTACCAACAACTTTAACTACTTGCTGTCTATTTGACAAATAAGAGGCAAGCCAAGAAAACATGAAGCCTCGGAACCCACATTTATAAAGTTTGTTCAACAATATTTCAGGATGTACAGTATTAAATGCCTTCGTAATGTCTACAAACAAAGACGCAACTGTCTTACCCTCATTCACACTATTATACATATTAGTGATTAAGTAAGAAAAATGGGCATAAGAACTTGTCATTTTTCGTACAAAACTAAGCATTATGAAAGGTTATTATCTACTCAACGAGGCATTAACCATACATTACTTTTAAAGATATAACTGTTTTAGTACTCAACGCGCGGTTTTTTATAATTTTTCATGTGCTTATAAACGATATACAAGCTTATGTATAAAGCTGAAAGTCGAATTTATTGAAAAAAATCTAAATTTATTTGTTAAAATAAGGTTTTGATATAGTTATCATTGTCATCTCTGTTCTCTGTGATACATTTTGTTTTTGTTATTTCGCAAAAGTGAACCGTAAACTGTGCATAATATGTAAATTGTTATATCTTCAAATGTAATGCACAGGTTTTTATGGTTAATAGCTCGTTGAATAAAAAAAAATTTCCATATATAAAAATAATATGTAATAAAAGATAATTGCTCGTTGCATAGGTAACATCATAACCTTTCTTTTGATACCCATACTGCTTAGTTTTGTAGGAAATTTAAAAAATAAATCGCAAGTATTTCAGGCATATTTTTGGAACTTTGGACCCTATAACTTCTAAACGACTTGAGACCGGCCTGAACTTTTTCCGGATTCGGACTCAGAAGCTTAATAAAATAAAATAAATAATCCACAAAAAAAAAGGTAAATTTGAGTTTCCATTCATCTTCAATTATGCCAAAAAGAGCTTTTAATGCGTATAAAGTCAATTATTCCATATGAAATTTTTGCTCAATAAATGTGAAAAAATAATTTGAGGAAAAATACTCCCAAATTCCCACGACAATTAAAAAATACCACACTAAACTCCCAGGCGAATTAAAAATACCACGCCGAATTAAAAAACACCATAGGAATTCCCAAAAAAAAATAACAAATTTTTTCGGTGTCGGTAATTGGAGCATGCACCAAAGATGAAGGTGAAAGGACAAAACGAAAAAAAATACGGCTAAGCAAATGACATTAGCAAAATATTTTGAGAATAATTTTGAATAATAGAACATTTTTAGATCGAGGTTGAGGAGAGAGTGGGCTCGATAACTATATCCGTGGCCCTCAAGATCTAAGTATGCAGTTCTAAAGTATTCATTGAGAAAATAAGATTCACCAAAAGATTTATCGATGTATCGATAAGTTATCGAGTTATTTTTAAAAAACATTCCACTCTTCGAATTCTATGCAAATTCGACTATATATTTGTTAATTGACTAATCAGGATAATTTTGGTATCATTAGATAACAAATTTAAATATCTAAATAAGATAAAAATCAAAATATCTAACTCAACTTAATTAAACTACAGACGGATACAACAAACCTTTGTTAAAACCAATTTGTAAAAGGCAGAACCACTTCTTAAAAAAAAAGAAGAATTTATAATAGTCTGTCTTTCGCCTTTAAGGAAGAAGTGTGCGTTTTGTGAAAGGCAGAGGCACTTTTTTGTTTTATAAAAATTGGCAAAATCATCAGTATGTACTTCAAAATAAGGTGCGTTTCACAATTATAAAACGTCACAATTATAAAAAGTCCACTATGTGCCATCTATTTCTTCTAAAAATGGGACCAAGCTTCGTTCCAAGACATGCACATAGTCGCAACATTTCATTCGCGATGTAACGCGATTGAAAATGCAGTATTTTTTTAATTGACCTTATAATTGTGAAACGCACCTTACAACAATCAGCTCTATTCGATAAAATTTCCCCCAGAATTGAAAAAGAGAGTTTTCATTTTTTTTTTTAAACTTTTAAAGATTTTTTTCTTGTTATCTTAAAAACTGATTCATCGTCAGTAGAAATATTCAAATATTTGTGTTAAAATTTTTCAAAATTACGTTGACACTAATCGATTTTTAATTCCGAGCAAAATTTTAAGGGCCAATTTTTAAAGGGAAATTTTAGGGCAGATAGTAGCGCGTTGAGCAATGTCACTCTTATGTGAGCGCTTATAATAAGTTGGAATAGAGTGGCAGGTGACGTTGAGATCTACAGAAGTTCGATTTCTCCACTACGTTCCGCTTATTGACAGTTGCTGTAATTGTATTCTGCATTTGTTTAATTTACTGAATTTTTGATTAAATTTGATTAAATTGATGCCAACAAATAATAGTTATCAAATTATCTAACAAATAATAGTATTCACCCCAGAGAGCGTTTTGTATTCACTAAGATTTTTCAGTGGGTTTCATAAAAATATAAATAATTAATCTTGTAATTTTTAAAAATGTTTGATTTAATTAAAATGCGTTTATTATAAGTTCTCGAGGTAATCATGGTAAAATGTTAAAATATTTACGTTTCATTGTAAATAAGTGCAAGTAGCTTAAACAAAATTATAAACAGACTGCTTCAAATTTGTCTGAATAGGTATTACATGTACTATAAACAAAATATAAAAAACTTAAACATCTTGTCACAGGTATACCTATACGACAGAAATTCTATAAAAAATTAAAGTTAGATGTTTGTTTCTTCTTTTAAAAACTGTTTTATTTTATATCTATAGATCTATAGGTTTGTATTTGTATACATAAAATGGACGAAAACATGATTTTTTTCAAATAAGAAAAAACTGAAATTTAAAAACCTTTAGTTTGATTTAAAATCGATTCTGGCAATACCTCAACTTTTACTATTGCACTTAAGTTTTTTGACACATCACGTACACAAAATGTTTTGCACTAGCTGCACTCTGCAAACACTTAACTGCGTGGGCATCTTACTTAAATTAATATAGCATGCTCTCTTTGTTTATTCGTTAAGTCTATGCTTTCGTCAAACAACTCAAGGAACGACGACACAGAACAACGGCGGAAAAAAGTTACAAGAAGAAAACTTCATCCACCATCGTCCCGAAAAGGCGATTAAGAAATTTTTGTGTTGAAAAATTTCCACAGAAAAGAAAGAAATCAATTCGTTTGCATTGAATTGAAAATAGGAAAAATACATCTTGATTGTGCAAAAATAAATATAACTTAGTTAAAAATTAATGTGTGTTTCGCAATAGTGTAAAACGTGAAAAAGAAAAAATCTACGAAAGTGTAAAAAAGGAAAGAAAAAATTTGCTTTTCGAAGGTGGAATTTTTTTGACGCATCCAAAGGACGGGAAAATATAATTTTCACATATATATATATATATACAAAAATCTGCAATTTGCAATATAGTTCAGCAAAAAGTTGTAATTTCAGGAGTACCGCAGATAAAATAATTCGAAATTTTTTTCCCCACCATCAAATGCAAGAACATCATTGATCGTCGGTGAGTTTTTACAATGCGTTTTGCATATTTCGGGCGCTGTTCCAGTTAGGTGTGCATATAAAAAGTTAGCATGAAAGCAAATTTTTTGATTTACTATTGGGAGAAGGAGCGTGTTGGAATGTTTGTTGTGGAAAAAAAAAGTTATGTAAATGGAATTAAAGACGTCTGCTCTTGTTAAAGATTTATCTTTCATTGCTTTAATGGAAAATATGTAATTTGAAGAAATTTTAACATCAATTGGCCATCAATGAACGATGAGGTTCGTCGTGCAGTCGCCGCCTTCGAATTGCTTCGCCATTATTACAAGACGCTACCGCATTTAATCGTTAAGTTTCTCCTGTTAGAGCAGCATAAATTTGTGTACTTCTTTCGTGAGTGAGGTGCCATCTCTTTTTGTCCACCTATTTTATGTGCTTATGCAAATTTTAGTCTATCGTTTACTCGTTTGCATTTTTAGTTTTGAACATATAGTGCTTGCTGTATTAAACTGAAATGCTGCCAGGTTTTGATATATGATTAAATCGAAATTCCACTTTGACACAGGCACATTCATGGTGCACTAAATCATGGTGTACCCATCAGCATAATGAAATTTGTACCATAATAATGCTGCTTTTGAAGATAAAATACCATGTTATATAAAGTTTAAAACTTAATAAATTAATAGGTATTTCATACTGAATTCATATTAAAAAACATGTTCTAAAAATTTTATTTTGTTTTTATGACAGATCGGTATAGCCAGCATTACAATTACAATTTAGAAATGTCGAGTTTTTCTTCGATTTGACTCTGCTTGAATAATCTTCTAAACTTGTTGAAGTTTTGAGAATAAATAGTTATTTATGATTTTAAAAAAAACTGCAATATATTGGACTCCACTGGATATGACTGATTCAAATAGTTCGAAAAATTTATTAAGTGAAAATCTACCAAAACAACATCTACCAAAAACTCAGCATTAACCTGTACACTTAAAACCATAACAATAATTTGAATAGACTCGTCATGAAAACTTCCCGGATGTAGCTTCCAAAAGCTTCATACTCCTATTAACAAATTATCCCATGATGAGTTTCCCGGAACAATGATATAAATGAGAATTGAAACAAAACTTCGAAACAGCTTTTTAGCAGCATTTTAATGGTTAAAAAATAGACGCACAGCTTTTTATTCTATTTTTATTGTAAAAATAACGATGTATGAGGAATATTAAAAGTTAAACCATAAGTTATTGCACTCCTTTCGTGGTAATGACGATCTCGGGCGATTAAACGCTACCCATATTTACCATGTAGTGGGTAGGCATCCATTACTTCCGTTACTGCATGATCGTTCAGCCGCATAAGCAGAGCTGGGATAGTGGAATAAGAATTCATCGTATTTGGATCGCTTCGTTATTGGAGCAAATGCAACTGCTTTTGTATATACTTGCTCCAGAACAGAAAATTTCACTGACCTTATCTCAAAAGTTTTGATATTCATGAAGCTAAGGGGAAATGATCGCGATATCATAGAGCTATGGCGCTACCTACGTTAATATGAACTTCATTACATTTATACCCTAATTCTGTTTTTACACGAATTTGATTTAAAACGAAATCAAATATTTCGATTAATTGCGTATTTTATCGAAGTTGCTTTTTTAAGAATGTGCTTTTT
Source organism: Coremacera marginata (assembly GCA_914767935.1). NCBI lineage: Eukaryota > Metazoa > Arthropoda > Insecta > Diptera > Sciomyzidae > Coremacera > Coremacera marginata. The sequence continues at coordinate 162,247,068 of OU612046.1, forward strand.
TCCATTTGTCCATTGTTTTCTTCGCATAGGGGCATTCCTTTTTTATATAAGTACAGATGTGGCAAACCAGTTCGAGCGGAGTCTGAGCGTCACCGATCCGGAAGCTCCATATAGGTGAGGTTCTGAGTTGGTTCGGACTTGTTTCGTGTATAGAAGTCGGCGATTTCAATGTCCACAACTCGACTTGGTTATGTTACTCGAGCATACTTCACCTGAAGGACAATATATTGAGAATTTTGCTGAATCGAACCCATTGATTCATCTAGTGAAGGAAGGAATAATTTTTTCTCACAAAATGATTTGTAAAGCCATAAAATCTTAGACCTTTTTGACTTCTAATCTAATTCTATTCTAATCTAATTTTTATAATGTGTAGCACATACGCCAGACCCAGGTTCGAATCCCCTGACACAAAGTTTTTTCAATTGAATTAATTTTTCTGTTCGGCCTTCACCATTCTGCAGACAATGGCAAACCTCAGAGAGTAAAAACTGCCATGAAAAGCTTCTTGAGAGCATAAGCCGTTCGGAGTCGGCATAAAGCTGGTAGGTCCAGTTCTCGTTCATATTTGTCTTCAAACATTTCACAACACACACAACAAAATTGATCATAAGAAGCTCGGTTAAAGTCCTTTCAAGGGCTGAAGTGGCTATTTTTATTTTTTTTTTTTTTTGTAATCATGAAAAATATGTGAGTGTCAATGCACCTCTTGTTAATTTGTAAGTAAGAAGAAAAGCATTAAACCAAGAGACCACCCATGGTTTAATGAGACTTGCAGGATTGCAGTCAGAGCCAAAGAGGAAGTCTATAAGAATTGGCGTTCTGATAAGAATAGACATCGCATTGAGGCTAGGAATCGCTTTAACCCAATTTTAAAACTGAAAAGATTCTTCACTGTCCTTCTCTGTCCCAAAAAGAGCAAAAATCTTTGGTCATTTGTCCAACTCTTGGCCAATTTGGCCAACTCTTTTAAAAGATGACCAAATCTTCACTGACTCTGTTGATAAAGTGAACCTGTAGGATGGATTGGCTGGATAGCTGTCAGTCACTGCCCCTTGTCGAGAATAATTCTTCAATGAAGGAGATATATTTTCGAACGAGAGCAGTAATCATGATTTACTCATAGGATAATCATAGGTTGTAAAAAATAGTACAAAGTGGAAATAAAAAAAGTAAAAAAAAACAATATACAGGCAAATGGCAATCTATGATCGCCGTTTGTGTGAATGTAGCCTGCTGTCACTACCCCGCCTTGAAAATTATGGAGAGCGTAATAAACTTCCACCTAATGAACTATCTGGAGCACAACGAATTGCTCATTGACTGTTAATATGGTTTTCGTAGGGCCCGCTCTACTGGTGACCTTATGGCGTTCCTTACAGAAAAATGGAACCAATGCGTTCACCTGTTCGGTGAGAGCAGGGTTGTTGCTCTGGATATTTCTGGATAAATCGGGGTTCACCGATTTTAATTTGACTTGCAAATGCAAAATTTGACGAGCAATGCTTTCAAACAAATTAAAAAAAATCAAACGAATTCTTGATGTGTATGTGTTAGTTGTATTTGGTATTGGACATTTTTTTTTAATTTAGCCAAACCACCAGATTTGGTATTTTTTAGCGGTTTAATCTGTTTTGTAAGAACATAAAAAACATTTTTAGATGGATATATAAGTGATTATTTAGATCTTTTTGAGTGATGGGAATTTTTTGTTGTACATAAAATGTAATGCCACTAAGGTCAGTGGCACTGATAGAAATAATAGTAAAAATAATGCTTGAAAATAATTGCCTTAATATTAATTTTGCACGTCAATACGAACGACGTGTGTTCGCTTAAAACGAAGTCAGTCGTGCGTAAATCAAATACTATTGACCTTAAGAATATGCATGAAAAATACGTTAGGTTGAAGTTGCAAAAAAAAAAGACTTACATAATTGAACTTTCACCCATCGCTCTTTGTCATGTCAAGTCATATATTTTAGTATTGAATCGAACACAAATAACACAGGTCATAATCCCAAAAATAGTGTCTCACCAAATAAACAGCAGACCGACAAGCAAAGTTGTTAACCTTATGTTTTTTTTTCTTTCTTTCTCCTTTTTGTTTTTTTGCTTTTTCCTCATCGCACTTTTAGGTAATAGCAATATTTTCTCATTCATGGTCAATGTCATGCGATTATTGTATATTTTGTTTTTATGTCTGTTTTAGTTATTTGTATTAATTCAGAGTAATATGTAGACACCTATATAAATATTTATCTCTGCGAACATGCTTACATTTTTGTTTGTTTGTATGTTAGTTACTTTGATATTAGTATCGAAGAGAGTAAAGCAGCAAGTTCATGAAATGCATGATTGCTGTGAGTCATTGACCGAGAAGGTAGGGTAGTAAGGGAATCTCCTTTCGTTGTTTTCTTTTTTTTTTATTATTTTTGTTGAATATAATTTTAAACTTGTTTATTTTATTAAAATTATGGAACTGTTGTTTATTTGCTGTGTAAATTATAATAATTTTGTGGGTGGCAATAGGTAGACAACAGCATATTGACCATGCTTACTTGGATCCACCACTTAATTACATGATGATTGACTTACGGGCATTGACTTTGAGATGTTTTTATTTTGCCACACTTTTACTTTTAGTGTTGGTAGAAATCCACTTTGCGTAAATGAATAAGATTATGTTTTATATAAATATGTACAAACAAATTTACACTCATATCTTTAAGCATGCTTAAATAATTTATTTGATTTTCTTCTTGCAGGATTTATAGAAGACTGAGGATTTAGATTTAAAAACGTTTAAATTAAAAAAAAAGAAAACTATCTAGCAAAGCTCTACTACAGCCTGCCTAATAAACCAAACAATTTTCTTAAGAAAATCTACAGAAAATTTCTGCCTAAGTTGCTCTCTTTTATAAGAGAAAGTTTTTACAATCACGCCGATTGAGCCTAAACGGAGATTTTTATTTTGAAAAAAAAAACAAAAAAAAAAGAATATTATTTTGCAGTATAACTTTGCTTATAAACGCCAGCACAGAATATTTCCACTGCTTACAAATCAGTCAGTTCATTTTTGGCAGTTATTAATAAAAAGAAGAAGAAAAAGACGGAGAAAGAGGAGGCGGCGGATCACAACGTAAAAAATCTTATTTGAAACAAAACATTATACGAAGTTTTCAACACAATTTATAGCAGCGGTTTTTAACATCGCACAATTTAAAAAGCAAAAACAGCAAGTATTTTGAAAAACTTGCTGCACAACATCCGTTAAGCAAACCCTAACCACACAAACCACACAAAAGTTTTCCAACTCCAATAGAGAGGAATTTAATCAAATACTAGAATCGTTTCACTCACTCACAACTTTTTGTGAGCGCAAAAGTAGTGCGAGCGGTGCAAGGGAGGTAACGCTAATGAGGATCTACTGGCAGCATGAATACACTGGGGGGAAGTAGGGGAGAGCGAAATGCCAAGCCCAAGTACGCAGCACTCGATATAAATCGAATGTACAAGAATAGTCGTGTAAGTGTATTTAGCTCTCGATAATTTTTAAATTTAGCTTTATTTATTTATAATTGATCTATAACTATTTGTAATGTATTTTTGCAGGGAGAATCAGCTGAACCATCTGCACAAAAGAATCAAGTGCCACGTAAACATGGTATGCAAAGTTTGGGCAAAGTGCCGTCCGCTAGGCGACCACCAGCTAATCTTCCATCCTTGAAAGCTGAAACTATAAATTCGCCCAACACCAACAATAACACAACAACTGGACAAGACGGTAAGCTATATACTATTGTTTACACTCAAACTGGATGAATGCAATAGAAGTTTGTTAAGTTGATAGTGAAAACTCAATATCGCAATAAATCAATTGATTTTTTTTTATTTGCTCGAATTAATGTTTATTTATTAAAGTTATAAATATAAACAAAAACTGTAAGTCGATATATGTACAGTTTTGGGTGCTCTCCCACACAATATCATAAATTATATATTTATATGAAGCATGTTCTGTGTTTTGAGAAAAAAAGATATCATCTACAAAAATCTATTGGCTCACGAAATTTATTAAGAAACATCGAAAATTATAATGTTATATCAATGCGCGTGTTAACCCCAAGCCAAATGATTTCAAAAGTTCTTAGCCAAATTTTTTAAAATAAAATTTCTTTCAGATTATTAAAAACTTTTAAAATATGTTGTATATGGGCAAATCCTAAAAAATGGTCAACCACAGGTGAAAAATTAAAAGTTATTAAAATATTATAATTGTAGGATATTTTCCTGGAGAAACATTTAAATAATATTTATTTAAGCAATTTATACATTAATTCATTTACCATGATGATCAAATTTTCCGCAGTGTTTCTCCCAATATATACACCATGGAAAAATCTGAAACGTCCGACATGAAACGTCCGAAAAAATTAAATAATTTACTGTGACCTCACTATGCCCTAAATAAAGACGACGGTATGCCTTATCTGAAAGTTTGTTAAATTTGTAAAAATATTATTTCCGGACTTTTTTTATACGGCTGATAAATTCGAAGATCTAGGCATAATATGAACTTGGTCCCAAAATCATTTCCGTTTCATGAAACGTCCGAACATATGCTAAAAATAAAATACACAGGTGCGTCGTTGGACACACGAGAGAAGCGAAGCTTTTTCGCAGTTACATAGATTTGATAGCTTAATCATTTTTTTCTTTTTAATAAATTAACTTTTATATTCAATAATTTAAAATAACATAAAATACAGAAAACATATTTACTGCTTATATTTTATTGTTGAATGTCAAATTTCCTCGCCAATTACATATACGGGCATATAATGCCAGCGACTCTCCATTTTAACTCTCCACACATGGTTGTGAACTTGGCTGCACTGAACGAATTTTTTCGTTCAACAGCTTACTGCGTAGCGAAAAATCTGTCGAACATTTTTCAGATTTCACTCTAAACAAATCACAGAACGAGGATTAAAAAACTTCGCTTCAAAAATATATACATATTAAAGAACGTACACGAAACAAAATTTAACAAACATTTTAGATACCTTGCCGATTTCATGCATGCGTTTGTTAATTCCATATTTATTGATATCATCTATTTTTTTGACGCTTAAAACACAGAGTGTAATTTATTATCTAGAGATTGCATCAACTCTGCTAACAGTGTTAACAGAGTTATTTCACTTAAAAACATGAAGAAAAAAAACTCTGTTAACACATGCCAGAGATTTAGCAGAGTTGATGCAATCTCTAGATAATAATTTATACTCTATGCCAACAACACCACAAACGCATTCACAATACAAACACACCGATGCTGGAGACACCTTGTGGCAAATAAAAGCAAATTTTTGTAGCATAGCAAATACACAATCCTCTATCTAATGATAGATGGTGACGATCTACTGCAGCATAGCTTCTGTTATAACTAAGATTAAATTAACAACCTTTTCTCAAAAGCCTTTGTGGCCTAGTGGGTAGTGTGCTGGGCTAACGTTAAAAAGGGCACGGGTTCGATTCCCACGGGAACCATATCATATTTTTAGTATTTAATATTAAAGTATTAAATTTTCTTGTTGTAATAAGCGCTAGCAACAAAGAAACCATCAAAATTCCAAGAAAAAAAATCTGTCGAAAATTTTTCAGATTTCACTCCAAGCAAATCACAGAACGAGGAGTAAAAAGCTTCGCTTCAAAAATTTTGTTATAAATTTTGAATGAATAAAAATTAGTTTAATTTTTTTACTATATCAATAGATAGATTTTCGATAATATACACTTACCCCAAATATATCTCTGTATCGTATGAAAAATTTTTAAAAGAAGCGTACGAATGAATCGTATGTTTCATGTTAAAACGGAAAAAATGTTAAAAACATATAAAAGAGAACTAACAAATCTTCTATCTTTTAAGGATTGCAAGCCAAGTAATTTATGAGCTTCATATGATGGAACACCATCAGGACACTACAGCTTTTAAAGCGCATATTTTATTTATTTAGTATATTTATTTATATGTATTTATTCAATTATACTTCGAATCAAAGATATACAAAGATTATATTGCTTAGAGTCTTTAAAAATTATTGTATTGCTATTAATAAAGCCCAGCATAGTGGAATATGATCTTAAAATAATCAGGCCTATCGTGAGTATTTTTTCGCCCGGAATCGGAAAAGGGATTTTCCGTTTTTAAGATAGCAGGTAAGGCTTCACCTTTTAATTTTTTACACTCATAAATATTGACGGTTGATGAAAAAATTTGCATTAAAAATTTCCAAAAGTTCTTAAGCTTAATCTTAAAAAAATGTAATTCCCTTTTCCGATTCCGGGCGAAAAAATACTCTCTATAGGCCTGAATGTAATCATAATCGCTATTAAAATTTAATTTTGTGCCAAAAATAACAACCAAATCTTTAATTTCTCTTTTACGATTTTAATCATTTAATGTATAATTGAATAAAATACCGTTTGCACATTTGGTAGTATATGAAATTATGCAACATTTGCTAATATTCAAGAATAACTTATTTAAAAGGCCAGTTGTGCAAAGGTCAATTTGAAGACTAATACTAATACTGTAAACTAATAGTGTTTAAAATTCTATAAGAGTCTGACATCATTGGCATGCATTAAACATTTAGCAAAGTTTATGTGTTCTGGTAAATCATTAAGGAAAATTAAAAATAGAAGAGGTCCGCAATGGTTACTTTGTGGAAAGCCTGAAGAAGCATTAAACCAACATCAGAAATAGTTGAGCTAATTTTATTTATTTTGAACTTTTTCAATATTCGTAGTAAAATTGAATGATGAATGCTTTAAAGAAGTCATCATATATAACATCTCATTACCTTTCTCCATTGCATAAACAATATTGTTCACGATAAGCAATAAATTTTAACATGTTGATCTCCCAGGAAAAAATTTGAAAGAGTTATTTTATTTTATGATCAACTAATTTATGCTATTGTGCATTGTTTCACAATTGCCCTGTAATTATTAACATCACATCGATTACCAGATTTGAAAATCTTAACTAAAATTTTCCATAAATCCAAAAATCCTTTCTCAATACAAAGATTAAAAAGAATAGCTATTGTGGAATAGCAATATTTACAGAACAAAGTTTGTAAAACATTATTGGGAAATCTCCATGATCAAATTTATAGTTCGGTTTCAGATGAGATATTGCTAAAGTTACATCTAAATAACCAATATTATTTTTTTTATTTTATTTTATTTAATAAAATAACATAACAATCAATTTAAAATTATTAAACAATGCTTATTTAAGATTAGATCAGAGTAGAGTGAAATAGATATTGATATAGAAAATAGAGAAAATAGTTACGAGAAGTATTTGAAAATGAAGTGCTTTAAGTTCCTATTATTGGAAACGGTTTTGATATTCAACGGCAGCGAATTAGAGCAAAAGAGATGGTTTCTTTATTGCTCCAATGCGAAAATCTGATCTGATCTGCTGCCTGTCAGAACCGGCAGACTCCTTAGGAGGAGAGTATTCCTGGTTGGAAGACTGTTTTTGGACCTTTTTTGAAAAACTTCTCATTAGAAAACGCAGAGTTATTTAAATTCTGTTTTTTTTTATTGTATTACATAACATATTGTATTAACATACTAAATTAAATAAAAATTTTTTTTTGCTTTGTACGAGGGCTGTTCAAAAAGTTGTCGGCCTTCAAAGTTGGACGTCGAAAAAAAAGGTGTGCTGCTTGCGGCCCGGATAACTCGACTTCGGATCATCTGAAATGGAAAAAGTAAACGGCGTTAGATTCAGTATAGATGTAATTCTGGTCCCTACCTCAATCATAATTTTGCGATTATTTTTTACAAAATGGCGGTCATTGAAAAATGAAAAACCTAACTTGGGTCTTTTTTTTAGTTTAGTGTGAAAAAAATTGTAAAAAATTGTTTCAAATTGTGATTGAGGTAGGGACTAAAATGGTGACAATTCTGCGTCGATTGCACTTTGTTTCATCAAAATCGGTTCAGAACTACGGGCGCAATCTGGGCCGCAAGCTCGAAAACGTGATTTCGAGATAAACGTGTTAAAGTTTGATGTTATTTTTTTGCATCAAAAAAAAAAAAATTGAAATGAAAATTTGAGCATGCAGTTTTAGAATTCGACAATTCTGCGTCGATTGCACTTGGTTTCATCAAAATCGGTTCAGTACAACCGGAGAAATGTGACTTCAAAGTTCAAAAACGTGATTTTAAAAAAACTCAAAGAAAATTTTAGGCAATAAAACAAATTTTTTTTTTGTGAAATACTTCCATATATCAGTCTGCAATGCCAGCCCCCCCCATAAAGAACTCCTTTCTCTTCTTCAAAAAATGAGAACTCAGCGGCTCTTTGTGCTCTTCGGGCAGTTCTACCTTCTTTTGATGCGGCCAGAGCTCTGGCGTCGGACCTTTTCAAACGTTATTCGTTCCGAGACATAGCGAAATCATATGTGACGTTGCCAATCGGGATGTTCATTAGGTTCATTATTTGAAGTATTGGCAAAAAACCTTCGTCAAATATGACAGTTGCAATATAATTGGCAATCTCAATAGTGCGTGTCCTCATCTCTTTCGTGTTGGTTACCACGAAACTGGCGTTTCAAGGAACGAGTTTTTCGATTTCTACCAGTGTCTATCTATCCATTGTCTTTAGCACAAACAAAAATTTTTATCAAAACTGTACTTTTCAAAATTGAATGCGCGCGCGCGTCCGGTTTATAACTCAATTCAAAGTGAACTAAACGCTGCCAACATTCGAATACCTAAGCTCTAAAATGTGTATTCATTTATTTTTAAAATGCGTCTACAAACAAGTTATTACTTACTTAAGAACGCGTTGAACGAAATTCGGTGGTTGCTTCAAACCGTTGCATTCAAAAAGTAGCCAAATTAAGCAAATCGCATTTTGACGAAAACATTGCTGGACAAAAAAGGCCATATCTCCTAAAGTATTTCGAATTTCAAAAAACCCTTACAGGACGATATTCTGAAATATCCAAGCTATAAAAATATAAAAAAATATGAAAAAATCGAAGAAAAATTTTTACCAACCAAGAATACTCCCTTAAGTTAACTTAGAACTAAGATGTAGTGTTTACAAGAAAAATTATAAGAATAAAATTCTTTCAGAAAATACAATTTGAATACTATTTGCGTTATATAAAAATAAATAAATGTTAAAAAAATTTTGTGTTATATAATATACATAATGGTTGAGTTCCTTAATCATTTATGTAAAGCATCAGTGATCAATTTTCTTTGAATTGGTGCTTAGTATATTCAACAAAACTGTGCAACTAAAGCGTGCTTAAAAATAACAATCCAGTTACGCAGTTTTGGTGAATCAATTTCACCAAATTCAAAGAAAAACATCACTGATGCTTTGCATAAATGCGTTTAGGAACTCAGACCATGTTAAAAAAAATTTGATCATGACTCACAGCCGTATTGCTTAGTACAAGGTTGTCTTTAAAAGTGTAGAAATATTTCTAAACAGGTCTGGGACGCTAAGTTTTTCATTGGTTTCTTGAATACTGCGTGCCATAGGCATATTTTGAGTATAGCTTGAACTATGGAAAGATTCCCGGGAATGGAATTGGTTGCGGAGATTACGGAGTTTCGGAGAAATAAGTTCAGGGCATTGAATGTCATGATGAATAAGATCCAAAATAAGCATTACTGTGAATATTTTGCGACGAATGGAAAGTGGATCATATTGACCTAGCATATTGACCTAGTGAAGTTACGTTAGAAAGACCCTAATCTATTGGGAGTATAATTGAGCAATATTCCAAGTGCTGTCTCACTAATAAGGAATAGTGTGTCTCAAGAGTATAAGAATCTGAGAAATCAGTAGAATTTCTTTTTAAAAATCCTTTTAATGAGTTAGCTTTCGCGATAATTAGTTCGATATGATTTTCAAAACCCCCAGCTCCTTTTTGCAGGACACTCTTTCCAGAGAGTAGAGTTAATGGAATAGTTCCAGAAGATAGGGGAAGGAGACCTAGTGAAAGAGAGACACTAGCATTTTGAAATATTGAGGGGAAAATTATTGATAATGCACCACAATTAGCGACAGAGTTAAGGTCAATTTGACAAAATCTAAAATCATTGTCAGATTCTATTGCCCGAAAAAATTTTAAGTTATCTGCAAAAAGCATAGGAGAATGTATATTGTCTTTGAAAAAATTGCCCACATGTGCAAGTACAAGTTCATTTAAAAATGTCAAATGCGAAGGTTCTTTCTTGCTGCTGCAATTGCAGTATTGCTTGAAATTAAAAAGTTAGAAAACGTTAAAAGTTAGAAACCCCGGAAAAAACCTAAACATCACTCCTATCCCCATCCCCCTTTTTGACATTTACTTGCAGCAAGTGTCAAAATTCACTGTCTCTAAAATTTCCTTGCAAGTAGCGCTGCTGCAAGTAGACTGCAAATTCGTAAATGTGAGTATGTTAGTAAAAATGTTTGGATGTATGAGTTTTTCGAAGTTGCACTTGCACGTGTGGACGCTGGGTAAAGGATCATTAATGAAAATAGAAGTGGGCTCAGATGACCCACTTCTATTCTTCTTGCGGTACACCTGACGAGATCTGTATGAGCGGATTAAGCATATAAGATTTTAACAATGTATGAAAACTAGAATGAAATCCAAGAGTAGAAAGCTTAAGGAGTAATAACTTTATCGAACGCTTTAGCAAAGTCCGCGGAAATAACATCAGTTAGTAAGTTATCTGAGAAATTACCAACTATAAAAGAACAAAAAACATATTAATTTAGTAGACGTCGATCTTCCTGATATGAATCCATGGTGATCCATAGAATTTAAATTTTTTATGTAAAAAGATAATTTTTCGTAAACAAATTTTTTCAAAGATTTTAGGCACGCATTAGCTGCATTCCCGTGGCACTGGATCAGATCAAACCTCAGTGGAACAGTTTTAGTTTAATTTTATTACAATTTGTCAATACTGGCGAAGAAGTGTCAAAATACGAATGTGAGCAGTGAGACGAAAACTCCTCCCAAAGTAATTCAGATTTGCCAACTTGAAAAAAAACGTTTTAAACTTGGCAGCAGCATTTTAAGATCAGAAATAGAGCCAGAACAAGAGCGCTGCTTCTAATTTTTGTTTTTGCATTATGAATAAAATAGAGCCTCGCTCTCGATCAACGACCACGGGAATGCAGCTATTTTTATAGTTATGATTTTTAACCAAAATAACATTACGTACGACTCTATTAATCTTGAATTGTTAAGCTTTATGATTATGCAATAATTTTCAAAAAATGTTTATATATCTAAAAACTAATACCTCAGGTAGAACTATTTAATTTTTTAATTGGTAGATGCAATATTCAAAATTTTGTTTTATTTTCATATCTTTTAGGTATAAATAAATTATTATATTTTTACTAATTATATCAATACAAATATTTTACTTGCAACTTACTTCTTTAGTCGGCACTCCTAACAGCGGTCAAATAGCATCAGTTCAAGTTAAGGGAACAACAACAACAACAAATCAGCAGCAGCAACAACAACAACAGCACGCAGTATCAGCAGCATTATTAAAAAATAGCAACAACAAGTCCAATATAAGTGGCAATAATAACAATAATACAACAACAAGCAGTGTTATTGGCGGCATTGGTAGCAAGCTCATTAATAATTCAGCATCCAATACAAATCAAAGGAATACAACAGCGGCAACAACAAACACATCAAATAATAACCACGTCAATCAATCACCAATAACATGGTCTGCAGTAACAACCGGCAACGACAGCAACAACAAGGCAGGCGGAGGCAGTGGGAAAACATCCATGCCTCCATTGTATCAGAGTCCACAATTTCAACACGAATTTCCAACACTCGATGGCACAGTTGGCGTCGGAGGAAGCGGTGGTGGTGGCGGAGGAGGATCGTCATCGGCAGCCAACAAAAAGGACCAGCATCATCATCACAATCATCAAGGCTATCGCGATCATCATCAACAACATCAAAACCAACACCCACAACAACAACATTCATCAAATCATCCACATCAACGGGATTATCAACATGGACGAAACATGGATCAACGGCACGATCATCAACACCAACATCATCAACATCAACAACACCACCAACAGCACAACTACAGAGATGGCAACGACGGCGACGAAAATCTACAACAGCGCGATTTTGGCGAGGTAAGTTTGCGTCCACAAAACGATGCAACAACCTGGTTACAACAACAGGAGAAAGCGGGAAAAGTCGATTTCGACAATGCACTGAACCAACAGGGCCAGGGCCTCCAAACATCTGGCAGCTCTGGTGGTGGTGGATCCGGTGGATCCGGTTCCACCGTGGTACCACCGCCAATACTTGCATTAATGCCTTCATTTATGCATCGCGGCGCACCGCCACCAGCGGGCGGCTCATCTGCTGCTGGCATTGGACGCTCGCAGACACCACCAAACTATCAAAATGGCATTGGTAAAGAAGTCTTACAACCAGGCTCAAATGCAACGTCACGTCAACAACGTTCAATGGAATATCGTTCGAATTCGCCAGCAGTTAGCGGTGGCAGTTACCGTCAAGCAGTGGCGCTTCCCAAGCGTCCACCTCTACTCAATACACCACCTCTTAGTGGTCAGACACCTAATGGAGCACGTAAAGATAAGGAATACGTTGTTGAACCTGAGATCGTACAGATGCAGCGTCCGATCATACGCGAAGAAGAATTGGAACGTTTGAATGCGATTGCCAAAGACGATAGTTGGACACGTACTGACGAAATTGATTACAACAAAAAGTTTGCATTCTCCGATGATGAATCTCCGGAAGAGAGCACTCCAATCATAGAGCGAGACCGACCAGTATTCAATAAAAGTGGAGCGACCGATCAGCTTAAAAGTTCTAATAGCAGCAGCAGCGGCGGCGGCAATAACTGGCAACGCAGTAATAAAGAAGCACAACGCGATAGCACAGAACGCGAAAAATCAGGAGAAAAGGAAGAATCACGCCAACAGCAACAGCAGCAGCAGCAAAATGGACACCGTGGTAGTGTTACTGGTAGTGGTGGAATTGCTTTAGATGCAAGTGTCTACGAACGTGTTAAGCAACGCAAAGAGGAGGAAGAGCGGCGTGAAATGGAAAGAAAACAAGCAGCCAACAAGAAGTTACAAGAACTAGAAATGAAGTTGAACAGCAAGAAAGTGAACTCTGCCAATACCAACGTAGCAGCCAGTGGAGTTGGAGCCAATGCCACAAGTCAGGCTGGTGCTGGCGATTCAAACGAACAACCCCCAATAAATGCTTGCAGCGAAGACGATTATCAAACATCTCAGAGACGTGGCGATCGAGCAGGAGTTGTTGGTGGACGTATGATGGTGGACTATGAGCAACGTGGTCGTGGATTTGATGGATCACGCGATACCCGTGGTGGTGGCGATTATGCCCGAGAGCGAGCTGGCATTGGAAATGCCACAGTTAATGGCGCTCAGAATGCTAAATCTATGTTCTCCGCTCATTTTCAATCAAACTTGCCGCCACGTTTTCAGAGGCAACAACAAATGCAAACAACAGGTAATGGAAATGGCAACGGAAGTGGTGGCATGCCAGTGACTGTCTCTGGCAGTAATGTACGTTCGATCACTGCCAGTAATGCGTCTCAGATGGGGGTTGGAATTGAGAAATCAAATTCGAACTCTTCAACATCATTTGAAGGTACAGGTCGTTATATACAAAAGACCGGTGGTGTTGGTGTTGGTGGTAGCGCGGGCCAGACACAACAGCAAATGCAACGCAGCGGACGTGGTGGTGAATACCGCGAACGGGACTACAATCGCAGTGGCGGCGGCTACTCACGTAATCGTAACGACAGCGAACGTGAAGAGGATCGCTATCATAGCGGTAGCCTACGTCGTGACGATTATGTACGAGGTGCTGGCCTCAACCAAAACAATCTTTCGCGCAGCATTTCGGATACATCGCAACGTAAAACAAGTGTCTCTTCAAATGATGAATCCATTAAGTACGGAGCTGCAGATTCCAGCGGAGGCGGTGGTGGCGGCGGCGGCAAAGAATTTGGCAGCGCATCAATTGTTTCCTCGTGGGCCGAAGAAACTGATGCAGAACTGAAACGCCAACGCGATGAAAGCTTTTCTTCATCACACAGTCACGAATCTATACCGATAAAAATACTACAGCGCCCAATAACGCAGAAGAGCGTGTCTGAGGAGGAAACTACCATGCCTGCTCAACAACAGCTACATCAGCAACATGCACAATCTCAACACTATCCACAGCCGCCACTTCGCAAGAGTGAAAGTGAGCAACAGGCTCATTTTGCGCCAACTCAAATACTGCGCCGCTCCGAATCAGGCGATGAAAAACCACAGATAGCAAGTGTTAATACCACGCACAGCAGTAGCGCCGCAGTCAGTGCTTTGAGTACTGCGGCTGCTTCAACTGGCTTAGGTTCAAAGGCGCCGTCTAGTGTATCTCCACCTAAGCAATTGGAACAAAGTTCCAATGAGACTCTCAGCAGCAAACGCAAGGAAAGTGAAAGCAGCAGCAATGCAGGTGCAGCCAGTCCTGCAACAAATGTTGTAAGCAACAACCGCAAAGAAAGTGTAAGCGACGAGAAACGTGGCGATGAACATCATCGGCAACAGCAGATTTCCACACGCGATCAAAAGCGACCGAGTCCACGCGGCGGCGGAGGCGGAGGTCGTGATCGCGATATGCGTGCACCAAATCCGCGTGGCTATGGCGGCGGTTCGTATCGTGGTGGTCGTGAAGGCGGCGGTGGTGGTAGTTGGAGTCGTCGTGGTGGTGGTGGAAATACACGAGGTGGTGACCGAGGTCGCAATTATCACAATGAATGGAGTGAGTCAGAAAACTCTGAGGAAATTGATGAAGACAGTTATGCTGCACGCCGCGGTGATCGTAGTTCCAAGGGTCCACGCAAGGAACAAATTGGTCGCGATAATCGTGATCAACGGCGCGGTGGTGGAGGTGACCAATGTGGAGATGAGCGCAACTCGAAAGAAGGCTTTGCGCCTCGTGGTGAACCTTCGCGACGCGGACGTGGTGGTGGTGGCAACATAAATGATCGTAGTTCAGGTGGCGGCGGCGGTAGTTCGTCGTCTTACCGTCGTGATGGCCGTGCCTCGACTGGTTCTAATCAAGGTGGCCGTCAATATGGTCGTCAGATGTACGATGAACATAAAGACAAAAAGACTTCCGAATCCGAACATTCAACTACCACCGAAACGGATAAAACTAAACAGAATCAAATGGCACTGAGTGCTGGACTCAACAAGTCCAAAGATGTGGGCGATGATAAGAAACAACTATCTGGAAATACTTCAAAACAACAAAGTCCCCCCCAACCAGGAGCCAGTAGTCAGCATATTAAAAAATCCAATCACCAAGATGATGACGTTGCAGAAAAGAAAAATTCTACCAACACGCATCCAAAACAATTCGGAACCAGCAAGGAAAGTACGATAAATTCAAAGAATGAAGATGCGACAGCAACAACAGATCGTGACAAGAAATCCGTCTCTAAAGAGAAGGATATACCTAGTGGTGCTACACCGCTACCACCACAACGCAACAATAGTTCATTAGGGCAACGTGGTGTTGGGGGCGGCGGCGGCGGCGCTGTTTCCTCTGGTTCTTCTACTATGAGTAAGAAGCAAGATTTACCCATGGCTTCTGTAACCTCTACACAATCTAGCAACAAAACTCAGCTCCCACAAACTATTACCAAGCCGCCACCAGGATTGGGTGGTGGTGGCAACTTTAAAACGACGACTTCACCCATAGCTGGTAGCTCGGCTACCAGTAATATTACCACGCAACAGTCGCAGCATGCAATTTTGTCACTCGATATGCAGAAGAGCAGCAAGTCTGATTCGACTGTCAATCCCAATATAAATGCGGCAAATGGTGGAAATCGCGGTGTAAGCAACCAAAGTTTACCACAACGCATAACGTCGTCATCGTCGTCAGCAGCTAATTCCGAGTCTGAAAAATCCAAGGTCAATGCCGGCGATAAGGTGAACACCAGCAGCTTATTGCTAGATGGAGCACCTGTTAATACTATAATTTTTGAGAACACAAACTATAAGCAACAGGCGCAGGCCGCCGCCACTTCTTCTTCCGCCAACGCCGCCACTACACATCTTAAACGCTCGAATGAGTCGTCTATGGTGAGTGTTTCGGGTGTTGTTTCTGGCGTCAATGTATCGTCGGCTGTAGACACACTAAGCAATGCGCTCTCTCAAATGTCCTTCAGCAAGGACAATAACAGTCCATCATCAACAGTTGTGAGTGTTACAGCTGCTGATTATGAAAAAGACATGAAACTGGGATTCTCATTTGGCGATGCCACCGAGTCGTATACAAGTGCAACGAAAATTGCAGCCGATAATGAACTGAAAGCGAAGAACGCTCAACAGCAGCAGCAACAGTCTGCGGCAAATGCTGCGCATGTTGGACAACAACAGCAGCAGCAACAACAACAGCAGCAGCAGCAGCACCAACATCAACAGCAGCAGCATCAGCAACAACAGCAGCAACAACAACAACAGCAGCAACAACAACAACAGCAGCAAAATATTATTTCCACAGCCGATCTTAACATGAAGATTGCCAGTGTGAAAAAGGTATGGGAAAGTGTTTCACCCATGACGTCCGAGGCTAACTCAACGTTGCAACAACAACAAGCAGTAGTAGCAGCTGCAGCAGCAGTCGCTCAACAACAGCAACAATTGCAGCAACAACAGCAGCAGTTGGAGGTGGTCGATATGTCGGCCTCGTTTGTTGCAGCAGCTGCAGCTGTTGCTGCATCACAGCAACAACAACAACAGCATATGCCACACTATGCCGTCACCTCAGTGCACATGCAGCAACATCATCATTCGCTGTCATCGCCGGGTCCTGTGCAAAATGCTTATGGCGGTCATGGTTCACCATTCGATGCAGCTCAATTGGAACAGCAATTTGGTCAAGTGGTGCACAACAAGGACGGCAGTGTAGTTGTAGGTGGCGGTGATGATACAGGCTACCCCAGTCCGCAGCAGCAACAGCAGTCCGCAGCGCAGCAGCAACAAGCACAGTCAATGGCTGGCGTTATGAAGCATCCCGATGTGGTTAAGCAGCAAAACTCTGCGGTCAAGCAAATGCAACATCATCCCTCTTCGATGGGCATGTCGCCACCACCAAATATGCAGCAACAACAACAACACCAACAGTCCGCTGCCCAACAGCTGCATGCTGCACCGCAGCCCTTCTATCAGGCATCTCCACAGTTCACCGGTATACCAACCATACCAAGTCCGCCGGCAGTTGTTTTTAACTCGTCGCAAATGCCACCACCGCCTTCCCAGGGTGGTCTCTACGCTCCATTCCATTCGCTCGATCATTCAAGTCGTTCGCAATTCTCTGCAGCTGCGGCGCATAACTTTCCCGGTCACTACAATGCGGCAGCTGCTGCCGCCGCCGCTGCAGGCGGTCCATTTAATGCATACGCCATGCAGACACCCAACATACAAACAGCACCAACACCTGAAATGTATTCGAATCTAACCTCTCAATTTCGCATGGGAGGCGGACCCTCACCCTTTGGAAATCCCAATTCACAACAACTTAACAATCCAAATGCCGCTGCCGTTGCAATTATTTCGTCCAATTCAAATTCGCTGATGTCGTCCGTGGGCTCTGTTAAACCGCCACCATCGTCACAACAGCTTGGCACAATTGGATCTAAGGGCTCTGGCGGTGGTGGTCCCTATGCGGCTGCAGCGCAGCAATATATGAATCTATACCCAGGGCCACATCCTTCACAACATCCAGGTGGCGGACCTCAGGGACCACCTGGTGCACATCAATTGCAATCCAACAGCTACTATTCGAATTCGGGTGGTGGTCCTAATGGGCCCACATACTATGGAGGACCACCACCGCAAGGAAATGGCGGTGGTGCTCAGAACTATGGTCTAGCAGCAGCAGCAGCGGCTGCCGCTGGTCTGTACGGTGGTCATGCTGGACATCAAGGTGGACCACCGGGTTCCGGAGGCCCTCAGGGTCCACCACCGCAATCACAGCATGGCATGGGAAACTTTAATACACAATTTATGAACTCACCACTACTGACGGCAGCTGCAATCAATCAATTTCGTGGTGCTCCAACTCCACAACAACAGGCTCAAGCGGCAGCCGCTTACATGAAATCGAATCAGGGGCAAACACACATGGATTCGGTACGAATACAACATATATATATTTTGTCATAATTTTGAGTGTTTTCTGTTTTTTTATTTTTTTTTTTTAGATGGGCCGCCAGCTAAAAAGTCCTTTGGGAGCGGATGTAAGTTTGAATCTTAAACAAGTGCAATCCCAGCCGAGCCCACCGCATCATAAGAATTATGGAAGTGTGAGTAGAGTGTGGAATGCTGTGTTGACATCTTTATAAATCAGTTCAAATGAACTGATTCAAAAAAACGAAAGTTGTTTGCTTGATCAATTTTAAAAAGTTGATATTTTATATATTTGAATCTCAGAACTGCTTTAAAAAAATTGTTTCTTCTTTCAAAATGGCTGCCATATTTTCTTTGCTACCTATATGCTGTGCTTTGTGGAGACTTCAATCTTAACATAATGAACAACTGCAATGGAGAGTTTATAGGAATGGTCGAGCAATTCAGCTATAAATTTGCAAACCAAGATATACCTACGTATTTTAGACCAAACCAAACTGCTCACCTTCCTTTCTAGATTTGTTTTTGGTTTCTGATCCCAAGTTAGTTTTGCACTATGACCAACTTTCTGTGCCTGCTTTTTCACACCATTACTTAAGTTTTCTTTCCCTGTATATAAATCCAACTAGTTGCAAAGAAAGTTGGCTTAATATAACGAAATTTTCAAGAATCAACTAGAATCATTTATTTGCCGAATGTCATGGTTTACTACCCTGTTCACACAACATGTTCCAGTTAATCCTGGCCAGTTAAGCCAGTTATCCCTGGCTTACCCAAGCGGTAAAGAATCTAATTGATAAGCGAGATAATTTATATAATAAATGGAAGAGATACCGATGCTCAATTATGTACAATCAGTTTAAAAGTTCGCATAACGCTGTAACTGCTCTTTTAAGGAGAAATAAAAAATCGTTCTATGAAAGTAGTTTCGCCAGCTGTATAAAGCACCAGAATGCATAAATCTTGATGAACTTTATAAGAAATTTACTCAGCCCATTGAAATATCATTGAACGCCGCATGTATCTCAGCTTCCAAAAGCTCCACAGGAAGCGGCTTTGCGATCTCGTGTATCGATTTCATAAGTGTTGCTGAAGCTATACTTAAAATAAAATCCAAAGCTGTAGGATCCGATAACATTCATCACGAGTTTATTAAAATTCTTCTCCCAATTGTTCTACATCATATAACATATATTTTCAATATAATTATTTCAACCTCGCAATTCCCTTCCTTGTGGAAAATAGCAAAAAATCTTGCCTTTGCCGAAATCATCTGTGCCGAATAATACAGAATATCGCCCTATAGCTATTCTACCATTTCTGAGCAAAGCACTCGAAATCATAATAAGCCATAATAACCAATTAAAAACAAACTTTTGCAACAATAAACTTATCACAAAACATCAGTCTGGTTTTCGAGCGAAGCACTCCTGTACTACCGCACTTTTAAAAGTATGCGAAGATATTCGGTCTGGCTTAGACAAAGACATTGCTAGATTTAATTGAGTTTCTAGACTTCTCAAAAGCTTTCGACTGCATAAATCATAGTCTTCTTGTGAAAAAACTTAGTACCAAGTTCTCGCTGCAAGTTCTGCACAACTCATATTGTGCTATCTTATGACGACCTATCTTGAAGATCGTACACAATATGTTTTATCTCCACAATAAATGCTCGTCAAGGCAAAAAATTTCATCTGGTGTTCCTCAGGGCTCAGTGTTAGGCAAACTGTTATTTATAGCATTTATAAACGATATTGTTGATTGCTTTACTTCATGTGAGCATCATATATACGCTGATGATATACAGTTGTATAAGCTTTTCCCCAAATACCAAAAATATATTGCTTAAAGTGAAGTTAATTTAGAATTGAACAGGGTCCTCCAGTGGACAATTCTAAATGGTCATAAACTTAATCCTCACTAAAACGAAAGCCATGCTCATCGACAGACGCGAAAACATTGAAGAGCGTCCTCCACTTTTGCTTAATAACTCAATAGAGTATGTCGAAAGTTTCAAAAATCTTCAATAGTTCAGTGTATTTCAATAGTTCTTTCACATGGAACGCTCACATAAACCGTGTTGTCGTAAAAATTTATTGACCCCTGCGAATACTGAGTCCAACCTCAAATTTTTTGTCAAGTGAAGTTAAGCTTAAACTGTTAAATCCTTCATTTTATCCATTATTTTGTATAGCAGCGAATTCTCTCGAATTTTGATTAGGAGTCTTGGAGAAAGCTTATGGCTTATGGTAGCTGTGCGAGGTTCATATTTAGCATCGACTGATACACACCCACAAATGGGCAAATAGAGAGACTTAGGGCCAGTTTTTCAGTACGAGTTTAAGCTTAAGTCAAATGAAACCAAGTTTGACTCACCAAAATTGGACGTTTAAACTCGGTTTAACTAGATATTTAAGCATTTAAGCATTGAAGTTAATGAAGTTAGTTCAATCAACAACCATGCATCATTGAAATTGGAAAATTTATATAACGACCACCCTAACCCTAATTTACATACCATGAAGCGAATTTTCACGAATTTTGAAGGGCTGTATTTTTCAAACGAAACAAATAGCAAACTAAAAATTTTAACTGCAATACAATGCTATTATGTACTTTATTGTGAATAAATGACAAATTTTGTAACCAGTGTCCACCAGAGATATACCTATGACCCCATAGTCGGAAAATTTCTCAAAATTCATATTTTTAAGAGGCTGTAAACAAAAAATTTGATGAGTCCACAGTGTTGAAAAAAATTATGTTTAAACAACTACTTGAAATGTACTCTAAAAAACAATTATGACTGTAACTTACGGCTTTCCTTAAAAAAACAAAAAAATTCCTTAAAGTTGCAAGATATCACGTTTTGGGTACAAAAAAGTAATAATTTTTTTTAATATGAAGAAACTATTTCATATGCATTTCTAATATGTCAGATTAAAGGCCACAGTGTGTCTGCTTAATATTATAGTTTTGAATTCATTATTCTATGTATAGTAGCAGCTGAGAAATATAAGTTAACA
Organism: Coremacera marginata; assembly: GCA_914767935.1. NCBI lineage: Eukaryota > Metazoa > Arthropoda > Insecta > Diptera > Sciomyzidae > Coremacera > Coremacera marginata. The sequence goes on from OU612046.1 coordinate 162,268,392, forward strand.
CAAATGCATATTTCGCTATAGGTAGCAAAGAAAATAGGGCCGTCATTTTGAAAGAAGAAGAAGAACAAATTTTCGAAAACTATTCTGAGTTTTAAACATATTGGGCAACTGTAAGTAAAAATAAGAACTTTTTTTATAAATGGTCGAGCAATCAGTGTTGGATCAGTTGATTTGGACAGACTCTTATGTGATCGAACTAAATGTTTTTTTTATTTTGGTTATTTTCTCCCAACTTCTAGTGGGATTTGCAAAATCAAGTAATGCAACAACAAGCAGCACAACAACAAGCTCAACAACAGCAACGCGGTGCTGGAATTAATCCACAAAATATTAACACTGGTAATAGATCAGGCGGAGGTGGACCTCCTGTTGGTCAAGGACCAGGACAAGGACGCTATCCAACACCCATACAAAGACCCACAAATTATCCACAACATCCACAGGGACCGCCACAGTCACAACAACAACAACAACAGCAGCAGCAGCAACAACAACAACAGCAGCAGCAACAGCAACAACAAACGCCACAAGGACAACAACGTTCCATGCGACAAGGTGGTGGTGGTGGTGGTGGTGGCAACGGTGGTCCACAAGGTGGAGGCGGCCCTGGTGGTCCGAATGTTGGCCCTGGTGGCAATAACAATGGAGGTGGTGTAAATGGCAATGGTAGTCAACAACAGCAGCAACAACAGCAAATGAATAAGCCACCTTATTATGCAAATAACGGAGGAGGCGCAAATCGAGGTAATTAAGAATGTGAACGAACAAAACAAAAAAAAATACAGGCACACAATGACAAAAAAAACAAGAACCTGACGTTTATTTCCCTAATGCGACGACATAGAATCTATAAAGAAAGTTACACAGGAAAAAAAAAAAACTCAAATAAACAACTATACGGGGTATGAGCTGAAATATTTTGTAAATAACGGTGTTTTTCTTGCTATTTTGATAATTTGTATTTCTGTTTCTTTTTTAAACAACAATGAGAGAGAGCATAAAACCAAATATAAAGTGCAATGGAAGGTTAACTGGTTGTGGGTCTATGACTGGGTCTATTTGGCGTGGCACTTTTAAAAATGTTTGATTTTCAATATAATTCTAAGAGCACAAAGTGCCAGCTCTGAATATATTCAGATTTTATATTGTTTGGTTGATTAAATTCGTTTTATAAAGGTTCTGGTGACCTAAACTATAAATATTCTTCAAATTCACACGGTCTTAAAATTCTCTCTCTTGAAAATTTTAATTGTTAATATTTTCTCTTCACACAGTTATTGTTGTTTTCTGGCAGAATTACACGCTTTCTATATATAAATATATTTATTTATATAAATCTCACCCTTTCTCTCTCCCTCTCTCTCTCTCTCTCTCTCTCCCTCTCAGATCCAAGTCACTCTCACTCTGCATATTTCTCTGGAGCCGGGCATTAGTTCTCTTATCGCTATTTTCTTCTTATTGTTTCTTAATATTAATTTTACAATATATTCAAACATATCTTTATTTTTTTACATATTTATTTTATAAACATTATTAATTAACATTTAAATTACATGAAAATCAACTTTGTTGAATGTACACATTTAAACACATACAAACACACACATTCATGCTAATAAACGAAACCACATATTTATGTTATAAAAAATAAAAAATACTTTTTGTTTATTGAAAGCACAGAAGAATAACATTTTGTAAAAGCTGAGAATTTTGAGAAAATTTGATAAAGAAGATTATTCTTATTTTATAAGACATTGTATCAAACACAAACAACACAAGTTTAAATGAAACAACAACCAGAAATACAAAAAAAAAAATCTATATATATTCAATTCTTAAATATGTTGAAACAATTTTTATTAAATATATCGTATATATAAATAAAAATTCAGCCTGTATGTTTGTCGAATTGCTTATATGAAATATATTAAATAAATAAAATACAAAACTACTCTTATTATTATTATTATAACTATTATTATATTATAATTATTATTATGATTAAAAACTCTTAAAATAGCATGAAGAAAACTATTTAAAATAAATAAATTTACTGTTTACATTTTATTTAATTAATATTAATATAAAATATTTCTAAACAGTTCTACTACTTCTAAAATATGTTTTTTTCTTTACTTTGTATTCATGTAAATAAAAGCTATTTAAAATTCAAATTAAACACAATAATGAGAAAAATCCTACTTGAAGAACAAGCTTATAAAAAAGAGAAACTTACTCTATGTATGTTAAATTTAAAATTTAAATAAATAACTTAATTTCATTATTAACAGTTGAATGAAAATTTCGTAATAATGTCATAACTTTATATAAGTTTTTTTTTTAATATTATTTACAAAAATAAAAAAAAATCTTAAAAATTAACAAAAAAATTTAATAAATTTCGATGAAATGTCTTAAAAATGATGAGCCCCAAAATATATACATAAAAATTTCTATTGAGAAAAAACTGAATTTAATATTTTCTTATTATTTATTTTTTGTGTTTATCTAGATTTTTTGTTTCTTCTATATATTTAAACAGTGGTGAATGTTTTTATGATGGAAATATTACATAAAAACAATACATTTCTTCTGCAATTTTACATAATAGCAAGAACTGCACAAGCCGTAATTTCAAAATTTTATTTCAAGTATTTCACGTAATAAAAAAAGCTTGCTACGCTTAGTTAGCTAGAATATCTGCTTGAAATTATCAATTGCCTTGAACTTAATATTTTTTCGAAAATTTCTTAAAATTTTGAGTATTTCGTATAATATTTCCAACCTCGAAGAAAAAACTTCGATGTAATAAGAATTTTTTTTTTAAGAATGAAACTTACACCTCTTATATACTACGAGGCACCCCTTTTATATTTCGGGATTAGAGAACAAAAACAAATATTAATCATCGAAAATCACTTTATTGTTTTTCAAAATATTCTCCATTAAGATCTATACACTTTTGCCACTCTGATTGAAGTATCTCCAAAACATGCATTCTGAATGCCGCAACCGCTTCTTCGGGCGTCGAAAATCGTTGTCCACGCAGTTTATTCTTCACGGTTGGGAATAAAAAGAAGTCATTCGGTGCCAAGTCAGTACTATACGGCGGATGACCCATCAAATCGAAGTTTTGGGTGCTCAAAAATGCAGTTGTTTGAGCCGATGTGTGAGAGCTCGCATTGTCGTGGTGAAGAGTGATCCGTCTTCGGCGGTTGGTTTTCCTGATTTCTTGGAAGACAACTGGCAAACAAATGGTTGTGTACCACTCAGAGTTGACTGTTCTGCGTTGTTCTAGTGGTACGGTTGCGACATGTCCATATTTTCCGAAAAAACAGGCGACCATTTGCTTGGAAGTGCTTCGTGCGCGAACAACTTTTGTTGGATTTGGCTCATCTTGAAACACCCATACAGTCGACTGCTGTTTACTTTCGGGCTCATACGCGTAAATCCACGATTCATCACCTGTCACGATGTCATAGACGTGTTTCGAAGCACCGCGATCGTATTTTTTGAGCATTTCCTTCGACCAATCGACACGAGCCTTTTTTTGAGCGATTGACAAATTGTGTGGGATCCAACGCGAACAAATTTTTTTGACAGTCAAATGTTTATGCAATATTGAATGTATGCTGGTCCCACTTATGCCTAAGGTTGCCTCAATCTCACGATAGGTAACATGACGATCTTGCAATATCAGTTCGCGCACAGCATCAATGGTTTTCGGAACAACAGCTGATTTCGGACGACCTTCACGAAATTCGTCTTGGAGTGAACTACGACCACGATTGAATTCACCATACCATCGATAAACACTGGTCCTTGATGGAGCTTCATCGCCAAAAATTGAATTAAGTTCATCCATGCACTGTTGCTGTGTTAATTCACGTCGAAAGTTGTAAAAAATAATCGCACGAAAATGTTCACGATTTAATTCCATTTTTAGACCGAGATGAATCTTTTCTGTTGTTACTATAAACAACACAAATAGCGCTCGTATGTCAAAACGTTCTGAGTACGTATAAGCCAACAAATGTCAAACTTTGCGATAGAGCTTTCAGTTGACAGATTGCAACACCAGGGTTGCCAAATCCCGAAATATAAAAGGCACCCTACGTAAATGCGAACGCTTTAATAATATATAATCTTTTATATAGTCAAAAAAGTCAAAGGATCTCATTTTTGAAAATACTGTGAAGCAAATGAAAGCGTTGTTCGACCGTCAAGAATCACAGTTCAGTCAGTGTTCGGTATAAATGCTTGTAAATTTTAAAAATTGACTCCGAAGATTTCATTTCATACGCGGGGCGAGTAAACAAACAGGGCGAAAACTTTAAATGAGACAATATATCAACTGACTGATTTCAATGTTTAATTTATTATAATCGGTCTTCAATCTCATACACATGTGGAAATACGCAGCAAACTTATTTCGATGCTTGACAACAATACAGACATAACACTTGAAAAATTAATTTCTGAAACGAAGTGCATTTTGATAATTAATAGTGACTTCGTAAGCTTAGCTGAACCAACTTCTGCAACAACAGTAAACGAAGTTTCTTTAAAACAAAGAGTGCCACAGTAGCAACGCAGCAATGTAAGCTCAAGCTTGAGCCAAGCAAAAAATTCAAGCCAACATAACAATTCCGATACGCCGAATAAACAAAGAGTTGTTTAATTATAAAGTAAAAATATGTTCCTAATATAAACGGTCACAGTTCACAATAAATGAAAATAGAAACTAACGCAGCGTATGTTAAGGCACTGTAGCGTAGATTTGAGAGAACAGTACATTAACGTTATATAGCGTAGATGATGTCCCTCATTATTTTGTAGCGTTAAAGTTTGTGTACTTGAACGTAAACTATGATATTGAACGTACTATGATAGCATAAAAAATTAACAAAGATTATCATTCCGTAGGGTAAGCAATTAACTGTTTTCCTTATATATAATTAATATCGGCCTTCTAAACGATTAAACTATTATAGATGGGCTATGGCCGTAGAATTCAGAAAAAGAGTTTGTTGTTCCTTTTTGTTTAATTTTATTTTGCCAATATTTCGAACTGATTTTCAATCCGTCTTCAGGGCTTGCATTGTGGTAAATAAAAATTATTAAATTATTACAATGACTTAATTTTTAACATAAATCTTTAAAAAATTAAAAATTTTAACAATTTATACTAACAACATTTAAAAATTATTATACAAAATTATTTTGTCGCAGTGAGGTATCTTGCTCCCGCGTCATCGTCAACTAATCTTGCTCCTCAACAAGTGTTTATAAATATGCGCGCATACGTCAGTGTCTTGTTTAGAATTTAGTCTTAAATGTGTAGGAGTATTGATGATGTGCAACATCTCAATCAAACAACAAGACAGTAGCAATGAACAAAAGAGACTGCAGATAAGATGGGAAAAATTCTAAGAGACGGATGGACGTACAAAACTACTAGACGAGATCCGACATCAAACTTACAACAAAATAACAATAACATTGTGGACAATTTATTTAAAAAAGAACTGATAAACGTTAAGGAAAAATATTTTCTAAGGCTGTGTGCTATTCGGAAACTTCACTTCGGAAACTTTTACTCTGATGATGAATTTTTGACAGTCTGAATGAGAATATTTTTTTTTTGTTTGATTTGTTTTTATTTGAGATCAAAAACTTAAAACTAAAATACATAGGAAGTGTCAAGTGGTAATCTATGAGAACCTTATCATGACTAAAAATTAAATTAAATTTTCAATTTAACATATAAGAAATATAAATAAGTACAACGGCAAAAATTAAATAAAAAGCCCATGTGTTAAAATAAAGCTTTGAAACAATCGTGAATTAAAAATTAAGAATTAGTAATTATATAAATAAAAAAAAAAAAAAAAAATATATAATTAAACAATGAATTTAGCTGGTTTTGTAAACCAGCCCTGGGCCATTTCCATATTTAGTGTTAAATATATTAATGGTATCATTCACAATTAGATTACCAGAGTTATGAAGATCCAGTAAGCTTGGCATGCAACTGTATGTTTGGTCATTACCAAATCTGCGCAAAATTGAATCAAATTTAGAGTTTTCAAAATCAGAACATTTGTTATAAAACCAACATGCGAAAGAACAGCAAAACGGTCAATTCCCATGCAATTTGCAACTTCATATATTCTAGAAACACGAATGTGTTTAAATGTACCGCGAGCGCGCCTTATATTGGCAGTTGATTTGAGGCAGCCCCTCTCAAACATCCTAAGCAATTCCATTTGGTGACTGGACAACTGAGGTTGCCGGCACCAAAGTGGAGACGCATACATTAAAATTGGCCGAATGTACAGTTTGTACATGTTGGTTTTGATTTTAATATCGATTTTTGAATTTTTAAAAATACGGTTTAAATGGAATTTAGCTTTTTTGGCTTTATTTAGCCTAATTTTGACATGACAAGTAAACCTGTTATTTGTTTGGATTTGCATGCCAAGCAAACGAATATCATTTTTTACGGGCAGTAATAGCCCATTGAGACAAATTTTCATTTTGCGAACATCCTTTCTAAGCTTTACACTGGTGTCTCGTACAAAACCCATAATGTGTATAAGTTCAGTCATATTATTGTTTAAAATTAATTTCCAGTCTTTAAAATACTTTGAAATAGTAATCAAAAAAATATTTAGCAAATTTTGAGTTTGAGCTGGGTTATTGTGCACCACGTGAAGCGTGGTATCATCAGCAAATTGAGTGATTTTAATAGTATTATGTACAGGAATATCATAAACATAAAGTAAAAATAATAAAGGGCCTAGCACGGAGCCTTGCGGAACACCGGCGTTCATATTGAAAATATTGGACATATGTCCATTAAGTCGAACGGCAAATCTTCTAAAAGAAAGCATTGATTTCTGAATGAGAATATTTGGCACTTGCGAGGTGAATATGATTGTCAAAAATTCATGTAGCCTGGGGGGCTAGTATAAATTTTGACAACCGGCAAGAGAATTTTTGACACAAGCATAATTAGAAAAACAAACATTTGTAAGTTCGCGCTTAAAATAACTAATGTGAAATTAATGAAAGCTAAACTTTTTAGTTAATTATAAATTAAAAATGCACAAAGAATAAAAAAATAATGGAAATCCTACCAAAACAGCAAAGGAAGTTCTACATAATATGTAGAACTATATTGCATACACTTCGCAATCCCATAAAGCCACTTGCCACTCGATAGCAAACCACTTCATACTCTATTGACCATTCATGATGGCCATGATGGCTGAAATTAACTCCACAATTTTGCGAAAAGAGCTAGCAGACACTCTTAAATGCAGACACTCTTAAATGCATTCATGTTTGTGCATTGTCTCCATTCAAAATGGCATTTAATGATTCGGAATAACCTCTTGGCCGAATATAGGTAATGTCCTTAAAGGCATTATGTTTATGGTAGTTGTCCAGAGCAGAAAAGCAAAAGCAGTACTTACTCTTCCGCCTTCCTTTAAAAAAAGTCATAAAGAAGTTCAAAAATTTTTGCTTACGACAGCAAAGCAACCAGAAGTGGAAAATATTTGCGTAAAATTCTGTTCATTTTCAGTTATATCAACAATTTTGCAAATTACATTAAACTCTCGCGCTAATACACTAACGAAATCTAAAACGCCAAAATTTCTAGTTGTCAAAATTTCATTGTTCTTTTGGCACAGCAAAAATGCCAATTTTATTTCAACAGACAGAAATTGTATTCAACTCAGTAACTTTTTTCCTACCACGAGTGAAAAGTTTCCGAATAGCACACAGCCTAACTACACATACTGCGATAGCACCGCGTATTTATGGTTTGCCGAAAATCCACAAGATAGATGTACCCCTCAGACCTATACGTTCATCAATGAACTCACCATCACACGGACTGTGCAAACACATTGTTAACATTTTGAAAAATCTGACTCAGCATTCTACGTACAACATTAAAGACGCGACAGAATTTAAAAACAAAATCAACAACCATTTCATCGGTGATAACGAAATGATGGTATCTTTTGACGTCATTTCTTTGTTTCCAAGTATACCAGTGGACTTCGCAATAAAAACAATTAACAGCAAGTGGGACAGAATATCACAACATACAAAAATACCAAAACAACAATTTATGGATATATTAAACTTTTGCGTCAAAGAAAATAATTATTTTAGGTACATCGACACGATCTATAACCAGCTAAAAGGGATGCCCATGGGTTCTCCAATTTCCCCAATAATAGCGGACATAGTCGTGGAAGAACTATTAGATATTTTTATGACGAATTGCTCAAAAAAACCCAGACTGATGACGAAATATGTGGACGATATTTTTGCTGTATTACAGATTGAGGAAATAGATGAAACATTAAAAATCCTGAATGACTGCCATATACTAATAAAATTCACTATAGAAGAAGAGAGAGAAGGACGATTGCCGTATTTAGACGCAATAGTTGTAAAGAAAGGCAACATTATGAAGACAGACTGGTACAAAAAACAATCATCGGTACGGCCAAAAATTTCATTGATTGTGTTTTTATCATCAGCGATCAAGTTTTTCACAAAGAAAACAGACAACGAATAATACGTACACTCGGCTTAAACGATTTTTCAGTTCAAACTACAAAACGCCTTCTAAGAGAAAATAAACAAAATAAAAATAAAGAAAAATCTGAACCTGAACTCTACAAGGGAGTAACTTATGTTCCTGGGCTCACAGAAAAACTTTTATAAAAACATACATTTACAACAAAAACACTCACCTTATGGCCCCTCAAAAAAACAACATTTTACGAAACCTTTACAGCAACACAAAAAGTAAAATATGAAATATGGACAAACAAAACTTGATTTACCAAATTAAATGCAAAGGTGACGGATCCAGTGTATGCAACCAAGCATATGTTGGAACGACTAAATCTAAATTAAGGACAAGAATATCTGCGTACAAATCGGACCTAAAACTGAAAAGTGACCAAAAAAACAGCGCTTGCAGCCCACTGCACACAAAAGGGACATCAACCGGATTTTGACAACACAAAAATTTTACAACGAGAGAACAATTATGCCTGTAGATACACGACTGAGATGTTGCACATCATCAATACTCCTACACATTTAAGACTACCCTGTAGGAAAATCAACTAATTTAAAAGTAGTTGATAAAGTTTTTTGTCAACCACAACTAGTTGAAATTCCGGCTTTTTTCCATAGAACGAACTAACTTATTTTGTATGGTGATGTCCGCTAAATAAGTCAATTGACTTTCGTCTGCATATATTTTCAACTACTTGTTAAATTAGTTACATTTAAATTATTTTTTTTAATTGCTTTTAAATAACCAATTGAAAACTATTACTGATGGCCTAAAGTTAATAATATTTGATGAAATAACATGGCAATTAAAACATGTCAACATCAGAGAAGTTACCGCCTTAATATAATTAAAAATAGTTCATATACTGGTTTATTTTAAATTAGTTTTTTAATTAGTTGTTTTTAAAAACAAGTTAGTTTGTTCCTATAGGGTAAATTCTAAACAAGACACCGACGGATGCGCGCATATTTATAAACACTTGTTGAGGAGCAAGATTAGTTGACGATGACGCGGGAGCAATATACCTCACTGCGACAAAATAATTTTGTATAATAATTTTTAAATGTTGTTAGTATAAATTGTTAAAATTTTTAATTTTTGAAAGATTTATGCTAAATGTTAAAAGTGGTAGTAATAATAAAAATTTGTATTTACCATAGTGCAAGCCCTGAAGTCGGATTGAAAATCAGTTCGAAATATTAGCAAAATAAAATTAAACAAAAAGAAACAACAAACTCTTTTTCTGAATTCTACGGCCATAGCCCATCTACAGTAGTTTAATTGTTTTCCTTATATGCAAAAAATAAAATAGTTTTTTTCTTGTGTTTTAATGGCGGAACCAAATATCGAGGTGCTTTAATAACATAACCTCGAAAAACATGTAAATTCGAAAAAGAAGCAAGATAGACCACAAATAACAAACCATACTAACTGTACGTAAATATACAGTAAATTACTGTAAAATAAAAGTTCTATCGCATTTTAATATATTGTTTCATAAGCTCAATCTCATTCATACGTTAAAAGTTACCGTATACCGTTTGTGTTGAGTACTTATTTCGTTAACACACTATGATAATGTACGGTATATTCTGTCAAATGTTTGTCAAACGTAGTGTTTTGTTTGTGTCCGTGTACACTACAAAGTGATGAGTCATCTCTGCAAACATTTTCTATCGCCTCAGAATCCCTTGGAAGATAAGAAAACCGTCGGCGTGCTCATTGAAAGTCATCCGGGTATCATCGATTGTAAGCAGCTGAGACCATAAAAGCGCTTCGCCGTGAAGATTCGTAAAAGAATCACCTGAAGGGCTCGTAAGTAATTCGCTGGGAAGAGTTGCAAACGAACCACCAAGATAAGTCTTTAAAGCGGTCAAACGATTTGAGAGATATGTTGCGAAGCATCGTTGTTGAACGTTAAAAATTGTTTTAATAAATTAAAACGCATCGTTGCTTCTGAACGATAAGAAGACATTTGAGATTTTTTCCCAAGTTTCAAAAGTTTTGCTTCGTTTTAACGGTTTTTCAAAGTCAGCCTCATGTTCCAACCATATTCCAACGATGAGCTAAACGAACCATCTTCCAACGATGAGCCGGAATGCACTAAAGAAGATATTTCAAATGTTTTAAGAATCGCGTATTCATCGTTATTGCGATTTGAAAGCAAACCATCTTCCAACGATCTCCGGAATGAACGAAAGAAGATTTTCCAAAGTTTTCAAAAATCGCGCATTCATCACTTTGACGATCGAAATCCGATCCGATCCGATCTTTCAACGATCGCCGGAATGAGCGAAGGAAGATTTTGCAAATTTTTCTTGAATAGCGCATTCATCGCCTGGACAATCGAAAATAAATTAACTTGCACTTGCACATGTGGACGCTGAAGCAACTTGCAGGTAAATTCGAACTTTTTCGAAGACAATATATGTTCTCTACTTGCTAGTGATTACTTGCACGTGTGTACGCAGGGTAAAGAACCCTTGGGCGAATTGCAAGTGGATTGCAAAACCAGCGATCTCTTCCAATCGTCTTCCAAATGTTTTGCAGAGATGCGACCTCTACGGTATATCAGGATAGCGTACTGTTTATTTTTGTTCACTTGTTCAGAAGGTGTCTATGATGTATATCTTAATCTATTTTCGTCCGGTAAAAATATAGAAGATTTGCAATCAAGAAAAATTAATTAAACCATTTGACGCGAAACATTTTTGGCCTATTTGTGGCGGTTTTTGAGTATCAACAAATACATGCTGATTGTGGAATTCGGCGGATCAGTAGCTGTGGCGGGAAAATTACACGAACTCGTTGGCTTATCGATTATAGAAACCGGCGAGTAAGTTCGGTGTTGATCTATTACCAAGTTCTCAGATTCGGAGTAAAAAAAAGGGATCTTTAAAAACGCTGTATATCCGCACTCCATACAAAATTACTCACTTTTCATTCGCAACAAGTTTGGTGTGGATTTGAAAAAAAAAAATTAAATGGAGCTATTATACAACTTTACATTGTGAAAAAAGTAAGATCATTTTCTTTTATCATATATTGTTTAAAAAAATTTTGCACTACATATAGAGTGTAACGAAGTAATTTCCGAAAAACCCAAGTTTCGAACTTTAGAGTGAATTACTCTGGAAATATAGCAATTAAAAGTATCTCAATATGTTATTTTGTTGATATGATATTTAAACCATACCATATAATTTTGCAAATTTATAGAAAAGCTTGAAGCACAAATATAAATTTATTTTAAAACAAAACCAATCCCATATTGTTAAAAATGTCTTATTTAGTATTTGGTTGGCACCAGAGAACTGTACAAGCCTACTTGAAATCTATTTCAAGTACTTGCTTAAAATACAAGTTCAAGCTTGCTTGAGCTTGATAATTTTCAATCAAGTATAACTTAACTTGAATAAAAATAAGCCCACGATAGCTTGCGACTTGCAAGTATGATAGCTTACAAGCGAACGGCACGAAGTCTCAAGTAAAGGAAAACTTGATGCCTTCGGTTAAAAGCTTGAAATTGTAGGCAAGTATCCAAAATTAAACAAGTATCCAAAAAAATTCAATTAGCTTGTGTAGGAAAAGCTTAGGCGTATTAGAACTTTTAAGAGTTCTGTGGACTCCGTGGTTGGCAGTTTTAGGGGGTGGCTGATTTCGGAATTGATGTCAAAATTTAAAATTCAAGATGGCGGATAGGATTGCCACCTAGATTTTTTTGTATTTTTGCGAATTCTTGTAATTTTGAAATTCTAACAACGGATCTGCATTCGAATCTAATGTCACAGTTTTAAAATTTAACCCCCTAGCCACACGTGCCAGTCCGAAGACAGTAACAATTCGAAAAACTCAATACACTCTCACTTTTCACTAATACACTCACACCTTGACATCACTGGCAGTCCACTGGCAGCAACTTTTACTGACCCCCTAGCCACACGTGCCAGTCCGAAGACAGTAGCAGTTCGAAAAACTCAATACACTCTCACTTTTCACTAATACACTCACACCTTGACATCACTGGCAGTCCACAGGCAACAACTTTTACTGAGCCAGTGAATTTTGACAACCACAGCCAGTGCGAAATCGAAGTAAGGAAACAGTGTTGTATTTTCTCCCTAAAATATTCGAACTTTAAATATGCACTTTTCTTTCATGCCTTGTAGTGAAATATATGCAATTATTTTAATTGCCCTTATTTAAAACATAAATATCATATGAATAAGTTGCATTTTATTTTGGAAAATATTGATAAACAGATTTTACATATACATTTGCATATACATTTTTCGGGATTTTTCGACTAAAGCGGGATGGCGGGGAAAACAATGATAAACACGGGGAAACTTTAACAGCCCGATTCTAAATATTCCCAGAGAATTCATTTCCCGGGAAGTTAACTTTTCTCAAGAATAACTCCTCCTATTCTGAACACACGGGGAAAGGAATAATAAGTCAGAGAAAAAATGGAATTTTCGAAATCAGCTGTTTTCCTTTATGATTTTATTTATTCTTATTTATTAAATGCAAACAATTTCAAGAAAGTGAAAAGATATATATATAATAATATATGATATATTGCCTCTTCAGTTGCCGAAAGCCTTTGCTCCATCAGTTCATTTGTTGGCTTTGTGATTTTGGGACGCCTTGTGCCGCACGTACTTCTTCTTATCAGTCCATATCTGCACTCTTTATACTCGCAAATATTTAGAAAACTAGCATTCTTACCTTCATCCATTGTTGAGCTCCTCCTTTCTTACTTTAAAAAAATCGCTCGCAATGTCTGAGTGCGGTTGCATGGCATTTAGAAGTATTTCTAGATGCTGTTTTTGACCTGCAAGTACGAATAATGCTATACAAATAATTATTGTAACAATAAATAACAATGATTATTGTTTAATTTTTAATTTAAAAGATTAAATAGTTAAATTTTTGCACAGAGCTCCCTTGCAATTTCTTGGCGAAATAGTTCCCAATAAATGTCATCTCATTCTACCTGTTATTTCCATTCGTAATACACACTTTTCCCGGGAAAAAACTCCCAAAATCAAAGATCGTTTATAATAGGAGGAATGGGAGAGGAGAAAAAACTCTCGGTTTGTTGTTATTCAGAATAGGAGAACAGGGAAAAGGGAACAAACTTCCGGGGAATGCTTGCTCAGAATCGGGCTCTACAATTTGTTTAACCACATTGTCAAACCAAAATATATCATCCCAGATGATAGAGAACTTTTTTAGTTTTTATAGCACTAATTCTTTTGAAAAAATAAAATTATCATTGTTTCCGTTGGACATATTTTTTTTACAAATTATTTCTCAATCCAAATGCAACGTTCTACATATTGAATATATGTAAATCTCTAAGAAAAATGTCAAGTTATTTGAATCAAATGTTAGAAAATGTCCAGGAATTTTGCTGAAGAGTTTTATATAACATTAATTCTGACTTTAAGTTACAAAGAAACTAAAGAGTATGTATAATCTTATATTTCATCGTACCAAATGCTACGATGTTAAGTTGATCTGAGATATTTTGTTAAATTGACTAAAATGTAATTTTTAATATGTGTTGTATGTGTTGAAGTCAGCAAAATGTTTTTTTTTTTAAGTATTTATTTAGTCTTTCGAAAACGCGGGCATGCTCAAAAACGGGGAAAATAATTATTTTCTATGCAAAAAAGGGGAATTTTTTCAACAACACCTGGTACTACTGTTTACAGGTTCAAATCTTTGAATCCATACCGAATTTATTAAAATCAAGCATACCCAGTGAACCAAAACTACCGTTTTTGAATTCATTTATGAACCTTTTCGGGTAGAAACGTTCATTTTCGGCACTCATAAATGAACCCTTTTTATATCATTCGTCGGACTAAAATGCCTCTCAAAAACGAACCTTATTTTGAACCTCTTTTTTTGTTCGGAAATGAGTTAAAAAAAGAACCATAAAAGTTCTTTTTCGGCACTCGGAAATTAACCCTTTTTGAATCAATCGCCGGACGAAAATGCCTCTCAGAAACAAACTGTTTTTTCTTCGGAAATGAGTTCAAAAATTAACCATACAAAATTTTTTTTTCGGCACTCGAAACCGAAATGAAATTGAACCCTTTTTGTATCAATCTTTGGACTGAATTGCCTCTCAAAAACAAACCTTTTTTTGTTCAATAATGAGTTAAAAGAAAATAACCTTTTTGAATTATAAATTTTATTATTGTTATTTATAATTACATATCGATATTTTGTTAAAGAAGAAATGATTATTACTAAAATTAGAGATCATATTAATCATTGGGTTAATAGGATTAATATACCTGGGCTGGAATTCACGCATTGTGTTTTTCATGATATCGATGTTTCAAAGGGGAAAAGGCGTGATTGTTTTCCAATTTGACAAACTTCCAAATTATATATGAAATATCAAAATAGTTAAGTTTTTAATTGGGGAATTTATTTGATTCCATTTTTGCATGGAATGTTTTCGTGGTTTTCATTCTATTTGGGCTTGATTTTAATTTTTGATAGATATGTTAAAAATTTTCATACGTGTAGCAGTACATCCATCTCGCACTGCTATGTCTGTACGAAGGTTAACATTTTCATTTTAGATTTTAGAATATACAAAGTAACATTTATGATTCATTTGTGAACTCATTTATGAACAAAAAATGGTTCGTTTATGAAAAATTGTTTCCTACTGATATGATAAAAAAATTATTCTTTTTTGAACTCATTTCAGAATGCGAAAAAGAAACATAAATGATTCATTTCCGAACTCATTTATAAAGAAAAAATGGTTCATTTACAAGATAGTCTCGCCTACTGAAATGATACAAAAATGATTCATTTTCGACTCAAAATAAGTTTTTAATGAATTTCGCAATATGCACAATTTTTCTTTATGGGAAAAGCTTTCATTAATTTAATCTTTTATAACAAGCACTTTTAAGCGACAAAATAAAAAAGAAAAAATTGAAAAAAAAAATTCTGACCAAAAACGTTCGCAAAACTCTCACCTTACTCAAAACCTTCGCTTATGGTTCAGTGGGTATATTTTAAAAGTTAAAGGCTGCATAAACTTCTTTTGCTCGAATAAAATTATACTTCATAAAATAATAAATAAAAAAAAATGTTATAGTAAATTTCCAACTTAAAGAATTTGTAAATTTGTGCACACAATCAAATTAATACACTAACACACAAATATTATTTATTTCTTATTTTTAAACTTACGTTCGTTTTATTTTAGAAAAAAAAAAGGCTTTAGGTACCAAAATATTACCAAAGTTTTCAATATCTTTTGTAATTCTTATTGACATGCACAGACAAATGTATGGTGTAAAATTTATAAAAACTACTAATTTTTCTCCTTCTTTTTCATAGCAGCTCACTCTTAAAAATCCACAGAAACTGGACGATTTGAAGCGAATGATTGTTGGCAGCTTACAGCAAACTGGACAAAATGCAATTAAAAAAATAAAAAAACAAACAGAAAAGCAAAGTAACACAACAATAACAATGAAATCGAAATACTTATCGAAAAAAGAAAATCATTTTTGTGCAGCAAAATAAAACAAATTACTTTAAATAACAAAAATTAAAATAACTGTGGTAACATTTTACAAAGATGTGCTTACATTTTACACTCCAAGCTGAAAAAGTTATATTTAACCAAACAAAACATTATGATGCCAAAAATATTGAAAATCAGTATAAAATTTATTTTGTGCCCAAGCGACTTCAATATCAGTTTTGCAATCAACAAACAGAAATAAACAAATTTAATTTAAGATAAGGGATATGTTTGCTATGATGCTCATAAATATTACAGCTTCAAATTACCGAACTTACCGAATTGGTTTTTGTATTTTTTACTAGATTTAATATTGTTTCATATCAAGTTTATTCCTTTTCTTTCGGTATTCTGTGTTGCAACAAAATAGAAAAATATTTCTTTCATAAAAAAAGTTCAAAACTGAAATTGGTTTTTGGAAACAAAATGAAAAGAATCCAAGAATGCAAAAGTGTTGGAATTTTTTGAAATAGATGCATTTTTTGAAAAGATAAAATCTGGTATTATTCCAGAAAAACATTCTGGATCCAGAGCATAAATTTAATATTAGAGATTGCATAAGCACTGCTAAATATCTGGCATGTGTTAACAGAGTTTTTTCTTTGCGTGCTTAGGCGAAAATAACGCTGTTAACTAACATATGGCAGAGTTGATGCAATCTCTCTCTAATTTATACTCTCTGATTGAATTAAAGTGGTGGCGCTCCGAAAAAATGAAACAACTTACGAGGTGTTCATACGTCAGTTAAATGATTGAATCAATCAAAATTTGTTGTTGCTTTGTAAAAAACAATGAACTTTATCTCAGAGCGAAAATTAACTCCAAAATCTTCTCTCATCAGTCAAAATTATGCTTGAGCTCCAGACCTGCATCAATCAGTCAAAGGGTTGCATTATTTTACTTGTCTGCTTTTTAGTAGGCAATTATATCAAGAAAAGTAGTTAACTGAAAACAAAGGTAGTTTTTTGAAGTGAAAAAGAAGTGTAGTTTCTTTAGTTCCTGCCATAATTTCATTAATTCTTTTGTTTTTTTATGACTTGCATGCGATGGCCATTCAAATAGGTATAATTTCCGGCGTATTGATTTCCTAATGTGATCAGTTTTAATCCTAAAAGATCAACTATATTTTCGCTATTGTTTTCCATTTTGTAAAATTATTATGCACACAAAAAACTTAATAAAAGAATCACCCAAATAAAGTAATGCACACAGCACGATATGAATTCACAAAATAGTAGGTAGCAGAAGAGTAACAAATGCCTGCGTCGGAGCTTCAATCAAAAAATCGTGTGTGAGCAAGCGTCAATCAATATTTTCGGAGAGAGTTAAAGAGAGTAAAAAATCGCGATATACTTCAATCATTTGACTGATGTATGATCAGGAAGTGAACGTTAAAAATCTGCTCTTCTGCTTCTCTTTGAATATTATGTATTGTTAAGTGGAAAGATATGAAAAAAATATAAATACTTGACAGGGAACGTTTTGTTTTTATAAAAAAGAAGAAAAAATGCACTAAACAAAACGAAGTTTTTAAATTAAAACAGAAACAAGCATTAATTTTTTTAAAAATGCACATATTAATGGAAAAATTAAACTTCAAATCTAAAGCATTGAAATGAAATTGAAAAAATCTTTAAAAAGATAAAAAAATATAAACTTAATTGTTCAAGAACAATAGATTGAAAAAAAATTATATTAAAAAAACAAAATTCTATCCCAAATATTGCATAACTATTAATACATAAAAATATATAGAAATCTGCTTAAAATATTTAAAAAACTATTTCATACAATTTATTGACAAATATGATTAAAGAATGAACAAAAAAAAAAACTCATTAAAAATATGAACAACCGCAAAGTTGGTAACAACAAAGAATGCACTTTACTATAAATAATTTCGTGGTAATGCAAAAAAGACACGCTGCAAAAAAGAATTTTAAAAGTAATGAAGAAAAAGTAACAAAATATTTCTACAGAAATTGCTGTATTGTTGTATATTTAAAAGAAAAGAAAAAAAAACTGAAAACGTTTCATTCAGTTTATTAAAATTAATGCATTCATTGAATATTACTCGTAATGTTTTTTAATGGCAAATGAGAAGGAACTAATTTTTAATTTTTGTATAGCAAAAAATGAAAAAGTATTTATGTTCTTTTTTTACACACATTTACTAAATAGTTGAAATGATATTATTTTTTATTTTTGGCATTTAAGTAATTTTATTTAGAAAAGGCAAACAAACACTTAGATCAACATTAAGAATTAAAACATGTTTAATACTTATAAAATATGAAACATATATGCAAAAATCAAGATGTCAAACAAAAAAAAAAAAAAAAATAAAATAAACTGAATAACAAGTTTTAGAAAAGTATGAAAATTATAGGAAAACATACAGAATATTTCAACAGAACGTTTTGTGAAAAAACTAAAAGAAAATAACATATAAATAATATTTGAAAAAAAAACCAATACATGAGAAAAAAATATAATTTAAACTTCTATCCGAAAACAGGAAATTGAAAAATGTGTTTTCTTTCAACGGTCTCTCGATTTTTCGTTAAAATATTTAAGTTCACCGTGCGTTTAGACCGCCTGAACCATGATACAATGATAAGGTAGGCCCATGATACTAAGTGCTCTCACGCGTCAACGAAGAGTGGATAATGAGAAGCAACATTAATGTCAAAACGACGAATTTCGTAGAAATTGCAAATGAAGAAAATATTTTATGTTTCCAAGTTGCAAACAGTGCGGTCGCGGGTATTAAATTTGTGCTAATTTGAGTGAAAATATTATATAAAAAGTGTAATAAAAACTATAAAATGTGAAAGAAGTCTTAAAATTGCAAAAAAAACCTGTAACAGTTTTAACCTAAAAACAACTGCGAAACGTGAGCATAAAGAAATTCGCGATGAACAGCTGATTTTGACATCAATGTAGCTTTATTCTGCTTTCTACTCCATTCCTCTCCGTGATGACCTTACCTTATAATTCTGCCATGGCCTGAACGAACGAAAAATTTATCGCGAGCAACTTATTGCGATAAAAACGTAGTTCGGACCATGATACAATGATAAGGTAGGCCCATGATACTAAATGCTCTCACGCGTCAACGAAGAGCGGATATTGAGAAGGAAGATGCTTGTTAGTTGATGGCTTGGCCATGCGATGTAGCACCAATTTAATTTCCTCCCATAAAGTTGCAAACATAAACATCCATAATGTGCGGTCGCGTGTGTTAAATTTGTGATAATTTGAGTGAAAATATTATAACAGTGTAATAAAAACTATAAAATGTGAAACTCTTAAAATTGCAAACAAATCTGTAACAAATTCTAAACTACAAACTGCGAACGTGAGTATAAAGAAATTTGCGATGAACAGCTGATTTTGACATCAATCTAGCTTTATTCTGCTTTCTACTCCATTCCTCTCCGTGATGAGCTTACCTTATAATTCTGCCATGGTTCGGACCAAGGTTGATTTATTAGGTTGTCGCAGGGCTGATCGCACTCTCTTCTCAGTACCCATAATTGTCAAAACCAGCCAATTTTGCGAATGACTACGAAAGAAGAACGGGTGATAATAGAGAGCACTTGTAGATTTTCTATGAGCTGTCAACTTCGATTTGACAATTATGGGTACTCGCTCTCTCCCTTGCGACAACCTTATAAATCAACCTTGGTTCGGACCAACTGTCTATACCGCACGAACATCAATCGCTAATGAACATTCCCGCCATCTTGTATGTTCAGGCGGCTTAAACAGAAAATTGTGCATTCAGCCGAACATCAATAAATGCAGGGTTGAAAGCTCATTATTTTTATATTAGTAGTAAAACTTCCACACCTTTTCTCAACAACAAATTCGCTTGGCAAGCATTGAGTTGAGAATTTATATTAATAAAAATTTAAAGTAATTCATAATTAATTGGAAATAATTTGCATTAAATTGAAATTAATGCAATGGATTCATATGATGAAATAATAGCTAGTGCTGCAGTTATTTTAGTGACAAGTTTAAGTTTTTAGCAAAAGAAGGAAATGAAAGAAAGGAGCAACTGGGTCACCAAAAAGCTATGAACCTAAGGAATCAAAGAAAGAAAAACTATTATTCATAAATATGCATATATTTAGACTTTTATTAAAATAAAATCGCTGCTACTATTCTAAATCATTATTCATGAGCGAAAAAAATAAAAAAACAAGTACCGAAAATAATTGTTATTTTTAATAATATAACCATACTACAAAAGTATACCTCTTATTACAGTATAACAATTTTTGAATCTAGATTTTAATTCTTAAATTCTTAATGTAATATTAAAGTTTTTTAAATACATCAATTCTACTTATGTTGCGGGATTCCCAAACCTTAACGACGATTGTCGCTGTAGTTAACTAGCGAAACATTCATTTACTATGAAACTGTGCATGCTGAATGACCGATAACGACAACTTTTATTATCTGTAAATTAATTACGACCTTCTTTCATAAGTTTTTAAGTTATGTGTTTATATAACTCCAATAATTTTTCAATTATTAAAGGTTATATTTTATTGTTGTACCTTCAGTTGTTTTCTTCGGAAAGCAACATTGACCTTGAGCTCGATAAAATATAACCTTTAATAATTGAAAAATTATTGGAGTTATATAAACACACAACTTTTATTATCGTTAACTTTTTGGGAATCCTGCTAACTGGTATCTTTTACTGCAAAGCGGACGATCACAAATTGCAGCGCATTATATGCGAACCACTTCAGGCCCAACCAAAATAGACGAAACGAGACGATTGCAACTTGCCGAACGTCTGACTAGTTGAGACCATGATACAATGATAAGGTAGGGCCGCTGCGCTGAGTGCTCTCACGCGTCAACGAAGAGTGGATAATGAGAAGGAATATATATGTCAAAACAACGAATTTCGTAGAAATTGCAAATGAAGAAAATATTTTATGTTTCCAAGTTCAACGGTTCCAACAGTGCGGTCGTGGGTGTTAAATTTGTGCTAATTTGAGTGAAAATATTATAAAAAAAAGTGTAATAAAAACTATAAAATGTGAATGAAGTCTTAAAATTGCAAAAAAAAAACCTGTAACAGTTTTAACCTAAAAACAACTGCGAAACGTGAGCATAAAGAAATTCGCGATGAACAGCTGATTTTGACACCAATCTCGCTTTATTCTGCTCTCTACTCCATTCCGCTCCGAGTCGATCCTACCTTATAATTCTGCCATGGACAGTTCGAGCAAAGGCAAAAAAGAGTGCTTTTCTCTCAAGTGACTTAACCTATATTAATGAACCTTGGGACTGACTAGTTTTTACTGAAGTTAATATAAAAACTAGAGTTTCTGATATTTTCCATTGAAAGAAATGTGTTTTCTTTTAATTATTCCGCGAAAAGAATGCATAGTTCGATGTTTAATTCTATGAAAATGTCAAAATAAGGCAGCCTATTTTTTTCTGATTTTACGGATGAGAACACCTTATAATTATTCCACCATGGTTAGAACGTAAATATGGGTCGTTTTTCTTCAATAAAGTCATAATCCAAAAAATAAAAAGATGGTAAAATATTTCTGAAATCATGATCTTTACAATATGTTATTTTGGTACGATATCTTTTTAAATTTTCTCGTGAGAGCAATAATTGTAATTACTTCATCTCAATTTATTTTATATTCAGGCCTATCATGAGAAATTTTTCGACCGGAAACGAAAAAGAAAGTGAATTTTTAAGAAAGCAGGTAAGATTTCACCTTTTCATTTTTTACACTCATGAATATTGATGGTTGATGAACAAATTTGCATTAAAAATTTCCAAAAGTTCCTAAGTTGGTTCTTAAAAAACGGAAATTCCCTTTTTTCGATTCCAGGCAAAAAAATTACTTATGATATGTCCGATTAATTTACATACAAGATGGATAATATTTTGGCACAAACTGATGGTAATTGTCTCTGTGGTAAACCAACTAGCATTTGACATCAGCAACAAGTCACAATTTTTTTTAAAGTAGTTTCAAAATTTAATTTTTTGGCTAAAAATCGAATTAAACAATATGAAAAATCATTATGAACAACTTATTTCGGGGTGCAAAACACACTAAAAGTCAACATTAGAGGAAGGTCAAAGGCTTAAATCTACCACAAAAATATTCTGCAGAAATTTGATTGAGGATCACCAAAGGCAAGTAACCTCTATGAGTTAAAGGTTACACGTAAAACACGAAATGAAATGAGAAGAAATATACTTTCAATTTTTGTTTATTTATTTCAAGATAGTTACAACTAAGTACTTAAAGAGATTATGGTTTTTAAGTAATTTGATTAGAATAGTGAAAATGTGAAAGTGAAAGGTTTTGAGTAATTTGATTTAAATGGTGAAAATGCAGTGTCGTGATCTTTATCTCGCAAAATTGGAATTCGCAATGGAGCTTTTCATAAACATGCGAACATTTTGTTATATCTGCGGCTATTTTGCACCATACCGGAGCAGTCAAAGTCGCTAACTGATATTGCCACGACCAATTTGCTTCAACTACTTGTTGAAATGGCTACATCACTAATGTAGAACGATGCCGTTTGCTGTTCATATGGTATAGATTAATCAGATGAGCAAGGGGAGCGATATCATCAGGTATCCTTAACCATCCCATCTCAATTTTATCAAAAAGGAAGATTTTACTTCCAAATTTTGCCAAAAATCAGGTTTTTTTATTTCAAAAGAGGTTAATTTTATTTAGAGAACTGAAAACGAAATACATTGTTAAGATGCAGTGAAATTAGCTGAAATTTGTTGGTGGTCCAAAACCATATTTCAAGAAAGGGATCAAAGCAGAGGGAGTGAAGACAAATTCCAAGAAATCAATATAAATATCAATATTAAAGTTTCAGATTTTTCATACCTCGATAGTGATAATGATATTATATAAAATTCGATGGTTCTGCAAAGTGCCATCGTGAAATAAAAATTTAAATAATTTCTTCCCATTTTATTACGTGAAACCTTTAACACATCAAAGGAATCAAAGTTTAACACATGATTTTGTTAAACCAATTTTTGGCAAAAAAAATAAAATTTTGAAACTACTGTAAAAATGTGTGTTACACTGTGGAATATAAATTCTTATTTTCTATCATTAGATGGATCGAACTATATCAAATACAACATCATTTCAGTACTAGGGCCATGTTTTGGAATTGGTGCAGTAACTTTCTGTATCTGCTTATGACGTTATTGAAGAAAACGAATAATATGCAGAAGTAAATTTAATTCAATCACTTAAAGGTTGGGCATATTTACTATTGGGAACCAACCAAGTAAAGATTTCAGTTGAAAGATGTTTCCCTGATGATACAAACATTTTCAACCATCACAAGCTCAAGTTCATACAAACTCAGACTTATCATCACACTAAATTAAATACTCTTTTCTTCCATTTTCTTTAGTTTATAATTGATAGCCGATATCTAAAAACACTAAAGCAAACAAATTTATTAAAATAACACTACTTGGAATAGAAATCCAGTAGTAATGCCACTTTGTTAGCATTTAATTACTTATAAATATAAGACCAGCAAATTGAAATAAGCAGCATTAATCGCAGAGACCCACTGCACTGAAGTGCATTTCAATTTGGTTCGATCTCTACGTCTTGGTCTTTCGACTAGTTAGCTGCATGCATTTCTTCATTTACTTCTTGCTGGGCTTCAAAACGTTATAGGCAACGACGAGCGCAATAAATCCGTAAGTAGCTTTGGCAACCTGAACAAATCATAAATTAGAAAATAACTTCTTTTTATGTAATTGTGATGCTTACATTAGCACGCCCTCGCATAGTGGTACTATTGAATATCTTAGAGATACCTTTAAGTTTGGATTCATCAACACCTGAGTCGCCAGCCATCTACAAATTCATAAGTAATAAGATATGTTAATTGTTTTTTAAGTACAAACTCACTTTCTTATATTTTCTTTAAGTTTATTTTAATTAAAATGTTCACTACAGCTCGCCTTCACTTTAGAAGAAAAATTCCTTGCTGTCAAATTTTAGTGCTTATGTTATGTAAGAAATTTCGCAGAATTGCACCGAAACGTACTTTTTTGAGTACGTTTTTATATTTTAGGTACGATTAAAGTACTAATATGATTTTACTTTTGTAAATTTTAATTTTTTTGTAGAATAGGACTTTTAAAAGCAGTTGGAGAATGAGGTAACCATAAAATTTTAAGCTTTGAAAGTTGAGGTTCGTGTTTATTTTTCATCACTTTTGAATCGATGGTAACAAAAATAGGGAAAAATTGAAGATGAGCGAAAACTCAAAATTTAAAATTATTTTTTTTTGTGAAATATATGTATTAAGACCTAAGCTCAAATCCGGAAAAAAATTACATGCCACTCTCAAATGGTTTGGTAGTTAAAAAGCTCGAAAGTTGGGATAATGGTTATGCAATACCTATTCAACGAGCTCATTTCTGCAGGAAAATGAAAAAAACAAGTTTTTCTCGTCCATTTACCCAACTTTCGAGGCCTGTAACTTTTTAACCACTTGAGAGTGGAGCGAGATTTCTTCACTATTAGCGTTATTAGCTCCAAACATACATTTTCAAAAAAAAAAAAATTAAAAGTCCATTTTCACTCATCCTCAATTGTTCAAAAATAGGTATTTGCAAATTATAGTAAATGTTGAAAAAATTTTATGAACAGTTATTTTTATACCGAAATAAAACACGATTTTTATTTTGTATGTTTTTTTTATCTCCGCTGCAACCCTGTTTCGAAGTACTTTTTTTTTTTTGGTATCGATAAATTATTTGGCAGTTCGGTAGAATTTCATGACACTTTACCAGGGTGACTCCAATAACACCATAATATAAATTTTAATTCCTTGAACAATCAATCATGATATAAAAACTAACAAGGTAGGAGTGACAGTTTTTTGTCGACCAGCATTTGTCAAAAACTCATAGAAAAATAGAAACCGAATAAGCATCAAAACAGATGAGAAATTAAACTTTGTATTGATTTTACAAACTGACCAATGCCAGTTTGTCGTTGCTCAGGGAACACCACGTGGAGGTTTGAGTCGACTTGAAACGATTTCGACATGGATAATGCTGACCTCGCCAGGTTGAGGCGGTCAGACACGTTGCCATGTGAAGGTTCGTCCCCCCCTGTTCCCCTCATCCTGTTCATAAAATTTTATCAATATGACTAAAATCCTCTTTTTTAGAAACACTAAAGCTTTAGTCCTTAAATAAAAAATGTTGATTAATCTGAGAGTGGGAGCAACATGCAATCTCCTTACATTATATTCTTTGCTGTTTGTTCTTCTTGGTTTTTTTTAAATGTATTTTTCTAACTCGCTCATTTTTTATACCATTTTTTGGTTTGTGAAAAAATTGCCAAAACCGAGAAAGCACAAGATGCTTGTCACAAAGACTGTAAACGTTTTCGTTTGACAAACACGCGTAAAAGCTTAAGAGTTAATATTAGTACGGATTTACTGAATATGCTTCTCATCAGTTCTGACCCTTTGGCTGATTTCTACCGAGAAAAGCCTTTAACGAATGTTAAAAAATTGCATCTGGACTTATTAGTTTTTCATTAATTAATTTTGCTGTCGTAGCTTATCGTATTCCTGAGATATACTTGACCAAAATGTCTGAAACACTTTTTTACTTTCCTATACCTTAAACATCGAAAACTATGTACCATAAAAATTAGCAAAATAATATTTTTCGTCTAACTTGTATCAATCACTTCACTGCGCGACGTTACGCCATATCTGAAATTTTTGTACATGTATTTCTTAAGGAGCTGAGTTTGATGAATATGGCTTAACGGCAGTGTTGCTCTTGTTGATATCGTCGGTATAGAATTATTTGTATTTAGCCAGGTAGAAATACAAGTATTGCTCTTTTTTCATTGCTTATAGCATGTTCACACACAGGCCGAAAAGCCACTTTTCAGCTGAAAAACCTCTTTTCAGAAAAAGGTGTTCACACTTGAAAAGCAGCTTTTCATTTGACAGACAGTAGCCATATGTTTGTTATTATAGTGATTTGTTTCATTGTGCTTGGCTAAGCAAATAAAAATCTTTAAAATAACTTTTCTTCTTGCAAAAATGATTCCATTTATTTGGATATCGATGGCTAATGCGTTGTATTTGGCTTTAAAAGATAACTGGCAAAAAAACACCGAAGTGCTGGATAGCAAAATTTGTAAACTCCAAAGTGAACGTCGGCAGGCATTGGGAAAGATATTAAATTTGCGTCAGGAGTAAATCTCTACTCTCGTGATGGCAGCATCACTTATCACTCACAACTCCACAAATATCGCTTCATGAAGGTCACTCCACTTCACGCGCTCATTGTATTTTTTGTCCATTTTGAAGATTTTTTGTAATTGGGAAGAAAGTTTGTCTAAAAATCACAACAAATAAAAACAGATAGACAAAATGTCAAATATCAGTGACAACTTTTTGTAATAGATTTTGACTTTACTTCAACGAAAAGACTTCCGAACCTGGGTTGTTTTCTAACTTTTCAGAGTTTTTCGCTGAAAAGCAAACAAATATCAGCTTTTCATTTGACAGTTCTTCTATGGCGAAAAATTTCATATCATGTAGCTTTTCAGTTGAAAAGCCATTATTGTTCGAAAAACGGCTTTTCGGCCTTAGTGTGAACATACTAATAGAGAGCATGTCAAAAGCTTTGTTCATTTAATAATTTGTCTTTGCATATGGGAAAGCGTTTTGTTACGTCGCTTTCAAAACAATCAAGTAGCCATCGATATGGCTATATTTCTCTCTTTTGTCGTGTCGTAAGCCGTTGCCGTCATCAATGAGTTCCATGCATAATAGCTTGCACATAAATTAGGAACGATTCTATATCGACGACAAAACGCTGCGACATTATACCAGTTTCTCTCCATAAGAAATACATGTAAAATATTTTGACAATTGCGACATAGTCACATTGCACTTAATCGGGGTCGTTAAGGGTTAACCTACATTATCCTCCCTGGGATTCTTACAACACTGTTTCTTATCAGTTTCATATATCTCTCTAGCAGTCAAACAGCTGTTCGCTGTCCAATTTTTGTCTTATCCTTTCCTCCACAAATTGTTGTTTTCATTCGATTTCAAATCAACGCACAAATATGTTGTCTTTATTAGCATATTTTTTATTTCTATCGTAAATACAAAATATTTAATCGCAAGTAGGAAAGGGCAATAAACTAAAAGTGGTGACAAACGCGGGGTTTCACTATAAGTGAGTATAAAGTCCACAACATGCCATCTATTGGGACATTTACACAATTTTTCCATTTGCAGAATTTTTATCAGTTCGCCTATCGTGTGGGTGTGTGCGTTCATATTAAGTGCATGGTGAGCTATTGTCGCCCACTAGCCAGCCCAAGATCAAGTGCCAGTCCAACAAGTAGAGTTATGCAATTATTATTGCCATTACTTAGTTAATACATACAATTTTAATGTCTAAATTGTTGCAAGTTGTCAAAAGTCAGATATTAAAACCGCAGCGTATTCTATGGACATCGTTTGAGGGTTCAAAAAGTCAGCATAACACTGTACACATTAGCTTTCAAAAAGCACACCATTTGTTTGAGGCGCCCAAAACTGTCAGCAGAGTGGCTCTTTTGTCAGCGCCATCAACATTAGCAAAACCTCTACAAATTGTATCCACACAAAATCAACTTGTGCATAAACCACAGTCAAGACGTCAATATCATACAATTGTTTCACAATCAGAGCCACATCCCAGCTCTAGTGACAATAAGAACAAAAAGATTAAGCAAGTTGCTTGTGGACGCAATATCTTTAGTAATCGCTTCTATTCGGATATCTTTCACAAGTGCTTTGTTTTTCACAATAATCGATTGGCTTTGTTTATTGCCTATGATTATCTTTTATTAGATATCGGCCTGTTATGGATGTACCTGAGGGCTTGTTTCGCGGTAATGTGGATCGCTTCAGTGGCATCACCGTAGATTCCAGTGCAGAATATGAAACAAATGATGATTTTGCCGAAAAGCTCAAAAGTAGATAAGTACATCAAATGTACATAAGTTAATTTATTGTATTTTTATATATAGAATCAATCGAATTTTGGGAAGAAAAGAAGTACAGAGGTGTTTGGTTCAAAGTTCACACCCAGCATGCAGACTGGATTCCACATCTGACGAAAGTATTATTATTTTTATTGTTTAACTATTGGGTAAGCAGTTAACTTGACAATATATGTTTTAGCAACAATTCGACTTTCATCATGCTAAAACTGGTCATGTTGTCATGTTCCGTTGGCTGCCCACTGATGAATACGTCAATATTCCGCAATTTGCGCACACTATGATTGGAGTTGGTTGCCTTGTAGTTAATAGCAAGAATGAGGTTTTGGTTGTAAGTGAACGTTATGCATTAATACCGAATAGCTGGAAGCTGCCGGGTGGCTATGTAGAACCATGTGAGTGCCTCTGAATTTTATTTGTATGCTTAGAAATTTAATTATTATTTTTCATTTATCTTAAAGATGAAAACTTAATCGATGCTGCTATACGCGAGGTACTCGAAGAGACTGGTATTGATTGCGAATTCAAAACCGTCGTAAGCTTACGCCACTCGCATCGTGGTGGTTTTGGTTGCTCCGATATGTATGTTGTTGTGGCTTTGACACCACTAAATGAGGAGCTAAAACGTTGTGAGCGTGAAATTGCAAAAATACAATGGATGCCGATTAGTGAATATTTGCAACATCCAAATGTTCACGAAACTAATCGTCATTTTGTGCGCACCTTGCTCGATTATAATCAGCGTGGCATAAGTTTTACATGTGAACAGGCGAAACATCAAATTTTGCAGACCGAGTATAGCCTGTATTATATGAAGGCGCAGGAAAAGGTTGAAGAAAGTAGTGCAAATTTATCACATATTTAAATAAAACTAGTAAATTGTGTAATATTAATATTTTTATAAATTTTTTCTTATAGCAATTTTATTCTTATCAAGAAAATAATAAATAAATTCTATTTTTTAATGTTTTATCTACTAAAACCAAAGTTTATTTGTATAATAAAAAGATAATTAAGTTTCTTAAGTTCTGAACTGTTTTGAAATGTACATATATATTTATTTTTTTTTTTTGTAAATGGCAAATAAATTCTGCTCATCCTTTCTCAGGTTGAAAACGGCAAAAAGTGGTGGACAGACTAATAAAAAATTAAAAAATGAGTTAAATGAATTTTAAAAAAAAATATGCATTTGAGCATACATTTTTTTATGAGAAAATTTTTTTTTCTAATGAAACTAATGTTTGTGCATGGTTTTCTGTAACGTATTTATGCAAATATAAGGAGTGAAATAAGAATTTATGTGTCAAAATGTTTTTTTATTTCTATTGATAATGAATAATTTAATCACGGGCTTCTGAATCGTATCGCCAATACTTTCAAAATCTCAAAATTCCGATTTAATGAAGATATTTGGATGCTAGATTCGTTTTCGAGTTATTTAAAAACTGAATTTATTACTGATAAAAAAGTATGTTTATTGAATGAAATATTTGATGAAAAAAGATATATTGGTCGAAAAATCGACCACCAATTTAAGAAGGCTGGCAACGCATAGTTTAATTTACCTGAGATGTTCAAAACCAACTCATTCTCATATTTAAGTCTTTTGGCTGCATGCTTACGTAAATAATTTTATTATATTTTTCAAAAATGGTCCAAAAAAGATGTTTTCTTAATAGCTAATAATAGGAAATTCGAAAAATTTCGTTTCTTCTGAATTTACATTTAACCAAATCATGTATATTCTAAAAGAGTTTGAAAAATATAGGATATTTTTTTGAGATATTAAAAGATAGCGGTTGAAAAATCGACCAGCGGTCTAAAATGGATTAAGAGCCCATTGCACATTAGGCAATTTTTTTTTTTTTATTATAATTATGCAACTCTTGGAGATTTTGTGAAATTTTGGATAAGTGTGTTCGTGAATATAACCAATACTTATTGTTTTAATAGAAGATTAAACAAATATTTCGGTTTTTAGCAAAATGTTAAATTTTAAGTTGAAGTACAGATTTTGGACTTAGAGAAATTAAGACGTAATAGGTTATAACACCAAAAGCATGTATAAATTTGATATAAGAGGAATCAAATCGTATTATTTTGTGCTCTTCAACATTTCATCTGCACACACCTAAGCCCATCTGCCACCCTTCTTCGCTTCCCCGTACAAAAACACACAAAAACTTTTGATTATGGTTCATATCTCTGCCAAATTAACCACTAGAGGGGTTGTTGCGGCAGCAACTTTAAGAGACGTCCGGAATATAATTAAAACCCGGCAGACTTTGTTTATATTCAATGTTTATTAAAGAATAGCTTTAATATTGTTGGAGAATGAGTTTAATTATCTATAAAATGTAATAATTAATAAAATGAACTTAAATTATGAATAACTTACTTATTCGTTCTCGTCTCTTTAACAATTGACAAAATTATTCAAAGCTTTTTAATACGTACATTATTCAGGGTTGTAAGTAAAAAAAAAAAAAAAAAAAATGTTAGTGTTTTACAAAGTAGCAAAATAAAAGTAATGATTTCATGGGATTTTAAAAGTAGTAAAAACATGGGATTTGTTGGTTACGTAACAGGGGTCAAATATATGAGCTGGTCCTATAATTTTTTGTCCTTTAACATTTCTTCTCAACACACGTAACTCTTCTGAGAGTCTCCATACTAAAAACACAAAAATTGCCGATTATAGTTCATATCTCTCCCGAATTGACCCCTAGAGGGGTCAAATATATGAGCTGGTTCTATTATTTTTCTCCCTAAACATTTCTTTTCAACACACCCAGCCCCTATCTGCCACCCTTCTGGGAGTCCCCATAGAAAAAACAACAAAAACTGTCGATTATAGTTCATAACTCTCCCGAATTGACTTCAATACGGGTCAAATATAAGAGCTGGTCTTATAATTTTTTGCCGTTCAACATTTCTTCTCAACTTTACTCTCCCTTATCTGCAACCCTTCTGGGGGAATTGCCTCTAGAGGTTTTAAATATATGAGCTGGTCCTATTATTTTTTGGCTAGTAACATTTCTTTTCAACCCACCTAGCTCCTATCTGCCACTCTTCTGGTAGTCCCCATACAAACAACACAAAAACAGTCGATTATAGTTCGTATCTCTTACGAATTGATCCTTAGATGTTTCGAATCTAAGAGCTGGTCCTATTATTTTTTGCACTTCAACATTTCTTATGAACATGCCTATCCCCTATCTGCCACCCCTTTAAAGCTTCCCATACAAAAAACACAAAAAAGTGTTGCTACACTCAAAGAAAAAACCTTGACAGAAACTTTTGTAATCTCTATACTGACAAAAAATTATCAACTCAACCTAGGTTTTTGTTGATACGAACAATGTTTTTCATATTGACGAGTTCCTATCCTGAGTTGATAAATTTTTTTGTCAGTATAAAGCAGTGTCGATCATATCTGGCCCGCGAGTGAAGAACTTAATAAGCAATGTATACGTATATAAAAGCTTGCGCTGCTAAAAAACTTTCAGTCTGCAGACTCCAATAAGTTTTGGGTAGTGTCGCTTTGTTCGCTTGATGCACACAGAGAATAATTCGAAGAAACGACGTTAGTGTACATTTGATACTTCAAAAACGCTGTGCTACTTTATATAAAAAAAAATTATTGTTATCGCAGTTTGCAAGCTAATAATAATCCAACCGCAAATAATATGTTAATGAAACTTATAAATAGCTACATTAATATTAAATGAAGCAATAAATTATTTATATTTCAGTTTTTGTAGATTTATTCAAGGTTTATTTATAAGGTTGTCGCAGGGCTGATCGCACTCTCTTCTCAGTACCCATAATTGTCAAAACCAGCCAATTTTGCGAATGACTACGAAAGAAAAACGGATGATAATAGAGAGCAGTTGCAGATTTTTTATGAGCTGTCAACTTCGAATTGACAATTATGGGCATTCGGTCTCTCCCTTGCGACAACCTTATAAATCAACCTTGGATTTAGTATGACTTTTTGTACACAAAGTTTCAGAAAGCTTTCAAAATGCTTTAGCGTTCAATTTATTTCAGTAATAAGCTTTTAACGTTACACATACCCCTTACGCAGTACGCGTTGGGGTATAAAAAATATTTGGCAATACTATAAAAAAATGTCAGCATTTTTAAATTCTGACAACGGATGCGGTTTCAGTGGTCCATTTTTACATAGTGTTCAGCCCAGCACCGAATTCGTAAAAGTAAAAAAATATAGCTGGCATCTGTATGGTAAGAGAACCACATCATTTTGAAATTCAAATAGTGGGTTCGGATTAAGCGATTAATTTTGTGCCTAGTGTTCCATTTTTGCCCACATAAAATGTATGTGGTAGCACAATGGTAAGAAAATTGCATAATTTTTAAATTCTAATAATGGATTCGGATTCCGGGAACCATTTTTACCTACAGTTCACCCACCGAATACGTAAAAACAAAAAAAAATCAAGGTGACCTCTTAGCCTATAACCTCCGCATCATAATTATCTACATTTAAAGAAAAAAAATCAACTAAATTGGTTGAAAATTACGGGCAGCAGAGTGAAACACACGCTTTTTTCCCCCAGTTTGTTTTATATATTGTGTATAGATAACATCCTTTAAAATTTTTCTTCAAATTAATGCTGGCAGTTTATATTTTTTGTTTAAGTATTGAATTTTTTACACAGTACCAACTTTTTTTTTAATCAGCCAACGGTGAATTCTTTTGAGTTATTTTATAATGTTGCATTCAGAGTTTTATTTTATTTATTTGAGCCTTTTTGTTTTTTGGCCCTAACAGATAAGGTTAATAAAGTTACTTTATTACATTTATTACAATTACTTAATGTCAATTTCATTAATATACGCTTGAAAAAAACGTCAGATAATAACTTGTATTATATATCTTAGAAAAAAGACATTACTCACTTTGATTTTTTGCTTAACAGCATCAAATGAGTTAAAACATCTTTTTGTTAAAGTTTGTATTCCGTTTTTTTTAGTGCATAAATTACGTAAAAAAAGAACATATTTAGCAGCGTGTTACCGTAACTCACTTGCTGGAAGTCTGGAAAGCATTTTCAGTTTTGTGTCAACAAATGCATGTGAAAGCTCTTCGTCCTTGACAACCAAATGAACACCCTTGGCATAGAGCAGTGTCAGTGAGAGCGACAGAGACAGAAAGGGTTTACTATGCACGCGTGCATAGGCGCTGCCTCACACTGGTATAGAGTCAAGGTTTTTTCTTTGAGTGCATGTTTTCTGCGTGCCTAGAAATTGAATCAGAAGTGCAGGCATTAACAGTGCTAACCTTAACATTGCAGACCATATAACATTGCTGACGTTAAATTGCTGATGTTAAAATTGTTGATGTCAACAGTGCTGACGCGAATTCATAACTTTTACCTCTACCAAAAAGTGCTCAACGAACCTAAAAAAGTGTTCACTGCAAAAAATTTATCAATTAATCGCACCATCTTAGTTGTTAATGTAAATGTAAAAGTTTGGTTACGATTTTTGGCATACTTTTCGAATAATCCTATTCACCGTTTTCAAAAAGTTTCTTACACGAAATGACTGATAGTTACTTTATACATGAATATTTTTTTATACAAAATTTCAGAAAATGTTCACAAATATTTGCATAATTCTAAGTTAAAAAAAAAAAAATTGGCATCAAGACGGCTTCAAAATAAAATTGTAAAAACAGTGTGTTTTTTGCCTTATTACCATTGTGTTCTTAATAATGAAATTAAATTGTATTTTTATCTCTCAGCTTTTAAAGCAATGTAAAGTGCATGCAAATCACAAAGAATGACTTTTTAATTGTTGTTAATTTCGCATTAATTTTTCTGTTCACACGTGTATATCGATGAAAGCTTTCACTTTCAATATATTTGACAATACATATACTAAGGCCAAACAACCTTGAATTTCACATCTCACACACACACTCGGGTTTCAAAGGGTTATCACTAGCATAGCCCAAAATAATCGAAACCAGACAAGTCTAAAACGCATAAGGAAATATGTATGTTATTAAATTGAATATAAGCAGAGCAAAAAAAACAAAAATAGGCAATGCTCAAATATTTCTTGCCCTGATTAAAGCAAAAAAAAAAAAAAAACAACTACAGAACAATCACAAATATACCATTTTATATGTGAAAATTAATACTGATGCGATTCTTGAATCCAGCTGAATACGCTGAATACACACTATACTACTAATTGCTTTTTTTTTTTTTAAACGCTCACAAAAAATCTATGCTTTTTTATTTGATATTGAGTAATAATGCAAAATCATATAAAAAATTGATGAAAACGAATGTTTGTTTGTGTATTACGATAGATAAGAATAAGCTATAGTTGATAAATTTGATAACTCGCGGCTAGTTGAAGAAGACAAATATACTGATACTATGTTTTGAAGAGAACTAATAACTTAAGAAGAGAGATAATTAAGAGTTGCGTCTTCACTTGCTGTGCTAGCAATTGATGATCGTATAAATAATAATAAAAAAAGAAAATATAAAAAATCAATAAAAAGCAAATAGTAGAATAGAAACTTTGTCTGTGTTCCAAAAAAAAAATGCTTCTCTCCATGGCACAGTGCGTTGAATAGGGACCAAAAATAGAAAACTAAAAAAAATTTATATGTTGTAAAAAAAATTTGTATTTTAAAAATTAAAAATTTTGTATTTTTGTAATAAAAATTAAACAAAAAAAAAACAAAATCAAAAAATTTGTATGCACAATAAAAACTAATAATTCTATGGATACAAATCAGAAAGAATTGTGAATTTGTTTATTAATAAATAAATACGCAAATATTAAACTTTATCTTTTCAATTCAGGAAACTTAAATATTTCACATTTGGAAAGAAACTAAAAAATTTGGAAAATTTGGGAATAGATTTAAATAAAAATTCAGAACTATTTTCAGTTAATTTTGAATCACAATAATTATTTCTTTTATATAATTACACTAGCTTAAGCCCGCCGCTTCGCCGGGTTTTCAAAAAGTTTTCATTCAAAAATTGATAGTGGGTAGGCTTGATTTTTCGCTACCAAAACGATTTTTTATTGTTTAAGTAATACTACAAATTATTAACCTTAAGATTGTTATATCATCTGATAGGAAATCGAAAACCTAAATTTTGAATTTAATTTTTCTTACAACAAAAACAACTTTTATCCAATTTTTTGGCTTAAACTAAAAATTTTTGAACATTTTTTAAAAAAATTTTTAAAAATATTAATATTTTGGTTTAGTAAAAATTTCAACTTATGTTTGAAGGATATTTTAACAAACAACATTTTTCAAAAAAAATAATTGAAATCCATTGCAAACTGACTGAAATATTTGCCTTCAAAGCTAAAAGTGTGAATTTCAAGTCGTTTTTCTCTCATTCTCAGCTTATAATTAATACTAAAAAGATCTGGTACTAAAATTTTTCACAGTTTTCAAACTACATACATGATTTTGGTATCAAATTGAAGGAAATTTAAAAGCGTTTATTGATTTTGTGCTCGTTTAACCGAAGTGCAATTTAATCCATTAGGGCCGAAAGAAAACCATAAAAAACAGACATTTTTAGACTTGAAGCAACATTTTGGTGAAAACTATGTATGCCATTGAGCAGAAATAAGTTATTATTGCATGCTAATTTTATTTTTTTTAAAAAACTGGCACTAAAACTTTTGAAATATTATGCAGTATTTAATGAAAATTCGAGACGCATATGTTTCCATATAGTAACATTGGTTGTTAATGGGTTAAAATAAAGTATCCTATTGCACTCTCTGCTGACCTATAAATATGTGTACAAAATTTTATAAAAATCTGAGTTGTCGTTTAAACGTGATGAGTGAACAAAAAAAGTGGCTACAGATTTATTAATAGTATAGATATAGATATATAGATTATTATTTTGCAAAAGAAATTTGAAGAAGTATCCTAATCTTAAAAAAGTCGCCTCAAAACACAAAAGTTAGTAATTTAGGTGTGTTTTATGAAAGAACTCCAAAATACTGGTTAAAGATATTGAAATAAAAATTTTTAATATATATTAAGTAGCATTTAATTTTTAAAAAGAAAACATTTTTTTGTGACGTCATTACTTCGCATTAATAAAATCCTTGAGGCACCAGAAAAAGGTCTCTTTTGGCGGGCAGGATTCCTTGGATTTGAGAAATCCGAAAAAGAGACCAGGATAGACATCGAAATTTTTCAAAATTTTTGATTTATAAAAAATGGTGGCTGGCGGAAATCAAAATATGGAAAAATGCTTATAATTTGATGGTAAAAGTAGATGCATACGATTTTGTAAGCCTTAAAAAGAACTAGATGTCAATGCCTGAAAAATAAGCTGCCTACAAAAAAAATTTCAAGTCAATCAGCTGATTAGGTTTTGAGTAATCTTGCCCACCGATTTTTTCTTGGTCCCTCAGGTATTTTATTACTACGGCGAATTCACGTCACAAAAAGTTTTTTTTTTAAATTAAATACTTCCGAAACACACATAATTTTTAAATCAATATCTTTGACTGTCATTTCGCAATCATCTGATAAAATTTTTTCACAAAAAATTGATATAAATTCACTTAAAATATTTTAATAACAAACAAAATCTTGTAAAATGCAATCTTTTGTCAAGTTTTTTGGCTTTGCTCGACCAGTAGTGTCAAAAAAAGATTAACAAAACAAAGAATAATTCTAAATTTTATATAATTTTTACAACTAAACTGACTTATAACTGTAATATTATGTATGAAAGTTATACATACATTTTGTTTTCAAATTTTATGGAATGTATTTTTTGGTTATTATTTATGAAAATAAAATAATATTTAGCACAAAAAATTGGCCATCTTAAAATTGTAAATAAATTAAAATCTGATAATGCACTTTTTTAACACTTTATCTCTCAAAACTACGAAAAATCTATTTTTGAACACAATTTGTGAAAAAGTAAAACGCTAAAATTTAAATCTGTCAAAAAACAGCAACCTTAAATTAACTAAGATTAAAAGTTTTATTAAAATCAGATAACTTCTTCTATTTTTGTCACTGCTTTATATGAGCTCAAAGCACAGTGCATAAGTTTGACTAAAAATACTTATATGAGGAGTGTTGAGCACACAGTAGTGGCCAACAAAATGAATTCTTAAAATTTAATAAAGCAATTATGAAATGAATTTTAAGCTCATAAAAAAATTTAACGTAGGATGGTTTGAATAAAAACCGAGTGCGAGTGTTCACTCATGTTCTTTGAGGGAACACTCAATTTGGCGTGAGTAAAATATACTTTCGTTAAGCTTAACGAAAATACTCCACTCCTACTTTTTGACATTTGAGAGGGCTCTCAACTTTGGTGTGAATAAAGTTAAAATTTGAAAGCTCTGCTTGAGTGAGTACTCAAGAAAAGTTGTGGGTGAGGGCTGCTTGCCTTCATGTGCTATTTGTGTGAAGGAATTTCTTTTTGTTTACAAATATGCTGTCAGTTATGTTTAATGAAAGTGCGGACGAGGAATTTTTAGAAAATAATGTAGAACCAAACATCTATACTTGTAAATTGCTCTTGTGCATTAACCATCGCCTGCACATTTAATGAAAAATAACCTTTGCGATTTAGGTATTCATCACCGTGAGAGCGTGGCCTTAATATCTTAATATGCCTGAAATCTAAAGCACCTATTGTGT
This sequence comes from Coremacera marginata, assembly GCA_914767935.1. Taxonomy (NCBI): domain Eukaryota; kingdom Metazoa; phylum Arthropoda; class Insecta; order Diptera; family Sciomyzidae; genus Coremacera; species Coremacera marginata. The sequence continues at coordinate 162,306,383 of OU612046.1, forward strand.
CAGAAAAAATATGCTTAGATTTCCACTCTCTTTTTGCTTCTCTCATTTTCTGAAAGCTGATTGGAAATTTACGGGCTGTCAGCTGAAATGCATCAGCTTATCGGCAAAATATGGCTAGCGGAAAGCATGCCCGACGATTGGAACCTCGGCGTACTGTGCCATATACTTAAAAAAGGAGACCCAATAATCTGCGTCAGCGATCGAGATATCAGTCTTATTTCCTTCGCATATAAGGTTCTCTCAAGTGTACTGTGTGCAAAATTAAAGCCGATTACAAAAACACAGATTGGACCTTATCAGTGTGGCTTTCGACCTGGAAAGTCCACCATAGATCAGATTTTCACGCTAAGACAAATTCTGGGAAAAACCCACGAAAATCAAATTGACACACATCATCTCTTTGTCGATTTTAAAGCAGCGTTAGAAAGCCCGAGAAGGGATTGCCTATACGCAACAATGTCTGAGTTCGGTATAACTGCAAAGTTGATTAGACTTTGCAGAATGATGTTGATCAACACACGCAGCTCCGTCAAGGTAGGAAATGACCTCTCCGAAACCTTCAATACCGAAAGAGGTTTCAGGCAAGGCGATCCACTGTCTTGCGATCTCTTTAACATCATCATGGAGGGGATCGTACGAAAGGCCGGTGTGCATCGTAATGGCACCATTTTCTACAAAAGTGTCCAGCTCCTTGCGTACGCTGATGATATTGATATTGTCGACCAAACCAATAGAGATGTTACCGCTGCTTTCATCACTATCGAAAAGGAATCAGCGTGGGTTTGACGATAAATGAGGGTAAAACAAAGTTATGCTGTCTACAAACAAGGGAGCACGGCGTTTGAAGTAGTCAAGGAGTTCGTATACCCTGGCACCGCCATTAATAACAACAACCTGGAGTCAGCCTGGAGATAAAGCGAAGAACAATAATTGCTAATAGGTGCTACTACGGGCTCAGCAAGCAACTAAGTTCCAGAGCCCTCTCGCGATCGACAAAACTAACACTCTACAAGACGCTCGTTCTACCTGTGCTGCTTTATGGCGTTGAGACATGGGTAGTTTCGCAAACTGACGCAGCTGCTCTGGGGGTGTTCGAGAGAAAAGTTCTTCGCAAAATTTTCGATCCTGTTCGAGTCGGCGATGTCTATAGCATCCGAATGAGCCACGAGCTGTATGAGCTCTACAAAGACATTGACGTAGTTCGGCGTATAACTGTGCAGCGACTACGCTGGCTGGGTCATGTCCATCGTATGAACGACGAAGCTCCAGCGAAAAAGGTGCTCGAGGCGAGGGTCGCTGGCCAACGACGACGAGGGCGACCATGCCTCCGATGGATGGACCAGGCCGAGGAAGTCCTAACCGCGCTTCGTGTATCCGGTTGGAGAAGGCGCCCGCAAAGCAGAGGAGCCTGGCGAGAGCTGATGAGGTCGGCCGAATCCCGAACACGGGTTGTTACGGCCACCTAAGTAAGTAAGTAAGTAAGTAATTAAAATATATTTTCAAACAATCAAATGTACAATCGGGTTTTTTCTCAGCTTGTCCTCAGTTATATGATCAATGACTCTACCGCACATAATTTTTTTAATTCAATCTCAGATAGTGACGAATTTTTTGTTAAAGAAAAAAAACACCGGAAAAAGTTATTTTTGCTTTTTTTAATATTAAAAACAAAATTAATTGAAAGTGCCGATTAATCGATAAAATGCAAAAAAATGCCTTGCAAAATCATTTGATATATTAATCGAGTAGTGAATTTTAATTGCCGACCCTATTTATCGATCAACGCATAGAAGATTATAATTTTAACAATGTGTACACTTTTTTAAACCCGCTACTGTTAATTTTCACCTTCGTTGCCGAATCTTTCTCCTGCTGTCTTAGCTGCTCCATTTGAAGCGCTGACTCCCTCCCGCCTGCTTAACTAAGAGAGTCAAACATATACTTTCCGTGCTATAACGCATACCGGGTATATTTCTCCATTAAGTATACTACGCGTGATCCAAACACTAAACAGTTTTACGGTTGAACTCATAGCGAGCGTTCAAAGCGTACTCTGCTCGGTCTGCCCTCTACACGCGACAACACTTAGTACATTTAGAATTAATTATAACAATAAGCTTAGAATTACCAAACAATTTTGTGGAAAATTATATGGCCGCCAAAATGGAGCATAAAGAAATTCCGCCTCTAAAACGCGCAGCCCTACAGGTGGTTGCAGGCGGTTCTGCCGGTTTTGTGGAGGTCTGCATAATGCAACCACTGGATGTGGTTAAAACACGCATGCAGCTACAGAATAATAAGACGTTACAAGAGGTAAGAGGCAGGCAACACATTTGCTGCTTTGAAATGCTTAAAACATTTATAGACTCTCATTTATAGTCAGCCTATCGAATTTTAGACAGCTTAACTTGCTTGGAAAGAGATAAATATTATCTGTATCTACCTGAATTCAGAAATATTATTTCAAAGTTTAACATCAAAATCATGCTACGGAATTAATTTGTTCTAATGCAACAGCAAAATAAATGAAACCTGTTTGAATTTTGAATATCCAGTTGTTGGCTATGAAGACAGACAGGCGTTAATTTCTGGCAAATAACTAGAGCAGCAAATTTTTTATTTTACACGCTTAATTAACAATTCCAGCTGCTTTGAATTTTTTTTTCTTCTTATGTTAAAATTAGAGAGGACATTGCAAGGTCAATATTTGCCTCGAATTATGATATCTACAGCTGTTAGCTTTTCCTTTCTTTTGATATCAGCTTTTGTTTACAATCCAATATTTAAGTTGTATCAATTTAGATTTAGCTACCAACAATTTAAACAGCTTATTTTAAACGAACTTAATATGATCGAGCATATGATCACGAGTACTGAGCGCATTTTAGAATTATATTAAGAGAAAACAAAAATACTCTCATTTTTGGATTTTTCGATTTTTTAATGGATTTAAAATTGTCTGAGAACTCAATTAAATAGGTCAGCACAAACATTGTAAAAGTTTACAGATATTAAGAAATATTTTAGCACTGGCTTTTTTTTAAGAGCTTCGTTCACTTTTTGTGACAATTGTTATAATCAAAATTATTATTATTTAAGAGAGCAAATTTGGCCCCAAGCGACTTTAACCGAAAATAAGTATAAGAGCGCCTAAGTTTATTAATGCAATTACGGCTACTTCTTTAAAAGTTAATAATTTATAGCAAGGTTGATTAATATAGGTTAAGTCACTTGAGAGAAGCTCGGTTGAACTGTCAGAATGGGTGAACGGAAATCAAGAAAAAAAAAAGTCGAAATCTTTACAATTTGTAGCTAACAGCTACTTTGACAGTTCGAGCAAAGGCGAAGAAAGAGTGCTTTTCTCTCAAGTGACTTAACCTATATTAATGAACCTTGGTTTATAGTAGTGGAATCGATAAAGTTTTTTTCTGTTTATGCTCAATTTTTTTATTCATGTATTTACATGCGTATATATATAAATTTTTACGATTTTTTTATATCAAGCAGTGTATCAACAAAACTTGAATTTAATTATTTTTAACTAATCTACTCTTCAGATCTTTAAAATCATGTCAAAGATAAGATAATAAATTTCGACTTGATGGAAGTAGCTTGCTCTTTAAAAAAGGTCTGTAAACTACAAATATTAGTTTATTTTTTATTTTTATTAAGTTTGTTTTTTATAATTTAAATTCTACAGCTGCATAGTAACCGCAAAAAAAACCTATTAAGACAATTATAGATTAGCTTATAAATAAAGCCGAATGTCATCGTGTCTGTATGCATCCCAACTCCTACACCTTTTGGCCGACTTCAATAAAATTTTGCATATATATTTTTTGGTATAATGCAAACATGCTCATCCAGTAGCCCATCTGACCCGCATTACCCGCCATATAACTTTTTTCTATCATGAGCTTTGCCTTTGCGCTTATGCGAAAGCAAAATCACGCACAAAAAAATCACACAAACTACGATTTGCCTGCGTGACCCGCCATACAAATATTTTTGCTATTATAAGCTTTGTGTTATATAAAAATAAAAACACATACATACAAAAACAGCAGCACAAGCCGCTGTTGACGATCACCTTATTTTGAACACGTATAAGCAACAACAAATGCGTGCAAAATGCTGTGTTATTAGGCATGGAACACATTGATGATGTTTGCCTAGGATAACCACGGCATTAGAGAGCATGTCAAAAGATTTGTTCATTTAATAATTTAGCGTTGCGTGTGAGAAAGCTTTTTGTTGCAACGCTTTCAAAATAATCAAGTATTCATTGATATGACTACATTTCTCTCTTTTGTCGTGTCGTAAAGCCGTTCCCGTTATGTAATATGTGTTCTATGCATTACTTGTGTATTAACTCACACAGGATTAATTTTTGTTTTTGCTTGCAAATCTGAACGGTTTTTGCGACCGTGAACATATTTTGTCGGTTGTTTGGAAATATTCGCATGAAAGAGTAGCTCTCTCAAATTGCAGTTTTACTTTTACACGCGAAAGCAACAAAAACTTTGTCCTTGTCGGCTATGTGGGGCATGCACCTAAGCAATATTTTGTGTTTGATTTTGTTTATTAAAAATCATTGGCTTTTTTGTTAAATTTCGTGAGCTCCACTGGTACAATGAGGATTCCTTAGGTGGCTTGGCACTATAATTTTTATTTACATCTATCTACAAAGTTTCTTTGACTTCACTTAAATTTTTTAGAATTTTTTTGTAGAATAATGAGCAGTTTTTAGTCGAGAAAAGTGGGCAAAATGAAATAAGGTGGCGTGCGACTTTAATTTTCTTCTTCTACGCCGTGTTTCTGACTTTAATCAAATTTTTGCACATGTGTTCTTTTGTAAAATGAGCAGTGTATAACGAGTTCTGCACAAGCAGAATTAAGAAGAGCGCCTAGTGGAATTCTGTGCAGCAAACAACTGCTTTATTGGCGGTACGTGATTCCCACATAAGCAAATACGTAAGTATACGTGGCAATAACCAGATGGTCATCACCATCTGATCACCAGCAGATTTCAGAACTCCCTATTAGATGTAAGAGAGCATAGGGGAGCTGATGTTTACCGCGACCATAACCTTGTGGTTGCCAACCTACGCATGCGCCCTGCAGCTCTCAACACCAGCCGTGGCAGACGACTCAGAGTCGATATAGCAAAACTGCATGATCAAAGAAACCTCGAAGAGTTCATCTCCTATCATCATATATCGAACATATCTTCACCGTACACATGGAACGATATAGCATCTATATGCTTTTCGGCAGCGGCCACTTCATTAGAATTCACCAAAAACCAAGCCAAGCCTTGGATTCGCTCCGAAACGTGGCAAAGGGTAGAAAGAAGAAGGCTAAAAAATCTGAGCTGGTCAATATATACAAGTCAGCCTATTTGGAGGTAAAAGGACGCGTGCTAAATGACAGAGAAGCTAACCTTAATAATATCGCAAGTGAGGCCGAAGCAGCAGCCTATAGAAACGATATGAGAAGTATTTACGCAGCAATCAACAATTTAGCGAATGTCAAACCGCACTTCCACCATTAAAAGACTTAAATGGCAGAGGTATTGCCACAGTAGATGAGCAGCAGGATGAATGGAGAAGACACTACGAATGCCTACGTAACACCTCGGAGAAAGAAGAACCTGAAGATGCTTATAACAGCCGGCGTCATAACTCTAACAGACACATTTCGACAGAGCCCCATCGATTGCGAAGATCACTTCAATATTGTTAAGATATGGAGCATACGAAGTTTTCAGGCTCTACGTGCGCTACATGACGAACACAATCCGCAGCGACTGGAAAGAGGGATTAATAATATCCATCTCCAAGAAAGGCGATCTGAGGCAATGTAAAAACTTGTTAATGCTGTTGAAAAGGTTCTTGTTTTTATCGTTCTGGATAATTTCTATATAACACCACACTACGCACTGAGCAAAATGGTTTCAGGCAAAAGCGTTCCTGCTTTGATCACATAAACTCATTGCGAATAATTACTGTTCGTAATTGTATATGCTGTTCGTTGATTTTGAACGTGCATTTGGCACAATTAGCGGACGCGCAATCTGGTCCTCTTTCAGAAATAAGGGTGTGCCGGACAAGATGATCACTCTTATCCACGAGCTTTACGAGGGCGCTCTTCAATGGAAAAAAAGAGCAATTAATTCACAACCCAAGAAGGTGTTAGGCACGTCTGCGTATAGTCTCCTCTACTTTTCATAGCAGTCCTTGACAGCGTCATCAAGAAAACAAACAACGAAGCTCCCGGTGGTATACAATGGCGATAGCACGCAAGAAATCATCGAGGATGTTGATACAGCCGCCGAAGCGGATGTAAATTCGCACATCAACAAGGAGCGAATTTGAAGAAAAATGCTGATATAGTCAGAAAACTAAAACAATTTCCATTATTGTGATATGTTAATGATATGTAAATAATTCGAAATATTGAATTAGTGCAATAAATATTTCATTCATTTCACTTTCTGATAAACTCTTAATCAAATATATTTTCTAATGACTTCTGGAATTTGAACGAGCAATGTTTTTTTATATTCTCTTAAAAAAAAACCAAACTCTAAGTTCCTTATCTCTTAAGCAGCTGCTCTTTTTATTTCAATAATACGATCGTGGAGATTCAAAAGAAACAGAGAGCTCTTAGAATGGAACTTTAACGTTCTGTATGATTTGTGCATTGAATACTTTGTCTTTTTCAGTTTTTCAACTTCTTTAAATGTTATTTTTAAATGTAAATGTAAAAAGATGTCCACTTAAAACAATTTTGATCAAAGTAATAGCTGTTTTGGAATATTGAGAATAATGAGAATAGGCTTGTTTCTCTTTTTTTCTTTATCTCTTTCTTGTCTCATTGTTAATTGTGTGATTATGGCCACTTTTCTATGCGTTGGAATTTTAAAAATAGATTTGATTTTAAAATGTGGGGAATGGGAACAGCGTGCATTTTATTTATTTACTTTAAATAATTGAATTTCAAAAGAAGATTTCATATTCTCTTTTATAAAACATCACTAACTTTATGATAATAAATAATATATGCCAGATTTTTTATTTACTCATGATTTAGTTATTTTTATTTTTCTTTTAAATTATGCGAATGAGATACATCGATGGTTAAGCTAGAAAATATTATAAGTGCACTTTTGGTGAAAATTAGCTTTATGTAGTAAAAACTTGCAACTTTTAATCAAGCGTCAAAAACGTATATTGTAAATTTGACGAAAAATGTGTTGAAGATTTCGAAAATGTTTGAAAAAGTAGCCGCAATAATTGATTTAATTATTTCAAGTGAATCTGAAAGTGATAGCGCAAATTTTGACATTTCTGTCAACACATGACAACTTGCAAGTTTTTACTACACGAATTTGTGTAGCAGAAACGTGCCACATTTCTCAAGGAGGGAAAATGATTAACTCTCTCATTATCACTCTCTTTTGCAAGTTTTTCGTATACGGGAATAGGAAATACTAAAAAGTAGCGAAAGTTTTCGAAAGTTTTCCCAATCTTGTAAGTACGGGAACAGATCTTGTATATGTTTCCGTATAAATGAAATGTCAAACTTAACAGATAGAATGTAAGGAACCAGATCTGTGTTACCAATTGCCGACCAACCCATTACCAATTACCGAAGCAATTACCATCCTATTACCGAAGTGATTAACAACCCATTACCGATTACCGAAGCGATTACCAACCAATTACCAATTACTGAGCGATTACCAACCGATTACCAAAGCGATTACCAATCCATTACCAATTACCGAAGCATTTACCCATTACCAAAGCGATTACCAACCGATTACCGAAGGTATTACCAACTAATTGCCGAAGCGATTACCAATCGACTACCGAAGCGATTAACAATCGATTACCGAAACGATTGCCAATCGATTACCGATGCGATTACCAATTACCGAAGCGATTACCAACCGATTGCCAAGCCAATTATAGATTTCCCAACCAAAGTAATTGTGTATTATAAATATTATATAATATATTATATATAATATATAAAAATAGCAATTTGTACATCAAAAACGCATAAATTATTAAAAAAGAGTTAAAAAAGTAGAACGCGTCTGATTTGCCGACCCTATCTACTTCAGAAATTCATAACAGCTTTGTAAGTTCATAGCTTTAAGTTTTTACTCCGGTCGGCAGTCACCCCACAACCATTTTTATACCCCAACGCGTACTGCTTAAGGGGTATATTAACTTTGTCATTACGTTTGTAACACCAAGAAGGAGGCGTGGCAGGTATAGAAAAATATATAATCGTCTGTCGAACCGATTACAGCCGCAATTTTAAAGCTATCGCGATGAAATTCAAAAAATAAGCTTATTTTTAAAAAAGGAAGATCACGTTCGAAAATGGGCCAAATCCGATGAAAACCACGCCTCCCACCCATACAAAGTGACTTTATATTAACTGTAATATGTCTTTAAAATCCACAAAAATTAAACAAATGCCTTGAAATTTCTGGCTATGAAATTTGGAAAAATCGGATTAAAACCACGCCTACCTCCCATACAAATTGCCTTTACTTTAAACGTAAAATCTCTTAAAAATCTGCAAAAATTAAAAAAATGTTTTAAAATTTTGCACATAAGCTTTGATATTTAATATAAACCATCTGTATGATATATGGCAAAATCGGATGAAAACCACGATCACTTCCCATACAAAGTGACTTTATTTTAAACGTAAAATCTCTTAAAAATTCACAAAAATTAAGGAAATGTCTTAAAATTTTGCACGTTAGCTTTGATGATATTTGGCAAAATCGGATCAAGACCACGCCTACCTCCCACACAAAGTGACGTCATCCAAATAGGAAAACTTTCGTTAATATATAGAACTGAATGCCATAGTGTATGTCGTGACTAAAGACTTCGAATATACTCCAATATGGCCGCGGGGGTATTTTAGCTTCGGTACCCTGCCGAAGCTCCATCCTTACTAGTATTTTTTTTTTATTTTTACAAATTCGGTGCCGTGGCGAACACTAGATTAAAATAGGTCACTGAGTGCCAATCCGTTGTCAAAATTTCAAAATTATGTAATTTTCTTACAATAGGGCTGCCACCCGATAAAATGTATGTTTAAAAGTGTTAAACATCATCTGACAGTTTTAGGGGGTCGCTTATTTCGAATCTGACATTACAACTTTAAAATTCAATATGGCGGATAGGTCTGTCACCTAAATTTTATGTATTTTCACGAATTCTTATAAATTTTAAAATTCTGACAACGGATTAGGATTCAGGTACCCATTTTTATCTAGCTTTCGTCCCAGTACTGAATTCGTAAAAATCCAAAAATTCAGGTGACATTCCTATCCGCCAACTTTAATTTTTTCTTTATTTCATAAATCATTCCCTGCTTATTTACAGTCAAGCAGGTATTGATGCTCTTGGTAGAAGCGAAGATAAAATCCATATGATTCTCGGGGAAGATTTTAATTTAATTTAAATTGTAAGATAAATTTTACAACAAATGATTGCTTAACCTTAAGGCGGTCTTCTCATTCAAAACCCGTTTTTTGGACCCTTTTTAAAAAAATTCTTATTTGAAAACGCAAAGAATAATTGAAAACTTTTTTTATTTATTGTATTACAAAAGGTTCAAAGTAAATAAAAAAATTTTTTTTGCCTCGATACGTGGGCTGTTCAAAAAGTAATGAGACTTCAAAGTTGGTGGTGAAAAAAAAGGTGTCGTCACGGCGGCCACGATTCCGGGTCTCCGGAGCGTCTGAAATGAAAAAAAAAACGGGGTTATAATCAGTATAGATGTAACTCTCGGGTGAACCTCAAGCTTAATTTTGTGATTTTTTTTTGACAAAATGGCGGCCATTCAAAAAAAAAATTTCAATTTCGGGTTTTTTTTGTAGTTTAGTGTAAAAAAAAATTGTAAAAAATTTTTTTAAATTATGGTCGAGGTTCACCCGAGAATGGTGACAATTCTGCGTCGATTCCATTTTGTTTCATGAAAATCGGTTCAGTTGAACTGGAGATATCATGGCCGCCAGTTCGAAAAACGTGGGTTCGAGATAAACGCGTTTAAAGTTTGAAGTAATTTTTTTGGGGAAAAAAAAAAAAAAATCAAAAATGTTTAAATGCAGTTTTAAAGAGCTGACAATTTTTACTTACAAATATTAGTCGGCGATGCCAGCTCCATACAGGCCACCTTCCTCTTTTTCGTAGAAACTGCTTTCTGCTGCCCTCTCTGCTCTGCGAGCCGTTCTGCCAGCTTTTGATGATGCCGCAGCTCGAGTCTCTGATCGGTTCAATCTGTCTTCATTGCGAGATAGTGCGTATTCGTATGCGTTTTTGCCAATCGCAATACCCATCAAACCCATAATTTTAAGTATGGGTTAAAGTATTTAAGTATAAAGAACAGAATTGTAGGACTCATTGGAATTCTGAGTTTCAGATCCAAGGCATCTTTCAAGCAAATTATCTGCCGACAGCGCTTCGTAAGCTGGTTTTATTACCTCCATCACCTTTTTGTCCATCAGACCTTGCTTCACAAAAAAGGCTGTATCTTCTAAAGTATTTCGAATTTCTAAAAATCCTTTTAGGGGCATATTCACAACTACCCAAGCTATAAATAAATGCAAAAAAAAAGTTAAAAAAAAGTTGCTCAATGAGAAGACCCCCTTAATAATAACAGCACATAAATAACAATTCCAACGAATCAACAACAAAATCCGAAACTACAATAGATGCAATTTTTCACTTTATCTCGAAAATTTTGAATCACAGACAAATATCTCATACTTTCGTAACTTCAAACCATTAATGTCAGTATTACCAAGAATAATTGATTGAAGCACAAATCAATTATAGTGTAAATATTGAATAAACTTAATGTTTTGTATGCAATTTTGTATTGTATTCAGGGCTGCCGTTTTGCTTTTTTGAAGAGTAGTATATCTTAAATTTTTGAGGAGTATTTTTGAATTTTTGATAGTACTTTAATGCTTTACTTTAATAATGCACGTTAATGCTTCTAAATATTATATTTTATACATTTTTTTACAAATTATACAGTTTGAAGATATCTCGGCAAAATAAAAAGTTTACGATTAAATTTATGATAACACATTGTGCATGTTGCTGGTCTAGTCGACGAAAATAAAACTGCATTCAAAAGTGATTTTCAAAAGTGGTTGCCAATATTTACTTTCTGGGTTTTCGAAGTCCTGCTATTTTAATCTTTTATAAAGTTCTTATATTAGGGATTCCTTTATTACTACAAATCTTGTTACTCCAATCCATCATAACTAAATATTGCATTTAAAAATTTTAAATATATTTTGTCTTTTTTCATTATAATTTTGTATATTAAAGCCTAGTTATGATTTATTAATAGTTGAAATATGAGTAAAAGTGACTTCAGTGTTGAGTTTTATGACAGCAAATTCAAATTTTCTGTTGCAATGTCGATGAAAATATTGGCTTAACTTTTTACGAGTATTCATAGAGTATTCATATGCAGTATGTTGCAAATTGATGAAGGTCTAAAAAATTTGATAAAAAATATAACAGATATGCAGGTGAAGATTCCTTAGCTTTGAACAGATTTCAACGGAAAAAAAATATCTGCTGCAAAGAAATATGTTCAGAATGTCACACTTCTATCTTGAATCTAGCATTTTGGACTACAAAATGTGACTTTATAATTGAAAAATCGAAATTTATTAAAACTTGGAAAAAGTTACAGAACAGGTTTCCCAAATTCTATGACAAGGATTTTATATAATCCCTAAAAATCACAAATTTTATATCCTCACTAATATCTTCTTAAGAGAATTTACGGAAAAACACCTCAAATCTAATTTAACAAATTCAAAAATAGTTATAAGCATAGTTTATTTTGTATTTGTGAATCATAGGCGGTCAAGGCGGAGGTATTCGTATAAACCACAGCGAAGATTTTAATTTTTCTGGCACTATGCTTCAAGTTCAAAAAAGCAAAGATTTTCGTCACTAGTTCTAAAATGGTAAAGCAAAGTCAATTGCTGATATTTTATAAATTTTTCTCATTGATTTAAAAAAGTTTTTTACAAATCCAACAACATGAATTGAACAATTGAATCAAACGATTCATGTTCTTTCATGATAAATTTAAAATAAATTTAGATTATTTTTTTGCTTTCAAGAAATAGTAGTATTATTCATATTTGGGGAGTATAGTAGTACGAACGATCCAATAGGAGTAAAATACTGCAATTGTAGTACTTTCGGCAGCGCTGATTATACTTCTCTTGAGATGCTCTCTCTCACTTTCTCTTTGCCATTACACTAAAATCTTTCTTATTCTAAAAGAGAAATTGTGTAAACAGAGAAGAAGTTTTACTTCTTTACTATATAACCGTTAACTCTATATTTTTTCTATATAGTACATCTAAGAATTTTCTAAAATGTAATATTAAAATTTTTATTTTATTATTTCTAGAACCGTTACAAAGGTGTGTTCGACTGTTTTGGCAAAATGTACCGCCAGGAAGGTTTACTCTCATTTTGGAAGGGCATCCTGCCACCTGTGCTAGCAGAAACACCCAAACGTGCCATCAAATTTGTCTGCTTCGAACAAGTTAAGCCCCTATTTCTCTTTGGAGCACCTGCGCCCACACCTTTGGTAAGCTAGGTCATAAAATTGAATTTTTAAAAAAATTCCTAACACATTTTCTTGCATTCTCTTTGTGCAGACATTTTCCCTGGCTGGTCTCACTGCTGGTCTGATCGAGGCCATTGCCGTCAATCCATTCGAAGTTGTGAAGGTAGCACAACAAGCTGATCACTCCAAGATGAAGGAGGCTCCCGGTACGTGGGTGGTCACCAAGCAAATTATACAAAAAGATGGTTTCGGCTTTAGAGGACTGAATAAGGGTGTCACGGCCACCATGGGACGTAATGGTGTTTTTAATATGGTCTATTTTGGCTTTTATCATAGCGTTAAAAATATTGTGCCTGCCTTCGAGGATAATACTCGAGAATTTTTACGCAAAGTATTGATCGGTTTTACATCCGGTACTTTGGCATGTTTTGTTAACATTCCATTCGATGTGGCAAAATCACGTATACAGGGTCCACAGCCACAGCCTGGTGTGATTAAGTATAAATCAACATTTGGGTCCATTGCAATGGTCCACAGAGAAGAGGGCTTCCGAGCGCTTTACAAGGGTCTGGTACCAAAAGTGATGCGTTTGGGTCCTGGTGGTGCCATCATGTTGTTGGTGTTTGAGTATTCGTACGAGCTGTTGCAAGAGAAATGTGCCTAGTGGGGCACACAATGGATTGAATGGGAATTGTAAATTAATTAAATTATAAATTATTTTTGATTTTGGTAATGAGTCTTGGCATGTGAATAAAATATTTTATATCATAATATGTACATGGGCGTAGCCAGGATATCAGCGAAGGGGCAGCATTTTTTTAAATTGGTAGTTATATTCTACGTTGTTCCATAACATTGGGACCGACACAATGTGTCGGTCAGCGCCCCCTTGAGGGCTCAAAGGTACCAAATTGCATACTTAATGCATTCTCAAAACTTCATGTTGGAGAATCAATGCTTACTATTTTAAATGAATTTTTAAAAACTGCCTACAAAATTTTAATTAAAAAAAATTTTTAATTAAAAATGGAATTTTTACTTCTGAGGCTATTTTATAATTTTCCAGCTAGTAATATATTTCCGACAGCTTTCCTTATGCTGAAAATTTTTATATTTTTTTATTTTTTTTTTATTTTTTTTTTATTTTTTTATATTTTCAATTATTTTTTTATTCTTTGATAAAGGAAAGGAATTCTTAAAAATTATAGATAAAACAAATAAAAATAAAAGTATTTTGTATGTAAAAATTGTGTAAACAGTTTTTGAAAAAATCATTTAAAATACCACCTTGTTCAAAAAGTAAGGTTCATTTATTGAAAAAAATTAAAGTACAAGTTTATTCATCCAAATCAATATTGTCGCCTTCAAAGTAGTCCCCGTCGGCTGCAACGCACTTGTGCCAGCGCTTGATCCAGTCATGGAAACCTTTCTGGAACACGGTTTTTGGTATGGCCTTCAGAGCGTTCACCGATTTTTCCATGACCTCTTTTTTGCTGGTGAAACGCGTTCCTCGAAGCGGTTTTTTGACTCGATCGAACAGTAAAAAATCACACGCAGCCAGGTCCGGTGAATTTGCTTTGCCGGCTGCTGGATGGCTATCGTGTTGTTTTTGGCCAAAAAGTTACGAATAAGATGACCAACCCCAACTTCGCAGCGACACGTCTCAAGCCCAATTCATTCTTCGAATTGTTCTGAACGGATCCAATTGAAATGCCGACGTCCTCTGCTATCTCTCTAATCGTCAATTTGCGATTTTTGACCAACATTTCTTTGATTTTTTCAACGTTTTCTTCGGTAGTCGAACACGATGGCCGCCCGGTACGAGGGTCGTCTTCTACTTCGTCTTGGCCACTCACAAATCGGTTAAACCACTTGTTTACCTTCTGATACGATACAGCAGAGTCACCGTAACATTTCACCAACATTTTACGCGTATCAGCGCAGTTAAAACCATTTTTCACACAAAATTTGATACAAACTCGTTGCTGAATTTTTTTTTCCATCGTAAAAATCGAAGACACGAAAAAGTTGTTGTATACAAAACACTGTCACTTTACCAAATGTCAACGAGAGACGCTGATATTTGGCAGCCTTGTCATAGACACATGTGGCAGCCTACTTAAAAATAAATTTTCGAATTGGACAGTTAAGTCCGGTTCACAGTGTGAATGAACCTTTCTTTTTGAACAAGGTGGTAGTAAGCATTGATTCTCCAACATAGAAAAACGACATACGACAATGTTTTCAAAATACCAAAAAAAAAAAAAAAAAAAAATAAATAAAAAGTGGTGCTGACCATGAAAAATGTGAATAAAATTTTTAGTGGCCAAAAAAAAAATTTAAATTTTTCATGAAAGTATTGGTACAAATATGAAATTATATAAAAATATTTTTAATTTTTAAAGTACCATCGACATGCAAAATTTAAAAAAAAGGAATCGTCAAAATCAGTTTTTGGAAAAAAGCGCCCGATTTGACATGAAATTAGCGACATGCGTACCTTTTATTTATATATGGTTCGAATCCCACCTGACACAGAACGTTTTTTCAATTGAATTAACTTTTCTGTTCGGCCGTCACCTCTCTGCAGACAATGGCAAGCCTCAGAGAGTAAAAACTGCCATGAAAAGCTTCTTGAGAACATAAGCCGTTCGGAGTCGGCATAAACACGTAGGTGCCGTTCTCGATCATTTGTGTTTAAACATTTCACAAAACACACAACACAATTGATCATAAGAAGTTCGGTCAAAGTCCTTTCCAGGGCTAAATTGACCATTTCGTTTCTTTTTTCGTACCTTTTATTTTACTCGATGTATAGGTTAAACTACTATAAAATTACATCCCTGAAAATATTCTCGATCGCCTCAGAATCTCCAAAGAATCGCTTGGAAGATGAGACATTTGCCGGCGAGCTCATTTGAGAGTCATCCGTGTATCGCCGACTGTAAGCAGCTGAGGCCAATAATGCAATTCACCGGGAAGATTCGCCGAGGGTGGGAGGGATCGCCAAGAGGAGTCCTTTTAGGTGTCAAAAGATCCGGCAAAACGGGGCCTTAGTGATATGTTGCAAAGAATCGTTGTTGAATGTATAAAATTGCTTTATTATTGAAGATTTCCTAAATGTTTCAAGAATCGCACATTCATCGCTTTTGCGATTTAAAAGCGACCCATCTTCCAACGATCGCCGGAATGAGCGAAAGAAGAATTTCGAAATTTTTCAAGACTCACGCATTCATCACTTTGACGGTCGAAATGCGATCCATCTATCAACGATCGCCGAAATGAGCGGAGCATGATTTTGATAATTTTTCTTAAATTGTGCATTTATCGCTTGGACGATCCATCTTCTAAAGAACCCTTGGACGAATTCCAAGTGCACCGCAAAACCAGCTTCTCTTTCAATCGTCTTCCAAATGTTTGCAGGGATCTATATCAATACTTTATACTATTATATAAAATTGAAGTGAAAATTTGTGTTGTCAGGTAAACAATGAACAGGTTTACAATGAAACTGAATGAAATAAGTTTTACAATATTATATTTTTACAGCATAACATAGGATATTTTGCTTTTGAAATTTTAATAATAAATTTATTTAAAAAAAGTGTAAGTTTTTTAAGAATCGGCATGCATTACTTGACCGTTATCTTTTCACACATTTGTGTTGCGAGAGTTTCAATAAACTTCATGTTGCTCTCTACTCTTCTCTTTTTGTGTAACAGATAAATCTCGAGCAAGATGAAATGTGAGATAAGTATACTTCCAATGTTCTGCTGCAAAACAAAAATAGAAAAATAAAAGAAGTAATAATTTAATTTCGTTTGACATGTATATTAGAGCGGTGTTATTTTTTCTCCATGCCGACAATATCCAGTTTTGGATTGTGCATGAGTTTCTGAGTAAAAAAATCCTTGGATCTATATAGCTCCGATGACATTTTCCCCAGGGAAAAATCGTTTGTAGATTCCTATATCAAAAAAATGGCAGCTTGGGAAATGCGGGCATGATCATTATGATTTCTATATAATTGGCTTTTCGAGAACCAAATTTCGTATATAGTGCTTTTTGGGGTTGTAGATTGCGATTTTTACTAAGATAAAAAATTTGGATATTTTATAATCCCGATCAATATTTCATATATTAAATCTACTATCAATATTCTACGATCAATATTTCATATATTAAATCTACAACTAAAGATGGCACATGTTCACCAACACCGATTTCGAACCAATTGCGAAATCCTCGCGCTGCTACAAATCACGAATGCATCTACTCACTAACAGCCTTATTTATAATCTCATTTTAGAGGCTGCGGAACTTTAAGCCAACATATCGTAATTCATAAAGGTTTTTTCGGCTTGTTTTAGATCTGTGTAAATTAAACGCCGAAAATAGCGTTAAAGGGCTGCGCAAACTTAACCTAAAATTTTTTGTCATCTTTTCGATAAAGGTTAATGTTTATGATAATTTATCATAGACATGCTCCATATCCGGCCTTTGTAGTACTTTTTTCAGTAACAGATTGGCAAATGTACAAGAATTCTTCAGTTTTGTAAAAGATTTTGATTGTTTAGACACAAACCTTACAAAATTAAGCAATGAATAAAAAAATGTTTATGAATAACAATTTAAGCAAGGTTGCGTAGAGAATGCGTAAAGCCTTAAACAGTGCGTAGCTAAATAAGCGTTGAACGATTGTTTAAGAAAATGCATTGAATAAGGCTGTAATACTTTTGACTTCCATTGGCTGGCTCGACTTTTCGACCATTTTTTGATTATTTTAAATAAAATTGTCCTCTTCTTAAAGCAATTTTTTAAACTATTATCGATTAAACAAAAAAAAATTCCATAATTTATATTCAAGGCATTAGTTTAAAGAGTATTCTACAGCAAAAAGATAGTCAATATCTTGTACCCAGTCGGACTTATGACATTTTGAGCTTGCCTGAAAAAATACAGGTTTAACCTTTTAGCTCCTTAAATTAATAAAATTTTCAAAAACCATGAAAACACTTTGTAAATATTAATGAAGATAATCAGAATCCGTTTACGGAACCTTGACATCTCAGGTATAACTCCAAGTAGCCCGTTACCTATTTTTAACACTTTTTGCCAACTTGTAACTATTTAAAGACATACAGCTTTATTCATAATCCCATTTTAGAGGCTGCGCTACTTTAAAACAGCTTTAAACAACACAGGTCGTTATTCATAAAAGTTTTTCCGACTTGTTTAAGATCTGCGTTTAAAAGTTTAAAGTCTGTGTAAACTTAACCTACAATTTTTGTCGTCTTTTCGATCAAGGCTGATGTCATGGGTTGATGTTTATGATATTAGCTGCTCAGAGCACAAGCGGCGTAAGTCCAATTTTGGCAGTTTTGAGAAAATGAAATATTTAGAAAAATTCTTATTATGTATAAAGAACTCAGTTTTGCTTACAAGCTATGTCAAGAGAATAAAAAGAGCTATTCATAAAAAATTAACTTAATAATACAAATGTGAAAAATGTGAGATATTTTAAGAATATTTTGATGAGGCATGATAGCATTTAGTGCAAGAAGTCAAACAAAACTTTCCCCTAGTGATTATCTTCATTATTAAGGCAGATATGAAATGAATAAACTTACGCCACGTGTCCTCTGAATTTTTTTTGAAATTTTTCGTTTCCGCTGTAGAATATAATCGAGATATTTTTAAGAATATTTTGATGTGGAATGATAGTATTTAGTTCCAGAAGTTGAACAAAAGTTTCCTCTAGGGAGTATCTTTATTATTAAGGCAGATATAAAATGAATGGACTGACGCCACTTGTCCTCTGAACTTATTTTGAAATTTCTCATTTCCGATGTAGAAATATAATTCGAGATATTTTTAAAAATGTTTTGATGAGGAATGATAGCATTTAGTTCCAGAAGTCGAACAAAAGATTCCTCTAGTGAGTATCTTTATTATTAAGGCAGATATAAAATGAATGGACTTACGCCACTTGTCCTCTATAAAATTATATAATTTGTCAGAACAATAACTAAGTATTGCATTTTATTCAGAGATTACATGAGCTAGGAGTTTCTAACCCGGAGTCATAAATAGGTTACATATTCCTCATCACTTCAATGTACTTAGCTCAATTTCCTTAAAAAATGGACTTACGCCACTTGTGCTCTGAGCAGCTCATATTTATATCATAGACATGCTCCATATCCGACCTTTATAGACCTTTTTTGCAGCAAATGTACAAGAATTCTTCGTTTTTGTTAAAGATTTTCGATTATTTAGACACAAACCTTACAAAATTAAGCTAAAGGGGCTTTAGCATAGTCCAACATATTGGATGACATATTGAGCGATAAGTTGAATGGAAAAATTACATTGAGCGTTTGAACGATCCAACTTGTGAAGCAACACCATTATTTGCAAGCTCTCAAACAGAGCACTTCGGCGGAATGAAAAAAATATTTTTGGCTGTTTTTATAACTGATCAATATTTCAACTTTATTTTCGTTAGCTTTAATTTTCTCTTTCCGTATTTCAGGAAAACCTTTACAAAATTTATTAAATTCTATTCAAAATTCAGTGTTTGGAATAATCGGTGCGATGTTCACCGTGCGACGACCAAAACAGAATGAAAAATTGCAGCGAGTTGGATCAAAATGCTTTCGCATGGTCCCATTTGTTAGACGATCGCTCCAACATGTTGGACCGACTGTCGTTTTAGGTTACGCACGGTACTACTTGTCATCCAACATGCCATGTGGGTCCAATTTGTTGGACCATGCGAAAGCCCCTAATAAATAAAAAAATGCGTAAAGCTTAGTATGCTGTAGGAACGAAAATTTTTGGGCATATCACGGGAACCAAAACATAGTTTTAGTATTTAATATTAAAGCATTAAATTTTCTTGTTGTAATTAGCGCTAGCAACAAAGAAACCATCAAATTTTCAAGAAAAAATCTGTCGAAAATTTTTCAGATTTCACTCTAAGAGGAGTAAAAAGCTTCGCTTCAAAAATCGTATGAGAGGGGGGGCTATTTTCACATTCTTAGGAGCTACAGTGTTAATTAATATTTCACGACTTTGATTCACCTTATTGTTTCTAGCAGAAAAAATTACTAACATAAAACTTATTTTGATAGCTCATTATAAAGGCAATAAAATCACCTTTCTAACGGCATATCAACAAATCCCACCAACTTAATTGTTACCGAGCTGTGCTCGTGTGAAGATGAAATCAATCGATTGAAACTACCAAATTTCAATTTTGGGTGGAAATTTCTCAGAATTTCGCGTAAGAAATGAAATTATTTTTAGAATTAGTTTTGTAATTTATTCAATTCTCTTTTCAATCACACCAAAAACATAAACATATCTTAAAAAATAAAAAAGTTGGCTGTACTAAAAAAATTATACTCATTAGAAAACAATGATATTATCTACTGCATAACTAATTGTAATGTAATTATTTATCAATGTTTTCTAATAGTATGATTTTTTGTTATGTTATGTTAAGTTATGTTAAGTTATGTTATGTTATGTTATGTTATGTCATGTTATGTTATGTTATGTTATGTTATGTTATGTTATGTTATGTTATGTTATGTTATGTTATGTTATGTTATGTTATGTTATGTTATGTTATGTAATGTTATGTTATGTTATGTTATGTTATGTTATGTTATGTTATGTTAGTTGGTAAATAAGTTTTATGTTAGTTAGTTTTTCTGCTGGAAACATTAACGTGAAACAAAGTCGTGAAATATTAATTAACCCTGTAGCTCCTAAGAATGTGAAAATAGACCCCCCCCTCTAATACGATTTTTTGCTCAGCTCAATGACATAACATTTCAGCTCCATAAATAGTTGCACTCAATTGCGGGACACCCTGTGTATTCAAAGTAATACTATTTTTAAATTTCATTTTTTTAGGCTAAGTAGTTTAGGCTGCAGGTCGATCAGTGAACGGGTCAGCCAGTAAAAAGCAAACGCTCTATGGAATTATTACATTGGAATCTTAAAACGAATTTTCGCTGAGAAAATTTTTTTTTTTGAGCTATGTGGTCACATGGTTATATGGAAGTTTTTAACTCAGAATTTCATGTAGAATCCTAAACTGAATGTTATCAGCTTGAACACTTTCGTTCGGAACAAATTACTCCTACCTAATTTATATGAAGCTTTTGCGCTTTAACTCTCTTCCCACTCATTCAAAGAGTAACAATAACGTGATAGCGCTCTTTATTTATAAAGAAGAAACATCCGTGGCGTAGCTGCGGACCACTGTGGCCTTTTATATTTAAACTATAAAATTAAAACCGTTGCATCAGCAACTAAGTTTTAAAGATATTTTAATTTTATTCAAGAAGAATTTTCTAAAGATAAGTTTTTTTTTATAATTGCATTAAAAAATTATAACGAAAGCCTAAAATAAAGTTATTTTTTTGCAGAGGTTGAATTCAAACTTTAAAAAAGATTGAGTTTTTGGATTTGTAAAAAGTTTCTTTAAGGAGGTATTCCTGGTTGGAAGGCTGTTTTTGGACCCTTTTTGAAAAACTTTTCATTTGAAAATACAAAGAGTAATTTAATTTCTGTTTTTTTATTGTATTAAGAACATATTAAATTAAATAAAAATTTTTTTTCCCTTGTACGAGGGCTGTTCAAAAAGTAGTCGGCCTTCAAAGTTGGGCGTGGAAGAAAAAGGTATGCTGCTTGCGGCCCGGATAACTCGACTTCAGATCATCTGGAATGGAAAAAGTAAACGGCGTTAGATTCAGTACATATGTTATTCTGGTCCCTACCTCAATCATAATTTTGCTTTTATTTGTTACAAAATGGCGGTCATTGAAAAATGAAAAACCGGTTTTTGGTCTTTTTTTTTTGTAGTTTAGTGTAAAAAAAATAGTAAAAAATTGTTTAAAATTGTAATTGAGGTAAAAACTAGAACGGTGATAATTTTGCGTCGATTGCATTTTGTTTCATCAAAATCGGCTCAGAACTACGGGCACAATCCGTGCCGCAAGCTCGAAAAACGTGGTTTCGAGATAAACGCGTTTAAATTTTAAGTTTTTTTATATAAAAAATTATAAAAAAAATTGAAATGAAAAATTTAAGCATGCAGTCTTAGAAATTCGACAATTTTGCGTTGATTGCACTTGACTTCATCAAGATCGGTTTAGTAGAACCTTTGTGCTTTGTGCTCTGCGGGCAGTTCTAACTTCTTTTGATGCGGCCAGAGCTCTACCTTCGGACTTTTTCAAACGTTCTTCGTTCCTAGACATGTCGAAATCATATGTGACGTTGCCAATCTGGATGCTCATTAAGGCCCAACCAAAATAGACGAGTTGCTCCGTAACGAGTAGAGACGAAAATTTTCGCTTTAATGCAATTCAATATTGTTGCCCAAAATTAACAAACGTAATTTAACGAAGCTGAACGAAAAAGCTTGTCCAAACGTTTTGTTCCGTAAGAACCGAACTGCTAGCGTCTCAACTCGTCAGACGTTCGACAAGTTGCAATCGTCTCGTTCCGTCTATTTTGGTTCTGCCTTTAGGTTCATTATTTGAAGTATTGGCAAAAAACCTTCGTTAAATATGACAGTTGCAATATAATTGGCAATCTCAATAGTGCTTGCGCCGGTGTGCATATGCTTTGGTGCGAATGACCACAGCACTGCGTTGAAAGATTTGTTGCTGTTTTGAGTTTCGGAGCCAAGGCATCTGTTCAACAAATCATCGGCTGACAGTGCTTCGTAAATAGGTTTGATTGCTTTCTGGACTCTCTGATTTAGTGGTGCATACGTATGCATGAAGCGCGCGTCCGGTTTATAACTCAACTCAACGTGATATAAACGCTGCCAACATTCGAATACCTAAGCTCTAAAATGTGTATTAATTTATTTTTAAAATGCGTATACAAACAAGTTATTACCTACTAAAGAACGAAATTCGGTGGTTGCTTCAAACCGTTGCATTCAAAAAGTAGCCAAATTAAGCACATCGCGTTTCGGCGAAAACATTGCTGGACAAAAAAGGCCATATCTCATAAAGTATTTCGAATTTCAGAAAACTCTTTTTGGACGATATTCTCAAATATCCAAGCTATAAAAATATGAGCTATATAAGCTATAAATACAAAAAATTTTTGCCAACCATGAATACTCCCTTAACTGAAAAAAGTTGAACCGAACAAAACTTGAATTTCTAGTTTAAAATCAGTAGGGGTATTCACGGGTTGATGCAAATTGCAAAAATGTGAAAATGCAAGACATTTTTCATGATGCATTTCATTGATGCATGAACATCAATATTGCAACTCTAGTGTTGCAACTTTGTTAAAATTAAACTGTCAATCAAAAGTTAAAAAGTGGTCAAAGAAATTCAAGATGCCCAAAAAAAGTGTTAAGAGCATTTTAATTGACAATTTAATTGAAAATTCTTTACAGAATATTGAAAATTTATATGAAGAAATGCGTCTTTCACACATGTTCACAATGTTTACAGAAAACATTAATGCAATGGATCTGGCGGATAAACTAGTGGACGAGGAATTGGAGAAACTGTATGAAGACCTATTCAAAGTATTAGGAACTCGGCGTGGAATTCAATATTATGTACTAAAATCGAAAAGTTGGTGTGAACACGTAGTAGCACAGTTTGATGATGACCGATTCCGTCAAATTTTGCGATGCAGTAAAGTTCAATTTCAATTACTGGAATAGTTGATATGCAACAGCGTGGAATTTCAACACAAGAACTCATGTCAAAAATTCAGTGTTTTGCTTCAATTAGCCATTGTATTGTATAGACTTGGATCATCAGGCGAAAGTGCATCCATTCGCAAAGTAGCAACAAACTTTGGGATTGGAGATGGGGGGCACAATACAAAAAATTACAGATAGAGTCTTTCGTGCATTTCTTGAACTGAAAGATAAATATATTTTCTGGCCCAACAGAGAAGAAAGGGAATGTATTGTAAAGGAGACATTTAATGAACTGCCTTTTTGTGTTGGCTATGTGAATGGCACAGAGTATAAGTTGGCAGAAACTCCAGTGATAAACCCTATTTCATACTTTTCTCGAAAGCATGTGTACTCGGTTAAAGCTCAGATCACATGCGATCATAAGCTACGTATTCGACATCTAACTATTGGCGCTCCTGGAAGTGTTCACGACGCACGTATTTTTTCGTCTTGCCCTTTGGCACAAAATTCATCCAACTATTTTCATGGAAACCAATGGATTGCAGCGGATTCCGCGTATTCTTTGTCGAATACAGTTATAACTCCATACAGATCAAAGCAAGGTTGATTTATAAGGTTGTCGCAGGGCTGATCGCACTCTCTTCTCAGTACCCACAATTGTCAAAACCAGCCAATTTTGCGAATGACTACGAAAGAAAAACGGATGATAAAAGAGAGCACTTGCAGATTTCTATGAGCTGTCAACTTCGATTTGACAATTATGGGTACTCGTTCTCTCCCTTGCGACAACCTTATAAATCAACCTTGGATCAAAGTCATTAGCAATGACACATACACAGCATAGTCAATTCAATTTACGGCACAGTAAATATCGTGTCAGAGCAGAAAATTGTATTGGATTATAGAAAGAGCGATTTGGGAGTCTCAAAGAATTGCGGCTCAAAAATCCGGGTTTTCAACAGATAATCCACAATTTTCGTAATTTCTGCTTCTGACCACTTTTTTACATGCCTAACTTTTATTTTTTTTATCCATTTTAGTGGATGAAGCTGGTTTTTATGCAGTTAAAACAAATGTCACATGAACAGAACAAATATTGCCATCTGATTTGAAAATCACAAAAATTTAATGAAAAGAACGTACAAACTTAACTTTTCTAAAGTTTTACCCAGATGGCAACTATAGTTGAAAACAACCAAAACATGAAACAGCTGTTTAGCATCAATGCTTGTGAGTTCTCGCAATAGGTTTGAGCAGTGCGTAATTCAAGAAGAGTTGCAAAATTGCTTCCAATGTGTTTGTTGTTGGAATGATGCGAAAGTTCGCAGTTTTGCATTTTCGCATCGTCGCAACTGCGTTTCGCATCAACCCGTGAATATCCCTAGTATAGTTGTAGTTTTGTAATGACCATCTTTTTATTTCACAAATGTTTTATGACATGCAGCACTTTATGAATTTCTTACAATATATCTAGGAGGCATCTGCTTCTACTTCTCGCTACGCCCATGAAGATGTGCATATGTTTGTATGTGTTAATTTCTAATCATACATAGAGTGTGTGTCAATCGGAAACTTTTCACTCTGATGATGAAATTTTGACAGTTGGTAGAGCAATTTTTGGCAATTGTGAGGTGAATATAATTGTCAAAATTTGTATTAGCCCCTGGGGCTACCCCCTGGGCTACTACAAATTTTGACAATCGAAAAGTGAATTTTTGACACATCCAAAAAGTGAGAAAAAAAACATTACATTCATTTCCGCGCTGTATTTCGATTTGATTAGCTATTTTAATTTGTGAATTTCTTAATGAAACTATCGTTCTTTTAACGTAAAGATAAAACTGGAATAAATAAAAACTAATATAATTTTTAACTGTGAGTTTTTGTGAAAGCTGCATTTTTATGTGTTTAGCTCTGTGCGGTAAAGTTGATTATAAATTGTGGCTTTTAACGCGAGATGTTTTAGTTGTTCCTTTTATTTCCAGTTAAATATATTTTAAAGTAAATTGTGCTTTAAAAGTGTTGTTCCTTTTGTTTTAATCGAGTACCAACCAAGGTCAATTCGAGTGCTGTGAAAATATTGCAAATGGAAGATAACAAAGATGATGGCACACTCACGTGGATATCGCGGAACTGCTGGTGCATGCAAATGGGAAAAGGCTATTGCAATGATGCACGGCTACAGCATACATCTGCTCCGCTGCTAAATGCAATGCCGCCAGCAGGTAAACATTCCGCCGGTCCACAATTTCCCCGTGATTGTTCAAAGCTGCCTTTGAAGCCGTCGTATATGTCTCTTCCAATCCAATCGGTCATGGCACTCGAATTACCCTTGATTCATAATTTAATTTATTGATACCCTTTACTAGGTTGCTGCAGCCGCAGAGCATAAGCTAAGCTAACAGCATATGAAGCGTAGACGCGAATAACTTTGTGAGCGACATATAAATATAAATCAAAAATAGTTTTTTTCATATTACCATTAAAAATGCTCTAAAACACGACCGAAATGTTGAACGTCAAAATTTGTAATTGTCAAAACTTCATCGTCCATTTGACACACCAAAAAAGACAAATTTATTTCAACACACACAAATTTTATTCAACTTGCTATTTTCTTTCCTACCACGAGTGAAAAGTTTCCTTTTGACACACACCCATAATACAACAATACATAAAAAAATATTGATCAGAAAATTTACAAGTATTTTTACGATTTAAGTTCTAAAGACCATTTTGCATCAAGCCTTCATTAAATTTGGAGTTGTAATAAAAATTTCTCTGAATACCTACACCGAAAAAATGCAACATGTTTTCAAATTGATCACAATGTTATAATTTTCAAAATATATATTTTCAAATTTTAGAATATTTTAAATATACACATATAAATTGATACATTATGTTGTTATTTTGACGAAATTCACTTTAAGCTACTTTTTGATCACAAATTGTTTTTAAATTGAAAACTTTGCGATAAAAAAATAGTTTAAAACAAATTTTGTCAAAGTAACAACATAATCCTATCAATTTATATGTGAATATTAAAAAAAAAAAACTAGAATTTTATATGAAAAAATACATTTTGAAAATCATAATATTTTAAATAATTTTAAAACATTTCTTTTTTTCAGTGTAGGTATTCAGAAAAATGTAATAAGTAAGATTTAACTATGTAAGACTTACTATAGTAAGATTTAACTATTTAACCAAGTCAAAGTTTTTAAAGACCTTTGAAATAACGTCACAATAATCGACAGCGTGCCGATCGAAGGCCATTAAATATAGTTTTTTCTTTTAAGCTTAAAAAAAATAAATCAATAAAATCAGATAAAATAAGTAAGTTACTAAGCAACTAAACATTTTTAAAAAGTAGCTGAACGGCTTATCTAACTATGTTAGTCGAGGATTGAGGGACCATTGAACTCCTTTGCGCTAGCTTGATATAAGATGTAAATGCAAATACAAACCAAGTTATGAGTTCACTTTTGCTAGAGATACAGTGTGTAGGCACAACTGAGTATATAACTATGTATGTAATTTGGAAAATATTCAATACATTACAAGGTCTACTTTATGAACAGGTGAGTTTTATCTATGTGAGGTTTAACTATATAAGTATGTCAATGTGACTCAATAGTGTGGTAATAAAAAGTAAATTATAAGCTTTTATGCTTGTACGTAACAATATTAATCTTAATTTTTTAATGTATAGCCGAATGCTTGAAAAAATATCGAAACTATTAGATATAAGAAAACAAAAAAAAAAAAATTTTGCAACCTTATCAAATTCTTAATAGAAATACCAGCAAGTAGTCTAGACTGTAATATTAGGCTGAACATTTTTTTTTTTAATTTGAGAAATTTTGAAGGCTTACTTTCTCAAATACGCCCTAATGGCATGATAACTTTAATGATTTTACCGGAAACTGGGCAAAAACATACATTTAACTTTGAATTTGAATAACTTTTGAACGAGTAGATTTATCAAAAAAGGTATTAAGAAGATTTTTGTAGTGCGTTCAATTTTAGTCCTTATCAGTGTGGCTTTCGACCTGGTAAGTCCACCATAGACCAGATTTTCACGCTACGTCAAATCCTGGAGAAAACCCACGAAAATCAAAATGACACACACCATCTCTTTGTCGATTTTAAAGCTGCGTTCGATAGCCCGAGAAGGGATTGCCTATACGCAACAATGTCTGCAGAATGACGTTGAGCAACACACGCAGCTCCGTCAAGGTAGGAAATGACCTCTTCGAAACCTTCAATACCGAAAGAGGTTTCAGGCAAGGCGATCCACTGTCTTGCGATCTCTTTAACATCATCATGGAAGGGATCGTACGAAAGGCCGTTGTGCGTCGTAATGGCACCATTTTCTACAAAGGCGTCCAGCTCCTTGCGTACGCTGATGATATTGATATTGTTGGCAGAACCAAGAGAGATGTTACCGCTGCTTTCGCCGCTATCGAAAAGGAATCAGCCAAAGTGGGTTTGACGATAAATGAGGGTAAAACTAAGCATATGCTGTCTACAAACAAGGAAGCGCGGCGTTTAGACTCCCACGTTTCATCCGGCAGCTATAACTTTGAAGTTGTCAAGGACTTCGTTAACTTGGCACCGCCATTAATACCAAAAACGAAATCTGCCTGGAGATAAAGCGAAGAACAATAATTGCTAATAGGTGCTACTACGGGCTCAGTAAGCAACTAAGTTCCAGAGCCTTCTCTCGATCGACAAAACTAACACTATACAAGATGCTCGTTCTACCTGTGCTGCTTTATGGCGCTGAGGCATGGGTAGTTTCGCAAACTGACGCAGCCGCTCTGGGGGTGTTCGAGAGAAAAGTTCTTCGCAAAATCTTCGGTCCTGTTCGAGTCGGCGATGACTATCGCATCCGAATGAACCACGAGCTGTATGAGCTCTACGATGACTTTGACGTAGTTCGGCGTATAACTGTGCAGCGACTACGCTGGCTGGGTCATGTCCATCGTATGAACGACGAAGCTCCAGCGAAAAAGGTGCTCGAGGCGAGGGTCGCTGGCCAACGACGACGAGGGCGACCATGCCTCCGATGGATGGACCAGACCGAGGAAGTCCTAACCGCACTTCGTGTATCCGGTTGGAGAAGGCGCCCGCAAAGCGGAGGAGCCTGGCGAGAGGTGATGAGGTTGGCCGAAACCTGAACACGGGTTGTTACGGCCACCTAAGTAAGTAAGTAAGTTCAATTTTAGAAATTTAAGTTTTTACGGGCATCTCTTCTCACCTCCCTGAATCTATTTCACAGGTGATTTTGAAAAAATATTCGACTTTTTTGAATCACCCTATTTTATCATAAATGCCTTATTTTTTTCACAATTCGAAAGTAACTTTATCCATTTGATTAAAACATTACAAAACAGTAATAAATTGCATGCATTGATTTGAAAAAATTTTATATAAATTGCAAAATTCTTTTTATTCAAATGTTAAAAAAGTTATAGTTTTTTTCGCTTTTATGGGCATAACTTGAAGCGGATCCAAATTATTCCTACACTATCTTCTACAAAATTGTACAAAAAAAAAAAAAAATTGAAGAACTCTTATCAACATACTTATGTGATGATGGTAAAGAAATTCACCACACCGACCTAGAATGTCAGAATCATTTCAGAAGCACAAAATACAATGTCTACTGTATTAAACTGTATTAAAAGAAAATTTCTTCAGAAAAATTCATGTTAATTTTTTGCATTTCTGCTGAATTTCTTTACTGAAAAGCAAGGAAGCGCATATTTTTTAGGCAAACTTTTAAGATGCTCTTCTTTGTATTTCGGTTTTATGTCGGTTTTTAACCAGTATCTCATTTCTTTTTAAGCGCTTGTCTGACATTAATCAGCAATGCAGCAAAGAGGCATTGCTTAAATATGTACATTTTGATATTCTTGGTGGGCGTGGTGAATTTCTTGATCGTACCTTCTTATTGTATCATGATGATATGTTCAAGTGTTCAAGTTCGACTGTAATAAAAAGGTTAAATAAGAGATTTTCAGCCTCATGCAATAGGTTTTCTTAAACAATCGTTCATGGCTTGTTTAGATACGAACTGTTGAAGGCCTTTCCACACTTGGCCTGTGTATTTATACCGGAAGCTTCAGATTAAGCAACTTGCACGCAACAAGTTCTCGACACGTTCTCAACTTGTTCAACGCAACGCGCCTTTCCGCATTTTTCATCGGCGGCTTGTTGCATCAGTTTGTTTGTTTTGTGAATTCAATTATTTGTAGTGCAGTACGCTTTATATTAATCAAGGTGAATAAGTTAATTAATTAGTTCCATTTTTCATTAATAGAATCTAGAAGAAGAAGAAATAGTTAGCAGTATAAATGAGCAAGTGTTAAATATTAAATTAGTAAAAGAAGTCGAAAAACATGAATTCTGAAAGCATTCGGTTTATAGTTGCATTGCTTTTCAACTTTTTCGCTGTTGCGTTGAAGTTGCGTTGACCAAGTGTGGAAAAGGCCTAAGGCTTTACGCATCTTTGCTTAAATTGTTATTCATAAAAACTTTTTTTATTCATTGCTTAATTTTGTAAGGTTTGTGTCTAAACAACCGAAAATCTTTTATAAAAGCGAAGAATTCTTGTACATTTGCCAATCTGTTACTGGAAAAAGTCTACAAAGGCCGCTTATGGTACATGTCTTTGATATAAATATCATAAACATCAACCTTAATCGAAGAGACGACAAACAATTTAAGGTTAACATCCCTATTCTACCAGCTTAACACAGCTCACCACATTAATAAAATAGTTAATATTGACAAGTTGTTAATGCTCCGTATTCTGGTGAAATTTAAAAGTTCTTTTCTTTACAATTTTGTTAATTGCAGAAAGTATCTTAACAACGAAATTATAATCTTAACATTTATGTGTTTATCTAGAGAATTGTTGTGCAAATAATAAAAATAATATAAATTTTAATATAATATTTATTTAAAAAAATAAGACTGTGAAAAATGGAAAAATTTTTACGGCTTTTAAGTTTTGATAATGAAGAAGATCAAAGAAAGGAAAAAATTTAACGACGACGCTATTTAAAACGTTTTCGAAATCTTTCTATTCTTCTATCTCTTTATTTATTTTTTAATTTTTATCCAACTCTAAATACAATTAAATACTGAAACGAAAAACCAGTCGAAAATTGGGGGTGCTGCCGGCAAAAATTGTATATAAAATGGGAGCTGCTCCTGCTGCTCACTCAAGCTTTGTTTGGACAAAAAAAAAACTTTGAGATTACTTAATACGTTACATTTTCATTTTGCTTGCTGTTATAATAAACAATAAAATTTCATCGAAAAAAACAGCTGGCGCATGACACAATAATAAGGTAGGGTAAGGGGATTCACCACACCGACCTCGAATGTCAAAATGTGTAAATAATAAGAAAGGAAATTATTTGTAGAATTAATAGGATAAATTCTGACAAATGTATTTACAAAGAAATAAATCGCTGTTTTGTAATTTTAAAGCTCTGTTTTCAATAAATTACTATTGCATATTAATTTTAGTGTAGCTTTTTGTGTTCTTTATTTCTAATTTAAAATTTTTGTTCTAATGTAATAAATGTAATAAAAATAATAAAAATGTAATATATTATTCTTTTATTGCCGTTTGACGGAGAAACTGACTGACGGAGAAATTGACACATTGCTTTTATTTCATCTTTATAGTCTTTTTATTTAATCTGTTGGAATTTTTCCTTTATATGACATATGGCAGAAATTCTTTTTAACACTATTACAAATTTTTAAATTAATTATAAATATATATTTACTTAGTATATTCACAAATTACAAGAACTGAAGTGCACTTCTGTATCAGAGAACGATTTTATAGGGAATGCCCTATTGGCAAATGGCGAATGGAAAAACCCCAAAAAAAAACTTCAGAACTATTCTAATAATGAAATAATGTACATCCCCGTTTGCCAGTGCATACATTTAATAACTTCACTTTCGAAGCGAAAGTCGAAGCGAAATATAAATATTAAATTATAAAATACGTTTAAAAAAAAATTAAAAAATTGTCTGAAAAAAGGAGACAAAGTGATATTTTTTGCCAAACATCAATGTTAACGAAGTTATAACATGTCGCCACAGCTAAGCAATTCATCAAAAATGCAAAGAACAATTATGGATTTTTGTTGGATATTTTATAAGATACGGCAGCACAGGATTTCATAATTTTGACATTCCAGGTTGGTGTGGTGAATCTCCTTACCCTACCTTCTTATTGTATCATGAGCTGGCGTCTGAATGCTGTGAATTTCACATTCTCACCCCGCGTGGCTTGAAAACTTTTGAAGCTTTTTAGAGTTTTCAAATTGTAAATAATTTTTTAGAATACGAACATTTACATTACATAACAATAATATTACGAGTAACAAGAGCTCCTTAACAAATCCTTGTTAAGTTAACAACAGCAGAATAGAGCTGTAAGACAATCTTAAACAAGGTTAGTTTAGATCATGGTGGAATAATTATAAGGTGTTCTTATCCCATGACATTTTTCAATATATTTTTTGACATGCTGCTTTATTTTGACAAGTTTCGTACATAGTTTGATGTTTGATTCTATGAAAATGTCAAAATAAGGCAACCTATTTTTTCCGATTTTCCGGATGATAACACCTTATATATATATACAACCATAGTTTAGGTTACGCAAATCTTAAACAAGCCGGAAAACCTTTTTGAATAACGATGTGTTATTTAAAGCTTGTTTAAAGTTACGGAGCCACAAAAATGAGATTATGAATAAGGCTGTATATATCTATTACTAGAATTATTACAGAAATATAATTCTGCCATGGGTTTTCCATATTCATCTCTCATCCCTCAGTGCACTCAAGGTATTATTTGTTCATATTGACACAAATTCCGAATTTTGTGTGTGTAGAGTATACAAAAGCAAAATAATACGTATTTTTCTTATTATAATAAATAGTTTTGAAAGTTAAAGTTGTTCTCTTTTCAATGGTGAAATCCGTTTTAAAAAATCGGTGCATGGAATAAAAATATATAGCCTGGAAAGCAAATTGTAATTTTCAAGTAGAGTTTTATCAAACCAAAGCTTTATTGGTATTCTGCTGCAGACTTGATATAATAAAAGCTTTCAAAATTCACCAGAGGAGGTGAATTTCTATAGGCAGCTTATTTTATAACATGTTATCATCTTGATTCAATAAATGTTCTTAAACAATCGTTCAACGCTTATTTAGTTACGCACTGTTTGAGGCTTCACGCATCTTTTACGCAATCTTGCTTAAATTGGCATTCATAAATAGTTTTTTTATCATTGCTTAATTTTGTTAGTTTAGACACAAACGTTCAAACGAAAGACAAGCAATTCGCAAATCTTATACAAAAATGAAGAATTCTTGTACATTTGCCAAGCTATTAGTGAAAAAAGTATGACAAAGGGTGTATATGGAGCATGTCTATGATATCAATATCAGAAACATCAACCTTAAAGACATAAAGAGACGATAAAAAATTATATGTTAAGTGTACGCAGAATTTAAATGCAAACTTCGGCGTTTAAGGCCTTTTCCACACTTGGTCAACGCAACTCCAACTCAAGTTGCTAGCCTGTGTATTTATACCGGAACCTTCAGATTAAGCATTTTGCACGCAACAAGTTCTCGACACGTTCTCAACTTGTTCAACGCAACGCGGCTTGTTGCTTGTTTGTTTGTTTTGTGAATTCAATTATAGTACGCTATATATTAATCAAGGTGACTAAGTAAATTAATTAGTTCCTTTTTTCATTAATATAATCTAGAAGAAGAAGAAATAGTTTGCAGTATAAATGGGCAAGAGTTAATTATCAAATTAGTATAAGTCGAAAATCATGAATTATTATATAATATTATATAATAACACATGTTGCACGACTTTAGAAGCAAGTCTGAAAGCATTCGGTTTACAGTTGCATTGCTTTGCAACTTTTTCGCTGTTGTGTTGAAGTTGCATTGGAATTGCGTTGATCAAGTGTGGAGACATTAGAGACATAAAGAGACAATACAAAAATTATATGTTAAGTTTACGTAGTATTTAAACGCAAATTTTGGCGTTTAAGTTACGCAGATCTTAAACAAGTCGGAAAAATCTTTATGAATTACGATGTGTTGCTTAAAGCCGGTTTAAAGTTATGCAGCCTCTAAAATGAGATTACGAATAAAGCTGTATGTTATCAAATTTTACAAATATGGATATGGTAAGTTTTCTAGTTTATTTGATTTTATTATATATATGAAAAAAAGTAATAACTCAAACTTATAGGAGTGGGCAAAAAAAGTAAAGCGTTACCAAAACACGTATTCAAAAAAATACAATTTAATTCAAAAAAATTCATCATGAGGCTACAGATCTACGATTAGTTGACTGCTTAGAAGACGAGTTAAGCGAAAATTTTTAGTGAATTTTTCCTTCGGCAGGGTAAAAGAATCTTTAGAATCCCGCAAACTGAGTAATTCACATTTACGCGTTCTTTATTCTTCATATTCTTCATCTTCAAATAACAGCAATAATAAAAATATTTCTTCTTCCATTTTCCCAAAATTTCCACATACGTTTATAAATTGGTATCAAACAACAATTTATAATGTTAATATTAACATCAAGCGTCCACAGTTATGCAAATTTAAAGCAATAATAAAGTAAAACAATAGGTCTGTTTCCGTTCGCACTTCAAGTTGCTTGAAAGCATACATTTACATTTCGAAAGCATTTATTTTATACATTTTTCGAGTTCGGGAGAGAAGAAATACATACACTTCATAAGAAATACATGTAAAACTAGTAAGGAATGGGTACTGAAGCTGAGATATCCTCGCGGCCGTATTGAAGTAAATTCAAAGTCTTTAAACACTTCAGACACGATGACATTCAGTTTTATATGTTTACGAAAGTTTTCCTATTTTGATGACGTCACTTTATATGGGAGGTAGGCGTGGTTTTCATCCGATTTGGCCAAATCCTACAAAGATTCTTTATTCTTAATATCAAAGCTTATGTGCAAAATTTCAAGACATTTCTTTTTATTTTTGCAGATTTTTAAGAGATTTCACTTTTAAAATAAAGCCAATTTGTATGGGAGGTAGGCGTGGTTTTCATCCGATTTTACCAAATATCATAGTGATGATCTATATTAAATATCATTGACTATATGAAAAATATCAAGACATTTCTTTGATTTGAGTAGCTATTTAAGAGACTGTACTTTTAAGTCACTTTGTATAGGAGGTAGGCGTGGTTTTCATCCGATTTTCCCAAATTTCATAGCCGGGATTTATATTTAAGATCAAAGCTTACTTGCAAAATTTCAAGGCATTTCTTTAATTTTTGTGGATTTTGAAAAGATTTTGCAGTTAAAATAAAGTCACTTTGCTTGGCCCATTTCAGAGCTTGATCATAATTCTTTAGATGAAAGGTTATACAGGGTGTCCCGCAATTGAGTGCAACTATTTACGGAGCTGAAAGGAACGGAAAGGAATTGTGGAACGGTGTGAATTTTGTAACTATTACTATTAAGTGTCGTATATATGTCGGGACATTAGGTGGCAAAATATGACATGGGGGACAGGGTTTCTGAAACATCTCTATGTTTCACAAAAGAAAAATCGCCACAGAAAAAAAACAAAAATTTTAAAAATCAACCCAATGAAAAATGACACAAAACTGAATGAAAAATGGCCCTAGACGAAAAAACGACATTTCACCAAACAAAAACGAAAAAAAACCAAAAATTTTAGAAAAAATGGCTCAAAAACGAAAATTTACAAAAGAATAAAAATTGCCCAATTTTTTTGCATTGTTATCAGAAGATAAGCTTGCCTTGTACGATATAAGCAGAATTTTCAAGTTTCATTTTCATCATTTTTATACTCCAACGCGTACTGCGTAAGGAGTATATTAACCTAGTCATTACGTTTGTAACGCCAAGAAGGAGGCGTGGCAGGCATAGAAAATATATAAACTTTTGATCAGCATCACCTCCTGAGTCGATTTCCGTGTATCGATCTGTCTGTCCGTCTATCGACACGATTACAGAAGTAATTTTAAAGCTGTCGCGATGAAATTCAAAATATAAGTTTATTTTTAAAAAAGGAAGATCCAGTTCGAAAATGGACCAAATCGGATGAAAACCACGACTACCTCCCATACAAAGTGACTTCATTTTAACCGTAAAATGTCTCTAAGACCCACTAAAATTAATGAACTGCCTTGAAAGTCGGCACGTAAGCTTTGATCTTCAATTTTAAACCTGACTATGAAATTTGGAAAAATCGGATGAAAACCACGCCTACATCCCATACAAAGTGGTATTTTAATTTTAAAAGTAAAATCTTTTAAAAATTTGCTCAGATCAAATAATTGTCTTGAAATTTTGCACATAAGCTTTGATATTTAATAAAGACCATCACTATGATATTTGGCAAAATAGGATCAAAACCACGCCTACCTGCCATACAAAGTGGCTTTATTTTAATAGTAAAATCTGTTAAAAATCCACAAAAATTAAAGAGATGTCTTGAAATTTTGCACATTAGCTTTGATATATAATATAAAACATTTTTTTGATATATGGCAAAATCGAATGAAATACACGCGCACTTCCCGTACAAAGTGGCTTTATTTTAAACGTTAAATCTCTTAAAAATCCACAAAAATTAAAGATGTCATCGTGCGTGTCGTGGCTAACGACTTCTAATACACTTCATTATGGCCGCGGGGGGGGGGGGGGGTATTTTAGCTTCGGTACCCTGCGGAAGTTCCATCCTTACTAGTTTTAGGCCAATTTTAATTCAGTGAAGCATGCTTAAAAATCCATAAAAACTTATAATAGATTGTAAATTCTTTTGTTTCATAATTCTGGGAAGGCTTATGATACAGGGTGTCCCGCAACTATTTATGGAGCTAAAAGGTTATGTCGAGCTGAGCAAAAAATCGTGTGGGAGGGGGAGTCTATTTTCACATTCTTAGGAGCTACAGGGTTAATTAATATTTCACGACCTTGGCTTACGTTATTGTTTCTAGCAGAAAAACTAACTTACATAAAACTTATTTTGATAGCTCATTATAAAGGCAATAAGAACACCTTTCTAATAGCATACCAACAAACTCCACCAACTTAACCGTTACTGAGTTGTGCTCGTGTGAAGATGAAATCAATCGATTGAAAGTACAAAATTTCAATTTTGAGTCCAAATTTCTCAGAATTTCGCGTAATAAATGAACATTTTTTTTAGAATAAATTCTGTAATGTATTCAATTTTCTTTTCAATGACACCAAAAATATAAACATATCTTAAAAAATAAAAAAGTTGGCTGTACTAAAAAAATTATGCTTATTAGAAAACAATGATACGTATATTATCTAATGCATAACTAATTGTAATGTATATTTTTCATTATTTTCAAATAAGTATAATTTGTTTAGTACAACCAACTTTTTTATTTTTAAAGATATGCTTTTGTTTTTGGTGGTTTTGAAAAGAAAATTGAATTAATTACAAAATTGATGTAAGAAAAAAAGTATATTTATTACGCAAAATTCTGAGAAATTTGCACTCAAAGTTGAAATTTGGTAGTTTCTACCGATTGATTTCATCTTCACACGATCACAGCTCAGTAACGGTTAAGTTGTGAGGTTTGTTGATATACCGTTAGAAAGGTGATTTGATTTCCTTTGAAATGAGCTATCAAAATAAGTTTTATGTAAGTTAGTTTTTCTACTAGAAATAATAACGTGAATCAAAGTCGTGAAATTTTAATTAACCCTGTAGCTCCTAAGAGTGCGAAAATAGACCCCCCCCCCCCCCCTCCCATACGATTTTTTGCTCAGCTCGACATAACTTTCAGCTCCGTAAATAGTCGCACTCAGTTGTGGAACACCCTGTATATTGAATTTCATTTCGATAGCTTCAAAAGGACTGCTGTAATAGTGATCACAGACAGGCAGACAGACGGACACACGGAAATCGACTTAGGAGGTGATGACGATCAAAAATATATGTACTTTCTATACCTGCCACTAGGGATGGGAAGTTTTCGGTTTTTCCGGTTTTGTTTTTTATCAGTTAAACCGACCGATTAAGGCCTAGTCAACCGGTTTTTCAAATAACCGATTAGATTTTATCAATTTTTTTATTTGAAGAAATAATTTTTTTACAAGTAAATAACATGTTATTAATACTTAAGCTTATCAACCCAGTAATGCCCTATAGGAACAAACTAACTTGTTTTTAAAAACAACTAATTAAAAAACTAATTTAAAATAAACCAGTATATGAACTACTTTTAATTATATTAAGGCGGCAACTACTCTGATGTTGACATGTTTTAATTGCAAATTTTTATTAGAATACAAGTTTATATATATTTAACCATGTTATTTCATCAAATATTATTAACTTTAGGCCATCAGTAATAGTTTTCAATTGGTTATTTAAAAGCAATTAAAAAAATAATTTAAATGTAACTAATTTAACAAGTAGTTGAAAATATATGCAGACGAAAGTCAATTGACTTATTTAGCGGACATCACCATACAAAATAAGTTAGTTCGTTCTATGGAAAAAAGTCAGAATTTCAACTAGTTGTGGTTGACAAAAAACTACTTTATCAACTACTTTTAAATTAGTTGATTTTCCTACAGGGTGACTACAAATCTGATTTGAGTTTGTATGCCACGAAATAAGATAATAAGATGTTGTGACACAAAACTAATGTTGTAAAGTGTTATTCATTCTAAGGCAAACAATTATGAAAATATTTTTTTGAGCTTAACATATGTTATATTTTTAATTTTTATTTCTAGCTTTCGTTTTTTTCGGCTTTCTTAAGTAACAAAAGGTTAACCGGTTTAACCGGACTTGCATAAAAACCTAAAAAAACCGGTTAATCTACAGAAGATAAACCGGTTTACAGTTAAACCGATCGGTTTTCCCATCCCTACTTGTCACGCCTTCTTGTTGACGTTACAAATGTAATGGCAAAGTTAATATACCCCTAAAACTTTGACAGATGCGACCGAAAGTTGCTGCCGTCGTCAATGTGTTCGAGCTATTACTTGAAAAATTTCTTCGATCACGTATCGAATAGCTTCAAACGGCTGATCATGAAATTGGCAGATCAAAATTTTCTATTAATTTGTGAAAATAAATAAAAATTTTGTACTCAAATATTAGCGCTAGTGTTTTAAATATGATGCACAATGCGTTTTTTATTAGAAAAAACAAATCATGATTTTCAAGCAAATAATCAATTATTTCTATTAGAAAGTGCTTGAAATCGTTTCCGTACTTTTTGATAAATTCTTTAATTTTGACAGATAATAAAATTTCTCTTACAGCTTGAACTATACTCTAACTTTACTTGAAGTCATTATAAAAACAGACCTAGTTTGTATTAGTTTTGTCAATGAAAAAGCTTGTTTTTGGTGATAATCAAAACGTGATAAATACTCAATTATTGTATATGATCTCAATATACTCAATATGGTAGGTAGTGTCCTTTTCAAATTCTTAACGGAATTTACCATTGAAATTTCACGGCTCTGTTGACATTTCATGTCAACTTAAGAATTTGTTTGAGTTGAAAAAGCTCTATTTGCATATCAACTTTATAAGTGTTCTTACTTGCAGTTATTCAAGCGGAACTAAGAAACATGTTACATATTTTAACATAATATTATGTAAACCACCTACTTTTAAAACCTTAACTCTGAACTTATAGTAGAAAACTTAGCAAGCATAACATGTGCAGTCCAATTAGCTGGTGGTTGCCAAAAATGACCAACAATTGACTTTATAGAAAATGAAGTAGCAAAAAAAAAAAAATGCAATTGATTGCAACCAAACTAGTTCAATTTCAAACTTGAAAAAAATTTACTCATGAATTTTATAACGACACTCCAATGATTACGCAAAAAGCTAGCCACAGAGCACAAAACAATGACGTAATAATTTTTAAAGGAACTCATAGCCTGCGTTTTAAGAGGAATTCAATTTAAACTTGTTGCCTGAATGATATAATTTGCTTGAATTTAAGCTAGCTGGGGGTCTATGTTTCATTACTTTTGTTTTTTTTTTGTCAAGTACCCAGGTCGACTACATGCCGCGCTTATGGGTTGTAAAATGTTTGTTGGTGCACTTATATAATGATAGACTGTGTGGTGGCTTGCGCAGCCAAACGAGCGACATTAATAGATTAAATCGGCCGCTCCTGCGCAGAAGTGATGGCAATTAATATGCATGAGCCAAAATCTTGAGCCCAAAACACAAGTTGAACCAATTTGCGAGCAGAACTAGTTAAACTTGTTGCTGCCACATTGGCAGCGACAATTGCAGCATGAAAAACCAAGACATGATCTACAGCAGATTAAACTGTGGTAACAGTTCTTAGCCAGACTCCTGGCGAGCAGCACTAAATACTCTATTAAGCTCCGAGTTTGAAGTGAAACAGTTAAATTATTAATAAGTTTTTTTCAAAAATATTGCACCTGTAACTGCAACAAATAATATCTACAGCCATTATGTTACTTGTAAGAGGCATATTATTGGTGGGTCTATTGTGCTTAGCCAGCTGTATGGAACAGCAAATTGTGGTGACAAATGAGGTTGCTGCTTTACGTGCGAAACGTGGCTTTGATGTTGGCTTCCTGTTCAGGAATCTTTTGTTGAACAGCGCACAGGTTAGCAATGCGAAATATCCTCCACCACCCCCGCCACCAATGAACACTACAGAAGCGCCAACGACAATGGAACCACCATCATCACCACCACCACCACCTCCACCACCACCACCACGTAGAATATATCCTGGCAAATATGGACCTTGGCATGGATATGACTATTTTGACTACTATGATGCTCCAGCGGAAACGACGCAACCACCACCACCGCCAACCACCACCACAACAGCAGCACCCACAACTATGCCACCACCACCCCCTAGAACACCAGAATATTTTGGTCTATTTGGAAACAAGTTTGGACCTTGGTTGGGTTCAGGTCCATTGCCAACAACGCCAACACCAGCGCCACCAACAATGTCCACTACACAACCTCCTCCACCACCAACTTCACCCGCGCCCCCAGCAACAAGACGTCCCAAGCCAAGACCAAAACCACTACCAGTACCTGGCCCATATTTCTTTGCTACGCCCGCACCATTGCCACATTACGTTAACCAACATTATGGTCAACCGTTCGGTGATTACGGCACTGGTCACATACATGTACCAAACTACTACAGCGACTATGATTATTATCAAGCATATTTACCGCCACAGCCACTACCTCAACCTCCAAGAAAACGTCCTGCAGCACCACAGAGGCCTGCGCCAACCTCGCCTCCTCCACCTCCTCCATCTCCTCCACCACAGGCTCCAGCGCCGCGTCGACCCCCATTTAATCTACGTCAAAAGTTGGCCTTTCTGTATGCTCAACCGGATGGTAAAATACGCAAACTTGTCACTAACTGCCTAAACATTGGATATTCTCGCTCACTTTGCAGATACCTCCTCGGATGATACTGC
Organism: Coremacera marginata; assembly: GCA_914767935.1. Taxonomy (NCBI): domain Eukaryota; kingdom Metazoa; phylum Arthropoda; class Insecta; order Diptera; family Sciomyzidae; genus Coremacera; species Coremacera marginata. Next base: position 162,347,314 of record OU612046.1, read on the forward strand.
TGGCGCTACAGCCGATGCTGCTGATGCTGCTGATGCTGCTAATGATGATGATGACGCTTCCTCAAATTCTAACAATTCTAATGATACTAATCCTGGTAATGGTAACGCCACCGATGACGGTGCTGATGCTCCCAATTCTGCTGCATCAGCCACTGGTAGCGATGCTGATGTTGTTGGTTCTTCATATTCTAATGTACCATATAATGCATATCCATTCAATCAACCAAGCACTGGTGGTGCTGCCTTTTTGCAGCCTACACAATTTGGTGCACAGTATTTTTAAAGCGTCGAAATTTTAACATTATTTTTTACAGCTACCAAAAACAAAAAATTTTGGATGTCTGGAGTATATAATGAAAGTTTGTATATATATATAGTAGGTATTAAAACAAAAAAACTTAAGCTACATATTTATTATACATTTTTTTATAAATTTATTATTTTAATTTTATGTACATACATAATTAAATAAAGTTTCAGAATCATAACAAAGGACAAGCAGATTTTATTTAATATTCCACAGAAACATGACTAACAGCTTTTAAAAGATTTTTCTAAAATTTGGGAACTCAGGCGACCCAGACCTACCTTTAAGAGGTCAAGGTTATAAGAGCGTATCTTTAACGATAGGTAAGGTTAAGTCTTATAGAGGCTAAACACTGTGCATAGTTTTTAAAAAAAATCGCGTTTTTAAAATCAATAATTAATTATCAACTAGCTATTTTTTGACAAGAGCAGAAAAATATTTTTTTTTTATTTTCACTAGAATAATGCACCCACTTTTGCCACATCAACGGATTCCCCGCTTAATTTGCGGCTTTTTGAATCATTTGGAAGGATAAATTTTTAAAAATCTGCTGACGGAATTGTTGTCGGATTTTTTTTTTTTTTGTTTACATATTGTTTATTAAATTTAGTTTAATTAAGCTTTTTTTAGTTTTAGTTGCAGTTGTGTAATATTTTTATTCATATAAGTGTTGAAAATATTTCATTATACAAATGCCATCTTGTGTATGGTGCAAAAATAATCATCTCATAAACATAACCTTGTGTATGGGGCTTAATTGTTCGAGTTCGAAGATCGATTCAATTTCATAATTAACTGACATTATTGTTAGCAATTTTGTTAGATGCGAATAAAAAAATAATTGTTGTTATTGTTGCAAATTGTTTGCAATAAAATGTAGTTTTATTTACAATTAAAAGTTTTATTTAATTGGTTGTGCAGTGAAGACAACATAAATTTTTTTGTGTACTTACTCACTTTTCACGCTGACAAAAAGAAAATTGGTAAAAATCGTTTAATATAATTATTTCGGAAAAATGCTAATCTTTTTTTCATATTTTGAATGTATAACATATATAACATGAATAAATAAAATATACTGTCGAAAGCAAAAAGCGAAATATTAAATATTTACGGAGTTATGGTCAAAACTTCCGAGTCCGTAACCATCACTTTTCAGGTAGTCGGAGCGCTTAAGACACAGCAATGCTTCTTTCACAATAGATTGTAAATTCTTGTTTTCCGTAATTCTTTGAAGGCTTATATAAATATTTGGATATGTATGTACACTAATACCCCGATTTGAGTCGCCCCGATTTGCGTTGATTCGATTTGCATTGTCTAAAAAAACATTGAGTGGATTCCAATTGCGTCGCTAATGTTTTGTTTTGAGTCGCAAAAAAAAAATTGTGGCTTCGAATTGCGTTGTTCATGCTTCGGTTTGCGTCGTTTTCTAATTTGTGCATATAAAGGGGATTCCCATTGTATTAGCTTTTGATCAAATATGTACATAAAAAACAACGGCATTCCCCGTTTTAAAATTGTTGGTGTCAGTTTACAAGAAGTATTTGTGCGATATAGTGTAAAGAGTGTAAAGAGTCAAAAACGAAAACAAATTATAATGAAACAAAAAATAGACATTTTTAAACGTTTTAATTCTGGTGATAAACCTGCTGGCATTGCAAGAACCACGGGCTTTGCTCCAACTACAATAAGAACAATTTTTAATCGTGATGCTGATAAAATTACGGACTATGGTAAAACTGCTACACATTTACAGTCAACGCAAATTACTAAAGTTAGAAGTTCACTTATGGTAAAAATGGAGTCCCTTCTATGCATGTGGATAGAAAATCAGAATCAAAGAATGCCACTGAGCCAAATGCTCATTTAAAACAAGGCACTATCGATCTTTAACGATCTAAAAAATAATTCTCCTTCAACAAGTGGTGAAATATTAGAAAACTTTGAACCTAGCAGAGGTTGGTTTAGCCGTTTTAAAACCAGAGCAAATCTGCATAATGTTTAATTGAAAGGAGAAGCAGCTAGTGCAGACATTTCAGCAGCAAATGAGTTTAGAGAAGAATTGAAATCAATTATAGAAGAAGGCGGATACTCTCCAAAGCAAATATTAAACGTCGATGAAACTGGGCTGTTTTGGAAACGACTTCCAAAGAGGACGTTCATTTCGAAGTCTGAAAAATCTTGCCCAGGTTTTAAAGTCAGTAAAGATCGACTCACGCTTCTCTTAGGATGAAATGCTGAAGGTGATTTCAAGTTTAAACCTCTCCTTGTTTATCATTCTGAAAACCCAAGACCTTTTAAAAACGTTAAAAAAAGTGATCTTTCGGTCCACTGGCGTGCAAATAAAAAAGCTTGGATGACAGCAACTCTGTTTAAAGACTGGATAGAGAATTGCGCTGTTCCATAATTAAAAGCATACAGTTCTTCTGAAAATATAGAATTCAAAATGCTTTTATTGATAGACAATGCTCCAGGACATTCAATATTTTCAGATGATATTTCAGAATATATAAAAGTTTTATTTATGGCGCCAAATACCAAATCAATTATACAGCCTATGGACCAAGGTGTAATATCGAACTTTAAGTGTTACTATCTACGACGAACTTTGAGTCAGCTACTTCATGCAACAGATGGAGACAATAAACCTTCCATGAAAGAGTTTTGGAGAAATTATAATATTTTGATGGCCATTGAAAATATAAATCAATCCCGGATTGAAGGAAAAAAAAACATTTATGAACGGAGTCTGGCGGCAAATATGGCCTGACTGTGTCCCAAATAATATTCCCGAAATAAATGATGTTAATAACATTTGTCAAGAAATTGCTGAACATGCTTACACATCAGAAGTGTATGGTATGGAAGAAGACGACATAAATGAGCTATTAATGTCACACGATGAATTCCTTAATAACGAAGATTTATTTTCTATTGATGTGGAACATGCATTAGAGGACGAAACACTTACGCCAGATAATATAGCAGAATTTTTACAGACAACGATCCAGACGAAAATCGTAGCAGCAAAGTTTTAAACGCTTTGACAGATGCTATTGATTGTTATAAAGAAATTAAGTTAAAAAAAAAATCAGTTCAAGCTCAACAAAAAATAGACCATTTTTTTCAAAAAGATAGACAGCTATCGAATCAAAACACTGATGTAACAATTGTGTTGGAGTGACAAATATTATTTAAGAATTTAATTAATTGAATTAATTATATATCTATGTTAACTTTTTACATGTATGAATTGGCTTTCATTTATTTTTTACTTTACGTTATCTTTTTATTGCAATAAATGATAAAAAATATATCTATGCATGCAATTATTTATAGTAAAAATTTTAAACTTTTCTAAGAATGTTCTTCTGGAACGAATTAAAGAAAAAACCATACCAATATATGAAGAAAAGTGATTCGATTTGCGTTGTTTCGCATTGCGTCCCGTTTTGTCGGTCCCAATTAATGACGCAAGTCGGGGTATTAGTGTATACATCTGTATAGTGTGTAACAGGAGGTATACGAAGCAAATGTTGTTCAAGCAGCTTATGTCCAAAGCACCATAATTCCAGGCTGAAAATTACAGCTTACAATGCTACTGAATGCCTCCATTCAGAAGCTTATGAATGAGCTGGGTATAATTATTGGCACCTATTGCAAAGTTTTTGCACTGATGAGGCACGAGTAACGAAGCAGAACCGAAAGAGTCTTTTTGAGGCAAGAGCAGCTCGTACAGCTCAAAAACAGCTGCAGCTTCAAGATAATCAGCTTTTTGAGGAAGCCGAAGTACTCTTGTATGAACTGGATGAACGTAATGAAAGTTTTGAACGTAAGCCACTTAAACTTATAGTTAAACGATATCGAAACTTTAAACGTGATCATTTCGAAACTACTTTTCCAAAAAATGATCGTGCTGTAACTCAAAAAGTTGACCTATTAGGCTGGAATTTCGACATGTTTCTCTCTATAGTGGCACCAGAATGCTGTACAGACAAGTTTAAAGATATCATGTGAATAAATAATTTTTTGGGATCAAAACTGTTGAAAAAATAATAGAAAATCTGGACCTTTGATTAAACAGCAAACATAGATTTTAATTTTTAACTATTTTATTATTTTATAGGTGTATCCTTCCCTTTAACATATCAGTAATCGAAGGAAAAAAACCTCTTTAGTTTCAGATAAGTTGAACATTTTTGATAGCTGCAGCACTTTTAGACGCCCGAGGAGATAATCTGCAGAGCCACCATTTTGTAAAAAAATTAAAGTCGTTTTTTACACTTCAAAGGTGTACTTAAAGGTGTTCCTTACTAGTAAGGAATGGAGCTTCGGCAGGGTACCGAAGCTAAAATACCCCGCCGCGGCCATATTGAGGTATATTCGAAGTCTTTAGACTTCTATAAAATATTTATATACTATCTGCAAAAATATTTGTGTTATACGCTTAATTTTATTTCACCCTTAGCTGCCACATAGAGTAATTTGTAGACTGCTAAAGAATATATGTGAAAAATCTGATTAGAATGTTTCAATTCATACCAACGGCTTAAAACAATTTCGTTTAAAATGAAAGTGCCACGCCCCGTTCAGTTCGAGTGAATTTTCTAGATATGGAAATTTTGGCTAGATATGAAATATTTAAGTGGCACGCCCCTGTCTAATTCCGACCATTTTTTAGATTACTCACTGCTCATTATTCCAAAGAATATATTTGGAAAAATTTGTTTGAAATCAGAAAAACGGTGTAGAAGGAGTTCGATTAGAAAAATACCCTATAATAAAAACACCCTTTATTAAACACCCTTTATAAAACACCCTATATAATATAAGCCTATGTGGAAAACTTCAAGATCTTTCTTTAATTTGAGCAGCTTTTTAAGAGATTTTACGGTTAATATAAAGCCACTTTGTATGGGTGGTAGGCGTGGTTTTGTCAGATTTTTTCAAATTTCATTGCTATGATTTATATTGACGATCAAACCTTACATGCAAAATTTCGAGGCATTTCATTAATTTTTGTGGATTTTGAAGAGGCTTTCTGTTAAAATAAAGTCACTTTGTATGAGAGGTAGGCGTGGCTTTCATTCGATTTTTCCAAAATTCATAGTGAGGATTTAAATTGAATATCAAAGCATACGTGTCAAATTTGAAGACATTTCTTTAATTTTTGTGGGTTTTTAAGAGATTTTACGTTTAAAATAAAGCCACTTTGTATGGGAAGTGGGCGTGGTTTTCATTCGATTTTGCCATATATCATATATATGGCTTATACTAAATATAAAAGTTTATGTGCAAAATTTAAGACATTTCTTTAATTTTTGTGGATTTTTAAGAGATTTTACATTTAAAATAAAGGGAGACAATTTGTATGGGAGGTAGGCGTGGTTTTCATTCCATTTTTTTCCAATTTCAGAGCCAGAGCTCAGATTGGAGATCAAAGCTTACGTGACATATTGCAAGGCATTTCTTTAATTTTTGTGGATTTAAAAAACATTTTACGGTTAAAATAAAGTCACTTTGTATGGAAGGTAGGCGTGGTTTTAATCCGATTTGGCCCATTTTCGAACTTGATCTTCCTTTTTTTTAAATAAACTTATAGTTCGAGTTTCATCGCGATAGCTTTAAAATTACGGCTGTAATCGTGTCGACAGACGGACAGATGGACAGACAGACGGACACACGGAAATCGACTCAGAAGGTGATGCTGGTAAAATGTATATATTTTTCTATACCTGCCACGCCTCCTTCTTAGCGTTACAAACGGAATGACCTTACGCAGTACGCGTTGGGGTATAAAGATAGAAACATAAACAAATTATCCAATTATGTTACCAGCTTGAAAAAAATTCACTAAACATGACTAATTTTACCCTCTCTAAAGGTATCTCTCCCCTTAATGAAGGTTTTTTTTAGTTGTAGTTGTAGTTGTAGTTGTAGAGCAATATTTTTATAGGTAACTGTTGACAATTTTTCATTATAAAAATGCCATCTTGTGTATGGTGCAAAAATAATCATCTCATAAATATAACCTTGTGTATGGGGCTTAATTGTTCGAATTCTAAAGGGCCGTATAGACGAGCAACTAATCGCAAAACTGGTTGATAAACTGGTAGCTGGTTGTTGAAAACAAGTCGTGTGTAGATGAGTTGAGGTGTCATTCTCAGTTTTTCAATCAGTTGACAAAAATTAAAAAATTTTGATATTTTGCGATTCACATCAACCAGTTCTTCAACTGGTGATGTGTTTGTAGCAAAATCAACAACTAAACTTAAGATCCATAGTAAAAAAAATTATTTGCATTCATTCTCAATATAATATGCACGATGTTTTTAAGAAGAAAAAGTTTTTGTACTGGAATTGAAAAATTGGTCCAAGTGTCTGTAGGTAAAACCATCAACCAGTTTTTCAATCAGTTTTGCGATTAGTTGCTCGTCTATAAGAGCCTTAAGATCGATTCTATTTCATAATCTACTGCCATCATTGGCCGCATTCAGTGGAGTTAACTGTTGTGAACTATTATGGTAGCGATACCTTGGTGAGCGATGTTTTTATTTGAATGTGTTGCTACTCTAAGCGTCAGAACAGTTGGCAAAGTGTAGAGTTTGGAGTCAAAACTTAACCCTTAAATTTTCTGAAAAGAAAGATTATATATCTCTCATTATTTCACCATTCATTCTATAACGCTCAGTACATTTCAAGCTTTCAGTAGCAGGATTCCAAAAAAGTTAACGATAATAATAGTTGTCGTTATCGGTCATTGTGCATGAACAGTTTCATAGTAAATGACAGTTTTCGCTAGTTTACTACAGCGACAATCGTCGTTGAGGCGTTTGGGAATACCGTCATTTAGCATTAAGACAATCGATAGTCACGGAACCAAAAAATCGCGAATAATTTGTCTGTAGCGCCCACACACAAACCTCTATAGCGGCGATGGCTTCTTTGGTACGTGAAGTATGAGCTCGTATTGGATGAATATTGTTCATAAGAATAAACGTGCACACAAATTTATTCATTGTTTTGCGTATAACCACCACAGATGGACGATTATGTGCACTGTAATGTGTGCGAAGTGCTCCATAATTTTCCTGCACAGAACGTAAACTTTGGAAATAAATTTCCACGATTTGTAAACTTTGTTCTGGTAGACGTCTGAGCATGATAAACTGACAAAATATACTGGACATAAATATCAACAACATGTGCTTACTTTGACACCTGGTTTGATAGCTATCCCTCTAGAAAATTCCATACCTTTAAATAAAACACCCTTTACAAAGTTCTAATTTACGATTCATATTGCATACATACGAAACTCTTGCAAAAAACCATTACATACTTTTAGTTCCTATTTAGTTACATAAGAGTAATCATTATATGAAAAAACTGTGACATCAATCCAATTATTACTCTATAGAGTATATGGATAAGCATATTTATATAAAATATGTATGAAAATTTGTAATTAGTCTTCATGATGGAATGCTTTCAGATATTTTTGCACTCTTTGGCATCTGTAATATAAAAGTACAATCAATATAATAAGTTCAAGCAGAGGTACTTTAAGAAACATATATTGATATTAAATTATGTGCTCCTATATAAAGAAAACTTATATATATATACAAAAAATTGTACATTGTAATATAGATTTATCTTAACAAATTGTTTTAATTTCGCACCCCTATTGCTGTGCACCCGGGGCGGATCTACCCTCCTTCCCGTTCCTTCTTTGCTATGCTGCTGCATAGATTGAGTATATGAAAATAAGACAGACGTTGAATAAGTACTAGTCTTTTTTCAACTAGTAGGGCAGACAGGTAAATCTCTTTAATAATCTGAGCGCTCAAATGTAAACATTTCATATAATAAAACCTAATAAGCACCCAGTTGTGACCTTCAGTCGATACAGCAGTTTTGTCAGTCAAGAAATTTTCTCTCATGCTCTCTACCTTTTATGTTTATTTGTCTTGCAATGTTTACATACAAGAACTGTCAAATATTTTTTGACATTTTATAGCTGCACGTGCAGCTTTTTTGTTCATTATTTTGTGCAACTGGTTGGTCTGTAGAATTTTAATTTAATTTAAAAATATATAAAATATATCAAAGTTGTGTGCTAAAGTGTGTGAAATCTACCGAAAATATGGGCAGAAAAGTTTACAACGCGATAGCGCGACAAAATCCACAAACAGTGGTCGACAATTCAGACGTTAAAAATGTAAATATAATGAATGTTGATCATTGATTTAACTATAACACATATTTAATTCAAGATAAAATTGGAAATCGGAGATATTGGAGCTGGCTATGATGAGGCCAATGCTCTGGTGCTGCCATCAAAAAAACGAGACACCAAGATCAGGGTAGAGAAAAAACAAAATGTCAAGATATTGTCCAAAAAACAGCGCAAGCATCTGCAGACCATTGTGGACAAGAAGAAGAAAAAGGAAGGCGTAAGTTAAGCCTGAAGATTTAAAAACGAAAACTGTTTGATATAATTTCATTTCAGCGCGCTTCCCTGCTAGATGCTTTAGCCACTGTACAAATTCCTGAGCTAGAGCTAAAGCAGTACACATCCATTAGTCAAGCTCAAACAGTTGGCGTAAAAAATCTGCCCATACTTGATGAAATCATAGCCAAGAAAGAGAAGAAAAAACAAGAACAACAGGAGCTCTTGGCAACGGGAGGCATCAAAACCATAAAGGGTGCAATGAAAAAGAGGCGTTTGGCTGGCGAGCTAGATATGCATGATGTAAAAAAGTCAAAGATAACCGATCCAAATGTTGTAGGCACGGAAATGACAGACAGTGAAGATGATGATGATGATAACAATAGTACCGCCAGCGATGAAGATGAAAGTAATGATATGCCTCAGAAGCAAATATCAGAGAATAATACCGAAGTTGAAATGCTAGAAGTCAAGCCTAAACAAGATTCGAAAATCATTGAAGATACGACAAAAAAACCCTCACCATTGGCACCTCCACCACGCACTACAGTATTTGTGCCCATAGATCGAGATGACGCCATACAAGCAGCACGTCTTAAACTGCCCATACTCGCTGAGGAACAGCAGGTGATGGAAACTATAAATGAAAACTCCATCATTATAGTGGCAGGCGAAACAGGTAGCGGTAAAACAACACAAATACCACAATTTTTATACGAATCAGGCTATGCTCAGGATGGCATGCTGATTGGAGTCACAGAGCCACGTCGTGTAGCTGCTATTGCCATGTCTAAGCGTGTGGCACATGAGATGAATTTGTCGGAACGCAAAGTGTCATACCTGATACGTTTCGAAGGCAATGTAACGCCGGAAACGCAAATTAAATTCATGACCGACGGTGTGCTGCTCAAAGAAATTGAAAGCGATTTCTTATTACAAAAGTATTCGGTCATTATACTGGATGAAGCTCATGAGCGCAGCGCTTACACCGACATTCTAGTTGGGCTGCTATCACGCATTGTTCCACTGCGTTTGAAGCGTGGCAACCCATTGAAATTGATTATCATGTCAGCTACATTGCGTGTAGAAGATTTTACAAATAATCCACGCCTGTTTAAATACCCGCCACCATTGATCAAGGTCGAAGCCAGACAATTTCCGGTTACGCTACACTTTCAGAAGCGGACGCCGGAAAACTATCTAGAGGAGGCATACAAGAAGACAGTTAAAATACATTCAAATCTACCAGAAGGCGGTATATTGGTGTTTCTCACAGGTCAGCAGGAAGTCAATCAACTGGTATGTGTTCACAAGAAAGTTTAAAATCGTGTGATTTTTGAGGTTAACAATTAAACTGATCAATTAAAGTATATTTATAATAATATTACCTACAATTTTCACAAAATCGACCTTTCCTTTCTTGTCAGGCTCGCAAATTGCGTCGCACTTTCCCAGTGTCTAAAAAGCAGAGACCATTAAGCAAACAAAAAGATGATGAACACATTGACCAAGAGCTCTCTCCAACCAAAGATGAAGATTCCGACATCGAATTTGATATGAAGCGCGCAATACGCAATGCCAAAAAGTCAAAAAAGCGATTTTTAGCCCAAATTGCCTTGCCCAAAATTAATTTGGATGACTACAAACTACCTGGTGATGACACTGAAGCTGATCTCTTAGAAGTAAGCGATGAGGACGGTGAAGCAGATAAGAAAATTTCCGATGATGAGGAAAACTCAGATGAAGACATGGATGCGGTGGAAAATGTAGTGGCCACAAAACAGCCACTCTGGGTACTTCCACTCTATTCTCTGCTCTCTGCGGAGAAACAAAATCGCATTTTTGAACCAGCGCCCGAAGGCTATCGTCTGTGTATTGTTTGCACAAATGTGGCTGAGACTTCTCTGACCATACCAAACATTAAATATGTTGTTGACTGTGGCAGACAAAAGACGCGCCTATATGACAAAATAACTGGCGTCAGCGCCTTTGTGGTTACCTACACCTCCAAAGCTTCAGCAGATCAACGTGCTGGACGCGCTGGCCGTGTCAGTGCGGGTCACTGCTATCGACTCTACTCAAGCGCCGTCTATAATGATGAATTTGAAGACTTTGGCATGCCGGATATACAAAAGAAACCTGTTGATGATCTAATGTTGCAAATGCGCTGCATGGGTATTGATCGTGTCATAAATTTTCCCTTTCCATCGCCACCTGATATAGTGCAATTGCAAGCAGCAGAACAGCGCCTTATGATACTCGGTGCATTGGAAAAGTCACAACAACTGGTAACAGGCAAAGAGTTGCCACCAAGTGTAACAAATTTGGGACGCGCGATATCACGTTTTCCAGTTGCACCACGTTTTGGCAAGATGCTGGCTTTAAGTCATCAACAGAACTTGCTGCCCTACACCGTCTGTTTGGTGGCGGCTTTATCGGTGCAGGAAGTACTAATTGAGGTTGGTTTTGACAAGCAAAATACTGATGCTGCTTTAACAACAAACAAGTGGCTGAAAAAGCGGCAGAGTTGGGCTTCTACGGGTAAAGATTTCACCTAAAATATATCTTAAATTCAACATAGCCTAACTTTTTTCTTATATTTTTTCAGGCAACTTTCAACTGTTGGGCGACCCTATGGTGCTATTACGCGCTGTTGGTGCCGCTGAATATGCCGGTTTCGAAGGTAAACTTGCTCAATTCTGCCACGATAATGGGCTACGTCACAAAGCCATTACGGAGGTGCGCAAGTTACGCGTGCAGCTGACCAACGAAATCAATCTAAGCATCAGCCATATAAATCTATGTGTAGATCCTGCCATGCAGCCACCTAGTGATGCGCAGGCACGTTTTCTGCGTCAAATCCTCTTGGCTGGCATGGGAGATCGCGTGGCGCGCAAGGTGCCACTCGCCGAGATCAGCGATAAGGAGGAAAAGCGACGTCTCAAATATGCCTATAATTGTACGGATATGGAAGCGCCTGTTTTCATGCATTCCTCAGCAGTGCTGAAGCAAAAAACACCCGATTGGGTTATTTATCAGGAGGCCTACGAAATACAAAATGGTGATGCGACAAAAATGTTTATACGTGGCATAACGGCAATTGAGCCCGAATGGCTTTTGCTATACGTGCCGCTGCTATGCAACATCCGTGCCATCAAAGAAGATCCTTTGCCAAAGTACAATCCGAAAGATGGAAAAATTTATTGCTTTGTGGATGCCACATTTGGCAAGGCAGGCTGGGAAATACCGTTGGCAGAGTTGGAGATGCCTTTGGGTGAAAAGGCCTACAGGTTGGTGTAAATTAAAACATAATAAACATTATTTAAACATAATATCCCTTCAGCTACTTTGGCATGTTTCTATTGAATGGCGATGTTTGTGAGAAGTTAGCCGAATTCAAGCCGAAACTAAAATCTACACCCACTTCTTTGGTCAAAAGCTGGTCTAGTCTAAATGAGAGCATTGTGAAATTTAAGCGTAGCTTGTTGGTAAAACAAGTTAATACCAGGCAAAAGTTATTCGACGTTTGGAAAGATTCACCCAATTGTAAGTTATTTCATTAATCAGACTTTTAAAAAAATTAGGTTATTCATACTTTGTTTATTGCTGCAGATTTGTTGACGGAGTATAAAAATCTACTTTACGATATTACTATAGCAGAACTGTCTGCATTTTGGCCACCAATAAATAAGTAATATATGAATAAAATAAAGTTATAATTAAAAATAGAAAAATCATACAAAATAAAAAGCTACAAGAAAAACCTTATTCAATAAATTTGCTGTTAGTAGTGTCTGGACGAATATTTGGTCCTTTCCGTCTCAATATAGGTGGTACCGAAACCGAAAATTTGCCCGAAAGCATGCCCGACGATTGGAATCTCAGCATACTTTGCCCTATACTTAAGAAAGGAGACCAAACAATCTGCGTCAACTATAAGGTTCAACATATAAGGTTCTCTCAAGCGTACTGTATGAAAGATTAAAGCCGATTACAAAAACACTGATTGGACCTTATTAGTGTGGCTTTCGAACTGGAAAATCCATCATAGACCAGATAATCACGCTACGACAAATCCTGGAAAAACCCATGAAAACCAAATTGACACGTTAGCTCTTTGTCGATTACAAAGCTGCGTTCGATAGCCCGAGAAGGGATTGCCTATACGCCACAATGTCTGAATTCAGTATACGTGCAAAGTTGGCTAGACTTTGCAGGATGACGTTGAGCAACACATGCAGCTCCGTCAAGGTAGGAAATGACCTCTGTAAAAACTGCAATACCGAAATAGGTTTCAGACAAGGCGAACAGTTTTCTTGCGATCTCTTCAATATCATCATGGAGGGGAGCGTACGAAAGGCCGGTGTGCATCGTAATGGCACCATTTTTTCCTAAGGTGTCCAGCTGTTTGCGTACACTGATGATATTGATATTATCGGCAGAACCAAGAGAGATGTTATCATTGCTTTAACCGCTATCGAAAAAGAAGCAGCCAAAGTGGTTTTGATGATAAATGAGGGTAAAACAAGGTTATGCTGTCTACAAACAAGGGAGCGCAGCGTCTAGATTCCCACGTTTCATCCGGCAGCTATAACTTTAAAGTAATCAAGGAGTTTATATACCTTGGCACTGCCTTTGATAAAAACAATGAAGTCAGCCTGGAGATAAAGCGAAGAACAATAATTGCTAATAGGTGCTACTACGGGCTCAGTAAGCAACTAAGCTCCAAGGTCCTCTCTCGATCTACAAAACTAACACTCTACAAGACGCTCGTTCTAACTGTGCTTCTTTATGGCGCTAAGGCATGGGTAGTTTCGCAAACTGACGCAGCTGCTCGGGGGGTGTTCGAGAGAGAAAAGCTCTTCGCAAAATCTTCGGTACTGTTCGGTTCAGCGATGACTATCGCATTCAAATGAACCACGAGCTGTAAGATCCTTATGAAGACATTGACGTAGTTCAACGTATAACTGTGCAGCAACTACGCAGGCTGGGTCATGCCCACCGTATGGATGACGCAGCTCCACAAAAAGATGCTCGAAGCGAAGGTCGTTGGTCGACGACGACGAAGGAGACCATGCCTCCGATGGATGGAGCAGACCAGGGAGTCCCAAACCGCACTTTACGTATCCGATTGGAGAAGCCGCGCGCATATCAGAGGCGCCTGGCGAGAGCTAATGAGGTCGGCCGAAACCCGAACACGGGTTGTTATGGCCACATAAGTAAGTAAGTTATGCTGAGCCACTTTGCATTGGATTGTAATTTGGGGAGTTTTTAAGAAGCCAGCCCCTGTGTTGAACACTAAGGTCCTTGAATATTTTTTACACCTGTAAAAAGATTTAAACGATGATTTTATTATTTTTAGCATTATTTAACAAACATGCGGATAAAATGAAAGTAAAATGAAACCCCTTATGACCACAATATTTTTCTTCGTTCATAATTCCATTAACAAAGGACCCCCGTACATAAGAAAAACATTCTCAGATCATTTGACTCTGAGAATCGGTCAAGCATTCTAATTACACACGTATCCTTAAAATCTTCCTCATGGAAAACGTCGACATAGTGCAAGTTAAACTTGCTCTCATCTGACCATATAATGTTTTCGGCCATTGGTCGAGAGCCCAATCGCGGTGCATTCTGGCCCAATCCAACCGTGAAGCTATCATTTTCTGTGTTATGAGGGATCTTTTTACTGGTCTATTGCCACGAAGTGCAAATTCCCGGAGTCGTCTGCGGACCATTTCCACACTAATGCTAACTTGGTGCTCTATTTCACGATCTTTTCTTATTCCGAAGGCACCTTTAAAACGATTCTTTAGGCTGATTCGCTGTACAACGGTATCTGTTTGATCAGATGTTTTTCTCCTAGTCCTTTCCTTGCAAATGCGCTCTAAATGGTCGTTTTGGTTTACAACAAATTTATCGCTATTGGATGACTACAGCCTTTCAACTGTACTTACAGAACTTACAGCTCCTGCAAAAATCAAATAAAAAACTAGCTATAGAACAAACAATATTTGGCTGTAGCAAATGCTGTAGCACCATTTTTTAATTATTCAATCATTCAAACATTAACCCATTGAGAGCAATATTGTTCATCTCTGTATATCTTTAACCAGCGGATAAGGTACAAGATTTTCAATAGTATCAGGCACCAATAAACCAAAAAATATCCATTGGTTAAAGATATACAGAGGTGAATAATACGGTCACATATGAGAAAAAAAGCCATTTCAGCCCTTGAAAGAGCTTTGACCAAGCTTCTACAGATCAATTGTTATTAAATGTTTGTAAAAAGGACCTACTTTGAAGAAGCTTTATTTGTATTTATGTTTGGATTTGAGCCCGGATCTAGCGCGTTTCTTTGGCATACGAGCCACTCACTTAACTGAGATGTAAAGTAATAAAAAATTTAAATTACTTTCCCAGGGAGTAACAACAACTTTGATTTTAGATTAATTAATTCAAAAAGTATTTATTTACACTTTGTTTAATTTTCACAAATGTCTAATGTTAATATAGACAATAAACAATAATTTATATGTTATAACAAGTGATAAAAACGCTATTTTACTTAATATCTAAAAAAGTATGTTATTTAATTTGTGGAATCTCTTTGGGTAGTTAGTTTGTTGGCTTTACACAACTGCTTAACTAATGCTTAGTTAAAAAAAAAAAAGAAGAAAATTAAAATAATAAGATAGTGTGGCTACAACCACTTGTTTATAATACAACACGTCGTACTTCTACATCCTCACATCAGTTGAATTGCTTAAGAAACTAATTAAATTTTGTTCCGTTTTGGTTGATTTTTTTTTGTTTTTTCTTTTTTTTTGTTTTAACATAATATACGTTCTAAGGTTGTTTGAAGAAGAGGAAGGAGCATAGCATTAATTAATTGTTAAAATTTAAAATGTATTTTTTGAATATGTTTTGTTAATATTTGTTAGTGAAATACTTTAAATAGTTTACAATTTGCTATATATATGTGTGTATCTGTGTGTGTAGCAAGTTAGTCTTTGCTACAAACTGTTTTTTACTAAAATGACAATGAATTCCATTTAAATTATTTATAATATATAGAAAATCAGTCTAACAATTTAAGGCAACATGAGAGCTTTTGTTTTTTTTTATATATTTATTTCGTTTTTATGTTTTTTTTTTTAGTTTTTTTCCATAACATATACAAATTGTTTAAAGCAAACTAGCATTTTTTTAAAACATGCATTAAACTGCTTCAAAATGTGTTTTTTTTTTCATTATCAAATATTTAATTTTACAAAATATTATTTTGACAAATTATATAGTTTAAGCAAAACTTCATGAACAGTTGATTTAGTGTAATTTTTTATTTGGCTTTTAAAAATTTTTCGCATGCCTTTATAAAGCAGAGTAACACCTACAACAAATGTTTAAGTTTCGCGCAGCATGTTGAAACAATTTGCATATTATTTATTTTACTTTATTTTTCTGTTTGCAATATTTTTTTTAACTACTTAATAATATTTTGATAGCTTAACCCTTTTTCTCAATATTTAACATAACAAAGTACTACGAATAAGCATCATTTAGAAATATGTAAGAAATTCTTCAAAATTAAAAATATAACATAATAATATAACTTAACTGCTATTACAATTCAATGTACTCCATTCACTATAATAAGGTTCTTATGCTAAATTATATGTATAGTACAAACTTATATTTATTAGTAGTAGAATATATTTACATTTGACCATAATTGTTGAAAATAGTATGG
The DNA here is from genome assembly GCA_914767935.1 of Coremacera marginata. Taxonomy (NCBI): domain Eukaryota; kingdom Metazoa; phylum Arthropoda; class Insecta; order Diptera; family Sciomyzidae; genus Coremacera; species Coremacera marginata. Next base: position 162,363,841 of record OU612046.1, read on the forward strand.
TTCGCTTTTGTGTTGTGAAATTGTTTGGAAATATGAAAATTTCATAAATTATATGAATGCTGTTTGTTGTTTTATTTTTTTTTTTTTTTTTATAACAATTAGCCGGGGATTGAGTGAAGTTAAGAGCAGAGAGACGAATTCTGTGGTCAAGTTTAAAGAATGAGATAAAGTGTATTTGAGACCAAATTCTCATATTCATTTTCATTACATAACACTTTTTATGAAGCAATTTCTCAGCGCTGTATCCTTGAATTTATTCTGAGAAAGCTTTCTGTGCTTTTTTTAAACTTCCTTGTCACAGCGTAACTCGCTCTACTCTTATAAGGAATGATTTTAAAAAATAAAGTGATACGAAATAACTTTCGCCTTCTTTAAATTGCAACACAAAAAGACCAACTTATAGCTTTGAGCTAAACTATGCTAAACATCACTTATTTCCTCTATAGTTTCTTCGTTATCGTTATTTATATTCTCTTCAATTGAAGTCTCTGTCTCTTCTTTCTTTGTTTCACACTCTGGCTGAAATATATCTTCCATTGTGTGACCCTCTTCTTCTTCTTCTTCTTCTGGACTCTCTATATTAGTTGGCGGCGTGCTGATTGGCATATAGGTGACGTCATCGCTTTGCTTTCTCGGTATACTTTGAGCTTCTTTCGGTATTTCTTCTTGTATTTCTGACACACTATTTTGTTCTGTTGTATCCACTGTCTCCTCTAACGTTTTATCCTCTTCATCGCGTTTATCAGACTTGATGTCTTTTTTCTTCTCGGACATCAATTTCATCATGTTGATTATTTCACGCCTATGCATATTCATTCTTCGCTCCAAATTGCTTAGCTCTTCATCGTCTGAACTGCTGCTGCTTACTGCAGTCATCTTCGCTATTGCGCCTAGGCTGAGCATGCCAGTACTTACTCCCGCTCCTCCTCCTCCTCTAGAAGTTCTTGTATAGGTTTCGCCAAAGCTGCTGGATGCTGCCATTGTTGTTGGCGATTCTAGACTACTGCCTAAAATTGGCGTTAATCCATTATTGCGTTCTCGTTCACGCTCTACATGCTCATCAAATTCGCGTTGCACTGAGCTGCGGCTTGAGCTGCATGCCAAGTTCTCCCTGCTGTCTATAATTTGATTATATTCACGTACTCCAAACTCACCCACAGGCACGTAGTGTTCACCAATTTCAATAAGGTACAAAGTGCGATTAACATGCGAACGAAAGCGTTGATCGGCATGGTTGGGCAGCCAAAAATGCACCACATAGCCAACCATGCCCACTCGTGGCGTCCAGTCTTTCCACGAAAGTCGTCCACCATTGGCTCGCATTTTTTCGCTGGGCCAGACTACATCAATGCGGCGTCCCAAATCAAGGCAATCGTAAATCTGCAAGTTGAGCCACTCATTAAAAAAGTATTAGAAAAATTTTTAAAATTATCTCACTCACCTCTGTGCCATCTACAATGATGACTTTTTTAAACAACTCAATTGGTGCTTTTCGTCCACTCTCTAAATTTTCCGCTGCCCCACCAGTGGCAGATGCAGCTGCCGCCGTCAAGCAAATCGGTCCCTTCGACTTGCGCGGATATTCGCCGGGTGTAGTGATAATATTGCCAATTCCCAGATTGCCGGAAGAACAGGAGATTTTTGCATAACGCGGACTACTATTTAAATGCATGTCAGAAGAGTTATTTTTGACGATATTGCTGCTTGATGTGGCCTGATCTTCTTCTAGCAACTGTAGCGAGGGTTCCGTGTAACCTTCAATATTTGAGCTACTAGCACCATTTATCACACCCAAACACGAGCTGGTTATGGGCAGCGTAGCGCGTCGTTCACGATCATTACGACTGCCTCCCATAGGCGTTTGACCCTTGCGTTGTATGCGCGGATCACGCACTGCCTCACGCTCCTGATCACGCTCACGGTTAAGCAAGCCGGCTAACAAAGTCGTTGATGTTGGCTTGTTCATTAGTGGTAGGCCAGTGCGTGTTGTGGTCACGCCTGTCAGACTTTGGCTGCCATATTGACCGCTCAGACTGCTGCTTAGACCCGCCACATTGGCTGAACGCATCCCAAAAGAGTTACCCACGGTGAGTGTGTTATACAGTGGTGCCGATATATAGACGGGAGCCATTTCGCCAGTTTCCAGCCCAACATTGGTGCTACAGCCAGTGCCACCACCAACAATGTGGCCGCCCAGATTTGCTGGTTGATCAAGCGCCGAACCGGAACTGCAGCCTTGGCGACAACGTTCGCACAAGCGTTGCCACCAATCTATTACATTCGCCTTAATAGTTTCCGGCGTAATGGCGCCACCGATAATCTGACACAATTGCTCATTGGTATCGGCATAGGAGGTAGTCAGCGGTGAGACGTAGATAGGATAGCCGATAGGTTGATCACAGCTTGAGTTTATAATGTTGCGCAAAGCCTGTTTGGCATTTTGAATGCTACCGCGTTCAGGATTGCGGTTGCGCAAATAAATCAATTCCTGCTGTTGACCTGCCCAGAGACCACGCACGCACTCACGATTAAGCTTTATCACGCGAAAACTGAGAAAGCGTTTGGTTAAGCGTATTATGCGGTATTCATCGGAACCATCCTCCATGACGTGGCGTAAGGCAAGCAGATTAGGCGCTCCTCTCAAAACAGCGCTGCGCCATACAGGGTCTGCTTCGTGCGAAATGACTAGATCTGTGGAATACGCAGCAATAGCCGTGTATAGTGCAACAGGGTCGAGGAACTCGTCTGGATTGGATATGTGATCTTGCTGTAGCTTGAGCGCCATCTTTACGGCGGGTGCCACGACAGCATGCAGCAGTTCCATGTCTGCAAACACCCATTCATCACGTGGTGATGTTATGCGAAAGTCTCCCTTGAAGAGTGCGTGCAAGCCATGCAAGAAAAACTCGACACCCGTCAGCGAACTATGACTGGCGGTGGCGAGAGACCGCCGCGCCAGCAGGCCAAGTGCTAAGCAGAGCGAGACAATAGGTGAACTTTTGGCTATTGTTGGCGTGGTACGTGGGCCGCTAATCTTTGCCTGTGTTGCAGCGCTGTCAGTTGTGGGCGAATCATGTTTGTAGTAACGTTCATAAGTTTTTGGTGGCTTTTGTGGCGCACGCGCTGAGGCTCTTGTGTAGCCACCGACAGTCGCTGAGCTGTTGTCCAGGCTGCCATGCAGCGGTATTTGTGTGCTGATCGAAACATTACCCAGCGCCAAGCCAGGCGCACTCTCTGAGGTCTGGCGTGAAATATTCGCATAGGATTGCGATGTGGCCATTGTGTGTTCGCTCGAGCTGGCATTTGCACCTGTACCACTCATTGTAGCGCTCTTTTGTGGATGCGCCCGCAGCTGTGTTTGCGATTGTGATTGTACTTGGCTGCTGGTTAGATTTGTTGGATTATTTTTTGATGTTGCAATGTCGTCAGCCGCCGATGTTGTATTACTTGGAATATTTGGCTGGGTTTGATGCTCTTTGCGATTATCGCAACAGTACTGTATCCAGCCAAGGTAGACAAAGCAAAAACTTGTGCGCGTGATGCCCAAAGCGCGAAAGTCAAAGTCCTCATCCAAGTTATAGTTGAAAATTGGATCAAGATCTACAAACTGACGGCTGAGAGTGTGCTGGAGGGCATCTTGTATGGGACCTGAAGCAAGCCATTTATCGAGTTTTGGATTCTTAATGACGTAGTAAATAATGCTCTAAAAGAAGATTACCAATAAATTTTAAAACTTCTTTTAACAAAATCACTCAAAGCTTAATCACCTTAATGTAATATGTTATGAGCACCTTGCGATATTCAAAAACTTGCAACGTGGCACTGGCTAAATTATCCGAGATCGAATAGCCTTCGAGCACATATTGTGCAGCAACGACTTGCCAAGCTAGCCAACGGGTAGAGAACATGGCATTAGCACTGAGTAGACGCGGCAAATGACCCGGATCACAACAACAGCAGCCATCATTGTCTTCAACATCTTCGGTTATAGCCTCAACCTCGCGCTGTTGACAGTAAGTGCCGCGAAACTCCAATCCACGCATTTGAAACGTGCACAGTCCATTACCTAGTTCAATTATGTGCACCAGACAGTTGAGATAATCCGAGGCGAGTACTGAAATTTGTGTTATTTAAATTGACGCACCAAAAATGTAGATAACAACTTTAATTACCGAAACAATCGCCCTGATTAACATTGCCCCAACGACCCATCAGCAAATCACCGCATAGCGAATGCTGCAGAGAGCGCGTCAAGTGCTCATAAAATATGCTATTCAAGTTATTGTCATCTGCGCCCAAGTCACGCTCCAGTTGTGAACTTAAACGTGTATTTGAGTGATCGATGCGGCGTGTGTTGTAATCACGTTCCCAGAATTTTATAGGACGCACGTAAGATGTGAGGAAAATAGCACTGCCAAGAAATGGATTCAGCGGTGTGGAGAGTAAGGCGGAGATACCAGCTTGCAGGAAGAGCATGGCTGAATGCGGTACGCTAAAGGGTTGTGCAAATGCGTGAAAGGCAGAGCCCCAAGTGATCTGCCACGGTGCTATGTAGGTGACTATAAACTGCAACTGTAATTAAAAAATAGAAATGTTTTAGTGATGATTTATTGTAATGTTTTTTTAGATTTGATTAGGTCCTCCTTATATTATATGCAATGCAACAGTCTTCGTTTTTGCCATTCTATAGGTTGCATAAATGCTTGAGCTACACTAAAGATTTGTTCCACAGTTAAAACTGATAACACCTTCGCTATTTCTTTCCTAAATACTCTGCCATTAAGACAGTGGCCATCATTGTATTTTTCCTTACACCAAGAACAATTTTTTTTTATTTCATTTAATTTATTTCATCAAACATAGTGCAGCTTTTACAGACTTAACTTAGAACTAAGACTTAAGTTAACTTAGAACTAAGATATAGTTATAAGTATTTACAAGAAAAATTATAAGAATAAAATTATTTCAGAAAATACAGGCTCTGTGAAATAAGACCTCAAAGCAAAAACGACATAAGGCGCCAAAAAATGGGGCTTTATTTCATTATGAAATAACGCTCTACGAAATAAAGCCCTAACTCAATGAAAAAAGTCCCCAACTTAAGGAATGCCCGTCCTCTATACTTCTTCTTCGACTCAGCCCAATAGCGCTCGATTCGGCAAAGCTCTGGGAAGTTTAGTGGATTATCCTCTTTACAAACAAATTTGACTTCATTTTTAATCAAACTCTATGGTTGACTTTGCGTAATGGGCAGTATCAAGTCAGGCCAAAATATTCCTGATATTTTATGGCACTTGTAAAATGAAACAAGTCATTTTTTCAGCCACTTTTTCTGGTAAACTTCACTCTCATTGTGTCTTTTGTAAAAAAATTTTATATTTTCAGGCCGGAACTGTAAATATCTTGCCAGAACAGAACTTTCAGGCCAAATTTTTACAGTTGAATTTTGCTGACTAAGTCATCGACATTCCGCCCTTTAAATTTTGTGTAGAATTGTGAATCTGGCAAGATGTAGAGTCCATTTTTACATATGTCTCGTCGTCCATGCAGTCAAATTTCTCTGACTGAATCCTCTGACTACTCTTAAGAGGTTTTGAGATGGTAAAAATCTTTTAAGTTTGGCCAATCATCAAAGATTTTCTGAATTGTCATGCAATGTGAGAGAATGAATCTGGTTTTGAATAATTTATTTTTTTTACTTTATTTGTAATTAAAAATGCCATCATTACTTACACAAAATAGCAAAAATTTAAATGTTCCTATAAGAAACGTAATAAGTAACAATGACATAAGGCCCAAATTTAAAAATTAAATAAAGTCCCACAAAAACTATTATTTTGTAAATAAATTTTCTTAGAGCCGAAAATACAATTTGAATACAGAAAATTTTAAATTATATAATAGAAATAGTGTTAAAAATAGAGAAGGATTAAAGGGATATCATTGTGAAAAAATACCCCAATATTAAGGAAAAAACATCCCAAAATTGACGAAGAATTACCCAATAACAAAAATTAAATAAAAATCCAAAATTTTTTTTTATAAACATGAATGAATAATTATCTTTAAGAATTTTTGATCAACTAAAGAACTTAAAAAAATAGTATTTGCCTTGTACGAAATGTTTTCATAAATTTTTAATCGAAATCCATTGAGTTTAAGTGGCTCCACAATTCCTAGAATCGTGTTCATTTTGTACAAGGGAAATATATCGCTTGACAACTCTAGATATAGTAAGCTTTTTGGGGTCTAATTTTATTTTCGATTTCTGGCTTTTTGGGGCCTAATTTCATTATGAAACATTGTCCCACAGAAAAATTAAATATGGCCCAAAAAATGCAATTACGCCCCAATTTTTCTTGTTGTTGCTTTCCGTACAATTTGCTTGGGCCTTTTTAATTTTTTTTTTTTTGACATATTTTCTGGGGCCTTATTTCGCAGCGCCTTTTTAAACAGGTCTGAGGCGCTAAGCATATCATTGGTTTCATGAATACTCAGTGCCATACGCATATTTTAAGTATAGTTTGATCTATGGAACGACTCTCGGAAATGGAATTAGCTGTGTAGATAACGGGATGGAGTATAGAAATCAAGCTGAAAAAGCAGTTCAGGATGTTATGATGAATAGATCCCAAATAAGCATTGGAGGTTTACTAGGACACAACGGATAGAATATTGAGACATTGAGGGTAGTTGCGTTTGACCGGTTCTAATCCAAAAAATTGAGCAATACTAAAGTTGTGGTCTCACTAACGAGGCATAGAGTGTCTTAAGAAAGTAAGGATCTGTGAAATCAGTAGAATTTCCTTTAAAAAAATCCTAACATTGAGTTAGTTAAGACTATCCAAAAAGATAATTTAGGGCACTCTTTCAAAGAAGTCGTGGTAGTGGAATAGTTCCAGAAGAGAGGGGAGAAAGACCTAGTGAGCGAGAGAAACTTGCATTTTTTGTGAGAAATTAGCAACTATTAAGGAGAAGATTATTGATAATAATAAAAGACATCTGGAGTTTTCAATGACTAAAGGAAGATCATTAATGAAGAGAAATAGAAGTGGGACCAGATGACTCCCTTGTGGCAGGCCTAACGAGAGCTGTATGGCGAAAGACAAGCAGTTGTTAATTTTAACGTTTTGCCATCGATTAAGGAGATAAGATTTTAACCATACATAAAAACTGGAATGAAATCCAAGAGTAGAAAATTTAAGGAGTAAAGTTTCATGATGTTTTTATTAAACGCTTTAGCTAAGTCCGTGAAGATAACATCAGTTTGTAAACCATTTGAGAAATTACTTACTATAAAACAACAAAAAATATTTAAATTGACAGACGTTGATCTTCCTGGTATTAAGCCATGTTGATCCATAGGAATTGAAAACATTAAAAGAGAATTTTTATAAAGAAACAATTTTTTCAAAGATTTAAGGCGCACATAAAATTTTACTTATCGGTCTATAACAGCGGACATCCTGCTTCGGACCAGACTTGTGGATTGGAACATAAATTTGTTGTTTTTAGCGTAAACACCTGCAGTGTAGGCTAAATTCTAAATTCTAGTTGTTCCATAACAATTCGGACCGAAACAAAGCGTCGGTCAGCGCCCTTTTGAGGATTCAAAGTTATCAAATTAGCTCCATGTTATGATGACACTTTGCAATGCTTGGTGAGGGTGGCTGCCTATCTAAAACATCGTCCATACTAACAGTATGGCACCCGGTTTGAGAGTGAAAACCACACAGAGCTGAATAGCTATGTCCGCCACTACAGCCAGCTTACGCCAGGTGCCGCTGACTGCCGTTGGTACCAGCTTTAAAGTCCTTGGTCAGACCTCGTAGCACTAACCCCGGCGATTTCCAGTTTTAGCCCATCACAGCTCTGGTCACCGGTCACCAAATATGTGTATCGGAACAATAAACGAAACTTTCCATTGGTCCAGAAAAGTACCATTTCAAAGGGACTTCAAATATAGTTTAATATAATAGTTAGAGGGCGATTTTTATGGCACTTCTTACACTGATTCCAGAACGCATATAATGTACATTCAAAAACCATATCAATCCGTTTAGCAGTAAAAGTGTAAAGAACAAACAAAGGAACAGGTAACTACAATAATAGTTTATATATTAGTAATTATTATGTTTGACTTTTAAGATACTTGTATTCCGTGCTAATTAAAAGTTGTTAAAAAAAATGGGCCATATGAAGGCTTTGTAGATTTATATCCTTATTCTGGTGATTGACAATTGTAAATTTATTGACAACTGTAAACATTTCTTATTCTTAAATGTAATCAAAAGCTCATAACATGATAAAAATGTCAATACCATAAAAAAATTCAGAACAAATCATTTTGCGAAACATTTTGAGAGTTTTCAAACTCTTTGGACCAAAAACAAGCACATACAAGACTGGCTTGTCAATGAATTTACAGTTATTCTAAAATAAGTGATAAGATAAACTTACCTTTAGAAGAAAATCGCAGCACTTTCGGAAGGCAAGTGAAACAAAAAAGTAGTCAATCAGAAAAGTCTCACTGGCCACCATAAAATCCACACGAAAGAACAGCACAGTAAACATGACAATCAAATATTGATTCGTTGGATCCGAGTAAGCGTTGCGTATAACTGGAAAAATACAAATTGGTTGAAACTTTTTTTTTCTAGCATAAAAAGTAACAAGTCGCAACTTACACTTCAGCGCGCAGGTGGCTACAATTAAGGTACCCCAAGCAATGCCAAACTTATTTGCAACAATTTGTGCATCCGCCGTCAGTGCAGATATAACAAGCAACGGGAAGAGTACATTACGCTCCACCATGGACAAGTAGATGTAAACCTTTTCAAACCACATAACCTTGGCGGCATCGGCAACTTCAAATTGACGGAATTCCTTTTGCCGCAATAGGGGACGCGCAAAGCATAACCAAGGCATATGTTTGCGCATTTGCGGTATGATATAGTGCAGTAATAGACCTAATGCACCAGCCATAGCATACAACACTATATTTAGATCTGGTTGCAGGACGGTGAACACTGTGCTGCAGTGAAGGCCAAAAACAACAACCGCCAGCAGTGTAGTAACAACAAAATCGTTCTTTAAACGCGTATTTACGGTGTTTTGTAGTTTTTTTGGAAGTGGATCAGGTGATTCTGTTTCGTTGTCTGCAGCATTGCCAGTTGTAGCACCGCCAGCGGTTAGCGTTGATATATCACCAGGATTTGTAGTAGACGATGAGGAGACTTTGTCTTCGTCATTGGGCGAGGATTTCACTGTGCTACTAGCTTGTTGACGCATGCCCACTTTGGCGAGAGCGTCGTCGGTAGCAGTCAGTTCATGGCCAGTGCTTGCACCACCAGCAGCACCACAGCCCTGTTCCTCATCCACTGAGGTGAATGAATTGGAGGCAGTTACAATCTTCTTGCCGCTCGACATATTCTTGGCCAATGTTTGACTGCTACTCGCTAGCGAAGACGGTTTGGATTTACAGCTCTTGTCCTCGGGATTAACTTGTTCTTCGTTTTCGTTTGCGGGTTCGATTTGCAAGGAAGACATTTCGATTTGCTCGCCACCATTGCTGGCTGCACCAACTTTGTCTCGCTTGGGTGTTGATGTGGCCACCTTTTGACTTTGGCACTCTGCACTTAAGGTGGCCGCACTCAATTCATCATCATCATCGCGATAGGTGCTCACAATACTGTTTTTTATCAGCGCCCACAGATGACTGAAATCACTGGCGGAACGCGAAAGATGATAGCCAAGCGGTATGAGCATAGCACAGAATATGGAAAAGACTATATATTGTGTGCCCTTGCCCTCGGCTAGAGCGGCATAAAGTGGACCATATAGTATCAGCACGCCAAGCACAGAGCGAATAACACACAGGAAGGAACCTGCAGGGAGGAAGAAGTTTAAAATGTTTTTATTTTGCTAGATGAAAACGTCAGTCACTCACCCAGCAGGCTGCCCGCAGCATTTCCACCAAATACATGCATATCGACTTGTTCCAGAAAATACATCATAAATGTATTTATCTGCGGAAATAGACCCAGCGAGAATATTAACGGAAAGCACAGCAGGAGCACGTACATAACATGTAGCAGCATTGTGGTTAATTCCAACGGCTCATAACTAATGCTAAAAAACACCAGCTGAACATTCGGCTTCTGTTCGTAGTTAAGCTTCATATCCTGAAGCAGCAGCAGCAGGCCGCCACAAAAGCTAAAGTAGATAGCTCGTGAATAAGCCACCGTTTTATTGAAGCCATGTATCGGCGAGGCAGCATCTGGTTGCACACTCTTCACCAAAGAATATTGAGAGCCCGCAATGACGGCACAGAAGAGAAACGCAAACAGATCCTTGTAGAAGCCGAGTTGCAGAATGGTGGCACCTAGATAGGATACCATAGCGGCAAGTAGGACGGAGAGCAGTATATGCAACCAATGCAAGTCGCGATCGAAGAGAGCCAAGAGCTCCAGACGATCCATGGAGATTTTAAATTCGCGCTCATAGCCCAGCAGCTTGAAGCAGTATTTGTAAAAGCTTTTTGGCGCCATGGGTGTTTCAGTGGATAGCATAGCAGGACGCCAATAGTCGCAGTAGTTCTCAATCTGTTGGCTGTCTATGTTGAGTATGGCAGCCGAAGTGTTGGGGCCGCCGCCGCTACCACTGCCACTAGCACCAAGACGTGTTTGTGCTGCACCATGTCGGCCATCGTTGATGACATTTATTAGACCCTGTATGGTGAGTGGAGCAGCATTGCTGGCGCTGCGTGTGCCCCCACCGCCGAGCGTTGATGAAGATACAACTGTGCCAATGGCTGGATCATTTATGGACGAGCGTCCGTGTGAAGCGCCAGCACTCATTAAAGCCGCTGGCAAGTCATGAGCATGTGAAAATTCGCCAATGGAAGAGTTACCGGCTTCCGACATTTGCTTGGAACTGCGTCGAAGCTTTTCACGCAAATACATGCGATCGGATATGGAGAGTCCATCGACAGAGTTGGAAGGATGCGAATGCAGAGCATTGAGAGCGTCCTGGTAGAACTGAAAGTGCGCTATGGACATGCTAGAGGGCACCACATTGCCCTGTGCGTTTATGGATTGACCATCTTCGGGTACACCCATCGTTATGGGGCGTCCTGTATCATCTACAGCACCGCCAGACATAAGCCAGAGCATTTTGTGAATGTCAGCGGAGAAAGAGTCGGCACTAAAACTGCGCGAAGATGTGGAAGAAGAGGTGCGTGAAGCTGCCTTTGAAGTGGAACTAACATTGGCATTACCATTATTTGTGGCGGCATCCTGTGCACTGCCGCCGCCGATACTATTACTTGCAACACGTCGTTTGTGCAGCTGTTGCTGAACAGCGCTGCTGTTGCCATTTGTGCCGGACATTGCGTCCTTATGGCTGCGTGTCTCATCCACTTCGCGATATTTGACCACTTTAGGAATAGCGCCCAGACTCTTCACAACCGCTGCTGCAGCTGAAGTACTGGCGGCATTAGCAGACCTTATTTCCTCTTCCTCCTCCTCATTGCGCTTTGCTGCTGCACCTTCGTCTTTGGTGGAGTATTTTATTTTAATAGCATTGGTTGGCGAAGTGCAGGAACTCTGTGCATCCATACCGCTCAGCAGCATATCTTTGGAACTGGCACTTATCTGCTCGCAATCACTAGACGGACAACCTGAATCACCCTCCCCCTTAGGGTGATGGTGAGCACGCGCTTCATATAAATGCTGCGGCAGCATGTTGCTGAGTGTTGGTTTTTGCTGCTGCTGCTGTACTGCAGCTATTTCCAACATTAATGCCTTGTCGGAGGCAGCTATGGAAATTGAGCGATGATCTCTGCTCTTGCTGCCACTTAGTAGTGGCGAACGTGAACCGTTATTATCAGTCTCAGAGTCCGTAGAATGTAGACGTTCTCTTAAAGCTTGCGACGAAGTAGCAACTGTTTCAGCGCCCGGCTCATCTAACATATCTTCAGAATCCGATGCTGAGTCATTGCTCAAACGTTGCTCATGCGGCGGCTCATCCTCAGTATTCGACTGAATTTCGTGCCCAAGGTTATTCTCCAAATTGAGATCAAAATCTTTGAATTCCTCATCGGCAAGCATTTGGTAAACATCTGACTCACATGTAGTGTATTCTTGGCAGCTATTTGCGTCATTTTGATCTTTGTCACGCTCGTCTCCTTCATCAATCTCGCACTCTGAGTCATTATCAGAACACTTGACTGCCACATTTTTGACATCTTCTACATCAACATCCACATCATTTATGACCAAATCTACATTGCTATCGTTTAGTTGTTCACCCAGCTCCATGTCAAGTGAAGCTTTCTCATCTGCTTGTTCTACAATTGGATAGACTGGATCGATTAAAGCTGTTGTGGAACCACTGGCGCCACTGGCGCCAAAGTTTAAGCTATTTACGCTGCTGCCAAAGTATGTGGGACATAAGTTGAGATGCGGGTTACGCACCAGCGATTTGCTAGGAGGAGGTAGCAAAGCTGACTGCGGGTTTTTTATTTGCTGCTGCCCACTAATGGCTTCTACGCTGTTTGGATGTGGCGTTAAATTGGATACTGAGGGATGCGGACAACCAATTTCAAGAGCAGCGCTTTTAATGCGTCGCACTGTAGGTTGCTGACTCGCTCCGAGTGCCGGCGTTAAATTTATGCCGCCACCACCGCCGCCGCCTGTTGTGCCGCTTTTGTACAGTGATGTTGCATTGGAGTGACGTCTACGCTTCATATTGGTTGCTTGTTTGCTGCTGGAAGGCGGCGCAGCTACTGGCAGTTGTAGAGCAGACATTGTGCTGTTTGAATCTTTGCGTATGTTTGCCGCATGATGATGTTGATGACGGAATTGTTGCTGGTGCTGGTAGTAATGGAGATTAGGATGTTGTTTTTGCTGTAAAACGATTGCAGAACGACTTTTTGGACCCGAAGCAGCGGAGGAGTTACGCTTGTCTAGCTGTTCAATGCCTAAGTCAGATTTTGTGAAACTGTCATCTTCGAGGTAGACATCGGAGGAGGAGCCTAGGAGAAAAAAAAGAAAAATTATAATGGTAGCAAAATTGAATGACATTTTTTAATATTTACCAAAAACCAGCGAGAGCAGCCCATGCCCGTGGCGCCCTACATCTATGCTATTGGCTCCAACACCGGCACTGCCGCCCAAACCTAATTCCAGTTCATCCGCAGTATGTATGCCAGCTAAGCCACCACTGCTGCCAGCGCCGCTTGAGACATGATGATTTTCATGATGTATGGGCAGAAAGAGCCCACGATTTTGTTGCTTCAAGCGTTCATCGTGCGTCTCGGAGCTGCGATGACGTTGCAAGCGTGAAGTTTTGCTTACATTACAGTTGGCATGAAGAGGCATATAGCTGGTGCTGGGAGAATTCGTTGTGGTGGCTGCTGTAAGAGCAGCAGCAGGTATCGTTGTTGTTTGTGTAGTAGTGGCATAAGATGAGGCTAATCGTTGATGCTGATGTGCGTTTGTTGTAGTTGCTGGCGACAGTGTCGCAGGCGTAGTTATCGTCGGCGTAGTCGTCGTCGTGTTTGCGTTCGTTGTTGTGCTGTTGACTTTAGAAGCGGAGATAGATTTAGGCAGGGCGTGGGCCTGTGTTTGATGTGGATGCAAGAAGGTTTCATTGCAGTAGCTACCAAATACAGAGGAATGTGGCTCCGTTTGATTTTGATGGTGATGGTGGTGGTGGTGCTGGCCCAACACTTTCGAGGCAAGATTCGATTCCGCTGCAGCATCCATGCTATTTTGTCTTTCCAAACGTCGACGCTGATGACGCTGTATAAACTCCTTGTTAGACTTGCGTTGTAAGTGAGGCGCGGGTCGTGACATTATATGATTGGTGCTGGCGGACATGAGGCTGGAATGGGGTATTTCATTTTCGTGTTCAGGATAGACAGTTAGATATTTGGTATTCATATCGGGTGCCATAGCTGAGTTATTGGCGGCCCCAGCAGAGCGTAGAGATTTTGAAACACTATTTGAGCCGGTGGTTATCATTGATTGCTGATCCTGTTGACTAGCTGAGGACATCATTGAGGGTGCATAAAACATGAGTTCAATGGATTCCGAGCTATTCTTGCGATGCACATCTACTTTTAAATCTGCGGAGAGAGAGAGTGGCAAAAGTGGTTAATATTGATTTTAAAAGATTAACTTGATAATTTTGCTTTTACCAATGATGCTGGTAATGTTTTCAATGGACATAATGCTATTTTCTTCACTAGCTTCATAAATGGCCTGTTCCACCGAGTTGCGCGAAGGCACGTCGTTGCTCAAAACCTGCATTTCAATGCCAACCTCATCATCTCTAAAGAAAAAAAAGTAAAGAATGAGAAAATTGTTTAAGTGAAACTTTTAATGGCTCTACTGTAAATTTAGAAAAATGGCTTTAAGTCAGTTTCTATTAACCGGTTATTATAAAACCCGGACTTTCCAATAATTGACAATGCAGCGGATGGTCTATAAGACAACCCTCTCTGATATGCCGATCAACAATTTTCTCCATAGTTTTTAGGAGAAAGGAGGTGAGGCGTATTGGTCTATATGATTTTGGTTGATCCGAAGGTCTACTGCCCATTTTAGGTATAAATCTAACAATAACCTCTCTCCAGGCTTTGGGTATAGTACCCCATGCGAAGCTCGTCCTAAAAATAATAAAAAATAGCTAAGGCATTAGTAGCACTAGGCTATTTTGCAAGAATATCTTTTGCGGGAAAGATGCCGTCTATTCCAGCTGCCTTGTATGGTTGGAATGTGCTGAGAGCCCATTTTATGCAGACCTCGTTGAAGATTGATCTGGATAATCTCCAATCTATTATGTTTGGTCTTCTATGCCCTGTCTGTAATAGGTTCGTTGGAGTTCCAGTCAATGTAGTAGAACCCGGGAAATGGGTATCGGCAAGGAGCTTCAGAGTCTCGAGGCGATCATTGGTAAATGTGCCATGCGGTCTCCTTAGCAGGCCGATGTCATTAGTGTGAGTTTTAGATAGGACTCTGTGGATTTTTGCACTACTGGTCGTGTCTTTAAGACGTTCACAGAAGGACTTCCATGAGTTCCTCTTTGCACTTCTAATCTCTTTGTTATAGTTGGTGAGGGCTTCTCTATAGCTGTCCCAATCACCAGTTGATTTGGCTCTACTAAATAGTTTCCTAGTTACGGTCCTAAGTTTGGCCAATTTCTTTTTCCACCAAGGAGTGTGCCTATTTCCAGTTTTTGTGGTCTCTGGGCAGGCTTGATGGTAGGAAGTTTGGATAGCTGTTATAAGGTTGTCACTTGCTATTTCAAGGTCATCAATGTTTCTTACCATCCTATTGCAACGATTTAAGTTTTCCATGAGGAGTTTATTATATAACTCCCAATCTATGGATCTTGGTTGCCTAAAGGTGTTTTTAAACTTAGTGCCTATCTCAATATCGAAACATCAAACATTACTAAGTGTCAAACAGTTAAAAATTATTATTAATTAAATTATTACCTATATTGTTTGTTACAAGCAAACAAAAGGGTGTATTAACATTTAAATTTCCATAATTATAAAGACAGCATAATAGATATTTATTTACATTAATTAGCTAAATCAGCGCACATAGCATTGCAAGCAAAGTGCTTTGATATTTGTTACAATTTCATATGTTCCCTTTCATTTCTGTACCTTTCTTACGTATATTACGTACCTCATTTACTCACTTATCAGTTTCAGAAAAACTAGTTTTCGCAAAAGTGTCAGTCAGGAAAAGTGACTATTTGTCGCAAAAGTTACAGAACCGAGCTACTGATATATTCCCGAAAAAATTGTCCCATAACAATAAAATATAGTACGCACAATAGCTTTATAAACCATTTGGTACATAAAAATAAACCAAATCGGCCGACTAATACGTCTACCTCCTTTATAACCATTGCCAGCATTGGGTAATCTGGCATATACCCCCAAAAATTTTCCCAGATCAATAATATTGTAAGTCGGTAAGACCGCCCATATAACTGAAACCGGTAATATAGTATATTTCCCCAAAAAATTATCCAAGCTTCATAAAATTTAGAATGCATAATTATTTTATAACAAGAAATAGTTTTATAACAAGAATTTTTCACTATGAATTTATTTTGTATTTTAGTCGAAACCTGTTCCAGAAAATTGCCTATAATTTCTTAAGTTTTTAGCTGCCGCAGTCAAATTTTTCGGGAATATGTTAAGAAAGCTTCAATTAAAATCATATTGAATTTAAAAAGTATTGAAAATGTGTTTTTTTTTTTATTGCGTTTTAAAAAACAAAAATACAAATTTGCCTATCACTTCTGTTTGTGAGCTTGTTCAAAAGAAATTTTAGGTGTATACTTAAAAAGTGTCATTTAAAAATGCAAAAAAAATTAAATACAAAAAAAAAAAATTCTTTTTAGTTTTTTCAGAAACTTATATTTGAGTTTTTTTCAAGTTATACAGCCTTTTTTTGATATAACAGATTTTCTTTTCTTTTTACGATTGTTTTGAAATTTAGAGTACTAAACTGTGAAAACTGGCATGACATTTCAGAGCCACATTAGGGGGCGTGGCATGTCTGCAATTGAAAAGATATCATTAAATCCTTTAAAATAGAAAATTACAAGATTCATGTTCGTAATTCGTTATACACTCAACTCTTTTTTTAACACGGTAGATAAGTTGAAAAACTTTTACATTTTTTCCCACAAAACCGTGCCAAAAAGTAACGATGCTAATATAAAATTAAGTTTAATTAAAAAATCAAAAAAAAAAAAAATTAAGTAAGAGTACAACTTGAAAAAAGAAGTAAGTGCACAACAAAAATCTTAATCAAAATGAGGAATACAAATTTGATCGAAAATGCTAACATTAGTAGATACGTCTGATATGCCTTGCACACCTGTCGAGCTGGATCCAAAAGGAAGGCTTCTTCATTATTTACGGACTGTTTTGGTTTTGCTTTTGTGTGGGCATAAAACAATCATATTTCAATACAGCATGAAAAATGTTGGTAAATAACAATTTTTTTTTTGAATCGTGCAAAACCGAAAAATTCGTGTAAATAAATTTGTTGAACCATTTTATTCCAAAATCGTTAGAAAAAGGCCCAATTTTTTTTTTTTTGAATCGTGCAAAACCGAAAAATTCGTGTAAATAAATTTGTTGGTGAACCGTTTTATTCCAAAATAGTTAAAAAAAGGCCTTGTGAAAAGAAAGTTGAGTGTACTTAGTTTCTTTAAATTCCAAAAAAAAAAAAAAAAAATGTTTTACTCATCCGCACCCGCGATACTATGCGCTATTAGCTCGTTTGTTTGCTAGGTCCATTCGGGTAGCTCTTCAAGCCCATTCCTTTACTATTGCCTCTTTTTACTCAATATACGAGCGTGTTCCCCGAGCTTCCAGCTGTATAGATTTAAATCTAATCTTCACCAACACTACTCCATCTTTCCACCTCGCAACTAACTATAACCCGTTTTCCGAATAAACACAATGCTTTCGCATTCATAGCTGGCCTTCCCTGAGTGTTAGTTAAGGAACATTCCAAGATAATCGCTACCAAGATGAAAACCTCATATTTTAAGATATTGCAATAAATTATATTATTTCTGGTAAATATTTAATTTAGGCAGCATAATATATAATTTTTGTTTGTAATAAAATTGTTTATAAGTTTTATTGTAAATCTTATTTAGTTATTCAATCTTAAATTATTAAATTATTTAGCCTTATTTTTATTCAACAATATGAAATTTTTCACATTTGCAATCCAATTTACGTCCCACTTTCCACGTATTGTTGAAACCATTTGCAATGGAAGCTTTTTGTAAACAGCCGAAAAAATGAACATGACTGTTATTGCAGTTTTGGATGGAGTATTGTCAACCCTTTAAAAGTGTGTAGTTCCCTTTATCGCCAACACACAAGTACAATTTTTCAGCACACAGAATTTTAAAACATTGGCACTAGCACTTCTAGCACCTTCTTAAGTTCTGAAGTTAATTTCTGTATGTCGCTTCATAAAAGACATGTACCATTCATATCCGGACATGTTGTTATTAAAAGGATTTGGTCTGATGTTGAGTTAAGAAAACTGTAAGGCACTTAACTTCAATTCTAATTCTATTCGATTCTAATTTTATCCTCTTTGGACCTTGACGGGACTATACAAAAATGTCAGACTCTGTTTTCAGCAATTATTAGACTTGCATCTCTAAAATCAAATGCTTACAATAATGGTGAAATATTTCATAAAGAATATTTTAGATTCAGTTTTTATTATTAGTAATATAGTTTAAATTTATTCGAATCAGCTTTAATTATACATAATGTTTCTTTGCAATGCCAATTAAAACTTTAAAGCTTATAATTTTAATAATATAAACGCTGCTTTCTTATAATTGACGTTATAAATGACGTATAATTGGGTCAGTGAGTTAAAACTCTGTGTATTGCAGGCTGTTATGATAATTTTGAGCTCCTTATCTCAGTTATATATATGTGATGATTGCTTACCATCTACAAGTTTTGTTCGCAGTTCTCTGGTTTATAAAAATTGAAAACCTCTGCGCCAAAATTAATAGCAAGATCTTAAAAACATTTACATTTTTTTTTTTTTTTTTTGTAAAAGGAAAACTTTTAGCATTCTTTTAGCTATCTCGTCGTATCTAAAAAGCATCTTAAAAACGTCCGTGCATCAATTTTACATAAATACTGTATTTCAGATAATGCATAAAATATTTTTCAACATTTATAAATATTTAAAGCAAGTTTTTCCACAGTCAATAGCTGCTAGGTTCAACTTAGTATAAAAATTCGCACTCTACTTACGGCTCATCGCCATCCTTGGTGATTTTGAAGAATGGATTCTTGAGATTCGATTCGGACATGGTTTGTGCGCGATCGTATAGGCGATGCAGCGCCATATTGGTCATTTTTACGCCCAATATGGTAAGCGTAGTCATAACACAGTAAATGCTCCATGTCAACACAGTGGCTGGAAAATACTAGAATGACAAGATAAAAAAAAAAAACAAAAATCAGTGTCAACAATTTATTTGTCAGTGTGTCAAGGGTCAATTAGGTTGTATAACTTACCAAATATGTGACAAATGGAGAGCACAGCAGAAAAAGCCATACATATAAGTGAACCACGTTGCAAAAGACACCCTGATGCGGATCGTAAAACCAGCCACCGGTTAGCGAAGCCCACACGCCTTGGCGAAGTATCTCCAAGGTTTGTGAACCCATTGTGGGCTAAAAATCATTGCCTTTAATGTGCTGTGTTCAGAACAATGTGCAGGATATTATTGTCGTTGCAGTTATCAAGGATAAAATTGCGTATGGACGACAATAATGATGATATTAATATTTATGTTGACTTCCGTACTGTTTGCCTGTTATTGTTGCTTGTTTTGGTTGTTGTTTTTCCAATATGTATTTTTTTGGCACGATTTTACTTCGTATTTTATTATTTTTCTTACTTATATGCAATGTTTTCTTAGATATTTCATAATCAATTTTGTTTGGCATTAACTTTTATTGAATTTATACTAAAAAGAATGAATGAATGTCACAAAAAAAAAAAAAAAAAAACAAAAAACATGAGTCGCCTTGACGACATCTTTGTGCTGTTTATTTTATTCATTTATTTGTCGCATACCTTTCGTTTTAATACTTTTACTTATATTATTTCTTTTGCAACTTTTAGTTTTCATTTTGGAATTGCAAAATTTATTTTTTATCACTGACTATTTGCAAACACTCGTTATTTTTTACATTTTTTCCCAACTTCGTTTTCATAGTAAATTAACTTTATTTCAGTCTTTATTTTGAAGCACCCACCATTATTGGTGTCATTTTGATCGCACACACTTTGATTTGATACATTTTCTTTAATTATCTTTAATTAATCTGTTAAAACTTCTCTCTTTTTTGAGGCGAAAGTTATATTTTTCGTGAAAATTAAGGTCGCAAATCTTCGCCAGTCGCACTGTGGAAAAATTTCTTCATTTTTGCTAGTACGATTTTTTCGCTCGGTTACTTTTTGACAGCTGTCAATAGTGACAGTTGTTTTTGTTGTTTTGATGCAATTGTTATTGCAATGCATTTTGTTGCTAGAAGTCCTGTTCGATTTGCCCAATGTCGATAAGGTTATTTGAAAAGGCATGCAAAACAGGATGATTAAGAGGTAATTATAAATGAAATTCTGATTTATTCGTATAAAATTTATTTAGATGAGCTTATTGCGTATTTAACTCTTGAAAAAAAAACAATGTGAAGCGGTCTGTTTAAACTAGCTCAGGATATAAATAACAAGATACTAGTGAAAGATATATTGGCTATCATAACTTTTCCGAAAGTGTATAATATAAGGACAGCGAACGTAAATAACAAGTTATGATCGCTTCTAGTCAAAAAATAACCAGCTATCACCACCACCTTGTTCTTTGTACCGTCTCAACCGACTCATTATAATGTCACTAGAAAAGATGTAAGCAGGTGGCATGTTACAAAGAGTTGCAAAGTTTTAAAAAAAATTTCTCGACTCACTCTTATTGCTACTGCTTTGACATTTGCCATTGGTTTGATTCTTTGTTGCGTTGCCGCATTCCAACGCAGCATATTTTTTTAAAATTGATTGATATAATAATTTAAACTAAAGCAAACAAAAGCATTGATATAATCACAAAAGCGAAGAAACCTGAATCGAATTAATCAAGGCTAACGCTAGAACTACAAACTAGGGATGCCGGAAAAACATCGATGCATCGAAAATATCGATGTTTTGCTTCGATGCATCAAAAGTTTTCCACTCGATGTATAAAAAGTCGATGCATCATTGTTTTTAAAAAACAAACATCTCTAGTAACATCTCTAGTAAAAACTAACATCTCTAGTACATTCAACAGCCATTTAAGTTTTTTAGCTGCCTCACTTCAAAATGAGTTAGTGGAGTAAGGCCAGTCTAAGTTCAGGTCAAGTTCGACAGGAGTCAAAGTCACGCTCAACCTACACGTAAGGGTGCGATAAAAAACTTTTTAGAATGCAAATATATCCAATTGTTGGTCACTTTATTTGTTGTGCTTGAAACACCTTTGTATTGTCTTTGATTCAACTTAAATTTTTCTGTCTCCTGGATTTGTATGGCCTGGATATATCTTCATATTAAAAGGTCTTTGGCCATAGCATAGATTTTCAATTGCAAGATTTTGAACTAGCAACCACTTTAATCAAAATCTACCTATTATAAACTAGTTTCTATACGTTAATTGTTTCATATGAAATGAAAAAGATAAGCGAATTGAACAACAGAATTCAACATAAATTTGCTCGAATAACTTGAACATATTCGACTTTACTTTACTCGCACAACGATATGACATTTAAAAATATCCCCTGTTAAAATGATGAATTGATCAAGTAAAATTTCTAGAAAAGAAATGTTCATATTTTAGATACCATGACTTCTCGAAGATATCTGTCAAAGTAAAAACGCGTTCTAAGTATAAACTCTTCATGTTAAATTTGTGTGCGAGGATAACCTTCTAATGCAACTGGGTGCATATTATTATGATGATAGTATACTTTGCTGATAGTATGAAATGCCGTATAATGATAAAAAATCAAAAACATTTTTATTTTCTTAATGCAGAAATATTTTCTTGCTAGTAAGTAGTCAATTGTTTTGCTTCTGGTTAGCTGGTTCGCTCAGCAAATAATAAGCAAAAACACAAAATTTAGTACAAAATATTAAACATAAAATTCAGCCAAATGACATCGAAATGATTGTATGTATTTGAGTATTTTGCATCATATATACGACATACCAAAATAAAGGCCGTATGCTATATGAGTATGATAATATGCACACCGCATAATCCTTTAGTAGATTATAAAAGGTAAAACCGGTCAAAATTACTATTGCAAGGAATCTAAGTTTGAGTCATAGCTGGATGCTGGTGGAAAAATCTTTTAAATTTAAAGAAATTTTTTGATCTTGGAGTCACAATTTTCGTGAAGAGCATAACTAGATACTAAAAAGTACTGATATAAAATAATGTAACGAGTTTGGTTTGAAAATTCTCACATTTTAACAGGTTTTGTTTGACTCATTTTAGTTTTACTTTTAATTTATCTAGAATTCAAATTTAAAGTCATTTACCTATCTGTTTAGATGAAATACCTGAAAAAAATGTGGCTAAGGATATTACAAAAATATTTTGTTACCAAAAATAAAATCTGTGAAGATTGCAAAGGTCTGCATGGCTTTCATAAATTTTATTTCTTCGAAATTTAGCTTTCTTAAAACCATTAATTCTTCTATGGAGTTAAAAAATAAGCGAAAAACTAGCTTTAAAAATTTGATTTCATTCTTTGCCTATATACATTCTAAGTTATATTTTATCTTTGTTTATTAGCGTATCCTTGCATATCCATTACTCTCCTCTGAATGTTTGTGCTCGTAGTTGTGATGATGATGAAAGTGTTCCTCCTCCTCCTCTTCCACCTCCGCATAAGGAATAGCAGAATGAATAGACTCAGTGGGATGAGCGAAATGAACCGGATGTATTGGATGGGCAGGATGAAGAGGAATTTGCTCATAGAACTCATGATATTTTTTATCATGCTCATATTTCGGTTTGTGGTCGTGATACGCATGATGTTTATGTTTCGCTTGATGTTCGTGCTTCGCTTTGTGTTGATGGTAGGCATGATGTTTATGTTTCTCCTCATGCGCATGGTGTGCTTGATGTTTATGCTCTTCTTTGTGCTCATGATGAGCATGATGTTCATGTCCTTCTTTGTGTTCGTGGTGGGCATGATGTTCATGTTCTTCTTTATGCTCGTGATGACCATGATGTTGGTGTTCTTCCTTATGCTCATGGTGGGCATGATGCTCGTGTCCATGCTTGTGCTTGTGTTCGGCGTGATGTTCGTGTTCATGTTTGTGTTCGTGGTGTCCGTGATGTTCATGTTTCTCCTCATGCTCGTGATGAGCAAGATGTTTGTGTTCATGCTTGTGCTCATGGTGTCCGTGATGTTCGTGTTCATGTTTGTGTTCGTGGTGTCCATGATGTTCATGTTTCTCCTCATGCTCATGATGAGCAAGATGTTTGTGTCCATGCTTGTGCTCATGGTGTCCGTGATGTTCGTGTTCATGTTTGTGTTCGTGGTGTCCATGATGTTCATGCTTCTCCTCATGCTCATGATGAGCAAGATGTTTGTGTCCATGCTTGTGCTCATGGTGTCCGTGATGTTCGTGTTCGTGTTTGTGTTCGTGGTGTCCGTGATGTTCATGTTTCTCCTCGTGCTCATGATGAGCATGATGTTCGTGTTCATGCTTGTGCTCATGGTGTCCGTGATGTTCGTGTTCATGTTTGTGTTCATGATGCCCAAGATGTTTATGTTTCTCCTCATGCTTATGATGGGCATGATGTTCGTGCTCATGTTTATGCTTGTGCTCGGCGTGATGTTCATGTTCTTCATGGTGTTCATGTTTTTGGACATGTTCGTGATTTGCGTGATGATGATGCTGATGCTCGTGATGCTGGTGCTCCTCCTTGTAGACGGGGTGATGTTCCTGATGTATGATTTTCTCTTCTTTAACTATAATCGGCTTGTGATGATGATGAACATGTTTGACAATTGTGTGAACATGTTTCTCGATCTTTTTGTGGACTGGCACATGAATAATGATTTTCTTCTTGTTCTGATGACTGCTGAAAGAGAAGAAGTGAAATGGAAAAGGATTGAGTGAGATTTTGTTAAAATCACGCAGGAGATAATTTGAACGGTGTTTTATATAAACCATGGTTGAGTTATAAGGTTGTCGCAGGGCTGATCGTACTCTCTTCTCAGTAATCATTATTGCCAAAATCAGCAAATTTTGTGAATGAATAAGAAAGAAAAACAGATGAAAAAAGAAAGCATTTGCAGATTTTGTATGAGCTATCAACTTCGATTTGATAATTATGGGTACTCGTTCTCTTCCTTGCGACAACCTTATAATTCAACAATGATAAAAACATAGGAGTTTATTTTTAGAGCTAGTTTTTTTTTATTATTCCAAATAAAAACGAACGATTTGCGAATCCATGCGAATTGAAACTTAATATTAATGAAAATTTTTTTCGAAAAAATTTATATTCTATTCAATTTTATATATTTTTTTAATGTTTCATTTTGCACAAAATTATTTACTTGACTCAATGTTACTATTGAAGACAAGCCAAGTCTTTGACTTTTCTCATTGTAACGTACCCCGCAGCTGAGTCCTGCACACATATGCTAAGTAGCACCAATCCAACAACAACGAGTGTTTTTATCAACTTAAAGAGATTAAAAATAAAAAATTTCTTTTTCTAATTATTTTCTTAGCACAACTTCTTACTCCCAATCGACTATCCATGGCTTAGAAGATTTAAACAAATTTCACGGTTCTTTACGCTACTTATACGATGGATGGTTTCGATACCACGCTGCACTCTATTAGTCCGGTGAGTGAATGAGGAATGAACAGTTTGCCAGGTACCACAAATACTTTTATAATCTACAACTTTTAGACTATACATTCGTACCATACTGAGCAATTGCATGGAATGCAAGTACTGCGCTTCCTCGCCTTCATAACATCGGCGACTATAAAATGCATCCATTTGGAACGCAGCAAGAAGCTTTAGTTGCCTGCGTGTGGTAACTAGCAGCATGTTAGTGGTGCCGCCGCTAGTGGGTGTAAAACGAACGATAAGCGTGTGCGCAGCCGGAAATAGTTTTATATCAGTCAACGGAAATAAAAGTGAGTGAACATGGGATGAATAAAACTTGAATAAACACTGATGAAAATTGAAAATGTTACAAATAAGCTTATTAAAGTCATTATTGAGCGCCAGGTTTTAAAAATCATGCAAATTTTTATTTATATTTTATTATTTTTAAAACGGAATTTAGAGTATTTCGTGTGAAAAAGATAATTACGTGAAGATATTACACAATTTATGACGTAATACAGCGAAAAATAGGGCTTCGACACTGTTGCAAATTTTTGAACTGAAAGCTTTGCTATATTGTACATAATAAAACCGTACATGTAAAGCACATCAATATTTTCCGATTCTTATAAATATACAAATACAATTATCTAATTTTTACGCTGACTAAAATTAGTATTAGTTCTGTCTCGTTGGGTTGCTTGTTGCATGTGTCGATAAAATAGTTTAAAACAGAGTAAAACAAAATGCAACCCTGAGTTTTTCCATATCAGTTTTTTATTCCTTTTCTATTAATTGTATTTCTATTATATTGATTAAAGTATTTTTAATCAGCTATTTAAAACTAGCTACTTTATTAGTTCTGACTCGTTGGGTTGCTTGTTGAATGTATCGGTAAAACAGTTAAAAACAATATACAACAAACTGCAACACTGAGTTTGTGAAAAATAACGTTTTTTTTAAAATTCTAATTAGGGGTGTTCATAAATGACGTTACATGTTTTTGGCCAATTTTTGGACCTCACCTTCACTTCGTCGCAAAGTGTTTACTCACCCATCTTCCCACGATGTATCGTCACACGTTTAGTTTTTTAAATTTTTTGGATTTTTTTTATTATTTTGCAGTGTGTTATGAGTTAAGCTTAGAACACGTTGTTTTTATTATTAGTTTTATTATAATGGAAATATCACGTTGTTCTATTGTGTTTGACCAACAATTTTATGAAAAATTGACCATGACAGAGCTAAACACAAATAAGAGCTCTTCTGACGTAACACCAACAAGTGGCGATACGCTATAACCAGGGGCGTATCCAGGACTTTTTTCGGGAAAGATTTGCTAAAAAAATGCATCTGGCAACTAATAAAAATAAGTATTTCTAAAAACAACGCTGTGCTAATGATCAAAAACAATCCATATATAAGCAAAACGTTAAAAGTCGAAATGGAAATAAAATCTTTGAAATAGAATGAAAAAAAGATATATATATATTTTTATAAAAAAAAGATATATATATTTTTTAAACAATATATCAGATCATAAAAACATAAAAAAGGTCAAAAACGCAAAAATATCAAAAACTATATTTCATAGGCACATAAAAAAGCAAGAATAACATGCAAACGGGACATAGTTAAGTATGGAAAAAATAAATTTGAGGCTTATAATAAAAAATTCAACCGCTTGGTCCTCTTGCCGCAAAATTGTTGATAACTTTTTCAGTATCAATATCAAATCTTCGATGCGCAATCATCAACGCCAAGCCAGTTAGTCTTTACTGTCCTGTTGAGTTCCGCAAGTAACTTTTTAGCTTTTTTAATGTTGAAAAGGATCGCTCTACACTACAATTAGTTACTGGTATAGTCGCATATATTTTTTAAAGAGAAAAAATTTAAGGAACAAATTTTTTGTTGCATTCATTCTTCTTCCTGATTCCATTTTGTTTTCCACACTTTAAATGCTACAACTAATATTTCAGTGCCATAAAAAGCGTTGTATAATTTAAAATCGCTTGCATCAGATATTTTAGAGAAAATTTTATTTTTGCAGCAAACAGATGGCACAAAATTGTCAAGTTTTGCTAAAATCGTTTCATGTCCAATAAATTTTATTTGTAGTTGATTTAAAATATCATCTAGAAATGGGTGACAATTCCGACTCTAAAGTATGTTTCCAGATCGTTTGTACTAATGTTGACTCTATTTTTTTGATAACAAGCTACATGTGGAATTTTCATCTTCCCATTTACAGACATAGCAGTCGACTTGTAGAATTCTTTAACTATTTTCATAAATTTTCCATCATAATACTAATAGTTCGATGTGTTCTATACCACTTGATAGGTCAGAGCTAGGTTATTATATTGTAGTACACAATGACAAAGTTAATGGAAAGACTGTCGATGTTATAAATATTATAAATAAGCTGACAATAAACTCACTCGAAATTATTGATCTTAGGTAAATATTTGCTTTTAACGAATCTTCAATATCTGTTTTTTTTACTGATGTTCTTCCAGTGCTTCTATGATGACTGGGTAAACTTCTTTAAATCTTAACAGACCATCGTGATTTTCAACCCAAAGAGTTCTCTATTGGAACTGAGCCAAACGAAATTACTGCTTTCACTATAAAGAAAAGCACATAAGCACACATAATAAAGGAAAAATGAAAAGGAAAGCAATAAAATAATTTCTTATGGATTCGTAGCACTATGAAGTAAATATTGCGTAAACTTGCGTAAATATTTGCAGTAAATATTTAAAATTGTTTTTAGTGCTGCTTTGCTTTGCCTTTCCAAGATTCACAAAGTAAATCCAAATGAGCAGATTATCCTAGTTTTGAAAAACTTGCGGTAGCACGACACAGCGAAATTTTCCTTGCTTTTGCTGTTCTGCTGAAAGCAATTTAAGACCGTGAAAGTGTCCGCGACATAGTGTCGCGAATGTTTACACAGAGCTTGTCATCTTAAATCGAAGGTATAAAAGTTCCATTTTTCGGGGGATGTGAGGGGGCAGAACCCTTGAAACTTTCTCTGAATACGGCCCTTGTTATAACTTGGATGTTTGGCAGTTGTGAAAATTGTTGTTGTTTTGGTTTTTTATAGCTCTTTGATGTTCACTTTGAACGTGAAGTTATAACAGCTATTTTCGATGACTTCTTTACAGTAAGAATTCACAATTCAGTTCAGCAAAAACTGTTTTTTTGAAGCTGCTGCACTTGTTGAAGGTGCCTTTTATACCTTTGCTCGATTTAAACATAGCTGTAGCTGTCTTTTTCGGTTTATAATCCGTTCGTTTTATTAGGTGTGTTTTTTATTGATGAAAAATGAAAGCAATATGTAGGCTCTGTGTGAGTTGATAAAAGAGTGCTTCCTAAATTTTCGTAATTCATGTACAGAAATCAAAGAAATTTTAATTTTTAGGTTAAAAAATGTCATGACATAATATTTTCTCTAAGAAAATGTCATTATTTTAAGAAGCATTGAGGTTGCTCGGAATCTATCTAAGGGTGTATGCGAATTGAACTAAATTGCTATCTAAACTGAATTGTGTCAATAAAGCAATGTTTCCTAAATTAATTTAGGAAAATTCCGAGCTACCTTAATGCTTGCTAAATTAATGACATTTCTTTAGAGTAGAAAATATTGACATTTCTTAATCTTTAACCTATTTGCAATAAGCCCTAATTAACCTTAATAAACCTTAACTGCCTTACCTTAATTTAGTTTAGATAGCAATTCAGTTCAATTCGCACACACCCTAAATTATTAAGGAAGCACTGTTTTATCGTCACACTTTTGTTAAGGTCGTATTTGGATCAACTCGCACAGGGCTTACAATAAAATTAAAAATTAGTACAATTTAAAATTTTCAAAACTGAACTAAAAATGGCGTAACGTACTATCTACCTCCCTACCCCCCACATTTTACACATCATTACAAATGCGCAATCCCCCCTGCCCCTGCCCAAAAGTGTTACGTAATATATGAACAGCCTCTTAGTTGAAGTCAAAAAATGTGTATTTTATTTCGTTTTTTATTACTTTTCTATTAAATTTTATTTTTATTAATTTTCTGATTTTACATTTCTATAAATTTCTATTAATTTAGCGTGTTAACTTCAAATTTAGATGAAAGTAATTTCAATCAGCTATTTTAAACTAGTTTCTACTGTATTAGTTCTCGTTCTGTTGCATGTGTCGATAAAACAGCTTAAATCAATATAAAGCAAACTGCAACCTTGAATTTGTAAAAAATAACGTTATTTTTTAGTTCTAGTTAGTTGAAGTTAAATAAAGTTTATTTTATATATATTAATTTTTATATAATTTTATTTAACTCCGCTTTATAGGTAAATCTCTCATACATTTCACTTAACCAAACTAATCTCTAAAACTGTTTAATACTATGCAGGAATATGGCGTGGCTTAGTCAATTAGTTGTCCTTCTCACTAGTCGTCAAATGATAGTCGTCAGTTCTTAGTTTTTCAATTCTTTCCAAATCAACTTTATTCAATAGCTGCGTTCTTTCTGTTTCACTGGATTCTCCTATATATGATGCTTGGTCTGCCTTGTCTTTTGCCAGCTTTGCTTCATCCTCTTCTAGCGGCAACGCCATATCTCCATCTTCATCATCATCATCCACGCTTTGTCGCGATTCGCCCAGAAATGCGTCCATGCCATTTTTGTCATCAAGCCCAGCGGCTAGACCAACGTTTATAGGACACATACAAGGCACGAATTGTATGTTGGCTGAAGAGCGCCGTCCAATGTTGCCGATCTTCATGGCAGCAGGGTTAAATGTTGAGTATTCGGGATATGGATATGAAGGTCGATAATATTTCTGCGGATTGAAAGCGGAACTGTAGAAACGGCGATTAAATGTAGGATAATCACTGCCATAGCCAGAAGAAGAAGCGCCTGATAGAGACGGTGTAATTTCTTTAATCAACGTTGTTGTTGGTGCTGCAGTCGTTGTAGTTGTTGTAGTTGTGCTGCGGGTGGTTGTTGGTGGTGGTGGCGGCGTTGTTGTTGTCGTTGTACTAGTTGTAGTTTTCGCAGCTGCCGCTGCTGGATGTGGTGGTGCATATCTGCTTGCGTAAGAATCATAGCGAACACCCGTAAGAAGCGGTGTTTGTGGTGCATACGGTGGAGCTGCAAAGCCAGCTGCGCCACCAGCACCAAAGAATGGATAGGTAGCCAGCGGTTGATATGTGTATGTACGAAAGTAGGTGAGCGGAATATGCTTTAAGACTGTTTCAGGCGCTTTGCTAAAATGAAAGTGATGTTGTGGAAAAGTGATTCTTGAATCTGATGCTTATAAGTATGACGGTTTGGATAACTTACGTTGTTGTTTCTTGCCACCAGAATGTGTGACCATATTGAAGTAGGGTGGAGGTAAACTGAAATGAAAAAAGCAGCTGTAAATGAATAAAGAAATAATAATGAGAGTTGTATAAAATTACAAAAAAATATTGCTAAGAAAGAAAGAAATAGTTTTGCTTAAGGCCTGTTTCCAGCTCTCTTCATACAAAAAACAAAAGTAATCAAAAAGTAATTTTTTTTTGACAAAATTACTTGAAAGAGTATCTAGCTCGTTAGAAAAAGTGTTTTGATTTTACTACTTCTTTCATTGAAAAGCGACATCGGCCACACTGGAATGTCAAGAAATATATGCAAGTTTCAATATTACTGCAAGTAAAATTTTGACAAACAACAGTCAAAGGTAAGTAATTTGCTTTATTTTATTTATTAATTGATTTAAAATTACTAAAATAATATTTTAGGCATCAAAACGAATATTTCGACGGAAGGTGAAGAAGAGGCAGCACAGGTTGGGGAGAAGTTGTCTTCAGAGAAGCTGTACGGAAGAAGCGGTCTGTCAACTTTTCGGAAAATTAAAACACCGGCTAGCAAGGAAGGTGAAGGAGTGGCCAGTCATCTGGAGCATCACCAACACCCACCACAGCAACAAAAATGCGGTTGGCCAGGCGATCCTTAGCTGGTATTTTGGACAAATCAGATAAATAAACATATCCTCCTAAAAGACCGCTTAAACTAATTTTGTTTTAACACTGAAAGTGAATGTAGGTCGCCATGGACGGCAATGAAGAAAAGCTACCGCTACCATGCAATGCAGTCACAATTCAATTAATGCATTATTTCAATATTTACAAGTGTATTAAAATAATTGATGAAAACACATCAGCGCTAAGATATAAAGATAAAATATCAACAATGCTGGAACTGTCACAAATCTCGCCGTCAAAATTACATGCCTCCCCTTTATCTTACTCAAGAAAAATAAGTAATTTTTTTCTTGAGTAATTACTTGAGAGCTGTATAAAGGCCTTTAGACATAAAGGAGCTGCACAATTAAATACTACTTAGAGGTAATAC
Source organism: Coremacera marginata (assembly GCA_914767935.1). NCBI lineage: Eukaryota > Metazoa > Arthropoda > Insecta > Diptera > Sciomyzidae > Coremacera > Coremacera marginata. The sequence continues at coordinate 162,394,743 of OU612046.1, forward strand.
TTAATAACTACTAATACGATAACAATATTATAATATGCGTGAAGGCTGTGAAAGATGGACCTTAAAGTGAACGTAGATACTCATAAGACAAAGTACCTGATGTCAACAAACAAACAGTTACAGAAGTCAAGACACTATTGACAACACTTTTTAGAGTGGAGGACTTAGAGAACTTTGTCTACCTGGGATCCAACATTATCTCCTTCAACAATATCAAAATAGAGATCAAAAGAAGGATGACTCTTCCAACTCAGCCAACAGGGGCTGCTTTCAACTCAGTGGGCAATTCAGTAGCAGAGTCCTATATCTTTGAGCAAAAGCCACGTTTTATAAGTCACGTCATTTGCCCGACCTATTATATGCAAATTTTGGGAACCATCGAGTGGAAGATTATCTGCAAAGTCTTCACTATAATCTGCGCCAAGGGCGAGTATGAGTTCTTCGTCACCATGAGTTCTTCGTCAAGTGTTTAAAGGCCGGACGAAAATACTCGATTCGGTAGCGATGGTAGTCAACGCAGAAGAAGTACTTTGGAAAAAAAGTATTAGACAATCTGATGACACTTTCAACTTGCAACTAAAGCCAGCAATGGCACAACTAAGGAGACGTAATTTGTAAGTTCTTAGATGAGGTTAAATCCGACTAACGGTTGTAAGCTTCAGCAAAATATTTTAGTTATTCATTAACTATGCCAGTTTTTTAAAAATCGTATTATAATTATTTCTAACCTCAAAATATAATATCAATTCTCTGTCTCTATCAAGTCTCTGCTCAACTTAATTTTCCAAATTTATTCAAATTCTAAATTTTGTGCATATCACAAAATAAACTTAATACAAATAAATAGAAAAAGACCATTCAACATTTTTTAATATACTTTAACCAATTCTTTATAGTTGAGATCGTAATCGAGTCATTTTATTTTATATTATGTGTACAACACACACAACAGTGATTAGAAGTCTATATTTTAAAAGAAGATCAGTAATAAAGTGTGATTGAAAATAATAATTTCAGAAAATTATAGTATTTTCATTTAATAAAATCAATTGCAAAATTGTACAAAGGCCTGAATTTTGTAGCGCCTGATTCTTATGTTTTAAATATAAAAAGAACTAATTTTACAACATTCTTAAATTAATTTTCTAAGGAAATTATAAAAGAAAATGACGTGAAAAGGGGAAATTTTAAAAACCTCACCAATACCAGGCTCTAAGGAAAGTTGCAAGGTTATTATCCAATCCAGTCCACTTTTTCCCACATTAATAATTATGTATATCAACACTTATACCATTTTTTGTTACTTTAATATCCAACTATAGTATTTTAAGTCTTTCTTTTGAGAAATGAAATGGTTTTAAGAACTGGAACACCTTCTAGAATTTATTGTAAGAAAAATTAACTAGAAACAAGACCGTTTTTGCCATTAATTAAAGTATTTAAAAATTGGTCTTAAAAATTTTATTAAAAGTTAAACCATTCGGTTTTTATTACAAGTAAATAAAATTTAATATTAATCGTTCGGTATTTTGAACATATTGCTTTTTGGCAAATGATGGAAAACAAAAATGGAAATTCTGATTTTCACATACAAAATCCAACTTTTACACTCTAAAAAAAAAAACTATGAGTTCGGTAAAAGAAAAATTAACTATTGCAATCTGAATTTATATAATTGTACATTTTCAAATCGAACTAAATTTCTAAACATATAGCTTGTGTTAAATACCCCTTTAAAAACGGATAGCTTTGATTTCCATTTTCATCGGATAGATTTGATATTTCGGTAGCATAATATAAACACTTAATAATTTGTTGTAATAATAACAGCGTGTCAAAATATTTGACTTTTTAAAACAAGATAAAAATCTACGGTATATGCAAGACTGTATCTATGGGGGTACAAATCTACATATTTTCAGATAGTCAAGCTATTTTGAGCTTTAATCAAGACTAGTTTCTGATTGCGGCGAAATACTAAATGCACAGAATTGTGGTGGGTACCAGGTCATGAAGGACTGTAGGGCAACGAAAGAGTGGATTGACTTGGCAAAAGATGAGCATCTCTACCTTTTATCGACCCCGAACCATTCTGTAGTCTGGCTTGAAGTAACCTCGCGAAAGGATTAGGATCTGGGAATACAATAAATTTCGGTGCCACTGGAACGATACTAATGGATAGAGGCAAGCAAAGAGGTTTCCAACTGTCAGAGCTACATCTAAAAATTTACTAAAGCTAACCAAAGCAGAGTATAAAATTCGACCAAGTTATTCTACGGGTCACTGTTTACTCATTATATGTGAATGTACGGCAGTCTGCAGTCTTAGATTTCTTTACTTTGGGAGGTGGAGGGCATCAGTGTCTCCTTCAAAAATATGGAACACCAAGCCAGAAACAGTGCTGAAATTTATAAATGGCCTTAATCTGGAGAGTTAATCGGGGGCATGGACATATACCCTCAAACATATGGACACATGGGCCCATTACAAACAACAATATTAGAGGCTAAGTATGCGTAGTATGAAGTTTTGTCAGAGCATCAGCATTTCCTTAAAGTACTAAAATTGTTTGAGAAATCTTGTTCAAATACAATTAATCGTTGAAATATGATTAAATTAGATATCAAATCAAAGAAAAAAGTTTATATCTAGAAAAAAATTTTTATTAATTTAATTTATCTGTTCTAAAAATAGTCAAAAATGAACTTAAGTCCTTAAGATGGGAGATATCTTTATAATTTCGGAAAGATGCAAAATTTTTTATTTTATTTCAAATATATAACATGTTTAAAAATATACTGTCAAAGGAAAAAGCGAAATATTGATTAAGATTTTACTCTATTACTTGGTGATGAAATGAAAGAACATCTCTTACTAATTTACACTGATTTGTATAAAGTTGATTTATTGCAAAGATGCTTGGGCGGCCATACCCAGAATGCCAACGAACGTTTCAACGCAACAGTTTGGCGAATATGTCCGAAGCACTTCAATTCCGGGCTGAAAATTGTCGAAATTTCAGCTTGCATTGCTGCTGGAATGTTTAATGAAGCTTATGAACGAGCAGGGTATAATTATTGGCACCTATTGCAAAGTTTTCGCTGAAAACACCGATGAGGCAAGAGTAGTAAAGCAGAATCCAAAGAGATTTTTCCGACACAAAAGCAGCTCCAAGAAAATCACCTTTTCGAGGAGGCCGAAAGGCTATTGTATGGACCCGGAATCGCAGATTGACTCGTAAGTCGTTTAAACTTATAGTTATATGTACCGTATATGTAAACGTGATTATCTCGAAACTACTTTTTCAAAAAATGCTCGTGTTGTAATCTCAAAAGACCGATCAGACTGAAATTTTGTCAGGTTTCTTTCTAAAGTAGTATAGGAAGGATGTACTTACAAGTTTAAAGATTTCTTGGGAATAAATCATTTTTTGGGGTGGAGACTGTTGAAAAAAAAAAAAATGGTCGAATTTTTGGACCTTCGATTAAACAGCCGATATAAATTTTAATTTTTACTTTTTTATTATTTTACTGGTTTATTCTTCCCTTTAATATATTAGTTATAAAAAAAACAAAACCTTTTTTGTTTCAGATAAGTGGGCAAATTTTGACAGTTGCAGCACTCTTAGATGCCTCGCAGCAGACGCCCAAGGAGATACTCTGCAGAGTCGCCATTTTGTAAAAAAAAAAATATAATTAAAATGTTTTTTTACAGTTTAAAGGTGTACTAAAAAGATAGGAAAATTTTAAAAATCATCCAATTATGTTATTAACTTGAAAAAATTTATTAAACATGACTAATTTTACTCTGTCCCATTAAATATCTTTGGTAACCTAAATGCTATCCATTTTTCGTTGCTTTTTCCTGTATTCCAAGTAATGCTCAAAAAAAAAGACAAAGAATGTATTTTCCGATTTAATTCTCATCAGCTGTTTTTTTTGCTTTTGTTCTATATAAATTTTTGTGATATTCACCATATTCTGCAACAACTATTAGTTCTTTATTGTAAGTGCACAGTAACCAATTCAATTTTTTTCATACGCTTAAAAACAGGACTTAAAACTTTTTTTAACCCTAGAATACTAAACTTCATCTGTGAGATGTTTAAAATTCATTTTTTTGACACTGCATGAAAAATGTGTTCCTTTTATATAAAAAATTAGTGTATTAAAAACTTAAGAGTTTACACATTTAACATAAGCATTTAATAAAAAAGTCTATATTTTTTGTTTTAGTTAAAAAAATTTCTAAAAAGGAAAAAAATGTGTTTTTCAATTAAAAGTAGATTCACGAAGGTTAAATTTAAGGGTAAACATTTATGTTTAGTATTCTAGGGTTGAAAAAAAAAACATTTTTTTTTTGCACTAATGCTGTTGTTTAAGTATCTATTTAAATATTTTATATCGCTCTGCAGCATTATTATTTTTCTTTATTGAAATCCACGTATTGAAATTTGCATATTGAAGATCACTTTTAGAAAATTTCTTTTTTTAGAATTTCATGAGTATCTATTAAGAGTTGATTTTTTTTTTATTTAATTTTTTTTTTTTGCAACGTACCACAAATAAACACAAAACTTTGGTCAGCATTTTTTGTTGACAATTTTCTTAATTCAGTACTTTATTTGCTCAAAATTTCCTGCAAGCCAATGAGTTTATTATATAATCCTTCAAAAAATATTTTTACATGCAAGTCTTTTTTTTACGAACGCTCTTAAGTCACGCTAGGTTGAAAATATTCTAAAAGAAAATCCATTTAGCAGTTCCTTTTATAGGTTTTCAAAAATTTACGCTATGCTTCTATTCTATTTCAGACAAAATTAATTGACTTCGAAACAAAGTATACAAGCCAAAAAACAAAAAAACAAAAAAAAAAAAAAGTAACAATAATATTAAAACATGACAATAAGTGAAGATCAATAAAAGGAAAAGCACAAAAATCAGGCAAGGTGGGAAAAAAAACAAGAACTGAACATAAATAATAAAAAATATAAACAAGCGCAACATAACACAGCTAAGGCCAAGGGCGTTAGTGCAGTCGCTGGTTAGCTAAGCGTTGCTTAAAATACCAAAACCCAAAAAAAAAAAAACATCAAAGTTTCTTTCCAAATCGTTAAGCATATAGAAAAAAAAAAGAAACGAAGATTAACTGTCCATCAGAGCTCAGTATTGTAACATTCAGTTGACAATGCATACGCAGCTTTGTTGGGGTCATTATTTCCCCCCCCCCATTTATTCCTAAGCTTAGCCACACAAGTATGCCATTTATGTGACTCTTATATATAAGCTGTTTGGTTTATTACGTCATAAAATAAAAAAAAAAATATCTAAAATAAATGCAACCGCTTGCATGCCGTTGATGATTGGGATGCACGTTTTAATTGTTTGTTGAAATGTGTTTTGCTCTATTCCAATTGAATCTTTTTTTTTATAGTCTTTTATTAATTTTTTATTGCTGTTAAATTAAAAAAAAAATAATGCTCTGTAATGATATGCTTTTTGATTTAATTGCTTGTAAAACGAAAGACTTAAGCAACAAACTTGCTTCCAAACGCACATTAAAACAGAGCTCAAAGTTGTGTAGGCCAGATTTTTTTGTTTTAAAGTCAACGGGAAGAAGTTTTGAGTGCTACAATGAGAAGAGAGATACGAGAATGTAAATTATGTTGTTGTTGTTATGGTCTTGAGATAAAAAAATATATAAAAATCAGAAAATCAAGCATGCATTCTTACCTTTTTTGGTTTACTACTGTGCACTTAAATATTTTGAAGTTTTGACAAATTTCTGAGCTTTTTTATATTGTCTTTAAATAATTTGAAATACATGCAATTTGCGTACAGTTTAAGCAATTTAATTTAATAATAATTTTCATTTGGCTTTTATCACACTTAATCTGCTGGCAAAGTTTTACTGGCGGAATTTTGTACATATTTGGAAGACAGTCTATAGTTTTCTAAATGCTTCGCGTGACCTTTGTATCTGTAAGGGATAAAATTTTTTATTTCAAGTTAAAAATCATATTATTGTAGTTATATCAGTTTTTATTTCATGATTAAATTTTTAAATTTATCTTAGAACTTTGATATGGTTGCACAGCTGATAGCTTGATTTGCTATTATTTTGGCTTAATTATAGGCACATATTTGAAAAACTAAAAAAATTAAAAAAAAAATTTATCAAAAATTTGATTTTGTTTTTTTATTTTTCTTGTGTTATTTTTACAATATATCTTTAAAGTGCACTTAAAAACAGTTTTGATTTCTTGAATAAAAATTAAATATCATTTGTTGGGTCGCCTCTATTTTTCTTAAGCTATTCTATTTTTCTGACTGCTTTTTCTTTATCAAGAAATAAAAAATAAAAAAAAATATAAAAAACTAAAAAATAAATATAAATTTTAGCCATAAAAAAGGCTGTTGGAGGAATATTACTAACTTAAAAATTATAAAATACTATAAGAAGTACAAAAACACAAAAAAAAAGTGTTTTGTATGCAAAAAATGTGTAGGCAATTTTAGAAAAATTCGTTCAAAATAGTAAGCATTCTCCAACGTAAAATTTTGGGAATGCAAGAATATTTATATGGTATATATTATTATAATGGAAATTTTATTGTTTTAATTTTTTCTGATTTGTTTATTATCACAAACATATTAATTTCTTTATGAACATAAAAAAAATAAATTAGTATTCGATTTAATAGTGTAAGCTCTACACTATTGTGAATGCGCTTCGACGTGTTCGACAGGTACAAATTTAATGGAAAAAAGAGAACAACTATCTTCCGCGCCTTTGTGACGGAAAAAAGTTGTTGTTCGGTTGTATTCACAAAATTAATATTCTACTAAAAAAGTTAGCGTCAGATGAAGCCGACATTAAATTAAAGTACGACACTAGTACAAGTGTCGACACTCTTTTGTTTATTGGTACGACATATTTGACAGTGTAAGCTTTTTTAGAAAATGTCGACACTTTCGACGAAAGTAGCAAACTATTAGTAAGGCCCAAAACCTTTAAAGTCGGTGCTAATATAATGAGACTTTTATAAAATTAACGCTTTCGATTACTAACGAGAGCTTTCGTTTGTTAGGAAGTGGGCCTGTTACTCGCTGTTCTTAACTTCGGAACTAAATTCTCGTTTCTCAGCTGTAACACACCTATAGCATAATCAATATGAGCTTTATAAGCTTACCCAAACCAGTAGAATTAGAATGTTTATGTGTTCAAAGCTTCTAAAATTAATTTTAAATTAAGATTTAAAATTACTATAGTGTCACCAAAGCAAAGTTTTGAAGAGACTTTGAAATGAGATCTCATTCTGTGTACCTAGCAAAACGTAAGCGTTCGTGGACAAGAACGTAAATGAGACTTTAAATGCTTATGAGACAGCTCATGAGTCGCTCACGGAAATAAAGGGCAGAAATGAAAACTAAGAAAATTTTGGCTCCCAATAGAGTCCATTGCAATTTTTATGATTTCTGTAGACTTTGTGAAAAAACAACTGATTCCATGACCAAAAGCCTCCACTTGGATTATATATGGTACTCCTTGGACAAAAATTTTGGATTCTTGACAAATAGTTTCCACTTGAACAAATAGGATTCAATTGCAGTATTTTTGGAACTAGATAGGTCACTGGATTTTTTTTTGGATTTAGTGTACCCATTTAATAAAAATTTTTAACAAATAGATTTCGTTTGGACAAAATCGGTTCCACTTTCAATATTTTTGGAACAAGTTTTTTGGAACAAGTATTTTTGGAACATTTGAACTTTTTTGAGCTTACTACACGCCTTGGACAAATATTTTTGAAAAATAGGATCACATGGACTAATAGCTTCCAATTAAACTATTTTTGGAACTAGTTGAGTGATTGAAACTTTTTTTCGGCTAAGAGAACTCCTTGCACACATATCTTGGATTTTTTTGAGAAATAGGTTCCACTTGCAATGTTTTTGGAAATAATTGGAACAAATATCATAAATAATCCAAGTGGAACCTGTAAGCAATAACACCATATATTTTCGTCGAAGGAGTCCACAAAATAAAAAAAGTTCCAATGACTCAAGTCTAGCTTGAGCGGATCTCAAGCGGACCTCAACACGAGCGGACCTTTCAGTACCCTGCATCCAATATAATAATATATATAGTAATTTGAATAATATAGAAAAGTAATTTGAAATTTTTTTTTTACTTTGTAGTGATTTTGAAGTTGGTTTTTTTTTTGTTAAAAAGATTTTATTTCTTCCTTTTAAGAGAATATGATAAATTTTCGAAAAAGTGTATAAATTACTTAAACATTATAACAGATTGTGAAGGAAAAGTAGTAAGGTAGTTCTAAGTAAATTTTTAGAGCCTGAAGTGCCATGATCTTTTTCGAATTCCACCCACTTTATTGATGGTACTGTAAAATGATACTACCTAGCTCTGTACCAAATTTCAGTTCCTAAGTATGAATATCAACCGATATACAGTAGTTTCCTTAAAGTGCCATACCCTATGTGTAATCCCATCCACTTTTGTAATGATTCTATCTACCCACCAATCCGCGTACGAAATACTATTGCCCAAGTGTCAATATTAACTGAGATACATTTTTATTCTAATGATGAAAAATCCTGTTTGTCGAATCCAGTCCACTTTATTGATCGTTTTTTGTAATAATTCTACAAATTCTTGTAACTAATTTTAGATCTCTTATGTCAATACTATTCGATATAGTGTTCTTAATACTACCACGCCCCTTTCTTGACCGTAATTTTTAAGTATTGTGCCTACCCCTCTACTAAATTTCAGTACCCTCGTGTCAATATTATTCGAGATACAGTTTGTTTTTAATATTACCACGCCCCTTTGTCGAATGATGCCCACTTTCTTAACCATAATTTGCAATAATTATGCCTACCCCTGTTCTAAATTTCAGTACCCTAGTATCAATATTATTTGAGATACAGTGTTTTTTAGATTGTCACGCCCTTTTGTCGAAAACCGCCCACTTTATTGACCGTATTTTGCAGTAACTGTGCCTACCACTGTATTAAATTTCAGTACCCGCAAAAAACTGTCATGTTTTGACTAAATTTTAACCTGAGAACTTGAGAATTTCCGCGAAGCAAACTCGAATAAACTCGAATAAGAATTTCAAACTTAAACTAAAACTTTTGTAAAATGTTCAAACCCACCTTGAATTTAATATGAACCAAGTGTCGCTAGCTGGCACATCATGCTGCACATTCACTTCAGCAGTTTCTTGTAAATCTGACTTCACTTTCTTGTTCTTCTCCTGCTCCGGCACACTCTGTGGTTTCAAAAGTTTAGCTAACGTAAATACCGGAAATGCATAGAATTCCTGTGACACCGAGTAACGGGAACTGTGCACTGACTTTGACGGTGCTTCGGTAACTGTGGCTTCCACTCGTGCCTGTGGTTTCTCCAAGCTCTCGTCCATGTACATAATATTAAAGTTGTTCTCATCCCCATTATTTAAAGTATGCTGTTGTTCTTCCAAAGGCATGCTAGTTGTTGTCGCATCAAATTCTTCGAGACGATGATTGCGCAGCGGACTGGCTAGTGCCAGTGGAAATGTTGTTGTTGTCTGCAACAGTTCAATGTTTACTGTTGGCTGCCAACGCACTTCATGCTGCGAGCGATAAGCTTTGTATTCATGCCATTTGCTGCGCCGCTTCTTCTTCTTTCTGAATGGTTTTTTGCTATTGCCCATGGCCTCTGCTGGTGCTGCATAGAGCACAGTTGCAGGTGCTGCGGTTGTGGTCACTATAGTTGAATTGCTTTTAAGCTGCAATGAGCTCGGGTTAAAAGCCTCATGTGCGTAAAATGGTATCAGCGTTAAATTTAGCTGTTCCGTCGGGCCATTGTGCCGATAGCGCTCTACAATAGGCTTGGGTCGGAATAGAGGCGCTATCGGTGGATAGAGTATTTGACCTGGCACTGGTTCTTGCATGGGATATTTATGCGCACTTAGCATAGTGTTGAGCAGCAGCTCACCTTTGGGTCCGTTATATATGAATACTGGCAGCGGATCAGCGTTATCCTCTCCCGGTAGGTTGTCAAATTGTGGCATGTACCATGTGTGCGCCACATCTAAAGTTTGTTGCTCTTGTTGATCGTGTTCGTGGTAGTTTAAGTTCGCCTCACTTGGCTGCCCCACAAGATTTTTGCGTGGTGTACGACTCACATTTCGCCTACCTGGCTGCATATAATGACTTGGCAGCATTAGGCGTTTGGGCAGCAGCTTAAATATTCTGCTATTAGTACGCATTAATTTGTGATTTTGTTGTCTTAAGGGTCTTCGTAACGGTTTAGTAGTCGTAAAAATATGCCTCTGCATATCATGTTGCCTCGAGCTGTCCTCTAAAATCCATAGTGGACGATTTGCATTGAGATAAACACTGCCGCGTTTGCTTTCGTTCCATGCAAAAGGTTTCGTTCCTCCATCCGGCTGTCTTGTATTTATTCTGTATGCTTCACTCTGTCTTAACTGTTCTATATGGAGTAGTATGACAAATACAAGACATGAGACCATTTTTGAGCACTTTAGTCTGCGCCTTTAGTCTGCTGCTATCTTTAAGTTTATAAACTGCGTTGCTGACATTGACTGGGTTTTATAAACTTCACCGGCTTAAAGTGGTATCATAAAATATCACACCATGTCATGTGTTGGGCTTAAGTAGGAACACTTTATTTAGCTTCCTAGCCGTTAAACACTTTCATTTGTGCCAGAGTATGAAATGACACCAGTTCCAATGACCCAGTAACAAGTTTGGCGGTCATAGGTGGTGGTTCTTGTTTGTGTTGTCACAGTTTTGCGCAAAGCACGATTTACACAATGTAAACTTGATTGACTTAGTTTTATGTGTTTTACCTATTTAGTTCATTCAACCTTGGTACAAAACTCTAGAATTAGATGACAGATTAATGAAAATGAAATGAAAATCAAGCAAAACATGTGTCATGAGCTTAATGTGCGCTAGAAAACTTAAGATTCAAGTAAATTTTATACCATTGCTACACCTTTGTTCAGGGGCGTACCGAGACCATATACCCGACTTTTTGTTGGCCGTTACCATATCGTCCCATCTTTAAGTGAAAAGAAAATAATAGTATTTCAACATTATCGAATCAGAATATAATTTGTTTCGTTTTTGTTTTAATAATTTCGTAGTTTATATATGAGGAAAAAATAAACTCATATAAATTAAACTAATGAACTCAATAAAAAATAATTTCATTAAGTATATTTCTTTAAATTGTCTAATAATTCAAAAATAATGTATAATCTATATATTTATAAAATTGTAAGAAAAAAAATCTGTACATGAAATATTTTTTTGAATTTTTTTTGCGTTTGATATTTTGAATGAGGCTGAGTCCAAAAATCGCATTTTGAAATTTTTGTCTGTCTGTCTGTCTGTCTGCTAAAGCATCACGCGAACACCATTGGATGGATTTAAATGAAACTTGACAAATATTTTAAAAAACTTCGAAAAACTGCTAAGCCGTTCATGTAATTTACATGAAAATTGGTGAGTTTTTATGACTTATAAACTCTGTTCTATCTTGAACATCAGATGGCGCTGTAGTACAAATATTTTAAAAAACGTCCAAAAACTCCTAATGCCGTGGTTATGCTAGCCAAACATGATTGCCGAACATTTGGTGTTCATTTTCGTTTATTTATTCTCTTCGCTGAAATGTTTGTTTGGTGGTTATGCTTCTGTTTGCTGCACCCTTGCATCAATGTTATAATATTCCAAAACACAAATTAAACAACAACCCTAATTTTTATGTATACACTTTTTAATACACTTTTAACACTTCGGTCAAACTGCGACTCCAAGTAAATACCATTCCTACATAAAATATATGAAATTAAATACAACACAACAATAAGAATTGATGAAAATTAATCTGCAATTTGATGTAAGACTATTTTTTGTAGTAAACTTGTGAAGGCAGAAAATTGTTAGTGTTTATTTGGAGCGACAATAAATACTGAAAAATTTTGCTCAACACATGTTGTTCGACTTTTTCTCAATGTCTGTTCTTTGTTTTTAAGGTTGCTTGTTATTTAAAATAAGTTGCTTTATAACTTATTTAAATGTTTACTACTTTTTGCTACTTTTTTGATGCTTTTATAGAAAATAACTGCAGGCAACACCGGAAAGTTCGGCATGTTTGCTGTTTCAATCAGCAATCAAAAATGTTCGGTCTGAGAGCGAGAGAATGCAGTTTCCCACCTAATATGTATATGTATATACATGTATATATTATACATAACCACATATATAAACATATACACATATACATGGGCGTAGTGGTGGTAGGGAAGAGGAGGGCAGTTGTTCCCCTTATATGTATATGCTTATACATGTATATACTATACATATATAAACATATATACATAAGCATGGGCGTAGCTAGGGTAGGGAAGGGGGGGGAAGTTTCCCCCTGATATGTATATACTCGTATATATTATACATGTATACATATATAAAATACATATATACATAAGTATACATATATACAAATCATGGGCGTAGCGAGGGTAGGACAGATGTCCCCTTGATATGTTTATGTATATACATGTACATATATATTACTTACTTACTTACTTAGGTGGCCGTGACAACCCGTGTCCGGATTTCGACCGACCTCATCAGCTCTCGCCAGGCGCCTCTGCTTTGCGCGCGCCTTCTCCAATCGGATACACCAAGTGCGGTTAGGGCTTCCTCAGCCTGGTCCATCCATCGGAGGCATGGTCTCCCTCGTCGTCGTTGACCAGCGACCCTCGCTTCGAGCACCTTTTTCGCTGGAGCTTCGTCGTCCATACGATGGACATGACCCAGCCAGCGTAGTCGCTGCACAGTTATACGCCGAACTACGTCAATGTCTCCGTAGAGCTCATACAGCTCGTGGTTCATTCGGATGCGATAGTCATCGCCGACTCGAACAGGACCGAAGATTTTGCGAAGAACTTTTCTCTCGAACACCCCCAGAGCGGCTGCGTCAGTTTGCGAAACTACCCATGCCTCAGCGCCATAAAGCAGCACAGGTAGAACGAGCGTCTTGTAGAGTGTTAGTTTTGTCGATCGAGAGAGGGCTCTAGAACTTAGTTGCTTACTGAGCCCGTAGTAGCACCTATTAGCAATTATTGTTCTTCGCTTTATCTCCAGGCTGATTTCGTTGTTAGTATTAATGGCGGTGCCAAGGTATACAAACTCCTTGACTACTTCAAAGTTATAGCTGCCGGATGAAACGTGGGAGTCTAAACGCCGAGCTCCCTTGTTTGTAGACAGCATATACTTTGTTTTACCCTCATTTATCGTCAAACCCACCTTGGCTGATTCCTTTTCGATAGCGGCGAAAGCAGCGGTAACATCTCTCTTGGTTCTGCCAACAATATCAATATCATCAGCGTAAGCAAGGAGCTGGACACCTTTATAAAAAATGGTGCCATTACGATGCACACCGGCCTTTCGTACGATCCCCTCCATGATGATGTTGAAGAGATCGCAAGACAGTGGATCGCCTTGCCTGAAACCTCTTTCGGTATTGAAGGTTTCGGAGAGGTCATTTCCTACCTTGACGGAGCTGCGTGTGTTGCTCAACGTCATTCTGCAAAGTCTAATCAACTTTGCAGGTATACCGAACTCAGACATTGTTGCGTATAGGCAATCCCTTCTCGGGCTATCGAACGCAGCTTTAAAGTCGACAAAGAGATGGTGTGTGTCAATTTGATTTTCGTGGGTTTTCTCCAGGATTTGTCGTAGCGTGAAAATCTGGTCTATGGTGGACTTACCAGGTCGAAAGCCACACTGATAAGGTCCAATCAGTGTTTTTGTAATTGGCTTTAATCTTTCACACAGTACGCTTGAGAGAACCTTATATGCGATGGAAATAAGACTGATACCTCTATAACTTGCGCAGATTGTAGGGTCTCCTTTCTTAAGTATAGGGCACAGTACACTGAGGTTCCAATCGTCGGGCATGCTTTCTGCTAGCCATATTTTGCTGATGAGCTGATGCATGCGCCTTATCAATTCATCGCCGCCGGTTTTAAACAATTCAGCTGACAGGCCGTCAGCACCCGCTGCTTTATTGTTTTTGAGTCGTTGGATAGCAACTCGAACCTCTTCATGGCTAGGTGGTGATACTTCCACTCCGTCATCGTCGATTGGTGGCACTGCACTGTGCTCTCGATGGGCGGCATTGGTGGAATCGTCGCCATTAAGTAAATTGGAGAAGTGCTGTCTCCACAATCTAAGCACACACTGTGTATCCGTATTCAGATCTCCATTTTCGTCTCTACAAGTGGATGCTCCGGGCTTGAAACCTTGGGTTAGACGCTTAACCTGTTGATAGAATTTTCGTGCATCCTTCTTGCCCTGGTATACCTCTAGTTCCTCACGCTCACGCTTTTCCTGCTCTCTTTTCTTGCGTCTGAAAAGGCGCCTCTCTTCCTTCCTCTTTTCGCGGTAGTTTTCTCGCACGGCTCGCGTTGCAGCTGACTGCAGCGTTTTTCTATAAGCGGCGTTTTTTACTGCAGTCGCAATGCGACACTCCTGATCATACCATTGGTTCCGAGGTTGCGGGCGCCGGAAACCAATGACTTCTTCAGCGGTAGTGCGCATGGAGTGGGATATATGCGCCCAAAGTCCGCCGGCGTCGTCGAGTCCAGAGGTTGGTCGGTTGAGCTTAACCGAGAGTTGAGCGGAGTAGGCTTCGGCAGTCCGTTGTAATTGCAGCTTAGCGACATCTAGCTTTCGTTGCATTCCTGTGCGTATGTTCTTGGCATTGCATAATCGCATGCGGATCTTGGCTGCAACAAGATAATGGTCGGAGTCAATGTTGACCCCCCGAAATGTACGCACATCTAGAACACTAGAGGCATGCCTTCCGTCGATTACAACATGATCAATTTGGTTTCGCGTTTTTTGATCCGGGGACAGCCAGGTGGCCTTGTGGATGTCGAGGTGCTTAAATCTGGTGCTACTAACTACCATGTTTCGTGCCGCGGCGAAGTCGATCAGTCTTAGACCGTTGTTTGTGGAGGTCTCGTGAAGACTGAACTGACCGACAGTGGGGCCAAAGATGCCTTCCCTTCCGACTTTCGCATTAAAATCGCCGAGGACTATTTTCACGTCATGAACCGGAAGGTGGTCATATACGTCCTCAAGACTAGCGTAGAAAGCGTCCTTGACGGCTTCGTCCTTTTCCTCCGTCGGGGCGTGCGCGCAAATAAGGCTTATGTAGAAAAATTTTGCCTTGATGCGGATCGTGGCCAATCTTTCGTTCACAGGTGTGAACCGGGAAACAAGGTGGCGTAGTTTCCGGCTAACGACGAATCCACATCCAAATTCGCGCTTCTCCGCATGGCAGCTGTAGTAGATATCGCAGTGTGCTTGTTTAGAGCAGCCTTGCCCTTTCCATCGCATTTCCTGGATGGCGGTGATGTCAGATTGTATTGTTTTGAGGGCTTCCGCCAGTTGGATAATGGCACCTTCCCTATAAAGGGTCCGGACATTCCAGGTACATATCCGTAAATCATTGTCCGTTTTTCGTTTGCGGTGGTCGTCAACGTAATTGGGGTTCTTATCCGAGGCTGGTTTAGTTTTCATTGGGCAATAGTAATGTGGCGGGACCCAAACCCTGCGCACATTCCATGTTTAAGGTCTATGGATCGACCCGCCGCTCAAATTAGCCGTCAAACTGACGGATGCCAGTTTGCCGTTGCCCAGGGAACACCACTTGGAGGTTTGAGTCGACTTGAGACGATTTCGACATGGATAATGCTGGCCTCGCCAGGTTGAGGCGGTCAGACACGTTGCCATGTGAAGGTTCGCCCCCTGTTCCCTATATTATATATATATCCCTATATATATTATACTTATATAAATATATATACAGCCATGGACACATAAATAGCACAAAAATACATGTAGGGTGTTTCATATAAGTTTCAATAAAATACACAGAGAAAATACAACAAGAATTTATTTCATGGTATTTGAGTTTAAACATTAAAAACTTAAAATCAGTAGTAACTTTGTAATTACGAATTAAAAATTAGTATAAATAGCACAATTTGGATTCTGAAAATAGACAGTGATTTATTTTTATTTTACAATGAGCTTACGAATATGCTTACTAGTACTTGGTACTGTATCCCGAAGTGTCCAAAACAGCTCGACATCTTCGTCCCATATTCTCCACAAGCTACCTGACCCTATCCTTCGGTATAGAGTACCAAGTCTTCTCAATTCCACTCCATAACTCATCTTAATTTCAAAAATTTTGATTGCTTATGCTGACCTTCACATCATTCTATCAATTTTCTATGGGATTGAGGTCTGGGCTTTGAGCCAGCCAATTCAAAATATTTATTTTTTTCCTTTTTTACCCAATTAATAATAAAAGCTCCCCAAGCCATTAAATTTCCTCCTCCATGCTTTAATCATTTTTTTGTATACTTCGGATTCAATTCTTGGCGTTTAGGGCGCCCAACAAAAGTTTTTTCATCTGGTCCAATCCTATTTAGTTTCGTCATTCTAGAGCACGTTCTTCCAAAATTGGTCTTCTTTATTCACATGGGCCTTTGCAAACGCTAAACGATCCTTTACATTTTTTTTGTTAAGAGCGAATTTGTTCGGCTAATGCGTCCATAAAGATAAGCTTCATGTAGTCTCCTACATACTAGTTTTCTTGAAGCATTAAGGTTATTTTCTTCATTTATTTCCCTCATAATTTGCTTTGTTGACTTGAAAGGATCAGCCTTACTTTTGCGAACTTTTACGCGATCTAGGATTGCGCGGCTTATTTTAGAAATTATTTGAACCATTTGATGTAACCAGCTTGAGCGCATTAAAGACCATTTTTTGCGAAATTTTGAGAATATCCGCGATTTCAGATGATTTTTTTTTTGCATTTTCAACTTAGTTCGTGAATTAAAGACATTTTTTCCGGAGTGCAATGTTTGCCACAACCCATTTTATTTAGAATCGGCGAAATTAACAGAATAAAACTCTCAAATTTTAACAAATACCCGATCTTGTTAACTTTTATTCACCAACTAACATGTGTGCTATTTATATGACCACACCAGATCGTATATGCCTATACAGAAAGAGATGGCCTGAGCAAATAAAAGTAAGTAACGGTACATCTCTCTCGGAGTTTTAAACAACGTCACACTGGAGTCTCAAAAAATTATAACTACAGTTAATGAATGCATTATTGGGTTCAAACGAAACGTTTAAAAAATAAATTGACATTTGTGCTATTTATGTGGCCATGGCTGTACATATACATCGGCGTAGCGACGGCAGGGCAGGGGAGGGCAGTTGCCGCCCTGACATGTATACATGTGTGCACATGTATATATTATACAAATATATCTAATATATAAATTTCTCGTGTCACAATGTTCGTTCCCATACTCCTCCGAAACGGCTTGACCGATTCTTATGAAATTTTTATGCATATTCAGTAGGTCTGAGAATCGGCTATTATCTATTTTCCAAACCTCTAAGTGATAAGGGGTGTCTACCTCAAAAAAATTCTTTTTAATTTTTTTGATAAATTTTTTTTTTTAATTTTTTTATTATGTGGCAATAAAAAATACATACAACCCTAAATTTTTACTTTTCTATCACCAACCCCTGCTTTTTAATAGTCGTTTTCATAATTTTATCATTTTTTATCCCGCTCGATAACATCAATTATTATCACTTGGTAAGTTATCCCCTCCATGTGTCTATCGGTGTCACTTCTCACTCAGTAAACAGCACGGAGTAGGGATGACAACGAAGATGGTCTCCTATTTCTCTCGAACAAGAAGCCTTCTCTCACTCCCTCTACAATTTTCTGCTATTATTAGTGTTTATGCGTCAAGCGTAGTAATTAAACATTTTTACTATCTCAGTGTAACTCTCATATCAAATATATTCTGAAGTAACTTTATTATTTATTTATTAATAACTAATATTATTGAATATAATTAATTATTAATCTAATATATGTATAACATATCGTGTCACAATGTTTGTGACCAAACTCCTCCGAAACGGCTCGACCGATTTTATTGAAATTTTTTTGTATGTTTAGTAGGTATGAGAATAGGTTGTAAAGTACTTTTCATCCTCCTATGATAAACGGGCGTGGCTTTGACCATACAAGTCACATTTTCGATACAGTATAACTGTGGCAGTAAAAGTCACAGAAAATTGAAATTCAGAATGGAGGTACCATTTGGTGACGGTCTTTTAAAGGAAAACTTGGACGGGCATTGGACAAGGGGGTATGGCTGTGCCCATACAAGCCAAATTTTTATATCGAATAACTTTGGAAGTAAAAGTTACAAAACATTGAAACTCAGAATGGAGTTACGACTTGGTGATGTAATTCTAACTAAAAACTTGGACGGGGGTTGGACAAGGAGGTGTGGCTCCACCCTTACCCGCCAAATTTTTGCTGGAAATAATTGGATAAGGGCGTGTCCTCACTATATGTTCACTTTTCAGGGGACTAGAGCGCAGTGCAGCGAAGCGCGCCGGGTAAAAGCTAGTATATATATACATATAGATGGAGCTAAAGAAGTTTTACTTCAGTCGTGTAATCTAAAGCACATTCTTAATTTTTATGTGCTTCCTTGAGCACCAGAAGGCGCTGTAGTACAAATCTCTTAAGAAATGGTAAAACACTCCAAAACCGCTCATCTGATTAGGATGAAAATTTTGTATATAGGTATTTTCGAGTATGGAAAGGGCTTTGGCGCTATAATTTTTTGTTTGGAAACCAGATGGCGATGTTATACAAATACTGCAAAAAAGGCTCCAAACCACTCATCCCATAAGAATGATTTTTGCGCCATGTATTTTTCTATATATTGAAGGGTGATATATATCTTCTTTTTTTCTTTATGTGTATTTATATTCAACATTCTCATTTTCGCATATCAGGACAGCTAATGCCAAATTTTGTTGTATTTGAGTTCGCATCAACACATGGGCAAGTACGTTGCGTCGTACGTTGGCGTTGTTTTGACATTTCAATTTCAATTTCCAGTAACTATATTTTTTTTTTTTTTAGACTTAACCAGCACTCAGGGGATGCCCCCTATAAATGCGAAAGCATTGTGTTGATTCGGAAGACGGGTGATAGTTAGTTGGAGGGTGGAAAGATGGAGTAGTGTCTATGAAGATTTGATTGAAATTTACACAGATTGAAACTGTCGGGAAACACGCTCGCAGGGAGATCGAATTATCTCGGTAATGCGATGTTCTATTGGGCAAAGTTGCAATGGTAAAGGGATGGGCTTGGAGAGCTGCCCAAGTGGACCTAGGAAAAACACGAGCTGGTGGCGACAGGCCATGTATCTCCCTTGAACACTTTCCATGGTAGTACATACCTGTACAGAAGGCTTAGGCAACCAACATTGCGACGATGCCCAAGAGAATTGAGAGAAGTTGAAATATTTCCATCACCTATCAAATATATCGCACGTCTTTGAATCCGGTCCATGAGCTCCAAATAGGATCTTGAATCCCCTGCCCAAATGTGCGAATTGTACTCCATTTTCGGCCTAATATATGAGGTATAGATCAAACGAAGATCAGATGGAGTGAAGTGTTTCTTACACCGTTTTAAAAAACCAAGGCACTTGGCAGCTTCTTTTGACACATCAAAAATGTGATCATTCCACCGAAGATCTGCTTGTATTGAAATGTCTAGAACGTCAAGAGCATCTAACTCCGTAAGATCTACACCGTTCATATAGAGAGGAGCTAAGGGGCAATTGATTCGCTTGTGGGTTAACAGACAACACTGGGTCTTGCTAGCATTAAACTCTACTCTATTAGCAAGACCCCACTCGGAGATTTTTCCCAAGTCATTATTAAGTGTGTCATTCATATGTTGCCTCTTCCTCTCAATCTCCAAAGAGCTCGGGCGTTTTTTAAATGAATATGAATGGCAAATGCCGCTGTCATCCGCAAACGAATGAATTGGGTTGTGAGTCAACGACAGAAGGTCATTGATAAAAACCAGGAACAAAGTTGGCGATAGAACTGAGCCCTGCAGTACACCTGCGTTGATGGCATGCTCTCTGGACGATATGCCATCGACTACAACATGGATCGTTCGATTCATCAGAAAGCACGTGATCCACCGAGCAAAGTTACCACCGACACCATATGCAATTAGTTTAGACACGAGCACTTTATGCCACACTCGGTCAAATGCCTTAGATATATCCAGAGCAACAATTTTGCTCTCACCGAATAAGTGAACGCATTGGTTTCATTTTTCTGTTAGGAACGCCATAAGGTCACCAGTAGAGCGGGCCCTACGGAAACCATATTGACGGTCACTAAGCAATTCCTTGTGCTCCAGATAGTTCATAAGGTTGAAGTTAATTACGATCTCCATAACTTTGGCGAGCGAAGAGCATATCGATATGCTTGCAGGGTTCGTGGCATCGCCCCTTTTTGGTACCGGCTGGACCCTTGCGACCTTCCAACAAGATGGAAATTCTCCTGTCCTGTAGGAGATGTTAAACAGGTTACGCAAAGGCCGAGCCAGACTAGAAGCACACGCTTTAAGCACAAGTGGTGGTATGTCATCCGGACCAGAGGCTTTATTTATGTTAAGGTTTGCAAGGACTTTTTTAACTGCTCTCGTACGAAAATATATCTCCTGCATTACAGAAGACGTTCTTTCAACGAAAGGTAGTGGCTGATTGCTTACTGGGATTGTGGAGTTATGTGCAAACAATCCGGCCAACAGTTTCGCTTTATCAGCCGAGTCCGTGAAGATTTGATCATATTTTAAAAGAGTTGGAATAGTCGATGATTTGTTATCCAGTAAAATAAGACTTACAAAATTATGGCTTATTCGCAAAAAATTAAGAAACTAAATGGTCAAAAATGTGGTAAAAATTGAATGTACATACATATAACGTATGAAAGAATTCTTGACCATAAAAATATCTGCAAATATGACCTAAGTTAACATTGATTAAGCTATTCTCTAAAGAAAAGAAAAATTACATATTTAATGTATGTAAATACTTAGTACATATTTACTATAGTACATATTTATTTTCAAAATTTCTTAAGGATAAATAATTTAAAAATTTTACCGTTAATCACTCATAGCATTCATGTCAAAACATTAGAAATTCTTAGTAAAATGAATTTTTGAACTTATCAATGTTACCTACTGCAAGAAAAAATTATCAGAAATTTAAAGTTTTGACTTTCGATGCAAGTTGCTCTGCTGTTTTTGAACACATTTAACACAATGCTTTTTTGTCTAAAACGTCAATAAAAGTACTTCATAAAAATAATAATAGCAGTTAGTTGGGCATTTACATTTTTTCAATTTTTGTTCAAGAAAGGTCCATAATATTTAATGTTTATTTAAAAAACGGCGCGAAAGTTTATGTTGCAAAAGTAATTTAAATTCAAAATTGCCTTTTTGACTCATTGACACTACAGTAACATTACGACACGAGGTCAAAAGAGAGCATTTATGTATGAAAAAATTTACATAAATGATTGCCAAAAATTCGTTTTTGCTCTGATGTTTTCAATCCAATCCATCCAATAAAATGTAACATTTGAATATATACTTTTGCAAGTGATCACGATCACACACATCACGATTTTCCTAACTTTTTCTTATAATTTTTAGGTGTTGAATCTATATTTTGCTTATTTCGCCGAAGTTACCGGTTTGAAAAGTTTGTGAAAAGCTTTTTCAAATCGACGAATGAATTCAAAAATTATTTATATCAACTCTCGAGTAAAGCCGGGCATCCAGAGAGTTGATAATAAAGTACACGTGCGATTTACTCACTTTTGGCGGTGGGAAATATTAGCATGTTTTTATAGTAAATAGCTATTTTTTTTTGTGACGGCCGTGGCGTAGTGGGTAGAGTGTGTGACTCTTACGCCAGAGAACCCAGGTTCGAATCCTCCATCTGACACAGAAAATTTTTTCAATTGAATTAATTTTTCTGTTCGGCCGTCACCTCTCTGCAGACAATGGCAAACCTCAGAGAGTAAAAACTGCCATGAAAAGCTTCTTAAGAACACAAGCCGCTCGGAGTCGGCATAAAACATGTAGGTCCAGCTCTCGATCATTTGTGTGCAAACATTTCACATCACACACAACACAATTGATCATAAGAAGCTAGGTCAAAGTCCTTTCAAGGGCTGAAATGGCCATTTTGTTTTTTTTTTTTTTTTTTTTTTTTTTTAAGCTGGTCTATAAATGCTTAGAAAAAAGTTTGCAATAAAAATTTGGGTAAAAATAAGGATAACAATAAGAACTTTATAATAATGTATTGATTTAAAAAAGTTAAAGAACAAATAAAATGTAAAAACTCATTTTACAAAGAGTTATTTACAAATTAAACCGTTAAAAAAGGGCTCAATAGAAGATGGGAAAATAAAAATCTTGAATAACAAACCAAGTTTATTTGTTTATTAATAAAAAAGTAGTTTAAGCGAAAAACTCCCAAATCAAATGTAGCGCAGTTGAAACATAAAACAAAAGACTTAAGAAACAAACTTGATTGGATGCAGCTGTCAAGACGATTATTTAAACTATCTAGAAAGAAATTATTGCAGACACATAAATACATAAAATAAAAAAAAAAAAAAATACATATGTAAAAGTGTGAATTTTTATTGTACGCATTAAATTTAAATCAAATGTTCTTACAATAAAGTTTACAGTTATGCATTCTTGCATTTAAATTATAGACTGGGACAAATTGTTTTGTCATATAAGAATTTTTCTTAGCTAAGCAGCAACGATGGCAGTTTATATATATATATTTGTTTATATATTGGACTCTACTGACGCCGCTTCCGACTACTATCATACAAGACCACGCTGGCAGTCAAGCGTAGCATGACAAAATATAGAAGACATCAGTTAGACATCAAGCATAAATTAAATAAAGAAAGAAATGCAGCGCGTGCAGAAGATTTACAATAACCAGCATTCCGGGCATACGTGCAGCTATCTATCTTTATATCTATCTATCTATCTATCTATCTATCTAACTGAGCAGCAGTCTTGATGCGCGTGTGATAACAGTTGCTTGAAAAAAAAAAAAACAGCGCTTATATAATTCTAGCAAATACAGCGCCATTTGTTTTGTTTTGGTTATGATTTTTTACTTTTCATTAATTTTCTCAAACATTTTTCATGACACCCGCGCGAGCTGATTTTATGCCAATGTCTGTTATTTACCACGTCATGGACTAATAAGCATGGATGAAGAAGGAGAAGCAGAGGAAGAAGAAGGTTTTTGTTTAAATAACAACTTAGTTTTTATTGCATTGCTGCTATTGTTGTTGATAGTGTTGTTGTTGTTCTTGTTGTTATTTGTTGTAGTGATTTTGATGTTGTTTTATTGACTTCATAAATTGACATGTTTTTTAGAATTTTGAAAAATGCCAACATTTCTATTTTCATTAATCTACAGCTCAGTGTCACTGGCGGTGCTTTAAGTTATTTAATTCTCTTGTCTTCCCGAGCAGCGTGCATTATTCATCCTTTTATTTTTTTTTTGTTTTTTTTTTTGTACTTATATTGATTATTTTTTATTTTTTTTTGTGAAAAGTGTTAATTATGCTGTTACAAGAAAATTTAATTGGCATTCATTAAAAGTTGTTTTGTTTGGCTTCCTACTACTTTTTCGTAAAACAATGTTTCAATTGAATGGTTGTTGTTGTTTTATTGGTCAGCTAGCTGAAAACTAATGATTATTTAGCATGCAACAGCAACGAAAAAAAATTATGTTTTTATTTAAGCAAAACGACAAAGACTTCATAACTGGGACAGTGGCATACAAAGTGTTGACTGTGCAACCAAATAACTTGAGTTTTATTATTTTTTTTTTTTTTTTGAGTTATGTGGATTTTGTAGACTATATAGTGGCAAAGCTAGGCGCTTCAATGATTGTAATGAATTTTAAAAAGCACTAAAAAGTGTATTATAAAATAATTTTCCCCTTAAAAAATATTCCATCAAAAATAAAGATATTCCATAAAGAGGAATACCATAAAAAAAGAAGCATAATGAAGTTATAATTAGTTGCATGGCTGTGTAGTAGATTACAAGAACCACAAAAATCTACTGATGAGTTGGTAAAAGTGTTGTTAAGATTTTGTTGTAAAATTTCTACAGAGCACAAAAAAAAAATCACTTTAGTCTATTGAAAAAACCTCTACAACTTAAAAAACAAGAAATATTTGCATATTATTCTTGTAATTTTTGAAGTGAAAATTTCTTTAGGCCCATTGAGCACTTTTTGTTAGAGAGCAAAACTTTAGATTGGCGATATCATCACGCTGTTAGCGCAACAGAAATTATTGCAGTACAGCATTTCTTTTAAGGGATTACCTAGCATCGACCAAGCTGAAGACCGAAGCGATTACCGAATCGATTACCGATTACCACGAGGTGATTTCCAACCAATTACCGAACCAATTACCGATTACCGAAGTGATTTCAAACCAATTTCTGAACCAAATACCAATTACCGAAGCGATTACCCACCGATTATCAATTACCGAAGCGATTACCGATTACCAAAGCGAATACCAACCGATTACCAAGGCGACTACCAACTGATTACCGATTACTAAAGCGATTACAATCCCGTTACCAATTACAAGAACGACTGCCAACCGATTACTAATTACCAAAGCGATTACCAACCGATTACCGATTACTAAAGCGATTACCAAACGATTACCGAGGCAATTCCTAACTGATTACCAATTGCCGAAGCGATTACCAACCGATTACCGATTACCAAAGCGATAACCAACCGATTTCCGAGGTGATTACCAACCGAGTACCAATTACCGACGCAATCACCAACCGATTATCAATAACCAAAGTGATTACCAACCGATTACCGAAGCGATTACCAACCAATTACCGATTACCGATTACCGAACCATTTACCGATTACCAAGCGATTTCCAACCAATTACCGAACCAATGACTTAAGCGATTACCAATCAATTACAAAATCAATTACCTATTACCAAAGCAATTACCAAACCAATTACCTATTATCGAAGCCGATAACCGATTACCGAAGCTATTACCAACCCATTACCGATTGCCGAAGAGATTACCAATTACCGAAGCGATTACCAACCAATTACCAAAGCGACTACCAACCCATTACTGATTACCAAAGGTATTACCAACCGACTACCGATTACAGAAGTGATTACCAACCAATTACCGAAGCGATTACTAACCAATTACCAAGCGAATTACTGATTACCCAACAAATATATTATACATAATATATTATATATTAACATTAAAACATAGTACTTTATAAATTCAATAACGCATAAATTGATAAAAAAAGTTAAAAAGTAGAACGCGTCTGATATGCCGACCCTAGCTACTTCGAAAGTTCATAACTGCTATGTTATTTCATAGCATTTAATTTTCACTTCGGTCGAGAGTCTCCCCACTAACTATTTTTTTTTTTGCATGTTATACACAGTGGAAAACAAAAAAAAAAAAGATCAAAATTTTTCATTCGGACATGTAGTAAAACAACTATGTCTTCAAAACCGTTAGTCTTCAGCTCAAGTACTTGAACGACAAAAAAAAATACCCGTCCACGAACATGTACACAAATGAGACGATTTATGCTCATGACCGTCTCATAAGCCGTACATGGCAATGAAGGTAGAAAGGCATCCAAGGAAGGATTTTTTATTGGTTCTTTGGACTCCTTAGACAAAAGTCGATGTATTTACGACTATTTGGGTTTTGTAGACTCCTTGAAAATATTTTTTGACAAATAGGTTCCACTTACAATATACTTGAAACTAGTTGAATCATTGGAACTTTTTGGTTTTGTGGCCTCTCTAGAGTAAAATCTTGGCTTTTGGACAAATAGGTTCCACTTTTAATATTTTTTTAACTATTTTGATCATTGGAACTTTTTGAGTTAAGTTAACTGCTTAGATAAAAATCATGGAACTATTAACAAATAGGTTCCACTTCAACAAATAGGTTCCACATGGACAAATAGGTTCCACGTGGATTAAATTTTGAACTATTTGGGTCGATGCAACTTTTTTGAGCTTAGTAGATTAGTTACATGAATTTTTTTAACATATAGGTTCCACTTTTAATATTTTTGGAATTATTGCGATCATTGCAACTTTTTTGGGTTAAGTGAACTCCTTAGACAAAAATCATTTAATTATTGACGAATAGGTTCCACATGGACAAATAGGTTTCACTTGGACAAGACTAGTTACACGAAATTTTTTTTGACAAATCGGTTCCGCTTGGACAAATAGGTTCGACTTTCAATATTTTTGGACTAGTTGGGCCATTTGAATTTGTTTGAGCTTAGCGGACTCTTGGAATACACATTTTTTTAAAAAAAAAAGAAACCACTTTGACAAATATGGTTCCATGACCAATAGGTTCCACAAATAATTCCATCGATTATTTATAGGATCATTGCAACTTTTTGGGCTTACTGGGATTCTTGGACAAAATTCACGGTTTTTTGACAGATAGGTTCCACTTGCACAAATAGATTCACTTTTGGAACAAGTTAAGTCATATGCCAAAAAATCCAAGATTTTTGCACAAGAAGTTCGCTAATCCTAAAATTGTTAAAATGTTCCAATTATTTCCGAAAATATAGCCAGTGGAGAACCTATTTGGCCAAAAATTCAACATTTCTGTCTCAAAATCTAGTTCCAAAAATTTTGCTTGTGGAAATTATTTTCCCAAGTGCAACCTATTTGTAAAAAACACAATTTTTGTCCAAGGAGCTTACAAAATAACAGTTTCAAAATAATTAAAATTGGAACCTATTCGTTCATGTGAAATCTATTCGTCAAAAAATTCAAGAAGTTCACTAAACCCAAAAAGTAACAATAACTCCAAGGTTTTTTCAAAAAAATCCTAAGTAGTCCATTAAACCCAACGAAGTTCCATTGACCCAAGTAGTTCCAAAAATATTGAAAGTGGAACCTATTTGTCCAAGTGAAACTATTTGTAAACAACCATAAATCCGCTCACGCCCGAGATCAGTCAAACGTTGATTTTGCATCAACTTAATTTTCTGTCGACCATAACCTTCCATTGGAGGAACTCGGCATTCAATGTATGATATAACTTGTGCTGCTTGGGTTGTTTAGTATGCTCAGAACTGTCTAGCTCTAAATTAAACTTACGAACTATGAAGCATACAATAAAAAGTAAAAAACATAAAATGCCGATAAAAGTTGAATTAAGTCGATTATGAGCTTCGATTAACCGATTTCTTAATCACGCTGAAAATAATTGAGAACAAAATCAATGATTGCCTTTTGATTTTTACTACCCATCACCAGTGCACTTCAGGGGTATATAAGAGGCACTCTTGGAGCAATAAGGGTTAATATGCATTCCAGCACATACATACATATACATACATAAGGATTATAAATCAGACAACTTAGTACACAAAACATATTTAAAGAAAACCACACCCATTCATGCTAACAGTATCTCGAGCACTCAAAATGCAGTTGATAAACATAGCTACTCTGTCTTTAAGCTATAAATCCATCGATTGATCATCCAATTGCATGTTTTCAAAATGACTTTTTAATGTTTTCAAGCTATTGAGTGAGCTTGTGAGCAGACAACCTCCGTGCAATGATTGATAATTCATAGATCCGAAGACTCAAGCGTAATCAGTAGAAATGTTTGAAGAAATTTATTTTGAAAAAGAACCAAAATTAAAAAGCAATATAGCATGAAGTTCAATTTCCGTTAATCAGCAGGAATCGTGTGGTCCGTCACTATGCATGCTCAAAAACGTAGTCTTGCTTTTTAGAAAATTGATAATAATTGGTTAGTTTTTTGTTCAAAATCAAAAACGATGCATTTGATAGTGCATGTTGCTTAATAATTTGTTGTTTTAGTTTTTAATGGAAAAAATTATTTTTTTCTTATTATATTAAAAAATATAAAAAATTTAAAGTTAAGCACTGAAAGCTTAAAGTTCTTGTTTACTCTGAGAACAAAAATAGTTCAAGTTTGTCGCTTAGGTCTTTTGTTTTGCCATTGCATGAATTTGAATTGATGGCAAAAAAACGTGATTTTCAGGTTTCTTTTTGCTAAATATTTATATTCAGTTAATTATTTTTATAAAAATTCTTGAAAGTATTAATATTTTTCTTTGCATGATACTTTAATTTTTTGAGCATTCAAATTTTTTGACTCCCTCTTTTAGTTCCTGCTTTGATTTTGGTTCTTATTTTATGGCTAACATTGTCTCAATTAGCCCTTATTTCTAGCATTTCGTCTAAATTTTCCTAGCAAGCTACCGTAACCAGACCACAACGACCGACAGCTGTCAAAATATACATTAATCATAAATTTTAAACGCTCCAACACGATCGACAAGTTTTTGTTTTTTTTTTTTGTTATGGTTTTCCTGCTCTTTGGGGCTTAATTAATTTCTTTTTTCCTTTGATAACTATTTTATACCGTATGTTTTTGTGTTTTTTTAATTTCTCACTACTTTTCTTTCTAGCTCAAGTGCTGTGTGGTCAAACAAAAGAGGTTAATAGCCTTTGTTTCTTGTTTTTGTTATTATTTTCATTGTTCTTAGGTTTTTGGCTACCCAAATATGTTCTCATTAATGAACACACAAAACGTTAAAGTGATGGAAGAAACTAATATCTTGTCGGTATTCTTTATATAAAAATTGCTGCAAGTGCAACGCAAAGCGCCGTAGTTCTTAGTAACTGACTGTTCCATCTGCCTTTGGCAGTTATTATAAGGAAAGACTGAAACAACTCAATAGAACCAGATAATATATAAACCATTTTTCCAGCAGCCACAGCAGTTGCAGCAACAACGGTATCACAGCCCCCACAGTGAGTTGGCGTCAAAGTTGAGAAAATGATTTATGACTGAAGTGTTTTGATTGATCAATTCAACCACATATTAGCTATAATAACACTCAATTACAATAGCACATTAAAACAATTATCAAAAAATAAAAAATTGGAAAATTTTGAAAAACTCAACAAAATTTGAAATATACGTAGTCAAGGCTAATATCGTGGAACTGCTCACTATGATTATTATTGTTTTGTGGTATTTTTTTTTTACAAATTTCAGTCGTCCAACAGCTTACTTACTTACTTAGGTGGCCGTGACAACCCGTGTCCGGATTTCGACCGACCTCATCAGCTCTCGCCAGGCGCCTCTGCTTTGCGCGCGCCTTCTCCAATCGGATACACCAAGTGCGGTTAGGGCTTCCTCAGCCTGGTCCATCCATCGGAGGCATGGTCTCCCTCGTCGTCGTTGACCAGCGACCCTCGCTTCGAGCACCTTTTTCGCTGGAGCTTCGTCGTCCATACGATGGACATGACCCAGCCAGCGTAGTCGCTGCACAGTTATACGCCGAACTACGTCAATGTCTCCGTAGAGCTCATACAGCTCGTGGTTCATTCGGATGCGATAGTCATCGCCGACTCGAACAGGACCGAAGATTTTGCGAAGAACTTTTCTCTCGAACACCCCCAGAGCGGCTGCGTCAGTTTGCGAAACTACCCATGCCTCAGCGCCATAAAGCAGCACAGGTAGAACGAGCGTCTTGTAGAGTGTTAGTTTTGTCGATCGAGAGAGGGCTCTGGAACTTAGTTGCTTACTGAGCCCGTAGTAGCACCTATTAGCAATTATTGTTCTTCGCTTTATCTCCAGGCTGATTTCGTTGTTAGTATTAATGGCGGTGCCAAGGTATACAAACTCCTTGACTACTTCAAAGTTATAGCTGCCGGATGAAACGTGGGAGTCTAAACGCCGAGCCCCCTTGTTTGTAGACAGCATATACTTTGTTTTACCCTCATTTATCGTCAAACCCACTTTGGCTGATTCCTTTTCGATAACGGCGAAAGCAGCGGTAACATCTCTCTTGGTTCTGCCAACAATATCAATATCATCAGCGTAAGCAAGGAGCTGGACACCTTTATAGAAAATGGTGCCATTACGATGCACACCGGCCTTTCGTACGATCCCCTCCATGATGATGTTGAAGAGATCGCAAGACAGTGGATCGCCTTGCCTGAAACCTCTTTCGGTATTGAAGGTTTCGGAGAGGTCATTTCCTACCTTGACGGAGCTGCGTGTGTTGCTCAACGTCATTCTGCAAAGTCTAATCAACTTTGCAGGTATACCGAACTCAGACATTGTTGCGTATAGGCAATCCCTTCTCGGGCTATCGAACGCAGCTTTAAAGTCGACAAAGAGATGGTGTGTGTCAATTTGATTTTCGTGGGTTTTCTCCAGGATTTGTCGTAGCGTGAAAATCTGGTCTATGGTAGACTTACCAGGTCGAAAGCCACACTGATAAGGTCCAATCAGTGTTTTTGTAATTGGCTTTAATCTTTCACACAGTACGCTTGAGAGAACCTTATATGCGATGGAAATAAGACTGATACCTCTATAACTTGCGCAGATTGTAGGGTCTCCTTTCTTAAGTATAGGGCACAGTACACTGAGGTTCCAATCGTCGGGCATGCTTTCTGCTAGCCATATTTTGCTGATGAGCTGATGCATGCGCCTTATCAATTCATCGCCGCCGGTTTTAAACAATTCAGCTGACAGGCCGTCAGCACCCGCTGCTTTATTGTTTTTGAGTCGCTGGATAGCAACTCGAACCTCTTCATGGCTAGGTGGTGATACTTCCACTCCGTCATCGTCGATTGGTGGCACTGCACTGTGCTCTCGATGGGCGGCATTGGTGGAATCGTCGCCATTAAGTAAATTGGAGAAGTGCTGTCTCCACAATCTAAGCACACACTGTGTATCCGTATTCAGATCTCCATTTTCGTCTCTACAAGTGGATGCTCCGGGCTTGAAACCTTGGGTTAGACGCTTAACCTGTTGATAGAATTTTCGTGCATCCTTCTTGCCCTGGTATACCTCTAGTTCCTCACGCTCACGCTTTTCCTGCTCTCTTTTCTTACGTCTGAAAAGGCGCCTCTCTTCCTTCCTCTTTTCGCGGTAGTTTTCTCGCACGGCTCGCGTTGCAGCTGACTGCAGCGTTTTTCTATAAGCGGCGTTTTTTACTGCAGTCGCAATGCGACACTCCTGATCATACCATTGGTTCCGAGGTTGCGGGCGCCGGAAACCAATGACTTCTTCAGCGGCAGCGCGCATGGAGTGGGATATATGCGCCCAAAGTCCGCCGGCGTCGTCGAGTCCAGAGGTTGGTCGGTTGAGCTTAACCGAGAGTTGAGCGGAGTAGGCTTCGGCAGTCCGTTGTAATTGCAGCTTAGCGACATCTAGCTTTCGTTGCATTCCTGTGCGTATGTTCTTGGCATTGCATAATCGCATGCGGATCTTGGCTGCAACAAGATAATGGTCGGAGTCAATGTTGACCCCCCGAAATGTACGCACATCTAGAACACTAGAGGCATGCCTTCCGTCGATTACAACATGATCAATTTGGTTTCGCGTTTTTTGATCCGGGGACAGCCAGGTGGCCTTGTGGATGTCGAGGTGCTTAAATCTGGTGCTACTAACTACCATGTTTCGTGCCGCGGCGAAGTCGATCAGTCTTAGACCGTTGTTTGTGGAGGTCTCGTGAAGACTGAACTGACCGACAGTGGGGCCAAAGATGCCTTCCCTTCCGACTTTCGCATTAAAATCGCCGAGGACTATTTTCACGTCATGGACCGGAAGGTGGTCATATACGTCCTCAAGACTAGCGTAGAAAGCGTCCTTGACGGCTTCGTCCTTTTCCTCCGTCGGGGCGTGCGCGCAAATAAGGCTTATGTAGAAAAATTTTGCCTTGATGCGGATCGTGGCCAATCTTTCGTTCACAGGTGTGAACCGGGAAACAAGGTGGCGTAGTTTCCGGCTAACGACGAATCCACATCCGAATTCGCGCTTCTCCGCATGGCAGCTGTAGTAGATATCGCAGTGTGCTTGTTTAGAGCAGCCTTGCCCTTTCCATCGCATTTCCTGGATGGCGGTGATGTCAGATTGTATTGTGCTTCCGCCAGTTGGATAATGGCACCTTCCCTATAAAGGGTCCGGACATTCCAGGTGCATATCCGTAAATCATTGTCCGTTTTTCGTTTGCGGTGGTCGTCAACGTAATTGGGGTTCTTATCCGAGGCTGGTTTAGTTTTCATTGGGCAGTAGTAATGTGGCGGGACCCAAACCCTGCGCACATTCCATGTTTAAGGTCTATGGAGTGACCCGCCGCTCAAATTAGCCGTCAAACTGACGGATGCCAGTTTGCCGTTGCCCAGGGAACACCACTTGGAGGTTTGAGTCGACTTGAGACGATTTCGACATGGATAATGCTGGCCTCGCCAGGTTGAGGCGGTCAGACACGTTGCCATGTGAAGGTTCGCCCCCTGTTCCCCTGTCGTCCAACAGCTATTAAAGTTTAATTAAGTGGAGCTTTGTCTATAACATCTATTAAGAATGCTCATTCCAAGTATTAAGAATTAAATATAAGGTATTAAGTATTATTTATTAAATATTAAGCATTTAGAATTAAGTATTAAGTATTAAGTATTAAGTATTAAGTATTAAGTATTAAGTATTAAGTATTAAGTATTAAGTATTAAGTATTAAGTATTAAGTATTAAGTATTAAGTATTAAGTATTAAGTATTAAGTATTAAGTATTAAGTATTAAGTATTAAGTATTAAGTATTAAGTATTAAGTATTAAGTATTAAGTATTAAGTATTAAGTATTAAGTATTAAGTATTAAGTATTAAGTATTAAGTATTAAGTATTAAGTATTAAGTATTAAGTATTAAGTATTAAGTATTAAGTATTAAGTATTAAGTATTAAGTATTAAGTATTAAGTATTAAGTATTAAGTATTAAGTATTAAGTATTAAGTATTAAGTATTAAGTATTAAGTATTAAGTATTAAGTATTAAGTATTAAGTATTAAGTATTAAGTATTAAGTATTAAGTATTAAGTATTAAGTATTAAGTATTAAGTATTAAGTATTAAGTATTAAGTATTAAGTATTAAGTATTAAGTATTAAGTATTAAGTATTAAGTATTAAGTATTAAGTATTAAGTATTAAGTATTAAGTATTAAGTATTAAGTATTAAGTATTAAGTATTAAGTATTAAGTATTAAGTATTAAGTATTAAGTATTAAGTATTAAGTACTAAGTATTAAGTAGTAAGTATTAATGGTCGTATTTTGTATAAAAGGCAAGCAATCACCTCATTTGGGGTTTTTTGTCTGGCAGTTCCGTTTTCATATGAAATAAAATAAATTGTCTTTCTCTCACTGAAATTATCTAATGAAAGTTATTGTCAGACCAAAAAACCCCACGTGAGGTGATCGCTTGCGTTTTACAAAATACAGGTAAGAGTATTTAATATTAAAATCGTCAGCAATGAATGTGTAACAACCCTGTAGAAAAATCAACTAAACTAAAACTAAAAAAAGTAGTTTTTTGTCAACCACAACTAGTTGAAATTCTAACTTTTTTCCATAGAACGAACTAACATATTTTGTATGGTGATGTCCGTTAAATAAGTCAATTGACTTTCATCTCCATATATTTTCAACTACTTGTTAAACTAGTTAAATTTAAATAATTTTTTAACTACTTTAAAATAAATCAATTGAAAACTAGTTCATATTCCAATTACTGAAGATAAATTTAAAAGTATAAAAATTTTAAATATATAAAAGAGATAATTATTTGACTGTTTAGAAAAAAAAAATACATAAATTCATTACATGAATGCAAAAGGCATATTAAAAAATTAAATAAAAAAAGTCTTTTGAAAAAAAGTTTGAAAGAAAGTCTGTTTTGAAACATATATACATAAATTCATTACGTGAATGCATAAGGCATAGTTCATATACTAGCTTATTTTAAATTAATTTTTTGACTAGTTGTTTTTAAAAACAAGTTAGTTTGTTCCTATAGGGAAGTTAAATAATGTGTTTGTGTTAAATAAAAGTCATCTTGTCGCCATTGAATACAAGAGCCAAGTTTTCATACATTTTCGAACACTGTTAAATTTGAATTGCATAATCGTGACATCAACCATGCTTGAAATAAATTTCATTTTATTCCATTCAACAACCTCTCTACAACTGGCTTATAGCTCTGCTATTGGCTCCATCTTCGAAAATGATATCCGAATAAAACGCAGCATTTCGATGTACGGAAACTACCCTTAACTGCTTTCTCTTCGTCATTTGAGGCAAATGAACCAGCACGATGATAAACTTATCGTATGTACTATGCTGTTGCCTCGTAATGAGTGTTGGTAGTAACAAAACTACCCCCACCACACATTGATGATTATCAACATTTGTGATTCTCAGCGCATACTCATCAATTTGAAAATTTTTGTATGAAAGTAGTCACCATTTATCTAAGAAAATGACGTTAAGCGAAGAGAATAAAAAAAACAAATTTTCATTGTGTATAAATTTAGGAAAACAGACTTAAAGCTAGGTCTGCACGTTAGAGGACAATAATACATAAAAATAAGAGACGCAAATTTGGTGCACTACTATTTTTGGGAATTAAAGTTATCGAAAGGTAAAGTTTGAATAGGATAAACATTTTCCATATTAATCTTGAAACATATATTATTTTTGAATATCGAATATGAAAATGAATATGAATATGAATATGAATATGAATATGAATATGAATATGAATATGAATATGAATATGAATATGAATATGAATATGAATATGGATATGAATATGAATATGAATATGAATATGAATATGAATATGAATATGAATATGAATATGAACATTAAGCACATTAATCAAATAGTGCGTTGCTGACTTCACACCAATGAATTTTAGGTAAGATCATCATTTAAGTACTAAATTTTTCAAATTTATTGCTTAGTCAAAACAAATAGTATTTAACAAATTTTCTTATTTACATTCTAAGAAGGACCGTTACTGATGTCTCGAATACTACACTTTTTTCGAGCTCTTTGCCAAATAATTTCTTCGGTATACTAATTGTTATCGATAACCGTGAAACGCACTTTACTTTTGTCTTTCACACACTTTCGAGCGCCCTCTCTCTATCTGTCGTGCACTCCAAACAGATACACGCAGGCAAACTTCGAAAATTCGAACTTAATATTGGCTAAGAATATAGTTCGAATACATTTCACAAAGGTTAATGGAGAGTGCAAAATTTTTCCATATAGCACACTGTCGTAGACTTCAGCAACCGTTATAACTGCGTGCGGCAACCAACATTATTTAAATATTTTAAATACGGTTTTAAATAAGAGAAAAAGTTCAGTTTCAACTAAAATCAAATAGTCAAGATACAAAAATGGCTGCTTATTTAAAATTTATTAGCAAAAAGAATGCTTTATTTAAAGTTGAATAAGAATTGCAAGAAATAACTTTGAATAAGCAAGGAAAAAAAAAGAAACAAAATTGAAGGAAAAACTCTGACTTTGCATTTTTTTTCTCACTTACGTGCTCTCCACACTCCGCTATAATTGTGGGCCCTGCACTGCAGTCAAAAGTTGAGTCTTCTTTTTAGGGGTGTGACTGTAAGTAAGATTTCGATTTTTTCGTGTTGAAAAAATTACCGAAAATCTACAAACATTACGGTGTAATTTTTTAAAAGTGTTTTCACACAAGAATTTACAGCTAATTGTGAAATAATTTTGAAGTGCTCAAGAGAAAAAAGAAAAACAAACGAAAAATATAAGCTGAAAAATAACGGCAGACATCTTGGATTACGTTACGTTTTAGCGCACACAATAACGAAAATACGATTCAGAGAATAATAAACTTTTTATGACATTTTACTTTGATTTGTGCAGATATCGTTGCAAGTAGCGTAAAAAAATAAAATGATACTAAGTGGAAGATTCTTTGTCTGTCTGACGACCTTTGTAGTCATCAGCACGACGAGTTTGACAAATGTGCAGGTGAGTGGAAGAAATCAAAAGAAAAAAAAAGAAAAAAAAAATTACCTTTTTGTGAATTACGTAGAACGTAATGTAACATAAAACAACTTCAAAAGGGTGGATATATTTTAGGTTTACAGTTACAATTACATTAATTTCTTGTTGGTACTTTTCTTAACATTTTTAATTTTTTTTTTTTTTTTTTTTTGTAACTAACGTTTTCCCTTCCTGTTAACTTACTTCCTTTTCTACCTTGCTACCATTATTAACGAGCCCTTCAAAGTCTTCACTCGTTTGTCTGCTTTGTTAACGGTTTTTTTTAGGTTTTAGCTTAATGCTACCTTAAGGCTTATCTCCTTCACTTTTTTTTTTTATTCATCTATGGCTTTAACCAGTTTTGTACGTTTATGCGTCGTTTTTATTCTGTACTTTTTTTCGGGATTCGCATTTTGTGTAGTTTTTTTTTTTGTTTAATTTTTTTCTTGGGTCTTCTTTAAGGATATTTTTTCGCTAGTACGCATGAATTCATTTTTTCAATTTTTGGCTTTATGCCTGCGATGGTCTGTGTATATTTCTTGGCTTGTTTTTCGTCTCATTAATGTTTTTATCTAGCTAAGTTGAAATTTTTCCCTGCTGCGTAGAATGTGGTAAGAAAAAAGTAGTAGCTCACTACTATTTGCTTTCTTGAGTGTGTGTGTGGCAGGCATTTAAGGGCGGAGGCAAAGGGTACGAATGGGGTGAAGGCAAAACACTTCGTGACTAATGCAGCTTTTGAAGTGTTTTCGAATTAATTAGTATCTGTTACAAATATTTACCTTAATATTTACACTGCAATCGATAAATTGTCTTTAAGACGTGTAAACATAATTAAATCGTATAAAAAAAAGAGAAATATAATAAAGGTCAGGGTTGTTCTTAAGTGAGAAGATATTTAAAGTAGAAAATTTAAATGTTTTCTTAAAATTTAACTAAGATCATTTGCTACTTAACTGTTATTTCATGGGATAGTTTATATTTTAAAGTTCTTTTACACAACTTTAAAGTCTTTTTTTAATGTTTTACATAGAGTATTAATTTAAAACTTATTAAATATTCAAAATTCAAGTTCGTTAAAAAGAAAAATCTTTAAATTTAGTTAAAATTTTCAGAATTTTCTAAATATAATCAAGAATGTATCCAGAAAATACTTTAAACAGAGTTTTTGATAACTAACATTAACCTAATTGCAACTTTGAATCAATGAATGAAATAAATTCGTATAAAAAAAAGGAAGTTTTGATAGTATCGTAAGTGTGCACATAAAATTTTTTGTTTAATATATTTGTTCAAATGTTTTTGAAAGAGAGTCAAGATTTTTCTTTTACTTTCTTATATAATGAGTATTTTTTTTAATAAGCCGATAGCCCTGGCTCTGCAATTTTCATTAATTTGTAGTTTTAATTATAGTAAATAAAGAAATAATAATATTTTTTTAATGAGTATTTGAGTATTGATACAATCAGGCATGAAGTAAAGTTAAACTGATGTAGAGCAATGCTTTTTAAAATCATGTAAGAACTTAAGATCAACTGATTGAAAAAAAGTTAATATTATAGAGTTAAAAACTCTGACTTTTGCATTTTTTTCCTCACTTACATGCTCCCCACACTCCATCCACTTCGCACTGTGGGCCCTGAAAAGCAGTAAAAAGTTGAGTCTTCATTTTAGGGATGTGACTGTTAGTAAGATTTCGATTTTTTCATGTTGAAAAAATTATCGAAATTTTGTTCGATTTTCCATTTTCATATCTTTGTTTCTTGGAAATTAATGTTGGCGAAAATTCTATTTAATATGAGATTTCTTATAGCAAATTCTCCATTTTTATGATGAGGCCCATGAGCACAATGACAGAGCCAGGATATCAGTCTGGAAGTAGACATTTTTTTTTACAAGTTTGAAGTTTGATTTGTAATTTGAAGTGGAAAAAGTTGAATTTTAAGCTGAAAATTTATATAGTTATTGTTTTCAATGAACATTTTTTTAACAGACAAATGTGTTTTTATAAAACCACAGCACTTTAAGAATTTTTTATAATATTACTTTAACTTTTACATTTTTCTGATGCCTACGGGTGCAGATTTCGCTTTTTCGTTACCCCCTCTCTACGTCCATAATTGGACTGATTGTACCTATTATATATTTTTTTTTATCATAAAGATGTGTATTTCTCCTATTAAATATACATTTTGAAACATCCCAGCAAAAAATTTCAATGCGCATTATTTGTATGCACATAAAGAGCGCTTCATTCTCCTTGCAAGTTGTGCTGTTTGTATAGCGCTATATTTGTAACACTTTCCATAACGATAACGTTGCACTTGAAATGAAAGTATTACCCAGCAAAAAATTTCAATGCGCATTACTTGTATGCACATAAAGAGCGCTTCATTCTCCTTACAAGTAGTGCTGTTTGTATAGCGCTATATTTGTAACACTTTTCATAACGATAACGTTGCACTTGAAAAGAAAGTATTAGATATTAATTGATTAGTCAAAACAAAATTGATTTCAAAAATTTTAAAAATTAATTTAATCGTTTCACGTGAATAAACAAAATTTGATTTTTTTTTTTAACAAACTTACTGTTATTTGTTATTAAGAAACAATTTTTTCAATCGAGATGTGGCAGACTGGTTGTCATGTTTGCCTTGTAATCGAAATGCCCCGGTTGAAACCTGGCTGGTGGCGATTATTTTTCGTTTTTGTTTTGTTTCAAAAAGTTGCTTATAAGTTTTGCTGTTATTATAAACCATATTTTACACCTTGGGGTTCTTGCTTTGTTTTTTGTTTTGTTTTAAAAATTTTAAATATTTACGGATAGCGCCCGGTTCTTGCTAGGTTTTTATATCAAATACAAGGAGAACAAAGCGCTCGGCTCTCGCTACGATTTTATATTTTCTACAGCGGGAGCGAAGCGCATACATCTGATGACATGACTATGTTAAAAAAGGTTTAACATAGGTTTAACACAAGGAGAATGAAGCGCTCTCCTGTTTTTTGGAGCGCTTCAGATGCGCTAATGGAGCGCTCGCTTTCTTGTTGGGATAAAATGTAATTGCAACTATTCAAAATTAGTTTCAGTTCAGGGTAATAAATTATTATTGATTAAAGAGAGTAGACACTGAAAATTACAAATATGGATTAATAACAGTTACAAAGTAAGTTCGGGTAATGCCGTATACATGTTACTTTTTTAACCTATTGTAAGGAACAGGTTTCGCTGATTATAAAGATACTCAGTCCAATGATACAATTATAAGGTATGTAGGTTCACACTAAAATAGCTTAAATACAAAATTACAGTGAATTATGATAGAGCTAATTACAGTTTTTTCTTTTATTCATTCCTTTCCTTATTCATTCCTTTTATTCATTACATGCAAAATCAGATGTTTGCATGTAAAAACGAAATTTGGCATATTTTATTATTATTAGTATTAATCTTTTATTTGTAATATAAAAGCCTGTTTGGCCAAAATACAATATTACAGTGAATCATGGTAGAGCTAATTAAAGTTTTTTTTTATTCATTAATTTAGTTTAATTTCCCACACTGAAATGAGCCAGTTCAAGTTGTTTTTAGCCTTAAAATAACATTTAAAGACTAGTTTACATTTAAAAACATGATTTACTAACATTTTTTCTCAAAATTCCTGCACTTATTTTTAATAAAAAAAAAAAAACTCAAATCAAATTCCATCTCATTCCCCTTATTTTAGCATTCGTAATACTTACTTTTTCCACTCAGAAATTTTTCCTGTTTTCAAAGATTGCTTAGAATAGAACGAAAGGGGAAAGATAGAAAATACCCTTGGAGATATTATTCAGAGTAGGTAGAAAGAGAAAAGAGATAAAAATCCCCCGAAGAGTTCTAATTCGGGATTGGATTGACTATATCTAGCATGCTTTTTGAATGGAGTATTGACTGTCATATTCATAAAATGGCCCATAGATATGGTCCATAGAACTCAAATATCATTTAGAATATAACTAATCAAGTGATAAAGAAAACAACTTAACTTCTTATTAATAATTAATTTTGATTTTAATGTTAATACTCGTGTTGATATAATACTCGTGTTTTACTTAAAAAAAGAAATTAGTTTAATCAGCATGATGAGTCAAATTATCGTATTAGGGGCTGTTCATAAATTACGTAACATGCTTTTGGTCAATTCTAGACCCCCTCCCTTCCAATGTCAAAACAGTTCGTCACAAGGTCTTTTATTACTCAGTATACTCTCCCAGAAGCTCAACACACTTATTCCACTGGTCCTCTAATTTATGGAGCCCATGACTGTATTCATGTAGAAGGGGTCTCCAAAACACGCTTCTGTCGCTGGTATCAGCTCTGAGTTTGATGAAAATCATTTTCCACGCATGAATATTTTGAGATGTGTGAATAGCTAGAAGTCAGAGCGAGCTAGATATGACGAATAGGGTGAATGTCCCAACAACTCGTATCTTAATTCACTGATTTTAGCGATGGTTTTTTGACTTTTGTGAGAAGGTGCGTTGCCCTGATAAAAAGTGACTTTGTTCTTCCGCAAATCGGGTTTTATTTACGAATCCTTGCGTTGAGGTGATCCAAAGCGTTGCAATAATATTCTGAATTAATTATTTTTTTCTGTTTAGAGATAGTTCATCAACAAAATCCCTTCCCAAAAAACTGATGCCATAACCTTATTTACAGATTTTTGACGCGAACTCGCTTAGGAGCCGAAGTACTAGTCTCACACCACTCTTCAGCTTATTGTTTTGATTCAGGATTATGGTGGTAGACCCAAGTCTCATTCATAGTGATGAATCGATGCATAAAATCTGTTTTTACCATTTTTAAAACGCTCCAAATGTTGCTGAGAAAGTCTCATTCGAATGTATTTTTGTTCCGTTGTTAGTGAATACGGCACTCATTGTGCACACACCTTTTTGAAACCCAAAACTTCACTTAACATATGGCTCCCACTGCCCTATGAGATGTCTACAGCTTCTACTAAATCTCCCTCAGTCAATCACTTGATCAGTCAATCAGTTGATGCACTTTTTGGATATCCTTGGAGTGAATCGTCTTCAAGACTTGTACGACCACTTTTAAACTCAGCAACCCAGTTGTATACTGTTTCAAGTGAAGGTGAAGAGTCCTCATACACTTCAAATAATTGTTTATGAATTTCTTTTGGTAGTACACCTTTTAAAAAAAGGAATTCAATCTCTGCACGATACTCGGTTTTTTTCCATATTAAAAAAACACTGTGACTCGTCTACTTTGAGCAGCTGTAAATATAAGGCTGAGTTGTCAGATCTACAGAACACTTTACGCGTATTCATAAGAAAGTAGTACCATTTTTAGAAAAATAAAATAGCGGACGAACTATCGCCATCTATGTGTAATTCTAGAAACTTATTGAACAAAACCTAGTAGATGCAACACCAGGACCATCGACCTCTGGATGGACAATTTCCTAAATTGAAGAAGGGTACAAGCCGAATTAGTACCATTTAAAGGGAAAATTAGAGGAGGACACCCCTCCTCTAGGAGTGTTCTATTTCCCTACTATGGAACGAAGTCGTTAATTATTTTATTGTTATCATTGTTTTCTAATAAGTATATTTTTTTTAGTACAGCCAACTTTTTTATTTTTTAAGACATGTTTATGTTTTTGGTGCCATTGAAAAGAAAATTGAACAAGTTACAAAATTGATTACGAAAAAAAATTTCATTTATGACGCTAAATTGTGAGAAATTTGCACTCAAAGTTGAAATTTGGTAGTTTCAATCGATTGATTTCATCTTCACACGAGCACAATTCGGTAACGGTTAAGTTGTTGGAGTTTATTGACATGCCGTTAGAAAGGTGTTTTTATTGCCTTTATAAAGAGCTATCAAAATAAGTTTTATATAAGTTAGTTTTTCTGCTAGAAACAATAACGTAAAACAAAGTCGTGAAATATTAATTGACCCTGTAGCTCCTAAGAATGTGAAATAGGCCCCCCCCCCTCCCATTTGATTTCTTGCTCAGCTTGACATAACCTTTCATCACCCTTTTATATCACCCTGTATATAAAATTGCAAAAAAAAAAAAATATCTGTACATGCAATATTTTTTTGAAATTTTTTTTTTTTGCAATGGACGTTTTGAATGACGCCGAGTCCAAAAATCGAATTTTTTTAAATTTTTGTCTGTCTGCCTGTCTGTCTGTTAAAGCATCACGCGAAACTACTGAATGGATTTAAATTAAACTTGACATCTAGGTTCCTTACATACCTAGTCATCATATAGGCGACTTTTTATCCAGTTAAAAGGGTTGGACCCGGTAGGGGGCGCTGCGATCGGGTTCCAGGCATTCTTTTTTTTAGCTTATTTCCGAAACCGTGCATCCGATTTGCATGAAAATTTGTGTGTAGAGGTTTTCTTATGACTTTATGTCATATATAATACCAGAGGGCACTGTAGAACAAATATTTTGAAAGCCGCTTATCCGATTTGCATAAAAGTTGGTATATAAGGGTTTTCTGATACGGAAAGTGTTTTGGACTTATCCTTTTTGTACTATCTTGAACACCAGAGGGCATTGTAGTACAAATATTTTAAAAAACGTCGAAAAACTCCTAAGCCGTTTATCAGATTTGCATGAAAGTTGGTATATAGGGGTTTTCGGAAACGGTGAGTTTTTATGACTTATATACTCTGTTCTCTCTTGAACACCAGAGGGCGCTTTAGTAGAAATATTTTAAAAAATGTCGAAAAAGTCCAAAATCGTTCATCTTATTTGCATGAAAATTTGTATGTT
The DNA here is from genome assembly GCA_914767935.1 of Coremacera marginata. Lineage (NCBI taxonomy): Eukaryota > Metazoa > Arthropoda > Insecta > Diptera > Sciomyzidae > Coremacera > Coremacera marginata. Next base: position 162,437,577 of record OU612046.1, read on the forward strand.
GATATTTTCGGATACGGTAAGTTTTTATGACTTATCTACTCTGTATATACATGATGAATACTTGAGATACGAGGGGGAATATTTATCACCCTAACTATAAAACTTTAAGCCAATTTTATTGTATATGCTTAAAACTAACAAAGTTTAAGAAAAGGCAGCGAGAAGCATGCTGGAATACCTGGCGTCGTTCGGGGGTGGTATGGCGAAAAGGTCGAATTTCGACCACAGGCTTACTCTAGTATATAACAAATACACCACATCGTGAATGCCTCCATTCATTTAAGAATCTGGAAAAAAAAATTTTAGTTTGAGATTTCCCTACAGTAAATGGCACTAGTACAGAGCTGCCGATTTCATTAGCTCTTAGATAACCGGTACTAGTTTAACTTCAATCTACTTTCTTTGCATTCAACTTGTGAATTTTACGTGATCGTTTCTTTTGCATTACCATTCCCTAGTCAATTCACTAGTGCTTTAGGTTCAACTTATTCGCTAGTCGGAAAGATAAAGAAACGAAAAATGCAGACATTGTGAAAGTATTCTCCAGTTAATTAATTTGTACTTTCTTCATCAGAATTCTTTTATTCATGTTGTTCAACGACATGAAAAATCATATTTCCTCGAAAATATAACTTCGAAGTATATGGTCATTCTTACAAAATGAAGACATCAAAAACATAAATAATAAGCAGTACAAGCTTGAAACTGATTGAAGTGACCCTTTTATGCCTTACCTTGGACTAATACTAAAGAAGCTAATGAGAATGGAACTATTGGTTACTTTCGATACTAGCTTTAGATACCTTCAGAAGATATTTCGTGTGAAATAAAAAATAATGTGTTCAATTACAAAACTTAACTTAAAAAATAATTGTGAAAAAATATTGCTTTTGTGAATCTTTAAAATTCACTTCATATATTAAGCTTATGCCTCCAAAAAGCCACAAGATAAAATGAACCACATCGTGAATACCACTGCTATGTTTTTTGCGCCTATTTTACACTTGTCATAGAGTCTTATTTTTGTGCTAATCAACTTGACAACTTTTAAACAAAAACTTAACGATAACTTCTCCACATTTAATTATTATTTCGTATAATTTTTTTAGTACTAAATATCTTTACTTGCAAATACTGTAAAAAAATACTATAAAAAAAAATCTTGTACCAATTTTGTTACCTTTCTATAAATTTGAATCTATTTTTAAAGAGTTCATCAAAGCTTTTCGCTGAATTCAGTTTTTGTTTCCACGTCAAACCGCTTTCGAAACCATATTAGGCGAAACAGTGCTAACGAAGAATTTAATTTAATCTCAACCAGCTACTATTTTTGGTAGTAGCTTGCCATTTTTTTGTGTGTTTCTCTTTTTTGTTCACTACCACAAACACCCAATAATAAAGTTGCACAACAGCAACACTGAGAATATCCTGCATCGACCGTTGCTGATGATTCACACAATCAAGCAAATGAACTGGAATGAATAGAAACGTTGGCAAACGGAAGTGGGGTCTATTTTTAAAGTGCTTTTGGGTAGCACAGCAAAAGCTTTGCTTTTTGTTCGACACTGTGTTGTATGCAAGTGTGTGTGTGTGTGTGTGTGTGCATGTGTATTGTGTGTAAGCAAGCACTAGTATGAGTTTAAGTGTATAGAGGCCGGTTTTGAAAAACTTCAACTGAAACACTGCACAATGCCATACATAGACAAATTTGTAAATGTATATGTATGCGTATGATAAATAAAGAGCTACGAGTACCTTCTGTGGTGGCAACCTTTTTTTTTTTTTTTTTTTTGATACTCGCTGCCTAACGCGCGTCCAACAACGATGATGACGACTTGGCCAAAGCATTGAAGTGGATTTCTTTAGAATACTTTTAACTACGATTTGAGCACCTTACCGCACGATAGTAGCTGCTACTACAACGCAAATCGTTGAAAGATATCGACCCATCAAGTAATATAAATGAAGGAAGCACAAAGACGAGCTGCGACGACGTTGGTGCTGTAACGGAAGTCGATTAAAACATGATATGGTAAAGCAGCTGAAAGGCACGCGTGCATAGCGAAGTTGGAGCCTAGCAAAGGCAGCAAAAGCCATAAAAAAATCAGTAGAGAATAAAGAAAGGAGCAGACGAAGGATTTAACATTTAGAGCCTGCCGCTATCATATAAAATACATCGACTTGCATGACGACAATGCAGATACATAGATGCTGCTGCTGATGTCAACGAGGATGGCAACTAGGACGACAATGACAACGATGACTATGATGACGATGATGATGATGATGATGATGTTGATGGAAATGTTTCTGATGGCTTAACTGTTGGATGCTGATCAGTCAGTCGATAGCTGACTGGTTGTTAGAATTCATAAGTTTAGTTGTGGGTGCGTATGTGGGTGAAATACCAACAACTGTCATTTCATATGAATTGCTACGCTTTTCTATTCTACTAGCATCCGCTAATAAAATGTGGATTGCTGTTGCTTTTTACGAGCTTAGCTGGCGTGTGCAAAAAAGTGTCATGACACAATATACAAAAAAAAAAAAAATCAAATAAAAGATAGTGCAAAAAATAGCAGTAAAAACAGTCAAATAGTTTTATTAAATTGAGACATGTTATCACAGAACACATCGTTAAAACGCACTCCATTTTTTTTTTTTAACCACCATTGTATGTAGTGAAAATTGGCATGCAATGTGGTTAATTAATATTTTCTTTCTATATCATTTTAAATTGTTGTTTCTCCTGCCTTCTTTCTAAACGCACTGATTTGATTACAAAATTGTTTTCGCAGCTCGTGGCAATTAATTGGGAAATCGTGAAATTATTGGCATTCGCCACTGGCGCTTAAATGAAATTAAATGCAAATTAAATAGTTTGGCGCTGCACGTGCAGAAGGCGACTCCACTGGGCGTGTACTATGGGTGGTTGCAGTCGGTTTTGCTTCAGTTGTTTGTAGTTTTGCCAGCAGTTGCTGATTTTATTTTTTTCTCTATGCAATTATTGCAATTTGGGCGCCGGCTGTCTATAAAATATCGATTGGTATACATAACAGCTTGAACGCCTTCAACATGTTTCAACTTTTTGAATATTAAAATGAAATTTTCATTATTCATCAGCATTTTATTAAAATGCAGATACACAATAGCGGTTACTTATACATACCATATATGTCTCTTATATAAGTAATAAACGGCTCCAGTGTTGAAAAGCCAAAGTTGTTTTACACTAGCTAGCCAAATGTCAAAACTGCACTCAAAGAAATATTTTTGGTAAAATTGATAACTAACTTTTGTGACTCTTTGAAAAAACCAAATTGTGCAATCGATAAAATTTTATCATAAATGCTTAATTTTTGAAGTGAAAACTTCTTTAGGCGCGTTAAGCATTTTTTGGCAGAGAGCAAAACTATAGATTAGCAATTAGCGATATCATCAAGCTGTAAGTGTAACGGAAATTATTGCTGTACATCATTCCTTTTTAGGGATTTCCTAGCATCGACCAAGCCGAAGATCGAAGCGATTACCTAACCAATTACCGATTACCGAGGCGATTACCAACCGATTACTGAACCAATTACCGATAACCTAAGTAATGACCAATCAATTACCAAATACCGATTACCAAAGCATTTATCAACCGATTTCCGATTACCGAAGCGATTACCAACCGATTATCGAACCAATTACCAAAGCTTTACCAACCGGTTACCGAATTAAATACCAATTACCAAAGCGATTACAAACCGATTACCGAAACGATTACCAACCGATTACCGATTACCGAAATGAATTCCAACCGATTATCAAGCCAATTACCGATTACCTAAGTGATTACCAACCGATTAACGAACCAATTTCTGATTACCAAGGCGATGTCCAACTAATTACCATCCAATTACCAAACCAATTACCGATTACCGAAGTGATTATCAACCGATTACCGATTACCGAAGCGATAACCAACCGATTACCGAACCAATAACCAAATCTATTACCAACTGGTTACCGAACCAAATACCAATTACCAAAGCGATTACCAACCAATTACCAATCACCGCAGCGATTACCAACTGATTAACAAAGCGATTACCAACCGATTACCGAAGCGATTACTAACCAATTACCAATTACCGAAGCTATTACCAACCAATTACCAAACCAATTACCGATTACCTAAGTGATTACCAACTGATTATCAAACCAATTACTGATTACCGAGGCGATTTCCAACTAATTACCATCCAATTACCAAACCAATTACCGAAGTGATTATCAACCGATTTCCGATTACCGATTACCGAAGCGATAACCAACCGATTACCGAACCAAATACCAAATCTATGACCAACTGGTTACCGATGGCCATTTAAGCCCTTGAAAGGACTATGTCTGAGCTTCTTATGATCAAATTGCCGACTATAGTTCATATCTCTACCGAATTTACACAAAAAAAAAAAAACGAAATGGCCATTTCAGCCCTGGAAAGGACTTTGACCGAGCTTCTTATGATCAATTGTGTTGTGCGTAGGATTGCCAGGTGGTCGGAATTAGTCGGGATTGTCCCGTTATTGCAGTGCTCGTGCCGTGTCCCGTCATCGGACAATTTGTCTCGGAATATTAAAAAACTGACATGGAAAAAATGTATTTTAGGAAAGCAATTGTAAGCTCCTATTTCATCTCTTAATTCACCGCAATTTGTGTACAAAATCTGAAAATGTATTTCAATTATTGACCAGTGTAAAAGGGTCTTTGGAGTAGAACGGCTTTTAGTCAGCTTTTAATAAAACTAAATATAAATCAATATTGTCTTGATTTCAAGAACTTTTTAAATAGACGAAATAATGAAAAAATGTTTAAAGCAACTCGTGCAAATCAAAAATATGCTAAGGGCAGGTTCTCATCTATAGGTCGAAAACCACGGTAATATTCTTGATTTTTTTTTTTCATAGAATTAAGTTAATGAACACCTTGAGTTTTTTTGCAGTTATTTATTGAGTCTTAAAGTGTAGGCAAATGTTTGTTTTGGTTAATAAAAGTGTTATGTGAAGTGATAATATGCTGTCAAACATCACGTTGAAAAAAAGGTCATCAAAAATAAAAAAAAACAAAAAATTTTAAAAATTATATTATATTTATTGAAGTTTATACCTATAATATCAATACATAGGTTAAAATTACAAAAATGGCGAACATGTGCATTTTTAGTACCGTTTTTAAAACTGGCCTATATTATCTGAATTAAGGTATAGGATCCAAAGCATTTTATTTTCTTTAAGATAAAAAAAAATCAAGTCACTCTAGTAGGTAGTTCTCCATATCGTAGAGACCAGTGGATTATCTTCAAAATCCATATCGGGAAGACCAGGGGCCGAATCGCCGCTTCCGTGAACGTACAACTCTGCTCCTTAAAGTAATACAAAAACTAAGAAACTATATTTATATTTTGATATCTCCTGTAAAATTTAAGAAACAAATGAGCTTATCCGGTTTTGTTCTGCTGCTCCCCAATGAATACGTTATGTTAATTTTATGAAACATCAATTTTTTAAATTGCTGTGAATTGTTTTGTTGTAATTATTTTGTTTTCATTTATGATGATATTGCTTATTATTAAGATTCAATTTGTGTACGTATATATTGCTTATGCAAACACTAGTACACAAATGTAATTTTTTTGTCCCGACGACTTATAAGAAATCCCGGAATTTTCTGGACTTGTCCCGACAACAGCCTTTGAGGATCTGGCAATGCAAGTTGTGCGTGTTGTGAAATATTTAAACACAAATGATCGAGAACTGGACCTACATGTTTTATGTTGACTCCGAATGACTTATGTTGTCAAGAAGTTTTTCATGACAGTTTTTACTCTCTGAGGTTTGCCATTGGCATAAAACTTGTAGGTCTAGTTCTCGATCATTTGTGTTCAAACATTTTACAACACGCACAACACAATTGATCATAAGAAGCTCGGTCAAAGTCCTTTTCAGGGCTGAAATGCCATTTTGTTTTTTTTTTAGGTGTAAATTCGGTAGAGATATGAAAAAAAAATTATAATCGAGAATTTTTGTATTTTTTTTATATGGGGACCGCAGAAGGGTGTCAGATAGGTGTGAGGTGTGTTCAGAACAAATTTTGAATGGTAAAAAAATAATAGGCCCAGCTCATAGATTTGACTCCTCTAGGGGTCAATTCGGGAGAGATATACCTATAGCAGATAGTTTTTGTATGGGGATCCTCAGACGCGTTTCAGATAGGGTGTGGATGTGCTCGGAAAAAATGTTGGAGAACAAAAAATGATAGGACCAGCTCACATATTTGACTCCGCTAGGAGTTCTAATAAAAAATATTATAACTTGAATTGATATTGATAAATTTTTGCATAAAAACGTATAAGTGTGAGACCAGTTTTAGGTTGAATCGGGTACGAGGATTTAATTTTTGGCATCAGATTTACTCTACCTGTACACGTTTATATACAAAAAATGTTTTTTTTTAAATTCTCAAAGAAAGAATTCAGAACATTGAAGATGTGATAGGGTAAAGTGCACCCCTATCGTCCCCCTTTTTTTGTTTTTTTTTAATAACTTTTTAGTCCCGATCCGAAAATTGCCCAGGCAACAAGGGTTTGCAAATCGACCCAGCCTAATGTACATATGATACTAAATGAAGACTTCAATATTAACTTTTTAGTTGATAATATCTACTACTAATTAAATTATTGAATCAAGCATTAGGTTTGACCATGTCCAATTATTGAAAACTCAGTACTACTTAATATAAAATTACGATCGATGAGGTTTTCACACGATACTAAAATTCTAATCAAACATTTTTGTTTCTAAGTTTAGATGCCATAAGTCTATGTTTGGTTTTGAAATACAATAAAATAATTGATATAATGCTATTGCTGAATTGCTACTACCATTAATTTAAAATTTAAAAAAAAAACACTGTTATTTCATAGCTTAAAGTTTTTCATAACTTTAAATCTTCACTTCGGTCGGCAGTGCACCCACTGGCAAGTTTTTTTTTTTAACTCACATTTAAATTAAAAGTATGTTTTTTGTAGGTTATTTTAAAATGTCTGCCTGAACTAATTTTAATTTATTTTTGCCTCTTACTTTAACCATATAAAGACGGTACTCAGCTTTCAAAATAATTGCTAGCAGCAACTGTCATATCCTTGTCACATGAATATAAATTTTATGCAAAAAAGAATTCAAGCACTTTATCACACTCACAAAAAGGTTTGGGTCTTTTTTTTTTTTATTTAGTTTTTCTATAATTACAAACTAGTAGCTCACAATAAGCTGCTCGTATTTTTAAAAGGCCACCTAAACGCCGTCCACAATCCAGGCATCATTTTTAGTTTTACCTAAACTATAAAGTCAGCAGCCTTAAATAAAAACAAAAAAAAAAAAAACACGTCCTGCTTCAGCTAACGCCATACAAAACCATTTTTCATTTTCAAACCGAAAAATCCTTCTACGTTGTTACAACAACGACAAACAACCACAATAGCAACAACAACAACAACAAAAACAATATAATTTAAAGCAAAAAAATGTTTTTATCAACGCAACACATAAATTTGACCCATTTCCGTTTATTAAATTCTTTCTAGTCTACCTCATTGAAAACGCGTCAAAACGTGTGCCATACAGCACAAAAATTCGTTAAGGCAATAAAATATTGTGAGCTTGTGTTGGTATGAGCAGCTAAGCATTTTATAAAACATGGCTAAAAAAATTGGAAAAAAAAAAATCTGGTGAAAAAATACAAATAGAACAAATTATAAAAAAAGACATAAAAAAGGCTTGCACAAAAAAAAAAGAAAATTGAATAGTAAAACTACTATTATAAAAAAAAAACAAAAAAAAACTTTAAGTAAACCGATGTCCGTTGAAGTGCTGCAAGGAAATCCATTATCTGCATATTCAACATACATTGTCACCATTTTTAACGACTCTAGCTCTTGCTATCCATATATTTTACTCAACGATAAATGAATGACAAGAAAAAAAAGCCCCACAACTAAAGAAGAAGAGTTGAACCCAAACAAAAGCCCAGTTACTCAAATGTTACATAAAAGCTTAGAGCGGTGGAAAATAGTTTAGAAGTAAGTTGTTGGAAGAAATTCAAGCGGGTGAATTTTTAAATATAAAACGTAAACATTAACTCTATATTGCTCTGAAGCGGTAAAAAGTGTCTTACCACATTGGTTGCGACGTGCTTTTGTCTAAGCCTGAGACAAAGCTCAGCCGTTCCAGGGTTAACTGAAGAATCCGCTCAACTTTCAGTAACTAAGTACACAATGAGTTATGTTCCAATCTTTATTAACAACTAGCTTATACCCGGCGCGCTTCGTTTCGCTCAGCGCTTATCCCCTAAAAGAGGGCGTAGCTTTAGTGAAGCCATGCTTTTAAAGTAAGTTCGTACCGAGTTTCATTGATGTGTGACTTATTTCGAAAGCTATACCGAAAATTTGGGATGCTGAAAAAGTACCACGCCCCTCGTCCAACGCCCATCAAATCTTACCAGTGGAACAGCATGTGTGAATGGAGGTCGAATACTGAATTTCAAGGCTGTGCGGCCTACAATTCCAAAACTGTTCGATATCGAAAATTTTAGGTGTATTTAAGGTGCCTTTTACGATCGGTACTAGACTTTACCTTCTCAGGGCTTTGGTATAAAAATCGGCTTAGCGGTTTCGGAGTCTTTACGTGATATACACATATACCCTTATGCGTATATACATTAAGTCGCCTCACTCTACTTAAAAAAAAAAAAAATTTGTTCAGTCCGGTTCTTCGAAAAAATCCATGGCTTATGTTATGATGATCGCCAAAATATTTCGATCCTAAAAATATTGGCTGGTATGGTAGTTAAAAAAAAAACATACGGTCTGAAATAAGAGTAATGAAAAAATCTTAAATTTTTTCCGTTGGACCAAAGATAATGCGGATTTTTATGAATTGTTTTAACTTTTTTTCATATTATTTTCACTAAAATTCAAATGAATTTTTTCCCATACTAAAGGGTCCGCCAAATAACTTTTTTTTTTTTTGAAAATGCAAAAAAAAAAACTACTGAATATTTTCTCAAATTTCTTTTTTTATTTGAATGTACAATCCTTCCGGTTAATAATGGAAAATAATTTCATTCAAATGGCTGCCTCGGCTGGCCATGCAGTAGCCAACACGATCGGTTCAATTTTTAAGCACATTATCGATTGTGTGCAGCTGTATTTCACCAAGGGCTTCACGAATATTGTCCTTTAAAGCGTCAATTGTCTCTGGCTTGTCGGCGTAACACTTATCTTTGAGGGCACCCCACAAATAATAGTCCAACGGTGTCAAATCGCAGCTCCGAGGTGGCCAAACGACATCAGCTCTGCGGCTGATAATGCGATCTTCAAAAACAGGGCGCAAAACATCGAGTGTAGCTTCGGCTGTGTGGCACGTAGCGCCGTCCTGTTGAAACCAAATGTTGCCAATATCCTCCTCTTCAATTTTTGTGAACAAAAATTCGTTCAACATGGCCCGATAACGATGGCCATTGACTGTAACGGCCACTCCTTGCTCATTTTCGAAGAAAAATGGCCCAATCATGCCTCTGGATCAAAATCCGCACCAAACAGTGATTCGTTTTGGGTGCATCGGCTTTTCAATGTATGCGTGCGGGTTTTCTGTGCCCCAAATGCGACAATTTTGCTTGTTTACATACCCGCCAAGATCAAAATGAGCTTCATCTGAAAAGATGATTTTTTTGGCAAAATCGGCATCTTCTGTAAGTCGATCGCAGGCCCACTCAGCGAAGCGAAAACGCATTGGATGGTCAGTTGGCTTCAACTCCTGAACCAAATGGACTTTGTCTGGCGTCATACCAAGGTCTTTATGCAAAATTCGTCTCAATGATGTCTCCGAAATATTCAATTGTTGAGAACGACGGTGAATTGATGTTGATGCCGCTTCACGCACACTTTCTGCCACAGCAGCAATATTCTCGGGTGTACGCACTGTTTTTGGCTTTTCACGCTTTGGTTTATCGATGAGGATGCCAGTTTCTTTCACTTTTTTCACAAGATAACGAACATACGGAGCTGACGGTGCTTCTGTTCTTCCAAAATCAGTACGCAATTTTCGCACACATTCTGCAACATTACCATGATTTTCAAAGTAATGTCGCAATATTTCCCAGTGTTGTTCAAGCGTATACACAACCATATTCGTTCAGCGGAAGGATAAAACTAATTCTCTGTCAAATCAGACATGTGCTAAGTGTTACCATTCACGAAATAAGCACTAATTGAAAAAAAAAAACGTTAGATGGCGGACCCTTTACTTTTAGTCAAATAAATTATTAAATCAAAAAAATATGTAAATTTTTTTGTAATTTTATTCAATTTAATTCTTCACTTTACACTATATTTTATCATCAATACATAATTTATTTGACTAAAAGTAACATGGCAAAAAAAAAAAAATTAATTTGAATTTTAGTGAAAATAATATAAAAAAAAAGTTAAAAAATTAATGAAAATCTGCATTACCTCTGGTCCGATGTAAAAATTAAAAATTTATTGGTGCAGTTTGGAAGAACTTTTTCATTACTATTATTTCTAACCGTTTGTTATTTTTAACTAGCACACCAGTAAATATTTTTACAAAAAACTCGATTTTTAGAGCATATTTCAAACCGTTCCGTGGCATACTGGTTGAAGTGCGTGGCTTGTATGTCATAGAACCCAGGTTCGAATTCCATTTGTCAAAGACAGTTTTTTCAATTGAATTAATTTTTCTGATCGGCCGTCATCTCTCTGCAAACAATGGCAAAGCTCAGAGAATAAAAATTGACATGAAAAGCTTCTTGAGAACATAAGCCATTTGGAGTCGGCATAAGACTTGTAGGTCCAGTTCTCGACCCTTTCATGTTCAAACATTTCACAACACGCACAACACAATTGCCCATAAGAAGCTCGGTCAAAGTCATTTCAAGGGCTGAAATTGGGCATTTCATTTTGTTTTGATTTTATTTGCGGGTGGTACAAGTTGGCGTGGCAAATTTTATTTATATATAATGACTGCCACTTAGAGCACCTTCATATCAAGTGCTACTATTAAAACGTGTACAACTCAGGAATAAGCATGATTTCGAAAAGTGGGAGTAGATATGGTGCGACCACGCCCATTTTTTAACAGTTGCCGACAGTAACCATATGAACTAAATTACCAAATCTTAGTCTTCTATGGTAGAAGCCGTCTGATATAAAGAATTATCAAGAAAAGACAACATTTATATATACATAGTGACTGCCACTTGGATCCATAGTACCTGCACACTAAGATTCACTATCAAAACGTGTACAACTCAGGAATGAGCATAATTTCGATAAAGTGGGCGTTGATATAGTGCGGCCATGCCCAACTTTTATACATTGGCCAACAGTAACCATACGAACTGAATTACCAAATCTTAGTCTTCGACGGCAAAAACCGTCAGATATAAAGCATTTTTACTTATTTGTGGGCGGTAAAAGTGGGCGTGACAACATTTATATTTACAAAGTGACTGCCACTTGCATCCATAGCACCTGCATACCAAGATTCACTATCAAAACTTGAACATCTCAGGCACTAAAATAATATCTGAAAAGTGGGCGTAGATATAGTATGACCACACCCATTTTTTGTACAATCATTGAAAGTAACCTTCTGAACAAAATTACAAAAAATTTAGTTTTATACGATAGCATTTTGTTTTGGTTTGTGGGGGCGATAGAGCCAATTTGGGTTACATGGGAGGTACAACGCCCCCTTGTCCAATCTACACCAAACTTCACAGGAACATTCTCAGAATGTTGCTTCAGTATCTCTAAAAATTTCATAAAGATTGGTTTGGCGGTTTTGGAGTCTATACGTGATATACACACATACCCACATACATACATTAATTTATATATATAGATTTGATTTAGGACTAGACGGGGTACATTTGACGCTGGGGCACATTTGACTTCACTCTCTGTAGTGTGAATAGGGCTTTTTATCAAAAATGAAACAATGGGAAAAGAATCATAATTTCACTTAACGAAACGTCAAAAAATTTCACAATTATATTCTAATGCGTATTCAAGTTGCACGTGTTTTTCTATTTTTGCGACCTTAGTTGTAATTTTCGGTAGCTCGGACGTAAGCTCTCCCTTAAACAAAAAAAGACGTTTTCTTAAGCACCTTACAAAAATGGTTACTCTGTTTATGTGTGTTATGAAAATAAAAAGTGAGTTTATCTGAAGTGTAATCCAATTTGCAAAAAAATAAAAAAACGAGACGGTGAGTAGAATGGGGCACCTTTGACTTCTATAGAAGGGGCAGATTTGACAGATTTGACAAATGTGAAATGTACCCCATTGAACATTTATTAATGTTAAATTCAATAAGGAGTTTTCTAATGCTCAGTATTTCTTTATCATTGGTTCGAAACTATAAAAAACCTACTATTGAAAAACTATTGAATTTTGTCTTTTTTTCCAAAGTTATATAGCGTTGCTATCTTTTTCTATCATACGCTTGAATAAGTATGAATACACTGACTGTTGTTTTAAAAAAATATTCAAAGAGATATTATAAAATATTAGTTTGATTCAAATGAAAAATATCACAGATAATATGGTTGTCAAATGTGCCCCTAAATAAGTCAAATGTGCCCCACCGTGGGGAACATTTGACAAATACAAATACATTTAAAAAAAAAAAATAATTAACAGTGAGCATTGAATTTTTCCCTAACTTTTTATTTTTATTTCTGCATATTAAAACTCCGGCACTTCCAAGGATACAATTTTTTTAAAATTATGTTATAGTTTGTATAAAGTACAGAACTTTTAAAAACTTTACAAAGTACGGGGTACAGAATGTACCCCGTCTTAATTTAATTGCATATATTGCATATACAGTGCTCGTTCGTTTCTCAGTCGATATTCGTTATTAAAAGTATTCGGTATTATGAGTATTCGGTCTTAAAAATATTATGTTTACACATGGTAAACAGTCGTTGGTGCTTGTTGCTCTGTCGATATTTAGTATTAAAAGTATTCGTTAAAAAAAATATTCGGTTCCAGTTCGGTTTCTTGCAAAGGTACTGACTGTAATAAAAAAAAACAGGTAATAGATATTACGAGTACTCATAGGAGTTTTCGTTTACAACAAACTGGGTTCTGTGGGTAATCGGTATTCGATGTAATTCAGGTTCGGATTGTTAATTAGAGCATTTGACAGCTATGGTCCTTAGTAGAATAACAGGTTCCTACAGCGACAAAGCCGGAGGTTCGGATTTAGGATCGTTAGGTTGCCGGGCTTGGCCGGGATTGTTCCGGTTTTCCAATTCGGGCTCCGGCGCAAAACCGAAGGCATAAGTGCAGAAAACTATCTTCAAAAGTTGCGCCAAAGGAAACAACAACAACGCAACATCGATTGAAAGTTCAGTACAAAAAAGATCAAAGAAATAAAACAAAACAACGAAAATGATGTACAAGGTAAATTGAAGAAATAAGCACCGAAATCATGAAAAATAAAATGAAACATATATGCAAACTGTGATAGCGAGGGAAATGTGCCTCATCGCTGAAGATGATTTTCAGCCCATTCTCCGAACGTAAGACGCAAGCGATGGCTTCAATTTATGCACTAGCTGTATTTTATACGGGAGTACCTTTCCTAAAAAAATCGTCCACGTAGTGACTCATGGGGAGGGGGTCAAATGATAATGGTCTAGCAGTAATTGAATAAAAGTTTCAGACAGAACTTGTGTATTTTTGTCTGGAGAATAAGATACAATACATACAATAATAAATAGGAGTCTTGATTAAAAGAACCAAAGTTAAACTAGATTTGACTTTGAAAGTTGGGCTCAAGTGTAATGCGGCCCATACACACTGCAACCAAAGCAAAGCTGGAAGTGTAACCTGGAAGTTTTTGACGTTTATCAGAATGAAGTCGCAGCGTGTGTGTCGAAGTTACGCAACTCATTGACGGTTGCAACTCAGGTTACGCTAATATTACAATCATTTAATATTTTGGTCGCAGGCAAGGCTGGTTACTGCAACCATCGCAGCGTGTGTGGCAAAATTTGCGAAAATATCGCTTTCAGGTTACATTTCCAGCTTTGTTTTGGTCGCAGTGTGTATGGGCCGCATAACGACAATTTCACCATTATATGACTCGTTTGATTTCGGATACATACTCCTCATCGTGGCAGAATTATAAGGTAGGGCCGAGTCGTTTAGTGATCTCACGTGCCAACGAATAGTGAATAATGGGAATGCCGGCTAGTTGTCAAAACGACGAATTTCGTAGAAATTGCAAACGAAGTATATATAAAATGTTTCCAATTTGTAAACTGTGCTGTAGCGTGTGTTAAATTTGTGATAATTTGAGTGAAAATATTATAAAAACAATTTAATAAAAACTATAAAGTGTGGAAGAAGTCTAAAATTTGCTAGATAACTTGTAGCAATTCTAACCTAAAATTAACTGCGAAACTTGAACAAAAAGAAACTCGAGAAGAACAGCAACAACTAGACGGCATGTTCTCTGCTGTCTACTTCATTCTGCTCCGAGTCGGACCTACCTTATAATTCTGCCATGCTCCTCATGATATCGACTAAGTACTGTTAAAAAATCCGACAACAAAATTACAATTAAATTCATCTCTACAAATTGGTGGCCATCATGTGAGGCTCTTAAATACCTCGTAAGACCTATACGACACCAATTTTGTATATTTTTCAATGTAAAAATAGTTAAGTTTTGGAGCAAAAATTAAATTTCCGCTATTTTAGAACCCTAAACCATTTTTTTATTGAGCACGTATAAAAAATGCATCCACCTCTATATCCGAAAATTATTCAAACCGGCGATTGACACCTGTGAACCATTCCTTATTAGTAAAAAGAATCATTATTTTAATTTAAATGAAAAAGTTCAGTTAAACGTGCATAGTGAACGTTCATATGCCGAAGCTTATTTGCGCTTTCGCTTAAAGTAGCTTTTTTGAGCTTATTGTGTTTTTAGTGAGCACTTATTCCTTACTGATTAAAGTAGCTTATTCAGCTTATTGGTGTTCACAGTGCGAGCTTATTTCTTGCATATTAAACTAGCTTAATGAGCTTTTTGGTGTTCGTATTTTGCGAATCTAAAAATAATGTTCCAGATTGTTCTAGAAGGAAACGAAGAAAGAACCCAGAAGCGATACAATTTTATTTTGTTATTAACTCCACCATGGGCATAGCGAGGGTAGGTAAGGGAGGGGCAGTTCCCCCCTGAACATTTGAAAAATAAAAATTTTGGTTTGGAAAATCAAGAAATTCAAAACATTTTTTTGTTATAATTAAAAAGCATAGAATATATTAATACGTATTAATGCTTAATTTATTTTTTATTATTATTTATTATATGTTTATTTACTATATATTTATATTTACTATTATCTTTATTACGTAAACATTTAAAATAGAATAACATTATATTAATAAATTACAAGTAATTTACTGCCACTACAAAATCTATATACCCTATGCAATATATATTTTAGAATTGATTATAAGTTTCTTCATTAAATTGGGAAAAATCCTTATAGATGGTATAGAAAATTTAGTATAAAAAATTTTGAAACTTATACGGCTTATACCATTTATAAGAGTTTTGTCCATTTGCATGAAACAATATGTCAAGAATGTCCAAAACAGGCGATCTTCATCTTCGGATTATAAAGACATTCATACTTCTAGATGAGTATCTACCTACGAGATCCTCTTCGGTAGACAAACATTTTCATTTAAAAAATAAATTTAGAAAGAGTACCAAACATTATTTATTACATTTGTGAATTGTCCTTACCTTATTCCTTCCCCTTATTTTTTCATTTAACATCAACAAAATTTAAATTATATATTTAATATACAGTGAATCAAAAAAGTTTAGGCACAGAGCTATTCTCATAGTTTGGATCTAAATAACTTTTTCAACCTAACGAAAAAAAAATATTATGGCATCATTTGAAAATTTTAAGTTATTTATTATTCACTGCAAAAATATTTAATTTTTCATTTTTGCTTTAGGTATTATGTTATTGAAAAATAAAAAAGTCACAATTTTACATAAAAAAGTTTAGGCACATGTGTAAAAAATTTCAATTTATTTTTGGTTTTCATACATTTAATATTTTGTTAGGCCTCTTTTGGCTTGAATAACTGCCTGCAAGCGCCTCCCAACTAGGTTTGATGTCTGTTCGGGTGTTTTATTTTCCTATTCTTGGCGAAGGGCCTCCTTTAGTGAATCCGAATTTTTTTCTCCAATAATTGCCAAATATGTTCGATAGCATTCATATCTGGCGACTGTGGAGGTGTTTTGAGCTATTGGCAATGGTAAATAAGCCATTCCTGCACAATGTACGACGCATGTTTCGGGTCGTTATCTTCCTGGAACAAAAATAGCTTCCCATTCATGCCCAACTTTTCAACACTAGGAAACAAATTGTTTTTCAAAATATTCAAATAAGAGCTTATTCATTTTGTCATCAATTGGATGGCTGCGCAATAATTATGTGCAGAAAACGGAATAGATCAAAGAGAACTTATAGATTAGCGTTATATTTGCAAAAACAAGGTACACATACAGCCTGTGCCTAAACTTTTTCATATGCATTTTTTCTTCTTCCGCTTATATTTCGAGTAGTATATAAAGTAATGGAATTTTTGTGTGTATTTGAATTAAAATTCATCTAATAATTAATTATAATAATTAATTGAAACAATTATGGCTTACATGAATAAAAAACGCTCTGCCTGCAGACTGCAAGCTTTTTTGCAGCGGAAGAATTTATATACGTATACATTTTTGAAAAAGCACTTAGCACGCGAGCTAATTATGTTCATAGCTGGTTTAAAGAAACTTGAAAGCAAAAAGCATAAATATGATTGAAAGTTCAGCAAAAAGAAAATATCCAAGTAGTACAGCAAGAACAACGAAAAATATGTTATCGAGCGAAACCGAAGACAAACGAGCAGAAAAACATCTTCAGAAGCACCACTAAAGGAAACAACAACAACAATGCAACAACGGTTGAAAGTTCAACACAAAAACAATCAAAGAAAAAAAAAAAAAACACAAAAACGACGAAAATGAACAAAACAAGCGAAATTGAAGAAAAACGTGCCGAAAATTATCTTAAAAACTGCAAAACGGCATTTTGTAAAAATATAAAAAAATTAAATAAATATAAACTGTGAGAACGGGCGCGAGATAGAGATATAAGCGCTTAAAACCAATAAATAAGTAGCTTTAAGTTCAGAATAAGCTTGCACTATGAAAAACACTTTCAGCTTTTTTCATATGATTATACCTGAGTCGTTTTTCAGCTTCAAAAATAAGCTTCGGCATAAGCGTTCACTGTAAACGCGACCTAAGTCACCTTATAACATGTTCACACAGAGAGTTTAGTTTGAGTTTAGTTTGAGTTGTGATATGTTTGAGTTAGAGATGTGTCAACAGAATTGAGTTTAGTTGAGTTTGATATTATGCAGAAAAAATCGTTCGATAGTCTGTATGTACAGTACGGTCTAAAAATTTGCATCTGAACGTAGCTTTTTTCAGGCATTTCTCATATTGAGTTTTGATAAACTCTAAAAGCAAACTGAGTTCAGTTGAGTTTAATCCAGCAAAAATGTACTGGAAACTCTAGAGCTTATATTGAGTTCAGCGACAAAACTCAACTTTGTACTGGAAACTCAAACTAAACTCTCTGTGTGAATATGCTATTATATTTATTTTGTAACTTTTTTTTAAAACTTATTTTCTTAGAAACCTCCACTCTTAAGCTTAGCTAGAAGTGTGTTAACAAAAACCAATTGAAAGCTTTATAATACTTTTTTAAAAAAATTCAATTCCAACACTTTGTTTGACGTGCGGAATATTTTAAATTAAATATTCCTACACATATTGCACAAAGCAATACAATACTTGGCAAAAATATTAAGCTTTTTATAAATACTCAAACAGAAACAGCAACAACAAAAAAATACTATTTGAGCGCAACATGCTGTCGCAGTACAGTGGAACTTTAAGCTTGCTGCAGTTAGCTTGAACATGTGTTTGGCTGTGTATTATTTTTTAAAATTTTTGTTGTTGTTGTGAAATATGCTTATTTCTTTGTTTCCTGTGTAGCGCACGTTTGTGGAAAATGCTTTTGTCATATTGGTTTTATGGTTGTGTGAGTATGTGTGTGCAGA
Source organism: Coremacera marginata (assembly GCA_914767935.1). Taxonomy (NCBI): domain Eukaryota; kingdom Metazoa; phylum Arthropoda; class Insecta; order Diptera; family Sciomyzidae; genus Coremacera; species Coremacera marginata. The sequence goes on from OU612046.1 coordinate 162,455,869, forward strand.
GGATTATTTATGTGTCCTCATATATGTTTTAGATAAATTTTTTTAACAAAAATTAAAAACAAAAAACTGTGCACTATCAATGAAGTCGAACTTTAGCGACGTGCAGCTCTAGCTCGACCAAAAATATTTTGAGTTAAAAAAAGACTAACTGCTGCCAAAACAACACTCCCAACTGTTGTTTGTCACACACAAACACAACTATTAAAAACACATTTTCACACCAACACGTACATACATGCAACTTCATTACATGCGCTCTCATGCCTTACATACCTCGCATGACTCGCCTTCTGGCGTTAGCCGCCCGCTCTTGCATTTTATTTCTGGTTGCTGGTAACTATTCTACTCAACTTTACTGACTGACATGAGCCCCTGAATTTTGCTAGAACAGCTTTGAAGTCCCCAAGTCACCAATTCCCAGCAGGCTATCAGCGACCGCTGCCAGAGTAAACGTTGTATGAGTTGTATGAGTGTCATGAATATGTCAAGTCTATACACAGGCGCCACTTCTAAATTACATACACAGCGATGGTTTGTGTGTGTGTGTGTGTGTGTGTATTTATGTGTTTATGTATGCATAAACATATTTATTACGTGTATATTTTATTAAACACAGCACATCTTCACATCCGGTGCCTGCACGGCAGCTGTACAAATAATTCTATGTTTTTAAATTCATCGCATAGCCGAGCAAATTCTTTATAAGCATTACATAGAAAGTTTGTAAAATAGTTGAAACTATTTTGAAAGTCAGCTTTTATACCCTGCAGGAAAATCAACTAATTTAAAAGTAGTTGATAAAGTAGTTTTTTTGTCAACCACAACTAGTTGAAATTCTGACTTTTTCCCATAGAACGAACTAACATATTTTGTATGGTGATGTCCGCTAAATAAGTCAATTGACTTTCGTCTGTATTTAGTTTTTAACTACTTTATAATAACCAATTGAAAACTATTACTGATGGCCTAAAGTTGATATTTGATGAAATAACATGGTGAAATATATAAACTTGTAATCTAATAAAAATTTGCAATTAAAACGTCAAAATCAGAGTAGTTGCCGCCTTAATAAAACTCAAAGTAGTTTATCAATCACTTGTTTTTAAGTAGTATTTCAATTATTTTATATATAATGCAAATAAAACTATTTACAATTGAAGTGGATGCCGCCTTAATATAATTCAAAGTAGTTCATATACTGGTTTATTTTAAATTAATTTTTTAACTAGTTGTTTTTAAAAACAAGTTAGTTTGTTCCTATAGGGTAGTTACAAAGAAATACATACAGCTGCTTTATAAAAGATAAAAAAAAAATTAGAAAAGTTTGACCACCATCAAACTTAGTTTTAGTTTTTAGGCATTTTTTTTTTTTGATATGATAAAAAAAATAAAAACAATTGTGAGATATATTAAAAAAATTGGACTATATTTTAATTTTGAAGTATTATAAGCTTTGTTATATTAATATTTATTTTTGACAAATAAGTTTAATGTAGAGGCTCACAACACCACCAAAAATTAGAATTTTTTGCATGAATTTTGGCTTAAATCGCAAGAATTGATATTTTTCTTAATTTCTATGCGATCGGATTTGAATATTTTCGATTTCGGCAAAAAATGGTGGGTATACTTCGAAAATTGAATCGATCGTTTTTGCCGTTTCATGTATAAACATCAAGATAAATCGTTTCAATGGACTCGGGCAGGCTTTAAAGTCAACAAGAACCTAAATTTGTAATATATTGGCATTTCCATGGTGGCGCACGTGACGATCGTACGACTTAAATGAGTGAAAAAAGAATGAAAAATTTAACTTACAAGTTCCTTATTTTGATTTTCCAATAGTTTACTAAGCACACTATACAAGATGTAAAACAAAAAAAAAGAGTTGTCAAAAGTTCGGCTCTTAGATAAAAGCCACCAAAAATGATACGTTACGTGACAAAAAATAGAAGTGGTTTTTGACTTGGATCACAAAATTAGTAAAATTCTGTTAATTGGCAACAGTTTTTGTATAAAACTTTCTTTATACTTATAAAACTATAGTATGCTTTCAGTATGAGTCAAAGTAATCAAATTTAAAAACCTTAGTATTTAGTATTTAGTATTTTATTTATTTATTTAATTTTATGCTAACAAGAACTTAATCTTATAAATAAGCATAAAAGCTAAGTTGAAAGTTACATTAGTACTGATTTGAACAGATTACTATTTATCTAAAATTAAAGCATGGATACGGTATTTTAATAAATAAAAATAAAATAAAAAAAAAAAAAAAGATGTCATTACTTGAATTTAAATAAAATGGTTGATTAACATTTTTATAGCTGGCAAACATTTTTATAATTATTGAACAAAAGATTTACACATTAGAACGAGAAATCACAATTAGATGTTGAATGTCACAATTACTGCAAGTAACTGGAAATAGCTTTTTTAAATTGCGTTGCATTGCTAATACACTGAACGTTATTGGGAAGCGAGTTCCAAAGACGGATCGCATTAACATAAAATTGATGCTCAGACATAAAGCAGGCGAATTTTGGTTGTAACAAACTGTTACCTCGGTTAGACCTCAAAAATGTTAGCTTTTCGAATAAATAAGGGGGTTCTTTGGTATTAATGATTTTGTGAAGTGCTACTAGTGTTCTCAAGCTCAGCAGATTATCGAATGTAAGACTAAAAATTTGTTTTGCATGCTGCGACACGTGATCGGTACGCTTAAGCCCAAATATGTAACGAGCAATATTATTGTACGCTACATTCATTTTTCGCTTGCTTGCAGCATCACAGTATGAATATATTTCACACCCATACAAGAGGGTGGGCACAAGATATGCCTTTGCCAGAAGCATTCTAATCCTTTGCGGAGTAAAACTTTGAGTTGCCCATAAGTTACGGAGCATCCCGTAAACTTTTCCTACCGTGGCATTTACATGATTGGACCATGTAAGCGTGCTATTGAAGATGATGCCCAGGTTTTTTGTAGAAGTCACAATCTCGATATATGAATCATTTAGAACAATTTTCGGAATACCAGAGATATTGGTGGCTTTCCTGCTGACTAAAAGGCATTTTGACTTATTTGGGTTTAAACAAAGACCATTAGCATGAGCCCAATTGTAAACTCGCTTAAGGTCAAGGTTCAAGCTGTCAACGCAGCTGTTAATATGATTTAATGGGCAACTTATATAAAGCTGAACATCGTCTGCGTACATGTGCACATGACAAGATTTTAAAATATTTGGCAGGTCGTTAACATACATGGAAAACAAAAGTGGTCCCAAAATGGAGCCTTGAGGAACCCCGCGGACAACTGGTAAGAATTCTGAGAAAATATTTCCAATATTTACAGATTGCGATCTCCCGGACAGATACGTCGACAGAAAACGAGTGGCAGTCGATGAAAATTTAAACATATTTGACAGTTTAGCGCAAAGAATGTGGTGGTCGACGGTGTCGAATGCTTTAGAGTGGTCAAGTAATACCAAGAAAGTAATCTCGTTGCGATCAAGCTTTGTTCGAATCTCGTCGGACACATCAAGCAATGCAGTAACACAGCTTCGTTTAGGTCTGAACCCGGATTGTCTATCTGAAAGTAATGCATTTCTCAAAAGATGTTGATTAATTTGCTCGTGAATTAAGGATTCGAATACTTTAGATAAAAATGGCAAAATGGCAATTGGTCGGTAGTCGTTGCAAGTTTTTGGAATAGGGATTATTTTGGCTTTTTTCCAGCTTGTTGGAAACAAAGATGACATTATAATTGTATTGAAATGATGTGTAACGAAAGGAAGGAGTTTTGGCATAAATGCTTTTATAAATTTCGGATGCATCTTATCCAAACCAACAGCATTGGATTTTACTTTTAAACAGCACTGATAAACTGCATCTTGGGTGACACTGTTAAAACTAAAGCATGCACCTTGGCCTTGTTAAACTTCCGATAAATTGATTGGATTTGTTGTTTGCTTTGGCAAAGAAATATCAATAAATTTTTTGTTCAGACTATTTACATCGACGTCTACACCTGCTTGAGCAACAAGCCTGCCTACCCCAATTTGCTTTATTACCTTCCAGGTCTGATTTCCACCGATGGCCGAGTTATATTTGTACTCATAGTGTGATAGTTTAGCATTATTACAAGCCTTAACGACATTTTTCCTGCATTCCTTAAATATTCGGAGTAACTCTGGTGTTTTAAACATTTTCCAGCGTTTATAAGCTTTGTTTCGTTTCAAAATTAAATTTTTAATCATGTCTGTAAACCAAGGTGGTTGATCATGCTTGATGATTTTAGTTTTGATGGGGACGTATTTATCAAAAAGGAAGCTTATATTATTCTCTAAGAACGCCAATTGATCATCAACTGATGGCATGTAGTAAACTCTGGACCAGTCAATTAGGTCTAAATCAATACTTAGAGCATTATGATCAATGTTCTTAAAGTCCCTGTATGTTATTTTTTGTTCAGGGGTCTTGAAACTAAAATCATAGCAGAGAAAAATTAGGTCATGTTTAGAAAAAGCTGGGGCTGATAGCTGGTCATAAAGCAACACTTTGGAAGAATCACCGACGAAAATAAGATCTAGTAGAGTATTAACACTTTTTGTAAAATGAGTGGGCGTGGTACTGTTTACGGCTGCAAGGCCTAAAGCTCTCATATTGTCAGCTAGATGATTTTCCGTCAGTAGATTACTGTTAAAGTCTCCAGAAATAATTATATCAGTATATGAAGATGACAGATTTTCAATTTTTTCGAGTATATTTGTAGTGTCAATCCTACAGTTAGGCCTATAAACGTTACCAATAAGCAGTTTCTGGGAGTTGTAAACTATATCGAGGAAAATATATTCGAGTTTCTCATTTCCATTAGACTTGCAATTTAATTTGCACGAAATATTTTCTCGCACGAAGATGGCCACCCCGCCAGCATGTGTTCTTCTGTCTGCTCGAAAAACGTTAAATCCACTAACTTTGAAAACACTATCATTAACACATGGCTGAAACCAAGTTTCGGACACACATATAACGTCCATTTCTGAGTTACAAAAAATGTATCGAAACTCATCTATTTTATTGTTGAGGCTCTGAGCATTAATGTGACAGATATTTAATCCCTCCCTCTGCTTGTTTAATATTCGAACCATAGCAAAAACATTGTCTTTGGAATCGCTACGAATGTTATTTTGATTCATTATGCTTTAATAATAAGAGTTTTATAAGAATAAGAATATTATTATTAGCAACGCGAGCAGGTAACCTTAAAAATTTAGAAAATTGAATTTGAGTGTGATTTCGAAAGTAAATTAGAAACTTTATAAATGAAATGCAATAAATTAAATGTTTTAAAATAATAATAATAAATAATAAATAATAAAGAAAAATAATAAATAATGAATTTTTTACTGCAGAAAGCAAGGTTGGAAAAATAACAAGAAATGAACATGTTATTATTGTTTGGATGACTAAGAAGATCCTGCTGCTGTTATTTTCAATGTTGTTGTGTTGAGTTGACAGAATCAGGTGCACGAAAAAACTGCTCTACGTTTGCTTCGCCTGTGTTGTGTTGGTAACTATTCTTCAAGAGCTGCGCTTCGCCGTTGAGGTGGTTCTTATCAGAAATGTATCCAACAACTTCATCTAGCTTTTTCATCGTGTCAACAAATATGGCGCTTTCGTTACCTTTAAGTTTTACATGCACAACACCACGACGGGTGAAAGCTGCAGCCAATAGATTCTGCTTTTTGAAACGCAGAGCGTGCTGCAAGATGACTGTATTTGCTTTCGTAAGGCCTTCATTCACAAACATTGGCTTGGTTGACTGAAAACCGGCATGATGCAGACGTAAAAAATCTTTACTCGTTCTTCGAAATTTTGCAACCGAGTTAAGAACAAAATTTCTGTCATACGCTGTGTCAAATTTCACTATAATGGTGGTATCTTTGTTGTTATTTTGAGTTGACATATTTTGATTGAGACGGAAAATAGCTCTTATGTTGGGTGGCTTGATGTTTGTGGAAGTGCATATTTGAGATAAAATACCTCGAAGATTTTCGCCTTCAGAGTAAGGCACACCATTAAGGCGCAGATCACAGGCAACGGCAGCATTATCTTGCTTAGCAAGTTGAGTTTTTAGCTCTTCTACCTCTTTCTTAAGAGCGACAACGTCAGAGGATTTGAAAATATCCACCTCAGCTCTAAGAGACACGATATCAGGTGCATTTTCTTCGAGGCGGCTTACTCTTACGGTGAGATCAGAGAGCTCTCTTTTAATATCCAAAACATTGCGACGTAGCTCTTCTAAAATTCTCTTCTCACTTGCGTGGATGGCAGTAGTGAGTTTGCTATTTATTTCTTCGCTCTGTTTGAAGAAACGCGCATCCAGCATTTGGTTGCTTTTCTTGCTTTTTTTCTTATTGGGCTTAGTATGAAGCATTACGTGACATGGCGTTACGTGACATTTTTTCCATTGTAATTCATTTTGGGTAATTAAGTAATTAGGTAACTAAGTAACTATGTGATTTAGTTATTAAAAAACAAATTTCATATATTCTGCCTCTCCTTGTCTCAACCATTTTTCATTATTTTTAGCCAATGCCTTCCATTTTTACTAAAACAAATACGTTTACGAAACATTTACAAAACATTAACTAAAAAGAAAAATTACATTTGTGAAACAGTGCAAACGATTTGATCATAATGGTAAATGAATTTATATATAAATTGTTTAAATCAATAAAATAAAAATGTTTCTCTAAGATAATATCATTAAAAAATAAGTTTTTAATAACTTTTAATTTTCGTGTCACTGTGAACTTTTCGGCGGAAATTCCCATATAAAAGACAGGCATCATGCTCTGCACCCAGTATCGCTTAAACTGTATTTATTTTTTGTGATCAGCCTGAAAGTATGAACAGAAAATTCTTTTTTTTATACTTATCAGTGATATGCTTGTCTTTTATGAATGTGCATACTTTTAGGCTGAACATTTTCGAGAACAGTATGTTATAAAAGTACTGTAATAATGGCAAAAAATAATTACAGCTTAGCGTTAATGCTTCCAACCCGTTGTAGGACAGGCTTTTATACTAGTACTGAAAAAAAGTCTTCGACTCCAATGCAATATTCTTTTATTTGCGGCTCAAAAATGAAAAATACCATACATAATAAAAATTGAGTGAAAAAACGATTGAAAATTTATTATTCATTGCTAATATTGAGATCAGAGTCGCAGTTTCGACAGGTTTAGTAGCCAGGGTTGCCAATGTCGATGCATTTCAAGTAATATCAAGTAATATCAAGTAATATCAAGCTGAGTCGCGTTTGTTGCAATGAATTGAATAGTTCTAATTAAATTGTTTTTTTGGCATCTATTCCGAACACAACGAGCAGAAGCGTCAGTCTTCTTATTCGGAAGAGGACTCCTGACGACGATGCTATTTCTTGACTTTTTTGCATGTTGGTTTTTGCGATGTGCTTCTTTTCTTCCTTTCAGCACTTTTCTTTGTTGCTTCAAGATGTTCTCCGAACGTTTTTGAGGGGAAGTTACGATGACTGACTTCTTCACCTTTCTGCCACGACTTGGCTTCGGCGTTTTTTGATCAGGCCAATATCAACCAAAGTTGAACGAAGGGAAGATGTGGAATAGAGGCGGATATAAAAGCGTGATCTGATAGGCCGCATATACTAGCACCTTCTGATTTAGATACCTCCTTATCAGAACACCTTACATCAGGACACCTTATTATCAAGAACGATGAGCATATTTTGCACATCTTCAGCCGTTGGCGGATCTTCGGCCATTAGACTTTCGCCACTAATGTTTGCCGCAAGAAAGTCATCAACGCTGAATATGCTCGCTTCTAGAGGATAGATGACAGTGGCTTTGAAACCAGATCTAATATTCCGCTGAGTCACGGCCTGCATCAGGGCCTTATCAGCAAGGCCCGGCATATGGTGTATTTCAAGCACACGGCCAACATGCGACTGACACCATTCTATACACTTCTGCGTGAAGGACCCGAAGGCCCAAAAGGCTGCATTTGCCGGCTGCAATGTGGTGGAAGAGTTACAACCTCGATACCGTTGGCTCGATGCACAAGTCGTTTATCTTGGTTGTCCATTATCAGCAGCAATGAATTGGTGTTGGCGGCAGACGTATGTTTGATGAAATGTGTCATGTATATGATGAAATGATTAATGTCCATCCAGCCTGAAACATTGGCGTAACCGATGGAACACGGCAGTGCGTTATCAAGGAAAACGCTCTTCTTATTCCTTCGTGGGAAGTGAAACATCGGAGGAATGGTGCTTCCAGCCATGCTGATTGCAACTGCATCACATTAGTGTACCAACCAGCAGGAAACTAAAGACCAATCTTAACAGCGAACTTGTAGGTCAAGAAACGAATGCTATTGATGCTTAGGCCATAATTCATCTTAGCACATGAAATTATGTAGCGCATCAATTCCTTCTCTTGAATTGCCGAGAACAGATATATGGAGAAATAACACACCATTAATTTTGGTTGAAAAATGCAATGTGCTTGTACAACGAAAAAAAAACGATTACTTACAGGCTTTCCACCAAATCCAAAATTCTTTCGACAAAGGCCAATAAACTATCCTCTGTGATAGCCTCTAAGGCCGGAAAATGCTTCTTCACTTTATCCAAATGACGGCGAAGTGTAGTTTGAACGATACCGCAGGCAGCTATAGCTCTAAGCTCTGCTTGTTTGTCGATCAAAACCATTTTGATGGCATTAAATAGGTTTGTTGCGTCAGGGGCCTAGAAAATTCCTTTATTCGTGGCGTATTTTCATGACACTTCTTAGAAAAAAATATAAAAAACCAATACAAACGCATTAAACACACACAGAAAAACACTAAATACGCATTAAAATGGAGTTTGTGGGGTGAAATGCTTCACTTGAAAACACGGCCATTTTGAAAACACGGCTGGCTCCACACACAACCACTCGATAGATACTAGTATTTCACAAACACTTCATATTTTTTAAGAACAATATTAAACCAACACGACTGATCTATTGACGTTGAATTTGTGTTAAGTAGTTGGTATAAAACGGCTGTGGCGGAGTGGGTAGTGTACGTGACCCATACGCCAGAGAACCTTGGTTCAATTCCCACCTGACACAGAAAGTTTTTTCGAAATTTTTTTTTAAAAAAATACAAAATACTGTCCGCAATGTTGAATTCTTAAACTGTGATGTGATTATCGATCTCAAGTAAGTAAAAGTAAAATTACAAAAATTCGCAAAAATACAAAATAATCTAGGAGGCAACCCTATTCACCATCTTGAATTTTAAAATTCTGACATCAGATTCGAAATCAACGACCCCCTTTGACTTTTAGATAATGTTAAAAACTCTTAAAAATAAATTTTACTAGGTGGCAATACTATTGTTAAAACATTACATAATTTTGAAATTCTGACAAAGGATTGGTATCCAGCGACCAATTTTTTCCTAGTGTTCGCACTAGCACTGAATTGGTACAAAAAATTCAAGTGGCAGTCGTAACCAACATATTGAATTTATAACTGTTTGATGATGTTGAAAACTCTTAAAAATACATGTTATAAGGTCCCAGGTAACAATTTAATAAGCTTTGAGTAAGGAATTTATGTAGGAAAGAGAATCTAAACTTCCTTAAACAATCTATGCAAGAAAAAAAAGGCGTATGAATTTATTTCCTTTATACAAGAACTTATATAAAGTTTGATATAAAGTTTTTATTCAAGGCCTATTCAAGAACTCGGAACCTAAAAAAAAACAATTGTTTTTAATAATATCTCCCTTCTTCTTTTTCTATGATTCATTATTTCATTTTATTTAGAACAGAAAACTTGTACATTTTTTAAATCTTTGTATATTTACCATTGCCTCATCAGAGCGGACTGAACTCGGATCCTTTGTATCGACAGCCGCACGCTCTATACACTCGTCTATTCAAAAATTTTCTCGCGCAACGTTGAAACTTAATTAGTATTTTCTTTGAATTCCCTTAAGTAAAATTTTATAAAGGTCTCGATAGCAATCATTTTATATAAACACTTAATTTGGAAGCAGTAAATCGGCTCGGTAGCCCAGCGGCTTAAGGAGTCAGTTTATCATCAGATAGATCCACGGTTCAATCCCGGGTTCAGACAAAATTTTTTTTTATTATTGAACTAAGTTTTTTTTTTTATGACAGTGAATGTTTTTTTATTTAATTCAGGAATTTATAATGTAATTGCTTTCACAAAATCTAAGCTTGAGTAAAAATATTCTTGAATACTTCCTAAAGTGTACTATTGAATAAAACTTTATATAAATCAATATACAAGCAAAATAAATTTTCAAGGCTTTTAAGAGGCTCTTTCAAGAAAAGCATGAATAATTACTTTTATACAAGGCCTTTTCAGGTTGAGTATGAATAATTTGAAATATTCAATACCACCCTTCTTTGGCTCCCCATACAATAAACACAAAAGCTGTCGAAAATAGTTTATATCGTCCGTAGCTGGACTCCTAGAAGGGTCAAATATATGAGTAGGTCCTATTATTTTTTGCTCTTCAACATTTCTCCCCAACACATCTACCCCCTATCTACCACCCTTCTTTGGCTCCCCATATAATAAACACAAAAGCTGTCGAAAATAGTTTATATCGGCCGTAGCTGGACTCCTACAGGGGTCAAATATATGAGTTGGTCCTATTATTTTTTGCCTTTCAACATTTCTTCCCAGCACCCCTACCCCCTATCTGTCACCCTTCTTCTGCTGGACTCCTAGAGGGATCAAATATATGAGTTGGTCCTATTATTTTTTGCTATTCAACATTTCTCTCCAACACATCTTCAAATTATCTACCACCCTTCTTTGGCTATCCATACAATAAACACAAAAGCTGTCGAAAATAGTTTATATCGTCCGTAGCTGGACTCCTAGAAGGGTCAAATATATGAGTAGGTACTATTATTTTTTGCTCTTCAACATTTCTCCCCAACACATCTACCCCCTATCTACCACCCTTCTTTGGCTCCCGATACAATAAACACAAAAGCTGTGGAAAATAGTTTATATCGGCCGTAGCTGGACTCCTAGAGGGGTCAAATATATGAGTTGGTCCTATTATTTTTTGCCTTTCAACATTTCTTCCCAGCACACCTACCCCCTATCTGTCACCCTTCTTCGGGCCCCCATACAAATAACACAAAAGCTGTCGAAAATAGTTTATATCGGCCGTAGCTGGACTCCTAGAGGAGTCAAATATATGAGTTGGTCCTATTATTTTTTGCTATTCAACATTTCTCTGCAACACATCTACCCCGTATCTACTACCCTTCTTTGGCTCCCCATACAATAAACACAAAAGCTGTAGAAAATAGTTTATATCGGCCGTAGCTGGACTCCTAGAGGGGTCAAATATATGAGTTGATCCTATTATTTTTTGCCTTTCAACATTTCTTCTCAGCACACCTACCCCCTATCTGTCACCCTTCTTCGGGTCCCCATACAAATAACACAAAAGCTGTCGAAAATAGTTTATATCGGCCGTAGCTGGACTCCTAGAGGGATCAAATATATGAGTTGGTCCTATTATTTTTTGCTATTCAACATTTCTCCCCAACACATCTACCCCGTATCTACCACCCTTTTTTGGCTCCCCATACAATAAACACAAAAGCTGTCGAAAATAGTTTATATCGGCCGTAGCTGGACTCCTAGAGGGGTCAAATATATGAGTTGGTTCTATTATTTTTTCCCTTTCAACATTTCTTTCGAGCACACTTACCCCCTATCTGTCACCCTTCTTGGGGTCCCCATACAAATAACACAAAAGCTGTCGAAAATAGTTTATATCGGCCGTAGCTGGACTCCTAGAGGGATCAAATATATGAGTTGGTCCTATTATTTTTTGCTATTCAACATTTCTCCCCAACACATCTACCCCGTATCTACCCCCCTTCTTTGGCTCCCCATACAATAAACACAAAAGCTGTAGAAAATAGTGTATATCGGCCGTAGCTGGACTCCTAGAGGGGTCAAATATATGAGTTGGCCCTATTATTTTTTGCCCTTCAATATTTCTCTGCAACGCACTTACCCCCTATCTACCACCCTTCTTTGGGTCCCCATACAAAAAACACAAAAGCTGTCGAAAATAGTTTATATCGTCCATAGCTGGACTCCTAGAGGGGTCAAATATATGAGTTGGCCCTATTATTTTTTGCCCTTCAATATTTCTCTCCAACGCACCTACCCCCTATCTACCACCCTTCTTTGGGTCCCCATACAAAAAACACAAAAGTTGTCGAAAATAGTTTATATCGTCCATAGCTGGACTCCTAGAGGGGTCAAATATATGGGTTGGTCCTATTATTTTTTGCCCCTCAACATTTCTCCTCAACACAACTACCCCCTATCTATCAACCTTCTTTGGGTCCCAACACAGGAAACATCTATTTTCTACGAATGAACGCATAAAAATATATTCGCTAAATATTCAGGGTATGAATACTGATATTTTTGTTATTTGTAATTGCTTTATTTGCTACCTACTGGTGTTAGTAAAGCATCGTGCTCTTATTCCCTTCCTTTCTTATATCTGAATAAAACAAACAGAGTGTATGAGCAGGTATGAGCAAAGCAGAAAAGGCATAGAGGAAAGTTTTTTATTCTACAGCAAGAGAATATATTCAGGGAGTCGAAAAAGCATACTCATGCAGGGCTCTATTATATGCAATGCTTACAAAAAACGTTTCCACTGTTTTGTTACCTGTTTATAAACAATAATTTTTTTGTTACATGTTTATAAACACGTATATATGTTTTTTTTTTTTAATTTTTCCCCCAATAAAAATAGTCACATCGCCAGCTAAAAAGTGTTTTTTTGAGAATATCTCGAAAATATTTCTCGAAACCATTCCTAAGAAAAAACTAAATGGTTGCCATTTTTGCAAACTTCGCCAAAAACTACATAGGAAAACTTCTATGAGAACCAGTTTATTTTTGATGCAAGCTAGTGTAATAGCGGTGTAATACATATTACTCAATCATCATTGTGATGAAAAAATTTTGAACTTTTGACCATTGAAATGTTGTTATTAAATGAACCGAAAAACATTTTTTGTATTCTTAATATGTGAATTTGTAATGCACAATAGCATTAATAGCAAAAGAAAAGATTGAGTGACATCATTTCAAACGAGGGTTTGCTTGTATGGGTTAGGCCTGTACTACTATTTTTGTGCCCCCAAAAATGTTCTAAGAAAACATCTTGTAAAACTTAAAATGGTCCCACAAATCTTATTAAACTTCTAAAAAATATGTGGCGCATTCGATTAACCACAACAAAACCGAAAACATTTCTATAAAATCGACAAAATGGACAAAAAAAAAAAATAAAAACACGAACGAACACAGTAAATTAATCCTTGAAAAAACAACAACATTTTATTTGAAATTTGTGGCAAGTGAAGCCCAACGCCCTGTTAAACACCAGCAACCACCACCACAATGAAGCAGGTTAAACAACGCTTTGTATGCATTTGTGTTGTATTCACAAAAATACAAAATCACACACACACACACACACAAACATTACCAAGAAATGGTATAAATTGCCCAAACAAAATGAAAATATCGATTCAATATCGACAGTTGGTATCAACAAAGGAGCGCCCAAACACAGCGCTACACTCACTCACTCACCCACCGCCCCCTAACTGCTGCGCTTCTGCCACGATTCAACGACAACGACAAAGTTGAAAAGGACTACAAGAAACTTCTATTTAGAGCTGGGTTTTTTTTTCTCTTGATCTTTGTTGTTTTTTGACACCCCCACAAATTGGCAAAGGAAATTCCAGGGTAACAGCAACAGCAAAACAAAGGGAAAAAAAAAACACACACACTATAAACAAATTACAACAACCAAAAGCTTTAACGTCTTGCCAAAGTTTCAAAGTCGTATTCGAAGCATGTGCAGGGGGCTAACCTATGAATACAACAGATACAACAACAACAACAACAACAACAACAAGTGCAGCATTAAAATTACAGCAGCGCCCTCTATGCGGCAATTTTGCGACTCAACAACAACAACAACGTCAATAACAACAACAATAACAACAACAACAGCTTTGCAAATAAAACCAACGAAGCGTAACATTGTAATTCCATGAAAAGTGTTGCCAATGCGCTGAAGGCACTGAAATTTACTGCTTTTCAGCATTCGCTGTTGTTGTTGTTGTTGTCGTTTCTACCTTTGCTGCTACAATGCTACACGTTGTGCTCCTGATAGCTTTTGGGCAAAAGTTTTCGCTACGAAAATTCAAATTAAAAGCGTATGAAATAAATTTAAAACGAATTTAAATTAAAAAAAAAAAAGAAATAAAATCCAAGGTAAAAAAAACACGGTAGAGCAACAAAAAAATATATAGTAAAAAATGGAATATGTTGTGTGCGCACAGCTATGTTGATTGCATTGGCAGAGTGTTGTAGAGGTGGAAGACTGGTTGGCAATTTTTTGCCAAAATGGTAAACGGAAACGGAAATAGAAAGACAACCAAGCGCTTTAACCTGTACTCACTCGCTCACTACACCAAGCTCCATGGGGGGGCGGGGGGTCGAAGGTGCCAGGTTGACAAAAAACAAAAAAACAAAATTGAGTAATATAACAACAACAACAAAAAACACAACAAAATATTCTTCATATGAGACAGCTACGCGCACAAAACATAAACAAGGCACGTTGTTGTGAAATAGTGCAGTAAAAACAGGGCTGAGCACTTTACGGCATAAAATAATGGTGTAAATAGCAACGCACATAAGTAACGGTAAGCGGTAGTCGAAGCTGCCATATGCAAGGATCCACAATACTAAATTTTTTTTTTTGGCTGTTTTGTTTTGTTGTGATGGGACAGAGAAGAGAGGTTTAAAAATACTTGATTTCTCGCCCAAATTAAAAGTTGCACAAAAATGTGCTGTTGAAAGATGTGCGAGAAAAGAAAAAGATTCAAAAGCTAAAGAATATTCTTAAAACTAAATAATTGTGTCTAAATAAAACATTTCTCAGTAAAAATGCTCGAAAAATTTGCAAAACTATAAATCGTACTTCTTCGCACATTTCTACTACTACAAATATAAAATTTATTGCAATAATATGCAATAAAAACATACAGCTGGGCAGGCCCGTAGCCAGGAGGGTATTTTAGGGGTTCAAACCCTCCCCAAAGAGAGTATTAAGCTCAAAACATAATATTTTCTTTTTAAAAAAAAAAAATTGAGAGAATTATGTTGATTTATTCAAAAAAGCAGAAGTAAAAAAGTATAATTATACTCCAAAAAAAAAAAAACGGCCGACATGTCGATGTCCAAAACAACCTACAATCTTACAATCGCCAGAACTGGGAGGACTCAGAATTTCCCATACTATGTCTGACCTGTTTGGGTGACTATCTGTGTACCTGAGTAAGACTACCTGAGTAAGATTTGCACTCGTCCATTGACCATATTTTGTTGTAGTCCTGGTGCACGTTTGCGTTTCAAACAGACTGAAATCTGCCAAACGTGTGAGCGTCTTAAGAATGTCTGCCACACGTGCCTACTTGACTTGGAGTATGATTTCCCCATACAAGTACGGGACGCTGCACTCAAGGTGGCAGACCAGATGCCACAGAGCGATGTCAACAAAGAATTTTACATACAGAATATCGATCGTAAGCTGGCAGACACGGATAGCACCCAAGCTGCGAGTGCTGTGGGTCGGTCACTGGCTGCCAGTGTCTAAACTTGCAACGCAATCGACCGCACATTTGTTCATTGTGACTAAGGTGAGTGCCAGCGTGGCGAAGAGTGTCCATATCGACACGACAAGCCAAGCGAACCGGATGATCCACCGGTGCGAGCAGAACAGCATGGATCGTTATTACGGGCGCAATGATCCAGTTGCAGATAAGAGAATTAAACGGGCAGTTTATTTGCCAACCTTAGAATTATTGGAAGACAAAAACATCACCCCGCTATATGTGGGTAATCTTTCTAAAGATATCACAGAGTCCGAGATTCGAGATAACTTCTTTCAGCACTGTGAAATACGTTCGATTGCTTTGGTGCCACGCCAGCAGTGTGTCTTTGTGCAGTATACGAAGCGTTCAGCAACTAAACTGGCAGCGGAGAAAAGCTTCAACAAGTTGGTCATGCATGGCCGCAAGGTTTCCATTAAGTGGGCTCACTCGCGGGCCAAACGGACATCTATGGCCAAAACTGATGGAAGTTTTGATGTGACTGGCAATCATTTCTTCAACTTGCAACAGGAGCAGGTTACAGTGCTGCCACCGAGTATGAAGTTACATTATATACCGCCAAGCCTCATACCTGCCTCCATAGACCAGATGTACTCGCAAGCGGCTTATGCGGCGCGATACTCCAGAATGTACTTTGAAGCTATTTTTTCGCAATCAAGCAGTGGAGCTGGCCCAGGCCAGGTTCACTATCCAAGTCAAGATCCGAGTCGATTAGGAGTCATCAAAGAAATCAAGAAATGATCGTCTCAGCAGCTAAGGACTCACCAATCAGAGATTCGTTTGTCTCACGTCGAACATTACATAAAGTTATTTCTTTAAAATACTTCCAAAAAATGAAATATATATAATAAAATACCGAAGGTCACAAATATAAAGCTCTAATGACGATTCTGCAACGGTATACAAAATAGCAATTAGAACGAAACCCAGTAGAAAATGTCATGCCCCTGATCAGGCAAGCATTCAGGCCTGACAGACATGACCGATGCCTGAGCCTTGTTTGAAAACAGCACTGATTTTTTCATACAAGTGTCCACCTCTTCAGACCTGAAGTTTGGTATTCCTTTTTTTAAGTGTTCGTCTATCATTTTTGGTCTGAATATCAATTTTTATTTTTAATTCAGATATGATATTTGGCCTGAAATTAAAAAGGACTGATTTTTTTTCTTTAATTTCAGGTAAGAATACAGGTCTCTAAAAATGAAGCCTGAATTATATTTTAATTTTAACCTTGAAATCGGAAATGAGTAATGGAGGCCTGATTATGTTTAGAAATTCAATTCTGAATTCCAGTCTAACTATTAGCAGAATGAGCGAGTTTTCTGCTGGGAAAACTGCAAAAACCAAAACAAAATACAGCTTTTTACTTACATCTCATTTTGACAGAATCTATTACATTTTGGAACAAGTAGCCACAAACTCTAAAGTAGCCAAAGAATGCCGTGCTTCATTAGGGGAAATGTCGAACTATTTCAGCATCAACCTAATATGGGTACCTGGGCATAAAGGCATAAAAGGTAATGAAAAGGCAGATGAGCTATCTAGAAATGGGACACAAGCGCCACTTTTCATGGTGGACCCACCGGGTATCCCGTTAGCGACTCTTAAGCTGCTAATCAGTAACAATATCATATCGAAAGCCAACACTAGGTGGGCTGAGCTCTCGGCATGCAAAGCATCAAGGCTTATCTGGCCGACACTGGATCTCAGGCGATCGAGAGCCAGAACTAGCCACAATAGTGGCTGTCATCACAAGGCACTGTGATTAGGAGTTATCAGGTTAGGAGTTATCTCAAATGACTTCTGTAGAAGCTGCAGGGAAGAGGAAGAAACCATCTCCCATCTTCTGTGCTCCTGTCCTGCGCTAGCCAAAAGAAGGCACAAACATTTAGGCTCTTTCTTCTTTCATGAGCTTGACGACCTGTCAACGACTGATGTCAGGCGTCTAAAGGGTTCATCAGGAGCTCAAGTTGGTTCCATTAGTAATAAAAGCCTGTGTGCAGCGGTATATATCTTTATAGTATAAGAATTTTTTGTTTATCTAAATAATTTTGTTCAGCTAATTTCCTATTTTTTCAGATGCGCGTAGGCTGCGCAGTATACAGATTTTCTGGATAAATTTCTTTATTTTTTAAGAGAAATTTTTCAAAGTTTCGTGAATTTTATCTCTAAAACCATGAGTCCGAAAACTTTTTTGTGCGGATTCATGTTTTTATGAGATCAAAATAATTTAATGAAAATTAACAAATAATTTTGTCCAGCTAAATCCCTCATTTTGACCACTGTGCAGCGATGGTCAACCCAAAAGAAGACGAGAACAACCTTAAAAAACTTGCAGCTGCCAACTGGCTGAGGCAAATTTCTAAACGAAGCCAAAAGCGACTCACAATTTTGATGTCATCCAAGTGCCCAAATGTCTTGGAAAATTTCATGAAAAGAACTAGCGTGTGCAAGTAAGGTCAAAGTGGCCATTCGAGCGATATTATGTGACTTTTGGGACATCGTTCTACGCATATTTATGTCACACACGTGCCAGATTTATGGGGTATTTTTGGACCCTTAGGCTTGAGTTTTGAAATCTTAACTAATTCACAAAATTATTCCTGATTTAATTTTAAATATTCCATCTAAAGATATGAAGCCAGTCAAAAATAATAATTCTTCTAACAAAACCTGTACCTATAACAGTAAAAATTGAATTTCCCGAAAATGGATGCAAGACTTCAAACAAGGTCTACGCTATTTAAATTAGCGTCCTCGTATTTTGCTTAACTGCTATGTGCAGAGCTTCTTTGAAATTAGTACTTGCAGCACGTTGTTATTAATTCTCTTTTTTATTTGCATTTTTTAATGAAAATTAACAAATTTTTCATAAGTTTTCCAGAAACTTTTTGTCTTGCACATGACTCAGTTTAATTAAAAGTGGCTCAAATTCAAATAGTTTGATTTTTAATCGAAAATTAATTTTTATTTAAAGTGAAATGAGTCGCATTTTTCGAATGTCCTTTGAATTTTTCACAGTTAACGCAACGCATTTTAATTGTTTTTATCTATACAATTTTTAGCATTCTTGTCATTCCGTGTGTTCACCCTGAAGTACTACCTCAACCCTCCCCCCTGCTATTTGCCGCAACCATCTATAGCAAAGCAGCCTAGGCAAAGCTTTTAAAACTTGGGCAACTCAACCTTGCCGCAGGCGTTTCCATCGCGTTACTTTCATTCACATCTTACGAAAAATCTTCCAACAGCACCTGAGTTTTTGAACTTTTATCTTAGTTTTACTGTTTCTTTCTTTCTTTTTATTTTCTGCTCTCATCTACAATGCATTGGAATTCGGTTTACCTCGACACAAGCAGCGGCCATGTTTGTTGCTTTGGCGTTTCATGTTGCGCCGCCATCTTGCTTTGAATGTCATCAGCATTAAGCGGAATGAGCATTATTTAGAAGTGCTCTTCTATTTTCTTCTTTTATGGATTTAACATCAGACTCCGCCAAATTAGGATTTCTTAAAATTCCATGAATTTTACTTGACACAAAAAGAAGAAGATAAAGAGGGAAAAAAGGAAGAAACTTTCATTTAAATTTAATTGCCAATTTGTTAAAATATATTTTGAGCATTACGCCGGGCAAAGCAGCGAAAGTTTTTGCAGATCATCGATAAGTTTTGCTCAATTTATCTGGAACTTAAAAATATGAAATGCTACTTGATTTTTATGTAAAACTTTATCATGCATAACTTAGTTTGAAGTATCCTTAAAATATTTGTTGTGACCTCATCATAGATATTTTGAATGCTTGCTTGCTTGAGATTCGGAATCTAACTGTATGCTGTAGTTCTCTCCGAAACTCTAAAAGAAGCAGCTTAAAGTTACTATTTCACATGTCGCACTCTATCTACAAAAGAGGCACAACTCAAAATTTAAAAATTTTTTACTTTTTGCGATTTCCTCCATCAGCTATCAAAATTTTTCACTCATCTTCTTACTATTTAATAAAAACAAAAATCATTCGGCCTTATCATGAATTCCGAGGGAGTTTTTGCTTCTACGAAATTTTTCCCTACGTGGAGAAAAATACTCGTATCACAAATCTCCTCCGAATTCAAATCCCCTTAGGAATTAGTTTTGCGCATACAATAGCCTTAAACAGTGAATTCGAAATATTTAACACTTATAAAATTGTAAAAAAAAATCGTTTGATTTTTGTAGCGGAAAAGTGTTTCTTTATAACACAGCACAGCACAGCGTAGCTTTCAAACTGTTTACTGAAGATGTCGAAGACTCTTCAAATCCGATGCAGTTGACACTCACTCAATTTATGTTATTTTTATATAAGAATGTATTTTGTAATATAATTAAAATTTACCGCGGTTCTATCTTGAAAAAGAAAGTGTAAATTAAAATTTTATATATTTCAACATTTTATGTAAATAAAGCTCAAAAATGTAAATAAAACATGTCCGATGAGCAAACTTACACTCACCCGGACAACGCATTCGCTTTCGCCGTGCCTATTTATGTACACTCAGGAAAATATGCTCCCCATATCCAAAGGAACCGTAGCTTCAATTTATAGGCATGGATTTTTCTATATTTTTTAGAGATTTCTCCTTAAAAGAGATTTTACATAGTTTCACGAAGTGAGATCTTGATTTTGAGAAACAGAGCTCTTGATTTTGTGAAGCAACTTCTATGTTTTGAAAACAATTTACTTCATTTTTATAAAATCGGCCATGTCGCTAAATGAAGCCGGATTTGTAACGACTAGGTGCTATTTTTCTAGATATTCTGAAAATTTCTATGCAGAACTGAGTGTATGCAACGCTAGGGTGCATGCTCCACTCTGCCGACACGGAAAAAATTTGTTGTTGTTCTCTTGGGTGAAAAAAAAAAAACTGAAATTTGAGAGAGCTTCTCTTTCATTCAAAAATTTTAAACCGATAAAATATGTTCACGGGACTAAGCTTTGTTAAATCTGTGGTGACAAGGAATAACGACTAAGCCCAAAATATCGTAAAAAAGCGATGTGGCAATGCCTTTTTTGTCAATCTTTGGAAGGATTCAGAAATCCAGATTTTGCACAGAATAGATAACCACTTATGTCTGCACCTATTTCGTTGGTTTAATTGAGTTCATATATTTCCGAGAAAAGGTCGTAGTCGTAGTGCTATTAAAATATCGTTTCTTACGATATTTTGAGCTTAGTCGTTATTCCTTGTCGCCACAGAAATGATCTAATGCTATGTCTACACAGAGAGTATAGTTTAAGTTTTTAGAACAAAGTTGAGTTTTGCTGTTGAACCAGGCCCGTAGACAAGGGGGATTTTAGGTGTTCAAACCCCCCTTAGGGTCCAGAAAGTATAAAGAAATAACACAAATGGGACTCTAAATTCAAAATGTGATTTTTTGTTTTAGATAATCTGTGATAATGATGTTAATTTTCTTGAAAACCTCACGAAACCTTACGATATCGTTACGATATTTCGTTACAAAGTCGTGTCAACTCCTTCATACGATTTTCGTTACGATTTCACAACGAAATCGGATTTCGAAATCGGAAAAATTTTTTTTTTACGGCCAAGGCCCAAAAAAACAAAATCGTTAAATTTTTTTTTATAAAATTCTCTAGCTTAATATTAAGGAAAAATTCCGTGGGAGAATCAACAGAATGAATTAGATTTTATTTTTTTATGATACCTACCTTTTTCCGGGGGAAATTTTGCCCTCTTTCGAAAATTATTTGTGATAGGAGGAATGCGTTCGTAGCAAGACACAAAAAATCCGATGGAGTTTCTTTTCATGACAAGGCCGATTTTGTCTCTTTGTTTTGTATGGAGTTCTTTGAAGAAAAGAAAATAGTTTTTTGCTTCTCCTGAAAACTTTAAAATTTTGAGTTGTCTCTTTTGTAGATAGTGTGCGCGATATGTTAGACACATATAAGTTTTCAAAGATTAACTATCTTAAAAGCGTTTTGACATCTGGTAAGCATCTGCCTGAAAATGAATTCAAAATGTTAGCTCGAGTTTTTAAACCATAGCCGTAGCGAGAGATCTGAGGGGAAGCTGCCCCCCAAGACATCGGAAAAAGCAAAATAATAGAGTAATATTATAAAAAATTCTTAAATTGTTGCGATTTTAAAACAACACATATGTTTGGTAAAAAAAATTATCTTTAAAAACTATAACAAGACAGATTTTTAACTTGAAATTTAAGTTTTTCCACTTCATATTCAACTTTTACCAGTTAAATAAACTTTTCACAAATCAAATCAAACTTTTTACAAATCCAACTTTATAAAAACTTAAAATTCAGCAACTCTACTACCTTGATTATCTTTAAAGCTCTATCGTTTTAATTTATATGCTCGCTGTTATAGTTTTAAAACTGAAAGCTTTGCTGATTACCACTAAAAAAGCTTTCGCAATAGGCTTAAATGTAAAACATGGGCTTTTGAAGAATCTTTTCCAACAAAAAAAAGAACGATAAAATTCATGTTATCGAAAACTATTTTAAGCTGCCAGCAAGCTGGCATTCTTTATAACAGCATATTTAAACCTTTCATCATAAACCTAAAGTCATCACTCTGTCTTCACCCTGCTACAAACGACAAAATTTTGTAATTTTACTCAAGTTTCTGCCTTAGGTGCCTCAAAATGCTTTTGCCTCTGACTATTGTTCCCACCATTTAAGACACACAGCAACCATCTTCTGCCATGCACGCTCTCTCAACGAACGTATGTTTCCTGAACATCATCTCCTTCATTCGATTTTATTTCAAATAAAAGTTTTGTATTCTCTTTAAAACAAAAGTTTAAATTTAAATTAAATTTTTTGAACATTTAATTAAGAATGATGACAAGCATAAAGTGTATTTTTGAATGTGTGCGTATATACGAGTATGTGTCTGTGTATGTGTGTTTGTTTTATTTTTGGTTGTATATTTATGTTGCTGTGTGCGTGTCTATGAGCAGCTTTTAACAAAATCTAAACTTAGTTTGAGTTACTTTTATGTGTGCGATATATATCCCGAAATAAACAAAAATATAAATTTACCTGTTTGTGTGAGAGAATATAAATGTTTGAAGCACATTTTGTGTGCACCAACACTTAAATTAACTAACATATTTTTTGGTATATTAGTTGAGAAAAACTAAGAAAAACTCATTTAAAAAGTTTAACTTTTCTTGTTTAAGTTGCGTAAAAATAGACATTTTGTTTTATGTGAGAGTAAAAAATGTCAATGATTTTAAAATACTTCCTAAGCTAAAAGTTAAGCAACAAAACACGTTTGCAAAATAAAATGTCTATTTAATGAGTTGCTGTGGACTCCATATAAACTTTTCTACCTAAGCTGTATAAAGATTAGCGATGCACTACACAGTATGAAAAAAGGGAGAAAATGTATGAAGTTGTTCATACGTCAGTCAAATGATTGATTCAATCAAAATTTGTTGTTGCTTTCCTATGTAAAAAAAAAAAAATGAACTTTATCTCAGAGCGAAAATGAACTCCAAAATCTTCTCTCGTCAGTCTAAATTTTGATTGAGCACCAGACCTGAATCAATCAGTCAAAGGGTTGCATTATTTTACTTGTCTGCTTTTTAATAGGCAATTATATCAATAAAAGTAGTTAACTGGAAACAAAGGACATTTTTTGAAGAGAAAAAGAGGTGTAGTTTCTTCAGTTCCTGCCATAATTTCATTATTTCTATTATTTTTTTCATGACTTGCTTCTGATCGTCATTCAAATAGGTATAATTTCCGGCGTATTGATTTCCTAATGTGATCAATTTTAATCCTGAAAGATCAACTATATTTCCGCTATTGTTTTCCATTTTGTTAAATTTTTATGCACACAAGACAACTTAATAAAAGAAACACCCAAATAATGTGATGCACATAGCACGATATGAATTCACAAAATAGTAGCTAGCAGAAAAGTAACAAATGCCTGCGTCGGAGCTTCAATCAAAAACATCGTGTGTGAGCAAGCGTCAATCAAAATTTTCAGAGAGAGTTAAAGATATACTTCAATCATTTGACTGATGTGTGAACACCTACTATGAGTTCGAACAGAACCAAAGTGGCTGTCGGTTGTCGGATTTGCCGTGCAACAAAATACATCAAAATGTATGAAGACGCCAAAAATGAAATGACCGTAGAAATCCGCGACGAAAAAAACACCAGAATAAAATCTATTTTATTTTTTCTTCGCTGACGGATCTCTCTTTGAATGGCCTAAGTGTTGCCATATTTTTGCTAAGGATTAGCTGGGTTCATTGTTATTTTCTTAGATTTTATCATGAGCTGACGTTTCGTTTTGTCTGTCTGTGTTGCATTCATGTAAATTCAAAACAAAATATGAAACAATTTTCTCCAAAATGAAGCATTTACACCGAAAAGCAACGAACGGCAACCGCTCTGGTTCTGTTCGGACTCTGTAGCATGCATGCAGTAAAGAAATAAGTTAAACGTTTTCTCTGTATACTCTCTTTCTCTTCTAGAATAAGGAAGATTTTAGATTTTAGATTGATACAAAGGTTGATTAATATACGGTTAAGTCACTTGAGAGAAAAACATCCTTTTTTCGCCTTTACCCGAACTGGCGAAATAGCTGTTAGCAAAAAATTGTACAGATTCAGGTTTTTTTTTCTTAATTTCCTTTCAGCCATTCTGAACATGATACATTGATTACCAGGTAGCCTTGACAACTAACTTTTTGCTCACGAGCGGCGATCGGGTGTTGTCAAAATCAATACAAAGTTGAACTTTTCATCTGTTTTGCTGCTTATTCGTTTTCTCTTTTTCAATACGTTTTTGACAACTCCAGATCGCCAACAGAACTGCCACTCCTATCTTGTAAATCATTACATCATTATGCTGACAGTTCGACCGAGCTTCTCTCAAGTGACTTAACCTATATTAATTACATTGATTGATACGAAGAGTAAGAGATAGAGAGAGAGCATCTCAAAAGAAATATAATACACAATTCCATAAATTAAGCGATTTGAAGCAAGGTTGATTAATATAGGGAGATCCACTTGAGAGAAAATCAATCTTTTCCGCCTTTGTTTGAATTATCAAATTTAGCTGTTAGCCATGGTCAATGTTCATTAATACAGGTTAAGTCACTTGAGAGAAAAGCACTCTTTTTCTGCCTTTGCTCGAACTGTCAAAGTAGCTGTTAGCTAAAAATTGTACAGATTCGTGTTTTTTTTTTTCTTGATTTCCTTTCATCCATTCTGACAGTTCGACCGAGCTTCTCTCAAGTGACTTAACCTGTATTAATGAACCTTGGCCATGGTTGAATTATTAAGGTTGTCGCAGAGCTGATCGCTCTCTCTTCTCAGTACCAATAATTGTCTAATTGTCAAATTCAACAAATTTTGCGAATGAATACGAAAAAAAAATAGATGAAAAAAGCATATTTGCAGACTTTTCATGAGCTGTCAACTTCAATTTGACAACTATGGGCACTCGTTCTCACCCTTGCGACAACCTTATAATTCAACCATGCTGTTAGTTAAAAATTGAAAAAGATTTAGTTTTTTTTTTTCTTGATTTCCTTTCATCCATTCTGACAGTTCGACCGAGCTGCTCTAAAGTGACTCAACCTATATTAATCAACCTTAATTCGAAGTTTTGACATTTACTTGTTAGTGATGACAAAACTAGCTGTCAGCATAGCTCTGTACGGAAGTTGTAATAGATCAAAATCATGTAGATCAGACGCAAGGTTGATTTATAAGGTTGTCGCAGGGCTGATCGCACTCTCTTCTCAGTTCCCATAATTGTCAAAACCAGCCAATTTTGCGAATGAATACGAAAGGAAAACGGATGATAAAAGAGAGCACTTGCAGATTTTCTATGTGCTGTCAACTTCGATTTGACAATTATGGGTACTCGCTCTCTCCCTTGCGACAACCTTATAAATGAACCTTGATCAGACGTTTTCGTTTATTTCTTGCGAACTGTCAAGCAGTTTGTTTGTGCTTTCCATTTCGGTCCAAGCTTTAAGAGTGAATTAATCGAATTTGTGTATACGTTACACTCATAGCACAACGAAAGCGTTCTCGGCCTTGCTCCACGCTCTCTGTCTAAATTGACCAAGCAGAAGGTTAGAATGCCAGGTAGCCTAAATTTTTGTATTTTTATGAATTCAGTGCTAGATGAATTCTGTGCTGAATTCTGATATAAGATTCAGAATAAGCGAATCCATAAAATTGTTAGATGTTGCTTGAAACTTTTAAAAATACATTTCATTAGGTGGCAACCATATTGTTAAAAACATATAATTTTAAAATTCTGACAACGGATTCGGATTCAGCGACCCATTTTTATACCTAGCGTTCGCCCTAGGACTGAATTCGTAAAAATAAATAAAATTTATGTTGCAATCTTATTCGCTATCGTTAAGTAGTAGTAAGCGAGTTTTTTAAAATTTTACCCTCAATAAACATCGTCACATCGCCGCCCAAGAAGTTTCACTTCAAAAAGAAAAACACGTATTTTTCTGTTGCCATCTGAGTGCTCAGGAAATAATAGCACAAGACATATGCAAAAAAAGCTCGTTTACTTTTCACCTCTGCGCTCTATTACGCTCTGGCTCATTTTCTGCCAATGAATGACCCGAGTGATTCGATTGTTTGTGTCGATTATGAGTATTTGGGTAAGTAGGATGAGTATTAGCAAGACGACAACAACGATAAGTATTTATAAACCGAAGAAACCCGGTCTTTACCCGATCAGGCTTGTGATTTAGGATACTCATATTTATTTGAGACTCCGTATTGCAGCTTCGTTGAAGTGAGTATGGATCGGGTTGCGTGCGCTAAGGTGGAGTAGGTTACTGTGCTTATTTTTTCGAATATTTCGAATACTTGCAAAAAAGTTATCCTTTGCAGATCACTAATGTGGGCATGAGAAAGGTTTGACAATGCCTACAATGATACTATTATGCAATTAGAATATAGCAGTTGTGTAGTGTGTATCGATTTGAGAGTTTAAATTCTAAATGCTTTATTGCATCACAGCTGAAAGAGTAAAAGGTTAGAGGGCAACTCAGATTGGTTTAAAATTATATCTTATATAAATTTAAGAGATATTAAATATTGAATAAATGATTCAAGCAAGATCTTGTTAAAATTATGGCTTTAACTACCTCAAGAACAAGTAATATTTGACTATAAAAAAAGTACCAGTTTCAAACTATTCATAGTGGAACAAGTTCAGATATAAACGGAAAGGAATGTTTAAAGTGACAATTGTCTTTTCGTATGACATCAATCTGCAAAAAGTTTCAGTTCAAACAATGTAAAATGGTAATGCAATGGTACCAAAACTGGTTCTTTTTGTTACAACTTCTTACTATATACACATGCAATAACAATAGAGTTCAGCTACTACAGCTTTATCGCACTTCCTCAGCATTAACCCATCTAAAGCCACTACCCAGTAATCATTGAAAAAAAATATCAATGCTATGGATACCCGTGACCACAAATAAGTTAATGTGGGAAAAATTTACCCACCAATAAATGGGTTGGGCTCAGGGACAACACAAGACGTAACAACTAACCATGCGTATACATAGATCTAATTACACAACTAATTTTAATCTACTTTTGAGTTGACCTTTTGACAAATTAACATCAAAAACGCTACAATTGTTAACAAAGGAACTCATGTGACTTAAAGGAGCAGTAGCCATATAATTTGTTCTACTAAATGGCAAATAAATTAAGTTGTTAGCGTTTCTACTGCTTCTACGGTTAGTGTTAAAATTTATGTGAGAAAGAAGTTCTGGAGAATCGAATACACCTGTTATGAGCTGGTGTAAATATACGATATCTGCCGATTTCCTTCGATCACCTAAAGATTGCATTTTTAATAGTTTTAAACGATGGACATAAGGAGGAAGGTCTAATATGTCAGTTCCACTTAAGCCCCTTAGAGCAAACTGAACAAAACGTTTTTGGATTCTTTCTATTCGATCAACATGCACATTGTAACTTGGGGACCAAACTTGACTTTCATACTCTAAGTGAGGACGCACGATTGCATAATACAACGTTGTAGTTGTAATCATGCTATTAAATTCTTTGGCCCAGCGTTTTACAAAACCAAGCATTGAAGATGATTTTTTACAAATATTATCAATATGAATGTTAAACGACAGCTTAGAATCCATGCATATACCTAGGTCTTTGACGGTGTCTACACGACTCAAGGCAGTATCTT
Organism: Coremacera marginata; assembly: GCA_914767935.1. Lineage (NCBI taxonomy): Eukaryota > Metazoa > Arthropoda > Insecta > Diptera > Sciomyzidae > Coremacera > Coremacera marginata. The sequence goes on from OU612046.1 coordinate 162,483,925, forward strand.
TAATCTTATAATCAAATATAAAATTATTCCTTTTTCGCGAAAAGGTCATAGTTTGGCATTTATCTGAATTTAAAAACATATTATTTTTAGAACACCAAACTTCCAAAAGGATTTTAGATCAGACTGGAGTAGATCTGAATTATCTCTAGAATTAATCGTTCTGTATATTTTCATATCATCGGCATAAATAAGCAGATGAGAGTGTTCAATGACATGAGTTACATCATTGATAGCTAAAATAAACAGAGGACCAAGGTGACTACCCTGAGGAACACCTGATCCAGCAATAAATTCAGAACACAATGCGCCTCGGAAACGTATTTGATAAGATCGCTCTACCAAATACGATTTAATCCAGTTCACAAAATATTGTGGGAATCCCATTAACTCAAGTTTAAATAAGATTAGACTTCAGGAATATTATGTTATTGAACGATTTCTCTCAAAAAGATTTCCCATATTAATCAATTGATTTGCCATGGAAACAATTTCGCTGAACAAAATAATTGACTTCGCAAAAAAAAAAGCAATATAATAGCAATTAAATATTAATTAACGCAATAAAATGCTTTACAAATGTAACATTTCGTATTGAGTGTAAACAAAAATTGTTGTTTTATATTTGTTGTAAACTTATGCAATTTTATGCATGAAAAATTTTACAAATTTCAAAATAATTAAATTATTACCAACATTTTACAAGTATACCAACAATAGTTGTATGACAACAACAGCAACATCAAAATCAGAGCATCATTCACATCCTCAACTACAGCAGCAGCTACATCAGCCCTCAGCCACATCAGCAGCAGCAATATTGTCAACAGCTACAACTACATTTGTAATAATTCGATGTTAATTTAATTTATCTGCCAAATTGCTGTCACTTAAAGCTTTTTTCGTTGTATTTTATTGCTTTGCTGCAGCGAAATTCAATTAAAAACAATACAAAAACTTTTAATGCTTCTATCCATAGCATAATAGTTGAATACCTGTATCCAGCCTGTATCTTAAGGGGCGTGTCTTTTTTTTCCACTGCTTCTTAAGTGGTTACGCCCAGCCCACATCTAAGCATGCTATGCCAGCAAGCCACTGCATGTCGTAGCTATTTCAGTAAATTTTAAGTTTTTCAAAGTTTTACTCGCTGCAACCAACGTAAAATAAATTCAAATCGTATCGAAAACTTGTCGCTGCTAGCAGCAAAACCGAACACAGAACTTTATTGAGGGCACGGAAAATTTTGTTTTAGCTGTTTTTGAAGCTTTTCGCAGTAGCAAGTTTTAATGATGCTGCTAATAATAGCAGCATTAAATAAATAAATAATTTAAGTAGCTTAAGAGTCATAAAAATTAAAAGCTCTCAAGTTGAGCGCGCGATTCAATCCAACTTTTGCTGGGATGCAAGGTGCAAAGCACCACAATTAAATTGAAAGCTCTTTTTTTTTTAAGCTTATAATACTGTGATAAGATTCTTGCATGTACAATAGTATTTTTATAGATAAACGTGCTGGGGTTTGAACCCATTTAAATGGGTTAAGAAAACCATTAAATTTTGTATTTATTTTATAGCTGATGATCATTAAAAGAAAGTATGAGAAATGAATGAGTTGTTGAAGTGAAAAACAAGAGAGTTTAAAAAAAGTGTAAAGCTTACAAGAGATATTTAGAGTAGCATAAAACAATTACAATATTAAAAGATGAAAGCTTTTAGGACAATGGATAAATGGAGTTAAATAAACAAAAAAATGTATGTAAGAAAAAAAAAATGCATAAAAAAAGCACAAAGTAGTTTATTTTAAGAATAGAAGTATAGAAAATTGAAAGAGAAAATAATTTAAATGATAAGTGGAAAAGAAATAATAAAATTATGTAACTAATAAAAATTAATAAATGAAAAAAAACAAAGAGGATTAAAAGAAAAATAAAAAAAAAAAAACTCCGGTGCGTCGTTGGACACACGAGAGAAGCGAAGCTTTTCGCAGTTATATAGATTTGATAGTTTAATCGATTTTTCTTTTTAATAAATTAACTTTTGAATTAAGAAATTTAAAATAAATTAAAAAAAACATGTTATTTTTCACGCCAGTACATTTTATTACATTTTGTTATTCCGACACTGGGTTCTTAGAATTTATATATATTTTTTGATTGCGTCCATCACCATAAGAAAATTTTATATCAAATTATTAAAAAGCATTTCTTCACTCGCCGTGGGAATTGAACTCATGGCCAAGGATTAAGCTTTCAATACACTATCCACGAATCGAAAAAACCTTTGTTACGCAGAGCTGTTGATTTAATATTAAGTAAAACAGAAGCTATGTTGCTGCATAGCATCATATTCTATTAATAGATAGAGGTTTGTGTATTGGCTAACCCACAAAAACCAATAAAAATTTGCTTTTACTTGCTGCAAGATGTCACCAGCATCGGTGTTTCTTTCACGCATTCGCATCAACAAAAAAGAAAAACACACCGATGCTGATGGCATCTTGTCGCAAGTGAAAGCAAACTTTTTGTTAGTTTTTGTAGGATAGCCAATACACAATCCTCTATCTATTGATATATTGTGACGATCTAATTCAGCATAGCTTCTGTTATACTTAACATTGAACCAACAACTTTGTCTACCAAAGCTTTGTGTTCGGCCGTCACCTCTTTTTGCCTGGTGGATAGTGTATACAACTTTTAATCAGTGGGGTTCGAGTTTGATCCCCATTTCGGGCCGAGTTTTCTTGTATTAAATGCAAGCAACAAATAAAATCAAGTTCAATTCCATTTCTAAGAAAAATTATGTCGAAAAAAGTGTCACTTTTGAGATTTCACTCAAGCAAATCACAGAACAAGGCGTAAGAAGCTTCGCTTCAAAAACCAGTGTAGAACTGCAGATCGAAGTGCAAACTTAAAGCTATGAAAAACTTAAAAATATGCAATATTTGAGTTTTTTCTTTCTTTTTTTAATTCGCAAATTAATTGTAATGTCAAACTATGCATACTTCAATCATTTCATTATGTTTCAAAAAGGATGCAAAAAGATGCTAATGGTTACTTAAGCAAGAAACAAAAATATTTGATTGAAATTTCTGCATCGCTCGTGGTTTTATGAAAATTCGGAACATTATCGTCATATTTTGCTTTTCTATTATAGAAAAGGTAAGAATGCGTCGCAGGTTGTTGAAAAAAAAATTGTGACGCTTACGGAGACGTTGTTGTAACTAGAAAAACAGCAGCGAAGTGGTTTGCTCGTTTTCAATCTGATAATTTTGATGTGAAAGATACATCTCGCTCTGGTCGACCAATCACTGAAAAAGTCTATGAATTCATGGAAAAAATTGAGCAAAGCCGGCACATAAGTAGCGTGGACATTGCTAGGGAACTAGGCATTTATCACCAAGCAGTTATCAATCATTTGAAGAAAGCTAGATACACAAAGAAGCTCGCTGTTTGGGTGCCACATGAATTAACAGTCAAAAATTTAATTGACCGAATATCCATTTGCGATCCATTTCTGAAACGAATGATTACGGTCGATGAAAAGCGGATCACGTACGACAATAATGTGTGAAAAAGATCATGGGCGAAGCAAGGTGAAGCTTCATAAACGGTGGCAAAGCCAGGGTTGACACCAAGAAATTTAATGTTGTGCGTCTGGTGGTATTGGAAGGGAATTGTTCATTATGAGCTTCTACAACCTGGTCAAATGATTGATTCTGTTCTCTACTGTCAACACTTAACGATATTGAAGCAAGCAGCTCAATTAAAATGGCCAGGTTTGATCGACTGGAAAGGTGTTGTGTTCCATCATGACAACGCCAGATCACACACATCTTTGATGATCCGGCAGAGACTGAGAGAAGTTGGCTGGAAAAATTTTATGCGCCCACCATATAGACCGAACCCTACACCTTCAGATTATCATTCGTTTTGATCTATGTAGAACTCTCTTCATGGTGTAAATTTAAATTCTGTGGAGGCCAGCAAAACGCGCTTGGTTAAGTTTTTTGCTCAAAAAACCCAGAAGTTCTACACAAATGGAAAAATGGCTTCAGCCCAAAAACGGCAAAATTTTATCAATCAAAACAGCACAAATTTTGTTTAAGGGGATGGTTAGGTTTGTTTCGTCTAAAAAATACATTTTTTTATGAATTTTTTTAAGAAAAAATTATTACTGTAGGTTAATTTAACATATTATTATATAAAAGTACAACATTTGAATAATATTTAAAAAAATTTGCCCAAAAATAGAGAGATATAACGTATTTATTGTAGATCTCCGCAGGCGCCTCGAAAAAAGTTTTTGTGCGGTCACCAGCCTACAGCATCACTGGATCATCTGAAAACAAAAAATCAATACGCTTTTTTTAGTATTTTACCTTATCTCTCCAGTCTCGTCGATTTTTTTTTTTTAATTTTTAAATTTTTGTCACTATTTTGAAGCCAAAATGACGATTTTTGACGAAAAAATCGACCTATATGTTATTGTGAAATTGTTGGTAATTAAAAAATTTCAAAAAACTCGACGTAACTAGAGTGCTATTTATATGTAGAATATGTGTACAAAACTTCAAAACGATCGGTTCAGTAGTTTTTTCTGTAGGCTGGTTAACGACTTTAAAAATTACATGTTTGGCAAAATCGATTTAAAGTTCTGTAGACTGAAAAAAAGGAAAACATCTTGAAAAAAAATGGATTTTCTTATAAAATACGTACATGTCATCATCGATGCCGGATCCATACAGTACGGTCACTATCATTCACGTTATCTAGAGCATCTTTTTGCTCCTGTCTACGTTAAACTCTGCCTTCTTTGGTCTCGCGAGCAGCTTGCTCGTCCGTCCGCTCTGCTGATCTGCAAAAAGTCTATCACGCGCGCCCATTCATGCGCACTTGGTCCTGAAGTGATGCCCAAATCTTGCATGAAGGTCAGAAAAGCAGTAGAGCCTTCATTGAAAAATGATGCTGCAATTTCGACGACAGTTGCGGTACCACTCACTGATTTGGGTCTAATTTCCCATATGAGTTGGTTGTAGCTTTCGTTGTTGTTCTGCGTGAAACCACCCAGACAACGTTTCAACAGCGTGTCTTTGCTTAAATCTTCATATATTGCCTTTATTGCGTCTAAAACATCAGGTGGAAGTGGAGAGTAACTGTGCTTGAATGATCGTAATGTTTTTACAGCTTCAACCTTCTTTCACTCGCACCACGGATTCATCGCATTTTTCATGCTGGGGATTTTGATCAGTCGAAGAATAATGATAAAAAGTCGCCCATATAGCTTTCCTCATTTTGTCCACAGAATCGTGATTTCTTCGAATTGCTAGCCCATAATACGCTGTTAATTTGTCGATCATGTTGCCAGTTAGTTTGCCTTTACCGGAAAGAGTTTTGCTCTTCACTTTTTCTTCAGATTTCGGCTTTGCATCGACCACGTGCAATTTCACTAAGTCTCGCAGACGTTTGTCCATCCTTTTTATGACGTGTCCAATACACTCTTTCTTATTTACTATGAAGTTATCACCGTAAGTTTTCGCATTGACTACTCCGGTGTAGGTTTTGGAATCGCCATCACCAATATAATTACGGTAATTTACTTTTAAAACTCTATCGAACGTTGAAACATTTTCACAATAGCGCTCACTTCCATATTATCGTATGGCCCACTGTGATTTGATTCACATTGTCCTTTGTTCACGTGCTTCTCGTGCCACTCTTCATATTCTGAAGGTCCTAGTTTTCTGATCCAGGTTTCTTTTTTACAAGATTCAAATGCCACTGAGCTATCACATGTTTTACACTTCACTAAAGTTGCTACAGTTGGAAATACTAGAAGAAAGTCTATAATTCGATAATGTTTTTTAAAGATCTTCCTCGACTTCAAGCGAAGCATTCAATTTGATTTTTTTCGCTGATGCACTAGACGCTCTTACTTTCGTTTTTCGATCCTGCGGCATTACTCTTTTTCTTTGTCGGCTTACTCTTACGTGCCACCCTGTGCACGTCCTTCTCTGCCAGTTGGTTTCGGCATTTTTCCGATGATAAATACAAAAACACTAAGAAAACTAAGCACAAAACAAAACGGAGCACGAGTTAATGAAATCGGAGCAAAACTGAAATGACGCACATATCTGCTCTCCTAAGCGTTAAATTTTAGACTGAAATATATATTCTACATCGAAGAATACAATATACGTTACACATTTTATTTACCAGAAGATATTAAGACGAAAAGAGGGGATAAAAGTAATGCAATAGAGACCGAAACAGTTGCCGCTCGCCGCTCAGCGCAGGTAGCTAAAAGGCACGCAAAACTTAGTTAGAGGTACGGTCATTCAACGTACTGTAACTTCGTTAGTTTTACTCCGAATGACCTAAAAATTTAACACAATATTCTTCAGATGCTGTACTTTCAGAAACAAGAATAAAAAAAAATATGGAAAAAAAGTTGTCAAAACTTACCGCCCCCTTAATTAAAGCTAGTTTCAAATATAAGAAAAAAGTTTTGCATTTTTGGTCAAGTTTGTAGCCGAACATTTTCGAATACCCAATAGTTCAACGCTCTTCTGAATGAACCCCTAGAAGATTCAAATAAATGAGCTGGTTTTTTGCCTACAACATCTCTTCTAAATACACCTACAAAAAGCCCAAAAACCGTCGAATATAGTACATATATCTTCCGAAATGACCACTAGATGAAATATATAACCTGGTCTTCATTTTTGTTGACTTCAACATTTCTTCCCAACAACAATACTCCTTATCTGACACCCTTCTAAGGGCCCATATACTAAAAACACAAAAACTGTCGATTATAGTTCATATCTTTCCCGAATTAAATAAAATTGAGCTCTTAAGTGGTCGAATATATAAGCTTCTGAGCTTATCTACCCCCTATTTGCTACCCATACAAATCTCTGGGTCCCCAAAAAAAAAAATCGATTATAGTTCATATGACTCCCAAAACTACCTTAAGAGAGAAAGAATAGAGGAACTGGTGCTATTATTTTTTGCCGTTTAACATTCCTTTTGCATACACCTACCCCCTAACTCCTACGCTTCTGGTGGTCCCCATACAAAATACACTAAAACTGTCGATTATAGTTCATATCTCTTGCAAATTGACCCCTAGAGGAAATTTCTCCTGAGCACACCTACCCTCTATTTTCTTCCCTTGTTTGGGACCTCATATAAAAAAAACACAGGTGCGTCGTTGGACACACGAGAGAAGCGAATCTTTTTATGTTACTGTCATTGTTATTTCAACGCACTTGTGGGCAATTGTTAATTTTTTTCGCACTATGCAAAAAGAAAACAAAAGCATGTACCAACAACAGCATAAACGCATTCACATAAAAAAAAAAGTATTACTTTGTCCACCGTGAGGATCGATCCCATGAACCATTGATTAATAAGTCAACACTGTTTCCACCGATCCAAACAGCTCTGTTACATTTTGATGTTGATTTAATATTCAATATATAACTGCAGCTATGTTAACAGTTGATGGCGCTAACAGATGGCACTAGCAAACTGAGGATGATGACCAGTGTTGTCACTTGCAAATTTTAAATAGTGGTAGGTTGAGTCTAAACCGAGTGGTGAATTTTAAAAAACTTTAGAATATATTTTTCTTCTAAAGAAAAAATCTTAAGACTGAAGTCCTACAGCAAAACAAATCATAAGAAGTATACCATAAAGTAAGTTTTTTCACGCTGAATTAGTTTTATTGCAAATATTTCTCATATAGTGTTCTTAAAACAGTTCTAAAATAAAATATTAAATGTAATAATAAATAAAATATATGCAATAAAATTTCTATAAAAATAAAATATATGCAACAAAATTCTAAAATTCTAATTATAATGCAATAATTTTTATATAAATATATAGATTTTATAAAAATGCAAATAGTGGGTGATAAAAGTGGTAGAAACTAAAAAAGTGCTAGATTTACCACAATTGTGGAAAAGTGGCAATACTGATGATTCTTGTAGCAAGTGGTTTAGCAGCTACCCAAACTATAAAAATCTATTAATTAACTCTTGTAGCAAGTGGCTAAGCAGCTACCCAAACCACACAAATACATTAATAGATTTTTGTATGTACTGCAACATAGCTTCAGTTGCAGTTTATACTAAATTAATGCTTGAGTATAAAGAAGGTGCTTGGCTCAATGGATGGAGCATAGAACTTCCAACCAAAGGTTTACGGGTTCGAATCCCCACGTCAGGCGAAGAAATGTTTTTTTATATTTGTTATATTAAATTGTCTTGTTGTAAAAAACACAGAAACAAAGAAACCATATAAAATTCTAAGAAAAAATCTGTCGAAAATTTTTCTGATTTCACTCCAAGTAAATCACAGAACGGGGCGTAAAAAGCTTCGCTTCAAAAACTCAAAACTGTAGATTGTTGCTTATGTCTCTAAGAAATTGATCTCTGAAGGGCTCATATATAGAATCTGGTCCTATTATTTTTTTACCTTTTAATATTTCTAATGACCGCACCTACCCCGAATCTGTTACCCTTCTAGAGTTCTCCATACAAAAAACACAAAAACTGTAGATTCCATATCACACCCGAATTGAGTCTTAAAGTGGTCAAATATATAAGATGGTTCTATTATTTTTTGCCTTCAACATTTCTTCTGAACACATCTGCCTCCCTTCTGTGGTGCCACACAAAAACTGTCGATTATAGTGCATATCGCTTGCAAATTGACCCCTAGAAATGTCAAAAAAACATTTCTTCTGAACTTACACTATCTACCACCTATCTGGGGGCCCTCATACAAAAATCACAAAAACGTTGCTATGTTTTCTGCTTGCATGGTGTTGGATTAGAAATGCAGGTATTAACAGAAGAAGCCTTAACAGTACTAGCGTTAACAGTGATGAGATTAACAGTTGTGACGATGTAACATTGCTGACGTTACCATTGCTGACGTTAAAATCGCTTCGCTGAAGTTTATATAGCTGTCGCTTACATTGCTGACGTTAACATTGCTGATATTAACATTGCTGCCGTTTACATTTCTGACATTAACATTGCTGAAGTTCACAATGCTGACTTTAACAGTGCTGACGTATATTCAATACTTTTATCCCTTAAAAGTTTTACTCATTAAAATGTGCTCATCCTAATGTCTATATTATTAGCTAAAAAAAAAACTCATATAAAAATATACAAAAAAAAATACCGTCTAATGAAATATCGTAAATTTTATCTATTAAAGGCTGTCAGTGAATCAATTTAATAGAAGGCGTTACTGCTGCGAAAGCTTAAATGTTACGAAACGAGGTACGCGTGGTAATAAAAATAATAATTTTTTTCATATCGATTCATTGTGATAAAGTTAACGCCTACTTTATGCAATCAGCAGAAATAAAACTTTTTCAAAATCAGTATTTATAGAATTTTGCTCCATGAGCATGTATGAACTAGCATGCGATGTTTAAGAGTGCGTGTGTGTGTATGTTAAGAGACTGACAATCAAACAAATCAGCAGCAGTGCCAATGTGGTCATAAGAACAGAATAAATATCAATGAATTATTTTTAAATAAAATTAAGCTGCTTTTCGAGAACGCTTAAAAACAAAATTCCTTAAATTATATGGCAGCATTTTAGGTGCAATTGATATTGGAATTGTAACTTAAAATAATAAAATTGAAATAAAGTTAATTTAAATGTTTGCTCTTAATTTAAACAAAAGCGCTTAACTCTGGAATAGTTTATTTTATTCGCACTAAAGTTTATGTTTTTTTTTTATAGTATTTTAACATGCACACGTATTAATATTTTTATTTTGTAAAAATAACCACAAAATATAACCACAATATTTTTATATAAAATATATAAATTTTTTTTCCTCATTAACTATCATAACTTCGTTGGCCTGTCTGTTTTTTGCGTTGTGTTTTTAGGCGCTCCAAATAAAATGCTTATGACTGCGCAACGCTACGTTTCCTGTTTCGCTTGCGTGATTTTATCGTATAGAGCATATTTTTGCATTTGCCATATTTTTTTATCGTGTTATTTTGCTGACCTTAAAATGCTACATGAACAACAACAACAACTACTACAACATCAACTCTTTCTCATTTTTAGTTGGTATCAGATTTTTCTGCTTTTTTAGCATAAACCTTAGAAGCTCATAAATTAAAATGACATAAATTTCAGTTAATTACGGTCTAGCAAACATTTTCATTATGCATTGCATTTGTAGGTGTGTGTGTGTGTGTGGGTTCTTATGTGAGTGTCACTACGTGTTCAAGTGTCCTGAAAAGGATGTTCCACACTCATATTCGTTGTCATAAATTTATTGGTAGGTATTTATTTTGAACTCATTATTTATTTTGACACTAATTTGTACGAAGTTTCTATAGCCTTGTTTATTTTTATTTATTTTTTTATTATTATTAAAGTTTATACAGCCACATCACAAATAAGCATATTTCTTGATTTACATATAATAACTTAAAAAGGATTTTCAGAGCTGAACTGATACCTAGGGCGAAGATGAAGGACAATGTTATCAGTGCTCTTTACGATGATGCTATCGATTTAAAAAAAAAAAACGAAATAGGCATTTCAGCCCTTGAAAGGACTTTGACAGAGCTTCTTATGATCAATTGTGTTGTGTGTGTTGTGAAATGTTTGAACACAAATGATAGAGAAGTGGACCTACATGTTTTATGCCGAATCCGAACCGCTTATCAAGAAACTTTTCATGGCAGTTTTTACTCTCTGAGGTTTGCCATTGCTTGCAGAGAGATGACGGCCGAACAGCAAAATTAATTCAATTGAAAAAACTTTCTGTGTCAGGTGGGATTCGAACCAGGATTAACTGGCGTATGGTCCACACACTCTACCCACTGCGCCACGGTCGCCACAATCGATTTTACACACGAATTTTAACTTGCTCTACTATCACGAATTTTTTATTGAAAAACTTTGACTTGTCTCTTTTTTCTTCTTCATTAAATTTTGTGTTTTCATTGAGAAAAACGTCTTGGCTCATAATAAAACAGTGATCAAAGAGGTGATCCCTATGCTTAGACCGATCTTTCGATAAAATAAGAAATATTTATTCATACTCACATTATCCAAAATGGTGGATCTATGACATGAGAAAGAAAAAGTTTTGGAGAATTCTAAACCTTTTCAGGGATAAATATGGTATTTGCAAAGCTAGTACAAAGAAAGTTCTGTGTGGTCAAAACTAAGCAGATATATGTAGCTAATATTTACAAAAAGTAAGAAATTGTACCATTTTTTAAAAAATATAAAAACATTTTTCGCAAAAAAAAAAGAAAATACCAGGAGTGCGAGTAGCATTTTCTTTTTTAATGACAGAAAGTGTAAAATTATTTTTTTGTTTAAATAAAACTAAGTAATTTTTTTTTGTTGCTAATAGAAAAAAAAAATAAAAAATTTAAGTTAAAATGATTCATACTACTTTCTACACAATTCTTCCTGATAGAGTATTCACTTCACTTCATTTATTTTTTTTTTTTAACATCAAAATCAAAATTCGATATTGATGTTTCTTTGTTCTTTGAAATTACAAGAAATTGTAATTTCAATATATTAAAAATATTTCTTCGATCCTCCGCGTGGAATTGAACCCGCAACGTTGTGATTAAGAACTCAACACACTATCCACCAGGCCACAAAGCCTTGTTAGAAAGAGTGGTTAATGCAATGTTAAGTATAACAGATACTACAGCTGCAGTAGATCGTTACCATCTATCAATAGATAGAGAATTGTGTATTTGCTAAACTACAAAAACAATTTGCTTCTACTTGCCACAAGATGTCACCAGCATCGGTGTGCTTGCGTTGTGAATGCGTTTGTGGTATTGTTGGTACAAGGAAATATTACCAATGCCCACAAGTGCGTTGGAAGAGCGTTTTTTAAGTGTCAAAAAAATAGATAATATCAATTAATATGCAATTAACTAACGCATGCATGACATCGGCAAGGTATCAAACATGTTTGTTAAATTTTGTTTCGTGTATGTTCTTTAATATATAATTTATTTTATTTTATGTTATTTTAAGTTTTTGAATTTATGTTATCAAATCTATGAAACTACGAAAAAGCTTTGCTTCTCTCGTGTGTCCAACGACGCATGGGTTTTTTTTTTCAAATATAGTAGGTGTGAAAAATTGCATTTTGTTTTTAATCATTTTAATCTAACATAGAACAATTTGACAACTTTTTGTGTGTAAATTACTTGGGTCGTTCTAGTGTTATTATGTTTCTTAAAATAACAGATACTTCTTTCTTTCTTCTGAACATATTTTCCTTCTATCTTGCATACTTCTGGGGATCCCCATATAAAAACTGCCAGATATAGTTCATATCTTTCCCGAATTGAGCCTTAGAGCAGTCAAATATATGAGTTGCTCCTATTATATTTTACCATTTCAACATTTCTTCTGAGCTAACCTACGCCCTAACTGCCCCACTTTTGGGGGTCCCCATACAAAAATACACAAACTGTCGATTATAGTTCATATCTCTACCAAATTTACCTCTAGAGTGATCAAATATATGAGCTGCTCATATTATTTTTTGCCCTTTTAACATTTCTTCTGAACCCACCTGCCTCCTAACTGCCACCCTTTTGGGGGTCCCAATACAAAAAGCACTTAAACTGCTGATTACAGTTCATATCTCCACTACATTGACTTCTAGAGGGTCCAAATATATGAGTTGGCCCTTTTTTTTTGTCCTTTAACATTTCTGCTAAGCACACCTACCCCCTATCTGCCACCTTCCTGGAGATCCCTATTCTATTCCCCATTTGTCTGATTTTCGTCTTGTATGTCTGTTATCTTGTTTATCAAAAGTATTTGAGTCTCTCATGGCTGCGCAAATTTCTGATCACATCAGAAATCATGATCTTATGTTCTCACTTCAGTCTGGTTTTAGACCACAGCTGCTCTAGGCCACAGCTGCTCTACATAGTAAAGATTTTTGATGACATTAGAATATCATATGATCTGGGGCCTGCTTAAGCCTGCTCTGTCTGCTAGATTTTTCCCAAAGCTTTTGACTCTGTTGATCGTTTTAATACTTTGTCGTAAACTTGTGATCAGTCTTGAATACTCTACTTCGGCTGTCCGTCTGGTATATAATTACTTAGTTGGGTGGTCTCAAGGAGTAAGGGGGTGGGAAATAGTCTGTCCGCTTTCGAAAATTTAACCTGTGGGGTGCCTCAAGGCTCTGTTCTCGGTCCCCTTTTATTTACTATCTTTCTAAATGATATCTTTACTAAATGTCATTATGTCACCATGCACGCATATGCTGATGATCTTCAGCTATACTGTTCCAGGCCTATTAGCCTTGATGCAGGCCCGTAGCCAGGATTTACCTTAAGTGGGGGTTTTGATAAAAAATCTATCTGTTGATGCCAGTAATAACTGAAAGAAAGGATATGAAAATTTTTAAGCAAATCCGTTTTCTTTTAAGACTATTTGTGAATATGCCTGTTTTTAAATGACAATAAGATAGATGAGAAGAGTTTATTTAATTTTTTTTTTTTACAAATCAATTTTGAGTACTAAGTGTTTTGATTTTTGCCTAAGTTTGTTGAAAAATGGTCCAAATTGAGAATTTTTAATTTCTTTTAAAAAGTATTATTCCGAAAATAAGCACAAACAGTAAAAATGTCTGTGACAAAATTTTACTAATTCAACAATATTAATGAGAACGGTAAAAATAGGTTAGATTCCTTGCAGTTTATTAAAATCAAAATTAAAATCAGCTACGAAAAATGCAAACATTTTTTAATAAGTTCAGCTCGTGAAGCTGTATTCACAACTTTTATGGACATTCTATATAAACGGGTGAGAAAAAAATTTTAGTCTTTAGATTTGGTTCTTTTTGGCTATCTTACGCTTTTGTTGATCCCCAGCTTGTGTACAACTATTTGAACCTGTGTAAACCATACTGTTCTCGAAAATGATTTCGACAATTTAAATAAATTCAAAAGAAAATATTTGAAGATCTTTAAAAATTTAACAGTTTCATTTTCTCATGATTCAATTCCAATAACATTTACTATATATATTTTTTTTTTATTAAAATTTTTTGATTAGAGGAATCGACTAAAAGTCATATAAAGTCATATTTAAATATAAGATTATTTTTCAAAAACTTTAATTCGAATACTGGTTTTTGCACAGTACCAGTCTTTTATACCCAATTTATTATATAAGATATCACATGAAAATAAGTGCATGTTAATATTAAAATAATTACTCTGCTAGATAAATTTTTATAAAAAGAAACAGTAACTTTTTTTGAATATTTAAGAATTTAATCGGTTGTGGATTTGTATATAAATTATTTGCATATTAAAAACAATAAAAACAAAATTTTGTGAACTTCTAAATTGTTTTTTTATTTTTAATATAATAAAAATAAACATTTTTAAAAGGCTGAAGCTTAAAAAACTTTAATTGTTAATTTTTTTTATGAAAATTTGGTAACATGATTAAAAAATCATGAAATCACTATAAAATTGGACTGTATAAAATGTTTTACAAAAATTTTTTCATATTTAGATTTAAGGTGATTTTCCGAAACCTGTTATTTTTGTGCCAAGTTGGAAATTTTAGATGTCAAAATTTTTAGTCATTCGCTTTACGTGGAATACCCCATAATGTGTTAAATTTCGTGGTTCATATATTTTTTACACTTTTAAAAATTAAAAAAAACCCACTCAAATGATTGCTTTTTCAAGAGTTTTGGGTCTAATAAGCTTGCCCAGCAAACCATAGTTGATGACTTTGTCGAAATTCCGACGAGTTCATAACTATTTCGAGCTGTCTTAAAGAAATCGTTACAAAAATCGTTACAATTTCGTTACGCAAATATCGGAACAGTTTCACTTTTTATATGAATTTATAAAGAGTTTCGTTATGCGAATGTTTGTAAAACATATTGAAATGCAAATAGAGTAAACTTTCCTTTCTTTCGAACTGGCTGAACGAAATCGTAACTTTTTCGTAACATTTTCGTTAAGACTCGTTACGAAATCGTTACGAAGTCGTGTCAACCGATTCATACGATATTCTTTACGATTTCGTAACAAAATCGGATTCCGAAAATGGAACGATTGTGAAATGTTTGTTACGATTTCGTTAAGAATATTTTGAAACCTTTCCGATTTCGAAATCCGATTTCGTTGCGAAATCGTAAGGAAAATTGTATGAAGGGTTTGACAAGACTTCGTAACGAAGTATAGTAATGGTTTCGTAACGAGTCCTAACGAAAATGTTTCGAAAAAGTTACGATTTTGTTCAGACAGTTCGAAAGAAAGGAAATTTTACTCTGTTAGCATTTTAATATGTCGTACAAGCTGTTGCATAACAAAATTTTATATAAATTCGTATAAAAAGTGATACTGTTCTGATATTTGCGTAACGAAATTGTAATGATTTCTTTAAGACAGCTCAAAATAGTGACGAATTAGTCGGAATTATGACATAGTCGTCAACTACGGTTTGCTGGGTAGATATGGCATAAAAAATGTCAAGCTAATTTTCTTCAATTTACAAAATTATATTCGGTCTAGGTATAACTTTCATATATATATTTTACTGGATATCAGGGACTTTTTGAGCATTGAAACTGATTTTTAATATACCAACTCCTTGGAGATGAATTCCAATATAATGATTATCTTATAAGCAAAATTAGTCTTTCACTTGGCCAAAAAAAATTTTCAATAATTAAGTGAAGTTTTCAAGAAAATTAACATCATTATCACAGTTTATCTAAAAAAAAAATTACATTTTGAATTAAATAGTCTCATTTGTGTTAATTCGTTATACTTTCTGGACCCTAAGGGGGGGAGGGGGGTTGGAACACCTAAAACTCCCCCTTGTCTACGGGTCTGCCTTGATAATTTATGTTTAAAGTTGAATGAAGATTTGAGTAATATATCTGATTGGGCTAAAAAAAAAAACTAAAACTTAATCCCCTCAAGTCATATGTCTTGCCGATTATGAAACCAGGCTACTCTCTCTATAATATCCCGATAATTAATCTCATTGGTGTTAATCTCGCACTAAACTTCGTTAAAAAGGTAAAAGATCTCGGGTTCTACATGAACTCCACTCTTTCTTGCGATGACCATATAAACTCTGTTGTTTGTAAAGTTTACTACAACCTTCGGAATCTGAGACGAACTGCATCCTTTGTACCTGTTGATACCAGAAGAAAGTTAGTTATCGAGCTTATAATGCCTATAATATCGTATTCAGATGTGGTTTACAGTAATCCTGATTCTAGGTCAAGACATAAGTTACAAATAAACGCAAATTTAAGCATGAAATCTTCAAAATACTCACTTAATACTATCAGTCATGTCTTAGAGGGTGTCTCTGTTATAATTTTCTCACTAATATTTTCTAATTAATATTTTTTTTTTTTTTTTTTATTTAATAACAACCTGTTGGATATTAATTAATTGCTTTTTAATTTGATTTAATATGAAGTTTTAATTTAAGCTTTAAATATTTACTTTGTTTATAACTTATAACTCGTTGTTATTATGCTTGTTATTCTTACTGTATTCAAAATAAATAAATAAATAAAATATATATATATATTCATAAAACACTTGCACTGCCGCTTATATTTCATATCTCTACCGAATTGACCTCTAGAGGGGGTCAAATATATGAGCTGGTTGTATTATTTTTTGCCTTTCAACATTCATTCTGAACTCAAGTGTCAATTATAGTTCATATCTTTCCTGAATTTACCCCTAAAGCGGTCAAGCACATAATTTTTGCCTCTTATTTTTTGCCCTTCAATATGTCTTCTGAACACCCCTACCCCTAACTGCCACCCTTCTAGGGATCACCATATAAAAAACCACAATCTTTGTTATATTTTCTGCTTGCCTGGTAGCTGAATCAGAAATGCAGGCGTTAACAGTACAAGTCTTAACATTGCTAACATTAACAGTGATGGCATTTACAGTGGTGACTATATACGTATAACAGCTGACGTTATTTTTGCTAACGTTAACAGCGCTGACGCGAATTCCTTTTACTCCTACCAAAAACTGCTGACGCGCCTAAAGAAGTTTTTGCTTCAAAAATAATTGACGACGCCAAAAAAAAAGAAGGATTTCATTTCCAAAAGTGTTCTTTTAATATATATATAGTTTTGGGGAAATAAGACTTCAATATTTGTTAAAACTATTAATAATTACTAAATGAAGATGAATGATTTATATGTTAAAAAATTTATTTTATTTAATTCGCGTGTAGATTTGAATTTCTCAACAGCAGAAAAATATTCAAATGGAAACTTTTTTTGGCGTTGGGTGTAGCATACAAAATTTTTTTAAAAAAAATTTTTTATAAAATTCTTTTTGCGCTGAACATTTTAAATATAGCTAAGCACAAAAATCCCATTTTTAAAATTTTTGTCTGTCTGTCTGCATGTTAAAGTATAGATATTTAGGTTCCTTATATCCTTGGTCAACGTAAGGGATACCTTTTATCCTGTAAATAAGTTTTTAAATTAAGTTACTACGAGTGAAAAATATGTTTTTTTCGATTTTTTTTATATTATTTATAATCGAAATGCTAGAAAAGGTCGCTTTACAATTTTTTTTCTAAACTTCGGTTTTTTTTATTTTTTTTTTTGGAAAATTAATCTGGCTTAATCTGGTACAAATTGAGTTAACGGTACAAAATATAAATAAAAAAATTAGTTAGCTTTGAATGTACATTTTGGCTGTTAGCTGTTGTAATTATTCATATGTTAACTTTGAAAACGCCGATACTCGTGTAATTTTTTGTTTACCTCCTCTACCAAAAGGTTTTTTTTTTAAAGGCTGTTATTATTTACATTGTTGGACGGTATAATAAATAATGATATTAAAATTAATATGATTTCAAAATTAAAAATAAATACAAAATTGTAGCCTGATAATAAAATAAATACCAATTCTTTGTGAATCAAATCAAATTAATAAAATAATATATTTTTAATTGTAAAATTCTGAACTTTAAAAATTTTAGTGTATCATAACATTTGTTTTAATTTAAAATTCTATTTAAATTGTTTTTGTAGTTGCAATTAAATATTTTCAAACGAATTATATTAAGAGTGAGCTAATTATATTTCCAAAGCTTTACTGAGTTAATTTACTATAAAAAATTTTATATAAAATTTTCAAATATTTATGTATGCAAACTTTGCACAACTCTAAACAGCTTGAAAAGCTCAACTAATAAGTTGGTAATTTGAAGGCTGTTCATTTTTGTTTTAATGAGTTTGTAAATTTTGTTGTTGTTTATGATGCTTTATGTTGTTTTCCTGCTATTGTTTTTTTTAATGTATGCATGCATATGTTTTTATATATGTACATATTTTGCTGTTATAACATATTTTAATAAACATAATCTAGGCCAACAGTGAGTAGATCTTGCGTAGCAACAACCAGCCACAGCTAGCACATAGGTCAACCTAACCACCCACAAAACATTGCAATCAGAACAAATAATAGGGCCCAGTGGGAGGCGGAAGTGAGTAATCAATGAAGCTGCAGGATATTGTACGGGGGGAAAAAAAACAAAAATATTTATAAAACGACGGGGTGTCAAAAAGTGATTTTATGACATAGCTTTGATTGCACAAGCAATTGCAATAAACGAGACAGAATAAAAAAAGACACTCCAATAAAAAACGTCTGGCAACACTAACGAATGAGCTAATTATTGTGCTTTGTGCTTTGGAAACGCAAACGATATGCTGGAATTAAAAACATTACAGCAACAGTATTTATAGCAATGTTTTCTTATATGAATATGAAGTATTCAATTAGAAAAAATGAATACGAATATGAATATGAATATGAATATGAATATGAATATGAATATGAATATGAATATGAATATGAATATGAATATGAATATGAATATGAATATGAATATGAATATGAATATGAATATGAATATGAATATGAATATGAATATGAATATGAATATGAATATGAATATGAATATGAATATGAATATGAATATGAATATGAATATGAATATGAATATGAATATGAATATGAATATGAATATGAATATGAATATGAATATGAATATGAATATGAATATGAATATGAATATGAATATGAATATGAATATGAATATGAATATGAATATGAATATGAATATGAATATGAATATGAATATGAATATGAATATGAATATGAATATGAATATGAATATGAATATGAATATGAATATGACAATCTTGGCAATGAAATTCTTATATCACAAAAATATGATCTGAACTCCTTGCTTTCAATATGTTGTACATTGTATAAACAAGCTTTATGATTGAATGGACTAAACTTAGACTTATCGGACCCTTAAAAGGCGTGCAAAACAGGATCTAGTATGATGGCCAAGTTTCGAGAGAAAAGTGTTACTATTATTATGTTTCATTAACTTTAACGATAAAAAAATACTTTTTCCATGCTTATTAAATAAAAAAAAAAAAACACTTAAGTTTTTGTGTCTGCAACATTTTAAGCATGAGTCATAAACTGAAAATGGCGACTGCAAGGAATAGTTTAAACACAGCATGAAAACTAATAAAGACAGCAACAAAACACTTAGCAATGCAATCAATTGCAGCAGGATTTAAGCGCTGCAGCAATATGCAGACACACATAATTGTAAGCATGTGTAACATACACACACACACACACACATTGCTATGAGAGCATTAGTTGAGAGGAGACACTGTAATGCCAAAAGCAGCAACAACAACAACAACAACAGCAATATGTAATGAAAATTTCTAAAACGCCCCAAACGCAATTGGCGACAAACAACAAATATTACAACAACATCTCTTCTAGTATAGGGGCGAAAAATATAATCAAGTGACAAAAGAACATAAAAAAAAGCTCGTCAAACTTCGTTAAAATTCGTTTCGGTTCGTTTACTAACGTTGCATATGAACGTTTGATATTTTTGAATTTTTTTTTGTTTTTTGCGTTTATTTTTTTTTTAAGTGCTCAACAGGATATTGACTTTTAGTGCTAGGCGACATCTACAGTCACTACTACAACAACAACAACAACAACAACTGAAAATATAACTATCAAAAACAACAAGAACAACAACGAAGTGCTAGTCCTTGCTTGCAGTCAGTAAGGGCGATTAAGTCTGCCAGCAGCAGCGGGATTTGTTGCAGCTAGTTGTGCATGTGTGTGCTCTTATGTGTGTATGTGTGGATGCAAGTAAGCCGTCAGGGCAGCAGCAAGCAAGTGGCTAAGGCTCTGACTCTGGATCGAAGAGTATTCAGAGCTCATAAGTAGTGCACAAATATTTGCTGCAGGATATAATGTAGCAAATAACAAGGATATGTCAGCAAAAACAAACAAACACACACACACAAATATACACACATACATATGAACTGGCACACATGTCAACATAAGAGTATAAAAAAAAGAAATTGTCAATACATATGAAGTCATACAAACAGCAAACAAGCACACACACACACACACACATGTGTACTGCTCTAGCAGCGCTCGCTTTGTATGAACAAATTGCTAAATGACAAAACTTAATTACATACACGAGCCAGCAGGACGAACAAAAAGTCACTCACTCACACATGCACTCAAAAAAAAAACACACACACACAGCCACATGCATGCTTGTAGTCATTGCTGCGCTTGTGTGCTACGCTTTCAATGCTGCAGTAACAAATTTTAACGAAATTAATGCATACTTTTAGGCGACTGACAAAAATTCAACATCAACAGTAGCAACAACAGCAACAACAGCAACAACAGCAACAACAGCAACAACAGCAACAACAAAAACAACTGAAAGTTGTTCACAAAGTGTAGCGTTGCATGCGAAAAGTTTAAAAAGTTGCATTAAATTTTCAAACTTTAAGCCTTTTATGCTACTTTAAAAGAAATCAAAGTGAATTAAGTGTATAAAGTTACGTAGCTTTCTAAATGAGTTCAACTGCAGCCGTAAAAATTGTGGTTGCATCATACAATACGAACATTGTCAATAATGTGAAGAAATTGTCAAAGTGCTATTAAAATTTTTCTATAGAAAAAAAAAATCACTTAAAATACTCTACAACTTCAAATAATTAACTTCCAACTTGTATAATAATGAAACAGTTTTTAAATAACTCATTTATCAAAAAAAGATACAGTTTCCGATAGTATCGTAAGTGTGGACGTAGAATTTTTTTGTTTGATATTATTGGTGATGAATAATAATAAAAAAAAAAATAACTAAAAATCCTTTTCCTGCAGTAAAGAACGTTCATGTATGAGTAATTCTACGTTAAGAGGTTCTAGCGGTGGCTAAATCAAAAAAACATACATACAGCTGCGGTCAATAAAATAGCACTGCACTCCTTCATTAAGTATAATACATGACAATTATCTTAGTTATTAATTAATAAAACACATTAAACATTGTACGAAAAACACATTTCGAATACATGGTAAATTATTGTTTTTATTATGCAAAAGAAAATTATTTTAATTCATTGTTTAGCAAAAATTTTATAATTTTTTTCAAAAATGTCAGAAAATAAACGTTCAAAATAATAGCACTGCTCAAATTTTTTAGCAAAAAAAAAAAACAAAAAATAAAGTGTTCTTAAGCCACAAAATACATTTAAAATAGTTTATTAATAAGCGTTTAGTACTTTGTTTCGTGACCTTTATTGGAAATGACAGCAGCACAGCGCCTTGGCATGGCATCAACTAATTGCTGACATCTTTCAACCAAAATGGAACACCAAGAATCCTTTATAGCTCTCCACAGCTCATCCTTAGTGGTACGCTTAATGATAGACACTTCCTTCTTTATATCCGCCCAAAGGTTTTCGAAGGTTTTTTCATGACACACTGTGCGCACTTATGACTTCGTACCTTAGTGATCGAAAATAATTCGTTTACTTTAACAATAAATGTTCGTCAAGCCTGAATGTCTTGTCTGGTGTTACCCAAGGCTCAGTTTTAGGTTCTCTGTTATTTTCGACGTTCATTTATGATATTGTTGATTGTTTCTCCTGTGATGTGAACATCATATATATGCGGATGATATCCAATTGTAAAAGCTCTTTCATAAATCAGCTAAAATCTCAGCAGCAAATGAAGTTAACCCAGTCTTAAACAGAATTTTTCAATGGACGACAGAAAATGGACTAAGACTTAATCCAATTGAAACTAAAGCTATGTTTATTGATAGACGTAACACCTTCGAGGAACGCCCTCCACTTTTTCTCAATAACTCCTCTATTGAGTATGTCGAAAACTTTAAAAATCTAGGAGTATATGTAAATAATAATTTTACGTGGAACACTCACATCAACAGAGTAGTTGGAAAAGTTTACGGAGCTCTGCGTGATCTGAGTCCTACGTCTAAGTATCTGTCTAACGAAGTAAAGCTTAGACTCGTGAAGTCCTTCATTTTGCCAATAATAATGTATAGCTGTGAGCTCTTTTCGCATATGGACCAGGAGTCAAACCGGAAACTAACGGTAGCCTACAATAGTTGCGCAAGATTCATATTTAACTTAAACAGACAAACTCATATCTCCGCCTTTACAAATCAGATAACAGGTTGCTCGTTGCACAGCTTTTTAGATTATCGCACCATATTAATGCTCTACAATATAATTAAAACTAATAGCCTTATTCTGTATTCCTAACGAAGCATTCAACGAACGATGGCTATGCGAACGATGTTGAATTCAAGCGGAAATATGTATTTCGAACGAGGCTTATCGTTGGCTCATTCGTCAAGCTTTTGTTTGATATGTACACTCAAACTGTTATACACAAGCAGTTGCCAAATGTGGCACTGCCATATCAAACACTAGGGAAGTTTTCTGTGTTTTGTCTACTTACTTCAAAGATGTTTTTAATATGTTGCTTCGTTTCTTATATGTTGGCAGTGCTTTTTGGTTTTGTCCGGTTTGTGTATTCAATACATAAACTTTGAGCAATTAAGTGGTTTGCGGACTTGCTTTCATTATTATTGTTTTCAGTGATTGTGTGTTTGCTTTTGACATAACAATATAAAATGTATGCAGCAATTGCAGTTTTTAATTTTATTTTATGTATTTGAAGTGCTTCACAGCCTTCAAACACTGTATATATTTATATATTTCATAATTTATTTACCTTTAGGTTCAGAATTATTAATTTTTTAACCATTCTTTTAACGTTTGCAACCACAACGATAGCATAAAAGTGTTCGTTTGATTTTGACGTTTGGATTCGTGGTTTCAGTGCTCGTTAGAAATACATATTGCAAATATGTAACTGTACTACGGCATTGTTCGTTGGCTGATCAGCTGTTATCGTTGTTTGATTCTGTTCGAATTACAAATTTCAAAAACACAAACGAACACTGTTTTGAACGAAACGATTGATCGGATAGGAATACAAAATGAAGCCATAAGGCACCAAATTATCTATTTGAAATAGTAAGATTCGCTAGATCGCAAAGAACTGCGCAACTCATCTTACCATCTCATAAATATCTAACTACCTCCCGTCATTTTTTTGTTCATGCGATAAATTTGTGGAACACGCTTCCCACCAAGTTCAAACGGCTCGATAACGCAAACACTTTCAAACATGGACTTTTTCTTCACCTTACTAGATCTCCATAACTTTTTTCCAGTTTCTACTACATTTTCTTTAATCTTAAGCTTAGCTTATGGCAATGTTCAAATCATTGGTACTTAATTATTTTTAATTAATTATTTAATTATTTAATTTGATATTCTAATAATTTTTATTTTATTTTAAATCATATTTGTTATAAAATCATTATTTTTAAATCATATTTGTATTCACTTTATTGATGTTATTTAATGTTTGTACAACTTAAAAAAGATAAATCTTATTTGTACCATATATACCTACTAGGGGTTCCAATCCCGGAGCATATTTGCAATCGCGGGATTTCGGGATTTGAATAAGCTAATCCCGGGATCCCGGGACTAGTCCCGAATATATTAATACATACATTTTTAAAAAAGAGAAATTTATTTTATTTAACTAAAATTATTAAAGCTAACTTTTATAATTATGAAAGGTGGAGACATAAATTTAATAAACTCATTTTAAGCTTTTTAAAAAGCATTTCTAAAAAAATATTTAAAAGTATAAATATATTGAAATTATATATTACTAAAGTGTGAGCGCAAAAATAGTAGAGCATCTAACGTGTCGTCTGCCAAACTAGAACGAATTTTATTACAAATATATCCAGCGGATGAAAAACAACGTTCCGATTCTACGCTTGTCGGAGGCACAGTTAATAAAAAATTGTATGCCCGTTGAAGACTCCGGCCGCGATTCCCACCATTAATAAATAGTTCTAATTCCTGTGAGAGAATTTCGGATAAACGAGATACATTTGTGTTTGGAAGATGTTGTTCAACACAGTCTTCAAGGACACGCTGCAATTTTAGTTTCAATGGGATCCTTTCTTCTTCTCGTGCAAATTCTGCGATGGGAATATCTTCATCACTATTGCTGTCTTCAACTACTTTATTACCAGATAATCTTATTAAAAGACATTCTAACTCGTGTTTGATAATAGAAATGCTGGGACTTTTAAAACATCCATCGAAACCATTATACGATTCATTGGAATTGTTAAGAAAATTCAGAAGTCCTGAATAAATTGTTCTTCGTTGCTTTATGCGTAAAACTAGTGCATCACACAGATTCATTCCTAAAACAGAGCTTGATTTTCGGATCTCTTTAAGCATGAACTTTAACGCTGCATCCGCTTTTATTAAATTCATATCGCGCTGACATAACGCTTCGACAGTAATTTTTATTGGTTGTAAAAGATGGACAATATCTTTTATGACCATGAATTCACAGTCCAACAAAGGTGTCATATTTATATCAATCATTGCCTTCTTGATAGAGTTCTGTAAAAACAAAAAACGCTCAAGCATGTCAAAAAGACTACTCCATCGGGTTTTACAGTCTAATATAAGTTAATATTCTTTTCGTAAATCACTCTTTATATATTTTTGTAAATTATCATTCTTCGTTGGTGATTTCCGAAATGTTCGAACGATTGTTCTTACCTTTGATACAATTTTTTGAATATCGTTGTTTTCAGTTAATTTTGAAAACTCATTGCTTTGACAGACTTCAAAACTGTCAATTTCAAAACTTTCATCACTGTCACTATCGTGTTGAATACTGCCAATACTTGTGGGTTTAACAAATGGAACAGCAGCTTGTTTTTGATAGAGTACATCGATCACAGCTAATTGTATACCGTGAGCCATACATAGTTGCTGTTTTGGCGTAATAAGTTTACCAACTTTAACCATTGTACTCGCTCCATCAGTTGTTACAGCTACGATGTCCGTCGACAAATACAATTTAAATTCTTGGAGCCGCGTTTCTAATACACTAACGCACACTTCAGCTGTCAGTGAACACTTGTATCTAACTAAGCCCAAATTCCAGAACTTATTCTGGCCGTGAACGTTTATATTAATGTAGTGTTTGTTTGACGTAGAAGTCCACTCGTCAAAAATCAAGCAAAACTTTTCGTCCTTCGATTTCAGCAGCTCAAGCTCATTAATGCAGTTTTCGCGAATTTTTTGATAGTATTTCATGACATGATTCTTAATGGTCTCTTGAGACTTTGGAAGTTTTAGTCCATTAGCTTCCAATGATTGCCTCAGATCTTTAGATTTAATAAAAACTTTAAATGGAAAGCCATCAACAGCGGTCATTCGTGCTAAAATTGCATCCAAACATTTGTCATCTTTTGCGTAGTAATATTCTAAGCTTTTTTGTTGGTTTGCAATTGGGATTTTATTAGTGGTAGAACCTTGTCCTCCTTGTCGGCTTAAGGCGATGTTATGCACTTGTAGGTGAGTAAGAAGACCCTTGGTGGAGCCGCCTTTGGTTTTTAATTCTGCTTTACATTGCTTGCAAAGAGCAGTCTCTCCTAACCCGCTTTCCTTTAAAAAATAAAACCAGACAGAATTTCGATCACGTCCTTTCTTTTCATGTGCAATATATTTTGAGCTTATCGCTGATGTAGATATCATTCCAGATAAATTGGAGCAAGTTGCTGAAATTTAAAATTCGCGTGATTTTAAATTAAAGTATTTAAGTCATGTTGGTTTTTACCTTGTGGCGCAGAATCCATAATTAAAAAAATTGGTAACTACACGTCCGTATTTACATTTATTGAAAATAAATTCGCAAAATTTTCAGTTTAAATACAATAAGTTAAATCGTCTTCGAAATGCAACGACTACTAAGCAAAACAGTGGTGCCAAATTCGTGTTTTTAAATTTTCGTATTATGTACGCAGGGTTGCATACTGTTTTTCGATTTACTAGTTTTTCACAGATAGAAAATTTTACGTAAATAAATAATTTATTTTTCGGGGTTTTCGGGACTATGTGCTTGCAATCCCGGGATTTCGGGATCGGTAAAATGACCGGGATCCCGAGATCCCGAAATTTCGGGATCCCAGGATTGGAACCCCTAATACCTACCTACCTAAATAAATAAATAAATAAATAAATAAATAAAGGGTTCAGGTCTGGTGACTGACCAGTCCACTCCATCACACATACACCATTATCCTGAAACCAGTTTTTTGCTTTTAAGCTGGTATGCTTCGGGTCATTATCTTGTTGGAAGACCCATACCAAAAGCTTGAATTTCAAGTAGGCTTGTGCAGTTCTCTGATGTTTACCCTAAAGTAAGATGTAATTATATGTGTACACAAATAGAATGCAATGTGTACACAAAAATTCGAAAATTCTGAATGAAATGCTTTAATTTTTATTGAATCTAACATTTCATGAAAAAGATATAAAAATCGACCATCGAAATCGGGTCATTGTTCGAAAAATCGACCTGAGCTAATTTACTGATTAATAATTA
This sequence comes from Coremacera marginata, assembly GCA_914767935.1. Classification (NCBI taxonomy): domain Eukaryota; kingdom Metazoa; phylum Arthropoda; class Insecta; order Diptera; family Sciomyzidae; genus Coremacera; species Coremacera marginata. The sequence goes on from OU612046.1 coordinate 162,510,902, forward strand.
ATTTACCTGAGTTGTCTTGGTTGCATACTCACGTATATAATCTATATCTATCTATACTTCTATATCTATATCTGTATCTATATCTATACAATTATATAAAATTGAAGTACAAATTTTTGTTTCCAGGTAAACTCCAAAAGTATTGGGTCGATTAATATGAAATAAGTTTTAAAATGCCATATTTGCTACAGCACAGCATAGGGGTACTTTTATTTCGGAATTTTAATAAAAAGTATGTTAAATTAAAGTGTTAAGCTTTTAAAGAAATCCTCCCCGATGCCACGAATTGCTTGATCGTTTTCTTTCCACGTGTTTGTGTTGCGAGAATTTCAATAAACTCCATGTTGTTCTCCACTTTTCTCTTTTTCCGCTCAGCTAGCAAAGCACAACATAAAAAACAGATAAGCCACGCGCAAGGTGGAAAGAGAGATACATATAAATGCAGTGATAAGCTGCAAAACAAAACAAAAGCAAAAAATGTTTTTTATTTCGTTTGACATGTATTGTCTTAAAGGCTGATGTCACACGGTGATCGTTTGTACGCCGTTTAAAAGATTTTGTTAGAGGAAAAAAAACATTTTAACGCTCTTTATTGATAAAAATAAAACGTCCGTGGCAAAGCCGTCGAACACTGTTGGTTTTATTATATTTTACATATATTTTTTTCGATTTTTCCAAAAATGGCCCAAAAAAGGTGTTTTATTGTAAATAGGAAATTTGAAAAATTTTTTTTCTTCTAAATTAACATTTAACCAAATAGTGTATATTCTGAAAAAGTTTGAAAAATCTTGGATCCTTGTCTTAAAAATTTATTTAAAGCTAAGTGGTCGAAAAATCGACCAGCGGGCTAAAATGGGTTAAGAATTAATATTTGTGTTTTACGTTAAAAAGTATACAATTAATTAAATCCCTTGAAGTGTTTTTCTTTATTTTTATTGAAGTAACCACACCCTTGTATTTTATCAAAAATTTATTGTTGAACATAAAGTTAAAATGAGTGGTAACTCATGGATGGAGCTCACAAACATCAATAAAATTTTTTAATTATAGTGCTGCTCACATTTTTCAGCTCATAAACTCAGAGTATATGAGGCAACAGTTTGAGAATCACTGCATTTAACTGTTATGTATTTGATTATAAATGATTTTTCTTGTTTCCCCCTATTCTTACCCCCTATCCCCGCGACTAACACAAATGTTGAAAATAATACTACAAACATAATTATGTGGAAAATAGAGCAAAACTCTTTTAAACAGAGTCATGCGTACCCATTTATTGTGCTTGTCTCGTTCCACAACTTATGGCTCATTGTTGGAACCCGGTTAAGGGTACTCAAGAGAGCTGCTCCTGCCTTATGGCTTCATTGTATAGCTCGGCTGGCTTTGCAGCTTCTGTTGCTGTTGCTGTTGTTGCTTACATTATCATTATTTAGTTAGTTGCAAATAAAGAGCACATAAAACGTACCAATGCAATATTGCACTACAACAAAAGCAGTTTGTACCAACACATACACACACACACATTCGCACTCTTGTGCTACAGCTGACTGTAGTGGGTGTGTTCAAGTATATCTTTAAATCTGCTCTTGTACTAAAGTAGTTTTTGTTCTTGACTAAGAATTGTTCATCAGCGTTTTTTCTCCATATTTTTTTTTTTTTTATTTTTTATTTTTGCCTTTCATTACATTTTTTTCTTTCTTGTTTGATTATAAAAGACGAAATAATGTTTTCGGGCAAAGTTTTGCATTTGAAAAGCAACAAAATCAAGAAAAGCAACAAAAGCCATAACAGTACAAAACAGCAAAAAAAAAATATAATAAAAATCATGACAAAAAAAAATAAATAGCTGCTAAGCAGCTTGTCTTCGGTTTTATCTACATATAAATAATGAAGGCAACACAAGTTCTCAAGTGTACCAAATACCAAAGTGCGAATAGAAGAAGAAGAAGGAGAGACAATGAGAGGTTGAATTAAAGTTATTTGAAATTGTTTGCATAAAGCGCAACGTTTTCAAGGTTTTCAAAGAATGTAAGAAACAGTTTTTCTTTTTTTTTTCTACAAAAGAAAAAATTCCACTAAAGCGACTTAAGACTGAAGAAGCTTTTATAAAGTTCTACTATTAAGTTTACTTGTGAATAATAAAATGTGTATGAAGAAAAAAAACTTTAACTCAAAGCCTACAATGAAAAGCTTTGAATAAAGCATGTTCTAAATATCGCTGTTAATATCAAAGTTGTTAACAATTTTAAAGCTGGAAAGTATTTATAAAGTATGCTATTTGATGTACTCTGCCGCACAATACGTTGAAAACTTATCACATTAGTTTATTTAAGGCCTTATATAATGGGAGTAGTTAGGATATCAGTTAGGGACGCGAGAAATTTTTTGAAGTGAAAACTTTTTTAGGCGCGTTGAACACTTTATGGGAGGGATGAAATTTATGCTTTCGCGTCAGCACTGTTAACATCAGCAATGTTAATGTCAGCAATGTTATATCGACACCACTGTTAATGTCATTACTGTTAACGTTAGCACTGTTACGGCTTGCACTGTTAATTTTTGCTTTTTTAATCCAGCTACCAGTCAAACAGAAGCATAGCAACCTTTTTGTGTTTTTTATACAGAGACGCCCAGAAGTAAGCAGATAGAGGGTTGGTATGTTCTGAAGAAATGTTGAAAGGCAAAAAGAATAGGAACAGTTCATATATTTCAACCCACCAGAAGTAAATTCGAGAGAGATATGAACTCTAATCGACAGGTGTTATGTTTTTTGAATGGGGACCCAAAGAAGGGAGGCAGATAGGGGGTAGGCGAGAACAGAATCAATGTTGAAAGTTTGACCCTTTTATGTCACATTTAGTTCTAAAGCTATTCAATATAAAAAATGTATCCACGTCCCCTTGTCCAATTCGCGCTTAATTTTGCCAATCGAAGGATACGACTAACAGTATGTTTACAGCGAATTTCATTCATGTGTGACTTATAGTTCAAAAGTTATACCGAAAATTTAGACTGCTAAAAAATTTGCCGTGCCCCTCGTCCAACGCTTATAAAATGTTACCAGTGAAACGGTATGTGAAAATTGAGGTCCAATACCGAATTCCAAGGATGTGTGATATCGATAATTTTGATTGTGTGGGAGGTAGCACGAGTGGCGTAGTGGGTAGAGTGTGCGGCTTATACGCCAGAGAACACAGGTTCGAACCCCCCCTCTGACACAGAAAATTTTTTCAAATGAATTAATTTTTCTGTTCGGCCATCACCTCTCTGCAGACAATGGCAAACCTCAGAGAGTAAAAAGCTGGCATGAAAAGCTTCTTGAGAACATAAGCCGTTCGGAGTCAGCATAAAGCTGGTAGGTCCAGTTCTCGATCATTTGTGTTCAAACATTTCACAACACACACAACACAATTGTGAAGCTCGGTCAAGGGCTGAAAAAAAAAAATTAATTTTTTTGAAAAATTATACCTGCCGTACCTACATATGCCCAAGGCGTTCAACCGACCGACACTCATGAACTCACAGGTGCTTGGTATCATCAGACACTCTTCCCGAAGCAGCCAACGATCCAGCCCGTAGAAGAATATGGCGAGTTGCAATCTACTTCAATGGTTACCTAGGAGAAAATCGTGGCAATAGCAATGGGTATAAAGAACGAGAAGGCACCAGGTCCTGATAGTATTACAAACTGCACATTAAAGCATTCATTTGCGCAGCTTTTCAACACGTCCAACTCAAGTGTAGGTTGTTTTCCCAGTATAGTGGAAGTCGAAAAATCTAGTGCTCATACCGAAAGATAGTGGCTACATGGACGCTGCGTCAGGTTACAGACCGATATGCCTGCTCGACACAATAGGAAGATCTTCGAGCGAGTAATGTGCAACCGACTAGAAAAAGCTATTCAAGAAGGTGGAGGACTTTCCACCCAACAGTTTGGGTTTCGGAAAGTTTCCCACAACGACTGATGCTATCAATTTGGTCACATCGCACAGAAGGCAGACCTTATCTTGAAGGCACTAAGACATTTTAGAGTGCTACCATATCTCACCTAGATCATAACAAATTATTTCAGCGAAAGAGGTATCCGCTATGAAACCAAAGAAGGCACTATGACTAACAATGTCTCCGGTGGAGTCCCTCAGGGGTCGGTTCCGGGCCCTCTGCTGTGGAACGTCATGTACAGGCGTCAAGATCGTCGGCTTAGCGGACGACCTAGCGGTTGTGGGGAAGGAATCCTCGTTAGTTTTACTATCGGCACTATCCATGAGTGGCTGAGGTCAGTGGGTCTTAGTCTGGCAGAGCACAAGACTGAGGTGGTGCTCATTAGTAGCCGGAAGAAATTAGAAACCGCCAGCAAAAGTATTCGCGGAACTGTGATAAAATCGAAGCCGTTCATAAAATGTCTTGGTGTAACGATCGGCTCTCGATTATCATTCAAGCAGCATCTGCAATATACACTCAAAAAAGCAGCCGAAGCGCCAGCGAGAATAATGCCGAACACGAGAGGCCCCAAACAAGATCGCTGCTCAACGTAGTGCAGTCCATTATTATGTACGGCTCGACCGTATGGGCCACAGCGATGAAGACGAAGTCTTACCGACGTGGCATTGAGTCGATCTACAGACTCGGCGCACTTAGAGTCTACTGCGGCTTTAGAAAAGTCGTTTCTGAAGTCGCAGCACTAGTTCTAGCCAGCTCGATACCTATCGACCTTCTCGTAGACGAAACGCTGTTCGAGGTTAATAGCGAAAGCCCAGCTGTTTGCAAAAGACTCGCACGGGAGAGAAGCTTGCTAAAGTGGCAGGACTGCTGAGATAGTTCAGTCAAGGATTGGTGGACTCATCACTTCATCCCTATAATTATCGATTGGTTTGATAGAACCCACAGCTCCATGAACTTCAACATTACGCAAATTTTAAGTCGGCAAGGTTGCTTCCGGGCATATCTGCAGAAATACAAGCTCGCAGCAGATCAATACTGTACCCACTACGACGAAAACATACCAGAAGACACGTCCCATGTTCTCTTCGAGTGCCCCAAGTTTCATAATGCCAGACTTGAGGCTTCGGTCAGTCTCGACAAAACGGTGACTGAGCAAAATTTGGTTACCCTTATGCTGAGAAATGAAGCCAACTGGTCAGTGGTAAGCATCCTGGCACGACTGATTATCGACAAACTGAGAAGAGTTGAGCATTCGCGAAACCGATAAGGTAGAGGTTATAGATAAGCCCATGACCAAATCCTATAGAATATGAACATAAGTCAAAAGTTTCCAGCATAGTGCTATTCCCATGCTCCGTCAAGTCTTGCTTTGCGGCGCTTCCACGGGGCTTATACTAGGACGAAGATTCAATGCAGAGGTTAGGATCAGTGCGTAAGAATCGTACACTGCCACCTCCACGATGGCAGCTTTTGAGGTTGCCCCCTTCGCGAATGACAAAAAACAAAATATACAAATTTACATACATACATACAACTAGTTCTATATATATGTACTATTATATGAAATTGAAGTGCAAATTCTTTGTAAATTTTTGGTTAACTCCAAAAGTACTGGGCCGATTTTTATGAAATAAGTTTTAAAATATATTTGTGCTACAGCACAGTATAGGAGTTTTTTCCTTTCGAAATTTTAATAAAGAGTTTATTTAAGTAAAGTGTAAAGATTGTTAGTTTTCCGAGGCTGGTTTTGTTTTCATTGGGCAGTAGTAATGTAGCGGGACTCAAAACCTTGCGCAAATTCCATGTTTTAAGGTCTACGGAGCGACCCGCCGCTCAAATTAGCCGTCAAACTAACAGATGCCGGTTTGCCGTTCCCCAGGGAACACCACGAGGAGGTCTGAGTCGACTTGGGACGATTTCGCCAGGTTGAGGCAGTCAGACACGTTGCCATGTGAAGGTTCGCCCCTGCTTCCCCCCCCCCCCCCCTCTGTTGTCGATTACAAAGCTGCGTTCGCTTGTCCGAGAAGTGATTGCCTATACGCAACACTGTCTGAGTTCGGTACACCTGCAAAGTTGGTTAGACTTAGCAGGATTACATTGAGGAACACATGCAGCTCCGTCAAGGTAGGAAATGACCTCTCCGAAACCTTCAATACCGAAAGAGCTTTCAGGCAAGGCGATCCACTGTCATGCGATCTCTTCAACATCATCATGGAAGGGATCGTACGAAAGACCGGTGTGCATCGTAATGGCACCATTTTCTATAAAGGTGTCCAGCTCCTTGCGTACGCTGATGATATTGAAATTGTCCACAGAACCAAGAGAGATGTTACCGCTGCTTTCACCGCTATCGAAAAGGAATCAGCCAAAGTGGGTTTGACGATAAATGAGGGTAAAACAAAGAATATGCTGTCTACAAACAAGGGAGCGCGACGTTTAGACTCCCACGTTTCATCTGGCAGCTATAACTTTGAAATAGTCAAGGAGTTCGTATACCTTGGCACCGCCATTAATAACAACAACCTGGAGTCAGCCTGGAGATAAAGCGAAGAACAATAATTGCTAATAGGTGCTACTACGGGCTCAGCAAGCAACTAAGTTCCAGAGCCCTCTCGCGATCGACAAAACTAACACTCTACAAGACGCTCGTTCTACCTGTGCTGCTTTATAGCGCTGAGGCATGGGTAGTTTCGCAAACTGACGCAGCCGCCCTGGGGGTGTTCGAGAGAAAAGTTCTTCGCAAAATCTTTGGTGTCCTGGTGTCTTACTGTTCGAGTCGGCGATGACTATCGCATCCGACTGAACCACGAGCTGTATGAGCTCTACGAAGACATTGAAGTAGTTCAGCGTATAACTATGCAGCGACTACGCTGGCTGGGTCATGTCCACCGTATGGACGACGAAGCTCCAGCGAATAAGGTGCTTGAGGCTAGGGTCCTTGGTTAACAACGACGAGGAAGACCATACCTCCGATAGGTGGACCAGGCCGAGGAAGCCCTAACCGCACTTGGTGTATACGATTGGAGAAGGCGCGCGCCAAGCAGAGGTGCCTGGCGAGCGCTGATGAAGTCGGCCGAAACCCGGACACGGGTTGTTATGCCCACCTAAGTAAGTTAGTAAGTAAGTAAAGGTTTTTAAGAAATCATCCCCGATACCATGCATTACTTGATCGTTTTCTTTGCACGTGTTTGTATTTCGAGAGTTTGGATAAGCTTGAGTTTGGATATGTTGATCTCTACTCTACTCTCTTTATGCTCAGTTGGCATAGCATAACAAAAAAAAAAAATAAAACATGAGCCTCGAAGAAGCCGAAAGTAAGACAAATATACATTCATTGCTTCACTGTAGAATAAAGCAGCACACACGAAGAAATGTTTTTTATTTTGTTTGACACTCATTCAAAGAGTAACAAAAACGTGTTAGCGCTGCTGATTGATAAATAAGAAACGTCCGTGGCAAAGCCGCGGGCCACTGCGGCCTGTTAGTATAGATATTTTTTTTCTTTTATGCCACTCATATTATAATAGTGATAAAAGTAAAGAGTCATTTATTTTAAGGGATCATAAGTTTGCTGACTATTTTTGATAGAAGACCTAAAATTGTGGACTCTATAGAGCAGCTGTTTAGCTTTCATTTCACTAGGAAATTTCAACAACTTAGCTTCCATTTAAACAAATTTTCAACAATATGGTTATCAGATATTGTATGGAAATATTCAAGAAAAACAAATATTTGAATCTTAATACACACTATACACAAGAGTAAATTTCCTTCTCTTGGATTCCTTCTCTTGCATAGAAATATTAAATTAAAGTTGATATATACATAGTTGGCCTTACTCAGCAAACAATAACAAAAACAAACACAAGCACAGACAACAACACTCCCAATCTTACACTAGTACATAAATGAACTATCTAAAACAGTCATAGATTTTTATTTTGTTCACTCTTTTTTGGCTGGATTCTAACTTTATCCGATTTTTATGATGCTATTAACTTTCATGCCCAATATTAAATTTTTTTTAATCCTGCTCAGCTCAGCTCAGCTCTGCTCTTGCGCTCCAACCAGTACAATCACAATACACTGTATTAGTGTCTAGTGCTTTGCTTATGCATACATTTACATAGTTCTTTCATTTTTTTTAAAAATTCTTTTCTTTTTCTACTATTTTTCAGGCTGCTTCACCACGATGGGAACCACAAATTGCTGTGCTGTGCGAAGCCGGTCAAGTTTTTCAACCACAATATCTATCCGAGGAAGGACGATGGGTAACGGATTTGAATAAGAAGACATCGAGTGCAACTTGCTTGCGAGATAAAATGGAGCTGTTGGATTACTGCAAGAAGGTAGGAGAAAAGTTATATATATATATATATGTATAGTAGAAACTGCACAGCATGATTAAGCAGTAGAATGAGCTGCAGCTCAACGACTGCATTGATTTTAAGCTGTATCTCGTCAGTGCTTCAGTGCTTTACCATAAGGCTGGCAACGACCAACAACCGCAAAAGCCAGTCAAGAAAATTTAGTTCACTTCAGTGCACTGGCCAAAATCATGTCCAAGACAGATCAACAGCAATTATAGTAAATTGTATTTGCAGCTTTGTTGAAGTGATGCGATTTGAGTTTCACACACACACACAAACACACAAGGAGTGTTGCTGACAGAGTGTTGGTTTTGGTTGAACTGCATACAGCCATACATGCACACAAGAATTTGTGCATATATGAGTTAAATGAGGACATTTTCAAATCTCCTTAAAATTTATTTTACTTAATTATTAGGAAAAAGAGCACAACTAAATTAATAATAAAGTTTTGATAAATGTTATGTGGTGTATCTGCTCCACCGAAATTAACCATAATTTATTAGTTTGCTCAAAACGAATCGTAATCGTACAAGCATTTCTACACCGAAAAAAATCGACATGTTTTTAAATTAATCACAATGTTAGCATTTTCAAATTGTATTTTTTCATATAAAATTTATGAATTTTTTAAATATTCACATATAAATTGATAACGTTATGTTGTTATTTTGACAAAATTTGTATTAAGCTATTTTTTGATCAAAAAGTTTTCAATTTAAAAGCAATTTGTAATCACAAAATAGCGATCAACAATTTTGCGATCAAAATTACCAAATACCTAGTAGCATATAGGCACAGTATGTACAACAATTTCGAAGACAGATGGCACGTTTTGGAAAACAAAATGCAGTATTTATAAGAACAAGTACAAGAAACTAAACAATTGTTACTGTTTCTTCTAAAAACTAGAACCAAAACCAAACCAAGCAAACGACAAAATTGTGTATGTTTAGGTAAATGCCATGTTATAGAAAAGAAAATATATGTTTTTACCCTAGTTGTTTCACAGAAAATAGACTATTTTGAGTTCGCGCAAATATGTGCAAGGTTTTATTTCTGTTTCTAAAAGATAAAATTTCATATTATTTAAATATCTAAGCACTTTTACTAAATAATATTAAATTCACATTTAAAACTCAGCATATACATGAAAAATTCCGCAGCTTGAGAACTTTTTTAAAAAATTAATATAAAATATTTTTTTCAACACTTTTTCACACTACTTTTTCTTTTAATATAGAGATAAATGCCTGACGTTGAAGTCTCCATGTAAAAAAGTTTTATATTTTTTATTTTACGAAAAAAAAAAATTGCACAAAAATTTTTAAAAATCAGTTTTCACCACTCTGCACAAAAAAAAACGATAAATAAATTTTGACAAATAAATATAAAAAAAATTTATTTAGTGATGCTGACGTATTTCTACTTTAACTACTTTAGCATGATAGTCAAAACTGAGTTTGATTTTTTGGCTTAATCCTCGGTTTTGTTGCCTTCTAACCCAGTGTGCGTCGCACAGAAAGTTGAAATCGCCAAAAAATGGAGATTATTTCACCTAGAAATCGGAGAGAACTTTACACTTTTTTTAGTTAAAATGGATCCAAATAAGAAAAAAAATATATCCGTACGTCTGTCCATTTGTCCATTTGCCCGTCTGTCGACATGAGTTGTCATTTTGAAGCTATCATCATGAAATTCAATATTTAAGCTTGAATCTAAAAAGTAGAGAGCAGGTTCAAAAATGAGTCAAATCGGATGAAAACCACGCCTACCTCTCATACAAAGTAGTGACTTTATTAAAACGGTAAAATATCCATAAATTTCACAAAGCTTAATAAATGCACTCGAAGTTTTGCATAAGGGCTTTGATATTTAATATCCACTCTGAGTATAAAAGTGAACAAAATCGAATGAAAACCACGCCTACCTCACATCAAAGCGGTAAAATCTCTCTAAATTGAACAAAACTTAATATATGAACTTGAAATTTGGAAATGAGCTTTCGTATTTAATGTGCACTCTGAGTATGAAATTCAACCAAATCGAATGAAAAACACACATACACCTCCCATACAAAGTGATTTTATGAAAACGTTAAAATCTCCATAAATTTTACAAAAATTAATATAATAACTTGAAATTCCTAACATACATACATATTTTTCAATTATTTGTATGCACTCTGAGTTTGAAATTTGGCACAATGTAATGAAGACTTCGCCTATCTCCCATACAAAATGAAGTAAACTAAATAGTAAAATCTTCATGAATTCCACAGAAATTAATTCATTGCATAATATAAATAGCTCTAATAACTAAAATTAATTTTGAATTTGGTGTTTGGAGAAGTTGTAAGAAGTTGTAGTGTGCCCTTACAAAGTGACGTCATTGATATAATAAAACTTTTAAAACTTCATCACAGTCAAAAATCATACCTAACTAGTTTTTTTTTTACAAAAATCCATAAAAATATGACAGCATCACTTAATTTGAAACTTTATTACATACATTGAAAATTGCGACAATTTTCTCAAATTATTTAATAAAAGTGATTCGCGCAAAAATGCGCAACTTTTTGTTGCTGAATATAGAAGCTCACATATTGTAAATTAATACAAAATTTTAATTTCTATTTGATGTTACCGAATTCCTATATAAAACTTCACATAAATTTGACATATTTAATAAAATATGTTTTTAAAATGTACACAATAATCTCTACACAATAACTGTTAAACAATTTTTTTAAATCACGCTTAAATAGGGTGAGTGGTGTAATATGTAACATGGGGTGATGTGTAACACGCCAATTTTTCGTACAAAATGTTACCATATGAGTGAATGAACTACTGCGATATGTTTCTTTTGACAGCATCTAGTTTTCCACAAGTGTTGGTAGACCTTCATTTATTGTAGACCTTCATTTTATTAGAGTTCTTAAATAGAGTGAAAAATTTTTGTAAATTTTATTTTTCAAATTTACACATAAAAGCGCTTCGGATAAAATTTCTTCATATTTTAAAAGTGAGCAGATGTAAAATTTGATATTTTTTAAGGGCCTCCTGGAGTTTTTCGAAGAAAAAAAGACACCTACTTAAAAATTTTGTTTATTATTGAAGCTGTATTTTATTTTAGACCAACATTTTTTTACATTATTAAAGTATGACTACTATTGAAGATTTATCCCTGAAATTTTGGTGCAAAAATATTCGACGATAAGGTCGTCGATGCCGCGAAGAACCTTAAAATTTGCGGTAAGCAAGATATCTGCAGACTGGTTAATCTGAAAAAAAAACAAAAATTTTTAATTTTGATTTATTAAGGCGTTATTAAGTAACCGATAATTTATTGTTTTTTTAAAAAACAAAGATTTAAAAAGCAAATAAATTTAACAAATATAAATTTTAATATTAAAATTTGCCGACTTTTCACAGATTGTTTGTCTACTTCACCAGGGCGTCTTTTATTTCGAATTTATTTCAAATTTTTTTCATCCTAGTAAAGAGTTCTTGAGCATTTAATGGTTCGATTTTTTTTTATACATACTTTTTGATTTATAACCTAAAACGACCTCAATTTTGTGCACATTGTGCTTTTCTACCTTATTGACGAATATTTTTGGACCAAAATGTCTGGGATAAATCTTCAATAGTTATACTTTAATAATGTAAATGAAGTCGGTTAAAAATATGTTGGTCTAAGATAAAGTAAAGCTTCCAAAAAAATGTTTAAAATGTTTTCTATTTTCTTCAAAAAACTCCTGGGGCCCTTTATATCCTCAAATACAATGATAGATTTTATATTTTTTTCACCTTGTGATAAAATTCCATCAATTTGAAAAGCTACTTACATTGGAGTGATGTGTAACACTCCCGGTAGGGTGATGTGTAACACAACAACGACAAATTCTGAAATGCAAACACATCAACGGCATTAAAAGAGATCGGCCTAGTTCAAAATCCAATCGTGATAGGAAGTCAATAAAATGCTGTGTTCTAACAACGCCACAGAAACGTTTACAGTAGCAGGTTGCAGAAGATTTAATTAATTCCTTATCATAATACTTTTACGCAACATAAAAAGTCAAAATGAACACACAAAATTAAAGTTCCTGGTCTATAAACCCACAATTTATTGGTGTTACACATCACCCCACCGATTTGAAAAAGACCAAAAAAACCATAATTGAAATTTTTGTTCAACTACATTAATTTCTCTAAATACTCAACAGCCACGAAAACACTAACTTCGAATTGGTTCTTCTGCAAGGGATAGGCCTTAAAACCAATCAAAAAATACATTTTTTAGCAAATAAAAACATGCTACACATCAACCCACTTCAGCCTACTTGAAGTTGAAGATTCCATAATAAAAAAAATCACTTTTGACGCATAAATTAACAATTTTTAAGCTTTAAATTATGCCGAATTTTAATTCTTTTTTTTTTTGACTATTCGCGAATAAATGAAAAATTTCTCAACTTTTAAGCTATTCAGCAGAAAAATTAAACAATATATAACATTGAAATTTTTAGTAGTGAATTTTGTACTCGTTAATCGAGTAGTAAGTTTTCAAAACAAAAAAAAAAAACACAGTTTTCATTTTTCAATTAATCTCGATTTTTTTTCGATTTCAACCCTCTGTGCGTCATCGAACGCCCTTGGATACTAAATCGTAGCTCAACATGATGTAGCCAACGAAGCCGCAAGATTTTTATGTCGATGTCGGCGTAGAGCTTATACAGCTCATCGTTCCACCATATTCGGTATTCGCCATTGGCGCAGATCGGCCCGTAGATATTGTGAGGGATTTCATCCCTAATATTGATATCTCATCTCTTCGATTGATTGAAAAAAAAGTAGGCAGTGTGGGGACTGCCGACCGTAGTGAAATCTTAAAGCTATGAAATAACATAGGTGTTAAGAATTTCCGAAGTAGGTAGGTAGTCGGCAAATCAGACGCGTTCTACTTTTTTACTTTTTTACTCTTTTTATCAATTTAAGCCTTATTAAATATATAAACTGCTATTTTTTAATGTTTATGCGAGTAAATAATATATTTGTAGCACAATTACTTTGGTTGGGTAATCGGTAATTGGCTCGGTAATCGGTAGGTAATCGCTTCTGTAATTGGTAATCGGTTGGCTGGTAATGGCTCTGGTTATCGGTAATCGGTTGGTAATCGCTTCGGTAAAAGGTAAAGGGTTGGTAATCACTTCGGTAATCGGTAATCGCTTCGGTAATTACTTCGGTAATTACTTCGGTAATCGGTTAGTAATCGCTTTGGTAATCGCTTCGTTAATTGCTTCGGTAATCGGTTGGTAATCATTTCGGTAATTGAAAATCGATTGATAATCACTTCATTAATCAGTAATTGATTTGGTAATCTGTTGGTTATCTCTTCGGTAATCGGTTGGTAATGGCTCTGGTAATCGGTGATCGGTTGGTAATCGCTTCGGTAAAAGGTAAAGGGTTGGTAATCGCTTCGTTAATCGGTCGCTAAACATTAAAATTACCAGTAATTAGTAATCGGTTGGTTATCTCTTTGGTAATCGGTGGGTTACCGCTTCTGTAATAAGTAATCGGTTGGTTGGTAATGGCTCTGGTTATCGGTAATCGGTAATCGGTTGATAATCGGTTCGGTAAAAGGTAAAGGGATGGTAATCACTTCGGTAATCGGTAATCGCTTCGGTAATGGCTTTGGTAATCGGTTGGTAATCGCTTTGTAATAGCTTCGTTAATTACTTCGGTAATCGGTTAGTATTCGCTTTGGTAATCACTTCGTTAATTGCTTCGGTAATCGGTTTTAAATCGTTTCGATAATTGGTTCTGTAATCGGTTGATAATTGATCCGGTAATCGGTTGGTAATCGCTTCGGTAATCGAAAATCGGTTGATAATCACTTCATTAATCGTTAATTGTTTCTGTAATCGGTTGGTAATCGCTTCGGTAATTGGTTGGTAATCGGTAATTGGTTTGGCAATCGATTGGTAATCGATTTGGAATCGCTTCGGTCTTCGGCTTGGTCGATGCTAGGTAATCCCTTAAAATAAATGCTGTACAGCAATAGTTTCTACGCTACGCTAACGCTTACGCTAACAGCGTGATGATATCGCTAACAGCGTGATGATATCGCGAATCTACAGTTTTGCTCTCTACCAAAAAGTGTTCAACGCGCCTGAAGAAGTTTTTACTTCAAAAATATGCTTTAAATTTTAAATCGGAATTTTTAATATATTAATTAAAAAAAAAATAAATAAATACAAACATATACAAATTTTATAAGAACCACAAGAACCTAAGTCATCCCAAGACTTTTACTCAAATAATTAAATCTTTTACCCATAATCAAAGTATCAATATCTCATAAGAAACGCAGCTAATTTTTTTCTTTTCCAGTTGTTATTGACTTCTTTAATTAATGCTGCGCTTGTGTACATGGCTGGACGGCTGCCTTAAATAAGCCCAAGGCATTGTGTGTGTTTGTTAGTGCTTATGTACAACAACAAGCAGTTCGTTTTTTATTATTACTAATAATAATGTAAAAATAATTTAGTTAAAAATTGCTTAAACAGCTCAATAAGCAAGCATAAATTAACACCAAGCATAAATAGGCTAAGAACAAAATGCTTCATAATAAAGCCAGAGCTGTGGGCAGGGTTTGGGGAAGCAATGAGTGGATAATGTAAAAGGGTTGCTTGTGACTGTGCTATTGTGAGACTATACGTGTGTGTGTGAGTGTGTGTGTGTGAAGTGGTTGCCTAACATAAATGAGGCAGCAGAAAAACTTATCTAATGATTCAGAACTTGATGTACACGGCTTCATACAACAACGTTGGTGCAACGGGGCGTATGAGTAACATACGCTAAATTAATTCTCAGCATACACCATAAGCAGCAGCATAATACAACAACAACAACAACAACAAAAAACAATAACAAAACAGCAAATGACGTTGTTACTTTTTTGTGCCAATGTATATGTCAGCATGGCAATCTTGTTGGTGCCGTTGTTGTTGTTATTGTTGTTGTTGTTTTGAAAAACTCAAGCAATATGTTACAAGAACAAGCAGAAAATAAAAAGTAAAAATAAAGCAAATAAAAACAACGCACTCATGTTTGCGGAAACAAGCACAAAATGTTTATTTAATTTGCCAACGCAGCGTTCTATGGAAATAAGAGATATAAAAAAAAAAAAAAAACTACAAACATTACATAGCAAGTCCTGTTTTTTTGAAAAAATCAATAAAAGGATTCTGTTGATACTGTAGGGACATGCACACATACACCCTCGAACACACACTCGAATAAATGAACTGGTACTCATAGCGTACGCATGCATGTAAATGCAGCGCTTGATTGTATGTTTGTTTGTGTGTGGGTGTGTGCATTACACATGAATATGCATGTACTTATTTATGCAAGTACCTACCTACATATGCATATACTCATGCGTGTAACAGTGTGTGCGTGTGTTTGTGTGCGTTTGAGTGATTACAGTTTTAACCTTGTGAGTCACCAACAGCAACAACGCGCTCCACTGTTTGTGTGTGTGTGTGTGTGTGTGGGTGCAGTTTACTGACTGTGGTTTTCTGTTATGGTTCATGTCGCTAGGCGGCCAGGCCTGGCCTGTTGTACGCATTGATTGTTTTTTAATAACCATTAAATGCAACATACCAAACTTAAAATCATTTTTTTTTTAATTTTTCCAAACAATAAAGTATCTAGCAGCAAAAACACCTATTTCTTTTTGAAGGTCAGAAATACTCAAGCTCATTGCTTGCCACTACATTAAATACTGTATTTAATTGAATGGAAAATAATTAATTTTTATGCTACACTTATATATATTTTATGGCCTGCAAGCAGCTTCAAAGGATTTAATTTTTAATGTTTTTAATATTATTCACAATAGCTTAACCCTTCGTTGCACAAAATTACCACTAAATAACTTTTGTTGTATGTATGTTTTTTTTTTCAAATATGCACAAATGACTCAACGGAAGCTGCTCGCAACAGTGAATTTTTGTTCCCTTTTATTTAGCTTTATAAGAAAAAATTCAAGGCAAAATTTAACTCTCAGCGGCTTGACTTTGTTTCCTGACAAGCTGACTAACGACAACTTGGCAAGCAAAAATATTTGTTTATTTATTTTTTTCAAATCTGTTGGGATCTAACATATGCGTAAAAACTCAGCCAAGGACACCATTAAGAATACATCTACATCATTAGATGTTTTTTTGCTTTAATTTTTTTTTTTTTTGTATTGTAAGATGTATGTGTTTGATCAAAATAAACTTGAAAAACAATTTTTTTTTTTCTATTAAAAAGAAACTTAGTTAAAGCTTACGAATTTTATTTTAGAGTTCAGCAAAAAATCGTTGCTATTCAAATTCAACCAAAACTTAAATTTTAGATTAAAGCGAAATTCCACAAATTTTTGTTTTATTCGGTCGAAGCCGAAAGTGAGTATTTATAGGTATTACAGGCATTTAGAGTTATTTATAAATCATATTTATCCCATATTTAAACTCTACTTTGCACTAATCAAAAAAAAAAAAAAAATTTTTGCAGTGCATTAATACCAAAATAAGTAAAACAATTACCCGTCCATTCTGAATTTGTTAGATATCTCCTTGGATGATCTTGAAATAATTGCAAATTCGCTTAGGAGTTTCTTCAGACAGTCATATACTAGCCATAATGTTGAACTCGACTATGAATACTTCTCTTCTTTAAGGAAGTGTGCACAAACGTCGTTAATTTCGCCTTATATTACCCTTGCCTTACTCTCCTGGACTCGATGGGCTGCCTGCTTTTGTTTTAAAAAAACTCTCAAATACGTTAGCTCAAACTCTATTGGCTCTTTTCAAGCTATCTATCTCTCGTTCTTTAATTTTAAAAAAAATTCGGATATTTTATATACTTTTGCACAAAAAAAAGGACAAAAAATTATTTTCAAATTATAAACTAATTACAAAACTGTCATGTACACTAGGGTGTAGCGAAACAAGCAAAAAAAAAAGAATTTGTTTTCTTAATATCTCCTGTATCATTATTCGATGACCGGATAGCAAAGCTTCATTCTTACAAAAAACCAAAAATCTGCGACTTTATTTTCAAGTGGCGCACCGTATGAATGATTTTAAAAAACTAACATTTTTAGCTCTAAATTGTACCCGCAAAATTGAAATAGTTTCGTAACTTTTTCTCATAAACATACTTCTTTAAATTTATTTTTAGCTACACCGAGAAAAAAGCTATAGGTAAATCACCTAAGTCGGCTTGGGTGAAGAGAACTGTATGGGAATTATAAACTTATGCTTATTCACCTAAGCAATTTATTGTTTATTACATTGCTTTGAAAGCACATACTTCGATACCATGCCAAAAAAAAGCCAATTTTTATTCACCTAAGCTCAAAATCCAAAAAAAAAAAAAATTAAAAAACAACTGGCATGAATGGCTTAAGCACAGTTTTAAGCTATTTTCTGCAAAAAAAAAAATCACAGATGCGTCATTAGACACACGAGAGAAGGATAGATTTGATAATTTAATTGTTTTTTTTTTAATAAAACCACTTTTAAATTTAAAAATATCATAAAGTAGATTAAAAAACTCTCTTTAATATCATCAACAAAACGAAAAGAAAAAAAAAATTCTTTGTCCGCCGTGCGGAATCGAACCTGGAACTTTTGGTGCCAGTCCATCGCTCTACCAACTGATCTAAGCAGCCTTGGTACTGTTTGCTGACATAACTGCAGCTACGTTAATTCACCTAAGCAATTTATTGTTTAATACATTGCTTTGAAAGCACATACTTAGATACCTTGCCAAAAAAAAAATATTTGATTCACAGATGTTAACAGATGCTGTATTAACAGATGCAGTATGTCGCAGTATTCTGTTGATAGCTGCAGCATAGCTTCAGTTGTAATTAATATTGAATAAATCAGTGGTATTGGTTGGTGTGGGTTCAAATCTCAACGGCATGCGAAGGTAAAGTTTTTGTATTTGATATTTAATTTAACTTAATTTAATGCACTTGTTATAATAGACGTCAAGCAGCAAGAAAAGCCGAGAAGTCGCTGATTTCTAAGAAAAAAACGGTATTGATAAAAGAAAAATTTTTGTTGTAGCCGATTTCTGTCAAGCAAATCACATAACGAGAGGTGGCAGCTTCAAACAAATGGAAAATAAAAAACCAAAACCCGAAAAAAAGTTATATTTTTGAAATTCAATTTGTTTTTACGGGAGTATTCCTGATTGGAAGGCTGTTTTTGGACCCTTTTTGAAAAACTTCTCATTTGAAATCGCAAAGAGTTATTTAAATTCTGTTTTTTTTTTATTGTATTAAGAACATATTAAATTAAATAACAAATTTTTTTCCTTTGTACGAGGGCTGTTCAAAAAGTTGTCGGCCTTCAAAGTTGGGCGTCGAAAAAAAGGTATGCTGCTTGCGGCCCGGATAACTCGACTTCGGATCATCTGAAATGAAAATAGTAAACGGCGTTAGATTCAGTACAGATGCATTTCTAGTCCCTTTCTCAATCATAATTTTGCGATTATTTTTTACAAAATGGCGGTCATTGAGAAATGAAAAACCGATTTTGGGTCTTTTTTTTTGTAGTTTAGAGTAAAAAAAATAAAAAAAAATTGTTTAAAATTCTGATTGAGGTAAAATGATGACAAATGGTGACAATTCTGCGTCGACTGCACTTTGTTTCATCAAAATCGGTTCAGAACTACGGACGCAATCTGGGCCGCAAGCTCGAAAAACGTGGTTTCGAGATAAACGCGTGTAAGTTTGAAGTTATTTTTTTGCATAAAATAAAATTTAAATGAAAAATTTGAGCATGCCGTTTTAGAAATTCGACAATTTTGTGTCGATTGCACTTTGTTTCATAAAAATCGGTTCAGTAGAACCGGAGAAAATTGACCTCGAAGTTCAAAAACGTGATTTAGAAAAAACTCAAAGAAAATTTTAGTCAATAAAACATTTTTTTTTGTGAAATACTTACAAATATTTAAAATTGCAGAATATCAATCTGCAATGCCAGCCCCATAAAGAACTCCTTCCTCTTCTTCAAAAAATGAGGACTCAGCGTCTCTTTGTGCTCTTCGGGCAGTTCTACCTTCTTTTGATGTGGCCAGAGCTCTGGCTTCGGACCTTTTCAAACGTTCTTCGTTCCGAGAAATGGCGAAATCATATGTGACGTTGCCAATCGGGATGCCCATTAGGTTTATTATTTGAAGTATTGGCAAAAACCCTTCGTTAAATATGACAGTTGCAATATAATTGGCAATCTCAATAGTGCGTGTCCTCATCTCTTTCGTGTTGGTTACCACGAAACTGGCGTTTCAAGGGACGAGTTTTTCGATTGCTACCAGTGTTTCTTTTATTTTTATTTCTATTACTTTTTCTGTCCATTGTCTTTAGCACAAACAAAAATTTTTATCAATACTGTACATTTCAAAACTGTATGCGTTCGGTTTATAACTCAATTCAAAGTGAACTAAACGCTGCCAACATTCGAATACCTAAGCTCTAAAATGTGTATTCATTTATTTTTAAAATGCGTATACAAACACGTTATTACCTACTAAAGAACGCGTTGATCGAAATTCGGTGGTTGCTTCAAACTGTTGCATTCAAAAAGTAGCCAAATTAAGCAAATCGTATTTTGGCAAAAACATTGCTGGACAAAAAAGGCCATATCTCCTAAAGTATTTCGAATTTGAAAAAACCCTTTTAGGACGATATTCTCAAATATCAAAAGCTATCAAAATATGCTATATAAAAAAATCGAACAAAAATGTTTGCCAACCAGGAATACTCCCTCAAGTAGTGTATAAAAAATTACCAAATACTTGGTTAATTTATCATCCAATAAAAATTTGCAAGTCAACATGTAAAACTTAGGCGTTTTGATGAAGTACTTGGGTGGCTAAAAACTGCCAAAGCCATCTTATAAATTATACTAGGTTTTTTTTCAATTTAATATAAGCTTTTTTCTCGGTGTATATTTCGCGTTCAAACGTATTTGCTCCATTCCCGAGGTCGATGGTCTAAAGCGTGGCTCTATTTTATTCACAATGCAAAAACAAAAATTAGAATCAGCTCTTTTTAGTCACTATTTCTGATTTAAAATAAACATGGCAGTAAGTTTAAAGCTTTTTTTTAAATTGAACACAGTTGGCATTTCTGAATTTCTCTTCATTTTCACTACAAGTATTCATATTTTGACACTTCACCGCTATTTGCATATTAGAAATATATCTTCATAATTTATCTTCCGAAAGAAAAGTGAACTTCATGTTGAAAATATGCCTAAAACACGAGAAGATTTGAGGTGCCCTGTGTTTGGTGATCCACTGAAACTAAGTGGTAGGTTAGGTTAGGTCGTGCACCGTTACCGGCGCTTCCGCGGGGGCCTATAGGTCCATTGCGAATCCCTTTTTATATTTGTGGTACCATGTTAAACCATTGTTCCGATTTGTTTCTCAAACCATCCTGTGCTTTTTATGAACCTCCAGAAGTTTAGCAGTGGTCTGTTCACTAACTCTTCCAACTCTTTGAAAAAGTTTTTCTCCATGTGTTGGAGTCGACGACTCTGTAGATTTGGACATTCGCATAGTAGGTGAGTTATTGTTTCTGTTTCCTCCGGATCTTTGCAGCTCCGACAGAAGTCTGGTGCTGTTATGCCCATTCTATTGGCCATAACCCCAATGGGACAATGACCTGTTAGAACTCCAATAAGAATCCGGATTTCCCATTTGACCAAAAGCAGAAAGCTTTTAGTTCTTTTCTCATTTAGCTCCGGCCAAAGCCTTCGAGATATGTTGCAGTCACCTCTGGAAGCCCAGTTTGTGTTAGCAATATCTCTGGCTTTTAGGTCTATACTCCTTTTGACGACGCCTATTGGAATGTGCACATCTGTATCAGCTCTATTTGTACTTGCGGTTACTCCACGCCTCGCCAGTTCATCCGCTGCGTCGTTCTCTTCGATATTGCTATGTCCGGGAACCCAGCAGAGAGTGACATTGTGGGTATTGCAGATACTGTTTAGTGCAAGTTTACAGTTTTGCACCGTTCGAGCCATCGTCGTTTTACTGTTCAGTGCTTTGATGGCCGCTTGGCTAACCACGAAAATGACTACCATTGTGGGGATAAGATTTTTCCTCTGAATGGTCTGTGCAGCTTTTTCAATAGCATATATTTCTGCCTGAAAAACGCTGCAGTAATCAGGTATTTTGCAACACTCTTTGATTTACAGTGTTTCACAGTATACACCCGATTCAGTAGCGTTTTCCATTTTGGAACAATCAGTATATAAATGGAGATTGTCGTAGGATTCTACAGCCGTTTCTTCCCATTCTTGTCTGTGGGGGATGGATGTGGTGTATTTTGTACCGAATCTGACACTGGGTATGATATAATCGGTTGCTCTTCTTGATTCCTCGGTTCCAAAGAGATTTAGAATAGATGCATGTCCGAATGAGTTGTTTTTCCAGGCTCGTGATTTGTTGAGGCGAATCGTGCTCTTGGTCGCCGAACATTTAAGGAATTCTTCTATGGAGAGAATATTTAGCATCATATCTAGACCCGCCTGTGGCGTAGATCTCATGGCTCTTGTTACTCCTATGCACGCTAACCTTTGAACCCCTGTTAGGGAGCTAAGATAGCTCTTTTGATGCGTTATCGTCTACCAGAATGGGCCTCACGATCGCTGTATACATCCAGTGGATTATGTGCAGTCGCAGTATCCATTTCCTTCCAAATGTTCTTTGACATGCATATAGAGCGCATAGTGCTTTTTTCCTTCTTTCCTCTGTGTTGCGTTTCCAGCTGAGCTTGTTATCAAGGATAATTCCAAGGTATTTGGCTTCCGTGGAATGCTTCAGAGTTACTTCGTTGAGTTTCGGTAATGTGAAACTTTCTACTTTTCTTTTTCTTGTGAACAGAACGAGTTCGGTCTTTATTGGGTTTACACCAAGTCCATTCGAATTTGCCCACCGCGATAGCTCACTATAAAAATACCACTTCCACTCAAAAATACCACTAACTACAATGTATCGAACGATCCACCTTATGGTAGTTCGTTTGCCAAAAATTAGCTCGTTGCCGAATTAGACGGTTCAGACACTACGCCTTCTAGGCCACTGTGGTCGCCCCTCAAGTATGCCAAACCTGTTGTACTTAAGTAGACCTCAACAAGAACCTCTTGTGAAGCTTAAGCGATGCGTGTATGCCGAGTGTTACTTGCTTGTGTCGCTGGCAGTGGTGGTTTTTGCTGTTTCATGCTAGGTGTAGGCCGTGTGTTTACTTTGTAGTAGTTGTTGCTGCCTGATATTAGTAGTAGTTGTTGTTATTGTGACTGTTAGCTATTAGTGCGTAGGCTGCGTGACTTATAATGACGTAGAGGCTGGCGTGATAGTACGTCTAACATAGGTTAGGCATGTAAATTACCGTTGCAGTACGTTTTATTACCATTCCAACGATAAAATTCTTTAAACGAAACTCCGCGAAAAATAAATTCGCCGCACTCATATGCTACTGCAGAGTTTTTTTCTTAGAATTTTACAC
This sequence comes from Coremacera marginata, assembly GCA_914767935.1. Taxonomy (NCBI): domain Eukaryota; kingdom Metazoa; phylum Arthropoda; class Insecta; order Diptera; family Sciomyzidae; genus Coremacera; species Coremacera marginata. Next base: position 162,533,803 of record OU612046.1, read on the forward strand.
AGAACATAAAAATCAATGATTCCAGACAACATATGGATGCGCTCTTACATACAAAATGTTGACTTTGTGTACATATCAGACATTTATTATAATTAATATCATTTTAATTGCAAAACAGAACATTTTAGGCTATGTTTTTTTCTCTTTTTTTTTGCCTCAGTTACCCAATTAAGTGCGTACTTCAAATTGTGGTTAAATGAAAATTTTTCACTCCACTAGAAACTTCGCCACAGGCTATATTTTTTTTTTTGTTTTGCTTGTTTTGTTGATGTTGTTGACAAATACAGCAAACAAACAATTTTCACCACATTCGCTGTCAATGTCATTAACAGAAAAATAATATATATAGAAAAATTTTATACAAAAAAAGCATACTCGATAGCTTGGAAAAAAAAGTAGAATAAAAAAAATAATCAACATGGAAAACATGAAAGCAGTGATCCTTGTGTGGGTGTTTCAAAGGCGGATGCCACTACATAACGTGTCCTTAGTCAAAAGTTCAAAATGCTTTTTTTTTTTTTTTTGCTGGCGAAACCTTCATTTATTCTTTTTTTCGGTGACTCATGATGAGAAGATGATGTTGTTGTAATTGTGCCCGCAGCTATCGTTGTCGCTATGTTGATGCTGGCCCAACGCATCAACAGCCTTGAACTATGAACTAACGAACCCAATTCGGCCAACACAAACAGCACTCAAACACAAGGAGCCTGACTGACGTATCCTTTAACACGATACTGCTGCGTTGTATTGCTTACCAGATTTTTATATTTTTATTTTTTTTTCCATTTTTGTTTAAGCGAAATTTGCATGGAATATTTATATTAAAAGTAGCACAAACTCACACAAGTACAGCTACACGAATAACGAAATACTAGAAATGCTTTAAAGGAGCTTCGAGCTTTAAAGGAGAGAAAAAATCATTTGAAATTCTTTACGTCATTGAATCGTAGTTTTGCGTAGGTTTTGGTATTTATCAATGCTTTTGAGAGAGTGCGTTTTAAAACTACAACGCTTAAAATACAGTAAACGAAATGCACAGTGTGACAAGTTTTATTTTTTATACTACAATTAAAGCAAGTTACTCATAGCTAGGAAACTTTGCCAAAGTTAGAAGATAAGATTCAAGATTAAGATGTGAGATATGTGATGAATGAAAGATAAGGTGAAAAGGCAGGTAAAATACAGGTAAAATACAGGGGTGAAAAAAATAGGAAAAATTGTGGAACGGTGTGAATTTTGTAACTATTACTATTAGGTGTCGTACATATGACGGGACATTTGGTGGCAAAATATGACATGGGGGGCAGGGTTTCTGAAACATCTCTATGTTTCACAAAAGAAAAATCGTCACAGAAAAAAAACAAAAAATTAAAAATCAACCCAATGAAAAATGACACAAAACTGAATGAAAAATTGTCCTAAACGAAAAAACGAAATTTCACCAAACAAAAACGTAAAAAAAAAACCAAAAATTTTAGGAAAAATGGCTCAAAAACGAAAATTTACAAAAAAAAAAAAAAATGCTCACTTTTTTGCATTGTTATCAGAAGATAAGCTTGCCTTGTACGATGTAAGCAGAATTTTCAAGTTCCATTTTCTTCATTTTTATACCCCAACGCGTACTGCGTAAGGGGTATATTAACCTAGTCATTACGTTTGTAACGCCAAGAAGGAGGCGTGGCAGGTATAGAAAAATACATAAACTTTTGATCAGCATCACCTCCTGAGTCGATTTTCGTGTATCCGTCTGTCTGTCCGTCTATCGACACGATTACAGAAGTAATTTTAAATCTGTCGCGATGAAATTCAAAATATAAGTTTATTTTTAAAAAAGGAAGATCCAGTTCGAAAATGAACCAAATCGGATGAAAACCACGACTACCTTCCATACAAAGTGACTTAATTTTAACCGTAAAATGTCTCTAAACCCCACAAAAATTAAAGAACTGCCTTGAAATTCGGCACGTAAGCTTTGATCTTCAATATAAAACCTAACTATGAAATTTGGAAAAATCGGATGAAAACCACGCCTACCTCCCATACAAAGTGGTATTTTAATTTTAAAAGTAAAATCTTTTTAAAAACTGCTCAAATCAAAGAAATGTCTTGAAATTTTGCACATAAGCTTTGATATTTAATAAAGACTATCTCTATGATATTTGGCAAAATAGGATCAAAACCACGCCTACCTGCCATACAAAGTGGCTTTATTTTAATAGTAAAATCTGTTAAAAATCCACAAAAATTAAAGAGATGCCTTGAAATTTTGCACATTAGCTTTGATATATAATATAAAACATCTCTATGATATATGGCAAAATCGAATGAAAACCACGCCCACTACCCATACAAATTGGCTTCATTTTAAACGTAAAATCTGTTAAAAAGCCACAAAAATTAAAGAGATGCCTTGAAATTTTGCACATTAGCTTTGATATATAATATAAAACATCTCTATGATATATGGCAAAATCGAATGAAAACCACGCCCACTACCCATACAAATTGGCTTTATTTTAAACGTAAAATCTGTTAAAAATCCACAAAAATTAAAGATGTCATCGTGCGTGTCGTGGCTAAAGACTTCAAATACACTACAATATGACCGCGGGGGGGGGGGGGGGGGGGATTTTCGCTTCCGTACCCTGCGGAAGCTCCCTCCTTACTAGTTTAAGGCCAATTTTAATTCAGTGAATCATGCTAAAAAATCCATAAAAACTTATAATAGATTGTAAATTCTTTTGTTTCATAATTCTGGGAAGGCTTATGATACAGGGTGTTCCGCAACTATTTACGGAGCTGAAAGGTTATGTCGAGCTGAGCAAAAAATCGTGTGGGAGGTGGAGTCTATTTTCACATTCTTAGGAGCTACAGGGTTAATTAATATTTCACGACTTTGGCTTACGTTGTTGTTTCTAGCAGAAAAACGAACTTATATAAAACTTATTTTGATAGCTCATTATAAAGGCAATAAAAACACCTTTCTAACGGCATATCAACAAGCCCCACCAACTTAACCGTTATCGAGTTGTGCTCGTGTGAAGATGAAATCAATCGATTGAAACTATCAAATTTCAATTTTGAGTGCAAATTTTTAAGAATTTTGCGTAATAAATGAAATTTTTTTTTAGGATCAATTTTGTAATGTATTCAATTTTCTTTTAAATGAAACCACAAATCATAACCATATCATAAAAAATAAAAAAGAAATATTTAAGTTTTTGGTGTCATTGAAAAGAAAATTGGATCAGTTACAAAATTGATCTGAGAAAAAAATTTAATTTATCACTCAAAATTCTGAGAAATTTGCACTCAAAATTGAAATTGGTAATTTTATTATTTAGTCATTTATTATTATTTATTATTTATTTATTCATTCATCTACTGGGACATTGCCCTCACAGATATAATCCTTAATCTAACTTAATCTAACATATTAAACACAATTTAGCAAATCGAGTAATAAATTCTTAAATATATCTCTATTTATACTGAAATCCAACTGACCAGCAACAGAATTACATAGATATAAACATTTAGACATAACCTCATTCTGGCTATAATTAGTTTTATGTGGAAAAATATAAAATAAAGGTCTTTCCCTAAGTCCTCTCGTTGGTGCGTACAAAGGTATTAGTTGCAACAGTTCCGGACTTTGAATTTTACCATCTAAAATGTCTTTAATAAATAATATAGAAAAACTAGTTCTTCTTAGCTCCAACGATTGGAGTCCAAGTAGTTTGCAGCGAATATCATAAGAAGGCATTTCTTGATATGTATACATATTTCGTAAAGCGAAACGAGAAAACCTTTTCTGAACTTTCTCTACTCTGTGAACATCTACAGCATACGAAGGGCTCCAAATAATGCATGAATATTCTAATATTGATCTGACTAAGCTCAAAAAAATTGATTTTACCGTATAAGGGTCTAAGAATTCCTTTGAGTTTCTTTTGACAAAACCTAGCTGTGAATTAGCCTTGGATATTACATAATCTCTATGAGTTTTGAATGAGAGATTGGGATCAAAGTAAATGCCCAGATCCTTAACAACGGATGATCTTTGAAAGAAACTAATGGTATCATATGAATATTCGTTCATAATGAAGTCATTTTTGCGACAAAAAGTTAAAATATGACATTTAGAGTAATTGAGCTTTAAGCCATTAACTTCACACCATAAAAGTAGGATGTTAATATCTGTCTGAAATTTGTAGCAATCCAAAGTATTTTTTATAACTGAAAACATTTTCAAGTCATCAGCATACAGCAAACTTTTGCAGAATTTAAAACTCTTAGGAATATCGTTTATATATATTATGAACAAGAGTGGCCCTAAGTGGCTTCCCTGTGGAACACCTGAGGTAACTTGAACCATGCTAGAATAACAGGTATCGATCTTAACGAATAATTTCCTGTTTGTGATGTAAGAGAACATCCATTGTAAAAAATTAGAGTGAAGTCCTAGCTTATTAAGTTTAGAAAGCAGTAAATTGTGACTCAAACTGTCAAAAGCTTTAACAAAATCAGTGTAAAGAACGTCCACTTGGAGGCCCTTTGCAATGGCATTCATACAAAAATTTGAAAAAATAGCCAAATTAGTGCTCGTGGATCTACCAGCAAAAAATCCATGCTGATCAGGCGAGATAAAGTTTTTTACTTCAGAAAAAAGTTTTGCGGCTATTAACTTGTCTAATAGTTTAGGTATGGCTGAAAGTTTAACTATCGGCCTGTAGTTTTTAACAAGAAACTTTTGGCCAGATTTAAAAATTGGGGAGATAAAGGCTAATTTCCACTCATCTAAAAAGATTCCGCTCGAGAGGGACTTATTGAAAATTACTGTTAACGCAGAACAAAGAGAGCTTGCGCAAGATTTCAGAATTAAAGGTGGCAATAAATCGTATCCACAACCCTTAGTACTGTCTAAGCTATTAAGAGCCTTAAAAACTTCAGTTTCAGTAATCTCCATATTACCAATATTTAAAATTTCAGGAACATTAGAACAATTATTAGAGATAGTAGCCTGGTTATTGTTATTATCAAAGACTGATCCAAAAAACTTTGCAAATAATTCACAAATTTCTTGGTTATTATTCGCGAAAGCACCCTCAAATTCCATCGATTTAGGAAATCCTGAGCTTTTTCGTTTTTCGTTTAAAAATATCCAGAAGGACTTAGGGTTGTACCTTATATTTTTTTCCATTAAACTGATGTATTTTTTATATAAAAAATTGGATAGAAAGTCAAACTCACGCCTGAATTGCATAAATGAAAGTCTATCTGTATCAGAATTAGTATTTTTGAATCTTTTATGAGCCTTGTTTCTCAAATTTTTGAGTTGAGACAATCTGTGATTGTACCAAGGCAATTTATAAATCTTTCTAGAAGATTTCAAAGGAACATATAAATCAAAACTTTCTTTCAGAATAATCTTAAATGTATTATACATGTTGCTTAAGTTTAATGAACCGATTACGGAGTTCCAGTCAATGGAATTGAAATAATTGTTTAACGAAATAATATTTGCTTTATGAAAATTGTACGTGGTACTAACATTTACTACTGAGTTGTTCGTAAATTCATAAGTAATAAAAGTTAGCATGATTGCTTTGTGATGAACAGATTCGGAAGTTAAAGGAATGTCACATTTAAAAATTTCATATTTCGTATCGTTATTAATAAAAATCAAGTCTAGGATTCGATTTATATCATTTTTGAGAGAATTTATTTGGAAAAGACCAAGTGCGTAAATGGAATCGCAGAGACACAGCTCAATCTCGGTTTTTATATTAAAAGGTATTAAAATTTGATTCTTATCGCATGATTTCCATTCGATATTTCCCAAATTAAAGTCTCCCAAAATGCATGGCGTTTGATAAGGAAGAAGCGAATTTACGATAAAATCTATATTAAATAAGTGATCTTTATACAAGTTAATATCGCTAGTTGGTGGTATATAGCTTAAAATAAAAACGATTTCTGAGATATTCTGCAGGCAATCCGCGTTGAGCGAAACAGCAACACAGATTTGCTCAATGTGTTCGAAGTTTCTTGGTAGAAGAATTTCTCTGCATCTAAGTACAGAGGCAACTGCAATTAGAACGCCACCACCCCTGGTGACACCAGAACGTAACACTCGATCTCTACGGTGAACATCATAGTAAGAGTCGAAAAGTTCCGTCGACATAAAATGAGACGTCAACCATGTCTCAGTGAGAGCAATGACGTCGAAATCATGTGATGACGCTGAAGAAAGCAATTTGTTGGTCTTTGTGCGCAGACCACTTACGTTGTGATAATAGAGACTCAATCTACGTAGTTGTGGCCGAGCAAAAGAGATCGATGTGTTGGTCGAAACAATGTATGAAGCAGTGGAGGTGTCGACTGCAGGCGGATTCGTGAATTTGTCATCAACATAGCTGCAGGCAGTTGTCATGGTATTTGATAAATTAATAATTATAGAGTCATCGCTTGAATCGGTGGTGGAATTGTCCCAAGTCCCTTGTCGAAGTTTTTTGGCTTCGAAATGAAATTTGTAATTTTCACAGAAAGTGGCCAAACAGAGTTGTTAAATGCCTTGTGAAAGAGCTGCGATGGCACACCTAGTTTAAAGTTGACAAATTTAAGATTTTCTAAATTAGCATCTTTTTTCGTTAGTCTGGTGCATGTAAAAACTTCGGGAGCAACATTCAATGCTTTCGCAATATAACTGCAGACCGCCACTGGTTTCGTATGCACATGAAATTTAGATAAATGTATGTACTTAAAGTCATGCACTACTTGGAGAGTTATTTTAACCGATTAATTTAATATACCGAGTAATTTTAACCGATTGATTTCATCTTCACACGATCACAGCTCGGTAACAGCTAAGTTGGTGCGGTTTGTTGATATATCCATGGAAAGGTGATTTTATTACCTTTAAAATAAGCTATCAAAATTTTTTTTATGTAAGTTAGTTTTTCTGCTAGAAACAATAACATGAATCAAAGTTGTGAAATATTAATTAACCCTGTAGCTCCTAAGAATGTGAAAATAGACCACCCTACACTCATACGATTTTTTTGCTCAGCTCGACATAACCTTTTAGCTGCTTAAACAGTTGCACCCATTACGGGACACCCTGTATACATCGCACTCTATCTATGTACTCAGAATGCCAACGAAAGTTTCAACGTGATAGTTTGGCGAATATGTCCGAAGCAACTCAATTCCGAGCTGAACATTGTCGAAATTTCAGCTTACATTGCTGCTGGAATGTTTAATAAAGACTACATCTCCATTCTCAGCTGAGTGAACTTTTTTGCATTTCGTGAAGTGTAACTGCCATCGGTGGCTACAATTTTCCGCCATGCATGCCGCGCTATACAAATGCGTTGCATTTTGCAAAACTTTTTCCGAGTTCGACGGTGTGCGCGTGGGTGTCTATAGTATTTGTATTTTTATGTAAATTTTCAAACACACACACATATGCAATGTTCTTAATACTAGGCTTAAGTCAAACATAATTAAAGCTCAAAAAAATAATTGACTTTATGGCAGCATGTTTGCCGACAAGCGCAATAAATAATTATTTTTAAAAAAGAGAAAAAAATGAGATAAAAACAGATGGGCATCTTGATGAACTAACTGGCCTGCAGCTGTATTTATCAAGCAGCATTTGTGTTTGTGCATGAGAGTGTGTGTGTGTGTGTGTATGTGTGTGGGCTTGCATGCACCTGAGCTTATTTATAATTAAAATTTCTTTTTGCGTCAACAGCTTGGTTTGACTCGAGAGACTTGGGAGATTGTCTTTAATGAGCGCACAACAAGAAATTTGTACATTTTAACTAAAATTTGTTTAAGATATAGTTTTGTTGAAATATATTGAAAGCAAAAACTAAAGCATGTTAATTTTTAAATGAAATTATTTCTATTTTGAAGTGAAACTTATTAGGCGGTGATGTAACGATTTTTATTTAGGGTAAAATTTCAAAAAACATGTTGTTACATGTTTATAAACATGTAACAAAAAAGTGCAACCTTTTGTCTTTAAACATGCAACAAAACAGTGGAACGTTTTTTTGTAAAGTTTGTATATAAACACGTACAATGTAACAATGTACAATTTTAGGTAGTCGCTGGTTTTGAATCTGATGTCAGAATTTTAAAATTTAAGATGGTGAATAGAGTTGCCACCTCGATTTTTTTTTTTAATTTTACCGAATTCTTGTAATTTTGAAATTCTGACAATGCACTTAATTCGCATTGAATTTGTAAAAATACAAAAAAATCAGGTGGCAATGCTATCCGCCACCTATCTTTATTTTTTTTTATTTCATACATCGTTCCCCACTGATTAACAGTCAAACAGGTGTTGATGCTCTTCACTGACAATGTAAGAAAAAACCCTAGTAAAAACATACAAGTTGGTTTTGTAAAAGAAAAATGTACTGAGTGACAAAAGAAATGTGTAATGATAAAAGTATATTTGTGCAAGCTTGACATGGTTTAAAAATGAAAACTTCGATAATTTCTACAGAAACATATTGTTTGAATTGTTAAATTTAAAAGTTTGTAAAATTGAGATAAATCTTGTTAAAGTACACCAAGGCTAAGTATAAAATTTGATTTAGTCATCACTTAAACTTATGTAAAATAATATAAAAAGACTTGGATGGAACGGATATATGTATGTACAAAATATCGACAATTTGACATTTAAATAAAATTCGATAGATCAACAAATACAACTTGGTTGTCTTACACAAGAACTTGGAAGGCACCAAATTGAAAAAGCCATTGAATAAATTAGCAAAAGTTTATTGTTAATTTGCTTGAGGTTTTCTTCGGTGTTGGTAGAAGCTTCTTGGGAAGATGTTAACGTAAGTTTTGCATCAAATGATACTTTACCGCTAACTAATTTTCTCCACGAAAAATTTGGTTTGCACATAAATAACAATCCCAACGAATCAACAAAAAATCTCCGGAACTGCAATTTTTTCATGTTATCTCGAAAATTTTGAATCATGGACATATAGCTATCTCATATTTTATTGCAGTTATCACAAACATTTAAACGGTATATTTTCTCTCTCTATCTTTTTCTCTTTGTCTCTTACACTAAAACCTTTCTTATTTTAGAAGAGAAAATAAGGTTCTTCTCTTCTTTACTGTTTACCCGCTATACTGTTTTTTTTTTTTATTTATATGACAACACTTAAGCCGCATTTAAATTTAATCGACGGCAAATTTAAATATATATTTAAAAAAAAAAAAATCTGCGGTATTCGAACCCGTTTATTGATCCATTCAGTCATTTGTAAATAGAAATGCGAATCTTACGCTGCATTCTTAGAATATTTGAAATTTTATTAAATTTTATTCTATGTTTATTAAGAAAAATTTTATTCTTTTGAAGAGTATGAACTCAAATAAAAAATTTATTTAAAAAAAAAGACACAGTTTCGATAGTATCGTAAGTGTTAACGTAGAATTTTTTGTTTGATAATTTTGGTGGTGAATTTTATGATCCTGTTCATTTTTATGTTTTGTTAAAAATAAATAAATTTGAATATTGTGTTTAATAAATAAAAAATATATTTTTCAGAAAAAAAAAATAAACTCACAGTATACGAAAAAGATCGGATAAACGGCTTAAGAGTTTTTCGACGTTTTTTAAAATATTTGTACTACATCGCCCTCTGGTGTTCAAGATAGTACAAAAAGCATGAGTTCAAAACACTCACTGTATCAGAAAACCCTTATATACCAATTTTTATGCAAATCGGATAAACGGCTAAGGAGTTTTTGGAGTTTGCCCTCTGGTGTTCAAGATAGAACAGAGTAGATAAGTCATAAGAACTCACTGTATCCGAAAACCTTTACACACAAGTTTTCATGCAAATCGAATGAACGGTTTCGGAGATAAGCTAAAAAAGAGAATGCCTGCAACCTGATCGCAGCGCCCCCTACCGGGTCCAACCTTTTTTACTGGATAAAAAGTAGCCTATATGAGGACTAGGTATATAAGGAGCCTAGATGTCAAGTTTAATTTAAATCCATCCAGTGGTTTTCGCGTGATGCTTTAACAGACAGAGAGACAGACAGATAAACAAAAATTTTAAAAATACGATTTTTGGACTCAGCGTCATTCAAAACGTCCATCGCCAAAAAAATGTCAAAAAAATATTTCATGTACAGATTTTTTTTACAATTCTATATACAGGGTGTCCCGCAATTGAGAGCAACTAGAAATAATCACTAAAATAATAACGTAAACCAAAGTCATGAAATATTAATTAACCCTGTAGCTCCTAAGAATGTGAAAATAGATCCCCCACCCCCCCCCCTCCCCCCTCCCATACGATTTTTTGCTCAGCTCGACATAACCTTTAAATAGTAAATAGTTGCACTCAATTGCGGGACACCCTGTATATATTGATATAGACAACACAAGCAGTAACGATTCTTGCTTTATATAATGGTTTATATGTAGTAGCGCTGATTTTTTTTTTTTAATATTAAATATATACCTTTGCATCGCTTCTTCATATTGCAACGTCTTATTTTCTCAGGCATTAGGCGGACAATGCCTGATTGACGCCACCCCCTCTGATTGGAGTCTGCCATCAGACTGAAAGCTTCTTATCGGCGCAAGCATTTATATACGTATGCATTGCTTGTAAAGCTCTGAGAAATTTATAAAACGATTCTATTCAAGAAACAACACGATGTTGCGTTCGAGGTTTCGGCACGAACTAAAGCAACAAGCATAGGAACGTCAGCAGCAACTGAATCATCAATGCATTTTTTCTCATACAAAAATGTGAATTTTTCTTCTTTTCTTTTGCTATCTTTTGTGGCTTTATTAAAGAAGTGACAAAATCCAAAGTACAAAATAACTGATATTTTGGCATAAATTTTATTTTTGTACGATGAATATTAAAGGATGTGTATAAGGCCCTAAAGTGCATCTCAAAAAACGTTGCATAGCCTTGAAAAAATTTGTGAAAATACTTGACTTTATACAGAAGCTGATAGGAACTGACCTACCGTCGTGCCAAATACCATCAATGTAGCATGAATGTGTACCGAAATGTAGGCCTTTCGTCCACCCCAATTTACTGCATCTTTCTGTATAACGAAACGAAGATCTATAACGAACGAAGAAATGTGCGACAATATAATTTGGTATAAAAAAATGTAGTGCTTAACAGTGATTAAATTGCTGCAGTCAAAATAGCAAAAGTCGTAAAATTATTGCTATTTTAAGCACTAACTGTTTTCACAACTTCAAAGCATATCGACTGCTTCAATTTGTGCTTTCGGAAAATCAAACAGTCGCAGCAAAAGCAGAAGCAGAAAACTAGTTTCAATAGTTTGCAAAGTGCTTCGGCAGTCGTCGTTTTGATTAGCTGAAACTGTTGAAAAAAAAAACGAAAGTCGAAGCAGCAGCAGTTGTTGAACTTTCGTAAGTCGAATTAGCATAAGTTTTTACAGTCGTTTTGCGCCTTTAATTTCTGCTTATTCTTTCTAACTTTTGTGCAATTATAATAAAAATGCAATCATAATCATAACAAAATTGAAAAAATTTAATAAAGCGAGCGATCAAACAAAAGAGCGATAAGCAAAAATCATAAACGCAAAATAGTCTGCTACGTCTGTTGAAAAACTGATGCGGCTTCGACTTTCGATTTTGCGAACAGTTTCAGTCAATCAAAACGATGACTGCCGAAGCACTTTGCAAACGATTGAAACTAGTTATCTGCTTCTGCTTATGCTGCAACTGTTTGATTTTTCGAAAGCACAAGTTAAAGCAGTAGCAGGAGCCTTGAAAAAACCTGAAAGTTGTTAAACGCTGGTGTTTACCGTGTCTCGCACGATCGAAAGTATTCATTTCGTTATACAGCAGGATGCAATTAGAGTCGTTACGCCTAACGTAACGTTACGTTATGCTTGAAAGTAATATTTTTCAAAATATGTAGTTTTAATGCCTATGAATTTTTCAGTGTTAAAGAGAATTAAAGCAAAAACGACACTTAAATAAAACAATAAATTTTATTTTATTTCCTTGTCAACAACATTAAAGCCGCATTCATTGCTACAAAAAAAAAAAAAAAAAAAAATTAAATTGAATTTTCGAAGTTGGTTCATTCAACCAAATAATTTGTTAAATCTTGACAACAAATTTTTAATAAATTTCAGCAAAAATTCTATAAATCTCTAAAAGGTGCGGAGCTTTCGAACTTTCTTGTGCTATAATTTTTTTCCGGTGCTTTTAAGTAACCCGTAAAATAACTAACGGAAAAGTATAACGTAAAATCGGAAGTGAGAAAACGAAAGACGTCAGGAAATTAAAAATTCGTTAAAAAAAACCCAAGCGACACTCGTTGCTTGTTGTTGTTGTTGTTGTTGCTGTAGTTGCTGTCGAGTTTCAGTGGTGGGTAAAACCATAAAATATTGTGACCTAAAAATAATGTTAATGAAGGACTTTCACGGTGTGCGGAAGTGTGCTTGGGATGTACGGAGGATTTGTTTTGACAGGAAATTAGGAAAAATACTATGCTAAAGAAAAAAAAAAAAAACAGAAGAAAAGATAAAAACCATAAAAATAAACGCTTTGAAGGTAACATGAAAGTTGAAAAGAACATTTAATATGAAATTCTTTGATGGAAATTTACAAAAAAAAAAAAAATAAAGTTAAGCAAAGTTGCAAGAAAATCTATTTCTATAATTTTTTTTCCGAACGAACTTTGCGTTTGTACAAAGAATCTACTTACGTTTATATGAAATATATAAGTTTATTTAAATGAAATATATAAAATTATAGGCAGGCCTTTAGAACTGACACGATAGATCTATAGGAATTTTTATTTGACAACAAAAATCTTTTTTATTTGAAGGCTTATGCATTATATAAACATATTTTATGTATCAAAAGTTTTACTTTTGCAAGTCGATGAACTACATCTGATTTTTGAAATCTGATTTTAGTTTCGTAATCAGTGATTCAAAACCTTTAAACTGTTTTTACTCAGAATTGGTCAAAAGCTTCGACTCGACAAAGGATTTAGACTAAAGATCTATGAGACCAGCTAAGCATGCAAGAGTGTTTTTAATTCTATGTCATCATAGTAACATTCTACGGGTTAATAACATGAGGTGCTCAAATGAAAAGCTTTAGACAAAAATTATTCTATGCTACATAATTAAATGAAAATTCACTGAATTTGCAAAATAGCTACAAGTCAAAAAGGAAAAAAAAAATAATTAAAAGCAGAAATACATGCTATGCTTCATCTTCAAAGCAACAACAACAATAACAACAACAACAACAACAACAACAACAACAACAACAACAACAACAACAACAACAACAACAACAACAACAACAACAACAACAACAACAACAACAACAACAACTTCTACAACATCAATTCCAATAACCTTAGCATAGAAAAGCGACATGTTTTTTTTTTGCTTGTTAAAAATTTTTTGACATGTTTCAATGGAATTCTATGAAATTAACAACATGAAATTGTTGACATCGCTGATAGCGCATATTAGTATGCAGTAGTAAATGGGCAATTTTAAAGTATATAGCGTTTGCAATATATTTAAAATGAAATGCTAACAAAAGTGACATCTACTCAAAACATTTTGCTAGCGGGTTTTCTGGCTCGCTATATAGAAATTCTGAGCCTGTTATAGGCAATACAGAAACCCAAGAAATTTGTTAAAAGCCCAAAAGTATTTTGAGCGTTCCGCAGAAATTTTTATCCGCCATCTTGGATCAACAATTTTGGGAGCCCGAATTGTTGCAACATCCACTCTATTCGCCAGATCTAGCTTCTCTGACTTCTGGCTGTCCTCACATCTCAAAAAATTCATGCGTGGAAAATGATTTTCATCAAACGAAGAGGTGAAAAATAGCAGCGACAGAAGGATATTTTGGAGACCTTACGAAAGGCCACTACAGCGATGGGATGCATAAATTAGGGGACCGTTGGAACAAGTGTATTGAGCTCTGGGAGAATATACTGAATAATAAAAAACATTTCAAACCATAAAATGATGTTTTTTATTTTAATTCCAGAACTTATTGAACAACCTGGTGATAGGATCAGCAAATATTTATTTGGCGCCTCTAGGAATCAATTCGGTAGAGATATGAACTATAACTGACAGTTTTTTTTGTATGAGGACCCCCCATACAAACAAGTGAAACTTCTTCTCTGTATGCACCACCCTTTCTCTTCTAGAATAAGAAGGATTTAAGTGTAAGAGACAAAAGAAATACAATAAAAATCAATATTTACACAATAATTGAATTGTGCTTCAATTGATAATACTGACATTAAGAATTTGTAATAACAAAAATATGAGATATATTTCCGTAATTCAAAATATTCGAGATAACGTGAAAAATTTGCATCTATTTGATTGATTCATTCGATGGTTTGTTATTTATGTGCAAACTAAAATATTTCGTGATTTTCGGGAATTAGTTAGAGGTTAACAATCATTTGATGTAAAATTTGTGTTAAAATTTACCCCGAGAATCATAGGGATTTTTTATCATCGCTTCAACAACGAAGACCGAAGACCATCAACACCTGTTTGACTGTAAATCAGTAGGAAATATATATGAAATAAAAAATATAACTTACTAATTTTTTTTTAACCAAATTTTTTAACCATTTATTTGAAATATTATTATATAGAAAAAATTATGACTATTTTCACAATTTATTTAATTAAAGTGATTCGCGCAAAATCGCGCAACTTTTTATTGCTGAATATGGAAGCTCATATATTGTAGTTTAATACAAAATTTTCATTTCTACTTGATGTTACCGAATTCCTAATAAAAACTTCGTATAAATTTTGAAAATAGCGCAATTTTTGACATATTCAAAAACATTTTTTTTTTTAATATTTTCCCACAATTATTGTTGACACTTTTTTTTTTTTAAATCAGGCTTGAATACCTTAAGATTCCATAAGAAAAATAACACTTTTGACGTATAATTATACGTTCGTCATATTTCGTTTGTAAAATTTAAATGTTCGTCAAATGTTCGCGAAAAAACAAAAAATTTCTCAACTCTTAGGCTATGCAGCAGAAAAACTAAATAACATATAGTACGATATTGAAATGTTCAGTAGTGATGCAGAATATTGTACTCTTTAATCGAGTAATAAGTGTTTTTTTGCAAAAAAACATATTTGCACTTTTCAATTAATCTTCACTTTTTTAAATTTTAACCCTGTGTGCGACTTGTGAATCACGTCAGCTGGAGTGAGGAATTTCTGGTACCGTTGATTTCCGATTTGATTTCGAATCTGACGACACAGTTTCATAATTCAATATGGCGGTTAGTTTTGCCACCTAAATTTTTTTTATTTTTACGAGTTCTTATAATTGTGAGATTCTGACCTACCGTTCGCCCCAGCACTGAATTCGTAAAAATACAAAAAATTCGGTTGGCATCCCCATCCGCCATCTTGAATTATAAAATTCTGACATCAGATTCGGAATCACCGACCATCTAAAACTATTAGAGTATGTTAAAAACTCTTAAAAATGCATTTTTTAGGTGGCACCCTATTGTAAGAAAATGACATAATTTTGAAATTCTGACAATGGATTCGGGTTAAGCAACACATTTTTCCTAATGTTCACTCCAGCACCGAATTCATAAATTTTATAAAAAAATTTGGCAACCCTATCCGCCATCTTGAATTTTAAAACTGTGCCATCAGATCGGAAATCAAATTCATTGTTTTGATTTCAAAATTACAAGAGCTCTCAAATTAAACAAAAAAAAAATCGATGGGCAACCCTATCTGTCATCTTAAATTTTAAAATTCTGACATCATATCCGAAATCAGCGATCATCTTAAGTTGTTAGATGATGTTTAAAACTCTTAAAAATACATATTATTAGGTGGCAGTCCTGTGGTAAAAATTTAGGGGCAACCCTATCCGCCATCTTCAATTTTAAAATTCTGACATCAGGTTTGAAATCAGCGGCCCCCTAAGACTCTTAGAAAAGCCCCGTTGTAAAAATATAGGAAGCAAGCCTGTCCACCATCTTGAATTTTAAAACTGTGCTATCAGATTCGAAATCAAATTCGTTGTCAGAATTTCAAAATTACAAGCATTCGCAAAGATACAAAAAAAAAAAAAAAAATTTAGCTGGGAACTCTATACACCACCTTGAATTTTAAAATACTCACATCAGATTCGAATCCAGCGTTCTACTACAACTGCCAACGACGGTATCTCTCTTAGGCAACGCTTTTATACAAAACGTTTCATATTTTTGTTACATGTTTACAAACAAAAACTTTTCACTTATTTGTTACATGTTTATAAACAAAAAGTTTCACTTTTTTGTTACATGTTTATAAACAAACCCGCCGCCTAAGAAGATTCACTTCAAAGAGTAAAACTTTTTTCCAGGCCATATTTGATATCTAAATAAAATATCAAAGATATCCGAAGTTATATCCAATTTCACGTGTAAAGAGGAAGATACTTGTATGACAAAATCAGGTTTGTTTTTAAGAAAACATCGGAACTTGGTCATGCCAAGTTACATTTTCTGCTGGAATTTGGCTGGATTTAATGTGATTTTACCTGCCGCTGTTTCATGACAACTTGAAGGCCCTGTCTTTTAGGCTTGAAGACGGCACCGCATAATAACAACAACATTGATAGCAACAACCATACATCCTGACCAACAATATAAATACTATTTTTTGCCTTTACCCTTTTTATACATTCTCCTCCATTACTTGTCGAAAGCATAAAATGCAGGAAAAGCTGTTTTTTTCAGATTTCCGTTTTACTGTGGTCAATATACATAACTAGTTCTGGCTTAAACAAACATAGGCATGAGTGTATGCTACAAAAAATATTCATCAGCAGACAAGTGTGTGTGAGCTATGTTCGTATATGTGTAATTATGTATTTATGTGTGTGTGTGTGTGTGTGTGTGTCTTTGATTAAGTGGTTGGCAGCATTGGTTACGAGCTAATTTTAGTTGGCTGCCATGCAGGGCACCCTTAACGCTCATTCAACACTTACCTACACACATGACCCAACCCGGCCCGGTTCGTTGAATATGTACCACAAACCCATCAAACCAAATGCCAACCCAGATCCCAGCCAGCCATGGTTGCCATTGTAATTTATTTTAACAGGTACCTAGTACATGCATATGAGTGATTGTAGTTGACACAAAGTGGTTAAATAAATAGTTCAAGTGGTTTTACCTTGCGAGATTAATAAAAACAAGAAGAAGAAGAAGAAAAAAAACATAACTGTACCGAAGGAACAATAAGTACCGAGGGACACATAGGAGAGGCAAAAAAAAAACATGTTGAACGTTTATGTTAAGCTAGGCACATATAAGTATAATAAAAAAACAACAACACATGTATGCATTAAGTGAGTCAAAAAACCGAGCGAGGTGGAAGTCCTCAAACATGTTGGCCAAATAAAGGTATTCATTAAGAGGAGCAACATTTTTCTCTTTTTTTTTGTTCATTTCAATATAAACCGTGAATTGTTATAGGCAGCACAAAGCTTTTATTGTATGCAATGATTTAATTATAGATTTTATTGTACACTAAATAAATAGAGCGCTGATGGAACGAAAGTTTGCCAGAATCATCAATAATGTGCAAAGCAGACATTATTTAAAAGTTCCATATTCAAATTACAATGACCTGAGCGGAAATAATAGGGTTTTTAAACAGAATTTGGTGAAATATATGGCGTAGAAGTCAAGAACAGTTTGGAAAAGATATATTGCACTCTATCTACAAAAGGGGCAAAAAGAAAGAGACAAAACGATTTCTTTTTAATTAAAGAGTTGAATAGAAGTTGAGAGAAACAGTTTTGATAGTTTAATAGTTTAATATTAAAAAGTAAAAATTTGTAAACTTTGAATTGTGCCTGTTTTGTAGATAGAGTGCGTTATATCTACAAGCTGTATACTTTTACAATATGAGTGTTTTTTTTTTAAGCAAAGCTTTTAACTCCTCGTTCTGTGATTTGCTTAGAGTGAAATCTGAAAAATTTTCGACAGATTTTTTCTTGGAATTTTGATGGTTTCTTCGTTGCTAGCGCTTGTTACAACAAGAAAATTTAATACTTTAATATTTAAATACGAAAAATATGTTTTGGTTCCCGTGGGGATTGAACCCGTGCCCTTTTTAACGATAACCCAGCACACTACCCACCAGGCCATAAAGATCTGTGGGAAAAAGTTGTTAATTTAATCTAAGCTATAACAGAAGCTATGCTGCATAGATCGTCACCACCTATCAATAGATAGAGGATTGTGTATTTGCTATGCTACAAAAATTTGCTTTTATTTGCCACAAGGTGTCTCCAGCATCTGTGTGTTTGTATTGTGAATGCGTTTGTGGTGTTGTTGGCATAGAGTATAAATTATTATGTAGAGATTGCATCAACTCTGCTAAGTCTCTGGCATGTGTTAACAGAGGTTAACAGAGTTTTTTTTCTTCATGTTTTTAAGTGAAATAACTCTGTTAACACATGCCAGAGATTTAGCAGAGTTGATGCAATCTCTAAATCATAATTTACACTCTATGTTAACAAACGCATGCATGAAATCGGCAAGGTATCTAAATGTTTGTTAAATTTTGTTTCGTGTGCGTTCTTTAATATATATTTTTGAAGCGAAGTTTTTTACTCCTCGTTCTGTGATTTGCTTGGAGGGAAATCTGAAAAATTTTCGACAGATTTTTTCGCTACGCAGAACGCTGTTGAAGGAAAAAATTTGTTCAGTGCAGCCAAGTTCACAACCATGTGTGGAGAGTTAAAATGGAGAGTCGCTGGCATTATATGCCCGTATATGTAATTGGCGTGGAAATTTGACATTCAACAATAAAAAATAAGCATTATATATGTTTTCTGTATATATGTAATAAATTTAATGTTATTTTAAATTTTTGAATTTAAAAGTTAATTTATTAAAAAGAAAAAAATTATTAAGCTATCAAATCTATGTAACTGCGAAAAAACTTCGCTTCTCTCGTGTGTCCAACGACGCACCTGTGTGTTTTTTAAGTGCAACTTTTATAGCCGCATATACAACAATACGACGCACAGTAATTTGAGCCCATACAAAAGTTGGACAAAAATAGAAAGAGTCGTCCGATTTGTATGAAATTTTGTGTGGTCAATAATATGAAGTCACTTATATTAAAAATTTTAATAATTTGGTTCGTAACATATTAAAATTAAGGTTTAAAATATGAATTTTTAAGTTTTTTAAGTAATTATGAACATATTAAAAATTCAAAAATTGTTTTATTTGTTTTATGCTTATTTAAAAAAAAAAATTTTTTTTTTTAAATATGTTTTGTGGTTTTAAAGTTATAAATATTTTTGTAAGAGTTTTTTTTTGCACTAAAATATGCGGGTACTTACATATATATTTTTAATACACAGACGTTTCCTACTTATTAAAAGTTATTTGCTTTGAACATTTTAATGCAAATATTTATTTTTTCCTAATAATTATTTATTTTTATCCATATTTACATGATTTGTATGAAAATTGTGTTTTTTAATCTTCCTCACTGTCTTCATTATTTATATACATATTTACATAAGGATCTTCCTCAATTACTTTTTTGATACATTTATTTTTTTCTTTGAGTAGATAAAAAAGGATCTGATGAGATCAGCAAATATGTTATAAGATCTATATTTGAATTTTCCCTTGAGTTCTTCCGTGTGTCTTTAAGACGAGCATATCGCACATGTTTGTGGTTTGCTTCTAAAGCTTCTTCAGATAAAGTACCTGCAACAGAGAATTATCATTGAAAAATTTATCTAAGATCGAACAGTTATTATTTTAAACTAAAAAATTAAAATTATCGTTTAAGAGCTCGTTTTCATCTACACACCGAAGATTTTTACTTTTTTTTTTTTGTCTTAATTTATTATTACTTTCTGCTGTCGAGATATTCTGTTTATTATAATAAAGAACAATTGAGAATAGTATCATACGTTTAATCAGACTTAGCATTCTAACAACCATGAGTAGCCATGTAAGCAGCAGCCATCAGTTAAACTTCACCCGGTTGGCAACACTAGGCTGAGGTGAAAAGCACACATATGAAAAACAGCTGAAACGTAAACTCACCACATCATGACTGTGCAAGACCAATGTTCATTAATATAGGTTAAGTCACTTGAGAGAAAAGCACTCTTTTTCTGCCTTTGCTCGAACTGTCAAAGTAGCTGTTATCTAAAAATTGTACAGATTCAGGTTTTTTTTCTTGATTTCCTTTCATCTATTCTGACAGTTCGACCGAACTTCTCTCAAGTGAATTAACCTGTATTAATAAGCCTTGTGCAAGACAGTTGGGGTGACTTAAGCAACGAGCAGAAAATAAAATTTCATTCACGCGACAGCGGCCAAACTGGTAAGTCATATATAATTATTTAGCTCCTGCAAACCTTTTCCCACTCGTTAAGCCATAGTGGATAACGATTCCTACCAAAGTCCTATCAACGCGTCAAGCCATAGTGGACGACGATTGATTTTCCTAAGTCCTATCAACGCGTCAAGCCATAGTGGATGACGATTGATTTTCCTAAATCCTATCAACGCGTCAAGCCATAGTGGACGACGATTAATTTCCTAAGACCTGCCTACGCGTCAACCTATTGTAGATGACGGTCCATTTTTCTAAGTCCTATCGACTCGTCAAGCCATAGTGGATGACGATTTATTTTCCTAAGACCTGCCTACGCGTTAAGCCATAGTGGATAACGATTCTTTCCAAGTCCTATCAACGCGTCAAGCCATAGTGGACGACGATTGATTTTCCTAAGACCTGTCAACGCGTCAAGCCATAGTGGATGACGATTGATTTGCCTAAGTCCTATCAACGCGTCAAGCCATAGTGGACGACGATTGATTTTCCTAAGTCCTATCAACGCGTCAAGCCATAGTGGACGACGATTGATTTTCCTAAGACCTGTCAACGCGTCAAGCCATAGTGGATGACGATTGATTTCCCTAAGACCTGCCTACGCGTCAAGCTATTGTAGATGACGGTCCATTTTTCTAAGTCCTATCGACTCGTCAAGCCATAGTGGATGACGATTTATTTTCCTAAGACCTGTCTACGCGTTCAGCCATAGTGGATAACGCATCCTTCTCTAAGCCGACGTGCTAAGCCACAGCGGGTGACGATGTTGACAGCTGACAGTATACGATACCGGGAAACTACGCCGAAGTCAGGATAATTCTAAGTGTAAACTTACATTAAATAACTATACCATAAGTAACTAGCATTAAAGTGAATGACACAACACAAAATTAAGAATAAGTGATATATTGTCTATTTTTTTTTTTTTTAATAAAAGTGGAATTGAAATTAACGTAACTTGTAATAATTTTTTTTGTGATCGAACCCTGGACACCGGCGATTGATACCTCGGCTAAAAGGTTCGTCACAAGGTAAATCAAAGCATTTTATTACTTCGCAACCATGTACTAAAACTTTGTGTACAGAGCAAGGCATATAGTACCAATTGTAGCACTCTATGTATAAGCTTGTCGTATCTCTCAGAAGCTTACAAAATTTTTCAATTTTAATGAGTTTGCTACATGATAGAATCCTTAACACTAATGCTTTGTTAAGTCCTGTTATTTCCGCAGATACTTCATAGTTTGAAAAAAACTTTCTGGCCGTATTTTCATTGTTTGTGGTGCCATAATCTGTTTTTACATAATCCACTAGCAGGCCCAATCTCTCTCTAAACTCTTTTTGTATTCGTGTTTTGTTTTCAGCAAAAATCGTTTTATGTTCTGCTCTGACTTGCCAATTTTTAAAGGGCAATCGATAGGCTATATGCAATAAACATTCAACAATCATCTTATCCAACAATGCAGAGTGGAAGGTCCATACTCATAATGATTTATGTTTGCAGTTTTAACCAAATCAATTCGATTCATTTCGGTAAAACTTGCCTTGCATATAAAACATCTACTAGTTGAATAGGTTTCAGTTAGATTATTTGCAACGGCACCATCTATCATTGTACAGTGCATAATATATGAGACCTCAATAGGTCTTCCATCAAGATCAAGTATGTCACATTCTAACTCATCTATCTGTTTTTTCATAGCAGCATTTTCTCCAATAATGATATTTTTATTTTCTTTTACCATGACAAATTTCACTGGTCTACAGAAAAGAGTGGAAGGGCATTTTTTATTGACCCAAATTTAATTTCTGGATGTTGAGTCAATTAATCTAAAGTAATTCAAAATATTTATTAATATATATAAAATTATACTTAGGCAAATCACTTTATTGGGACAAAAGCAATAAAAAATATAAACTCATCGGTGGACTCGCTTGAAGCAAAACTTTGCTTATACCGACTATGACCAGAACTTCCATCCATACCCCATTTGCAGATAAGCGTAACTTTGTTTTGGAGTTCATTAGGCTGAAATAAACTCAAAACGCTTTGTGCTGTCTTAAGCATCAACGGTTTCAAAGGAACTTCGGCTGAATTTTCTGAAGTCAATAATGGCGGTACAAACGTTTTTTTTTAAAGTTTTGTAAAGCATACTAACTAGGAAAACTATTGTCATGCAATTTGTTCATTGTATGTCGCAAAATGTTGTACTTTTCTGCAGAGAGGTCTAGTTTCAAATACAGCGTTAATGCCAGCATTAGTGACAAACAATTTTTGTTTTTAGGCTCACTTTCAGAATTGCTCTTTGTTTTGACCAATTGGGATGCAAAATCTAATTCTTCTGCAGAATTTTCAGCAACTCTCCTCTTTTTTGTATTCTCCGATGCCAAGTGAAATTGCCTTTGAGGCCTTCCGCGACTGGTGCTAAGTTGCTAAATTATAGATATTAATTTTTACTTTTCAGATTAAAAAAGTTTATATTTTTTTTAAACTTGTATCATCTTACATCATCTCTGGATGTGGAAATTCGAAAACTTTGTTACATAGCCAATTAGAATTTTTATTAATAAAAAAATTTTTTCCGAAACTGCACTAATTATACATTGCTTGAATTTTATAACAAAAAACGCGCACTTTTTGTTTAACTTTATTTTCATCAAATGTTCTTTCACCAATTTTTTCTTTAATAAAAGCAACGAGAAAAAATAGTTTATCTCGTGGACCAGCACTTATCCAACCATAAAATAAATCGTTAATCGTTATAATTATTGACATTTTTACTACAAATCACGTCTTTTACTTTTGTGAAAAATTTTTTGTTCAAAACATAGGTATACATATACATAGGTTTCCAGTCCTTCAAAAAATAGCAGAGCTTTAAAACCTATAACTTTAATATTAATTTGCAAAAAAATAATATATACGCAGAAAATATAGTTTATTAAATATGTTTTTATTATTTTTAAGTTATGTTCTGCCCAATAATTACTGCATGAACTTAAAAGCTCTTCTTTAACGTGTAGCGTACAAATTTTAAAAATGCTTCGGCTTATTTAAAAAATTAATTAAATTTTTTTTTTTTTCAGCGTGTTATATTCCTTGCTTAAGAAAGTAGATATACTGTAATAAATTTGCGCTAATAATAAAAAAAAAAATTAAAAAGGACTTAGTTTATTTTATATAAAACAAAAAAAAATTTCACAAAGTGGTGAGAAATTGAATTTTTGGACCATTTTTCAAAATACGATATCTCAAAAAATGGGTACAAGTGGGTACCTTTTTTTACAGATTCTAAGAGATAATAAATCATACTTGCGATATTTGTTAGTTCCAAAGCGGAAATCAGCGGAACTTGGAAGTTGTTATCTAATAAATTTAAACAAATTTTTAACGTTATCCAAGATTTATCAATTTTTGAAAATTTAAAAATTATTTAATATCATACAAAATTATTTAACAAAAAAAAAAAAAAATTGCATAAGTGCTCGAAAAACAAGAATTGCACCATAAAAAAATGTATAAAAGTTTCGAATATAAACAGGTGCAGTGTCTCAAAAATTATTTTATTGAACTAAAAATTTATATTCTTTTTGTTTGGAATATTTCCTTTACAATGATACCCATTTTGTATCACTTTTTTGACAAAAAAAATTTTTATTTTTGTCCACTACACAAACTACTGTGCGACTAGCTAGATGGGGAGTAAGACCAATGTAGCGAAATGGTTCTTATGAAAACAACAACACAGCAAATCGCCGCACTGGTTGTATAGAAACGAAAAAAAAATGGCTATTTAATAATTTTTCATATTTTTGCTTTCACCGAGGATTGAACACACTACGCTTGGATCCATAGTCGGCTGTTCTACCAACTGGGCCACAAAGACATATCTACTTGAGTAGCTCATACTTATGTTAAATTTTACAATCAGTAGTTCTTTTCTTTCTTTTATGATTGAATTGAGTCTTTCGTTCAGTACTCTTAACATACATTACGAACTAAAAATTTGAATCGTAATATAGCTTTTTTTCAGAATATTAGCATACTTTTAGGCATTTCTCAAATTAAGATTTGATAAATTCAGAAAGCAATCTTCGAAGTAGGCCTTGCATTGATTGATTTGGAAACAGCACATGCTGCAATATTAACCAATGCAACTTTGAATCTAAAATTTGTTTTATTCTTAGATCTGTAAATTTTCAAAAAATACCATATCTTTCATACACTACGCAACAAGAGCTTAGGGACACCAATACTTATTTGAATATATTGTAGTAAAAATGTTATACAGAGTAAATTCTTAATTTTCATATTTTACATTAATAAATATCAAAAAAAAAAAAAAAACAGAAATAAAATAAAATAGTGCGCTTCATGTAGTATTAAACACTTTGTAGTACTTCGAAATTTACACTTTATTGTACGTCAGTAGGATAAGGACACCTAGGAGAAACCCCTGAAATGGTGGAATTTTTTAATATTTTTTTTTTCTAAATAATTTTTTCATAATTTCTACCATTTTTAGTAGTGAGTATTACCACCATTCTTTGAAATCACCTTAAAGATACGATTGGGCATTGAATTGTAAAGTGATTTTAGGTAGTTTAAGTTGACTTCATCCCATGCCGTTTTGATGGCGTCAATTAAAAAATTTTTGTTATCGAAAAGCCAACCCCAAACATTTTCCATTACGTTTAGATCAGGAGAATAAGGCGGCCCTGTTAAAACCTCAACATTTTGTTCACGAATCCAGGATTTAACGAGCCTTGCAGTGTGAATTGGAGCATTGTCATGTTGGTATATCCAAACAAGTGATCCAAATAAATTATTAAATTGTAGAAAAGCCTCTTCTAGTATGGTTTTGTATGTTTGTGCTGTCATTTTTCCATTTTCGAAAACCAAGACAATTGTTGCATAGTAGGAAATGGCGCCCCATACCATTACACCAGACTCTCTGCTATGATGTCTAGCTAAAAATAGTTCTTCTTTTCTCAAATCATGGAAATAATAATTGTAGCCATCGGGCCCGTCGAAATTAAATTTTTGTCGTCCGAGACACAACTCTTTTCCATTCTGTAGTCCAGCACCTTGTACGTTTAGAAAATTCTAGACGAAAATACTTTCGTTGTTGATTGGGCGGTGGTTTCTTTTCTAACTTTTTTCGCTGTAAGTGTACAGAAGACTTAATAATGCGACGCACTGTTGAAAGCCTAGTTTCAACTCCCGTTTCAGCCTTGATCTTTACTAAAGACTTTGTTGAGTTGGACGCTGCACGTACTATTAATTTTTTTTTGTGATGCTGTAGTGGCTCTTTAAGTGCCCTCTATTTGGTTTCTTCCATAGCCTGTAATATTCCTGAGAAAATTATTCACCACAGTTTTGCTTCGCCAAATTCTAGCAGCAATTAGACAGGTGCTGTACCCTTCTTCATGCTCCACTTCAACTTTTGCACTTCAGCTTTCAGAAAAAAAAAAAACAATTTTTTGGCTTCTCTATGCAAGTACAAATAAATAACTAAGAGAACTTTGTACAACCTTTCGCGATCACACAAAAATCAGTAATGTCCTTATCCTAATATCGCATTTCTGAAGGCTCGCTCCATGATTCAATAATTTACAAGGTAGCCTTGACAACTACTTTTTTTCTCACGAGCAGCGATCGGGAGTTGTCAAATCAATACAAAGTTTAACTTGTCATCTGTTTTGCTGCTTCTTTGTTTTCTCTTCTTCAATGTGTTTTTGACAGCTCCAAATCGCCAACAGAACTGTCACTCCTACCTTGTAAATCATTATGCCATGGGCTCGCTCTAACATATGCTTGCAACTATTTTTAGTTGGAACTTAACGGTACTTTTCACAATGCGCCCAAGTTTTTGCAAAAACACAGTGGAATGTATTCAATTTTATTCTTCATGAAAAAAGTGTACTTACTTAATAGTAGACATTTTTTTCATTGACCTTATAAGCTGAGTGGATATGTCCTTAAGCTAATGACGCGCAGTGTATAATTAAAATGTAGTTTTTAATACACATTTATATCGAAATTAAACAAAAAAAATCGCATTCTGTGGTATTTGAACACACAACCTACTGGTTACAAGTTATTCAACTAAGTTTCCGGATTACCTACTCTGCTTTTAAATAAATTAAATAAACTTGCTGCATAAGCCATACTTGCAGAATATTCTTTGACGCGTCTGGCTTGTATTCGTCAATAAAGCATTGGTTTCGTCAACATTAAAAAAAAAACAAACTCTTGCATTTCTTGCCGAAAATTCTATGACGCGTCCGGCTTGTGTTCGTTCATTAAAAAATTTGCCGAAAATTTTCCAATCTTTCTGCTTTGTGTTCGTTCAGATTTTTTCTACAAAGGCTTATATTTCGGGGTAATTTTTTCGTTAAAGGTTACGATATATATCATTTTAAAAACGTGGTGTATTAATGGACTGTATGACTGATATATCAAAGATTACAAACCGGAAATAATCTGATCCGAAAAAACATGTAACATAAAATCAAAGAATATATTTAAACATGGAAAATATTTTCTTTTTCATATTTCTGTCTTGTTTGTTAACGAAACTTCTGCAACGATTCAGTAATATATTCATGCAGAAAAAATCTCAACATTTCTGTATTGTGTTCGTGGGAATTTTATATAGGATTTTCGTCAATGAAATGTATGGCCAAACCAGCATGTTCGTCAAAGATGAAGAAAAATCGTTCATGATTCGTTTATCAATTCTTTAAGACTTGGACTACTGGGAAATATCGTCGCAAATGCAACATAAAATACGATGCAAGTCTTGTACCAAAAAATGCAGCAACATTTTTAACTATATTTTAACTATACAAGGGAGGCAATGATGCGATGGTAGCACGTTCAACTTGCAGCCGAACTGTACGCGGTTCGATGCGAGTACGGAAAGGGAAATGCATTATTCCCGCCACAGGTTTTTCGACAAATTTTTTCTTTTAAATATTTATAAATAAAAATATAATTAAAAAAAAAAAAATAAAACAGCAAGATCTGTCGTATGTGCTATGAGGGTCAAGCCTGGTTACTACTTTAGTCATCAAATTAATATGATAAATCCTCTTGATAGCCAACTGTGTCACGAAAGTAAAAAAAAACTGCGATTGCATTATGTATGTGAATATTGAAGTTTTGAGTAACTGTCAATAAACAAAAGGTACAATTGATATTTCCCATGATATCGCCAAGTTGAAAATACTAGTTGGCTTTATGAAAAAAAGATAGTTCTTCAGCCAATACTGGTATGAAGGCAAACTTCTTGTTAACCATTTGGTTGCATTGAAGGAGAAAATGTTAATAAAATAATAAGCAATCTTCCCAAAAATTCTATTTTTGGGTAAAAGTTTCACTTCTACCGTTCGTGGCGGCCACACACATCGTTTTTTTAAAAATACTATCGCTCATCTGACAAAAATCTTTTTCTTTTTTTTTTTTTTTTTTGGAGAAAGGATAACGTACTCTAAAGTCAGTTTGTTAATAAATGATGCTCCTAAAATAAGTGCTTCTGCAGCAGAATACTAGTCCAGTATTTCAAGATGTTAACAACGATGAATGTCCGCTGTCAAAATTTGCCATTATTATGACCTTAAATCTTATTAGTAGCCAATGAAGTGAGCTTGTTTCTATATTGATTTGGGTTATTTTTATTCATTTTGTCTTGTATTCAGGTGAAAAGACGGTAAAGGTGAAAACTGAGGTATTTTATTTGATTTCATTATGGTATGTTTATCCACAATTACAGTTAAATGGGGGCACGTGTATGTTTTGTAAGTTAAAATGACGTGGGTAGTTTTTTGTTCGTTTAACTTTGATGCGCCAGTTCAAGGTTTAACAAGTGTTAAGTGCTATTTTGTGTAGAGTACACAGATGGTTAACGTGAATGCTTAGAATAGAACAAAGTGTCATCTGCAGATCTAGGTGGCAGCACGCAATTATTTGTTGGATTTTCTTTCCCTGAAGAATTATGTTTTATATTAATTAATTTAAAAACTTTTCCAATTTTTGATAAAAATACTAAAGTAGTGCTTGTTTTCGATATCATATAGTTAACAGCACTACTCACAGAGTGACAGGTTGCACAAATTAGAATACTATATCTAAGAAAATTTAAAATTATATTTTTAATCTAAAAGCAAAGTTCGGTTCAAAATCTCCAAAAAAAAAAAAAAAAATCATAACATGTGGGTATAAAACTATATGTAAAGGGTGATTTTTTAAGAGCTTGATAACTTTTTTTTAAAAAAAAACGCATAAAATTTGCAAAATCTCATCGGTTCTTTATTTGAAACGTTAGATTGGTCCATGACATTTACTTTTTGAAGATAATTTCATTTAAATGTTGACCGCGGCTGCGTCTTAGGTGGTCCATTCGGAAAGTCCAATTTTGGGCAACTTTTTTAACATATTTTAACTATACAAGGGAGGCAATGATGCGATGGTAGCACGTTCAACTTGCAGCCGAACTGTACGCGGTTCGATGCGAGTACGGAAAGGGAAATGCATTATTCCCGCCACAGGTTTTTCGACAAATTTTTTCTTTTAAATATTTATAAATAAAAATATAATTAAAAAAAAAAAAATAAAACAGCAAGATCTGTCGTATGTGCTATGAGGGTCAAGCCTGGTTACTACTTTAGTCATCAAATTAATATGATAAATCCTCTTGATAGCCAACTGTGTCACGAAAGTAAAAAAAAACTGCGATTGCATTATGTATGTGAATATTGAAGTTTTGAGTAACTGTCAATAAACAAAAGGTACAATTGATATTTCCCATGATATCGCCAAGTTGAAAATACTAGTTGGCTTTATGAAAAAAAGATAGTTCTTCAGCCAATACTGGTATGAAGGCAAACTTCTTGTTAACCATTTGGTTGCATTGAAGGAGAAAATGTTAATAAAATAATAAGCAATCTTCCCAAAAATTCTATTTTTGGGTAAAAGTTTCACTTCTACCGTTCGTGGCGGCCACACACATCGTTTTTTAAAAATACTATCGCTCATCTGACAAAAATCTTTTTCTTTTTTTTTTTTTTTTTTGGAGAAAGGATAACGTACTCTAAAGTCAGTTTGTTAATAAATGATGCTCCTAAAATAAGTGCTTCTGCAGCAGAATACTAGTCCAGTATTTCAAGATGTTAACAACGATGAATGTCCGCTGTCAAAATTTGCCATTATTATGACCTTAAATCTTATTAGTAGCCAATGAAGTGAGCTTGTTTCTATATTGATTTGGGTTATTTTTATTCATTTTGTCTTGTATTCAGGTGAAAAGACGGTAAAGGTGAAAACTGAGGTATTTTATTTGATTTCATTATGGTATGTTTATCCACAATTACAGTTAAATGGGGGCACGTGTATGTTTTGTAAGTTAAAATGACGTGGGTAGTTTTTTGTTCGTTTAACTTTGATGCGCCAGTTCAAGGTTTAACAAGTGTTAAGTGCTATTTTGTGTAGAGTACACAGATGGTTAACGTGAATGCTTAGAATAGAACAAAGTGTCATCTGCAGATCTAGGTGGCAGCACGCAATTATTTGTTGGATTTTCTTTCCCTGAAGAATTATGTTTTATATTAATTAATTTAAAAACTTTTCCAATTTTTGATAAAAATACTAAAGTAGTGCTTGTTTTCGATATCATATAGTTAACAGCACTACTCACAGAGTGACAGGTTGCACAAATTAGAATACTATATCTAAGAAAATTTAAAATTATATTTTTAATCTAAAAGCAAAGTTCGGTTCAAAATCTCCAAAAAAAAAAAAAAAAATCATAACATGTGGGTATAAAACTATATGTAAAGGGTGATTTTTTAAGAGCTTGATAACTTTTTTTTAAAAAAAAACGCATAAAATTTGCAAAATCTCATCGGTTCTTTATTTGAAACGTTAGATTGGTCCATGACATTTACTTTTTGAAGATAATTTCATTTAAATGTTGACCGCGGCTGCGTCTTAGGTGGTCCATTCGGAAAGTCCAATTTTGGGCAACTTTTTCGAGCAAAAATTTTTGTTGCCAAAAATGGAAGAACTGAACTTGGTTGACATGTGGTTTCAACAAGATGGCGCTACATGCCACACAGCTCGCGATTCTATGGCCATTTTGAGGGAAAACTTCGGAGAACAATTAATCTCAAGAAATGGACCGGTAAGTTGGCCACCAAGATCATGCGATTTGACGCCTTTAGACTATTTTTTGTGGGGCTACGTCAAGTCTAAAGTCTACAGAAATAAGCCAGCAACTATTCCAGCTTTGGAAGACAACATTTCCGAAGAAATTCGGGCTATTCCGGCCGAAATGCTCGAAAAAGTTGCCCAAAATTGGACTTTCCGAATGAACCACCTAAGACGCAGCCGCTGTCAACATTTAAATGAAATTATCTTAAAAAAGTAAATGTCATGGACCAATCTAACGTTTCAAATAAAGAACCGATGAGATTTTGCAAATTTTATGCGTTTTTTTTTAAAAAAAAGTTATCAAGCTCTTAAAAAATCACCCTTTACTTAGAATTAAGTTCAAATGAAAATTATTAGTAAGAAATTACAACTGCCACGTTCCATGCTTTTTATGGAGATACTATTTTTTTAAATATTTTATGCCAATGGTCTCAACCCACAATTTTTTTGGAACTTATGATATATGACAAGAAATAATGTGCTAAATGCTAGCATTTGGTATCAGGGTAAACATTGGAAGTGGAAAGCCATGTCAAACATCTTAGTTCGGCCATGTATCTTCAGTAGACTAGGGTAATCCGATGCCATGGTGGTGCACGGAACTCGAATCTCTGAAGAAGAAGGTTAGGAAGGCCTTTAAACTGCACATGAGAGGGGGAACCCCAGAAACATGGACAGACTACAAGGCACGGAAAAGGGAACTTAAGAACCTCATCCGACACCGTCTCTGCTCTGGGATGGAAACTATTTCAGAAGCATGTAGGCTTCAGAAAATGGTTTCAAAAGATCCATTCTCCAAAGTGGGACTGATCCGATAGAGCCATGGCAGAGGACCTAGAGGAGTCGATGTTAGTTCAGATGTAGGTGCATTTTCCTGAAAGTTTTAGGTCATATGTTCCGTGGACACCCTTGAAAAAAGGGATGCACCGGGTGGACAGACTGGAAACCGAAAAAACAATCACTTTGGACGGGGTGAGGAGTTGCTCTCAAAACATCAGGGATGGACGGTATATTTCCGGCTATGATACAATGGGGGGAAGATCTCATTGCACCTAGGCTGTGGGGTATATTCGTTACTTGCCTCGCGACTGGGTACGTTCCGAGAGTCTGGAGAGAGGCGAAAGTTGTCTTCCTTCCGAAGCCCGGAAAAAAGGATTATGCGGTGGCGAAGTCGTTCAGACCGATTACGCCTTATGGAATCTTACGTCTTTTAACTTAAAAACAATGGAAAGAGTGATGGTGAGTCTTGAGAGTACTCGCTGATGCATAATCCTCTGGGTAGATGCTAACATGCGTATAGAGCAGATAGGTCTACGGAGAGTGCTCTTCACGAATTAGTAAAAGTGACTGAAAAGCAGCTTTTTTCAGGAGGCATTGCGATGGACACATTCATGGACAACGAGGTTGATTTCGACAAAATATGATGTAAACGTAATGTAAGCCCAATGATATCAAATTGGTTAGACAATATGCTCAAGCACAGGGCTGTCAACATCCAGAATGGTAGAGTCAAGACTAGAGGTAGAGTAAGTAGAGGATGCCCCCAGGGCGGGGTGCTATCGCCAACCCTGTGCAACATAACTGTGGACTCACTACTGGTTAGAGTGGATGGATAGGGCATGCACACGATAGGGTATGCAGATGACATTGCGTTGGTAGTCTGTGGTAAGTTCATTGGGTAAGTACATTTCTGACATCATGAAGGGCGCACTCCGAGTGATATCGAGAACAAAGCCTTACCATAAACGCAGCAAGATCAAACAATATTCTCTTTACTAGAAAGAGGGTAGGCCTGAGGAAAGAACCACTCAGACTTTTTGGAGCTGAAATCAACATGTCCATGAAAGTTAAATATCTAGGGGTAACCCTTGATAGCAAACTGAACTGGAACGAGCATGTAGAAGAGAGGATTCAAAGAGCCAAGAGGGTTATGTTCCAGGTAGACGCGTTTGTGGTCTCAAACGGTGGCTAAGCTCAGAGGCTATGAAATGGGTCCACACTATGATGGTTAGATCTGTCATCACGTATGCTTCGGTGATTTGGTGGACAAAAGTTAGCCAAAAAACCATTAAGAAGAGACTGGCCAGAGTCCAACGACTGGCATGTGTTGGAATAACAGGGGCAATACGCACCACTCCAACAAGTGCAATGGAGGTTCTCTTAGGTATGCTGCCGTTGAATTTAGAAATAAAGAATACGGCGCGCTAACAGCCCTCAGGATGTTGCGAAATACTACGTAGCATGGGGTCATAACACATGATACATGACATGGTCATATGCGCATCAGTGATCTGCAACGGATAGCTTTTTTGCGACTCTGAGTATATCCGAATAAAGAAATTACAAAAACCGACTCAACCCTTAGCGCACGCAACTCGGCTCATACTCTCTTCTACGAAGCTGCAATGCGGCGGCTGAAATAAATTTGAGTATCTTAAATCATAAGTCGGAACGGAAGAGATCGTGTTTTTTCGGTTCATAAATACTTATGGTTGTTGTTGTCCTGGTTGTCCTACTTACCAAAATACTTATAATCGACACAAGCAGCCGAATCATTCGGCTCAACTACCACAGATAGAGTGAGCGAGTTTTTTGTAATTGTTTTGTGCGTTTTTTTTTTTTTTGCTGAGCATTTCAATAGCAACAGAAAAACACGTGTTCTTCTTGTGTTGCTTTCTGTTTTTATCTTACACTGTGAAAGCAGCGCATTTGCTTTCTGTTTTTATCTTACACTGTGAAAGCAGCGCATGAGGTAAGAATGTACTTATACCCGAAAATATGCTAATGAGCCAAATGCTTATAAGTATTTTATATATATCATTGAGTCTGGATAGAGTTGAAAAGAGCAAGAAACTCGGATATGATTTGAGTATCTGATTTCGGTCGGATACTCATTGCAGTTCTCTGATGCGCATCTTTGATATAGAGTTGAAAAGAGCAAGAAACTCGGATATGATTTGAGTATCTGATTTCGGTCGGATACTCATTGCAGTTCTCTGATGCGCATCTTTGATATTGTACAGAGAGATGTCAGGAAGACGTGTATGCCTATGGACGGAAGACAGAGAGTAAGAATAACAGAAAAGTGTTATAAAACTCTTATAACAGATGGAGCCGTTTACGAAGAAATCACTGGTAACGATATCAGTATATTCACAGATTGCTCTCTGATAAATAGCAGAGCCGGAGCAGGCGTTTACTCAGAAGAGTCGAGCCTATCCTGTGTATTGAGGATGTTAGGGAGGTTTGTGTCTGTATACCAGGCGGAAATGCTTGCTGTGGTGCATGCTCTGGACCACTTGATAGATGACCGGGTCAATGGCAAGAAAATTGTCATCCTTTGTCCAGTAGGGGACGAAAAGGGACCCACTGTGGTCCACTTCGGCTGATTCCCGTTTTATTATATAAAAACATTTAGTATCTCGTAAGCAGTTCAATAAAAATTAATCATACAATAAAAATAAACAAAAATAAATTCGAAAGTGTCTGCTTTGATTCTTTCTTATTGCATACCATAGCATTCACTATAATATTTAAGTCCGTTGACCAAAATTCTATAAAAATAGGTTCTTTAATGACGAACTTTCTCAGGTCGAGGCATAACTCGCCGTTGTTCAGGGTTCGAACTCAAAAATTATTTAAATTAAAGTATTCCACTTAATGTTTTCTTAGTTCATATGATTTATTTAACAATATCTATGATTACTGACACACTTATTTATGGTCCTTGTGACCAATTCTTAACTTAAAAATAACACAACAGCGCAGCAGCAATGTTAATATTTTTTTTTTCTATAAGAAATAAATTGATTTCATCATGGCAACATGACCATTTTTTAAATTTTTCCCTCTGATTTTTTTTTTTTAATTTTTCAATTACTTGAAAAAAAAAAACAAAAATAATCAATTACATTGTTGTTTTCGTTTCAGGCTTATCCCAATCGTGACATCACCAATATTGTTGAGTCATCACACTATCAGAAAATTGGCGGTTGGTGTCGTCAGGGTGCATTGAATTCGGCTAAATGCAAAGGTGTGCACCGTTGGATTAAACCATTCAGATGCTTGGGTTAGTATGATAACATAAAATGAAAACAAATAAAACATTGAATAAAAAAACACCAACAACAAACACACATTTGCACTTTTGAACCTTAATTTTTTTCTTGTGTTGTATGCTGCTGTTGGTGTTTCATTTGATTTTTGATCAAAAATTTGATTTTGATTATTTTTTTTTTTTTTTTGCGTAGAAGGACCTTTCCAGTCGGATGCTTTGTTGGTGCCCGAAGGCTGCCTCTTCGATCACATTCACAATGCCTCACGTTGTTGGCCATTTGTTAGATGGAATCAAACTGGAGCCGCTGCTTGCCAGGAACGTGGCATGCAAATGCGTAGCTTTGCCATGCTGTTGCCATGTGGTATATCATTGTTCTCTGGCGTGGAATTTGTTTGTTGTCCAAAACATTTCAAAAGTGAGTAAAAATGATGAAATGATTCTAAGGTGCACTGAGCGCTGAAGGCCAGAGGAATGGGGGATGGGGGGAAGGGAAATGGTTTTGCGTAATGCTGAAAAGGTGACAGAGTAAATACGAGAAAAGCTTAAAGCATATCGAAGTAATCGAGCCTAATCTTTTATATATGGTATACCAAACAAATCGAAACAAAATTGCGAACTACGTACTGCTAGTCATAAAATGGCCAAAAATGTGACTAATATGTGAAATATGTGGTGAAAATGAATTTGTACATGGACGTAGCAAGGGTTGTGTGTAGAGAGGCATTTCGCCCCCTGAACATTTGGCATAATAAAACAATAAAATAATATTATAGCAACACATTTATCTGGTAAAAAAAGTTTTTCGGTTTCGTACGAAATATACAAACCGAATTCTCCAAACCAAAATTGGAGAATTTCAATTATAGTATATTCTCCAAGCCAAAGATTCTCCAAACCAAAGTTTAAAATCTCCAAATTCAAAGTATTAAGAACAAATCCATAACAGCAGGGGACAAAATCTCAAAAAAAAAAAATCCCAAAAAAGAAAAACAAATTTTCAAAAATATATTTTTGACACTTCTAAATTATTATATTGGTAGTATGCATTAAAAACCGCGCGTTCGTAACCAACTTAATATTTTTAACACCTTTCCCTTTTTGACAGTGGCAGCTGGTGCATCTTAAAATGCGCCTAAAAATAAATTAAATTCCATCTGGCAAGCTTAATATTTGGTCATGGTCGAATTACGTGCCAACAAACCGTGGAAAGTTCTACTTTATTGGTTTAATTTAAGCAAAAATGCATCCGAAGCGCATCGTTTGCTCCTCAAAGCATACCCTGAATATGTTCCGTCGATAAGAACGTGCCAGGACTGACTTGCGCATTTTAGAAGCAGTGATTTTGGCATCGATGACAAAGAACGTCCAGGCCAGCCGAAAAAGTTCGAATATGAGGACTTGGTGGCATTACTCGTTGAAAGCCCGTGTCAAACGCCACATTAACTTACAAATTCATTGGGAATTGATCAAGCAACCATTTGCAGGCGTCTTAAAAGCATTGGGCATCATCCAAAAGCAAGGATATTGGGTGCCGTACGATCTGAAGCCGAGGGACGTCAAAAGCAGATTTTTCGCATGTGAACAGCTGCTCCAAAGGTGAAATCGGAAAGATTTTTTGCATCGTATTGTCACTGACGTTGAAAAGTGGATTCAATACGACACAATCCAAAGCTTTAAAATTATATGGTTACCCCGGCCATAAATTATACCTCAACTTTGACGGTAAAGCCGAATATCTATGGTTCCAAGTTCGTGATCTGTATTTGGTGGGATCAGCAAGGTGTTATTTATTATGAGCTGTTCCAACCTGATAAAATAATCACAGGGGATCGCTACCAATTGATGCGTTTGAGCTGAGCATTGAAGAAAAAACGACCACAATTCCAACAAAGACATGACAAAGTGATTCTCGGAAACGCTGAAATGGAATGTCCTACCACACCCGCCGTATTCACCAGACATTGCCCCTTCCGTTTACTACTTGGTTCGATCGATGACCCATGACCTGACTGAGCAGCACTTCCGTTCTTATGAAGATGCCAAAAAATGGATAGATTTGTGGATAGCCTCAAAAAAAATGCTATGTTTTCCAGACCGGAGTGTGTAAATTACTAGAAATAAAGGGAAACAGTGGGGGCTAGCGATGGTTAGTTGATTTGAATGCTGATACAGCTATAAGCAGTATCCAATTAGCTCCATTGGGCCATTTTGATGCCACAACCTCTTATTCAGTGCGTTGATGTGTTTGGTGTAGGAAGGTTAAGGTGTATCCGTTATAACCATCAAGTTCTGTTTAGGAATAGGTTGATTTTTAGAGTTGAAAATTTCTCTAGGTTGGCGAAGAAGGGTTTCCCCGGTGTGCTTAATTTACATCTTGCCAATGCTGGGCAAGCACATAGGAAATAGGGCAATATTTCACTTTCATTAGGGTCGTTGCAGCTACGACAGTGGTGGCTACAGCGTATCCGAATTGTTTCTGCATGCACGCCAATGCATCAATGCCCCGTGCTGAGTGCCGTGACTCTTGCTATATCATTTCAGGATCTTGTTAGCAATTCGTAAGCTTTCCCTTGGTTGTATGAGGGCCACATTTTTCTTGGTGTTAAACAGATTGTCTACTCTACTCCATCTGCGATTAGCTATGCCAAGGTAGTGCAAGAGCACCTCTCCCTTCACTAAGTTCAGTGGAACTGAAACTTATTTCGCTCTTGAAGCATCAAGGAAAGAGACTAACCTTACCAATTCGTCCTCCGTTTCCATTACCATAAATGTTCGAGTGCCCGGGAACCCAAATTATAGTAATGTCAAGCAGGCGCCAGTTCCTCTTTACACTGCCTTTAATAGCAGCTTGGCTATGTGACAGGATTGCTGCGATTAGATTGTTAGTGTTGGCACATCTTATTGCCCGACAAGCTTCCCTTATCGCTAAAAGTTCTGTCTGGAAGACACTGGCTGAGTTCGGAAGGAGGAAGGAGTTGGATACACACAGTTTTCCTGAGTATATACCTGCTCTAACTTCACAACTCATCTTGGACCCATCAGTGTAAAAGATGACATCATAAACAGCATCTGGATCACCATAGCGCCATTTCGCTCTAATCGGATACTTGCTGGTATATGTTTTAATAAAATCAAGGTTGGGAATTTCATAGTCCTTGTAGTTGTTTGCTTAGTCTGAAGCTAATAAACTAAGGATTTTTCCATATCCATAAAGTTTGTGTCTCCACTGCGTTAGTCTGCGAAGGTCGAGTGGCATTAGGTGAGTAAAACTTTCAGTGTATCCATAGGGCATGACCGGATTCCCTCCGTGACGTCTATGCTTTATTCGATTGTATGCTTCGATTGTATGCTTTAGTCAATGCAGGCCACCATACCAATGCTCCATATGTCAGAATAGGACAAACTACTGCGGTGTAAAGCCATAAGAGTATTTTTGGCTAATGACCCTATCTTTTGCCAAATGTTTTTTACGGGTGTAGTAGGCCTTATATTAGAGTAGGTAAGTAGGGTCGTGCACCGTTACCCGCTCGTCCGCGGGTTCCTATGGGTCCATTGCGAATTCCTTTTTATTTTATGGTGCCATGTTCACCATTGTTCTAATTTTTCCCCAAACCATCCTGTGGTTCTTATGAACCTCCAGATGTCAAGCACTGGTGTGTTAAATAACTCTTCCAAGTCTTTGAAAATGTATTCCCCATATATCGTAGTCGACGATTCCGACGATCTGTAGATTTAGACATTCGCATAGGAGGTGAGTTATTGTTTCTGTTTCTTCCGGATCTTTGCAATGACGTGTTAGAACTCCAACAAGAATCCGGATTTATCGTTTCACCAAAAGCAAAAGGCTTTTGGCTCTCTTCTCATTTAGCTCCGGCCGGAGCCAGAGTCAGGATATGTTACAGTCACCTCTGGAAGCCCAGTTTGTGTTAGCAATATCTCTAGCTTTAAAGTCTATACTCATTTTGACGACACGTATTTGAATGTGCACATTTGTATCAGCTCTGTTTGTACTTCCTGTTACTCCACGCCTCGCGAGTTCATCCACCCAGTAGAGAGTGACATCATGGGTATTGCAGATAGTGTTTAGTGAAAGTTACAGTTTTGCACCGTTCGAGCTTTCGTCGTTTTACTGTTCAGTGCTTTGATGGCCACATGGCTATCCACGAAAATTACTGCCATTGTGGGGATAAGATTCCTCCGAATGGCCTGTGCAGCTTTTTCAATAGCATATATTTCTGCCTGAAAAACGCTCCAGTAATCAGGTAGTTTGTAACACAGTATAAGCCCGATCCAGTTCCGTTTTCCATTTTGTAGTATATCAGTGTATAATTGGAGATTGGTGTAGGATTCTACAGCCGTTTCTTCCAATTCTTGTCTCTGGGGATGGATGTGGTGTATTCTGTATCGAATCTAACACTGGGTATAATATAGTCGGTTGCGCTTTTTGATTCCTCGGTTCCAAAGAGATTTAGAAAGATGCCTGTCCGAATTTGTTGTTTTTCCAGGATTGTGATTCGTTGAGACGAATCGCGCTCTTGGTCGTCTAACACTTAAGGAACTTTTCTATAAGGAGATGATTTAGTATCATTTCCAGACCCGCCTGTGCCGTAGATCTCATGTCTTATGTTACTCCTATGCACTCACACCTTTAAATTCCTGTTAGGCAGCTAAGGTAGCTTTTTTTGTGCCCTATCGCCACTATACGACCATACGAGAGAGCCGTATGTAAGAATGGGTCTCACGATCACTGTATAGATTACGCTGTATAGTGGATTGTGTGCGGTCGCAGTTCCCATTACAGGCCATATTAACCATCTGTTTCGAAGCTGAGTTTCGAATCTAGTGTGACTCCCAGATACTTAGCGCTGCTGGATGGTGAAAGTGTTTGATCGTTTAATCGCGGTAGGTTGAAGTGCTGAACCTTGGTTTTTTTTAGAGAAGAGCATCAGTTCTGTTTTACTTGGATTTACTTCTAAGCCACCCACAGCAGCCCAGTGACTGTGTTTTCCCAAAGCTCCGAACAAAGCGATGGCCAATACTTTGAATAAAATACATTGCAGCAATTTTTAAAAAATATATTGTACCAATTTCCCTCAACAATTTTAACATTAAAACCCCATTTAAACATAAAATATGCGGTTTTTAATGCATACTCCAACATAAATTATTATATATGTAAAAACTATTATATAAACTTTCAAATGATTTGGAAGTAATAAAAATTCAAAGGTTAAGAAACTGGTATGGTTTCAACTTCATCTTCTAGTATTGAAACCCAATATTAAATAAAAATATGTATATTTATATACCTACATGAATAAAAAACTTACCTCGCCTGACTGATATCATGGCTATGCAGATTCTGATTGTTCATTCAGTTTTTCCAGCTTAAGTAATTTTTTAGGGAAGATCTGAGAGAATTATGTAATTTATGCTCAAATAGGACAATTTAGGATATCCATTTATGGCACATATTGCATGTAAAGTTAAGGGGATCGAGGTTAGTAAAAAACACAGTTTTAACTTTAAATCTAATCCAAGTTAAAATTTTCCATTCACGCTTTGAATAACGCACACTTCAAAGAAGCTTATTATCTTGATACTTTATGCGCCATTTATTTAACACGCGCCATTTTACGCAACCTTCCACTCTTTTGGCCCCCAAACTCTTTGGCAGCTGCTGGTTTTTAACTTAATGTGACTAAATTTGTTTGTAACATTTATTATTTATACCATTTATAGCCGACGAAATCCGAGTGAAGAAAACCGATTTGCCCGTCGTTATGCCTGCCGAAATTGCCAATGTTGCAACTGAAGATGTTGCCATGTCTGACGATGACAATGATTCCAACTACTCCAAGGACACTGATGATGACGATGAAGATGATGATGATCTCTTGAGCGATGACGAGGAAGATGAAATGGTTGCTGATGAAGCTGCTGCTGCTGCAGCTGCAGCCGCTGCTTCCAATGCGGGCGGTGAAACCAACAGCGAAGCTGTCGACGATGCCAATGCTGAGTATGACTCCAATGAAGATCTGGACAACTATGAGGAAGAAGGTGGCGCTGAAGACCAGAGTGGCGATAGTTGGGATCAACAAAACGGTAGCTCTAGCGGTGCGAAACCATCAAACCTCAAGTCAAATGCAGAAGCCAAGGATGCAAAGGCATCCTCCATAGTCGATGCGCAGAAGTTGACTGATGCTGGCAATCTGGCACCACCATCACCACCAGCACCAGTTTCATCCACCAGCCAGCCCACCGCCGATCCTTACTTCACCCATTTCGATCCGCACTACGAGCATCAGAGCTACAAAGTAAGTCAGAAAGTAAGTGATCTCCATTCCATACAATTTTACCCACAAAACGAACATATTCTAAAACAAGGAAGCTCAACAGCGCCTCGAGGAGAACCATCGCGAGAAGGTTACACGTGTGATGAAGGACTGGTCCGATCTGGAGGAAAAATATCAGGATATGCGCCTGGCTGATCCCAAGGCTGCGCAGAGTTTCAAGCAACGCATGACAGCGCGCTTCCAGGTTTGTGCGAATGTTGCTGAATATTGTTGTGCTTGTTATTGCTCTTGCTCATGTTATTGTCGTTGTTGTCGTGTAAAGTAGTAATATAATATTTTCGGTTTTTTAATTTGTTTTTTTTTATGGTTGTTGTGTAGCATTTAACTTCATAACATTTCCTATCATTGTTGAATGTATTACTTTTATAATTTTTTTTTTTTTTTTTAGTTATTTTCGCTCTTTTGAATGGCAATGGGAGGGAAAGACATTCAGATGCGAAGCTTTGTATTTTATTTTGAAATGAACTAACTTAAGTAGATTGATGCTTTTACTAACTTATGCTAAAACTGCTCATAAAATTGCTCTTAAAACTAATTGTAACGCTTTTTTTTGAGTTTGAAGTGGCTCATTTGAGTTAAAAGAGCCTTATTTGACTCAATTGAGATGTTCACATGATGGGCTCATATTTGAAGAGTCAATTATACATTGCTTTTTATAAAACCAAACTTAATATAAAATGTACACAAGTTTTCAATATTTTGCTGAAACTACTTCCTTCGTCTTTATGACGTTTACAACTCAGACAGATACCCAATTCCTTAAAACATCGGGCTGAAGTTTCTTTGTACTAAGTCTTTTCGATGATTTTGCTTAACTTGCGTAAATTAAGGAGCTTATGTCTCCTTGTCTGGATCTTGTAGAATGATATTTCACTGTATTTCGTAGTACTGCGACTCGTTCCGCACTAGAAATGTCAAGGGAAGAACCCAACCAGGCAAATTCATCCGCCTATTCATTACCATAAATGTTCTTATGGTTGGAAACCCATATTATAATGATGTCATGTTGGAGAATTAGACGGGCTGGTTTTAATCAGAGCTAAAGCTTTGATGGTAGCTTGGCTGTCCGATAAGATTGCTGGCTCGACTAATAGCTCGACAGGCTCTCTTATCGCTAAAAATTCGGCCTGAAAGACGATAGCCGCATCCAGTAGACGGAAAGCTTCCGCCACACTCAGTTACTCTGAGAAGATACCGGCTCAAACTCCGCTGTCCATCTTGGATCCATCAGTGTAGATTGATATTCGAAGGCTGAATCAGGTCCCCCATTGCGCCATTCTACCCTGGTTGGGACTTTAAATGAAAATGAGCTTGTGAAATCAAGCTTAGGGATGTCATTGTCCGTAGTCTTAACTACCAGTTCCTGTGTCCATATGGTCTGTTCCTACAGTTGTAGGACTCCCAGAGTCTGACTGAACAATTTGTTGTGATGAATTTAATATGGAGATGCAGGTGTATTAGAACGTTAAATGCGTCGGTAGGGTAAGAGCGGATGCCCCCCGTATTACTTATGCATGCAGATCGCTGAATCCTGGCCAGTTTTGATATGTTGTACGCCTTATTCAGTGCCGACCACCAAGCAAGTAAACCGTGTGTCAGGATAGGGTGCATTACTACGGTGTATA
The DNA here is from genome assembly GCA_914767935.1 of Coremacera marginata. NCBI lineage: Eukaryota > Metazoa > Arthropoda > Insecta > Diptera > Sciomyzidae > Coremacera > Coremacera marginata. The sequence goes on from OU612046.1 coordinate 162,576,523, forward strand.
GGTTAAGTTAGGTTAGGCAAGTAGAGTCGTCCATCGTTATCGGCGCTTCCGCGGGGGCCTATAGGTCCACTGCGAATCCCTTTTTATTTTGTGGTGCCATGTTGACCATTGTTCTAATTTATTCCTCAAATCATCATGTGCTTTTTATAAACCTCTTGATGTCTAGCAGTGGTGTGTTTACTAACTCGTCCAAGTCTTTGGAAAAATCTGTTTAAAAAACGATGCAGTAATCAGGGAGTTTGTAACAATCTTTGACTTGCAGCATTTCACTCAGGTCCGTTTTCCATTTTGGAACCATCAGTATATAATTGGAGATTGCCGTAGGATTCTATAGCCGTTTCTTCCCATTCTTGTCTGCTGGGGATATGTTATAGCCGGTTGCTCTTTTTGATTCCTCGGTTCCAAAGATATTTAAAATAGATATATGTCCGAATGTGTTGTTCTTCCAGGCTTGTGGTTCGTTGAGGTGAATCACGCTCTTGGAACACTTAAGGAACTCTTCTATGCAGAGAAGTATAACTCCTAGATAGTTGACATTGTTGGATAGTAGAAGTGTTTGGTCGTTTAGTTTTGGAAAGACAAAGTATTGTACCTTCTAGGTTCTAGTTCTGTATTACTAGGATTTACTTCTCAGCCTCACCTAGTAGCTCAGCTACTGAGCTTGTCCAAAGCTCCCTCCATAATCTCGCTGAGAGTGGGAGAAAACAGTCCAGATACCATTACAACCATGTCAACCGCGTATGTCACCACCTTTATTCCGTTGCAATTCATTATATTAAGCACTTCGTTCATGGCTATGAGCCAGACTAGGGGAGATAGACACCCTGCCCTGAGGTGTACCCCTATTAACGAAACTTGTGAGTTGTCTGCAGTTCAGGTTTGCCTGGATTTTTCTAATACTGAGTATTGAGACTTTCCAGTTTCTCACAGGTATTTCCACACCTAAATTGGTCAGAGAATCCTGAATAGTTCTTGTATATATGTTGTTAAAAGGCCGTTTTATGACTAAAAATGCCAAGATAGTGTATAACCTCATATAGGGCGGTCTCCGTAGAACTACCTTTGAGGTAAGCATGTTGAACTGTGGATAAGGATATTCTGCCTAGATTATACCTGTGATGTATGTCTAGACCTCGTTCCAGAGACTTTAATATGAATGTGAGACTTATTGGTCTAAGGTCCTACCTAATTCATCCACTCGTCTTCCGACTTTAGGTATAAAAATTACCTTGGCCCTTCTCAAACTAGTTAGAGTATAATTGAGGCAAAGCCAATCTAAAAATATTGAATGTAAAAGTTTTGTAACTAAATCTCATCTTGTAATTTTTGTAACAATATTGGTAGAATGCTAACAGGGCCTGGCAATTTGTAGGTGAAGGATCGCCCAAACTATCTTTGTGATAATAGACCCAATATGATTACTTTGGATGGCCTCGGGTTACATTATATCTTGAGGCTCACTGCAACTGATCCTGCAGCCAGGAAAATATGTATTAAGTAGGTGCTCCAGTGATTCGTTAGTAGATTCCGTCCACGTTTCATACTCTTTCTTGATGTTGGAGAGACTAGAGTGTTCCTTGGATAGAACTCTACCTTGTCTTGCGGATTCCTTAAGGCTGTCGATAGACTGAGTGTATTCTTTCCAAGATTGCTTTATCGAAACCCAAATGGCTTTCTTTTAAGTAAAACGGATAACTTTGTATCCTTATAATTACTTTATTACAGCAACTATTTTTGAGGTGAGTCTTCCCCTTAAGAAGAGAGGAGATTCATTTTTTTCAGCGGCTTTTTTAACACTAGATATTATTCTGGAATCCCAAATTTGTTTACCGCTTCAACTTGCATCGAAGAGTACTTTGCTATCTTCGTCCAATATTAAATACCACCGAAAACTATTAAATTTCTAGCCATAAAGCAAAATTTGTCTTTATCCATCTTCACCAAAAAGATGGATAAAATAGTTCCTCTATTCCTCAAGTCTCTGACTTCTTATGGCTTCAAATGTGCCATAATCCATAGACAGACTCCAAAAAAAAAGAACTCTTCCTAAATGTTTACGGCAAGCGTTTTAACTGTCCTAGAATAAAATGTTTTGAGACAGAGGAAGGCAGTATTTTTATGTATCTTTCTCTCTTAATCCTTCTGTCGTAAAAAGCAATTCGGTTCCTATGGATATCCTTGCCATTATTTTAAAGATATTCCAGCTTAAAAAATCGTAGCAAATCTTATCTTAAACATACAGTTTCTTCCTTAAAACCTTGAGTTTTAGAAGCTCTTATCGAAACATTGCTACATCTGACCCCTACAGCTTTTAAAGTAGTTAGCTTTAAGTTCAACTTGAAAACCAGAATCCTCAGTTTTAGCGCCAACATTATTTGTACTCCGCTCGTCTGCATGTCTTCTGCTTCGCCATTAAAACTAGCCACTTAGTGGAAGCTACTTTATGTTAGCCAATAGCTTTTAGTTCATTGTAGTAGAGTCTCTGGTATCAAGAAATGGTAACAAAGCGAAGATCCTTTATACGCCATTCGGTAATGTAGCTCGTCAGCCATAACGTAGCGTGCACTAGTTGTAGTTCACATCCTTCAAACTCTTCAAATCAAATCGTTCATCTAACTCACCAGGCAAAAACTTCCTTCTCTCTGATATCTTTCTCTCTTGATGTTCAATACGTCTTTATATGGGAATGTAATTTTAGACTTCTGTTCAGGCACTCGAGGAGGAAGGCAACGCTGAGAAGCACCAGCTAGCAGCCATGCATCAGCAGCGCGTACTGGCGCACATCAATCAACGCAAGCGAGAGGCGATGACCTGCTATACACAGGCTTTGACAGAGCAGCCACCAAATGTGAGTTGAATGAATCTCACACGCACGAAGGCAATGTATTGAATTTTATATTTCTGCTTTGCTCCTCCGTTTAGGCTCATCATGTGGAGAAGTGTTTGCAGAAATTGTTGCGCGCCTTGCACAAGGATCGCGCTCATGCTTTGGCTCACTATCGGCATCTTCTGAACTCCGGCGGCCCCGGTGGCTTGGAAGCAGCTGCCTCTGAACGTCCACGTACCTTGGAGCGTCTCATCGATATCGATCGGGCTGTCAATCAGTCAATGACAATGCTTAAACGCTACCCTGAGCTTTCATCTAAGATCGCTCAATTGATGAACGACTATATTTTGGCGTTACGCAGCAAGGATGATATTCCCGGCTCATCTTTGGGCATGAGTGAGGAAGCTGAGGCCACCATACTGGACAAGTATCGCATTGAGATTGAACGTAAGGTTGCCGAGAAGGAGCGCCTGCGTCTGGCAGAGAAACAACGCAAAGAACAGCGAGCTGCTGAGCGTGAGAAGCTGCGTGAAGAAAAGCTGCGCATGGAAGCTAAGAAAATCGACGAATTGGTCAAGTCACAGGCTGAGCAAGAGAGCTCTGCCGATGCCCGCTCATTGAGTAGCAAGGAAGTTATCGGTAACGCAGCCATGGGTGCGGCTGATCCAACCAAAGTTGCTCAAAACGAAAAGGACAACAATGGTGGCGAGGAGTACTCAGAAGTTACGGCTAGGTAAGTTTTAGTCGAGTCAATTCTTTCAAACACTACAGCTAAATGCTTGTTTTTCAGCACCAAACCCCAAACCGTCCTGCCCACTGTGGACGATGAGGCTCTACAGCGTGCTGTCGAAGATGTTGCCGCTGCTGTTGCTCATCAGGAGGCCGAGCCACAAGTGCAGCACTTCATGACGCACGAATTGAATCATCGTGAATCGGTATATGAGTGGGACTCACTTCGTCTCCTCTTGTCTAATCTTTATTTAATTTCTCTTTGCAGAGTTTCTCTGTGCGTCGAGATAATTTTAATACGCATGCGGAAAAAGAGGGCCGCAATGTATACTTTACATTGTCCTTCGCTGGCATCGCTTTGATGGCTGCGATCTTTGTGGGTGTAGCTGTTGCCAAGTGGAGAACATCACGTTCGCCACATGCGCAAGGATTCATCGAGGTTGATCAGGTGAGTGCGGCGGATATAAGTAGTATTACTGGGATGGGAATAACACAGAAACGATAATTTTGGGACAAAATTTGGGGCAAAAGCATTTCGAGAAACTTTTCGTTGTTTCGTAGTTGAAACAAATATTCATCGGGTATATGTTTCCATTTATCGATGATACCAAATTGATAAATTAAAAATGATAATAATTATTACAATTTAATAATAACCAAGTGTTATAGAGATTAACTTAAGATGTTTATATTATTATTTCAATAATTCAGTGTTAGAGATATTAAAACTTTATGGCGAGAATGATTGAAATGATTGGAATGATTGGAATGATTAAAATAGTCCAAAGAATATCAATATTTGAGCTACAATTTTTTAAGAAAACAACAATGATGACCATTCGATCATTCATTTTAATGGAGAAGAGTAAAACTAAATGTGAAATGTTGAAAAAAAAACAGATTTCAGTTTGTAGTAGTGGTTTTATCGAAGGGTGAGGTAAGCTCAGACAGTCCAGGAACGCACAAAGGATCCTCAAACTTTTGATGGAATAAAAAGACACAGTTTTCAATTTAAAACTTAATTTTATTGACAATTCTCAATAAAAGTCAGTAGCAGTTGTTTATGGGTATCCGTTAAAAATGTAAGAGTGTCAGCTGTTGCCGGTCGGTTATCGGGTATTCTCTGGTATTATACTCTCCTTAAAGGCAAGAGTGGTCTTTATACTCAAGGTAGAGGAAACATCACCTAACACCTCTAAAGATTTCAGGTCTTTTCGCCTAACGTCCTTTCTATTAAAGACATAAAAACGCCTTTTAGATCTGTACTTCCGCAGTAACATTGATTGTGCATAACTATCGGCTTCACAACAAGCCTACAATAAAGGAAGATCTGTGGAAACTACCCCTACACACGCTGGTCAGGACCATAGAAAAGTCCAATCTATAAATAATGAGTTTACATTGGTTGCCTTCTTAGATATAGAGGGAGCTTTTAAAAACGTCAGGCCACAATCAATACGACGAGCATTAGTTGAACTAGGCGCGAATAACATAATTACAGAGCTTAAAGATAAGCTACTTAATAGTATATGAGTTCTATTGGACCTGGGGACATACAGCACTATAAGATCTGTTAAGGCACGCCTCAAGGCGGTTTTCGCTCTCCACTCCTCTGAAAATTAGTAGTCAACGACGTGCTGCTATCTCTTGAGAGAGATGAATATGTAGTGGCAGCCTACGCTACCACTAAGTTTCCTACTACCCTATTATATAACTACCCTATATTATGCTGAGAGTTCTTCGCATACTTGAACAATGGACCAAACCCTGTGGTCTTGGAGTAAATCTGGCTAAAACAGAGCTGGAACTATTCACCAGGAAATACAAAATTCCGTCCTTAGCATCAATCATACTAAATGGATCTGTTCTGTTCCCTAACGCAAAGTACCTGGGGCTCATACTCGATAGGAAGCTCAGCTGGAAATTAAACACAGCAGAGTGCATTAAAAAAGCCACAGTGGCACTACACACTTGCAAAGGGACACGATGGAGTTCTTGACCCATATCGTTCATTGGCTGTATACTGGGGTCAGCCATTAGACCTATTCTTCTATAAGGAGTCGTAATCTGGTGGCCATCCTTAGACAAAGTCACATATATGAAACAGCTCCAAAAAAGTGCAGAGAATGCCATCTTTATGCATCAGTGGTACTCTGACAACAAAACCGAATGCCTCTTTAAATACCCTACTTCATCTTTTACTAGTGGACCTGGCTGCCAAACAAACAGCAACATGTTCGGCGTTAAGATTAAGACAATTAGGGGTATGGAAAAGCCTGACAACAGTACACTCATCTAAACTCAAAAACTTAAACTTCATTCTATCAAGGACTGCTTTCCTTCTAAGGAAGCTATGGTACGCTAATTCCACCTAGGACATATTGGGTTAATGGTGGACCATGAAAACGAGGCTGTCTATACTTTTATAAAGTTGAATCAAAATTAAACGAAAAGGTTTGGTATGGGGTCTACTCAAAAGAGCTTCGGGTATCTCTTTGGCTCGTTGGTTTTCTGATCACTGTAGTGTGCTTCAGACCAAAATGTTGGCAATAAGGGAGGTCGCATCATGGCATTCACATAACGTTGACTCGAAACGGGGCATTTTTATCTTCTCGGACAGACAGGCTGCAATCAGATCAATAGAACAAGTAATGTCATTAAATCCAAGGTAGCCAAAGAATGTCATGCTTCATTATGTGAAATTATTTTAGCATCAACTCAAGAGGTAGGAGGAGCTAGCTTTGTAAGAGGAGGCTCCTCAGCTAGCAGGTGCATCAACAGAGGTACCCCTCAGGAAGGTGTCCTCTCTCCACTCCTATGATGCGAAACGATCAACCAGATTCAACGACGCATGTAAGAGGATGGCCACCTGGTGATAGCGTACGCGGATGACGTCTCTATAATCATGCGTGGTAAACTCCCGCAAACATTCTGCAGCTTCATGGAGACCGTGCTTTGGTCGCTGGAACCTGCGGGCAAAAACGGAACTGGTTCTCTTTACCGGGAGGTACAAAGTCCCTATATTAACACCCTCAAACTTTAACAACGTCAGGCTTAACTTCAGCAACAACGCCAAGTTTCTGGGAGTATTCCTAGACAGGAAACTTCTAAGAACTGAGAGCACTGAAAATCAATAGGCAAGAAATGGGGACTTTTTTCCATTATAGTCCGCTGGATTTATACAGCTATAGTCACCGCAATTCTACTCCATGAAGTAATTGTCTGGTGGCTGGCTACTCGTAAGTCTTCCGTACTAAACAAGCTTCTCAAAGTACAAAGAAGTGCAGAACTATGGAAAACAGGGGCCTTGCGGTCCACTTCTACGCATTACACGTTATTCTGCGTATACCTCCCTTAGACCTAATTGACATTGAAGGTGCAACTATCACAGCTTTGAAACTAATGAAATCTGGTCCGAAACTGGTAATGGACAGAGTACACCAGAGATAGTCTTTGTCAAAAATACAATGTATGCATTCCTACACGACAGGAATAGAAAAGCTGGCCTCACTATATGGACGGGGCCATAAACATATATACCGATGGCTCTAAGCACGAAGGGCGAGTAGGTAGGGGAGTATTTTTTCCTGGACCTGGGAATTGAGACCTCCTTCCGACTATCCGATCATTGCAGCGTTTACCAAGTGGAAAGCCTTGGCTATCAAGGAAGCAGCACAGCATTTTAACTAGCTATGCACCCCAAGGAAAGCTGTATTTATCTTACCAGACAGTCAAGCGACGCTAAAAGTATTATGCTCCTATACCCAAAACTCAAAATCTCTTGATGTTTGCCGCAAATCTCTCAACGAGATGGCTGAGCAATTCAGGATCCACCATGTACGGTGCCTGGGCACCGTTACATAGAAGCCAATTGCATAACTGATGAACTGGGTGGAAGGGGTATGACTGCAACTATCCCTGCGGGGAAGGACGGGGCACGTATACCTTTACCCACTTTTAAACTCCAATGCAGGCGAATCACGCTGCGCCAATCCAATCAGCGGTGGAATAATCTGGTCACCTGTGGCACAGACAGACTAACCAGGCCTTCCTACAAATGCACTTTCGCCCTACTGGGACTCTGAAGATCAAATCTCTCTGTTCTGGAAAGGGTACTCACCGGACACTGCTTGATAGGAGCACTCGCTCTTCGCTTAGGCTTTGAAGCCAATTACTTATATTACAAGGGGCCTATATTGACCTAAATGTATGAGTCGGGTACCTAACCTAATATGGGCACCAGGGCCTAAAGGCTTAAAACGAAAATAAAAAGCAGACCAGCTTGCTAGAAGTGGTGCACGAGCGGCATCAATGATGCTGAACCCACCGGGTATCCTGTTAGTGACTCTAAAGCTGCTAATCAATAATAATATTACATCGGAAGCCAACACTAGGAGGGCTGAACTCTCGACACGCAGAGCATCAAGGCTTAACTGACCGACTCTAGATCTCGGGGGATCGAGAGCACTTCTCTCGTTGGCAAGACCAGAATTAGTCACGATAGTGGCTGCCACCATAGGGCACTGCTTGATAGGTAGACATGCCGACAGATAAAGATTTATTTCAAATGACTTCTGTACAAGCTGCAGGGACGAGAAAGAGGAAGAAACCACCTACAGAATAAGGCATAAATATTTAGGCTCTTTCTTTTTTCATGAGCTTGACGACCTATCAGGTAATAGGGTTTATTAAGAGCTCGAGGTGGCTCCATTTGTAATGAAGGCCTATGTGCAGCACTATCACAATGGACCTATCTGGTCTAAGTGAGTTAGTGTATAAGTTTGTTTATACACCGGCTGCCGCCTCTATCGAACCTCTACTCTCCAATTGATTAGTAACTACAGTTTTCGGTATTAGGTAATCGGTCTACTGATGTTACTGAGCCTGACAGCTCTGGTACTAGAATGAAGACTAGACGGATGGCTCATTAGTAACCAAATATAAAAACAAAAATAAAACGGTGGATCCATGTCCCAGCTAGCTAGACAGAACCTTAGTATAATAGTTCAGAATCCGATTCGTACCACAGTCAGTATCTATATATGCAATGTCTATTCGTCAGTGAAGGCAAAAAATTGTGAACAGCAATACTGTAGTGTGTATTGAGACCGAGGGCCTACGACCAGAATCTGATCCGTGCCTCTTACTCAATGCAATGCACACACCTGGTGCACTTACCTAGAAAAGGCTGTTGCGTGTGACCAACAGGCAGACATTTATTTAATGAATTTCCTTTGACATGTATATAAAGTGATGTAGTCTCTCCACACTCATTTAAAGATTAACAAAAACGTGTTAGCGCTCTTTATTGATAAAGATGAAACGTTCGTGGCGAAGCCGCGGACCACTGTGTCTGCTAGTACTATATAAATTTGTAACGTCATGTTATAAGTTTCATTTCATGTTACATGTTTATTTATCTTCATAATGATAAAACTCAGGTAAGGAAATATTAGTAATTTGCAGGCCTGAGTAATAATTAACCCTTAGCTGTCATATGAGGTAGTTCGTTATCCCAGTCTTTTTCTTTTTTTTTTTTATCAATTCATTTTTTCTCAAGATAGTAATCTTTCTTTTCTTTTTGTGTTTAAGTCCAGCATTGATAACTGAACTCTTTTAAAAATTAATATTAAAAATATTAATTAAAAGACAAGCAATTATCGATTTTCTTTGTCTAGTCAATGTTTAATCGATAACATCTAATTACATAATTTTTATGCTTAATGCTTAAGTTTTATTAAGCATTTTATCAAAATTTTTATAAGCTTAAAATATTTTTAGAAATTTCCAAAAATGTGCATTAATTTTGCTCCTCTTTTCGCTTTAGACCGCTACAACACATCATCCAGTTGCACCGGAAGAAAAACTTGTGGCGAACATGCAAATCAACGGTTATGAAAATCCAACCTACAAATATTTCGAGGTCAAGGAGTAAAATGCAGCAGACAAAAACCTAAATAAAACATTTAATGCAAATATTATAAATTAATACAAAAACAAAAACAGAGTAAGCAAAAATCCAGTTTAAAAAAAATGCTCTTCAAAAATAATAGCAAAAAATTGTATGTTTAAAGAACAATTAAAGTATCAAAAACTTTTTCAAGTACTCATCAACAACAAAAACAACAACAATAACAAAAATACACGGAGCGCAGTTCCATTTATAATAATTAATTAAATTATTAAAAAAACAGCAAAAAAAAACAACAGCAACCACAAGAGCAAAATATGATAATAAATAAAAAATTTAAAAAATAAAATAAATTAAATTAAATTTAAGCTAAATCAAGAACAAGCAAACATTTGAATAGATTTGTCATGTTTAAATTTATTTCAAAATATAAACAAATCAATTAAATTTAAAGAAAAGTAAGAAATTAAAAAAAATGGATATAATTGAAATTTGAAGAAGAAATCAAAAAAAAAAATCATAAATATTTTACTTTATTTCTACGTTGTTCTTGTTTAAAAGTATTATGTGTAACGGTACAGAAATAAAGAAAAAACAATTAAAATTTAAATTAGTATTTTTAAGCAAAAGGAAAAACAAAAGATTTAAAATAAAAAAAAAGCTAAAGTAATATATAAAACACAATTAAAAGAGAAAACAACAGGCGTTAAAAAAAGCAAGAAAATTCTAATTAAACCAAAAACATTTTCCTACAGCAAACTAACAACAAACAAAAAAGAAAAACAAAAAACACAGATATACATATAATAAAAACAAAAAACAAACAAACAAACCAAAGAACAGTAAAAAAATAAAACCAAAATTAAACAGAACTAGAAATACACTGAGCAAAAAATATGACAAATACTTGCTTGTTTATTAATTAAGTCTATAAATAAATAAACACACACACAAAATATACTAACAACAACAACAAAAATGCATGAGCGTATGATACAAACATAAAAAGTTCGTAAAAAGTATAAAATTGGCTGCATACATACATATATATATATATATAGACATAACAAAGTCTATGCTTATGTTTATTATATAACAAGAAAACATCTAAATCTATGCTTTAAACACATTTATTTATTTATTTATTTTAGTGAAAATAAATTTAACTAGTTTTTTATTGCGTTGAAAATGCAATGCAATGCTTTGAAAATAGTTTAAAAGGCACTGTAAGCGATGTATATGGAGCTGTTAAAGAGGCACTGTAGTTGCAACATGTCGCTACAAAGCTTTCGCTCAAAGCAACAAAGTAACGAGTGATTTAAAAAGGCAAAGAGACTTCAACGTGTGTCTATTTGAGTATTTCAATGGTCCTTGTAGACCAGAAATTCCTTAACAAATAATCGTTTGTGAATCCAAGACGAATTTTCACACCTTTAAATGATTTACTAACGAATTTTCTTACAGTTTTCTCTTACCGACACATGATCGCATGGTAGAAAAAGCACTCCATCCATCCATCCATCCAAAGCAATCCATTGTCAAACAAATGTTCAATTGTTAGTTTTTGTTGAAAGTTGTGTAAAAATAAATAACGTATTAAAAAGTAAATATTTAAATTAAAAAATGGGAAGTTTTGTCAATAAATCGAAAAATTTCAAAGAAAAAACGTGAATATTTAAGAAGATTACGGATAGTTTGTGAAAAAAAAAACAAAAAATTCGGTATACTGGAGCTAGAAATGGACATTGGGCAGCAATAGAAGAACAAATTTAAGATCTACTTAATATTAATATTTATTTTTAAAGTTATACGAATCAATATCGAATGATTTTTTTTAACACAGATGCAGTATGCTATATTTTTACCCCCACTTATGTTTTAATATGTTTAAATGTTTATGTTTATGTTTATGCTTATGTTTAAAAAAATATAAAAATAAATTGAATTAAAGAATTAAATAAATATCAGCGAAATTTTTATCATCATTCTAATTAACATTGCAATATGAAATTTCTCAAAAAAATTCACCTTTCTTTCGTTACGTAATTTTCTTGATCTCTTCGTTGCAGAAATTTCTTGCATCTTTTCAATTTTATTTCGTTGACGAAATTTTCTCTGAATTTTTGTGTTATTTCTTTGGCGAAATCAACTACATATTTCCATCTTGCTTTCGTTGACGAAATTTCCAACATTTTTCTCTGAAAGATTCGTAGGCGAAAATTTGGTCACTGGTTCGAATTTTTCGTGCATGATTTGTATGGGCGACTTCATAAATTTTATATAAAAAAACTTCATAAATCAAAAAGAAATTTTTTTATTCAATATTTAGTTCGAAAGAAAAAATTACTACTTTAATTAAATTACTAAAAAAAAATACTACTTTTTTTTCAATGAAAAAAGAACATGGAAACATTGGTAATGCTAAATAATATATGTTCGTCACATCGTTTCTTATAGTAAATATGTGAGAAATAACTTGCAGGTATAAATTCTTCTTTATTATAGAGTAATAGCCAGAGAAAAGTTTTCGACGAGATTATGTAATGTTCTGAAAAGAAAAAACTGAGAAATTTCAAATTCAAAAAATACATTTGATGAAATCATTTGATTTTGGAAGAAATATGTTTAAAATAAACATTGATCAAATCACCACGGTACACACAATTACGTTCTTACACTATCTTCCGAAAAGATAGATAATATTTTTAACAAAAATGGGCAAAAATTTAAACTGTCACATTACTATCGTATGCATATTTTTGGCGATATGGGTTTGGTCAGTCTTTGGTTAAACTAAGTAAAAACTAATGATTTTTTAATTCATGTGTGATGAATGAAGGGAAAGAAAACATAAATTCGATGGATTCAACATAAGATACATTCGTGTTCTGGTGTTCTTGGTATAGCAGGAATTTAGAATTGTTCTTAAGAAAGTCAAAAATATTTTTCTCTGCACTTTTACTACAGCCCTCTACATATTGAAGACTTGAGGACTTTTGTAGTTTTATATAAATGTTTAACCCTTACATTGTCAAACTAAATCCACTGGTCATTTTTTATGGGTTATTTTCTAGATTTATTTTGGTCTAAAAAGGGCGAATTCGAACTTCATTCAGCAAAAAAAAAAAAAGAAATGTTTACAAACAGTGTGTGTGTCGGATTTCTTCCGTTTGCATGGTTTCTTTGCGCTCCATACTGGGAAGTGTCCAACTACATCGAATCGAATACTTGGTACTGGGTGGACAGTTTTTGGACCAATTTTGCCATGGTTGTACAGAAGATAATATACCTTTCAAATGTTATTATTTAGATAGAAATGAGTTTTTTTACCTGGTCCATTGAAACTACCTGCTGACGGTATTCCGCGTGGTCCGCTTGGCGTTGCCACAATATCGTGGTGATCGTGGTCTCTTTGGTCTTTTGAAAGCATTTTCACATGGTGTTGCGTCTTGTTATTGTGAAGTCGATGACGTTTCATTAACAGTTGGTGCTTTGACGTTGATCTGGACATCCGACGGCATTGGCGTTGTTTGCACCTCAACACTTTCAATCGTATTCAGGTTCAAATTGCTTGCATTCATAGAAAAATTGACAACATTTGCAGTAGTTAATGTATCCATAAGCAAACTATTGTTTATCATTACATTGTCTTCGAGCTTGATTGCATCAGTCTGTCTTATGTCTTCAAATTCAACATCAGCTGACACTGAATCCAACAAAGCCTTGACTTGATCGTCAACCAGTGCAAAAATATTGTATTTTTTCCCCTTGGAACCGTCTTCTTGTCTCTCACTTTATCCCGACATTGTCTGAGAACGAAAAAAAATATGATCATAGATTCATCGGGTCAAAATACTTTGCTAACATAATCAAGCAAGGTAGGCCTGATAGGCCTAATAATTAATTCTCATTAGCTGCATTCCCGTGATCGTTGATCTAGAGAGTGGCTCTAATTTACTCACAATGCAAAAACAAAAATTAGAACCAGCTCTTTTCCTGACTCTATTTCTGATCTTAAAATGCTGCCAAGTTTAAAGCAGTGCTTTCAAAACGAACACAGTTGGCAAATCTGAATTATCTTCGACTAGTTTTCGACTCACTGCTCGCACTCGTATTTTGACACTTGATCGCCAGTGGTGGTGCCAAGCTGTAATAAAGTTGAGCTAAAACTGTTCCACTGAGGTTTAATCCGATCCAGTGCCACGGGAATGCAGCTATTATATCAAAATAATTACTATGTCATTATAATTCTGCTCATGTACATATAAAATCGAATCCAAATTCACAACATATACTTTATTGATTACAATAATTAATTGATTACAATAGTTACTATGTTCTCGCTCGCGTATACAAATAAGAATTGTATTTTGACTGCAACATAAAGCTTTAGCACATACAAATGAAGCATGCAAAAACTTTTATAATTATTATTTAATCATTAAACCAGGATTGACATTTCGTTGCAGTAAAAAGCTTTAAGGCGGAAATACCTATAAACAGGGTGAAATAAGTCATGTTTAATGAATTTCTTTCAAGTTGATAACATAATTGAATGATTTTTTTTATTTTTCTATCTTTTTAGTACACCTTTCAACTCTAAAAAAGCATTTTAATTTTTTTTTTTTTTCTAAAGCATCTAAAAGTGCTGCAGCAATTATATAAATATAATTTGAAGTATGAACTATTTTGAAGTATGAAATGATAAGAAAAAATATTTTATTTTCTGTAATGTCAAAAATACTTTCATACAACTTTTTTCTACTTAAGAAATATCATGGTAGAATAAGGGAAGATAGATGCATTTCGGAGAGGCAGACTGCCGTAACTGTTAAAACGAATATGACAGCTCATAGAAAATCTGAAAACGATGTAAAAGCTTGAATTGGAAAAATGTAAGTAAAAAAGTGATTTGTATTGATTTTGACAATTTTGGCTATGAGAAAGAGATAGCAGTCTGAAATGCATCTACCTTCTTTTAATCTACCATGAGAAATATTATCTGAATTTTCTTTAGCTGAAAGAGACCTTTAAGAAAGTTACACTTAGATTTTGACAAATATTCTCTGAGAATATTCACGTAAAAATTCGAAATTGCAAATAAATGCAAATAAAAATATCGATTGAAATAAATTTTATTTTTATTATTTGACGTCGATTAAATTATAATACGGTTTCGATGTCGTCATATATAAAATAAACGATCTACTAGAATTTAGTCTAAACTTTTGCCAGTGTACGTAACCAGCTGGAAGTTCATTAACTGCGTTTGCATTTTCATCCGTCTACTCGCTGGCGCAATTTACGCAAGAAAATTATTGCAGAGTACAATAATTGCGTTTTGGCACCATTGCAGTTCAGGGCTACAAAAATATTGAACATTTTCTTTATTCTTGAAATACAATTTTAGGTGCATTAATGCTAAAATATTAAAAAGAAATTGATTTATAGTAACATACATTTTCAACATTTACCATAAAAGACTTCGTGTTAAACAAATAGCAACTAATAACTTATCAAAATCTTTCTTTGTTTGAATCCATGTTGAAGGGACATCCCTGGAAATTTCAAAGAATGAACTCGTTTCTCTTATTTCTTCTCGTTGTTCGCTATTTGCAACGAGCTGTCACAAAACGCAATTAAATAATTGCGTTCTCCAACGTTACGCATGTAAACGTTGAACTCGCTGCCGTAAGCTTTCATGTATTTCTAATATGATTCCGCCAGCGAGTAGACGGACGCAAATGCAAACGCAGTTAATGAACTTCCAGCTTAAGATCACACAAAAAAATTTAATGTGCTGCAACGATGCTTTGAAGGCACTGGAATATAAGAAAATGTTATACGTGGCTTCCAATCAGTTGTTATGACAGTTAAGCCAATATCAGAACCTATATTAAGCTAATGTTTTAATCTTTTCATTGCATTGCATTGCATTTCTAGCACAGTTATACGTTTCCATGCCATACTAAAAAATAACTTCAACGCTTCACTTGTATGTGTTTCATTTTGCAACTAAATTATTATAACACACTTAAAACATAATAGCTACAAAAACCATCTATTAGTTGTATAACGTGATCTTATTTATATAAAAAATATAAATATATATATATAAAAAAATATATCTTAAAAACTAAACTCATGCTTTTGCTTTAAAATAAATGCAGAAAAGTTGTTAATTTAATGTTCATTCAGTGCTCTATTTTTGTTAGTTTCGTTTAATTATTTTATTTTTAATTTATTATTTTTCTACAAAATAAAACAAAAACCAAAACATTATAAACTAGTCAAAGCTAAGTTTAAGTGCAAGTATTTGCGAGCTTGTTACAAAAGTTTTGAAGCAAATCAAGCGCTGCTTTTGTTAAATCAAACAAATTGTTTTAACTACAAAAGCGCGCCTTTTTAAATTAAAACGAAAATGTTTAGTTTTGATTAACTCATTCTAGATTTAACTTAAAAAAAATCTATGATTAAATTTCGCAGAAAAGTTAAGTAAAAACAAATTATTTGTGCTTAAGAAAAAGAAAATTCATTACAATAACAAAAAAATATACTCACCACTCTTATATGTTGCTTAAATGTTGAATAACACAATTTTTCGAATATATGTACGAATATTAAAAAACTGCTTCAGCGCTATAACTGCTCTAAAGTCAAAAACAAAAAAAAAAATACAAAAAAAAATACTATTTTTTATTAACATAAAAAACAAAACAACAAAAAATAATTTAAATAACCTGGCAATTCTAGGTTATACATTGCTACTAGTCAGTCATTATTTTGAATTATGTAAGTTTCGATATCTAACACGTTATCATTGTAATATTGAATAAGAAAGCCCCGTCCTTAAAAAAAAAAAGATATGAAATAGAAAGCAAAAAAAAAAACAAAAAAAAAACAACAAGTAAAAACATAATAAATATCAGCGTATGCAAAACTTCTTTTCATTGTAAGAATTTTTCTTTTATTATTATTATTATTATTATGATTATGATTAATATTTTAATTGCTATATGAATATATATGTATATATATATATACAAAATATATATATATATATATATAAATATATATATATATTGAACAGAAAAAAGAAAAAATAAAAACTTTAAAATTAATATGAATGTATGACAATTTGTAATTTGCAACAATAATATGTACGCTAAATTTATTAAGCAAAAATTTGTAATTTATTATTAATAATAATTTAATAAATATTTATTTCCATATATCAAAAACAACAAAAAATATTCGATTTCTTTCATTTTGACAACATGAGTAAGCAAAACCTTGCAAGAATAACTACTAATGTATATAGAATATAGGCAAAAGTATCTACGTCGTTGAATTAAGGCATTTATAGAGTTATATAGTTCAACTAGCCAACGCCTCTGCTTATTGATAAATCATAGAAAAAAAAGCTTCACCACCGAAAAGACACAATCGCACCTCTGCTGTAGTAGAAACAAAACAATTCTAGGATTAACTGCATCTTTACGTAAAACGAAACGAACCAGATTTGTTCAAAAAAGAAACGAGCGATAATATTTTTTGATATGAAAAAACTTTATTGCTTACCGGGACTCTCATGCAACACAGATAAACTTCCTTTCGAGATACCTAAAGATGCAGAAATTTAAAAATAATCAAAATAATTCGTTTTTAATTTCGAGCTTTAATATACTTCTAAGGCCACAAGCCAAACAAAGAAATCAATCTGGCAAAAAGCAGAGTTTTGAAGAGATTTAAAAGATAAAATTTAGGATATATCTGTTAGATATGACAAATTGAGAATTTTTCAGTTATTTAAATTGTGAGCATGGTGTTATTTTGTATTTGCCAATTTGAATAGTCAAAATTGAGCCCTCTTATTAATTTATAAAATACTCGTAGTATTTATATCAGTTAACAAGCAAGTCCAGTGCATTTAATACTACTTTTCGTGTGACTTACTCTATTTTTTCTAAATATATTTTAAATTAAATATCTTAAATATCGGTATTAGTTTACCTAATATATATACATATTGAGCCTAATAAAGAAAATTAAAATAAATATTATCCATTCAGTGTTTATAGTTCAAGCTGATCTTGAGCTTAAAGCTGCTTGTCGCATGGTTTCCAGAGCTTATATATACAAGCTGTCCCGCAATTGAGTGCAACTATTTACACTCGTCGAAAGGTTATGTCGACGTGAGCAAAAAATCGTATGGGAGGGGGGGTCTATTTTCACATTCTTAGGAGCTACAGGGTTAATTAATAGTTTACGACTTTGGTTTACGTTATTGTTTCTAGCAGAAAAACTAACTTACATAAAACTTATTTTCATAACTCATTTTAAAGGATATGAAATCACCTTTCCAACGGTATATCAACAAACCCACCAACTTAACCGTTACCGAGATGTGCTCGTGTGAAGATGAGATCAATCGATTGAAACTACCAAATTTCAATTTTGAGTGCAAATTTCTCAGAATTTCGCATAATAAATTAAATTTTATTTTAAGATCAATTTTGTAATTTATTCAATTTTCCTTTCAATGACACCAAAAACATTAAGCATATCTAACAAAATAAAAAAGTTGGCTGTACTAAAAAAATTATACTTATTAGAAAACAAATATATTATCTACTGGATAACTAATTGTAATGTCATTATTTATCATTGTTTTCTAATAAGTATAATTTTTTTAGTACAGCAAACTTTTTTATTTTTAAAGATATGTTTATGTTTTTGGTGTCATTGAAAAGAAAATTGAATTAATTACAAAATTTCCAAAAAAAAATTTCATTTATTACGCAAAATTCTGAGAAATTTGCACTCAAAGTTGAAATTTGGTAATTTCAACCGATTGATTTCTTCTTCACACGATCACAGCTCAGTAAGGGTTTAATTGGTGGAGTTTGTTGATATACCGTTAGAAAGGTGAGTTCATTGCCTTTAAAATGAGTTATCAAAATAAGTTTTATGTTAGTTTTTCTGCTAGAAGCAATAACGTGAATCAAAGTCATGAAATATTAATTAACCCTGTAGCTCCTAAGAATGTGAAGTAGACCCCCCCCCCCCCCCCCCATACAATTTTTTGCTCAGCTCGACATAACCTTTCAGCTCCGTAAATAGTTGCACTTAATTGCGGGACACCCTGTATATATAACTATCTTGCTTGTATGCATGGTTTAAATATATAATAGATTTCTTCTATTACTGTTCTGTCAAGCAAATATGTTACTGCTAAAAGACTTCAAGACAATTTATACTTTCATTTGTGTCCATAAGAGATATTTTGATAGTCAAACGTTATTTAATTATTAGCAAAAACTTAATCAAAAACAAAATTCAGGGTGAAAAACACAACTTTCATTATAGTTTTGTTTTTTTACTACCTACTTTATTTTTTTATTTTTTTAATTGTTTTATTTTTTATATTTTAATTTTTTTATTATATAATTTATTTAGTTATTACTTAATATTAATATTAAAATATTAAAAAATAGAAGACTAGAAGACTAGATTAAATTTAAATTGAATTAAAATTATAATTTTTGTTTTTTTTTTTTTTTTTGTTTTTGCCCCAATAACATGCGCTGAGATTGCGGTGATTTTTAGATGTTTTGCGGAACGACTTTTTTAGATGTTTTTTAATGCTTTTTTCCATCGTTATAAACATTTTCAAATAGGAATTTTAGCCAAGCGATGTAATTATTTTTTTTTTTTTTTTTATTGTGTATAGAATTTCAAGATAAGATGGTGTTGAAAGGTTAAATTAAAATAATTTAATTTAATTAATTCAAATTAACGAAATCAGTAAATTAAACTATCTTTTTGATGTATTTGAATTTATGTTTATTTTAACAGTATTTCACTGTTTTGTTGCAAATAATAAGGACAAGTTTACATTGCGTGCTGAAACTTTATTAAGCTGGTAGTGTTTATAGTTTGCGCTTTATGCTTGTAGCTTAGAGTAGCTTTATTCAGCTGATGGTGTTTATAGTGCACGCTTTCTGCTATGATAGGCTTCAGCTTAATTTTATATATTTTTTTTTTTGTTTTTCTTTAGAAAATATACTGCCAATTATGTTTTGCGAAGAAAATGCAAATTTTCTTGTGAGAGATTGTGTAAAAAAGTAAAGGGAAAGGAAGAAGAGAAAGGAAAGAATCTGCACACATTTTTTTTTATTTGGAAAAAGATATTGCGTTGTGAGTAGAATTTAAGATTCGATTATTATTATTAATTTCTACACCAACAACGAAACCTCTTCCAAAGACAGAGTTGATGAAAGACACAAAGCAACAACAAATTTGTATTTTTTTTTTCTAATAATTTCAGGCTCCAAATGATGATCAATACAATAGTAAAAGCGTTCAAAGGTCTTAAAAAAAAAAACAAAATTAAAAAAAAAAATTCAAAACTACAGTTGAAAGTTAGCGACACAACAAAAAATATTCAGGTATCAGGTGTAGTAAAAACAAATTCATTACTTTTGCATGAAATTGAAGGCTTTATTTAGCATAGTTAGAAGTATCCGATTTGATTCAAATATGCAACGTTTTGTTGCCATTTTGCAAAAACTTGCGGCAGTCGATTTTTACAAACTTCTTTTGGGGTGACCGTGGTGCAGTGGGTAGAGTGCGTGACCCGTACGCTAGAGAACCCTGGTTCGAATTACACCTGACACAGAAAGTTTATTCAATTAAATTAATTTTTCTATTCGGCCCTCACCTCTCTGCAGATAATGGCAAAGCTCAGAGAGTAAAAACTGCCATGAAAAGCTTCTTGAGAACATAAGCCGTTTGGAGTCGGCATAAAACTTGTAGGTCCAGTTCTCGATTATTTGTTTTCAAACATTTCACAACACACACAACACAATTGATCATAAGAGGCTCGGTCAAAGTCCTTTCAAGGGCTGAAATGGCCATTCCGTTTTTTTTTTTTTTTCTTTTGAGGCGAATGTTTTAACATCAAAATCATTCGCCTTATATGGGAATAAGTTTTTATCACTTGGTGACAAATTCGTCTATATAGTGGATGCATAAAAACCTCCCAACCAAGCCCCCAGAGTTTCTGGCGAGTCACTATCGCTTTGTGTGACCTGGCGTTGTCCTGATGGCAAAGCAAAAGATGGCCGCTTTTGGGTCATTTTCTTCCTTCAAGGGGCGAT
This sequence comes from Coremacera marginata, assembly GCA_914767935.1. Lineage (NCBI taxonomy): Eukaryota > Metazoa > Arthropoda > Insecta > Diptera > Sciomyzidae > Coremacera > Coremacera marginata. The sequence continues at coordinate 162,597,152 of OU612046.1, forward strand.
TTCTTCCTTCAGGGGGTCCAATTGTTGACACTACAGGTCTGAATTAAAAGTTTGGCCGTAGGGTAGCAGCTCATGGTAGATGATTTCCTGGGATTCCCATCAAACACACAGCAAAACCTTCCTGACAGTCGGTACTGGCTTGGCCACGTCTGGTACCGGCTTACCGAGATTCGACCACGACCGTTTTCGCTTGATGTTTTCATAAGTGATCCACTTTTCATCATCAATAGCCATCCGCTTCAAAAATGGGTCGATTTTCTTGTGATTCAGCAGCGATTTGCTGATGGAAATTCGGTACATAAGATTTTTTATCGAGCTTGTCTTTTTATTCAGCCTTGTTCAAATGGTTCCAAACGATTTCTTGTGCAATGTTAAACTCCTGGGCAATCGAAACAGTGCTTACATGACGGTCGAACTCGACGATTTCTATGATTTTATCAACATTTTTGACAGTTGGCCTTCCAGAGCATAGAACGGAATCGATACAACCAAAATTGCGCCTGATTAACAGTTACAGTACCCCAGACTCATCAATAGTATAAGAAAACTTTTCAACCACATTGCTTACATTTTCACAAGTTATTGAAGAAAAACTATAAAATATGGCATATTTTCTCTTTGCTGATGCGCGCTCAAACAAAAACCTCATAACAAAACCATCTGAAAAGTTTTTTAGTACGAAAAAAAAATTATTCCTTTCTTTTTACTGCAACTAATAGCACAGCAAGAACAACGGAATCTTTGCAAACAAACTAAATAGAATACGCAAGTGCATAAAACTATCTTTAAAAACACAATAAAAAATATCCGAAAAAAAATGTTAACAAAAATTATGTAAACAAGTAAAATAGAAAAAAGTGCCGAAAAAACATTTTTAAAAAATGTAGTACAACTTAACATAAATAATAAAATTAAACAAAAATGCAAACTGTGCTAAATATATAAGCTCTGGAAGCCATATAACAAGCAGCTTTAAGTTTAAAAACAGCTTTGACTATAAACACCTATAGGTAGATGCTCTGACTACTTTCCACAAGTTAAGTTAGTTTTTTTTTTGTATGAAGTTTTTGCGTTCTATCTCTCTCCACGCTCTGTGACTTGATTAAATTAATTTCAATTTTTTTCGGAATGTTTTCGAGCGAAGCTGCCAGAATTGAGTTTCTTAAATTTTTGGAACGTTTTACATGTCAGTGAATCGAAGCCAAATTCTCTTTTTGAGAGCAATAGAGCGGTCACAAAAACTCTCAGAAGGTGGTCAGTGAATCCAGCTTTAGGACGCGTTCACAGTGAACGTTTATTGAGCTTATTTTGTATCTCTATCTAGCATGCTTACACAGCGAAGAACAGAGATAAAGATATACCAATAAGTTCAAGTAAGCGCTCACTATAAACGCGGCCATAGATTTTTTTTTTTTTCAATATTCTTATTCATAAAGCGTTTAAGAATCTGTTGTCAACTTCAGCATTCAGCATACACTATAAACGGAGCCTAAGACTGCCCACATAGTGAATGCCGATGCCGACTGGTTAGCAGACAAATGAGAAAAAGCGAGATAGAGAAACGAACGTCTGCTAACCTGTGCGCATCGGCGTTCACTCTGTAGGTAGCCTAAAAGGTTGATTATAATGGACGGAACGGAACATTGTAGAACGTGGTTAAATAAATGTCACTTTGCGATCTATTGCATGAATTTCTTATGTGAGCGTTTATAATAAGTCGAAACGGAGCGGCACTCGATGTTGAGATCTACAAAAGTTTGATTTCTCCGCTACGTTTAGGTTATTGACAATTGATTGACTAAACTAAATTGACTAGATTTTTGATAAAATTTGATTGAATTTATTCATAAAAATAATAAAATTAGAACGTTTAATGTAATTTGTTGTGAAATAGAAAAGTTTTGTAAAAAAAAATACATTCTTCTGTCGTTGCTGTTATAAAAGCTTCACAGTTTGTAAGCGTTTCGCTACGCTACGATGATATTAGACTCGGTTCCGATCCGTCTATTATAATCAGGGCTTAAGGTCGCTTATTGAGCTTATTACTTATTCATCAGTAAGATACATAAATAAGCTTATTGCTTATCGCTAATTCCTATTTCGCTGTGTGAGCGAGATATAGATATAAAAAGAAATCAAAACAAATATCGAAAAGTTGGTTCAAAGTAGCTTATGCGTGCGACCTTTTTCCTTCCTTGACTATGAACAAGAAATCTGTGAAATACAGAATTCACACTTTTTCTCTTCTTTTTCCAAAAATTAATTAAAAATTATACTTAAAAAATATACTTAGCAACCGATATATTGGATATTTAAAAAAAAATAACACACTTTAGCGTATAAAGTCGTGTTATTCGTCTATTACTAGCTTAAAATATATATTTTCATAAAGCATAGTTTTAAAGTAATTTTTGACTATGAGTATATTCCAAACAGTATATTTTCTGAATTATATTCAATTTTGGATTACTTATTTTGATATCAGGTAACCTGTTTGCCATTTAATTTGATTATCCTTTCAATTAAATTAAATATTTTACTGTTATACATATATGAAATATTTTTCATTTTTCTCATTATTTACATTTTTAGTTTATTCTCTTTTTTATAAACTATTCTTAACTCTTTCAACCGTATTTAAAAAAAAAAGAATAGGAAAATGGTGGGAGCCATTAACTGTCAGTCCTATAAATTGAGAATTTTTGATAACAAAGGAGATTATTCCTATTTTTTTAAAAAAGAGCACGTTATATATAACTTTTTTGCTCAATGAAGTTATAGTCCAGTACGTTTTGACCTTTGATGTATATGACAAAGTTGTTCTAAGTAACCTGTTGCGTCTTAAAACAGATTTGTTTTTATATGAACGCACCACATCTTCTTTTGACTTCCTATTATAGAAGATTTTTGTTAATTTTTGTTAAAAAATATATTCCTACTGATCAAGTTTTAAAAGAAACTAAATAGTTTTTTCACGAAAAAGCATATCCCATCAAAAAATATAGGGTGTTTCAAGAAGAAAACCTTCGAGAAGCAATCATTTAAATCCAAAAAAGTAAAGGAAGTAAACATTTTCAAAGATATTGCTTATATTACTTTATAAAATTTAATGCATATTAAATAATGAAACAACCAAATTTTGAATTTGAAATGTGGTTGGGATAAGGATTGCTTGTGAACTTAAGAAAAGAAAATGATAACATTTGGTCATGCAGAGATATTGCTTTTAAAAATGTCAATCCAATTTAATAGTTAGAAGTTTCTTGATTTTTCTAGTCTACGCCCTGAAATCAATTCGTATTTTTGTAACGAAATCGTTTTGAAATATTTTGTAAATTTATTTTCTTAGTTGTCTTAAGCTATGAAATATAATGATTTCTCTAATAACAGCTCTTCAAATTGATGATGTTATACACCGTGAACGGGAGGAGCTGTCGCACCTAACAAAATTCCAATAACATGAAAACTAATACCACTTAAATATTGTTAATGTTTTCTGGCAATTCTGACATTTATTGTGATCTTGTTTAATGAGTTATTGTAAAAAAATTTGCAGTAACTTTTGCATAACAAAGATGGACGCAAAACGCACCCTAATTTTAAATTTATATTTAAAGCAGAAATCATTCTGCCAAATTGTTAAGTCCTTAGAAGTCAAAAGTTAGCAGGTGATTCGTACAGCGAACTTTGGCGCGCTACAGGAGATCTAGCAGCGTTCACCCAGGTCCACCTAATGTAGGTGCAAAACAAACAGTGAGGACGCCGCACTTGATTAAGAAATGAGGTAAAGAATTCGGAGAAATAGCCCCATTTCCGCAAAAACAATTGCACGGGAGCAGCATGTCAGCCAAAACAACATCCGTAATGCCATTAAAAGAGACCTAAGACTCAAGGCCTATAAGAAAAAACAAAAAAAGCATGACCATGGGCATTTCATGGGAAAGGAAAGAAGTGCGGCAATCCGTCGAAGACATTCAGGTTGCAGTGTGATATTTTCCGAAGAAAAACTTTTTCGCTGGTAAGCGAAGTAAGCCACAACCCGCAAAATGATAGAGTATACGCAGCAAATATGAAAGATATTCTTAAAGAATAAAATCTGTTCAGAGATTCCAGAACGTTACTTACGTCATGTTTTGGGGTGCTGTGTCCCAAAAGCGAAAAATTACCTCTTGTATTCATAGAAAGGGGCGTTAAAATCAATTCCCAGTATTACTCGGAGCATGTTTTGAAAAGTAATTTTGTGCTACTTACCAAGAAAATGTACGGAGACGAGCACAGTTTTGCTTTCAGCAAGATTCTGCTCGTGCTAATTTGTCAGATTTTATTTCTTTTGAAGAATGGCGCACGTCCTCCCCTGACCTAACTCCTCTCGACTTCTCTATTTGGGGAATACCCAGTCGGAAAGTAGGCGAACACCTCTCTAAAGCGATCTATCTTTTCTTATTGCCTCAAGTATTGAAAAAAGGCACTAATATCTTAGGAGATGAACACGGCAGATGCAAATGCGAAAAATGCTAAAGTAAAAACAAAACAAAATTGGAAAAAGTCTTTATACATATCGACATCCGTATTCTTCCTTCATTGCCAAAAGAAGGTACTCGAATTCTTGACTAATCACTTCTTACGTGCACAAAGGGATTAATACTCCTTACATAGCAGCTCCATACAAAAAAAAAGATATAGCATTTGGAAGTGAAAGGGTATGATCGCCGAGTCTTAAAGGATGTTCCAAGAAGCCATCTTGGGATGAGCGCTTTTCCTACTGGGTAATGCTGAGCAAATTAATAGTATTGTTAAAAGCATGACAGTGGGTATTTTCAATCGTCGATTGAGGAAAATATGGGACGATATTGCGTAAAACGAGGTGCGTGCCGCATGCTCATCTTTTACAAAGCGGCTAAAATTGATAAAAAAAAATTAAGGGTGAACGCTTCGAATGGAATGATGAGAAGTTGTGAAAATATTACAAAGAATAAATAAATAAAAAAAATTTTATTTATTAATCTTTACACTTCGTTTTTGATTTATGGCAAAAAGTAAGTGCGATAGTTTCTGCCATTCACAGTGTATTTAGCGACTTTGGCAAAGTTAGCCTTAACCAACTTATACACAAGCTTGCGTCTTTTGGTGTCCACTCTAGTCTGCTGAATTGGTTGAAATCATATCTGTCAAATTGCATTCAGTTTGTAAAAGTTACTGACTGGCATTAAGTGAACGCAGTATTAAGCTTTTCTAAGCTTAACAATATTGTGGTAAGTTTTTATTCGTTTTTATAAAATTTGCTGAGATATAAACAATAGCCGAAAAATTTTTAAAGCATTCTTAGTATTACTCGGCTAAATCGTTTTAAAATTATTTTTTAAGATATACTTATATAGTTATGTCCTATCAAGCGCCATTTAAAAAAGCTCAAAAACTATGTTTGTTTAAAAAAAAAAAAAAAATATTTACAAAAGAAAATATTCGAAACTCTGATAGGCTTTAGAATCAGAATTTTAAAATCATTAAAATTTTTTTAATTCAATAGAATAATCATATAAAAAAAGGCACGTAGAAAGCTTTTTATACACAAACACTCAAAACCTGCTGTTGTATTGCAACAATTTTAGTTTATTTCTTTTTTTTTTTTTTGCTTGATATACCAATACATTTATATATATATATATATCGAAGCAAATACAAATTTATACCTATGCAAAATTTTATACGTAGATAAAATGCAGTTTAAAAAGCAAAAGTATTCAAGAAAATCCATATGCATGGTAAAGCTTTTTATATCAAATCAGAACAACAACAATAACAATTGAACCTTTTTCAAATATACCTAGGTATATATTCATAATATACAACACATCCCTATAAAAACGCTATATATGTACCCCATACACAAATATATACCTTCTTCTTATATAATATACATATATATATATATACACATACATGCATAACTACTATTTACAGATTTATATATATACACACACATGCTTACAATTAATTCATATGCATATAATATTTTTATATATTAAAAAAAAAAAAAAATTTAAGCAAAAAGAATTATTATTAATGCTTCAAACATTCATATACATAAATATGGTATATATATATGCAGATAAATGTTTACTGCAATACATGCAAAAATACGTCACATTATGAAATTTGCTTGTATTTGTGTATGTAGCAAATAGAAAAAAAAAATGTACATCTTTACATATGTGTAAATAAATATTTACAATGCTGCCCTCCAATAAAAATATAAATAAATTAAAAAATTCACACACACACACACACACACACACACACACATTTAAAATGTTTAATAAAAAAAGTAACTACCCTAAAGGAACAAACTAACTTGTTTTTAAAAACAACTAGATAAAAAACTAGTTTAAAATAAACCAGTATATGAACTACTTTGAATTATATTAAGGCGGCAACTACTCTGATTTTGACATGTTTTAATTGCAAATTTTTATTAGATTACAAGTTTATATATATTTAACCATGTTATTTCATCAAATATTATTAACTTTAGACCATCAGTAATAGTTTTCAATTGGTTATTTTAAAGTCATTAAAAAATAATTTAAATATAACTAATTTAACAAGTAGTTGAAAATATATGCAGACGAAAGTCAATTGACTTATTTAGCGGACATCACCATACAAAATATGTTAGTTCGTTCTATGGAAAAAAGTCAGAATTTCAACTAGTTGTGGTTGACAAAAAACTACTTTATCAACTACTTTTAAATTAGTTGATTTTCCTACAGGGTATAGTAAAGAAATAAATTTATATATAAATGATTTATACATAAAATGCGCACATACTTACACACATATACACATTTTGACATGAGTTGCAGACGTTAAACTTAAAGTTATTAAGCTTGCTTTGCATATAAATTCTATACTAAAGAACTTAAAAGCTTTGAGCTTTTCTCTCAGAAAGGAATTTTAAAGGCAACTTTAAATAATTCCTATAATTCATAGAGAAATATAAGTTTTGCATAGAGAACTTAATTAAATAAATAATTTCATTTTTTTGTTAGTAATAAAATTTTTTTAAAATTTGTTATTCACCTTTTTTTACACTTAAATTTAAATTTTTATTTAGTAAAAATTGTTTTGTTTATTGAAATTTTTTTTTTTTATTCATTATAAATTGAATACACTTCATCATAAAATATTTGTTGGCCATAAAAATAAGTGTATCAAAAGAAAAACAACGCATTGCTTAGAGAAATACACATTATAGCGCATAAATTTGTTAACAACTATTTAAAATCTTAACGTAATGTTAAATAAAAACTTAAAATTTGCTAAAAACTAAAACTTTTTTTTTTTTGCAATCAAAACCATCTCAAATAATTTTCTATATAGTATAAAAAAATCAAACAAAATATTGACAAATCAAAGAATTGTCTTAAAGCAACAACAATAACATAACGCAGTCTGCAAAAATTAGAAAGCAAAGCAAAGAAAAAAAAGAAGTAAAAAACAGCAAAACCATTTGACAAAGTAAAACAAAAAACTTAAACTATAACTTATTTATGTATGTAAATTCCAAAAAATATCTAAACTAATATTTGCAACATAAGAAATACTAAAAGAAATAAAGTAATTTAAAATTAAACCTAGTTGTAAGTGGAAAAGAAACAAAACAAACACAAAAAAAAAAAAAATAAAATTCAAAAAACAAAAAATTAAGAACAAAACATGTGCTGGTAATAAATAATAAACAATACAAATTTAAAAAAAAAAAACCAAAAAACAAACTAAAACAAGTGTTTTATTTTTAGAGCAGTATATGATTTTATAAAATGAAGGCAATAAAAAACATAAATTTCGCTAATGAAACCATAAATAACTGAAACTGGCAGTTTTTTTTTTTTTAAATGCCTTCGCTTAGTAAGGGACTCCGTGGCGCAACGGTAGCGCGTCTGACTCCAGATCAGAAGGTTGCGTGTTCAAATCACGTCGGGGTCAGTATGATTTTTATTTTTTTTTTTTTTATTTTCTGTTTTATGTAAAAACAAAATTTTTATATTTTCACAGAGCGAAACATATTTGCACGCTTGCACCACGACAGTTGCAATGCAAGTATGGACTTAAAGAAAACTTCGAAGAACTTAGTTCTAAAGGAACCCAAAACTTTGTGGCACAGGCTATAAAAATTTGCTAATAATTTTTTAAACAATTAATTGAAATTAAAAGAGCGTAACCATATACAGTATAGTCTCGATTATACGGACACTCGCTATACCGGACTTCCCAGCAATAGTACATTTGGGGGAAGAAACTAGATTACCTGGAAAGTTTTCCGGGTGCATTTTATAGATTTCGATGTGCTCTTTCCGAATATCAACTTTGCCACCTCATATTGTTGCCACTCGCGCCAACATATTGGCAAAATGGCGTCTAACAACAGTTTTTTGCTAATATCTCCTTTCCAATTCATTTCACGATAAAAACCTATATGTACCAAATGAAACTAAAGAAATTCCCTACAATTCATGTACCAAATGAAACAAGAGAAATTCCCTTCAATTCATGTTATAAACTTTTCTTTCGTAAAATCATTAGTTTTGGCTTACCGCCAAAGTGGAGCACCGCAAAGTGTATTTCAAATAAAATAAAAATTTTTTATTTTATAAATTTATATATTGTATTAAACTGCGTTCGATTTGTATTTAAAATGCTTTTATAGCTGGGCTCCTACGTGCCCCTAGGAATTTGAAATGATTGTTGCGAATGAAATAATTTGAGCTATTAAAACTTTAAAAATTGTCAAAACCGGCCCGATTCAGCTCGAAAATCCGATTTAATTTGAGATTTTTTTATACGATATTTTAAAAATAAGAAATTATGCATTTGAGATTTTCAGAAAAAAACACAAACCATTTATTTTGATGTTAAATTTTGCGAAGAATCTGATTCTGGACTTGGAATTACCGAATAATTAAGTCCGGTGACACAAAACTCACTGCAAAATTTAGATTTTTCGATTTCTTTTATACTATTATTTTCATGCATACCCATTAAGTCGATCCTGATGGTTTTTCAAAAACTTTTTATTCTAATTACAGTGTAGACAAAATGGCCTTTCATATTGTATTAAAAGTTTTTCAAAATGTATCAGGATCGACCTAATGTGTAAGCATGAAAAAAAATTGTATGAAAATAATCGAAAAATCTCAATTTTGCAGTGAGTTTGGTGGCACCGGACTAAATTAATCGGTAATTCCAAGTTCAGAATCAGATTCTTTACCAAATTTAACATCGGATTTTCAAGCAGAACCGGGCCGTTTTCAACAATTTTTGAACTTTTAATAGCACAAATTATTTCATTTGCAACCATCGTTTACAATTCCGGGAGGCACGCTGGATCCCATATATTTTAGCATTTTAAATACAAATCTGACGCAGTCTAATACAAAATATATATTTTTAATATAAAAAATTTTATTTTATTTGAAATACACTTTGTGGCGCTCCACTTTGGCGGTATGCCAAAACTAATGGTTTTACAATAAATATTGTGATTACATGAATTGTAGGGAATTTCTTTAGTTTCATTTGGTACATATAGGTTTTTATTGTGAAATGAGTTGGAAAGGAGATATTAGCAAGTTAGACGCCATTTTGCCAATATGGCGGCGCGAGCGGCAACAATATGAGGTGGCAAAATTGAAATTCGGAAAGAGCACATCGAAATCTATAAAATGCAACCAATATCAAAACTCCCGGAAAACTTTCCAGGTAAAACTACCATATGACTGTACTATACGGACATCTCTACACTTCGGACAGTTTTAATAGTTTACCGCTTAAGTTCGGACAGAAAAAATTCCAGCATGTTTGGCTTACAATTTCACTCTTTTTTTCAATGCAAATAAGTGTATTATGGTAGTGCGTATGGTAACGGCGCTATGTATATTATTTTATTTCATAATAACATTTCTGTAAAAAAATATTTTTGTGAAACAATGTTAATTTATTATTATTTATTACTTCTGTTTTTATAATTTCTTTACAAAACGGTTTTAATAAAAGCAATTGAATGCAATGGCTTCATAATTATTCCGCTTTGTGAATTCCGGACACTTCCAGAAATGCAGACATACGCCGAAACTATATGAGTCCGGATTAGCGAGACTGTACTGTAAGTTCTTTATTCTTATCCGCAGCGAGAAAAAAGCTCTCTCTTTTTAAGCACTATGCAACGCTAAGGGCTAAGGTTCATTAATATACAGTGGTTGTCAGCTTATTTGATGCAAGTAATGAAAACAATAATAAAAGTCTGATAACTTAAAACTAAATGAGATAACGAAATAAAAAAAACTGTATTTTATAGAACAATATGTTTACTTTGCACTAGGCCGTCCACTCATTTCATATTCTTTGTCATTCTACAAAAAAAAGAACAAAAACAAAAATAAGTGAGATAAAAAATTGAGCAGCTTATTTGATGCAGTCAACTTCTAACAGGATGTCTCCCGTTATTTTAAGAGTTCGTTCGCATATTTTTTTTATGTCTCTTGTGCAGGTTCATTGTATTAGATATTGCATAGTTTTTAGTCTGATCAGGCAAGTTAAGCGGTAGTGTCGAAATAATTTAAAAATGGGACGGCGCACAAGTATTGAACAACGAGAATTGGTCATTCATCACTTCAAAAATTTCCAATCACAACGTAAAATAGCTGAAATGGTTAATTTGGCAGCATCAACAGTCCAGCATATAATTGAAAGATTTTTGCGAGAGAATAGGGTACAAAACAAGGGCAGAAAAGCGCCAAATAAAATTTTTACACCGTGCGATGAACGATGGATTATCAGAAAAGTCCAGGAAAATCCAAAGTTATCAGCTGTAGGCGTGTAGTGCGTCAACAATTCGACGTCTCTTGCGTTCCCATGATTTTCATGGTCGAGTTCCACTTCAAAAGCCCTTCATAAATCAAAAAAATCAGATAAGCCGGCTAAACTTCGCACAAAATCATATCTCAAAGGACTTGGACTTCTGGAAAACCGTAATTTTTTCAGATGAATCCAAATTTAATATATTTGGTTCGGATGGAAGGTCCTACGTGTGGCGAAAGCCCAATACACAGCTTCAGCTTAAGAATTTGCGTGCAACAGTAAAACACGGTGGTGGAGGTGTCATGGTATGGGCTTGCATGGCAGCAACTGGTGTAGGAAATTTGGTGTTTATAGAAGGAAATATGGACAAAACTATGTACCTTAATGTCCTGAAAGAAAATTTGCTGCAAAGTGCAGAAAAACTGAACCTAAGGCGCAACTTCCGGTTTTATCAGGACAATGACCCCAAGCACAAGTCTGGTGTGGTTCAGACCTGGCTCATATGGAACTGCCCGCATGTGATGGAACCACCGGCGCAGTCACCCGACTTGAATGGAACAAAATAACGCCAGAAACCACACTAAAACTTGTTGAATCGATGCCAAAAAGATTGTCGGATGTTGTGGCTCAAAAGGGTTACCACACCAAATATTAAAATCTTACAAATAATTAGCTATTTTGTTATCTTTTAAATGTTTTTTATACTGCATCAAATAAGCTGCTCAATTTGAAAATACTACTATTTTGTTTTCTTTTTTGTTTTCCTTATAATTATACAATTAATTTAAATTTTAATTACATAATTAAAAACACATATTCTGAAATAAAAAAATGGATTTTAACTTTTGTAAATATCTCATTTAGTTTAGCAGATAATTGAAGTATTAACTTTTTTTTCACTTGCATCAAATAAGCTGAGAACCACTGTTTAGCTGTTAGCTGTTAGCTAAAAATTGTACAGATTCGTGTTTTTTTTTCTTGATTTCCTTTCATCCATTCTGACAGTTCGACCGAGCTTTTCTCAAGTGACTTAACCTATATTAATGAACCTTGCTAAGGGCTATGTTATGCTGGCGGCCACGGGCACGCCATGGGCACGCATTGTTGTTGTTTCAATCTAAATTGAAAAATTGAGAGCGAGAGAATAAATTTTGCCCACGACGGTCACCAAATGATTCGATAAAAATATGAAATCACGGGATCAAAACAGTGTTGCGTTGTGGAATTATTCACAACATTTGTGTTTTCGCATGAAAATAGTACAATTTCAGTGCGAAATGTATGAAAACAGCAATGAATCCTGCTTAATAGCAACGCTCAACCATGTTCAACGATGATACTTTCTGCGAATAAAGTACTAAAAGTAGCAAAAAGTATACTTATGTTTGGGGATCATATGACTGTCAGCATGACATACTTTTGGCACAGAGCTCATCAAACGAAAAAAGAGCGCAAAAAGTGAGGTGACCAGGGCTCATTTGACCGCCAGCATAACAGCATAGTAAGATAGAAACATTTGTTGCGTTGAATAATCCATTATTTATTGTTCTCAGCGGGGCACAAGCTCTCCTTTCAAATTCTTTTTAGCAAGATAAAAAAGTCAACAAGGTCCACAAAAATTGGTTGGTAATCGTTTTGGTAATCGGTAATGGGTTGGTAATTGTTTCGGTAATTGGTAATGGGTTGATAATCGTTTCGGTAATCAAAAATCGGTTGGTTATCGCTTCGGTAATTGGAGATCGGTTGGTAATCGGTAATTGGTAATCGTTTTGGTAATCGATAATGGGTTGGTAATTGTTTCGGTAATTGGAAATCGGTTGGTAATCGGTAATTGGTTCGGTAATCGGTTATTAATTGCTTTGGTAATCTATAGTCGGTTGGTAATCGCTTCGGTAATTGGTAATCGGCTGGTAATATCTTCGGTAACGGGTTGGTAATCGCTTCAGAAAACGGTAATTGGTTCGGTAATTGTTTCGGTAATTGGTTCGGTAATTGGTTCGGTAGTTGGTTCGGTAATTGGTTCGGTAATCGGTTAGTAATCGCATCGATAATTTGGAATTGGTACGGTAAACGGTTGGTAATCGCTTCGGTAATCAGTTGGTAATCACTTCGGTAATCGGAAATGGGTTGGTATTCGCTTCGGTAATCAGTAGTTGGTTGGAAACTGCCTCGGTAATCGGCTGGTAATCGATTCGGTAATCGGTAATAGGTTGGTAATAGCTTTGGTAATCGATAATCGGTTGGCAATCGCTTCGGTAATCGGTAATTGGTTCGATAATCGGTGCTGTAATCGCTTCGGTCTTCGGCTTGGTCGGTGCTAGGTAATCCCTAAAAAGGAATGCTGTACAGTAAATACTGTTACGCTAACAGCGTGATGATATCGCGAATCTATAGTTTTGCTCTCTACTAAAAAGTGTTCAACGTTCCTAAAGAAGTTTTAACTTCAAAAATTCTACATCTAAACTTTCGATTGGAGCTTCTTGTTTCACGTAAACACGTGTTAAACGTATCTGCGTATTTTAAATAAAATCAAATGAAAACAAGAACCTGAACTACAGGGGTGTTTTATTCACGAACCACCAGTGAAGTTCGTATTCACGTAAATAGTATTTACGTATTTAAGGCATAAGCCGAACTATGTGATTAAGAAGACTTCTAGCTAGACTAGCTGTCGACTAGATTTAATGTGATGTCTGAATAAATTCCTTTTTTAAGATAAATACCATCAAGGTATCTTTTTTTTTCTAAATCTGATATCTGATTTTACACGCGTACAAGTTAAGGTAAGGAGGTTAATGAACATTTAAAGAGGTTCTTACTGGGTTTGATGCTTTCTTTTTGTATTAGTTAGCAGCTTCTACATTTAAGGGGGTCTTCTCATTGAGCAACTTTTTTATCAACTTTTTTTTTTTCATTTAATTATAGCTTGGGTAGTTGTGAATATGCCCCTAAAAGGATTTTTAGAAATTCGAAATACTTTAAAAGATACAGCCTTTTTTGTGAAGCAAGGTCTGATGGACAAGAAGGTGATGGAGGTAATAAAACCAGCTTACGAAGCGCTGTCGGCAGATAATTTGCTTGAAAGATGCCTTGGATCTGAAACTCAGAATTTCAATGAGTCCTACAATTCTGTTCTTTGGTCACTTTCGCCCAAACACATCAACTCAGGCGCACGCACCATCGAAGTGGCCAATTTCATTGCAACGTGCCTCTTCAACGACGGTTTTATACCCATACTTAAAATTATGGGTTTGATGGGTATTGTGATTGGCAAAAACGCATACGAATACGCACTATCTCGCAATGAAGACAGATTGAACCGATCAGAGACTCGAGCTGCGGCATCATCAAAAGCTGGCAGAACGGCTCGCAGAGCAGAGAGGGCAGCAGAAAGCAGTTTCTACGAAAAAGAGGAAGGTGGCCTGTATGGAGGTTGCATCGCCGACTAATATTTGTAAGTAAAAATTGTCAGCTCTTTAAAACTGCATTTAAACATTTTTGATTTTTTTTTTTCCCAAAAAAATTACTTCAAACTTTAAACGCGTTTATCTCGAACCCACGTTTTTCGAACTGGCGGACATGATATCTCCAGTTCAACTGAACCGATTTTCATGAAACAAAATGGAATCGACGCAGAATTGTCACCATTCTCGGGTGAACCTCGACCATAATTTTAAAAAATTTATTACTATTTTTTTTTTACACTAAACTACAAAAAAAAAACCCGAAATTTAAATTTTTTTTTTGAATGGCCGCCATTTTGTCAAAAAAAAATCACAAAATTAAGCTTGAGGTTCACCCGAGAATTACATCTATACTGATTATAACCCCGTTTTTTTTTTCATTTCAGACGCTCCGGAGACCCGGAATCGTGGCCGCCGTGACGACACCTTTTTTTTTCACCACCAACTTTGAAGTCTCATTACTTTTTGAACAGCCCACGTATCGAGGCAAAAAAAAAATTTTTATTTACTTTGAACCTTTTGTAATACAATAAATAAAAAAGTTTTCAATTATTCTTTGCGTTTTCAAATAAGAATTTTTTTAAAAAGGGTCCAAAAAACGGGTTTTGAATGAGAAGACCACCTTAAATTTGGATTTACATAGCAACAGTTGCTTCTAGGGAGTATCTACTTTAAAAAAGTACTTAAAAATCTTTTGGCTCGCAAAATTATTATTGCACATTGCTGAAAAAATGCTTGATCAGAGATAATATTCAAAGTTTCAGTTATCAGCATAGCAACAAACATAGGTTAATTAAAATTATTTTACCTTAATGCCTATAGACTACATTAAAGTGACCCATAATTTTGGACATTCTTATGAATACGCAAAAATGACTAATGATTGTTTTTAGCGTACTATAAACTTAAAGATTATATTGTAACATGTTGTGATTAAGTGACTCCGTGGCGCAACGGTAGCGCGTCTGACTCCAGATCAGAAGGTTGCGTGTTCAAATCACGTCGGGGTCAAGAAAGCGAATTTTTTTTTTATTTTTGCTGCTTATACATATGTTGAATTTCAATTTTAGTAAAAAAAAATACGTTCTACAAATTTCAAAATTTTTAATTGCAACCACTTCGTTTCGGTCTGCACTAAATTAAATTAATTTAATTAGCAATGTTTTAGAGATAATTTCTATTTCGCGCATTTGTTCTAAATTGTTGCACAAGTGCATTTTCAAGTTTTCTCGTATCAATGTTGCGTGAATGACATAAAAACACAGTCAAAACAAAAGCAGTAATAACAACAACAATAGCTGTGTGCATAGTAATTGTTTAGTTGTTTAGAGAGCATTTATTATTATTCATGGTTGCCGAACACTTGAAGTTTGCCAAGTGTATTTGTCAAATAATTGGCGAATTATTTTTATGACAGCTAAAATCATACTAAATGAATAGCAAAAAATAAGTAAATTATTATAAATTGATAAAAAGCAATATTTATCATTAATCATTTTTTTAATTTTTTTTTTTTTTTTTTTTTTGTTAATAAATCAAATTTAAAATTTTTCGCTTGAGCCTTAAATTATTTCAATTGCTCTCTTAATAAAATTCGCACTCGTAGTCTAGAGCTTAATTAATCAAAAACATAATCTAAAAATCGAATGTGATTTTTTGTTTTATTTTTTTGTGTTTTTTTTTAATATATTTTTTGGCATGTCATATTTTTTAATTACGCAGTTTCTATTGAATGACACGCAATACTCGGCACTTGAAGTACTTTACATTGATTTATTTTTTGACTTTGATTTATTGCCAACTTCAGTGACTTACAAAATACTCAAAAATATTGAGTATTATTGTGATAAGCCACTTCAATATATTTATATTTTCTCTATTCTTTTGTGATTTTATAAAAAAAGAAATTCAAGTAGATAAATAATAGAGATAGGTACTCGTTTAGGTTTTTGTGCAAAAAGTAAAACTGGACTTTATAAAAAAAAGAAAATTATAAACATAATTTGATGAAATTTAGAAATTAATATATATATTTATAAATTAACTATAATTTAAGCCTATCGTTTCTAAAACTACTGACCTCTTTGTGGGGTAAAAAAAGAGAACTAACAGCACTTCCACCATAAAAACTCAAATCCAAATCCACTTAAGTGTTTTGACAAAAGTTTGTCAGTCTTAAGCGTTCAGAATTGTTTTTTCACTAAAGACAGCGCAAACAATAACAACGTAATCTGAGTTTAAACAAATAAAGTGAGTATTGAACACATTGAGCAGCATTGGACAGGTAAATATTTAGTATTTGGTCAACAATTCCTAAGCCCAATATCCCTTCTTCTTACCCCCTCCACCAACTCGTTACCTTTCTATAGTGTTTCATATCAAGAGATAAGCGAACTAAATTCTATTTTATTTTCACTACAACATCTGATAAGAAAGCAAATAAATGTTTTAGTTAAATTTGATATAACAAAAATAACAAAAACTATTAAGGCATATACATGATTATTAATATATATAATAATACAAATTCTGATTCCGATGACGCTTTAAGAAATATAAACGAACGCACGTATGAACGGACAGACGTTATTGATAAAAAAACTAAAGACTGGAACTCGGGAAAGAGTTGAGCGATTGAATTGAGTCTCTCTACCTGGTTGAGAAAAAGAGCGAATAAGTTTGTAGGAGAAAGATAGTTGTGTGTAGACTAAACGTTAAACTATAAATTCCTGGCAAAATTGAGCGGGTCGTTGAGCTAGTATTGTGCAAAAGATTGGTCAAACAGGGATTCTCAAACATTTTTAAGAAAAACATAAAAATTTCCAGAAAACATTCCGAAAAAAAAAAATGTCTAAATGTCTAAACATAAAACAAAGATAATATTTATGTTATTCCACGTAAGGGGAAAAATGTCCGTCAGGAGAATTTTTACAATTTGCCGTAAGGTTGGCTTAGGTTAAGGGGCTAAATATACCTAGAGGTAGCAACAAACACAAAATATTTGCCAATTTTAAAGATGCAAAAAAACATTGGTTTCTTCACATTGGGTCTTCATTTAGATATGGGTTTTCATATCTTAATTCAAATAGAAAAATTTGAATTGAAAAATTGAATTGAATTGTTGAACAAATCAACATCAAAAAGTTGAGTTCAGAGACAAGAAGACTACAATAAAATACTAGTTTAAGCCAAAAATAATTATCTTTCATAATAAGTCTAAAAAATAAGAAAAACAATTTTTTAAAATTGAGCGAATTAATTAAAATTTAGTCATTTTTTTAAAATAAAGCGCTAAAAAAAGCACTTTTTACGCTTTGAACCCCTGTAACTCACTCAATTTACATTACACTGATCAGCATACCGTTGGGGAAAAGGACATAATTATCTTACAAATTAATTAATATAAATTGATCCGAAAACTGAAACGTATTTTTTGAAGATATTCCCATAGTTATTCTTAAGAAAAAAAAAGAAAATGGTTTCCATTTTTGAAATCACCGCCCCAAACTACATAGAGAAAAGTCTATGAGAAATCAATTCTCAAAAAAAGTGAACACGGTTCGCTCTTGTGAACGTTTTAACCAATAATGGAATTTCTGGAAAGATTGCTAATTTATTTTATGAACATACCCTCCTTCAGTGCAACTAAATGGTTAACAAGCAGTCTGCCTTAATACCAGTATTATAGTTCAAGAACTTTCCTTTTTTCATTTTTTCAAAAATTGTTTTTCATTTTTAAATATTCTTTGATTTTATTTTACATGTTTTTTGGATCAGATTATTTCCGATTTGTAATCTTTGGTATATCAGTCATGCAGTTCATTAATACACCACGTTTTGTAAATGATATATATTTTAACTTTTGACGAAAAAATTACCCTGAAATATAAGCCTTTGTAGGGAAAACATGAACGAACACAAAGCAGAAAGGTTGAAGAATTTTCGACAAATTTTTTAATGCCAAACGAACACAAGCCGGACGCGTAAACAATTTTCCGGCAAGAAATAGAAGAGTTTTGTTTTTTTTAATATTGACGAATACAAGCCAGACGCGTTAAAGAATATTCTGCAAGTATGGCTTATGCAGCAAATTTGTTTAAGGGAGTATTCCTGGTTGGAAGGCTGTTTTTGGACGCTTTTTGAAAAACTTCTCATTTGAAAACGCAAAGAGTTATTTAAATTCTGGTTTTTTTATTGTATTAAGAACATTTTTTTTTTCCTTTGTACGAAGGCTTTTCAAAAAGATGTCGGTCTTCAAAGATGGGCGTCGAAAAAAAAGGTATGCTGCTTGCGGCCCAGATAACTCGCCTTCGGATCATTTGAAATAGAAAAAGTAGACAGCGTTAGATTCAGTACAGATGTAGTTCTAGTCCCTACTTCAATCATAGTTTTGCGACTATTTTTTACAAAATGGCGGTCATTGAAAAATGAAAAACCGATTTTGGGTCTTTTTTTTGTAGTTTAGTTTAAAAAAAAAAATAGTAAAAACTTGTTTAAAATTGTGATTGAGGTAAAGACCAGAATGGTGACAATTCTGCGTTGATTGCATTTCGTTTCATCAAAATCGGTTCAGAACTACGGGGCCGAAAAACGTGGTTTCGAGATAAATGCGTTTAAGTTTGAAGTTATTTTTTTGTATCAAAAAAAAAAGTTGAAATGAAAAATTTGAGCATGCAGCTTAAAAATTGATCAACTTCCACAATTCTCGATTGCACTTGGTTTCATCAAAATCGGTTCAGTAGAACCGGAGAAAAGTGACTTCGAAGTTCAAAAACTTGATTTTGAAAAAACTCAAAGAAAATTTTAGACAATAAAACATTTAATTTTTTTTTTTGTGAAATACTTACATATATCAATCTGCAATGCCAGCCCCTAAAAAAACTCCTTCCTCTTCTTCAAAAAATGAGGACTCAGCGGTTCCTTGTGCTCTTCGGGCAGTTCTGCCTTCTTTTGATGCGGCCAGAACTCTGGCTTCGGACCTTTTCAAACGTTCTTCGTTCCGAGACATAGCGAAATCATATGTGACGTTGCCAATCGGAATGCCCATTAGGTTCATTATTTGAAGTATTGGCAAAAAACCTTCGTTAAATATGACAGTTGCAATATAATTGGCATTCTCAATAGTGCGTGCGCCGGTGTGCATATGCATCGGTGCGAATGACCACAGCACTGCGTTGAAAGATTCGTTACAGTTTCTATGATATTTGTCAAAATCGGATGAAAAGTGAAAGATACGAAGTGACGTCATCAAAAGAGAAAAAATTTCTAAAATATATAGAATTCTATATTTCTTCTATATATTCTATATATATTCTTTTGTAAAATGTTGAGTCTTTAGACTAGAAAAGTGGGTGTGGCATTTTACTTTTAATCGAACTTCTGTTTTTGACTTCAACCAAATTTTGCACACATAAACCTTGGTTTTTTAAGCAATCTTAAGTTTATAAAACTGGGCGGTAATAGACAGGGGGTGTGGCACTTAATTTTTAAACTAGCTCCATCTACACCGTTTGTCCTTATACAACCAAATTTCTTACATATATTCTTTTGTATAATGAGAAGTTTTAAGCCTACTTAAGTGGGTGGGATTGGACAAGGGGCGTGTCAATTCAATTCTTATCACACTCCTTCTACACCGTTTTTCCGACTTCAACCAAATTTTGTAAATATATTCTTTGGAATAATGAGCAGTGATAAGTCAAAAAAAATTGGGCAAAATTAGACAGGGGCGTGCCACTTCAATTTAAATCGAACTCTTTCTATACCGTTTGTCCGACTTCGTCCAAATTTTCCATATTCTTTGGAATAATGAGCAGTCAGTAGTCTAGAATATTGGGAATGGGGGCGTGGCACTTCAATTTTAAAGGAAATTATTTTACATTGTTGGCATGAATTTGCACATACCAATCAAATTCTGCACATATATTCTTTAGCATAATGAGCAGTATACTGTATTACTCTATGTGGCAGCTATGGGTAAAGTAAAATTAAGCGTATGAGACAAATATTTTTGCCGATTATACAGAAAACTTTTTATAGACGGCTAAAGATTTCGAATATACTTCAAAAAGACCGAGGGGAGGTATTTTAGCTTCGGTACCCTGCCGCCACATATCTATAATAATTTCATATTTGAAGCTTACTATTTTCAACAATATTTTTTTAATATGTTTAAGAAACACTGTTTGGAGGAATTCGACGTAAGCAATTTATTTTTTATTTGTTTATCACAAAAAGTTATTACAAAAAATTAAAAAAAATTTTTATTATCGTCCTTTCATATCAATCATATCAATACCGATATAAACACATACACAAACATATATTTAAATGTTCAAATACACGTTTTTATGTGTTGTTGTTGTTGTTATTGGCATTGTTTGTTGGTGGAAAATATAAGTTAAGTACACAAAACTGCTATCTGTGCTGCGTATCTGTAAAATACACAATCGATATACGATTTAATACTTTATTACTTAAATATTCAAGAGAAAAGACTTCAACAACTTCAACGACCACAACTGGCAATCAGCACGGATCCAACCCACAACAGTTTCTACGCGCGGTAGGATCAGTACGAAGTTTGAGTTGGTCGATGTTTTTTTTTTTCGATTCGATGGCATACGTCGGTTAAAAAAACGCTCAACGATCGGGTGAAATGAATTGAAATTCGTAGTGTACCAGCAGATTGAGGCCGATACCGCCGCAAACGCGTTTCATACCGACGAGCACAAAAATTCAAAAGCAATCGATTTTTAAGTATCTAACATCGTTAATATTATTAGTTGGCATTAATTGGGTAAATTTTACGACACCCTCGAGTCTCAAATTTATACCAAATCAATGTCAAGCACCTGTGTATGGCTTAAAAGCAAAAAGCCTCAATAATATCATAATAATTTATTAATTGGTCAATTATAGCAAGAACTACAACAACAACAACAATTTATGCTACACTTTGATACAATAATTAATTCCATTAAAAATCGATTCTATTTAGTGAAGCTTAAATCGGTTTGATTTGTAGTTTTTAACTAACTGCGAAAATCCGAGTGACTATAATTTAGTTGCTATAATTAGGCAATTTGTTATAATTATACTTAAGCCGTCGCATATTTGTTGTTATAATTAATCGGAAATTGTTTGATACAAAGTGAGTTTTAAGTTGAAAAAAAAGTACCCCAATTATGACCAACTATAACCCGAATTGTGGATATTATGAGGATTATAGCAGTTATGGCAGCTACACGAATAACTTATATCAACAGGATTATTACATGCAACAAGAATGCGAGTACAACAAACATGTGTATGAGTAAGTATTGCAATGCAGACTCCATTCATGGGGTTTAACCACAAATTGGCGGTTATATAAATATATGTTCCGTAATTCCAACGGCAATTTGTTCTGTTAAGATCTGAAGAGTTTTGAAAGAAAATGTATGTTAAAGAATTTCTAATAAAATGGTGGTAATGAATTTGAATTAAAGCTTGTAAAAACAGAAATATTTTAAATTAGCAGAATATTTCAAATTGATCTATAGAGTTTCAAAAGCCAAATTCTTTTAAAAGTGGAATTTTTAAAAGAAAATACTTTAAGCATAACTTTAATGAGAAGTGTTGATTTTGGTATAGAAACACATCGATAGTTCCATAAAAATCGGTCAACATTTGGACATAATTTGTCTTAATAATTTTTAAGCTCCTACTAGGTTTCTGTGTGGTTTGCATGATGCGTGAATAATTTGCAACACTACTATATAGGCTGAAGTGGGGTGATGTGTAACACGTTTTTATTTGCTCCAATAAAAGTGTTGAGAAATTTAATTTTTGATTGGTTTAAAGGCCTATATTGAATATTTTGAGAAATGGATGAAGCAGAACAAAAATCTCATATACATATAGATTTGTTGGTATTTTTCAAATCAGTGGGGTGTTATGTAACAACAACAGAATATTGGTTTCAAGACAAGGAGCTTTAGATTTTTTATGTTTATTTTGACTTTTTATGTTTAGCAAAAGTATTATGATAAAATCTTAACGAAATAATAGCCTAATCTCGTAAATCTGTCTAATTCTCAATGCACACACACACACATACTTTGAAATTAAAAAAAAAAAACACTGATCGTTAACTTCAATAGAATGCAATTGTAAATTTGTAAAAAATTGTAAAAAAAATTGCAAAATGGCTTTATGAGTTGCAAAAAAAAATTACATGCCAAATGTAAAAAGACTATTTGTCGAAAATATCCAAACCGAAGTGACAATTCTCACAAATAAAATTGGTCACAAAAATAAAAAAATGCGCTTGCATTTGTTGTATTCAAAATTTAATGAAAACAAAAATAAATTTGTGTGATTTCAAAGTTTTGGCAAAAAATCGCAACAAATCATGCAAATATCTCGATCTTCTTTGAATTACGACGAAGAGCACCGCACCGGTTTTGCAGCAGAGCACCTGCAGCTTTTTTGTCGTTTGCTTGATTTTCTCTACATATTTTTTATAATGCCACTTTCTGCAACTGTAAAAATTTCTTTGGCGTTGTTAAAACACAGCTTTTCATTGACTTTCTACCACGATTGGATTTTAATCTGGGCTGAATAGTATGAACTGGGCCGATCTCTTTTAATGTCGTTGATGTAATTGCACTTCAGAGTTTGACTTTGTTGCCTCTTTAATGGCAACTATAATGTGTAAGATGTGTTACACATTACCCCACTTTGAGTGTTACTCATCACCCCAATGTAAGTCACTTTTTTCTCGTTGATGTTATTTTACCACATTGTGAAAAAAATTAAAAATCTCTTGTTATACTTAAAAATATGAAATCACACCTTATTTTACATCTATTCACTTATAAAATCAGAAAAAAATTTTATCCGAAACGATATTTTTTGTAAATTAAAAAAACTTTTTTACAAAAATTTTTCACGCTTTTTAAAAGCTCTAATAAAATATATATGTCTGCATACTTCCAACACTTATGAAAAACTAGATGCACCCATATGTCAACATTTTGTACGAAAAATCACTGTGTTACATATCACCCCATCGTACACATTACCCTACCTCACCCTATCTAAAAAAAGCCAGTCAGTATCTTATGAGAAATTTAAGATTTTGCGAATTATGGCATCAAGGGACTGACACGTATGACGAGGGTCCGACGATAAACTAAGGGCTTTTTTTTTAAAGGTATAGAATTTCCTATAGGAATAGCTGATATTTATGTTCAGTAGAATTTGGCAATTTACCATGCAAAGACTTACACCGGAACAACGTTTACAAATCGTTAAAAATTATTTCCAATATTGGCGTTCTGTGCGGGAAAACTTACAGAGCACTTCGCACTCACTACAATGCACAATTGTCCATTTAAGCAAGTTAAACGCAAAAAGATGAATCGATTTATGTCTACGTTTACTCTTATGGGCATTATTTATCCAATACCAGCTCATACTGTGCATACCGAAGAAGCTATCGCCGCTGTAGAGGTGAGAGTACACAAATTTATTGACTCGACGCCGTTCTCGAAAACTCGGCCTTTACCCAACCGCCACGTGGAAAATTTTGAGGAAAGACCTTGACCTACATCCATATAAAATCTAACTAGTGTAGGAATTGAAGCCATCAGACCATCGTTTTCGTCGTACGTTCGGTGAATAGTCTGAAAACAAATTGGTAGTTAAACCGCATTTTTACCGTGAAATCATCTTTAGCGACGAGGCACATTTCTGACTTAACTGGTACATAAATAGCCAAAATTGCCATATTTAGAGTAAGAACAATCCTGGGGCCGAATTACAGCAACCGTTATCGAGCGAAATCGTCAAAATTTATCAGTACTTGTCTCGGCACTTGTCTTGTATCAGTACCGTTCATTATTTTGCTCGATCACGGATGCTGTAATTCGACCCCTGGAGAGGCTCTGTTGGCTTCCTTACATCTTGAAAAAGCTACTATCTGCTGTAGTTTTGCATGCCAAAGGCATCATTGGACCATACTTTTTCAAAACTGAAGATGGAGCCATCGTTACCGTTAATGTTGAGAGCTACAGGCAAATGATTCGCGGACTTTTTGATTCCCCACGTCATTATCAATCGTCTTAGTGCTAAATGGTTCCAGAAAGACAGTGCAACAAGTCGCATAGTAAAGCGAGTGAAACCATCACTGATATGATTGGTTCAGCAAAAGTTATTGGGACGAATCATATCAAGAAATGGACTAGGTGGAAATTGGCCATCTAGGTCATGTGATTTGACGCCGTTAGACACTACTTTTTGTGGGGCACGTTAAGTCACTGGTCTATGCTGGCTAAAGCAGCTGCGACTGATCAGTTGGAAACCATCATTCGGCGCGTTATTAGCGAGATAAGGCCGGCCGGTCAATAATAAATGTTTGGAAGTATTCAAGAATTCCCCATGTAAGCCTTTTATAAAGTTTTACTCAAGGAAATTGAAAGAAAATAGTTATTAAATTTCAACGTTATTCAAACAAATTCAAGACTAGGGGATAAAGTGTGCTGCGGCCGATATAAAGGTATCGAGTTCAAGCCACGCTTGGTTACCATGGTATATAAAGAAAAGTCTTTAAAATTTCTAAGTTCCTGAACAAGCCTTGAATAAGTACCTAATAAAGAACTTTAGTCATGTGCTTATATAAAACATAACGTACGTTCAAAAAGTCCATAGGATGACACATAGATGGCGTTACTAGATTTTTTCCCATATGATTTTTATTTAGTACCAACCTTCAAAAGATACGTATAAAAATTTGACAAAAATCTGACAATTAATACGTGAGTTATAGCATTTTATGTGCAAAACTATTGTTATTGAAAAAAAAAAATGGAAAAAGTGAATTTCGAGTTTTGATAAAGCATTGCTTTTTGATGAAGAAAAACACAGTGGAAACCAAACAATGGCTTGATAAACATTATCCGGACTCTGCTCCATCGAGGCAAATGGTAGAAAAGTGGATTGCTGAATTTAAACGTGGCCGTACCAGCACAAATGATGCAGAACACAGTGGATGCCCAAATCAGACTGTTCAAACTGTTCAAATCAGACTCCACAAAACATCAAAAAAATCCACAAATTGGTTATGAACGATAGCAAATTGAAGGTGCACGAGCTAGCTAACATTGTAAAGATATCAGATGGTAGTGTTTTTACCATTTTACACGAACATTTGGGTATGCGAAAGATCTTTACAATGTGGGTGCCGCGTGAGCTCAGAGTCGACCAAAAACAACAACGAATTAATGCTTCAGGGGAGTGCTTGGAGCTGTTAAAACGCAATAAAATCGAATTCTATCGTCGATATGTAACAATGGATAAAGCATGGCTTCACTATTACACACCAGAATCCAAAAGACAGTCAGCTGTGTGGACAGCAGTCGACGAACCGAATCCAAAGCGAGCAAAGGCCCAACAGTCGGCTTGTAAAGTGATGGCGTTTTTTATTTTGGGATGCGAAAGGAATAATATTCATCGACTATCTCCAAAATGGAACCACCATCAACAGCAACTGTTACTGTGCACTTTTGGATCGATTGAAGGCTGAAATCGCCAAGAAACGACCACATTTGCAAAAGAAAAAAGTGTTGTTTCACCAAGACAATGCACCGTGTCACAAATCGATGAAAACGATGGGAAAATTGAATGGATCGGGCTTCGAATTGCTTACCCACCCACCATATACTCCAGATTTAGCCCCCAGCGACTTTTTTCTGTTTTCAGATCTCAAGAGAACGCTTGCTGAAAAGAAATTCAAGTCCAATGATGAAGTATTTGAAACTGAAACTGAGGCCTATTTGGACGAGAAAGAGAAATCGTAATATAAAAGTGGTATCGAAAAGTTGGAAAATCGCTATACTCGTTGTATCGCTCTCGAAGGCAACTATGTTGAATAATATAATCGAGGTTTATCAAAATTTTTGTTTTTTTTCTTACTTAGCCTACGAACTTATTGAATGACCTGTTGTATAAACCTTTATACAAGTTCTATAATATAAAATTTAATTTCATACGCTTTTTCACTTCGTGCATGCCTTGTATAAAACTTGTTTTAAGGAGAAATTAAATTTCGGTGGACGTAACATATATCGTATTGCTTATATTCGTTAAATTTATAACGAACCTGTTAACAACAGTCAAACACAATTGTAAATTTTTAAAAAATATTTTTAAAATACAGCACGTCTTGATGTATACCGAATTGATTTTTGAACTTTCCAATGCAAGAAATTAAAATCGTTTAAAGTGGATTCGATAAACTACTGGAAAACCTGTCTTAGAATTCTCTAATGTAAGACAAAAAATATGTTATACTTCGATTAAGCAATAAATAGTATTAAAAACCCAAAAATTACCCGAAAGTTGGATAAGATACGCTACACATGAGCTATACAAAGATAGGCAAACCACACACAATAATAAAGAATATTCTTAAACTTAAGCACATTTCTATAATTAACATCCTATTTAGGAAAATTGAATAGCGTTAAGAAAAAACATTATACCTGGACCTAGCTCAGCTGAACCTGTGCTCAAACAGTTAGCAGAGGAAAAAACCCGAAATACAAACAGGCGGGATGAAAGTGACATGTGAAACCGTGTTTGATGAAACACAGCAAACATTTGGAAAGCAAAAAAATAAATAATAGTAATAGCATCCACGTTTAAAATCTATTATTGCATACAGAATTAGTAGAGATTATCCGGAGGTTCAGCCGACGATAAAAGCCAAACCAATTAGAATTACAACTACAGGCAAACACGTAAAAACCCAACCGAGTATTCAAACATTTTGGCACTTTTTTAAAATTATAACCTATCGTTTGCTGAATGTTGGATAGATGGATGGATGGATGTCTGTTGGTTTATTTGTTGCTTGTCAAAGGTGACAAAGTGGAAATAATGCCTATTGTTGCTGATTTATTTTCTGTGCCTAAGCATTTATTTTATTGTTTATTGTGTTGTGAACCGTTATTGTTTGTAGCTTGTACAGAGAGCTCTATATAGTGTTTGGTATCAATGCGCATGCGTACAACATTGGATTAAATGCAACTTATAAAAACATTTCATTATTTTTTGCAATATAGGAAAATTAATTTTCTTGAATGAAATCTTGTCTTGCTTTAGATCTGCCGATTTTTTTTTTTTTTAAGTGTGAATTGTTTCACTGTTCTTAAGTTGTTTTCTCAGCAGGTTCGCTTTGCTTTTGTCGCACGGTTTGGCTTTTCTTTTGCAATATTTTCCACATTACTTAGTGTGTCAATAATTCCTAATACTTTAGCGAATACAAACCGATTTCTCAGAAATATTTTGACAGTTTTGTGTTACAGATCAAACGTTTATGACAATGAAACTAAAAATTTCATTATACAATACAAGAAAAATTTCGTTAGATAATATATAGGATAATGTAGCAATGAGTGGAGCCATGAATGGGGCAGTAAAGGCAATGCATTGCTCATACTGACAACACTTAAATGACGACTGTCATGGAACAGATTCGTTATTAGTTCACTTTTAAGTAGCATTCAGAAAGATAAAACTTGATCATCGTTGCTATGCTTAACATAATCAAAATAATTCCAATATTTTTTTTTTTATATAACTAAAGTGGATATTTTTGTGAGCTATAAAAATTTAAATTTTTTCATCAAAAATAAAATTATTTCCAAAATAAATATGTTTAAAAATACCTGGTGTTATTTTGTTATGAATGGGACTATTTTTTCGTCATGAATGGAATACTTTTCAAAGTTACTTTCTTTATGAAGATGCCATTTTTAATGTATAATAACATGTTTTGTGTATATTTTTTTGGTTGCTTGCTTATTATCTGACACAACTCTATTTTTATTTTTCATAAACGGCTCAATGTTTTTCATGTTTTCAATGAAAAATTAACTTCAATTACATAAAATTACTTCAAAATAGAATATAGACAATGAGTCCAAAATAATGGAGCTGAGCTTGGAGCAATCAAAGCGTTGATAGCTGCAAAAAAAAAAAAACACTTAGAAAAACAGCCAATCATTTCGGAATTTCTAAGTCTAGCTTTATTGTGATGATCTGCTTTATTGTAAAACGCGATTCTAGCAGAGCAAAGTGAATCTAGCAGAGCAACCTTTATTATAAGCTTTTATTTTTGTTAAAAATGTCTTGAAAGTTTAAAAAAATACTGAAGGAATTTCAATAATATGGCATTTGATTTAGGTTTGTGAAATTTCTTGGGCAATTTTTTGAGGCACAAAAATTGAGCATGAGCTATTTACTTACATCACAAACAAATAAATTTATTTAGTTTTTGCCTTTTAAGTCATCTTTTAAGAGTATTTTAAAAATGAAGTACTAAGAGGAGCATATACACACAAAGAAAAAAATTTGTAAAATTATAAAATTTTCGGGTATAATTTGCCTAAGACCTTCGGCCAGAATGGGTTATCTAAGTATATGTATAATGCAACAAAGTAAATTTCTGCAATCGCATTATTTTGACATTAGGCAATTTATGCTAGAACTTGTGTGTTCTGTTGAAGGCCTTCTGCCAAAATGGGTTGCGGTTGATTTTAGGCAATATTAAAAAAGGAACTTGGGTATCATAACCTTTGTTATACTTATACTTGTGAAGATTTTCTAAGGTCTCGGCAACAAGCGCTTGCGTTGTTCTCTTATGATTTGTTTGTTTTTTGTTTTGATCTTTTCAGTTATGTTTGACCCTTTTTTAACTTTTTTGTTTTCCTATTTTTAATTAATTCAATTTTTATTTAATTATGCCAACTCATCAGTTGTCTTGCGTGATTCTCGCTGTGATCCACTAAGCTGTTTTATTTTCAATTTGTTTCGTCAATGTAATGAATAAATTACTGCGAAATACATGCATGTTAGTACAAATAATAAAAAAAGCAAAGCAAATAATGATCGCATATAACAGAAGGAGTAGCTATGAGAGAAAAGATTGTAAGAACCCCAATTTGCTTTTCCCAACTATCTTAGAAATATAATACAATTTGGGCATGCCTAAGTTAACAAAAAACTTATAAAATTTAGTCCTTTAGGTAGTTTAGGCTTTTAGGTAATTTTATACGTAGGCAATAAGCTGTAGGTATTTTTTGTGTGTACGCCATATTTTACTGTTGTATTTTAAGAAAAGCAAAAAAGCCATTAAAGTCCGGTAAAAATTTGTGTAAAAAGATAACGTCCGAAGCGGTTTGCCCGTTTACGTGATGGACACTTTTTTAATCATGGACACTGCTCGTTTTGGTAGGCTCTCGTAGATTGTCGACGACTAAATCAAGACGCTAGTGGAGGCAAACAAGAATTCTACAGTCAGAAAAATTCGTTCACGGTCATTTAAAGTACGCTTATTTCATTAAAAAATTGGATGGCTGAATTCAATGGATTCAATCGAAATGCTATTTGATATCGACTCATGAAGCGTGAAAAAAACGACTCATTTCTCAAACGTATGATTACGGGTGACGAAAAGTGAGCAATGTCAACAGAAAAAGGAGCTGGTACATGAAAGATGAAGTTCTGGATAGGCAAGCCGGATGAAGGTTTTGCTCTCAACCTTGGGTGGGATTGGAAGGCTGTCTACTATGACTACTCCCATAGGCAGTGGCAGATCTAGCGAATTATTGCTCGCAGAACTAACAAATTTTTTTCAAAATTAGAAACACTAAAATTATAATAAAAATTAAAACTTTAAGGCGGGGCTTGAAATTAATTTTTTTCTAAAAATATTTAAAGTGGTGAAATTGGTTAATTTAAAAGATATTTTAAAAAAAATAATATATTTTTTAAGTAATTTCGACGTTAGGTCTTGATTCAAATAGACAAATTATCGATAAATAGGCTTTTCCGAACGTCGACAAAATGTTTTTTATGTTTTGACGATGAATTTAATATATGCCATCTTTGTTAAATGATCACAAAAATAATTTTAGAAAAAAATTTGGTAACAAGCACCCCCTCCCCCTCCTTAAAGAAAAAAGTTGTTAGTTCTGCGAGCAATATTTCGCTAGATCCGCCGTTGCCCATAGGATAGAACCATAATTTCTGAAGTCTGCTGTAGACAACTACAGAAATTGAGCGATGCCATCCAACAGAAACTTCCTGAGCTGGTTAATCGGAAGGGGGTAATCTTTCACCACAATAACGCCTCATACGAGTTTGGTGCCTCGCCAAAAATTGCTACAGTTCGGATGCGTTGTATTGCCTCATGAACCTTACAGTCCAGACCTTGTACCCTAGTATTACCATTTGTTTCGCTCCCTACAAAACTTACTGATTGGTAAAACCTTTGATAACGAGGGCTTTATGAGACCCTGGTAAAACCTTTGAGAGGTACTTTACAGAGAAAAGTGGAGACTACGTGCGTGGAATAATGAAGCTACCACAGGAATGGGAGAGGACGATCGAACAAAACTGCGAATATATAATTGACGAATGTTGATTTGATTCAGAAAATAAATGAGCTTAAACTGTTAATAAAAAACTGTACTAACTTTTTGAACAACCGTTTTGAATTTCGTTTGGAATTATTAACCAAAAGGCTATGGTGTCCCACTCATGACTCTGCTCTACTGAATTTTAAGCTAGAAATATTTGTAGATCTTACAAATCAAAATGAGAATAAAGAGAAACCAGCTGCTTTCATAATTTATAAATGATTATGTGTGATACTTTTGGTAAGCAGATACCTTCAACATTTTTCGAATTGTACCATATTATTGCTTGTTGTCTCTTAAAGTTTTTGAAGTTTGAAAAAATGCTTTAAAATATTTTATTGAAAATGTTTTATTTATTAATGTGAACTCCATTAATCTAAATACTTCAAAATTGTCTTAAAGCTTTCCTTTCTTCATTAACACTGAGTTTTAGCAAGAATACAAAACAAGCAAAATCGAAAAAAAACAACAAAACAAACAAAAAACAACTCCCACATAAAGTTGGTACCATCTAAGAAATGGTACCCTCTTTTTTTATACCCAAATTTTTTCTGCAAATGCACAGTGAAATTTTTAAAAAACTTTTTTCCCCTCTCCATTTCTGCTATGAAAACTATTAAGACAGTAAAACTGCAAATCGTGAAACATGCTTTCTCGGAATGACATGTCAACTTTATGCCTCGCACTTGTCACAAGAGTGTCCTCAATTATGCTGAAGAGTTGGTAAACTTTTTTTTTTTTACTGAAATATGAAGTTCGAAAAACTAATTTCTTTCTTTATTTCTTTGAAGTTGGGAGTGAGAAGTTATGTATATATGTATGTATTTCAGGGTGGAAAATGAAATAAGCATGCAATCACGTAAGCAACACAAAATGCTAAATTTTAAGAATATTCATGATTCTTGGTTGTAATATTTACAATCTTTTTTTATTTTTACCAGAACCGAAAACTGCCTAAATAACATTGATTTTTGGACCGATACACAAATCGATCCCGGCCTATTATTTACAAATGTTCTTTTGATCTTAGAATTTCTTTGAACGAGCTATGGTCATTTATCCTGGGTAAATGCTGAAAAAAGCAATTTCGACACCCTAGTGTTGGTCTTATCATTACTTCGGTCAGTGTATATCTTGAAGGTATTCAATTATGAAGATTCCAAACATATTAGAAAATTACTAAAAATATACTTATATATATGATTGATTTTTTAATTTCTGTTGAGAAAAAATTAAGCATAAAATTTTATGTTAATTTAATTAAAAATATATACTGTAATCAAAAATTGAGTACAAAACCAATTTTTGCCAGTTATTGCCAATTTTTATTAAAATTGTAAAAAAATGTCACTATTTTTCAAAATGAGACAAACGCATTTTTTACTTTTTATTTTTTTAGCATGTGAACAGTTTGAAGCCCAGAATTCGAAACGAATTTTCGACGAAATTTTTTTGGTAGGCTTTTTGATATGAAAATCTTGAAAAAATTATGCGCAGAAATAATAAATATAAAAACATACGTGAAATAATATAAAGGAAGAAAAAAACTCTGGTGAAAATTCTAACTTCTCCAAAATTTTTTCAAATCAAAATTAATGAATAATGAAATGAATAAAAATATATCATAAATATTATAAAAAAAAATTATTCATTATTATTATTTTATTAACATTTTAAAAAATTATTTTCATATTGAAATATCGACTTCGTTAAGCAATCGAAATGAATTCCAGAAAAAACTTTAAAAAAAAAAAAACTGACTACAAATTATTTTAAAAGATAATTTTAAAATTTTCCTTTAAATTTCTTGGTCATATTTGACAATTTATTTAAAAATATTATTACATTCGAAAATTTATTATTTGATTTTTTTCTAATTTGTTTTTTTGTAATTTGTTTTATTTCTTTATGAATACAAAAGCTTTTAAGGTCGGACTTTTAATCAGAAGCGCCAACTTCAAAGCTTTTGTATCAATATTATTCGAGATACACACTTTTTCTAATATTTGCACGCCCATTTGTCAAATAACGCCCCTTTTTTTGCCCGTAATTTGTATTAACTGTGTCTACCCCTACACTAAATTGCAGTACACTAGTACACATGCAGTACACTCAATATTGTTCGAGATAAAGTGTTTTTCTAATATTGCCACGCCCATTTGTCGAATAACGCCCACTTGCTTGACCATAATTTGTAATAAAAATGCCTACCCCTATTCTAAATTGCAGTACTCCAGTCTCAAAATTATTCAAGATACACTGTTTTTCCAATATTGCCATGCCCTTTTGTCGAATAACGCCCATTTTCTTGCCGGTAATTTGTAATAATTGTGCCTACCGCTACACTAAATTCCAGTACCCTAGTGTCAATATTATTTGAGATACAGTAGTATCTAGTATTGCGAGATCTAGTATTGCCACGCCCAGTTCTCGAATACCGCCCACAAAAAACCGAGAAACCGACGAATTTGAGAACCTCCTCATTTTTGAAAAATTAAAATTAGTGAAAATTATTGATACAGAAAAAAAAGTTCACTAAAATGTTTTCATATAAAAATTTAATAAAAAAGAGTTTTTTCATATAAAATTTATTAAACTAAGAAAATAAGATCGGCTGTGAAAATAGAAGAACAACAACTAACTCAACATATCCTTGAGTAGTAAAAAGCTTTTATCTATCTTCAAAAAGTACGCATCAAAAACTAGAACAACTTTAAGCTGCTTCATATCATTTGTACTACATCCATGTATTTCGAAGTAATTTAGTCGTAACATTGACGTAGCAAATAGAATATAAACATCTTAGTGGATCACAGCGATCACGCAAGACTACTGATGAGTTGGTGTAGCGACCAACGAAACAATCTGACTAGACTGCTGTGTGTTTGAATTCGAAACAAAATTCGTTAACGAATAAAATGTCAAAGAATGCGTATTCGTTTCGAACCAAAGGAACCTTCATAGAACTTTAAAGGCTATTGAAAATTTTAAAGTGAAATTTCTCTTAAAGTGAAAAGTCAGACTTATAGCTTGAACACATTGACGACGACAGCAACTTTACCGCATCTGTCACACTGTTTTTCTGTTCGGCCGTCACCTATTTGCAGACAAAAGCAAACCTCAGAGAGTAAAAACTGTCATGATAAGCTTCTTGAGAACATAAGCCGTTCGGAGTCGGCATAAAACATGTAGGTCCAGTTCTCGATAATTTGTGTTCAAAAATTTTACAACACACACAACATAATTGATCATAAGAAGCTCGGTTAAAGTCCTTTCAAGGGCTGAAAATGTCCATTTTCGTTCGTTTCGTTCGTATTTCTTATGTAGAGAATTTTGCTTAATGCTGCAGCATCTTGTCGTCGATATAGAAACATTTCTTATTTGACAGCTTGTCGTTGCAGCCGTCGTGAATGTATTCAAGCAATGGAGGTGAAATTGTTTAACATCATTGAATTTAAATTAGATTACATAAAAACGAAGCCCTACAACCCTTCCGACTAAAGTCTTTGAATTTAAGCTAAAAACATTTATAATATTTTTTTAGAATTTAACAAGAAGAAGACATTTAACAGTTAACATTTTTTTATTATGTTTTAAATTTAATCCATCACGCCGGGACTTTAAAGAATTTTGGTTTGAAATCAAAAAAGCTAACCTAGTGAATAAAAGGCACAACAAGTAGGAAAGTGAAAACGGCTTTTGGATAACATGACTCAGTTGATGTTCAAGGTTGCATCGTGCAAAGTTGAAATTAGTATTTTGTACTGAAAGCTTAAAACAAAATCAACGTTCTTAAACATTTACTATGAATATTTTCATTTATCACATTTGTGAACTTAACTATCATTATAATGTATTCAAGCTATTGAACCAATTATTTATCATTTATATAGCCGAAAAATTGTTTATATAATGAATTAATATTGCAATAACAAGACACAATATATAAGCATAAAATACTTCTTTTAACACAACACTACAAAACAACAAAAACAGCTGATATTCATGCAATTTGCCGTCAAAGTAACGCCCTGGAAGGAAGTACTTCCTTTAAGATACAAATGAAAATAAAGCAAGACACAAATACAAGGAAATACAAATATCGAGTAGATGTCACTTCCGAAAACATGCATCATTCATTTATTCAATTGGACACAATGAGAACAAGGCATGACTTTGCACGGTACTAGTAGATGTCATTGGTATCTACAGCTGAACAAAGTAAAACATGATGCTGCAACATACAGATGCAATTCAACAATATAGACAATAAAAACATGAAATATCCTCTTCTTTATACAATTACAAAATCATTAACAAGAAATTGTATAACTAGCATACTATACAATCTTCCAAAATGGAGGCTATATCAACAGCTCACATGAAGTGATTGTTAAGCACATTCATCAGATTTGTGCTCATTAAACAATGAAAAACGAAAAAAAAAAATTAATTACTTCCGCAAAGTACGTATAAAACCATGACAGGCGTTCACAAAATGTAGCGTAAAACATTAAAATGGATGACATGCAGCTAACTACTACTAAAGACACGATGGCAGCAACGCGTATCTAACGTATCTGAGCGTTACAGCTTCTACATGCGCTGTGCACAGATGCACAGTTTTGAGTTGTAGGGATTTACCAGCCGCCGCCATGTCTGCCAGCATTTACCTGTAGGTGTGTTTTTTTTTAGATAAATATATTGTATTACTTTCCCTTTTACTCATGTAGATACATATTTTCTCGTATAATCCAAGTGAGTAAAAAGTATCTTATGGATTGCTATGGGGTTGGTATTGTTTAATTGAATTCATTTATTGCAACCCTTAAAGTTGTATAGCTACTCGAGCGAGCTTGTTTAGCTACACTTCATGAGCAATTCACTTAATACTATTAAAGTAACGTTAATGAGATACGGCTAATACTAGAAGAATTAGCTAAGGATTGGTACTAGATTCAAGGTTATACATATGAATTTCTTTGATTAAAAGTTTGAGTTTGATTAAAAAAGGTTTTTAAAAAATAGAATGCTTTCGAATGACTATCTTGAAAATTAATAAGCTATATTAGCCCCACAGAATCGGATAACAATAATTATAAAAGATTTGAGAAAGCAGAATTTGTGAAACATATTTCTCTTAAGAGCACATCTCAATAAAAGGATTTACTGAATTTTAGTTAAATTTTAGTTTTTAATTTTTTTTAATTTTTTTTTTTTTTGTACTGAAGACAATTGTAGCTTTTTCCCCCTCAATATTTTGACAATTGAACTGTTTAAATAACAATAGCAACCCATTAAAAAAGTGTTGCATATGAGTGCCTTTTACAGCAAACGCGCAACAATGTATCAAAAATCACGAAATGCTATTTTCAAATAGAATTACTTAAAAAAAAAATACGCTAAAAATGTAAAAACTATCAAAAGTACAAAAAAATTGAAAGCAAAACAAAAACCTTGAAGCACTCTCCATACTCTAGTTTTGACAGTGATATAGCAAAATTGATTGCCAAATGTCACGTTATAATGGTCTAAAAAAATGTCTTTTTTTTCCTCATAAAAGAACTATGATATTCTTTAGTCAAATCAAGAATACACTCCAATTCTTTTTTTTACTTTGTTTACATTTGATTGACAGCAGCTTGACATTTATTTGAAGCTCATCAGGAAAATTTTATTGCGCTGCTTGAGTAGAAAAACTTGGTAAACTTTACTTCCTAAACACTCTTTCACCTTAGTACCCACAAAAGTAACCCTAAAAAAATTGATTTGAAAAAATTTGTTTGGTTTGGTAAAATAAAAATAACACAAATTAAACGCATTTTAACATGCAAAGCGCTGAACATTTGCAGAAATTCCCAGGCATAAACTTGAAGTGTATACAGCTTGAATCAGCACGCAGGCTCATTCTGTGAACGTGGTACACGCTTAATTATCCGTAAGTTTTTATTTTTGCCCTTGTAAGAGAAGAAGCTATATATAAGGAATGGGACGGAGCTTCGGAGCATCCGAATTCATATCCACAGTCTTGTTTGGGCTTTTAAATATTCGCATTCATATCCGCATTCACAACATTATATCCTCATTTTTATAATTGACCAAAAAAAAATTTTCCAAAATTTTAATATTGCTTTTTTAAATGAAAATATCCAATAAGCGTTAACCTAAGATATGGGTTTGACCTCCACTGGAGCTCCAGTTCGTTTCTCCAATCTCCAGTGCTAGATCTTCACTTGACCTCTACTTGAGATCCAAGCCAATCTCCAGAGAAATGGACGTTCGATCTCCAGTTGAGATAAGGCTGAATCTCCACTTGAGCTCCAAGTTCCTTCTATATGCGATCTCCAACCTAAAATGAAAAAAGAAATAGTATTTTAAGAGAAAGCTTTTCCAATTTTGTTATTTTTTTTTTTATTTCATTCAAAATGACATGAAGCACTAAAATTTCAAGTAAGGAGTTTGTTGCCACATTTGTAATGTTATGTAATGTTAGGTACAACGGCCCAGTTCGCTAAATCCAAGATGTTGGAGTAATACGTAGGAGATCAAGTGGAGGTTGAACACTTTTTCCAAGCTTAGAGAAAAATACTTTTCTTGCTTGTTGGGTAATTAATTTCTTCAAATTTCAAAACAACTTTCTGCTTTACGAATTAGTTCTATCATGGCAAGATAGTGGATTTTTATACAAAATTGTATGCAAGTAATATGCAAAATATTCAGAGGTAGTCAAAAATATTTACACATTGCTAATATTTTTCTATTTACCATTAGGTTTGCTAAAACTTGCTTTATGTTCTTTGCATACTGCAAAGAATGAAAAAACAAAAACTGTGTTTGCAAACTATTTTCAACAACAGTAAAGTGAGCTCTTTCTTTCCCAATAGGCAATAAGGTTAGGCGGCCTCTTTGAACGAAGGCATGCATTCAGTGCTGCTTTTGGCGGCAAGACCCATGACTTCCTCCCTGCTCCGGCGAGTGCTTCTATAAGGCCTGATTTTTCGCTAGCCAAGACAGTACAACAGTTATAAATTTCCCACAAAAACTGGTTCTACTTTCCAGTAGGTATTGGCAGGTGTTCGAAGCGCTACTAGTAGGCCTTCATGACTGACGGAGGCCTACCCTACTCGTAGCCAAGCCCATTTACTTTTTTATATGGAACGGGAAAATTTTTCATGACTTCCGCTTTCCCTGCTCTAAAGAGGCCTGCTAGGAACACTCCTTAAGAATGGCTAAAAAAAAACAACCGACTACAAAATCACTACAAAGTAAAATATAATTTTAAAAATACTTTTCCTTTTAATTTCTTGGTCATATTTGATAATTTATTTAAACATATTATTATATATGAAATCTTATTATCTTAATTTTTTTTCTTTGTTTTATTATCATATATATATTAATTTTTTGATGATTACAAAAGCTTTTAAGGTTGGCGCTATTATAATCAGACTTTTAATCAGAAGCGCCAACTTCAAAGCATTTGTATTCATCAAGATATTAATATATTTATGATAATAAAACAAATAAGAAAAAAAATAAAGATAATAAGATTTCATATATAATAATATGTTTAAATAAATTATCAAATATGACCAAGAAATTAAAAGGAACAGTATTTTTAAAATTCTTTTTTACTTTGTAGTGATTTTGTAGTCGGTTGTTTTTTTTTTTTAATTTTTATTTCTCCCTTTTTAGAGAATATGAAAAATTTTCGAAAAAAGTGTATAAACAACATAAATAAAATTGTTCCGAAAAAATTTGTTCTATTAAAATCTGAAAGTTTGTTGGTTATTCAAATATCTGCCTCTTAAATTTAAATTACATTTCACATGTTTTGAAATTATTATACCCATTCTTGTAACGAGTTTTATTACCCTAGTTTCAATATTATTCGAGATATAGTGTTTTTCAAATATTGCCACGCCCCTTTGTTAAATAATCGCCCACTTTCTGGAGCGTTATTTCCAATAATTGTGCCTACCGCCGTACTTTATTTCAGTACCCTAGCAACAATATTAACTGCGATAGTGTTTATCTAGTATTGCCACGCCCATTTATCGAATAACACCTACTTTATTGACCAAAATTTTTAATAATTCTGCCTTCCGCTGTACTACAATAAATTTCAGTGCCCAAGTGTCAACATTATTCAAGATACACTGTTTTTCCAATATTGCCACGCCCAGTAGTCGAAATCCTCCCACTTTCATCACCGTAATTTTTACTAATAATGCCTACCCCTATACCAAATTGCAGTACCATAGTATAAATATTATTCGAGATATACTCTTTTTCTAATATTGCCACGCCCATTTGTCAAATAACGCCCATTTTGTTGACGGCAATTTGTAATAATTGTGCCTACAACTACACTAAATTTCAGTACCCTAGTGTCCATATTATTCGAGATACAGTGTTTTTATAATACTGACACGCCCATTTGTAGAATAAAGCCCACTTTATTGGCCATAATTTGTAATAGTAATGCCTACCCTTATACTAAATTGCAGTACTATATCATCAATATTAGTCGAGATATACTCTTTTGCTAATATTGCCACGCCCATTTGTCGAATAACGCCCATTTTCTTAACCGTAATTTGTTTTAACTGTGTCTACCACTACATTTAATTTCAGTACCCTAGTGTCCATTTTATTCGAGATAAAGTGTTTTTATAATGCTGCCACGCCCATTTGTCGAATAACGCCCACTTTATTGACGATAATTTGTAATAATAATGCCTACCCCTATACTAAATTGCAGTACTCTAGCCTCAAAATTATTCAAGATACACTCTTTTTCTAATATTGCCACGCCCATTTGTTGAATTAAGCCCATTTTCTTGCCCGTAATTTGCAATAGTTGTGCCTATCCCTACACTAAATTGCAGTACCCTAGTGTCAATATTATTCGAGATACAGTAGTATCTAGTATTGCGAGATCTATTATTGCCACGCCCAGTTCTAGAATACCGCCCACTTTTGTACGGGCACCTCCATGCTTATGATATCTATCTAATCCCCAAAAATGATGGCAATCAGGCATATGGTTTAGGAGTTATCGATGTACATACATTTAAAAAAAAAAAAAACAGAGAAACCGACGAACTTGAGAACCTCCTCCTTTTTGAAGTCAGTTAAAAAGAAGGACGCTTAGTGGCTCGCGTGCTACAGACTTGTTTACGAACTCGCTCTCGTGTAACACATAGAACACCGACAAGAAGTAATTTGAATCAACTGGCGTTGAGACTTCATGCTAAAAGGTCCACGCTGCTTGAAGCTTTAAACTTGATTCTTATGCTTGTTATGCACCGAAAAAAATTGAGAGCGAGAGAAATTTTTTCAATTTGTTTTGTTGGCCCTTCTTTTAGCCATTCTAAAGAAGTACTTCTAGTATGCCTCTTTAGAGCAGGAAGAGCGGAAGGCATGACAAATTTTCCCATTTCATATAAAAAAGTAATTGGCCTTGGCTACGAATAGGGTAGGCCTCCGACATCCATTTCAAGGCCTAATAGTAGCGCTTCGAACACCTGACAATGCCTAATGGGTTAAAACACGTAAAAATATTGAGCAATGTATAAATGTTTTTGACTACATCTGTATATACGAATGATTAAGAAATGTAAAAATCGCATCTATCTTAACCCTTAAGTGCGTGATTTTTTTGATTGACAGGAAAAATATATGTTATGTAACTTTGAGTTCTGAACAACTTTTGTTCTACGACTTTTTTTACAGGTGCGTTTTATTCTATGTACATACAAATTACCTGGTCCCACATTTTTTTATAAACTTTTTTTTTTTGATAATTTTTGCAGAAAGTTTATTTAATTTATATATTTATTCAATTCTTAAGTAGGTTATTAAATACACTATTGAAATAATAAATAAATTTTTTGATCGCGATAACGCCAAGTTTTAATATTAATATACTTAAATTTCGCCTTTTAGAGCTGTTATCTCTTGACCGACTAAAATACTTGTCAAACGAGTTAAAAGCACCTGTCTTCAAATCAAAAATGGCAGCGCATAGATCATAGATCAATAATATACAACAAAATTAACAAAAATTAAATGGAAAAGATGCGAAAAAAAATAGTAGAAATGGTTGGTTTCTCGAGATACCACCAGGCAAGGGTTAATTGTACTGCATGACGACAGTGGTTGGATTAAAAATGTTTTGACGTAGAATAACGTCTTACAGCATGGTTTGTATGCAGGCCTTTTTTGCCAAATTTTTGCAAACACATGCAACGTTTTGGATCACTTTTTGGGGTATGCCTACAGCATTAATTATTTATCGTACAAAGATAAAATATATGCCAAAATATCAGTTACGTGGCGAATGAAACGAATATTTGACTTTGTATATTTAGTCACTTCTTTAATAAAGCATATTTTTCCGAAATATTTATTTTCATTTATTAAACAAAACATTGAATTACCAATTTTATGACCAACATAAAAATAAACAAGAATAACAAATTTATCACCAAATATATCAAACAAGAACTCTAAGTCTACACTTACGATACTATTGAAACTGTGTCTTTTTGTATTTAAAGTTTCACTTGGACGGACAAACATATAAATATTAATCAATTTAGAGAATAAATAAGGTGGCCATCTGTACCAAAATGATCAGTACAGTAACTCAATGTTGTGTCATGTACCATGAGTAAAAAGAGGCTTCTGGTACACGTAAATGCACCGAAATTACATTTTATAGAAACATATTTCGAAATATGTAACATCAAAGTATACAAAAGGTGTAAAAATACAAAAACGTGTAGAGATATAGCTAAAGAACCATTGTTGCCTTTGATATATAAAGCTTTATTGTTTACAAGTGCAACATAGTTCTTTATTTCAATAATTATCATAAAAAAAACTAGGTTCTTAAAAAATCAATAAATTTTTCGATCATATGCAATTTATGTGCTAACTGTATACAAAATACCCTAAAATACCTTCCGCGGCCGTATTGAAGTATATTCGAAGTCTTAAACCATCAATAAAATGTTAATGCATAATCTGCAAAAATATTTGTGTCATACGCTTAATTTAATTTTACCCTTAGCTGTCACATAGAGAAATTTGTAGAATGCATGTTGTGATAAAGAATTATGTGCAAAATTCGGTTGGTATGTGCAAATTCATAGCAACGCGTTTGCAACGGTGCAAAAAAATTGCGTTAAAATTAAAGTGTTCAATTCCGCCCACTTTTGTAGAATACTGACAGCTTATTATTTCTAAAAATATGTGCGGATAATATGGAAGAAGTCGGGCAAAATCTATAGAAGTAGATCAATTAAAATTAAAGTTATAATTCCTTCCAATTTTTTTAGACTGATCACTGCTCTTTATTCCAATGAATATATTTGCAAAATTTGGCTTGAGTCAGAAAAACGGTGTGAAAGGAGTCCCATTAAAATTAAAGTGTCACTTTTCCGTCCATTGTCTCATTCCGCCCACTTTTATAAACTACGGACTGCTCCTTATGGTAAAGAATATATTTGCAAAATTTGGTATAAATGGTGTAGAGGAAGTTCGACAAGAATTAAATTGACATGCCCCTTGTCCAATCCCACCCACTTTTGTAGGCTTACAACTTCTCATTATACTAAAGAGTATGTGTGCGAAATTTGGTTGATGGTTGATGGTAATATATTAAAATTAAAGTGCCACACCCTCTGCCTAAAACCGCCCACTTTTATAAACTTCGGTCTGATACTTATGCCAAATAACGTGTGCAAAATTTGGTTTAAGTCAGATAAACGGTGTAAAGGGAGTTCGATTAGAAATAAAGTGACGCGCCCCTTGTCCAATCCCACCTACTTTTGTAGGCTTAAAACTTCTCATTATACTAAAGAATATATGTATGAAATTTGGTTGAAATTGGAGAAACGGTAAAGATTGAGCTAGTTTAAACATAAAGTGCCACGCCCCCTGTCTATTATCGCCCAATTTTATAAACTTAAGATTGCTCAAATTACCAAGGATTAGGTGTGCAAAATTTGGTTGAAGTCAGAGATACGGTGTAACAGAGGTTCAATTAAAAGTAAAATGCCACACCCACTTTTCTAGTCTAAGGACTCTACATTATATCGAAGAATATATGTATAGGTTGGATAAAAGATGTGGGCGGAGTTTATGTATATACAGACACGATGTCATTTTGTTTTTTATATTTATATATATATTTACGAAAGTTTTTCTATATTGATGACGTCACTTTGTGTGGGAGGTAGGCGTGGCTTTCATCCGATTTTGCCAAATATCATAGAGATGTTTCATATTATATATCAAAGCTTATGTGCAAAATTTCAAGTTATTTCTTTACTTTTTGTGGATTTTTAAAAGATTTTACGTCAAATATCATAATGATGGTCTATATTATATATCAAAGCATATGTGCAAAATTGCAAGACATTTCTTTAATTTGAGCAGATTGTTAAGAGAGTTTACGCTTAATATAAAGCCACTTTGTGTGGGAGCTACGCGTGGTTTTCACCCGATTTTTCCAAATTTCATAGTCAGAATTTATATTGATGATCAAAACTTACATGCAAGATTTCAAGGCATTTCTTTAATATTTGTGGATTTTTAAGATATTTTATGGTTATAATAAAGTCACTTTGTATGGGAGGTAGGCGTGGTTTTCATCCGATTTGGCTCACCCTCGAACGTGATCTTAATTTTTTAGAAAAAAACTTGTATTAAGAATTTCATTGCTATAGCTTTAAAATTACGGCTGTAATCGTGATCACAGACGGACAGATAGACGAACACACGGAAATCGACTCAGGTGGTGACGCTGATCAAAAAAATATATATACTTTTCTATACCTATCACGCCTCCTTATTGGCGTTACAAACGGAATTACAAACTAACGCTTACGCAGTACGCGTATAAATATAAATATTAAAAAATAATTGTTAAAAATTATTCAACCGACAAGTTATTTCCCGATTTAGAAGAAAAACAAAATCAATAAGAATGTACAAAATCCTTTTGCATTACGAAATTTAGCTCAAAGAAATACTCTGAAAGTATTCACCTTATATTTAACATCAAAAATTAGTATAAACGTATGATTACCGGCGATATATTTAGAGGAGAGTAAAAAAAGAGTGATATTGAGGTGATCGTTTTTACGAGAAGAAATTTGCTTAGAGTTTTAAAATTTTCAAATTTTCTGAAATATTTAATTTAATATTCAATATTTAATAGCCAGCGCCATCTTTGTTTTAAAAAAAAAATATTTTTTTAAACATAAATGTATATTTTACCAAATTTTAAAATTTTAAAACTCTAAACAAATTTCTTCTAATAAAAACCATCAACGCAATATCACTCTTTTTTACTCTCCTCTAAATGTATCGCCGGCCTTAAAGCATTAAAAATGTTGAACCAGTCATTTTGATATCCATAAATGATACC
Source organism: Coremacera marginata (assembly GCA_914767935.1). Lineage (NCBI taxonomy): Eukaryota > Metazoa > Arthropoda > Insecta > Diptera > Sciomyzidae > Coremacera > Coremacera marginata. The sequence goes on from OU612046.1 coordinate 162,641,386, forward strand.
CAAAATAATTTTTGATCAATGTGTTTAATTTTCTCAAAGGAAGTGAAATTTTAAGAGGAAATAGTTCCTGAAATGCAGATGATATACAAATATATTTCTCACTCAAGATCATTTGGATATTTTTAATTTTTTTTTTTTATACTCTTAAGATGTCTTTCGATTTAGTAGAAAAATTGCCATAAATGTAAATATTTTTCTTACATAAATCAGCATTATATTTTTTTTATTTTTCTTTCGCTTTATAAGCGACAAATTATACCGTTTGACCGGATGCAACTTACTAGCCTAAAGAATCAACAACAATAATAAAAAAAAACATCACAGATCGAACACCTTAGCAATTGAAAAATAGTTAAACAAAAAACCGAAGAAAAAAAATCAAATAAAATCAAATCTTATTCACAAATAAAAAGGAGATGAATCGAAAAAATAACAAACAATTAAGAGGATGCACGCACGGACAGACGAATGTCTGTAGTTACGGCTAGTTGCCATTCATTCAACGGGCTGCCTTAAGCTGCCTAATAATAATTGAATCCTGACAAATGGTTTTTCATTCTAAGGCAATTACAAAAATGTTTGATGTTGAAAAGGAATCTCTAGCTGTGTTCGGGTTGCTTCCTTCCGTTGTTGTTCCGCATGCAGAGCAAGCGGATGCGGAACGTTTACAAATCCAATGAGTGTGGCCATAGATGTGAGTGCCTTGCATTTAACAGATACTCGTACTCAGATACAATTGCAATTTATTTCGCATACGTTTCTTTCATTTAGTTAACTTTAGATACGAGTACGTGTACGTGTACGTGTTCTATTTGAGGTTCTGTACATATGGATTGTTTTTGTTCTTAATGTTGTTGTTGTTGTTTCAGTTTACTTTTTCACCTTTTGCCACTATTTATGAATGAATTGTTTGTTGTTGCTTGTGTCTATTTCTGTATCTACTCGAACACCTTTTGATTGCTTGAGTATATTTAGCATGTATTTGTTGTTCTTGTTGTTTTTTGCCTTTTGCTCTTGCTGTGTTTTTGTGTTTTTTCTTCGCGCACAATTGATTTTTTTTTTCCTTTTCGTCCTTTTGTCATTTTGTTTCTTTTGTTTGTAAACGTACAATTGTGTCATCTCTTGTGACACATTAAAGTGCCGCAGTTTCATCTAATTTATTTCTATTATTTTAAAAATGAATTTCATACTTAATGAAATACATTATACATTCCTTCTAAGACACTATTAAAAGAACATTCATAAAAGTTAAAATGTGAAACTTTTGACAACTTGATACGCTTTTCTTTGCTCGGTTCATACTTTAATTTTCTCTGGCCTTTTTTAAAATTAATATTTTTGAAATCATAGTTATTTAAATTGGAAAAAACGTTTGATCAAAACAACTTTTTAGCTTTTATCTCAAAACAAGCTTATATTATAATTATAATATAATTGTTATAATTACATTATAGTTGTATTACAATAGAATTGTTATAATTACATTATAATTGTTATACTCTATTTAAATCTCAAAAAATTGTCTGTGAAAATTTATCTCTTCATTTGAAGTGCATCATCAGTTAATGCAAATTAACTCAGGTAGCATTGACATGTTCAAAAATTAATTTTACTAAGAATATCTATAGTTTTGAATATATGTTCAAGTTTTTTAAGTAACACTGACAGTAAATGTTTTAAAATTAATTATCCTTAAGAAATTTAAAAAGTTAATATGTAAATTGGAGAAAAAAAACCTGCTGTAGTCTTCGTTAGAAATAGACAAAAATAGTGTATAACATCTTTTAATGGGAAAGAATTCTTTGATATTCTTATTATGTATCTACAATTTTCAACCCACACGCTGAATAATAATAGGCCTTCCCAAACATAATTTGCAGGAAGTATAATATGTTTTTGCGTGTTTCTTGGAATCAAATAATTATAATTTTTTCCACATATATTATGATTAATTAATGCAATTTTTCCTCATATATTAATTTGCATCTTTGGAAACAATCAACTTGTGTTTCTGCATTTCAAATGTGTTTGCATTTCAATATATTGTAATTATAAATGGACTTAGAATTTTTTAGTCTATTACTATTACACGGACAAATATATATTAATTGGAGAATACATAATTTGGTTGCAGTCAAACAATAATTTTCCAAACGTGTGTTAGGAATAACATTATACAGGGTGTCCCGCAATTGAGTGCAACTATTTACGGAGCTGAAAGGTTATGTCGAGCTGGGCAAAAAATCATATGGGGTTATTTTCACATTCTTAGGAGCTACAGGGTCAATTAATATTTTACGACTTTGATTCGCGTTATTGTTTCTAGCAGAAAAACGAACTTACATAAAACTTATTTTGATAACTCATTTTAAAGACAATAAATTTCCAACGGTATAGCAACAAACCCCACCAACTTAACCGTTACCGAGCTGTGCTCGTGTGAATATGAAATCAATCGGTTGAAATTACCAAATTTCAACTATGAGTGCAAATTTCTCAGAATTTCTCGTAATAAATGAAATTTTTTTCGTAATCAATTTTGTAATTTGTTCAATTTTCTTTTCAATGATACCAAAAACATAAACATATCTTAAAAAATATAAAAGTTGGCTGTACTAAAAAATTTATACTTATTAGAAAACAATGATATTATCTACTACATAAATAATTGTAAAGTCATTATTTATCACTATTTTCTAATAAGTATAATTTTTTTAGTACAGCCAACTTTTTTATTTTTAAAGAGATGTTTATGTTTTTGGTGTCATTAAAAAGGAAAATAAATAAATTACAAAATTGGTTAAAGAAAAAAATTTAATTTACTACGCGAAATTCTGAGAAATTTCCACTCAAAGTTGAAATTTGGTAGTTCCAACCGATTGATTTCATCTTCACACGATCACAGCTCGATAACGGTTAAATTGGTGGGATTTGTTGGTATATCAATGGAAATATGATTTCATTGCCTTTGAAATGAGCTATCAAAATAAGTTCTACGTAAGTTAGCTTTTCTGCTAGAAACAATAACGTGAATCGAAGTCGTGAAATATTAATTGACCCTGTAGCTCCTAAGAATGTGAAAATAGACCCCCCCCCATCCCATACGATTTGTTGCTCAGCTCGACATAACCTTTCAGCTCCGTAAATAGTTGCACTCAATTGCGGGACACCCTGTATATTTGCCGATGATTACACTATATCTACTATTTACTTGGAAACATATTTTAGCAAAAGGCATGCCAAAATTTTTCACTTTTTATAACTTTTTACTTGTTACAGAATACTTTTTAACTAACACAAAGTTTTTAATCTTATATCAAATGTTATAATATATTAAAATATTTGTATTTTATTTACACTCACTTTAAATTCACTTTTAACAAACACTTTTGCCTGCTTGCAACTTGAAAATATAAAAACGCGACAATTTCTTCAACCACACCTAAACTTGGCAACAGTTAAAAGCTAATAAAGCAGGCACATAAGGCAAGAAAGTTTTCTCTATTTTTTTGTCCAAGTGCAAAAGAAACAGATATATGTGTGTCTACGCCCAACACATAAAAGAACGGAGTTCTTTTGAACTCTTTTCGAGTTCAACTGTGTTTGAAATATATTTTTATTGGGCAGAAACAAACAATTCTATTCTGTCACAAGCATATTATTGTAGATTTAATTATTTTAGCTAGGACAACTATATTATGTTATGTTGGACACAGCTAATATATTCTTATATCGAAAAAGAATGCATTTGTAGAAAAGTTCTTAATCATTAAGTGCTTCCCTTTAAATATTCTGTTCTTGAAACCAAACATATATAAACGTATTTTTTCTCTGCGTGCAGTTTTGATCATTTTTCTTTATCATATTTTTTTTTTTGGGAATAACCCGTTATTTTTAACAAAATCCGTTTTTTACTGGTTACTTGGATATGGCTCCCAGAACTTACGCCTGAACAAAAAATGGCAAAATAGCCCGAAATTTTCCATACAAGATCGAAATTTTGTCGATATTTTTGGCGATTATGCCCTTTTTTTTGGTGCTTATGTCAACAAATTCTGGGTCTTTTTTCCAAATACTTGAAAAGAAAAAGAGTCTCGAAAAATAAGCTTGAAATTTACGCCCAAAAAAATCGGGCATTTTTGCCAAATTAAAATATGGAAAAAATGTCCTAATTTTTGTTCACCAAAAAAGTTAAGAAGTTTCAAACTCGTTAAGACAAAATGGTTTACCCTTGTACGGAAGTTTAAAAAACAACATTTCGTAAAAGGGAAAATCATTTTATAATAAAAAAAAACACAATTTGGACCTTATCCGATCATAATTTCTATCGACCCCTTGCTCATGGAATAACATCAAAACAAACTGTAAACATGACCTTCGGCTAAAAAGGCAAAAACAACTTGTGGCAGCTTTTACTATCCGAGGTCTAGTTCATATTACGCGTAGAGAGGGCGAAAACGCAGAATGCATCGAAACCATGGAAAAATTACAAACTTTGATTGCTCATTATAATTCTGACCAAAACAACCACACTGGCGATGATCAGCTTTTTCGTGAGCGACCTAACTAAGGCTGCGTTGTTTACTTCTTGCATGCTGCTACTCAATACGATGCGCTTATTCCTATAATTTATTCCTATAATTTTATTTCGTTAGCCCATGATACAATTATAAGGTAGGCTCACATTTAGATGGCTGCTCAAACAGCAAGTTTTGCAACAACAAAGCTGTGAGAACGCTAAAAGTCAAATGATTAAGGCAACAACAACAATAAGAAAACTTAAATTCGATCAGCTGATTTGGACATACAGCTTCATTTTTGCTCTAACTTAAGCCTACCTTATAATTCTACCATGCGTTAGCCGAATATTTCAGTTATTATTTATTTTCTCTTCTCTCTTTACCTCTTTGTCTTACTATATTTATTTGATCTCTTTATATTGTAGTAAATCTTTGGCTCAATTTTCATAATTTTTTCTCTCTGCATACACTAACTTGTAAATCAAGATTTTTGCAAAGATTATTTAAAAACACCACACACGTTTTCGCTTACAATCTAAACAATGGACTTTACAAATAATCAAAACAGTTCCAAAGACAAAACTTTCAACCTAATTCGTATACTATGCAAGCACAGAAGCGTCTTTAAGGTATGTCACATTAATGCACAAAGCTTAGTTAATAAAATGGATGTTAAGGTATGTTTTTGAATGCTCAGTGGTGCGTTCAGGTAACTTAGTTGAGAAATTCTCTACTGGTAGTGACGTCATGCTCAATCACTCTGCTAAACTCTACCGATAGAAAACAAGTGTTTATGTATATCATGAAACTCACCAATTGAGATATTCATGGTGGGTTGACAATTTGACATTTGTGATTGAGAATTGTCTTCTTGTTTGAGAAAAATTTGTGCCAATCAAGTAAATATAAAAAGAAATTTTTAATTTCAACTGCATCTAGATCAATATATAAGGTAAAAACTGTATAATTTAAATTTGAAAATTGTTTGTAATGATTGTTTTTTTCTGCGTGAATTTTAGCCTTGAAAACTTGGCTTTCATTTTTTGTATTGAAATGCTTGATCGCGCTGTACTGTCGCTTATGTAGTTGATGCTATCCAGCGGGATTCGGAATGGTGCGCACCCAAAAGCCCCAACACCGGAGCTCTATACTGAGTGCTGCACTCTCAACAACAAACACATGTAAAAAGTTCAAACAGAAATCGCCGAGCACCCACATGCTAGTACCGAGCACCAGCACACTGCAATCGGGGCTGGTGACAAATAAAATAGTACGTTCACCGAGATCTGACGTTAGGAAATACCCGATACAGGGAAAATTTTACTGTTTTTTTTTTTAATTTAATGTGACAACCATTCAAAGCATGATGAACTTTCTCTCTTCTTCGAGATATGGCGCTTAAAATATGGCTTCCCAAACAAAAAATTAAGAAATTACTTCATATCTCAATATCACCTTCGAGATATGTAGCATTTTATAATTTTACGAAAATTTTTCATATTTTTTATCGGTAAATATCGAAAAATACTCGAAAAAACTCGAAAAAATAGAAAAAGCGAATAAAAGTGAAAAAATTTTAATTTATATTAAAAATTAAATGTCAAAAAAATTAAAATAAATATCAAATTAGTAACGAATGGAGCTTCGGCAGGGTACCGATGCTAAAACACCCCCGGCCCCCCCGCGGCCGTACTGAAATATATCTGAAGTCTTCAGACATCTAAAAAATTTTTATGTATAATCTGCAAAAATATTTGTGTCATACGCATAATTTAATTTTACCCTCAGCAGCCACATAGAGTAATTTGTAAACAAAGTAAACTCCACGTTTTACCGAAGAAGGGTTGAATAAACGACGTGGGCGGAACTTGGGTACATACAGACACGATGTCATTCAGTTTTATATATTTACAAAAGATTTTCAATTTTGATGACGTCATTTTGTATTGAAGGTAGGTGTGGTTTTCATCCGATTTTTCCAAATTTCATAGCCAAGATTAAGATTGAAGATCAAAGCTTACGGCCAAATTTCAAGGCATTTCTTTAATTTTTGTGAATTTTAATAACATTTTACGGTTAAAATAAAGTCACTTTGTATGGGAGGTAGGCGTGGTTTTCATCCGATTTGGCCCATTTTCGAACTTAATCTTTCTTTTTTAAAAATAAACTTATATTTTGAATTTCATCGCGATAACTTTAAAATTACGGCTGTAATCGTGTCGACAGACGGACACACGGAAATCGACTGAGGAGGTGATGCTGATCAAAAATATATATATTTACCTATACCTTCTGTTTTTCTACGCCTCCTTCTCAGCGTTACAAACGGAATGACAAAGTTAATATACCCCTTACGCAGTACGCGTTGGGGTATAAATATGAGAAAAATCAAATTGAAGAAAAATTAATTCTTAAAACCAATACAAAATTTTAGCAATGTAGTTGATGATTTTATTAGCAATCGTTATTGTTGAATTTCAACAATAATTTTGAGAGAATGTATTAATTTTTGTTTTTGGATTTCAGTCACGCGAAATAAATAAAAAATTTTAACAAATTTAAACGAAATAAAAATCATACTTACAACATCATCCATACTCAATCGTAAATTGACAGACTCTACAAGTTTAAAGCTGACGAGAACTTTTCAACTAGTAGAAAATACAATACTCAACTCACCACAGTTCTAGTTGAGAATGTCGTCATTATGACGTCACAATCTCTACCAGTTGAGAAAAAACTAGTAGAGAAGAGTTACATAAACGCACCACAGATGTGGATGTCATTTGTGTATCTGACACATGGTTCAATGTCGAAATGCCGAATGCGTTGTTTATGTTAAGAGGTTATAAAATTTTCCGAGCAGATAGGCAGAGACATGCTGGAGGTGTGGCCATGTATGTGCGCAATAATATCCCTTGTAGGCTTATATATACATCTGCTCTCGATAGTGCAATTGAAGTTTTGTTCATATCGATTTCAAATGGTATCAGCAAAATGCTTGTGGGCACTGTCTACCGTCCTCACCGAACTGTGGATACTTCTCCTCTCATAAGCCTCATTGAAAGTTTTTCAATATCTTACTCACACATTGTCATTGCAGGAGACTTTAACAGTAATTTAATAATGGAAAACCACTTAAGTAATGGTATGCAACACTAAGGCCTTCTGTCAGTAAATAACTCCCAACCTACTCACTTCACTAGCTCAATCAATACCCTTCTAGACCTGTTCTTTGTAAATGATCTAACTAAAATACTCTTTTATGACCAGCTATCAGTACCGAATTTTTCCAAACACGATCTTCTCTTCTTAGCTTTTGATTTCCATATGGCAAACGTACGGTATTGTCTCAGTTTTCGTGATTTTAAGAATATTGATTATTACCATCTCGATCAAGCAGCTAGAAAGATATATTGGCAAGGTATTTCTGGAATGACATTGAGTGAAGACCAGGTTTGTTATCTGCAGCAAAATATTACTAACCTTTTTAATGGATTTGTACCAATAAAGACTAAAAACGTTAAAACTCAACAAAAACCGTGGTTTTTAACAGTTTTATCAAAGGGCTTATAGCAAAACGAATCGCTTTATACAACCGGTGGAGGCGATACAAAACACCAGAATTGTACGCTGAATTCAAGGAAATGAGGAAAAAAGTAAATAATGACATGGCAGCATTAAAGAAAAATTCTACAGTAACAAATATAAAAACGCGGTTGAATCAAAAAAAATTTGGAAAGAAATTCGAAATATTGGAGTTGGTAAAAACCTGGCTGCTGTCGATGTTAACATTGATGTGAATGACCTTAAATAAAATTTTGTAAACATTCCCATCAGTTAATAATAATATTATAGAAATTTTTCTCTATCTACTACCCTTGATTCAGATATGGCTTTTTCATTTCGTTGCGTAGATAAAAGTGAGGTACTGACTAGCCTCAAGTCCATAAAATCAAGCTCAGTAGGTTTCGATAAAATTCATCCGCTCTTTCTAAAAATCATTCTACCAGTTGTACTACCTTATATTACCCACATATTTAAGACTATTCTCACTACATCTATCTTTCCAAAATATTGGAAACAAGCCAAAATCATCCCATTACAAAAACGACGAAAATGAGTATCGACCTGTCGCCATACAGTCGTACTTAGCAAAGGCATTTAAGGTAATTGTACACCGGCAAACTAGCAAACTTATTTGTGACAATAATTTACTCGCCGAAAGGCAATCTGGGTTTAGGGCAAAGAGGAGTTGCGTTACTGCACTAATAGACGTAGTTGAAGAAATAAGAGCAGGATTGGATGATAGCAAAGTAAGTTTCTTAATTTCTTCTAGACCATTCAAAGGCATTCGATACTGTTGATCATGTTATTCTTAAGAATAAATTATCTCATATGTGACCCTCAATAGGGGAGTTCCTCAGGGCTTTATAATTGGACCGCTTCTGTTTTCAATCTATGTAAATGATTTACCCAGAGTTCTCCAATATTGTAACGCCCATATGTACGCTGATGATGTACAACTGTTTGTTAGTTGCACTCACAATAATATTTCTAATTGCGTATCTGCCATCAATAATGAACTAGGGCGCGTAACAACATGGGCAAGTGAATATGGTTTGTGTCGCAACCCAAGGAAGTCAAAATGTATAATTATTTCCAAAAAAAAAAACAACCGACTACAAAATCACTACAAAGTAAAAAATAATTTTAAAAATACTTTTTCTTTTAATTTCTTGGTCATATTTGATAATTTATTTAAACATATTATTATATATGAAATCTTATTATCTTAATTTTTTTTCTTATTTGTTTTATTATCATAAATATATTAATTTTTTGATGATTACAAAAGCTTTTAAGGTTGGTGCTAATATAATCAGACTTTTATTGCCACGCCCAGTTCTAGAATATCGCCCACTTTTGTACGGGCACCTCCATGCTTATGATATCTATCTAATCCCCAAAAAATTATGGCAATCAGGCATATGGTTTAGGAGTTATCGATGTACATACATTTAAAAAAAAAAAAAAAAAAAAAAAAAACAGAGTAACCGACGAACTTGAGAACCTCCTCCTTTTTGAAGTCGGTTAAAAAAAAAAGAATCGATATTTCAGAATTTCCAAAAATTGTGCTAAACAATTCGGAAATTGATTTTGTTGACTCAGTAAAAAATCTCGGAGTAATTTTCAACAGAACCTTGACTTGGAACTCACACATTGGCAATACAATTGGCAAGGTTTATGGTATGCTAAGGGTATTAAGGATTTCACAGTTATTCCCACCACTTCATATTAGACTTCTAATCGCAAAAGCTTACATTCTCCCTACCCTTCTATATGGTTGCGAAATTTTCGCCAATTGCGATTGCCAAAGTAAGCAAAAACTAAAAGTAGCTTTTAACAACATTGCTTGATATGTTTATGGCTTAAAACGTTCTGATCACGTATCTCACTATGCAATACAAATCTGCAACATGACCCTGGAAAACATTCCTAAATTGCGAACTTTACTATTGCTCCATAAATTGTTATATACTAAAGAACCTTCTTACTTGTAAACCGTATTACTGTCTCGAGATCTTATCGCTCCAACTCATTAATGATGAATTTCATGTAAAAATCGAGATGCATTGAACCCGACCACCTCAGATATCGATGAAATTTTGTTCATAGCTAAATTTCATCAATACAAACAAAACCTCATTTTTAAAAATGACTGTTTTGCGATTTTTTGGGCGTGGCACAGTGGGAAATTTTTCGAAAAAACGCGAAAATGGTCGAAAAGAGCTCCATTTAAACTACAATAACTCAGAATCGGCTGAACCGATTTCCATGATATTGGTATCATTAAAAAGATATTTTAACAGGCTTTATGACACGTTTAAAAAATAAAAAAAAAATACACTGTAAAAAATTTTATAACAAAAAGAAAATTTTAACTAACGAAAAAACCAAAAAGATCAAGGGTTTTTTACAGTGTATTACTTTTTTAGAAAGGTTTATCCTTCACCTATAACATATCAAAAAATAAAAATGGGTTATTTTTAGTTTTTTTTATATAATTTTTTAAGTAGTGGCACTTCTAGTAATTGCCCATATATTTTTATATTGAAGCCGCGAAAAATAGCCAAACATCTGTTATATTACTGAGAAGTGTTCAAATTTCAGTTATATTCAAAATATACTTATAATGTGCAAAGGTTATTGATATAATATGCATAAAAGAAAATTATGTATGTATACAGGTAAAATAAATAAACATTGTCCCAGGAAAACTATGAATATGTTTTAACCCCAAAAAGTTCTTGCGGCCGTACCAGCCCAAACCAATAAGTATACAGGTAAGCGCATAAAATGCTTACTGTAACTGTGTTTCTAGGATTAGCAAAATAAACACACTGCAGGTACCCCTAATTAAACAATTGATTTTAAAATTGCCTTAAAAATTGCTATATAAATACACCTGATGAACATACCGAAATTCATAATTATAAACAGTTTCGAGAAGCCAAGATATCCCATTAAAATTTTTATGCGTATATTTTAAAATTTTGAGTGAATATGAATTCAAACAATAAGTACAGATGCATAAAAATATCTAATAAGTGTTGCGCTTCGCTTCGTAAAATAAGTGAAAACGAGGCTGCAAATATAATTGAATATTTTCCAGCTGTCGCCAACATTCATTGTAGCCGTATTTGCGAAACTTGCCGGAATACACTAAGAAAAGCGCGCAGTCGTAATGAATCCAACGTGGAGCAGAATGAAGTCTCAAATTATTTACCAACAACGCCCAGCGATGAAATTAGCGAAGAATTGAATGAACTTCCAACTTGTACGTAATGCAAACATCGAAAGCAACGAACTCATTGAAAATATAAATGATCATATTATTCCTCATCTACCAAACCAAATGTCGCCTCTTAAAAGGAAATATATCAAACGAGATGCATACAGAAATAGAAAATCACTGCAAATTTTGGAAAATATAGCAGATTCACTTGGAGCTGATCCATTATCTGATTTGTCAGCGCAACTTGAAAACGTCAAAGCCATTTACGAAGAAATTTTGCAAAACATCAAATATCAAATAGAAAACAGCTCAAATCTTTTGGAAAAGCAAAAACTTTTATCTCTCATTCCAATCAATATGAGTCACGAAGAAATTAAAGATCGTTTTGGGGATGATATATCTCACGATTGAATCAAAAAAAGTAAAGATATCCAAAGGAATAAAACGAAGTTTGCAGATATCAATCTTTTAAAAATGAGCAGACGTAGTTTACCAACCGAAACAGTCAAGTTATTTTATGAAGATGATGAAATTAGCCGAATGATGCCAGGATCGCAAGATTCAATTACTGTTAAACAAGGAAACTTACGTGAAAAAGTTCAAAAAAGACTGATGTTATCTTCACTACGCGAATCTTACTACGAATTTAAAAAAAAACATCCCTTGGCCAAAGTGGGTTTTACAAAATTTACAATGTTAAGGCCAAAAAATTGTATCAAACTTGGAGTTGGAAACCAGCAAAATATCTGTGTATGCACATTGCATCAGAATATGAAATTGATGTTTGAAAAAAGTGGCTTAAAATCAATTTGTATTGAAGGACAATGCACATTTACCGACTACAAAGATGTTCTCAAATTCGTTGTTTGTAATGCTGACATAGAAAAAAGCGAGTGTTGCGTTTCAATGTGTGGTCACTGCTTCAAAAATTTAAATAATCTAAAAACGCATATGCTAAAACATTTTGAAAATAACCAAACTGAACAAATAATATACAAAAAGTGGAATACAACGATTAGATGTGTTCTGGAAACGTTAACCACCAACCCAGAATCATTTGTCAGCGATTTTACTAAACACATCAAAGTTCTGATTCCGCATCATTTCATAGCAAAGTGACAATCTGAATTTATCAGCAATAAAAGAGCGGCGCTGTTATCAGGAGAAATGTTAATTTAAATGGACTTTGCTGAAAATTATGCATTTCTTGTACAAGATGCCGTGCAAGGATACCATTGGAATAATGATCAGGCTACAATACATCCGTTCGTTATTTATTACAAAGGTAATTATTTTAATATTTTGGTATTAGTAAACACATCCATCCACACTCATCAAAATATTTAATATTTTTTATTTATTTGTTTTTTTTCTTTGTTTGTTTATTTTCAGATAACGATAAATTAACTCATAAAAGCTTCGCCATAATATCTGATTGTAATACCCATGATAGTATAGCAGTTCATCTATATATTTCAAAAATGATACAGTTCGTGAAGGCCAATATAACCAACAATATTAATAATATCATTTGCGTATCAGATGGTGCAGGAGCACAATATAAAAATAAATATAACTTCATTAATGTATGCCATCACAAATCTGATTTTGGTATTGACGCTGAATGGCACTTTTATGCTAACAGTCACGGAAAATCTGCATGTGATGGAATCGGAGGAACATTGAAGAGAGGTGCTCGAAATTATAGTATTGCAAATAAAAATGAAATCCAGACAACGAGGCAACTCTATCACTGGGCATCAGAAACATATAAGACCACCGTACAAGTTGCTTACGCAGATGCTGACGAATACAACAACGTTAAAGAAAAGCTATTTTCAAGATATAAAGAAGCTCAAACTATAACAGGAACTCAAGGCTTTCATTCATTCATTCCGATAAATGAAACGTCTGTACATGTGCGCAGATATTCTGACTGTGCCAAATTTGAGCAGCGCAAAATTTCTTACAAATAATTAACTTAAAAAAAATTTAAATAAAATAAAACACAAATTAATAAAAACATGGCAAATAATATAAACAATTGTTGATGGTTTTTTATTTGTAAACATTTAAAAAATGTTAGAATTGTTGAACTATTTTGTAAATGTGTAAGAATGTGACCTGATATTTTCGCTGTTATTCGAATTATTTCGAAAACTTTCGGTACGTTCATCAGGTGCATTTATATAGCAATTTTTAAGGCAATTTTAAAATCAATTGTTTAATTAGGGGTACCTGCAGTGTGTTTATTTTGCTAATCCTAGAAACACAGTTACAGTAAGCATTTTATGCGCTTACCTGTATACTTATTGGTTTGGGCTGGTACGGCCGCAAGAACTTTTTGGGGTTAAAACATATTCATAGTTTTCCTGGGACAATGTTTATTTATTTTACCTGTATACATACATAATTTTTTTTTATGCATATTATATCATGTCATTATTATATCATATTTCATTATTATATTATATCATATCATTCATGCATATATAAGTATATTTTGAATATAACTGAAATTTGAACACTTCTCAGTAATATAACAGATGTTTGGCTATTTTTCGCGGCTTCAATATAAAAATATATGGGCAATTACTAGAAGTGCCACTACTTAAAAAATTATATAAAAAAAACTAAAAAAGAACCCATTTTTATTTTTTGATATGTTATAGGTGAAGGATAAACCTTTCTAAAAAATTAATACACTGTAAAAAACCCTTGATCTTTTTGGTTTTTTCGTTAGTTAAAATTTTCTTTTTGTTATAAAATTTTTTACTGTGTAATTTTTTTTATTTTTTAAACGTGTCATAAAGCCTGTTAAAATATCTTTTTAATGATACCAATATCATGGAAATCGGTTCAGCCGATTCTGAGTTATTGTAGTTTAAATGGAGCTCTTTTCGACCATTTTCGCGTTTTTTCGAAAAATTTCCCACTGTGCCACGCCCAAAAAATCGCAAAACAGTAATTTATAAAAATGAGAGTTTGTTTGTATTGATCAAATTTAGCTATGAACAAAATTTCATTGATATCTGAGGTGGTCGGGTTCAAAATTTCAGTTTTATCTAGATTTTTAAATGAAATTCATCTAATACAAATGCGTCATTTCTGCCTTACATCTGAGAAGCCATTCTATATTTATGCAATTCGTCTTTGGAACTCGTTGCCACCTTTTTTTCGATCCATCCAAAACGATTTGCATTTCAAAACTAATTTATTTACATACCTTTCTACTTTGCAACAATCTTGTTAATTTTCAACTATCATTTTCTTTTTTTTTTTGTTATATGAATACTTTTTTTCACTTTTTTTTTATTTTTAGTTTTAAGCTAATTATCTTATTATTATAAATTGTACCACTTTCACTTAAAATTGTCAAACATTTTTAGGACAAAAATTTCAACATATGATTAGTGATATTAACCTTATATATTTTTATTTTTTATTCATTTTTTCTCTTCTTCCATGTTATAATTTTTAATAAAAATTAATTAGATTGAATAAGTTTTTTGTCACAAAATTCTAAAAATTCAAGATGGCAGTGCTTTAATCATAAGGTTTTACCTTGTTGCACTGTTATATCAAATAAATAAAAAACTACAATACAATACAATATAGAATGAAGGAAACCTTTGCAGATATCTATTCTTTTATATTATGATAATCTTACATTGAATCTGGATCACGAAAATAATGCGCGAAAAGAGTTTGGATATAAGCCCCAAAAAATTGCTTTAAATTTCGGCCGTAATTTACATTTTCCTCCGATATTTATTTTTTAACCATTCGGACATAATTTTCTTTTTTCGAGCTCAATTGCCATTTCAAATTCAGGCGTTTTTTTTCAAAATTCAATGCTTCAAGCATTTCAGGCTATTTTGCCATTTTTTTCCAGCTGTCAGTTCTTTGGGTGTAAGTTCTGGGAGCCATTGGAGCCATATTAATTATTTTGTAGCACTACAGCCCGTTTAGATCCAAAGCTTCTTTCATAATCTGCCTCTATATATACATGTGCATCGCTTTCTGTTAGTAGTTTAGTACTCTCATCGTTCTAAGGTCCTCTTCTACGGTATCAATCTACCTCCTTCTCGGGCGTCCTCTAGCATGGTTCCCAAGCTCTGTATATAAAAATCATCTTCACAGGCATCTCGTCTGCCACAAGTAGAACATGACCAGGCCCGTAGACAAGGGAGGAGTTTTGGATGTTCAAACCCCCCCCCCCCTTAAGGTCCAGAAAGTATAAAAAAATAAAATATAATCATTAATATGACATTTTTTATATGCGCATACTTAATGCGCCTACGTTTCTTTTCAGTAACAGTATAAACAGCAACAGAAACACGCTTAAGATATCGAATAAAGTTCGATACATTCGATTGAGCCTTGTCCATCACCTGCAATTTAAGAATCTATTGCGTTGGAAAGTATTAAATGAAAGTGAGGAAAATATTTAACTTTTACAATTGTTTTAATTGTGGTTTTCTAAAATTTAATCCACTTGTGTTAGTGTTATTCTATTGATTATTTATTGTGCCAAAATACTAAAATAATTCCACTTAATTAGCTGCAGAAACCGCCACTAAAAAGGCTAGAAAGGAGGAAAGTAAATGTTTGTTTTTAAGGAATTTTTTTCTTTTATCAATTTCCGTCCTTATTATGGCGACTTCTTGATATTCTTTAATACTTTGATCCAATGTTACAATATTAAATACGAGTAATTATAAAAAGAAGATGCCACCGCCGAAGTCGAAACGACATTAGAACTACTTTGCTGATGTACCAACCGAGTGCAGCGCTGCCAGAATGCTGTAGTGGTCAGTGTGTGCGGTGTCCATTCTATATTATAATTATTTAATGGTTACGATTTTAGCTAAATTATAATAATGTAATATTGTATTTCGTTTGCATTGTAGAAAGCATTTAAGAATCTTTAGAGCCTCAAAGTGTCCAGAACTGCCTTTGAACCGGCAGTTGCAGGAGTTGGTAGTATTGACAGTAATGTTAAAAGCAGTCGTATAAGTAGTGTTATTAAGAATATTTCACTTTTAATTTAAATAATTCTAAGTTTGTGCGTTTTGTGTGCATAATTGTAGAAGTTGTTCCAGAAACAGAAATTTCGTCTTATACATCGGAACTGCCTTCGACTTCGGCAGTACATAAAGGTGCAAGCAACGATATTTCCAATTTTATTTCATTTCAAGTTTTCAAAATATTTAAAATGTTAAAAATGTTAGTCTTCTTATCGTGATAGTTTTTCCAGTAGTTCACAAGTGGCTTATAGGTAAACATTGCTTTATACAGAATTTTAACCCGATAGCAGCCCGATAGACGCTTACGGAAATATCGTTTCAAAGGAATTTGCATTGTAGGTCACATTTCTAATGTTGTGGTAAATTTTTACAAAATTACTGTTCATATACCTTTACATCGTGCAACAATTTAGAACATGGAAGTACTTTTTACAAAGCACAACTGGCTTTTGCCATCGTTCAACTTGATTTTGATTACATTCGAAAACGAGGAAAGGTCAAAATTTTTAATTAAACAATATGCAAGAATTTTACCTTGCTCTGGTAACACTACCATAGGAATAAATTAAACCAGAATTCAGCAGCGGATGCTGGCGCAAATATTAGGAAAGTGTGGCGATAGGCGAAGGAGTGCAATTGATATTTGAAAAGTATTTCTAGAAGTTCTATGGGCGAGTACTGCTTAAATGGTTGTGCATCCTTAAGAATACATAGGGATAGCAAAGTCACAGAGGATGATGTATTGTCAGAATTGTCAAAAAAAAGAGAAGACTTAATACAAACATATAAAAATAAATAAAAGTAAGTTTTATACTAAATTCCTTTTATTCATCGATATCAGAAAATATCGATATATTTGTTTTTATGAAACCCCCTCCCCCCCCTGGGTAAATCCTGGCTACGGGCCTGTACATGACCTAACCATCTTTGCGATTTATAAATCAAGTTACCATCTCAAATTTCATCCTGAATTCAAGCATGTCGTTATATCTACAAACCAAATTTTATTTAAGTCCATCCAATAATTTTCGACCAATGAGTGTACAGGTAGACAGCCAAAAATTTAAAAAATTATATTAATGCAATTGATTTCACATCATTCCATGTGTCCAGCGGAATAAGAATTACAAAAAATATTGGATGTACAGATTTTTTCCTCCGTTACAGTTTTATTATCTATCTATCATATATACAATATATAAAACAAAGTGAGAAAAAAAGTGGCTTGTTTCCCTCTGCTGCCCGTAATTTTCAACCAATTTAGTTGATTTTATTTTTAAAATGTAGATAATTATGATGCGAAGGTTATAGGCTAAAAAAAATTAGGGTTGCCACCAAGATTTTTTTTTTTATTTTTAACACTTCGGTGAGCCTAGGTAAGTAAAAATGTGTCACTGAATCCGAATCCATTGTCAGAATTTCAAAAATTATGTCATATCTTACCATAGTATTGCCACCTAAAGTTTTAAATTTTAACAAATTCAATCAGGCCTATCGTAATTTTTTCGCCCGGAAACGGAAAAGGGAATTTCCGTTTTTTAAGATAAAGCTCAAGATCTTTTGGAAATTTTGAATGCAAATTTGTTGATCAACCGTCAATATTCATGAGTGTAAAAAATGAAAAAGTGAAGTCTTACCTGATATCTTAAAAGCTTAACGATTTCGTAACGAGTCTTGACGAAAATGTTACGAAAAACTTACGATTTCGTTCAGCCAGTTCGAATGAAAGGAAAGTTTACTCTGTTTGCATCTCAATACGTTTTACAAACGAAACTCTTTAAAAATTCGTATAAAAAGTGCAACTGTTCTGATATTTGCGTAACGAAATTGTAACGATTTCTTTAAGACAGCTTAAAATAGTTATGAATTCGTCGGAATTTCGACAATGTCTTCAACTATGGGTTGCTAGGTAAGCTTATTAGACCCAAAACTTTTGGAAAGCATTCATTTGAAGGAGTTTTTTTCATTTTTAAGAATATAAAAAATATATGAACCACGAAATTTAACACATTATGGCTTATTCCACGTAAAGCGAATGACTAAAAAATTTTACATCTAAAATATCTAACTTGGCACAAAAATTACGCCCTGTGCGAAGCCTTTTCCAAATAACAGGTTTCGGAAAAGCACCTTAAATCTAAATATGTTTTTTTTTAAAAAAAAATTCTCAATAGAAAAAATGTTTGTAAAACATTTTATACAGTCCAATTCTATAGTGATTAGATGATTTTTTAATCATGTTACCAAATTTTCATAAAAAAAAATTAACAATTACAGTTTTTTAAGCTTCAGCATTTTTAAAATTATTTTTATTATATTCAAAAATTAAAAAACAATTTGGAAGTTCAAAAAATTTTGGTTTTAGTGTTTTTAATTTGCAAATAATTTAAATATAAGTCCATGACCGATTAAATTCTTAAAAATCCAAAAAAAATTACTGTTTCATTCTTTTTATAAACATTTATCTAGCTGAGTAATTATTTTAATATTAACATGAACTTATTTTCATGTGATATCTTATATAATAAATTGGGTATAAGATACTGGTAATGTGCAGAAACCAGTTTTCGAATTACGGTTTTTGAAAAATAGTCTGAAATTTAAATATGACTTTATCGGAGTCGATTCCTCTAATCAAAAAATTTTATTAAAAAAATATATATATTTATATTGTATAATTGTTATTGGAATTGAATCATGAGAAAATGAAACTGTTAGATTTTTAAAGATCTTCAAATATTTTCTTTTGAATTTACTTAAATTGTCGAAATCGTTTTCGAGAATAGTAATATTTTAGCCCTTAACGATAACTCGAACTAGGGTTCACACAGGTTCAAATAGTTGTATACAAGCTGGGGATCAATAAAAGCGTAAGATAGCCAAAAAGAAACCAAATCTAAAGACTAAAATTTTTTTTTTTCTCCCTTTTATATGAAATATCCATAAAAGTTGTGAATACAGCTTCACCAGCTGAACTTATTAAAAAATGTTTGCATTTTTCATAGCTGATTTTAATTTTGGTTTTGATAAACTGCAAGAAATCTAACCTATTTTTACCGTTCACATTAATATTGTTAAATTAGTAAAATTTTGTCACAGACATTTTTACTTTTTGTGCTAATTTTCGGAATAATTTTCATATTTTTCATATTTTCATATTTAAAATTTTCATATCCTTTCTTTCAGTTATTACTGGTATCTACTTATAGATGTTTTATCAAAACCGCCCCCCCCCCCCCCTAAGGTAAATCCTGGCTACGGGCCTGCATGGACTGCTACCTAAATTTTTTTATTTTTATATATTCGGTGCAGGGGCATACACTAGCTAGAAATGAGTCACTGAATCCGAATCCGTTGTCAGAATTTCAAAAATGATGTTGTATAAAAAAAAATAGGGCTGCCACCTAAATTTTAAAATTTTTATGAATTCGGTGCTGGGCGAACATAAGTCAAAAATGGTTCGCTGAAACCGAATCCGTCGTCAGAATTTAAAAGTAACGTAATTTTTCTTTTTATAGAGTTGCCATCTAAAATTGTTTTCTTTTTACGAATTCCATACTAGGGCGAACTGTTGGTAAAAATGGGTCACTGAGTCCGAATCCGTTATAAGAATTTCAAAACTATGTGATTTTCTAACCAAAGGCAAAGACTAGATAAAAATTAGTCGTTGAAACAGAACCCGTGCTTTGATTTTAAAAATGATGAAGTTTTCTTGCCATAGGGATATCAGCTAAATATTTTACTTTTACGATTTCGGTGCTGGAGCGAACACTAAGTAAAAATGAGTCACTGAAACCGCATCCGTTTCGAACCACGAATCGCTTTTGAAAGGCAAAACACATTAAAAATTCTCTACAATTTTTAAAAAAAGCACTTCCGCTACAGTTCATATAGACAGGCTCAAAACAACTTTTCTGAATACAGAAACTTCACAGACACTTTTAACTACACATACATAGCTTTATAAATGTAAGCCTGTTAAAAAAGTAGCTGGCGAAGCGGGCGGGATTCTGCTAGTGTATATGTATAATAGGGTGTCCCAAAAAAGTTGAAGTTGTTTTTCTTATGTGGTAGACTCTTAATTTTTTCGTATGATGTTAAAATAAATGTTAATAAACATTATTGTACCTAGGGCCACGGGAGTCCGTGCCGAATTCTTAAAATTACTTCGAGTGTGAAATATATGTTTTTCGATTTTTTATTATTTTATTGTGATCGAAAAGCTAAAAAAACACACTTTAAGTATTTTTTTTAAAAAAAAAGTCAAGTGTCAACAGTTACAACTTTTTTGCGAATTTTCGATTTATTTTTTTTTTTTTTGCAGAAAATAGCTCAAGACTATGCTTAAATCATGCATGCTATTGTTTTTGGAAAATTTTGTATTTTGTGATTTTTGGGGATTATTTGCGTAAAAATACTTAAACTCGAAATTTTCAAATGAGTACACTAGCATTCTAGCAAAACAATTCATAACATAGTTTAAGAAAATATTTCCACAAGATTTCATTTAAATTTTTTCAAATTTGTATTTTTCTTTTATTTTTTTTTTTTTTAGTACAGCAAGAACAAAAAAGACAAACGACCCAATTTACTATAGCGTTTACTACACCAGTAGAGGCCTGCAACAGAAACTCCTCTTTTGGGTGGTATTCACTGGATTTGAAAATCATATTTATTACAAAGCACAGTTAACAGGCCCCATCTCCTCTTGTCTAATAACACTACTCCTTCAATTCGTGTTAAATACTTTGGAGGTCAAAATATCACTTTGAGCTAATATATTACTAAATTTTTTTTTTTTGTATTTTGTGACAATAGCTCATTTTTGTGCTCTATTCAACATATTCATTACATTACCCCAGACCAAAAAAAAAAAAAAAAATCTACTTCCAACTAGATGTATCATAAATCTTTGACATTTGACTAAGTGTCCTCAATTTTATATGATGTACATATAACAAAAACCAACAACAAAAAAGTATATTAAATACAAAAACACAGAAAATCCGCTAATAATAAACGTGATAATAATAAACGACACTGGAACCCCGACTCCTCAACTTAATGGCTTTTCACACAGACCCACAACTCATTCTTCCTAGAATGCTATTCAGAGAACAACAACAAAAAAGTAAAAAAACTCTTGCAAGCTACTTATACTTCCGCTTTCAAAAATCCAAAATATACCACTTCCTTAATTACAACAACAAAAAGTCCTACTCCAAAAACGTATTGGGAATTTTTGCACTATAGAGCGTAGAAAAGAAAAACACAAAAAAAAAAAAACAATTGAGGGCGTGTTCAACATGCTGAACGTGTTCCTCGTCTAGTCAAAGTGGAAGAGGAAAAAATATAGAAGAGCATATAAAGTACCGAACCCTCTTGAGGCTAGAGTGTCGAAAAAAAAGAGTCCTTGTTTGCTTCAGTACTCTGCCTGCCTGTCTGCCTGGGAAACTACGTAGCTACAGCATGCGCAAGTCTGTCAACAGTTGTTATTATTGTTGTTGTTGTCTACCTGTTCTAACAGAAGCCTTCTTTTGAAAAAAAAATATTGGTTTTGCCAGCTGCTGATTGGCTGTTTGGCCAATGAAATACTTGACGCAACCAGCGGAAGCAGGGAAATTTCTACAAAACCTCCGCTGTAGGCTCTGCCTGTGCAGCGTCGGCTGCTGCTGCTGCTATTGCTGCTGCCACGAAATTTGGTCCTCAGTACACTTCATTGTCGGGTCGTTGAGTTGTATTGAGCTCAGACGAAGAGTCGTGGTTGTAATCTTGTAGTTGTGTTTTTTTTTTTTTTGCTCCTTGATCGTTGAAGTTGGCAGATGCGCGCCTGTGTTCGACATGTAGAACGAGTGGAGTGCCTCTTATGTGCACAAGAGCCAACGCTTATTGTTAGGCGTTTGTTAGGTTCATGTAAATAATAGCTTATGTAGAGAGCTGCTGCTTACCTTCGAGGATAACAGTGGTGGCGAGAAAATATATAACTCATGTATGAGTAGAAAAATAAAAGGCTTAGCAGAACTTAAAATTAAAAATTTGGAAATTCAAATGTTTGCTTCTTAGATGCTAAGCCTTGAAGATACGTGTACATTTTTGGAATGCTAGAAAACATATTTTAAGGCATTTACAAAGTTAATTCTTCAAAATTTGTTGTCCTCTAACATTGCCCTTCATAAAAATGCACTAAAAGGAAGTTCTATTCTATTCTATTCTATTGTATTCAGAATAATCGATTAAAAAATATATGCAAAATATACCAACGAAAATACGAAAAATGCAAAAATTTCTTAGAAATTTCGCGATTTTTACGATCTGAGATCTAGATCTGGCTCTTACTTTGCATTGAAAACACAAACTACAAATGATCTAGAACAGAACTTGGATCAATTCTTAAATCTAAATTGGAAGTATTCACAATTTATATTTTAGTTCGCTCACTCTCTAGCAGATGTCGTTGATTCAGTTTATTGACAACACTTTTTAATTGACATTTCTCAACAAATTAAAAAAAATTATAGACAAATACCATATAAACAAATTTTCTTTATGAGCAGTTCTAATTTTAAAATTTTGTTACATTTTTTTTTTTTAATAATTAGGTCAGATATAAAAAACATTTTAATGCCATATTTAAAAAAAATATTTATTGTTCAATTTAAAAATTTGAAAAACGCAAAAAATTTGGTTTGTGATGACTAATAAACAAAAATTATGAAAATACTGCTTAATTTCATGTCACAGCTTATTTCATGCACTTTAACATAGATCGTATTTTACAAAAATATTTTAAATTTGACTTTAAAATCAATATTTAGTATAATATCTCTTTGCATTTATTACATGCTGAAGTCTTTTTGACATCGATTCTACAAGTGTTTGGGTAGTTGCTGAGATAATTTTATTCCACTCTTCTAAAATTACTTTTCTTAACTGCTTCTTGTTGGAAATATCATGTTGCCGAATTTTATTTTCCAACATTTCCTATAAGTTTTCAATAACATTCATATCTGGGCTCTATGTCAGCGGGTCCATTAGATGCGGGCAGTTCCAAATCAACCAAGACTGCACAATGCCGAATTTATGCTTTGGGTCATTGCCTTGGTAAAAACGGGATCTTTCCGGCATTCCAAGTTTTGCTGCAGTCAAGTTTTTTTTTTTTTAATATTGAGGTACATGATTTTGGCCATGTTACCTTCAATGAACTCCAAATTTTCAACCCCGGCTCACGTCATACAGGCCCAAATTAATAAGCTATTACCACCGTTAATTTCACAACCATACATTTTCTTTTCGGAGCTCAGTATAAGGCTTCCGCCACACCATCATACCTATCAGAGCCAAAGATGTTGAATTTAAACTCGTCCCAGAATATTACGCTATTCAATAAGTCCGACTTTTTATTGGTGTACTCCGTAGCAAAGGCAAGTTGATTTTGCTGGATTTTTTTTTGCATATGAAAGACTTCTTACTTGCTACTTTTTTCGACCATTAAAATAGTAGCCTCGGAGTACACGAAGGACAGTTTCCGCAGTGAATGACTTACCTAGTCCTTGCTGTATCTCCATGACTACCCTGCAGTGTAACAAACTAGTTGAAATACTAGTAAATGTACTAGGTCAAAAAATACCAGCACTAGTTCAGTGCAAATGATTTTAATATTGCGCAAACTGGTTATTTTCCTGTGTTGATGTCATAGGAAAAGACAATTGTCTTATTGTCGATATGATTTGAGGTAGTATTTTAACTGGCATTTTTTGAACTAGTTGTAATAGTAGTATTTTTTAAGCCTGTAGAATTCTAGTATAATTAAAGTAGGATTTTTACTAGTATGATTTTGACCACTTGTGTACTAGTATATTAAGTATATAAAGGGCTTATTGCAATAACACGTGATGCCAATTGATTTAAGAATCGGTATTTTTGGCTCATTATATGTTTTACCAATTACCTGTTCGTGAGAGTTTTATTGTTAACCCTCTATTGCTCAGGGCTGACTCTAGCCTGGGTTCATGCCGATCGATATAAAAGCGTAATCTGTGATAATCAAATTGTTTTCTTCGGAGTGTTAACGAATTTTCAATTCACATTTCAGTTTTTACCCCTTGGCGCTTGCATGCTCCGTTTGACAACTATTCACTTTGAAATGAAATGTCATCATATTTTAACGAATTAAATTAATTTAAAAAAAAAACTTGATTTTCTGTGAATGAACATATTAATTGAAATGAGATTGAAGTGAAAAAATACTGGTGAATAGAAAATTGTTCATTACATAAATAACTGTTTTACTATTTAAAATCTAAATCGCACCTTTCTACTTATTTTTTGTATTTATGCCTAAGACCGCCTCTAAGAGCAGTCGAATTTTTCAACTGTAACAAATGAACGAAGTATCAAAATGAAAAACGAACTTCAGATTAGTTTTTTTTATTGCATTAATTAATTACCATTATTGCATAAATATATATATTCGCCCCCGGGGAACAGGGGGCGAACCTTCACATGGCAACGTGTCTGACCGCCTCAACCTGGCGAGGCCAGCATTATCCATGTCGAAATCGTCTCAAGTCGACTCAAACCTCCAAGTGGTGTTCCCTGGGCAACGGCAAACTGGCATCCGTCAGTTTGACGGCTAATTTGAGCGGCGGGTCGATCCATAGACCTTAAACATGGAATGTGCGCAGGGTTTGGGTCCCGCCACATTACTACTGCCCAATGAAAACTAAACCAGCCTCGGATAAGAACCCCAATTACGTTGACGACCACCGCAAACGAAAAACGGACAATGATTTACGGATATGCACCTGGAATGTCCGGACCCTTTATAGGGAAGGTGCCATTATCCAACTGGCGGAAGCCCTCAAAACAATACAATCTGACATCACCGCCATCCAGGAAATGCGATGGAAAGGGCAAGGCTGCTCTAAACAAGCACACTGCGATATCTACTACAGCTGCCATGCGGAGAAGCGCGAATTCGGATGTGGATTCGTCGTTAGCCGGAAACTACGCCACCTTGTTTCCCGGTTCACACCTGTGAACGAAAGATTGGCCACGATCCGCATCAAGGCAAAATTTTTCTACATAAGCCTTATTTGCGCGCACGCCCCGACGGAGGAAAAGGACGAAGCCGTCAAGGACGCTTTCTACGCTAGTCTTGAGGACGTATATGACCACCTTCCGGTCCATGACGTGAAAATAGTCCTCGGCGATTTTAATGCGAAAGTCGGAAGGGAAGGCATCTTTGGCCCCACTGTCGGTCAGTTCAGTCTTCACGAGACCTCCACAAACAACGGTCTAAGACTGATCGACTTCGCCGCGGCACGAAACATGGTAGTTAGTAGCACCAGATTTAAGCACCTCGACATCCACAAGGCCACCTGGCTGTCCCCGGATCAAAAAACGCGAAACCAAATTGATCATGTTGTAATCGACGGAAGGCATGCCTCTAGTGTTCTAGATGTGCGTACATTTCGGGGGGTCAACATTGACTCCGACCATTATCTTGTTGCAGCCAAGATCCGCATGCGATTATGCAATGCCAAGAACATACGCACAGGAATGCAACGAAAGCTAGATGTCGCTAAACTGCAATTACAACGGACTGCCGAAGCCTACTCCGCTCAACTCTCGGTTAAGCTCAACCAACCAACCTCTGGACTCGACGACGCCGGCGGACTTTGGGCGCATATATCCCACTCCATGCGCGCTGCCGCTGAAGAAGTCATTGGTTTCCGGCGCCCGCAACCTCGGAACCAATGGTACGATCAGGAGTGTCGCATCGCGACTGCAGTAAAAAACGCCGCATACAGAAAAACGCTGCAGTCAGCTGCAACGCGAGCCGTGCGAGAAAACTACCGCGAAAAGAGGAAGGAAGAGAGGCGCCTTTTCAGACGCAAGAAAAGAGAGCAGGAAAAGCGTGAGCGTGAGGAACTAGAGGTATACCAGGGCAAGAAGGATGCACGAAAATTCTATCAACAGGTTAAGCGTCTAACCCAAGGTTTCAAGCCCGGAGCATCCACTTGTAGAGACGAAAATGGAGATCTGAATACGGATACACAGTGTGTGCTTAGATTGTGGAGACAGCACTTCTCCAATTTACTTAATGGCGACGATTCCACCAATGCCGCCCATCGAGAGCACAGTGCAGTGCCACCAATCGACGATGACGGAGTGGAAGTATCACCACCTAGCCATGAAGAGGTTCGAGTTGCTATCCAACGACTCAAAAACAATAAAGCAGCGGGTGCTGACGGCCTGTCAGCTGAATTGTTTAAAACCGGCGGCGATGAATTGATAAGGCGCATGCATCAGCTCATCAGCAAAATATGGCTAGCAGAAAGCATGCCCGACGATTGGAACCTCAGTGTACTGTGCCCTATACTTAAGAAAGGAGACCCTACAATCTGCGCAAGTTATAGAGGTATCAGTCTTATTTCCATCGCATATAAGGTTCTCTCAAGCGTACTGTGTGAAAGATTAAAGCCGATTACAAAAACACTGATTGGACCTTATCAGTGTGGCTTTCGACCTGGTAAGTCCACCATAGACCAGATTTTCACGCTACGACAAATCCTGGAGAAAACCCACGAAAATCAAATTGACACACACCATCTCTTTGTCGACTTTAAAGCTGCGTTCGATAGCCCGAGAAGGGATTGCCTATACGCAACAATGTCTGAGTTCGGTATACCTGCAAAGTTGATTAGACTTTGCAGAATGACGTTGAGCAACACACGCAGCTCCGTCAAGGTAGGAAATGACCTCTCCGAAACCTTCAATACCGAAAGAGGTTTCAGGCAAGGCGATCCACTGTCTTGCGATCTCTTCAACATCATCATGGAGGGGATCGTACGAAAGGCCGGTGTGCATCGTAATGGCACCATTTTCTATAAAGGTGTCCAGCTCCTTGCTTACGCTGATGATATTGATATTGTTGGCAGAACCAAGAGAGATGTTACCGCTGCTTTCGCCGCTATCGAAAAGGAATCAGCCAAAGTGGGTTTGACGATAAATGAGGGTAAAACAAAGTATATGCTGTCTACAAACAAGGGAGCTCGGCGTTTAGACTCCCACGTTTCATCCGGCAGCTATAACTTTGAAGTAGTCAAGGAGTTTGTATACCTTGGCACCGCCATTAATACTAACAACGAAATCAGCCTGGAGATAAAGCGAAGAACAATAATTGCTAATAGGTGCTACTACGGGCTCAGTAAGCAACTAAGTTCCAGAGCCCTCTCTCGATCGACAAAACTAACACTCTACAAGACGCTCGTTCTACCTGTGCTGCTTTATGGCGCTGAGGCATGGGTAGTTTCGCAAACTGACGCAGCCGCTCTGGGGGTGTTCGAGAGAAAAGTTCTTCGCAAAATCTTCGGTCCTGTTCGAGTCGGCGATGACTATCGCATCCGAATGAACCACGAGCTGTATGAGCTCTACGGAGACATTGACGTAGTTCGGCGTATAACTGTGCAGCGACTACGCTGGCTGGGTCATGTCCATCGTATGGACGACGAAGCTCCAGCGAAAAAGGTGCTCGAAGCGAGGGTCGCTGGTCAACGACGACGAGGGAGACCATGCCTCCGATGGATGGACCAGGCTGAGGAAGCCCTAACCGCACTTGGTGTATCCGATTGGAGAAGGCGCGCGCAAAGCAGAGGCGCCTGGCGAGAGCTGATGAGGTCGGTCGAAATCCGGACACGGGTTGTCACGGCCACCTAAGTAAGTAAGTAAGTATTGCATAAATATTTACCGCATTTTTAAAACTTAAAAATTAATTATTTTTTTATGTTTGGAAATCTGTGTAAAACAAGCAACTAGCAAAGCACTAGTACAATTGTAACTACTTTGTTATGAGCTGGAAAAATAGCTGGTAGTTTTATAAGTAGTTCAAAAGTGGCAGGCTAATTAACTTTAAAATTAAGCAACTAATTATTTTAATACTAGTATAACACCTGTTCTTTTTGAAGTAGCTGCATTACAGATAGTAACTTATCTAGCAACTCTTTGTCTAGTAGGTTATGACTAGTTAAATGTCTAGTATTTTAGTTTTATTTCAACTAGTGTGTTAACTAGTCAAATTCAAGACTAGTAAGATTTCCCACTGCAGGGAATTATAAACTTTGGGTTCACCGTGATTGGTTTGGCTCACCTTGACAATAAATCGTTTAACGGCCCAGTTGAAAATTTTATTAGGCGCATTTTTGCCATTATATTTAAGGTATACGTGTAAAGGTAATATACGTGTACATTTTTTTTACCTTAACCTTTATTCATAATTTGATGAATTTTTTTCGTTTTTATGTACAGTGTTCTAAAGTTTACAAATAGCACTGCATAAAATAAGCTGTGAGCCAATGTATAAAAATCGAATAAAACAAATTTTGAACTTTATATAAAAAATAAATATGTAGAACCTGCGCATATGCACAGGGAATATTTAGATATTGTGATTGTTTCTCAAAAACCGTTTGCAGCGTTTGTGATAGAACCATGGTTTTAACTCTTCTAGAACTAGTTTGTTAAGAAACAGTAGAGTATTTATTGGCCGAGTATTTCATGGAAGCCTGAAATAAGGAACTCCGACGCTGTCCACGGAATACTGTTTGCTACTACGGAATACTATTTTTGCCTGATTAGCTTCAACGAGCCAACGAAGAGTGAAACACACTTCTTTCTTTAGCATGGAACGAAGCATATTTCACTCCTAATTGGCTCGTCAACTTCGCTCACGAAATTCTGTTAAAATTTTTGATGTCTTTTCTTTTTAGCCTTAACATTTGTGCCCGAGAGGCTGCGATCTAGCGTTTCACGCTACTATTCGAGAGGTGCTACTATTCTTAGACCGAAAAAAAAGCTGCTAATACATCTTAAAAATATTAACTCAAGCATGTTTTCAAAATTGCTTTTCATTAGTGGTTTTGATATTAAACCAGATTTTTGAATTGATGAGAAATTTCCAGTGTGTCAGTTATTGCAAAAAAAAGGTTCGGTTGCTTATATAGAAAGGCCCTTACTGAATTTTTTTACATTTTTGGAGAATTAAAAAACTTGATAAAATACAAATGTCTGCAATTTCTGCAGTATAAAAAATTGTAACACCATTACAATACTTATAGTTTCTAATAAAAACATTCGCTTATAAAAAATTTGGAGCTACAGAACTTTATTTTTTATAAAGTATTTTGCTTCTAGAAGTTGCAACATCGCAACACAATGATCAATTCTCAAGTGAACTGTCATCAGTTAGACAAATTGAATGATTCTCTTAAAGAAAAAAAAGATCAGAATTGGGCAATAGAAAAGGTAAAGTATTATCCATCAGGATAATGCGAAATAACATACAAGTTTGTCCACTTGGCAAAAGATATCTTGACTGGACAATATTTAGTTGAATAAAATATTAATTGACTTTGGGAAAATCGTCTTTAATTTTAATATAAAAAAAAAACGAAATTACTTTTCGAACAACCTAAAATTAATTCGCTATAAGAAAATCGTCTCTCATTTTTATAAAAAAAAAAAACTAAATTACTTTCCGCACAACCCAATAATTAACATTTATCAAAAGAATGGGATGTTTTTAAGAATTTTTTTTTTTTTTAAACTTTTGAACCACTATGAGATATTCAAAAAGTGAATTGAAAAAATTTAATTGAATTGAATTGAAATTCACATTTTTCTGAAAATTTGCCGATGGATTGGTAGTAGTTAAAAAAATAAATCTACTATAAACCATCCATTATAAGCTAAAATTGAAGAAACTATCGAATTTAACAGTAATATTAAGACTGTAGAAGCTTCCAAGCTCACATAAAATTTTCTTTTTGCTTAATCTTTCGACGGAAGTTTTGAAAAAACTTCGGTGTATGCAGGTCGACAGAGTTTTTTTCGGATCCGTATTAAAGTCTGAAGAATTTTTCAAATAGGTTTTTAGTTGTAAACAAATGGATTCTCAGAACGATAAATAATTTCATTGAATTGCAAAAGTTTATGATAATATATGTTTGAGGGGCCAAAGGTTGAAAAAAAAAACTAGTAAGGATGGAGCTTCGGCAGGGTACCGAAGCTGAAATTCCCCCCGCGGTCATATTGAAGTATATTCGAAGTCTTTAGCCACAACATACACGACGAAACTCAGTTTTATATATTAACGAGAGTTTTCCTATTTTAATGACGTCACTTTGTATGGGAGGTAGGCGTGGTTTTCATCGGAATTTTTTGAATTTTCATGGATTTTCATGCCAGGATTTAAATTGAAGATCAAAGCCTACGTGCCAAATTTCAAGGCATTTCTTTAATTTTTGTGGATTTTAAAGACATTTAACGGTTAAAATAAAGTCACTTTGTATGGGAGGTAGGCGTGGTTTTTATCCAATTTGGCCCATTTTTGAACTTGATCTTCCCTTTTTAAAAATAAACTTATATTTTGAATTTCGTCGCGATACCTTCAAAATTTCGTCTGTAATCGTGTCGACAAACGGACAGACTGACGGACACACGGAAATCGACTCAGGAGGTGATGCTGAACAAAAATATATACATTTTCTATGCCTGCCACGCCTCCTTCTTGGCGTTACAAACATAAAAATGTTACGTATAAAAATGTTGAGTCATTAAAATCATATTTAGGTGTAAGCTGACCCACAAATATATACTCCATATATTTCTAGTAAAAAATGTTGGATCAGAACTTCTCCGATTGCCGAAATATTTTTAGCGTAATCAAAGCTGAGAACAGTATAAATATAACATCGTGTTGCTTTACCAAAATAATGGCCTTCACTGTACTTTTAACATTCAGCTGAAATTCCTATATAAATAACAGAAAAAAGCAACAAATTTAAACATATTTGTTGTTGTCTTCAAAGATGACGAACGTACAAGAACAACTTGATGACGATGATGATGATAATAATGATGAAGGCTTTGATAATAATAATGATGATGATAGTGTTGATGACACAACAATAACAACAACAAAAACAAAACGGTGTAGTACATTATATGCTCCAGGAATAAAGACTGAGCCACGCATGGGCCACGTAGGCTGCACTTGAGTTGAGTTCTTGACAACGAGTGGTGGTTCAGGCCAGGCTGAATGATGGTTGGCTGCAGTGGCATGAATGGCCAATGTATTCAACAACCAACAACAACAACAACAACAACAATGCGTTTACCTACTTAGGCACAATGGTGCCGCCACTCAAGTATCCGGCTTCACAAGCGAACGAATGCGTTCAAGGATCGAATGAAATGGCATAACTAAGGCGTGCTCTTTTACGCATACTGCACAGATGAAGGGTGTAGCTCAAGGATATGGTTGGTGGTAGAGTACTGCTATTGTAGTTGTTGTTGTTGTTGTTGAAGAGGACATGAGAAACCACTTAGGAAAATCGATCGAATGTTGAATGGTTGCACGGGTAGATAGATGAATGGTTGTTTGGGTTGGTTGTTTGGTTGACTGGTTAGCTGCGATGAGTTCTTGATGTCTGAGACTCGTTAGTTGTCGATGACACTTCAGTTGAGCATGTAAGAGCGCAGAAAATTATAACTTTATCCGGGATAATAACAAGTGCGATCCATTGAGTCCTGAGTGATGAGCCCCTAATAAAAATATAAAGACAAAAAACACAAACAAACAACTCTGGTGTTAAAAGCAATAATGAAGTGCAACAATAAATAATTCAAAATAATTATAAAAATCATAAATATTATACATAAAAAAATAAATAGAAAACCATTTAAACAACATTTATTGTGTCAATAAATTGACTAACACCATTAGGATTACTTCGCCAGCTCTAACAACAAACACCAGCAAAGTGGCAGAGAAACGCAAACGTTCGCCGTCTCCAACACGGTCACCGACGCGTCGAAAAACCTCAACACCGTCGTCACCAAAATCCACGCCAACGCGAGCGCGAACGCCATCAACGCCGCCACAACCACCACCACCGCCAGCAACGGCATCTACACCAAAGGCAAAAGAAAACGTCTTACCGCCGCCAAAAACCGCTACCACCAGTGTACCAACGATCACACCTAGCATAACTATGGCCACGGAACATCTGCGTATACCTACCGGAGCGGCAGCCTTCAGCGGATTTCCCTCACTAACCAGCATGAGCAATCTTATGATGCCATCAGCAGCCGCTGCAGCTGCTGCGGCACCTTTTCTGCCTTGGTCGCCTATTTTGCTGCCGCCCTGGGGTCACGCTCTACTGCCAGCGGCTTTCTATCCGGCGGCATTACGTAATGCGTTACCAGGGTAAGCTTTCCATATAAACTGTGTCATAAATAATGTATGAACCTGCGGCTTACCTGTGTGTCTGTGTGTGCTAATTGAAACTGTTTTATTAGTTCGCGGAAGTTTCGCGAAGTCAAGTCAAGTCAAATTCCAAACAATCAAGAATTGCCCAAGCACTTAAGCAGTTAAAACTTGTAGGGGATTCCCTTGATGAGTACTGCGGAAATTCCCATTCTTAACAAGATAAGCAAAATGCGTTCGCTTTAAATTTCAACCTAGGTGCTTGTATTGCATTACCGACTACCAATCAATGACAACTTAAGCATGGACCTACCTAGTTCCAGCTTTCCAACTTTTGTGCCTATCAAATACAATTTTAAAAAAGTTCCATCACAATTAGTTTGTAAGAAGAATTTCAAAATATTTTAAATTTTTAATAAAAACTGTCAGGAATCGAACTCCGCTCCTATTTAAAATAAGCAAATCTCTTAGAATGTGATAAATTGATGGTGCAGATATATTTCATTCTATTTCCATGTATCGCACCGAAAATTTTGGCTCATTTTTGATAAATACAATCACTTTTTTCGTTAAGTCTTTCGTTTACAGCTTCTCTGAGACGATCTGCAACTTTGTCGCCATCCAAGGCTTTCCATCTTTTCTTCAATCGTGTAAGCCAGTCGTTAATTTTTTTACGAGTCAGACAATCATCACCAAAAACTCGTTTAATGAGGTTCGGTAAAACTTTTACCTACACTCAAAGAAAAAACCTTGAAAGAAACTTTTGTTGACTCTATACCAGTGGGGATCAAAGCACGATTCAAACAACAACAAAGAGCGCTTTCCGAGTGCACAGCTATACACTGAAACAAGAAGTTTTTAAAAGCTCTCACAACATTTGATGCAAGGAAATATTGTCGAGTGTTGTATTTTCAATATAAAGATTTTTTTTTTATTTTTGTGTTTGCTTTTCGGTTTTTTAACATAGAAAAGGTAGAAGTGGTGATGAATTAATGTTGTTTTAACCGACTTCAAAAAAGAGGAGGTTCTCAAGTTCGTAGGTTTCTCTGTCTTACTGTAGTTACTGTACGAAAGCAAGCCATGCATTGTGATTCGCAATAATTACTTTCCGAAAAGAAAAATTGTACACAACAACTTTTCTTAACCCTCTTACACCACATTTTTTGTTTTAGCTCCAAAAATCAGAATAGACTAATTTGTTGAAGAGAAAAACGAATCCGAGTTTTGTTTGTTTTTGTTTTTCGTTTTGAAACTTTGTTCGTTTGATACAGGTGAAAATGTTGACTCCGCCCAGAAGTGGACTTAGATTTTTAATAGTAAAACAGGTATTTATGAAGTGAACAATTTCCTACTCAACAGTATTTTTTCCACTTCAATATTACTTTAATTATTGTGTAATTAACTAAAAATCAAGTTTTTTGAAAATTTATTAAATTCGTTAAAATATGATAAAATTGAATTTCAAATTGAATTAATCGTCAAAAGGATGTGACTTGGATATTCGTCTATGTACACTCTTTAGAAAACTATTTACAGCTTTTTCCACAGATTACGGTTTTATATCGATTGGCGTAAGCCCCGCCTAGAGATGGACGTGGACATTAGATGGTTAAGCATTGCAAAATATTTAAGTCATAAATAAAACAGCAACCAACACCCTCATCGCATGAACGCTCAAAGCAAACTGACTAAAAATTTAAAACACAGTAGAAAAAAAAACTTTTACGCAGTGTACGAACACAGCGAGCCGATTGCTACTTCGTGCACAAAAGCACAAAAACACACGACACCTGCGTGTTATGGAAAAACATATAGTGCTCACCAGGGCTGATATTTGAAGGCTTTTAGGGCCCTTTAGAGCCCTTTTTTATTGCATAAGTCCCGAAGCCCTTTCGATACATTTTAGGCCCTCTTTTCTACTCTGCTGAAACTACTGAAAAAATATCATCTTAATAGTATGCCATCGATATAAAAATTTAAAATTTTTAATAAAGCAATTTTTTAATAGATCTCAATAAAATAAGTTCTGTTGAATTTTTTAATATAAGAAACCCAGTTTAAAGTTAAAGTTTTACAAAAACATAAAACTTAATTATGGTGGCTAATTAACATAAAGCCACCATGTTAATATTAGTTTTTTAATAATTTAATAATTAATTAATATTAAGTTTTTTATTATAGATCGACATCTAAAAGGTGAATTCTTACAAAACATTTAGTATATAGTATAGTATGAAGATTCTTGAACACCCTCCAAAAGAATGTCTAAATTTGCGGAACCGGTTTTACTTTTAATAGTATCCCAAAGTCCCGGTTTACACTTGTCCAGAATTGACGATAAAGTCTTGCATTTGTTTATGAGAGACGCGGTCATCAACGTGAGAGAGGGTAAATTTAAAAGGGAATAGCAAATAATTGAAGCCTATTCTTGATCAATGTAAGTCAGGTAAAAGTAATCCTATAGATTTAAAACGGAATTTTCAGGTGGAGAGCTTGATGCCCAATACATTGCTTACATTATTTTATCGTGCAAAAAAAAAAACGAAATGGCCATCTCAGCCCTTGAAAGGACTTTGACCGAGTTTCTTATGATCAATTGTGTTGTGTGTGATGTGAAATGTTTGCACACAAATGATCGAGAACTGGACCTACATGTTTTACGCCGGCTCCGAACGGCTTATGTTCTCAAGAAGCTTTTCATGGCAGTTTTTACTCCCTGAGGTTTGCCATTGTCTGCAGAGAGGTGACGGCCGAACAGAGAAATTAATTCAATTGAAAAAATTTTCTGTGCCAGATGGAGGATTCGAACCTGGGTTCTCTGGCGTAAGAGTCACACACTATACCCACAACGCCACGGCCGCCACATATTTTATCGTGCATGTAGATGAAAAAGGGCTGACCCTGAAGGCTCCATAGTAGACTTAAATAACTTTAATCCACTAAGTCTTAAATGTCGTCAATTTTCAATAAATTTCATCCTGTTTTTTTTTTATTTTTTATCTGTTCAAAAAATAAGAATTCTGACATATGATTTCCTATAAAAAATTTCATACTCTTATTATATGCAAAAAAAAATGCGTTTTTTTCCACTTCAAAAAATTGAAGATCTATTTTTTTTTATATGAAATCGGTTATTTACTCATCCTTTTCCGAATAGAAGAGTTTTCGAGTCATAAATTTTAAAAAATGTAGGATCTGGAAAAAAATTTAACATAGCAGTCCCAAAATGGTATCCGGAATGAAAATTTTTCAATTTCAGAATGATTGAACTCAAAATCTATAAGCATTTTCGAAAAAATGGGGATTGGGGAAACTGCTTTGGAACATTTTTTATCACCTTATTCGATGACAAATTAACTTAATTTTTAATTAAACTTAATTTTTTTATTCAAAGCCCTGTATACCTAAATTGTATAACATTTATGAAATTATTCTTTATGCATTCACTTTTTTCATATCTTTCTGACATAACCAAATACTCGAAAGAATACTTTAAGACTCTTTAATGGTGAAGATATCGATCCGGGTTACGGTTTTCTGGTTTTCTGTGAAAATTATCTATTTTTATTTGTATTATTTACTTATTAAATTAATGGCTTTGTTAGAAATTTTTTGGAGAAATTAATTATATTATTTTTTTATGTATATTTTTGACTTTTGCAATCAATGCACAAGCCATTTATCTAAAGTGGGATCGGACCTCGTTTAAACACTTTAGAACATTCAACTATTTTTGTGACAAATAAAAAAACTTCCCTGCTTAGGTTAAAACAGTGAAAGCAAAAAAAAAAAAAGAACAAATTGGAAAATATCATTTTGTTTTAATTTAAGTTAATTCGAAATCGAATGAGATATTCGTGGTCACGGCTGAATATCCAAATAGAAAGTCTTTAATAACGAATTACCATTAAAGGCCCCATTTTTGTCAAAAATGCCCTATTTTGTACAAATTTTGACCCTTTTACAACTAAGCCAATATCATCCCTGGTGCACACCACTGCTCTATACTAACAAAATATTTATAAACTTAACTTAACTAAGATATGTTTGTTTTAAACACCCATCAGTCAGTCTAACATTACATAGGAACCTACCCAATAAACATTGTGGCGAGGGGTGATTCGTTAACGAATCGCTTGTGAATCGTTATTTTTAAAGTTTTCGAATAGTTTTATACCGAATTCATCAGAGGTTGGCTTGATGCTTAAAAAAAGCACCGATTGAAATCATGACTTTCCTAAACTTCATTTAACATGTTTTGAAACAAAAAACAATTTTTTCCGACTTTTCAATAAACAAATATTTTTAAGCAAAGTATTTTTTACTAACTTTCTTTTGTAAATACGTCATTTAAGCAACACATTTTGAAAGCAACACACATATTTTAAAAATACAATAACACATTTTTAAGCAAAATAGTCTTTCCAAAATGTCGAATTGGAACGCCTAAAAATACGTCATGAGATATGAACCATCCGGTAAAGATCTCATGTTAAATTATACAGGAAAAGGTTGGAAGAATGCTTAACCGGTATTAAATATATTTTACTTTAATAATTTTGACAATGTATACAACGTGTTTTTCTTAAAAAAGTATACAGAAAAAGTATAGATAGGTCATGTCAAGAGATGAAGAAAAATTTTGCTGGGATACGCTTTGTTATCGAGTATCAGAACTGTAAAAGATTGCAATCATTCGGAACTGCATTCTTTGAAGTCTCAATCAATGAATACAATTTTTTATTGCAGTATTTATTCATGTTCGAGAAAAAGACTTGCAAACAATTAAGTCAACAATCATTTTGAATGATTTTGATTTATGAATGCATTCCAATTTCCATTTCACCACCCCAAGTTTTTTAGATATTCACTCAAACTTCTTAATAAACTTTATGAAATAGTACAATTAAAGTTATTTTGTGACATACAGTAATATACAAAAAATTACTTACACGAAACATTGATTAAACGAATTTTGAATCTTCTTCACTCGTAAATTATTGACTTTCAGAAGCAGCATTAATTAGCGCGGCAAATGAAAATAATTGTTCTACTGCAGCAGAAAATGACAAAGGTGTATTTAATTTTATATACACATTTTTGTTGCTTGGATATTTGTACAACACTACAGTAGATGTGGATGGGTCCACCAAGTATGAAAAGTTTTTGTTCTCTAATGTAATTTCAGGACTCAATATCTGTTATAGTTATCTGAATTATGAGCTTCACTACAACGAATTAAAAAAAAAAGTTTTCAATCAATAAATTTGAAGTACCTGTTGACTTCAAGTGACTTCATTGCAATCAATTGCCACATAAATATATGCGGAACTGCAATCAAATTATGAAAAATGATTGGTGATTTCAAATGTTGAAGTCGGAAGTACAGAAAGAGTAGTGTGTATTGCAATCAATTTCAACAAAATTAAGAGACTTGACAGGTGAAATGATTATAATCTTTTACAGGTCAGTCAAGTAAAGTGCATTAGGAAGTTTGCAAGCCTCTGATAACCTCACTAAATTTGATGTCAAAGGAAACCGTCCACACATTTTCCGAGAGAATGGATCCTAACAATAGAATCTGCAAAAAAACTGCATAGCCCTAGGAGTCAGTTCAAATCAACTGATCCAGAACTGGCTGGACCATTTATAAAAAAGTTGAGTTTTTCTTAAAAGTTATCCAATATATTTGAATATCTAAGAACTGCTGTCAAAAAATTTTTGTTCGACTTTCAAAATGGTAGCCATTTATTATTGGCTACATGCATTTTTGGTAACTTATATTTCTTAGGTCCTGTTATTCATTGAAGGATGACTTAAACCCTATACTATTAAGCACACTTTGCCCTTTTATTTGACATATAGAAGATGCTTATCAAATAGTTATTTTATATTATGTAAAATTATTACATTTTTCTGTTCAAAACGTGATATTTTGCAACTCTGAGCATTTTTTTTTATAGAAAGCAGTTAGTTGCAGTCATAAACTTTTTTCCAGAGTAGATTTTAACGAGTTGTTTACACAAAAATTTTTTTAACATTCTGGCTCCTCAATTTTTTTGGTTACATACCACTTACTTATGTGGCGCTTACAACCGTAAATCGGTTTTGGCCCGTTGTAAGAATTTCCGCCAGCCATTTCTATTTTGCGCTTGCTGGGGCCAGTAGGAAGCTCCAAGTTTCATCAGGTTGTCCTCTACTTGGTCCTTCCAACGGAGATGCGGTCGTCCTCATCTGTGTTGACCGCCGCTGGGTATCGAATCGAATATTTTCTCGGCCTTTAGCTCATACAGCTCATCGTTACATCGTATTCGGTACTCGCCATTGACGCATTGACTTCGCTCGCTTGCGAAGGATCTTTCTCTCGATAGCTCGCAAAGTCTTTTCATCAGAGCTGCTCAACGTTCAGGTTTGTGCTGCATATAACAGGACGGGTATGATTAGTGACTTATAGAGTGTGACTTTTGTTCGTCTAGAGAGGGCTCTGCTTCTCAATTGCCTACTGAGCTTAAAGTAACACGAGAAAGATGGCAAGAGTTATCCTTCGTTTTATCTCTCTACTGATATCGTTGGTGGATTTAATAATGGATCCGAGGTAGACGGGGAGACCACGGGTCACCGCGTTTATTAAAAATTTATAAGTGATTTTGCACGAGCACAAGCATGAAAAATGTTTACTATTTTGTATAAATTACTATGTAATTGTGTCTTAAAAATGAAAAATACAATTTATGTAATTTTTAAAAGTTCAATCAAGTCTCTTCACATTGTGTACCCCTAATTCGATGGCAAACGCTTAGAGAAGATGAAGTGTTGACAAAAATTCCCCACACAACAACACTTACAAACATTGTCTCTGATAATCGCCTGGATTTTCACAGCCATAAGGCGCGATGTGCACATTTTGTCAATAAAATAATAATAAAAATAATTTTATGTAAGGTTTTGCTGGTAGTTTCAGTTTAGTTTTTGTTTTGAACAGAAGTTATATTAAATCGCTCTTTATAATCACCTTACATGGGCTCGAGACTGCTGCGTTCCTAGCTAAATTGTTTGGAAATTTTCTAAATTTCCCATAGGTGTCGTTCAGGAAAATCCCAAGCAAAACAAAGCCAAATAAAAGAAAACTAAGCGAACATGTGTGCAGCAGACAGTGTGCAGAATGTGCAGCAACATCATGTTGCGCGTGCGCACAGTTCAATAAAGCAAACGTCGGCGACACACTGTCTGGCAGTGTCGGTGCTGGAAAATCCATCTGCTGATGGTGAAACCCAGCGTTAAGAAATGGTGTAGAGAAGATAACCTGTGCCGTGTACGAGGGAATCTCTTTGAGTTTGCTAGTCAGTAACAACGGTTGCAACGGTGCATAATGGACTAATGTGTTTGGAAATAACTATGTGGGAAAATCCTTAAACTTGCAAATATTATGAGAGCCAACAACATTGAAACATGTGGTCACAGGTATTCAGGTCTGTGCGGCATTGGAAATCTAGGCGGATTTTCTTTAATTGTTGATGGTATTAAATTAAATTATGAAGGACAAAAAAAAAATAAGAATTTAATTTATCGCAACGGCAACATGTGACTAAGTCGGTCAATGTTTTAGTTTAGAACAGCTAAGCTTAGGCAGAGTTTAAGCCATGGCTACTTTCACTGCATTTAAAATGTGTCAAAAGACGCAGAATCGGCTTAAATCAAAGTTAATTTTTCTGTCGTTTTTTTTTTTTAATTTTACTAAAGATATTAATATGAGACCTTAAAGGCTTTAAAGGCTCAAATGAAACGGAAAACAAAAAAGGCTCAGTAGCGTTCATAAACAACCGGAAATAGCAATAACAATGTTTGCCAGAGACGAGTGATAAATATAATATTGTTAATGATGTTTGAGATTTTCACGCATCATATTAAGCCAACAGGTAGAAAATTGGTAACGAAAAAAATTGGTTTAGGAAATAAGGAATTGAATGGCGAAGCAGCAGTGATATTGTTTAGACTTCCGGTAGATTATTTGTCAGTTTATTCTCTACGAATGTCTGTATTAGAAGACATCATATTGCAAGCTCAGTATATAACACTTTTCTTTTATAAAAACATAATTATTTTTTTATCCTTTCCGTAAGAAAGACATCATAAGAAGACATCTGATCAAATATAAATGATTCATAAAAATGTTCCTTTAATATTAATAGTCAAAGTGTTTTATTCTAATCTTCCCTTCTTTTAAACTCTTTCGTAATTTCAGCCTATTCGATGCCAAAGTGCCATCCTCTCAACGTTCCTCTGGCTTTCACATATCCGATATACTCAATCTAGATAGTACGGATTTGAAAAATGGTGTCGTACCAACGCCCAACGCCCATAATGGCGCTGCTCATAGTGATATTATCAGCAACAACAACAACAGCATCGATGCTCCAAATAGCAATCATAGCCATATTTCGTTGACGCCTGGCACCACAACAACAACAACAACTGTGTTGCCCTTAGACGAGACGACACAATCCGCACATGCAGCCAGCTTACCCACCAATGTTGCCAACCTCGATCAGCAACAGAGTCAACAACAGCAACAAGCGCATCAACATCATCATCATCATCATGCAGCATCGGCACATGCAGCAGCCGCACATCTGATAGCCAGTCATAATGCGGCAACGGCCGCCGCAGTTGCTGCTGGACAGTATCTACCAAAGAATTTCGCTCAATTCAGCGATGAAATGACTCCGTATCAACATATGGCGCACACCATGCTGACACATCCGGCGCGCAGTGCGTGGATTAAGGAGAACGAATTGTATGGTAAGCACAGCTTATAGCTTTTAAAATTGTTTCAATTGAATTTATGATTGAATTATATGGATCCACTTAAAAGGCACTGCCAAAAACTTCCCAACATAAAGTTTGAACAACATACTGACCATAATACAATGATTACCAGGTAGCCTTGACAACTACGTATTTTCAAATCTCGCGATCGGGAGTTATCAAATTAATTCTAAGTTTAACTTGTCATCTGTTTTACTTTTCATTGCGTTTTTGACAACTCCTGATCGCCTACAGAACTGTCACTCCTACCTTGTCATCATTATATCATGATATTGACAATCGTCCCACAAAAATTTTATAAAGTTTCATATGAGTTATGAACAATCGCCCAAATTTTATTATTTTTGTCCCTAAAAGTTACATCCTACTCGTGTGTACGGATTTTTACCTTTAAACAATGACTTATATACAAGGTTGATTTATAAGGTTGTCGCAAGGGAGAGAGCGAGTACCTATAATTGTCAAATCGAAGTTGACAGCTTATAGAAAATCTGCAAGTGCTCTCTTTTATCATCCGTTTTTCTTTCGTAGTCATTCGCGAAATTTTGCTAGTTTTGACAATTATAGGTACTGAGAAGAGAGTGCGATCAGCCCTGCGACAACCTTATAAATCATCCTTGCTTATATATAATCTTTGTACC
Source organism: Coremacera marginata (assembly GCA_914767935.1). NCBI lineage: Eukaryota > Metazoa > Arthropoda > Insecta > Diptera > Sciomyzidae > Coremacera > Coremacera marginata. The sequence goes on from OU612046.1 coordinate 162,683,472, forward strand.
CTCTTTGACTTGATTAAATTAATTTTAATTTTTTTGGGGAATTTTCCGGAACGTCTTTGCCAGAATTGATTTTAAGTTTTTGGAATTTTTAGTAGCTTCATAATGGTGAAATATTACATCTGACAATATTTCTTAAATAGCGAACTTCGTCAACGTATTACTTGTCAGTGAATCAAAATCGCCACATTCTCTTTTTGAAAGCAATAGAGTGGTCGCAAAAAACTTCCCGAATGTGTTCAATGAATCCACCTTATGATAGGTCAAAATTAGATATATAAAACACATTTTTCCCCTTATAAAAAAAAAACAACAACAAAATGCAAAGCCACACAGATCTGTCTCACAGATCACACAACGTTGCTATGGAAGAGTAGAATGTGAGAGTGAAAACGAGTTTTAACAGAGCTTGTTGAGCTTATTGTTACGTTTTCTTTTCTTTTTCTCGGACACACTCGATCAGCGTTGCTGGGACAAAACAAAATAAAGGATGCCTCATGGTTGAACTATACGGTCGTCGCGAGGGTGAGAGCGAGTAACCGTAATTGTCAAATCGAAGTTGAAAACTCATAGAAAATCTGCTAAAACACTCATTTTTCACCTGTATCTTATTCATTCGCAAAATTTGCTGATTTTGACAGGAATGGGTACAGAGAACAGAGTACGTTCAGTCCGGCGACAACCTTATAATTCAACCATGTGATGCCTCATTAAAGGTGTATAATATTTTTATTGCATTGTAAACTCGACCAGGAAATCCAACTGTTTTTTTTTTTTTAATTTTTCGATAGTTTTTGATATGTAGCATAACAGGTCTTTCAATAAATCCTTAGGATAAATAGGAAAAAACAAAATTTTGATAAAACTCGATTATATTATTTAACATAGTTGCCTTCGAGAGCGATACAACGAGTATAGCGATTTTCGAACTTTTCGATACCACTTTTATAATACGATTTCTCTTTCTCGTCAAAATAGGCCTCAGTTTCAGCGATTACTACATCATTGGACATGAATTTCTTTCCAGCAAGTATTCTCTTGAGATCTGAAAACAGGACAAAGTCGCTGGGGGCTAAATCTGAATAATACGGTGGGTGGGTAAGCAATTCGACGCCCAATTCATTCAATTTTGCCATCGTTTTCATCGATTTGTGACACGGTGCATTGTCTTGGTGAAACAACACCTTTTTTCTTTTGCAAATGTGGCCGTTTCTTGGCGATTTCAGCCTTCAATCGATCCAAAAGTGCACAGTAATAGTCTCTGTTGATGGTGGTTCCTTTTTGGAAATAGTCGATGAATATTATTCCTTTCGCATCCCGAAATACAGACGCCATCACCTTACAAGCCGACTGTTGGGTCTTTGCTCGCTTTGGATTCGATTCGTTGACTGCTGCCCACTCAGCTGAGTGTCTTTTGGATTCTCGTGTGTAATAGTGAAGCCATGTTTCATCCATTGTCACATATCGACGATAGAATTCAATTTTATTGCGGTTTAACAGCGCCAAACACTCCTCTGAAGCATCAATTCATTGTTGTTTTTGGGCGACTGTGAGCTCACGCGGCAACCACTTTGCACAGAGCTTTCGCATACCCAAATGTTCTTGTAAAATGGTAAAAACACCACCATCTGATATCTTTACAATGTCAGCTAGCTCGTGCACCTTCAATTTGCGATCATTTATAACCAATTTGTGGATTTTTTTTTATATTTTGGGGAATAACAGTCTGATTTGGGCTTCCACTGCGCTCTGCATCATTTGTGCTGGTATGACCAGGTTTAAATTCAGCAATCCACTTTTCTACCATTTGTCTGGATGTAGCAGAGTCCGGATAATATTTATCAAGCCATTGTTTGGTTTCCATTGTATTTTTTTTCATCAAAAAGCAATGCTTTATCAAAACTCGAAATTCACTTTTTTCCATTTTTTTTTTTTTTTCAATAACAATAGTTGCACACAAAATGCTGTAACTCACGAATCAATCGTCAGATTGTTGCCAAATTTAAATACGTATCGTTTGAAGGTTGGTACTAAATAAAAATCATATGGAAAAAATCTAGTAACGCCATCTATATGTCATCCTATGGACTTTTTGAACTGTGAATTTTCTATATTCAAAATACTTTCTGTTCAAAATTGAACCGGACTGTGCAAATGAAACAACAACAGTTGTCATACAGCTTATGATTTTTTTAAGGCTGGTAACACTGTCACGTTAAATTTTAGCGCGATCTTTCACGTAGTTTCCTTCTTATTGCACTGTAAACAAGTTCACCTCGAGTCTGACCGAGTTTAAAATTGTGTTTTACCAACGGAATTTCTTATCCAGAGGCATTGAAAATGTTGCAGAATGTAGCAGTCTGCTCTGCCACATACGTAGCCATTTGAGTGGTAAAAATTGTCTAAAGAGGATCGCACAACTTGACTCACTCTTCTCATCAAACAACATCAATAAACGATGAAAATATCAAAAAATTAAAAGAAATTGTGTTCGAAAATCTTCGTGTGACCGTGAGAGTTATAGCTGGGGAGCTTGATATATTGACTGGATCGGCGTACACTATTTTACATGATGTTTTAGGCATTCGACGGGTTGAAGCGCGACTTGAGCCAACGCTCAATATTATTTGAGTGTATTAAAGCATTTGCGCGATAATATTTTGCATAAGAGGCCAGAATTATGAATTCATTGGTTTTTTTTACCAAAATAATGCACCTGCACCATGATGCTCACACATACGCGATTATTTGACAAAAAAAATCATGTTAATATCGTTCAACAAGCACTATATTCGCCATATATGGTCCTGTGTGATTTTTTCCTATTCCCTAAACTCAAATTGTCGCTTCTTGGAAAACATTTTGAGACGATTGAAGTCATCAAAGAAAATTCGCAGAGGCAGCTAAAGGCCATTCCAAAATTAGGCTACCAAAAATGCTTTCAAGAACAAAAAACACGTTGGCATATGTGTATCGCCTCCAATGGTGATTATTTTGTAGGTAATAAAATAAATATTCAAGAATAATTAACCGTTATTTTATTTGCACAGTCGATTTAATATATATATTAATACGCAAAAAAAAAAAAAATTGTGATCCCCTTTTACCTGTCTTAACTTCAACATATTCACATAAAACTTAGTATATCGATGGAAAGGTTTTTTGCAGTATATGTGCACAATATAATTTTTATTCAAGTATGTTGTCATTAAAATAGGTAAAACTAGGCAAATGTAAGAACCCTTTTTCCCAATGGGACAATGAGAAACCAACAACAAAATACATAGCTATACAGCTCTGTTGAACATCGTTGCTGTAGCATACGTTCACGAGCAAAAGCAGAATGCGAGAGTGACACAGATACTTCAAAAGAGCTGTGAATCATTGGGCGCGCATTCAGCGTAGTCAACAGTTGGCAACAGTTGCGTAAAAGTTCGCTGAATGGTACAATTATTTGAGCGCTGACTTAAACTGACCAGGTAGCGGACGCCATTTAATCGAGCGAAAAAATTCTATGCTATCTGAACTCAACTGTTGAGTGCTTTAACCTTTAACTGGTACACCTCAAAAAATGTAGTTACAAGTTTATGTTTTTTCCAAAGAACGCCTTGAATAAAAACACGACTGATCAATGCTAAAGCATTCACTCACCTGAAAGCTTAAAATGTACTGAACGCTAGAGAATGAATGGTGAAATAATGAGATAAATATAATGTTTTCTTTTTTTAAGGAAAGTTAGGGTTAAACTTTGGCTCTAAATTCTAAACTTTGACTACTTTTCTGACGCTTAGAGTAACAAGACATTCAGAGAAAAACATCGCTCACTAAAGTATCGCTACTATAATAATTCACAACAGTTGACTACGCTGAATGCGCCCATTATTGTTGCTGTTGCGTTCTCCTAATTTCTCTCACTTCGAGCACACCTGAACAGAATGAGCTTGTAACCACGTCAGCGTAAAAAAAAAACTGTTAAACTGCTGCTTGATTCATTTTTTATATAATTGTTTATTTTGTTCGTTCAACGCTGGGTGGCTTCTTGCCAGATGACGCTGCGACAAAGAGATCTGCGGACGCTGTTCATACTGTTCAGGCTATAGGTTGGTGCGTTCAGTAAAAAAACAAAAGAAAAATAGTTTTTGATATGGCCGAATTTTGGCCATAGGCGATACTATAAAAATTAAATTTAATATTTTCAGAAAAATACACTGTGGAGTTGCGTTGCCTTTTGAAAAAAATGCCGTACCAAGAATCTTCGAATTATACATCAAAATTGTTGATTTCAAATTTCTCAAAATACAAAATTCATAAAATCAACAAAATTATTCCTCTTGATCTTTTAACACGGTGTAATGCTAGTTGAAGTCATCAAATTTTCGAATAAATTTTCTTAAAAATTTTAATTTGGTGAGTTGTAAAAAAATGTAATTAACAAAATGCCAATTTTTTGTATAGTTAAGGATGGAAAATTTTATTAGCTTTTAAGCAAAGGTAAATTGGTAAAAATTGTTTTATTAGCTTCTTAGTTATATGCAAAATACTGAAGAAGAATTTTCTTGTTTTTTCGAAATAATGAATTTTTAGCCAAAAGTCCTTTAAGCGCTTTGCGCGACCATTTACCGTTTGTTAATATTGAAGTGTTATATACCAAAATTCATGTCTTTAAGAGTAGAATACGAAACCAGCGTGTCCAGGGAACTTTTCAAAAAACGTTGAAAAAATGAAACGGTCTAATAAATATGTTTTACTTCTGTAAAATTCTGCATATTGAAAAATAAAGTACTCTAAAGTCCGTATTGTTCACATCTGTATATCTTTAATCAGCGGCTAAAGTACTAGATTTTCAGTACTTTCCTTATCGTGCGACTTTTTTAACCTAATCATGGAGAGATCATTCGAGCTGCTGATCTGAGACAAAGCGGCACAATATTCGATAAGAGTGTTATGCTGCTGATTTTGATATCATTGGTCATAACACACGCAAAGTCAGTGTAGCATTCTCCAAATTAGAAAAAGAGTCGAGTCGCATGGGTCTTGCAGTAAACGCAGATAAGACGAAATAGCTGGTGTCAACAAGCAAACAGTCCCAGCGTATTGGCACCTACGTCACTGTTGACAACACCTCCTTCGAGGCTGTGAAGGACTTCGTCTACCTCGGTTCCAGCATTAACTCAACCAACAGGTGTTACTTTGGGCTCAGTAGGCAATTGAGAAGCTCTCTCGACGAACAAAAGTCACGCTCTATAAGTCACTAATCATGCCCGTCCTGTTATATGCAGCACAAACCTGGACGTTGAGCAGCTCTGATGAAAAGACTTTGGGAGCGTTCGAGAGAAAGATCCTTCGTAAAATCTACGGACCAATCTGCGTCAATGGCGAGTACCTAATACGATGGAACGATGAGCTGTATGAGCTATACGCCGACATAGACATAGTAAAGCGCATGAACATCGAGCGGCTACACTGGCTAGGTCATGTTGAGCGGATGGAAGACGACGCTCCAGCGAAGAAAATATTCGATTCGGTACCCAGCGGCAGACAACGCAGAAGAGAACGACCGCATCTCTGTTGGAGGGACCAAGTGGAGGACAATCTGACGAAATTTGGAGCTTCCAACTAGCGCCAGCAAGCGCAAAACAGAAACAGAAACCGACTTACGATTGTAGGCGCCATCTAAGTAAGTAAGTAAGTAAGTTTCTGTACTTTCAGATACCAGCAATTCAGCAAATATTCACTGGTTAAAGGTAGTCAGAACTGAACAATATAGCCCTAAATTCTTTGCTTATATTTTTTAAACTTTTAGCAAATTAGAATATGTGAATTAGACACATTTCACTTTAATATAAAACTAGTTTTGTATAAAATCGAATTTTTAACATCAAAATGATTGATTATAAAATACGAAATTGAAAAAAAAAAAATTCGAATCTGTACAAAGCAGAGGCGGAAATAAATCATAGACAACAAATTTAGACAAACCGGAAGGATGGTCTATTTGATCACACCTCTATTTGAGGTTTTCACTTTTTTGTTTTTTCTTTCTTCATTGTTGTTGTTCCCCCTCTTACAACTTTAGTAAAAGTTAGATAGACAGTAACACATAAAGTGACAGATATTCACTATTTAAAAGTATTCCGCTTGTTGTTGTAGCCGGAAGAGATTCAGCAATGACCTTCAGTCCTCATCCATGATGTGCTACACAAAAAGCCAATAAACTGCCTGCAGAGTTATTGAAATTGTTTTTTGATTGTTGTAAAAATGAAACCATGAATGAATGAATGAATGAATTTGGTTCAGGTACAGAGAGTATTCCATGAGGAATACCTTTTAAACAATTTAACGGGGGGAACGAAGGAATCATTTAGGAAATACTTTAGCTGTGACACGCACACATAGGAGCACATTTATGAAATCAATAGAGGTGTAAAAGGCAAGCAATAAAATTTTTGCTCTCTATAGCTAGCATATATTTGCTTAGATTGCTATACAAAAAAAAAAAATTTCAAATCTTCAGACCATTATGTAGGGTGCAAAAGTGGAAACGCGCCCTTATTTGTGAATGTTGTCGAAGAACTAGGATAGCGCGAAATGTTGGGAGTAACCGCATAAACAATGTTGTTGGGAAGCTACAATATACAGGCTGTATATTTTATTGAGTCAACTAATAATCCAATTGTCTGTCTGCTGCCTCTACTCTAGTACCTATCTTGGCTATATTGGGCTGTCTATTATACAGCTAAAATGTGTACATTTGAAATACAACGAAAACAACGGTAAACCACTCGTCTGAGAACTCAAATTGCTGGGTCATAGGGTGTGTAGACAAATTTTCCGTGTTAACCTTTTGTTTGCTAATATAACTATTTAGCCCGCTGCTAGTGTTTTTCTATAGCTGCTGGCTGAGCTTCATGTCATTAATTGTAAGTTAAAAAGTTATGTAGATACGTGTGTGTGTATGTGTGTGTGTGTGCATACAAACAAATAAGTATCTAGGCTTTGGCATAATATATTGATTCTTTGTTGCGCCCTTAAATAGGCAGATGTTTCGCCCTGCTAGCCATGTACTATTTGCCTCTTAATAAATACTGCCTCTTTTATAACGTATTTTTTATTTTTTAACTTTTGTAGTCGTGGTTGTTGTTGTTGTTGTTGTTGGTGATGTTTTTATTCGCAACTAGTTTTTCGTTAGCATTGCGTAGGGCTCTAAATGCTACAAATGATAATGATTGGCAACCCTTAAGAGTTATATTTTTTTATTATTTTTGGAAAAAATAACAAACCTCACACCGAGTGCTTGATGAATTCTGTTATTTTACTTTTTTTTTTTTTAACTACACATAATCTTGACTAATATGTATTTTATGTGTGCTTCACACTTGAGGATTATATCGAAAGGTTCTTCGATTTTATGAGTTATGGCACGAACTTCCGTTTTCTTTTGATTGTTTTTTTTTTTTCGTTTTGGAGTTTTGTTTTGGGAATTTTCACAGCTGTACAGCTGTGTTTATTAAGTTATTAGCTGCCCTTGGAATTTGTATTAATTGCCCAGAAATGCTGGTTTACCTAAAGGATTGTTTCGATAATGTGCCAAAATTCTATGATTAAAAACAATTGACGGGAAATAATTTAAAAATGATAAAAATTTTAAAAGAAGTTGCAAAATTTTTATCATTTTTCTGGTTAGCTTAACAAAAAATATAATTTACTTTTCACATTTCCTTATGTTAATTGACTGTTAATTAAGATGTTTTGAAATTCAACGCATTTCAACCAAATAATTATAGATCAAAAAATTTGCTTAGTTTTTACTTTTCCAATATTATGATTTTTATATATTTTTCATGATTTTAATATTGATTTTATTTTAGAAATGCGATTCATACGATCAAAATTTTGATTTGCGTGTTATTTAAAGCATTTTTAAATTTTTAGAAATTTTCATTTAAAAAAAAAAAATAAGATTTATATTAAATGTCAGAAGGTTTTTTAATTTCTTTTTATCTATTGATCTCTTCTCACATACTTGGTTTTGGCACAGTTCGACAATCATTTTGAATCTTAATTTAAGTGTTTAATATTACTTCAAACATATCTGTATTTGTATTTTATGATAATCATATTGTTTTGAAATTTCATATCATTCAATACCATAAAAATTTATTGAAATTTTTATAATTAAAAAACAAAAATTTCCATCAAACTTGTTTCTATTTCTGCTCGAGACAGCCAAAAAGCTAATATAGCCCTACTCATGCAAAAATACAGTGGGTAAAAAATGGAGTTTACAGCCAAGTGTTACTCACTGGCTGTACACGGCAGTGGTAAGGCCAATATTGCTATATGGTGCGATAGTCTGGTGGCAAGCACTTAAAAAAAAACACACCTCAAAATACTTCGCAGAGTTCAAAAATAAGCTAAGCTGTGCATTAGTGGAGCACTAAGAACCACTCCTACAGACGCATAAGACACTATGCTCCACCTTATACCACTTGATATCCTAGTAAAACAGAAGGCTACCAATACAGCCATCCGTCTAGAGCAGTGATGCACAGCGTTGGCAGAGCTTCCAATCCGACCGCAACATTTTTTGTCTTACAAGGAAAGGTCCCCAGGTATCGCTCACCGATTTGAATACTTTTTGGTTATGTGATAGAGGACAAAAATCTAAGGTCGACGTATTTTTTTATACGTGCTCAATCGATACGGTTTAAGTTTACGGTTTCAAAATGACGTTTTAAAATCAGCGAAAATTTCGTTTTTTCGCCTCAATTTCACTATTTTCCATAGATATTTATATACAAATTTGGTATCAAACGAAAGGTATGTATTTTAAGGCCACACATGATGGCATCCACTTTTGAGAAATAAATTTCATTGTAATTTTGTTGTAATTTTTAACAGTATTTAGTCGATATCATAAGGAACGCATTTTCGAAATTGTTTCATTTTCATATATATTTGATTTAAAAGAATTCTAAAAGTTACCTTTTTTTTTTGTTTTTTTAAATTAAAATTAAAGTTTTAAAGTTTTATAAAGCTTTCAAATTAAAGTTTTTATATTAAAATTTTCTTTATTAAAATATGCATTTATTTTCTTAAAAAATAATTTTTTTTTTTAGAGATGAAGACCACAATATGGGTATCAAAAATTTTGTTTTTTCTCCAAATTTCCGTATGTGGAAACATTTGATCGGAAAAGTTTATATTTAACAGGGCTTCTATACAACTTTGTGCTCTTAACTTGTTTGCCCGAAGGAATGAGAAAAAAAACATCGGAAATTTAAAAATATGACTTTCTATGTAAATATCTCCGTTAGTTTTCAACATATTTCACAAAAGTTTTTTTTTTTTTATAAAGTTTAATAAAAGTACTTGCCAAAAAATATTTTAACAATACCAATTACTGTACATTTGTATTTTTAATATTTTTTTTCAAAATAGGCCCTCAAAAAATGTTTCCTCAAAAAATTACGTAAAATTTGTTTTTGTTGTAAAAATAATTTAAATTAAAAATTGCATTTTAAACACCCTTTCACATGGCATGACGATTATTAGCAAAAATTGATTCAGTTTTAAACAAAAATTTATTAACTATTTCTATCATAAAAAAACAAGGGTCCAACCATTTCGATTTTTTGATGAAATTAATTTTTTTAAAAATTTTCTTTTTATATTTTTTATAAAAGAATATAGCTTCAAAAATAATTTATTTGAAAAAAATATCGCAATATTCTTTTCCAATCAAAAGTTATTACTAAAAACCAATTTAATACCATGTGGATCTGTATTAACAAAATTCCTTTACTGTTAATTATTAAGTTTCTATATGCTTCCCAAGCTCATTTTAAGAATAATCATGCTCATTTTGAAAATTTTAAAAGAAACAAATATATATAATACTTTTCAGTTATTAACCCTACCAGTTATTTTTCGTCAAAACCACAGTACGCTGAGGTTCCAATCGTCGGGCATGCTTCTAGCCATATTTTGTTGATGAGCTGATGCATGCGCCTTATCAATTCATCGCCGCCGGTTTTAAACAATTCAGCTGACAGGCCGTCAGCACCCGCTGCTTTATTGTTTTTGAGTCGTTGGATAGCAACTCGAACCTCTTCATGGCTAGGTGGTGATACTTCTACTCCGTCATCGTCGATTGGTGACAATGAACTGCGCTCTCCATGGGCGGCATTGGTGGAATCGTCGCCAGTAAGTAAATTGGAGAAGTGCCGTCTCCACAATCTCAGCACACACTGCGTATCCGTATTCAGATCTCCATTTTCGTCTCTACAAGTAGATGCTCCGGGCTTGAAACCTTGGGTTCGACGCTTAACCTGTTGATAGAATTTTCGTGCATCCTTCTTGCCCTGGTATACCTCTAGTTTCTCACGCTCACGCTTTTCCTGCTCTCTTTTCTTGCGTCTGAAAAAGGCGCCTCTCTTCCTTCCTCTTTTCGCGGTAATTTTCTCGCACGGCTCGCGTTGCAGCTGACTGCAGCGTTTTTCTATAAGGGGCATTTTTTACTGCTGTCGCGATGCGACACTCCTGATCATACCATTGGTTTCGAAGTTGCGGGCGCCGGAAACCAATGACTTCTTCAGCGGCAGCGCGCATGGAGTGGGATATATGCGCCCAAAGTCCGCCGGCGTCATCGGGTCCAGAGGTTGGTTGGTTGAGCTTTACCGAGAGTTGAGCGGAGTAGGCTTCGGCAGTCCGTTGTAATTGCAGCTTAGCGACATCTAGCTTTCGTTGCATTCCTGTGCGTATGTTCTTCGCATTGCATAATCGCATGCGGATCTTAGCTGCAAAAAGATAATGGTCGGAGTCAATGTTTACCCCCCGAAATGTATGCACATCTAGAACACTAGAGGCATGCCTTCCGTCGATTACAACATGATCGATTTGGTTTCGCGTTTTTTGATCCGAGGACAGCCAGGTGGCCTTGTGGATGTCGAGGTGCTTAAATCTGGTGCTACTAACTTCCATGTTTCGCGCCGCGGCGAAGTCGATCAGTCTTAGACCGTTGTTCGTGGAGGTCTCATGAAGACTGAACTGACCGACAGTGGGGCCAAAGATGCCTTCGCTTCCGACTTTCGCATTAAAATCGCGGAGGACTATTTTCACGTCATGGACCGGAAGGTGGTCGTATACGTCCTCAAGACTAGCGTAGAAAGCATCTTTGACGGCCAATCTTTCGTTCACAGGTGTGAACCGGGAAACAAGGTGGCATAGTAGCGTAGGCTAACAACGAATCCACATCCAAATTCGCGCCTCTCCGCATGGCAGCTGTAGTAGATATCACAGTGTGCTTGTTTAGAGCAGCCTTGCCCTTTCCATCGCATTTCCTGGACGGCGGTGATGTCAGCCTTTATTGTTTTGAGGGCTTCCGCCAGTTGGATAATCTACGCTGCCACACTGAACATTAATCTAGCCTTCAGGCTCCCTGAAGTTGTCCTGTAGTTGCAATACATGAAGCAATAACTTGACTTTATATGAATGCAATACTCTCCATAAATATCTATATACTATCTTCGCTTTGAAAGCCCCAGAATCTGTTGAAACAACATCCAAAACAGTACTTCGCTGCCGCATATCTCTAAACGAGATGGCAAAGCAGCTCAAAATTCTCGCATGCTGGATTCCCGGATATAGAGACCAGAACAACCAAATAACTCTCGATAGAGAAAGAAAGTATTGGTATATCCCTCACTACATGTAAGCTACTCACAAATGAACTATCCCTAAAAAAAGCCAACAATAGGTGGTCAACGGGAGGCACTTGGCATACGGCGCGTCAGCTTTTGCCAAAAATCACCCTAAAATGCTCAAAAGAACTGATCTCCCTGAGAAGGAATGAAATTAGTACTATGATAGCTATCTTAAAAGGACACTGCTTTATAGGTAATCACGCACGAAGATTGAATATTCTCCACAACGACTTCTACAGAAGCTGCAGAGATGAAAAGGAGGAGGAATCTACAACACATCTTCTCTGCACTTGCTCAGCGCTAGCTAAAAATCGTCACCTTCACTTAGGTAAATGGTTCTATAAAGATCTTGATGATCTCTCAGAATCTTCGGTCTACCGAATCTTAGCTTTGCCAACAGCTCAAAATGGTTTAAATAGAGAGTAAAATCAACCCATGGTATCACAACGGTCCTTATTAGTCTAAGTGTGTCTCAAGGGAGACAGCCGCTTCAACCTAACCTAACCTATTTCTAAACAATTGTACAGCAGAATAAAAAATCGAATACTGTAATGTCAATTGTTTGTAAATGTATAAATAGTCTTCTGTGACAACCAATATCACCTGTCGGAATATTTTGTGATCACGCCAAACTTTTGTAATACATTTAAATTTAATATTGTTGATATGAAAATTATATGATTTATATGATGCAGGGAAAACTATATTTTCATAAATATTTCCACCCCAATCGGCTCAAAATATGGTATTAAAAAGAAATGGAGACAAATTAGTGCATAGCTAAGAATTTTAAAAAAAAAACGCTCGTAGCGCCATCCACGTGAACATATGTTGTGAATGTAAGGTGGAAAGCTTCAGTGGTTCAGCCGTGATAATCAGACGTACATACGCACCAAACTTTTTACATACATATATTGAGACTAGAGAGCGGATTCTTAAGCAAAACTTTATGCAATAAAAATTCAGAATATATGAAAACTATATGCAAAATATGCCAAAAAATTATGCAAAATATTCCTATATATTCTCCTACAGACAAAAAAAAAACAAATAAAAAAAAACACAGGTGCGTCGTTGGACACACGAGAGAAGCGAAGCTTTTTCGCAGTTACATAGATTTGATAGTTTAATAATTTTTCTTTTAAATAAATTAATTTTTTAATTGTTGAATGTCAAATTTCCACGCTAATTACATATACGGGCATATATACATGCCAGCGACTCTCCCTTTTAACTCTCCACACATGGTTGTGAACTTGGCTGCACTGACTCATGCATGCGTTTGTTAATTCCATATTAATTGATATCATCTATTTTTTTGACACTTAAAAACGCACATGTGCTCATTGCTAATTTTCTTCGTACCAACAGCACCACAAACGCATTCACAATACAAACAAACCGATGCTGGAGACACCTTGTGGCAAATAAAAGCAAATTTTTGATAATTGTAGCATAGCAAATACACAATCCTCTATCTATTGATAGATGGTGACGATCTTCTGCAGCATAGCTTCTGTTATATTTAGCATTGAATTAACAACTAATTCTAACAAGTCTTTGTGGCCTAGTGGATAGTGCATTGAACTCTCGTTTAAGAGGACGTGGGTTCGATCCCCACGGACAGGCCGAAAAATAGTTTTAGTATTTAATATTAAAGTATTAAATGTTCTTGTTGTAATAAGCACTAGCAACAAAGAAACCATCAAATTTCCAAGAAAAAATCTGTCGAAAATTTTTCAGATTTCACTCCAAGCAAATCACAGAACGAGGAGTAAAAAGCTTCGCTTCAAAAAATCGAAGTTGACGAATGCTTGAAAAATCATGTTATTGATACCAGTGGGTATTTTATATTTAAAAGTAATGGTTAAGATACATGTACCAAAATAAACGGTAGGCTGAAGTGGGGTGATGTGTAACACAAATCTATTTGCTCCAATAAAAGTGTTAAGAAACTGAATATTTGAATGCTTTTAAGGCAGTGGTGCGCAAAATTATGCATTCGCATTTTTGTGATTGTATTGCAAAGCTTTTGTTTTAAGAGTTTGCACAGAACGAAAAGCACGAGCTTATTCATTCGTACGATCACAGCATAACGCGAGAATGATAGCTTGTTGTGTTCTATAAGGTTGTGAAAAGCACATGCGAGCAAAAGAGATGCATAACTTGTTTTCTTTATTGCTCCAATGTGTTTTTTGGCTCGGCTCAGCAATAAGCGTTGACTGTGTTCGCAACCTTAGACAACGCAGAATAGAGAGGCCGCAACTTAACATTATAAAATTCGTACGACTGTTCGTATCAAAACTCCGCCAGGGGAGGTATTTTGGAATGCAAACCTGCCATCGGACCATCCTCCATTGTTTGTGGAGGCAGGCGTACTTGTAAATGCTGGAATTCATCGGTTCGTATCGAATGAACAAACAAACGCGCTAATGATATGTTGTCGTGTTCAATAAGACAACTCAGAGGCGAGCGGCCGCAACCTCACAGCATGAAGTTCGCACAGCGACTGATGGTACTATTTTATTCAGTGTAATAAGTTTTCAACTCGATTAAAAAGCTTTTTAATTGAAAACTATCGTATGCATGTGAAAGCTATCCGCCCATGGGCGGCCTTTTGCGCACTCCTGTTTTAAGGCCTAATCCCTTGCAGAAGAACCAATTCAAAGTGAGTGTTTTCATGGCTGTTGAATATTTTGAGAAATGGATGAAGTAGAAGAAAAATTTCAAATATGGTTTTTTTGGTCTGTTCCAAATCGGTGGGATGATGTGTAACACCAACAAAATTTTGGTTTAAAGACCAGGAACTTTAAATTTTTATGTTTATTTTTACCTTTTATGTTGCGTAAGTACTATGATAAGAAATTAATTAAATCTTTTGCACCTGTAACTGTAAACGTTTCTGTGGCGTTGTTAGAACGCAGCTTTTTATTGACATTTTTTATTGACATATTTTGCACTGGGCCAACCTCTTTTAATGCCGTTGATGTGATTGCATTTCAAAGTTTGACGTTCTTGCCTCTTTAATTGCACTTATAATGTGTAAGATGTGTTACACATTACCCCACCGTTAGTGTTACACATCACCCCAATGCAACTCACTCTTTTCTCATTGATGAAATTTTATCACATGGTGAAAAAAACTTTTGTTGTATTTAAAGATATTAAACAATACCACATTAAACATCAACTCACTTTTTAAATCTGAAGAAAATTTTAACCGGAATGCTATTTTATATATATTTAAAAAAGAATACACATGAATATGAACTCTAATAAATGTATGTCTGCCTACTTTCAACGGCCATGAAAAACTAGATGATGTCAAAAGAAACATATGGTAGCTGTTACACATATCCCCATCACCTCAAAAATCGCCGTGTTACACAACATTCCATAATACACATTACCCCACCTCACCCTATTATATCAAAATTTTGCTTTTCAAACCACATCATAGCGAAATTGTGTTAATGCATTTTGCTGATACAGTTAGCTGCGCTTGAGTTGTAATATCAGCGCAGAGTTTTTTGCGGCGTTACCCATGTCTACAACAGAGCTGTGTGGCTTTGTATTTTGTTGCTGTTTTTTTTTTATATGGGTGAAAAAAAGGTGTTTTTAATATCGATTTCAAATTCGAATTCATTCGAATTTGTTGTTTTTAAAGTGTGTAAAAAATTAGTCAAATTTTTACCCGACCTAACAAATAAAACACAAGAAATTTTGGAACAGATATTTTTATTTTTTAACATAGTCTCCTTTCAGGTCGATACACTTTTCCCAGCGATGTTCAATAGCTTCGATACCCTGTTTAAAATAAAAACCGTTGAGCGTCTCAAAATAGCCATCAATCGCAATTTCACTTCTTCATTGTTGGCAAATTTTTTGCCACCGAGCCATTTTTTCAATTTTGGAAAAAGAAAATAATCCAGGGGGGGCTAAATCTGGCAAATTGGGTGCGGTTGAGGAAGCAATTCTAACTTTAATTCATTGATATTGGCCACCGCGATAGTAGATGTGTGAACTGTTGCATTGCCTTGTTTTTTCTTGATATCATCACTTAAACTCTGCAATAAGTTTGCATAATACTCGCCGTTGATTGTTTTTCCTTTTTTAAGATAATCAATGAAAATTACCCCACGCGTATCCGAAAAACTGACGCCATGACCTTACCTGCAAATGGAACTGTCTTCGCCTTTTTTGGAGCTTTTGTCTGTTCCTTCATCTCAGGTGTGACGTGATGGACCCATGTTTCATCCATGGCTATGAATTCCGACGCAAAAACTAGGCTTTATTGCTGTGGAACATCGCCAAACAATCGGTTGAAACATCCCAACGACGATGTTCCATTGTGAGCAAACGCGGCACTCATATTGCGCACAGCTTTCTCATGTCCAAATTTTCAGTCAATATGCGATGTACAGCACTTTTTAAAATGCCTACCATGTCTGCTAGCACGCGCACTTTAAATCGACGGACATCCAATACCATTTGTTGGACTTTCTTTACCATTTGTGGCGTGGTCACCTCATTTGGTCGGCCACTGCTATGTTCTATGGTAGCTGGCTACGGCCTCATTTAAGCTCTGCCACCCAATATTTTAAACGAAGAAACAGACATCCCCATAGTAGAATCTAGCTCGGCTTTGATATAGGTTGAACTTAGACACGTTTTAAATGAAAGTATTGTATCACATAACAATGACCAATTTTTTCCCTGTTTCCAAATTCACTGAGAGCGTTCACTTATGATGGCTGCCAAACAAATACTAAGCAAGGTAGCGTCTTAAAACTTGGAACATAAGCTTTATAAGGTAAGCACTTTCTGCCATAGTAGTTTTTTAAAGCAACAACCACTATCAATGCGTCAGGCCGAGTACTTCTGGGACAACCTTCGTATATAGATTTAATCCGTTTAGTATACCATTAGTTTTCTTAAAGTGTACGAGCAAATAAGTTCACTTTATTATTAATATTTCTAACATTTTTTCCTACACTTAAACTAACTTTGAACTTTTTCCCTCCTATCTTTCTAGGCATACAGCAACCTGCCAGTCCTGACAGTACTTCGCCCGTCACCTCTGAAGTTTCCTACACCTACATCGGCTCAAATTGTCAAACATCACCGGCGCTTTCCTCTGAATACAAAAACTACAGCCGCTCGGCCGATGATACACTTTCCGTCGGCGACTCGATGCACATGCATCCAAATGTCACAACGCATCAGCAGCAGCAGCTGCAGCTCAACAAGAGCGTCGGCGACAATGCCAGTGGCTCATCAAATCCCCACGACGACAGCCTTATTGAGGATGGCATTGACGAGGACATCATGGACGATGAGAATGATAATGATGGTGCTGGTTCCGGCAATGGCGGTGAATCGATGCCCAATAAAAAACGCAAGCGACGCGTGCTCTTTACCAAAGCTCAAACTTATGAGCTGGAGCGACGTTTTCGCCAGCAGCGCTATCTTTCGGCGCCCGAACGCGAGCATCTCGCTAGCCTCATTCGACTGACACCGACGCAAGTCAAGATCTGGTTTCAAAATCATCGTTACAAGACGAAGCGTGCTCAAAACGAAAAGGGTGTCTATGAGCATCTACCCGGCATGCATCCAACGCATCCGCATCATCCATCCGCGTTGCCCTCACCAAGACGTGTAGCTGTACCGGTGCTGGTACGCAATGGCAAACCGTGCTTGAGCGATGGCAGCAAAATGTCGCAGGATTGTGTGACGTCATCAATGCAAAGTGCCGCCGCTGCTCATCACTTGGTATTAACGGCTAATGGTGCCGCTGCCTATCAGCATGCGGCGGCGGCTGCTGCGGCCGGACTACATGGACATCCACATCAACGTGGCTGGTGGCCCTAATATTGTTAATAGGCCGGTTTGTGCAAAAATGTGTGTCTGGGAGAGTGTGTGTGAACGTGTGAATGCGTGTGTAAATGTGGTCAAATGAGAGGAACCCAATTAGAGAACAACAACAACAACTACAACACAAAAACATCCAAAGCTTGAGTGCGGGATACCAAGTCAAAAAGCTGTGACGCTTAAGCTCACAGATGTGCTTAGAGCAGCACTCTTTATAAACAAACCTATTTAAAGAATTTATCTCAAAAAATTTGCAAGTTTAGTGCGACTCGAATATTGGACAATAAAAACATAAAATCGGTGCAATAAGCCTGCAGAAGTTTAGAAACATTAAAATTAATATTCAAAATAATGTGAAAGTTGCATTTTGCCAAAGCTTAATATTTTTCAAAATTCTTTAAAAAAAAAAGAAATTTTAAGCAGAAATGGTCACACAAACTAATTATTTAGCTACAATATTCCCAAAAAAGTCTTGTAAAAAACCAACCATATATTTGTTAGTTTTCAATAAAATTTTACTTTTTGTAAATACGAGTACAATTCAATTTATTTCCCACTCTAAACATTGTTATAACGTGTAAAATAATCAAAAGTTCAAATAAATTCCTCTTAGCTTTACTTAATATGTATATTTAATTAATTACAACCGTTTGGTTTAAATAGCGCCAATCCTATTAACTAACTTTCCTAACGTTATATAAAAAATTGGTAATGAACAAATAAAAAAAAAAAATCTTTGAATTTATAGTTATTAGCATGTTTGTATAAACTTAAAAAAATATTCTTTAAAAAAAAAAATTATGGAATAAATATTAATTGTAATTGTGTAAATTAAAGTTTATTTTAATTCTAATTAAATAAAAGTATTATAGAAAAAATTCTAAATTTGGAGTTTTGAACTGCAGCAGGAAGTAATAGTAAAGATGTTGATCCAGTTAAATTTTTGAGAAGAAAGAAAGCAAGTTGGAAGATATTTGGGAGATGTGCTCGGGAAGGAAAAGAAACGGAACGTTGTGGAATTAACTAAAATAAAATATCTAATTAATAGTTAATATCCTAAATAGGGTGTATAATTTTTCAATACTCAGAAATATAGTTTTCAATATTTGGATAACTATTTGACTAATTCTAGTTTCTGTTCTGGGTACATCGTAACAAGTTCCTGTCAGAAGTTCACCCAGCGGAGCTTATTACAACTGAGGAGACTAGATTTTTAAGTTTTTGTAATTGCGTTTTTTTTAAATTATATTTTTTTTAATTTTTAACCCTTTCTTCTGGTAAAACGGACTTCATAAAAAAAAATTCTCAAAAAGGTAGGTACTAAAATTTCATGGCAATTGTTGGCAAAAGTTTGGAAATTTTACCGTCGCTATTTCTACATTATCTAATTTTTATAACTAATTTGCAATTTTTTTACTATTTCAAAAAATAATCGTAACTGAAGTGTTGCTTTAATGCGCTTTTTCAACAGCTGAACAATTGATTGAGTTACTCATCGCAACACTTAAATTCCACCAGAAGTGGTTTTCATTCTTGAGAGCAGTTGTATTTTTTTTTTTTTTTTTTATTTATGAGCCACTACAAACACCTGAAGTACCATAAATTTTCAGTTTGATTTATCATAAAACAAAAAAAAAAAAATATAACAAATTATGAACAACCGTTGCAGTAGAAGTGCTGTTGGCGGTGATGGCGGGCGCTGAGGAGACAATCGATGAACACCATTAGAACATACAGAAATGAGCCTCGAAATTGGTAATTCACTTAAGGTACTTAAGCACTAGCAATAAACACGCTGTAACAAGTGTATCTGCCGTCGCAGCACGCTGCATGAAGTTGACGCAGCAGCAACAGCAGCAGCGACAGGCAGCTCCAACATTGTTATCAGAGGCACTATCGAGGCACCACTACGTTATCGAGTGATATGCGCCATCATATAATATTGAAGCAACAACAACAACACGAACTATCAAGTTAGCCATTCAGTTAGCAAACTTATCGCTTCAAAAATAAATATTATTTTTATTTTTTCTTTTTAATTCTTTGTTTTTTCTTTCATTTTATTTCTTTTGGCTGCTGGTGCCAACTACTTGTATGCGTTGAATACTCAGTTCATTTGAACGTTATCTGGTTATTTTGATTCGGCGCACGATAATGAAGAAACGTTGTATTTTCCAAGTTAAGTAGAACATGTGTAGTTGTGAGTCTTTCGGTGTTTGAGTTTAGGAAAGGAGAAAAAAAAAGCAGAATTAAGCAGCAAAGTAAATTAAAGAGTTATCAAGAGCGCGCAGCTAAAATCTTACACCGTGAGAATAAGCTAAGAACAAGCTAAATGCTTACGTAGAACTTTTTCTAGAGATAAATTGTTATGCATAAAATTGGGATAGTTCTCGGAGCTTGATCTGGCAAGATCACACTTAAGCAGTGAGTCACAAAAATTTTCTCAGTCTCAGAATTATGTGTATAAAAATTCGATTAAGCTCACGACAAATTGCTCAACGTAATTGAGATCGATCTCAAAGCTCCCCTTAAATTTGTAATGTAATTTACACGAGTAAATTTATAAATAATGTTCTTCGAGATTATTATAAAAAAATGGTCTTAAGGGATTACCACCCTTGGAACACAAAAAAAAAAAAAATATATCATTGTCATAAATTTTTTTTACGAAAAGTACTAAACTTTTTTAAATGATAAATATATCTGAGGCCACAAGGAATAACGACTTAATTCCAAATACCGTAATAAAGCGATATGGCATTTTCTTTATTGCCAATCTTTGGAAGTTTTGGAGAAATCCAATTTTTGTACAGAATAGATAACCCCTTATGTCTGCACATATTTTGTTGGTTTAACAGTGCATGCATTTCAGAAAAAAGGTCGTAACAGGTCATTCAATAAGTCCGTAGGATAAATAAGAAAAAAACAAAATTTTGATAAAACTCGATTATATTATTCAACATAGTTGGCTTCGAGAGCGATACAACGAGTATAGCGATTTTCCAACTTTTCGATACCAATTTTAGAGTACAATTTCTCTTTCTCGTCAAAATATCTTTCTCGTCAAATTTCCAGCAGCATTCTCTTGAGATCTGAAAGTAATTCGAAGCCCAATTCATTGAATTTTGCCATCGATTTCATCGATTTGTGACACGGTGCATTGTCTTGGTGAAACAACACTTTTTTCTTTTGCAAATGTGGCCGTTTCTTGGCAATTTCAGCCTTTAATCGATCCACAGTGCACAGTAAGAGTCGCTACTGATAGTCGTTCCATTTTGGAGATAGTCGATGAATATTATTCCTTTCGCATCCCAAAATACAAACGCCATCACCTTACAAGCCGACTATTGGGTCTTTCCTCGCTTTGGATTCGATTCGTCGACTGCTGTCCACTCAGCTGACTGTCTTTTGGATTCTGAGGTGTAATAGTGAAGCCATGTTTCATCCATTGTCACATATAGACGATAGAATTCGATTTTATTGCGGTTTAACAGCGCCAAACACTCCTCTGAAGCATCAATTCGTTGTTATTTTTGGTCGACTGTGAGCTCACGCGGCACCCACTTTGCACAGAGCTTTCGCATACCCAAATGTTCGTGTAAAATGATAAAAACACTACCATCTGATATCTTTACAATGTCAGCTAGCTCGTTCGTTCACCTTCAATTTGCGATCGTTCATAACCATTTTGTTGATTTTTTTGATGTTTTGTGGAATAAATGATTTGGGCGTCCACTGCGCTCTGCATCATTTGTACTGGTACGACCACTTTTAAATTCAGCAATCCAGTTTTCTATCATTTGGTTTGGTTTCCACTGAATTTTTTTTTTATCAAAACGTAATGCTTTATCAAAACTCGAAATTCACTTTTTTCCATTTTATTTTTTAAATAGCAATAAAACCGAAATGGCCATCTTACCCCTTGAAAGAACTTTGACTGAGCTTCTTATGATCAATTGTGTTGTGTGTGATGTGAAATGTTTGCACACAAATGATCGAGAACTGGACCTACATGTTTTACGCCGACTCCGAACGGCTTATGTTCTCAAGAAGCTTTTCATGGTAGTTTTTGCTCTCTGAGGTTTGCCATTGTCTGCAGAGAAGTGACGGCCGAACAGAAAAATTAATTCAATTGAAAAAATTTTCTGTGTCAGATGGAGGATCGAACCTGGGTTCTCTGGCGTAAGAGTCATACACTCTACCCACTAAGCCACGACCGCTGCAGTACAATAGTTGCACACAATAACAATAGTTGCACGCAAAATGCTATAACTCATTCGTGAGTTATACAATTGTCAGATTGTTGTAAAATTTTTATACGTATAGTTTGAAGGTTGGTACTATATAAAAATATAAAAATCATATGGGAAAAATTTAGTAACGCCATCTATGTGTCATCCTATGGACTTTTTGAACGTACTGTTAGTGCAATTAAAATATCGTTATCTACGATATTTTGAGTTTATTTGTTACTCCTTGTCGCCACAGATATCTTCTTAAAATGCATACATTAAACAGCTTTCAGTAATTTTTTTTTTATTGAAAAATATATAAAATATTTTTTTTTGGAAAAGTTTTCTTTTTATTTTCGCGTTTTACCCAATCATCTGAAACAACAAATGTCAATGGATTTGCATTAAAAACAATGCAAGCTAGTGTTTGACCAATGGATTTAAAAAAAAAACATGCATTTTTGGCAAAATAGCGGACAGTCAAAGTTAATGGTTCGACTTTTACTAAAATATTAAAAAAATATTAATAAAATACATATATTTTTCAAAAATAAAAGTGTCATTCTTTCGAAAAAAAAACGAGCGAATAAAAACTAAATTTTTTAAGTGAAAATTCTAAGGCGGCGATGTGCCGATTTTTATTAAGGGAAAAATGTAACAAAAAGTGAAACGTTTTTACTTATAATCTGCCTAAGAGAGACACCGTGGTTGGCAGTTTTAGGGGAACGCTGGTTTCGAATCTGATGCTAGGATTTAAAAATTCAAGATGGCGGATTGGGTTACCACCTAAATTTTTTGTAATTTTGAAGTTCTGACAACAGATTTGATTTCGAATCTGATATCAGAGTTTTCAAATTCAAGATGGTGGATAAGTTTGCCACAAAAATGTATACCACCTAATAAAATGTAAATGCTGCCACCTAATAAAATGTATTTTTAAGAGTTTTAAACATCATCTAACGTCTAAAGAATTTTAAAATTCAAGATAGCGGATAGGACTGCCACCTTAATTTTTTTTTATTAGTACGAATTCCCTGCTGTGGCGAACCCTCTGTAAAAATGGGTCGCTGAATCCGAGTCCCTTGTCAGATTTTCAAAATTAGGTAATTTTCTTACAATAGAGTTTTCACCTAATAAAATTTATTTTTAAGAGTCTTAAGCATATATAAAATATAATAGTTTCAGGCTGTCGCTGATTTCGATTCTGATGTCAGAATTTTAAAATTCAAGATGACGGATAGAGTTGCCAACCAGTTTTTTTGTATTTTGATTCCGAATTTGATTTCACAGTTCTAAATTTCAATTTGGTAGGTAGGATTGCCACCTAATTTTTTTTTATTTCTACGAATTCTTGTAATATTTAAGTTCTGACAACGGATTCGGATTGCTGAATCCAATTTTTAGCAAGCGTTCGCCCCAGTACTGAACTCGTAAAAATACAGAAAACTCTGGTGGCAACTTTTTCCGCCATCTTTAATTTTTTATTTCATGCATCGTTCCCTACCGATTTACAGTCAAATAGGTGTTGATGATCTTGTTAAAAGTGAAGATAAAATCTGTAAGATTCTCGAAAGAGATTTCAACGTAAATTTTGCAACAAATGCTTCTTTACCGCTAACTAATTTTTTTCACTAAAAATTTCGTTTGCACATAAATAACAATTCCAACGAATCAACAACAAAATTCGGAACTACAATAGATGCCAAAGAATGCAATCATTTGTGATTTTAAATCATGTGATTTATATTCAAAATTAATGCAATCAACTTTTGAATGATTTTATTTAAGCTCTGATAGATGCAAATTTTTAACGTTATCTCGAAAATTTTGAATCACGGACATAAATCTCATATTTAAGTTATCACAAACGATTAATATCATTATTTTCAAATGAAACGGAATATTTTTGATGGAATTTTGTATTGTATTTCTTTTGAAATGCTCTCTCTTTCTCTCTCTCTCTCTCTCTCTTTCTCTCTCTCTCTCTCTCTCTCTTTCTCTCTCTCTCTCTCTCTCTTTCTATCTTCCCATCTCTTTCACTTTGTCTCTTACACTGAAATCTTTCTTATTCTATCTAGAAAAGAGAGTGTATACAGAGAAAAAGTTGCACTTCTTTACTGTATATACGCTATACTGTTTCTTTTTATGTATTGAACTAGTATATACCCGGCGTTTAGGACTTTTCCCCTAAAAGAGAGCAAAGTCCCGTTTTACATTTGTCAGGAATTGACGATCAAGTCTAGCATTTGTGGATAAGAGACGCGGACATTAATGTGAAAGAGGGTAAATCTAAAACGAAAAAGGGCAAAGAATTGACTTCAATTATGGACCGGTGTAAATCGAGTAATAACTCATTTTTATATACAAAAAAAAAAACACGAAAAACTGATTTTTAGCAATTTTATATGAGAAATTGCATGGGCTTCTATTTTTTACAAAATCTCGAGAACTACTCATCCGGTGTTATACAAATAAAATTAAATCCCGTACCAGCACTTGCCGAACACACTCTAACAATTTACACCAATTTACACCATTGAAACGGTTCAGAAGTGATGCAAATAAGTCTGCAAAATTTTACTAAGTTCGGTTCAGTAGTTTTAGTTTTTGAGTAATTTTTGACACCGATTTAAAAATAAAACGCATTCAAGGTTTCAACTTCAGACTTAAAAAATATGCCAAAAAAGAAAATATGAAAATTCAAACTAACAAGTGGAAGGTAACCCCTTAAACAAGCTCTGTTTAAAGATTTGGCAAAGAAGCTCAAATGTTTTCTTATAACATAGGAATGAAGCTAAATTTGTTAAAATGAAGTCATTGAAATACTACTTAAAAACAAGTGGTTGATAAACTACTTTGAATTATATTAAGGCGGCAACTACTCAGATTTTGACATGTTTTAATTGCAAATTTTTATTAGATTACAAGTTTCTATATATATTACCATGTAATAACATATAATAACATGTAATAACATTTCATTAAATATTATTAACTTTAGGCTTCACTAAAATTTTGTTTCAAAAAGACATATTTTTTTATTTACGACATTGAGCAACAGAGCAAGACAGACGTGGTAAACACACTTTAAAACTGATAAGCTGCCTCAAAGCCCTGTGAAACGATTAAAAATTCTTTATTATTTAAGATATTCAAATTAGAAGTGGTAATGTTTAGCAAACATTGTACAATTTGGACTCTGTACGGAAATTGATGCATTGCTTAACCATTCAGCAAACACCTCATCATTCCAGTAGTAAAGACGCACGCCTTTCCCTACGTAGCGTCGAGTCTGTTTCATCACTTCATTGCGATTGACACTTAAAAGAAGCACTAAGCAAAATATCGGTGTATCCATCGACCAGGATTGATGATTGCAAAGCGTGGAAAATCCCGCTGACACTCTTGTTTAGCTCATATTTTGAAATGAAGCATCAAAAAGCTGGCTCGTGTTAAATAACAGGCGCAGTATCCACACAATTTCGATCAATTGGATCGGCCCCTTTGCTCATGTACCCGGGCGGTAGCGTGCCCGTTTTTGGAAACTGCTTCCGTGGTACGCATGCTCACATATAAGCGCAGAGTTCCTCCAGCTTCTGTAACTATCACCTGTTGGAAGCAGAAATAGTCCATTGAAGAAAGGAATAATGAATGTATCCTTGAATGTAATTACTAGTCCTTTTTTGAATTATGTGGCAATGAAGTTTGGCATGAATCACTTTTGAATTATTTTAAAATAAATTAAAACACCACAAAAAACGACAATTCACAATTTTCCATTAAAATACTCTGATCATTTTTAACTTTGCTTACATTTTGCTTTCAGACTTTATATTTCAGAATTTATTTGTGTCAACCAGGCATGATTTTTTGGCATGATTTATGTTTTTATGTATTTTTCAAAACACTCTCATATATATCTTTTTTATGTATAGAAATTTGAAATGGTTATGCTTTTAAATTCATCTTCAGCAAGTGGAATATTAAATAGTTTTCAATTGGTTATTTTAAAGTAATTAAAAAAATAGTTTAAATTTAACTAATTTAACAAGTAGTTGAAAATATATGCATACGAAAGTCAATTGACTTATTTAGCGGACATCACCATACAAAATATGTTAGTTCGTTCTATTTTTAGTACAAAAAACTACTTTTTCAACTACTTTTAAATAAGTTGATTTTCCTACAGGGTTATTACATAAATTTGTGTTTCAAAGAATTTTTAAATAAAATTTTTTGCAGAAATTGTACAAGGGCTCTGGATTTTTCACCAGAAAAATTCGGTTCATCAAGCTTATTTTTTAATAATTAAAAAATGATTAATTAAATGGGTCACATTGTTATTTGTCTCAATAGAGGCTAAAATTATTTGTTTCGAAGAAATATATCGCGAGCTCAGCAAAAAAAAGTTGATGAACAATTATAAAGGGCGTAAAGAAATATAAAACTTAACTTCTTATGTATTGCAATGATAAATAACAAATTGACAGCAACCATAACTGATAGACTAAAATTTTTTTATACTCATAAATGTTGGTTTTTTGGTAAAATAAAAAATTTTCCAACAAATTTTTATTTTCACACTTTGCTAAATAATGCGATGAGAAATTATCGTCGGAAATAAGAAAATATTTTTGTAAAGTAGTTTTCGACATGCCAAGGCATTGGTTCTCTAAACTAATTTTAGGTTTTTTTTTATGTAAATATACCAAAAACTTCTTTTTATACTAGCAGGACCCGGTTGTCCGCGGCTTCGTCAAGGACGTTCCAGCAACCATATATTTTTAATTTGTGGGCGGAAAAAGGGGTGTGGCAAACATTTTTTCCATAAACCATCTCGTTAAATTACAAAGTTGTGGAGGTATTAAATTGCGCAATAACATAATAGGCAGATTAATTTTAAATGTAAGTTTATGTGGGAGAAAGCCGCATGAATCTAATGATTTAAAAAATTCACTTGGATAGTGAATCACATCATCTTCATTAATAATCATATCGATTGATTTGTACATCCACATCTGAATTTTTGGTGCGGCAGGTTTTTGGCGCAAATTTTCGATATCTGGGTAAACATTTGAAACCAAATTGTCTATAGTCGAAGCGCATGTACCCAATGTATCTGAAAGACGAAGCAATCCATTGTCCTTTGTTCCTTTTCCTATTTTTAGTAAAAGAGCTGCAAATATAGCGGCATCGTGATCTCTTGAAGTTTCT
The DNA here is from genome assembly GCA_914767935.1 of Coremacera marginata. Classification (NCBI taxonomy): domain Eukaryota; kingdom Metazoa; phylum Arthropoda; class Insecta; order Diptera; family Sciomyzidae; genus Coremacera; species Coremacera marginata. The sequence goes on from OU612046.1 coordinate 162,710,491, forward strand.
TGACATATTGACACACATTTGATTTCTTCATGATAACTCTTACTGTATCAGCACGGGTGGCTTTAAGTACAACCGGTAGTGATTGACGGAAGTCGTCAGAGAATAAAAAAGTTACACCACCCATCACACGACCTGATGACCTAACATCTTCTAACATGGTATTAACAGCATCTATATGGTCCTTGTGTGTCATGGTGCATTCATCCCAAACAACTAAGGATGCTTCTTTGAGTACTTTTGCAATAGCACCTCTTTTACGAATTGAGCATGAATGTTGAGTGAGTAGTTCGACCGCCACATAGAAGTGTTGCTGCAATTCCGGACGATGTTACTGCAATTATAATTTTTCGTACATGACGAACTTTAGCAAGAATTATATTAGTTAGGAAGGTCTTACCAGTACTACCAGGGCCATCAATAAAAAATGTTTGTTGCTACACTTCATTATTCGTTACACTTTGTAATATTTTGTTGTAGACATTTATCTGTTCTGGAGTTAATTTTAGTTCCTCCTCAGATATATCTACTTCAATACTATCTCTTTGGGGTTCTGGCAAACCGAAATCTTTTAAACGTTTTCCAAGCATGTAAATCGAACTCTCAATCGAAGCCAAGCCCTCGTTAAAAAAAGTAACGTATCATTGTTAGGTATTTCCTGATTATTTTGTTGTGAGCGATGTCTGTGAAAATAGCATCGCAAAATTGATTTTTGAGATCGTTCTATAACTGTAACGCGTTGAACATTTGGCAAAGAATCAGCATTATTGCAAACACCTCTCTGAGTCGGAAAGCTTTTTCAGAGATGGCGGCATCAGACAGTGCATTTCCGCAATGGTCGTCATTTTCAAGAAGACCTAAAGCTTGGCATGCCACGCGGTATGTGGGTTGCAACACACCATCTACAGTTCTTAAATAAGAGAAACTTGTAAGACCCTTTATGTATTCCAACAAAAGTCGAAGGTAAAAGTATTCAGAATAATTACAATGATTCGTGTCAACTCCATGGCGGCCGTGGCGTAGTGGGTAGAGTGTGCGACTCTTACGCCAGAGAACCCAGGTTCTCGAACCCTCCATCCGACACAGAAAGTTTTTCAATTGAATTAATTTTTCTGTTCGGCCGTCACCTCTCTGCAGACAATGGCAAACCTCAGAGAGTAAAAACTGCCATGAAAAGCTTCTTGAGAACATAAGCCGTTCGGAGTCGGCGTAAAACATGTAGATCCAGTTCTCGATCATTTGTGTTCAAACATTTCACATCACACACAACACAATTGATCATAAGAAGCTCGGTCAAAGTCCTTTCAAGGGCTGAAATGGCAATTTTTTGTTTTTTTCGTTCGTTCGTGTCAACTCTACTAAAGCCGAATCTTATTTAACTTAAACCCATCCTTCAACATTTTGTGCTTGTTTCCCTAGATTCTATTTCTTTAGTGTTCATTTATAATATGAAGAAACTTGGCTGCATAGCAAGGTCTTCACGAAATCATCACTCGAACATAGTTTAAAAAACGTAATCAATGTGATTTCAGGTATTTCTAGAATCACTCTGTGTATGTTTTCTGCAGTAAAATATACTCTATGTCCATTTTCCAAATGTACTGCCAAGTATATCAACGATAGAGTTCATGAAAAGTTATGGTAAAATTAATATGTTAAGCAGCCTCTCCAAGACCGTGTACATGGGCTTTAATAAATTATTTTTTAAAGCAAATAGAATATAAATTAATCCTTCTTTGGTATTAATTCAATTCATATGAAATTAGCTCTATCCGAACAAGGTCGGGTACTCTGCTAGTGATTTATAATTATTTATGAAAATGCTTACTACAGCTACGTCCATTTTAATGATATTTTTTGGCAGTCAGCAAAATTACCAAATTTTAGTCCAATACAACCAAAACTATAATTTTTATTTGTTTGTGGGCGGTAAAAGGGGGTGTGGCAATCCACTGTTCGTACTGTTGACAGTCAGCATACAAACTTAAATACCAAATTCTAGTCTAATACGGCCAAAACCGTCTGAAATATAGCATTTTTATGGATTTGTGGGCGGTAAAAGGGGTGTGGCAAGATTTTTTTTAGCCTATGCTTAGCACAGTAATTTAAGGAATCATTAAATATAGGTTTTATAAAAATCCGTCGAGTAGTTTAGGAGTGTATTCGGAACATACATACATACATAAAAACAAACAAAAATATTATATAGATAAGAATACGTATAAACAAAAATTTTTATTAAATCAAAAACTATAAAATAGGAATAGAATCTTTAAATTAGAATCGATATGAGAGAATAATTATTTTCCGTAACTATCAAGTTGTATGGAACTATTTTCTCAATAGTATTCGGCTTTATTTGCTACTTAAAAAATGAGTTCACTTAATAGGTGACTCAACATTTAATGAGAAAATTCTTAGCCAAACAAACTGCATCTCAGGATTATGTATATCGTTTTGAGAATTAACTACTAAGAGCTTTAGTTTTAAAAAGTTTCTCAGGCCTCCAGATGCATCTCCATGAACGAGATCTTACTAATGAGTACACATATCGAAGAATAAAGAGCGCCCCAAGAAACTGAATCATTTAATTTTTAAAAATATCTAATTTAATTTAACATAATATAATAAAATTAATATAATATGATTCCTAATATAAGAGAGGCATGTTAAAAAAATGTTAGGTGTTTTTGCTTCAAGGCCCACCCCTTTTAGCTGAAGTAACCTCCCATTAATTGTAAAACTTTTTGTTTCTCTTTCATTCTGATAAGATTTTCTTCATTTTTTTTTTTTTTTTGGTTTTTTTTTTATTATTATACCAACAAAAAAAAAACATTTAAAAGTTTATTGATTAAACAAACAGATAACATATTAAGAAAGATATAGAAAAAAATATATATAAATTTATCAATATTGTATAGCAAATAATGGAAAAACATTTTAAACTGATGACCTGAAATACAGTTCGATAAAATATGTTAAGAAAAATAAATATCATGCTAAGAAAAAGAAAAAACGTTTGAGTAAAAAAAAAAAATTGCGATAAGCAATTGTAGGTTGAGCTGAATTGAGTTCTTGCAAATAACGCTCAATAATGGCTAAAGTTATGGTTAAAAAGATGCAGACTGTAGATAGCGATATCTTGTACTTTGAACTGACTGATTATCTTTAAGACTACACATCATAAAACGGGAATGAATGTGAAGTGAAAATTTTTGATTATACACAGTTAAAAAAAAGAACTCTACAGAAAAATTGGCCCAATTTCAAATGTGATGAAACATTGACTTTGATGTCTTATGAAAAGACAATTGTCCTTCTTATGTTTTGTTTTTTCTGTATCGGTGATTTCATGTTAAATCGGGCGCTTTTGTCCAAAAACTGCTTTTGAAGTTCCGATTTTTTTTGCAAATTTTGCACTTCGATATTGCTTTGAAAACTAAAATTTTAGGCATATTTTTTAAACTTTTTTTAGTTATACACTGGTAATTTAAAAAAAAAAAACAAAAACTTTCATTTGGACATGAAGAACACACGAGAGAAGCGAAGCTTTTGCGCAGTTTCATAGATATGATAATTTAATGGTTTTTTTTTTAAATAACTTAAATTCAAAATCTTAAAACATTAAATATATTAAAACAATACACGTTAATATTCACACTAGTAAATTTTATTACATTTCATTATTATATTATTTATTTTATTACATGTTACTGTCATTGTTATTTCAACGTAGTTGTGTGCAATTGTTAATTTTTCCTTCGCACTATGCGAAAACAAAACAAAACAAAAGCATGTACCAACAGCATAAACCCATTCACATCAAAAAAGAAAATATCACTTTGCCCACCGTGAGGATCGAACCCATGATCCACTGATTAATAATCCTACACTATTTCCACCGATCCAAACAGCTATGTTAAAAATTGACGTTGATTTAATATTAAATACAGGGTGTCCCAGACTTAGAGTACTATAATGTGGGGGCTGATTCCTCGTGATGAGACGAGCAAAAAATTGTATGGGTGGGGTGGTCGCAAATGCCCCCTAGGGGGCTAGGAGGGAAAAACAAAAAATTAGGTGTCGTTACGTTTTAATCCATAGCTAACATATCTCTGCAACGATTAAAAAAAAACATACTTTTTTGAAAAGAAAATTAAATTTGCTTTAAATTACTTTTGCAAAATTTTTCCATAAAGTCATAAACAAAAAATGTATAAGCACCTGAAGTCAAAAAATAGGTTTTTTTCTTTAAAAATTCAATTTTCAAGGCGATTTTCTCAGAAAAAAACCAAATGTTTTATTATTTTTTATGACGCAGTTTTTTTCCTTGGTCAATTCTCTAAAAATCCATCATACATTGTTTATACCTCAGAGATAATATTTTTCGTATAATATCGATTTTCCGATTCTACCACTTTTTCCTCCCACTGGGGTACTTAATGCAAGCAAGGCGACTTTGTTTTTTTGTTGCTTACAATAACTAGTAAAACAGTTAGATTTAACGGAATTAAGAAAAAAAAGCAATTTCTCATTATTAAGTGCATCACATGCCTGAATCGACACATTCTTTCACCGATCGTAGAGTTATAATGTTTTCCAACTCAGAGTACGCAGACATTATTTTTTGTTACGGTTTTAGAAAATTTTTAGAGAATTGACCAAGGAAAAAAACTGCGTCATAAAAAATAATAAAACATTTGGTTTTTTTCTGAGAAAATTGCCTTGAAAGTTGAATTTTTAAAGAAAAAAACCAATTTTTTGACTTCAGGTGCATATACATTTTTTGTTTATGACTTTATGGAAAAGTTTTGCAAAAATAATTTAAAGCAAATTTAATTTTCTTTTCAAAAAGTTATGTTTTTTTTTAATCGTTGCAGAGATATGTTAGCTATGGATTAAAACGTTACGACACGTATTTTTTTGTTTCTCCCTCCTAGCCCCCTAGGGGGGCATTTGCGACCACCCCCACCTATACGATTTTTTGCTCGTCTCATCACGAGGAATCAGCCCCCACATTATAGTACTCTAAGTCTGGGACACCCTGTATATAACTGCAGCTATGTTAACAGTTGTTAACAGATGGCACTAACAAACTAAGGATGATGACCAGTGTTGTCACTTTCAAATTTTCAATAGTGGTAGGTTGAGTCTCAAATGAGTGGTAAATTTTAAAAAACTTTGGAATATATTTTTCTTCTTAAGGAAAAATTCGACTGAAGTCCTACAGCAAAACAAATCATAAGAAGTATACCATAAAGTAAGTTTTTTCACGCAGAATTAGTTTTATTGCAAATAATTCTCATATAATGTTCTTAAAACAGTACCTACTAAAATAAAATATTAAATGTAATAATAAATAAAATATATGCAATAAAATTTCTAAAATTTTATTTATAATGCAATAATTTTAATATAAATATATTAAAAACTGATAGATTTTGAAAATATGCAAATAGTGGGTGATAAATGCGGTAGAAATCAAAAAAGTGCTAGATTTACCACAATTGTGGAAAAGTGACAACACCGATGATTCTTGTAGCAAGTGGTTTAGCAGCTACCCATACCACACAAATACATTAATAGATTTTCTAATACTGAATGAATGCTGCCGCATTAAGAAGGTATTTGGCTCAATGGATGGAGAATAAAACTCCTAATCAAAGGCTTACGGGTTCGAGTCCCCACGGCGGGTGAAGAAGTGTTATTTATATTTGTTATATTAACCCTTAACTGGTACACCTAAAAAAAATCACACTAACAGTACATGTGGTCCCAGGGACTACGCCAACTTAAAATGCTAAAAAAACCACAAATTTAGTTAGATTAATGTGGTTTTTTTTAAGAACATCTTAATCGAACATTTTTTTCCTATTTAGAAAGAATTTTGTGAATTATTGTTTTATTATTATTATTGAAAAACCGGGCCGATAGCCTAGGTTGCTAGTTGCCTATAATTAGTAATATAATTATTTATAATTATGTTTATTTAAATAAATAAATAAATATTGTTTTTAAGTTATTTTGTTTTTGTTTATTTTAAAAAACAAGTAACAAATAAAATACGTTATTAGTCTTCATTGAAAATTATGAAACAAAAATATATTTTAATATTATATTTACATTTTTTTATTACAAAAATATTCAAATTAAATATTTCATTAAATAGTTGCTTTTTAAATGTAACTAAAAAAAAACGGCAACGCCTCCATGTCTGACATTTTTCTTATCGAAATTTTTGCTGGGCAGTTACATAACTTGGTTATTGCAGCAGTTATTGCAAATGTTCTTGGAACATTGCAAGCACACTGGCATTTCACATTGAATACAATAGTAAGCTGTCTTTCTGTACTTTTTTGAAGGGCATTTATAGCATACTTTCCGCTTGTTCCTGTCAGAAGTACCTGCAGTGTTCGCAACTGGTTCATCATTTGGCTCCTGCAAAATTTTGCGAATGTTCATTTTTAAATCAGACTTCAGATATATATTTTGAAGTCTTTCCTTCATAAGGGGCTCAGTGAGAGCTTTTGCAACCTCCTTTATAAACTCAGTACGCGACTTATTAGGATTTGACGACAAAATATATGAATTTACGGCAGCAATATCTATTATCCTGAAAAATATGCTACAGGTAAAATATGCTTGAGGTATCTCTCTTTTGTTTTTCTTTAGTGTTCCGGTATAGGTAACACCACGTGTTTTTAGCTCTTGAACAGCTTCGAGAGAAGAAAACCAATTATCTGCAATAATGCATCTGTTAGAATTTAAAATTGGTTGCGCCAATCGTAATAGTGCTTGGGTTGGCTTTAAAAGTTTTTGTTCTTCAGATGTCAGGCCGATTCCATCTGAATTTTTTCCAGAGTATATATATATAAAATCAAAAGTCTTTAATAAAGTTCAAATTGATTTAATTAGATTGTAAATTACAAAGAATAAATATAATGTGCAATTATTCAAAAACGCTTATAAATGATTAGTACAACCGAGAACGACTTGACTGCTTCAAGAGAATACCACTCGACGGAAAACGACTTGACCGCTGTACTTGACTTCAACTTAACGACTAAACTTTGACCGCCCTCTGCCTTGATGACAACGACTGAAAACGACTCATGACTGAGAACCACTCAAATGGCTGCTGACTGCTGACAACTGAGACGACTACTGACTGACTGCTGATGGTTTTATGACCAGTTTACATATATGCGTTATAAAGGTATCCGGTCTTTGTATCGGCCATGCAAAGAATCTTAATGCCATACTTGGCCGGCTTATTTGGCATATATATTTTGAAACGACAGCGCCCTCTGAATGGTACCAGCATTTCATCAATGCAAAGATATGATCCCGGTGTGAAGTTATTTTTGCAGTTCTCTATTAGTTTCGAAAAGAGCTCCGAAACCGCACAAATTGGGTCTTCTAGTTTGCGCCTAGCTCTTGTTTCGAGATCATCAAAACGTAGTGATGCCAATATGATTAGAAAGCGTTTTTGGGGCATTACTGCTCGAAAGATTTCTCGTCCAGTCCCATCAGTTGCAAATAAGAGACTTGCATCTTCATTATTTGATTTAAATGCTGCTGTGTACAGAAGTAACCCAAGGAATGCTCTAAGTTCTATTAAACTAATATCTTTTAACATGGCATGGTTAGGTACCTTGTAATTTGCTCTTAGTACTGAAAGCTTTGCATTCGATTTCAGAAGAACAGAGGATACCATTTCCTTATCAAAAAATGATTCAAACAACTGTAATGGTGACCTTTTACTTATTTCATTATTTCCAGACGGAATGCGTAAGATATTGTGAGCTGGAGTTCTAACATTACGGCAAGGAGAAGCCTTGACCCATTTGAAATTGTTTTTGCCATAAAAGTCATTTTTCGAATTTTTTTTTTTTGCTTTTTGCATCTACATTTTCATCATCACTCTCCTCCGAAAACACTGACTCACTATCGTGCTCACTTATTAAATATTCCTTCTCTCCAGCAGATTCGGAACTCGAGTCATCTGTTAGCACGATTTCACCAATAACATCTTCAAAACAATGGTAATTCACATTTTCTACTGACAATTTTCTAGAGGTAGCCATTGCTACAACAAAATAAATAAAGTACAGTAAATTACAATTACAAAAACAGAACACACAAAAAAAAAATACATACCAACAACAAAAGCAAACACAACTGATCACTAAGAAAGCTCCCACGCAACTGAACACAAAAGAAAAAAAACTTACACTAATGGTACAATTGGTCCCACAGACCACACAAAGAAAATAAAAATGCAATATTTACCAACAACAAAGCACAACACGACTGATCAATGCGAAAGCTTAAACACACCTATATGCTAGAAAGGTACTGAGCCTAAGAGAACCAATTGTGAATTAATAAAAGAAATATACTCTTTTGTTTTTTGTAATGTGGTCCCACAGACCACATGTACCAGTTAAGGGTTAAATTGTCTTGTTGTAAAAAACACAGAAACAAAGAAACCATATAAAATTCTAAGAAAAAATCTGTCGAAAATTTTTCAGATTTCACTCCAAGCAAATCACAGAACGGGGCGTAAAAAGCTTCGCTTCAAAAAAGATATTCTTTAAAACCAATTGTCCTGAAAAAAAAACGTCAAAGACTTATTTTAATGATCTTGAATTGATCTTCTTTGTGGTGTAATTTTTTACTAACACTTTGATGAAAAATTTTAATTAATTAATAAAAATTAAAATTTAAAAACTAAGCCTGTAGCATATTTTTTTTTTTTTTTTGTAAAATTTTATGTATTTTTTACCAGCATTCTCATGCAAATATTCAATTTCAATTAAATTAGTTTAACAAATTTTTTTTTTTTTGCCTTTCACCTTTTTTAAGGTCAGCTCTACTATTATTTTGAGACGTTTTGCGAATATTGACGTGTTGTGGCATTCGATAACAATGCATTTCCAAAATTTTATGTCGTAGAATTAATGCTTACTATTTTTGTAAGCTAAATTTGCTTACAAATTTTCCTAAAACTGCCTTTAATTTTTAATTAAAAATTAGATTTTTTGTATTTTTTGTACTTCTTGCTGAATTTTATACTTTTTTAGCTAGTAATGTACCTGTCGGAGGTTTTCCTTATGCTTCAGATTTAATTTTTTTTTTTTTTTTTTTTTTTTATTCATTGAAAAAGGAAATTTCACATTAGGTATGCTAATTGGTAGCATTTTTATATTTATTAACCCTGTAGATTTTCGTCTGAACATTTTTGTTTAATTTTTTTTTCTTACATAATATTAGCTGCATTCCCGTGGTCGTTGATATAGAGCGTGGCTCTATTTTATTCGCAATGCAAAAACAAATATTAGAACCAGCTAATTTGCCTGGCTGTATTTCTGATCTTAAAATGCTGCCAAGTTTAAAGCACTTTTTTCAAAACGAACATAGTTGTCAAATCTGAATTACTCTTATTCGTCTTATTCGTCTCACTGCTTGCGTTCCTAATTTGGCACTTCATCGCCAGTGATGCCAAATTGTAATAAAATTGAACTAAAACTGTTCCACTGAGATTGGATCTTATCCATTGCCACGGGAATGCAGCTATTATGTATTTGGAGGCTCCCTTCAGATGCTGAGCTCGAGCCCAGGGCAGTCTCTTACTCTTACTCTCTGTGGTTTTCACATTCAAAAAACATTCTGTGTCAGATGGGATTGAACCTGGATTCTTACGGCTTACAGGCCACACACTTAACTAGTATGCCACGGCTGCACCACGGCAATAATATTTTTCCAAAAAAAGATTCATAGAGTTTGAAAAAATCCAAAATTTTGGTAACTTTTTTGAAGAAGCCGGTTTTTTTTAAAATGGTGCACCATCTCCCCTCTATGCCTCTATGCCCCTCTATGCCTCTAGTGTTCTAGATGTGCGTACGTGTCGAGGGGTACACTTTGACTCTGACCACTATCTTGTTGCGGCCAAGATCCGCATGCGAACCTACACACAGGAATGCAACGAAAGCTATATGTCGCTAAGCTGCAATTACAAAGGACTGCCGAGGCCCACTCCGCTCAGCTCTCGGTTAAGCCCAACCAACCAACCTCTGAATCTGACGACGCCGGTGGACTTTGGGCGTATATAATCCCACTCCATGCGTACTGCCGCTAAAGAAGTCATTGGTTTCCGGCACCCGCAACCTCGGAACGCTTAGAATGATACGCTCAGGAGTGTCGCATCGCGATAGCAGTAAAAAAACGCCGCTTATAGAAAAACGCTGCAGTCAGCTGCAACTCAAGTCATACGAGAACACTGCCGCGAAAAGAGGAAGGAAGAGAGGCGCCTTTTCAGACGCACAAAAAGAGAGCAGGAAAAGCGTAAGCGTGATGAACTCGAGGTTTACCAGGGCAAGAAGGAGGCACGAAAGTTCTTTTAACAGGTTAAGCGTCTAACTTAAGGTTTACAAGAGCATCCAATTGTAGAGATGAAAATGGAGATCTGGTTACACATACGCAGTGTGCGCTGGTATTGTGGAGACAGCTCTCTTCAATCTATTTACTGGCGGCGATTCCACCAATGCCGCCCATGGAGAAAGCAGTTCAGCACCACCAATCAACGATGACGGAGGGGAAGTACCACCACCAAGCCATGAGAGGCTCGAGTTGCTGTTCAACGACTAAAAACAACAAAGCAGCGTGTGCTGACGGCCTTTTAGCTGAATTCTTTAAAACTGCCGGCGATGAATTAATAATGCATCAGCTTATCAGCAAAATATGGCTAGCGGAAAGCATGCCCGACAATTGAAATCTCAGCGTACTTTGCCATATACTTAAGAAAGGAGACCCTACAATCTGCGCCAACTATCGAGGCATCAGTCTCTCCTCCGTCAAGGTAAGAAATGACATCTCCCTCCGAAACCTTCAATACCGAAAAAGGTTTTAGACAAGGCGACCCACTATCTTGCTATCTCTTCAACATCATCATGGAGGGGATCGTACGAAAGACCGGAGTCCATCGTAATGGCACCATTTTCTACAAAGGTGTCCAGCTCCTTTCGTACGCTGGTGTTATTGATATTGATATTGATATTGATATTGATATTGATATTGATATTGATATTGATATTGATATTGATATTGATATTGATATTGATATTGATAACCAATGAACAATTTAACCAATGAACTTTTACTTTAATTTCAGGAGAAATCTAGAATAAATGGGTCATATATAGAGCATTATTAGTGCTCGTTCCTAATTAGGTGCATTTTTATTCCATTTTCTTTTTTATGTTTGCTACAAAATCAATTCTAATTAGTTGCGTAAGACCACAGCAACCCCTTACGTCACCCCCACCATAGCACCTAACAGATTTTCCCACAATTTTCAACACTAGCAACAACAACAACAACGTAAAGAACAAACAAGCCACAAAATTAAAAACGCAAAGTATTAAACGGCCGTCTGAATGGCTTTTAAAATGTTTTACATTTTCATTATCATTATCCTGATGCATTGCACCCCTGCAGCTAATATTAATAGCCAAGCTAGTGTATGTGTGGGTATATGTGTTGTTGTAGCTCGGCGTCAGTCTCAAAGGTAGAAATGAGTGTGCAAGCAGCTCATTTCGCTGGCTTTTATTATATAATTTCTCATTTTCATAGTCAATTAAGTCAATCACACGCCCCCTTAGCGATTGCCAGGGCGCGAATTAATCGTTCAGCCAAGCTGCACACACACACACACACACCTACAAGCATTGTTCGCTGTTGGATGGTGTTTCCGCTTCCGCGTCTTCAAACTCATTATGTTGAAAAAATAAACAAAAAAAAAAACATTAAAGCAAAAAAGAAAATCCTGCGCCAACGCCATGTAAGCTGTGCGCTTGTTCCCCCTTGCGTCGATTGTGCTTTCTATTTTTCAACAATTCACACCATGAAGCGTCTTGCTAGGCCAAGGATATTAAATTCAAATTGCAACAACACTAACAACAACAACACCAACGCTATTATTTAGCAAACAAAAGTCAAGTCAGGACTTTGCATTCAGGAAACATGCGTTTCAACACGCCAATAAAAACAACAACAACAACAAGAGTGAGAGCAACAATCTTGTCTACAACCATTTCAAGCACTAAAAGGACACGTGCCAGCTGCTTTTAAAATTGAATTTCCGTCCACACAGTGGAGGGTCTACAGCGGCGGCGTTCATCCAACGCTCTGTCGGTTTGTCGCTCGGTCGTTCGTTTGGTTTGTTACATGTACTGTGTAGCCAAAAAAAAACAGGCAATGCAAGGATGTCAGTTAACGTGATCAATCTGTGGCTGATTAATATTTTATGTATCATTTTATTGTATAAAGTGTGAACAATAAAGATAGCGAGTTGAAGGATAACAAAGATTTCAAACTGCGGACTTCTGTCATCTTCAGAGGTATTTCAGATAAATTAACTAACTATTCTTACTTTTATTTAAGAATTTTAAAACTTCTTGCTTTTTGTTTTTAAAAGTGTAACTTTTACCCCATAAAAAGAACTCCCACGATCTTAAAGTTCAATATTTGCTTGAATTTATTGTTTAAAAAATATTAAATAAAGTTGACGTGCGTCGCGTGAAACATCAATTTAAATATGATTTCACATGATTTGCATACAACAAATAAAACCATCAATTCTCTCATGACCTTTAGCACTAATTTGAATATCGTATAACAAAAGTCTCACGATATTGTTATTTGGCCCCTGCTTGCTGAACCACAAAATCACAACCAGCTGTATGAAAAAAAAAACCATCAGTAACATGCATCCATTAAAAGACCCGCACAAAAGCCAAACTTATGACAATAGAAATATTTACAGTTTATTGACTTTTGGAAAATTTGAGCAAATAATAAAAAAAAATATACTGTAGCACAACAATATCGACAAACACCCTCAAACCCCTTAAAAGGCAAAGAAAAGCAAAGATTGCTTTCAACCTCAAATACCATCCATTAAGTGCTAAAGTTCAAAACTAAAGCCGTCGCTTGGTCTGACTGACGTTAGTTCCGCCAGACGCTCGATTGCCTGACATGTGTACACGTGAACAATGTGCACGACGCGTAGGTGTAAAAGAGCAAACAAAGCAATCAAAAAGTTATGATCGCACCTTGTCTCATATTTCACCACAACAGCCACCAGTGGCTGTTACCCCTTTTTTTCGATTTTATGACTTCCGTTTCAGCTTCTGCACTATTGTAGTGTTAATTATGGTTGTTGATAATGTTTTAGTTGTTGTTGTTGTTGCTGTTTGTTCTTTTGTTGTAAATATCTTCGGGAGCTGATGATGTTGGTTTGTTTGCTGATGTAATGGGTGAAAGGGTTGTGTTTACACAACAATTATTCCAATATTCATTCGGTGTATTTTAACCGTAGATCGAGCCTTAAAAAAACTTCATAATCCTAGCTATGTATCATATTTGATACATACTACAGTTCATAGGAGAAAATAATGTGTAGCGACATTTTTCTTTCAAGTTTTAATTTATTTATTTTTATTGATAAATTTCATGCAAATATATTTCAAGTTATTACATTTTTAGGTGTTACTAATGCAATTTGTGCAAATATTTTTTGCATGTTTGTCAATACAGCATGGCTTTTTGCATATGATGCAGATCGACGATGTCCATTTATTTTTGTTTTCGCCAGAATGATAGCAATTTTGACACCTTGCGCGGATTTTTATCGGAGCTTTCTCAATTTTTTGCTTTTTGGATGGGCCAGCATCATTATCATTAGTACCGTTGATATTTTTTGTTGAGAGTTTCGAAAGCAGCATCACAGATAATTCGTTTCTTGGGGCTTTTTTCCGCTTTTCCATATAGGGCTTTGCCAACGAAATTGCCAACTCATGCAGAAAACATTTACGTTTTGTGTGCTTTTGAGTTTGCTTCCAATTGGGGTCGATTTCATTGAATAAAATATAAGAATTCAGAGCAGAAATATCGATTATGTTGGAGAATACCGCCATAGTCCAACGATTATTTTTACGTTTGCAACTGTAGCAACTCAGCATTTTGTCAACCGTGTCCACGCCTCCCTTTGTTGAGTTATAAAAAGAGACTATTTCGGGCAACTTTTTCGGATCATTCGCAATTTTAGGTGCGTGATGCATTATGCTCATGACAATGGTACATTTGTTTTTATGACTGATATACGAAACGAGACTGGTATCAGGAGTGAAGGCAAAAGTTGATTCGTATCGTGGAATTTTCTTGCAATTCAGTAGCTTTGGGGGAATAGACCTTTTATTTTTGCGCATAGTTCCAACCATTGTCATATTCTTTTGCAATAGTTTTTGGCCAAGGCTGTGTGATGAAAAAAAATTGTCCATAGTGACATTATGCCCTTTTAATCCCTCAACTAAATCTAGAACAACTCGTTCTCCTTGATTCTTCTCAGGATTTCCTGTCACGCCCTTTCCCAAGTATGGCTGTATTTTCCATACATAGCACGTGCTTGGATCAACAAGTACCCAAAATTTCAAACCATATCTCTCTGGTTTTGACGGAATATACTGGCGAAACTTACAACGACCATGAAATCCCAATAATTGTTCATCTACAGTAACGGACTCAGTAGGATTGTAGAATGTAGGAAGCCGTTCAGACCATTTCTCCCAAAGGTTTCTAATTGGTGCAAATTTGTCATCATTTCTTTGAGCACGTCGGCTAATAACATCATCAAAACGAATGATTTTGTGAATATATAAAAATGTTTTCTCAGACATGATGGCCCGAAATATTGGACGTCCATAATATTCATCAAACAAATCATGCAAAGTTTCATGCCTGGATCTGATAAACGTATAGTAGTTGTAAATGTGTATTTTTCAAAAATTTGTCTGTTCTTTTACTTACTTATACACACCGGCCAGTATTAAAACGGCTAAGTAGGCGTGAAATAGTTCCTCGTCAATTTCGATATGATTAGAACTATGTAAATACCTTCCGTACTTGTTAGAGTTATCGATTACAATTTTTGATAATGACGATGGAAAAAGTAATAGGAATGAATCCCGAATGTTGTTCACCCGGCTTGATGCAAATTTTGTTAATCCTAAAAACAAGTAACCGTACTTCTTTGCCACTTTAACATTCAATAATTACCAACCTGGGCGCAAATTTAGGACACTTTCTTTACCCAAACGACCAGTGGCGTAAGGCTCGCTACTCCAAAAAGTACCATCTTTTGCAACATATGTGGGATCATGACCTGAACTACTGCCAATAATATCATCCAGTACAGATAAACAGCTTTCAGAAGAACTGCTTTCTATTTCAGTTTCAGGATCAGAACCATCTTCATCCTGTGCACTCTCATCCTCTTCACTCTCATTCATAACTTCATTCACTAGTTCCTCCAAAGTCAAACACCGTGGACGCGCCATTATTTTGAATATGTTAAATATTAATATTAGAAAAAAAAGGGCACCAACAAATAAAAACACAAAAGATATCAAAAATCGCGCCGTAAATCACCTGCTCCGCTGCAGAAAACGTTTGAACTGCCATATGTATCATATATGATACATAGCTCGAATTATGAAGTTTTTGAATTTCTCATGGCCTGCTTAAATTTTTTTTCAAAATATGAATTAAAATAACGGCAATGAGAAAATAAACAAAGTCACAAAAAATTAGGTTCCCAACTTTTTTATTTAAACAGTTATGATAATATAAAAAACTAAATGTATCATATATGATATAAGGCTCGATTAACGGTTAAAATAACTTTTATCTTGATCTTCATAGAAGAGTACATTTATTTTTGGAAGTAAAAAAACTTACTTACTTACTTAGGTGGCCGTAACAACCCGTGTCCGGGTTTCGGCCGACCTCTTCAGCTCTCGCCAGATGCCTCTGCTTTACGCGCGCCTTCTCCAATCGGATACACCAAGTGTGGTTAGGGCTTCCTCAGCCTGGTCCATTAATCGGAGGCATGGTCTCCCTCGTCGTCGTTGACCAGCGACCCTCGCCTCGAGCGAGGTATACGAAGGGTATACGACCCAAGGTAAGCAAGGTATACGAACTCCTTGACTACTTCAAAGTTATAGCTGCCGGATAAAACGTCGGAGTCTAGACGCCGCGCTCAATTGTTTGTAGACAGCATATACTTTGTTTTACCCTCATTTATCGTCAAACCCACTTTGGCTGATTCCTTTTCGATAGCGGCGAAAGCAGCGGTAACATCTCTCTTGTTTCTGCCGACAATATCAATATCATCAGCGTACGCAACGAGCTGGACACCTTTATAGAAAATGGTGACATTACGATGCACACCGGCCTCTCGTACGATCCCTTCCATGATGATGTTAAAGAGATCGCAAGACAGTGGATCGCCTTGCCTGAAACCTCTTTCGGTATTGAAGGTTTCGGAGAGGTCATTTCCTACCTCGACGGAGCTGCGTGTGTTGCTCAACGTCATTCTGCAAAGTCTAATCAACTTTGCAGGTATACCGAACTCAGACATTGTTGCGTATAGGCAATCCCTTCTCGGGCTATCGTACGCAGCTTTAAAATCGACAAATGTCACCAGTATTTTTTAAGAATTTTTATTTTATTATTAACAAACAGTAAAAATTTGCACTTATCGTGGAAATTAATTTTAACCAGCGAATTCTATTGTAAATTTTAATGACTTTTTTTTAAAAAAAAATGTTATGATAGCTTTTATTGTGACGAAAAAGTCTGTCTGAACTATTTTTAAAACATGTTAGTGGTAAAATTTTACTCTTATTACGTTATAACTTGTTTCGTTTTTTAATTTGTCTCTTTTGTTGTCTTCTTTTTAAATATTTTGGTATGTCAGCTCGAAACTTTACTAAAACAACTGTCATACCAGTTTGAAGTATAGCCTGACCCTCCGAGATTATCAAAACTTGATCGTGATGAACATATTTCTTTTAAAGTAAATGTGTTTTTTTTAATAGGTTTTTCAAATTGTATGACAGCTTCCATTGTGACAAAAAAGTTTGTCATACCTATTATGACAATAATAGTATATATTATTATTAATAAAAACATATTAGTGGTAAAAGTTTACTCTTATCACGTAATAAATGGTTTTTTTAATTTGTCTCTTTTTTTGTCTTCTTTTTAAATATTTTGGCATGACAGCTCGAAACTTGACGAAAGCATCTATCTGTCTGGGCTTAGTTAAGTTTGCAATTTTATTATCAGCAGGCAGAACAACGCTTGCAAATTGCGCGAATTTATTTCGAAAATCGTGTTTCATTTCGGGAATTTTACCGTGCACTACATCCATTTTACGTTCGATTTAATAGTCCATACGAATGACTAATTTGATTAACACGAAAGCATCGCGCAGCTCATTTTTTGCCCAATGGGCATGTAAAAAAGAAAAAGAAATGGCCATTTCAACCCTTGAAAGGACTTTGTGTTGTGTGTGATGTGAAATGTTTGCACACAAATGATCGAGAACTGGACCTACATATTTTACGCCGACTCCGAACGGCTTATGTTCTCAAGAAGCTTGTCATGGCAGTTTTTACTCTCTGAGGTTTGCAGAGAGGTGACGGCCGAACAGAAAAATTAATTCAATTGAAAAAACTTTCTGTGTCGGATGGAGGATTCGAACCTGGGTTCTCTGGCGTAAGAGTCATACACTCTAGCCACCACGTCACGGCCGCCACCAATGGGCATGTCAATAGGCAAAATTGCAATATTTGGAGTAAAGGAAATCAACCAGAGATTCTCACAGCACCATTACTTCCACAAAAAGTCACATGACTCACGATCATTCATGGTGACTCACTGTCACTTATGCCTTGGTTATGCTAGGCAAACATGTTTGGTGAGCTTTATTGTTGTTAGTGTTTTAAGCATAAAATGAGAAAAAATCTTTTCTTTCGTATGCATAAACACTAAAAACAAAAAAGCTCATCAAACATGTTTGCTTAGTATAACCACGGCATTTCGGTGGCAAACTGTAACTCACGATGACTCACTGTCACTCACGATCACTCCCGATCACTCACGACGACTGAAGATGACTCTCTGTGATTCATGGTCACTCACGGTCACTCAAGGACACTCACTGTGGCTTGTGGTCGCTCTCGTTCACTCACGGTTTGACTCACAGTTACTAACGATGACTCTCGGTAACTAATGGTAGCTCATGGTCACTCACGATAACTCACGGCCACTCACTTGCTTCGACTTCGGCGGTGACATATTCTACTTGAATTTATTCAATTCTATAACATTTGATCAAAGTATTTAAGAAAACACAGAAGTCGCCATAACAAAGACGGAAATTGCTATAAGAAAAATAATCCCTTAAAAACAAAGACTTACTTTCCTGCCTTTTTTAATAGCTGTTTCTGTAGCCAATTAAGTAGACTCATTGGCACAATATGGAATAACAGAAATGGTTTAAATTTTAGAAAATCACAATAATTTTAATTGAAATACGTAAATTTTTTCCTCACCTTCGCTTAATACTTTCCGACACAATAAATTCTTAAATCGCTAGTGATGGAAAAAAACGCAATTGAATGTATCGAACTTTATTCGATATCTTAAGCGTGTTGCTGCTGCTGTTTACACTTGCTGTTTACACTGTTACTGAAGATAGACGTAGGCGCATTAAGAACGCCGTATTAGTGACGCAAGTAGCGTATTTGCCGTAAGTTTACAGAAGCGTATTTTGTAACAATAAAATTTTACGTGAGTAAATGTACTCAGCTTACCACACAAAATCGTGGTGTAAATTGCACGTACAATTCGTTAATGAAACTCTGGTCTTATGTGGCATTTTAAGTAACTTTGCGGTAGCGAAAATAATTCTAAAAATTGCTAAAGTATTGCCATATATCAAAAATGTCAAAATGGATTTTAAAAAATTTTGTGATGGCACATTATTTTCGATGCAATTCTACAGTTTAATCCATATTTATTCAGGGTGTGTTCATGAAAACGTGTAGTTTTACGCTTCAGTATATATGCGGTATTCATTGAATACCACTAATATTTTATTTTTTTATACTTTCTGGACCCTAAGGGTCTACGGGCTTGCTCATTCTTACTCAAACTTTGCTCGATCTTTAATTGAAGTGAGTGCACGAAACATACCTAATATAAGTGGCCTTGTACGATCGTATGAGTTTAAGTTTTTGCGATATTTTTCATTGTTTCTGCATCATAAAATAGTAATTAATTATAAATAGTGAAAAACTGTAAGTGCTCCAATGCATTACATCATTAATATATACCGTGGTTACACAAACCTTTTTGTCAATTGCAGTATTTTTACAAGCATTTCTTTTTTTTTAACTTAAGCATTGCCGTACTTTTTGTATTTTATGCTATTTTTTAATAAAATGTTTGCTTATAGCATGTTCACACAGAGAGTTGTGCTTGAGTTTAGTTTGAGTTCAATTTAAGCTGTTCACACAGAGATGTGTCAACAGAATTGAGTTTAGTTGAGTTTGATATTTCGCAGAAAAAATGCATCTGAACGTAGCTTTTTTTCAGAACATTAGCATGCTTTTAGGCATTTCTCAAATTGAGTTTTGATAAACTCAGAAAGCAAACTGAGTTCAGTAGAGTTGAATCCAGCAAAATTGTACTGGAAACTCTAGAGTTTATATTGAGTTCAGCGACAAAACTCAACTTTGTACTGGAAACTCAAACTAAACTCTCTGTGTGAACATGCTATTACTATCAGTTTCAAATTTTACTAGTTTTAACTTGAAAAGTACGGCAGCAGATCTATTATAAGTATGTTCACGTACGTTTTAAAGCTTGACCTGAAAAAATTGAATTCATTTTCATGTTCAGAGACCTAGAAAAATATTTGATTTGACATTGTAATCTGCTCGGATTTTTGTTTTGTTTTGTACTGTGCAATTCAATTTCGAATTCTTTCTTAATTATTCTTATTTTAAAGTTGCACCTTTGAAATTTTTTCATTTTCGTCTAAGTGTTCGTCTAAAAAAAAAAATTCATTCAGCAAAATCAAAATTAGTGCACTCTCAATCCTTGTGTGAACTTTCACATACTTAGCACAAATTGCATTAAAAGCAACACTGTGTAAATCATGATAAAATCCCTACAAAAGTGATGCGAACTTGTAATTGAATTGCATGAACTGATTGCCAGTCAATATGTTGTCGTATACTTGACCCAAACTGATATGAAGACCACTAAATAAAGAAACATCAATGAGGAAATTTGTTTAGATTAGCATTAATGCCCTCGATATACTTGTGCAGCCATAAAAAGGGGAATAAAATCGTCGCACAAAAGAGCATGACTATAATAAAAATACTTTAAGCGGAAGAACAAACTCAAATCACGATAAAAAGAAAAGACACGATTAAATGAGATAAAAAAAAATAAGCATGATACCAAACATGAGCGACATAAAAAAAAAAAACATTCATTGAAAAATGTGCAAAAGTAAACCTCACGCTGGTATCGACAAAAGTCGAACTCACCCTACAAAGGCCATTAAGACTCCGAGGCAACAAAATAGCCAACATCGAACAATATCGAATCAATTGCTTCATAAAAAATGCTTAAGCGGATAAAAGCTGGGCCTGGGCCATGGCGACAACAACTCACACGAGCGACTAAAGTAGAATATTGTGAAAATATTTTGCATTTTGTTCAAAAATTGTCAATAGTCGCACTTAAGCTAATGAAATCCGAAAAGTAAATGAAACGTAAATGCCAAAATTCATCAGAAAACTATAAAATAGAAAGCAGTCAATCTTAAAATTATACAGCCAAGCGAAAATTTTCGTGGATTTTTGATAAAAGGCGCATAACATTTCTTAAACGAAGAATTTTTACAGTTTATAAAGAAAGAACCTTAGGTAAGATAATCTTATAAGACCAGACAAAAATGAAAATCTGTAAAAGAAAAGCATTCCTTGATTTAGAATTTTTATTTATTTAATTTAAAATTCATATTTTTTTTTTTTTTTTCAATTTTAATGTCATTTAATGTCAACATTTTTTTCTCATTGGTTTCACCCTGTTATTGCGCTGTTTCAAGCAAATTTCAAGCACAATCGGAAACGGATGTTTAGAATCGAATTCAAATACGAAAGAAAACATTTTTTTCAAATTTGCAACAAATTTAAAATTTATTCCGGATAATCCGGTAATAAATATTAGGATTTGTTCAAACGAGGGGATACTGTCCTCACCCCCTAACAAAACGCAACAATTGTTGAATGAATGCTTATTTTAAAATTTAAAGCACTCAAAAATCGACAATTTCTGGCCTTTGTTATTGCGGCCATCTAAATGGCGTTGATAATGTTCCCCATAACATGAGCTATAAGAGGTTGGGCACTGAACTGTAGAGTTGCCTCAAATAAACTAAAGTTACACAAAATCTGTTGGTTTGAAAACTTTTGAATATGTTTTCCGCTGTCGGTTTTTTTTTTTTGCTGTAATGCGCTGATTTATTTAACGGAAGGGTTGCTTAATTCGTAACAAATAAAAATGTTACAAATTCGCTTAACGACTTTTAGGGTTCATTGTTGTTGTTGTTGTTTTTTCTACTGTTGAACTCAACATTTTCTCTGAAGCAATTATTTGTCCTGGTCGTAGTTTTGCTTTCGGCTTACTTACAAACCTATTCGAGCTCTTCTAGACAAGCTTCCGGAACTTAATGGCCTGAATCCTTTTTCAACTTTATTATTTTTTCGAACAAACAAATTTTCGTTGCTTGTTTACTCAAGTCTGATTACCGTATAATTCCATGTTTGGACATCAGTAGCAGCGTCTGTGTTAAAATTTTCTTTTGGAATTTTGAAAATCAGAATTTCAGTGGAGCGCATAAATTATGTGTGCAAAAATTTATTTGTAAATCATACCTAAGAATTGAGCACACATTATTATAATTTCTGTGTTTGGGCATTTTTAAGGCAAACGTGCAAGCAAAGTCAGTGATAATAAATAACTTTAATTTTATTTCAAATACACATTAAAATTAAAAATCAAAAATCTCAAATCAAATCATAATCAAATTTTAAAAAATAGTTACCAAAATCTTAAATTAATAATTAAATTAAAAATAAAAATTAAAGAAGTCAAAAAAAATTAATCAATTAAAGTAAAAAATTTAATTAATTTAACTTTAATCAACAAATAAAAATTTAGAGCCAAAAATTTAAAGTTGGATTTTAAAAATAAGACCTTAAAATATTAAATTTTAACATACAAATTTCAAACTGAAAACTTCAAACTAAAAATTGAACATTAAAAACTAAAATCTAAAATCAATAAGCTAAGACTAAAAACCAAAACCTAAAAACTAAAAACATAAAGCTAAAATCTAAAAACTAAACACAACAAACTAAAACCAAAAAATTTTAATACAAATATGAATATGAATATGAATATGAATATGAATATGAATATGAATATGAATATGAATATGAATATGAATATGAATATGAATATGAATATGAATATGAATATGAATATGAATATGAATATGAATATGAATATGAATATGAATATGAATATGAATATGAATATGAATATGAATATGAATATGAATATGAATATGAATATGAATATGAATATGAATATGAATATGAATATGAATATCAATATGAATATGAATATATGAATATGAATATGAATATGAATATGAATATGAATACGAATATGAATATGAATATGAATATGAATATGAATATGAATATGAATATGAATATGAATATGAATATGAATATGAATATGAATATGAATATGAATATGATTATGAATATGAATATGAATATGAATATGAATATGAATATGAATATGAATATGAATGTGAATATGAATATGAATATGAATATGAATATGAATATGAATATGAATATGAATATGAATATGAATATGAATATGAATATGAATATGAATATGAATATGAATATGAATATGAATATGAATATGAATATGAATATGAATATGAATATGAATATGAATATGAATATGAATATGAATATGAATATGAATATGAATATGAATATGAATATGAATATGAATATGAATATGAATATGAATATGAATATGAATATGAATATGAATTATAAATATGAATAATTATAAATGATTATGAATATGATTATGAATATAAATATGAAAACGGAGTTTCTTTTTCCGTGAAGTGTGTCAAAACCGTTGGTATGAATTCGTACTAGTTTATCATTTAAGGTAACTCAAGTGTTGTGTGTCATTTAAGTGTTTAAATTGGCTTACTTTACATGGTAAAATTAATCATAACAATTTGACCGTTAAGTTTAAAAATAAATATTAGTTCTTTTGGACCCATTAATGGTTTTATGAAAAATAATTTCCTTACGATGAGAACTTCTGCCACCAGAGAACTTCTCAACTCGGTTTCTAACTCAGCGCGTGGAAGCATTTGCGGTCTGACAGCGGCCTACATTCCCTTAGATCTTCCTTTTATCTTCTCCACAACACCTCATTACACCCACACTTGATTCCTTTACACAAACCAGCATCAGCGGCTCGAGTCAAGATTATGACTACCTAATGCACTGATGATTCCATTATCCATAAATATTTGTTTATGATTTATGCATATGTTTCGATTAGCTACCAAATATGTTGGCACCCAGCACAACAGAGTGAGTAAGTGATAAAATATACATATAGCTACTTTATTAATAATATTTTTTTTTATATTTTTGGAAATTTATGGACATTAACTTAAACTGAAACGGGCTATATACATATGGTTGCCAACAATGCAGCGGTCCTTTGGCCGGTTGTTGGCATGAGTGTGATGTGCATTTAAGTGGAAACTATAGATAAAAATGAACGCGCGGTCATAAATGAAGATGTTTTCTTGACTCGCTTGAATATAAACAGGAATGAGTTGGATTGCCACACCAGCCAAGCTACTGCTACTGATCTTTTATGATTTATATGCATGGTCAAATAATTGTGTGTCAGCACTTTTTGCGACAAAGGCATTTCTGGACACAGACATGACCAACATGATTTTTTTTTTTTTAATTCATGCTGTAGATAAGAGAGGGACAAGTTTGACAAAATTTCAAATTTGAGCATGAAAATGTAGAAATTTTTCATAAAAATAAGGGAAATTTCACTTTGAATAACTTTTTTACTTTTCATTACTTTGAATAACTTGCATTTCATAGACGTTCAAAAGACAAATGTGAAAACTTTTTGGAGATTATAATAACGTCTAACAACTGATTTGCTCATTTAATGCCAAAAATCGCTTTAATGCCTCAAACTGTGTACAAATTCGAGACAAAAAAAAAAAAGAATTCAGCAACATTAACTATTCTGATACACTTTTTATTGGCTCATTACTCTCTCTCTTCTCCTCTGACTTACAATAACTCCAACAGCAATAAATTATTTAATGCTTAGAGAAAAAATATTCTAGACATCCAATTAATGGCCTTTACTAATGACCACTACGCCCTGAGAGCTAACGCCACATACACCACCCCCTTCCTACACAAATTAGCTCCATAAAAAACGCTGGGTAATTTTTTTGCCATGTTGACAACATCCTAAATAACTGTCAACTATTGAAAGTGACGTTTATGTGAGTGCAGCGCAATCAATACAAATTATTGCAATGTCCACGCTGAGTGGGCGTTAAGCGAGCAGCTCTTGGTAAAGCGGGTTGTATGGAAGGGTCGTCATCAACATCCTG
The DNA here is from genome assembly GCA_914767935.1 of Coremacera marginata. Classification (NCBI taxonomy): domain Eukaryota; kingdom Metazoa; phylum Arthropoda; class Insecta; order Diptera; family Sciomyzidae; genus Coremacera; species Coremacera marginata. Next base: position 162,735,188 of record OU612046.1, read on the forward strand.
TTGGTCATCATGCGCTGGACACACAATGAATGGTTCATGCTTGTTGACTTTTTAGAACAACATCTCTGTACTGTTGTTACAGTTGGCGTTATTCTTGTCCTTGTTATTATTACTATCGTCTGTCCATTGCGTAGGATGTTCCCTGCGTTTTGTGTCTTGTTTTCTGTTGGTTTTGCTTTTTTATTTTTATTTATGTTGCTCTTCATTTTTTATTGTTGACTTTGTTATAACTTGATTTTTGTGTTGTATTTAATTTTTTCGATTTGAATTATTGTCCATGTATTGTTATGTCAGCCGGAAAAGTCTTCCAACTTTGGACTGACTTTGATTGTTTGTTGTAGGTTTTTAGTTTTTTTATTTTGTTGGCTATTTCAGAGTTTTTCTTTTGATATCTTTCGGATCATTCGCTGCCGGAAACATTGGATATACATGAGTTGGTTTTAGTTGTTGTTGAGTTTTTCTTCTTATAATTTAACAATATAAGCCTTCTAAATGCTGATGTAAGAGAAGTATATCGTGATGCTTTGTGTGTACAAAATGTGGAAGAAAATTGCTTTGGGAAGCAGATTTCTTTTTACAACGTTACTTGAAACGGAAGCAGAAATATGGAAATTTGGATCATCAGTTTAATTTGAAGTTCAGTTCAAAAAAAAGTAAACTTTAAGGCGAAAGTGTGAATTTTTTTTGTCATAAAATCGATTTTGATATTTTTTGTTTTTCAAAACGCTTAAAACTCTAAGATCGTAAGGCTTTTTTTATTTTTTCTGTGTCTCAACTTACCACAAAGATTTATTTATGTATTTTCACGATCGCATAGCCATTTTTAAAATGGATGTTTTTGGTCGATTAATCCGATCGCACCAAATTTGTTTTTTATTTTATTTATTGAAACGATTTATTAAAATGATATTTTACTTTAGCAGACCCCTCAGGTCAACGGGTTTTTATACGAACTATAACGCAAGTTTCATGTGTTCGAACTTAGAATTTTCTAAATTCCACTAAATGAAATGAATTAATGAAATTTGTTTGATTTGGCCTAATTTAAAATTTTTTTTTAATATTATAAATTTCTGATTATCCGTTTAAAAAATAGAATATTTTTTGTGAAAATAATTTAAATTCATTGTTATACCAAATTTTATACCAGATTTTATGCCAGTTTGATTTGGTCGAATTTAGTTTTTTCTTTTAAATTCGCCTAAATAAAATGAATTAATGAAATATATTAGCAATTTAAAAAATATTATTATTTGCCAAACTGATTTGGTCTAAAATTTTCAGTATCTGTTTTGGAAATATAATCGAAATTAATAAAAATTATTTGTTATACCAAAATTTTATACAGATTTTGTTTACTTTTTTTTATTGACCTTGATAACTTGGTTGTAGAATACAGACAGGATTTATTCATATGCTCATTTCATGTTGTGGTTGAACAACATTACATTTCTGGATATTTTCACACCCATTAGCAGATATTTATTAAGCATCGTTGTGGTCGATACATGAAATTGAAATGAAATTTTTTATTTCTGGGTATCATGGTCAGATCTTGAATAAGCCAAGTACATGACCTCATGCGTGGTTTAGTAAATTACAAAATTTTATTATTAAATTTTTATTCAGGAAATCGTTTCTGTCGTTACAGGAAGTCTTTGCGCTTGTTACGAATACAAAAAAAAAAATTAAAATTGAAGATATATCGCAGTAAGCATCTATACTTGGGTATTGAAATTTAGTACAGGTGTGGGTACGACTTACACTTGGGTATTTAGGGAACGTGGCACTTTATTTAGTTTTAATATATTGCGGTATGTATTGACGCTACTGTAATGAACTGTAACTGTAATGAAATTTTCTTCAGAACTGGGTAGGATTTTTTCTAAGCATGCTAGGAAAAAGGGTGGCATTCGATAAAGAGGCGTAGCACTCTTAATAAAATACTAAATCTCAATATATATATTGACATTGGGGTATTGGAATTCTACGAAGGAGTGGGTAAGATATTATCTAAGCACGACACAAGAAGTGCGCGAGTTTGGAAAAGAGGGCCAAGCATTTTATTAAAATACTATATCTTGGGTATTTGACAGATAGTATTTGACAGAAGACAATTCTGCAGAAGTTTGGTGTAGAAAAATAAGTAAAATTTGCAAATCAATTTACAGTAATATAATTTTATTAAAAAACAAAACCATGTAATTAAGGGTTCTTATATCCATTTTGATGTAAAATTTATATGTTTTCAACGAATAGAATACGAAATAACGGCTAAAAATATTAATTTAAAAATGTTTGTATATTTGTTAAGAAGTATATAATTTAAAAAAATAACATTTTGTTGTTGGTGTGTCAAGTAATTTCTTCGTAATAATACAATCCCTGAGGCACCAAGAAAAATATCGGGGTGCAGTCGTCAGGACTGCTGACGGAAGCGTTAGCTTCTTAGCATTAGATGTAAAATTAAATATAATATTAATTGAAAGAATAAACGTGCACACACTCTTAAGTTGAAACTTACCATAAAAAATCGCAACTGACGCTTTTGTAAAGCTTTCACTACACTCCAGTTTATAACTTCGCTAAAAAAGCTAACACTTCAAAAAGTTCTCTTTTGGCGGGCAGGATATTTTGGATTTGGAAAACAAAAAAAAAAAATCCTGCTAAAGTACTTACTTTAGACTAGGAATTGGCATCGAGTTTTTTCAAAATTTTTGATTTATAAAAAATTGTGTCTCTCAGCAGTCAAAATTTCAAAAAATGCCTATAATTTGAGAGTAAAAGTGGGTAGGTGTACAGTTTTGTAGGCCTTAAAAAGAAGCCACTATATGTCAATACTTGAAAATTAAGTTGCTTAAGATTCACAAAAAAATTCAAGTCAATCGGCCGACTAGTCTTTGAGTAATCTTGCCCGCAGATTTTTTTATTGGTTTTATTTATATATATTATATATTATATTTAATGGTTATTGTAATTTTATTATTACAACTGACGTCAAACAAAAAAAAATTTTTTTTTAAAACATACTAACATTTTTAAATCAATATCTTTAACCGTGAATTTGTAATCCTCTCATAAAACACAGCTATATTTTTCAGAAAAAATGCATATTAAAAAAAAATTTAAAAATAAATTAAAATTTTGTTAGCTATGGATTGAGTCATTGAGTTGAGATTTTGCGGTCCTTCCAATCATAACTATCTTGTTGTCATATCATTGATATCTTTCGACGCTTCGTTTCGCTTCAAATTTGTCATCAGCTGTTTTTGACACTTCCAGTAGTCATATTTGTAGCACTGTGAAGACACCTTGGTAATTGCACTATATATGCCAGCAAACAACTGCAAATTTGCATCTTTCTGTTAAAACTAACCAAGATATGCCCCGACTCTGAAAAAAGAAAATTTTACCAAACATTCTTGTGATGCAACTCAACAGGCTTTCATCAAATCCTTACTCTCACAAGGAATAGTTTGATAAATTTTTATCAAATAGATACAAAATTAGTAAATACCTCTTTTTCGTTGCGGTCCCTACAAAAATTTATCCCCCAAAAAGTACCTCAAGTATCATCTAACATGTACTATTCCTGTAGAAAAATTACTTTGCAGCGAAAGTTAAGATAACTTCAATTAAAAAACATTCTCATCACAAAATTTTGATGTTCCGTTATTCTACTAGTATATTTCTCACGCCGAACTTTTTGTATTTTTAAACACTTATCGAGTGGCAATTTATAAACATTAGAAGGTCGTAAAGTAGGATTGATATTTGTTTTTTTAATCATTGCATCAGTTTTGGTTGATCTGGCTTGTTTACCAATAAAATATATGAGAATGTCCTTTGTAGGTCAATTTCTTAAACATTTTTCGAAGTAGCGTTTTTGATGGACTTAGCCATATCTTTTCAAAGGTACGAAATCTCATATATCTAAATAAATTAGGAATTACTTTGGTTGGGTAATCGGTGATTGGCTCGGTAGTCCGTGGGTAATTGCTTCGGTAATCAGTTTGTCGGTAATTGGTAATCGGTTGGTAGTCGCTTTGGTAATCGGAAGTGCGTTGGTAATCGCTTCGGTAATCGGTAAATGGTTCGGTAATGTGTTGGTAATCGGTAATTGGTTCGATAATCGGTTGGTAATCACTTCGGTAATTGGTTCGGTATTGGGTTGGTTATCGCTTCGGTAATCAGCAATCGGCTGGTAATCGCTTTGGTAATCGGCTGGTAATCGCTTTAGTAATCGGTAATGGGTTGGTAACCGTTTCGGTAATCACTTGGTTATCGCTACGGTAATTGGGTGGTAATTGCTTCGGTAATCGTTGGTAATCGCTTGGTTATAGCTTTGGTAATCAGTTAATAATCGCTTCGGTAGTCGGTAATTGGTTCGGAAATAGGTTGGTAATCTCTTCGGTTATTGGTTCGGAAATCGGTTGGTAATCGCTTCGGTTATTAGCTCGGTAATGGGTTGGTAATCGCTTCGGAAATCAGTAATTGGTTCGGAAATCGGTTGGTAATCACTTCGGTTATTGACTCGGTAATCGGTTGGTAATCGTTTCCGTTATTGGTAAGCGGCTGGTAATCGCTTCAGTAATCGATAATGGGTTGGTAATAGCTTCGGTAATCTGTTGGTAACCGCTTCGGCAATCGGTAATCGCTTCGGTAATCGGTTGGTAATCACTTCGGTAATCGATAATCTGTTGGTAATCGCTTCGGTAATTGGTAATCGGTTGGTAATAGCTTCGGTAATCGGTAATTGGTTCGGTAATCGGTTTGTAATCGATTCGGTAATCAGTAATTGGTTCGGTAATCGTTTGGTAATCGCCACGGTAATAAAAGCAGAAGTTCACCAAACATGTTTGCCTAGCATAACTACGGCATAAGCAATGCCGTACAATGCAACTGAAATGAACAGTTAAAAGCGTGATGATATCGCTAACAGAAGTTTTCACTACAAAAAGTTATCAAGTAGCTTAGACTTCTCGAATTTCGTTGAGGAGACATCATCTACGCGAGTCTAATATTCATAAATTTCAGATAATATCTCTCTCCAGGTATTTGTATTTTCACTGTGTTGAACTTTTATTCAAATTTCATTCAAAGTTCTTACACGTTTTTTATTTCTTGTTTTTATTCAGTTAATAGATTCATCTTCAAAACTCCCACTTTCAAAACTTGCATTTTCACCTACTTTTCAAATTTCCAAGACAAAACAGTACGATCCTTGTACACTGATTCTGAGCACTGATTTTTAAAATATATCCTGAAAGTCACTCTAAGCTTTTGAGTTTTTAAGCATCCAAATACGTATTGTTTAAAACCATAAAATTTCTCCTCACTTTCGTCAATTCAATTTTTTCACAGATTAATCAACATGGCTCATGGCTTGAAATTTAGCTGCAATTTGATGGCCTATCATGTCACATTACAACAGAATTACAGCACAAAAGTCAATAAGCAGAACAACAATAACAACAACAACAGTGGCAGCTTCAAAAGTCAACAGCAAATTTCGTCAAATCCAAAGCAACACAAATTGTAACGCGTTGTTATTGTTGTTGTTAAGAACGTATGCACCAAAGTCAACAACAAATAAAGATGTAAACTTTCCCAAGGGTTCCAGTGCATGAACCAAAAACCAAAACGTCTAAGTGAGCTATCCAAAGTAAGCGCCCTTCAACACCCTCATTCCTTTGACCACCAAGGCCAGCGCCAAAATAAGCAGAAAAAAAAAACCAACATAGAAACTCATAAACACTTTGCGCACAAATTGAAATCTGGTTTAAATGCTGTTTAACCAACATCGATTTCATATTCATGGCCGTGTGTCGGCTGGCTGCAGACGCCTCATGCCCAGGGATTTTTATGCGATTCCTCACTTTCTTAGTTGGGCTTATTTTTGGGCGAAGGGTGCGGATTACTCTATTCACTAGATTCTAGTTACATGTTACTACTTCTTCTTTTTTGTTGTTGTTTTTGGGTGATTCGTTATGCTTGTTTTCATCTGGATTTGCGCTCTTGTTAGCAACTTCTGCTGCCTGTTTGTGGCTACGTTCTTACTCCACCCTCCTGCAATTGTTGTTTTAATTTAATAGACTTTCACAGACAATATGTTTCTGAAGACTCACAACAACCACCACCCCCTGCGCCCGGACGAAAAAAAAAAAAGAACATATAGAAAAAAAGGGGAAAGTCTATGAAATCATCCAAAATCTCGTTAGATGCTGATATAATGCGCAGGGACTAGAATTTACTACACCCATCCGTCCTTCGTTTTTGTGGAATTTTTTCATGTGCATATCTTGTGTCAACGAAGCACATTCTTCGGGTTCGGTTTGAGTTCTCTTAGTAAGACCAAATAATTCACTCTTTTTCTTGATAAGCTGGGGGGTGGAGTCTGTGGTATCCTTTGTGGGTTTGATACATTATTTGTTGTTTGTTTGTTTGTTTGTTTGTAGTTGTCTTTTTCCCCAACACCCTCGTCATGCTTTTTATTTTATTGAAACTAATTTAAACTAATTTTTACACAGTAATAAACTGTCCGTTGTGTATGTGAGGAATATTTTTTTTTATGCATTGGTCGTTTTAGATATAGAACAGTTTTTGATCTTGTCAAAGCAGTTATTGCCTAAGCTCTTAAGATTCTTTGAAAATATGTTATCTATTTATTTGGTTTTTAGTCAAAGAGTCCTAAGGTTTAGTCTCAAGTTTAAAATCTTTATTTTCGATGCATCAAAATAGCTCTTATTTAAAACAAAAAATAGTACTAATGTGTGACAATTGGTCCTTATCGTGTCGAAATTCCCAATATAAGCAATTTTTCTCATTCTGTAATTGTGAGGTGTATAAAGTGCCTGAGTATTTCAAGATATCAATTTTTAAAAATGTTCGTTTTATCTAGTAAAGTGGCCCAACTCTGTACCAGGAAAAGCACCCACACACCATGATGCTATCACGTCCATGCTTGAAGGCCTTTGTGGTGTACTTGAAATTATATGCTGCATTATTGGGTCTTCGCACCCCGGATTTACCATCACTTTCAATTAAATTTATTTCTGTTCCATTCGACCAAAGCATTTTGCGCCATTTTTTGGCATTTTTTAACGATTTTTTCTATGTCTCCAGCCAGAGTAGGAACCTTTTGCGCAGATCTAATAAACAGCTCTTTCTCCGCCAACCATTACCTTATATTTCGAGTAGAGATTCCAAAGCTTACCTCCACCCAGATTGCTCTTGTAGACCTGAATAGATCACGAGTGAACAAAACTTGCAATAGTATTTAGTTGTGCAGTTGCTGTGCAGTTATTTACCGTGGTTTTCCTGTTTTAAAGTTAAATTTTGGGGGTGATATTGCTTTATATACAAAGTTTTGAGATCTTCCTATGGTTTTGGTAATCTCACGGTAACTTTGACCCTCTTTGCTTAGCTCTGGACGAGGAGTCGTTCCACTTCAGTGCAATGCCGTGCTCTGCCCAATTGAATAATTTTTCAACACGCTTTTGAATAGTTTTTTTTTTTGTCTTTTTCAGTAATTTTAGATACTAATAATCTTCGCTTTTCATCAAAAACTTTAAATTTCACTCGAAAACTTTTCAATTAACTGTTAACTGTTATTTAACAATTAAGTGATTCTATTTAATTGTCCGTTGTTACATTTACACGTGTATTTACATTTCCGAAAATTACCCAACAAACAGTTCTGTTTGAACAAAACCCAGCAAGCTTTTTTAACGTGTTCTATAATGACGAATAATTAAGATAGTAGTTTGAATTTTTTTTTTCTGACACTTCGAATAAAGGCGAAAAAGAGTGGTTTTCACTCAAGTGACTTAACCTATATTAATCAACCTTATATGCCCTATCTATTTCACTGTATAGTTGAATACGTGGCTAAAGAAGTTGCAGTTCAAACAATTTTGTTTGCAATATTGAATAGTGTTAAATATGACCCATTGGGCGAACAGGTTTAAAGATATTAAAAAAGAATAACATATTCAAATAGAAACTATTTACTCAAATAAAATAATTTTCACCACCAAAATCGGTCAAACAACCCACTGCGTGATGGCTTATTTCTTTCTGCAGCACATTGAAATGTGTAAAGCATACAGTTACGCTGCAGCCACACGTGATAGTACTGGCATGCTAATAAAGAATATGTATTTACTTCGAAAATATTCCGAAATAATCAACAAATTACGCTGCGGCCACACGTGACAGTAAATGTTCATTTGCAAAATGTCGTCAAAGCCAAAGGTACGACCACTTTATTATACCGTTTGTTTTTACTCAGTGATGCTTTATATGCCAACACAGCACCAAACTTAAATTGGATAAAAATGAAGAACTTATTATGTTGTAAAATGTGTTTATCAATCTTTTCCAAAATGAAATGAAACTTATTCATATGATATGTTATGTGTGAAATAAGGGAAATTAAAATAATTGTATATATTTCACTACAAGACATGAAAGAAAGTGCATATATAAAGTTCGAATATTTTAGGGAGAAAATACAACACTGTTTCCTTACTTCGATTTCGCACTGGCTGTGGTTGTCAAAATTCAATGGCTCAGTAAAAGTTGTTGCCAGTGGACTGCCAGTGATGTCAAGGTGTGAGTGTATTAGTGAAAAGTGAGAGTGTATTAAATTTTCGAACTGTTACTGTCTTCGAACTGGCACGTGTGGCTAGGGGGTTAAGTATAAAGTATAGCATATTATGCACTGAACCAAATATTGTTCTTTGGCTGGGGTCAGACGATGATTGTTTGAACGGCGTTCGATATGTTTTGTTGTTGCTTTCAATGCAAAACTGTCAAAAATCAGTGAGAGCGAGAGCGGATGAACTCATTTTGGAGCAATCAAAATTTGTTAATTTTTGAACGCTGCACATGACAGCAATCATCGTTCAGAACAGTGTTTCTAGGTGAAAAAATAACGAATATGCTGGCTTTTAGTAGGTAAAAAGTACTTTTTTGCGAAAAAGTAGTACTTTTCTACTACAACATAATAAAAAAAGAGTTGGATAAAAATAAGAGTTCTTGGCTATACTCAAACAAACGGCGACCATAGCTTGTCATTTGCTTGTATATTTAACTACTTATTTCTGTTTACATTTTTCATTGATTGTCAAAAACCGTCCAAAGTCGAGAATAAAAACAAGTAAAACAAATGAAATAAAAATGTTAAATATGCAAGCAAATGACAACCTATGGTCGCCTATTGCTTGGATATAATTGCATGATACAACTAACATAGTGGTATGACGGTTCTTTTGGTGACCATAAAATGTCAAAAATGGTATAAAGTAGAAAATTAAAAATAAGTAAAAAGTTAAATATACAACAAAATGACAACCTATGGTCGCCGTTTGTGTGAATATATTTGCATGATGCAACTAACAATGTGGTAGTGACGGTTCTTTTGGCGATCATAAAATCTCAATAATGGTAAAAAACAGAAAATGGAAAAAAGTAAAAAGTTATATATACAACCAAATGACAACCTATGGTAGCCGTTTGTGTGAATACAATTGCATGATCCAAAAAAAAAGTGGTAGAGACAGTTCGTTGGGCAATAAAAAGTTGTCAAAAATCGTTCAAAGTAGAAAACGAAAAAACTGAAAAAAATAATAAAATGTAAGGCCATTTGGGAAACCAACTGTGACTACTACCATAGTGGGACTATTATAAAGTGTTCTCATCCCATGAAATTGTTCAATATATTTTTGGACATGCTGCCTTATTTTGACAAGTTTGAAGCAACCTATTTTTTTCTGATTTTCCGGATGAGCAAAACTTTTCAAATTTCTTTAAGACAGCTCGAAATAGTTAGAAATTAGTCGAAATTTCGACATAGTCGTCAACTATGGTTTGCTGGCTTTTTGCTAAGCCGAGCCGAAAAACATATTGGAGCAAAAAAATGCATGACTTGGTCTCCTATTGCTCCAATGTGTTTTTCGGCTCGGCTCAGCAACAAGCATTCACTATGGTCGCAGCCTTAGGTTGCAGCCGATTCAGACAGGCAGCCAGATCAGATCAGAAAACACCTAAGACCAAAAGAGATAGATAACTTGGTTTCTTTATTGCTTCAATATGAAATCTGCTTGCCTATCTGAACTAGCGTTCACTATGTTCGCAACCTAAAAATATGTGATATATTTGATTATAATGCTATAATAAGTTGCTGCTTATCCCCAGCTCACACGATGATTGCCAATCAAACAATCTACTGGTTTTGTTGTTGCTTTCAATAGAAATCTCGCAAAGGCAAAGTTTATACCTCATTCAAATTGATGGATCATTCAAAATTTGTTGTTGTTCTCCCAGCGAAAAAAAAGATGAACTCTCTGCGAGAGTGGAAATGAACTTTCAACACTTCATCGCATCAATCAAAATTTTGTTGGAGCTCAAGACCTGCATCAATCAATCACAGGGTTGCAAAATCAACTCTTCTGGTACTTACAACAACACTTTTAGTCGGCATCGGCCATTCAATCAAAAAATCACGTGTGAACAGCTATTCAATCAAATATCTCGAAGAGAGTAAAAGAGAACAAAAAATGGAGGTGTTCACACGTCAGTCAAATGATTGAATCAATCAAAATTTGTTGTTGCTTTCCTATGTAAAAAAAAATTAACTTTATCTCAGAGCGAAAATGAACTCCAAAATCTTCTCTCGTCAGTCAAAATTTTGATAAAGCTCTAGACCTGCATCAATCAGTCAAAGGGTTGCATTATTTTACTTGTCTGCTTTTTAGTAGGCAATTATATCAAGAAAAGTAGTGAACTGAAAACAAAGGTAGTTTTTTGAAGTGAAAAAGAGGTGTAGTTTCTTTAGTTCCTGCCATAATTTCATTAATTCTTTTGTTTTTTTATGACTTGCATGCGCTGGTCATTCAAATAGGTATAATTTCCGGCGTATTGATTTCCTAATGTGATCAGTTTTAATCCTAAAAGATCAGCTATATTTCCGCTATTGTTTTCCATTTTGTAAAATTATTATGCACACAAAACAACTTAATAAAAGAAACAACCAAATAAAGTAATGCACACAGCACGATATGAATTCACAAAATAGTAGGTAGCAGAAAAGTAACAAATGCCTGCGTCGGAGCTTCAATCAAAAAATCGTGTGTGAGCAAGCGTCAATCAATATTTTCAGAGAGAGTTAAAGAGTAAAAAATCGCGATATACTTCAATCATTTGACTGATGTATGAAGACCTACAATGCGATATTCTTCATTCAATTTGAATGACGTATAAACTCTGCCAAAAGCACTTAGAGCGAGAGCGGATGAACACAGATTGCAGCAATCAAATTTGTTAATTTTTAGATTTCTGTACATGGCAGCAATCAGCAATTTGAACAGTGTTGCTGGGGGGCGAAGTAAATTTTTTTGCTGACTTTAAGTACCTAAAATGTACTTTTGCCGAAGAAACTTAGTACTTTTTACAATAACATAATGGGAAAAAACGTTGCATGAAACTCTTATTCTTAACAAGTAAATTAATAAAGTAAACAAAGAAAATGGCGTACAAGAGAGTGTGTTTTTGGAACAAGAAATGAAGCGAGTGCGCTAAATTCAATTTCAACACTTATATGCATGCTTACATAGTACCTGAGTTTTTTTCGAACATCCAAGTCAGATTTAGATAACGATATGCAGTGACGAAATCAATTCCACAGCTAGATGGCGTTATGAACATATGCAAATCGTAATATAAATTCGATTTGCATTACGATGTTAAATTAATTTTTTCACTGTAAATCTATGTCTAAATGGCAGGTACTAATGATAAATGATAGGTACTATGAAAATAAGCGTAAATATTTTTTTAATGTTAATTTTGAAGTGTCTAAAAAGGCTTAAAACTTTTTTATGAATTGTAAGAAATCATTTTAGACTGAAAACTGTTACAAAGCATTGAAGAATAACTTTTGTTTTACTTTTGTTTACTGTATATATTTTTGAAATGCTTTGAAATTAGTATTAAGTTTGTTTTTTTCGTCATTGAAGGCTGTTTGTTATTAAAATTTCATTTAATTAGACATCATAAATGAGTTAATAACAATATAACAATTTAAATTGCAAGGGAACAATCAAGAAATTTCAAATAAGCAATCATGTTAATGCCGCGTTTCCATGTGATCTTCTATTATCTTCTAATATCACATTTTTTGTAAGAAAGAAATAGCATGTGAGCCCTACTTTATGGCAGTGATGAATGGGAATGTGCAACAGGTATACCTTTTTCATTTTTATAGCATGTGATATCCTCTGTGATGCTAGGAGATCGAAAAAGTTCAAATTCTTGAACTTTTGCTATAAAAGTTGAGTACATGCTATAAATTAGACATTCATTTTTATAGTTGTCGTTTTTGTGCCGGCAGGCTGTCAATTTTATTTGCGCCAATATTAATTGTCTTGAAATAGTACAGAATTACGAATACAAATTGGAAAAGAGAGAAAATCAAATCAGGTCGAGGAGTATGATTTAAAATAAATAAACATTCTTGGTTTTTTTAACCATCGCAATGTAGAGTTAGCCAGAGAGTTCCTAAGCGCACTTATGGAAAGCATCAGTGATTTTTTTTCTTTAATTTGGTGCTTGGTAGATTAACCAAAACTTTTTTAAAAGTTTTTTTTATATTTTTTTTTCGTGTGTATTTCACTGATGCTGCTGCAGTTGTGTCACACGAATTGGATTACCTGTAACACCTGATGCTGTCTGCACAATAATAATTATATAAAACAATTTAGGGTACGTAGACAATAAGTTATTTCAATAAGCACGTCTTGCAATCAGTAAGCTTGCAGAAATTGATTTGTTTACATATTTTGCAAATGTCAAATTTTTATAGGAAAAAGTACATATATGAATCTCGCTCTTTATAGCATGTATTTTGTGATATGGGATATGATAAGATACTGAAAGATCACATGAAAACGCGGCATTAATAACAAATGTTTTTATAGTACGAAATAAAGTGGAGGAGAAAAAGTACTGTAATTCAAAGAAATGTCAAACGCATATTGACGTGTCGTGTGAGCTACCAACAATCAAAATTGAAAACTTAAGAAAAGTTCATTGATTGCCAATCAAACAATCCCGTGTGAGTTTGCCATTACCATAGAAAGTTTCTATGAAATCCTTGGTTAAAGGTAAAAATAGTCCTAAAAATTTTTTATTTTGGCGTTTAACCCCGACGGGACTACTAGTTAGGTTTATTTTTAAGAAGATGTACCCATACAAAGCGCTAAAAGTATATTAATTAAAATGTTCGGTATAAATATATCTTTAAGGGAGGTTATCATACAAATTTCTCTTCAAATTGATTAATTTTAAGGGCATGATTTTAAATTTTTATTGAAATTGCTTAGAACAAAATTCTTTCCTCTAAGAATCTAAATCTAATTAGATCCCAAAAATAAATCATTGTAAACAATTTTATTTCCGAAGTTTGGAAGTTATTTCATTTTGAATTAAAAAAAAAAATTAAATAATTCCTCAAAGAATTTCCATACATTTGAACAAAAAACAGCTTTTTGTATATATAGAATAATTTTTTTTTAGGTTATATTCTAATTGATTAAGTTTTATGTCGTCATAAAACTGACACAGTGAAAACCAGGCTTAAGAAACTATAATTAAGATTTTTATACAGTCACATGAGTACCCCTTATTATGCGCGCAAGCTATTTTCACTTAAATGAAAATACAAATTTATCAAAATCAGTAGCTCAGAATCACAACTTGTCATCAACCAGATAAATTATATATTGCTAAAGTTGAAGACCTAAGAATAAATTAAGCCTTTCCTAGATAAAGATGTGAGTCAAATTAATTGCCTCAATAGCATTGAAAATTATATTTTCAGTCTTATCCTTTTTATTCATCTACAAAATTCGCCCTTTCAAAAATTCACCCCTTACCTTCTTCCACCTTGCGCACCACACCGCATCAACGCATCAATCATTCGCTTGATTTAATTTAAAAATTTAACATTCATAATAAAATGAATAAAAAAACTGAAAGACTGAAATGAAGACAAGAGAAAACAGGGAGCGAGTTTGTGGTAAGTAGCTGATTAAATGCGCAGCTACGCGCAACCTATTAAGGCGCATAAAATAAAAGTAAAGCAGCTATGCAGGGAAATTTTTAAATTAAATCGTATTGGGCGCCATTTTCCGGTAGCCATTATTTCTTCGCATTGCGGCGAATGGGATTAACTTGTTGTGAAAAATCCGTGTAGATTCTTTGAACGATATTTTTGCGGTTTCCCTTTCATTGGCTGTGTTGTTCCTGTCTGTCTGTGGGTCGGCTCAACAAAAGGGGGAAATGGGACGGGGGAGACTTAAATAAGGTGAATCTTGATGATTGATGGCATTTTTAAAAAGCAACAAAAAGTAAAAATCCTGTTTAATTAACAGAACTTATTAACAGCACTATGGTAAGGGGAAAACGTGTCTGAAAAAAATATATAGTCAGATTTTTTACTTTTGGAAAAACAAAAAATATTCCTTTTCCTTTAGCGTTAATGCATAGATTTATAAAAACCTTTGCTACACCTTGTTTTGCATAAATTAATCTATATATCTTCTATACGGGTGAACTTCAAAATAAACAGCTTTTTCTGTTCCTGCATATTTCAGCCTTTTCTTTTTGGGAGAAGCACAAAAATAAACCAAAAAAAATACTTTTGTAAAATAAAAACAAAATGTACACCAAAAAAAAAAAAATGTACATGTTTTAAAATGTATCACAATAATATCATATTCTAACTGTATTTATTCACAAAAAAAATTTTTAATTTTTTAAATATTCCCATATAAATTGATAACATTATGTTGTTATTTTGATAAAACTTGTTTTAAGCTATTTTTTGATCACAATCTTTTGAATTTAAACACAATTTGTGATCATACAATAGCTTACAACAAATTTCGTCAAAATAACAACATAATGATGTTATCAATTTATATGTGAATATTTAAAAAATGAAAAAATACAATTTTAAAATGATAAATTTTGATCAATTTCAAAACATGTTGATTTTTTTCGGTGTATAAGATAAGATATTTGGAGTTATGGCAAATTTGATAGTTTAATATTTAGAAGCGATTATTTGCTCCCCTCTCTTACCTGTTTCATAGAAAAGCATTTGTATCCACTCTTGCCCGAAGTTATTCAATATAGAAAAAGAGAATGAAAAGAATGAAAACTAAAAGGAATATGCATTTATTCGCAATGCCAGCATAAATTCTAAGGAGATTTTTGGTGTTTTTAATTATTAAAGTTAACATAACAGTAATTTTTTTCCAGAATTTGTGTTGTCACCGCTTCGTGTCAGGAGTGTTATGTTTTAATTTATTTGCTCTAATCTTTATTTTAGTTACTGATATGCCTTCAAGTGCGTAATTGCAAAAAAAAAACACACGATTTATCGATTCACTTTTACTAAATAAGTGACATTTTAAAGTGTTTATTAAAATTTAATAAGCAGATTATGGTAAGTATGGATTAATATGTCAAGGGTGTTGTATATGATTTTGCCATTTTAAGTATTTAAAATAAAATAAAAATTGTATTTAATTGCTTAGTTTTTTACTGTTTCTTATATTTTGAGTTTTTAGCGCAGATTTTTTTCAACAAAACTATTAAAAAAACGTCTAAAGTCCTGAGTGTTGTTTCAACATGCCGCCAACTTTTTTCTTATTTTTTTTTTTTTTTTTTTTAATTTCATTATAAGACAAATAAACTTTCAAATGCTAAAATTCGAAAAGTTTTAGTAGACTTAAAAACTTTTTATAGCTATAACACTCAAGACAAAAATCGCATGCACTTCTGCAAAAACTTAAAAAAATTAAATTTTACAGCATTGTTTAAAAAGCGTAACAGTGATTTTAAATTCTACATTAATTTTCACAACAGCGGCCATGTTTAAAGTTGAACTATATTAAACGGGCAGATTCTGCATTTAACTTCCGAGTTAAAGTGAAATCAAATCACTATGAATTCAACAGTTGGTATCACTTTTTACGTTTTAATTTAATTTAAAAATGCGAATCGAAAAAAATTAAATTAAAACGTAAAAAGTGATACCAGATATCGAATTGATTCGTGATTTGTGTTTTCACTTTCACTCGAAAGTGAAATGCAGAACATGTCCATATTTTTTGAAATTCATCCATATATATATATAAAATCGTTCGTGTGTATTGGTATCTCTTAAGATCTCATGAACAATAATACCTTTGTTGTTAAGATAAATATCTCGGTTGATAAAAATAAGTTGTCACACCCTCTTTTATCGCCCACAAATCAATAAAAATGCTGTATTTCCAAGGGTGTTGGTTGTATATAACTAAACTTTGTGCTTTAGTTATATGATTACTTTCGGCAACAGCACTAAAAATGGGCGTGGTCGCACTATAAGTACGCCTACTTTTCAGAAATCAAAATTGCTGAGTTGTTCATGTTTCGATAGTGAATGCTTCAGTCGCAGTCACTATATACATAAATGTTGCCACGCCTTCTTTTACCACCCATCTATATATTTAAAATCTTACGTGAGGGTTGGTGTCTCTTAAGTTGTCAGGAACAAAAACACCACTAAATTTACAACATCTGTTATTTAGGTAACTACCTCGAATAATTTTAAAAAAGTTGCCACACCCCTATTAACGCCCACAAGTCCATAAAAATGTTGTATTTCAGACGAATGTGGTCGTTACATTCAAATAAAATTTTGTAATTTAGCTCGTATGGGTACTGTCGACTACTGAAAATTATACTTAAAATGGGCGTGGTCACACTTTGACTACGCCCACTTTTCAAAATTCATTATAGTTCCCGAGTTGTACATGTTTTGATATTGAAACTTGCTGTGTAGGGGCTATGAGTTCAAGTGGCGGTGATATATAAATGTTGCCACGCCTACTTTTATCACGCATCTTTAAATAAAACTTTATATCATCGTCTCTGTATTTACCCCAACTTCTCCTATACCGTTTGTCTGGCTTCAACCAAATTGTGCACAAATATTCTTTGGCATAATGAACAGTCTTTTGTCTAAAAAAGTGGGCGGGTCAAAAGAAGTGGGTGTGTCATTTTAATTTTAACCAAACTCCATCTAAACCATTTATACGATTTGAACCAAAAATTTTACGCATATATTCTGCAGTATAATGAGAATTCTTAAGTTTATAAAAGTGGGCGGGATTATTCAAGGGAAGTGGCAATTTAATTGTGTTGTAACTCCTACACAATTTGACTGACTTCAATCAGATTTTGAACTTACTATATTTGCACTTAGTATTTATATCCTTTGGTATAGTGAACAATTCGTAGTTTAGAAAAGTGGGCGAGATTATACAAGGGCGTGGAACTTTATTTTTTTCGAACTTCTACACCAAATTTCTTACTTCAACCAAATTTCGCACATATTTTCATAGGTATAAGCAGAGAGTTACACGAACGTTCGTTCGTTCGTTCGTGGAAAATAGATGTTTGTTCGTAGAAAGTAGATGTTCGTTCGTAGAAAATTGGTAATCGTTCGTTCGTAGAAAATTGATGTTCGTTGGTAGAAAATAGATGTTCGTTCGTTCGTTCGATCGTAGAAAATAGATTTTTTTTGTATGGGGATCCAAAGAAGGATGCGGGTATGTTCTGGGGAAATGTTGAGGGGCAAAAAATAATAGGACCAGCTCATATATTAAGCCCCTCTAGGAGTCCAGCTACGGCCGATATTAACTATTTTCAACAGTTTTTTTATTAAGTTCGTTCCTTCGTAGAAAATAGATGTTCGTTCGTTCGTAGAAAATCGAAATTAACTGCTTTATTTTGTATATCGAAAACGCAAACCAACGAGAAACGTAAGACACGAGAAGCAATACTTTTTTATATACAAATTTCTATTGCTTCTCGTGTTTTGCTTGTCGTTGGTTTGCGTTTTCGATATACAAAATGAGGCGGTAAAATTTTGTTCGTTCGTTCATTCGCAGAATTTTTTCTACGAACAAATTAAAATATTATGTTCGTGCAAGGCTCTGAGTATAAGGAGCAGTTTTATGCCTAGAGAAGTAGAGGTATAAGACAGGGGGCGTGGCACTTTAATTTCATTCTAATTCCTTCTGCAGTTTGTCTGTCAAATTCAATCAAATTTAGCACATTTTTATTTATTTTGGACAGTTCGCATATATTTTCTTTGGTATAATGATCAGTTTGAAGCCTAGAAAAGTGAGGGTATTAGACAGGGGGCGTGTCACTTCAATTTTGATATAACACGCCTTCCACACCGTTTGTCCTACTTCAACTTCAATTTTGCAGATATATTCTTTGTGTAATGAGCGTCAAGAGCTACATAAACTAAAATGATCAGAGGAGTTTTATTAATAAGTCGCACGCTTAAATATTTTTATTAAAAACTTTATTTAATAATGGGAATTTGTGTGTGTGTGTTTCTGTATAATTATTAATGTTATAATAATTGTGTGTGTGTGTGTTTTATGTGTTAAAGTATTTGTTTTTATTCACTACTCGTACGCAATTGGTTTCAAATCGACACAATTTTTATGCAAGTCTAACCACAACTATTCCAAATTAAATTTGTATAATTTACAAAGACAAAAAGAAAAATCATAACGGAAGACCAATGAAAACATTTTTGAAATGAAACGGCTTAATGATTACATATTTTATTATTATACTTTTATGAGTTTAATGAAAGCATTACTTTTACACTCTAGCTTACCAAATTTATAAATCTGTTTTATTTTTTTTTTTTATCATTTTTTTAAAGTTAAGTTTACTTGTGTATTTTTTTCAGTTTTTTCTTTTATTGTTTTAATGTATTATTAATCGTGTTAGTAAAATTGTAAAATCCTTATATACACAGTTTAATTTGAATTCTGTTCTGTTGTTTTTTTTTTCTTTTTTAAATATTTCTTTAAAATAAACTTATATGCTAAACTTGATCTTCATCTTGTATGCAGAAGATGAGCTGCTGTTGCTACACGTTCTTCTTCTAACTTAACTAAATTTGCATTTGCTTACAGAGAGAATAATATTATTAAAAAAAAAAAACAGAAAAATAAAAACAAAATTAAGCCAACACAGCTTATTTCGATTGAACGAAACGCACTTTGACATGATTTGCGCCAATCATGTGGTGCTGTTGCTGCTGTTGTTGTTGCTGCTGATGTTGTTGTTGCAGCTGTTGTTGCTGCATGTGCTGATTGATCTGCTGTTGGATTGAGAGTCCGCTCGCATTGCTGATAACATGCTGATTGTGGAGAGGTTCATTCAATTCAATTTTGATGGGAGCGGCAGTTGAATTTTGGGCTTTTTTATTTTTGGGTGGTCGACCGCCTGATTGAAAGACAAAAGAAATAAAAGGTTATATTAAAGTATCAATTGGAGCTTTAACAAGGAAGAAATTATTTTTTATATATATATAAACATTTTAGTTTGCACACAAAATGCAAATTTTTCAATAAAATCATATTATTTAAATATATATTGACAAAATGAGTTAAAGATAAGATATATTTTTTATTTTAAATTAAAATAAATACAAATAATAATAAAAAATGTATGCAAATAATAATAAATTTATTTATAATTACATATGAAATAAAAAAGGTTTTTTTTTTAAATTTTAAAATATATGAAAAAAATTTTTTTTAGATGTTTCTTAAACATAGTGTTAAAGAAAAAATGTCATTATTTATAATTGTTTTAGCAAAGCAAATATAAATAAAAAGACTATTAATTAACATAAAAATAAAACATAACGGTTTTTAGTACAGGGATATATTGCAAAATTTTCGCATTTATGAAAACGTCTATAAATTACAATAAACTTTTTCGCTACATTTACTTAGTTTAACTCGGCAACTAGTTGAGCTCATATTTTACAAAAATTAAACCGAGTTAATTTAATCAAGCTTTAATCTACTTTAATAAAATAAATACTTTAGCTAAAAACTACATACGTTGACCCGTTGTATGCTGTATGGAGAGTGGTTGACCAATCATGGCCAGAGGCTGTTGTGGCGACGGCAACGTTGACGATTTTTTAGAGCGTTTCGGTGGCGGCAGCTCATCGTGCGAGTGACGCGTCAGCAAATGTTTGGACAAATGTTGACGCACGGCAAAGGCTTCGTTGCAATTGTTCACTGGACAGGCTAAATATCTATTTTAAACACATAAGACAATTAATAATATTGTATAGTCACGACTCTATGCCATTGCATAAACTCACCTGCCCTCCACATGACGTTGCACATGTTTCTTGAGCAACGACTCTTGATTAAATGATGATGGACATATGTCACATTTGAACTTGAATTCATCATGCATTTTATTGTGTTGATCAAGATGTGCTTGTTGCAGGAATTTCTCATCGCATTTACTGCATTCGAAGGGAAAAGCCAGACCATGCGATTTCATATGTGTGTGCAGTTGGGACTGTTGTTTGAATGTCTTCTCCGGGCAACGCGGACAGTAGTAGCCGGTAATGCCAGCGTGCGCTTGCAGATGTTGATTTAAGGATGTGACTTGAGTGAATTTTTTTGGACACTGATTGCAACAGTACTGCTGTACCTTATGGTGTGTTTTCATGTGATTATTTAGATTTGTAACCTGGAAGAGAAGAGACCGTGTAGCTCAAAAGAGAGAAACCATCAAATAAAATAAAAATTAAAGGCACTCACCTGCGCAAAAGAACGTCCACATTCGGGCTCAATGCAAACGAAGGGTCTTTCGCCTGTATGCAGACGTCGATGATTGTTTAAGTTTGTTATCTGCATCAAAATAAAAAAAATTAATTCAGAAAAAATTAGATATATAAAATAATTGCATAAATAATAACTGAATAAAATGTATACATAAATATAACTAAAAATGTTTAATGTTTACTTATTATAATGTAGTTCTCTTAATATATTTTTACATATTTGTTAAAAACAACATTTTTTTATCAAATTTTTGATAGCACATTTATTATTAAAAATTTATCTAATTTAGTTGCATATTTTTTTATTTTTTACTAAACCATAATTAATATATTAACATGAAAATTAATTTACGACATTTTTTTATTTAAATTAATATTTATTTTTTGGAGTTCTTAAAAATATAAATTAGAATTAAATTTAAATTTAATTAAATTGAAATTGAATTAATTGAATTTAAATTTAATTAAATTGAAATTTAATTAAGATTAAATTAACTTTTAAATTTAAATTAAAATTTAACATACTGGGTCAATGGAAACGTAGAAACCAGCGTCTAATAAATTTAAATTAAATTAAATTTAAATTAAATTAAATTTCAATTAAAATCAAAATTAAATCCAGAGGGTCACTTAGACCAGATAGGTTCATTGTGATACCGTTGCACACAGGCTTTATTCCAAACGGAATCACCTCGAGCTCTTAATGAACCCTATTAGACACTGGAAGATGGTTTCTACCTCTCCTCGTCCCTGCAGCTCCTACAGATGTCATTTAAAATACCTCCTAACCAGTCGGCATGTCTACCTATCAAGCAGTGCCCTGTGGTGACAGCCACTATCGTGGCTAATTCTGGTATTGCCAGCGAGAGAAGGGCTCTCGATCACCCGAGCATGGTATAATGATTTACAAGGTAGGAGTGACAGTTCTGTTGGCGATTTGGAGTTGTCAAAAACACATTGAAAAAGATGGAAAAAGAGAAAACGAAGAAGCAGCAAAACAGATGACAAGTTAAACTTTGTATTGATTTGACAACTCCCGATCGCCGCTCGTGAGAAAAAAGGTAGTTGTCAAGGCTACCTTGTAAATTATTGTATCATGCACCCGAGATTTAAAGTCAGCCAGATAAGCCTTGATTCTCGCATATCGAGCGTTCAGCCCTCGGTGGGTTCAACCCTACAGATGCTGCTCGTGTCCCATTTCTAGCAATCTCGCCTGACTTTTCATTTAATTTTATACATATCTTTATAGACTGGTACCGATATTAGGTTGATGATCAAATAACACGACATTTACCTAATGAAGCACAGCATTCTTTGGCTATCTTTGAGATGATGGCTACTAGAAATTTCCCATTTCCAGACAACGTTATGTGAAAACATCCCTAAACACACTACAGTGATCAGGAAGCCTACGAGCCCAAGATCTTTTGAGTAGACCCCGTACTATATCTTGTCGTTTAATTTTGGGCCATCTGTATAGAAGTATAGACACTCTCGTTTCCATTATATTATTATTTACCGACCCAGTATATCCTCAGTGGAATTGGCATACTATAGCTTTTTTCGAGGAAAAATGAGGGCTTGACGTAATCAGTCCTTGCTAGAATGAAGTTGAAGTTGTTGAGTATGGATGAGTACCCCGTTGTCAGGATTTTCCATACCTCCAATTCCCTTAATCTTACTGCCGAACAGGCTGCTATTTGCCAACCAGGCCCAATAGAAGATGAAGAATGTATTCAAGGCGATAGTTGACGTTTTCTCAAAGCATCGCTAATGCATATAGATGTCATTCTCTGCACATTTTGTATTCAAGGCGATAGTTGACGTTTTCTCAAAGCATCGCTAATGCATATAGATGTCATTCTTTGCACATGTGTGACTTTATCTAAGGAAGGCCACCATATTACGACTCCATATAGAAGAATAGATCTAATGACCCAAGTATACAGCCAGTGAACGATACGGGACGAGAACTCCATCTTTTCCCTTTGCAAAGTGCATAGTGCCACTGTGACTTTTTTTAAAGCGCTCTGTTGCGTTAAATTTCTAGCTGAGCTTCCTATTGAGTATGCGTCACAGGTACTTTTGCGTTAGCCGCAAGGGGCAGAACAGACCCATTTAGTATTATTGGTGTTAAGAATGAGATTTTGTATTTCCTGGTGAATAGAACTAGCTGTTTTAGCTGGATTTACTCCAAGGCCATAGGGCTTGGCCCATTGTTCAAGTCTGCGAAGATCTCTTTGTTGTAAGAAACTTCCCTCTGACTGCGATTGCTAGGTCATCGGCGTAGGCTGCCACTACACATTCATTTCTCTCAAGAGATATCAGTACATTGTTAACTCACAAATTCCCGAGGAGTGGATAATAGAGAACACCGCCTTGAGGCGTGCAATTTGAGACAGATCTTATAGCGCTGTATGCGTCCAGGTCTGATAGAACTAATCTACTATTAAGTAGCTTATCTACAAACTCAGTAATGATCTTATTCACGCATAGTTCAACTAATGCAAGTCGTATTAATTGTGGCGTGAAGTTATTAAATAGCTCCCTCTATATCTAAGAGGTGGCGCAGTGGGTAGTGTGTGTGGGCCCATACGCCAGAGAACCCTGGTTCAAAACCTACCTGACACAGAAAGTTTTTTCAATTGAATTAATTTTTCTGTTCAGTCGTCACCTCTCTGCAGACAATTGCAATCATCAGAGAGTAAAAACTGCCATGAAAAGCTTCTTGAGAACATGAGCCGTTCGGAGTCGGCATAAAGCTTGTACGTCCAGTTCTCGATTATTTGTGTTCAAACTTTTCACAACACGCACAACACAATTTCAAGGGCTGAAATGGCCATTTCTTTTTTTTTTCTTAATCTAAGAAGGCAACCAATGTACTCATTAATTAATACCGACCAGCGTGCGTAGGGCCGTTTCCACGGATTTTCCTTTATTGTAGGCATGCTGTGAAGACGATGGTAATGCAGAATCAATGTTTCTACGGAGGTACAAATCTTAAAGACGTTCTAAAGTCTTAAATAGAAAGGACACTAGACTGATGAGCCTGAAATCTTAAGGGGTGGTATGTGATGCTTCCCTACCTTGGGAATAAAGACCACTCTTGCCTTATTCCAAGCTGTGGGAATATGTGATAGTATTATGCAGTCATAAAAATAATACGAAGCCAGTGTATTATTAGGGTATTGTTGTAACGCCGTCAGGTCCCGGTGATTTTTTTTAGGGATTGAAGCTGTTTACCTCCCATTTTAACTTACTGTCAGAAACTATGTCTTCGACCTTCTGCTGTGCACAGCTAAGGTAAGGCGGTGCACACATACGGACGCACCGCTACTAGGGAAATACGTGTCTAAAGGCAGATCAAGAGAGTCCCCGCTAGACATTGCCTATAATCCAACTGACCTTTTGAGATTTGAGCAAAAGTTTTACGCAGCCTGGAGGCATCTGAAATAGCATCAATTCCTTCACAGAATTGTTTCCATGCGCATCTTTTACCTTTCCTAGTTTCAGTTTTGAATATTTTAAGAGCTACCTTATAGGCAGCCTAAGCATGTTTAGCTCTCTAGCGTTTAAGATCTTTCTGCATTTAGTTCTTAATCCATTCAGTTCAGAAGACCATCACTTTGGTTTGAGCTTCCCCTTGGGTGCCCTTTTTGGGCAGGAGGATGACAGAGAGCAGTTTATTACTCTTGGGTTATACATCAACTGGATTTTGTAGATTCGTTGCGGATTTTGGTTTATCAATCGGACCTGATGGCAAAGATTTTCCAATTCGGCAATTTGCAATTTGATTTCCCAATGTTAATCGAGGAGATTTGTTTAGGAGACTTATTAAGAAAAGTATACTCAATATAGCGGTGGTCGGAATAAGAGTGCTCGTCAGACACCTTCCACTCACCAATTTTGTCGAAGATGAAGTCTGAGGGTAAAGTTATATTCAGGACTTTTCTTCTATTTTTAATAATAAAGGTTTGTACTTATATATAAAGATTCGTACTTATAATAAAAAATAATTAATTTAAATAAATTAATTTAAGTTTATATTTTTAAGAGTTCCAAAAAATAAATATAAATTTGAATAAAAAAATTTAGTTAATTAAACTTCATGTAAATACAAATTTATAGTTAAATATAGTAAAATATAGCAGAATAATATATAAGAGTATAAAAAAAATATAGTTAAATATAGCAACTAGATACACTTATAATAAGAGCGTTAGTAAAAATTTAAAAAAAAAATTGTAAATTAAAATAGAAATTAATTATAAATTTAATATCATATAAAATATTTATGATTTTAAATCGAGCTTTTGCCAATAACAAAACAATATAGAAGGCCGATTACTTAAATTATTATATAAAATATACAAAAATAAAATATTTAAAAATAAAATTTTAAGAATAACATTTGTGTAATTTATAAGCTTTAATGCCAAAATATTCAACAACAACATACAACAAATATTATACAACAACAATAAAGTTTCTTGGTCACACATCAGTAATCTTCTGTGGCTTCTACTGTCCAATAACTTTGAAAATTTAATAGGCACAACTTCTGCAAAACCAAAGAGGAATTGCAATTATGTGCGATTTGATTCAAATGAATGTTTTTCTATTACTATTTTACACAAAGCATAGTCTCGGAAATGTGATAAATTTTACACACAATAATTCTGATTTGTTGTTGCGTTCATTGTTTACTTCTATTTCACGATTCCTTCTAGACGTGAGTTAAGACGTGAAGTTGTTTAAAAAAAAAAAAATGTCATCTTATTTTCTGAGGTTAGACTCGCACCTGTTTTTACATGAAAATTAAATTACGGCATTTTTTTATATAAACTAATATTCCTTTTTTGGAATACTTAAAAATATAAATTTTTAAGTTATGTGTTTATATAACTCCAATAATTTTAAAATTATTAAAGGTTATATTTTATCGAGCTCAAGGTCAATGTTGCTTTCCGAAGAAAACAACTGAAGGAATAACAACCAACAACAACAATACCCTATATAGAGTATCAATCACATAGCAGACTAGAGAGCTGTTTCGTTGGCCGCTACACCAACTCATCAGTAGCCTTTTATCGTGATTCTTGCTGTGATCCACTAAGCTCTTAATTTTCTACTTGTTTCACTGAATTGCGGTACGAGAATACAAATGATATGAAAGCAGCTTAAAGTTCTTGTAATTTGTGAAGCATACTTTCAGGGAAAGTATGTTCTATTATTCGAAGATAGATCAAAGCTTTTCTAAATTCTCAAAGATTTTGTTGTGCTAGTTGTTGTTGCTCTTCTATTTCACAGTCGATCTTAGCTTCATAAAGAGCTCGATAAAATATAACGTTTAATAATTGTAAAATTATTGGAGTTATATAAACACATAACTTAAAAACTTATGAAAGAAGGTCGTAATTAATTTACAAATAAAAAAAATATAAATTTTGACGCCAAAATATTGATGAAGTCACAGACCGCTACAACAACAACAAAGTTATTTTCAGTACAAATCACAACAAATCATCAGTAATATTCTGTGGCTTCTGCAGTCCTTTAACTTTGAAAATCTAATAAGCACAACTTTTGCAAAACCAAAACGAAATTGCATTTATGTTGTCATTCTTAAAAAGTCTTAAAAATTTATATTTTTAATAATTTCAAAATATATACATAAATTATATTGTTGAAGTATTTTTAACTAAAAAATTTAGCTACTATATTGTTTTATATATGATTAAAATTAGAGAAAACAAATCTGTAATATAAAAAAAAATCACCCACCTGTGTAAACGTTTTGCCGCAATCAACACAAACGTAAGGACGATCATTGGTATGAATCCTTTCGTGGTTGCGCAAATTGGCAGCTTGTGTAAAGCCTTAAGAAAGTAGACAAAGTTACATCAATACAACTACTTGCAAAAATAAATTCGAAAAAAACTTACCCTTGCGACAAAAGTTGCACACAAATTTGCGTTCGGCAGCATGATTTCGAATGTGTGTTAAAAGCGAGGATTTGCGCGAAAATGTTTTGTTGCAGAGAGGACAGGAGCCCTCCTCATTGAATATAAGGTCCACCTAGATATCAACAAATTAAATATTAGCCACATTAACTACAGGAACGAATTATATAAAAAGAAGTAATAAATAAGTTATTTTAAAGAACAAACAAAATACTTCTCCACTCTGCAAAAGTTGTGTTTTTTTTTTTAAATTTTAAGAAACAAAAAACCGAACTAAACTAAACAACACCATTTGAGTATTTTTAAGAGCAGAGAAGTATTTTAGTGATTTTGAAATTCTATTTTTTAATGTGTTTTTTTATTTCTTTGCAATAACTAATGCATAATTATTATTATTATTATGAATGTGAATAAATACGTCTAGATTTTGTATGGTTTTCTCCAAATCAAAGGACATGGTTTCGGTTTTTTTCACACCGTTTTGATTGGATTGGATCGAACCTAATCGCTGTCTAGATATCTAGATAAATGCAAAAAGAGACAAGAGAAGAAGAATAAGAAGAAGAAAAAATACATGGAACGAGAATAACAAAAGAACAATGTGATAGAAAATATATTTGTTGCAGCTGTTACAGTGAACAACAAATTGATAATTTTTTATAGGGTTTTTTTTTTTTGTTTTTAGCTAAAAGAGCAACAAACTAAATAATTTGCAACAATTATCACTCTATATTGTGATAGTGTTAGGTAGGAACGAAACGGAACGGTATTGGTTTTTGGTAGTGGTACTAAAAAATCTAAATAAATCAAATATTTTAAATTTGCATAACTTACATCTTCAGAGTCGTCTTGAGATTGAAGATTTTCGGAAGAGCTTGTTGATTGTAGCTGTTGCTGTTGTTGAATTTGTTGCTGTTGTTGCTGTTGCTGTGGTTGTTGCTGCTGCTGCTGTTGTTGTGACTGTTGTGTCAAATTGTTACCGTTACTCAGTTGATTGGCAACAGCAGCCGCTGACGTTGTTGCAAGAGTTGTGCCGTCTTGACGCACAGTCTGATAAAAACCGTTGGTGGTCAAATGTTCCGAGCACTTGACACACGTTGGAATATTATAACCTGGTACTTGAAACAACTAAAATAAAAAACAAAAAATTGATTTCTTTGAATTTGCTTTTGTTTTCCTAGGCTAGATTTTTTTCTATCAATTATAAATGTTATTTAAATTGTAAATATTTCTTTCAATTATAAATATAATGTAAATTCTAAATATTTCTTTCAGTAAAAAAATTCTTAATATATCTTAAATTTGTAATGTTTCTTGCTTTTTTTAAAGAAGTTTTAAAAATGTGCGTGTATTATAAGGATTTTTTTAAACTCATAAAAGTAAAATCGGATTCGTACTCAAACTGTTATGCATCGTATCCCAAAAAAAAATAAAAACGTACCCAAAAAAAATAAAGACGTACAAAAAATAGTACAAAAGTACGTTCCGGTGCAACTCTGTTACATACTGTTAAAGATGAGATTTGAATAGAGTGAGACCCATGGTAGAATAAGAGAAGGCAATGTTGATTTATAAGGTTGTCGCAAGGGAGAGAGCGAGTACCCATAATTGTCAAATCGAAGTTGACAGCTCATAGAAAACCTGTACATGCTTTTTTTTTATCATCCGTTTTTCTTTCGTAGTCATTCGCAAAATTGGCTGGTTTTGACAATTATGGGTACTGAGAAGAGAGTGCGATCAGCCCTGCGACAACCTTATAAATCAACCTTGAGGGAAAGTAGATGCATTTCGGAGAGGCAGACTGCCATAACTGTCAAAACGAATTTGATAGCTCATAGAAAATCTGAAAGCGCTGAGAAAGCTTTAATTGGAAAAATGTAAACAAAAAAGTGATTTGTATTGATTTTGACAATTTTGGAAAGAGAGCTCAGTCCGAAGTGCATATACCTTCTTTTATTCTACCATGGTGAGACCCCTTTTACATTCGACATTACCATGGCAGAATTATAAGGTAGGGCCGACTCGGAGAGGAATGAAGTAGGAAGCAGAATAAAGCGGGCTAGATGTCAAAATCAGCTGTTCATCTCGAGTTCCATTATGTTCATGTTACGCAGTCGATTTTAGGTTAAAATTTGTACAGGTTTTTTTTCCAATTTAAGACTTCTTTCCCTTTTATAGTTGTTATTACACTGTTTTTATAATATTTTCACTCAAATTATCACTAATTTAACACACACGACCGCACTGTTTGTAACTTGGAAACATAAAATATTTTCTTCATTTGCAATTCCTAGTAAATTCGTCGTTTTGACAACTAGCCCACCTTTTCATTATCCACTATTCATTGACGCATGAGGACACTGAGCCATCCGGCCCTACCTTATAATTCTGCCATGGAAATTACTAATGTCTCTGTACCGTACATTTTTTCGTGTTCCCTTTTGTTCTCACTTTCATTGCTTTCAAGTCTTGACCAATGTAAAAGGGGTCTGGCGAACCACAAACAAATGTCTTGCGAAAATTCCCGTGCAGCTCTTTATTAGATATAATGATGTAAATTTAAAGTATACTATACTTTTTTTTTTAATTTCAAAATAGTTGTTTTTGTTACCTTAAAAAGCCAGATTTTTATCTCAAGCCCTGTAAATGATTGGTGGTCTCTCTTTCAGCATTACCCGAAGCCAAAGTTTTTATTTTAGATTTTTTTTCGTTTTGAACCATAAAGTTTTACATGAACTATCTGGTGTCTAAATGCAGCAAAAAGTTCGAAATTAACTGCAAGTTGCTTCAGCGTTCACATGTGCAGTGCAAGTTCATTTAAAAATGTCGTCGAATGCGAAGGTTCATTGCAGTATTGCTTCAATTGAAGAAGTTAGAAAGCAAAGAAAACATGTAACTAATGTTCCTTCTTGTATAAATTTGCGGAAATCCCAGAAAAATCCAAAAAAGCACAACAAAAACATCACTTTTATGATGTTTTATGATGGCAGTGGCAAAATTCACTGTCTCTGAAATTTCCTTGCAAGTAGCGCTGCAAGTAGGCTGCAAGTTCGAAAATGTGAGTGTGTTACAGGCATGCTACACAGGCCAGTATACTGGCCCTGTAGTTCGAAAAACTCAATACATTTACACTTTTTTACAAATACACTCACACTGGATTCACTTTCATGGCACTTTCATTGCTACTAGCCAGTGGATTTTGACAGCAGCGGCTAGTGTATGTCAAAAAGGGGGATATCAGTGTTGTTTTTAATTACTTTTGGTGGATTGATTTCGGGTTTACCCTCGATTTCGTACTTTATTTCGGGTTTTTCTCGATTCATACAGGAAGCAACACTGATAACTTGTTTAAATATACAAAGCAAATAAAGGAAATGTGAAAAGTTGTAAATAAAAGTTAAAATATACAATTTTATATACAATAAATTTACAAAAAATATATAATGGAAAGAAAATTATCTCAAAAACAATTCATTAAATTAAATTGATTCAATAGCAGCGAGAACCTTCGCATACGATGAAATTTTTTTAATGAACTTTCACTAGCATGTTTAGCACCTCTTGCATGAAAGCATGAAAGTTCGAAATTCTTCGAATCATTCGAACAGTACACGTATTCTTTCGCACTTTCACTGTCACTGGCCTGAGTAACCGGCCTGTTAGTAAAAATGTTTGAATATATTAAGTTTTTCGGACTTTCACACGTGCAAGTAATCATTTGCAAATAGGGAATATATATTGTCTTCAAAAAAGTTCGAAATTAGCTGCAAGTTACTTCCGCGTCCACATGTGCAAGTGCATGTTCATTTAAAAATGTCGTCGAGTGCGAAGGTTCTCCATGCAATTGCAGTGTTGCTTGAAATGAAGAAGTTAAAAAACGAGGATGGAAACATGTTACCAGTGTTGCTTCTTTACAAAACGCATCACTTTAATCCCCCTTTTTGAAATTTACTTGCAGCAAGTGCCAAAATTCACTGCCACTGAAATTTCCTTGCAAGTAGCGCTGCAAGTAGGATGCAAGTTAGTAAAAATGTTTGGATGTATTGACTTTTTCGAACTTGCACTTGCACGTGTGGACGCTAGGTAAAATACACAATAAAAAACGTTTTATTGCTATCCAACATTACTGTATCGTCTGAACCGCCCTAAGCAATGCAAACAACAAAGATGCAACGCTAGATGGGAGATAAGGTGTGCCGAAGTATCGATATACGATAAAAGATTTAAATTTGATGCTGGCATTTAAAAGTATTTTATATTAATATAATTTATATTTTTAAATGATTAAGTCTTGCTGCTGACAATTCTATATCTCTGGGTCTGAATGACCCCTTTTATATTGGTCAAGACTTGAAAGCAATGAAAGTGAGAACAAAAGGGAACAAAAAATTGACGGTACAGAGACATTAGGTGTGTTTCCGTACTCACACTGTGTAACTTATGGGACACTATTTTCTGTTTCCGTACTTTGACCCCTTTTACATTGATCAAGACTTGAAGTCAAGTTTCAGAGTTTGTAGGCAATTCGTCGCAAATCGGAAGCGACGGAAGGGGAAAAAAACTTAAAGCTGTACCGGCAATTTTTTCGTGTTCCTTTTGTTATTTTCGCGTTGTTGACAGTACTTTTTATTTTATTTTGATATTCGCATATCAATGTGAGTTTGTTAGACTTCAGTTGCAGTAAAATATTGGTACCGTCAATTTTCTCCCTTTGGGCGAATTGCCCACAAACTCTGAAAATTGAATTCAATTCTTGACCAATGTGAAAGGGGTGATAGTGCACAGAGAGTGCTAGAACTCAAGACTCCGAGTAAAGTAAGAACAAGCATCAAGAACAAGCATCAAGAACAAGCATCAACTTCTCAAACAAATTGACGATAATTTTAATTTACGCAATTTACGTTTGACATGTCTGCAGTCAAAATCAGCTGTTTTGTGCTTGAAACTTACTAGAAGCTGTTTCCGTACTTTTGTATCTATTCTCACATTTCATTTTTACTCTCTCAGTTTGAACTTACACAAATCTTACACAGTGTAGAGTACGGAACACACACCTATTGGTACCGTAAATTTTTCTGCCTTTCGTCACTTCCGATTTGCGGCGAATTGCCAACAAACTAAAAGACTTGGAAGCAAGTCTTGCCCAATGTAAAAGGGGTCAATGCAATACTAATAGTTTTTTAATGCTTAAAAATTTTTAATTAAATTATGAAAATTAGAACTTCTAAAAAAACGGCACCACACACATTGCATCGAATATTTACAGTAAGAAACTTTAACCCCTACACATTTCTTTAGCTCTACTTTGCTAGTAGTTCATTTCTCCCACAATCATTCCCATTAAAAGTGACTGGCAAATATTTGCGATTATGTGGCAACACTCTTGCATCCCTCCAACGCATACAGCGCGCTTTCGCCATTGCCATCACAACCTGATTTCCCTCAACTGCATTTGAGCCCCACTATTAAATTTTTTTTCTGCTTTATATTTGCCCACTTTGTTTAGAACTCTTGGCGGTGGAACCTACAGAACGCTCCCTAATAATGCCCGCCATGCCACTGCATGCACCCTGCTAACGCTCTGCAGCCGCTGCTACTCTACAAGTTGAAAAATCAATAAGAATAACAAAATACACAATTTTTCGCAACTACAAAATTTTATTTTATTACCGCCTTGCATTGAACTTGCGCTAACATTTCTGGTTTTTCGACTAGCTACTGCCAACGAACGCCTCATCAGCACAGTTTTTGCTAGAGTTAAGTTTTACTTACAGAAAAATGTAATGAGCTACACTTACCGCTGCTGGTTGAAAACACAGCCTACAGATGCTTTCCATGTCGTTCCCTGACGGCGGCGGCACCAAAGGAATCCAACATCGAGGGGGTCGCTTCGATTGGTCCACACAAACGCTGTCCTTTATTTTTTTTCTATATTTTCCGCAAACTGAAGATGCAATCAATAAAATCAAGTCAATTAATATGTTTTCCTTCAATGGCGCTCTTTTGATATTGTACGCTCACTTTTTCACCTAACCAAAATGTCTTCCTCGTACAGTTGAATTCGATACTTAGCCAGCGGAGCGCCTTTTTCTTACGTTCGCGGGGTTCCAAAGTTGTTCCTTTTTGTCGTAATTTATTTCACTGACGTAGATATTAAGCAGTTCTTCTTTATATTTTTTTGTTAAATTGCAATTTTAACACTTGTTCTCGCTTTTGTTTATGTCGGCGCAATTAAGTTCGGTGAACGGGCAGCAAAATAACAACAAGCTTTGGTAATTTTTTTTTTTTTCTCCACTCCACTGATTAATCAAAATATTAAAATTTTTTTCCTACCGAAAGTTGATGTCTTTTCACTATTCGTTCACTTTGAAATGAAAAAAATTCTCTACTCGTTGATTTTCTTGTCTCCTCTGGCAGTCGAGTTGGTATATTTTTGTTGTATTCGACGGTATTTTTTTCGTGCTGTACATTTGCTTTGCTGGCACTTATGACTATGCTTGTCTGTCATGCGAAACTTGTTGCTAAACGAGGTGAAACAACGATAGTGCCTACAGCCAACACAGATTGTTGTTGGAAATGCGTTCAATCGTTGTAAAAAGTGACGATTAGCTGCAATTCGTTGTTAAGCACCGTGGAAAAAATGCACAGTTTATTTTTTTTAACCAAATAACTAAGATATGGATTTCCATTATTAGGCATAATTATGTAGAATTCTTGGCTTAAATTTGTTTTAAACTTCAATTATATATTTACAAGCTTTGTGAAAAAATTATATGGGGCATTCTTTTGTGAAATATTTCTTTTCTGCCTTTTGCAAGAATTCTGTATTTTTTATTTTTTTTTCTAAAAACAATTTTGAGCTCAAAATAAATCGTGTTCTTTTCTCAAAAATGTTAAACGCAAAAGTATAACAAATGCAGAATTTTCTGAAATGTGAAATACAACGGTTCTGCATTCTGCCTTTACCATATTAATACCTACATAAAAACAACAAAATAAAATAATTTAAACATTTTACATATTGTGCTGCTACAAATGTGACTATTTTTTTTTTAAATGCTTGCAGCTTGCTCTTCAGAGGAGTCCAATGTGGACAAAAATATTTCCATATCAGCGGATATTCATCCAAGCATTCAATCGAGTATTCTATAAAAATAACAATGAATAAAGAAACCATGTATTCTTCAATAAATTTAAGTATATTTGAAAAAACTTTTCTACAGCTATTTTATTTAATATTTGTTCAAAATTTCCTCCAGTCGGCACTAGCAAATAAGTCGGAATTTAAAACAACAGTATAGCCAATATTAAAAAAAGGTTGCATTTTTTCTGTTCTTTTTTCAGCTCAAAAGAAGTCAAAATTCTATAAATTCATGTCAGAATGTTAAAAAGTTTGCATTTTGTGGGGGCAGAATTTTTTTCAGAAAAGAATGCGCTATTAAATTTTCAATAGTGATTGTTTTCCGAAAACTGGGATTGAAACTTCTATTGAAGGAATATTAGCTTCTTCGGACTATAATGCATAGGGCTGAATGGTGGAGTACTTGTATAATTCATACAATTATACTACACTTGGTAACTAGCGTGAAGAACCCAATAATTTTTGCCACATGACTTGCCACACGATTTATACTACGCGTCAAGACAGCAGATAAAAATGTTTTTTAATATATTCATGTTTTCAGTGATTCAATATATAATATGTCATACTACTGTCTCCAGTGAACTGCCTATACACAAGTTGAACAAAAATTGAAGGAGTTATCCGATTTGTATAAAATTTTGTGTGGTAAAAATTGGGACGTTGATTTCAAAAATGAAAAAGTTAATAAGTTTGGTTCTAACACATTAAAATTATGTTTTGAAATTGCAATTTCAATGGTTTTGAACGAATTGTAACTATTTTAAAAATTTATAAAGGTTTTTTTTGAATTTTTGAAAAATAAATGTTTTAGAAATTTATTTCATGCAAAAATGTTGTATAGGTGTTCAGATATTAATATTTCTGTAAGAAGATTTTTGCACTAAAATGTACTGGCAATAACTAAATATTCTGTAAACTCCGAAGTTTTGCACTGATTGATAATTTTTCGCTCTAAATATTTAGACTCAAATACATTTTTACTTATAAATATTCTTTAAATCAAAATAGTGATCACTCTTTATCATTTATGTCACTACTTATGTAGAAATTTATATACTCATTTTCCTCGAATGACTTTTTTATATATTTGCTCTAAATATGTAAAAAAAAAATACAAAAATATGTGCACTGCAATACTGCAATACAGCATAGTACAGTAAAAGTTTGCAAATTATATAAAAAGAAGAAGAAACGAAATGGCCATTTCAGCCCTTGAAAGGACTTTGACCGAGCGTCATATGATCAGTTGTGTTGTGTGTCTTTGTGGAATGTTTGAACACAAATGATGGAGAACTACTGGACCTATAAGTTTTATGCCGACTGCGAACGGCGTATGTTCTCAAGAAGCTTTTTATGGCAGTTTTTACTCTCTTAGGTTTGCCATTGTCTGCAGAGAGGTGACGGCCGAACAAAAAAATTAATTCAATTGAAAAAACTTTCTGTGTCAGATGGGGATTCAAACCTGGGCTCTCTGGCGTATGAGATACACACTCTACCTAATTATAACTTTTGCAAATTCGGGAATAAGAAGTAAGAAGTTCAGCGAGCATTCTTTTTCGGATTTTTCACATTCTAAAACAGTGGTGTCCAACCGAATTTACAATGAGGGCTACTTTGAAACCATGACTTTGTAATGATGAGACTTTGGTATAATGTGATCCGTGGGGTGATGTTTAACACGGTGAGTTTTCGTACAAAATGTTGACATATGAGCGAATGAACAATTGTGATATATATCTTTTGATAGCATCAAGTTATTCGTAAGTTTTGGAGGTATGCAGACAAAAATAGAGTTGGATAAAATTTTCCCCAAATTTTAAAAGTGAGTAAATGTTCACAATATTTAATATCTTTAAATATAAAAAGAGATCTTGCAATTTTTCACATTGTGGTAATATACCATCAATAAAAAAAGTAGCTTACTTTGGGGTGATGTGTAACACTCACACATTTTAATTGCCTTTGAAGAGGCAGCGTGAAACTCCGAAATGCTATCAACATAAACGGCATATGTTCATCAAAAATAAAACAAAATCGGCCTAGTTCATACTATTCGGCCCATACCGAAATCCAATCGTGGTGGAAAGATTTTTGAACTTGAATGCAACAAATGCAAGCGTCTATTTCATTTCAGTTGTCTGAAGCACCGAACCAGCCATTTTATTTGTGCGTATTATCACTCAGATATAGATGCTTTCCACAATTATTCATTTTGCATTTGATATTAAATTTTTGGCTTAAGCTTACTTTAACGAACCCCCTGAATTCTAAGGGGTTTCTTGGGCCACTGGGGGAATCTACGGAAAAAATTAAACAATTTTAATTCTGCCATGCCTTGCACGAAACAACTTTCTGAAATTTAAGCGGGTTCATTAAACTAGACTTGCTCCGAATTTGTTTTACAATTAATTATATTCATATATTCTTTTGAAGTTAACGATCAGTTTTTTTTTATTTAACGTATGTGTGTGTGTGCATTGAGATTCAGAATGATTTACGAGTTATTGCTATTATTTCATTAAGTTTTTATCATAATACTTTTTCTAAACATAAAAAGTCAAAATAAACATAAAAAATTCAAGTTCTTGGGGGTCAATTCCTGTTCTGCGTTATCGTCATGTGAAATATGTTTTCACCTTTACACGGAAAATGCGATTCCCGTTGTGTGCTAAAAGGGCAACAGCTGTTCATTTTTCGCTGAAATGGAAAGAAAGTTAACGCCGGTAGCAAACGCACGTTATGGACAGAAAATGACTTTAAATTAAAAATAAATAATCCAAAAAGAAAAGCAGCTTAGGGAAAAAGGACAAGCGGTACGCAGAAACAGTATCTTATCAACTATTTAGAGGAAAATGTTGATATGGCCAATAACAAGTAAATACTATTTGCTTTACTACTTTTGGCTGTTTTATGCTGTCGCAAAACTTATCTTGTTCATATTTATTTATTTCCAATATCTTCTGCGCAAATGAAATGAAATTAATAATGAAGTCATTTTTGCAAAAGTTTCCTTCTTTCTTATACATTGTTTACATTTTTTCATAA
The DNA here is from genome assembly GCA_914767935.1 of Coremacera marginata. Taxonomy (NCBI): domain Eukaryota; kingdom Metazoa; phylum Arthropoda; class Insecta; order Diptera; family Sciomyzidae; genus Coremacera; species Coremacera marginata. The sequence goes on from OU612046.1 coordinate 162,772,083, forward strand.
AAGCTTTGTTTAATAGGCATTTAGAACCTCTTATATGCTATTCAGCAACTACTTTCCAGTAGACGAACAAGAATCGCGTTTTTGTGCGTAGTGAAGTGAAGTGAAGACGTCAGATGAAAACGATTGTGAAAAGTTTTTTTCACTTCACTTTAACGCAAAACGGGAATTGACCCCCTGGTCTGTAAACCAAAATTTTGTTGGTGCTACACATCACCCCACCGATCTGAAAATGACCAAAAAATACATATTTAACTTTTTGCTCTGCCTTATAAATTTTCCAAAATATTTAACAGCCATGAAGGCCTTCAAAGAACGAAGAAATCTTCGTTCGTTCGTGCTGGAAAAGTGTTTCCACTGCGCGAATAGCGTTCGCGAACATTTTGTAAAAGCCAATGTTTTCGTTCGTTCGCTCAGTGGAAACGCTCGGCCACGTAGCTATTTTTTAAGTAATTATGAAAGACTTGATTTTGCTGCTTAGTTTTTAAAAATTTATAAAAAAATTAAACATTTCTTTAAAACATCTTATAGACTTTTTAGTAAATCACTGAAGTCATCTTACTTGGCGCAAAGAAAAATAAAAATTAAGTACTTTTATAATTTATTTATATAATTTATATAACCGCGACCCGTCACTGGTTGCCATGAGAACGAGTATCAAGCTACTCGTTGCATTAAGCATGCCAAACGAACTCGCCGCAAGTCTTTTTCTTTCAATCTCTTTCTCCTCCATAACTTTTGTTTTTATTTTGCTCATGCCCATCAAATTGCACTCGACGAGACGCAACGCGCAACGGTTCGCAGTTGTTTTCTTATTCGTGGTCGTTGCAGAAGTAAAAATTTTGATTGAATTGAAAAAAATAGATGAAGAAAATAAAAAACTTAATATTTCTGTGTTAAATTGAGACATTTGTGTTTGTTTTTAATTGAATTAATTAAAAGCTGCGCTAAAGTTCAACCAACGCACAGTGAGAAAGTAGTACAAAAAATACTGCAGACATAAGGACAAAAGCCGCAAGGACAAGAAAGAAATAAAGTGATAACGCAGTGAATTATAATGAAGATAAAAATCAATCAATTGGAAAACAAAAAAACAATTTTTTTCACCTGCTATAAATTTTCCTCATCTGGAATAGCAGCATTTTCTTATATCGCCTAACATTTTTCTAATGTAATTAGATTTATTTTCAAATCCCGTTAGCAGCATAAGAAACACTGTACAAGAAGGTGAAAAACGGTATAGGGGAAAAAAAAGTAAAACAAAATAGAAAAGAAATTGTAAAACAAGTGACTGCAGCATTAAAAAAAAAACTTAAAATAAATATAATTTATACTGGTGCTAGAAAAAAAAAAAGAAAATACCGCAGTGCTGCGAAGTTTGGCTAGGTAATCTGTCTGGTATAACGGAGCAGCAGATGAAGCAGCGAAAACTAGGCAGTCTAGTTCGGAAAAATAGTTTCTAAAAGACATGAAAATCATATACAAATTGAGGGTGACAGTTTTTAAATTAAATTAGTAGCTATTTTAAATTGATTAAATATTTAATTAATTAATTTTACCTGATAAAACAGCGCCGCTGTCGCATATCTCAACTTTCGCAACAGCTTTCTTTCATAAGCTTGTCACAAAGTTTGCTAATCTTCACACAAAAACATTTTAGTGGTAAGTTTCTATTTTACATAATACGTAACTATTTTCCAATTCGTTGATAATATTCAAAATTTTACTTTGAAGTTTCATACCATCAATATTTTCAAATTATACAAACGCAAAGCAATAATTTATGGGCGCTTAACACACGACGATGAGAGTTGAATAAATTGTAACATAAACAAAAAGAATTGATATGCACAAACAAAAGCACACAACATAAAAGATCCATTTATAAGCAACAAAAATAACTAAATTAAAAAAACAAGAAGAAAAAATATAAAAATATTGAAATATGTATTGACAAAGAAATTGTACGGTTTAATGCAAAAGTCAGACCTGAAAAATAGCAAATCTTCGTCAGTAATCTATCTGTTCAGACCCAACTGAAGAAAGAGCAGATTCCTGAAAAACCTAAAACATTGAAGTTTGATAACTATCAGCAATCGAACCAAAACGCAAAACTTGACATTAGTCGAACTCGATATCCAAGCATGCATTCAACAATCAAAGATAACACCTCTTTAAGACTACTTATGAACATAACAAATATTAATTACAAAAAACACTGGTTAAATAACGTAATATAAACATTATAATACAAATTACAAATAAATTAAAAATTATTAAAGATTTCACAAAATTATTTTATAACGCAATGTGACTGGAAAAAAAACATCTTAAAGCCAAAAAAGAATTAGTAAAGAATGACGCTTCGGCAGGAGATAAAATACTGCCGCGGCCGTATTTAACTATATTTGAAGTCTTTAGCAGTCGATAAATTCATTATTTGTAATAAAATAAAGTCTCTTCATATGGCAGGTAGGCGTGATTTTCATCCCAGTTTTCAGATTTAGGATTTATATTTAAGATCAAAGCTTAGGTGCAAAATTTGAAGACATTTCTTTAATTTTTATGGATTTTGAAGAGATTTTACGGTTAAAATAAAGTCAGTTTGTATGTGACTCGAACTTTATTTTTAAAAAGCTTATATTTTGAATTTATTCGAGATAGCTTTAAAATTACGGCTGTACTCGTAATCACAGACGGATATACGACTTACGGCTCAGGATCGACTCAGGGGTGAAATCGGCTAAGGTGATAGTTGACAGTCGCTGTTTTGATTGTCGTTTTTGAAAACAACACCGCATGGAATCAATAGGAAAAAAGTGATTGTCAATTTGATAATCACTTTACATGGAGCGAAAGCGACGATTTTAAGTGTCAACTATCAATTATCACTTTAGCCGATACCACCCCAGGTGGTCATGATGATCAAAAATATGTATACTTACTTTTTAAATATTTTTGTATAAATACTTTTTTAAATCTGCCACGGCTTCTTAAGCCCGTATGACAAGATTGCCAGTTATGTGGGAAAAATCCTATTCGTGGTAATTTTTAATTACCCTTGGGATTTTTTTTTTTTGTGAATTCCCATGGTATTTTTTAAATTTCAGCGTGGTATTTTTTAATTAGTGTGGGAATTCAGTGTGGTATTTTTTAATTGCCGTGGGAGTTAGGGAATTTTTTTTTCGTATTATTTTTTCACATTTATTAAGCAAAAAGTTCATATGAATCATTGCCATTATACGCATTAAACGCTCTGTTTACATCACGATTTTATGACGTAAGTTACCTTTGTAAAATGCCTTAAATTTTTGTTTTTGCAAAATACGCCTCTGTAACTATATCGCTCTTATGCTAGAACATCATAAATACGGCGTTCATTGAATACCACTATTATATCTTTGGTTTTTTTGTTGTTCGTACGTTTTTTTATTTCTTATTACAAAATGCTTTCTGAACATTTCCAGATTTTTCGAAAATTTTGATTTATTGTGGTATTTTTTAATGCGTATGGGATTTTTTTCTTTTGCGATTCTTAAATGCATATGGGATTTTTGGTATTTTTGAAAAGCGGGGTATTTTTGTGGTAATTTTTAATGATCGTTGGATTTTTTGTGGTATTTTTTACTTTGACCGTGGGAATTTTGGTGGTATTTAATTTATGGTACTGTGGGAAAAAGGTTATTTCTGTGGGAATTGTTCCGAATTTTGACTGGCAAGCTTGGTGGTATGCTCAAGTCCGGGTCTATCGTTCTTGGTACCAAAATTCGGACCGAAAAAAATGGTATTTTTGTATGAAAAACAGAATTCCAATTTGATTTTCCAATTTTTATTTTGTGTCTTCTTCCCCAAATTGCTATCAATCGTCCTTCATATCGTAAAACGACCTAGAAGTGAAATACTCTGTTCAGCAAAATTTGTTTTTTTCAGTAAAAACAAAAAAAAAAAAAAGGATAGAAGATGAAAAGTTCTCATCCTGAATTTTTTTCCTTAAAATCAACAATTATGCAGAAAATCGACTGAAGGTATTCAAAAGCTCCAGTCTATCGTCCTTGGTAAATCTTAGCCGAATTGCGGAAAAAAAAATTATTTTTATATGAAAATCAGACTGCCACACCCTAAAACTTACCCCAAACCAAAAGTTCACATCCTGAATTTTTTATCAAAAATCAATCTTTATATGGAAAATCGGCTAGTGATATGCTCAAGCCCAGGTCTATCGTCCTTGGTACCGAAATTTGGACCAAACTGCGAAAAAATGGGATTTTCGAATGAAAATCAGAAATCAACACCCCAAATCGTACCCCAAAACAAAAGTTCTCATCCTGGATTTTTGTTTAAAAATCAATCTTTACACGGAAAATCGACTGGTGGTATGCTCAGGCCCGGGTCTATCGTCCTTGGTACCGAAATTTGGACCAAACTGCGAAAAATAGGGATTTTCGTATGAAAATCAGAAATCAACAGAAAAAAAGAATAGTAAAAAAGAAAGTCAAATTTTAACTGAAATGACTTGCCTCAACAAATCCTCTAATGACACACAAACCATTTGTAACCTACTTACGGATTATTTTAAATCAGTGTACTCGTGTGAGTCCGCAATGTCTGGTTATACGCCTCCTAGTCCTCTTCTTGATCTTGGTTCTATTTTCCTCGCTGAATCTGATGTACTTAATGCACTAGCTAGCCTCGAAAGCAACACGAGTGAGGGACCTGATGGCTTATCACCGATTTTTTTGAAAAATTGTGCACACTCTATTTCTTATCCATTATTATTAATTTATAACAAGTCAATAGCGTGTGGCTTATTTTTAGATTCTTGGAAAATTTTGCATATCGTACCGATTCATAAATCTGGGCCAAAGCATGAGATCATAAATTATAGACCGATTTGTAAACTCGCCACTATACCTAAGCTATTTGCAAAAATTATTAACGAAAAACTTATTTTCTTTGTTAAAAACATTATATCCCCACACCAACATGGGTTTTTGAGTGGAAAATCGACAGTCGCGAACTTTTTTCTTTTCTCTAACTTCGTTATTAATAACATGGAAAACCACTTGCAGACGGACGTAATTTTTACCGACTTCGCGAAAGCCTTTGACAAGGTCAATCTTTAAATGTCGCATATCAAAACTCTCCACTCTAAATTGGTTTCCACTCTAATCTGCTTAGTTGGATAAGCTCATATTTACAGAATCGACTTCAACTTGTCAAAATAAGCAAAACAACATCCTGCCCGATTAAGGTCGCTGTTGTTTTTACTATTTATAAACGACCTCTCTCTTGTAGTAAAACATTCTACATGCCTTCTTTTTGCTGACGATCTTAAGCTGTTTCGTCCAATCAGATCCCAGTTTGAGTGCAAACTTCTTGCCACTCAACATCTCTAAGTGTCAATATCTCACCTTCACCCGTTCTACGACCTCATTCGTTGGTAACTATAATATCAACTCCATAGCACTTGATAGAATTTTTTCTAAAAAAGATTTACGAATCATTCTGGACGCCCAACTCAATTTTAGAGATCATATTGATTTTATCATTAACAAGGCTAATTCAATGCTAGGTTTTGTAATTAGAAACAGCAGAGATTTTAACGATCCCTACACACTAAAAACACTCTTTACTTCGCTCGTTAGGCCTCCCTCACCTTGAATACTGCTCTATAATATGGAACCCTCCATCATTTTTACACTCAGAAAGAATCGAAAGAGTACAAAGACAATTCACATGGTATACCAACTTAATTGGAACTTGCCTGAATCCCCTCCATCTAAAACTAGATGTGCTCTCATTGACTTGAGTACTCTGCAATGCAAAAGAATTGCAACCTCAATCATATTTGTTAGAGATCTTATCCAAAATAATATTAAATGTCCAGAATTACTAGAAATGCTTGACTTCCATATACCTACAAGATCCCTCCGTAGTCAGTTCTATTTCCACGTAATGCACCATAGAACCGCATATGGGCTTAATGAACCCTTATCTCGATGTACTAGAGAAGTAAATAAAGTCCTCTCCTCTATCGATATATCTTCTCGTGAAAACTTTAAAAGCAATCTCTATAATTTTCTCAAAAGCTCTGATGTCTAGCTATACTTCTATCTTTCTTATAATAATTTGTTGTTTAATTGTTTAACTTAACTATTAATTGCTATTCACCGTCTTGTTTGCTCAAAAATTCTTACACTTTTTTAATTTTTAATTCATGTATATATATTTTCACTCGTGTATATATATATACTAGCTGAACCCGGTGTGCTTCGCTACCTCTATAGTTATAAAATAAAAAGTATTTAGATATTAATAAAGATTTATTTATTTGATAAATGCTTTAGGATATACAATGTTTTTAGTCGGTGTAGAGGTGTAGCTTCTAGAGCAAAGAAAGGGTCGTGGCATATAATCCTTTTTAAGAAAACATGATATGTAGCAAATATCATCATTCTATGCCAATTATTGACTGAGATATGAGGATTTTAAGTTTTCGATTGTGTAGGCGTGGCACCACCCCTTCGTCTGATCAAAATATTATTCCGTATTATTTCGTAACAATGTCCTATTGTGAAAATTTCATGTCGACCGGTCCAGTAGCTTAGAAGATATTACAGTTTTAATTTTTCCAAAACTGGGCGTGGTCCCGCCCACTTTTTTTTTGTGGTACGTATTTCTATTCATGCCAATACTATATGTACCAAATATCATTTTCGTGGGTCCAAAAATGCCGAAGATATGACGATTTTAAGTTTTGGGTTATATGGGCGGGGCCACGCCCCTTTGTCCAAGCACAACTTTATATAGCCTAATATTCCTTCCAGAGTCATATTAAGACGCTGTGAAAATTTCAGGAAAATCGGTCCAGTGGTTTGGCCTCCTATAAAGCACAAACAGACATACAGACATACATTAATTTTTATATATATATATATAGATAGATAAGAATCAAATAAAACAGCGGATTCATAACCTCTGATTCAATCTGTTTTAAATAATAAATATTCATAAATTATTGTTATATTTTGTAAAAATTAAACGTGATTTTTATTATTAAAACTATTTGTTATTATATCTCTAAGAATTTTCATCCATATGTTTTCATTATAAAATAAAAAATTTTTAATAATGTATAATTATTTGATATTTAATTGATAATGGATGGGAGTGCAGGTATGTAAACAAGCGCTGCAGTGTAAAAAAGACTTCAAACAATAATTTTTTTAGTTTCTTTTCTATAACTAACTTAAATTAATTTTTTCATTTACACATATGTTCTGACTAAATAAATTTCAAAAGAGAAAAAATAGATATTATTATAAATAAATAATAAATATTATTATAAAGAAATAAATAAAAATAAAGAAAAAACATAGCCATTTCGCTGATTTTTTCATGTAAAGTGCCAAAACTGGTGATTTTTTGAAATGTTTGTATGGGGAACCCCACAGGGGGTTCCAGGGGGTGTGCCAGTGGCATGGGTGGGTCAAGCCTCCAAAGTTAGTGGGGATCGGTCATACATTTGGACTCGATTGGAGCACTCTAAATGGGTCAAAGTGGGATTTTTCAAAATTTGCCCCTACCCAAAAGTTCGACCCAAATTGGGGGACATCAGAATTCGTTTTAGAGGTATGGTTCCTTCGGCAAAGTTTCTTATTTTGATCCCTAGAATACGATTTTTACAGAGCATTGAGCGATTTTTAAATCGACCCGCCCTAATATAGATTATTCAATTTATACTTAGTTGTTAATTTACAAATTGTGATTTATCGAAAATTAGTAGTCTATAAGAGAACAACTCTGTTTGATGAATAAATAAATAAAAATAAAAAAAAAAAATAAATAAATAAATAAAAAAAAATAATTGGACGAAAGCATCCAAATTGTGTGATTACTTGCTTACTTACTTAGGTGGCCATAACCACCCGTGTTTGAGTTTCGGCCGACCTCATCAGCTCTCGCCAGGCGCCTCTGCTTTGCGCGCGCCTTCTCCAATCGGATCCTCTATTTATATACTTTCACTTATTTTAATAATTAAATAAAAACTAAAGATTGTTGCAATATAATTTCTTTATTTTTAATTTTTATTGTTATTTTAATCATTTACATTGTTTTTTTTTTTACAATACTTTTACATAATTTTTATTGTTCTTTTAACGCTCTCATCCACCTGTTGTATGTGTACAACAACTTTTGCAGATGCTTGTCTAGGATTCGCAATGGTATTTTTTGTTTTGGTTAGTATGAAGCTTACTTAAAAATGATTTTTGGGGGAATCGAAAAAGTTTTTCTATTTAATTTCATTGTTGACGTTGCTTGAGGTAAGACTTCTTTTGCATTCGAACTTTTTTAGGGATTTTTTTTTCTGATATGAATCTGAATAACTTTCTGAATTATAATTTTCCAACATATTAGAAGTAAATACATTTGAAAAAATTTTCTGTATTTCTTTTTCATTTGAAATTTTAAAAAAATGTCGTTTTTTGTATACTCACTGCATCATGTTGTATATGAAAAACAATTTCAATTATTAATTTCGTTATGAAACTAATTTTTCGAACTTCTAGCTTCAAAATAAGCCTAAAATGATCAATTCAAAAAATCTGCCTACCCTAGCAAAATTTTGCACGTAAAAGAGTTAAGCAATTAAATTGTTCTTTACATTGTTTGCATTGTATATAAATTTTTAATTTTCGTTTTAATTGCTCTTTTAATGATTAAAATTTACATAAAATTTACTTTAAAATTGTTTTTACATTTTAATAAAATTTATTATGATTCTTGTTTTGTCGTTTATTTAATTCGGGATCGGTTTCTCTGATGAGAAACCAATAATAGGTGCGCCCATTATTCCTTCGTCCCAAAATCCTAGGTAATTATTCTCAATTGCCTTTATCTGCTGGTAAAATCTTCCCCATGTTCGTCACTATCGTCACCGAGATTTTTCTGAAAAAATTCAAACCATTTAATATCTTGATTTCGAAAGAATATGTCATGCCCAACGAGAATATGATAATTTCTTAGAATTGTTAATAACATCCAAAGGTCATCTATTAACGCTTAAAATTCGTTACTTATACGGATTTTTTAATGATCCGAAAAGAAGAATAAAACAAGATATTAGGAAGAAATAATAAAATTTGAAATAATTAATACATAATGTTGAAATGCTACTCGTAAATATATGGTGATCAAAATAAAAAAATTTATATTTTTGCAATAATTTAAGTTATATAATATAAATGTTGAATTCAGGCCCGTAGACAAGGGGCGGATTTTAGATGTTTAAATCCCCCCCGCCCCCCTTAGGGTCCAGAAAGTTTAAAGAATTAACACAAATGAGACTATTAAATTCAAAATGTAATTTTTTTTAGATAAACTGTGATAATGATGTTAATTTTCTTGAAAACTTCACTTAATTATTAAAAAAGTTTTTTGGCCAAGTGTAAGATTAATTTTGCTTATAAGAGTCATAATCATTAAATTGGAATTCATCTCCAAGGAGTTGGTATATTAAAAATAAGTTTCAATGCTCAAAAAGTCCCTGATATCCAGTAAAATATATATATGAAAGTTATACCTAGAACGAATATAATTTTGTAAATTGAAGAAAATTAGCTTGACATTTTTTATGCCTTATCTATCCAGCACACCATAGTTGACGACTATGTCGAAATTCCGACTAGTTCGTCACTATTTTGAGCTGTCTTAAAGAAATCATTACAATTTCGTTACGCAAATATCGGAACAGTATCACTTTTTATACGAATTTATATAAAATTTTGTTATGCGACACAGAGTAAAATTTCCTTTCTTTCGAACTGTCTGAACGAAATCGTAACTTTTTCGGAAAGATTTCGAAATATTCTTAACGAAATCGTAAGTAACAAACATTTCACAATCTTTCCGATTTCGGAATCCGATTTTGTTACGAAATCGTAAAGAATATCGTATGAAGCGGTTGACACGACTTCGTAACGATTTCGTAACGAGTCTTAACGAAAATATTACGAAAAAGTTACGATTTCGTTCAGCCAGTTCGAAAGAAAGGAAAGTTTACTCTGTTTGCATTTCAATATGTTTTACAAACATTCGCATAACGAAACTCTTTATAAATTCGTATAAAAAGTGAAACTGTTCCTATATTTGCGTATCGAAATTGTAACGATTTCTTTAAGACAGCTCGAAATAGTTAGGAATTCGTCGGAATTTCGACAAAGTCGTCAACTATGGTTTGCTGGGTAAGCTTATTAGACCCAAAACTTTTGAAAAAGCATTAATTTGAGTGGGTTTTTTTCATTTTTAAAAGTGTAAAAAATATATGAACCACGAAATTCAACACATTATGGGGTATTCCACGTAAAGCGAATGACTAAAAATTTTGACATGTAAAATTTCCAACTTGGCACAAAAATTTAGCAATGTGCGAAGCCTTTTCCAAATAACAGGTTTCGGAAAATCACCTTGAATCTAAATATGTTTTTTTTTTGAAAAAAATTCTCAATAAAAAAAATTTTTGTAAAACATTTTATACAGTCAAATTCTATAGTTATTTGATGATTTTTTAATCATGTTACCAAATTTTCATAAAAAAAATTAACAATTACAGTTTTTTAAGCTTCAGTATTTTTAAAATTATTTTTATTATATTCAAAAATTACAAAACAATTTGGAAGTTAAAAAAATTTTGTTTTTAGTATTTTTAATTTGCAAATAATTTAAATATAAATTCACTACTGATTAAATTCTTAAATATCCAAAAAAAGTTGCTGTTTCATTCTTTTTATAAAAATTTATCTAGATGAGTAATTATTTTAATATTAACATGAACTTATTTTCATGTGATATATTATATAATAAATTGGGTATAAGATACTGGTGCTGTGCAAAAACCAGTTTTCGAATTACGGTTTTTGAAAAATAGTCTGAAATTTTAATATGACTTTATCGGAGTCGATTCCTCTGCTCAAAAATTTTATTAAAATAAAAATATATATAGTAATTGTTATTGGAATTGAATCATGAGAAAATGAAACTGTTAAATTTTTAAAAATCTTAAAATATATTCTTTTTAATTTATTTAAATTGTCGAAATCGTTTTCGAGAACAGTAATATTTTAGCCCTTAACGATAACTCGAACTAGGGTTGTACACAAGCTGGGGATCAACAAAAGCGTAAGATAGCCAACAAGAAACCAAATCTAAAAACTTAAAAAATTTTTTTTTTCTCCCGTTTATATGGAATGTCCATAAAAGTTGTGAATACAGCTTCACCAGCTGAACTTATTAAAAAATATTTGCATTTTTCATAGCTGATTTTAATGTTGATTTTAATAATCTGCAAGGAATCTAACCTATTTTTACCGTTCACATTAATATTGTTGAATTAGTAAAATTTTGTCACAGACATTTTTACTGTTTGTGCTTATTTTCGGAATAATACTTTTTAAAAGAAATTAAAAATTCTCAATTTGGACCATTTTTCAACAAACTATAGGCAAAAATCAAAACACGTAGTACTCAAAATTGATTTGTAAAAAAAAAAATTAAATAAACTCTTCTCATCTATCTTATTGTCATTTAAAAACAGGCATATTCACAAATAGTCTTAAAAGAAAACGGATTTGCTTAAAAATGTTCATATCCTTCCTTTCAGTTATTACTGGTATCTACTTATAGATTTGTTATCAAAAACCTTCCCCCCCCCCCCCCCCCCCCCCTAAGGTAAATCCTGGCTACGGGCCTGGTTGAATTACTTGATAAATTTTATACCATTGCACACTGGTTCACCTTGTTTGGTGGATGCATCAAAATTCAATAACTCCATTAATATAAGAGCTATGAGCATGAAAATTGGTACACAGACTATTTTTAGGGCTGGCAACAGCCTTACCAAAATTAGTTGAAAAGTTGCTTTTTTTGCAAAAGTCCTTTTTTTTTTTCTTTATTAACAAAAACGCTATTGATTCCACTCCTTGCTGTCTGGATTGTCAACGTTGTAAGATATCAAGACACACAACAACCAATGTTGGTCCTTTTCCAATGACTGCCAAACGTTTCGAAATGTTCCATAGACATTGTTGGACCTTGAACCTTACAAAGGATACATGATGTATTAAGCAATTCTCATTCAAGTCTGTATCGAGCTCGGGAGAGCAACGCACAGAGGTTTAAAATAGAAAAAAATAGAGATTAATTGAAATATGAAAAAAAACATTTTTTTAAATACTTATACTATACTTAATACTTTAAATACTTACAAAATTCTACACACTACTGAAAATTTCAATGTCATATGTTGTTTAGTCTGCTACTAAAATTTTCCGTTTTTTCGCGAACAGTTAGAAAAATTGAAATTCAGCATAGTTCAAAGGTTTTTTTTTCATACATCAAAAGTGATCTTTGTATTATGGAACATTCAACTTTACGTATTTAAGCGTAGCTTAAGAAAAGAGATAAGCAATAATTGAGTAGAAGTATGTATTTTTTTTTTTTTTAATGTCAAAATTTGCGCTGTTTTGGAAATATATGTAGAGTTTTAAATAGGAATTCAGTAACGTCAAGTAAAAATTAAAATTTTGTATTAAACTAGAATATATGAGCTTTCATATTCAACAATAAAATGTTGCGCATTTTTGCGCGAATCACTTTTATTAAATAAATTGTGAAAATAGTCACAACTTTTGTCATGTTATAATATTTGAAATAAATTGATCACTACGCAATATTTAAATGAATTTTGTTAAAAAAAACTAGTAAGAAATGATTTTCAACTTCGTTTAAGAAGTATCGAATGTTTTTTTTTATATTGATGACGTCATTTTGTATGGACGATAGGTGTGGTTTTCTTACAACTTCTCCAAATTTCAAATTCAAAATACTTTTTAGTTATAAAAGTTATATATATTATGCAATGAATAAATTTTTGAGGAATTTATGAAGGTTTTACTATTTAGATGACGTCATATTATATAAGAAGTGAAGTCTTAATTAGATTGTGCCATATGCATGTATTACAAATTTCAAGTCATTATATTAAGTTTTTGGATAAATTTAAGGAGATTTTTAACGTTTTTATAAAATCACTTTGTATGTGTGGTGGTGGTACGTGTGGTTTTCTTTCGATTTGGTTCAAAGCTCATTTCCCATGTTTCAAGTCCAAATACTAATAAGTTAATTAATAAGTTGTGTTGAATTTAAACAGATTTTACAGTAGGCGTGGTGTTTATCCGAGTTGGTTGAATTTTATACTCTAAGAAGATATTTAATATCAAAAGTCTTATACAAAACTCATATATTATGCTAGGTGGAATTTATGAAGATTTTACCGTTTTAATAAAGTCACTTTGTATGGGAGGTAGGCGTAGGCGTGGTTTTCATTGGCTCATTTTCGAACTTGTTCTTTAGTTTTTAGATTCAAGCTTAAATATTGACAATGTCATGACAATAGTTTCGAAATTACGACTGTAATCATGTCGACAGGCGAACAAACGGACGGACGGACACAATTTCTTTTCTTATTTGAACCCATTCTCTAACCATTTCTAGGTGAAGTAATCTCCATTTTTGGCGTTTTCAACCCTCTGTGCGACGTTTTGCTTATTATTCTCTAGAGAGATCTCGAGCTTAAAAAAATTTAAAGAATCACGTTCTACCAACTTGCAAGCTACTCCTCAAATGAGTACGGAAATAGATCCTAAGTACAATCTAAAATGAGACATTGAATTATCGCCATTATAATGGGTACACTGCGAAGTTATACGATGTCCAGCTGATTACTTTAAGCCCACAGAAGATCCAACAACCTTTCTTTCTGTAGTTCTGTAAACAGTGTCTAGTTAAGGACTAGCAACTGGATCAGTGAATTTGTTCAATAAAAATCTTAACTAGTTATCTACAAGAATAAAAAATTGAAAAAAAGAACCTAAAACATTGTCGTGCACCCTTTGCAAATCTGCGCCTCATTTCTTCATAAACTACGCTCCAATGCTTAATTAAAATATAAAATTTTATATAACTTAATCGCATTTCATGTTTGAGAAGTTTAAAATAGAAAAAGACACAACAATAGAATGAAATGCTCAAAACAAGTGCACATAAAATATTGCTATCTAATAAAACTACAACAACCACAACAATAACAACAATAACAAAATGCGGAATGTCTGCGCTTGCGTACGTTTAGAGCTAGCTACAGACAAAATGCCGCTTGACAGCGCACAAAGCTGGCCAGAAGCTCAACACAGCCAGAGGCAGTCAGCCAACCGAACAACGGCGGTTTCATAGCCAAAGCGGCCAGAAGTGAAATTATTTCTTTCCTCATTGTGAACTTTTACATTTTCAATCATTATTTTATTTTGATATTTTTTCTTTTATAATTATAAATATTTTTGCGGCTTTGCTGATGGCAGTCAGTATAGCTTATGGCATGGCCAGTGATGGCTAAAAAGACAGTCAAATGGAGCCAAGTTGACCAAAGGAATAGTATAGAGTCTGTCTAGCTGTATTTGGGCGCAATGTTTAGAGTTAAGCACGTTTGGTCTGGCATGTTAATTGTTATTGGCTAAAGCAACAACAGCAACAACAAAGCAACAATCAACAGCGTATAAGCAGCTATAGAAATAATTCTGTAAAAGAATTTTAAATAAAAATATAAGCATAGACAGACTACAATGTTGGTGAAAAAAAAAAAACGATTTTATAAACCTATGCAGAAATAATAGAAAAGCTTTCAAATGTTATTGAAGTTAAAGTTGTTGTTTTTATTTATATTTTTCTTTCTACCCGATACTTGTTCTTGTTAAACTTGCTCAAGATGCCTGGCCAGCGACAGCAGCAACACCTGCTACAACAGCAACAGCAACAATAAAACATAATTAGTTTCCGTTGCTTTGCTTGTAGCGGTTTTTTTTTTTTTTATACAACCAGAGTTGAAATTATTTCTTACTTTTGGCTTAGTTTTAGTATATGTAATGGGAAGTTTTAGCCGAATTCAAGTCTGGTTCGGTAATGCTTTTGATTTTGCAGTAATACTTATGAGCTTTCAGTTTGAGTTAGTTATGGCTGGAGCGTTTATTTAAGTTCCAGTCATAACTAACTCATGCCTTGATGCTTATAAGTTCCCTTTAAATAAGTGAATTCCCATGAAATTTCAGTAGTAGTTAATTTAAAAGTTATCAATAGGAAAAGGAAAAATTAAAATTTTACACATGAAATACACATGAAATTTTACAAATTTTGGCGTGACTTGAAAATTCACGTGAAATTGGCATATTCCCGCATAATTTCAGTCTTCATATCATGTGATTTTTTTTTTATATTTTGTTATTAAATTATATACAATTAAATTATACTAGTGAATTTATAATGTTCACGTGTTTTAAAAAATACTTGTATTTGCTTTTCCCAGAAATAAAAAAAAAAAAACAAAATGCCTAAATAAAAAATTTTGAAATTAAAAATCTGCCGAGATTTTTTAAAAATTTGCATAAATCTTAAAATTTCTCCATAAATTCGAAATTTCCCGTTGAATTTATACAAGTGAGTCTTGTGAAACTCAAAAATTCCTTCAAATTCATTAACTCCAGTAAAACTCGAAAATTTCTGTAATATTAAAAAATTCAACTTAATAAAAAAAAAAAAAAATTCACTTGCTTCGTTTCTTTCGCAATTTTGTTTATTTTTCATGTGAATTTGATGCGAAATTAAATATTGCTGCAATATTAAAAAAGAACTCTCGCCTATATAGTACAAGCTAAGCCAAAATTTGTAAGTTTCAATTATATGTAAGATTTCACGGGAACTTCAATTTTTAATATAAATTTTAAAATATTTATAATATATATATTTGATCTCAGAAAAAGAACAGCCTAAATAAAAAGTTTTTTAAATTAAAAAATTCCTTTAAATTCATTAACTCCAGTGAAACTCGAAAATTTCTGTAATATTAGAAAAAATCCTCCAAATTTTAAAAAATAGTCTTAATTCGCAATATTGTTTATTTTTCATGTGAATTTGATGCGAAATTAAATATTGCTGCAAAATTAAAAAAACTCTCGCCTATGTAGTACAAGCTAAGCCAAAATTTGCAAGTTTCAATTATATATAAAATTTCACGGGAATTTCAATTTTTAATATTAAATTTTAAAATATTCACGTGTTTTTGATATAAAAATTTATTTATAAATATTTGATATAAGAAATAAAATAAAAAAACGCCTAAATAAAAAGTTTTTTAAATTAAAAATTTCCTAGATGTTTAAAAATTTGCTTGAATCTTAAAATTTTTCTTTTAATTCGAAATATCACGTGAAATTTAAAGGTTAGGAAATTTAAAGAATAAAGTGAACAAAGCTTATAAAAGGTTTAGAAACTTGAAGGATAATCAACATCTGAAATTGATCTACTTAAATTGTTTAAAGGAATTCAACGTTCTTAATAAATTTCTTTTTAAATCCCATATTTTTTTTTACAATGTGCGAATAACTCCATTCTAGGCCTTATAAAGGGTGGTTAAATTTTAAGGGCCTGCATTTTTTTTTGCATTTCATTTGACATTTCAGACTAACTCAATTTGAACCATGGAAAGAGTTCGTTATCATCTCACGATAGCGAACACCATTCACAGTAACTGCCTGATCAGCCTCATTTTGGAAAAAATACGGCCCGATGATGCCGCCAGCCCATAAACCGCACCAAACAGTCACTCTTTGTGGGTGCATTGGTTTTTCGACAATCACTCTTGGATTATCATTCGCCCAAATGCGGCAATTCTGCTTATTGACGAATCCACTGAGGTGAAAATGTGCCTCATCACTGAAGATGATTTTCTTCGAAAATTGATCATTCACTGTTGCCATTTCTTGCCACCATTCTGACCATTGACGACGCTTGAAATGGTCAAGAGGCTTTAGTTCTTGAGTCAATTGCATCTTGTAAGCATGTAAATGCAAATCTATGCATAACGTTCATCAACAACGAGCGTTGGGCACGACGAAGAGTTGAGGTGGACGGCCCTTCAGCCATACTATCGCGAACAGCAGCAATATTTGCTGCAGTACGAGCTGTACGAGCATGCACTGGTGTTTTCACATCTCCTACAGACCCGGTTTGCTCAAATTTTTGCTCGATTTTTCCGATTGTACGCACATTTGGACGATTAAATTGACCGAAAAAATCACGAAGTGCACGATATGCATTTTGATTTGAACGCCCATTTTCATAATAAGCCTGAATAACTTTAACGCGTTGCTCGATTGTGTATCTGTCCATGCTTCAAAAATTGAGTTAGTCTGAAATTGAGAAATGTTAAATGAAATGCAGAAAAAAACTTGACGTTTAGGTGTGGTTCACATTCAACAGCGGCCCTTAAATTTAATCAACCTTTATAAGAGGTATAGATCATTCGAAGATCAGATGGGTGAAGTATCGCTTGCACCGTTTAAAGAAACCTAGTCGCTTGGCCGCTTCTTCGACACATGAAAAATGTGATCATTCCAACGAAGATCTGATTGTATCGATATGCCCAGAACGTCAAGAGCAACTAACTCCAAAAGATTCACACCATTCATATTCAAGGAAGCTAAGGGACTGTTTATCCGCTTGTGGGTTAACAGGCAACACTGGGTCTTGTTTGCATTAAATTCTACTGTATTAGCAAGACCCCACTCGGAGACTTTTTTCAAGTCATTAAGAAGTTATTTAATTAAATATTTTGAAGTCATTAAATATTTTGCTCCTTGCTCTCAATCTCCATAGAACTCGGGCGTTTTTTGAAAAAATATGAATGACAAATGCTGCTGTCGCCCGCAAACGAATGAATTGGGTTATGAGTCAACGACAGAAGGTCGTTAATAAAAGCCAAAAAACAAAGTTGGCGATAGAACTGAACCCTGCGGTACTTTAAGAAAGCACGTGATCCACCGAGCAAAGTTACCACTCACACCGTATGCAACTAGTTTAGAGACGAGTGCTTTATGCCACATTCGGTGAAACACCTCTGAAATATCCAGAGGAACAACCCTGCTCTCACCGTACAGGTGAACGCATTGGTTCCATTTTTCTGTTAGGAACGCCGTAAGATCACCAGTAGAGCGGGCCCTACGAAAACCATATTGACGGTCACTTAGCAATTCGTTGTGCTCCAGATAGTTCATTAGGTGGAAGTTTATTACGCTCTCCATAACTTTGGAAAGCGTAGAGCATATTGCAATGGGTCGGTAGTTTGCAGGACTCGTGGCATCGCCCTTTTTAGGTAGATGGAAATACTCCTGTCCTGTATGAGATGTTGAAAAGGTTGCGCAAAGGCCAAGTCAGTGTAGAAGCACACGTTTTAAGCACAATTGGTGGTATGCCATCAGGACCAAAGGCTTTATTTTTGTTAAGATCTGCAATGACTCTTTTGTCTGCTCTCGTTCGAAAATATATCGCTTTCATTGAAGAAGAACTAGTCCCGACAGAGGGCAGTGGCTGACTGCTATCCTATCGATTGAAGAAAAGCTCAAAGAAAATAGTAAATTCATCTGGTCCTATATTAATATGAAAAGGAAATCCAGCGGTATACCAAACTCCATGTTTTATAATGGAAATAGTTCGGAGAATACTTATACTATATGTAATTATTTTGAGGATTATTTTAACCGTTATGTGACTAACGAGGTACCCGGGTACATTTTGCAATTTAAAACAAAGAATTTGATCATCAATAACCACTTTAAAGGGCCAAGCTAAATTGTTTTAAATTGTAGAATTCACGAAACATCGATCTAGCTGAACATTAAAGCACTTACACGCTATTTTTCTACATAAATTATATGAAAATACCCGGATACTCCGTCAGTCTGATAAAGATGTTTTTTTCGTCAGTCACATAACGGTTAAATCGGTTTACTCAATAGGTTCACAGACTAATTCTTCTGCAGTTCATATCTAGATTCTCCTCTTAACCGTACCTAAAGAGTACTTACCTAACGCACCTAAAATCTTTGAAAAATTAGTATCTGAAAAACTATCTCTTTGTTTTATGTGTACCTAAAATCTTTGAAAAAATAGTATATCAAAAACTATCTTTTTGTGTTAAATCTGTTATCTGTGGTAGATCAATCAGCACTAATTTAAATATTTTCTCTTCTCTTATAATTAAAAACTTCGCCAAGGGCTTACAAACGAAAGTTGTCTTCACGGATTTCGTTAAAGCGTTTGATAAAGTTGATCACGAAACTTTACTTTTTAAACTCTCTGCTCTTGGCTTTCATTCACGTCAACATGCTTGTTTAAGATCTTACCTCCTGAATAGACGGCATCAAGTCAGAATAAATGATTGTTTGTCTCTCTCAATACAGGTCTCGTCGGGTGTACCTCAAGGAAGCCATCTAGGCACACTTCTATTCCTTCTCTTTATTAATGACCTAACACTTGCCATTGAACATTCAAGCTGCTTCCTTTTTGCAGATGACCTAAAATTGTTTCGGTCAATCGAATCTGACTCTGATTTCAGTCTTCTCCAACATGATCTTGGCTCTTCCACTTTATAGCGAAATGCCAATGTCTCTCTTTGACTAGGTCCTCCTACCCTATTTTCTGTAACTATTTTATTAACTCTATTTCTTTGGAAAGAATTTTTTGCAAAAGAAAACTTAGGAGTTCTTCTTGACTCGGAACTTAATTTCCGAAATCATATCGAAATAATAATTGCAAAAGCTAAATCTATCTATGTTAGGGTTCTTAAAAAGAAACTCTGCTGAATTCACGGATCCCTATACTCTTAAGTTACTCTATTCCTCTCCACACCTGAAATATTGAAAAGAACAGAAAAAATTTTCTGTTATGCTTATTTGGGATCTTATTCCTGAACTTCTTTCCCAGCTAGATTTCTATACTCCTTCCCGCCATCTTCGTAGCCAATTTCACATCCGTAAGTTACCGATACCTATGGCTCGCTGTATTAAGGATACAAATGTAATGATTACATTTAAGAATTAAGAAATGATTACATTTAAGAATATTTCTAGAAGATCTTTTAAAGACAATCTCTTACTATGCATTATGGTTCGTGAATCTTGAATTAATTTGTGATTTTTGACATTACTATTGTCTTACGTATAATTCCAATCTTTTGCATTTTGCTTGCCATTGAATTTCTCTTTAATTCTTTCTGTATGTATTATTAAATTTTTATACCAATAAACGCCTTAATAGGCAGTAAGTGCGGAAATCTTCTTGATGTAATGAAATAAATAAAATGTTAACTTTTTTTTTTATTTTGAAATGTCAATTTTAAAAAATATGTTAAGTTACAAGTTTTATACTATAAGAGCGAAAGCTCTGCTTGATGAAATATCTAATTAATAAATAAATTCATAGAAGTGAGTCTTTTGAAACTAAAAAATCCTTTTAAATTTGTTTGAATTGCAAAACTCCAATAAAACTCGAAAATTTCTGTAATATTAAAAAATTCCACTAAATAAAAAAAATTCCACTTAATTCGTTTATTTATTTCGTGATTTTGCTTGTTTTTCTTCAGAATAGCTCTGGATTTAGAAACTCTTAAAATTCCATAAATCCCATCAAATATTAAAACTTACAATTAACTCAAAAATTTGTCAAAATATGTCGTGTGTTAAATTAAATATTTCGGGAACTTTGAAAATATGTAATTTCTCATAAAAATCGTGGTATTATTATATATATATGGAAAGTTTTCGTGTAACATTGAAATTCCCATGAAATTTTAAAATATCTATTTATGAAATTTTAAAATTTTTGGCGTAACTTATAAATTCACGTGAAATTTGCATATGCTCGTATTATTTCACAGTCTTCATAAACATGTTAATTTTTTAAATTTGATGCGAAAGTAAAAACTTGCAAAATTTAAAAATTCTCGCTTACATGTTTTCAAATTTGTTTACAAATTTTCGAATTTCGATTATATTTAAAATTTCACGGGAATTTAAATTTTTAATGTTAATTTATACTAGTAAATTTATAATATTTACGTGTTTTTAAAAATTACCGATTTTGCTTTTCAGAAATAGAAAAAAAAATCCCAAATAAAAAAGTTTTTTAAATTAAAAATCTAGCGGAATTTTTACAAATTTGCTTAAATCTTAAAATTTTTCTTTTAATTCGAAATTTTCCGTTTAATTTATAGAAGTGAATCTTAGAATTCATAAATTCCAATGAAATTCGAAAAAATTCTACTAAACTCGCTAATTTAAAAATTCCACTAAATTCGTTTATTTCGCGATTTTGTTTGTTTTCTCTTTTTTTTTTAGCAGGGATTAAAAAAATGTTCGGCATTGTTTCTTTAGATTTTTTTTCTTTAGATTGGTTATCGCTTCGGTAATCGGCAATCGGCTGGTAATCACTTCGGTAATTGGTACTCGGTTGGTAATCGTTTCGGTAATCCGTAATGGATTGGTAATCGCTTCGGTAATCGGTAACTGGTTAGAAATCGCTTCGAAAATCGGTTGGCTATCGCTTCGATAATCCGTTGGTAATCGATTTGGTAATCGGTGATCGGTTAGTAATTATTTTGGTAGTTGATAATCGCTTCGGTAAACGGTAATGGGTTGGTTCTCTTATCGGTTGGTAATTGCTTCGGTAATCGCCTCGGTAATGGGTCGTTAATCACTTCGGTAAATGGTTCGGTAATCGGTTAGTAATTGCTTCGGTAATCGTTAATTGGTTCGGTAATCTGTAATTGATTCGGTAATCGATTGATAATGGCTTCGGCAATCGGTTGGCAATCGTTTCGGTGATTGGTACTTGGTTGATAATCGTTTTGGTAATCGATAATAGGTTGGTAATCGCTTCGGTAATTGCATCGGTAATGGCATCGGTAATCGTTTGGTAATCGCTTCGGTAATGAGTTGTTAATCGCTTCGGTAATCGGTTGGTAATCGCTTCTGTAATCGGTAAATTGCTTCGTAATTGGTTGGTAATCGCTTCGGTAATCGTTAATTGATTCGGTAATCGATTGGTTATCGCTTCGGTAATCGGCAATCGGTTGGTAATCACTTCGATAATTGATACTCGGATGGTAATCGCTTTGGTAATCGGTAATGGATTGGTAATCGCTTCGGTAATCGGAAATTGGTTTGGTAATAGCTTCGGTAATTGGTTCGGTAATTGATAATCGCAATTGTCAATCGCTTCGGTAATCGGTAATTGGTTCGGTAATCGCCTCGGTAACAAAAAAAAAGCTCACCAAACATGTTTGCCTAGCGTAACCACGGCATAAGAAGTTTTCACTTAAAAAAAAAAAAGGTTGACAAAAAACAGAGTAAAACGATGAATATAAACAGAGATGAACGATTTTCTGTGCATATTTGTCGACCAAACGTACACACAAATAAAATAAAATTCTGTATAAACGTTGAAGATGCGCACAAAGTGAAGAGCCGCTCAGATTGAGCTCTCTGCTGAGCGAGTGAACTGGTGGCAAATTCATTAGGAAAGTAATGGTGATTTTTATGGCATCATACAACATATATTTTTGACATTAATTTGGTCTCGAATTTTATTTCAATGTATTTAAAATTTTAAATTTGATTTGAATAAAATGCGTTGAAATCTAGAATTCTTCTGGAAAATTTATTGTTATCAACCCAGTCTGCTGAAACCTAAAATAAATCTCTAGGAAATAAATCAAACTAATCCTTAATTCACTTCAAAAACAATTTATTTTAATTTCATTTATGGTATTACCCAAAAGTAATACTTAATTTAATTTTTTTTTTTAAACTTTGCCGAACGTTTTTCAATAAAAATAAAAAACAAAACAAAAACCGAATTCATATGGTCAAATTTCGAATACAGGCGATGCTTATAATTTTAATTCTCCTACATTGTAAAACTAAATATTTGAAAACTAATTTTTAAAATTAGAAAATGAGAAATTTTGTTTGTTTTGCAACTTGAAGTAAAATAAATTTCGCTGAAAAGTCTTCTAAATTTCGAAGAATGCATATTTTACGTCAAATTTACGTCATTACATCAAAATTTTCGGGGAGAAACATTTTTGAGGTCGGGGAAAATCATGTAAAAATTTGGCAAAATTATCTTACAACTAAGTAGCTTTTGGGTAAACAGAAATCTATGAAAAAACTATTTAGTGGCTTGAGTACAGAATTTCTGTGCATTTATGTCAAGTCCGGTCCAGTCTTGCGGTTCGGTCTAGTGCGCATCTCTTCTACTACAACAAACAAATGTTATTTTTGCTTTATAGATAAGCTGAATATTGTTGTCAGGTTTTTTCTTGGCTTTCATGATGTCTTTTTTTCTCTCCTACCACTTTTTCATATTCTTTATTTTTGTTTTGATTTTAAAATTGGAACTTATAAACTTGGCGATGCGGTTGTTGTTGCTGTTCCTGCTATCAGTATTGTTGTTGTTGTCGTTGTTGTTGGCCTCAGTTGCAATGCTGCCGTAAACTAAATCAACGATGCAGACGACAAAGAATATCGTATCGTATCTCAGATATCCGAGATGATATCTGATGAAAAAAAATAGTACCGTAAAGTGAAGCAAGACGAAACTTAGCTAGCTAGCTACAGAAGATCATATGAATTGATATTTTTATTAATAATAAAAACTAAAAAAATAGATTATAAAAAAAAGGAAACAAAATTTGTGACATAAACTAACAAATCTAAAAAAAAAATCTATCAATATTCAATATATTCAATATTTTTTTTTAACAAAAATTATTATGAATACCAATTTGCCAACACTATGCGAAAAATAGCAAATTGCTACAAGGGCGCTACATGAAATGCCTAAAAATATGCAACATATTCAAATAAAATACTTAAAAAGCAATTCGACAGCTATTATCAAAGGGTGGTTATACCAAAAAATATATGTGTGGGTGAAAAAAGTAATTAAAATAAAAAAAACGAGTGCAGTCGTCAAGATTGCCGACGGAAGCGTTAGCTTCTTAAGCCCGTATGATACTTCATTTTTTTTGTCCAATTGTAAAATCTGAAAACAAGTGGCGCATGGGCAGTACAGACATATTTTGTAAGAAAAGAATAAACGTTGTTACTTTCTTATTTCTTCTTTCTTATTTATTTCTAAAAATGTCAAATTAATTATTAACAGCTCAGCATGATACAAGAATACAGGTAAAAGTGACAGTTCCTTGGCATACCATTAGTTGTCAAAAAAAATGCAAAGAAAGAGAGCGTTCGTTATAAGCTGTGTTTAATTCACATTGGCTGCATTCAGCAGAAAATTTGCTAAGTAGCTGTTGCTTGAGTTTTGGGCTGAATGGTATGTAGCATAAAGCAGGGTTGGTATTATTGACGATTTATCGTCATTTCAACTTTTTGGTTGGCTGCAATTATGACCTGACGTTTTTCTTTCAATTTTTTGTCAAACATTACGTTTTTTGGTTAAATCGCTTTTCCTTTATTATTTAAAATTTGAGAATTAAGTTCAGATTCAAATTTGATTTGTGTGCTTGGAGCAGCTATATTTCGCTGTTGAGGTAAAATTTAAGTTAGAGCAATTATCAAATGCGATAAGTCCAATAGAGAAACTGACATTTAAAAATACTTGCCGATTTGCTCAAACTATTTCGTAATCTGGTTTTAGAAAACGAAGTCTTGATTCTGAAGTTTTAAATTTAGAGTTTGCTTATCTTTTCAGTGATTCAGAAGAATAAGTAGAAATTGAATATTACTGGAAAACAGTTTATTCAATCAGAAGAGGAGACTAACCTTTTGCATTTTATTTGATGCGAAAATTAATTTTTAAAATTTTGACCTAGCCTAGTTTGTCAGCAAATGTTGGTCGTATTTTTTCTCAAATAAACTTAAGACAAAAATCAGAGGCATTTTGAGCACACAAACGTTGATTTAAGATTGAAGAATTCGGGTTGTTATAATTTGGACATAAGGAAAGTATTAACAAACAAATACAATATAATACAAATTTAATTGAATCTTATAATTTTTTAACCTTATTAATATATTTATTTTATTTGATATTAATAACATGAATAAACTCTTAAAGGTCCTATTTAATTTTTCATTAAAACCTATATGTATAAATATGCTTATAAATAATGAAAAATTTATTGTAAAACTACGAAATTTACAGTACGAAAATTACGTTTTTTTTCATATCAAGCCTGTTCGAGAGAGTGATTTTATGCTTGTTCTTCATATCTCTCTTGAGCTAGAAAAATACGGAAGCACGTTCTAGCAGCTTGTATGTTACTACAATCAAGTACGTAACCTAGCGTCCACACGTGCAAGTGAATGTTCGAAAAACTCAATACATCCAAACATGTTTACTAACACACTCACATTTTCGGACTTGCAGCCTATTTGCAGCGCTATTTGCACGAAAATTTCCTAAGCAGTGAATTTTTTCACTTGCTGCAAGTAAATGTCTGAAACGGGGATAAAATTTATGTTTTTGTAGTGCTTTGTGGGTTTTTTTTGGGATTTCCTGAAGTATATAGAAGAAGCAAAATTAGTTAGATGTTTTCCTCGTTTTATAACTTCTTAATTTCAAGCATTACTGCAATTTCAGGCAGAACTTTCGCATTCGACGACATTTTTAAAAGAACTTCCACTTGCACATGTGGACGCTGAAGCAACTTGCAGCTAATTTCGAACTTTTTCGAAGACAATATATATTCTCCACTTGCAAGTGATTACTGGCACATGCAGACACAGGGTAAACAGGCCTATTGTTTATGTTTTCGCTATCGTTTATGTTTCAGAGTTTGCAAAGAAGAAACACTTGCTTATAAAATATTTCCTATTTTATTTTATTATTTATAGTGAGTATTGCAATAATAGTGAGTGATTATTAGTGGAAGTTAAGCAATTTGTTAATTCCATGTTATTTAGCAGGAATTATAATAACATCATGGCAAAGAAGAGAGCGAGCACAATCGGCCATTAGTGGTATTCGCTCTTTCGTGTATTAGATGTACTGATTGTAATTGTACCGATAAATACAAGGGAAAGAGTGAGTGACTTCTTCCACAGCAGTGTATCTACTATTGGCTACACTGGTGGCAATTGAACGTTTTTTCCTTATTTTAACATTTTCCATTACAGATTCCATTACAGATGGATTTTAAACAGTTCTAATTAGAAAACGATATGATGCGACGAGCTAGCGCGAAAAATTATGGCGAACAAAGGACAAGAAATGGTGCCAAGAATGCAGCCAAGTGATGTCAAAATGATACAATTAACACATACAACTACATTACAATCATCTTTTGATGTTGTAAAGAAACACATAAAGTGTAACTTCAAAAGCTATGGTATTTGTTGTTGCATGTGTATTTAGTGTAATTTTTTGACAGAAGTACACTAGTGTATTCATAAATACTCAAAAGAGCGAATACCACTATTGTCTTTTTTTAGAGTTAGCAATTAATCAAACATTTTCTTATTCACGTACAAATATTTACCATATTTTGCTTCATTGTAAGTATAATAAACTAATATTAATTAATTAGTGAAAACATAAAAATTGTTGAATATGTAAAAGTGCAGCAATAGAACAACCTTAGCAGCTGCACATGCATAAGACCGAAATTATATATATTTTCATTAACGAATTTCGTGTTATATTAGTGGTAACCGCTCAGGGAACATATTGTGTGAGTGCTTTATGCTACATACCATTCAGCACGACAGTTGTTCAACAGCTACGTAGCAAATTTTCCGCTGAATGCAGCCAATGGGTGTATGCAAGGTTTATTAATACAGGTTAAGTCACTTGAGAGAAGCTCGGTCGAACTGTCAGAATGGATAAAAGGAAATCAAGAAAAAAAAAACCTGAATCTGCACAATTTTTAGCTAACAGCTACTGTGACAGTTCGAGCAAAGGCAGAAAAAGAGTGCTTTTCTCTCAAGTGACTTAACCTATATTAATGAACATTGGGTGTATGCTCATTTGCTTCACTCTTAACTGTGTTGCATGAACAGCTGTTTTTGGCAACTTATAGTATGCCCTTAGAAGAGAAAAACAACACTTATCAATGCTACCTGGGTTCTTACATCATGCAGCTCAGTAAATATTTGATCGAAACTAAACGAAGAACGAATTGAAAGAAACGGCAAAAAATATGCAAAGAACATACTGACCGTCCAACAAATTTTTCTCCAATTCGTACTATATGCGTACTCACTCACACCAATTGAATCCATGCATTCGTACTATTTGAACTGCTCTAGTTATAATTTTCAATAATCAATTTAATTAAGTATCATACAGGCTTTAGCATTGGATGTAAAATTAAATATACATAGTTACTTACATACTTTTAAGCTTAACTTATACATTTTTTTTTTTTTTTTTAAGTTGTTTAATGAAGTTGGTAGCAAACAATTTTTGATTTACGCAAAACTTATGAATCTTAATGAAAAGTTAAGTATGCTCGGATTTTGATGCCCTTAAAAACATCCAAAAATTACATAAAAAAAAATTACTAAATGCCCTATTAAAAATGCATTAAAAAAAGCATTAAAAATGCCCTTAAACCCATAAACCCATAAAAACACCGTTAAGTCTAAAATAAATGAATATATTTTTAATTGTTTTTAATTAAATGTTTGGACCTACATTACGTTACAATAAATAACAATGAACTTTTCATATGAACTTTAATTTAAATTTTTTAACCTCTCTATTAAAATACAAAATATTAAAATCGTACAAGTAGGTATTGAGATTTTTGAATTCAAAGTGACTGCTATGAATCGATCGATCACTCCATTTTAAAAATTTCCTTTGGCCAAAATCCTCAGTGCGGCACAATTAGTCATATACCCTTTAATACTCTTAAAGGTGCTTTAATTACCTGTCCATTGGTATATCTTTCTTAAATATATAAAAATGAATGTATGTATGTGGATATGTGTGTATATCACGTATAGACTCCAAAACCACCTAAACAAACTTTATAAAATTTTTATGGATACTGAAGCAACATTCTGGAAGTGTTCCTGTGAAGTTTGGCGTTGATTAGACAAGGGGGCGTGGTACCTCCCATACAACCCAAAATGGCTCTATCGCCAACAAACCAAAAAAAAAAAATGCTATGTATCAGACGGGTTTAATCATATAAAACTAAAATTTGGTAATTTTGTTCAGATGGCTACTTGCGGTGACTGTACAAAAAATGGGTGTGGTCACTATATCTACGCCCACTTTTCAGCAATCACTTTAATTCCTGAGATGTTTAAGTTTTGATAGTGAACCTTAGTATGCAGGGGCTATGGATACAAGTGGCCGTCACTATGTAAATATAAACGTTGTCACGCCCACAAATCAGTAAAAATGCTTTATATCAAACGGCTTTTGCCATAGAAGACTCAGATTTGATAATTTAGTTTATATGATTACTCTCGGCCAATGTACAAAAAATGGGCATGGCCGCACTATATCTACGCCCTCTTTATCGAAATCCTGCTTATTCCTGAGTTGTACAAGTTTTAATAGGGAATCTTAGTATACAGGTGCTATGGGTCCAAGTGGCAGTCACTATGTATATATAAGTGTTGTCACGCCCACTTTTACCGCCCACAAATCAGTAAAAATGCTTTATATCAAACTGCTTTTGGCGTAGAAGACTCAGATTTGATAATTTAGTTCGTATGGTCACTGTCGGCAACTGTTAAAAAATGGGCGTGGTCGCAACATATCTACGTCCACTTTTTCGAAATCATGCTTATTGCCTGAGTTGTACACGTTTGATAGTAACACGTAATATGCAGGTGCTCTAAGTGGCAGTCAATATATATATATATGTAAAATTTACCACGCCCACTTGTACAACCCACAACGAATAACAAAATGATATGGCCAATTTCAGCCCTTGAAAGCACTTTGACCGAGCGTCTTATGATCAATTGTGTTGTGCATGTTGTGGAATGTTTGAACACAAATGATCGAGAACTGGACCTACATGTTTTATGCCGACTCCGAACGGCTTATGTTCTCAAGAAGTTTTTGATGGCAGTTTTTATTCTCTGAGGTTTGCCATTGTCTGCAGAGAGGTGACAGCCGAACAGCAAAATTAATTCAATTGGAAAACTTTCCGTGTCAGGTGGGATTCGAACCAGGATTCTCTGGCATACAAGCCACGCACCTCAACCAGTATGCCACGGAATGGTTTGAAATATGCTCTAAGAATCGAGTTTTTTATAAAAATATTTACTGGTGCGATAGTTAAAAATAACAAACGGTCAGGAATAATAGTAATGAAAAAGTTCTTCCAATCTGCACCAATAAATTTTAAATTATTACAGTCGGACCAGAGATAATGCAGATTTTCAATAATTTTTTAACTTTTTTTTTATACTATTTTCACTAAAATTCAAATTAAAATTTTTTTTTGTTTTGCCATATTACTTTTATTCAAATAAGATATCTCTTGATGATAAAATATCGCGTAAAGTGAATAACTAAATTGAATGAAATTACAAAAAAATTTACACAATTTTTACATTTTTCAATTTATTTGACTAAAAGTAGTATAGAAAAAGATTCGTTTGAATTTCAGTGAAAATAATATGATAAAAGTTTAGTTTTATAATAATATGATAAAGAATTTAAAATTCGTACTTTTAGCAAATATGGGTTTGTGTCTCTGCTAAGTTAGCGTTGGATTTAGGAATTTATCTTCACGCTCTTACGAAATTTCACCCAACAAAAATGGAAAATCGCCCAATTCTTTTTCATATGAAAAATCATCTAAATTTGTATGAAAAATTATTGGGTGATTTTTCCTTTTTTTTTTTTGGCGATTTTTCTTTTGGACGATTTTTCATAGCGCCCAATTTTTCTTTAGTATGCGCATTATGCATACCTTCATTAATGTTTAAAAATCTTTTTCAGTGTTTTTGAAAACTCGATAAGTTTGACGATCTAAAGGGTTAAAGCTGTATTTTTTAGGACAAATTCAAAGTGTCATAAGTTTGATTGGGTTTAAGATATTGAATAGCTTTTTGCGGTAGAATACTCTTCAAACTAATGTTCAAATCAAGATTATACATTTTCGAAGCTGTGCCATTTTGAATTTCAAAATGTTGACCTCGGATTTTTGGTCAGCGACCCTGAAAACCCCCGAAGTACCATTTTTGTGGCTATCCGTCGCAGTTCTGTGCTATGAAAAAAAAATCTTTGATCGGAGCAGGCGCGGATTCAGGGGGATTTTCGGGGTTCAAACCCCTCTTCCCCCTCCCCCCGAAATTCTTGGAGAACCTGTATTTAAATGTGATGTACTAGTGTTTATTATGTGATCTAAGGGTACCAAAAAGAAAAACATCCTGCGTTCTGTTCCTTTTTTTTATGTTCTTTGCGATATCGCGCCCTTAGCTGTAAACAGTCATACATCAGTGATTCCAAGTCAAATCGGACGTTTTTGTCCAAAAAGTGATTTTGACGATACCGATTTCAAATTTTGAACGTCCATAATACTTAAAATACTTAAAATATTATCATATTTATTTCATTTTTTTTTTAAATTTTTACAGTGGAAAATTAAAAAAAAAAAAATAAAATCAAAATTTGTCATTCGGGCATGTACGAAAACAACTATATCTTCAAAACAAAAAAATGTTCAGGATTTTTTAAGAGATCTTTTTCATATTTCAGATTTTATAAATGTGCAGTTTCATACTGCATTTTCTTATTTCTTGATCACTTAAAATTTCATTCACATTTTCAAGTTCAGCACGACTATTTTTTTGAAGTTTTTAAAGCATCGTCGTGTTGAAGCATTCATTCTCTTAATGCATTCATTCTCTTAATTGTACGTCGAAGAATTAATGCTTACTAATTTAAACGAATTTTTCAAAAACTGCCTACACAACTTTTATATAAAAAATACTTTCGTTTCAAATCAAAAATGTTAGTTTTAGTATTTTTTGTACTCTTTTAGTATTTTATAATTTTTTACTTATGCTTCAAATATATATAATTTTTTATTTCTTTTATTGCTTGATAAAAGACAAACCGTAGGAGGTATACAATCTGAAAATATTACAAAAAGGTACAAAAAATACCACTTTTAGTTTGAAAGTGTTTGTATGAAAAAATTGTGTATGGAGTTTTTAAAAAATTCGTCCATGTTTTCAAAACGCCAACGTAACGTTTAATTTACGTTTATTAAACGTAAATTAATAAAGATCAACTCAAGATCTCTTAAATATCTGCTAAATATTTTTTTTTGTAGGACTTACGGTTTGAAGATATAGTGGTTTTACTACTGTCCAAATGTATACCGGGTATACGTGTATACCAGGGATGATATTGGCTAAGTAGTAAAAGGGCCAAAATTCATACAAAAATAGGGCCTTTTTGACATGAATGGGGCCTTTAGTGGTAAAAAATTAATGATTAACACTTTTACTTTTTAAGAAAATTTTCAAAAAAAATGTAAGGTTTTTTATTTAGATATTTAACCATAATGACAAAAAAAAATAGCACACGTTTTAATAATCTCAACAATGTTATTCACATTTTGATTAAAAATGTTTTTGCAATGTTAAAAATTAATATTCAAAT
The DNA here is from genome assembly GCA_914767935.1 of Coremacera marginata. Lineage (NCBI taxonomy): Eukaryota > Metazoa > Arthropoda > Insecta > Diptera > Sciomyzidae > Coremacera > Coremacera marginata. Next base: position 162,803,631 of record OU612046.1, read on the forward strand.
TAACAGTTTCAGGATTTCAAAAAATTCTTACCTCTCCTGTGTTTTCTTTCGCTTTCGCTGTTTAAGCCGAGGCAGGGAAAATTTTGGATTATCACAAAAATAGCAAAAATTTTTGAATCAATGATGTATGGTGAAATACACATGATAGCGGAAGAAAATCCGCTCCTACCAATGAATTTAACAAAGAATAAATCCATAACTATTCAACAATTTTTGAATATAGAGCCTTCTAACAACAAAGTTAAGTTAAGGGAGGTTTTAGGCAAAATCATTTAAAATTAAGGCAAATTTTAGAAGATGATTTCTAAAAAGTGTATTATATATACAAAAAATTCCATTTGCATGTTAATTTAACATCATTAGTCTAAGTAAAAAAAAATGTTTTTGTTTGTTTACATACAGCCATGGACACATAAATAGCACAAATGTCAACTTATTTTTTAAACGTTTCGTTTGAACCTAATAATGCATATATTAACTGTAGTTATTATTTTTTGAGACTCCAGTGTGACGTTGTTTAAAACTCCGAAAGAGATGTACGGTTACTTACTTTTATTTGCTCAGGCCACCTCTTTCTGTATAGGCATGTACGATCTGCTGTGGTCATATAAATAGCACACATGTAAGATGGTGAATAAAAGTTAAAAATATCGGGTGTTTGTAAAAGATGTAGAGTTTTATTCGGTTAATTTCGCCGATTCTAAATAAAATGGGTCGTGGCAAACATTGCACTCCGGAAAAAAGGGTCTATAATTAACGAACTAAGTGAATAAGCAAAAAACCATCTGAAATCGCGGATATTCTCAAAATTTCGCCAAAAATGGTCTATAATGCACTCAAGCTGGTTACATCAAATGGTTAAAATAATTTCGAGAATAAGTCGCGCAATCCTAGACGTAAATCCAGCGCTTCCACTGATTTATTGTTCTGAATGACTTTAGTTCGCAAAAGTAAGGCTGATCCTTTCAAGACAGCAAAGCAAATTATAAGGGAAATAAATGAAGAAAAGAACCTAAATGTTGCAAGAAAACTAGTATCTAGGAGACTACATGAAGCTAATCTTTATAGACGCATTAGCCGAAGAAAGCCGCTCTTAACCAAAAAAAATTTAAAGGATCGGTTAGCGTTTGCAAGGGCCCATGTGAATAAAGAAGACCAATTTTTTAATAACGTGCTCTGGACTGACAAAACTAAATTTAATAGGGTTGAACCAGATGGAAAAACTTTTGTTCGGCGCCCCAAACGCCAAGAGTTGAATCTGAAGTATACAAAAAAATCCTTAAAGCATGGATGAGGGAATTTAATGACTTGGGGAGCTTTTTCCTGGCACGGCGTTGGGCCAATTTTTCGTATACCAGGAATAATGGACAAAAATATGTATTTAGATATTCTTAATAACCAGATAGAACCATTTGCATTTGAGAACATGCCTATTAGGTGAATTTTTATGCACTCTAATGATCCAAAACACACAGCAAAGGTTGTGATTGATTGGCTAAAAAAGGAAAAAATAAATATTTTGAATTGGCCGGCTCAAAGCCCAGACCTCAATCCCATAGAAAATTTATGGAATGATGTGAAGGTCAGCATAAGCAACCAAAATTTCGAAATTAAGATGAGTTATGGAGTGGAATTGAGAAGGCTTGGTACTCTATTCCGAAGGATTGGGTCAGGAAGCTTGAGGAGATTATGGGACGAAGAAGTCGGGCTGTTTTGAACAATTCGGGATACAGTACCAAGTACTAGTAAACATATTCGTAAGCTCATTGTAAAATAAAAATAAATTACTATGTCTTCTTTTCAGAATACAAATTGTGCTATTTATACGTCCACTTCAGCTAAGGAACAATTTCAGATTTTTCATTAATTTTCTAATTTTTAATTCGTAGTTACAAAGTTACTACTGATTTTAAGTTTATAATGTTTAAACTCAAATACCATGAAATAAATTCTTGTTATCCTCTATGTTTTTATTTTAAATTTATGTGAAACACCCTACATGTATTTTTGTGCTATTTATGTGTCCACGGCTGTATATTTTTTATATATAAAGATGGCGCTAAAGTTGGTGTCCTTAAAAAAAAAGGTGAAAATCGACCCATATCCTAGTGCGACTACAGATTGTCTGACAAAAAAATTGCTTTCGAAAATATACCCCTGAATGCAGATCTTTTACCAAAATGGAGTGAAAATATGGAAAATTAAGAATATTATGAATAGTATAGAATAGAAAAAAAGTCGGAAAATTTACATGATACATTTACATTTACATTGACCATACTGTTGAGTAAAAACTAGACAAATTTTCCAAAAACGCTCATTTTGGTGAAGGATGTGTAGAATAACATTACAAATAGATCAAGAAAAAATAAAATTATAATAGGTCGATTAATTTGCTTGCATTGGTGTGGTCCGTTTTGAAAAAGTATGTTTCGAGAAAAACGCATTAAAAGCTTATATTTATATAGTATATATATATATATATATATATATAGTATATTTATAAAGAAACATTCTATGCACACATTCACTTTTACATACACACAGACAGCGAATATAACGCGTTTTAACAGCTTCTTCCGTTTGATCGATTGATACTCGATCGATTGCTTGCCTAACCCCTCCCTTAAATCACATCGAATAAATTGACAAACAGTTTTCAGTCGCAGTTTCCGCAGTCCAAATTTTTCTGAAAAAGCTCATAGTTTTTAAGTTAGAACATTCTGAAAATTGAAAAACTTTCAGTTGAAATTTGGGCCATATTGATTTTTTTCCAGACCATACATGTCACGAAAAAGGATGTGTTAAGATACAGGATTAAGGATTGGTTAAGATACATAACACTAATAAATACAAAATACAAGAAAATTAGTTTTTTAAAATTTCCCTCAGTCTTAATAGATTTATACAAGTGTATATTTCTATATCCAACCAAAAACGGACCTGCATAGGCTTATGTAGCTTAAGAGCCTCCGGAAAAAAGACATCATTTTAAAAACTATTTTTTTTAAGCTCTATTTTATTTTATTTTATTTTATTTTATTTTATTTTATTTTATTTTATTTTAATTTATTTTATTTTATTTTATTTTATTTGAAAATTAATATTTTTCAAAAAGCAACGATTAAACGCACAAGAACTCTTAAGGTCTAAAATAAAATAAAATCTTAAAAAACAAATTATTGAAAAAGGAGTTTTTTTTCTTCGAAAAACTTCCAGAGGCAAAGTTTTTTAATACTTTGAATAAAACAAAATTGAGGAAAATTGAGGGTTTTTGTTTTCCAAAGATATAATTCCAAAATGAGTATATGATATTAAAAAATTCAAAAGAACTTGTTTTACTGAGATTCATTTAAAATCATTTAAAAAAATTTTAAATTTTTACATCAATGGCATTCTATTTAAATAATATTTATTTAATACAATTCTTAAAAGGGCCAAAAATGAATCGAAAGGGCTTCGAGGCCTATGAAATCAAAATAGGGTCCAAAAAAGCCCTAAAAGCATCCAAATATCATGCCTGGTGTATACCGTGTACAACTTGCAAAAAAAAAAAAAACACAGGTGCGTCGTTTGACACATGAGAGAAGCGAAGCTTTTTCACAGTTTCATAGACTCTACGCAGATTAAAAACGTATCTGTGAATCAAAACTAGTGAGGAGCGATTGAACGGGTTGGCGTTGTTGAACATGCATCGTGATATGGAAGTAACGTGTGAAAATGTAATCGGCATTATATCGAAAAAGCCAAGAAAAATTAATATCATTTTACAATCTAAAAAAAGTTGGTTTTATTTACTGATCACATATTTTATAAACATACTATGCATATCGTCGTTGGGCGTGCAATACCGTGTATCAGCTACTTGCAATACCGTGTATATGTAAAAAGGCTAAAATTTAAATTTGGATTTCAACTCAATTTGATTTAATTACTGTAGGGCGGATTTTCCATTAAATGCTGATTTCAGAACAAAGCAAGTATATAATTTCAATAAATGTTTTTAGTTTAGTTGAAAATCCATTTAATAGTTTTAAAGGAAAGCAGTTTTTCTGCACTCCTGTAGAATTTTACTAATACCGTGTGTGTGTATGTGCAAGTGGCTGATACGCGGTATTGCACGCCCAACGACGATACATATATAGCGTATATTAATATTTTTAAAATCCCCCCCAAATATTTTCCTGGATCGGAGCTATCCCAAGGAGTTTATTTACTCAGAATTTCATGTAGAATCTGGTACTGGATGTTACCAGCAAGAAAAAAAATTTACTTCTCTCTTATAAAGGGTCCGCCATCTAACGTTTTTTTTTCAACTAGTGCTTATTTCGTGAATGCTAACACTTAGCACATGTCTGATTTGACAGATAATTAGTTTTATCCTTCCGCTGAACGAATATGGTTGTGTATACGCTTGAACAACGCTGGGAAATATTGCGACATTACTTTGAAAATCATGGTAATGTTGCAGAATGTGTGCGAAAATTGCGTACGGATTTTGGAAGAACAGAAGCACCGTCAGCTCCGTATGTTCGTTATCTTGTGAAAAAAGTGAAAGAAACTGGCATCCTCATCGATAAACCAAAGCGTGAAAAGCCAAAAACAGTGCGTACACCCGAGAATATTGCTGCTGTGGCAGAAAGTGTGCGTGAAGCGGCATCAACATCAATTCACCGTCGTTCTCAACAATTGAACATTTCGGAGACATCATTGAGACGAATTTTGCATAAAGACCTTGGTATGACGCCATACAAAGTTTAATTGGTTCAGGAGTTGAAGCCAACTGACCATCCAATGCCTTTTCGCTTCGCTGAGTGGGCCTGCGATCGACTTACAGAAGATGCCGATTTTGCCAAAAAAAATCATCTTTTCAGATGAAGCTCATTTTGATCTTGGCGGGTATGTAAACAAGCAAAATTGTCGCATTTGGGGCACAGAAAACCCGCACGCATACATTGAAAAGCCGATGCACCCAAAACGAGCCACTGTTTGGTGCGGATTTTGGTCCAGAGGCATAATTGGGCCATTTTTCTTCGAAAATGAGCAAGGAGTGGCCGTTATAGTCAATGGTCATCGTTATCGGGCCATGTTGAACGAATTTTTGTTCACAAAAATTGAAGAGGAGGATATTGGCAACATTTGGTTTCAACAGGACGGCGCTACGTGCCACACAGCCGAAGCTACACTCGATGTTTTGCGCCCTGTTTTTGAAGATCGCATTATCAGCCGCAGAGCTGATGTCGTTTGGCCACCTCGGAGCTGCGATTTGACACTGTTGGACTACTATTTGTGGGGTGCCCTCAAAGATAAGTGTTACGCCGACAAGCCAGAGACAATTGACGCTTTAAAGGACAATATTCGTGAAGCCATTGGTGAAATACAGCTGCACACAATCGATAATGTGTTAAAAAATTGGACCGATCGTGTAGGCTACTGCATGGCCAGCCGAGGCAGCCATTTGAATGAAATTATTTTCCATTATTAACCGGAAGGATTGTACATTCAAATAAAAAAAGAAATTTCAGAAAATGTTCAGTAGTTTTTTTTTTGCATTTTCAAAAAAAAAAAAGTTATTTGGCGGACCCTTTACATACATTTTATTACTTAAATACTGTTGTTTACAATTTTGTTTTCAGTTTTATTGTATATTCTTAAAGAAAATATGCGCAAAACCATGTTTAAAATAAAATTTAAATATAGAGGTAATTTTTTATTTGTGTTAATATACGATATCTGCAGATTTCCTTCGCTTAAACTTACTCAGATAAAATAAAAATATAAGTTATGCAACTAAATGATTTTTAGTTTTGTAAAACTTCTTTATTAACTGTTAACAAAGTTTTCGTCTTTACGGTACAAGTATTGTTGATAGTTTATTTTGAGCATTATAAAAAAAAAAAAATAAATAAAATCATCATCATGAAAAGTATGCGAGTCCAAGTTCTTTGCTTCATGAACGAAGCCTAAGCAATTCTTTTAATTGTTTGTTTCTTATGTCCAGCAACCGCAGAATTTGTCAAGAACTAAAGCAGTACTTGCTTTACGTTCGGTTTTTTTTTTTATTCCTTCTACAAGTGTAAGTTTTTTAATGCTTCCATTACTGGAAAAAAAAATTTTTTTTTTAATAATCCAAAATTGAAGAAGCCTCTTAAAGACTCATACGGTTGATTGATTTTTATTCTGATTGTCGTCCAAAAAATCAGTTGGATTTGAATGTTACCAAAAGCGTTTCATGTGCTGCCGTAATTCTCTATGCTGCATAACACAATTCTACGTATATTTAACTAGTATTAGATTGAGTAGAAATGTGAACTTATGAATGAACATATAAAGTATTCATTCATAAAAAAGCCGCATTCTTTGTTTAAAAACCGGCTTTTGCTCTTCAGAATTCTTCTATCGATTTGTATAAGCGGCTTATACAATTAGTTAATGTTTTAATTAAATTTTTCTCTCATGCGTAGTAAATAAAAGTTCGTTTTGGATTAAAAACAAAAAAATAAAGAAACCAAAACAAAAGTAACGAAATTGAAATCCAGTTTTTGATCGTAAAATAAACACTATGTAGATTACTATAAAACGTCAAGCGTGCCATCCCTGACGTTGGATTCACTTGGAAATATGCTCTCACATGCTCTTTCTCTTGCTTTCTTTAACTTTGTTTAATTCTTTTTTAAAGACGTTCTCTTAAAAATGCGACTCTTTGTTTTATGTGGTCGTAAACAGTGATGTTAACTAGTATTTTTATTTTTTTTGATAGTTAGCAGTTTTGCCAGATGGTCTGATATATCAGATTTGTTACGCTGTTCAGACTTAAATCCGATAAACCAATATTTTGCCAAATTTCTTCGAAAGGCTACGATTTAAAAAAAATATGAGCAAAATGAAACAAGGAATGCTTTTTACGGCAAAAAAATATTTTATTTTTCAATATAGTCTCCTTTTAGCTCGATACACTTCATCCAACGTTCCTCCAATTTTTTTGATACCATCCGAAAAATACTTTTTCGGCAAGTCCTCAAAATAGGCCTCACTTTCGGTGATAAGCTCCTCTCTGGTGGTAAATCTCTTTCCGTCGAGCCATTTCTTCTGGTTTGGAAACAGAAAATAGTCACTGGGGGGCCAAATCTGGAGAATATGCTGGATGATGAAGCAATTCGTACTTCAATTCATGGAATTTTGCCATGGGAACTGGGCATATGTAAACGCGCGCATTGTCTTGATGGAAAAGTACTTTTTCCTCGCCAAACGGGAACGTTTCTCTGTCAAACTGTCGGTTGAAACGGTCCGATTCGGCTGCATAGTATTCGCCATTGATCTTTCTTTTCGGTGGAAGGTAATCGATGTAGATTATACCGCGTTCATCTCAAAATACTGTCGCCATAAACTTTCCGGCAGATAGCACCGTTTTCGCCTTCTTCGTAGCGCGTTCGGTCGGTAAAGTCCACTGTTTCGACTGCTCCTTTTTCTCTGGTGTGTAGTGAGGGATTCATGTTTCGTCCACGGTTACTAATCGACGGGGAAAAATCCTTCTTATCTTTGTTCAACATCGCCAAACACGCCTTTGAATCAGTCACACGATCGCGTTTATGGTCGAGTGTGAGCAAACGCGGCACCCATTTTGCGGATAGTTTTTTCATATCCAAATGATTTCGCAAAATGTTCCATTCCATACCCGTTCGACTGAGATGCCGACGGCCTCAACAATCTGCAATCTTTAACTAAAAACAATTTTTCGAATATGTCAAAATTTGCGCTATTTTCGAAATATTTGTGGAGTTTTAAATGTGTGGAGCTTTATATGGCGGTCGTGTCGAAGTGGGTAGAGTGTGTGGCCCATACGCCAGAGAACCCTGGTCCAATTTCCACCCGACACAGAAAGTTTTTTGAATTGTATTAATTTTTCTGTTCGGCCGTCACCTCTCTGCAGACAATGGCACACCTTAGAGAGTAAAAACTGTTATGAAAAGCTTCTTGAGAACATGATAAGCCGTTCGGAGTTGGCATAAAACTTATAGGTCCAGTTCTCGATCATTTGTGTTCAAACATTTCACAACACGCACAAAACAATTGATGATTGATGATGAAGCTCGGTCAAAGTCCTTTCAAGGGCTAAAATGGCCATTTCGCTGTTTTCGCTCGTTTTTAAAGTGGAATTCAGTAGCATCAAGTAGAAATGAAAATTTTATATTAAACTAGAATATGTGAGCTTCCATATTCAGCAATAAAAAACTGCACGTTTTTGCGCGAATCACTTTTATAAAATAAATTAAGAAAATAGTCACAATTTTTCCAATGTAATAATATTTCAAATAAATTGATCACTAGTAATATTTGAATGAATTTTGTTAAAAAAAAAATAGTGTCTGTATGAACGATAGACGTGGTTTTCTTACAACTTTCCCGAATTTCAAATTCGAAATACATTTTAGTTATTGAAGTTATTTATATTATGCAATGAATTAATTTTTGAGGAATTTATGAAGGTTTTACTTTTTAGATGACTTAATTTTGTATGGGAGGTGGAGTCTTCATCACATTGTGCCAAATTTCAAACTCAGAGTGTATACTAAAGCTTGAGACATATATATATATAAGGAGTTTCAATTCATTATATTAATTTTTGTATAATTTATGAAGATTTTACCGTTTTCATAAAAACACTTTGTATGGGAGATACGTGTGGTTTTCTTTCGAAATGTTCGAATTTCATACGCAGAGTGCACATTAAATATCAAAGCTTATATCCAAAATTTCAAATGCATATATTAAGTTTTGTTGAATTTAAATAGAGTTTACCGCTTTGATGACGCCATTTTATATGGGAGATAGGCGTGGTTTTCATTCGATTTGGTTGAATTTTATACTTAGAGAAGATAATAAATATCAAACAAAATTTCAAGTTTTCAAGTCCTATATGAAGCTTTGTGGATTTTGTGGAAATCCTACCGTTTTAATAAAGTCACTTTGTATGGGAGGTAGGCGTGGTTTTCATCCGATTTGGCTCATTTTCGAATTTGATTTTAGTTTTTAGATTCAAGCTAAAGTATTGAATTTCATGACGATATCTTCAAAATTACGACTGTAATCATGTTGACTGAAAGATGGACGGACGGACATAATGTTTTCCTTGTTTGGACCCATTCTAAACAAAAAAAAAAAAATCTAAAGTTCCCTCACACTTCTAAGTGAATTAATCTCCATCAAAAAACAGCTGACGTTTGACTACTGTGAGTTTCACATTCTCACCATGCGTGGTGAACTTTAAAAGCTTTTTAAAGCTTTCAAATTGTAAATGATTTTTAAGAATATTAACATTTACTTTATAAACACAATAACAATAACAAGAGCTCCTTAACAATTCCTTTTTAAGTTATTAAGCAGAATTGAGTTGTAAGTCAGTAAAATTGTTTTTATTTTAGACTGCAATTATTTATAAATTCAAAAGTGGGGAAAATGCGGAGAAACTAAAACATAAAAACGGGAAAAACAGTTATTTTGCATGTGGAAAAAGTGGAATTTTCTTCAACGACACCTGGCAGCACTGCTGTCGCCCCTCAAGATCGCGCTGGTAAAGTCTCTCATTTCCAAACATCTGCCTTTTTTTAACGTCGCTCTCGGTTAAAATTTCCTCTCTTATGACATTGAGCATCCTTCGCTTACCTTTCTTAGTTACATTCTATAAATACATTACAATTTTTCATCCCATCTAAATTTACTGCGTTCCATATAATTTTGTTTGTCTTCTTTGCGATTTTTGTTTTTCATTAAAAAGGTAACTAAATTCAGGTTTTGTGTTTTATTATCTTGGACTTAATTATGTTTTGATTTCGTTCGCTTTACACAATATTTTGGCTTATACTAGATATTCGTCTCACTCGCTCAACATATATCCATCCATTGATTTGCAATACACGCTATCAGCAGGCAACAGTTTCTTCAACAGACAGAGTAGCGCAGACAGGCAACAGTTTGTGTGCTCTAAAGAGTTCTGCCGACAACCGCCTTTTCAGTTTCTTCGATTCGTTAACGCCACGAAGTTGGTTGTTTTTACCCGGTGTGTCGGTGACCATAAATTTCCAGTACCTAGAGTGCAACGCCTTTCCATTCCACTTGAATTTATTTTGTGTTTAACTAACCAATGTTTTGCTAAATAAATTAGATAATAAAAAAATAAAAAAAAAAAATAAAATAATGAATAAAATGGTGCAAAATGGTGTTTAAAGCCTAATAAAGTAATGTTAATTAACTGGTTGGTTTAACTAACAATGGACGAACGCCCGTCCGTTCGCACTCCTTTGTTTGCCCTTTAATTTTCACTGATGTTGAAAGTTTTTCATATCCAATACAACCTTGGAAATGCATACATATATTTTTTAACATATGTGTATTAAACTAGTCAGAAAAATAATAAATAAAAAAAAAAAAAAATAAATCATGAGAAAATGTCCAAATGTCAGTCAGAGAGGTAGACGTCGCTCAAGTGTCGTGACAACGTATACAAATGCAACAAAAACAATTTTATAAAGAAACCAGCTTGTTTTGTCGTAATAATTATTGATGATTATGATGGGGATGATAATGATGATGTTGATGATAATAATTAATCTTAATACATACAAACAATATTGTTGAAAAACACACTTATTTGTTAAGAATTGCTTAAGTACGAAAATAAATAAAAACAAGACCAAAACAACAAGTGGCTTATAATCGGCAATAATTATTTGCCAAACATGAACACGAAACCTACGCAAGTCAGTCAGTCAGTTTGGCAAAGATATTATACAGCATTCAAAATTTCAAGGTGGAAAAATTCCAGTGAAAAAAAGTATTATTATTTCTACAAATGTGTAGAATTTTATCTAATTTGCACAAAACTAGAATATATATGAGATTAGATAACGTTTACAATGCCTGAATTATTCATTAATTTTTTTTTTAACTTTTTTAAAATGTAGCCCCACCCCCCCTTTCTTTTCACCAGCTTATACCGCACACAAGGTTAGAAGAAATAAGCTCTGTTGCTAAAGAGAAAAAATGTTAAGAAAAATCTGTCTGTCTCGCCTGCCAGTCTTCCGTCTGTTTTGAGAAATGACAAAAACAGACGGATGAATTGAGCAAATATGGCAATCCTTGAGTGTATAACTCAAGATCGGAAGTATTAAAGTTGTCGTGGATTGCATTTTAAGTACTAAATTTACATATAATTCAATTAAAATCTTTGTTGATTTGGATAGTTTTATAGCAGTCCTTTCCTGAATTGAAGTATCTGTGTTCTTTCATAAGAACTATTTTTTCTAGCACTATATAATCAAAGAATTTATAAAACTAAAAATGTTATTTGTCTAACAACATGAGATGTTATAAAATCTGCAAGGTTTGATAGCAATTCATGAGTTCCTATATTGTGGTGAACAGTGTTACCATATCGGGCATAATTGAAGCAGCACGACAAATCGATTTTTTAACTTTTTTTTTTGTGGACTATATATATTAACAGCCCGATTCTGTGTACTTGATAAATTCACCATATTGAATATTTATCAATAATTGAATATTTATCAAGATTTCATATTCTGTCACCAAAAAAAAAGCTTCTTCATTGACAAATTTGTCAATATCTCATTTGCTATTGGCAAATAGCTTTACTTTATTGTTGCTTCAAATTTACACAATTGTGGGCGCTTAAGGTAAATATTAACGTAATAATTATTTATTTGATACACATTTATTAAATTTTGTGGAAATTTAGGAAAAAGCAAAAAGAAGTCCTTTTGTTATTGCTGCTATTAGAATTCACATCAACGCAAATTACGCAGATTGCGGGATGCTAGTGATCCTTCTACCCTGTCGGAAGAATAATTAACTAAGAATTTTTGCTTGACTCGAGTTCTTAGCCGTCAACTAATAGCAGATCTGCAGCCTCATGACGTTCAAAGGACATCATTGCCTTTAACAATACGTGTTTTAGCAACGCTTTACTTTTTTGGCCACGGATCGTACCAGAAATGCGTTGCTCCTCTAAGTCGGTCATGGGATTAGAACATGGTCCTCCACCAGTAACTCGCTGGCTCATTTCGATGCGTCTTGCCCGTGTGCGCAACTGGCTTTTCCAAACTCCCAAAGTCTGCGAAAAAAACACATAAGTTAAACGAACAACACAAGTAAGAGACTGTCTGTTGCCTTTTTTTGCCTCTTATGGCGATAACAACAACTCATCAAAAATAAATAGCACTTACTTCGTTCCACTTCGCTGCTGTCCGAGTTGGGCCTCATAAGGTATTTGATTCATCCGCCAGCTCGTTCCAGAGCTCCTGCATTTGCCGCGGCGACTTCGGGCAATTTTTCCAGCTTGCAATTGTGGTCGCTCGCGGCAAAAATTAACATAAAATTGCAGCTGCTCCGATGTGACACAATCATATTTCGGTTTGCTATAAGTTTGAGTTATTAATTTTACACAAATCTATACTATTAATAAATCTGTAGCCACTTTTTATGTTCACTCATCACGTTTAAACGACAACTCAGATTTTTATAAAATTTTGTACACATATTTATAGGTCAGCAGAGAGTGCAATAGGATACTTTATTTTAACCCATTAACAACCAATGTTACTATATGGAAACATGCGAATTTTCATTAAATACTGCATAATATTTCAAAAGTTTTAGTGACAGTTTTTTAAAAAAAGTAAAATTAACATGCAATAATAACTTATTTCTGCTCAATGGCATACATAGTTTTCACCAAAATGTTGCTTCAAGTCTAAAAATGTCTGTTTTTTATGGTTTTCTTTCGGCCCTAATGGATTAAATTGCACTTCGGTTAAAAGAGAACAAAATCAATAAGCGCTTTTAAATTTCCTTCAATTTGATACCAAAATCATGTATGTAGTTTGAAAACTGTGAAAAATTTTAGTACCAGATCTTTTTAGTATTAATTATAAGCTGAGAATGAGAGAAAAACGACTTGAAATTCACACTTTTAGCTTTGAAGGCAAATATTTCAGTCAGTTTGCAATGGATTTCAATAATTTTTTTTGAAAAATGTTGTTTGTTAAAATATCCTTCAAACATAGGTTGAAATTTTTACTAAACCAAAGTATTAATATTTTTATAAATTTTTTTAAAAAATGTTCAAAAATTTTTAGTTTAAGCCAAAAAATTGGATAAAAGTTGTTTTTGTTGTAAAAAAAAATTAAATCCAAAATTTAGGTTTTCGATTTCCTATCAGATGATATAACAATCTTAAGGTTAATAATTTGTAGTATTACTTAAACAATAAAAAATCGTTTTGGTAGCGAAAAATCAAGCCTACCCACTATCAATTTTTGAATGAAAACTTTTTGAAAACCCGGCGAAGCGGCGGGTTTAAGCTAGTATTTAATAAAATCAAATAAACAAAAATACTTACTAAATAGGTGTATCCATATTCGTAAAATTTGTTGACATATTTTATAAAATCAGCTGTCAATAGAAGTTCACCTCAATTGAATTTCGGTGAATTTCGAAAGCTTTTCATTTATCAAGTTTGTTGCAGAATACTAAAAAAGCTTTGGCTTGATAAAATTCCTTACAAATTTTATTGATAAATTGCTTGTCAATAAAACGCAGCATAGGGGTGTATGTATACATGGGGCGGCCGTGGCGTAGTGGGTAGAGTGTGTGACTCTTACGCCAGAGAACCCAGGTTCGAATCCTCCATCTGACACAGAAAATTTTTTCAATTGAATTAATTTTTCTGTTCGGCCGCCACCTCTCTGCAGACAATGACAAACCTCAGAGAGTAAAAACTGCCATGAAAAGCTTCTCGAGAACATAAGCCGTTCGGAGTCGGCGTAAAACATGTAGGTCCAGTTCTCGATCATTTGTGTGCAAACATTTCACATCACACACAACACAATTGATCATAAGAAGCTCGGTCAAAGTCCTTTCAAGGGCTGAGATGACCATTTCGTTTTGTTTTTTATATATATTAAGACCTTCTTAATCCAATTCTAAAGAAAATTTCCGGCTGCTCTCAAGAGTCTTTGAAGTTATAGGTATCCAAAGTTGGTAATATGAGTCTAAAAAATTGTGATTTTCTTATAAAACTAAGCATTATGAGTATTAAAAGAAAGGCAATACTATTACCACCTATTCAATCATAATCATAAAAATTCATCCATAACTTTCAAATATACACACAGCTCTATTCTGCTTGTTAATTTAACAAGAAACTGTAAAGGACCTCTTATTAATGGTATTGTTATGTAAAGTAAATGTTCATACTCTTTAAAATCATTTACAAATTGGAAGCTTTAAAAAGCTTTCGTTAAGATACTAGCAGACCTATTCTACCAGCCTAACAAAGCTCACCACATTAACAAAATAGTTAATATTAACAAGTTGTTAATGTTTCGTATTCTGGTGAAAATTTAAAACCTCTTTTCTTTACAATTTTGTTAATTGCAGAAAGTATCTTAACATTGACAACATAATCTTAACACTTATGTGTTTAGCTAGAGAATTGTTGTGCAAATAATAAAAAAATATAAATTATAATATAATATTGAATTAAAATAATTAAGACTGTGAAAAATTAAGGAATTTTTATGTTTTTTAAGTTTTGATAATGAAGAAGATCAACGAAAGGAAAAAATTTAACGACGGCGCAATTTAAAACGTCTTCGAAAAGAAAATGATTCATTCATTCTATCTATCTCTCTTTATTTATTTTCATACCCCAACGCGTACTGCGTAAGGGGCATATTAACTTTGTCATTCCGTTTGTAACGCCGTTTGTAAGTAGGCGTGGCAGGTATAGAAAAATATATATATTTTTGATCAGCATCATCTCCTGAGTCGATTTCCGTGTGTCCGTCTGCCTGTCCATCTGTCGACACGATTACAGCTGCAATTTTAAAGCTATCGCGATGAAATTCAAAATATAAGTTTATTTTTAAAAAAGGAAATCAAGTTCGAGAAGTGACTTTAAGTGAAGAAGATGAAAAGTGACTTTATATTAACCGTAAAATGTCTTTAAAATTCACAAAAATTAGAGAAAAGACTTGGCTCTTCAGTCTTAATTCTGGCTATGAAATTTGGAAAAATCGGATGAAAACCACGCCTACCTCCCATACAAAGTGGCTTTATTTTAAACGTTAAATTTCTTTAAAATCCACAAAAACTAATGAAATGTCTTGAAATTTTGCACTTTAACTTTAATATATAACATGAACCATCTCTATGATATATAGCAAAATCGAATCAAAAACCACGCCTACTTCCCATACAAAGTGACGTCATCAAAATTGGAAAACTTTCGTTAATATATAAAACTGAATGTCATCGTGTATGTCGTGGCTAAAGTCTTCAAATATACTTCAATATAGCCGCAGGGGGGTATTTTAGCTTCGGTACCCTGCCGAAGCTCCACCCTTACTAGTTTTACTTCTATCCAACTCTAAATACAATTAAATCCGAAATGAAAAACCCAAATGTAATAATAAACATATGCCAGCCAAAAGTTGTTTGTGCTGCCGGCAAAAATTGTATATAAAATAGGAGCTGCTCCTGCGTGGTTCACTCAGACTTTGTTTGGCTGTGAGTTTCACATTCTCACCACGCGTGGTGAACTTTTTAAGCTTTATAGAGCTTTCAAATTGTAACTGATTTTTTAGAATATGAACATTTACATTACATAACAATAATATCAACAAAAGCTCATTAGCAATTAAGTTAAGTTAACAAGCAGAATAGAGTTGTAGGTCTGTTTCCATACTCAATTCAAGTAACTTGAAGTTACTCGAAAGCGTTTTTTTTTAACATTTTTCCAGCTCGAGAGAGAAGAAGAACAAGCAAAATATTACTCTCTTGAGCTCGAAACTAGCTTGAACTTTACGTGAAAAATTTCTTCGAGCACGAATCTTCTTCTAATTGCTTCTTGTCAAATTGACGGATTTAAATTTGAAAGAAAAATTGTTTTGTGAAAATAAAAACATGCATCTGTCTGCGTTTTTATTAAAATAAGTAAAATGAGTTCAAATATAAGTGTTGGTGCTTTAAATATATTGCTACCAGATACTTCCTTCCAGCTCATCTGAAAGTATTGACGATAAAATAATTCAAAAGCTATTTAAAGATTCTGATAGTGACGAGGAATTGGTTCTGGCGGAGTTGGCCCAGAGCTCAAGGGCCAAACTAAACTGTATTTCAAACTATTTAAATGATGTTATTATTGCCATGTAGCTGTCAACAGCAGCTGTTCTGCTCGAAACTTGCTTGAAGTCGTTACTCTCACAGCTTGAACTTTACTCGAACTTTGCTTGAAATTAATACGGAAACAGACCTACTTTCTGTCATTAACAAAATTGTAAAGAAAAGAGCTTTTTAATTTTCACCAGAATACGAAATGTTAAAAACTTGTTAATATTAACTGTGTATTTTGTTAATGTGGAGAGCTTTGTTAAGCTGCCAGAATAGGGCTGTTAGTACTTTTATAAGTTCTGGTACACGGTGTAACATCCCTGTTTTGAAAGACTGATGTCACACAATGTCGGTTTGTACGACGTACATTGAACTTTTTTTACTCTCTTTGTCGCAATTTACACACGTCAGTCACAAAGTCAGTGATCAGTCAACATTTGTTGTTGTTTTCCCAGCTAAAAAAAAAAATTAACTCTCTGCGAGAGCGAAAATAAACTTTTTCACATTCATCGTATCAGTCAAATCTAAACTAAAATACTGAATAAAAGTCGTCGAATCCAACACAAAATTCTTTTATTTGCTGCTGAAAAATAAATGAAAAAAAAACCAATGATAAATGAGTGAAAAAACAACTGAAAATTTATTATTCATCGCTAAAATCGAGGTCAGAGTCGCAGTTTCGACAGGTGTAGTAGCCACGGTTGCCCATGTTAACGATCGCATTTGTTGCAATGAATTGAATTGTTCAAATAAAATTTTTTTTGCATCAATTCCCAACACAACAAGCAGAAGTTGACCCTCTTCAGAAGAGGGTTGTTTCTGACGACGACGCTGTTTCTTGGCTTTTTTGCAAGTTGGTTTTTGCGATGTGCTTCTCTTCTTCCTCTCAGTACTTTTTTTTTTTGCTGCTTCAAGAAGCTCCGAACGTTTTTTAAGGGGAAGATAAGATGACTGACTTCATCGCCTTTCTGCCACGATTTGACTTTGGCTTTGATCGGGCCAATATCAACCAAAGTTGAACGAAGAGAAGATGTGGGGGAGAGGCAGAACCTTCTTGTTCGAGCAAACGTCCGTATTATCAAGAATGACGAGCATTTTGGTACATCTTCAGCCGTTGGTGAATTTTCGGCCATTAGACATTCACCGTCAATGTTTGCCGCAAGAAAGTCGTCATCGCTGAATATGCTCGCGTTCAGAATATAGATGCCAGGGGCTTCGAAACTAGATCTAATATCCGCTGAGTCACGGCCTGCATCATGGCCTTATCAGCAAGGCGTGGCATATGGTGTATTTCGAGCACACGACCAGCATGCCACTGACACCATTCCATACACTTCTGCGTAAACGCGCGCTTGAAGAGCGCGAAGGCCGATACATCTAAAGGCTGCATTTGCCGGCTGCAATGTGGTTCAAGAGTTACAACCTCGATACCGTTGGCTATGCACAAGTCGATAACTATAATGGACATGTGTGATACGTGGTTGTAACTCATTATCAGTAGCAATGCATTGGAAATAGAAACATCGGTGAAATGGTGTTTCCAGCCGCGCTGACTGCAACTGCCAAAAGTCACATTAGTTCCTCTTCCTCTTTGCGTTGATGAGAACTGGCCCACAAAGGCGCCCTTTTTGGCAACGACTTTCACAACGTTCGTGTGAGGAGTCCGGTTTCGTCCATGTTCCACACTCTAGTTGAATCAGAAATGGCTGGAGCTTTCGCAATTGCTTCTTGCAAGTTTGAGAAAAATGCATGGACTGCTTCCTTGCAAAATCCTTTTGACAGATCGATTGTGTCGCGGTAACGTTATTCTTATTACCAAAGAAACTCACCTTTTGATAACATTTTCACCATTTTGGTATTCTACAAGCAAGCGCTACCAGTGAATATTGTTACCATCTCCTTAGGTGGTAACAAGCAGAACATCCAAATGCAAAAAAAGAGCTTTATTTCTTCTTAAACGAGCTTAAAACGTGTGACAGCTTTACCGAGTGCACAGAATACCGATTACTAAGATTAACAAGATTGTTGGCTGTGGTTACACGTAGTACCAGTCTTTGGTTGCCATCTTTGGCTCTGCCCAACCAGCAGGAAACTTAAGACCAATCTTAACAGCGAAATTGTAAGCCAAGAAACGAATGTTATTGATGGCCGTAATTCACCTTAGCACATGAAATTAGGTCTGTTTCCGTACTCTACACTGTGTAAGATTTGTGTAAGTTCAAACTGAGAGAGTAAAAATTAAATGTGAGAATAGTTGCAAAAGTACGGAAACAGATTCTAGTAAGTTTCAAGCACAAAACAGCTGATTTTGATTGCAGACATGTCAAACGTAAATTGCGCCAATTAAAATTATCGTTAATTTGTTTGTGAAGTTGATGCTTGTTCTTCTTGATGCTTGTTCTTACTTTACTCGGAGTCTTGACTTCTAGCACTCTCTGTGCACTATGTGTGCTCGAGAGAGCGGTTTTATGCTTGTTCTTCTTCTCCCATTTTAAGCACAGAATGTACGGAAACAGAAAATAGTGTCCCACAAGTTACACAGTGTGAGTACGGAAACACACCTATTATGTAGCGCACCAATTCCTTCCTTTGAATTGCCGAGAACAGCTATATGGAGATATAACACACCATTAATTTTGGTTGAAAATACAATGTACCTGAACAACGAAAACAAAACGGATACTTACAGGCTTTCTACCAAAGCCAACATTTCCTTCGACAAAGGAAATTCGCCAACGAATCGTCCTCTGTGGCACCCTCTAGGGTCGGAAAATGCTTCTTCACTTTATCCAAATGACGGCGAAGAGTAGTTTGAACGTTACCGCAGGCAGCTGCAGTTCTACGCTCTGCTTGTTTATCGATCAAAACCATTTTAATGGCATAAAATGGGTTTGTTGCATCAGGGACCTTCAAAATTCCTTTATTCACGTATTTTTGTGTCGTTTCTAAAACGAAAAAAAAAAACAATAAAAAATGTTAGAAAAACAATAAAAACGCATAAAACACACACAAAAACATTTAATACGGAGTTTGTGGGATTAACGCTTCACCCCACTACGGCCATTTTGAAAACACGGCTGGCATCATACAACCAGTCGATACTTACAAATACTTCATATTTTTGCAGAACATCAGTAAACTAACTGTTTACTGTCGGCCAAAATCCGAACACGGGTTGTTATGGCCACCTAAGTAAGTAAGTAAGTAACACAACTGATTTATTTAACTTGAATTTGTGTTGAGTAGTTGGCATAAAACACGATAAATTCACTCGATCAAAAAAACTTTTGGAAACAAATTTTAACCACCGTTTTGGAAGAGCAACACAATGTACGTCTGAACGCTTTGCTGTATCATGAAAAAATGCGCGGCAATGAAAGCAACACGTGCCGGTATGACACTTGCTTGTATGTAAGCGCGCTGTCAAAATTTCACAAGTGAAACGCTTCACCCCACCAAAACGCTCCCACCGTACTCTAGTTGTTGTTTTATTACTATTTCTTTTTTAAATTTGTAGTAGAATGTGAAGCGGATTGCTACCTTGTATGTATGTAGCCCTTTCGCACCATGCCTTACTTACAGATAAAACAATATTAAAGTGTATAAACGAAAAAAAAAAACGCTCTCTTGTAAAATTTGGTTTTTGGTACACACGATAATTTCGCGCAAAGGTGTCGATATGTGCTTATCGACCTATTTTTGCCAGTTTTTTTAAAAATTCAGACAAGTTCCAGTTTTTTTTTTTTCAAAGAAATACACTTATATTTTATCCAGGCCTTTCAGTTATATGATTAAAATATTTGAATATTTTTTTCAAATACAATGATAAAAATTTTAAAACACAAGTTTTAAAAATGCATGTTTTTCCCTTTTTTTAGTTCTAGTTTTTTCCTCAAAAAACGTGTTTATTTTCTGAAAATTACAAGTTTTTTAAAAAAACATATGGCAACACTAATTGTGGGTAAATTTTCTCCCAATATGTCTCTCCACAAAATGCATTATTCTTGTGGTACATAAAATCAGAGTAACAAAGATACAATGCATTACTTATAAGAAAAAAAATCCCTTCTCTTTAATCAGATAAATTTTTAATTAAATTCTATGGAAACAAAAGGGTTATTTTTAAATTTATTGCCCACTGGAAAATAATCATGAACAAGTTCACTTCAAAATAAAATTAAAAAAGAAACAATAGCAATTAAAAAAAAAAATAAAAGCTAACACATTAAACAGATAATTTAGGTTAGTATTAGATATCACAGACAGACATCATGACTAATAGCAATAAAACAACAAACAACTAAAACAGCAACACACGTGTCCATCAATTATGAGAAAAATTTTAAAAGAGAAATGAGAGCATAACATGACATGAGTACTTAAATGGCGAGCATTTGTATGACACGCCATGAATGAAAATCACTGTTGATAAAATTGTAAAGCAACATATACAACACTAAAAGAAATATCTAGTCTACTCGTAAAAAGTATTGCGAATTGATGATTAATGTTAAATTAGTAATAAGTGACAGAGATGTGAGAAAAATATTGAGAATGGGAAGATGTCGCGTTTATCTACTGATACATTAGATTCGTATAGTAGGATTCGTAAGAGTTGTGATTCTTTAGTGTAGGAGATCTTCTACTGCTATTGAAGAAAGTAAGCAGTCCTGATACGAAAATAAGTAGTAGCCTAGCTTAGGTTATTTTTTTATTGTTGTTAAACTTTTAATTGTTACATAAAAATAAAAACTACTTCTTCTCACAATATCAGTTCACTTCTTTGGCACTTGTGCTGCTTAGGAGACTGAAGTCAAACTCTTGCATAAACAACACAAAACTGATTTGTATAAGACTCCGCTTACAATTCTGCATTACAATAGGATGAATGATAAAATATTCGAAAGCAATTTGTTATAACATGGAATACATTTGAAGCATCGACAAAGTTTACCAGTGGATGTATAATAATGTTAGATCTATTCCCGTCATGGGCGGAGCGAGAGGGGAGATCGCGTGATTTTTAATAAAAATTTTTTATTTTTTTGAATATAACAAAACTCTTTTCGGTAGCTTTATAGGAAAAAAAGCGCCGCAGACGAAAAATTGTTATTAGAAATCGCGCGATTTTTTATTATATTTTGAATTTTTTTATTTGGAATTTTTAAAACTATTTGGTAGCTTTTACAGGAAAAAAAGCGCCTCAGTAGAAAAATTGTTACAAAAAAATCACGCTATTTTTAATAATAATTTTTAATATTTTAAATTATGTGTCAAAACTAATTTCGGTAGCTTTATAGGGAAAAAGTAGCGCCCCAGCTGAAAAATTGTTATAAAATTCACGCAACATAAATAAAAAAATGCATAAAAGTTTTTTTTACGCAACTTATGTTTGCAATATTTTGCCTGCGGCGCATTTTTTCCTATAAAAATACAGAAAAAAGTTTTGAAATATAATGAAGAAAAATAAAAGTTGTTATTAAAAATTACGCGAACATTACTTTTATATTAGCCCGCTCGGCAGCACTGGTTGCAATTTCAACCCTGATGAATGTAGGATAACATTTTTTGAAGAAAGCACTTTAGGCACATGAAATAGCTCACAACTTAAATGCAATAAATCCCAATAGAAATGGAACAACTCCCAAGAAAAATTAAATTACAGCCAAGTTAAATGAAATAACTTCCAAAAAAAAAAAATGTTGGGACTTATTTAATTTTAAAATTATTTGGAAGTTATTATATAATCGGCACTTATTTCATAAAAAAAATGAAACAATTTCCAATAAAAACGAAATAAGTGCCAGCTTTTTGGGAGTTATTGGAAAATGAAAATTTTTGGGAACATTTTTCATACATTTTTGAAAGTTATTTAATTTTCCTAAAAACTCCAAACAAAAAACTGAACTTATTTCGTTTTTTTTTTAATTTTTTCTTCGTTTTTTATTTAATTTTTTTTTAAGTTATATCATGGGATTTATTTCATTGGAAGTTATTGCGCTGCGCCTCACTTATGTTTAATTTCAGCTAATTCAAAAATTATTTTTTTTTTACATTTTACCTTGTATTAAAATTTTCTTATGCACTTATTTTCTTAAAAATAAAATTTTTGTTTTTAATAATGACCGCATTATGGGTTTATATTAGATTATATTATTATATTAGATGTAGATATTACATTCCAAATGTTGATATTTAACAGTGCTTCCATACAAACTGTGTGCTTCTTACTTGTTTGCCCGAAGAATGAGAAATTTAATGATATTGCTTTAGATGCAAATATCTCCGCTGATTTTTAATGTATTTCACTCAATTCTGTTTTGTCTAAAAGTTCAATAAAATTACTTCATACAAGCTTATATCAACAATACCGTTTGCTGTGCATTTACAGTTTTCATCTTTTTTTCCAAAATTATTCAAAATATTAAATGGTTCTCAAAAAGTTAGGTAAAAGTTGTTTTTTTTTTTTTTTTTGTAAAAATAATTTAAATCAAAAATTATATTCTGTCAGTAAAAAACTCCTTTGATTTTCTTATTTTTTTATGAATTTTTTTTTTAATGTTCTTTTTATATTTTTCAGGGATTGAAAATAACGATTAATTTTTAGTTTTTAGATCAAAACATCAGGTATAAAAAGTAATTGTAAAATAATTTTAAATGTAGCAATATGACACTAGGGATGCCAGAGAACCGTTTTTGTCAAGATTTTTTTTTATGATTTTGAATATAAAAATCACCTTAAGCCAATTATTTTTGAACGATTTTTTTCGATCAAATATAATCAGAAATAAAAGTTGTTTTTTAATCGTTATTTTCTCGGTCAGAAATAAAAATTATTTTGTGATCGTTATTTTTTCGATCAGAAATAAAAATTGTTTTTAGTAGTAGTAGAAAATAGCAGTAGACAATAGAAGTAATGCTTAGTGGTAGATATAAAAGAAATTTCACTTAAAAGAAGTCTTCCAAATAATGTCCACCGTTACGTACATACACATGTTCCTTTTTTTTTTTAATCGATATAATTTCGATCAAAAAATAAATTTTTTTAATCTGATCGAAAAAATATCGATCAATGATTGCATTTTATTTCTATTCTAAAAAAAATATTGACCAAAAATAACTATTATTTCTAATCGAAAAAATAACGATTAAAAAAGAACTTTTATTTCTGATCGAGCAAATAACGATTAAAAAATAACTTTTATTTCTGATTGAATAAAATAACGATTACAAATAATTTTTATCACTAATCGAGCAAATAACGATAAAAAAATGCCTTTTATTTCTGATCGAAAAAAATATTGAACAAATATTTATTGCTATAAAATGATTGATTGATATCGATAATCGTTATTTGCGGTCTTTGATATTTTCTACTTAGTTTCAATATTCTAGCTTCAAAAATATTTAATGTGAAAAAAAGATCCCAATATTTCTATCCATAGGCGTAGGCAGGATGTTGCTGTTTAGGGGTAGGCAAAAATTATTTTATTTCATGTTACTGATTAATAAATAAAGAATGTGTAAAAAATAAATTAAACCTAGATAAATATTAATAAATTCTATGCTTTCTAATAATAAGAAAAAAATTTTGAATTTCTTAATTCTAAAATTTGTACTTTTCTGAAACTGCCCTCCTAGGGAAGGGAAGGAAACTGCCCTACGCCCATGTTTCTTTCCAATCAAAAGTTTTTACTAAAAATCTATTTTCACACCGTGTGGATCTGTTTCAGAGATCTGCAACGAGTGATTCATACTTACATGAATGCATACTCTTGAAAATATTCATGATACTCAACTCATTTTTGTAGAATTGAATATAAATCATACGCATACTCTTGCAAAAGAGAGTGTTAGGAGTATGAGTATCATAAATACCTTGGATGCAAATGATCTTCGAGTGACTCTTCGCTGCGGCACAATGATGGCATGACGCACAACGTTGTTTGAGGGAGTACCCAGCCGGAAATTTAATATCGCCAATAGTTCTATAATAAGTATGTATATATTAGGACTCTCGATGTTTAAAAATGGGTCGCTGAATACGAATCCGAACACAAATAGAGGGGGTCTATCTGCTCACGTGAGAACACGTGTTTGACTTACAATTTCTCTTACAGTGCCAAAAAATGGTTAATTTTTACCTATTTTGCTTCCCCTTCGTGTTATGGCACTTTTCTATTTTTTCGAAGATTTTTCGAGGATTTTTCCGATATCTTTCGATTTTATGTTGTTCTATATCTCGAAGGGGAAGCAAAATAGGTAAAAACTAACCATTTTTTGGGGATTACTAAGGCAGGAAGCAATTTTGAGATATACAACTAAGTAGTATATCTGCCCCCCATTGGCCATATTTTTAGGGAGGGGCCGAAACACGTGTTTGACTTGCAATTTGACTCACAGTGGACAGTTTCGACGTGCCCCCACCTAAAAATGTGGAAAATGGGGGATGATAGACCCCTATATTTGTGTGTCTCTAAAATATTTTCCCCCTTAGAAACCCCCAAATAATGGTTTATTTTTACCTACATATCTTCCCCTTCGAGATATGGCACTTTTTCTGTTTTTTCGAAAATTTTTGGAGGATTTTTCGATACCTTTCGATTTTATGTTGTTCCATATGGCAACATGTCGCGCTAGCAGCTACGTAATTAATGTGAATATTTTCCATTACTCTAAGTACTTTATGAGTATCAGAGAGTCATTGAGCAAATTGAGCTCAACTATTTTAAGTATTTATTATTCAAACAAATTAGATTCTCTTGTATGCATACTCTCACGTACTTCATGTGCCTTGCACGCATGCTTGTGAGAGTGGATGGGATATGAGAAGCATGTGCTGAGGGCTGAGTATTTATTTATACTTATTTTTTATGAGTATACTTTGAGTGCTAAAAAATCGAAGCAGTTCTCTGATCTGTATTAACAACTTTCATCGCAATGAAGCGGTACATGATTACTCTTTGGATAATATTCTTTTAACCACTGGGAAGATAGTTTTGAGATTTTTTTTTAAAAAAAAAGTGATCGTTTCGATATCGCAATGCTATTGATAAATTCTTCTATCGAACAATCTGGTTTGCTGGGCATAGTCAGAATTAACCTCAAATCGAATTTTTGGCAAAATATCGCAAATAGTGGGTGGTGGTACTTAAACTCTTTTTGGCACGCATTAAGATAATTTTTTTTTTTCGTTGTACTGCTTAACTCTAATGTCTGACATATGCATTAAAATTTTGGGGTCACCTTTTATAATTTTTACTTTTCTACTCACGTTTGGATGATTGCAAGCAACTCACTCTCTCTTTTATTATTATCTCTGTTCTGTATTCAGTTCAGTTTCTGGAAGTTGTTGTTTAAACATTTTCTTATTTACTTCATTGGTTGGCTCTTAAAGATTTCTTGTTCGTTGTTTATTTTGCTTTTTTATACTTTGTGGCAAGCAGCAGCAGCAGCTGCTGAAGCACAAAGCTATCCATTGTGTCTTCACTGCACATTATCCATATGCTACTCAATTTGTTGCTTTTTTTTCTGTATAAAATTTTATTTTATATGCTGTCGCCATAGAGCGCGACTTCATTCCCCCAATTGAAGCAGTTGTTGCATTTTTCTCCGCCCTCACTTCGCCGTCATTTACTCACACAACTTTATCGTTGTTTCGCGCTTTACTGCAATTTTGCACAATTTGTTGAGAAAAGTTGTAACCATGCCAGCTCAGTTTATCTGCTTCGGTTCCAAGTAGCACGACGAGGGTCGCTTTTATTCCAAGAAGGTTTCACTTTGTACACAAAGTTTTCTCTCTACATTGAGTTCATTGCTTTTTTGAGAGCTGTCGCAAGTGTTAAGCATGCTCAAAAAAAAAAAAAAAAAAACTGACCTAGTCTTTTTTATTCAGGACAAATAGTGAAGGATATCAACATCTTCCAAGTAGACCAACATATTATTATATATTATCATCATTATCACATAAAATTGACTTAATTAAATCAAAAATTCAAATAAATGTTATTTTATAGCGAATCTGAAACTAAGCAAAACTTCGAAAAACAACGATTATAATAAACATTTATAAAAAGCAACGAATACAAAATAAAAACGAAACTAAACAAAAAAAAAAAAACAATGAAAACAATTTATGTACCAGTTAAGCCTTAAGTTATGCAATTCGAAACATAAAATAACAATAAAGATTGATGTGACATCTGTTGACCTTCTTGCAAATTTAATAACAATAAATATAACACAAAAAAAAAACTGCCTCTTAAACCACGCCAGTAGTGCCTGCAACAACAAAAATAGAATACCAGTTACCATAAATAAAGTGCCTAAATTTTAACTCTAAAAAACAAGCGTCCACCGTTGATTGCCATCAATTGCTTTGCGTTAAATTTGAAAAAAAAAAATTCTATCGTGTGTAAATAATAAGCGAACAATATGATTAAACTTAAATCCTTATTCCGCAGAGGACCTGCACAATCCTCCTCCGGCACATCTTCAAAACATTCCAGCTCCCAGGGCAAGAACTCGGCCAAATCGCGTTCAACCACATCATTGAACTCCACCGGTCAGGATCAGGCTGCAAACTCCGGCGCTATTACAACAAAGCTCTATCCCAACACTAACAACAGCCTTCAAAAAACATCACAGTTTGTGGCTGCCGAACGTGGTGTTGATGTGGGCAACGACATAGAGACGTCAGCGTTACAATCTCAACCAGCGCATTCCAGTGACACACCAACAACAACAACTGCCGACAATAGCACACCAAATAATGTTAATTCGAATACCTTGCCACTGAAGTCTAAAACAAAAGCGGCCACAAAACGTCAAAAGCAGCCCAAACAACTGCCCATACCGACAGCAAGTGGACACCAACAACAACAGCAACAACAACAACTAGAAAAACAGCAGCAACAAATTGTCAACAATCAAAATCAGCAACAACACCAACAAATAAATGCAAATGTAATGACTACAATTGCTGTCGCACCGGGAAGCATCAATTCCACAGCTTCACTTCATACGGCGGCAGCAGCAGCAGCAACTGTTGCAGCGGCCAACAATAATTATCACAGTCATTACATTGATAGCTCCTCTTCAGCAGCTGCAAATCAATCATCTTTTGCCGGCGATAATGTAATAACTAACGACTTATTTAAGATGAACTCAGCTGCTGCTGCCAATTATAATTACAATACTGAGCAACAGCATCAAATGCAAGAGGTTGGTAATTTGTTGATGTGTGTTATGTTACTTTCTCTCTCTATCTCTCTCTCTCTCTCTCTCTCTCTCTTTCTCTAATAAAAACTTTAATTCTGCTCTTGTAGGCTACGCACAAAATGCAAGAACTTCAAACGCATCTGGAGCGTCTGGGTCGTGAAAATATCATGTTGGAGGCTAAAATTGCTGAATTGATACCATATCAAAATGAAGTCGGAAAACTGAAAAACGAATTGCTGAAAATGCAGGTAATTTTTAATGCACTGGTTTTTTTTTTTTTTTAATATAGACCGATCAAACCCTGATTTGAAATCAATTTCAAAGAGGAACACTTTTTTTGGGACTAATCCCCTCCGGCCTTTCCTTAGGGGGCTCCCATACAATGCACTCTACTGTTTATGAAATCAATATTTTCCTTCTTGGCATGGGTAGGATAGGGTTAATAAGTACGACCGACTTCCATTACTTTTTCAAGTGTAACAACTGTTACACTTGAAAAAATAATCAGTATAATAATAATAATATAATAATAAAAAATAATCAGTCCCACATATTAACCCTCTGCTGCCCATCCCAAGAAGGAAAATATTGATTTCATTAACAGTAGTGTGCATTGTGTGGGAGCCCTCCTAAGGAAGGGTCGGAGGGTTTAAGCCCCAAGGATAAAAATGTTCCTCTTTGAAAAGTAATTGGGGTCGCTGCTATATATTAACCCTCTCCTCCCCTTCCGAAAAGGGAAAATATCGTTTTAATTAACTGCAGGGGTTAGGGTGCATTGTATGGGAGCCCCCTGAAGGAGGAGTCGGAGGGAATTAGTCCCAAAAGAAAGTGTTCCTCTTTGAAAAAGAATGGATGTCAGTCATACATATTAACCCTCTCTTGCCTTGCCCTCCCTAAAGGTAAATATCGATTTCATTAACTGTAGGGGTTGGGGTGCATTGTATGGGAGCCTCCCTTAGGAAGGGTAAAAGGGGATAGGATCTAAGCAAAGAAAATGTTTTTCTTGGAAAAATAATGGAGGTCGGTCATACATTTTAACCCTCTCCTGCCCTCCTCAAAAGTGGGAAAATTGATTTAATTAATTGTAGGGGCTTATGATTAACCTTGGACCCGTCTCCATGGAGAACCTTACGTGACTCGGAAAAACTGAATTCATATTCAGTTTCAACGACCACGAAAACATAAAAAAAGTCATGAAACCCCATGGGTTTTTTTTTAATTGTTGTACAGTGTAGTTAAATACAAATCTATTTTTTAAGAAAAATTCACAAAATTTCTTGAATTGTAGACTAAAATTACTTAAATAATCAAAAAGAATGTAAAAGATTCTCTAAAAGTGATTATTTTCGTAATGTCAAGTAATCGTGATTATAATTTGATTATTTGGAATCGTTATTCTTTGATTACTGAGCCAAACAGAAAAAAACGTACTTCACAATAATTTTCCCATTTTAAAAAAATAATCTAATTATTAATGATTACGATTAGTAATCATTATTTAACAATACCTACACACAGTATCGATACTCACTTGTATCAGTAAATTTTCTTTTAAGGATTGGAGATCAGTTAAAACAACACAGTCCTTTTATAATTTTACGTTTATTTATGAAACAAAAAGTCAGATGTTTTAGTGCTCCCTAAAAACAACAACTTTTTTAGATGTTTTTCCGATAAGCAGAAAAATCTTTTGAAAACAACCTCTTGGAAAGGAATTTGGAATTGGAATTTGTGAGATATTCTCTTAAATCCGAACGCTTCCAACCAACCGACAAATAATGTTCACGGTCTAAAGCCGAAAGCACATGTGTGAAATTCGACAAAAAAAGATTTTATATCTACCCGTACAGACTGGATTCGCCAAATAGAATGACATCTCGCCATTTAAATCAGCACGACATCGTTATTGTCTAACTACAAGTTATTTATAAAAAAAATAATAACATAAAAAAGAATGCGCTCATATCGAAATTTTTATAAGCTTTTATTTAACTTGCTTCGTTCGCATGTATGTATGTATGTATGTATGTATGTATGCCCGCAAATCTTGCAAACAATTTTTCGTCAGCTTGTGGGTCTCCGACTAAGCTAAAATTTAGCATACATGTGTAAGCCCGGTGACAATGCAATATTATGAAAATGTTTTGCCACACCCCCTTTTACCGCCCACAAATTAATATATCTCAAAAACTACCGGACTGTTTCAGCTGAAATTTTGGCAGTAAATGTCCTTCAAGTATTAGAAAAAAATGTTGCCACACCCCCTTTAACCGCCCACAAATCAAAAAGAATGCTATATCTCCAAAACTACTAGACCAATTCAGATGAATCTATGGTAGTAAATTTCCTTCAAGTAGAAATTGGGACTTAAGAACAAATTTCACCACACCCCCTTTTTGCCGCCCACAAATTCATATATCTCCAAAACTACCGGACTGTTTCAGCTAAAATTTTAGCAGTAAATGTCCTTCAAGTATTGCATGGGATTGAAAAAAATGTTGCCACACCTCCTATTCCCGCCCACAAATCAATAAAAATGCTATATCATAATAAAGTATATAATGCAAAAAAAAAAAAATGTAAATAGTATAAATAATGTTAATATGTACTGTTAAGGTTAATGGTCTAAAAAATTAAAATGCTATATGAAAGGCTTTCAAAATAAAATATGTTCATAATAAACCTATCAGACTAAAAAGTAAAAAATAAAAAAAAATAAAAAAAAAATTTTTAACAATAAGCTTTTATTTAAAACCAAAACGTGAATAAAAAGAAAAAAATTAATTTCAGTGACATTTGTCATATATGTATATAGTAGGTATATTCTAGATTCAGAAGAACCTCTCCCTTGGTAACCCATCATCATAATAAAAGCGTACGTAAAGTAAGTTTAGGGATGGTAAGGTAAGTTCTAGGGATGTATATAAATTTAGAAACTTTCAAAATGTAAAATACATTTAAATTTTAAAAGCTCAAGGCACTGATATTGTGCAGTAAGCCTGTATAATGGATCTCGGTTTATATACAGATAAGCCTACTAAAAGATTCAATTCCACTGATATTGTGTAGTAAACTTGTATATTTTACATTTGAAAATTTCTAAATTTATATACGTCCCTAGAACTTACCTATTTACGTACGCTTTTATTAAGATGATGGGTAACCAAGGGAGAGGTTCTTCTGAATCTAGAATATACCTACTATATACATACATGACAAATGTGACTGAAATTATTTTTTTTCTTTTTAGTTCACGTTTTTGTTTTAAATAAAAGCTTATTTTTTAATTTTTTTTTATTTTTTACTATTTTTATTATTATTTTATTATTATTATTTTTGTTTTAAACCCACATCGTACATATAAAAAAAACCACAATCAATCAATATATACTCAATTTTTGTTTTCATGTCTCTTATCTTTTCTGATAGCTTATTTCGATGGCTTGTGAAAATTTTAAGATCGAGTCGCGACCCATTTGCAACCCTTTCGTTACAACCTTCCGACTCACTGGTTGCGAACCGTTGCCCTAGTGTAATTGTTTATTTCTACCAAAAAAAAAAAAAAAAAAATACGCAAGACGACACACTCGGATATCCACAAAACCCCTCCTAAGATAAATCCCTTTTTATTTTATCCCCTCATTTTGACAATATATGCGCACTTTTGACAACTATGTGTCAGTTATATTTATATTACCTGTAATTATTGTATCATGTAGCGGCTTACATTTTCACTGCTCTTTTCTTCTTCATGCAAATATATGAACTCGTTATCCACACACGCCGCTAGGATTGAATGAAATTTGAGCGATCTTTGCATACATTTGTTATTGGAATGATCGCTTGAGTCCAAAATCTCTTGTTGTTTGGGTAGAAGGGATGGCGTTGAGTTTTATATCGTGGAATTACTTTTTCTGCTCATTGCAATTTATAAAGAAATTAAGTTATATTTACTTTACGATGAATGTTTTCAGTACTAAGAAATTAATTTTTAAACATATTAATTTTTGCATTAGCGATATATACATATATACGCAGCAGTGTTTTATACGAAAGCTGTAATAAATTACATCTAACTAGACGCATAGAATGCTTTTAAATCAGTTTATTATATATTAAATTTAAATGAAATAATATATTGAAGTATTAAAAGAAGAGAGTGCAAAATTTCCCACTGGGGTTACTTGTTGCAGCTCGAAAACGTAAAAAAACGACAACACAGAAAACAATGACAAAAACACAGGGGTTGCGCAGTGACAGAGAGAGAGGGTCAGAGTAGTACCCTATAGGAACAAACTAACTTATTTTTAAAAACAACTAATTAAAAAACTAATTTAAAATAAACCAGTATATGAACTACTTTGAATTATATTAAGGCGTCATCCACTTCAATTCTAAATAGTTTTTATTGCATTATATATCTAATTAATTCGGCCACAACAACGTAGACTTGCTCTCTATTATTACAACGCAAGTGGTTTGCGCACGAAGACCAATATATTGTTCTCATCAGCTTCCTCACATGATTTCGATGTAATCGCTATCACTGAGACATGGCTGACATCTCATTTTTTGTCGATGGAACTATTTGACTCCTATTATGATGTTTACCGAAGAGATCGGGTGCTACGTTCTGGTGTCACCAGGGGCGGTGGCGTTTTAATTGCAGTTGCCTCAGCACTCAGAAGCAGACAAATTCTACTACCGAGAAATTTTGATCACATTGAGCAAATTTGCGTTGCTGTATCATTGAACGCGGAATGCCTTAATAGTATCACCGAAATAGTTTTCATTTTAAGTTGCATACCACCAACTAGTGACATTAGCTTATATAATGATCATTTATTTAATATTAATTTTGTTGTGAGTTCGCTTCTTTCAAATCAAACGCCATGCATTTTGGGGGATTTTAACTTGGGAAATATCGAGTGGAAATCATTTGATAATGAGCAATTATTAATTCCTTTCAATTTAAAAAGCGAGACTGAGCTGACTTTCTGCGATACAATTTACTCACTCGATCTATTCCAAGTTAATTTCCTCCAAAACGACATACATCGAATTCTAGACTTGATTTTTATTACTAATGAAACAAAATATGAATTATTTAAATGCGACATTCCATTAACGTCCGAATCTGTTCATCACAAAGCAATTATGCTCATTTTTAATTTATATGAATTCACTTATAACTCAATGGAAATGATAAGTACAGATTACAATTTTCACAAAGCAAATTTTGACTCATTGAATAATTATTTGAATTCCATTGATTGGAGCACAATAATCGGCTCATTAAACTTAAAAAATATGTATAATGTATTTAAGAAAACTCTTGAAGAAGCATTTGATTTGTATGTTCCTTTAAAATCACCTAAACAGTCTTGTAAGATGCCTTGGTACAATCACAGATTGTCCCAACTCAAAAACAGGAGAAACAAGGCGCATAAGAGATTTAAAAGTACTAACTCTGATTTAGATAGATACACATTTATGCAACTCAGACGTGAGTTTGAATTTTTATCCAACTTTTTGTATAAAAAATACATCAGTTTAATGGAAAAAAACATAAAATACAACCCTAAGTCATTTTGGATTTTTTTAAATACTAAAAGAAAATTCTCTGGATTCCCTAAGTCGATGGAATTCAAAGGCACTATCGCTGATAATAATAGAGATATTTGCGAATTGTTTGCAACATTTTTTGGCTCAGTCTTTGAGAACATCAACCAGGCTTCCTCTGGCTTCAATAATTGCTCTTCTATCCCAGAAATCGTATATATCGGTAATATTGAGATTACTGAAATCGAAGTATGTAAAGCTCTTCATAGTTTAGATGGTACTAAAGGTTCTGGATACGATCTATTGCCACCAATATTCCTAAAATCGTGCGCAAGTGCTCTTTGCACTGCTTTAACTTTAATTTTTAATAAGTCTCTCTCGAGCGGAATCTTTTTGGATGAGTGAAAATTAGCCTTTATCTCTCCCATTTTCAAATCCGGCCAAAAATTTCTAATAGAAAACTACAGGCCAATCGTTAAGCTTTCAGCCATACCTAAACTGTTAGATAAAATAATCACCGACAAAATTATTCTCCAAAGTAAAAAACTATATCTCGACTGAACAGCATGGATTTTTTGCTGGCAGATCCACTAGCACTAACCCGGCTATTTTTTCAAACTTTTGCTTGAATGCCATAGCGAAGGGCTTTCAAGTGGACGTCCTATACACTGACTTTGTCAAAGCTTTTGATAGCTTGGACCACAAAATACTGATTCACAAATTAAGCAAGCTAGGATTTCACTCAAACTTTTTACGATGGATGAACTCTTACCTTGTAAATAGAAAATTAATTGTGAAAATTGATAATTGTTACTCTAGCATGGTCCAAGCTACTTCAGGAATTCCACAGGCAAGTCATCTAGGGCCACTTCTGTTCATCCTTTATATAAACGATATACCTAAAAGTTTTAAATTCTGCAAAAGTTTGATGTATGCTGATGACCTGAAATTGTTTTCTATTATTAAAAATACCTCTGATTGCTTGAAATTTCAATCAGATATTAACGTCTTTTTATCGTGGTGTAAGGTTAATGGTCTAAAGTTGAATTTCTCGAAATGTTATATATTAACTTTTTATCGCAAAAATGTTTTCATCATGCACGATTATGCATATGATACCAACAGTTTTTTTAGAGGTCAACCGCTGTTAAGGATCTTGGCATTTACTTTGATCCCAATCTTTCATTCAAAACTCATAGAGATTATGTCATCTCAAGAGCAAACTCGCAACTGGGTTTTGTAAAAAGAAACTCCAAGGAATTCTCTGACCCGTACACAGTAAAATCTATTTTTTCGAGCCTGGTCAGATCCATCCTGGAATATTCCTGCGTTATTTGGAACCCATCTTATGCTGTAGATGTTCACAGAGTCGAAAGAGTTCAAAAAAGGTTTTCAAAATTCGCTTTGCGTAATATTTATACTTATCAAGACATGCCTACTTATGATATTCGTTGTAAATTACTTGGACTCCATTCGTTGGAGCAAAGAAGAAAATGCTTTTCTATATTATTTATTAAGGGCATTTTGGATGGTAAGATCCAAAGTCCCGAGCTGTTGGAGCTTATCCCTTTGTATGCACCAACAAGAGGCCTTAGGGAAAGACCGCTATTTTATATTTTTCCCCATAAAACCAATTTTAGCAAGAATGAAGTTATTTCCAAATGTCTACATCTTTGTAATTCTGTTGCTAGTCAGGTGGATTTCTGTTCAAATAGAGAAATTCAAGTAGAGAAATACTACTTAAAACAAGTGATTGATAAACTACTTTGAATTTTATTAAGGCGGCAACTACTCTGATTTTGACATGTTTTAATTGCAAATTTTTATTAGATTACAAGTTTATATATATTTAACCATGTTATTTCATCAAATATTATTAACTTTAGGCCATCAGTAATAGTTTTCAATTGGTTATTTTAAAGTAATTAAAAAAATAGTTTAAATATAACTAATTTAACAAGTACTTGAAAATATATGCAGACGAAAGTCAATTGACTTATTTAGCGGACATCACCATACAAAATATGTTAGTTCGTTCTATGGAAAAAAGTCAGAATTTCAACTAGTTGTGGTTGACAAAAAACTACTTTATTAACTACTTTTAAATTAGTTGATTTTCCTACAGGGTACTTATACTCCATACTCACACAGTAGCATCAATTTGTGTTCTGAGTCAATGCGGTGGAGGTGAATATTTGAGGCGGTGTTCGCGGTGGTGGTGAATATTTGAGGCGGTGCTTACAGTACTTGTGTTGATTTCGATGTTCATGAAAGCATCATAAATACCAGCGCTTCAAACACTGCAGAATGTTTGGCATTCGTGTGGTCGGCTAAGCATTCCAAATGTAATACAGAAATAGTTGATACGTTCAAAATCGATTCAGCCGTTTTCGTCTTGTTATATTTTCTATTATTGTGAGCCTTGCAGGTAGGCGTGCCAAGTTTCTTATAGTTCATAATCATCTAAATGCAATCGGAATTAGTTGATTTGTATTTTGTTCAAATCGATCAATCCTTTCAAAATTACAAAATTTAACTTCAAAAAAATTTCATGTATTACGCGATATTCTGAAAAATTTGCACTAGAAAGTTGAAATTTAGTAATTTCGATATATCTTGATATATCGGTACTTTGATGCCCGTTCGATATACCGTTAGAAATTTGATTTCATTGCCTTTGCAATGAGCCATCAAAATAAATTTTCTGTAAGTTAGTTGTTCTGCTACAAACAAAAACGTGAATCAAAGTCATGCAATATTTATTAAACCTTTAGCTCCTACGAATGTGAAAATAGACTCTCCCTCCCCCCCCTCCGATAAGATTTTTTGCTCAGCTTGACATAACCTTTCACCTCCGTAAATAGTGGCACTCAGTTGCGGGACACCCTGTATATAGAGCGTGTTTTCAAAGTGCTTTTTTTCAAATTGTTCCCCTTTTCTCTTCGAATTGCTGTTTGCAGCAAGAATTTGTTTAGTTGTTAGCACCCTGAAACAATGATTTTCTTGATGGGTTTTCTTAATTTTAGTTATATTCAAACTATCGTTTGGTCACACCTATCTATCAATTGGAAATTCACTAAAATTAACTGTAGCTGCATGCATTACGGCGCAATATCAATCGAACCTAGGGCAACGTTGTTATTTAATGCGTTGTTTTTTATTGTTTTATTTTTTATTTGATTGTTAATACTTGTGTGCTTCTACCGCTCGTTTGGTTGCATGCATCCCTTAACCTGTTAATCACACCCGCTCCCGCCCATTAGTAACTTGGATGAAACACGATGCGCGCTCGGTATTAAATCAACTTTTTTGTAATATGAATTCAAACGTAAAACCGCAACTGCACACAACAAAAACAATAGCGGCGTCAGTAGTTGTATTCTCCACCTATTTTTGCCTATTAAGAGAAGCCACCACAATCCATCAAAACGCAAAAGACGACCGAACAGCAGTAATAACAACAACAACAAACAACATGCCGTCTCTAGCAGTAATCATTGAATTTTCCGTTTGTTTTTCCTCAATTTTTCAGAGCCTTCAAGACAAAAGCAATCTGGAAATAACAAATCTAAAGTATGAAAACGAATCTTTACGTAATCGACTACGCGATGTTGTCAACTCACCCCTTTCCGACGCTGAGAAACATCAAATTATCCAAGACTCACAACGTTTGCACAGTTCAGCACCAGCATCGATTGCGTTACCTAGTGTAAGTGTACAAAACTAGAATATATCCACTGAAGCAATTTATTTTTTATTTTTCAAATTTAATTTTGTCATGAAATGTTTTTAAATTTTTTAAAATTTTCTTTGTTTTACGACATGCGTTTTTTTCGCATGCAGACAACAGAACATGATGGCACTCCATGCGTTACACCAGATTGGGACAAACACTCATCATCCAGTGAAATTTCTGTAGCTTGTCTACAAGACAAAATCATACAAATGGAGGAAACGCACTATTCAACAAATGAAGAACTGCAGGCAACGCTGCAGGAGCTCGCCGATTTGCAAACTCAACTAAGCGAAACTCAAACGGAAAACGAACGGCTGTCCGAAGAAAAAGATGTGCTCTTTCAATCGTTGTGTCGACAAACAGAGAAACTCAATGAGACGCGTACACAAATCAACACGCTGCAGGATTTACTATTGCGCGATGCTAAACAGGCAGAGATTGGCTCTTCGGAACGCGAAAAGAAGTTACTTGATTTGATAAAAACTTCACAGGAAGAACGCGAGGCGGTGCTTGTCAAACAGGATGATCTTAATACAGAGTTGCAGGAGCTGCGCCAGTCCTTAGAGACTGTCAGTCAGGATAATGTGCGTTTTCGCGAACGTATCTCACTGCTAGACTCTACGGTAGATGCAGCCAATGCAGAACGCAAGCAAATGGAAGCCGCTCTGCTGCAAGCCAAAGAGGAAGCCTCACAACAGAACATC
The DNA here is from genome assembly GCA_914767935.1 of Coremacera marginata. Taxonomy (NCBI): domain Eukaryota; kingdom Metazoa; phylum Arthropoda; class Insecta; order Diptera; family Sciomyzidae; genus Coremacera; species Coremacera marginata. The sequence continues at coordinate 162,841,044 of OU612046.1, forward strand.
GAAATAAAACGCTTGACTACATTGCTCGATAATGCGCGCGCCAAAGTCGAGGAGCTGGAACAAGATTTAGCGCGTGGTGAAAAAACTGATCTATCTGAAGTCTTAGATGCTGCACGCAAAGAGAAGGATGCGCTAGAAGAACGTGCTGCCGCGTTGCAGGATCAATGCTCACGCAGTCAAGCAGAGATAAGTAAGCTCAAGGATCAGTTATCGGTTATGGCCGAGGAATGCAAGGTGGCCAAAAACAATGCCAAGTGTGCGCTGTCGCGCTTAGAGTATCAATATGAAACACTGCAGCAGGAGAAAAATAAACTGGGCACTGACTATCAGCAGTTGTTGGAAAGCACAGCTGAGTTGCAGGTAATATTTCCATTTACTTTGTTATACATTGTTTTATTTTTTCTTTTGAGAAACAAAATCTTTAATTTTTAAAATTCTATCTCTCTCTTTAGGCTCAGTGTAAAAGTCATGTGGAGGATAAAACCAAACTGCAAAATTTACTCAAAGAAACTCAAAATAAAGTAAGCGATCTTGAGCGCAAAATAAATGAAAAGGAAGAGCAACTGGAAAAAGAAGTTGAAGTTAGAAAACAAGAGGTTAGTAAAACTTTTATGTCGATATTTAAAGCTCACTTTATTTTTATCATTACCAGGCTGAGGAGTGGCAACAATTTCAATCTGATCTCTTGATGACTGTACGCGTTGCCAACGATTTTAAGACTGAAGCTTTAAGTGCACGAGAACAATTAGTTTTGGATAACAAAACGCAAAAGGAAAAGATTCGTTTACTTGAGCAACAAATTGAAAAATTAACCAAACAACGTATGACTGACCCTGTTGCGGTTCTAGCTCTTTCATATGGACATTTTTTTTTTAACTTTTCTCATTCTGTTCAATTTTATAGAAATACAACAAACTGAAACCCAACAATCAGTGTTGTCCACTGTACAACAGGAAATGGCATCGCGTCGCAGTAAAATTGGCTGCTTAACCAAACAAGATTCACGTCTGTCAGTAAAGAGTTTGATTGAGACTATCGAAAATAATAAACAAGTACGTATAGCTAAAGTTAACTTTAAACAAAACACCCCTGAAGGAAATAACCCGAGTACTGTGTAATCTCTTGCATGGTTACATACATTACTTTCGTAGCACTACTTTTGTGAGCAATAACAGAATTATATGTAGCTTAATCTACTGCTTAATAATCGATGTACAGTGCCGTGCACACAATTAAGAACGATTGTTTTGGTTCCTTTTTATATTAAATTTATTTATAATACAACTAAAAAATTCAAGAAAATCCTTACCCAATCAAATTTTGAAGGATCCCTTATTCTATGTTTTATAAAATCCTTATTGGTAGAATCAGGGCATCTTTTACGATATCGGAAGGGAATTAAACGTGCACATAATTAAGAACGGCACACAAAAACTTAATTTTTTGTTATAAAATATTTTATTTCAGTTTTATTTAGTTAATTCTTAGTTGGATATCCATTACTTTTGCAAAACCGCTGCACATCGCCGAGGCATTGAGCCCACTACATCTTTGCATACTCAGTAATGCTTGTCCAGGCCTTTTCTACTTCAGCATAAAGTTGTGTGATATTCGAAATTTTTAGAGCACCAACTCTATCCTTCACCACTTGCCAGAGGTTCTCAATCGGATTGAGATCCGGACTACAGGATGGCCAATCCAAAATTGTTATCATATTGCCTGTAAACCACTTCCAAGTATGACCAGCGGTATGTTTCGGGTTGTAGTATCCAACACACGTGTAAGTTTTCATCTGCATATGGTATCAAATTGTTCTGCAAGATATCTGTGTATTGGAACTTATACCATTATGTTACCTCTGCCGTGCTTAAGTGTTGGGAGTGTGTACTTTGGGTTAAACTCAGTTTGTACCGGGCGTCTAACGTATGATCTGCCATCTGAGCATACTCGATTAATCTTCGTTTCATTAGTAAATAATACTTTTTTCCAATTCTGAACAGTAGAATGGCCATATTTTTTAGCAAAATCCACTCTCTTTTTACGATTCTGTTTGGACACTAAAGGGGTCTTCCTGCAAACTCATCCAAATAGACCAGCTTCTCTCAAATGACGTTTAACAGTATCCACGGAAGGTTCAGACGCATTTTCACCAAAAACAGCTACCAAAATCTATTTAGCTGATTTATGTGGACATTTTTTTGACTCACGGACAATAATTTTATCTTCCTTTTTAGTCGTTTAACGTGGTTTACGTTTACGGGGCACATTTTTTGGTGTTGAGTATTTTTTCGTAAATGCCGAATAGCATTAAAAACCATCGTTTTTTTGATCAAAAAGTTTTAAAATCAACTCGCTAGTCTTACCATATTTTTTTTTTATTTTAACTCTTATTGAAATCAATTGAATGTTCACAATATTTTAAAAGCTGTGCATTACATTTAAGTCAACTGAAATGCTCTTATCAACTGAATATACGGATCGTTCTTAATTATGTGCATGCTTCAAATAAGCAATATGTTAGCAAAAAAATTTCTGAGAATTTGTTGTGCGTTAGACAACAACAAACTATTTTTTTTTTCTCAAACTTCATCTCTTAGGTACAGTAACGTTAAGAGAAAAAGTGAAGTTTAGTTTAAATTTAATTGCAATTCAGATCAAATATGGATACGATGAAATCATTCCTAATTATGTGCACGCAACTGTATGCTGAATCTAAGCACACCGTTACATCGAGAAAGTAGTAAATTTACTTATTTCTTCATGCATTTACAGATGCAAGAAGTAGCTAACCTTGATACTTTGTCACAAACAATGCGTGTTGAAAATTCATTGATTCCAAGGCGGCCAAGTGCTGTATAAAGAATTGGAAAGTTGTATTAGAAATTGAAGCGCTTCGTGCTTCCTAATGTGTAATACAGCATTGATATTGTAAATACCAAATTTCCTTCTGTGGCCGGCCGTTATTTATGTCTCTCTCTCTATATTTTGCGACAGTTTTAATGTTGACCAAGTTTATACGAGAGTTGCTATTTAACTTTCTGGCCTTATGAAAAAAAAAAAAAATATTTGTGTTCGAAATTGGTTTTGTTGTTTTTCAAAATATTCTCAATGAATACCAATACACTTTTGCATGCGTTTGAACTAATTTTGGAAGCACTTTTTCCACTACAGATATGCTTAAAAATTGTCTACTTTTTCCCCAGATTATGTGGTATCAAATCTGTTTTAACGGCTAAATTGTCATGCAATATCTTCTCAGTAGAAAGCTCGCTCAGGACTCTTATGATCAGACTGGAATTCATGACTGAATTTCTAAACATAATCATGCCTCCATTATGCAGCTCAAATTTCAAGGCTGAAATTTAAATATAATTCAGGCTTCCTTTTAACAGACCGGCAATCTTACCTGAAACTAAACAAGAAATCAGTTTTTTTTTATGCAGGCTGGATTTTATATCTGAATTTAAAAAAAAAATTTATATTCAGACCAGAAATCATAGACGAACATTTATTAAAAGTAATACTAAATTTCAGGTCTGAAGAGGCGTACAATGGTATGAAAAAATTAGGGCTGTTTTGATGGAAAGATCAGGCCTCGGGCATGCCTGTCAGGCTTGAATTCCGGCCTGATCAGGCATAACATTTTCTACTGGGTTATTGATGCCTGTCTTATTAGTTTTCTGAAACGTCAATTCATTACAATTTTTACCATGAATCGCTTCACACCGAAACAATGCGCCGCGTAAAAGTGACGCCGTACATAGAAACTAGACAAAATCGTAGCCAACAAGCACCGTCTGACAGCCATCTTTGCTGAGCACGGGGCAGTGGGAGATCGTTCACATGTCCAAGACGTTCCAATGAACTGGTTGAAGCGGTAAGAGGGAGTGTGTCCAAGAACCCACATGAGTCATATCATCACCGCGCTCAGCATTTTGGCGTCAGTGGAATTACTTTGTGGCGCATTTTGAAGGATGATTTACATTTGTTTCCATATAAAGTGTCTTGCGTATAAATTGACTTAAAAAATATTGCCGACAGACTGTTCACGTGACACTGAACCTGATTCTTGGAAGCAAATTTTGATGACCGACGAGACCCATTTCATACTCTCTGGCGCCGTTAACAAGAAAAATTGCCGCTTTTGGGGAACAGAGAAACCATACGAGATCCATTAAACACCATTGATGACCAAGAATGACTGTTTATTACTGTATTATTTGGCTATTTTTCTATAGAAAAGGCGAAACAGTCGATGGGAATCGATATCGGTGGATGTTGGATCATTATGTCTGCCCACAAATGTGTAGAAAAAGTCTGAACAGTTACTGGTTTCAACAAGACGGTGCGCCATGTCACACTACAATTCGAACAATGCAGTTTCTGCAACGAAAATTCCCTGGACGTGAGATGCCAAAAAATTACAACATTGACTGACCACCCAGATCTCCAGATTTGACTCCTCCGAACTTCTTTTTGTAGGGCTATTTGAAAAGCAAAGTGTACACCAGCAAGCCACAGATCGTTGACGAGCCCAAGTTAAACATTCGTGCCCAAAAAGTGATGGAAAACGCAGCAAAAATGGTACATTTTGCTTTGGTCAATAGAGGCGACCATTTGATTGATGTTGTATTCAAAAACTAGTCCAAATAAATTGTTAAGGACCAAATTAAAAGAAAATAACTCATGTGGATATCGACTGTTGTTTTCTTTTTAAAATTATTCAACAAAATAGTTAACTCGAAACATTGATTGAAAAAATACAAGATTAACAGCTAGAGCCCTGCATGAGTATGCTTTTTCGCCTCCCTGAGTATATTCTCTAGCTATAGTATAAAAAATTTCCTCTATCCCTTTTCTGCTTTGCTCATACCTGATCTTACACTCTCTTTGTTTTATTTAGACCTAAGAAACGAAGAGAATAAGAGCACGATGCTTTACTTGCAAATAAAAGCAATAAAAAATAACAAAAATATCAGTGTTCATACCCTGAATATTTAGCGAATATTTTTTTATTCGTTCGTTCGTAGAACGAAAAGAATGTTTTTTGCATTGGGACCCAAAGAAGGGTGGGCAAAGAATAATAGGACCAACTCATATATTTGACCCCTCTAGGAGTCCAGCTACGGCCGATATAAACTATTTTCGACAGCTTTTGAGTTTATTGTATGGGGAGCCAAAGAAGGGTGGTAGATAGGAGGTAGGTGTGTTCGGAAGAAATGTTGAGGGGCAAAAAATAATAGGACCAGCTCATATATTTCACCGCTCTAGGAGTTCGGTTACGGCCGATATAAACTATTTTCGACAGCTTTTGTGTTTATTGTGTGGAGAGCCAAAGAAGGGTGGTAGATAGGGGGTTGGTGTGTTGCAGAGAAATGTTGAGGGACAAAAAATAATAGGACCAGCTCATATATTTGACCCCTCTAGGAGTTCAGCTACGGCCGATATAAACTATTTTCGACAGTTTCAGTGTTTTTTGTATCGAAGGTAGCGAACAAATCAACAAAAAATAACACAAATATGCATTAAGAATAACATAAAGCTTATTGCGGGGAAAACCAACATACCTGATTCTTATTCAGGTCACTGCAGCAGATTACTGAGTATTCGTGTAGTTTATTAAGTACTCAGAGAAATAACTGAAACAACGCGTAGATTGCTAGCTCACCTCAGTGCAAAAGTGTACGTCAAGAGAACAAATAAAAAGTTATTCTCTTGCGCTACACGACCTGTTGCTACACGATCTGTTGTTGTTTACATTTATTCGCTTGCAGCTTTGCTTGCAGTGACTGCTACAGCAGAGAATCAGGGTTTATTCACTGGATTCATGCAGGGCTCTATTAACAGCTTAGTGGATCACAGCGATAATCACGCAAGACTTCTGATGAGTTGGTGTAGCGGCCAATGAAAGCGGCGGTCTATTCTGCCGTGTGATTACTCTATGCAGGGTATTGTTGTTGTTGTTGGTTGTTTTCTTCAGACAACAACATGGGCGCAAAAAATAAAAGTCTTAAGAATTGAAAAATTATTGAAGTTTTAAATCTCTAACATAACACAAAAAATATTTTTAGTTAAACTTTTCCAAACATTACAACCTGCTGTCCCTTCTTCATGACTTCAGATATCCTTGAAGTTTTTGTAATATAATTTTTGTAAAACTTCTTTGTAACGCGCTGTGATATCACTATGTACAGCCACAAATTATCAATGCGATTATCTGGGATTCTTGTGAATGTCCTAAATTTTTTTTTTTACTAAAGATTAACTATTCTTCTAAAATTTGATTTAAACGTTTCTAGAAATTGTCCTGAACATGGCAAAAATTATACAAAATTACCAGTCTTTCAGTGTATAGCGCCAAATTATGTTGAAATAATCTATTTTGCTTATAATTGCTTGATTCTCCTTTCATCACATGAATCCTCGATCGTTCCATCCATGATTGGTTCTAAATAAATTAAATTTCGATTCATCTGTTAGGTTGCGAACAAAGTGAATTCAGAGAGGCAGACAGATCAGTTCAGATATTTGTAGCTGTGCAATGTGCTTTCACTGCACAAAAGGAGGATTTTTAACATAAATATCCTTGAAAATATTTTGAAGATGGGTGGGTAATATTTTGAATGCGATTTGCACATAATTTGAAATTATCTTTATTTAATAATTTTTAATCTAGCCAAGTGTTTTTGATGAATAGTGAATAAAAAATATAACTTAATTTATCCACATTTTAGATGTTGAAGAAAATTTCACTAAACTGTATTCCTCATGGACGAGAGCGATAAAAATTTATTTTCTAGGCCACGCGTCCGCAAGCGCGTACATATATTTTATCTTGTAAATTATTTTGTTTTTTAATCTTCGGTATATTTATACCCCAACGCGTACTGCGTAAGGGGTATATTAACTTCATCATTCCGTTTGTAACGCCAAGAAGGAGGCGTGGCAGGTATAGAAAAATATATATATTTTTGATCAGCATCATCTCCTGAGTCGATTTCAGTGTGTCCGTCTGTCTGTCCGTCTGTCGACACGATTACAGCCGCAATTTTAAAGCTATCGCGATGAAATTCAAAATATAAGTTTATTATTAAAAAAGGAAGATCAAGTTCGAGAATTGGCGAAATCGGATGAAAACCACGCCTACCTCCCATACAAAGTGACTTTATATTAACCGTAAAATGTCTTTAAAATCCACAAAAATTAAAGAAATGCCTTGAAATTTGGCAGGTGAGCTTTGCTCTTCAGTCTTAATCCTGGGTTTAAAATTTGGGAAAATCGGATGGAAACCACGCCTACCTCCCATTCAAAGTGGCTGTATTTTAAAAGTAAAATCTCTAAAAAATCTGCTCAAATTAAAGAAATGTCTTGAAATTTTGCATATAGGCATTGATATATAATATAGACCATCACTATGATATATGGCAAAATCGGATGAAAACCACGACCACTTCCCATACAAAGCGGCTTTATTTTAAATGTAAAATCTCTTAAAAATTCACAAAAATTAATGAAATCTCTTGAAATTTCGCACATTAGCTTTGATATATAATATGAACCATACCTATGATATATGGCAAAATCGGAGCAAAACCACGCCTACCTCCCATACAAAGGGGCGTCATCGAAATAGGAAAACTTTCGTTAATATATAAAACTGAATATCATCGTGTATGTCGTGGCTAAAGACTTCGAATATACTTCAATATGGCTGCGGGGGGTATTTTAGCTTCGGTACCCTGCCGAAGCTCCACCCTTACTAGTTTTTTTTTAATTTGTTTTTATTTTTTTCTTTTAAATATTTTTAAACCTTTTTTTTTTGTTTGCTTTTGTTTCTGTTGATCATTCTGAAACTATGCCTTAAGTTCTTATAATATATACGAGTACATTCGAATAAATTTAATTTACAGTCCAAAGTCGAGGAACCTGAATCCCATTACAGTTCTTCGTCCAGCTTAAATAGTGGCACACCTGATACAACATCACCAAATATTTTACCAGGAACAACGAATGTTCCAAACGAATGGACTGATAATGTATGCTGAAATCATTAAATAAAACAAGATTATAAATAAATATCTCATATTTATTATTTACCTAGGTACGCATACCTGTTGTTAGTGGCGGTGGTGTCGGCAGCACAGTTACGTCATTAACCACAAAGGGTCCTTTGAGGGAGCAACAACAACAGCAAACAAATGTATCCAACAATTATTTTGGTAGCATAAATAATGTCTCAAAGCCATTAGTTAGTGGTGAGTATTGTAATTGATATGTATGTACTTTATTTTTATAAAATTTTATAAAAATATTTTTTTTAAGGTGAGCGCAAGGATCCCTTGAATATGCTAGCAAAAAATGGTGGCTCCAAACGAAATGCTCTGCTTAAGTGGTGTCAAAATAAAACTGTCGGCTATCGCAATATAGATATAACAAACTTTAGCTCTTCCTGGAATGATGGACTGGCATTTTGTGCGATTTTGCATTCATATTTGCCTGATCGTATTCCATATGACACGCTTAGTCCAGCAAATAAGAGACGGAATTTTTCATTGGCATTTGCAGCAGCTGAATCAGTTGGAATACCTACCACTTTGGTGAGAAAAAAAACTATTTATAAATATAAAACCCAGCAAATCGTCGGATCTTGTAATCGAGGCAATAATTAGGAAAATTTCCTTCATCAATTACGCTCTCGCTTATGGAACGTATTATTGTAATACTTGCATATCATTGGAGGCAATCGAAAACGCTGTAACATGACGCTCAGGACTCATACTTGGGTTATTTGCACGTAGATCATGCCAATAGGGGGGGTCAGACGATAGCACATGTTGCAAAGCCAGGTGTGATGCCTGGCATTACTGTAAATTTAGCATTGCGGCCAAACGATCCAACATGTTGTCAAACTTCATTTAGCAACAAATTTTCAAACTGCGAGTTTCGTTCATTTAGCCTATGCTAGCAGATAATATTGTGAAAAATAATTGTTGCTTTTAATTGTTGCCTTGCCAAAAGCCACTGTAGCCAAAAACCTTTATGTAAAACTACATTAATTTTAATTAAAAATTTCTACATAAGCACAACGTGTTCTCCCTTTTGTAATTTTTTTAATATGGCAAAGTTCGACGTGTTCGTCCAACACGTGTTCACACGAGTGTTATGACTGCTCATCAAACCTTGAAATCAAAACTTTTTGTTTTCAATCCAACATGTTGTCGGTCTGCTGTTTCAAGCGTTCGAAGGTCAAATACCTGGTTTATCCTACCATGCGCGCCAATATGTGCTATCGTCTGAACCCCCCTAATAGGAACTGAATCCATCGGGTCCGACGTGATTAATTTTTTTTTAGTCCGAAAAAATCACTGCGCCAATTTTCGTGTGCCTTTTCCCAAATTCTAGCCCAGCTGCTTTATGAAAAAATTTAAATTGTGAGTTTTTTCTGTGTTTTTGTTCCATTAAATATTTCGGACCATTATTAAAATTTGTTGAACTCTACGTTTTCCAATTAGAGTTTTTAGTTTTAACACTATTTGAAATGCGTTGTCGGTTTTTGGTGGCTTCTTCTTTGATAAAATTTCTTTGACGACGAATTATCTTCGTATTTCTCTTACATTTTGAGAAAGAAATACATTTGATCCTGTTTTTAACGCAGTTCTTTAAAACTTCCCCCAGTTACGTGGGAACCCTGTTTCGAATCCCACCTGACACAGAAAGTTTTTTCAATTGAATTAATTTTTCTGTTCGGCTGTCACCTCTCTGCAGGCAATGCCAAACCTCAGAGAGTAAAAACTGCCATGAAAAGCTTCTTGAGAACATAAGTCGTTCGGAGTCGGCATAAAACATGTAGGTCCAGTAGTTCTCGATCATTTGTGTTCAAACATTTCACAACACACACAGCACAATTGATCATAAGAAGCTCGGTAAAAGTCCTTCCAAGGGCTTGAATGGCCATTTCGTTTTTTTTTATGCAGGGGCAGCATTTATGCAACACACAAGCAACGGGTTAATTTGCATGCATTTGTTGTGTACGCTTTCAAAATTAGATGATCGTCAACAGCAGCTTGTGGTGCTGTTATTTGCTTTTTTTTTTTGTAGATTGTGTTGTATTTTATACATGGTTTTGCTTTCGCCCAAAGCTTAGTATGCTGTAGGAACGAAATTTCTGGGCACATAATTCTACACGCGAAATTTTGGTGTAGAGTCAAAATTTTTGTGTGGAGAAAAAGCACTTAAAGTAAATACATTTATTTAATAACAAATTCAATACCAACACATACTAACTGCTTTTTTTTATTGTTGAATGTCAAATTTCCGCGGCAATTAAATGTAGAGGCATATAAATGCCAGCGAAATTCTAACATTTTAACTCTCCACACATGGCTGTGGACTTAGCTACACTACAAAAAATTCCGCTGCTTGTTCGCTGTCAAAAATTCAATGTTATTCTTATGGGAATTCGTTTTCGTTTCAACAGCATACTGAGTTTAAGCGCAAAGGCAAAGCTCATGATAGAAAAAATTTGTATGGCGGGTAACGCGAGCAAGATAAGCACTGGATGAGCATGTCTGCTTTAAAACCTTTATTTTGCCTTTTTCTGCTTCATTCAAGAAACTTTTCCTTCCCATTTTAAAAGAAAACTTTTCTAAAACGAGATCAAGCAGTTAAAAATATTAAATTTGAGAACTTTCAATAACAACACTTAACTCTTTGCTAATTTCTAAAAAGCTGCTTTGCAAATTGAGCTGACTGTACATATCAACAAAAAAATTGTTGGTAAAAATATTGCAGTGAAACACACCGATTGTCAGCACCGATGCAAGTAAAAAATAAAACGTTAAAGTTCAGTAACTTCTAAACCAAATGAGATATCGTAAAAGAGAAATGCCATTTTAAAGTGTGTATTTTATTATTCAAAATAAATCATTTATATAGTTCACATTTTGTTAAAATGTTCTTTTAGTTATCGAGTTATCAGTTTTTCAAAAAATTTTACACTTAACGAAGCCTATATGATAATTTGGCTTTATATTTGCTAGTTTTTGACCGGTCTGAATGATTCGGGTACCACTCGAAAGATAATTTAAATATCTTTGTTCCAACCCGGTCACGCATAATACGGACGGTCTTTCTGCATAATATATATATGTATACCACCTTGTTCAAAAAGAAAGGTTAATTTATTGCAAAAAAATTAAAGTACAAGTATATTCATCCACATCAATATTGTCGCCTTCAAAGTAGTCCCCGTCGGCTGCAACGCACTTATGCCAGCGCTTGACCCAGTCACGGAAACCCTTCAGAGCGTTCACCAATTTTTCATGACCTCTTCTTTGCTAGTGAAATGCGTTCCTCGAAGCGGTTTTTTGACCCGATCGAACAGGAAAAAGTCACACGTAGCCAGGTCAGGTGAATTTGCCGGCTGCTGGATAGTTATCGTGTTGTTTTTGGCCAAAAAGTCACGAATAAGATGAGCATTGTGCGATGGTGCATTATCGTGGTGCAAAATCCATGATTTGTATTGCCACAACTGCGGTTTTTTTTTTGACGAGTTGCTTCACATAAACGTCTCATAACGCCCAAATAATACTGTTTATTGACCGTTTCACCATCTGGCAAAAATTCGCGGTGAACTACACTATTGCAGTCCATGGAAACAGTGAGCATCGCCTTCTTTTTCACTCACCGTAACATTTCACCGTAACATTTCACCAACATTTTACGCGTATCGGCGCAGTTGAAAGCATTTTTCACACAAAATTTGATACAAACTCGTTGCTCAATTTTTTTCTTCCATCGTAAAAATCGAAGACACGAAAAAAGTTGTTGTAAACAAAACACTGTCACTTTACCAAATGTCAACGAGAGACGCTCATATTTGGCAGCCTTGTCATATACACATGTGGCAACCTACTAAAAAAAATTTTTCGAATCGGACAGTCAAGTCTGGTTCACAGTGTGAATGAACCTTTCTTTTTGAACAAGTTGGTATATGTGGTATAACTCGTGTACAAAAAAGTGTGTACACTTTGTTTTGACGCTCACTGTATGTCATTGGAGTTTTACAGCGCATGTGTTAGTGTTGCCATCTCTTGCAAAAGTTCTGCGTCTGTGTCGTTTCTGAATTAATTTTATTAATTATATTATTACTAACGAAATAGATTAGTTTCTAGGTTTAAAATCGTTAGAATTTAGTGCATCAAATTATTTTTTTTTTATTTCTAACAACAAAAGCAAGGCAGAAGCCACAAAGAAGATATAAAAACTAATTTAAAAAAAAAAAGTACTCTTTTTATCCATCTTTTTTAAAATGGCATTTATTTGTTACTCATATGTTACTCAAATGGTACTCAAATGTTGCATTTTTTTTTCTTGTATCAAATAAGCTGACACTCATTGTATGTAATTGAAGAATTTTAAAAGAATTTTTATAACAATTATTTATGTAATGCATTTTAGAATCAATTAAAAATTAGGGCCTTGAATAAAATTTTGCTGGGTATAACTAAGATGTTGTGATTTTAAAATTACTTAAAAAATAAGTATTTGGGAAATATATTAATAATAATGTTTTTTCTTGCAGAATATTAACGATATGTGTCAGATCGAAAGACCGGATTGGACACAAGTGATGACCTATGTAACAGCAATATATAAATATTTCGAAACGTAATCGAGAGTCCTCTTATTCGTAGTCTTTTAACTTTATACTAACTGTAAGGATATCAATTTCCACATTATAATAAGAATTGTTTCTTTTTTCTTACCTTATTTTTGTTTCCTTTGTAAAACGCATGTTTTTTTAATTTTTTTTTTTTGTACATTTTTATTATTTATTAAAAAATTAAAATTAGTTAAAAATAAAAATTAAATTATATTTACACAAGTAATACATTTATTTAATTTGTTTATGAAAAAGACACTTAAAATATTTGTCTTTCACTGTTTAGTATTTAACACAATTAAGCTTAAGAATTTTTTGTATATATGACTGTGTCTTATTAAATATTAATACATGATAATATAAATTATTTTTTTAAAGCTCATTGCTTAATAAAACAAACAAAACTTAATAAATACAATCATTGGCTTTTTTTTAATAATTTTCCTTAATAAGTAGCTGTTAAGCTTACCATATAGTCGGCAATATTTAACAATCATAATACCTGTTTTTTTAAATCTAAATAATGTGTATATTTCTCACTCTTTTTATCATAAAGTTTTAACTTAAACATAAATAAATTCCTACACATTTTCTGAATGCAAAATTTACTTTTCTTTAGTGGTGGTTATTACATTTAAAAAGGAATTTTTTAAAATTAACTTAAAATTAGTAACGAAAAGGTTTTATGTTATGTGTTTTTATAACACTAATAATTTTTCAATTATTAAGACTTACATGTTGCTTTTCTGAAAAAAAACAGCCAACAACAAAAAATTGGTTTAAATATTTCCATTAAGTATAAAACTTTTAACATTTCAACAATATGGCTCAATCCAAACACTGTTCCGGAGAAAAAAATTTTTATTGAAAAAAATGAAATTAATTTTTGAAAGAAAATAAAACGATAAAATCTGAATCTTCTTTTGCCATAAAATTATCCAAAGTGGCATTTAATAATCTTCTTCCAATTTAGCTTTTCACTATCATAGAAATTATGTAAAATAACATGAACATAAAAGAATTAATTATTTTTTAACAATTCAAACACGAAAACGTGTTCATTCGGTCTTTTTTTTTGTAATTCTAAAATCTCTCACTTTGCCTTTTTTTATTTTGATCGACAAAATAAAACGAATTTTTTTCAACACCCAAACGAACCATGATATAATAAACAAGGTAGCTGCAGATGTGTTATTAAATAGGTGTGTCTATGAAATATTAAAATCACTAAAAATTTTTTTAATATTTTGTTAAAACAATTTGTTTACATTCTGTTTTCTTATTTATGAGCCTTGACAGTTTCGAGTCTACTCCCCTGCAACACATTGGCAGTTTTTTAAATCGATTTTTTTAATAATTTTGTATTTTAGTAAATATTCTTAAGATTCTAAGAAAAATTCCTACGGGTTCAAAAGTTACAATCGGATTAGTGAGAGCGCATTTTTAATTTTTGCGCTACCTACGTACGACAGCTGGTATATACTTGTTTTACTTGCTACCTGACTTTTGGTGGTTGTTATTTCGTACCTACTTGAAGGGTGGGTTTTAATTATTTGCAAATGAAGCGTAGCCGCGAATAACGTTGTAAGCGACATTTTTTTGAGAAGTGTTTTTTTCGCGGATTCCCGTTAGAATAACTCTCCGAGATTTTATAAAAACAAAACTGAGTAAAAAAATGCAGGTTCGGACATTTTAAACGCATTTTAAAGCGTCATTCAGTGGAAGAACGTTGCAAGTGAATAAGCAAATGAATAATAGGGAACAATTTAACGTGATGCGCAAGTGCAATCGAGGCACTAAAAGGAAAGTTAATTTCGAAAATTGGAAAGATATTAACAACAAGAGATTAAGAGATAGTGAGCAGTCTTATATTTCACGAAATGGAAAGTTTATAGAAAGTAAAAATGCTCCTGGCGAGGTAATTTGGAAGAACGTTGTAAGTACAGTGTTGTTCAATATTTTTTTATTTTGGCTTATAGACTTGCGGCTGCTCGTGTAATTTACGCTGTGCGAAATTTCATTTAGAGGAGATACAACACCACTTTGTTGACTTCTATAAACGTAATTATAATGAACAATCTCTATATTTAGCAAATTTAATAGAAGTGAAAGAACCTCAAAGGAGACGAGTAGAAGAGGGTACATCTCGTCGCAATGCAACTGTAAACTACTTTTTGTTGGCATCAAATGGAAAAAGAGAGCGAGTATGTAAAAAAATGTTTGGTCACACGTTTCAGGTAACTCAACGCAGAATTCAAATATTAGTTGAAAAATTAAAAAATGGAAATAATGTTGCCGATCTGCGAGGCAAACATGCAAACCGGCCACACAAAATTGTCGCCGCTGAGAAACAGAGTATCATGGAACACATAGTTAGCTTTCCTAGTCAAGAAAGTCACTACGGTCGTTCAACATCGAAAAAAAACTGTCTAAGTCCGGATTTAAATTTAAAAAAGATGTTTAATTTATATGAGCTAAAATATCCCGATACATCAATTAGCTACAATACATACAGGCATATTTTTAATACTGATTTTCAAATTCGTTTTGGATTTCCGAGGTGCGACACATGTAAAACATGCGATAAGTTTTTTATTGATATGATAGCAGCCGAGAATCCAGAAAAACTGGAGTGCGTACTAAAGTTGGCCGAAACGCACCACATAAAAGCAGAAAGGGCTTATTCACAACTTAAGGAGGATTCTAACTCTGCCAAAAATACTAACAGTTCTGTTGTTATTTGTGTTGATTTGCAGCAAGTAATTTTCACTCCTAATCTTACACACTCTGACGTCTACTATCAACGTCAATATTCCAATTATAACTTTGCAGTACATAACATGGGACAAAACACAGCCCAAATGTACACTTGGCATGAAAGTGTTGCAAAAAGAGGTGCTGCTGAAATTGCGTCATGTATGCTCAAATACATTTCGTCAAATTACAATATTTTACAACTGGGAGAAGTGAGAAAACTAGTTATTTGGTCTGATAGATGTGTTGGTCAAAATAACAACTGGACTATGATTGCTCTGTGTCAATATCTAATAAAACTTAAATATTTCACCGAAGTAAATCAAAAGTTTTTAACTTCAGGGCACAGTTTTTTACCAAGCGATCGGGATTTTGCTCTTAACGAGAAGAAAAAAAAGACAGCCCAACTATACGTACCGGAAGATGTACTTCGTTTAATTGAATCTGCTAGGCCTTCAAAACCATTTCAGGTGTATCAAATGCTTCAAGATGATTTTAAAAATATGTATGTTCTCTCTGAAAATTTGAATAAGGATAATAAGTGTAAAATAACTGAAGGTAGATGGCTACAAATTACTAGCGACGACCCAGAAGCATTACGAGTAAGAAAGAGTCATACCATTTCAGAAGCTTGGGCTTGTTACAGCTTAAAAACCAAGAAACGTGGACGACAAACAAAACCCAGTCCATCGGCATCATACGAGTTGCAGCTTCTTCGAAACGAACTAATAGAAATTAGTGGTGAAAAAAAGAAAGATCTTCTAGCAATGGCATCTTTTTTGCCTGAAGAATACGCCGAATTTTATAAAACATTGTGTCGTTAGAAAGCTCTCTACTTATTTTTTAACCAGTACCAATACTTAATATTTTATGGAGATAATATTTCTTTTTTCATATATTTTTAAATCCGTTAAGTTCTCAAGTATGATAGTTACTGTTAAATAGTGAACACGCCTCTGACAAAAAAAAAAAAAAAAACACCACTGCGCTCTCATATTCTACTCAACACATTGAGTGCAATTGACTTCGGGTTTCTATCAAGATCAATTCGTCAAATTGCGGCAGTCTTCATTTAACCAGCACCAACACCACAGCAATACAAAATTATAACAGCCAGCCAGCTAGCCAGCCAACCATCAACATTTACATTTTCTTTGTGACATTTTAGTTTTATTGTTCGTTTTATTCTTTTAAACGTTTTACTAATAAATTAGTTAAGTTCAGTTAACTACGGTTGTTATTTAAAATTGGTTTTGCGTTTAATAGCCGCCGCCTTTTTACAGTTACTTTACATAAAAATTGCTTATTTTGAAAAATATGAGATTTGCTTTGTTTTCTGGAAAAATGTTTCATTTGATTTTTTATCGAACTGCAAAAAGTGCAGGATTAATTTACCTTTATGTCTCATGAAATATAATTTTTATGTTTTTTTGTTCATCGTAATAAATAACAATATACAATAAATAAAAATTTGATTTCACACAAAAAAGTTTTATAAGCGTCGTCGTTTGTAATGGAAAAACGTTTTATGCGCCTTAAGACAAGATGCTATGCTAAGTGGAATAACGTTTTATCATCCATTCAGTTTTGGATATAACACGTTTTTCCACTGCAAAAACTTTAAAACATTCTATATATTAATATAAAAGCCTTTTATTTATTTTTTGTTGTTATTAAATGATAAAAAAAGTTGTACTAAATCAGATAGTTAAATAAAAAAAGCAAAACAAAGAGCCTTCGATATTTAAAACGTTTTTTGGCTCTAGTGAAAAATTATAATTTTGTCGTTTACAACGTTATTCGCGGCTACGCTTCAAATGTTTCAACTACTTGGTATCACCATAGGAGCTATAGCATTGAATTTTTCCAAAGGAAATGATGCAAATCGTTTGAAATGCGCCAGAGTGAAGGCACATGAAGCTTCAAAAGAAGCCCGAATTGCTAAACGATTGCAAAAAACTATAAGAAACAGCACAACACAAGATAACGAAGGCATACAGTACGAAGCAGGCATGGCAGATTGAAGGTAACCTTTTTTTTTTTTTTTTTGTTCACAAACTTTGAACGCGTTTATCTCGAAACCATGCTTTTCGTACTGGTTGCGGCACTAGCGGGTTCATTTTTTGACGAATTTTTTTTTTATTTTTTTAAACTTGATTCACTATCGTATGATACGAGCTTTTTTAAAATTTTTTTTCGATTTTTTATGAATTTTTAAAGTCAATATTTTTTTCGAAAAACACACTTTCAAATTTGGAACATCACCAAAAATTGAAAAAAATTTTTTAAAAAAAGCTCGTGTCATACGATAACTAATTTTGTTAAGATTTAAAAAAGTAATTTTTTTTTCCAGATCGGACAATTTTTGCAACTCCCAGCGCTGCAACCACGAGGCCCCGTTTTTTTTCTCTGCCGCCAGTTTGGAGCTCTATAAAACCATGTTGGAGTGAAAAATATATTTTTTTGAAATTTTTTCTTGTAATTTGTTCAATTCTCTACAATAATCTCTACAATAATTTTGGAAAAATGTTTGTTTTTGACTGAGTTATGAATTTTTATGTTGTTGCCAAGGTTGAATAAGGTTGTCGCAGGGCTGATCGCACTCTCTTCTCAGTACCCATAATTGTCAAAACCAGCCAATTTTGCGAATGACTACTAAAGAAAAACGGATGATAAAAGAGAGCACTTGCAGATTTTCTATATGAGCTGTCAACTTCGATTTGACAATTATGGGTACTCGCTCTCTCCCTTGCTTGCGACAACCTTATAAATCAACCTTGGTTGTTGCCTAAAATTAACAAACAAAATTTAACGAAGCTGAACGAAACAGCTTTGTCCATACGTTGTGTTCCATAAGAAAAAAGCCGTTGTTCCACCATTTTGTACTGACGCTATTTTTATCAAGTGCTGAAAATTTTCATTAAATTTTGAGTTTTTAACATTAAAATTCTTCTATAAGAAGTTCTGATTTCGGAAGTGGGTATTTAATAAGCCTACCTTGTTTCTGACACCAAAATGAAGCCGCCTGACGGGCACGGATTTAGTGCAAAATCCGCAGTGGATCGAGCCATTTAGCACATATGCTGGTACTGCAAACAGCTTCTATGTGCATGGAACGCAACATAGCTTCCAGAGCTTGCCCGTATTAGGGAATAATCAGCTTCACGGCCAAGAGCCAGAACGCGCCTTATTGGTTGCCAACTTCCCGCCTCTGTCAGCAGCTCCAATAGCTTCAGCAGCGCAGTGTCCTGCGTCTCAAGCTACGAGTGAACTTGCTCCAGCTGTTAATCTGGAAGGTCAAAATCTAGTTTTCAGTCCTCAAATGGATCTGGAATGTGAGTTGGATGCTCCCTCTCCGGGTACGGCAGAAGCTGCAAATCATCTCCTATTTCTTCAGAACAGCGAGGACGCTGACGAGTCAGCAGCAAAACGAAAAAGATGTGAGATGTCGCTAAAATCACCCTCTAATGTGGATATTTCGAGTTTGCAGAATAATAAGGTAGCTGTAAGTTATTATAATGATTTTAACTCGCAAAATAGATTCGCTTTATTAGACAATTTAGATATTGAAACTACAACTCCTGTAGTTAGCTCCATTAAGCCGGCGACAGTCAGTTCGTCTGGTGACAGCGGGGTGCCGATTTCCAGAAAATCAGCCAGCCCGCCGATATTTTTGAGAAACGTAAATATAAAGCGTTTAGTAGAGCAGCTTGGAGCCCAAGGTCTCCTTTAAGATCAAAAACAGCAGTAAATAGAAGTAAGCTTTATATTGATGATCCCAAGGCTTATGCCGAAATGATGGCTCTATTACATGAGCAACAAATTGATTCATATTCCTTTACTTCAAAGGATCAAAAGCAGATTGGCTTAGTTCTTCGTGGTTTGTATTTCAAAACCGAGTTAAATGATTTAAAGGAGGCCTTGGACTTGATTGCCCTGGGTGTCGTTAAGGGGGTCTCAAAGTTTACAACTGCGTATTCTAATAGAAATAAAATTGAAACTGGTTTGTTCCTGATTTCTCTATTTCCAGGGAAGAAGGTAGGAGATATTAACCATGTCAGGTTTCTTTTGAGCCAGTCAGTGACTTGGGAGTCCCCCAAATCGAAAATGAAGGAAATTCAATGCCGACGTTGCCAACATTGGGCGCACTTGGCGCGAAATTGCAATCGTAAATTCACGTGCGTGAAATGTGACAGAGATCACGAGCCCGCTAATTGCCCGTTTGACAATGCTCAAAATGCTGAACCCTTCTGTAATAACTGCAAGCAAGTTGGCCATCCTGCTAGCTGGAGGATCTGCCCTGCTTTCAAAAAATACCTTTCAGACGAAAAGCCGTATGAGAGGCGGCCGAAAAGAATGCGATCGCGGCGCGAAATGTTGCTCAGTCCATTTCTAAATCTGCGGTTGTTGATTCAAAAAGATCTTTCGCAAGTCTTTTTTTGGAATTGTGGAAGAATTTCTTAAATTCTGAACTTTTTTTATGGCTCCTGAGCCTTTATCGCTTGAGCAGCAAATTCAGAGGTTTCTAGCGTCTTAAAAATCTATGCCAAAAGCTCAGGCAAGATCTGAGTTCCTGTCTCTGCTAGAGCAGGTCAAGTCTTATTATGGGCCGTAAGAACATGAATTTATTAACTTTTAATGTTAGTTCGTTAATCGACGTAAGTCGAAGATTAGATTTACTTAACATATTGCGAGCGAATGATATTGATATTGCATTCGTACAAGAATGCCATCTACATAATACAAAAGCTTTTCTTGAAAATTACGACTTTATTTATGACATTTCCTCTATTGGAGTTGCGATCGTTTTAAAAAAACTTATAATTTCTCTTTAACCAACATTCCTGGTGTTCTGTTCCCGCACAAATTCATTCAGTTGAAATTGATTGCTAGCGGCTGTCAAAAATCTTTTCTTTTTGGATCCGTTTACCTGCCCTGTAACTTCTCTGGCTCGAATATTTATTCGGGGCTTAGTAACATTCTGCAAGTGTCTAGAAATTTCGATGGCACAGTCATAGGTGGAGACCTTAAGTCGCGAAATCCAGCTTGGGGTGATCTTGCTGAAAATTGTAATGGGAAAACTTTACTCAAATGGTTACCAGATTTTACGTTTGAATTTACTCGAATTTCTGACTCCAGACCATCCTACCCGGCTGGGCCATCATTTCTAGATCATTTCTTAATAAGTTCCAACTTAATTAATACCTTAAACTGTAATTTTTCTGTTTCGAGTTTACCAACTTTCTCCGATCATTTTCCGATTCGCTTGAAAATTGACTTAGATGACTTTGAGTTTATTATCAAAAGTCCGCGGATTTTAACATCCTTCAAAAAAACAAACTGGTCAAACTTTAGTCGCAACCTGGAATTGTCGCTTTCTGATCACTTTCCGGCCTATAACAAAAACTTGTCAAATCAGGAAATTGATAGTTGCATTGAAAAGCTCAATTCCGTAATTGAATCTGTTTCCACTTTACACTCTGAAAAAATCACCATAAAACCCAACAAAATTTTCGTGTCAGAAAATATTAAGAATCTTTACAACATTAAACATCGTTGGCAAAAAGATTTTAAAAAAATCTTTCACAGATATTACAATAGAACTAATGACCAGTATTAGTTATTGTCGAAACAGATTCAATTGCTGAAAATATTGATAAAAGAGCAAGTTCAAATTAAACAGGCAAGAGAATTTGAAAGACGTCTCGAAGCGATAGTTCCAGGTTCGAAAGCGTTTAAACAAATTTTTAAAATAATTGGAAACAAAAAAAAAATCTGCTTGCTCGGAAGTTTCTAGCAACGGCAACATCATTACCGATCATCATGATAAACTCGAAGCGTTCCGTCCACACTTCGAACGGGTCTATTTAGAGAATGTTCCTGACAGACCGGATTTTTTGGAAATCAAAGATTCGGTTGATAACAAAATTTCTGGGTTACCCCCAACAATTTATAATTTTCAAGAAAATCTTGATTCCCTAAATAATGAAGATATTTTACATTTTATTAATCCAGATACAATCAGTTGTATAGTTAAAAGTCTTAATAACAAAAAGTCATTTGTATTCGATAAAATTTCAAATTTTATTATTAAAAAACTGCCGCCGTTGGCAATTAAATTCTTAACCATCGTATTCAACAATTGTTTAAATAACGGTTATTTTCCATCTATCTGGAAAATCGCCAACATAATTCCAATCAAGAAGAAAACTGATAGCATAGACTTGAATGATTTCGCCCAATCTCGATGTTTACGATCTTCATTTCTGACGTTTTTTTTTTTTGTTATTTAACAGTTTTTCTTTAACTTTGACAGCTGACACATGACATTGACAGCTGACACCTTATAATTTGGCAGTTACCATGTTCTCCTTGACAACGACTCATTAACTAGGACATCGGCACTTTGACTTTGACAGTTCACACATTTCCAGTAACTCGAAATTGACAAGTGGTAGCTTCCGGAAACTGTCACAAGTACTGGCCAGCTGTCACACTTCGCGTGCGTCTGTGTTGATTAAGTATATTCGGACGCTGCAGGGACTGACACGGTCACTGTGAGTTCTCTAATGATCAACCTGGCGGGCAACTATCAGACTCATTCGACCGTCTGTACGTTCCTTTTTGTTGCATGGGTGTAAACGAGAAAAGTATCGGAAACGGTATCGAAAATCGAAACTTCCACCCCTAAATGGGTTTCTTTCCTTTTGCCGAGAATAACTCAGGGGACAACGTCTGGCTACTAAGGAAACGAATCCACTAATTAAGACGGAAGCAAAACACATCATTGCAATCATACGGGTGAAGTGCAATAAGGAAGTGTGTCTTTATTGCTACACAATCATTGACCATATTAAAACCGGATCGGGCGACATCAGCAGCCCAGCTTATCAGTAGAAGCAGCACGTCCCAACCAACAAGCACCTACAGCAGCGCCGGAGCGCGCCTTTGCGGCAGCAAGCAAGATAGATACACAGTTGTTTTCATGAGTTGTCTTGTTCACTCTGAACAAAAATTGTATGAATGCTGACACGATAAATATTGAACATCTAGCATTCAAGCGCGATCCAGCAATACATAAATTTGGATCGCGATCCAAGTATCAAAAGAAATAATGATCGTGGAGCAGGCGCCTTAGAGTATTTAATTTCTCTATTATGGAACTATTGCCAAGCACAAAACATTGCGTCGCTTCATTTCGAATAAGACTTTCGTTAGCGTTCTCCGAACTGCTAGCACCTTGGCTAACTAGCACGTGCAGTCGTGGCCAACTTAGAGTTCGCGGGTCACCTGACCAGGGCGGTGGCGTCGACTAGGGTAAGCAGGCGCCCTGACTACTTTTCTGTGCGAAAGCCACAGGGGCGCATTCACCGTGCTCCCTCAAAACAAATGTAAAAGTCAGGGCTGCTGCTTCACTGGTCGGCCTCACCGCTCAGGATTGCCAGACGCAATTAAATAAAAATGGTTTTTATTTTGGTTTTAAAAATTTGTCGGTGACCGTGATCGCGCCCCGCTACAATGTCTCCTCCAAACAGTTTTAGACAGTGACATTGAAGCAGGTGTCTTTTTAAAAATTTTCCAAAAACATGAATATATATTTGTTTTCAGATAGCGAAACATACATTTTTAAAACTCTATGGTGTCTTCATGGCTACCTGTGTCCCACCACAAAAATCATCCGGAAAGACAACACTGGAGAAAAGACCACTACAAAGTTCTCCATACGTGACACACAAGAGACATTTATCTTCGTTGGTCAGTGCCTACAGTACTTGGAGGACCACGTAGACTTTTTGAAAAAACGTGGAGAGAACATTCAACCATTTATACTAGCCATATCATCTACTGTTCAGTACAAGGAATTTAGTAATTTTTTTATTTTTCTAGATGGATCTAAGATCGAATTTTCAAGTTTTTTGCGTTGCTTTGACATTTGCTTCAAATCTTTTCATTTGTATAATCTTGAATATCCAAAAAAGCTTCTACTCTTTTTTGGACTTTTATTGAAGCTTATTTTTATGAAATACAAATTACCGTAGCAAAACAAGCACCTAAAATTGGTATTTTGTTAAATACACTGAAAAAATAATTGAATTTTAAACTCAAGGTCTCGCTGTAGTATTTAATTTAAACATAATATAATAATTTATAATATTTTTTCCCAGTGCCTTTATTCTTTGAATGCAAACTTTATTTCTTCTTCAAACAAATAATATAATTTTTTATAAATAAAAACCAAATTTTTTATGTTCAATTTTGATTATTTTTTATCCCAAAAATCTATTGTTAAAAAATTTAAATAATCCAATGCATTAATGAAAATAAAAATGATATACATCGCTCATTCCAAAAAAAAGTCAACCACACAGCCGAATTTTAGAATACATATTTTATATACAGTTAATAAATAAAGTTTACGTACAAACTAATTTTATATTTTAAACCCTTCTCAAATGACTTCTATTCGTAATTTTATACTCTTTTTTTTTTGCTAGAAAGCTTAAAAGTATACACTTTGTTTATGAACACAATCCTTTTCTCGTTATTTTTGCGAGCCACTGCATGCATGCAGCGAGATCGAAAAAAGTCGCAATAAGTAGTCAAACAAGTTTGCGTACAGCTGAATCGCTTATTTGCATTGTTTTTGTTTTTTACATAGTTCTTAATGATATAACTGTAGTTTTCGGTTTTCTTTCACACTTTTGTTTGACAATGAGTAAAACTAATTCACTTACTCTCATAATTTGTGACCCACATATGATCATTCTCAGTTCAAAATTGCCTAAAGAAAGTTGCAATGGGCCGCGGAAACGAAATTTCGTTAGAAATCCGAAAATTAATAATTAAATTGTATTTAGAAAACAAAACTGTACGCGAAATCGGTAACATAGTTGGAAAACGTCATTCTAGTGTTCAAACAATAATAAAATCGTACACAAATACCGGTAGTTTGGAAAAAAAGCATCGATCAGGAAGGCCAAAAATCTTAACACCAACTGATGAACGCAGAGTAATTGCGGCTGTAAGAGGAAATCCGAGAATTTCTGCAGTGAAATTAGCGGAGGACATATTTCGGAGCACTCAGAAGAAATTAAATCCCCAAACAGTAAGGAAAACTCTCTACAATGCTGGGTATCATGGTCGAGTAGCACGGCGTAAGCCTTTTATATCTAAAGTAAATCGAAAAAAGAGGTTGGATTTCGCTAAATCCCACTTAGAAAAGCCGGATTCATTTTGGGAAAACGTAGTGTTTAGCGACGAATCTAAATTTAACATCTTTGGGTCAGATGGTGCAGGAAAAGTGTGGAGAAAAGCCAATGAGGAACTGAAGGAAAAAAATTTAATACCAACAGTGAAACATGGCGGTGGAAACGTAATGGTTTGGGGATGTATGGCTGCATCTGGAGCCGGGGAGCTGGTTTCTATAACGGACAAAATGGAGAAGCATGCTTATTTGGACATTTTAAAAAACAATTTGCATCGAAGTGTGGAAAAATTGGGGCTTGACCGCCGTAGTTTTTATTTCCAACAGGACAATGACCCAAAACACACGTCGTATCTTGTCCGTGAATGGCTGTTATATAACTGTAAGCAGCTCCATACACCTCCAAAATCACCTGACATCAACCCCATCGAACATATTTGGGATAAATTAGAAAGACGGATCCGGAAACATAAAATTTCTTCAAAGGAAAGTCTTAAAGCTGCTTTATTGGCTGGGTGGAGAAATATAACGGGAAACGATACAAAAAATTTAATTAAAAGTATGCGCAGGCGCCTAGAAGCTGCTATTGCCAGTAAAGGAGGACCAACAAAGTATTAAACTTTTAAAATATTCATGTATTTGCAAAAAACAAACCACTAATTTTTTTGTGTACGTAAACTTTTTTGATGTGTATTAATGAATTTTTTATTTTAAGTCAGTTTATTTTTTTCAAGTAATAAAAAAGTTAACTGTTTTGAGTTTTATTAGTCAATAAATGTATAGATTTTCATATAATAATGACAAAATTCGTCTTTTTTTTATTTTTGAAAAGTATTTTTGGCTGCCTTTTCCATAAATTTGCCTTGTACTTAAACTTTATTGATTGACTGTATATATGTATGGTATATGCTAAGTGCAATATGTAAGTGTTACAAAAAAAAAATTAACACTTGTCAAAAACAAGCTCAATCATGCTTGAACACTCAAAGCAATCTTCTATGTTTTATTGTTTGCTGAGTAGGTCATCTATAGGTAAAATTGGAATCAGTCCGTGAGAGCATATGAATGAAGGCAGATTGCTTAAACATTTCTGTACGATTGTTGTGACCTTGAGCATTACATATATCAATATAATTCATTAACGGTATGTATCAAACCCATTTTTTTAAAAACTTTTTCTAATGTGTCACAGCATGTCCCAATGCTTGACAAAAAACAAGATTTTTTAAATTTTTAAGCTTAATTTTATTTTTGGTTCTATAAAAATTTAAAAAAATTTAATACATTCAATTATGCTATAATTACATTACCCTTTTATTTTTTTGCAAATTTTTCTTAGTATAAAAAGCGTCAGGTATTGGGACATAAAATATTCAATAAAACAGTAGTTTGATAATACAATTTTATAGAACAAAAATGAGTTCCTGTAAACGGCAACAAAAATACTATAGGCATTTAAAAGAAGATCCGGAACGTTACAAGCTATATTTAAAGAAAAAAATCGTGAACAAAAAGTTTCGTGGTAAGAAAAAAGATCTAACGCAACTTTACAAAAAATATGACGAGAAGCTGAAGCAAAGAGAAAGAGGACATACAGACAAAGATTAAAATTGGGTAATAAAGATACAAGTTTAGAAGCATCAACACCGATGAATGGTTATAAGTCTAAACAATCTGTCATGGGCACCTTAGCGCAGCTTAATTTCTTTGACACTTGAGAAATCTACTGTCAAGCGCCACAGATTTTTTTTTGGGGTACATACGACATTTTAATTATTGGTCCGTGTAGACCGACCTTTATAGCCTTTAACGCCTTCCTGTAAAATTTTTTTTTTTGATTAAATTTTGTACCATACAATGATATTCTTGACAGTTTGACAGTTCGGTCGCATGAGATGCCAAATTGAGTCGATTTTACATTTTCGTAACTATTTCCGTTCAGGCACGGTAAAAGTACTTTTTTTTATTCTCCGAGGTTGAGATTACACCAAACGGTAGCCAAAGAAATTTCGAGCAACGACATCTGGCTGTCAGTTGAGATTATATAGCATCGAAAAGCTTCGACGAATAATTTATACCGTTTGGCCTTTTAGCCTATCTCTGCTTACCTTCTAAAATGGAATGCTCGTGTATGTATTTCTCAGCCAATCACGACCAAGCTTCTAAATGATCATAAGTTTTGGTTCGTGGCGTGATTCGAGCGGGACTCGAAGCTTTGTCGGTGACTGTAGGTTTTTATGGACGAAAACACGGCGTCCGACAATTTCCCGTGTAAAAGCTCACTAATGGGTACAAATTTGGCACCATTGGACAGAGTTTTTTTCGAGAAAAATACACCCCTGGGTACACGTTGCGCAAGCAGCGAAGAAAAAATATTGGAGATTAATTGATTGATACTAATTTGCTACTGTTTGTGTTGAAAAAAAAATAAGATGATTGTGTTTGCCGTGAAAATAAGATAAAATATAAGACTATTTGACATATACGTCGTACTCAGTGGCATGAAAAGAAAAAAAACGGAAAACTAAAATAAAAAAAATAATACGATCCAAACACAAATTGTGCACGATAAATGGTATGGCCGTGAAGAAAAAATTGATGAAGTTTAAGTAATAAAAGTTAGCTAAACAGACAAAAGAAAAAAAAAAACGGGGTGACCTGAAACCAGGCGAGATGGTCACCATGGCTGGTCTTTTGTGGCCAGAAGGGGAGGGTTAGCCTATGTCGAAGAGATTACACCGACCATCGACCACAGGCGTAGACAGCGGTGGGCAACTTGAGGTTTTTGGGGCGTGCTAGCGCAGCTCGGTAAGATTTAGGGAGGGACGACTTTCACAGTGATTGAAGTCGTACGGGGGTTTTTTTTTTCTTCTCGTCGTTTTTGAGTTTTTCTGATGGTTTCCAGGCGTTCGTGTTTTTCACCGCGGTAAAATAAAAAAAAACTGGTACGATTTTTTTATTATTCTTGTCGTTTCCGCCTGCCGACCAGGGCTGGCAAAGAACACCACCCCTCCGGCGAGCTTTAGCCGCGCAATACGCTAGCGTACCAGTGATGCCAGCAGGACGACAGGGATGCAGAGCAAAGGCTACCTTGCCACATGACTGCATTTTTACACAGTGGTGGCCGGGGCAACATGACAAATCACTTGGAAAAGCTGTTAAGAAACTTCGCCAGGCTCTGCCACTATTAAAAGCTAGACAAGAAACTGTTGTTGCCCATTTGGTTCGTGAAGTTTCCCTAAGCACAAAACTTTGGTTGGAGAAGTCAAAACGCAAAAATGTCTCACAGTATATAGAGAAAGAAACCGTAAAGTTGATTCTTACTACCGAAGGGACGAAATAAGTCGTATCGCTCCTGGGAAAAATGGCGTAAAATCAGTTAAAAATGCTGAGACAAAAAAACGAGAACTAAAAACTATTCGGTACATGCTAATGACAGTATCCGAGGCGTATGAAAATTTTAGCACTAAATATCCAGATATAAGAGTAAGTAAGTCTACATTTTTTAATTTACGCCCAAAAGAGGTATTGCCGATATCCAAAACTCCCCACAACATGTGCGTTTGCCCACATCATTGCAATTTCGAATTTTTAGTAACTGCATTGAACAAAGCTATTCCTGGATTTCCAAAAACGTATAAAAATGTCCTCGAAACAACATGCTGCGATACATTGAATGAGCATTGTATGACCGGATGTTGTTAATCCTGTTTTAACGACATTCGGGATATTATACCTTTATCATATGATTTGAACGATGTTTCATGGAAGCAATGGAACATTGAAGATAACAAAATGCGTCTTGTTACTTACAACGGCACGATTGATGAACTAATAGATAATGCACAGGCAAAATTCTGGAAGTTTAAGAAACATGCATACATTCGTAAAGTACAGTATAATTATTTTGAAAATAGGAAGGATAGTTTGACAGAGGACAACGCTGTATTGCAGATTGATTTTTCAGAAAACTACCATACGATTCACCAAGACGAGATCCAAGCTGCTCATTGGAGCTATCAGCAAGTAACAGTTTTTACAGCCTGTTGCTGGACGATGCAAGGTACATCATCTTGCGCAATAATAAGTGATGAATTGTCACACGATAAATACACCGTTTGGACATTTTTAGAAAGCATTCTGAAAGATTTAAAATTAAGAAATCCAAATGTTAAAATGGTAGAAATATTCTCCGACGGTTGCATTGGCCAGTTTAAGAATAAATTTAATTTATCCAATTTACTGTACGCTGAACAAGATTTTGGAGTCAATTTAACATGGAATTTTTTCGCCTCGTGTCATGGAAAAGGGGCAGTGGACGGCATCGGGGGCACTATTAAACGAGTTGTTAGCACACAAGTCAAGGCAAGAGCATTTAACGTCTTCTCTGCTCAAGATTTCTATCACTGTGCATCAAATAAAGTTAAAGGCATTTCAATAATTATGGTACCGAAAGTCAAAGTTCAGTGTTGCAAAGAAAGATTGACTAAAAGATGGGAAAACTGTCAATCGATTAAAGGTATTGCATCCTTACACTATTTCACAGCAACCAATTCATCAGATTTAGTCGGTGGCTTAACATCTAACTCGCAAAAGAAAATAATTAAAATAATTTAATTTATTTTTAATTAATTTTTATTGTTTTTATGTTTAAACTCTTTAATTTTTCTTATATTAAACTTTGATATGTTTATGAAATGAAGTGATATATAATTTAAAAATGTATTTTCTAATAAATAATTTGAAATTTTTTATGAAAAACGGAAAAGTCCCAATGCCTTACAATCTATGTCCCAATGCCATACGAGATAAAAAAAAGATATTATTTTATTGAAATTACCTCTTAAGATTATAAAGGTCTATTATGAAGGGGTAATGCTTTACAAAAAATTCGTGGGAAAACTTTTTTTTCTAAAAGTATCCAAAATGCAGAAATTTCGGTAGCAAAATTTCATCTCACAAAAAAAAAGTTGTCCGTGTCCGGATGCCTGACGTTTTCTGAATGCATTATTCCCGAAAAGAGTTGCATATTTAACTTTGATATAAGTGTATTTGGTAAGGACATAAGTAGTACTATTGTAGAAAAAATTAAAAAAATTATTCCACAAATATTTCTTCACTAAAATGTATTTTCATTTGCGAAATACATATGTACTCCAAATGTCCCAATGCCTTATTTGGAATGAGCGACATACATATCGCTCATTTGCTCGAATAACGTCATAACACAAAAAAGTCGATATTTGAGTTAATGATGCAGAAATGTGTATTTAAACATGATCTCTGATCCGTCAAAATATGGTATTGCTATCTTATTTACTCATTACGTGGCAGCAAAAAATGCCGTTATTTCGTTTGGCACCTTACTCTCTTTATTATTTGCAAGAACGTCTTATCTCAGTTGCGCATCGATCGTTTGAGTGAAAGCACGCTTTAGTTATCAGGAAAAGTGACATTATTTTTGGAAAAGTATGTATGTATATTTTTATCGTTGTTAATATTCATGAATATTGTGTTATTGTGAGTTATGCCAGTGTAATTGAAAAAAGTTCTTTAAACCAAGCTCGTCATAACGCAACATGTGTCGTTATTGATAAAAAAAAGTATTGTGAAGATTTACCTTTTTTTTGTTATGCCGTTATTGTTGATAACATGAGTTGTAATAACAAGATATATTTAGAAATTACAAACAATGTGCCATTCTAGTCGAAAATATAGTTTACTGTACAAGATTTGGGCTGTGTATAATTCATAATGATACGTTGTTGTTGATTAAATTTTGTGTGTATAAAATGTAGTTAAATATTTTTAGATCATCTCTAGATGTCCACCGCTGGAAACTCTTCATATTCATCATCATCTAGGAACTCATCTTCCTTTTTAGAAGACTTTGACAATTCCGAAGATGACAAAAATTACTTACCCGAGAGCGATAATAACAGTGATAGTGATGACGAAAAATGCAAAAAAAAGACTACTTCAACTACTGCATTGAAATCGTTTCTGAAGGAGTGTGTGCATGAAGAAACGGATAGTAATGAAATAATTTTTGAAAATATCACTGAAATTCCTAACATAGGTAATGATGAATCAGGCCCAAGCACATCCAACAAGAAATCAAATACTGAAGACTCATCCTTAAATACATCGGAATTAACTATATTAACAAGTCCAGTTAAAAAGGGAAGAAAGAGAAAAATAAACCAGAGTAGTTGGAAGCAAGCTTTAAGAAAGAAGAAAAGAAACAGTGGAAAAGAGTATGAAACACACACAAAAAACAAAACTATTAGAGCTGCAAGACAAATGAAATCTATGTGTCCCGAAAGCTGCAAGTTTGCGTGTTCAACTAAATTCACCGAAGATGAAAGGAAGCATTTGTTTTCTTCTTTTTGGGCACTATCCGACATCGAATATCAGCGGCAGTTTATTGCGAATTCTATGAAAATAGTTGAGCCACAATACCGCTACATTCGTATTGGAGGTACGAGAGCACAAAGGCAAAAGAATGCTGCATATTATTTCAGACGTGGCGATGAGGAAGAGCGTGTTTGCAAATTATTCTTCCAAAACACGTTAGATATAACAAACCGTACAATTCGTACAGTGTTCGAAAAAAGATAAAGGGTGATTTTTTAAGAGCTTGATAACTTTTTTTTTAAAAAAAACGCATAAAATTTGCAAAATCTCATCGGTTCTTTATTTGAAACGTTAGATTGGTCCATGACATTTACTTTTTGAAGATAATTTCATTTAAATGTTGACCGCGGCTGCGTCTTAGGTGGTCCATTCGGAAAGTCCAATTTTGGGCAACTTTTTCGAGCATTTCGGCCGGAATAGCCCGAATTTCTTCGGAAATGTTGTCTTCCAAAGCTGGAATAGTTGCTGGCTTATTTCTGTAGACTTTAGACTTGACGTAGCCCCACAAAAAATAGTCTAAAGGCGTCAAATCGCATGATCTTGGTGGCCAACTTACCGGTCCATTTCTTGAGATTAATTGTTCTCCGAAGTTTTCCCTCAAAATGGCCATAGAATCGCGAGCTGTGTGGCATGTAGCGCCATCTTGTTGAAACCACATGTCAACCAAGTTCAGTTCTTCCATTTTTGGCAACAAAAAAAATGCTCGAAAAAGTTGCCCAAAATTGGACTTTCCGAATGGACCACCTAAGACGCAGCCGCGGTCAACATTTAAATGAAATTATCTTCAAAAAGTAAATGTCATGGACCAATCTAACGTTTCAAATAAAGAACCGATGAGATTTTGCAAATTTTATGCGTTTTTTTTTAAAAAAAAGTTATCAAGCTCTTAAAAAATCACCCTTTATAAGGTTGCCGATAATGTTTTAGAGCCCGATCAAAGAGGAAAACATGGAAAGCAAAAAGCTCTCGATCCAAAAATAAAATCTGGTATTAAAGAATATGTGGACTCGATACCGAAAATTGAAAGTCACTATACTCGTGCAAATACTTCAAAAACATTCATTAATGGGAGCAAATCGATTGTCTCCCTTCATAAGGACTATGTGGATGTATGTAAAGCAAAAAACGAAGCGTTTGCGAACTATGTATATTTTTACCGTATATTTACTCAGAATTTCAATATATCTTTCTTTGTACCAAAAAAAGATCTTTGCGAAATATGCAGAACTTATAATAACATGGACGAAAATGAAAAAAAAAGTAAACAAGAAATGTATGACCTTCATCAGAATGAAAAGAATTTGTCAAGAGAAGAAAAAAGAAATGACAAGGAGAAAGAAAACATTTTTGTGGCTGTGTATGATTTGCAAGCCGTTATGCCTTTGCCTAAGGGTGAGGTATCAGCTTTTTATTATAAATCAAAAATTAATGTATATAATTTTACGATCTATGACATCAAAACTAATAAATGTGAGTGCTTTGTTTGGGACGAATCGAACGGAAACCGTGGAGTAAATGAATTGGGCACTTGCGTACTTAAATACCTAGAAAATTTGTCGAAAACAAATGACGCTGAAATTATATTTTACTCTGACAATTGTGCTGGTCAACAAAAAAATAAATTCATGATTGCTTTATACCTCTACGCCATCCGTTATTTGGGAATAAAATCAATAACACATAGGTTTTTAATCAAAGGTCATACCCAAAATGAAGGAGATTCAGCCCATTCCTTAATAGAAAGGGAAACAAAACGAATGTTAAAGAGTGGTCCCATTTACACGACGGAGTCCTATATTTCGATTATACGATCAGCAAAAAAGAAAGGTGATCCATTTCATGTCAACGAATTCTGTTTTGATAATTTTTGGGATTTAAAAACACTTGCAACTGACATTGGACCTTTAAATATGTCTGAGTTGAAATTGTCAAATGTTAAGGTGCTTCAAGTAAGACGCGAATCACCGATGTCAGTTTTTTACAAAACTTCCTACACTGAAAGTGATTTCAAAAACGCTACTATTATCAGAAGACAAAAAAAGAAAGATAATATTGTTGTCAGCTTAAGCAAAGCTTTCTTCAAAAAACCAGAACTTTCAAAAAAGAAGAAAGACGATTTGATTGATTTGCTTAATAAGAAACTTATCCCACCGTTTTACAGACCATTCTACGAGAATTTATAATTTTTTTTTAATTAAGAAACAAAATTTAAGTTCCATTTTATCATATTTTCAAATGTTTTTTAGTTACAAGCCTATGAATTCAATTATTATTATTGTTTAGATGATATGATCAATAAAAACAAAGTTCCTTTTATTTTTATGTTGGCTTTTATTATTTAGTACAATTGTAATGTTAAATAGCATTAAGAGTAATGTGTTTTTTTGCTAGTAATAACGACACATTCTTATTTATGACAACATAATGGATGTATTTTTGCAAAAAGAACGTCATAATCCAAAGTCGCCAAGGTTTTTGTTTGATATAATCGCTTAAAATAACAAAAAACACCGATTCATGCATACTTATGTTGAAACAGTTTAATAGTGCATCCGTTTTCTAGGAGATCCCTGACTTTTAGTAAATTCCTTAAATGTGACAAAACAATAAAAACTTCAAATGCGTTTTCTGCAAAATGACGTTTTTTGAGTTATGACGTTATTCGAGCAAATGAGCGATATGTATATAAAAGACAAAACAAACAATTCATAGATGTTTTAGTACAATTGGTATATAAAATTTTTCTTACAGTATACTTCTAGATATAGATTTGAGGAGCCTTACAAGAGAATGCAAATATGGATGTTTTAGTTTTACACACATAATTTATAAACACCAATGAAGATATTTTCAAAAATACTTATTAATTGTTATTTTACATAAGACAACAAATAATCTTTCGAAAATATGAAAATTGACAAACATTATAACACCATTGTTTATGGTGTTGAATGCAACTTCGAAATATCGATATAACAATAATGCTCTCAAAAACTTCTGTGGAAATTTCTCTTTTTTTGTTCTATTTAATTATACAAAAAGTTTTATGTCTATTTTTGTATATCAGTTATTTCATTGGTGTTTATAAATTATTTGTGTTTGAACGCAGACTTTTCCGACCACCTGTATTTTTTCTTGTGCAGTAAACATAAAATTAATGTAAAATACATTGACATTCAATGATATAATACATTTGTTTTATGTATGATTTATTCGATCAATATAAAACACATTTAATATCCAATGTAAAAATGGATTTACATAATGAAAAATTTATTAAATCAATGTAAATAAATTCAAGAATTTAATGCAAATTGCATTAATGTCATGTAAAATTTAGTAAATTAATGTAAAATACATTAAAGATTTCAATGTAAATTACATTTACGTATTGTAAATTTATTAAATCAATGTGAAATACATTAAAAAATTCAATGTAAATTACATTTATGTAACGTACAATTTATTAAATCAATGTAAAATACATTGAAGAATTCAATGTAAATTACATTTACGTATTGTAAATTTATTAAATCAATGTAAAATACATTAAAAAATTCAATGTAAATTACGTTAATGCAACGTAAAATTTATTAAATCAATGTAAAATACATTGAAGAATTCAATGTAAACAAACATTTCAATGTATGACGCATTAAATCAATAAAAAATACATTGATAAAATCAATGTAAAAGTACATCGCGCCAATGTACGAAAATAAGATCAATGTATAAAAATATGTAACACGATACATTAGCTCAATGTAAAAATACATAAATGGGATGTACATTTACATAGGCTCCATTTTAATGTAAAAAACATACTATTAATGTACTTTTACATTGGTAATATGTACGTTTTTGGTTCAGTGTAGAATATTAAGAGAAAGATTATCGAATAAAAACATAGCATACTAAAATAAATCTTTCTTTTTTATTGTAGATGCAACAAATTATAAACTCCGGCACAAATTGCACGAAGTTTATATGCAGATCTAGGCATTGACGGTTTTAATAACAGCAGCAGCCAAATAGCCAGCGAAGTTGTGACACCAATTGTCACTGGAACAAATCGTAACTAACTTGTTTAGTATGTAACACCGACCATTAGAGCTATCGATGATCTACTCAAAATATCTGCAAGCAGTAGGCGAATCTATTCAAACATTCGTAATTGTTGTTGGTGATATGTTAAATCCACAGGATGTTCTTCTTTATTTCTTTTTAATTCGTTCTATCTTTACAGATGGAAAATACTTAGGATTATTCCTAGCTATTCATGGATATTTGGTGTCTACTTAAAAAAAAAAACATGTGCAAGAAAAACAGTCACTAAATTCACAATCAAAGACTCCCACAATTCTTTAATATATATTATGTAACACCGACCATTAGTGCTTTCAATCAGAGTTGTAAATCCCACAGGCTTGCCAACACATACCTTTTCGCCCGGAGACTTCGGGCCTGGGGGTCGATCTCCGGGCTTCGGGCCTAGCACGTTTTCTCCGGCTTTCGCACTTATCTATATATAAATCAAGTTTTATTTTACAAACCAATTTCTTTTACTTATTTATTACCTTTGCTTCACCCTCTTTTAGCGAATGTTTGAACCATTTGTCTTAATTAACACTAACTTATCTTTCACGTTCTTTCTATATCTTGACATTCGTTTTGAAGGATCGTTGTAAACTTATCTTTGGGTAACTTGATGAATTGTTTTTCTTTTGTTGTGTGTTCTGCCGCTGAATTTTTAATTAATGTTTGCTGTTCAATTTATGTAAGTTCGGTATATAATTTGTGTTTTATGTATTAACTGATAAAAAAAACTATTTAAGAGAAGAAAATAATGGAATCTAGTCGCAAGAGTAAACAGTATATGACATCATTTAACAACGATTGGCTCTCGATACCAAGCTACAAAGATTGGTTGGTGAAAGGAAACGAGTTCGCGGGGAAATGCAAGTTGTGTTTTGTCACATTTGTTGTTAAACATGACGGCAAAAAAGCAATAGACAAGCATTTTAGATCTGCAGGCCACAATTCCAAAATAAGTGCGTCTAAACAAAGCTCCTTAATAACAAAGTTTATACCAAAAGAGTTCTCTTGCGAAGAAAATACATCTGCGATTGCAGAGCTAGCAATGGTTTACCATTCCATCAAACACCAACATAGCTACGCTAGTACGGACTGTGGCATCAAACTCAACAGCAAGATATTTATTTAATACACTGCGGTCGAACCAAAGCCTCTAGCATAGCTAAAAACGTTCTCGGGCCGAAATTGAACTAGTACTAAATGACTTGAATCCTACTGATGAGGCCCCTGTATTTTTTTCTTTATCAAGCGATGCTTCTAATAGAGGAAATACAAAAACTTTTTCCTGTTATTTTAACGTATTTTCTTCCGGATCAAGGATTACAAAATAAAATTGTTGATTTTTATTCCGATGACTACGAGTCGTCTCAAGCTATATTTGATAAAATTATGCATTGTCTAACAGATCTAAGTTTATCCCTTTCTAATATGACCTCCTTTTCTGCTGACAACGCAAACGTCAACTATGGAAAATATAATTCGGTTTACCAAAAGCTTAAAGAAAATAACCCTTTTATTATAAAAGCAAATTGTAATGCCCATGTTATACATAATACAGAAAAAAATGTGCTTGCAAAAAATTACATTTTGATGTAGAGACATTTGTAAACAAGATTTATTCAGAGTTTTCTACAAGTACGGTAAATATTAGAGAGCTAAAAGCTTGTTTCGACTTCTTTGACTTGGAGTTTTCACAAATGGTAAAAAATGTTCCAACACGTTGGCTAAGCTTAAAGAACGCTGTTGATAAAATTATATGTTCTTGGCCTGCAATTAAAGCTTATTTTTTAAATCAAGGTGAAGAATGTGATCCCTTTATTATTTAAAATTGTAAAATGCCAGCAGTATGGTATTGAAGATGACCTAAGTGCACCTACAATTAATGAGTTATATCTTTATTTTATTTCACATTTTTTAAATGTGATAAGCGAAACAATTTTACTTTTGCAAAAAAATGATCTAACGTCTACAGAATTACACGATGTGATGTTAGATTTAAAGCAGTGTCGGGCAAAATTGAAAAACCTATTCACATGTGATTGAGCTAGATTTGCTGCCGACGTCAATGTTTTCACATGTACACAATAAAAATTTCGTGTGGCGTACGAACAGTAGCCGAGTTATGACTTTGGTTCGTGCTTATGAGAAGCTGTGAGCTTAATTTTGCTATTCAAATCATGTCAGTTGACGTTAAGCATTCAAGAAGGCAAGAACTCGCTTCTGCTCGCTTCGCAACTACAGAGAGAAAAATGTTTAATGATAAATGGATGCTAGATTTCTTTTTTATAGAAAATACAAACGCTGTAGCGCAATGTCTTATATGCGAACGCACTGTTTCTCGTTCCGTATTGATGTATGTGCAAAGGCATTACTCGGTTTGTCACGCACAATTCAATTTAATTTTAGGAGAAGAACGAAAACTAAAGCTTTTCGAATTAAAAGCTAAATATTTTTTAAGGTTTATTGCTGATGATTTTAATCAAAATATAAATAATTCTTATATTCATCATAATATTTCTTCATTACAATTTAAAAAGGCATCCTATGCTGTGTCATTGGCCTTGGCAAAAAAATGCCGACCGTATGAAGATGGTATGTTTTTTAAAGAATTAAGTCAGGTTGTTTTCAGTTTTTTTGGGGAGCAAGGAAATGAAATGCAACAAATTGTAGAACAAATACGTTTATCCAGACGAACAATAACTCGCCGAACGGAAGTTATTTGTAAATATTTATATTTTACCACTAAGCAAAGGTTATTAAACTGCAAATTTTTTTCTATATGTCTTGACGAGAGCACGGACATAAATAACTTAAGCGTATTAATCATATGTGTTAAGTCAGTTGATGAAAACTTACAAACAACAGAGGAAATACTCTCCGTTGTTTCAATGCATGGGCATGTTACAGGCGAAAACCTCTTTAAAATACTACAACAAAATGTTTTTTCACTTTTTAACAAAAAAAGTTGACTGCGATTTGTACTGATGGAGCCAGAGTGATGACTGGAAAAAATCAAGGGCTGATAGGTTGGTTAATGAAAAATAATATAAAAATTCCAGCTTTTCATTGCATTATAAATTAGAGTCTAGACTGAAGGAAAAGTTTTTTGGATCTAAAGTTCGTATGCACTTAAAAGATTTTGAGCCATGCCAACAAAAACATTTTCTAAGTGAAGTGATCGAAGTTTACCAAAGAAGTTTGGTGTATTTAAAAAAATTTTATGATTTTGAAGAAAGCCCCATGAAAGTTCTAGGTTATTTAAATATAAGGAAACACGAACTTACACTCGAACGTGTATTAGAAGTTTGTGAACTAATTAATGTAGAGTGTTACGGCACAAATACTCCACTGGGGTAATTGTGAGACATTGTAGCTAGCAAGGCCCCACATGCACTCTCAAATCATGTTGTTAGTATGCGTGCACAAACTCCAAAAAAAAAAAAGAAAAAAATTGACCATATTTGGTCATAAACTCCAGCAGATTAAATTCAATGAGA
Source organism: Coremacera marginata (assembly GCA_914767935.1). NCBI lineage: Eukaryota > Metazoa > Arthropoda > Insecta > Diptera > Sciomyzidae > Coremacera > Coremacera marginata. Next base: position 162,879,676 of record OU612046.1, read on the forward strand.
AAGAAAAATTTACCTCTATTACTTGCTCGCTTCACCGACGGTTTTTAGAAAAAGAGAAAAAAAGAAAAAAGAAACAAAAGGGTGATAGCAAGGGCAATAGAGAGCATGCGCGAGTTTGTGGGTGTATGCGTAAGCATCACGCGATGCTAGAAAATAAAAGACAACGGCAGGTACGGCGTGAGTTACGACCCCCACTCAAACGACAACAACAAATACATATACTTCTCAGCCACCACTCAAACCATCGAGGCTCAATACGCCGCTGCAACACTTACAGTAACAATTACAACAAACACAACAACAATACCAAATTAACCAACAAGTCAAAGACATCGTTACTACATTTACAACAACAGCACAAACGGCAATTAAATCTCGGCACCCACAACAATAGCACCAGAAACAACAACATAATAAGCCCCACTGCACTACTTAAAGTGCAGCGTAATCAATAAGATATTTTAAGTGTTCCAATTTTATTTACACTCTTTCTTTATTTTTTCCTCATAAATCGCAACTATTAAAATAGGTTCAATTAAAATCAAACTCTTGCATTTCTGATATTATGTTGCAACCATAAATTGGGCAACACTTTACGATTATTTATTCTACATATTAACCACAAGACATTAAAATGAAACCCTTGCGTTTTTGATATTATGTTGCAACTATAAATTAGGCAACACTTTGCGACTATTAACTTTTACATATTAACCACATTGTATTTCTTTTACATACATTTCTCCTATTTTACAATTGTATTTCTTCCATTTATATCTTTACATACTTTTACACATTTACATTTTGAAAACGAATTGGTTAGATTTTAAGAAAGAGTTGTAATAAAGTTCAGTTCTAAGTTTACAGCAGAAAAGAAAAGTGTGTTTCAGTCAAACTGTTCTAAGCAAGGAACATAACTCGTGCGAAAAAGAGGCAGTTGAATTTGGAGACGGTTCGAAAACAGTCGCTGCAAGAGTGCTGTGACAGCTAAGACAAGCCTCAAACATATTTCTTAAAAGTGTTTGTATAAAGAAAAATCAGACAGATTCATGGATAATATTTATTGAAAATGTTGTATAAAATGTTAAATAAAATGTTAAATATCATGCCAAAATACTGCCAAAGAAAAATTGTAATATAAACATAAAATTTAAGTTATTTTGTTACAATTATATCAATTGGAAAAAGCGGAAAAAAAAAATTATTTGTAATTTTCACAAATGCATGTGAAATCATAAAAAAATTCAACGAACAAAAACCTGCAAAGAAAAGAAAAAGAAACAGTTAAAATAAAATGTGAAATCATAAGAAAAACTCAGCGAAACAAAACCTGCAGAAAAAAAAAAAAAACCCTAAAAGTAAAAAAAAAAAATAAATAATAAAGAAAAAGAGAAATCAAACAACAACGTACAAAACAACAACATGCAGAACAACAACATGCAGAACAACGACATGCAGAACAACAACAAGCAGAACAACAACCAGAAACAACGATCACACTTAGAAGTAGCAGCATAACAGTGGCGGTATAATTATAATTAAATAAAGAAAAAAAAAATTATAGATATAAAAAGGATATATGTATATATTCTGCATTTCTCATATGTATAGAATTTAGCTCTTTTTTTTGATATTAATTCCCTAACATATACGCGTATTTTTATTCCACTAGTATTTAGTAGTTAAGTCAATGGCTTTATACAAACACAGAGAAAAAAAAAACTTGAAAAATTAAAATTTTTAATTAAATAGCTTAGCTATTAAAAATGAAACACTAAAACATTTTTATTATTTTGTGGGAATGCTGAGGATGTGGAGGTGAGGTGGGCGAACGAGGGGAGGGTACATGAGCAGATTCGGGGTTAATCAAAATTCTAAAAGTGCGAAGATTTACCAAAGGAAGGGAGGGATACGTGCATATATATGGCAACACAACTGGCCATATGAGGTGAAGTAATTTTTTTTTAAATTGCGTTGACTTTTATACTTTTTTTTTTGTACCTTTCAACAAGCATGTAACTATCTATGCTTACGCGTCAAATTGTGGGAGGAACACTACCTTAGATAGGAAGCCGGGAACATCATTCATGCGATTTTTCCACAGTTTAGTAACGACATTTTTTTTGTGTCGAAATTTTTTTTTTCAAATTAACATTTTATTTGACCTTTGAAAAGCGCGCGTAACAAGAGTTAGATGTTGACAGACTTTTTGATGAAATTAACGTCATCAATAATGTTTTGCCAACATTAATGAATACTTCCTTATCCTGAAGTGATTTGTGGGTGCACATTTTTAATTCAAATAAATATTTTGAAATAAAACAACTTGTTATGAAAGTGTTAAGCGTACCAGTAAGCAACGCTTTTGTTGAAAGGGTGTTCTCTATAATGGAGTCTGTATGGAGAAATGACAGAAAGCAGAACTATCCATACGGATAAATTTTAATATGGATTGCCAGCAGTTTCTCTCGTTTCTTCAACAACCGGATCAACAAGAGCTTGTGAAAACTTCAAAGACGGAAGCCAAATATAAATTTAAAAATAAATGTGGTATTAACAAATAATTAAATAATTTTCTTTAATATTATAAGTTCGAAATGAATTTTAAGTGCCTTAAATTTTTGTAATGATATCAAAATTTATTTATTTACTTTTTATTTGTAAAAATACAAAATGAATTTTTTCATGCCCCATATGGTTTTTATTATTATTATTTTTAAATGTTTTAATTAATAAAAGCGCACAATGTTCTATGTTCCTTAAATTAACAATCAAAACAGTTTTTATTGAAAATCCAATGAAATAAAGAATTTTTCAATTAAAAACAGACAATAATAAAATTATTTAAAAAAAAGCTTCGGGCCTGGGCTCTCAAGAAGTTGGCAACCCTGAAATCCCACAGCTCAATTAGCTCTTTTAGCTCACTTACAACAACTTCAATATTCCCGTGTGTGTTGTAATTCAAAGAATTGACTACGTTGGCGTGACAGCAAGAAAAAAATGTGCATGCGTTGTTATTGGTTGCTTGCTGCTGTGTATATTTTGTTGTTATTTTCTCGTAGCACACACACGATTTTGTTGGCATTTTCTATTCGTAGCGCAATCTCAATGTGGAGCCTCGATAAGCTCAGTACAATTTGCAAGGCATTGTTTTTGTTTGCTAGCGTCGACTGATATGAAAGGCTATTGCTATTGCTGTGTGTATTTTGTTGGCATGTACGCACTTAAAGAAATAAATGACATTCTTATTCTAGTTTTTGTTTTTACAATATATTATATTTATATTTAAAGAAGGTAAGTTTTCATTTTTATTAACAATAATATCTTATTCTTCATATTCTTCTCCCTTATCACTCGTGGGACAAAGGGCGATAAGTAATACTAATATGGCTAACTGTAACTATCAGCAAAATTGGGAATATAAATATTTTTTTGCAAATACAGGCGTTTCTCGATTTAACGATCATTCGATTCTACGAATAACGCATTTAACGAACAGTCAAATTCATTCCATTGAGTACCTTATATAACGAACAAACAAAATTCGGCAGTACTCAGTTTAACAAACAACATACAAAATTACTCTGTCTCCATAGAAAATTTATATGTACATACATACTATGTGCTATTAATACATATGTGCGTATTCATGCACAAGTTTGTCTTATTTAAAGAGAAACAGACGAAAAAAAAACGTTAATAAACAGTTACATTTGCTACTGAGGGCAAACACCAAAGCTACGAAATTTTACGTATGTATTAAGTATTTCACAGCTGATCAGTTTGGTTTGACGCGTGCGCATGCAAAGTTAAAAATGAGTGCAAGAAAGAGGCCTAGTGTTAATGAAAAATTAAAAATTATTCATCAATATAATAAAGGAGCACGTGTTTCCGAACTTTCCAAGACATTCAATTTGAAGTCTTCTACTGTGTCAACAATTTTAAAAGCAAAAGAGAATATTTTGAGGCATGCAGATGGAATCAACTTGCATAAAAACCAAAAGGCGTTTAAAAGTGGGGAATTTCCAAGAATGGGAAAAAAACTATACGACTGGTTTCTTAAACAGCGGCACTGCCATATTCCTATAACAGGATCAATGTTACAACATAAGGCGAAGGCAATTCACAAAAAAATTTATGGAGGAAGTTTTAATGCTAGCCATGGGTGGCTGACACGGTTCAAAAAAAGATTCGGTGTACGGCTCTTGAAGCAATGTGGTGAAAAGCTTTCGTCCGATGTAGCGGCGGTTGGACCATTCAAAAAAAATTTTCAAGAAGTAGTTTTGCAGTTCGGATTATCAAAAGATGCAATTTTTAATGCCGATGAAACCGGACTGTTTTGGAAGAATCTACCCGATAAAACGTATGTACACTGCGGGGAAAGAAATGCTCCAGGGAGGAAAGTGTCAAAGGAAAGAGTAACTGTTCTTTTGTGCAGCAATGCTAGTGGCACAAAGAAAATTAAGCTCTTTTTAATAGGAAAAGCTAAAAGTCCTCGAGCATTTCGCAACAAAACTGTACCTATTGATTACTCTTCTTCATGTAATGCATGGATGACGTCTGTCATATTCAAAAAGTGGTTTTTCGAAAATTTTGTTCCTCAGGTAAGTGCCGCACAAGGTTTTTACATATGAATGCTATTATACATGTGACTATATTTTAGGTGGAACATTTTCTAAATGCGAAAAATTTACCATTGAAAGCATTATTGATTTTGGATAATGCACCATGTCACCCGCCGGCTAGCGAATTGGTTAAAGAAACCGTCGATGGAAAAATTTGGGTCCTTTACATGCCACCAAATGTAACACCACTTCTTCAGCCTATGGACCAAAATGCCATTCGGTTGCTGAAACTTTACTACAAAAACAGCCTTCTATCGAGAATTTTTGCAACAAAGGAACGAGATGTTACTGCTTTTTTGAAATCGTTTACTCTATACGATGCTGCGACAGCTTTAGTTTCAGGATGGAAATCTGTTTCTGAATCAGCGTTAGCCAATTGTTGGAAAAAACTTTTTGGCAGTTTTGATGATTACGATGAAGAAGACAATCTACCTCTATCGGATTTAGTAATTCTAGATGAGGATATTTCAGCAACGAGAAACGGGGTTAGATTGTTAAATTCAATTTTCCCAGATGTAATGAATTCTTAAATTCGTCTTATTCAGAATGTTTTAACTTTTTCTAATAATTTGTAGGTGGAATTGTCAGCATTCGACTTAAATGGATGGGTTCAACAGACTCCCGCGTATGATTTCGACGACGTTGAAGATGAGAGTGAAGACAGTGTACAATACGAAGTGGCGAAAATTAAACACGTAGATGCTATGCACAGTTTTGAAAAGTGCATTCAATGGGCCAGGCAAATGAACATTGATCCTGAAAAGTTGGCGGTGTTGACACAGCTGCAAGAAGTTGCAGTTCAAAATAACATCAGCATGCCAATGAAACAAACATATATAAATACATTTTTTAAATGAAAATCTTGGAATCTATCAATGAATATGAATTGATTTCTTATTTTTTTATGTAAGGAGTGCGCACGTTAAAATTGTAACATACGTTTTTGCTAACTACTTATTTTACAAACGTGAGAAATAAAATTAAAATATGGCAATACCATTGTATTTAATGTTAGTTATAATTGAAATCATTTCTCTACATTTTTGTGACAGTAATAGTGAAAAATGGATAGTCAAAAAGAAGTTAGAAAAACCATACTTAAAATATCACAAGAAAATCCCAATTGGAATTTTAAACAAATAGCAAAAACAGCTAAAGTCTCCCGACAAACTGTTTCCCGCGTCTTAAAAAACTTTAAGCAAACCATCAGTGCTGACCGAAAGCCTGGATCTGGCAGAAAATATGGATCTGGAGATGTTAAAAAGGCCAAAAAAGTCTTAGGAATCTTAAGCAAGGCTCCGAACACATCAGGAAGGAAAGCAGCTCTTATCGCGAATTGTTCAGAAGCATTTGTCCGAAAAGTGAAAACAACCGCTGGATTAAGATCATATAAGGTCCAAAAAGTCCCCGATCGGAATGCAAAAAAAAATTCCGAGGCAAAAAAACGAGCGAGAAAACTTTATTCAAATTTTATTCAAAAATTTCAATGTTGCATCATGGATGACGAAACATATGTTTTGGCAGACTTTTCACAGCTTCCAGGTCAGGACTATTATGTAGCAGACCGCCGGGGAAATGTAGCAGAGACGTACAGGACCCAAAAAATAACCAAGTTTCCGAAAAAATTTCTTGTGTGGCAAACAATTTGTAGTTGTGGCAAAAGAAGTCAGCCATTCGTGACATCCGGGTCGATAAATGGGGAAATTTATATAAAAGAATGCTTGCAAAAAAGATTGCGACCATTCCTAAATCAACACAAGGTGTCTAACTACTTTTGGCCAGATCTGGCGTCATGCCATTATGGAAAAATAGCACAAGAGTGGTACTCAAAAAATAACATAAATATTGTACCAAGAGAGGCAAATCCACCAAACTGTCCACAGCTTAGACCAGTAGAAAGATATTGGGCTCTCATAAAAAGGAGAATGAAGGAGACAAAAGCAGTGTCTAAGGACCTTAAAGATTTTAAAAGAAAGTGGACTTTAGCATCAAAAAAAATTCCTGAATGTACCATAAAGACCTTGATGGAAGGCGTTCCGGTAAAAGTGAAAAATTTTGCTTTTAATAAAGATTTTTGAAATTTTTGTATTTACATTAACAATTAGCATGAAATGAAGTTTAATAAATTGCTTTTATTTTTTAATATATTTTCATGGTTTACTTAATTTTTTTATTTTTCAATGTTACATATTTTACGTGCGCACTCCTTAAGCTCATTTTTCTTTTTAATAAAAAGTTCAAAAATTCTTCTTATTGCTATTTTCATCGAATTATTCACAATAATTGCCTTATTATCATAGTACTCGATTTAACGAAAAACTCGATTTAACGAAATGTGCTGGCAAAGCTGATGATCGTTAAATCGAGAAACGCCTGTAATATAAAATTGAAAAAACCTCAATGTCTTATATGCTGTACTATCTTATCAGACATCTTAAAGACATTATATGGCGAAACATAAGGAGAGCTATATGCATTTGGAAGGTACTCCTCGAAGTGACCTTATAACAAAATTAAAAAACGTACTTCATTGTGAATTAAATCCCAGACTGGAAACGGTAAACATTGTCGAAAGTGCCCTTCGTGCTTCATACAGAGCAAGCTACAACATTGCAAGAGCACAAAAACCCTTGAATGATGGACACTTTTTAAAATCCACATGCAAAGATATGTTAGCTTGCTTTGGTCCTGGAGGCATTAAAATGTCTACTCAAATAGATACTGTGCCGCTATCAAGGTATATGGTCACAAAAAATATTAATAGCATAAGTAGGCAAATTGCTGAAAAACAAATATTTGAAGTTAATTCCAGCGTGTTTTTTTCCCTGGCTTTGGATGAAAGCACTGACATAACTGATATAGCTCAGCTGATGATATTTATCAGGTATATTGACAAAGAATTTAATGCCAAAGAAGAACTTTTGAATATTGTACCACTTTATAATACTACAAAGGGAGAAGATATATATCGAGCAATCGAAATATCTCTAAGAGCTGTAAATGGATTCGAAAAAGTTAGCTCGATATGCACTGATGGTGCCGGGAACATGCGCGGAAAGCAAGTCGGGTTGTTGGGTCAGTTGAAAGAAAGAGACATAAGTATTCCTTTTTACCATTGCCTTATACACCAAGAAGCACTTTGTGCAAAAACAACGGGATTTAATGAAACTATGACGACCATTATACAAATTGTTAACAAAATTAAGGCTGGTCACAATTCATTAACACACCGTCAATTTCAATCATTTCTATTAGAACTTAATGCAGAGTATGGAGAGTCTCAACATCTGTTGGTTCGTTGGAACATTGCAGATCGAGTTGAAGCAATGTCATTCGACACGACCTCCAGTAACACTGGAGCTCTCAATGGCGCTTGCATTATCTTGCAGAAACCACAGTATTGCCGTCGAGAACTGCTGCACTTGGCCTGTCGCCATCATATTTACGAAATCGTTCTGCGCCAGGTTTTTGAAGTGAAATTGTCGACAAGCAGCGGTCCTGAAGTTCAATTGTTCGAGAGATTCGTGAAAGTCTGGAAGAGTCTTGACCAGACTGCATTCCAGAATGGTGTCGAGGACGAAATCGTTGGTTCAAAAATTCCCCCCGATGAACAAGCCGCCATCAGAAATTACTGCAATCAGCAGTTGAAAGAACGTCACCCTCGTAATGATTATAGAGAGTTTCTCCAACTGGTTGCTGTTTTCTTGGGTAAAACACATTGTGGTAGCTTCCGTTCTCCTGGCGCTACCAGCAACGCGCGATGGATGGCAAAAGACATTTATTCACTTAAAATTTTCCTTTTCCGCAACCATTTAACATTGACGGCCAGAGAACTGAGTGGATTGCGCGACGTGTGCATTTTCTTGGCGCGAATATACATTCGTGCATGGATTGGTTGTACAAATCCAATCAATGCTCCAAACCAGGATTTCAATTTCATACGAGATTCCATTGAATACGCTCAAATTGATGCTCCAGTTTCTGCTGCCATATTGAAGAAGATGATTAACCACATGTGGTATTTATCAGCAGAACCAATGGCTTTGGCTTTCTTTGACTCGAATGTTTCTCTTGAACAGAAAAGAAAAATGGTTGAGCGCCTTGCATACGATGTTTCAAAACCGCAAACATTCGCGAATCATAGCTTGAGCGACTTTATTTCAAACAAGACTAACAATTTCTTTATGCGGTTCGGTTTGTCGCCGGAGTTTTTGGAATTTGACCCATCAACATGGGAAACCAACGAGAGTTTTAAAGAAGGCCGCGTTTTCTGCAAAAATTTAGCCGTCGTTAATGACACCGCTGAAAGAGGAGTGAAGTTCATGAAGGACTATAATCGGATATTGACCCACAAAAAAGACGAAAAGCAATTCTTATTGCAAGTTGTTGAAGCTTATCGCAAAAAATATCCATCGTTCAAAAAAACATCTTTAGTTAATGTAAAAGGTAATTTAGTGAAGAATAAAAATAAAAAAATTGCAAAATATTTACAAAACTGTTACCAAAATTGAGTTTTTTCCAAAAATGCCGAATAAAGTTCCTAATTTTTTATAATAAAACCTTGTCTTATTAGTCAACTCAATTTTGGGTCCACTTAGAGTCGTCGGATCGAGCCCAAATTTTACATGGATCATTGTGGCATAAAATGGAAACTTTTTGGACCCTACTCTCCTATGCACCGCCATTTTGAAAAATAAGGGCAGGTCTAATGGAGACCTAATTTTACACACAGAAGTCCGTTGGCTAAGCAAAGGAAAGTGTCTGCAAAGATTTTTTTCATTGCGAAAATTAGTCCTTACATTTTTGGAAGAAAAGGTTAAAAACTCTGAAAATTTTCAAAAAAAAATTAAGGATAGTCAATTTTTTGCAGAGTTGGCGTTTTTAACCGATTTTAGCGGAATATTTAATCACCTTAACATTACACTTCAGAAACCTAAGCAAGATATAATAAACATGATATCAGCAATTGATGGGTTTAAAAAGAAACTTGCCTATCTGCAAGTGGAACTTAGAGCTGGTAGGCTTCACTGTTTTCCCTCTTGCGCTATTATTAAAATTGAGCATTCTCATTTAAATTTTGAATATTTTTCAAAGAATATTAAAGACATAGAAAATGAATTTAATAATCGTTTTAAGGATTTTGACAACATAAGAAAAAAATTAATCTTTTTCTTATACCAACAAAGTGTGAAATTTTAAGCCAAGATACACACTTACACTTAGAACTTATTGACTTACAAGCTGACATGCATTTGATGGCCTTGACCGAACCAGGAGTTTTATTTTGGAAGCAGGTCCCAGAAGAAAAATATCCTATTTTAAAAAAAGAAATGCTTAAATTGCTGTCTATGTTTGCAAGCACATATGTATGTGAGAGCGCATTTTCTCACATGAAGCATATAAAAAATAAATATCGCAGCAGATTAACAAATAATAATCTTCTAAATTTATTAAGAATTGCTCTCTTAAATGAAGATTTTGATTATTTATGTATTTAAGCTTTTATTAATTTATTGAAATTGAAAGAAATAATTAAACACATAAAACCAATAAAATAAACAATTAAATTTATTAAAAGAAATGCTCTTTTGAATGAAAATTTTGATTTTAGTATTTATTTATTTTAATTATGTTATTGAAATCCAAAAATAAAAAAACGTTTAAGGTATAAAAATGTTAAAAAAAATGCACATTTGAATGAAGATTTTGATTTATTTATTTAATTTTTTGTTAGGTAATGAAATTAAAAAAATATAAACACAATAAAAAACATTAAAAACAACAAACAAATTATATATAAAAATCATTTAAAAATGCTCTTGAATGAAGACTATATTTGCTCAGTGTACGCAAGTTGAATTTTTTTTTTTACGCCGGCTCATCGCGGCAACTTATATTATATTTGTGTATTTTGTTGGTATTTTCTCTTCGTTGGCTTGTTTTTGTTGCTGTTGCTGCTGTATGTTTTTTGTTGGTGTTTTTGTACTTGAAGCAAGTTGTAGTTTAGGATTTTTTTTCGACAACATCGATTTTTTTATTTTTTTTTTTATCTCAGGCTCACCGCCACGACACCCCTGCTCTCAATGATCGACTCAAACATCTGCAAGAGTTACGTCTGCAGACTAACAACAACAACAACAACAACAACAAGCTCAGCAGTAACAAGGGAAGCATCGACAGCAGCAATGATCTGAAACAGTGTGGGCAGACAAGCAATAGTTTAATATTTCATTTTAATTTTTCTCATAGCATAAGCACATTTTTCAAGTATTGTCTTTTATCACAAATAGTTTATGAAGTAGATTTGTTTTCAACTCTATTGTAAACTTCAATTTATGTATCTGTTTATCCTATTTTCAATTCTAAGTATATAATTACAAACTTCAATGTATGTGTTAATATATTTCATTCAAGTAAAGTTCTCATTATGAGATTGCAGATAGCAACTCATAATAGTTTTGTCATCAAAGATAACAAGACGTGTAATTGGCGCAGTCACCAAGGATAAGGCAAGCTGAGTTCAGGATATCTAGAATCCATATCAAAGGAATATTGATATAAAAAGAACGACGCGAAACACAGCAACTACACAGCAAAATAATGTCAAAGGCATATTGATAATTAAACAACACATATTGGGACTCAATCTACATAATGCCTCTAACATATGTATATAGAAGCTAATCATAGTTATACAATACAAAATTTAACTCTGAGAACAAAATGAAACTGCTTAAAGATCCAGCAAATAAAAATATAGAAACCAAAATAAATTCTATCATCGTTTACATAATCGCATTCATAATAGCTTTACTACTTTGCCGGAAAATTTACAAATCGTTCTGCAATAAACCATTACCACAAACATCTTCTGACAATAGGAACACAACTTCGAGACATTCGTTCAGATGGCCATCACTTCATACTAGGCGGGAAGAAGTTACGTCATTTACATAAATTGATAATGAAAACGATTTGGAAATTGGATTTATTGAAATCTTACTTGGAAAACTGCAAAAAAATATAAAAAGAAACAGACAAACTAGAGGAATAAATGAAATAGGTACAGTTTGAATATGGATAGTTTGAATATCAAAACTAAATTAGATGAACTAGTTTAAAAAAATAAAACACAATTTGTTATTAATTTCTAAATTTTCAAAGCAATTCGCCCTCAAAGAACAAAATTTAATTTGCATTGATGGTTCTTCAGCTATTGTCTCTTGAGCAGCAGATTCAAAAATTTTTGACATCGTACAAAAATATACCTTTAGCGCAAGCAAAAACATAGTTTCTGAGTCTGCTGTGTAGAGTAAATAAATTTTATGGTCCGTAAAGAATTGGGTTTTCTGGCGTTTAATGTTAGACCAAGAACTACTTTGGAAGACTAAGATTTTGTACAATATATGATAACTCTCCAAAAGGAATCGCTGTTGTAATTAAAAACCTTTATTTATATTCTTTTGTCAAAACTCACGGAGGCTTATTCCTGCAAATTGAATTCAAGTTAAGTTAATTATTAATGATATTATCAAATATTGTTGCCATTTATTTATCTAGCAATTTCCGCAATCACAAATTTATAGGGGTCTTTGCAATATTCAGCAAATTTCTTAAAATTTTGAGGGTACAGTTGAGGATACCGTGATTTCAACTCACGGAATCCTGCCTGGGATGATAATATGGTGCATTGCAACGGGAAAATTTTTTATAAATAATTGCAAGATTATCCTTTAGATTTAATGCGGATTTCTGACTTGCAGCTGCACATTGGCTTTGTTGCTGACATAACGGTGCATCGACATTTGAAAAAGAGTGAACAAAAATAAAAAAAAAATTGTGAAGGAAACTGTATTCGTTACAGCATTGAACATAGATGGTGTTTATACCCAAACACTAACATCCAACCAACATGCTGACGTGGCAACGCCCTTAGATGCGCGAGCTTTTTCGAATATTGAACTGTAGTGGAATTCTCAAAAAGTTAACAATACGAAATCGTTATGGTTAACTAAAGACGTTTGTAGTTTGCAATAACGAATGTTGTATTCTCAAAACAGTACTTAGCGACAAAATTGTTTAAACTTAACATTCACAATAGAAGCTACAAACGTCGTTAACAGAAATCAAAAATATGGCAGCACTCTCCTTTTTTGACAGATTGTAACAAACATATGTTTATAAAATAAACAGATTATAAAATAAAACAAAACAAATGGAACAGTTTAAAAAAAAAAGATGCAGCCGGACAACTACCGAACAGCACCAAATAATGTTGGATTTTTTTGAGGCCAACAAAGGCTTGGCTGAGGGCAAATTTGCTTCAATGCACGGGAAGCAGGACGCCTGCAAAAAATGGGACGAGCTGGCTGAGCTCCTTAATGAAAAAGGAACTACCAAAACTGGTACGCAATGGCAAACGGTAAGTAATGAATGATCATTGTATTGTTACTCTTAAACCCAAACCACTCTTTTATCATTTAGACTTGGCGTGATCTTAAAGCACGGGAGCGCAGGAAGGAAATGGCAAAGACGGGCGGAAGACCGCTTACACTTCCTGCGCCCACCGAAATAGACAAGCGCGTGCTGGGCGTACTTGGCCACGACTACGCCGAAGGCAACATCTGCCCCGAAAGCTTTCCAGCGGAAGAGGTAACTTCATAATAGATATAGTAACAAAATCGAATTTAAAAATAAAATCTTTTTAAATACAGCATTTGCAAGTCCTCTTGGAAAGTGGGAAAACGGATGTGCTGCATGTCCGTCCAATGGTAGTAGGAGTGGCAGAAGATGTCGACTATGCTGTAGATAGAGCTCAAGAGGTGGAAAAGGAGGAGAATTGGCCTGTTGAAGAGTTGGAAGAAACTGTTCAAATGCCAACATATCATCTTAGACTCAAGAGCAGAGTGCCAAAGAGAAGAGTGCCAAAAAGGACTTAGATGGATTCGGCGCGGGAGCAGTTTGCTACTATAGCAAAAACGCAAGCAGATGCTATTATGGTGAGTATAAGCATTAGACTGGCCGCACGTTTGTATGGGACAATTTAAAAATTCGAAAGTCGGCTTCTAAAACTTGACATTTGATTTAAAACTAAATCAGTGTATATGTATGGATTTTTTTAAAAAATACTCAAACAATTTACTTAATTTACTTTAATTTAATTAATTTACTTATTGGTAAACAAATGCCAAGTTTTAAAAGCAAACTTCGTAGATATTTCGAAACCGCTACGGCCGGTCTAATTGGCATAACATATTCATTAATTTTGTTTCTAAATAATTGCATTCTTATAGATACTAGCTGAATCAGTCAAGCAGCAGGCAGCTGCATTGCAGCAATTAGCAGAAGCAGCGCTAATGCAAACAAATGCTTGCGACCGAATTGCTTCTGCGGTTGAGAGGCACTTTGCAAACTTATAATTATTACTTTATTATTTTTAATTTCTTATTATTCTTATTATTATTATTATTAATTTTATACCATGAAATGTGCCTTAGTTTTATTTGTTATTTATTTTTGTATTTAATTTAAAACCTTTTTTATTTTTTTGTAAATAAATTAAAGCGAAGAAGCTATTGAAAATATAGTTTTTGGAATTAGTTTTTATATTGAACTTTTTAGCCAAAATAATTATAAAAAAATAGTTAAGAAAATTTGTGCGCTATCAAACGATCTTGAATGCGTTTTGCAACTGATGAACGGGACGCAACTTCCATTGTTGCTTCAGCTACGACTTGTTCCGGTTCTCCATTTCTTAAATTCTCCGTTATTTCAGGTTTTGTTAATGTGCTTACGCTCATGTTGTGAAGAACTGCGCAAGCATTTACAATTTTGCCGGCAAACCCAGGTTCGTACAACAACACTCTTTGGTTCAAAAGACATCGAAATCTCCCCTTAAGGACTCCAAACGTTCGCTCTATGTAGTTTCGAGATTTGCATGCCTTATTGTACCGAAACTTTGGTGTATCTTGAGGCTGATTTGTTAATGGAGTCATTAGCCACGGTTCCAATGGGTAGCCGGAATCAACTGCAAGGAAGTAATAGTTTGAACAGTTTTTATTTCCTTAACACTTAAACTACCACATCAGTCCAAATGACTGCTTTATCATTTCAAATTAAAATTCTGAGAATATGCTCAATTTTTTGCGACTTTTAATTTTATTGAATTATTTATGCAATAAATTAAAATAGAAATTCTATTTTAACAGAAGTTCTATTTTATCCTTTGTAAATACCAGCCATTTCAACTGGATTTGCACTGGTTTTGGTACTTTGATTGTTAGTTGTTTTTTATGAATGTAGTACCTATTAAAAATGTTTGGTGGTCACCACGTTCAAACGCCCTTTGCATAACGTTGCGAACAGCACAAGCACTCCATATAAAAGCATCATGGCGAGCTCCAGGGTACCTTGCATTAACATTCAAAATTTTGAGATTGGGATCGCATATCTAAAAAAAAACATTTAAAAAAAGTTTTATGTGCAATTTAAAACTCAACATTTGGACGTTAATTGAGTGGTAACCATGATGGTTAACATAGGCTTCTTCGTGAATTGACGGACCCATTATGGCGACATGGGCACAGTCAATCGCCCCTATAGCACCATCGAAAGGCTGAGATGCTGTTCGAAATAGCGTGCGTGCTGCTTGTCGCTTGATTTGCGTAGCTGGGAAGCGTACATTTGGCCGAAAAATTTTTGCATTTATTGCATCTGTAACGAGATGGATCGAACGGCTCACAGATGACTGGCTCATCGTAATGCTTTTTTGATTGCCAACTGGCCGCTGGTAGCATTCTGTTGCATAAAATCGAAGCGCAGCAAGTACCTTGTAATTAAGAGTTGATGTAAATAACTTCTTACGAGTATAAGGTATTTTTTTTGTTAATATACTTACTTGGCTTTCGGCCGATAAAGCTGCGATTGTACTTCCTTCCAAGCCACTTCGAATGGAGTCGATTACATTGTGAGCTGTCTCGGGTGTTAAGCGGTACAAACTTCAAAATTTCGAATCGTCCAAATCAAATGGACTGTCTAACCTTCGCAAAACAGCCCACTCCGATGCACTTTCTCTCATAGAAACTTCGGCTTGCAACAACGCTGCATCCATTGCCAAATATTCAAATGCCATTTTATTTTAAATTGATTTTTATATTTTTTCCGTAATAAAAGAAAGCCTCAACACAACGTACTCTAATAAAACTTTTTTATCGCTTAAGTTAGCGGCACCTCAATAGTCGTGGTTAAGCTAACAACAAATATCTTTAACGAACTGTCAAAGTTAAGGACAAACATTGCTAGCTAAGATGTTGAGAATACCAGTTAACGATGAGTGTGGTTAAGGGCAGTTAACGATAACACAAATGTCGTTAGCGCGTTTGAGAATTCCACTACTGATAACATTATATTAAGTTATCTTTGGCTATGTTAGATAGTCATCTAAGTTAAGCTTAGTAGACCTAACATTAGTATTGAACTAACTAGCGAAATAATGGTATCTTCACAAAACTATTATATAATAAAACGATTATAAAATTTAAGCCTGCCATTTTCTTTTCCTTATTCCACCGAAGCAGATGGTGTACTCGGAAAGAAACGTTTGAAAAGTTTTGAAAATTTCTATAGGGCTATCTATCTATTCTATCTTTACAGATAGAAAATACTTGAAATTATTCTTGTAGTGGAATTCCCAAAAAATTAACGTTATCTTAACGTTAACGTTAACTAACAGAGTTTGTGGTTTGCAATAACGTTTGTCGTATTCCCAAAACTGCACTTAACGACAATTTTAGAAAACAAAATTATTCACAATGAAAGCTACAAATAACGTTAACATACATCGAAAATATGGCAGCACTGTTATTTTTGACAAGTAACAATACAAATTAAAAAAAAAATTAAATAATAAAAGGTCTAAAATTGGAGCAAAACAAAAAAAGGTCCAGTCGGACAACAGCGGAGCAGCATAAAATTATGCTAGATTTTTTTTGCGCTAACAAAGGGTTGGTAGAAGGTAGGTTCGCCTCCATACATGGAAGACAGGAAGCGGCCAAGAAATGGGAGGAGCTCGCTACCATCCTCAACGTTGTTAAAGCAGCGGAAAAAACTGGAACCCAATGGCAAGTCGTAAGTTATATTCATATAAAAACTGTTATGTCAACTTTAAACATTTGTTTCATTAGACTTGGCGCGACCTAAAAAGCCGAACATCGGTTAAATCAAGGGAGCGCAGGAAGTAAATGTCGAAGACGGGTGGAAAACCGCTTACACTTCCTGCGCTCACAGATTTAGAGCTAAGAGTGTTGGACATCCTTGGTCAGAACTACTCTGAAGGTAGCCCTATATGTCCAGAAAGTTTTCCAGAGGAAGAGGTAAGTAACTTCACTGTTTTAGTATCATTATAAAACTAATTGATTTTATGATGATAGCATTTGCAAATACTATTGGAAGAAGGGGAAACAGAAGTTTTGAACCAGTGTCCAACTGTTGCCCATCAAAACCATTTGCTTGATGAATCTGCTGGCGCGGAAGAGAATTGGCCGGTGGATGTGCTGGAAGAAACTGCTGAAGAGCCAGCGCCGGTACAACCCTCAAACGCTGCACCACAAAAAAAACGCGCTCCAAAAAGGACGCAATTGAACTTGGCACGGGACCAATTTGCTGAAATAGCAAACAAACAGGCAGACGCGATCACTGTGAGTAGAATTATTCAATAGTAAGAGATTTGCTGTATTTACTGTGTTCCTTCAACTTTTTTTTCTTACAGATACAGGCAAAATCAGCACGCAAGCAAGCAGAAGCATTGCAGTTATTGGCTGAAGCTGCGGTACGAATAGCCATTGCTTTAGAGCGATTGGCGACTTCTTTCGAAAAACTAGAAGTAAATTTAGAAAAAAAATTATACTCACCAGAGAAACTTAAGTGTGATGCATATTTTTTGCTTTTTTATTATTTATTTATATAATATGTTTATTATACAGGGTGTCCTGCAATTGAGTGCAACTATTTACGGAGGTGAAAGGTTATGTCCAGTTGAGGTAAAAATCGTATGGAAGGGGGGAACTATTTTCACATTCTTAGGAGCTACAGGGTTAACTAAGATTTCACGAATTTGATTCACGTTATTGTTTCTGGCAGATAAGCTAACTTACAGAAAACGTATTTTGATAACTCATTAGGCAAATTTATTAGAATTTCGCGTAAAGAAATTTTTTTTTTATGATAAATTTTGTAATCTTTTCAATTTTCTCTCCAATGACACCAAAAACATTAATATAACTTAAAAAGCAAAAAAGTTGGCTGTACTTAAAAAAATTATACTTATTAGAAAATAATGGTAAATAAATACAATACAATTACTTATGCAGTAGTTAATCTCGTTGTTTTCTAATAAGTATAATTTTTTTTAATTACAGCCAACTTTTTTACTTTTTAAGATATATTTATATTTTTGGTGTCATTGAAAAGAGAATTGAATAAATTACAAAACTGATTGCAAAAAAAATTTATTTTACTACGCAAAATTCTGAGAAATTTGCACTTAAAGTTGAAATTTCGTAGTTTCAACCAATTGATCTTCGAACGAGCACAGCTTGGTAACGGTTAAGTTGGTGCTGTTTGTTGATATAACGTTAGAAAGGTGATTTTATTTCCTTTGCAATGAGTTATCAACATAAGTTTTCTGTAAGTTAGCTTTTGTGCTAAAAACAATAACGTGAATCAAAGTCGTGAAATATTAATTAACCATGTAGCTCCTAAGAATGTGAAAATAGTTCCCCCCTTCCATACGATTTTTACCTCAACTCGACATAATCTTTCACCTCCGTAAATAGTTGCGTTCCATTGCGGAACACCCTGTATACATTTTAATACAATTTTTTTTTATAAAATGTGCCTGAATATTTCTTAAGTTATTTTTTTATGAATGTTTTGTTTATTCACTATTTAAATAATATGATATAAGAATATTAGTATAAAAAATAAATGAATTAATTGAAATGTTTTTTTTTATGAAAAGTTTTGTGCAATTAAACGATCTTAGATACGTTTCGCAACTGATAAGCGATATCCAACATCAATAAAGCTATCATCAACTGGTGCAGCTGCCGTTCCTTCATTTGGCAACAAATCATTGATAACTTCATTTCCTATCGAAGTATTTAGGTTCAAGTTGTGAAGAGCTGCACATGCATTCACAATTTTTCCTGCAAAACCGGGTTCATACATGAGTACTCTTTGTTTTGAAAAGCAGCGCCACCTGCCCTTAAGAACACCGAACAGCCTCTCAACGCAATTCCGGGCTTTGCACAAAGCTTCGTTGTAATGGTACTTTGGTGTACCTTCAGGCTGGTTTGTCAAAGGCGTCATTAGCCACGGCTCTAATGGGTAGCCAGAATCGCCTGCAAGGATATAATTGTTTACAAGTCAAATTCAGTAAATTTTTATAAAAGTGTACCAATTAAAAAAGTTTGTCGGTTACCGCGTTCAAAAGACCTTTGCATGACGTTGCGAACAGCACAAGCATTCCATATAAAGGCATCATGGCGAGCCCCAGGGTACCTTGCATTGACATGCAAAATCTTTAAATTTGGATCACATATCTAATGGTTCACATATGCCTCTTCGTGCTGCGGTGGTCCTACGATGGAGACGTGGGAGTAGTCAATTGCACCAATAGCACCATCAAACGGCTCACGAGCTGTCCTAAACAGCGATAGTGCTGCTTGCCTCTCAAGGTGTGTCACTGGGAAACGGACATTCGGACGAAACATTTTATTGTTCATGGCATCTGTCACTCGATGGATTGAGCGGCTCATGGATGACTGGCTCATTGTGATGGTCTTATGCTGGCCTACTGGCCGCTGATAGCAGCCAGTCGCATAAAAACGAAGCGTAGCTAGCACCTATTAATGAAGAGTTTAAGTGTACTATTTGCAATGTTTTTCTTTTACTACTTACTTGACTTTCGGCTGACAAAGCGGATATTGTTTTTTTTTCTAGCTCATCGCGAATAGAAGCGATTATGTTTTGAGCTGTCTCGGGAGTTATTCTATATAAGTTTATGAATTTTGAATCTGTCAAATCAAAAGGGCTGTCCACCCTTCGCAGAACAGCCCACTCCAAAGCACTGTCTCTCATCGAAACTTCATCGTGCAACAACGCTGCATCCATTGCCAAAAATTCGAAGGCCATTTTACAAAAAAATTTAATATTTAATATAAGTTAGCGGCGCCTAAATAATCGTAGTTAAGCTTGCGATAAACATCTTTAACGAACTGTCAAAATTAAAGACAAACATTGCAAGCAAAGATGTTGGGAATACCAGTTAGCAGTAAGTGTAGCTAAGGGACAGTTAACGATAACTACAAGTGTCTTTAATGCGTGTGGGAATTCCACTACTGGTTATTCATGGATTTTTGGTGTCTACTTCCAAAAAAAAATGTGCAAAAAAAAAAAACAGTCACTAAATTCACAATCAAAGACTCCCAGAATTCTTTTATAAATAGTATTTAACACCGACCATTAGTGCTATGATGATCGACACAAACATCTGCAAGCAGTAGGCGAATCTCTTCAACCATTCGTAATTATTGTTGGTGAGATGTTAAATCCACAAGAAGTTCTACTTTATTTTTTGTTTTTATCGGCCTATCTTTACAGATGGAAAATACTTAGGATTATTCCTAGCAATTTATGGATATTTGGTGCCTACTTCCAAAAAACATGTGCAAGAAAAATAGTCACTAAATTGACAGACTAAAAGACTCCCAGAATTCTTTAATATAAGTTAACGACTCACAAATTTCAACGGAAAATATTAATATTTTCCGAAGCGCATAACATTTTCCCAATTCGCGCTACTACATTTTATAATTAAACATTCAGAAGGTGTCAACAACCTGTTGACACATATTCTTACAATAGCCACTCATAAAGTGCCATAACATATTCATATTGACATATCAAAATTGTGCAATTGCGATCGTAGCAATAATTGTATGTCGCGATGACGCAATATGCCAAGCTTGGTTTCGGTTCTCCTCTTCTGCTTTATTTACGTTCATAAAATGTTAATTTTGAAATCTGCCGCCTTCTTGCTAATCACTCATTGATTACCATCGGCAAAAGTAGAATTTTCTAAACGATCCAGTTTTGTGCTATAATAAATATATATATTCCTCTGAAGTTTTAAGCTGTTTGTGAGCATCATCTCACCTATTGAAGATTAAATTACACGTAAGGAATTATCAATAAATTTATACACTATTCATTCTACTCACTTGTGTTCTGTATTTTATTTCTCTCTGCACAGAAACTTCGAGCACAAATTAAAACACGACATACAGATGGTCATAAAATTTAATCTTGACTTATTCATCATCATTCATCATTCTTCAAATAATCAAGAAAACTCTTATTGAAGCTGGATTAAGTTTATCTAAGTCAGATTAAAAAATTATTTCACAAACTAAACCTGAGCATAAGTTTGATAATCGCAACCTTAAAAAGATCACTGGCAAGTCTCCCAACGCAGATCTTGTTAAGAAGTAAATACCTTTAATCCATAGCTATCAGTCTTTATACCCTCTTAAGGTAAAGAAGCTAATGCCAAGATCCAAGGAACATCAACAACTGACTTAAGTGCAGAAATGGAGGTAACCCCAATAACCAACGAAGGTTTGACAGTGCAGTTTGGGTTAAAAGATATTGTCCTTCAAGATGAGTTTGATTCCAATGCTTATGATTCTTTTGTGACATCATACATTGCTGCCCTCAAGGATAGTGGCATTGCCACTTATTGCAGTTTGTTGGCATATCAGGGCTTTAATGCTAGAGATATTAGAGCCAAATTTGCATCAACTGAGGCTAATTTGGGGACTCGCAGCCGTCACTTGAGTTTCCTAATCATTGCAACACTAACTAGGGGCACATCTATCATGAAAGCAGAAAAGAGAAGGATGGGCTTATTTGCTTCCAAGCAGCTGGTGGATTTAATTAAGAAGTATGACATTAAGACTACTTTGGCAGGATCGACTGAAAAAACTGTCACTCTCTCTAGAACAGTGGCTTCTCATCCAGAAATAGCCTGAAAGATCATGTCCACTAAGGACATTGATAGACCTTTCTCGACAGCTGGTATGAGCATACTAGGATATGAGTCTTTCCCTTGTCAACTGCGGCGTATTACTTATTACTTACATTGATCTAGCGTGTACAGTTGCAGCTTTGCATTACATGGTGTGTGAAGCTAGAATTTTGGGCAAGGACAAAAAAGATGATGCCATCCTATTGATGAGAGTGGTACCTTATGTGGGAGGGGAGTCTATCGGACCAACGGACGGACAACACTTAACCAGGAGCGGACTTAATTACTAGTAGACTGGAAACACTGACTAGACGAAGACAAAGACGACTATGTTAATGAAATGGACAATAACAAGGACAAATAGACATAAACTGGACGAGGCGTGGGAGCCATTACACGACGGAAAACGAATGAGTTAGTTGAGTGTCGAGACAAAAAGAAGAAGGTTGTGCGCCGCTAACCGACACCTAAATCGTAGACCTTTTTTCTGTTAAAGTTTGTCAATTTTATTGGTGTGAAGTCTTATTTTATTTTACTTTTAACAAGTTAACTTACTTTCAAATAAATTAACGAACACAAAACTGTACAACAAAAAGTGTTTCATTTGTCATTTCGCACAAATTGGGGGCTCAACCGGGATGTGCGAGTGCGAGAAAAAAAAATAAAAGAATTTATAAAACTTTACGTGTGCAGAACAAATTTCAATTAACTTAATCAACAATATAAGGGAACAGTGCGCGTTTGATTAACATTTCATATAACATTCCAAAAAAGAAGTGATTGACTTTAATATGTGCGTATTGTTGAATTTGCAAACGCTTCACCAACAAAGCCACTGTATGATTTAAAAAAAGAGCTTTAAAGCTTTAAAACATCATAAAAATATCACCAGCAGCAACAATCAGTGTTCGACTTGACATCAAACGAGGAAAAAATTCTGAAGACTGAATTTCAACAACGGCAGTGAGAACGAGACAACATATATTTAATACAAAAGAAATAAAAGCTTTACAACTTCACACTGAAAGCTTAAATGAAAGTGAACGAAAGTTTAAAAGCAATAAAGGCAAGAGTTTAGCAGTGCAAGTGAATCAACAAACATTAACTTCAAAGCGAAGCGAACATTTCAAAGAAGCTTACAACTGAGTGCGCAAGTTAAGTGAACACAACGCAGCGGATGGCAAGTCGCAGCAAAGAATATCGTTTATCAACGTAGCGGCGCACATTGAGCAAAAAAAAAATAAAAACTTACAACAAACAAATACAAATTCTAACAAGCAGTAACTCACGTATGCAACATAAATATTAAACGCATCAGCGAGAAAATATTCAACAATGAACAGACAGTGGACACCGAAATGAAACAAAGAAGCAGAGCATAAACAAAATTTAACGAAGAATACGAAGCTAGCAGATTGATCAAACTAAAAGAGATAGTAGAACAGAAAACTTTTAACGACGAAAAGCACAAATGTCAGAAGTAAAGAAGCCGGAAAATAAACTTTCAATTTGTAAATAATAGCTGGAAAAAAGTGAGAAATTGATAGCTGTACACCGATTTTTTGATTATTTAGATATTCTTTCTTATAAATTATACATGTATAACTATCTTTATAACTTTATACAACGAATTGTTTGACAGAATTAATGTTAGTATTGCTTAATTATAATTATAATTATATATAATTATAATTGTCCATAATTTTTTCTATTTAAAACAAATTTATCATCGATGTTGACAGTATTTTAGGACTTAACGTGACAGAACTTAAAGCAAAGTTAACTGAAGTTGGACTATCAGATAAAGGGCGAAAACAACTGCTACTGCCAAAGTTTGGATAAGCAATTTTAAGAAAGCATTTTCTAATGCACATGAAGCTGTGCAAGCATTGGGTCTCAACACTGGTAAGGATGTTGAGTTTTAAGTTATTTACAGAGATCGGTCTCCAATTATGTAGCCATAAGTTTATCTTTAAGTTCATTATACTTTGTTTCCAACCATTTAACATATAGGGAAGACTGGGGTACCTCCGTCTTTGGGGCACCTCCAGCAATGGCTTTTTTGGTATGAAGCAGTGATTTGACCGCACTGTTTTTTCGTATGATTTTATCCATCACTAGTAAAAGAAACTCTTACAAAGTTTGCCATCTCTATCTAAACAGCTGATGAAGCTACAAGTGATTTTGTGTTTTGAAGTGAGTTTCTGTAATTTTTGGGTTCTTTCACGTAAGTATTTTGTGCTCTTAATTTTCAAATATTTAAACTAAGTGTATTACAGAATGAGAATTATAATATTAATATAATGGTTAAAAGTGATAAAAATTAAAAATAAGTGGTAAAAATTAGACAAATAATGAAAAAATTAAAAAAAGTGACTTCGGGGTGGATACGGCGTTTGATGTTGGGGCACATTTGGCTGGAAAATATTTCTGCCGAATGTGCCCCATGCCGGAAAACATTTCTGCCAAATGTGACCCCCTATTAATTTAATACTTTTTCGCCTGTTTTTAGGTAAATCAACATTGTTTTCGTTTTGGAAATGGTCCGAAATTATAAACGTAAGACCCAACGTGGTCAAATTGATGAAAATGCAATGAAAAAAGCAATAGCAGATGTTTTGAGTGGCATAGAGACTGCAACGTCTGCCGGCAGAAAATACCAAATCAAGTGACAGACAATTGAAACGCGAATAAAAAAACGAGATCCTTTACAAGATATAAATGCCGAAGAGACCACTAATACGCAAATATTTCATTCAAAACACACTTCAAAGCAAGTTTTCACCAAGGAAGAAGAGATCGCGCTTGTTGACTACATAAAAAAATGTGCAGCATTGCAGTATGGTTTATCATACGATGCTTTCCGAAAGTTAGCATATGAATATGGAATCTAAATAAACAAGCAAGCGTAGACTGGCTATAAGCGTTTATGAAAAGAAATCCGAGTTTAAGTCTCCGTAAGCCAGAGAAAACCAGTTTGGCAAGGTTGACTGGGTTTAATAAAGAAGCTGTTGCCAAATTTTATGAAAACCTGAATTCTCTATATCTGACTCACTCATTCGAACCAAAAGACATTTTTAATTTGGATGAAACTGGTATTACGACTGTCCTCGATTCGCCGAAGGTTTGCGGAATAATATTCAATATATTTATTTATTACCTAGCTATGTAATTAATTTTCTAGGTTATTGCAGAAAAAGGAAAACGCCAGGTTGGGCGAGCTACGTCAGCCGAGAGAGGCAGTTTGGTAACGCTTGTGGGAATAATCAGCGCAAGCGGAAATCGACTTCCTCCAGTTTACATTTTCCCACGTCAGTGTTATAGCGACAAATTTTTAGATGGATGTGTCCCAGGCTCTCTAGGACTCATAAGCAAAAGTGGTTGGATGATTTCAGAGTTGTTTAAAGATGTCCTTACACACATTCAGAAGAACACAAATTGTTGCGAAGAGCGGCCGATTCTTTTGCTTCTCGACAACCACTCATCCCACTGTAGTATTGATGGTATCAATTATTCCAGGGATAACGGTATACATATTCTAACGTTCCCACCACATACTTCCCATCGTCTACAGCCACTTGACGTATCAGTTTACGGTCCCTTCAAGAAATTCCTTCAAATATCTTTTACTGACTTTTTGACAAACAATCCAGGAAAGAGAATCACGATTTATGAAATTGCACGCTTATCAAACTTACCATTTCAAAGAGGATTGAAGTCTGAAAATATAATTAGTGGCTTTAAAGCAACTGGCATTTATCCTTTTAACTCCCAACAATTTGCTGAAGATGACTTTGCTTTGGAAAATCAATCCAATAGGGATGCTGCTATAGAAGGTGCAGTTCAGCTTCTGCCTGATGAGTTTTCTTCGGAAAACCAAGCCGATAGGTATGCTGTTATAGAAGATTTAGCTTCGCCAGTAGCCCTTAAAACACCAGAACAGATTCGGCCAGTGTACCGCTTAACCGCTTCTAAAAAGACTGCCAACTCTGGAACTTCACGAGTTTTGACAGATACGGATGAGAAGAAAAAGGTGGAAGAAAAACAATCTAAAATAAATTCACAATTAGCGAAAAAGAATTTAAAGTTTGAAAAAAATGGAAGCACTCACAATGCATTCAAATCTCGTAAAAATAAATCTAGCTACGATGTTGAAAAGAACCAGCAAAGGAGACCTAAAAAACGTAAGGTAGTTCGGAAAGAAATTTCTTCATCCGATGAAAGTGATAGGCAAATGATATTTGCAGATAGTGATCAATCAGTTCGATCTTTTGTCGTAAACGACGATATGCAAGAAGAAAGCGAAATCTCAAATTATAAATTGACTGATGACGTTGACCTTAACATAGGCGATTACATTCTTGTGAATGTAATGGCTGAAAACTGCAAGAAACCAATATATTATGTTGCTGAAATCATTGAGTGCCTTGGCAACTGCACATTTACAGTCAGTTTTCTTCGAAAACTTCCAGCTGCAACACCGACGTTTGTCAAGCCAGATATTGATGATATTTCTCTGGTGTTGCGAAGCGAAATAGAAATAAAGCTTCCTGAACCATCAAATCTGGCTTCGACATCTCGTTGTCGCACAAAATTAATTTTTAATGTCAATCTCAACAAGTATAACATACGATAATTCTTTTCAATGCATAATTGTTTGTTTTTTTTTTCCTAAATACTTTTGAATAAAAATGCGTTTAATAACAAAAAATACTTCGAGCAATCACGTTATAGTACTTAATAGCTTGAACGACGAAGGTGCCCCCAAAAATGCCGAAGCTACCCCGGCATGGGGTACATTCAGCCAAAACTACTTTTTTTAAACATGAAAAAAAAAATTACAAATAAAACTTCTGGAAGAAACTTCGTACTAAAATCTTAATAATAAAAAAAAAGGTATTGTTATAAGCCAATAGATATTTCTGTATGATAAATCTTTTCTGAAATATAGGCCTTTGAAAAAAAAGTGCCGAAGGTACCCCAGTCTCCCCTACAACAATTAGCAGACATTCTTAGATTACGTAGGATAAAATAAACTTTTTGGACTACAGTGTTTACATGATCTTTACAAGACAAGGACGAATTTATACTAAAACCAAGGTTAACAATTTTCGACACAACATTAAGCTTGGTAGAACCAATGTATAGCTCAGGGATATCTTCAAGGCTTTGCTTATTCTTACAGATTGGTAGAACATAAGATTTGGCTGCATTGAGTTGAAGTCCATTGTTACAAGCCCAGTGATATATGTTTCTTTAATCTTCATTTAGTTTACCAGTGAGACTATCTACGAGCCCGATGTTACTGGAGAGAAAAAGTTGTATGTCATCGGCATATGCATGCATAGATGAATAATTGCAGACAGTAAATATGTCATTAATGAAGATAGAAAATAACAATGGGCCAAGAATCGAGCCTTGAGGAACTCCACTTGAAACAGGCTTATGTAGAGAGAACATTTGGCCAACTTTAACTCTTTGCTGTCTATTTGACAAATAGCAAGATATAAGACTTGCTGCACTGTTAGAAAATCCAAAAATTTGCCTTAGTTTCTGACAAGAATGACTAACTTTGTTAAAAGCCTTGGAAAAGTCCAACAAGCAAAGTAGAGACAAAGATCCAGCGTCATAATCAGGTCGGATGTCATCAAGTATTTTAACAACATTACTAGAGATTTAAGAGTAATCCAAAACACTCAATATGACTGATTCGACACAAACTCCGGCTGTACAAACTTCGAGGATTAGATCTGTCACCAGACCAGAACTCGTCATCCTAACTCAGAGACTTGATGAAGAGTCACAAGTTGTCTATCCTAGCAATCTTTTATTGGACAAGTTTCCAACTGCAACTATAGAAAAATGTACAATCAATATGGAAGAATCATTGAAAATCCTTCGGCAAAATCTTGCCACAACTATTAAACCGAATTTTCTGATTTCAGTCATTTATCGAATCTTTAAAGGTGAAAAGGAGATTTTGCCAGCGGAATGGAAGTCCTACAACAACATTATAGGAATAGAAGGAACCTCCGCCAATCCTACCAAAATAACACCCTGGGATGTAGTAAGGGTCTTAGAAGGCACAGAATTAGTAAACATTGCAGGCCTTACCGGAAATGCTACAGAAACACTGTCTGAGCATCAGGCAGCATTATTAATCTGCGGTAGTTATAGGATTTTGTCAGCAAATCCTCAACAACAACAAACCTTGAAAAATGTCCTAGTTGCTTTAATAGGAAATCCCTACATTGCACTAGATTCATTTATACTAGCTAATGTCCATATACAGCACAACGTTATATTTAAGAAGATGATGGTTGGCATTGACTTATTCTATTTGAGATTCCCTGAGTCTAGACTGGCAAATGTGAGATGGGGCACAGTAGTCTCTCGCTACAAAAATTGTGGAGGAATTAGAGCCTTATTATCCTTCGTCGAATGGATAGGAGAAACAGGTATCGATAAGGCAGCAACCTGGGTTTTCAATCATAACCTGGATAAACAGCTGATCCAGCTAGTACAGGATCGAGAAGATATCCTTGAAATGTTCACCCCTTACTCCTATTTTCCCTATCATGTAGACTTAGCTACGACTAACAAAACACCCTACTCGGTCACAGTTAATAAAGAACTGTTCTTTTTTATTCAAGTGGTAGGATGTTTCCTTACCAAAGAAAGATCTCTCAACGCTAAAAAACTGGATGAAACTGGGACTATAAAATTAATAGAAAATGCGTTAGTCGTTGCTTATTCTCACGATCACCTGAAAAGTGCGCAGCCATACTATGTCACTGAGGAGTCCCAAAGTCGATATGTCGAATCAATGGCTCTGCAGGCTGCAACAACTGCCGCTAATATCGGCTATCCTGAAGGGAATGATCCAATTGATTAGTGCATAGCATTAAATACTATTTATGACCCGAGTAACCCCACAGACAAATTAGTTATGTATATGAGATCTAAAGCGCAGCATTTCTCGAGGGCCCGGGCTGGATCGATAGGAGAATATCTATTTGAATATATAAACAACTGCGGAAGCACACCCACGCCCTACTCGAAAACCAGACTGATAAGAAGACAGGGGATTATTAGCCTGCAAGAATGCATTGATTTGATGACTCATAATTTTTTCACATACTTTAGATAAAGGGGAAAGTATGCTTATTGGTCTGAAATCAGAAGGTCCAGACGGGTTTGGTTTTTTGCCACCTGCAAAACAGTAGCAGTTTTCCAAATTTCAGGGAAAGAGGAGGATATAAGGCAGTGATTTATTATATGTGTCAGTGGACTTATGATATGCGGCAGCAAAATTTTTAAAATATTTGATGGGAATACCATCACCACCCACTGCATTAGAACTTATTCGCATCAAACAATAACCGACATCAATTTCATTAACAGGTATAAATTCAAACAAATCCAGAACAGATGAACCTGGAATGTGAGACAGGGTATTATTAGACGGCGCGGTATTACTAACAAATTAGTCATTTAGTAAATCCGGGTCAGCAATTATAGCAGGGGGGGAATTCTTTTTTCTCACTCCAAGACTACTTATGTTACACAAAGTTTTGGTGGGTAGGGACTCATTAAGCTTGATAGAGAAATACCGTGTCTTAGCTTGCCTTGTTAGGTGGACTGATTCATTTCTGGCTAACCTATACCTTTCCCAATTAGCAGATGAAGGTAATCTTTTCCAGAGTTTGTGTAACTTATTTCTCTTTTTTATTGCATTAAGAACATGCACTGAGAACCAAGGGCAAGAAGGATTCAATAAGCGTACTGACCGCAGAGGAACATGTTTTTCGAACAAGTATTTCACAGGAGCTGTAAGGGAACAAAGTTTATCATCAACTGAGCTATGATTCCAGCAATCATTAAATGAGGTTAGTGACAAATCATGATACAATGACGAATAGTTAATATTTTTAAAATCAAATCAACATTACGAGACATGTTTACATTTAACGAACAAAATATTAAATCGTGATCAGATATAAAAAATAATTGATCAAATAGAGAAACGAGAGACAGGTCAGACACTATGAAACAATCCAAAAGACTTGGAGTAGCATTATTAGAGAATCTAGTGGGTTCAGTTGTGTTAACTACTGATAAACCTGCTGAAAATATATTGTCAAAGAACGATTGTAGGTTAGAATCATTAGACAAGAGATTCACATTGAAATCACCGCACAGTTCATGATTTAGGTTATAGTTTTGCAAATCAGTAAACAAAGGATCCACAGGATGTCATTTATTTGGGTTATATACACAAGACAATAACATTTTGGTACTACCATCTGTGATGCTAATAGTAATGAATTCAATTCCAGGATCACTAGATTTGCTCAGAACTACCGCATTCAGATTAGCTTTACAATAGACAGCAACACCCTTTGTGTTGCAACAAGGCTTTGTTGTGAATTGAACAAAGCCTCTGCTGCTGCTAATACATAGCGTGTTGCGGCATAGCATTGCCTTCAATGTGAATTGGCTGGAGTCTTTGCTATTTCATTCGTTTGCGTCGCAGAGGGTTCGTTGTGAATCGAACGAAGCCTCTGCTTCTGCAAGCTCCGTCTCTGGTTGTTTATAGTTTGTGTCTGATTGGCAGTGGCTTCAGTGTGAATTGACTGAAGTCGCTGCTGACTTACTCAGAGAATCGCATAAGGTCCGTTGTGAATTGGACGAATCCTTTGCCTCTGTTTAAGTTCATTATTTCGTGCTGCCAGGCATTGGCTTTAGTGTGAATTGACTGAAGTCTTTGCTATTTTCATGGGCGTCGCACAGGTTTCGTTGTGAATCGAACGAAGGCTCTGCTTCTGCGAGCTGTTTAAAGTTTGTGTCTGCTTGGCAATGGCGTCAGTGTGAATTGGCTGAAGTCACTGCAGATTTGCTTAGGGTATCGCATAGGTTCGTTGTAAATTGGACGAAGCCTCGGCTCTGATTAGTTTTATTTTGCTGCCGCTTAGTACTAGCTTTGGTGTGAATTGACCAAAGCCTCTGCTATTTTGTTCCTGTGCAGCGAATCGACTTCATTGTGGATCGAATGAAGTCGTTGCTACCGTCAGCTAATATTAGTAATATTAATGAGCTTTCCTTCTTAGTTTTCTTTCTCAGGGTTGAGCTGCGTTCTTGGCGAGACACTAAACAAGACAAGTAGTAGAAACAAAACTACTAAACTGAAGATTGTTAAATAAAGATAATTGCTTTTAAATTTTAAACCAAATGCGTCTTATTATTTATCAAAGGTTAGTGGATTCTTTGTTTGATCCTGGGACGGCTGAGCCCAGCCTTTGAATAAAACCAAGTCACAAAAGAACTAACGCTTTATCGTTTGATACTGGAGCAGAATTCAGTTTAATTAATGAAAACATCTGTAACCCGAAATGGAAAGTCATGCAAATTTAGAAATCACGGCTTTAGGTAGGACATTTCTAGTCGATAAGCTATGTAGATTCCCGATATTTATCGAATTTAATGGGGATATTTTTATCTGCGAATTCCTTGAATTTAATTTTAATATAAATTGCGATGAGTTAATAGGAAACCGCACTTGGTGTATCCGATTGGAGAAGGCGCGCGCAAAGCAGAGGCGCCTGGCGAGAGCTGATGAGGTCGGCCGAAACCTGGACACGGGTTGTTACGACCACCTAAGTAAGTAAGAAATTAAAAATAAGAATAAAATAGAATACATCAATATGGATATCTTAAGCAACGTGGAAAAAACCAACCTCTTACCAGTCCTAAGAAAACATAAGAGTTTTCTATAACGAAAATGAAAACTTGACGGTAGTAACGCAAAACGATGTACCAGTGTTTTCTAAAATTTATAGATATCCCCAAGTGCACAGAGAAGAAATAAATAGACAAATAAATCAGATGTTAGTACAAAAACATTATACGGAAGTCCAGTAGTCCCTACAACTATTTGGTACTATTTGGATAGTACCAAAGAATCTGAACGCGCCCAATGAACAAAAATTTCGCCTTGTTATAGACTACAGGAAGCTCAATAGCATCACTATCGAAGATAGATTCCCAATTCCAAATATTGATGTCATATTTGACAATATGCCAATACATTTCAACGCTTGATTTGGCCAAAGGCTTCCACTAAATCGAAATGGATCATACTGACATTCACAAAACAGCCTTCTCCGCAGCTAACTGACATTATGAATTTTTTTGTATGCCATTTGGGCTACGAAACGCACCAGCCACTTTCCAAATGAACGATGTATTAAAAGATTATATTAGGAAAATCTGCCTTGTTTATCTAAATAAAGTTTTAAAATGTCTTAACGAAGACAACCTAAAAATCCAAATACATAAATGTACATTTCTAGCTAAAGAACCGGAATTTCTTGGCCATTTGGTTGCCGCAGAAGGAATTAAACCAAATCCCAAAAAAGTAGAAGCAATAGATAAGATTCCGCTTCCTAAGTCTCAAAAAGAAATGAAATCTTTTCTTGGAATTACTGGGTACTACAGGAGATTTATTAAAGATTACTCCAAAGTAGTTCACCACTTAATAAAATTTCTAAATTTTAAATTTCTAAAGAATTTAAATTTCTAAAGAAAAATGCAAAAGTCTACCTAAACGATAAAGACTACCTTGAAGCTTTTAAAAAATTAGAAAAAAATATTAAATCCAATCCAATCTTAGTACATCCAGATTTTAAAAAGTTTTTTACACTTATTACTGATACTGATTACATTGTGGATAATCTTGCCGAGGTAAGCATTTTTGGTATTATTCATTGGTATTGGTATTTCTTGGTATATAGTCACTACCTCGGCGTAAGTGCTTACTTTACAAATATATATTTTTTTTTCAGATTACAGATCATGTTATTCTGCAAGCAAAATGATCCTACTCTTCTCGCAACTTTACTTTACAAATATGGTTGTGTTTGCATTTCAAATATATTTTTTTTTCAGATGATTACAGATCATGTTATTCCGCAAGCAAAATGGTTCTACTCTTCTCGTATCTTTTGACGGAGAAAAATATTTATAGACGAGCTGGCGTTACAACTATGTTGAAAGGGGACTGAGACAAAAAAGAGTGTGCGTAAGCTTAGCCACAACAATAGCTATTCGAAGTTAGAATAACTGCCTGTGGGGTATGGAATCAAAACTTTTCTTTTTACTTTTCAATATTGTTGGATAAAGATAAAACTAAAAATATTTCAAGCCAACCATATGGTAAAATAGTTTTTTTTATTTATCACAAAGATGTTATTTATGCAAAAATATCTAGCTTTAGGTATAAAATAGTACCTTAAAGCAGGAACTTAAGAAAACCGTCGGAAAAGAAAAAAAAAAAACTAGAAATTCCTTTTGGTAATTATTTAGGCCGCAACCCTAAAGAATGTAAAAGATCAATAGAAATTAATATACTTACTTATCGACTCGTTCGAGTATCGATATTCCAGTATCGATCCTCTGACGAGCCGCTCGATCGGCTCATCCGACGAGCTGTTGCCGCCTTCTTGCTAATCACCTATTGATTATCATCGGCAAACGCTGTGTTTTCTAAAAGCTCCAGTCTCGGTTTATATATATACAGTTGTGTTCATAAAAATAGCAGCACCCTTAATACAATAATAAATTGCAAACAATTTCTTTTTTGTTTTTATTTAAACTGTTAATGTAAATTAAGTGGCATCTAGCGCTAAAACTACAACAAACAAAAAAGTCTTATATTCTTATTTATTAGAGTTGTTATGAAGAAAAAATAAAAATTCATGTTGTTCAGAAAAATAGCAGCACTCTTCAATGTGCAACAAAATCTCAAAAAAAATAAAAATAAGCTTATAAAAATCATTTAGCAGCTAATATTTGGTAGCATGGCCTCCATTTCGAATGACTGCAGCACATCTTCGTTGCATAGAATTGACCAAATTTTGGCATCTCTCAGTCGATATTGCATACCAGGCTTTTTGAATTGATTCCCATAGATCCTTGCTGTTTTTAGGATGTGCTGCATCTACTGCGTCTTTGACATCACCCCAAAGGTGTTCTATTGGGTTGAGGTCCGGCGACTGCGCCGGCCACTCCATTAAGTCCACTTTGTTCTCCCTAAACCACGTACGAACACGCTTACTCGTATGCTTCGGGTCATTATCCTGCTGGTAAACCCATTTCAGCGGCATATTGTCCTCGGCATAAGGTAGCATAGTTTCTTCGAGTATTTTGATATATAGAAACTGATCCATTATTCCGGTTATCGGATATATGGGCCCAACGCTATGGTAGAAGAAACATGCCCAAACCATAATTTTAGCGCCACCATGCTTGACTGTTTTGAGCGTGTATTTAGGGTCATAAGCAGCGTTTACTGGTCTTCTGACATACTGTCGACGACCTTTACATCCATAAAGAACAAGTTTGCTCTCATCGCTCCAAAGAATATTTCGCCATTTTTCCAAAGGCCAATCCACATGCGCTTTAGCAAACTCCAACCTTTTAGCAACATGTTTTTTGCTTAGTAAGGGCACCTTTCGGGGGCTTCTAGCGAAGAGTTTAGCCTCTAACAAACGCCTTCTTACAGTTACGGAGCTAATTTACAGCTTAAGGTCTTGTTTTATTTTGTTTGAACTGATTTGTGGATCCTGCTTTGCCATTTGCACAATTTTTCGGTCTTCGCGGACGGACGTTGCGCATTTTGGTCCACGTGTTTCGCGTTTATTTTTCGCGTTATTTTTTTTTTATAAATATTGATAAGAAATATTGACAAATTCATGTTATGAGGCACGTTGCTCCTATTTTTATGAACACAACTGTACATCATATATTTATTTTATTCTACCGACATATTGGAGAATTTTATCTTCACTTATTGAAAAATCAAAAGTAAGATCTTACAGGTATTAAAATTTATATTTTCATTCCTACTAATTGCTGTTTTTCTATTTGGTTTTCCTCTGCGCATAAACTCGAGCATAAATTGCACGAAGTTTCTACGCAGACTCTAGGCGCTGACGTTGTTTTCCATTCCAGCAACTCATTCGCAGAATTGTGACAAACGGAGTCACTGGAACAAATCCAATCAGATTTGTTTAGTAATTAAGACAGTAAAAAAATTTGGTACTTTGGCAATTACCTTTTGGGATTTTTAAAATTACTCAACGAACAAACCGCCAGATTTTAGAAGAAATCATGCAAAATCCAAGGATAAAAGCTGTTGAGATAGCCAAAGACCTGGAATCGCATGGGATCACTTCAGCTCACCCAGAAACAGTGCGCAGTGTTCTTAGAAATGCCCGTTTCCATAGCCGTATTCCAAGGAAAAAGCCATTTATCAGCGACGTGAACAAATGAAAGCGCATAGTTTTTGCCAACGATTACATTGACATGAAAACGAGGAATTAGGGACAAAAAAAAAAAATAACGAGTAAAAATAAGCAGGGTATCAAAAATGCTTTAACTGAGGAATGGAACCGTATCCCAAAGGAAGTAAAGGAAAGACTATTTTTTTTTCACTTTTTTCAATACTTTTCTTATGTATTAAATAGATTTTTACTTTCGTATGTATACTTTTCTGTGCCTTAAAAATTAATTTTGTTATTTTTTTATTTAATAAAACCTGTGTAAAGCACAATCTTTGCTTAAATTCAGTTTTTTATTTTTAGAATGAATCATTTTAAATGCATTTTATTTGAGTTTCATAGATATTTTGCTCAGAACCAGCGTTTGTTTGGGGGATGTAGACTTTGCTGTGCCACTGTATCTTGCTCACCGCAAATTTAAGTCTTTTGCGGATTGCACTTTTCTACTGTATCCACGAATACGAATTTTTGGACCAAAATGTCAGGGATAAACTTTAATAATGTAAAATAAATTTTGGTGTCAAATTAAAAATACAGCTTCAAAAAAAGAATATGGAAAACGTGTGAAGTGAAGTGAACATTATTTACGATTATCTCCAATGTCGCCGCTGCAGTTAGCAGCAACTTTACGTTTTTTAGCGGTCGTTGGGCACCAACTCTCTGTTGGAAGATGGATTTTTACTTTCGTATGTAGACTTTTCTGTGCCTTAAAAATAAATACTTTTTTTTTTTTATTTCATAAAACCTATGTAAAGCACAATCTATGCTTAAATTCAGTTTTTTATTTTTATTATATATATATTTTATTTTCATATGCATTTTATTTTTGTTGCATAAATATTCTGCTCAGAGCAACCGTTTGTTTAGGGGTATGTAGACTTTTCTGTGCCACTGTATCTTGCTCATCGCAAATTTAAAGTCTTTTGCGGATTGCACTTTTCAACCTTATCCACGAATATTTTTGGACCAAAATGTCCAAATGATTTCTTCTTATACGTTGAATTTGTTTATAATTATTATTTTCAGCATTTTCTACAGCAAAAAGTCCCAATGAAGTAAACATTTCACTTTCATATGTGCACTATGCTCAGTGTAATGCACAGAAAACACAAAAGTACACTTGAAGTTCTTTATTTTACCTTATTATTGTTTAATTTTTGACACTTATTTTATTTTGAGTAATAAATATATGACGACACCTAAAAAGCTGTCGCATGAAATCGATAGCTAAAAGCGATTGTCAATTTGATAATCACCTTACGTATAGCAAAAGTGATGATTTTGATCATCAACAATCAACAATCACCTTAGCCGATTCCACCCCAGTATTACTGCAAGGGGCCCGGCATGTTTAGACTGAAGCCCTAGAGTAGAAAAAAGTACTACTTTAAAGTAGTAAAAGTTTCTTCAAATTAAAGATCAGTTGAAATATACGATCAACTTATACTTACATATAGTCACATATTGACCTCCACTTAACCTTAACTTATACTTATACTTACCTTACTCTTACCTCATACTTACCTTATATACCTTATACTTACTCTTACTTTCTCTTAACATTAATCTCTTTCTCTATTTAACTACTCTTTAATTATGCTTATCCATTATTATTCCTAGTCTTAAGCTATGTTGTTGTAAATTTAATTTCTAATCTTGCGTTATTTATGATGTGACCTAGTATGTAAGTTTTAGTTTGTAAGCTGATGTCAAGTAATAAAGACTCTTTTTTCAACTCATAACTATATCGACCCGTTCGAGTATCGATATCAGATGGACGAACAGATCTCTCGTTCGGAGTCTCCGACGAGTTCTCCGATTGCTTAAAATCAATCACTTATTGATTGCACAAAGTATTAACTTCGTTTTAAGCGCAGATGAAATTTTAATCCAAATTCGCCATATTGTTTTATTCGCATATCATCACGAATTGAAGAGCTGGAATTAACGTAAGAATATATTAATAAATGCATTTATATTGTATTAAATCAAACTTACCGGTGTTTTTTCTTTACTTTCTAATTATTTGCTCGTAAATTTTTGGTTACGTATTAAACAAGATTTACATGCAAATATATAGCTTGACTCACCTTCATCCGCAGCATCTATTGCAGCATCCAAGTGTGCATCAATTTACAAGGAACAGACGAATCTGTTTATGGTTTATGGCTTCGAGCCGGTCAAGCACTATAAAGATGAATCTTCAGTACCGCTGCTGATTTGAATCATACTCTGCCAAGGATACTTCGTTGTCCCAGGCTGTCAAGCACTATCAAGATGAATCTAATTAAACATGATTATCCAGAGCGAGACCACGCCCGTCTCGCCTGGCATATGCCGAAGCTAGACCACGCCAGTCTCGCCTTTTATATGTGAGCCCTACTCTAATCAATTGATCTATTTACTTTTAAGATGAGATCTGGAATTTGTGCGTAAACTTTCAACATTTACCTGGCATTTTGTGTTTATTTTTATAAATTTATGAATTAAATTTATAAATTTATTTTTTAAATTTATTTTTTAAATTTATTTTTATGACATCAATAACTGTAAATAAAGTTAATGAATTGTAATTAATAATGAATTGTTAAATTCTTAAAATGCTATAAAGCCTTAGGGCTTAGCATACAATAAATAAATAAATAAAATAATTAAAAAAAATTAATAAATAAAGATTAACGTAGTTGTTGCTATTCGAAAGCACCATAGTCGAGTCTTGCCTAAGTGAAGTCGTCGTCACCGTATCTATCGCCGAACTTCACCGAGTATTGTCAAGCACTATCAAGATGAATCTAATTAAACATAATTATCCAGAGCTAGACCACGCTAGTCTCGCCTTTCATATGTCAGCCATACTCTAATCAATTGATCTATTTACTTTTAAGATGAGATCTGGAATATACACACAACTTTCAAAATTTACCTTCAACATATACCTGACATTTATATCATAAATTTATAAAAAATATTTTTTTAAATTTATTTTTATGACATCTGTATCGTATCGATAAAGAAAATATCGATACGAGATTTACCATGCCTGTGTATAAGTATATTTTGATTTATATTCTCATCAGAGAGTTAGTCTATATATGGCCGTCGCTGAGTGAGCGTCGGTCCGGAAAGCAATAAGTGAAAAAATTGGGTTTTTATGCCGCAAGGCTTTTCCCAATCAAATAAAAAATGTGTTCTTGTTTTCTTTCTTTTAAAAAGGAAGAGTTGAAAGTTTAGTTTAATTGTGCGAAATGGCGAATGTCGTAGGTAAGATTATACAACATCAATAACTGTAAATTAAGTTGATGTGTAATGAATAATGAATTGTTAAATTCATAAAATGCTATAAAGCCTTAGGGCTTAGCATACAATAAAGAAATAAATAAAATAAATTAATTAATATAGATTAACGTAGTTTTTGCTATTCGAAAGCACATAGTCGAGTCTTGCCTAAGTGTAGTCGTCGTCACCGTATCTATCGCCGAACTTCTCCGAGTATTGTCAAGCACTATCAAGATGAATCTAATTAAACATAATTATCCAGAGCTAGACCACGCTAGTCTCGCCTTTCATATGTCAGCCATACTCTAATCAATTGATCTATTTACTTTTAAGATGAGATCTGGAATATACACACAACTTTCATTTATTTCATAAACTTATAAAAAATATTTTTTTAAATTTATTTTTATGACATCTGTATCGTATCGATATAGAAAATATCGATACGAGATTTACCATGCCTGTGTATAAGTATATTTTGATATATATTAGTCCGGAAAGCAATAAGTGAATAAATTGGGTTTTTATGCCGCAAGGCTTTTCCCAACCAAAAAAAAATGTGTTCTTGTTTTCTTTATTTTAAAAAGGAAGAGTTGAAAGTTTAGTTTAATTGTGCGAAATGGCAAATGTCGTAGGTAAGATTATACAACATCAATAACTGTAAATTAAGTTGATGTGTAATGAATAATGAATTGTTAAACTCTTAAAATGCTATAAAGCCTTAGGGCTTAGCATACAATAAATAAATATATAAAATAATTATAAATAAATTAAAAAATAAAGATTAACGTAGTTGTTGCTATTCGAAAGCACCATAGTCGAGTCTTGCCTAAGTGAAGTCGTCGTCACCGTATCTATCGCCGAACTTCACCGAGTATTATACTTCTCCGAACATCACCGAACCCAAGACTCGTCCACATCCAGCAAGCAGAATATAAAACTCTACAAGCAACGTATCATTTTGGAGTATTCATTATATTATGTATTGTATAAAAGAACAAAGAATAGTTTTTCCTTGTCAAGCGTGGGTTACACATGTATAAGTGTTTTTGATTTTCTTATTATGAAATGGAGGAGCTTCTTACAAAACTCCAAGGCGATGCTTTCTTTACTCTATTCCAAGATGTCAAATTCAGGAATATTGAGAAGCACATCAAATTCAGAAGCTGTTTCGAACTTTTTTAAAACGCACAATAAACTTATGGGCAAATATTTGGAAATAACTTGCCGCTGCAATTACAGAGCATCTTCTATAAAACAAAATACGAGCTTCACTAAGAATATTTTTAAATTTTGCTAAAAAATGTGAGGTTTTTCTTCCCAAAAGAGACAAAGGAAACTTATTACATTATTAAAAAGTAAAAAAACCAGGTGGCTGTCTCTATGCAAAATACCACAATGCTTTATACAAAGTGCGGAAAGACAAAACAATGCGCAAGGAAGTGCAAAGGCAAAGCTTTAAGTGCAGAAGTGGTAAGTCGAGCCTTACGAGGAAGTTCTTCAAAAGTGGCAGCTGTACTTTTCGCAGAGGAAAAATATCTGAAAAGCAGTTAAACAACACAGGAAATCCTTACCGAGTGGCCAATTCTAAAGCAGACGTTTGGCCATTGCTTACCTGACTTGCATTTTCAATTGCTTTACCCTGGAAAAGCGTTAGACCAGGTGATTGGTTCTGAAATGGAGCCTCATGCCTTCACTTATTTTTACGACATCATAGGTACCAGAAACCAGAGCTGTTAAAGAATGCAATCATTTGTGATTGAAAATTATTCAAATCACAATCAATGTTTTGAAAAAATTAATGAAATCTTTTGATTTGAAATTTCAAGTCTCAATCAATGATTTTAAAAAATGAATGCAATCAATTTTTTTAAAATTTCAATCAAAATTAATGACTTGAAAAAATGAATGCATTCAAATTGAATATAAATCACATGATTTAAAATCACAAATGATTGCATTCTTTTACAGCTCTGCCAGGAACTGATCTGAACAAGTAAGAAGATCATGCGAGAGTGACATCTGACCCAGAGATCATTCGATCGTAAACCACGCGGCCACGAACAAGTTAAACGAAAGTTTTTTAGAAAAAAACAACTTATAAAAAGAAAATAATAATGGACTTGAAAGTCATCGTCATCAGCGACAGTGAGAGCGGCGAAACCGAAGTGGTGTCGATAGTTCAGCTTATGACTGACTCAAACATGGAGGTTATGGACGAGGACTTCATAAAGCAAAGAAAAGGCACCACCAGCTCCATCCTGGACCTCAGTAGAAGACGAAGAGAACGAGCAAGGAGAGGAGTGCAGGCTCGGTGGCAGGTTCGACCTACGGGCCAAGGTATAAAAGAAATAGCTAACAGACTAAATCGCCATAGGAATACAATTAGTAATTTCTTAAAAAATCTAGCCGAAAATGGCACTACTCAACGCAGTGTCAGAAAAAGCAGCATTGACGCTCGAGTTGTGCACAAATAAAGCGTCATATGGGTCTAAATATTACAAGAATGAGAATTTACCAAATATTACATCAAAACCCTAACGTAAAACACCTTTCTATGGCACCAGAACCAGAGCTTTTGCCTCGACATGTAAGCGCGCGAGTTATATCTCATGAAACTGAAACGCCTAGTATTAATCCCTTATCCATAAATTAAGTAAAATAAATAAGAAATATCTTGAAAGAAGTTTAATTCAATATCATTGCATTAAACTTCACCGCTTTGTTTATTCAGTTGCTTTATTTATGCAGCTGCATCCCTTTTGGATAGCTAACAAATTTTGTTTATGCAAAATTTGTTTACATTAACTTTGTTGAATTTCACAATTAATGGAATTATTGCATTTGGAAGATAATTGATGCCTCATCAATTATCTCTTCCATGGTTATCTATTCCATGGCTCTTTCCAAAGTAGAAATGTTTCAAGAAACTCAAATAATCTTCTTGGTTAGGTAAAACAAAAGTGTAGAGTTAGTTAGTTAAGAATAAGATCTCGAACCAGTGGGTTCGGAATAAAAGTGAAGTTTTAATAAATATTTAATGTGGAATAGAACTTGAGTTATTATTTTAGTTAACAAAAAATAATAAAATTCGCGTTTAGCATTTGCAGAGAAGTACCAGTTTTGGGATGAGGAATGGCGAAACGTGATTTTTAGCGACGAAAAAAAGTTCAACCTTGATAGTCCTGATGGTTATAAGAAGTACTGGCACAATACACAAAACGCTCAGCGCTCCTGTCTCTGTCGTGTTCATGGCGGAGGGTCAATAATGGTGTGGGCTGCCTTTTGTTATGAAGGCAAAACTCCAATTTGTTACATATCGACAAAAATTAATGCGTCAATGTATGTGGGCTTGCTTGATGGTGAATTGATAGAACTTGCAGGAGAAATTTAGGGTGATAATTGGATATTTCAACAAGACAACGCGCCAATTCACACTACATCTTCTACACTCAGAAAAAAGGATCCTATTAATTCGCCAAAAGGGTCCCTATTAATTTAATAGGGACAAAATTTGGCCCAAATCACATTAAAGCAATAGGAATTTAATAGTTTTGTACTATAGAAACAATAAGTTTGAAACTATTATATATCAATGTGAAAAACTATTCAAGTTATGTGATCACCATATTAAAAATCAGTGAAAACACCGTATAAAATTAATGTGGTGCCCCTATTAATGTTCTATGGGACATTTCACATTATATTTTCTATAAGATATAATATTATTCTAATTGCTTACATTTTCTAATTGGTTTTTAGCAACGTTAATCGCATTGATTTAATAGTGTAATCATATCAAGTTTAATATCAATTTGAAGAACTATTGAACTAATGTGACCACCGTATAAGAAATCCGATAAATTACAGTTACAAATTAATGCTGCTACTGCGCTGTGCTATGATGCCAGCGCTGAGTTGCGCGTATTGACATGCACAATACACATTACAGCAGTGAAGACGAAACACTTGAGGAGTTAACAGTGTGCAAAACAATACACATTACAGCAGTGAAGACGAAACACTTGAGGAGTTAACAGTGTGCAAAACATTAAAATTAAACAAACACTATTGAAAGAAAAACAAAAGAAAAATAGTGAAAAAAGTAAAAAAATGCCAAAAAGAGAATTTGTTAAAACAGTAAGTCTATGTTCATACTTGTCAATTATAGTTGTTCGAGACAGAGGTAAAGAAAATGCAAATTCTTTCATTCTTTTTACCTCCATCCTCAACAAATTCATATTGGCGTCATTAGCGCATAATTGACAAGTGTGAGGAAAGACAGACAAAAAATATGAGTAAACCAAATTGTAATAAACGAAATAAATACAGTTCATAGAAAACATAAAAACTAAACGAAAGACTATTAAACTAAACAAAAATAATAAAAACATTGAAAAAAGTGAAAACAAGAAATAGATTCAGGGCAGTTGTTTGTCTCTTGATAGGAAAATGGGGTAAGTGGGAATTAAAATCCCCGGTAGAAGCCCGGGAAAATGTCGGTCATGACAAACGTTGTGTTCGGGCAACATGACCAACATTTCTCCGTGGCTATTCTGTTTGATCGAACCTTAGCACAATCAGATACGTACGAGAAGAAAATAATGCTAGCTGGGCTAATGCGTAGTAATCAACATTTTTGGGTGGGTCTAAAAGTTGCATGCAACATCTAACATGTTTCTATTTTATTTTTATATACTCATGGATAACGGACAATGCGCCAAAACCACCACTACCAGCATCGCCGAAATGAAAACTCGCAGGTATGATTCGAGAAGGTTCGGCAACAGGGAGTAAATAGTATAAAAGGACAAACAACACGAGAATCGAGGCTTTTTGGTAAAAACAGTTGAAGTGAGCGGACGTACGGCTGGTGAATAGTGTAACAAAAGACGTCGGCTGCGTAACGTCGACAGTGGAAAAGTAAAGCGCCGACAGCGAGGGAGCAGCACTATTAAAAACGTCGACTGCGTAACGTCGACTACAGCTAAGAGTAAGCTACGAGACAAAGAAGGGACGGCACGACAACAGCGGTGAGCAGGAGCAGGCGAGTGTCAAGCCGCTCCACCAGACACCACGGTCGGATTCCCAGGACACGGTAGCGCCAGCAACACAAGCGGCCGTGCATAAGTATCACCATTAGTTTAAGTTATTTTAAGTATTTGTTTAAGGCCATTTTAAGTCAAATATAAAATTTACCATTTAGAGGCAGTGGTGGTGTGACAGTGGTCAGGGAAGGGCACTTCAAGGTGACACGGTCATCGTCGCCCATATGATGTTGGGTCACTAAGAGTAAACATCAGTGGTGGAGTGCGGGTAGCGGCGGACCGGAAGGTAGGTCGACTGGAAAAGTGTGCCATAAGTCCGTGAAAGTGAACGAAAATGTACAGGATCGTCGGGGCTGGAAGAAGTGGTCTCTACCACGTTCAGCTTCGACATCCTTCGGGTATCGCGTGTGTACAACCGGGCGAAGTAAGTAGACACTCATGCGGAGTCGTCGGAGCAGAAAGATGTGGTTCTACCACGTTCTGCCTCGACACTCGGCCGCGAATTCCGTTCAGCTTTGTGTAGAGGAGTTGCTAGGATCGTGTGTGACCAACGATGCAAGATGTGCAAATACGTGTGAGGGATTGTCGGGGCCGGAAGATGTGGTACTACCACGTCCGGGTCCGACATCCACCAGCCACGTCTTTTACGCGTTATTGCCACAATGGGCCCCCCAGTGGATCGTCGCGGCTGGAAGAAGTGGTGCTACCACGTTCAGCCCCGACATCCGAACCTACGAGAAACACACACGAGATCAGGGCCTAGTCAAATTATCGGATGAAGATGAGTAGGCAGCTGGTTGGCTGGAACACAGGAAGTAGTACAGTTCGCCGTGACCGCCCCCGCCCGCACGAAACCCACTGACAAGCACTATCAATAAAAGAAAACCACGCCCAGAACGTTGAACCCTGGTGACCCTGTCAGTGTGACATCTCCCCAGCGGGTAAATAATCATTTTCAAATACTCAAAGATTTAAG
Source organism: Coremacera marginata (assembly GCA_914767935.1). NCBI lineage: Eukaryota > Metazoa > Arthropoda > Insecta > Diptera > Sciomyzidae > Coremacera > Coremacera marginata. The sequence goes on from OU612046.1 coordinate 162,924,027, forward strand.
CACTCAGTAAATTGTCGTATTTTAGGCTATAAATTAAGCTACCCTGTATAGGTTAAGGATTTGAGGAAAAGAAACAAAATAAACCCAGATAAATATTTGTTGCATAGATTTGAGTTTTGACTTGGGGTCGGGAGAAGGAAATAAATAATTGTTTCGGACCCTGGATACGACGAGCGTATCCTTGGCAGAAAGAAAGGTCCTCACAATATAGTATATTATTAAATCAATAGGATACAAATTAATTTTATCGCTAATTTGCTTAACCTTTTTCTTCACTCGATCCTCATTTTTAATTGCGTTGCAAGTCGTGCGTGCCTTTTCAAATTTAGATTGAAATCCAGTATATATATGCATAGTTGTATAAATAGTTGTGGCATCGTCGATTAAAAGAAAATAAAATAAAAAAATGAATCGCAACAATACACTCGCTGAAATTAGTTCAATTCCTCCTGAGGCGGACATAGAAATTCTTGACGACTTTACAAAAGAAGATGCTTCTCTGAACAAGCTTACAAGTACTAATTTTGACGATCTTCAACATTTAATATGTAACACATTTGGATTCTGTAAAACAATTTACAAGCGTGTTGTTGGTAAAAATAATTTCTAGTCTTATTTTATTTAACCATAACTACTATTTTATACTGAATATGATATTAAATTTAATTTTTTTGAATTATAGATTATAATTTCGATATTGAAAGTCTTCTCGTTGCAACAGAATCGGACATCAATGAATTATTTCCAGTTCCACTTTTAGGAACCAGAGCTAAGTTCAGATACCATTTGAACATCTGGAGAAAAGATGCAAGTGTTTCTTTTAGTCTTGTTGCTATTCAAGATATTTAACTTTGTTATATGTTATATGTTATTTGTTATGTTATATGTTATTATTTTGTAGGCAAGCACATTGTCTCTTTCAAACTCTTGCAGGGAATGGATCGAATCCAATTCCGTTATAAGTGACCGCACTCCAGTGTCTGCGTCATCTTCCACTGAACGCCAAAATAATACATTCACAGATGCGAAACTTCTTGAGCTTTTGAACGCGTCAGAAAAAGGCGTTGAGATTTTAAATCAATCTAAATCTAAAAATGTGCTAGATGAAATTAGCAAAGATATTTTAACGTCTGTTATAGTCGACAACTTCTCAAATAATAATAAAGTAATGTCAATGCATGATATAGTTAGTGCAACTAATGCCATCATATCTATTTTTCCTTTAGAAAACAAAGTAAGGCATTTTTTTTTAAATTCTACCATTATGAGAACTTTAATAAAATTTGTACATTACATAATTTTCTTTTAGCATTACTATTTAAACAAGCGAGGACGCGGACTGAATCCAACTGGTAAGCTGCACGATAAAGCAGTCAATGCGCGTGTCAAAGTAAGAAAATTAAAAAAATGCCAAATTAACAAGGGTATGTATTACTGAATGTATATTTACTCATTGTTTGTAATAACAATATAATTTAAAGGTCCTTCCGAAACTGTACAAATACCAGAATTGGAAAGTAATATAAGTGAGAGTGATGTGAATACAGAAGACATTATCTGGCTAACACACAATAATGAGCCATGGGCTACCGTAGAAACTAAATGGGCCTCGGTATTACACATCAGACAACTGGATATAAAAACTGCAGATACTCCGACAATATTAAAAAAATGGCCACTTTTTAAACATAGTCTTGGACATGCCTTGGTAAGTAATTAAATTAGTAAGATGATTTGTTTCAAATACTTCATAACTTTTATTTCTACTTATATACAGGTTGAAATAGATTATAATATTGTTTTCAAAGATAACTCATCTCAATTATTTTCATTGTGGCCAACATTTTCCATTAAAATCGTGCCCTACTTTTTGAAGCATATTAAAGACAAAACTTCAATTAACTTAACAAAAGAATTGAAAAACCATATTGATGGAAGTAAGTTTGTGTATATTTTACATAAAAAAAATATAAGTAAATTTTTTATTGATAATACATATTTTTTCAATTTTGTTATGTAGATTTACGTGATTATAAATTGTTCTTACTTCTTCATGCTGTACTGAAACCACCAATACTTGCAATAAGGAAAAAAGACTTTAAAAGAACAAAATGGAAACTATCAATAATTGATTCTCAGGAATCATGCATCATTTATTGCCTATCTGCCAGTCAGTACATGTCAAAAATTGACCAACTAAAACAAAAGTATCTGCAAAAAGGATTAACTTTTCAGCCGGTGATGATTGCAATTGGAGAAGGAACTACTATATAAATTTAATTCCTTTTTGAAATGCTTGGATGTTACTTTCAAACTGTTTCATGTAATGAACTTTGAATATCCTAAAGAAGCACAAAACGTATATAATTTCATAGAAACTTTTTTCTACAATTTCAAAACAGAAGTAAATTGCAACGTTGGCAATATTTTACAGATTTTAAAAGAGTCATAATTTTTGTCAAAATGAAATGTTTTTTATGTCGTAAGAAGCCCGAAATTTTTATTTCATCCAACACTCTAATTCATCACATGAAAACTTCTCATATTTTGGAGCATATTAAAGATTTTATATGTATACACTCAGAAAAAAGGCAGTGTTAAAATTAAGTAATGGCTGCCTTTGATTTTAGTCTACGTTTTTGTCTTTAAACTGAAGAATTTTTCCTTGATTTAAAGATTTTTTCCTTGAAATTAATTTTGATATCTTTAAATTGAAGACAAAGGTTCTTTGATATAAAGAATGAGTTCCTTTACCATAAAGACGTGTTTTTGTACTTATTGGAACTAAAAATTTCTTTATTTTAAGGAAAAAATTTGTTTTTAAAGAAACGTTTCCTAAATTTAAGGATATTAGTCTTTAACTTTAAGAAATATTTACTGAAAGAAAATTTAAGTAAAATTTTACTTAATAAAAGGTCAATTCTTTAAATTAAAGACATAATTTTTACTATTTTCAAGGAATATTTTGCTTTATATTAAGGAAAATATTTCCTTGAAAAATATTAATCGCAAATGAAATATAAGATGACTTTTTTAGAAATACTTTTCTTTGGTAAGATTAAGTTTTTTTACAAAAGTAAAAAACACATACTATTTTATACACATTTGGGTTTTAATTTTATAAAATAAATTTAAAAAAAAAAAAAATTGAAGGTTTTTTGTTTTAAGGAAATATTTTTTGGATTTGAAGAAAGTTTTACTTAAATTATTGAAAGCAAAGAGGAAGAGAGTATGACTTTTTAAATTTTAACGTTTATGTTTGCAAAAAACAAACAGCAGCAATCCCCTCTCAACCACTTTTGAAGCGATCTCTCTTCAAGAGAGAGCAGAACAACATGAACTTAAACATGGTCGTTATACGATGGAAAGTTATATTCGCTTTCGGAAAAAGCTAGCTTCAGTGCTGCCAAAAGTACTACTTTAATACTATTTTTGGTATCTATTTCACTTATATGAAATTGCAAAATAGTACCATATTGTAATTTGATTGTGTAGGGGAGAGTGGGGAGTTGTGAAGCATGGGGAGTTGTGAAGCAGGACCATAGATGGCATTGAGCGGTGGTTTTGTTAGCTCCCTCTACTGTCAAAATATTGTCTCGCTAATAACCTAACTTTTGTAGTAGTGCTTGTCTTGATAGCACACTTCTGCGTATCTATTCGGACGCTGTGTGTGACATTTCGCTTGAAAAGTTTTTCGGAGCATTAGTGTTGTGTCTTTTTCAGAAACATTTTGAAGCGCATCGAAACGGTGAGTACACACAAAATGACTATCTATGATTGAGCTTTCGATATCCAAAAAGATTTACGCAAAAAAATTCTGTATGTCACTCGCTCGGTGGGCAAATGGAAAAAGTAGCAAATGGGGAGATATGAAGCACATCAAGTGGGGAGTTGTGAAGCACAACAAACATGACAGATGTAAACTCAAAATTGCATTTTATATGCGTATTACGCATTATTTTGAAATAATATATAGTCCGGTAAAAGTATGAATGGAATTTCCCCACCTGCGCAGATACCAATTTTTATATATACTCTCATAAAATGAAGGGGAAAATATTAGAAAACATGCGCAAGAAATTCTGTTCATACTTTTTCCGCACTCTAATATAATATAATATAATAAAATATAATAAATATTATAGTTTTTCTACTCACGCATTATTATAGGTACTGTTTTTTACGCATTATTTTTGTATAACTCAAATATTAAGTGCAATTCCAAGGATTTTTTTGAGTGAATTTGTACCTACCTATATTTTACTGTTTTCCCTTCCAAGAAAAAGGAAACAATTCTGAACATTTACAATTTTCGTCCTATTATTTTTTCACATGGACTTTAACTTTTTCGTGTTTTTTCAGTCAATATGCCTCGTCATAAATACAGTGCCAAGAAACCGGCGATCAATGTTGATAACATGGTGGCTGCCATAAAAGGGGTTTTAGTTGATAAAAAATCGGAGCGCTCAGTTGCAAAAGCACATGACATAAATGATACAACATTGCATCGGTACATTTCTGAGCTGAAAAGCAAAAATATTGATCCCTCAACCGCCACAAATGAAGAATTAACCAATTTTGTAGCGAAAAAATTCGGCTCAACTGGTGGAAAAACGGTTTGTTATTTTATTTCTATTGTTCTTTTTTTTCTATTTTTGGTTCATGTTTATTTCTTTTCGCAGCTTTTCAGCGCTGAACAAGAGGGAGAGCTGATGAAATACCTCCTTCGATGTAGCTCTCTTTATTATGGATTGACCATCGAGGAGTTAGTAACAATGGCCTATGCTTTCGCAAAGAAGGTGGGCGTTCAATATCCTCCAGAATGGGATGTTCGTGGAAAAGCCTCAAAGGACTGGTATTATGGGTATATGCACCGACATCCGCATCTGTCTCTTCGAACGCCGGAGCAGACTAGTGCTAATCGTGCTAAGGCCTTCTGCACCGAAAATGTCAATGCATTTTTCACCAATCTCGATGTCGCCATGTTCCAAAGTGGAATAAGTTACGATCCAGATCGCATCTGGAACATGGATGAGACAGGCTGCCCCACCGTACCAACAAAAACAGTTAAAGTCATCGCCGAGAAGGGGAAAAAAAGAGTGGGCCAAAAAACTTCCGCTGAGAGAGGCACAAATGTTACATTGGCGCTTGCTGTGAATGCAGCAGGACAATCCATTCATCCTTTTTTTATTTTTCCGAGAAAGAACATGCAAAAATCATGGATGGCCAAAGCTTCTCCAGGTACTGACGGTGTGGCAAATGAATCGGGATGGATGGATGCAAAAACATTCGTCAAGTATATGGCTCATTTCATCAAACACGCCCACGCTACAAAAAGTTCGCCGACATTGTTGCTACTGGACAGCCACTCATCTCACATAAATGTTGATGTCATTGATATGGCAATCGGCGCGGGAATAACTATGTTGACATTCCCTCCTCACTGCACCCATCGAATGCAGCCACTTGATGTAGCCGTGTTTGGCTCTTTTAAAACGATGTTTGCCCGTCAGTGTCAAAATTGGATGAAATCGCACTCTTCTTTGGAGTTTTATGATATTGTCCCCATTTCAGAAGAATGTCTTGATGCTTGTGCGACGCCAAAAAATATCAAAAATGGATTTAAAGCCACGGGAATTTGTGAATACAATCCAAATGTATTCTCTGCTGAAGATTTTGTTGCTGCTGAACTGAGTGGCGAAAAAGAGACAATTGAAGATGAAGGTGAAGATCAACGCGTTATCATGGTCAGTAGTGATGTGATTAAAGCGATAACTCATGAAGAAGTGACAACATCTGCTTCTGGAAAAGCCAGCACATCAGGTGTATCTTCAATTCCAAGCATATCTAACGCATCAATTTCCCATGCATTGCAAGAAGTTGGACCTACAAAGCGTGTTACTCCGGCTAAAAAATCTAATCGAGGTCGCAAGCCTATGAAAACTACTATATTGACTTCGCCAGAAAATGTCGCCATTATAAAGGATAAAGCTGAAATGAAGCGTGCCAAAGATTCCAAGAAGGAACAGAAGAAGATGGACAAAATACTCGAACCATCAACAGCGAAGCGTAGTCGTCGCACATTATTACCAGCGCTGGAATCAGGATCTGACTCGGAGGAAGAAGAATTTTGCACCATCTGCAAAGGTCCCATGCCCAAAAAATTGACTAAAAACAATTCAATTCATTGTAATGGATGCGACCGAGCAGTCCATTTGAAATGTCCTAAAGTATCGGCCGGCGGTTATACTTGTGTTCATTGTGAATCTGAATAATTGAGCATGTGCCATTTTTTCTTATTTTTTCAAACTTTTTCAAGTAAAATAATCATATAATAATAACTGAGAGCTACATATCAATAATTCTTTTGTCATTTTCTTCAATTCAATAAAGAAATTCCATCAAAAAATACAATTTTCTGTGATTTTCATCCGTGCTTCACAACTCCCCACGATTTTTGAAAACTCCAAAAATGACCTTTTTGGGAAAACAGTCATAAATCGTTAATGATTTTGGATTTCATGCAAATCGTTCAACTAGGAAGTATATCTTAAGTTGCTCTAGAGATTCAATTCGAGAAACTGTGAGAAAAAATTTTTTTTCAGGTACTTCTGACCCCAAAGCAAAGTGTGCTTCACAACTCCCCACTTTCCCCTACTTTAGGTTCTTGTATGTTTTCTTGGTTAATACAATTGTCAAGTAGTGTACTTAAATAAGTCTAACTTTGGCGTAGAAAAAATTGTAAATTTAAGTGTTATTTTAATTTTTATATGTACCTTTCATAATCGCCCAACTTCAAAAACCAGATTTTTTTATTTATTTGGAATTTTCAGTAAAAACACAAGATTTAAGCAAGCTGGTGAGAAGAAAAACGGTACTTTAACTTTTTAATTTATATAAATAAATTTTATATATTAAATTAATCTTTTTTTGGGCAAAGATGAACAATTATTTCTTTTTGATTTTTGCTTACTGATAGAGTCAATGTGTTCGAAAATGTTTCATTTCGAGAAAACTCTACTTTTTATAATATAAGGAGTGTTCACGTTATCAAAATTTTCATCACAATCTGAAATTTTTTCGTAAAATTTTATTATTGGCTTGTACATCGAAGTGAAAACGTTGCGATGACGGTATATATACATCCCTAATAAATAAAGCAAAAGAATCAAACAAACTCTGAATGTATCCCATAATATTTTATAAATTTGTTCTAAAAGCATTCTTCTTCAATTTTCATGTTTACGCAATGTGTTCACGTTGAAATCAACTCACGAAAAGCGCTCCAGAAAAGTTGACGGCTGTTCACATTATCAAATTTTTCGTCAAACAACAGGTGACCAATACTTTGATGAGTGTTCACATATCAAATTATCGATAAATTCCATATATAATTTGTTTTTTTTGTCAAACTGTTTGACCAATAGTTTGATGAAAATTTTGATAATGTAAACACTCCTATTGTCAAAATCAAAAATATCTCGCAGTTCATCAAAAAAGTAAACAAATATAATACCTACTTAATATTAATCCGTGTGTTATTCGGAAACTTTTCACCCGGATGATGAAATCTTGACAGTCTGAAAGAGAATATTTGACACTTGTGAGGTGAATATGATTGTACAAAACTCATATAGCCTCAGGAACTAGTATAAATTTCGAAAATCGGCAAGTGAATTTTTGACACTAGCAAAAAGAAAAAAACAAACACTTGTGAGTTTGATGAAGTGAAATTTCATTTTAACTTCAAGTAAAATTGTAGATTTACATAGTTAACTACAAATAAAAAAATCATATATTAACAATTTTGCAAATTAAATTAAATTCTTGTGCTAATACACAACCAAAATCTTAATGCGGCCCATACACACTGCAACCAAAGCAAAGCTGGAAGTGTAACCAAAAAGCTGTAACTTTCTAAAATTTTACCACACACTGCGATGGCTGCGTAACTTTGCCAACTTTGCCACACACGCTGTAACTTTTATTGGAACAAATTTTAAAATTTTATTTTAATTGCTAAATGAAACTTAACTGCAGCAACCAAACTCTATTTCAACTATTTTAAATGAATTAGAGCTAGTGATGATAAATATGTGTAGCGATAAACAATAAAACAATGCAAATTGGCCACACACGCTGCAACCAGATGGTTGCAATTTTAGCTCCGCCCCTAAATATTAAATGATTTTAATTTTACTGCAACCGGAGTTTCAACCGTCAAATAGTTGCGTACTTCACCACACACGCTGCGACTTCAACATTCGAAACGTCAAAAACTTCCAGGTTACACTTCCAGCTTTGCTTTGGTTGCAGTGTGTATGGGCCGCATAAGAAATACACTTAAAACCATACACTTAATACACTAAAATACACCAAATACACTACTAAAATCTAAAACGTCAAATTTTCTAGCTGTTAAAATTTTATCTTCCTTTTGGCACAGCAAAAATTACAATTTTATTTCAACAGACAGAAATTGTATTCAACTCAGAAAATACTTTCCTATCACGAGTAAAAACTTTCCGAATAGCACAAGGCCTTACACGGCAACACTATTTTGCATTGGCATATGTGTTAAAACGCAACACTGATGCTCTCCTTCGGTCAGTTTCAGTCATTCGTGTTGTATGCTTCAAAGCGTCAAGTTGTGCGCTGAATTCGTGTCGAGTCTTCAAAGCGTTAACTTGAATAGTGTTGTAATTGTTGTATTAAATGACTGTAATTGTTTTTAATTGTAATTGTTTTGTGCTAAAAAGTTTGTGAAATATAAATAAAAACTAAAAAGTATAAGAATATTTAATTACATAAGAATTTTTTAAGACAATAATGTGTGCAGTGCAACCAGGAAATGACCCTCATCAACACCAACACCCAAAAGCGTACCAGTGAACCCCCAGTAGCAGCAACAACAACAACAACAATCGGTAAGGAGCCGCCAGCCAGCAAAACCTAACAACAACAACCACAAGCAAACTAACAACAACAACCACAAGCAAACTAACAACAACAACCACAAGCAATTCCAACAACAACAACCACAGGCGACAGGGACAAGCCAAGGAGCAGGAAAATAAAACACCAGGAATGAAACAAAGAAAAAAAAAACAATCAAAACAAAAAAAAAACAGGCCAAGTGGATACAGGTTTTTGGCACGATTTTGCATTTTTAAGATTTATGTATGTAGCCATGAATTATATATGATAATATCGCTTATTGAGGGTAGGTTGACAGGCTAAAAGTTACAATACACCCTGTAACATTACCCATGGATAATAATTTAACGCATGGTAAAGTGTTCTTAATATAATTCCAAGAACATTTTACCATATATTAGTTTAAAACCCATGTTTGCTTTTTATGACCCACTTATGGTGTCGCAAACATGTCACATACTTTTTAGTCACAACTTGTGTGGCAATATCAAATTCAAAAATAATAAATTAACTTAAATTAAACATTTCAAAGATTGCGTAAACAAATTCTTCGAATCCACTTGAACAACCCAAAAACTAATAGCGGTCGCCAAGTGCATTCGAAAGAACATGCATTTCCACGGAAAGTCAAGTGAGCGCAAGCGAAATTGTGTAAACAATCCCACGCTCACTTACTGACCTAAAAGAAAGCAACACAATGAACCATTGCGCAAGCGAGTCAGTCGTTCACTTATTTACCTAGTTCGCTTCTTAAGAAATAAGCGCAGGCAAATTATGCAAGCAAAGCAATTGCTTACTGACCTAGTCCGCTAAGTGCAGGTAAATTGTATAAGCGAACATACGCAGACCAATCATCGAGTCACAACGAAAGAAATAATTAAGAACCAATAAAAATTGAAAGAAAGTGTTATACAAATTTTGCGTCACTTTCTTTCCTACCCAAAAGACTCTGCCGAAAGAGCACACAAAGTTATTTTGAGACTCCCTCGTAGAACAAATAAGTTTTATTTAAATACCGATGTTAGAATTATAAGTATTCAGTCTTAAGATAGATTCGGTTTTGTAATAAAACAAAAATTCTAAAAATTAACAAGAGTTTTATTCAAAGTGAAAATTAGAGTTTTTTTTTCAAAGTGAAAATTAGAGTTTTATTCAAAGTGAAAATTGCTAAACTGTCGTCACACCACGGTGATTGCCTTCCCTTAGAAACTATCGTTAGACTTTCAGTTGGGACTGGCATGATAGGTTAGACTAATACCGCAAAGAACTAGCATACATAAAGTCGACATGCCTGTCGATTACGCATAGAAAAAAAAACAATAACTTTCCTTTTATTCAACATTTATAAATTCACAAATATTATCAAATGTATTGATATGTGTTTTAAAATATTTTGCGTATTGGATCTTCAATATCCAGAAAATTGTAATTTAGTTTGGACTTTTATTCAGCATTACTTTTACAACATTGTTTCAGAATCTGACATTAAAAATAGTTCTGTATTTGGTCTCATTAATGATTTGCGCAATTTAAAAACTTAAATATTTTGTAATTGTTTTCTACCAAGAATAACTTATTTTCTGTGTATTTATGCATTGCTTTCTTATTGACTTTCGTAATATTCATTTTTAATATAGCTTGCTTATATTGTCTCTATCTAAAAATTTTAACATGGATATTATATGTTTTGTTTGTAGTAAAACATTCAGTGAGTGTGCAGAGTATTTCAATCATTTAAAATATTTTCATTTCTTATCAGCAAATGACACATTTGAATGTGGATTTTGATAGAATTTGATATTTTACCAGTGGCTAATACAAATAAAAAACAAAATAAAGAGAATAATATTAACTCAAATACAACCATGAATTCTAAAATAAATACTAAACAATTAGTAGAATGTAGTTTTAAATTCACAATGAAGTCATTTGCAACCACAAATTTACCTAGAAAAGAAACTATTAACTTGCAAGAAAATATTTCAAATATAATCACTTCTTCTATTGCAAATGAAATAGAGAAAGTTGTTAAAGGGTTAAATGTAGAAAATACTAATGTAATAAAAGAAAGTTTAGAAAGTATAATTTCATTTTGTAATTATCCATTTGAAGGTTTTAATACTGAACATAGTTTTATTAAAAAGATGAAATAATTAGATTTTTTTTGAAAATCCACAGGTTATCTGCATTGATAATTCCATAAAAAGCAGTGTTTCCAAAAACGTAATTGGTTTAAATGCAACTGTAACTAAAGGTGTACTGTTACCAATTAAATTTCAGTTTAAAAAATATTTTGAGATTCCTGGCATGTTTGAAAGCTATAATAAAAACATAAATCAACTTTTAAAATGCGAAAATTTCAAAAACTTTGTAAATGGCGAAATTTGGCAACAGAAATTACAGAACTGTAACAACAAGACAATCATCCCTTATTTTTTATACTTTGATGATTTTGAGGTAAATAACCCATTAGGCTCACATGCTACACCTCTCTTAGCAGTTTATTATTCATTTCCTACTGCTCCTATTTCAATTAATTACAAAATAGATTCAATTTTTCTTGCAGCTTTATTTAAATCCAAAGATATTAAAACTTTCGGCAACAGTAAATCGTTTTACAAATTAATCGAAATTCTGAACGAATTGGATGAAAATGGTTTACAAATAAAAACACTAAGTGGAGATAAAAAAATATATTTCAGATTAGGATTAGTACTTGGGGATAATTTGGCACTTAATAGCATTTTAGGTTTTTCTCGTTCTTTTAATTCGATGAGTTTTTGTAGATTTTGCAGAGCTAACAAACTTACCACAAAAGTAGATTTTGAGAAGACTGATAAATTTCGCAATAAAATAAATTATGCGAAAGACGTAGAAATAGAAAACGTAAGCGAATCAGGTGTAAGGGAAAATTCTATTTTTAATGATGTTCGCAATTTCCATGTTGTAGAAAATTTTTCGGTCGACTTACTTCATGATATATTCGAAGGAGTTTTAAAATACGATTTGTGCCATATAATTATGTCTTTAATAAAAAGTAAACATTTTGATTTGGAATTTCTAAATATTCGTAAACAGAATTTCAACTATGGAGAAACAGAAATTGGAAACATATCGCCACCGTTACAGTTGCACCGCCTTAAAAATTTCAACTTACAATTATCAGGATGGGAAATGTTAACATTTGCTCATTTTTTCACACTTTTGATTGGAGATAAAATTGAAAAATATAATGAAATATGGAAATTTCTGATTAATTTGATAGAGCTTTTAGATTTATTGCTTATGTCTGAATACTCAAGCTTTGATTTAATGACTTTAAAAGAACATATGAGGAGTCGCAGAACAAAACGTGACTTTTTACATTTTTTTACAAAGTGGTTTTTTGATGTCATTTGTTGAATTTGGTTAAGTTCTATTGGAAAAAATCTTACTTGGATACTTTTTCTCATCTGATCATAGAAAACTTTGATGTTTAAAAAATTGATGTAGAACAAAACGTGATTTTTTTTTTTGTATTTTAACAAAACGTACTTTTTTACTCTTATTTTAACAAAACGTGCTTTTTTATAACGCGTGAGAGTGCGTGATAGTGGGGATAAAATCACGGTCACATCCCACTCTCATTCTCTCTCATTCCCATTCTCATCTCTAATTATAACAGAAGTTTTCGTTAAATTTCTCTATTCATAATTTTTTTTTGCCTAATTAACGTTTCTTGCTTTCAGTAATTGTTCCATATTGAAAGTAAATGGTTTAATCTAGTATACCTATTCGTTATTTGCAATAATTTCAGTATTATCTGTTATTTGAGAGTTATTGAAAATAACACAGCACATTGAACGATGGAAGAATTACAAAATACGGTGAAAGTTCTAAATACTGGAACACCCAAGAAGCAAAAACTAAAAAAATCTCAAAAGCGGTAATATTAAACATTTTTGGAATTAAATACACGTTTGAGTATTTAAGAGGATTCGGTTTCGTTGCAGGGTGTATAAAGATTCTAACACTCTCGGTGGCATTCACAAACATAGTTGCAGTCATAAGGGAAATAGCAAATTTCAATGCATACATTTTAGTGAAGTCGATTGTGTAAAAAATCGACGAATGTTATATAAAAATGAACACAAAATACCACAAGATATTTACTTAAGCAGACTAATATACACCAAAAAACCTCGTCGAAGCCGCAAATTAGTTTTCCAATCAACAAAGCAGAACAACATAACATCGAAATATTATTTGATTAAAAATGGTAAAAGAGAATTAGTTTGTAAGGCATACTTTATGAAAGTGCTTTCAATCACTAAAAGAAGAATAGAGTTTATTCTTAAACGCATTGTTAATGGTGGAATACCATCAGAGCGAAGAGGCGGAGATCATCGCTCCCACAAATTTATTGAAAAAAAGGAAAGTGTAAACAAATTTATTAATTCCTTTCCTGCAATTGAGAGTCATTATAATAGATCTAAGTCAAAACGAATATATTTGAATAGTAACCTAAACATTTCCAAAATGTTTTCCATGTATAATGAATCTGTCGATGATAATTTAAAAGTTAGCCAAACTTTATTTCGACAAATTTTTTTGAATAATTTCAATATTGGGTTTTCCTCACCGGCATCAGACGTCTGCACTGTATGTCACTTTACGCAAACTAAAATTAAAAACGAAGTTGATCCTCTGAAGAAAATTAAACTAATGACAGATTTAAGGATACATAAGCTTAGAGCCAATGCATTCTATGGGTTAATGAGAGAGAAACCTGCAAATACTTTGACAATAGTTTTTGATATGCAAAGTGTTCAAATGTTACCAAAATGTCCAATTCAAGAAGCTTACTACTCTCGTCAAATTGGCTTTTACAATTTATGTTTTGTAGGTGTTGATAGTAAGAATCCATCATTTTACTGCTGGACTGAAAACCAAGCAGGTCGAGGATCAAGCGAAATTGGATCGGCCTTATTTCACTATTTAAACACAGTCTGTTTAAAAGAAATTAATTATATTAGACTCTTTTGTGATGGCTGTGGCGGTCAAAACAAGAACTCCCATATAGTGCGTACTATATTATTTTGGCTCCAATCGAAATCACCCTCTAATTTACGAAATATTACCATTACATTCCCAGTAAGAGGACACAGTTTTTTACCGGCTGACAGGGTTTTCGGTCGTATTGAAAAAGATATTAAAAGGCATGATGTTATAACAACAGTAGAAGAATATTGTGACATTTATTCCAGACATGGAAAAATTTTAGTGTTGGAGAAGGATTGGACCATTCTCAATATAAAAGACCTTGAAGTAATGTATAAAAAAATTGAGAAGATTCAAGATATAAAACGGATAGTATTTAATAAACATGTTTCGAAAAATCAGACTACAAAGTGTCTAATTAAAACCTTTAAGCATTTTAAAGTTGAATTAGACGAAGAACAAAATACTAATTTAAACCTGCTAAAACGAGGGAAAACCCCTTCTTCAATTTCACTTACAAACGTTACAACAGGCCGTTGGATTAACGCCGACAAAATAAAGGATGTGACAAATCTTTTGAAGAAGCAGTTTGGGAACGATTGGATACAAAACAAGGCTTTAGTATGGTACAAAGAACTCATTTATAATCAAAATGACAATATCGGAAACAATACAGAGGAAGATGTTCAATGTGGTTGCGTTGAAGAAGATATTGGAAGAAAAGTTTGAAAATTTTAATTTTTGCTAGATATGTTAAATTGATTGAATTGATACTTAATTTTAACAATATATTAATTTATTTAATTTTATTGCTTTTTTTTTTATTGAATTTGCGGTAAAAAAATGTAAATCGCTCAGATAAAAAAATTTACACAATAAAACTGAATTTCAATAAAAGCAAATTTAAATCTCAAGTAACAAAATTTAATTTTTGTATTTTAACAAAACGTACTTTTTTACTTTTATTTTAACAAAACGTACTTTTCTACTATTATTTTAACAAAACGTGCTTTTTTCATATTAAAAGTCCTTTAATTTCATACGTCCTTAACATTTATTGTTGCGAATTTTTGTGGTATAATGTATTTTAATATAAGGAAGAAACTTGGTATATTTTGTGGATTCATGCTATATAATAATCCAGTGAAAAAAATTTTCTTCGATTTCCCAACATTTTGAAATAATCAAAAAGGCACGTTTTGTTCTGCGACTCCTCATATATTAACACATAATAAGGAATATACTAAACTTTTCTTAGATGATTTGAAACCCAAGCATCATTTATTGAATCACTATTGCCGTGTTATTAAAAATTCAGGACCATTAAAACACTTATGGACTTTTCCTTTCGAGTCCAAACATAGGCAGTTGAAAGCATACGCTAAAAATATTAATTGTAGAAAAAACGTTCACATATCATTGGCAATTAAATTTTCCATGATATTTTCAGAAAAAATTGTTAATTTTAAAGACAAATGTTATGTTTTTAGTTCAAGAAATTATAAGCTGCAATTATCACCATTTTTAAATGAATTTAAAAAAATCTTATCCGATGAAGATATTGAAAAATGTGTATGCTACTTGTTTTGCAAACGATATGGCACACTATATAAAAAAGACTTCATTGTTTGGCTTTATAATCCAGAATTCATGGCTTTTGCAATTAAAGAAGTTTTTGCACTTAATAAAGAAGTATATTTGTTATGTCAGAAATTGCAAGTTTTAAGATATGAGAAACATTTTTTATCATATGTTATAGGAAATGCAGAATCTGAATATAAAATTTTAAAAATAAAACAATTTAATTTTCCACCTACACATCTTTATTATTTAAAATCACAAACATATCTTAGACCTAAGGTATTCTTTTAATAATATCTTTGTTATTTTTAGTTGAATGGCTAATGTTGAATATACCAATGTATAAATAATGTCATTTTGATACGAATAAAAAACTTTTGTGAATAACATTTTAAAAACAAAGAGTTTTTTTCTAAAAATGCAAATTTGATGGTATTTTGAATTCAAAAATTTTTGATTCAGAATTATATAGAAGGATTTTAAAATAATGGGAGATTGATTAAAAGTAAGTATATACCACCTTAATTTGAAATATGTAATTACCTTAATTTAAAGCTGAAAGGAACTTTATGAAAGAAATGCTGTTTTAGTCCAAGGAAATAAATAGTTCTTTCAAAGAAATCATTCCTTTAAATTAAGTACATATTTCGTATTTCAATGTAAAAAACTTTACTTATTTTGAGTAAAATATATATTTAATTTAAAATTGTCTTGACTTTACAACAAAGAAATTATTTCTTCAAAATTAGTACATATTTCGTCATTCAAAGTAAAAAATTTTACTTTTTTTGAGTAAAATATGCCTTTAATTTGAATTCATCTTGACTTTAGAACAAAGAAATTATTTCTTTAAAATAAGTACATTTTTCGTCATTCAAAGTAAAGAATTTTACTTTTTTTGAGTAAAATATGCGTTTAATTTAAATACATTTTGACTTTATAACAAAGAAATTATTCCTTTCAAACAAAAACATGTTTCTTATATTTTAAGAAAAGTTTACCAACTTTAAGGAAATTTTTCCTTTACAAAAAAGACATATTTCTTTAATTCAAAGCTATTGTTTTTACTTGATTTAAGTATATGAAATACTTATTTTAAAACATGCATGACTTTAGTGCAATTTCATTACCGTTTTTTCCTTAAATTAAGTAAATTTTCCTTAATCAAAGTACATTTTTTTCTGAGTGTAGAGGATAATTGCTTTCAGCACTTTGAAAATTTGTATTCTTTTAAAAGACATATTGTTAGAGTTCATGAAAAAAAATGCAAAAATTCTAATGACAATACAGTAATTGAATGTAGAGAAAGCCAAGACAATGAACATATTATTAAAAGTAATATAAATAATAATTCAATAAGTGAAAGAAAATTTATTGATAATCAGAATATGACTATAACAAACTGTACTATACCGCCTTTGGAAGCTCATTTACCACCTGTATCGACTAACTTAACTGGACTGACATTTGCCTTATCTTTACACAACCATCAAAATTTCAATACAAAAAACGTTTTAGAAATTATGAAGCAAGTAGAAGATGAAGTAACTAATCCGATAATTGATCTTATATCTACACAAATTTTACCCCTCATTGAAAATTCGCAAAACAAATTGCTAGCTACAAATATTTTGGATCAATTTATGGTCCCGTTTCAGTCTATTAAATCTGAATACAAATTTTTCCAAGAATTAGAATCGAAAGAATTGTTTAAAAAGCCATCGTTTTATACAATTAATGAAGAAGTTTGCGAAATTATTATCAATAATTCTCCCACGATTGATTCTAATAAAGTTACAGGTGTAATAATGTCCCTTGAATTTCAAATAAAAAAATTTTTTGAAAGCACAAATATATTACAGCAAACTTTGGAGATTACTGAAAAATTAAGTCAATGTGCTCCGGGTAGTTATGGTAACTTAATAAATGGAACTATTTGGAAAAAAAAAAAATCGAAATTTTTGAAGGAAAACTATCAATTCCTTTTATCTTATTTTTAGATGATTTTTGTGTCGATAATCCTCTGGGTTCACATGCTAAAGACCAGTCAATTTGTGGTGTATACTATACATTTCCAACTATTCCACAACATCAATTATCCAAGTTAAGCAATATATTTGTTGCTGGGTTTTTTAAAACGAAAGACCGGTATTTGTATGGGAATTCTTTTCCGATCAGACCTTTTATAAACCGCATTAAAAATTTAGAAACACATGGTATAAAAATTGAAGTTCTTGATAAAATCTATCACATCCATTTCATTGTAGCTTTCGTTGTTGGGGATAACTTGGGACTGAACACGTATTTAGGATTTGCTTCCAGCTTCAACTCAAACTATTATTGTAGAGCTTGTAAAAGGTCTAAATTTGAAATGCAGTCGGACATAACAGAACATAAAAATTCATTACGAACAATTGATAACTATACAACAGATATCATGAGCAATAATGAAAAATTAACTGGAATTAAGGAAAACTGTGTTTTCAATGATATTAAATCTTTTCATGTGACTAATAATTTCTACTTTGATATTATGCATGACCTCTTTGAAGGTGTCTGTAGATATGACATTACAAAAATATTAGTACACTATATAGAAAAATCTAAATTAATAACACGAGATATTTTAAACTATAGAAAACAAATGTTTGACTATGGAGAAACAGAAATTGGAAACATATCTCCACCTTTTGTTTTGTCTACATTGAAATTATGTAATTTAAAAATGACTGCGCGTGAAACTATGACTTTTGTAAATTATTTACCATTAATGATCGGAGATTTAATACCCATAAATGATAAAATGTGGGAACTTTTAATAGTTTTGATTAAGATTATTGATTTAGTTATGCTGCCTCATATAAATGAAATGGATATAAAATCTCTAGAACATTTAGTATCAAAACATAATTCCCTGTACATTAAATTATTTAATGAACCATTGAAACCAAAGTTTCATTTTTTATTACATTATCCATCTGCAATTCGCAGGTGTGGACCATTGAAAAATTTGTGGTGCATGCGGTTTGAAGCGTTGCACAAGCAAAACAAAAATGCAGCCAAAGCTACCAATTCCAGAGTTAATCTTCCATATACACTTGCTGTTAAAGCTGGACTTAAATTTTCTCATTTACAGGTAGACCTCGCTTAACACGTGCTTCTTATAACACGGCCTCGCTCTAACACGGTTTACGTTTTGTGATAATTTTTCGTTTAACACGCTAAATGGCCTCGTTCTAACACGGTTCCGGAAATTTTTTTTTTTTTTTTTTTTAAGTCAAAAAATATTTGCACTTGTTGTGTGTGCATTAAAGTACATGTATTAAAAAAAAAAACGTTCATATTTTAACTGATATTTTTTAGTTCTAAGTCGAAATTTGAACGTCATCTACTGCTAAATGGTATAACATATTTTGCTGGAGTAGAAGCAGACCTCTTTTACCGACAAACATTATGAATTCATATAAGACTCGTAGGTCATAATATGAAATGTTGTGAGAGAGAGCGAGAAGAAATGAGTTACATAATTGTTGAATTGTTCAATGCAGCTTTTTATACATCGTTTGTGTTTGAATATGCAATGATATCAGGAATTCCCCGAATTAAGTCTAGCAACGCGATGTAACAAACAAATTTGGCAGGTTTGCTCAGTATGTAAGTGTCTTCTGTGGATATAACTCAACACGTGCTCATACATTTGATTAAGTGAGATAAGTAAATAATTTCAATTCAATAGGTATGTAGACTATGCTTCAGAATTCCTTATTTAATTTTGAAGTCTTAATTTATAAATTTGTTTTCCAGTTTATGATCATGTCGGAAAAGATACCGCTTAAGAGGAAAGTTATTTCTTTGGAAACAAAAATTATAATTTTGGATCGTTTATGCCAAGGAGAAAAAATTGCTGCTGTCGCAAAAAACTTAAAGATAAATGAAGCTTCAGTGCGGACCATAAAGAAAAATGAGTCGGCAATAAGAAAATCAGTTGCTGATGGCTCCTTAACCTCCATAAAATATTCCAATCGACTACGCCCACCAATAATGGAAAAAATGGAAAAGGCGCTTAATATTTGGATTGAAGATAACTGCCAAAAGCGAATTCCTTTAAGCAAACACATCATCAAAGAAAAAGCTCTGAGCATTTATGAAAACCTCAAAAAGAGTGGAGAGCCTTCTGTATCCGCAGAATTTACTGCAAGTAATGGCTGGTTTGAGCACTTCAAAAAAAGATTTGCTATTCATAGCTTAAAAGTTCAAGGAGAGTCAGCTTCGGCTGATGTGGAAGCTGCTAACACATTCCCAAAAGAAATTCAAAAATATATTGACGAGCAAGGATATGTAAGGGATCAAGTTTTAAATGCTGATGAAACTGGACTTTGGTGGAAAAAAATGCCGAACAGAACTTTTATTTCAAAAGATGCAAGGAGCGCACCTGGATATAAGGTATCCAAGGACCGAATAACTCTGCTTTTGTGCGGAAATGCATCCGGTGATTGTTTAGTCAAACCATTGCTAATTTATAAGTCACTAAATCCTCGTGCGCTCAAAAACATAGACAAGAGTACATTGCCAGTTTACTGGAGAGCAAATTCGAAGGCTTGGGTTACCAGAGATATTTTCAGTGATTGGTTTTATAATTGCTTTGTTATAGAAGTTGAGAAATATTTAAAGAAGAGGAATTTGGACTTCAAAGCTTTGTTGCTTTTAGATAACGCTCCAGGTCATCCACAAAATTTGACTCATCCTAATGTCAAAATTATGTTCATGCCACCTAATACCACGTCACTGTTGCAGCCAATGGATCAAGGGATAATTTACACATTCAAAATGTATTATATCCGAAATTCTTTGCAGTGGATTTTAAATTTAACAGAGTCGTCATCTGTGGATTTAACAAGCGCTTGGAAGACGTATTCAATCAAAGACTGTATCCAAATAATAGCGAAATCAATAAAGGAGCTGAAAAAGTCAACATTAAGTGGATGTTGGAATAAAATATTGCCGTCTGTGGATGTGGAAGAAGAAACAGGGGTTGCATCTGAAGAAAACGGACTTACCGAAATCTTAGCAATTGCACACTTAATCGACGGTGAAGGATTTAATGATATGGTGGCAGAAGATTTACAAGATCTACTGCAGGAAACCGAATTAGAAGATTCCGATTTAATTCAAATCATATCGCAAAGTCCTAATAAGCAAAATTCTGATAACAGCGACACTGAAGACGATAGCGAAACTCATGAATTAACGGTTAAGGATCTTCAAAAGGGAATGAGTCTAGCCAAAAACTTGGAGTCGTTTTTTTTAAATGCCGATCCTTCTGCTGAAAGGCGATTAAAGTTTAAAAGAGAACTTGAAAATTGTATGTTACCATACAAACAAATTTATAAAAAACTGTCAAACAAACAGTCAAAACTAACAGATTTTTTAAAAAACAGCCCCAAATAGATGCACCTCAAAAGCGCGCACGATTGACCATAAGCAGCGATGAAGAACAGATTTGAATAGCATGATTGTATTTTGATAAATTTTTAATTCCTTTAGTTACTTTATTTTTTTAAGTTTGTTATTTTTTTTAACTATACAAACAAGTAAACTTTTGATTGAAAATCAATTTTTGTTTATTTTTTAAGTTATAACTACAATTAAAATTAATAAAGAGTAAAAAAAAACGGCTTTTGATGTATTTTTTGATATCCTGGAACGGAACCCTACTTTTTGTACTGGTTTCTTGTTTCACTTAACACGGTTTCGTTTAACACGGTATTATACGGGAACGTAACCCCCGTGTTAAGCGAGGTCTACCTGTACTTGTAACTCAAAAGTTTTTTGAAACTGATTTAATATATGAAGAAAAATATATATATATTTGTAATTTGCAATTAATGTATAAGGATATAGTTAATATTAATCTATCAAATTGTCAGTGTGTGGAAAAAGGTAGATTCAGAGGCAAGTTATATAGAAGAAGTTTTTATTTAACTAAATCAAACACACATTCCGTCTCACTTTTTGAAATTGAACAAATTATTTTACAAAAATCAAAATTTAATTTATTATGTAGACAGTGGCAAATAAGTCAATTTAGTGAGCATTACCAGGCATACATAGTACATACACACATTAATACATTAACTTTACATGATGTCGAAAAATTTGACGGTCCTCCAATTCATTTACATCTTCTAAAAGACGGAATAAAAGCTTTCAGGTTAAAAAAAAATCAAAACTTATAAAATTTAATAACATTGTTTTTATATACCAAATGAATATTAATAAATATAAAGATTTTTTATGTTAATAAATATCACTTTATTTTTTATGTTAATGTATCAAATGAATTTAATAAATATAACAATTTTTTAAGTTAATAAATGTTTGCTGGATTCAATTATTACAATTTTTGAAAATTGCAGGTACCAACTGAATGATGCTTTACAGCGTTTAAAATTATATGAAAATCCTATTGAAACAATAGTGGCTTCACCAGTATTTTGCTGAATTTTAGTATGATTTTCTTATTATTTTTAAAGGATCTCCCATTAGTTTCTAAAGAGTTTCGCCGAATTAAATCAATACGGTCTACTTTAAATATAATAGTACATACTATTAAATTTAATACGGTGGACTATTTCTGCAATCAGGTTATTAAATAGAATTAATAGTATACTACGTTTAATATAATATGACGATCCTATTAAAATAATAGTATCTTCACTAGTTTTTTTACTGATTTTTAATAGGATTTCCTTATTATTTTTATAAGAGCTCCCATTAGTTTCTAATGAGGTTCACCGAATTAAATCAATACGGTCCATTTTAAATATAATAGTACATACTATTAAATATTAATTCGATGTACTATTAACTCAAAACTATAACAGTATTAAAATAATAGTAGAAACAGACTATTGATTCAATAGTTTGAATATTATTAATTTAAAGTGATCTATACCATTGACTAAAAACAATAGTAAAAAACTATTAAAATAATCATTATTAGTATTAATTCCATGGGACATTTTTCTGAGTGTATCAAGGAGTTTTTTGAGACCAGAAAAATACCGTTATTGGACTGGCCAGCAAAAAGTCCTGACTTGAACCCCATCGAAGATCTATGGGGAATACTCTCTGATAAAGTTGTGCTTAAAGTTTGCTAGCAATGGACGTCAATTTAATACTGCTGTTTACGAGTGTAAACTTATATTTGTTGTTTACTCAGGACAGCCCTGTACCTTCTGTACAGCGGCTGATTTGCATTAGTTTTTATGTGGGAGTGCTTCTCACTGCCTCTCTTTTTATATATATATATACACTGAGGAGCATAAGTGTATCACAAACCAACAACTATCATTTTAACAACCTATAATTTCTATAAATTTTACTCAAATGCAATCAAATTTTTTTTTATTATGTTTGTACAAGTCTCTTCTGTATTTCAAACAGGTTTTTATTAAGATCTGATTACAACAACAAATACACGAAGGCATAATGCAAACTAAATCATAATGATACAGTTTTGCACTCACTACTCAATTGTTTTTATTACCGTTATATTTTTGTTATTGAACAAAGTGCAATGCAATTTTTTAATTATTACGATAATTTACGTGATAATAAGTGGTTCAGTAGTCATGAACAACCAAAATAAAGAGGAAATATTAATTTGTTTGCGCAATGGCGAAAGCATTAGGCAAGTGGCGAAGAAATTCCATTTGGACAAAACTTTTGTCCAAAGATTAAAAAAAAAAAGTGGTGTAAGTGTGCCCACAAACAAAGGTGGTCGTCCGAAAAAAATTTGCGATCGAGATGTACGCCATCTAGCAAATTTGGTTACCAGCACCGATGCCGTTACTCCTGCTGCAGCTTTAAATATACTGCAAATTGACGCCAGTAAGTGGACAGCTCGTCGAGCTTTGAAAAAAATAGGTGTTAAGGCAGCAGAAAACAAAAAGAAACCTATGCTGACCAAACGACATGTGCGGTTACGGAAGGATTTTGTTGCAGCACACGAGCACTGGACTGTCGCTGATTGGGATTCGGTATGTTATTAAACATATGTGTGTATTACTGTTTATACTAACAAATATTAAATAATTTAAAGGTTATTTGGTCTGATGAGACTAAAATTAATCGATTTCAATCCGATGGGCGTGCATGGTATTGGACTAAGGACCCTGATACAATCCAACCAAATCAGGTACGCCAAACCGTCAAACACGGTGGTGGCTGTATCATGGTTTGGGACTGTATATCCAAAGATGGAGTGGGACCCTTGGTGCGCATCGATGGAATTATGCGCAAGGAACAATATTTGTCCATCCTGCAACAGAATCTTCCTGATGTAGTGGAAAAAATGGGTCTTGCTGCTGAAAAAGTAATTTTTCAGCAAGACAATGACCCCAAACACACCGCACATCTAGTGAAAGACTGGCTCAAAAAGCAAAAATTTGGTGTGATGACGTGGCCTCCACAATCTCCGGATATGAATCCGATCGAGAATTTGTGGAGTCACGTCAAATCGCAGCTTGCAAAATATGCCAGTCCTCCAAAAGGCGTGAACGAGTTGTGGGAGCGGACGAAGGAAGTGTGGGAGGCGATTCCTCCAGAATTTGTGCAGAGGTACACGCAAAGTCTACCTAATCGCATCCAGGAGCTTAAGAAGGCAAAGGGTTACTGGACCAGTTACTAAATATATATTATTGTTTTAAAAATATAAAAATAAATAGTGAGTGCAAAACTGTATCATTATGATTTAGTTTGCATTATGCCTTCGTGTATTTGTTGTTGTAATCAGATCTTAATAAAAACCTGTTTGAAATACAGAAGAGACTTGTACAAACATAATAAAAAAAAATTTGATTGCATTTGAGTAAAATTTATAGAAATTATAGGTTGTTAAAATGATAGTTGTTGGTTTGTGATACACTTATGCTCCTCAGTGTATATTTCTTTATATGTAGTAATCTTAAAAGTTCGGTCTCAGCCAAATAAAGATTTGTATATTCAATCGTTTTGGTACAAGCAAAGAATAACGTGGTCTTACTTTCGATTTCCATTTTTTATAAAAACAGTAGTGTTTAATAAAAATATTAATTTTCAGTAGTGAATTTTACATGGTCCTTCGAGCCGGATATGAACCAGCGACCTATGGATCTACAGTCAAAAACTTGTGTCTTCAGTACAAAACTTGTGTTATTTACAAAAAACAGTTGAGGACACAAATCATGGTGGCCCATTCGACATAAAAAGCTACATTGGTAGATCTTGTCGAATAAGCAAAGGCTATGTGTGCCTATTTGTTTGCTTTTCCACTAAAGCAGTTCACTTGGAAGCCACAAGTGATTTATCAACCGCTACCTTCTTAACAGCGTTCTCGCGATTCGTCGCCCGACGCGGCTGCCCAGCAAATATATATTCCGATAACGGAACTAATTTTGTTGGCGCCTCCGACATTTTGATAAAAGATTTTACTGCCCTTATGAAGGCTTCGAACGAAGCAGCTCTTGCTCAGCACGCATGCCAAGATCTTGCTTGGCACATTATTCCAGCTGGTGTCCCCCATATGGGTGGCCTGTGGGAAGCTGGAGTTAAGAGTTTCAAAACACATTTTAAAAAGATTGCCGGAAATATGAAATACACTTTTGAAGAATATACAACTTTGCTGAATAAAGTCGAATCGTGCCTTAATTTGCGGCCACTTACCGGTATGTCTGAGGATCCTTGCGATCTTCAATCTCTTACTCCCGGTCATTTCCTGATTGGCGGTCCTCTGCTAGCCCCAGCCGAACCAGAGATAGCTGATCATCCCTTGACTATTGTCAATCGATGGCAACGAGTCAAGGCTATGCATAAACACCTTTGTAGCAGATGGAAGAATGAGTACCTAAAGGAGATGCATAAACGAGTTAAGAGGAAAACTCCTCAGAAGGACTTCTCTGTCGACGACCATGTTGTTGTCAATGAAGATAATCTGCCTGCGAATGAATGGCGATTAGGCAGGGTCATACGTATTTATCAGGGTAGTGATAACCGAATTCGGGTTGCCGACATTCGAACTGAGAGAGGTTGCATCACGTGACCCATAGTTAAGCCCGTCGCACTTCCAACCACGTAGCACCAATGACGTTTTCTTTTAATTACACCCTTTTTTTTGTTTTGATCTTTATTCTCTTTTCAGAATGTCTGCTGAAGAGATCACAGCCGCACTTCTTGAAGATCTTCTGCTTCAAACCGACACGGAGATGGTTGTCAGTGAAGTTGAGACTGTGCGTCCCCAGCCCTATCGCTTCATCGCTGTCGAAACTGAAGAAGTCGTCGCTATCGCTCCACCGGTGGTTGAACCGATATCCAGTGCAGGCAGGAGCACTCCGCAAAGCGTGGCCTGCGTTGTTAACCGCGACAACTCCAAGTTGCCACCGATTTGCCGTGTATGCTCGTTGGAGCATAACCTGTCAGCGTCAGCAATGAATCTCGAGGAGCGGTTGAGAGCAGTACTTCTACTGCTCAAATTGCCTCTCAGCGTCACACATGCGGAAGGAGTGCCGCAGCCCTCATCGGTGTCGTCATTGTGGAGACGACCATCATAGTCTGCTGCATTCGCGTTCACGAGTGCGAACCGGCAGATCGCATTCTCGCAGACCTCGCGTTAAGCGCTCTAAAGCCAAGCGACCACGAGCGATTGACCAGCTAGCGTCCTCGCCTAGGGACTCTTTCCCGAAGTGGTCCAACTCCTTTAAGCGACCACCGTCGATTGACCAACCAGCGTCATCGGCTAGGGACTCTTTCCCGCAGTGGTCCACCTCCTCTAGAAGACCGCATTCTCATGCACCAACAGCGGCTGTGACGAGGGACCATTTCCCGAAGCGGTCCCCAGCGCAAACACGATCGCGGTCGATAGCACCATATGCGTCTTCGGCTAGGGACGACTTCCCGAGACGATCGCCACATGAACGGCCGCCAGTGACGCCCTATCAACAGCTCGTTTCGTTGCTCCCCACTGTCATGGTACGTACGGCCTCCAGAGGGATGTCTGTATCGGGAAGAGCAATCCTAGATGCATGTCTTCCGCAATTGCTTATCAGCCAAGAGCTCGTCACCAGGTGGAAGCTGCCCATTCATCGCGTCGATGGCTGCGAAATGTGCACCTTGGTCCTGCATGGCCAGTACGGCGCCAACCAGCGCATTGAGACGACAGCTAGGGTCGAGCGGCGGTTGAAGGACGTCACTCCATCGAGGGATCTAGACGAGCGGATTCGGCAGAGTTTCCCGAACATCAACTTAGCCGATCATCCGCTCTTCTACCAATCATCGCCCGTTTATATACGCCTGGGTATCGACGTGTACTACCACATCATGCAGCCTGCCGACAGCCGTAGGCATGCCGTTTGTCCAAAGCTCCATCTTCGGATGGATTTTGACCGGACAAGGGGTCTGGTAGTTGCAGTCATGCAAGGCGGGCGGCATGTTTACGAATGTAAACTTATATTTGTTGTTTACTCAGGACAGCCCTGTACCTTCTGTACAGCGGCTGATTTGCATTAGTTTTTATGTGGGAACGGTTCTCACTCCCTCTCTTTTTATATAAGTTAACACACGACACCGTCTGATATTGTACGTGACAAAACTGCATAAAATTCTTAAGCTAACGTGGGAATAATTATTTCACACAAAGCTTGAATTATTTCAATTTACATTGAAATGCTCTTCTCCGAATTTAAACTAAAGTAGCGAAGCTCTTCCTCAGAACTATTTTAATATGAGTAACCCATATCCGCGCTGGCAACCAAGAGTTGTCACTTCCCACAGCACTTACACATACTACAGCAACTCCAACTTTAACAGCAACTACACATAGAACAACGCCAACTACAACAGCAGCTACATGCAATAATGCGATCGCATTATTGTTCAGTTCTAAATTGGAATTCAATAAAGAATAACGCATAGCGTTAAAATAAACAAAAAGACTTTTCTTTTATAAAAACACATAGTGTTGAAGAATTAACTAAAGAATAACGCATAGCGTTTAAATAAACAAATAGACTTTTCTTTTAAAAAATAACACATAGTGTTGAAGAATTAACTTATATATATTTCTTTATATGTAGTAATCTTAAAAGTTCGGCCTCAGCCAAATAAAGATTTGTATATTCGATCGTTTTGGTACAAGCGAAAAATAACGTTGTTCTTAATTTCGATTTGCATTTTTTATAAAAACAGTAGTGTTTAATAATAATATTAATTTTCAGTAGTGAATTTTACAACTGCAAAGGAGTTAAAAGTGACAATAGATAGAGAATGGGCTAATATCAGTATGTCCACGTTAAAATCTTTGATTGACTCAATGCCATCTCGACTTACCAAGCTCAAAATTAAAAAAGGAAAACATATTAATTATTTAAACATTTAAATTATTTAAATTATTTAAACGTTGGAAGTTTCACGCATATAATTATATATGCGTATATAATTTCTTTACTAAGGTATGTACACATACACACCATATACACT
The DNA here is from genome assembly GCA_914767935.1 of Coremacera marginata. Lineage (NCBI taxonomy): Eukaryota > Metazoa > Arthropoda > Insecta > Diptera > Sciomyzidae > Coremacera > Coremacera marginata. The sequence continues at coordinate 162,952,038 of OU612046.1, forward strand.
GCGGTGCAGAACTATAGGCGCACCCTATTATTATGAAAATGATTTTATTGAATGCATTAAAGAGAGAACATATACAGTTAACAACTAAGGTGATCAACATTAAAAATTGTTTGCTCTTAACATATCGTTATAGTGATATTTCTAAATTTAAGCTGGTGCATAACAATAGACGCGCATTCGATATGCTTTAGTTATGTGAGAGCTGTCGCCGGTAAAGCATTAACAATTAATTTATTCGTGTTTTTTTTTTTTTTTTTGTTAATAAGTGAGTTTTTTTTTTGCAGTGCCACGTGGTCAATATGTAACCGACCGAAAAAGGTAAAATTTTCGCTTTTAGAGAAGAAGGTATTCGTGAAATTGCTAGAAGACTTAAGCGATCAGACCACTTAGTTCGCAATTTTTTAAAAGATTCAATTAATTACGGTCAAAATAAAAAAGGTGGAAGGCGTGATAAGCGCAGTATCATCAAAGCAGCCAGCAACTCTATGAGGAGCGGATCACAAATTGCAAATGATTTACAGTTAAATGTCTCAAAATGGACCGTTAATCGGGTGTTCAAAAATTGTACCCATATCGTTCGACAAAAATTAATGTCAATGCCAAAATTACTTACCCCGCCATAAAGCAGCCCGCCTTGAATTCGGAAGATCAAACATGAGCAAAGTAGGTTTTTTGTAAATACCATATTTTTTAAAAAATGCTAACAATATTTTGTTTTCAGTTAATTTTTTCTGATGAGAAAAAGTTTAATTTGGATGGTCCGGACAGTTTCAATTCTTACTTGAGAGATCTGCGCAAAGAACCACGCTATTTTTCAAAGAGAAATTTCGGTGGTGGTTCCTTGATGGTTTGAGGAGCATTTTGTGTTGTTGAAATGCTGGAGGTTGCATTTCCAACCACACGCATGAACTCGAAAGAGTATACAGCAATACTTACAACAAATCTGCTTCCATATTTAGAAAGACACCGCACGGAAATTACAATTTCCAGCAAGATAATGCCTCCGTACACAAGAGTAATGCGACTCGCTCGTGGATGGAAGAAAATAATGTTGAGGTCTTGGAATGGCCAGCCTGTTCCCCAGACCAAAACCCAATTGAAAACGTCTGGAGGGGAATAATGGTTCCAAAAATGTACGCTGAAAATAAACAATATGGTAGTATTACAGACCTAAAAATGGCCGTGATTGAGACATGGGAATCAATCAATCAGAATGTACGTTTAAAGTTAGTTCAGAGTATGCCAAACAGGATATTTGAGCTTATTCAGCAGAAGCAGGCCCTACGCATTATTAATTTAAATAAAATTGAATTGCCGCAACCTAAGTGCTTTATTTAGTTTTTTTGTGTTAAATATTTAAGTGCGTCTATAATTATGCATCGCCCATAAATTTAATATTATTTTGTTTGTTTTTTTTTTTTAACAAAATAATTAATTTTTTTTTTTTTTTTTACCGGAATCTCAATGAATTTTATTTTATGATCTTTTATAGAAAAGTCATGTCATCAGAAAAAAAAATTAAATAAACAAACTTCCGTTTGCAACCAGCACTTGTTAAACGGATTTGTTTGTATAATATCTCAAGTTTCAATGCGCATGTTGGAATGATTTCAATGCGAGTGTTGGAATTATTTAGCTTTGTTTATTCATTTCCAATCCTTTTTGCAAAATCATCAAAAAAAGTTCCAATCCGCAGGCAATAGTTAAGTAAGTTTCAATTGTAAATTAAGTCTTAACCGAGCATTCAGACATAAAAGTTTAACGTTAAACAAAACGTGTTTAATTTCAAAAAACCAAAATAAAAGTTCAACGTAAAACAAAACTGAAATAATGGAAACTCATGTAAATATGAAGATAAGCTGCATCGTAAAACCCGCTTGTCTGCTCGAAATCCAGAATGTCAACAACATTCAAAAATAGAGTATACATGTATTATTATGTATTATTGTAAAAAAAAAACAAACGTTTTTTAAGGAATAAATTTGGTTTAGGTTTTTTTTTTATTTTGCCTGCAAATGCATATAAATGTATAGGGGTCCAGCCAGACCCCTTAGCACAAGGGAAGATTTTAAATTTTCCTTACAGCGGAGGGTTAAAGAAATAATTTTTAAAATTAAAAGTAAACATTTAATCAACGAAAAAACCTCCGAAATAAAAGAAATATTAGGAGAGATGAATGCGACCTTTTCAAAAGAAAATTAAGAAAAGTTAAAGAACAACCAAATACTAGGATGTATCAGCAAGCAATACGATACTTTACTCAAAATTTAAATTTTCTCTCACCTAAAGCATACGATTTTGTTTGTAAGAACTTTGAAAACTGCTTGCCACTTTCTAGGACGTTGGACAAATAGTACGAGGGAATTGATTGTTGCCCTGGTTTTACAAAGGACTCTTTTAAAGCAATCAGGGCAGCCGTATAAGAAGCCAAAAATATCAACAAAAAAATAATTTTAAAATTAGTTTTTGATGAAATGGCGGTTCAAAAGTAAATTTCTCTATTATTGTATTTTTTTTTTTTAACGAGTGAATTTATCGTGTTTTATGTCAACTACTCAACACAAATTCAAGGTAAATATATCAGTCGTGTTGGTTTAATATTGCTATATTTAAATTCAAAAAGTGAACTTAAACAATTTCATACACATAGATTGGAGCAGTAAAGGACAAAACAAAACAACGAAATGTCAAAGTAAATCTAGATCATGCTAGTGTAATTAGTTGAGATTACAGAGGAAGATTAGGCTAATCTTCCTTGTCTTAATCCTGATATGCAAACGTACTGTTAACCTCGATTTTTTCGAAGGTTTATTCTTCGATAATAACTTGTTCTTTTTTTTATCATAAATACATTGAATTTATTAAAATAATAGTAAAATCATATTATTCCAACATTTTCTCATATCGTTTTGAAAGTTGCATACTATTAAATAGACGTTTTTTCATATCAAACCTTCTTAAAAACAATATCAATTCTACGTTATTCACGTCAAATAGTGTCATATCAAAATGATATTGGTGAAATAGCAATTTTGATATTATTCACTATAGGCCAAATATTGTAAACAAAAACTATCAATGTTACGGTAGTTTCTATCAATTTTTTGGTTCAGTGTGGGAGGAAGTAACAGAGAAGTGGAATGACACTTTCGGTGAACGTATGAAGGATATATTAACCAGCAGAGAAAGTATCTTGGTTAGCTGGCCTTTATACAAAAATGTCCTTGGCTACATACTGGTAAGTATGCACATTAAGAAATCAACATGTATACAGTAATGTGCAAAATCTAAGCAACGTGCTCTTATCATTTAAATAAAGCTTAGAATTCTTTTAGTCACGAAATTATTACTACTATGAAAGAACTTACTTCGAAAGTAAGTACAGTAAGTTTTTGAGCATAACTTGATTTTGAGCAAACAATTCAATATCAAAAGTAAAAATAAATGGTTTAATATTAGAAAATAAAACAGAAATCGCAAATGGCTTAAACAAATTTTTTATAGAAAGCATACAAGAAATAAATGAAAGCATTGAACAAGTTGAACCACATACGACTAGTGACTTAAATACTAATAATATATTAAAATTTCATCAAATTTCAACAAACGATATAATTGAAATAGTAAAAGTGTTCAGAAATAAAACAGGTGGAAAGAAACTATTATCTGAAGGTGTGATAAAAAACTCAATTGAATATACCGGTTATTTTTATGCAAAGATTATAAATAATAGTTTGCAAAGTGGTGAAATTCCAAGTACATGGAAATTATCGACAATAATTCCTATAGAAAAGATTAAAAATACATTAAAACCTGAAGAAATAAGACCGATAAATACGCTACCCTGTGATGAAAAAATATTAGAAACTGTGATAAAAAATCAACTTGTGCAATACCTAGAAGATAAGAAAATAATTATACAACAGCAATCAGGATTTAGAAAAAAACACTCCTGTGAAACAGCATTGAACATGGTTATAAGTGATTGGAAAGATGAGCTCAACAAAAAAAAGGTGATAGTATCGGTGTTCCTCGATTTGAAACGAGCATTTGAAACATTAGATAGAAACATTCTTCTGAAAAAGTTGCACAAAATTGGTGTTAGAAATACGGAACTAATGTGGTTTCGCAGTTTTCTCACAAACCGAACTCAGCGTACTGTTATCGAAGATGAAGTTTCGGATGTAATAGATGTGAACATAGGTGTACCCCAGGGCTCTGTGCTTGCCCCCATTTTATTTATTATTTATATAAATGATATTATAAGCGCAATTGACCACTGCAGTATTAAATTGTTGGCCGATGATGCTTTGTTAACTGTTAGTGATTGTAATAAAAATGTAGCGTTAGATAAAATACAAGAAGACCTAGATAGTTTATATATATGGCTGTGTGGTAATAAACTTAAACTTAATGTACAAAAAACTAAATATATGATTATAACTAGAAACTGTATAAGCGATGAAGGAGTAAAATTAAAGATAAATAACGAGGAGATAGAGGAAGTAAATATTATAAAGTACTTAGGCATACAAATTGATAACAAATTAAAATTTAATGAACATATAACATATATTGCAAATAAAATATCAAAAAAAATCGGTTTTATGCAAAGAACATGTAAATATATAAAAAAAGATCTTAAGATACAAGTGTATAAGTCAATTATAGAACCTCATTTTATTTATTGTCCATCAGTATTATTTATTATAGTTGATAGTCAAATTGATAAGCTGCAAAAACTTCAAAATAGAGTAATGAGATTCATACTTAGGAAACGTAGAGGAGCTCATACGAGTGAAATGTTAAATTTATTGGACTGGCTTAGTATAAAGCAAACAATTTTTTATCATACAATGAAATTCATTTTTAATATAAAACATGGACGGTTACCAGATTACTTAAGGAACAATTTTACATATGTAAATGAAGTCCATTCAATAGAAACAAGAAACGGAAACGATTTTAGATTGCCAAGGTTCAGAACTGAAGCAGATAAAAGAAATTTATGTTATAATGGTTTAAAATGTTTTAACGAATTACCAGATGATATTAAGAATTGTGAAAATATAAACTTATTTAAGTCAAAATTAAAAACTTATTGTAAAACGTTAGCTATAAGATAAATTATGTAAACTTTTTCTTTTTTATAAATTCATATTAATGTAATTTCAAACTAAGCTTAAATAGAAGCTGTAATAAATTTATAAATAAATAAATAAATAAATAAAAAGCAAAAAAAAAGTTTAAATCAAAAAAGTAATTACAAAGTTTCAACTTTTTTGATTTTGCTTATAACAATTGCGTTAATAACTAATCCATCCGTAATATAAATTATACCATATTTTTCAGGTAGAAAAAGATTTCGATAAACTTTACCTCGGCAAAGCAGACAGAGTGCTTACTAACTGGCCAAATTTTAGAATCGCTATACTTCCATATTTCAAAAGCAATATAAAAGATCCAGAGTCGGTCAATCTTTTAGCAAAGATTGATGATAAAACATCAACTGGTAATAATGCAACATATAAGAATATAATGTTATGATATAAACATTTCTTTCCACAGATTCTTTAGATTGCATTATTGTTTTGCTTCTTCACGCAATATTAACACCAAGTCTGATTTCGAACAAAGAACTTAAGAAAAAGTAGAAGCCTTTCATCTTGGACGCACAAGATGCCACAATTCTTTGCTGTCCATATGTAAACGACTACCAACGGCGATACGAACTGCTAAACAAAAAAGCTCTACAACTAAAGAAGACAGTGCAACCCAAAGAAATAAAATATAAGGAAATGGTGTTTCTCACACACACACAGTGTACGTGTACTGCGGCTTTTTTTCTGATTGGAGAGTATAGATTTTTGACAGTTGCGATCTTACTGCAAAACAAAACAAAGTGCCCGAGCAAAACATTTAAAATATTAAATAAAAAGCGATTATAATTGCTAAAATAGCAAGCAAGCAAGCTAAAATATTCAGTCTCTAGCAAGCATTCGTCGTGAACACATCGTTAGTTTATGCGTTCGCTATGTCGTGCATTAGCTGCAATACAATAATTTCAGTTCTAACTGATTCGGTTACGTGTGGTTTTTGTTATAAGAACTTGCACTATAAATGTGCCAGGATCAGTGATGAAGTTTTAAAATCATTAAAATCAAATAATAACTTGATATATAAGTGTGATCTGTGCTGTGATCACCCGATTTCAGTCTGCTTATATAGATTAAATGAAGCATGCAATATTTTGACTTGCTTAAAAGACAATTTCGATGCTAAAAAGCTAAGTGATGCAGAACAAAATAATTGCGCTACATTTCAAAATCAACATTCTAATTTTATTACTAATAATCTCATTGTTGATCAAATAATCACGCGCTCTAAATCGAAGTCTCCGGCATCCCCCCGAAAGTTGGTGGCCTTAATAAAAATAATAACAAAGCGAATAACAATGCTCGTGCAAAAGTATTAAAAAAAAACGCACAGTCAATAAATGATAATAAACCTGTTTTGAGTGCTAGTTCTGCCTTAGTTACTTCTTGCTCATCTGCAAGAGCTTCTCCAATGCAGATTTCGTCTATGCATACAGAGGTCAATGAACATATAGATACTGTTGAAATGCATGAAGATTGTCGAAACATGAGTGCAAGTAAAAACATTGCAAGGGACGCTGTGGCTGCTGTCGTTGGAGTTGAAACTCGTGCTGTTGTTGTTGCTGTTCGTGTTGATCGAGAAGCTGAGACTTTAATGTGGGCGCTGATGCTGAGAGTGCCATTGTTGATGTTGCTAATGATAATATTGTTGCCGGTAGCTATGCTTCGATATTATCAACGGTTAATTCAAACGTAATTCATACCCAAAATCATGCTTCTGATGACGCGGTAAATAATGGCATAAATTTCATATCAACTAAGAAGAAAATTGTTGTTGGTCAAAGAATAAATACTGAACTGGATGTAATTGAACCAATGCACTGGTTTCATCTTTGTTCGTTTAGGTCATCTGTGACTTCAGATGATATTATAAATTATATACATAAGCACACTGGTATTGGTAAAAATCATCTAGCTTGTCAACCATTAATGAGAAAAGATATGGTTCAAACGCAAATCGATAAAGTAAATTTTAAGGTTGGCATTTCAGCATCTCTTAAGGAACATATCTTAAATCCAAATCTTTGGCCTACTAATGTGTCTATTAGTAGGTTTGAGTTTTTTCCAAAAAAGGATCGCCGTCGCAATCGCAAATAGATTCCAGCGATTTTGATAAGCCCTGTACTAATCTTAGAATTTATTTTCAAAATATGTCTGGCATAAGAACTAAATCAGAATTAATTAAGTTATGGTCCTCACAGCTAGACTACGATATAATAGTCATCATTGAAACAATGTTAAATGCTGAATTTTTTGATGCGGAATTTTTCGACCTGAATTGCTATCAAGTGTTTCGAAAGGATAGGGACGCTGCTAAAACTTGCTGTACTAGGGGTGGCGGTGTGTTTGTTGCTGTAAATCGCTCGTTGTGCTGCAGTGCTTGGCCACTGGAAAATACCGACACATTATTGGATCAGTTATGTGTCCAAATTTCTGGTTACTCTGAACGGCTATATGTGGCTGTTTCTTACATCCCACTATGGTCCCAATGACAGGTTTTTGAGGCAAAAAGTAAATTTTCAAAGTCAATCATTTGAAAAAAATAATAACGGAATTTTATATTTAACACTTTGAAACACTCAACTGTTAAATATTAGAGTCAGGTGGCAACCCTTGACGACATGCCGAGCTGTCAAAGTTGTCATGTTTTCTTTGTTACATTTTCTGACATTCAATCATAAACAAACAACAAAGGAATTTGGCTCACCAAACAAGCACTGTGAAGATTATAATAATTTTGTAAAATGGAAAACACTTGTAAAGGTATGCAAATTAAAATGTTATTAAAAATTGAAACAAAAAAATATGTGGTAAATAATAGTTTGTATCAACATGTGTTGTATTTTTTGTGCAGTTTGTGTTGTCGTCCATAGGTTCTTTGGAGTAGAACTATGTTTATGGGAGAGTATCCGTGAAAAAATTTATGTGTGGGGAAAGGTAATAATATGTACTAAAAGTTTTTAGAAAAACGATCTGCCCCAATCTGCCGTTTTTTATAAAAATCTATTTCCAGATAATGTAAAACTTAAAAATTTGGATATTTTTAACTTTTGGTTGGAAAATGATAGAAAACCCAATAATGTTATCAACTGGATTTCTGCGAAATTTAATAGAAGTGTCAATGACAACTGTATGACGACAGTGAAAAATCAAATTAATAATTTCTGCGCACATGCTAAACAAAAGTGGGTTAAAAACCGGAGGACCACGAAGCGTTTTCTGGAAAATGAAAGAGTGTGGTTATCTCGTGAGACTGTGTTCAAACTATTAGAAAGGGATGGTGTAAAGAAAAAAGGCCGTCCTTATGTGGGTTATGGTGAGGGAAGTGAGCGACAAAAAAGAAAAATGGCTTCAGAAGTGTCGTCCGAACAGGGAAATGATGCCATGCTTCTGATTCATGCTGCTTCTATTTCTGCTAATTTAGCAAAAGAAAATGATTTAAATTTTATTTTAAAGAAAGCTGTCTCGTCTCCATTAGAAGCAACTAGAATGAGAAAAAAAATAACTTCTAACGAGAAAATGCCATTACCGCTCTCCCCTGAAGAAGCATTAAGCTTTTTGCTAGAGAATAGTTTAACAAAACAGCAATATACTAACATAAGACAGATGTGCAAGTCAAGAAACTGTGATATTTTCCCCAGTTACAATAGTATTCTAGAGAGCAAGTTGGCATGCAGACCTGATGGATTAACGGTAACGGATTCATCAGCATATATTCCTCTCCAAAGTTTAGTTGATCATACAGCAAAAAGAATTTTGTCATGCCAGGAAGAAGTTCTGCTGCAAATGGATGAAGTCAATGAAATAAATTTTGTTTTAAGTTACGGTTTTGACGGTTCCACAGGACAGAGTGCATTCAAACAAATATTTACCAGCAATTCCCCGGAAAGTTTAGATAACTCGCTCTTTGTAACGTCAGTTATACCATTAAAAATAGTCACATCAAGTAATGCAGTCGTTTGGAATAACCGTACTCCTCAATCAGTCCGTTTTTGCCGACCACTTAAAATTGAATTTATAAAGGAAACTAAAGAGCATATATTGAAAGAAAAAGCAAATCTTGATGTGGAAATATCAAGTATTAAGCCTATGGAATATTATATGGTAAACAGTAGAAAGATCACTGTAAACTACGAGCTTATTATGAGTTTAATTGATGGAAAAGTGTTGAACGTACTAACGGGAACAAAGAGTACTCAGTCGTGTCCAATATGCGGTGCAAATCCGAAACAGTTTTTGTCGATAAAAGATTTAAGCTCATCGGTGTTTCAGCCAAAATCGAATACATTAAAATATGGTATAAGCCCATTACACGCCTGGATTCGATGCTTCGAATTTGTCCTTAATCTTTCATATAGACTTAATATTAAAAAATGGCAAATTCGGAGTGCTGAGGATAAACTTCTTATGCTAAAGAGAAAGAGTGAAATTCAAGAACAATTTTGGCAAAACATGGGCCTTCATGTCCATAAGCCAAAAACTAATGGGAGTGGCTCCACAAACGACGGCAATACGGCACGAAAAGCATTTTCTAATCCGGAACTATTTTCTTCTATAACCAACATTAATATCGACTTTTTAAAACATTTACATATAATTCTTATCACCATTAACTCTGAATTTGAAATAAGTGGCGACCACTTAAAAAAATTTTGCGGTGAGACTGCAGATATTTATTTTAAAAATTATGAATGGTACCCAATGTCAGCGACATTACATAAAATTTTAGCACATTCTTATCAAATATTGCAAGCGTCAATCGTACCTCTCGGATGTGCTGGTGAACATGCTTCTGAGGCGAGAAACAAATTTTATAAAAAAGACCGCATGGAGCACGCACGAAAGGATTCTAGGGAGCATAATATAATGGATGTTTTTAACAGGGCCCTGGATTCCTCTGACCCATTATTATCAAGTATATATCTGAAAAATCGTCTTTCAAAAAAGAGAAGTTTGCAGTTGCCAAATGAAGTTATTTCTCTTCTTAAGATTCCTGAAATCCATGAGTATCAACTGCCAAGTACGTCAAATGCAGCTATAAATAAAGACATTTCATATTCTGAAGAGGACCAAGAGGAATCATTTTATTTTAATTTCGAATTAGAAGTTGATGAATCAGAAAAGTGTCAAGTAAGAATTTATTACAAAAGCCAGTTTTTTGTACGTATTAATTAAATTTTCTCTTTTTAGATTGATTCATGATACCTTTACAATCCAAACACCATTCTTTTTTAAGTAAATTTCTGAAATGTTTTAACGAATTATTTTGTGATTTTAAGTTAGTTGCTAAATATATGTTATATCAAACAGAATGATACAATTTTCGCTAAATTTCAAAGAGAGCTCTCACTGGAGGTGGGCGTGGCAGTAGGCGGATTGACTTGAAATGTTTACAAAAATTATTGGTGAAAATTATAGTGCGTTAATTGAAAATTAGACAATAATAAATTCCCCGTGATTTTCAACCGCAGTGTCACTATAATCAACCTACTGGAAATGGGCGTGGCACTGCTCGATTGACTTGAATTTTTTACTGAAAACTTAAAAACACGTTATAATCATCTGTACGAAATTTCAAAGATCTAGCTGGTTCCTGTGATTTATTGCCTCAAAACCTTGTCATTGGGACCATAGTGCATCCCTCCAAATAGTTCGGATACACTCTACATGTCACATGTGGATAACATTTTGTATTTAGCAACTAATGTTTCTAGGGATAGTCATTTTTGCATTCTCGGTGACTTTAATTTAAATAAAGGAACTTGGAATAACTTTTTGAATAATAATACACTCATTCCCACTAATGTGAATTCTACGCATGAAATATATCTCATTGATTCTTTTTTAAGTCTTGATTTTGTACAAATTAATGGATACCCTAATAAACTAAATAGATTATTAGATCTTATTTTTATAAGTAAAGATCTTAATTATAATATTGATATTTGTCATATTCCAGTCTGTGATCCAAACTTGCATCATGAGCCTCTGGTGTTAAAGATATCATTCTACAATTTCGCTTGCAAATTTATTAATTCTCTAAACTCAAATATGAATTATAATTTCAGTCAATGCAATTTTGGTGAACTTAATACTGCTATTAGTATGGTGGATTGGGAACATAATTTGAATTACAAAAGTACCTATGATTCTTATATATTTTTTAAATCTACATTTCTAGACATCTGTGATAGAATTATCCCACAATGTCCTAGCAAAATGTTTAAGCTACCGTGGTATACCACTGGGTTAAAAAAATTAAAAAATCTTAGAAATAAATTTTTTAATTTATATATATCCACAAATAATATTGAACACTTTTTTAAACATCAGCATTATTTAAGGGAATTTAATTTTCTTAATAAATTCCTATATAAACAATATATTAGCCGCTTTGAGGCTAACATTAAGACGAATCCAAAAAAGTTTTGGACTTTCATAAATTCAAAAAAACGTACCTCTGGTTTTCCATCTTCTATGACTTATGAAGGTGTGTGGTCTCAATCTTTTGTTGAATCTGCTTATCTGTTTGCAAAATTCTTTTGCTCTAATTTTATTACGGATGATGACACAACTATAGATATTAATTCTACTTATGGAGTAAATATTGACTTTGGCTGTTTTGATATTTCTAGCGCTGATATCGCAAATTCGATTGCGGGTTTAAAAAACTCTCAAAAAAAAAGATGTAGATGGATTTTCTGCATTTCTTTTAAAGAATTGCCAACATTCACTGTTAGAACCACTAAAAATTATTTTTAATAAATCGTTGCAGACTGGACATTTTTTGGATTCTTGGAGAATCGCTTTCATCACTCCGATTTATAAGAATGGAAATAAAAATGATATTTGTAACTATAGGCCAATATCTAAGCTATCAAATATTTCAAAAATTTTTGAGAGCATTATTAAACAAAAACTTACCTTTGAAATCAAAAATATAATATCTCGTAATCAGCATGGTTTTATGCCGAATAGATCCACAGTCACTAATTTAGCGACCTTTACAGACTATTGTATTTCTGCATTAGAAGATGGCTTTCGAGTTGATACTATATATACAGATTTTGCTAAAGCGTTTGATAGGGGTTCGCATCATATTTTAGTAACAAAATTCTTGCATTTAGGATTCCATTCAAAATTCGTATCTTGGGTCAAGTCATACCTTAGCAATAGACTCTGTAGGGTGTCCGTTGAGGATTCAGTGTCTGAACCGTTTATTGCTTCCTCTGGTGTTCCTCAAGGGAGCATTCTAGGTCCACTCTTTTTTATAATATTTATTAATGACATTAGTTCCTGTTTTAAAAACACGAAGTTCCTAATGTTTGCAGATGATTTGAAAATTTTTTCGCGAATAGAAAACAGTAGTAATATGCTTGCTTTGCAGTCTGATTTAAATAATCTTTACCAATGGTGTTCACAGAACCGTTTATCTCTAAATATCAATAAATGTTTTCAAGTATTATATTCGAAACAAATTAATAATGCTTATTATCAATACAAGTTAAATAATCAAAACTTGAAATTAGTAACATTAATAAAAGATCTAGGTGTTATATTTGACTCAAGTTTTACTTTTATTCATCATCTTAACTATATTATTCCTAAGGCTTATTCTTTATTAGCATTTATTAAGCGCAACAGTAATGAATTTACCGATCCATATACGCTGAAAATTTTATACAATAGTCTGGTAAGGTCCAAGTTGGAATATGCGAGTTTTATTTGGAATCCTTATTATAATACGCACGCGAATCGTTTAGAACGTGTTCAACGTAGATTCCTCAAATATGCACTTCGCGATATTAACTTTGCAGTTCCTCTTCCATCTTATGAGGCTAGATGTAAATTTATTAACTTGAAAACTTTGGAAAACCGAAGAACTATATTATCGCTGTTATTTGTTTTCAATATTATTTCTGGCAAAACTGATTGTTCGTATCTTCTAGATCAAATAACTTTTAATGTTCCTTCCAGAACATTAAGAAATAGTGCTCCTTTTAATATTGGAGTGCACAGAACAAATTATGCTTCCAATTCTCCAATAGTGAGAACTATGCGAGAATTCAATAATTTATCAATTGTATATTCTATTGATTTTTCAGTCACCAAGACAATAATGTTTAATCAATTAAATTCAATTTATTAAAGTGTAATATCTAATTCTTTACATGTACAATGTAATATATAATATTGTACATACTAATATATTAAGCATATAGTCAGTAAGGTAAACATACCATTGATTAAATAAATAAATAAATAAAAAATATATTGAATTTATAAATTCAATACAACAAAGAACATTTTAATTATGCGTTGTGTGGTGAACAATTGCTTAATGCCGCGTTTCCATGTGATCTTTCAGTATCTTATCTTATCCCATATCACAAAACACATGCTATAAAGAGCGAGCTGCATATATGTACTTTTACCTATAAAAATTTAACATTTGCAAAATATGTAAACAAATCAATTTCTGCAAGTTTACTGATTGCAAGACGTGCTTATTGAAATAACTTCTTGTCTACGTACCCTAAATTGTTTTATATAATTATTATTGTGCAGACAGCATCAGGTGTTACAGGTAATCCAATTCGTGTGCCACAACTGCAGCAGCATCAGTGAAATACACACAAAAAAAAATATAAAAAAAAATATAAAAAATATATAAAAAAAATATAAAAAAAATATAAAAAAAATATAAAAAAAAAATATAAAAAAATATATAAAAAAAAATATAAAAAAAAATATAAAAAAAAAAGTTTTAAAAAAGTTTTGATGAATCTACCAAGCACCAAATTAAAGAAAAAAAGCACTTATGCTTTCCATAAATGCGCTTAGGAACTCTCTGGCCAACTCTACATTGCGATGGTTAAAAAAACCAAGAATGTTTATTTATTTTAAATCATACCCCTTGACCTGATTTGATTTTCTTTCTTTCCAATTGTATTCGTAATTCTGTACTACATATTTCAAGACAATTAATATTGGCGCAAATAAAATTGACAGCTTGACAGCACAAAAACTACAACTATAAAAATGAATGTCATATTTATAGCATGTGATCAACTTTAATAGCAAAAGTTCAAGAAGTTGAACTTTTTCGATCTCCTAGCATCACAGGCGATATCACATGCTATAAAAATTAAAGAGGTATACCTGTTTCACACTCCCATTCATCAATGCCATAAAGTAGGGCTCACATGCTTTTTCTTTCTTACAAAAAATGTGATACTAGAAGATAATAGAAGATCACATGGAAAAGCGGCATAAGTGTCCAGAGACTGAAGGAAAAGCTGGATTCATTTCACAAGTAAGTATTTTGCAATTGTGTTCAAACGCTTAGAATTTTTTTAAGAAAATAACTTCAATTAAACTTAATTGGTTGCAGGAAACTGTTTTCCAATTAGAAATTCACAAATTTCTTATCAGAAATTAGAGAAAAAGCATTTATTGAATTCAGTTAACTTCGCGCCATTTTTGCGAGATCGAAAACGTCAAAACACAAAACGTACTACAAGGGCGCATTCATTTTTCAAGGACGCATTTATTTTTCATGGTGGCATATATTTTAAGGGCGCATTGTCTTAAATGGGAAATAGTTTTGTATTAAGTTATTTGTTTAATTTTCAGAGGCATAAATGGCATAAATGGATCCGTGTCCTAGGGTTGGATGCTCAAAACATTTTTTTGAAAATGATTTCATTGATTTTTAAAAAACCAATCGGAGATTATATCCATCAGCAGTACCATATTTACATGCTGCCGATGATACGATGTAAGTAATTTTTTTTATTTTTGTGAAGTTATTATATATGAAATAATTATTTAGACAAATTGATACAGTTCCTACATGCAGTAAAAATTTGGTGGCAGAATTAGATGAAATTAAATGTTGAAATAAAGAAAATTTTCAAATTTTACAAAATATTCAAATAATGCAACCTAGGGAGAATGTATTAGAAATGGAACGAAAACCAAGTACAAGAACGCTAGAATGTGTTGAAATCATTCCACCTAAAAATAATAATAAAGAAAATGAGCCAAAGCCAAAAAAAGAAAAGCTCACATTAAAAAGAATGTTGTAATCTGATGATGATTTGTCATCATCCCCACGGAAGAAAAAAGCAAAAAATAAAATTCGGGCGCTTAGAAAAATAGTTTTGAAGAAAAATAGGAAAAATTAAAACATTGAATGAGAAAGTTAGACGCAAATCAAAGCGAATTGGAAGTTTGACTGAAATAATAGGGACAATAAAAAGAAAAAACTTAATTAACGATGAAACTTCGGAAATTCTGCAGAATTTAGGAGCTATGAATGCAGATCTCTTTGAGAGAAAGTTAAAAAAAGTACGAGGTTTACCAAATTCCAGAATGTATCGCCCAGAAATTCGATCGTTTGCGTTAAATTTAAACTTTTTGTCACCAAAAGCGAACGAATTTGTAAGAGAGAACTTCGATAATTGCTTACCACATTCTCGAGCGCTCGCAAAATGGTACGAAGGGATTGATTGCTGCCCTGGATTTACTACAGAGTCCTTCGATGCAATCAAAGCAGCTGTGGAAGAAGCGAATACAGCATCACAAAAAATAATATTAAACTTAATATTCGATAAAATGGCAGTTCGGAAGTAAGAATATTAGTTAAATGATCAATACTTTTCTTTATTTAAACATTATTTTCAGACATGTAGACTGGAGCAGCAAAGGAGCTTTAGGATACACATTCGTTGGAGATGGTGATTGCAGCAGTACTGAGGCAACCAAAATACTCGTCTTCTTGGTGGTTTGTGTCAACAAAAGCTGGAAAATCCCAGTTGGATATTTTCCAATCACAAGCCTGGAGCCAGTCAAAAAGTTAATATGACAAAACACTGCTTAGAATCTCTTTTAGCCACTGGTGCGGAGGTAATTGGAGTTACTTTTGATGGCGCTGCAGTAAACTTCACTGCAGCAAGACTTTTAGGATCCGATATTTCTGATACTTGTACAGAAAGCGTTTTTAAATTAGATTCCTTAAATACAAAATTTTGTGTTTTACCAGATCCCTGCCATATGATTAAGCTAATTAGGAACTTTTTCGCTGAGATTGGAGAATTTAGAGACCCTGAGGGCAAAATTATTAAATGGAAATATCTTCAAAAGCTTTTAGAGTTGCAAGAAAAAGAAGAATTGTATTTAGGGAATAAGCTAAGAAGTTCCCATATTTACTTTTCCGACCAGAAAGTGAAGGTCAGGCTGGCAGTACAGGCTCTTAGCAAATCTGTAGCCGATGCGTTCGATTTCTGTAGGGAGGTATTGCTATTGCCAGAGTTTGAAGGTTGCGAGGCTACAGTCAAATTTATGAGATATATAAATAATGTTTTTGACGTTCTTAACAGTAGAAACTCGCATAAATTTGGATTTGAAAAAGCTCTATTTAAAGAAAATAAAGATAATATTCTTAAATTTGAAAATGAATTCGTTCAATATTTGACTGAGCTTCGCACACTTCATGGAAAGACAGGTTTTATTGGTATCATAGCTTGTGTAAGGAATATTAAAGTAATTTATGAAAGATTTATAGACAGTAACATTTTATCTTTTATACCTTTTTATAAGCTTAATCAGGACCACATAGAGTTATTTTTTAGTTCAATTCGTTCCCATTTAGGTTACAATGATAATCCTTCCTTTAAACAGTTTAAAGCTGCTTATCGGAAACTAATTATCAGATGTAAAATTAGAGAAGGTGGCATTGGTAATGGCATACCGTTGGAAAAAATTTAAATTTTAAGTTTAAGTAGTTCCAATCCCATTAAAAAGAACAATTTGAATTCATTCGACTCTAAGCAGGAATTAGTTTTAAGTATTGCAGATTGTGAAGAAAATGAAAATAGACTTTTAAATGAACATAATTATTTTGCCGATGCCAGTATTTTGACAGAATACACATCTCACGTAGTAAAGTATATTGCCGGGTTTGTTGTGTTCAAATTGCAATCTATTTTAAAGTGCAATGAATGCAAATTAGATTTGGAAGGAATTATCAACCCAGAGTCATTAATTAAATTTAAATCGAAAGGATACTCAAAAATTCCATCAAAATCGGTTGAAGATGCTTGCATTATTGCGGAAAAAGAACTGCGTATTCAAACAAAATTATTAGATGAAAACAAATCTATTTTGCATAAAATGTACTTTAACCGAATTTTGTATAATACACAACTCTCCCTTGTAGGAAAAAATATATTTGAGGGACACATTTAGTCTTCCGGACATTACAACATTGTAATTAAAGCTTTAATTGGAATATTTTTAAAAACCAGATATTTTTATATCACAAAAAAAATTAATGAAAAGCCAACAATAAGGCAAAAACTGCATAAAACTATTAATTTTACGGGGATTTAAAATAAAAATTAAGAATAAAGTATGCTTTTATATAATTTCAATTTTATTTTAAATATAGGGTAGAAGGGGGAGCATTCGCCAGTGGGGCACATATGCCATCACCAATTATCTTGAAAATTAAAAAAGTTATTTATAATCGAAAAACGATATTTTGAGCATTTATCGATGATCTTCCATCTCTCACTCTTTGGTAGTTTCATTATACATGTGTTCGAGGACGGACGAGGTTTTATGTTTTACGGACTACCGCGAAAATATTTAGTTGTAAGTATTTATTGTAATAACTTTTTCAGTTTTTGTGATTTAAAAAAGATATTTCACAGATGTGTGCTTTTGACATTAGTGACAAAATCTTGCCAGTGCATGTTTTAGTTAATTTATTAAAAGTGCCAAAACTATTTAAATTAGCTCAAGAGGTTCCACCTGGGGCTCATTCGCCAGGCTGTTGGTGGGGTGGTTTCGCCGGTGATTCTGCCCCATGGGTCTGATTCGCCACTGGCAAATGTACCCCAAGGGGTGAATTCACCACTGGCCAATGACCTCCAAGCGATAGATTCGCCACTAGCGTAATTAGGGATTTGCTTTTAATGTCGAATCTTGATATGCTTCTAGTACCATGAACTCAGGACAAATTTCTAAAATATTTATTTATACCTGTAGGTACAAAGATCTTATAGCGATGGTTCGAAACTACAAAAGAAAAACTAACCGATGTAACTTAGATGAGACGAAGATGAAACTTGCAATAAAAGATGTCATCTCAAAAAAATATAACACAAGCCAAGCTGCTGACTTTTATGATTTAAAACGAACTACTTTGCGAGATCGTCTAAAAAAAATGAAGAAAAGTAAATTGGAGGCATTAGATGACTCCGGCCAGTCATCTGAAGGTGAATATATGTATTCATCGAAATATACCTCAAATCAAGTTTTCACAAAACATCAAGAAAAAGAGATATGCGAGTACTTTAAAGCATGCTCTAACCTACAGCACGGCTTCACCTATACAATGGCACGGAAGTTCGTATTTGAATATGCCACAATAAATGATATTGCCATGCCTTTATCATGGGTAGATAATCAAAAAGCTGGAATTGACTGGATTCAAGCATTTATGAAACGAAATCAAGACTTGAGTTTGCGAAAACCAGAAAATACAAGTCTTTATCGACTGACTGCATTTAAGAAAACCGCAGTAATGGAGTTTTTCGATAATATGCAGCATTTGCTCGAAAATAATTCATTTGCTCCGTGTGATATTTATAATTTGGACGAAACGGGTATTACTACTGTGTTGCAATCACCCAAGGTAATTTAATAACATTCTAACCGAAATACCTACATTACATAATATGTATTGTGTATTTCATAGGTTATTTCTACAAAAGGAAAACGAACAGTTTCTCAAGTGGCGTCTGCAGAAAGAGGATCGCTTGTGACAATGGTAGGCATTGTAAATGCTTCTGGTAACGCTCTGCCACCTGTCTATGTGTTCCCTCGTATAAAGTATAAAGAACATTTCGTGAATGGAGGTCCCAACGGTTGTCTGGGGATAACAGATAAGAGCGGATGGATGACAGCTCAAGGCCTTATAGAAGTCCTAAATCACATCAAAAATAACACTCGGTGTTCCAAGGAGAAACCAATAATTCTTTTCCTAGACAATCACGTCTCTCACTGCAGTCTAACAGCAATCATATTTTGCAGAGAAAATGGTATTCATATGATTACTTTTCCGCCACATACCTCACACAAGCTCCAACCATTGGATGTATCTGTATTTGGTCCGTTTAAAAAGTACTTAGCGACTTCGTTCAATGATTTCCTTGTATCCAACCCTGGTAGAATAATTACAATTTACGATATACCATCGCTATCTAATATCCCATTTCGGAAGGCATTTGCTGCTGAAAACATTTGCAAAGGATTTGAAACGACAGGTATCAGCCCATTTAACAGACAAATATTTCCTGAATCAGACTTCATAAACGAACCAAATGAAGAACATCCAACAGCTGACAATGATAATGAACCTATACTTCAACAAGGTGCGATTTCAAATGAACCTGATGTCCTGTTTGAGCCTCCAGTCACACCCCCACCTCTTCCTAAAACTCCGGAGCAAGTTCGTCCACTCCCTAGAATTCAACAATCTAAATCTAACAAAAGAAAGGGAAAATCCACAATCTTGACATCTACTCCATCAAAAGAAGAAAAGGAACGAACACAGCAGCAAAAGAAAAAACAAGCAAAGAAACCATTGGTACGAAAAGGAGTTCCGAAAAAAATTAAAAACCGTAAGACATACGACGACTCATCATCTGACTTATCAGATGCCCTAAGCTTCGCTGAATCCGATAGATCTGTTGGTTCGTTTGTAGAACCTGAGAGCCTTAGTGAGACCAAATTCGTACTTGTTCGATTTGGTGGCCAGGTAGATAAGTTCTATGTTGGCAAGATATTGTCTGAAGGTCAGAATTCGGTAATTGTTGATTTTTTAAGAAAAAAGCCTGGTTCATGGACATTTTATAAACCACGTGTTAACGACATATCCTATATTCCAAAAGATGACATTGCCCTGAAGTTGCCGGACCCAAGCCATCCCGCAGGAACGTCCCGATCAGCTGCAACATACATATTTGATGTAGATATGTCGCTGTACAATGTAATGTAAAACTCGTCACCAGATCGCATTTATTATTTATGAATTAGTTCTTTCGAATTGTCATTTGTACCTTTAATGAATAACTCAGGTACCTGCCTTTAGTTATTTTTACAATGAACTGCCTTGTTGATCTCTACCAATATAATATTACACATTTTATTTTTTGTTACTTTTACATGAATTAATACAATTTAAGTTCATTTTTTGTTAAACATTGTTAAATAAATAAAAAAAAATAGTTGTGCCACTAACTTAAAATTGCATTTTCCCTTTGACGATTGCGCCCCATCCCACTGGCGAATTTACCCCATGGATGGGGCAGTTTCACCCTTTTGGGCATCTTGGGAAATCCGTAAAATTTGTATATAAATATGCGAGGTAATCAGGATAAAACGGGTAAAATTTAAAGCCAACATATGTAAGCTCTTAAACAAAAAAAAAGTTTTGAGAAAACATTAACAGTTTTGTTACGAGAGCACCTCAAAAAAAAAGAGGCGAATGCTCCCCCTTCTACCTTATACAGTGGCGAGCAAAATTGGGACAATGTTTCTCAGTTTCATACTAATATAGTTACAAAATTATTAAAATAAAACCGATTTCAAAAAATCATTTAGTTTTTAGATCTCTGTTTATTTTACTTTTATACAAAAAAACCGACTTAATTAAAAAAAAACATACAATGCTTAATTTGTTGTTAAACTTAAAAAAGTACATGTATCCAATTTTGCACGCCTACACTGTTTCTTGTTTTATAGCTGTAAATTTTCCGTTATTTATTTTGTTTCACTAAGCATTTGCGTGGCTAGCTTCTTTAATGTTAGTTTTCAGTTCAAAGTGATCAAAGTGCTGAGGTCAGTTGCAAGTTAATACTTCCTATTTAATTAAAAAAGAATAACTTAATAAGTATGAAAAAAATATCTGTTGAAACCGAAGATAATGTAGTTGTTATGACTCAAAATGGTCAGTCATCAAGAACCATAGCAAAAGCTTTGAAAATAAGTCATAGAACAGTTCTTCGTGTCCAAAAACGGCGTAATACTAATCATAAGATCATCAAGGGAGGCCGACCTAGAAAGCTAACGGACAGAGATGCCCGCTGTATGGAGCGTGTAGTAAGATGCAATCACTTGACAACTCCTAAATCAGCTGCAGCTATGATAAACAAATGCGTTAGCGAGTGGACCGCACGCAGAGCACTTCGTAGGATTGGCCTAGTATCAGCTATCAAACAAAAAAAACCTGCATTATCAGAAAGAAATGTCAAAGCGAGACTAAAATTCTGCAAGGAGCATAAGCATTGGAATATGGAAGACTGGAAACGAATTATTTGGTCCGACGAAACAAAATTTAATCGATTCCAGTCGGATGGTAAATCATATTATTGGCACCGGCCCAAAGAATCTCTTCAAAAGCACCAAGTCAAACAAACCGTCAAACATGGTGGTGGCAACGTTATGGCTTGGAGCTGCTTTACTTGGTGGCACATTGGGCCGTTAGTGAAGATAGATGGCACAATGAAAGCAGTCGATTATCTTAAAATTTTGGAAGAAAATTTGCCAGATTTCATTGAGATGTATGCTTACCCTGAAGCGGAAATATACTTTCAACAGGATGGTGATCCAAAGCACACCTCCAAAATTGTGAAAGAATGGCTACAAAAACAACATTTTCAGGTCTTGCAGTGGCCGGCGCAAAGCCCAGACCTGAACCCAATAGAAAACTTATGGGCTTTCGTCAAAAGAGGACTTGCAACATTCGAGCGGGCTCCCAAGAACCTAGACGAGCTATGGGTAAGAGTAAATGAACAGTGGAGAAGTATTCCTGCTAAAACCATACAAAACTTGGTAGAAAGTATGCCAAATCGCATCGCAAGTGTGATTAAAAATAAAGGTCTATGGACCAAATACTAAAAATTAGGTTATAATAATAGTTTTCCATACACGTGCAAAAATGGATACATGCACTTTTTTGAGTTTAGCAATAAAATAAGAATTTTATATTTTTTTTAAATTAATTCGTCTGTTTTGTATTAAAGAAAAATAAACAAAGATCTAAAATTCAAATACTTTTCTTAAATTGGTTTTATATTAATAATGTTATAACTATGTAAGTATGACACTGCCAAACATTGTCCCACTTTTGCTCGCCACTGTATATTAATAATTATAATTATTGTTTGGTATTTATACAGTGGACGTCCAATAGTACGTACTTTCGTTTCCACGAATTTCCAATTGTACGAATGGTAAACTTTTCGCATTAGCAGCTCTGTAATACGAATATAAAAAATATTTGCTATTCGATAATACGAATAACTGTATTTTTTGTAAGAAAAAACTTTAACTTCGAAGTTTTTTGCTTGTTTTTTTTTTCTGCTGTCAATTGCGAAATATTAAGTTGGTATCAGATTTTATAGTGATAACAAGTGCCACGTGTCGTGTGTTCTATATTTGCTACATACAAAATGTTCAAAGTAAATAAAAGAAGTGAAAAAGAAGCAAATTTTTTTAGAAAATAAGTTGAAAATTATATAAGACAGTGAGAGTGGAAAATGTCTTTATGAACTTTGTAACAAGTATGGATTATCTAAATCAACCATTTGCACTATAAGAAAGTAGAAGGCGCAACTTTTAGCTGCAACAGGTGCACTAAAATCCCGCTACAGAATAGCAACTGGAGAATTTAAAAAAATGGAAGATGCGCTGTATGAGTGGTTTTTAGGCGAAAGAAAATCTCATATTCCAGTAGGGGCTACGCAGTTAAAATGTAAGGCTCTGGAATTTCATAAGAAGTTTTATGCAGGCAGCTTTTTTGCCAGTGATGGTTGGCTCACCAAATTCAAAAAACGCTATGGTATTATATTACTCAAAGAATCTGGTGAAAAGCTATCGTCTTCTAAAGAACTTGTAGCACCATTTATCAATAAATTAGCTGCTGTTATTAAGGAACACGACCTTACACATGAAGCAGTTTTTAATGCAGACGAGTCCGGACTTTACTGGAAAATGTTACCGGACAAAACGTATGTACACCAAGGTGAAAATTCTGCACCTGGCAGAAAACTCTCAAAGGAGAGAATAACGTTTTTAATTTGTGCGAATGCTGAGGGAACAAAGAAGATTACACCTTTTTTGATTGGAAAAGCTCAAAAACCAAGATGTTTTCGGAACAAAAACTTGCCTATTGCTTATGGAAACTCAAAATCTGCTTGGATGAATGCTTCCCTTTTTAAACATTGGTTTTTTAAAAATTTTGTTCCAGAGGTGAGTTGTTATTAAATTGACATTTTTATCGAGCTTATCTATAAACAATTGCAGGTGGGAAAACTTCTTGAAGGCTAAAAACCTTCCCACAAAAGCGCTTCTTTTGCTCGATAATGCTCCAAGTCATCCTCCTGCAGAAGAATTGGTGCACTTAACTAAAGACGGAAAAATTTGGGTTATGTATATGCCGCCTAATGTCACCCCTTTAATACAACCCATGGATCAAAATGCGATTAGATTTTTAAAGATAATTATCGTAGTAGCCTGCTATCGAAAATTACGGCCTCATCAGAAGATTTTGCAACATCTCTCAAAAAGATAGATTTATTTGAAACAATATCTTTAGTTGCAATGTCATGTTAAAAATTCTCTACTGTTTCGCTAAAAAAATGCTGGAAAAATATTTTAGGTGACAGCGGTTTTGATGATGAAGATGATCTTCCCCTTTCAGCCTTACGAGAAGGCGAAGAACTGCACACAATAAATCATTGCTTAAACTTACTTAATGCAAATTTTGCAAATTCTAGTTTTAGTTATGAGGATTTGCATGATTGGAATATTGATGATCCAAATGAAGAAATTGATCAGGATACTGATAGCGATGATGACCAAATGTTAGTTCCTGTGAACCCATTCCCAAAGGTTAAACATGAAGATGCAATAAAATGTTTTGACACATGCATTCAATGGGCTGTGGAGAACAATATTGAGACTTCCAAGACACTTTTATTGAGATCTATTCAAGAAAAAGCGGTAGAAATGCAACTACAAATCAAAACACGCCAATGTTTAATGACTGATTTTTTTTAACAAACAAGTTGTATACTTACGTATCTTAAGTATACTTACGTATCCACAAAAACACGAATTATTACCTATAAGTTTGACCTGAATTTTAATATTTTTAAGTTTTTTCTTTTTTTTTTTTTTTTGTATTTTTTGCTTTAAATACAAACTAATTTAAATTAAAATATCTGCATGTGTTTTATTTAAATTAAAAATGGAAAAACCTGTCGTCCAATAATACGAATTTTCCAACATTACGAAAAGGCCTGACATTATATAATTCGTACTATTGGACGTCCACTGTAATTATATAAATTCATCGGCTTCATCGTCAACCGCCGAACAGCTGGACGCAGCTTCAATTTTATTATATATTTTAATTTTCAATTTTAAAAAATGTTTAAACGTCCCCGTAGAAGGCTTAAAATTTAAGCCGAAATATCGGACAAAGTAAATATAAAAAAAATCAAGAAAATTTAATTTGTTTTTTCTTTTTCACGGCCAAAGCCCAAAAAAACAAAATCATTAAAAAAAAAAAACAAAATAAATAATAATAATAAAATGTTAAGTAAATAAGTTTTTATTCTCTTTCGCTTCGTAGATATTCTTTTACATATTAATGCGTATGCTAAAAACTATTTCATTCCAATCAGAATGTAAAAGTATGCAATTCCAATCAGAACACATTTGCGCCTTACTTTGCGCTTCAACCGAATGCGGCCCTGAGTGAATTTTTCTGTATTGGTGTAACCCTACACAAACAAGAAAAATCCCTCACTTTTAAGTCAATACACCGCTTCCTTATTTCGAACTTCTTTGGTGCAACCACCCGTTCTAGTGATTGGAAATTAAATAAACCAAGTATGGCAACTCCGGCCTGTTGTATATTGTGAACACTGTAAGTCATTGTGAATACTGTTAATTGTATGTATAATAAAGTTAAGTTGTCCGCGCCGTGCTGCATGCACGTACTTTAAGAATAAAGAACTAATAATAAATAGTTTCTTTTATTTGACTACCGCACAAGTAGAGCATTATTATACATTATATGATAACATTTTGTACAAGTTGCCTACTTTTATAAAAGCATTCGACATTTTGTTAAAGTTATATCAGGTAATGAATTTCAAATATGCTCCTGAAGCCGCTACTTTATTCGAGTTTGTCGAAAGTTTCTTTTTTGATATAAATTGTACAGAAAGAAAAGCCAAATTTAATTCAGTTAATTAATTTTCTTAACTCAAAGTCACTGTAAGTAACTGCCACTTTGCTGCAAGTCACTGTAACAATTATGTATAATTGTTTCCTCTGCAATTTCAATTCATGTAATGTGAAGGGTTTAATTCAGCATATTAAATCGTATCACGTTGACCAATCCAAATTTAATTGTTCTTTTTTTGCTTGTGGCGAGACTTTTCCAAACATATGAAGTGTGCTCATACATGTTCACACGGCTGACCCTACATTTTCATTATCATAAATGTACGGCAATGCATTGAGTCATCGATATGCTAGCACTGCACTATTGGCGTGCGCTGCACTCAATGCAAGCGAATGATTAAGACGCTGCTTATTGGAATTGAGTGCGTTTTGAATACTCACTCAATTTTGATGGCCGCGTCCAAATTTCATTCGTCAACCAAAATTATGTAATTTTAATCCTTCTTGGGATTCTATGGTATGTGCGAGAATGAAACGCAATATGTAATATAGGCAACCAAAGTTGCAAACATTGAATTAATATAGATTAATAATTTAGTATAACACTTTTGTAAAAATGTTTAAAAGAGCCGAGCTGGCCACAATGCAAACAGAATTTAACTAGCAATTCAAGTGGGCAGATCTCTGCCTAGCTTTGATTTTTAATTTCTCTTCTTGATTTGAACTCTACTCAAGACGGCAAAAATATACGTTAGCCATAGCGAAGACAAGCTCTGCCGCTATACTTGAGATAGACAGAAATTCTTGGCGGTTGTAATAAAAGACATTACATGGCGATCCTGTCACTCAGACTTGGAGTCTTAGAAACATTTTAACTGAACTATTACGACAAGAATCGCTTACAAGTTATGGATATTTTTTTTAAGTAATAAATTAAATCAAATAAGATGAAATCAAAAATATATGAAATTAAATCAAAACAAGAATAAAATAAATTAAATAAACGAAAACATTAAATCAAATACTTAGAAAACTATTACAAAATAAATTACTCTATAAATTGTTAAGGCTTTTATTAATTATGTTTTAATCTCGTTAGCAAGTTGGATCGTCATCTAACAACATTACGTTCCGAGTGTTTTTATCGCTCGATGTCGACATTTGACGGCTACGCGAACGTTCGAAGATTTAATCGTAAATTGTTTAAAAGAAAAATTTTAGACATTGTACATAATAAAAATATAATTAATACTATTTTAGAATATATTTATAGTTCTATTGATAATAAATATAGTCCTGTTAGTTCGTATGGAAATGT
Organism: Coremacera marginata; assembly: GCA_914767935.1. Lineage (NCBI taxonomy): Eukaryota > Metazoa > Arthropoda > Insecta > Diptera > Sciomyzidae > Coremacera > Coremacera marginata. The sequence continues at coordinate 162,978,783 of OU612046.1, forward strand.
GAACTCTTATGTTAGGAAATATCTTAAGCAAAATTATTCTTTAGTTTGTAGTAATTTGAATTTAAATAGATGTAAGAACATTTCTTACTATAATGAATTTTATAGACTTTATATGGATGCTAGTTTATTACAAAATAAACGCAAACAGAAACGTTTAAAAAATATTAAACGTTTACAAGATAAGATTTCTGTTAAATATTGTAAGGACAAAATTTTACGAGTAAAATTTTACCCAACATGTTTTGTCTTCTAGCTTCGTCGAGTGCCGAAGTGCCGCCATACCCCTTGGTAGACGTCCTAAATAACACAGGGCCTTTACCCGCCGATCCACCGAGCCGACCCTGGAAAATTCCAAGGACTCAAGAAACTAACTGCCATTGAAAATATACGCATTATAATATATTTATCTATTTATTTACCCACTAAAGCGCTGGTGCAGCCATATCTTTACATCATTATCGATAGGCATAAAATAATAACAAGCCAAACAGGTGTCGATTGCCTGTTTGTACTCATATTTTATCAATACAATTAAAATAGACTCTACATCTAACAACTGTGTATCATTATCTACAGGGCATGTTATGGAGTAAAATAGGGCACCTAGGGGTTAATCGATGAGATGACAGGGCCACTCTCGTAGAATAGAATACCATATACTCTGATTCATTCTTTCATTTCAGCACTCGAAGGTCATATGAGCATTTCCACTACAACGAAGTATAAACGGAACAATCGTACGAAGCGACTGGATTAAAATCATAACTGAGAGACCAGCGTGGAAACACCATCATCAACATTTCCCCTTATAGCCAGCCAGCTAAATTAAAACACAATAGCCGCACTAACGGGATAATCAGGCGACATTAACGACCACACATACAACCAAAATGGTGAGGAATTGAGAGAATGTCCAACATACGGTCATGCGCAGTAGACATTTGAGCGTAAATCCACCACCAACAGTGAGCGATTGAGTGAAGAAAATCACTCAAGTGGGCCACTCAAACGGCACTATAAAAGGCCAGAGAATCGCTCAAAAGGGATCAGTCTTGACGAGCCGCAGAAGTAACCAGTTATAATTGAAGTTGCATAAAATTCGTGAATCGTGCTGCCGAAGTCGACGTCGACAGAAATACTGAAGCATACAACGCCAGCGTCATTTCTATTAAATCTGTGACAGAGCTGCTGACAGAACAGCTTCGGAGGATTGAAATCAACAACGCCAGCGGAAGGTACAGTCAACGATGCTTTAAGTGGGACAGCCGCTTAGCCAATATCGGAGACTTCAGTGAAATTTCAAGGAAATCGACCGCAACACAAGGGAGCAGCAGGATTTCGGCCTCGTTAGGTGAGAAGGGGCTACAAAGGTCCGTAGTCATTATCGGAGAGAAAGTAGAGTGCCTGTGACAAGCAAGAAGAAGACAGGGGCTGATTAGTTTTGGTACAGTATTCAGCCACAAATACCTATCAAGAATTCCAAATATTCCCACAAACCCTTTTGATCGTAGTGGTGTCGAGGTATCACACCCTGCCACTGCGTGACTCCACCTGAACGGTACCCTTATCCTCGTTCAAGAGAACGGTAGCGCGGTATCACACTCAGCCGTTTCTCTTACCCTATATTTTCCGTGTATTCCTGGCCTCAAAGGCATCGTCCCGCAAGGGATTTGGACATCCAGATTTGACTAGTGAGTGCGAGGTATCACACCCTATCGCTACGTCACCCGTCAGAGTACAGCTTCTAAAACAAATCAGTCCCGCCCGTAGTCGATTGTCACCGCCGGCACAGAGTACGGACCACTACGTCGACCATCCATCGGTAGCCCCGCCACGAGACCTAGCACGTCGCCTAAAAGAAAAGCTTTTCGCTCAGTTGGCAGTAGAAACACCGTGGTCATCAATAATCAAAGGATTTGGTGATATTAAATCAAATTTGTGTATTTTGTATATTAAGATCTCATCTTTTACTATTACCCATGATTGAATAGTTACTCTATCTTAGATCTATTTATATATATTGCTAGTAAAAGTGTCTCACTAGGTCTACTAAGCTAAATTAGAATTGAAAACTTGAATTGCCTGTTGAGCATCTAATCTCAACTAAATTTGTTAGTCGTAAGATTTTCCTAATTTATTCAGTAAAGTCGAATAAACTTTGTAACGATCAATTGAAGTATTTGCGTTTGATTTAGTGTCCAACAAAACAAATATTGGAACGACCCTGGACAGCCGTGAGTCTATCCCAGCTATAGACCCTGGAAAAGGGGATCGTTACAATATAATAGATTTTATAAATTGGCATTGGATGAAGAAGCAAGTTCCGATTCAGATATGGATGATGCTTCTGATATTTCTTTTGAAATGCGCAGAAGACAAAAGCACTTTGAAGATGTTACACGCTTCGTTGATGCCCATAAGACTATTCCGCCTAGACCCATTCGTAATACTTCTCTTTTACTTAAGTTGCGGTATGTTATTTACGTTTTGCGTGAATCTCGTGTTCGTAAAATGTATCGTGGAGAAATTTTAAGTTTTGCTGAATGGATAAATCGCGACAATTTAGGTATCGAACAAGGCCGAGAAGCCATCGAAATGGAAGATATAGCCGCACAATCAACAAGTGCTAGAGTTTATAATCCTTCTGTACAACCAGAGATGTTACAGCCAGACGAACCTGAATTAATACAATCTGCGGGACCTGTAATATTGAGTACTACAGAAGGCATTCGACAAGAAACAACATCTGTTATTGATTCGAATAGATTTTGGATTGAGAATTCTACAAGCGATGCAATTATTGATCTAAAACAAGCGAGCTCCATGGAAATGTATATTGGTAGCTTTTATTGGGGCAGTGAACAGATGGCTGGTACTTGTCTTTTTAATTATGAGTTGCCAATTTTCGGTCTTAGTTCAAACCCTAATCACCCAGCTGCAATGTTGTTTAGTCAATATTCTCATTGGCAAGGAGATTTGTACATGATTATTAAATTTAGTGTTACTGCTCATAATAATGGTGCTGTCATAGTTAGTTGGTATCTTTCTGAGGTTTTTGATAAGAATTCTAATCATAGAAATAATATTGCTTCATCTTATCAACTTCCACATGTGATTTATTATGCTGCGACTGGAACGGATGTTACACTTATGATACCGTATAAGAATTATAGATCTATGCTTTGTACTCGAAAGAAAACAGTTGATTCTAAACATTTGTATCTTGGAAATTTGCGAGGTCATGTTTTAAATCAATTAACATTAGGTAAAGAGCCATGTTCTGTTAATGGTTGTGTATACATGGTATGTATGAATAATAAGTTTACTGGTATTATGCCTCGTCAGCCTATTCAACCTGAGATGTTACCTGTTAAATCGTTTGTTAAAACGGTTGAATCTGGGTTAACAACTTTGGATAAAGTTTTGAATATGGATAAGCCACCAAATCCATCAGTTCCAATTTATATGACACCACAATTTACAGATTCATTTGCTAATGGCATGAATTGTGTTACAAATATTCAGTCACTTAGATTGGATCCTATGGGTCAAACACAACATCCAGCTGGCAGTTCAACACCATTAAACGAAACTTTGATAGATAGTGTTATATCTCGCCCAGGATTTTTACGTACAATAAAATGGGATATTTCTCAACGATCTGAGACTAATCTTTTTAAATTGCCTGTTTCACCAGAACTTAACGTATTGGATTATTTTGCTGTTAAGGTTGTTGATCCAGATAATGCACGTAATGCTCATACTGGATATGTTTTACCTCTTGTGTCAGCCGTTTGTAGTTTTAATGCTTTAAATCGAGGTACTATCATTATTGGTTTAGATTTTGTTATTACGAATTATCACGGTGGTGCTGTTATTGCAAGTTTTACTCCGTGTTTACAAAATGTTACTTTGGAACAAGCACTGCAATCTTATCATGCACTTATAGATATCAAAACATCTAGACAATATGATTTTGAGATACCTTATATCAATGAGAGACCTTTTAATCCTAGATTTAATAGAGCAAATTCAAGTATCATGGCTAGCAGATTACCACCTATTGGCGAATTTAACATTTTTGTTTTTAATGAATTAAAATGTATACCTTCTGTGTCTGATTTTATTGATATAAACATTACTATGCGTGCTGGCAAAGGATTTGAAGTATGTGTTCCTGTGCCACCTGTATATTCTGTAGATTATGATTATAGAAAACCTAGAGCTATGGACTATATTTGGCCTGCTCAAATTACAGAATTTACTGGATTAGCTACATGGCGATATATGGATGCCATTGAACCTAGAGTTGCAGTATTAAAGTATGGCAAAGGGGATGATGATATTATGCAGTTTAAAAACATGAAACCTTTTGTTGTTTATAAAGCGTCATTTAAAACACCTATTAAATTTGCAGAATCTAGTTATTCCGTTGGTATGAAACGTGAAGATGGCAATATTGTTGCAGTTAATGCCGATATTGAATATATAGCTATGTTTATTGTGAATAATGACCAACGGACTTTCCTACGTACACTAAGAGAAAAATCGCAACTTAAAATCGAAGTGAATCATTTTTGAATTTAAAATTTTCCAACTTTGAGCATTTCAATGTTAATTTAAGAATGAACAACGTTGAAATGAAGTAAAACAACTTTAAATCACCTAAAAACAACGTTGAAAATTATATTCGTCTTCAAAACAAAAAGATTTACTTTAATTTGAAAACTTTCTTTATTGAATTGAAAATGAACATTTTTGATTTTGTAAGGAACCAAATTTTTGGGAAAATTTGATCCCACATGTTAACGTATAGTATTTTTCTTTTAGCTCACACGGCTGGGCCGTGAAATCGAAGCACGCAAGGTGCACCACCACCCGATCTCTGGCCACCGAGTCAGGGGGGAAGGCCTGCCGTCCTCAGGCATTCCCACCCTACAAGCTGACGGAAAGAGACAGACCAAAGGCGACGAGAGAAGAAAATAATACTAGCTAGGCTAATGCGAAGTGATTAACATTTTTTGGTGGGTCTAAAAGTTGCATGCAACATCTAACATTTTTCTCTATTTTATTTTTATATACTCATGAATAACGGACAATGCGGCAAAACCACCACCACCAGCATCGCAGAAATGAAACTCACAAGTATGATTCGATAAGGTTCGACAGCCAGAGAGAGAGATGATATAAAAGGACAAACGACGGAAGAATCGAGGTCTTTTGTCAAAAAACAAGCAAAGTAAGCGGACGTGTAGGTTGTTGCCCGTGTGAGAACGTCGACTGCGCAACGTCGACGACAGAAGCGTTAAATAGTAAAGTACCGGCAGAGAAGGAGCAGCGCTACTACACAACGTCGACAACAGAAGCAGCAAGAAAATAAAGTACAGGCAGAGAAGGAACAGCACGACAGCAGCGGTGAGCAGGAGCAGGCGAGTGTCAAGCCGCTCCATGAGACACCACGGTCGGATTCCCAGGAGACGGTAGCACCATTGGAACAAGCGAACGTCCACAAGTATCATTATCATTATTTTAAGTTATTTTAAGTATTTTGTTTAAGACTCTTCTAATCTTATATTAAATTTGTTATTTAGAGGTAGTGGTTGTGTGACAGTGACAGCGGTCAGAGAAGGGTAATTCAAGGTGACACGGTCATTGTTACCCATATGATGTTGGGCCACTAAGAGGAGACATCAGTGGTGGAGTGCGGGTAGCGGCGGTCAGGAGAGTAGGCCGACTGGAGGAGTGTGTGAAATAAATTCGTGAGAAGTGAATAAAAAATGTACAGGGTCGTCGGGGCTGGAAGAAGTGGTCTCTACCACGTTCAGCTTCGACATCCTTCGGATATCGCGTGTGTACAATCGGGCGAAGCAAGTGAACACTAATTCGGAGTCGTCGCAGCAGGAAGATGTGGTTCTACCACGTTCTGCCTCGACACTCGGCCGCGAATTCCGCTAAGATTTGTGTAGGGAAGATGTTAGAATCGTGTGTGACAAGTGATATAAGATGTGCAAATACGTGTGAGGGGGATTGTCGGGGCCGGAAGATGTGGTACTACCACGTCCGGGTCCGACATCCACCAGACACGTCTTTTACGTGCTATTGCCACAATGGGCCCCCCAGCGGATCGTCGCGGCTGGAAGAAGTGGTGTCTACCACGTTCAGCCCCGACATCCGAACGTACGCGAAACACACACGAGATCAGGGCCTAGTATAGCTGTCGGATCTAGATGAGTAGGCAGCCTGTTAGGCTGTAGCGTAGAAAGTAGTACAGTTCGCCATGACCGCCCCCGCCCGCACGAAACCCACTGACAAACCCTATCAGCATAAATTACGCATAGAACGCTAAACCCAGGTGACCCTGTCAGTGTAACGCCTCCAAGCGGGCAAATAATCATTATAAGAATTCAAAGCTCAATATTTATGTTCTCAGTAGCCAGACAGAAACTGGGGTCACATATTCCCCAGTAATTGTTGTATCTTACGCTAGAAAATAAGCTACCCTGTATAGGTTAAGGTTTTGAAGGAAAAAACAAACGAAATAAACAAAGACCAATATTGAAGCATAGATCTGAGTTTTGACTTGGGGTCGGGAGAAGAAGATAAATAATTGTTTCGGACCCTGGATACGACGAGCGTATCCTTGGCAGTAAGAAAGGTCCTCACAATTTCTACATCAACTTTATATTAACAAAGTCTACTTTGAATTGAACATGTTTCACTATTAATTCAAATAAACAAAATTATTAATTTAAAAACGCAGAACTTTAAATTAATAACGAAAACTTTTGATTCAAAGTGGCAGCATTTATGAAATTATAATGAACATTTTGAAGTATGCGTTTATAATGAAACAACCTTAAATTAATAAATATGAGTATTCATATCAAAAACGCATTTTTTATTTGAAGTGGTTCGTTTTTTGATTTAAGATTGTGCACCTGTACATTAATGTAGAACGTTATTGAATCGAAGTAAACAACGCAAGCTTTAATTGTTTGCGAACCACGTGTCATATCGGTCAGAAAAATAGTCTGTATAAGAAAAAATTAAAGAAAAAGTGCTTAATACCGCGGAACGTGAAAATAAAAGTTATTATAATGGATAACGTAGACGTTGTTAGCAATATACTTGTTAGTAATAATGAAGGTGGGATGATTGTATTAAATACCTCAGAAGGCATAGAGGAGGTTCTTCTGATGGAATCTGTGGTATATGAGACCACTGAAACTTGTTCGGAGAATAACGACGACTCTGAAAAATTAAAATCCTTACTAAGTGAATTCAATTTGATTCAGCTTCTGCCTGCACTACAAAGTAAGTAAACTTTTTATTTATTATTATCGACGTGATCTGATTCCGTTCGTTTATTCAAAGGTGCTAATGTGACATACAGATGTTTGCAGTATATTCAAAAGGAAGATCTTGTTGAAGTTATCCCACATTTGGGACTTCGAGTAGAGTTTCGAGAGAAATTATTTATGTGGCGTAAAAAAGAGGTACTTTCTGCATTTTACACTTTTGTTCCATGTATACCTTACATTTACTAAGTAACCTTAATTTATTTTATATTAACATACTTGATTGTACTACACTGTGTTCATGCCTTTATATGGTATTTTTTGTTTATGTAACTACTTTTACTACTTCATGGCAATCCTGAATTGTATGTATAAGTCACAAAGTAAAATTCTAATTTTAATCTTCATTTTGTATTCGCCAATGCGTGAAAGAATAAGTAAGTTAAAATCAGCACTAATTTTCTTATCTTACATGATTTTATTTATATTTAGATAATTAAACATAATTCATCGATCTTCAAAATAAATTATCACACAAAGTCGATGTGTTTTAATTATGCTTTGACGTCTTAGTTGCAGCCGCAACAACTTTATTCCTTAAAAATGTTATTCCATTGTAAATCGCAATCGATGACGAAACTATATCGAACCCGAGCAAAATTGAGGGCTGGCTCAACAGGGATTCTCCAAATGTTTCTTCGCCACCCTCTTGCAATTCATCGGTGAAACGTGTTTTGAATATACTAATAATTTATAATTCTATTTCATATATTAATTTTATAGTTTATATTATATATAAATATTATATATTTATCTTTAAGGACTTAGCAGATATATTAAACCGCACCTCTAAAGGACAATCCTGTTTGGAGTTATATAAGCAAGTTCAAAAACTGTCAAATATTAACCAGGACGGCATTATAAACATAATAATGGAAGAAATTATTGTTAACGAAATTCCGCTTAAGCCCAATGACTTCTTAGGCATAGTCAACGATATTTGCGAGATTTTTCCCAACGAAATAATAGCAAAGGTAAATGACTCTATTTTTAAACAAGAAGTGTTATATGTTTTAGACTTTAACAGCCCTATTCTGGCATAATCGTCACAATCAATTGATACTGAAAATTTGTGATAATTTTGATTCGGTCTCTATTGATTTGTATTCAGGCTGAACTGTCACAAGCAAAAAGCTTTAAAAATTCACCACATCATGTTGAAAAGCTTTTTGAATATGCCATTCTTTTTTTGACAGCTAATTTTGACATTTCAATGGACAACAAATTTCAACTCTTTTTGTTCAGCAATGCAGTAAGTATTTTGAGTTATTTTTATATTTGCAATAATAAATCAGTTGAATAGACGAGCACCAAAACTTGAAAGAACAACGCAGGAACAATTGCAGTACTTTGTAAGTTTCTGCAAAACACACCCAGAACTGCAAGCTGGTAAGAACAGCCCTTTGGCGCCACGAGCAGTTCAAGATTGTTGGAGCAAATTGGCAGAAAATTTGAATGCCATGAGAGGTCCAACTAGATCTTTGGCTAAGTGGAAAGAAGTGTGTACATGATATTAATTGTTGTGCTTCAATTTAATAAATATCAAATTATAATTTATTCCTCAGTGTCTATCACATTGGAAAAATCAGTTGCGGAGCCGTGCTCGCAAGGCTAAAGCAGGACTTAAGATCACTGGTGGAGGTCCCTTTACTCCAGACGTTGGTGAGTTCGAGCTGCAAGCATTGCAAACATTTGGTAATGCGGCAATAGATGGCTTGCCAGGCATTCCAGTTTTGGGTGCACAGGTAAAATAAAAGATATTAACAAAGCTGAGTTTTCATTTATTGAATTGAAGGATTCGACTAACGCTGGACTGGAACAAACTGAGAACGATGTGATTTTTGACTTTTATCCTTCGGCTTCTTCTTCACTTGAAGTACCACCCACTCAATCGTCAACAAACGAAGTGATAGTAGCAGAAATAATAGATCAAGATTCCACGAACACATCCATGCCACAGACTTCAAACTCTATTTCTTCAACCAGAAATAAGAAGCAAGATCCAGATGCAATATATACTACAATGATGGCCAGCATCAAGTCGAGAAACGAGCGTGAAGAGCAAGCAATAGAAATCCAAAAGCAAACAACAGCAGTGTTGAAAGAATTGAATCAAAGTTTGCTTGGAATAAGTAATATGCTTTCGAAATTCAGTGAAAAACTTGATAAACTTTAATATCTCTTGCTTGCTTTATAAGACTGTGGGCCAGTTTTTCAGTGCGAGTTTAAACTTTAGTCAAGTTAAGCCGAATTTAACTCGATATTTTAGCATTCTTTGGAGTTATATTAACGAATAGTTTAACCGAGTTTAAACCACCAATTTTTGTGAGTTAAACTCGGTTTAACTTAACTAGAGTTGAAACTCGCACTGGAAAACTCTCAGTGCCAAGCAGTGTTGGATTTTTAAGTACAATTGTACTTTTTCAGTACAATTTTATTATAAAAAGTACACAAGTACCACGAAGACATTTTTAGTACACTTTCATGCACTTGATTTTCGTCAAGTCTACTTTCTTTGCTTTTTTAAATTTCATAAAGTTTTCTGTGCCTTTTCTGCAACCGTTTTTACAGCACATTCAAACGCACTGCAACCCTGACCACTTAAACTATTTTAATTTTCAAATACATGCTCGTCTCTTTCTAACATGTAGGCATTTATGCGAACAAAGTAAATTCCTTGAAAACTAAATTTTTCGACCGGCTCGGTAAACCGCAACATTTCTAAATTAAAATTATTCATTATTAATTTAAATAAAAAGAAATGGATTCGTATTTGGTACAAAAGTAAGTATTTAATGGTTTTAAAGTTGTTTCTATTTATAATTGTAATGTATTTGTTAAGACGTACAGAAAAGATTCAACAAACATCTCAAATCAATTCGGATGAAACCAGCAGCAATGAAAGGTTAGCAGGCTGCTCTACAGGTTGATCTGTTTATTTAATATCATGTGTTCTTGTAGTTTAATTAATAAAAAAAGAAAATATGATGCAGGCTTTCGACAGGAGTGGAAGACAAAATTTCCTTGGCTACAGCAGGAAAATACTCCGCAAGGTAAAAAATGCACCATATGCAACGTTCCAATTGTTGGGAGTGTAACGCACATACAACGACATGCAGGCTGTGAAAGCCACATACGTAATATAAACCGTGCGAAAAATACACCAAAACTTCAGGAATTTATAGAAAGCCACCAGAACTATGACTCCACAACAAAAGCGGCTCAATTACTACAGTTGAGGCTAAGTGCATTCATAGCGGAGCACAATTTACCTTTCATAGTGGTTGACCATTTAAAACTACTTTTAAAACAATCTATTATGGATTCAAAAATTGTAGAAAAAATTAATATTTGCAGAAAAAAAGCGCAAAAAATTGTTAATACTGTAATAGCCCCTGAAAACGTTAATTCAATCTCTCACTTTTGCCAACAAAGCTATTACTCATTAGTTATCGACGAATCCACGGACATAGCAGTTTCAAAGAATCTAGCAATAATAGTTAGGATTTTCGACAAGAAATGCGTTGACCGATTTTTGGGGCTGGTTCCTATAATTGATGGAACTGCACAAGGGATATTTGACAAAGTTGTAGACCTCCTAAAATGTTATTCAATTCCTTTGGAAAACTTGATCGGCATCACTGCAGACAATTGCAATGTTAGGAAAGGTTTTAAGAAAAATTTAAAGAAATCGTTCCAAATATATTTACTCTAGGTTGTGTTTGTCATAATATAAATTTAGTATCCGCTGCGGCATTTAAGAAACTGCCGAGTGAAATTGATCAATTAATTCGACTTATAAACTACCATTTTTGCAATAGTTCTTACCGAAGGGAAGAATTTAAAAAATTCCAAGAATATTTTGGAAGCGAACTACACGTTATCTTAAAATTCTCAAGTACTAGGTTTTTATCTAGACAATCCTGCGTCGAAAGAATTCTAGAGCAATGGGACACACTGAAATATTATTTTACGCTTTTTGATTTTGAAAAACAATTAAAAAATAATGCAATTGAAAAAACGAATGTTCAGTTCATAGCATCAGTTTTGTTGAGTCCTACACATAAAATGTATTTTCTTTTTCTCACCTATATTTTAAAAATAATAAATAATGTCTGTGGTCATATGGAAGAGTAGCTTAAGTCGACATAAGCGAGAATTGTGTTATTGCATTGGGAGCTTTACAGAAGTAAAGACGCTTAAATGTGTTTAATCCGTTTTGAAAAATTCTGATTTTTAACAATATTATGAGCGATTACTTTTTAGCTTAAGTCTTTTGAATCAACAATGCATTCATCAAAACAACTTATGTGCACATAGTTTTGTTTACATATTCGGATCCTCCATTTATCATTATAACTGTATCACTTAACTTGACTTAAGCTGTATAAATGTTCACCTTAAAAAAAAAAATAAAAATTTTCAAACAGCTTATGTTTACATGAGTTCTTTTAATGAAATATTATTTTTGTATACAGTTATCTTAAGTGAAAGTAAGTTCTTACGACGAAATGTCATTCGTCGAAATATACAAAAAACACATATTTCAGATCAGCTTATGTAGACATAAGCTATTCTAATGAAGCGACGCCAAAAACTAACGGTACTGTATGTTTACTTAAGTGTTGTTTGTTGTGCGAATTATTGCGTCAGCTTGCACATAAACGGCAGTCGTAAAATAATTGTTGTGCACGTTGCATCGTAGGAAGTTAAAAATGGAAGAATCTGAAAAAGATTTATATGGATTTGACAGCGATGATTCTGTTTTAGATCCGAATATTCATTTTGATGAATTAGATGCAAGCAGTACAGATTCTGCAGATGAAAATTTTGATGTAAGTAATAAGTTATGGTGCAAAAAGTGATAATACAATGCAAAATTTTGTAATTTAGGAAAGCAACTTAGAAGCAGAAGCAAATACGGATCCGTCAACATCCAAAAATTTGCAGAAGAAACTACGCAACGAAGGTAAATCTTACATTTCAAGCAGTGGCAAAATTGTGCCTTGCCGCGCGCTTCAATTGTTGCAGCCTTGCCGAAATAAATGCAAAGATAAAATTACACCAGAACAGCAACAAGAAGTTCATAACCTATACTGGCAGCTGGGATCGTACCAACTGCGACAAGCGCATGCAGCAGGCTTAATTGAAATACATACACCTAAAACTGTGCGCAAAGATAAAAGTGAAACTAATCCAAGGAACCGCATGAATACATATAAATACTTCTTGGAAATAAGCGGTAAACGAGTTTTGATGTGTCAGAAATGTTTTAAACGGACTTTATGCGAAAGCGATCAGTTTTTTAAAACTGTAGTAAAAAAAAAAATTGAAGGACATGGTGCTTTTACACATGGCGATCTACGTGGAAAACACCCAAACCCCAAAAAACTGCCACCTGCAAAGGAAAGAGAAGTGATTAACTTTATAAATTCTTTCCCTTCGTATGAATCGCACTATACGCGACGTGACACATCCAGGAGATATTTGCCCGGCGATTTGTCTGTTGCTGAGCTTTACAGGCTTTATTGCGAAAATCATGATCACTCTATATCAATTACAAAATTTTCTCAGATTTTTCATACATTAAATTTAAAATTCAAAAAACCGAAACTAGACACTTGTCACAAATGTGACAAATTCCAGTCCAAAATAGCAGTTACACAAGCCGAATCGCTTGATGCCTTAAAATCCGAACAAGCAGCTCACCACTACCAAGCGGAACAAGCTTACGAATCAAAACGAAATGATAAGCAAAAGGCAAGTGCTGATGAAAATTTAAAAGTATTTTGCTTTGATTTGCAACAATGTCTTCCTACTCCATTCTTACGCTCGTCAGTATCGTTTTATAAAAGGCCATTGTGGACTTTCAATCTAACTGTGCATGATTGCTCAACAAATGAACCATTCTGCTATATGTGGCACGAAGCTTTGGCTAAACGTGGTGGCAACGAGGTAGCATCATGTTTATTCCAACACTTACAAAGCATACAACCCTCTGTCAAACATGTAATTTTTTATAGTGATTGCTGTCCTGGCCAGAATAAAAATTCTTTTGTTGCAACAATGTTTGTCGTATTCATGCAATCTACCCGCACAACAGGATCAATAAGTACAGGAATACCTCGCATAGTACTGCTTCGACCAGTACGGTTTCGCTATAGTACGGTTTTGAAATTTTCAAAAAAAAAATTTTTTTTCTTCGAAAAAATTGTTACTTTCTTGTCTTTTGCTTAAAATTGCGATGACATGCTTGTGTAAAAGCTTGCATACAAGAGAGTAAAATACATACATACATATGTATGTATGTATGTACATACAAATTAGATTCTTACGCTCTTTGTAGTGAGTTTATGGTTGCCGTTTGGCACGGCAAAAACAAACGTATGGATTTTTTTTATGAAAGGGTTTGAAGTGTTGTTTATTTATTACATTTTCGTAAGTTTTTGATGGGAAAATAAAAAAAAAAAACAGCTGCCCAGTATTTAAAAAAAAAGTATCAGGTAATACATAACGATAAACAAATTAACTGATATCATTATGACGATTAAAGATAAGGTTGCTATTGGTACATTTCAAGAGGCAATTGTTTAATCATTCGGCAGCCCTGGTTTTAGTATTCACGAAGAGCAGAGGCAAATTTGAGCAACTTCAACCTGTAACATGTAAAACAACAACAATTTCAAATCGGTTACATTACCGAGCGCGTGCTCATAGACCAAATTGTTAGTTTTCGATTGTTAATCGTAGAGTTAAGTTGACTTTTGGATAACTAGACTTTAATTTTTAATTTAAAAAATAAAATGAGTGAAAAAAGAAAGTGTGGTAATGACTCTGCCACCAAAAAACGCAAGTGGCTCACTTTAGAACAAAAGCTTAATGTTATTAAACTTCATGAAGAAGGTGCTTCTTTTGCTAAAATAGGAAGAGATAAAGGAATGAACGAGGCGTCAGTTCGAAAAATTTTGAAAAGTAAAGAGCAATACAAATCGCAAGGCATAGCTACAGCGTCTTATTTGTCAAAAGTAGTGACCAGAACTAGAAGCCCCCGAATAGTTAACATGGAGCGGCTATTATCTATATGGATAGAAGACCTTAATCAAAAACGTATTCCACTAAGTCAAATGGAAATTCAAGCAAAAGCACTAAGTCTATACAAAGACTTGCAGACTAATGATGAAGTAGAAAACGAAGGTACGGGAGCTGCTGAAACTTTTACCGCAAGTCGTGGATGGTTTTTTCGTTATAAGGAACGAACTGGTATTCACAATGTGCGCATTGTTGGTGAATCTGCAAGTGCAGATAAAGAGGCTGCTTTAAGATATCCAGAGGAATTATCGGAAATTATAGAAAAAAGTGGCTACAAAGATGAACAAATATTCAACGTTGACGAGACGGGATTATACTGGAAAAAGTTACCGACACGCACTTTTATAGCAGTCAATGAGAAGTCATGCCCAGGATATAAAATGTCAAAAGATCGTCTTACACTATTGTTAGGTGGTAATGCAGCAGGAGATTTTAAACTAAAACCGATGCTTGTATACCGTGCGGAAAATCCTCGTGCTCTTAAGGGTTTATCAAAAAATAATTTGCCAGTTTTGTGGCGTTCAAATAAAAAAGCGTGGGTCACAAAAATTTTATTTGAAGATTGGTTCACGAACTATTTTTGCCCTGCAACAGAACGGTATTGTCGAGAAAATGGGTTGGAGTACAAGATTTTATTAATTTTAGATAATGCTCCAGGTCATCCAACCGGTCTTAGCGAATTAAACGAAAATGTTAAAATAACATTTCTTCCACCAAATACGACATCGTTACTTCAACCGATGGATCAAGGTGTCATTTCAACGTTTAAGAGCTATTATTTACGCCGCACTTTTTCACAAGCCATTAAAGCAACAACAGGAGAAAATGCGCCAACTTTGACAGAATTTTGGAAGAATTACAACATTAGAAATGTTATCGAGAATATAGGTGAAGCATGGCATGAAGTTGCACCAAACAATATGAGAGCCGTTTGGAAACATATCATACCGCATTGTGCTAATGATTTCATTGGTTTTGAGAAACATTTTTCAGAAGTTACCAATAACATAGCGGAGCTTGGACATCAACTTGGTTTCAAAGATTTGGATTCTGAGAATGTAATTGAATGCATTAAATCTTGCACGAACGAGCTCGATAATGAAACACTAATGAACATAGACGAGCAACGAGCTTATGAAGAACAGGATGACAACGATGACTGTGTTGAAATGTCTGAAGATTTAACGGCTGAACAGCTTTCAAAAATTATTGGAATGGTCGAAAAAGTGTCAGATCATATAATGGAAGTTGATCCTAATATCGAACGTAGCATTACAACTCGTCGCACAATTAACAATGCAATTCGTTGCTACAAAGAATTGTATGAGGAGAAACGACCGAAAAAGATCCAGACATCGATATTGCAATTTTTTGGCAATAAAAAATAAAAGAAAGCATTAAAATTTAAAGTGAATTGTTTTTGTTTATCGTTTTTGTGAATTGTTTTTGTTTATCGTACATATTTATTTATTTGTTTAGTTTTATTTTTGTACTTGTTTTTTTGTTCAGTTATTTTTAAGAATTTTAAAATGAAATGAATTGTTTTTGTTGGTTTAAATTTAAAATGAATTGTTTTTGTTGGTTTAGTTATTTTAAAGAAATATATGTTTGAATATACATATGTACATATGTACATACTAGACACTCTCGTTTTTTTTATAGAAAAGCAGAAAAACAAATTATGTATGTGTAACAATTTATCGTTTTTTGACTTGATTATCCTTTAATGTCCCTTAACCTCCTTCATAGGGGTATATGACCTGTTAATAGGCGCACTGGTCCCGAGTGCCTCGATTAGTCCGGTTTCAAATAGTACGGCAAAATGGTGGAACGGATTAACCGTACTATGCGAGGTATTCCTGTATAATAGATCATAAGTTTTTGGTTCCTGGCCACACACATATGGAATGTGATAGCGATCATGCTTTAATTGAAAGAAAGAAAAAAAAAACATCAGTACAAATTCACCATTCTCGGGACTGGTATCAATTTATTAGGACTGTTGGAGTGAAAAATAAGTTTCGTGTGAGTGAAATGAATAGAAACCAATTTATTGATTTTGCGAGTGCTGCTAAGGAATTATTTTTATGGAGAAAGGTGGATGACGATGGGCAGAAATACTGTTGGGGTGATATAAAGTGGTTACGATTTACCAAAGAATTTGGAATCGTTTTCTTTAAAACTTCCTTAGATGAAAATGAGCCTTTCAAAAAAATTAATTTAAAGAAAAGAGGCATAACTTCTATTAACAAATATAATTTAAAACAATGCTATTTTTCACCAATTGAAATTAATCAGAAGAAGAAACAAGATTTAATTGACATGTTACCACTTATTGACGAAATGTATAAAGACTTTTATTTGAACTTAAATACTGCAGACTTGTTGGACTTCCACCCGGATTTAACTGAAGCTGATGAGATTTTTGAATGATTATAAAATTTCATATTCAACAATATCATATTATTATTAATTTAAGAATTTAATTTTAATTTTTCGTAAGGAACAAAAATATTTTCATGTAAGCAATAACCTTATCTACTTTAATTTCTTTAAATAAATTTGAATAAAACGTCTTATGTTTACTTAAAACTACACAATACATACTTTTTATTTCAATAGAAGCGCTTAAGTTACTTAAGGTCCAGTAAAACGCAAATGTCAGTACCGAAAAAGCGCTTAAGTAGAAAAGGTGTCAAATCTTCTTTATTTGCCAATACTTTTTTAAAATTTGAACATTTATTTTCTAATAAACGTGTTACCAATATGTTAGTTTATAGATTATTCGCAAAAATCAATTAAAATAAAAATTACACAAAATTGGTGATATCTCAAAACTTCAATTTTCGACTTAAGCTACTCTTCCATGTGACCACAGATGTAAACATTGAAATGCAGGCAGATGATGCTCGCATACAAATATTCCTGCCGAGAATGAAATTTTTATTTTGTCAAATAGCCCGTAATTTTTTGGAAAAATGTTACTTAGATAACAGCGATATTTCTAGTATAAACCTAAATGTAAATCATCTCGATAATCATAATATTTATTGTGGTGCTGAAGTAGATATTTTAATTTGTACGAGTAAGAATAAAATTGAAAATCATATAGTTAATGACTTTAAGACAAATGTAAAAGAATTTTATATCGAATTTTGTAAAATTTTGCAAAAAAAAATAGATTTCAAAAGCGATATTTTAAAATATGCCACAAAATTTTCCCCAGAACATGTTTTGTCGGGCAAAACAAACTCTATCGTCCCACTTATACTAAACTTATTTCCAAAATGTGAAATTGATAAAGTCGAAGAAATAAATACGGAGTATAGAGCTTTAGGTGAGCACGCACAACTAAAAAGTCTTAAAGCTTTTTCTACATGTGAATTTTGGGAAAAACTGAAAGATATTAAAAATGAATTCAATGAACCACTTTTTTCCAACATTTACAGAATAACACAGGGGGTTTTATCAATTTCACAATCTTTAGCAAATGTTGAAAGGATATTTTCCATACAAAATTTAATCAAAACAAGGTGCAGAAATCGTCTGCTTTTTGATTCAGTTTCGTCATTAATAAAAACAAGAGATTTGTTAAAAGCCACTGGGCAATGTTGCTATAGCATAAAAATTAAAAGTGATATGCATTTTGAAAATATTTCTGTTGAGGATGAGGAAGACGCACATTTTCTTGAATAAATTTTACACTAATATATTTATTTAACTATGTGTACAAAATGTTGTACAGCACTATATTTATTTAACTATGTATATTGAATTGTTAGTCCATTTTTGTTATTTTTTTTATATTAAATAAATTATTAAATATATCAAAACAGTTTCATTATTTATACAGGAAAAAAAATTAGTACAATTTGATGCCAAAAAGTACAATTTTTATTACGGTTTGGTACAATTTCAGAAAAGTCATTTCCCATCCCTGGTGCCAAGTTCAAATGCCAACTTTGTAATGATCTCATTCTACAACTCTTGCGTGATTGTACTTTTAACTATTATACAAATAAACATAATTTAAATGATTTGTTTACTTATTGTGGATTGGTTTATATATAAACAAGTATGTATATTAATACTGCAATCATTAAATTCTTTTGTTCATGCTTTTGCTCATACTGGTTATTTTAGTTGTCTTAAGTGCGCCCAAAAAGGTGAATCATTTAATCATAGAATGATATTTCGTTGTGAAGTGCACAGACCTCGAACAAACTCAGATTTTCGTTTGCGTTTGGATACCAACCATCACAAAACCATGGAACCTATTGCAATAGAGAGATTGCCTATAGATATAGTAAACTCGTTTCCAAACGATTACATGCATGTTGTGTGTCTGGGAGTTATAAAGACTTTGTTTGTAGGGTGGGTTAAAACCAAAAAGAAAATATTTTCCTTGAAGAAGGAACAAATAAACATATTCAATTCAAAAGTAATTTTTTTTTTACAATCAGATTCCCAGAGAAATTGCTAGGCGAACGCGTAGCTTAAATGATCTTGAACGGTATAAGGCATCAACATTCATTAAAAGAAATTGTGCAGAAAATTGTTAAGTTTCACAATTTTGAGCACAACCAATTCGTTTTCATACCTTTCCTTCCTATTTAGATGGATTTCAATAAGTTCTTCGAAAATTTCATTGAAGACGAACCAGAATTAGAGCCACTTAACAATCCTGTCACCAAAAAAGGTACTACTTGCATTTAATTTATACACATTTTCCATACGTTTCTTTTCTTTTTATCTATCTTTTAAGATTTTGGAAATTAAAACAAATATATATAAAAGTAACATTAGCTATTCAATATGTTTTCTTCCTGAGCCCTACAGCATTACATTATTTACATATTTGATGTATTTGAAAACATGCATTTCAGAAGTTGAAACTAAACTTCGTGGAGGTAAACAAATCATATAACTAAACAGTTGATTTAATTATTTACTATTTTTTTTTTCTTAATATTTCAGAACATGAAACAACACAGAAATTGCTTAGAAGGATCTTGGAAGAAATTAAAACCCAACAAACACAATCAATAAACGCGACCAGCCGTCAATGTGCAATTCCTAAGACACCATTCAGAGAACTCAAGCATTCAACGAATTTAAAAATGAAATTGAAAAATCTGAAGAAAAGTTTACAGATTTAGTAAGCTCACAAAATATTACAAAAAATTATATATTGTATGAAAACACTAAAATTAATATAACTTATGACTGGCAATATTGCCAGAAAATTTTCGTGGCAGGGAACTGTCGAAAAAAGGCAACCAAGCCTATAAGTATAACTACCGCTATTAAACGTAATATACTCCATGTTACAAAACTCTACATACGACATCAATTATTGTCCTTTACTTTAATAATAGGTAAATAATACTTAATTTTTCTTTAAATTTTTCATTAATTAAATGAACAAGGACAATGCTAAAAAAAAAAATGCTTTCTATTAATCGTTACTTTTTCAAAACCTCAAAAAACTGCACAACATTACTTTGAAAGTTTAACGGAAGTCTACATACGATCAATTTCTAGGAAAAGTTCTGATACGACACGTGATCGCTCATAGTCGCATATTCTTAAGAAGTTCAGTCGCATTAAGAGGAGCAAAATAAAGGATAGATAAGGTGATTTTTTTATATAAATATTAGAAAAAATTTCACAAAAATGTCAAAAAGAAAAGAAATTTCTCCTGATTTGCGCGAAGTCGTTGTAAAACTTAAAAATGAAGGAAATTCTTATTCAAAAGTTGGTGAAACGTTAGGTTTGAGTAAGGCAACGGTGCAAACAATAATTACAAATTATAATAATACTGGATCTTACGAGAGCAAGCCAAGAAGTGGTCGTCCCAGCAAACTTGATGAGAGAATGCAAAGAAAAATAGTGCGAAGCGTGGCTGAAAACCCGAGAAGTAGTGTTGTGAAACTGGCCAAAAACTTGCAACAGTTTGACGGAATTGATGTTAATGCTCAATGCATTCGACGTTGCTTGCAAAAGGCAGGTTTAGCCACTCGGGCACGAAAGAAACCCCTTATAAGCGAAGTGAATAGGAAGAAGCGACTAAATTATGCCAAACAGCATGAAAAAAAACATATTGAGGATCCAACCTTTTGGACACGAGTGATTTTTACGGACGAGTGCAAGTTCAATGTTTTTGGAAGAGATGGACCAGCAAGAGTATGGCGAAAACGAAATACGGAACTTCAGCAAAAGAATATTTGCCCCACAGTCAAACATGGAGGGGTTCTGTTATGGTGTGGGGCTGCATGGCAGCAAATGGAGTTGGCGAACTACGATTTATAGAAGGGACAATGGATCGGCATATGTATATTGATATTTTGAAAACAAATTTCGTTCCAAGTATTCATAAGCTACAACTAGACGGAAAATATATATTCATGCAGGACAACGATCCCAAGCATAGTTGTGGCTTGGTTAAAGAATGGCTCCTATATAATGTCAGATCAAAGCTTGATCACCCTCCGCAATCACCGGATCTCAACGTTATTGAGCATTTGTGGGCACATTTGAAAGAGAAGATTAAAGAAAGAGAAGTAACTTCAGTCCGCACCCTTAAAACGGTTTTAGTTGAGGAGTGGGAAAAAATTTCTCCAGAAGTCACGAAAAAATTGGCCCTATCAATGCCTTCTCGACTGCAAGAAGTTATTAAAGCCAATGGCGGCCCAACACGTTACTGATATATTATTTTTTTTACTGAATATCATATCGTATGTAGACTTATGAGCAAAATGTAAACATTAAATTTTTAGTTTTGAAGTTTAAACTCATAATTTAAGTTGAATCTTTGTTTTTTTTTTCAGCTTCATACCTTAGAGTGTATGGGTATACATGGGTATTTATGTTATATCATTTTGTAAGATTTTCTTGAAAATAAAATATTTTTTACTTAAAAAAAAAATGTGCACTCTTTTGAATATTTCTTTGTGAATATAAAAAGTTGTTTCGGTTAAGCAATTTAATTAAAATACTGGGTTGTAGAGTAAAAATACTGGGTTGGACATTGCTTGGATAAATGTGTTGGAGGTCAAGTGGAGATCCAGCCTTATCTCAACTGGAGAACAAACGTCCATTTTCTTCGAGAATGGCGTTGATTTCAAATTGAGATCCATTGGAGATCCAATGCTGGGGATTGGAGAAAGGGACTGGAGCTCAACTTGATCTCCATCTTATCACCAAGGTGAATGCTTATTGGGATCCGTCAAAGATTTTCTCAACGATTTGAGAAAAGGTTTTAAATTAATGAAAAATAAAAAGTACAAGAGTACTCCTGTCTTCAAAGAAAACAAGCGATTAATGTACCGTGTCAGGATCACGATCAAAACATATAAATTTAAAAAGACATATAAAACACATACATTTTATTTTAAGAAAAAAACTTTTGACTATGTTAAACAATGAATACATTTTTAGTTTTAACTCTTTGACATATACATACATAGTTATTAAAACTTTTTTTACTTTTTTATGTTAATTTTCATTTTAAATAAAAAACTGAACAAAATGATTTCTGCATTTATCTTCTGTATTACCTTCTCTCATTAAACTTCCACAAGTAATTGATTGGATGCCTTCGAGTAATTCATCCCTTAAACAGATTCCGGATGTTCTTCTTTTCAAAGCCTCATAGAAGCCATAAATTGAACTCGTTCTGAAAGACCATGCACAGAAGGCCAAGAGAAGCATTCCATTCAAGGACATGCACATGTTTAAAGAATGCATTATGGAAGGTAAAGTGGAAGGGATGATTATTCAGACTTTCCCTTCCAGTTCGCCTTCCTTGGGAATGCATTTTTTTGCTGGGTATTTTTTATGGCGCTTTCATAGCGACCAAGGCATTAAAAGATTGCGGAAATGAGAAGTCATTCTATCATTTAGTCGAAGAACTAAATTTTTGGAACGGGAAGGCGTGGAAATTGTTACTGAAAATTTGCGACGAAAAGTATATTTTGTTTTAGGTGTAATAGTATGAGATAATTTAGGAATGAATACTATTTTGGGCTTCGTTCGATCTTTTAATTCGAAACATTATTGTCGTGTTTGTATTAGATCAACGGAAGATATGAAGACTGATGCTTCAGAACATGAAACAGTTTTAGAAATTCAAGGAATTATCAAAACGATTTGACAATAGGAGACTATAAAAAAACTGGCATAAAAAGTGAATGCTTTTTAACAATTTGAATAATTTTTACGTTACGGACAACTTTTGCTTTGATATAATGCACGATTTGTTCGAAAGAATCTGCGTTTATGATGTCTGTAATATTTTACGAGGTTTAATTGACGACAAATTAGTAACTCTGTCGATCCTAAACTGTAGAAAGAAATTATTTAAATTTGGTGAAATCGAAATTGGAAATAACTCACTTCCGTTAAGTTTGGCTAGACTAAGTTCATATAACTTAAACATGACAGCGATGGAGATTTGGTCTTTCAATCATTTTTTACCGTTGATGATAGAGGACCTCATCCCTGGGTCAAATATGCACTGGCATCTTTTAACAACCCTACTGCAAATTATTGATTTTGTGTTGAAATCAGTATATATTGTTGAAGAGCTGGATGGATACCTTAAAAAAATTAATAGAAAAACATCATAAATTATTTATTAAACTTTATGGTCCCTTAAAACCAAAACATAATTTTCTGTTGCATTATGTTACGGCTATTAAAAATGTGGACCATTGAAGTTTTTATGGGAAATGCGTTTCGAAGACAAGCACAAGGAAGCAAAAACTTAGTTCGCTAATATTACGTCGAGAATAAATCCACCGCATTCTTTAGCCATTAAATCAAGTATAAAATTTTCTCATTTTTTATTAGATCATGAGTTTTCCTATGATCAACATAAAAATTTCGAAGGATATCCAACTGTAGATATAACAAAAGAAAATGACTTTTCAAAACTGGTATTTAATAAAGACATTGATTTTACAAAAGTTATAATATTAAAAGAGGTATCATATAAAGGTACAAAATACAATAAAGAGTACTACGTAGCTACACACGCATCGCTTTTTAAGGCATTTAAAATATTTTGTTTTGTTTACCAAAATAATAATTTATATGTTTTGTGCTATCCAATAATATTGAACGAGTTTTGTCCCCACTTTCAATCATATGAAATAATTAAAGAAATTGATGAAATTCATTTATTTAATATTACTAATTTTCACACTGGTCCAATGCATTCTTATTCTTTAAACAATGGAAAAACTTATATTCGCCCAAAAATGTTATTTTAAGTTCGTTTTCAATAAAACCATGGAAAAATATTATTTTTTTTTTTTTTGGATTTTCAATTATGTGGGTACAAAAATTAACCACTGTGCCATTGTGGTGACATAGGTTAAAACTTTAAATCAACATTGACCCTTTTCACATCAAAGAAGCGACGTTTTCAAAATGAAGTTGCGCCACTTTGATTCAAAAACATCCATAATAATGGCCCATATGAATAAAAAGTAGCATTATTAGTAATTTGTAGTAACTACCAAAAAGTAAAGTACAGTGCAACTTCGGTAGTCCGGACATGCGCTAATCCGGACACTCCAATAATTCGGACGCTTTTACATTTCGGACAATTTAAAATTTTTGCCTCTACAGTCCGGACAAATTTTTTTTTACGCTCGCATGTTTTGTTATTCGCACTATGACTGACACTTTGCAGTGTCATCATTACTGCGTGGTTGTCAAGTGTCTCTGGCATGCTTTTTTATTTGCACTCTGACTCACACTTTGCATTGTCATTACTTCAGTTTCGGTACTTTCCCTCATAAGCTTGGTTGTCTACTTTTGTGTCTCGCATGCTTTGTTATTCGCACTTTGGCTCACATTTCATACTGTCAATATTTCAGTTTCGATTATTTCCCTCGTAAGCGCGAGTTACAATCCCTCCTGCACTACAACAACAATACCAAAACGACAGAAGACTGCAAGCACAGCATTTCCGCTCATAAGTTTCGCACAGGTTATTATTCCAAATTAAAGCACTCACTTGCAGATTATTCCTAGAATTATTTTTGATAAGAAAATTAAAATAAGAATAC
Source organism: Coremacera marginata (assembly GCA_914767935.1). NCBI lineage: Eukaryota > Metazoa > Arthropoda > Insecta > Diptera > Sciomyzidae > Coremacera > Coremacera marginata. The sequence goes on from OU612046.1 coordinate 163,003,309, forward strand.
ATACATTGCACAATAGTACATACGTAATACAAATTATGTTTAACTAAGCATGTTTGAATTTTAAGCTTATATTTTAAAGAGAATAAAATTGTAAATCATTATGTTGTGAACATTGAATCAATAAAGTTGTTTTTTTTTTTAATCACTCCGTGAAACTAAAATCATAATTCGCGCTTCGTACCAAGTGCTATGTCTTTAAATAATAAACGCAAACATAAAACACTAACTTTAAAGGAAAAGTGTGATATTTTACAAAGTCTTGATGAGGGAAAAACTATTAGGCAGGTTGCCGAAAAATTCTATGTTCCCAAATCAACGATTTACGACATTAAAAAAAACAAGGAAAAGATAAAACAATTTATTTCGAGTACCTACAATGGACCAGGTAACATTTACCAAAATAAAGTATTAAACCATTTTCATAATGTAAATCTTTCTGTTAGGAAATAGAAAAGCTATAAAAAAACCAGAAAATCCAGAAGTAGAGGAAGCGCTTTACACATGGTTTTTGCAACAAAGAAACAATCTTATCCCGATTTCGTCAGAAATTTTAAAAGCCAAGGCCAAATTATTTTACGTAAAGATGACGGGGAAGGAAGATTTTTCAGCTAGCTCAGGCTGGCTAGATAAATTTAAGTTACGGCATGGTATTCGGTATCTAAAAATTTGTGGTGAAAAAGTTTCCAGCGATGAAAGCGCCGTAGAGCCTTTTAAACAAAAGTTTGCCGACATTATTGCTGAGATGGATTTAAGTGAAGAGCAAGTTTACAATGCATACGAATCTGCTGCTTTCTGGAGAGTGTTGCCTGGTAACACATGGGTGCATGCAAAGGAAAAATCAGCCCCAGGGAGAAAAATTTTCAAAGATCATGTGACATTTATGCCATACTCAAATGCTGCAGGAACACATAAGCTGCCTCTTTTGGTTATTGGAAAAGCTGCTAATCCAAGAGCATTTAAAGGTTTTGAGATACCAGTGGTATATAAAGCGACTAATAAAGGATGGATGTCAACGTCACTTTTTTCGACTGGTTCAAAAACCATTTTATTCCAGAAGTAAAAGGGTATCTAGCAAAGGTTAACAGACCACTGAAAGCATTATTAATATTAGACAATGCTCCTTCACATCCAAATGGATGAAATTAATTTTGACCCAAATTTCAGAGTTCTTTTTTTACCACCAAACTGTACGGCAATCTTACAGCCTATGGATCAAAATTTAATACAAAATGTAAAGGTTGCTTATAGAAAGCAACTACTGCAACATATTTTATCAGGAAATGATGATGATGTCGACGTGGTTAAAGTTTTAAAAAAGTTCAACCTTAAAAATGCTGTTTGCTTTTTGAACTCAGCATGGCAAAGCATTAGTGAAAACAATATTCAGAAAAGCTGGTGTGCATTGTGGCCAAGACCTGCATCGTGCTGGGATGATGAAGATATGATACCGCTTCAGGTTTTGCGCCATGAACTTCAGACTGATAGCATGGTTGCTGACATAAAATCCATCCAAAATATGATTGGAGCTATGTATTTTAGTAATGAGATCACTGAACAAGATATCAATGATTGGGCAACTGGTGCAAATGAATGTTTACTGGATTTTTCAGATGAAGACATAATACAACTCGCTAAACCAAATGAAACGTCAGTGCTGCTTACGGACTCTGAAGACGACTTTGTAGTAATGGATGTAAAAACAAAGATCTCTAATGCAGATGCACAAAAATTATTTGCAGTTTGCATTCAGTGGGCTGAGGAGAATAATTTGGATATCCAGGATATTCTCTTGTTGAAGAGGATAGAAAAAAAAGCCAAAATTTACCACCTCAACAAAGTTAGTCAACACAAAATAACTTCGTTTTTTAATAAATCATAGTAAGTATGTTCATATGACCATAATTGTATGAATATGTACACATAAAAATATGGATTCTATTTGATATTATTTTTGTTTTTGAATAAATATACATATGTAATATGTAAATTCATGTTTAAATAAATAAATACATTCGTTCATGTTTAAATTCACTCAGATTTTTTCAAAAATGTTCATCTACTATAGTCCGGACAACTCGATAATCCGACCGAACCTAAAACTATATGTGTCCGGATTATCGAAGTTGTACTGTACTACCAAAAAGCTTGAATTCGGTGTGAATAAAAATTTTGTTCGAAATTAAATGGCTACTAATTTCGAAAGTAGCATCTACTAAAAAAATTTGACATAAGCTCGTCATCGCAGTTGGTTCATTTTAATAGTGCGCGCAATTTTATCAAAAAAAAAAAATGTTATATATATTTTTTATATGGAAACAAAGTTTTTGCATATGAGTTTTGAGGATGATGACGGCGATGAGGAACCCACCGCTGTGGTCGGTGCCGCTTCAGTGATTTGATTTTTGTATCAGCAATATAAAAATGTAGACGTGTGCTCTTCAAGAAGGACCAAACACCAGCAGTGCGTTCGCAGAAGGCTCTGGCGCTAAAAGAAGTACCGGACTTCTTTTATTGATAAAAATTTTTCATAAGAAAGATTTTGGTGTATAGCAGTATTTGAGATACCAGTCTACCTACTTTTCTGGGTTAAAGCCGAATATTTGCGATACTAACTAACGTAAATAATAATAAACATACAATAAATTAAACATGCTTTATTTTACAATATTTAGTTTATTCATTTTCTCCTCTGCGCGAAGGATTTATTGATGACAAAAGGGATTTCTGTAACCGAGCAGCAAATTTTAAAGAAAAATTAAATAACATGAAGGCAAGAGTAAGATCCAAAACCGATGTCAATAGAACCGGGAACCGCAAAAGCGTTCTTAACCATGATGAGCAGTTGTTTTTACAAATTCTTGGAAATGAAGACAACCCCAGTGTGTTTAAAGTCAAATGTAAGTATTTATATATTTGTGGATAGAAAAGAACTCGTAAAATTTTCAATTTTAGATGGAGTTTCTGTTGGAGTCGCTCATTCTGATGAGCTTCCAGACATAAAAAAAAACCACCACTTCAATCACTAAATCTTTGTCTCAGCGAAAAAAAAACCCTATGAAAAGTCAACAATTGACCTGCAGAAGCTGGTTCTCAAGAGGCAATTGAAAGTCTTTGACGCACAAATGGATATGTTTAAAAAATTGGATGGTGTACTAACAAAAATTGAACGTCTTGTCGACTTAAAGATGGATGAATGTTAAAGCTGTAGTGATTAGGCCGGGTCGGTTTCCATAAAAAAAAAGAAACGTTTGATAAACTCGTTCCAAAATATTCCTTGATTCATTATAGTTGCTTCCTTTAATTGTTTGACTAAAGTGTCATTTTTGAACAGAACCCCACATTTTTTTTTAGGCAAGTTTTTGTTTCTCGCATCTTCATTGTCACATTAAAAATTTTGCAACGTTGTGTAAGATGAAGCATGCTAAAACCATTGAAGGCAGCCGAGATGTTTTCATTCTAATTTTTTATTGCAATATGGGAAATCTTCTTTTTACCTGCCCACCAAATACGCGCTTAACAACTCGCTCTTTGAGTATGTACTTTGTTGTAATATCGCTGTTGTGGTGAAGTTGGGTTCTTATATGGTGTTAGCAACCACGGTGTGATACCGTACCCTTCATCACCCAAAAGCCTGCTGCTGCTAAGTTTTCCGCAATCACAGAAATACGCATTTACAGCAGAAATACGCTAAATTCTTGAATCGTGCACAGAACCTGGCCAAGAGCTCTTTTTTTATTTTTATTTTTTTATTCGTATAGATATATATAATATGGGAAAAACAGATTTGCACAATTAACATTATCACACAAATATTACGCATCTTGCAAAGATCAGTCTTCGAAACACAAATGTCAAAATAAAAGCTAATACTGCATTATAGCCAGCATGAACGCAGTTCGAAAAGGCAAAAAGCAGCTTTTTTTTATGAGCATGAATACAGTATAAAGCTTTTTAATTTTAACTATTGATTATTTTTATGATTAATAATCATATCATTGATTCAGGTAATCATTGATTATATATGTATAAAATTAATTATGTTTTTTTGTGTTTCTTATGAACTGAATTGTAAAGTTTTTGTTTTTATGGTCGACTAAAATATAAAAGCTGATTTAACGTTAGAACATAAGCTGATCATTTTGACGCTGTCAAGTTAACATTGGACGATTTAGACGAAAACGATGCAGAAAGTATTCGAAAATCACAGAAGGTATTTGGATCAACTAAAATTCGGAAGCATCTAGCATTCATTAAAGCCAATTTCGTCAATGTATCGTTGACGGAATTAAAAAGTTGGAGTCTAAAGGTCTGGATTTTAAAACATGCGTGAATATCATTGAAAATGTTCACTCAAATTTGAGCTCAATAGAAAGAAAAGAATGGCTAAAAAAATTTGAAAGAATTCTTACGCGCAATGTTGGATACAAGTCGCTTGAACAAATTAAAAATATTATAAACGCAAATTTACATAACAATATCGTAACACCGAATTCGTATCAGCGTTGGTACCAACCGAAATTGTAATGTTTAAATATGCAACCGTTACACGGTAGATGTTGAGAGGTCTTTTTCAGCATATAAATCTGTTTCGACTGAAAAAAGACGCTCTTTTACATTCGAACATTTGAAACAACGTCTTCTTTTTGCTTCTAACAAGATAATTTTGTAAACGTGTAAAATTTTGGGCTTGAGAAATAAAAGTTAAAAAGATGTGCTATAGTTGACGTTGTTACTTTTTTTTTTTCTTTTGCATGTTTTTTCATTTTTTTCAACGATTTTCGTCTCTTTTGTGCTTATTTGCGTAATTATTTTGACATTTATTTGTGCTTGGGAGCTTGCTTATTTTTGTATTTTTTCGTGCTTCATTATCATATACTGACAAGAACCTGCCAAATGAGTTATCTCAATATTTACCTCACATAGATGTAATTAAATTAACTATTATCATTATTATTGTAACAATCAGTATTACTATAATAATTATAAGAACAATATATTAAAATAAAAAAAAATTCAGCCTTATTCCAGGATCAGTCGTAGGTGTGATTTTCATTCGAATTCGTAAAGTTGTATTCTACGATCCGAATCGTTACGTCGTATTCGAAATTCGTAACACTGTCATTCCGCGTTCCGATGGCATCAACATTTGACAGTTCTTTTTTCAGATTTTTTACGATAGGCTTCCATTGTTGGAATTTATTTTAAACAGGTAATTTTAAACTATAATTGTTGTATAAATGTATTAAAAAAATGTGAAAAAATATATAAGTATTTGCAGATAGGGCAGCAAAAGATGCACTCATAATGCCGCTTATAACAGAGGTGCCGTGTTTGCCCTCGGTTATAATGAACTACAACAAAACTTTCCAAGCAGAACATCTTCAAACCTCATGGAATGCATCGACATCATTTCTTCAAAAACATAACAAATCAACAAAGAGACACACATATAATGCTGACTTTTCTCGTGAAGAATGCATAACAATAGCTCGTATGAGAGTCGGGACCACAATATTTAGTTCTCAGCACTTTTACAACCAAACCAACCCAAGAGAATGCAACTTCTGCTCCGTCGTTCTTTCTGTAGAACACATATTAAACGACTGCCCAAGATCAAAAACCAACATTCCTACTGATACGGCACTAGATTGCAGCATGAAAGATACCATCAATATAATCAACCTAGCTTTGGCGAAACATAATTTATCTCATCATGACATTTAATAAAATATACGTACTATATATAAAATATACGTACTATATATATATATATACAAAATTAGATATAGTTATATAAAAAATTGGATTTTCGATGCAAAATGGCCTTTGTAGCCCAGCACCTTGAAATATATTTTGTAAATTAATTTACAAAATATAAACTATAAATAAATAAATAAATATAAGTATTTTCATTTCAATCACCAAAAAAAGATTTATTATCTGTTTTAATAGGTCAAACACCACAAATAGAAATCAGTACGCGTGTTTGGTACGCTTAATGACTGAAAGGCCAGATTTGGCGCAAAGATTCTGTAAGGACTCTGTGAGGACGATGGCAACCCATGCATACGAAAAATACAACTCTGAAATTTTATTGATATAATTTATTGTACTACTATAAGACGCCATAAGCGCACGTTCGTTGGAACTATTTTTTGACTAATTAACTATTTTAACCATTTGAAGACAGAATGTAAGTTTATATTCTTATTTATAATTATTTAATGTAACCTGTAATTTTCATTAGAGAATTAAACGCTTGCAAAGCAAAATTTAAGTTAAGCAATTGTTTATTTCGTCTGTCTATCAAATCGCACAAACGCTGCAGCCAGCAGATAACAGACTCCAAAGAAAATGTTATGCGTTTCTGGGAGAACGCCAGTGCGCAGCTCAACATTCTCGGGCCACCAACAAAGGACATTTCTAGTTGGAAAAAACTAGAAGTTTTTTGCGTTTTGGTTGTAAAGTTGTTATTTTGCCCAAAAAAGTTTTGAAAATGGTTTAAACAACATAATAATACAATTCTACAAAAGGAGAAATGTATTTCAATTGGTTTCGAATATACAATGGAATTTAAATAAATCTTAATATGCTGGTGCTTGTCTTATTGAATTCGAAAAAGCTTTTGACATTATTATAAAAAATCATTTCAGGTATGTACCAAAAATCTATTAAGTACAAATAAATTTACTATTGTAAATGGTATACAACAAGGAACTATAAATTGTCCCATATAATATAGTGACTCAATTCTACCACAAAATGAATGACACAATTTGCCAAATTTTATTAATCAAAAAAATGTTGATTCATATAAAATTTTTATATTAAAATATATGTTCAATAAAAATGTTTTTAGTTTTTTAACTAAATATATGTCGCAGTGAAACACTGTGTAACAAGTAGATATTCAATATACTATAATGGAACGTTAAATTAAGTAACTTGAATGAAACTGTCAGCAAGTATTGAAAATAAAAATTGATAAGGCATTGAATAAAAGTTCAGATATGAAAAAAGCCTCTGAATTGATTGTTAAATTTTTTTCATTGTAAAATTATTTAAGACAAAAATAGAAAAATAAATAAAATTTAATAATGAATGGGCCAAATATCCCGGCATCTATTCCTGTTTCTTCGACATACATATATATAAAATAAATACAAAACAAAACGTTTGTTTGCACCAAAGGGGGATACGTGTTTGAAGAAGTTATGTGGTTTTGTGTTTTAATAAAATATCTTTGTTACACATTTATGCAGCTGGTGAACGCAAATTTCCTATTGCTAGCAAAAGAATTGACTAATACAAGAGAAGGTAACTATGTTTGGTCTGCCAGATATGAATTTTAATTATGACTGATTTCCTTAATTTTTTCGTTTTTCGTGTACTTATCTGTTTATCTATACTTAATATATATTTTATTGTTCTTTGTTTATGTTTAATGAAATGTGATATCATTGCTAAAACTGCAAATAGTTTAGTTTGTTTAGCTGGAGTTGAAATATTTTCATAACTTTTTGATTTTTTGTTTTTAGTAGAAAAATTGTTGGGTAGCGTTAAGCAAAATATTTGCTAACAGTTTATGCGGAACAGTGTGTTGGAGCTTTTAGCATATGGCCATAATTAAACTATTTGTGCTTCTTACTGCATATTGCTGTATAACGAAATGAAAGCAGCTATAACGAACGAAAAAACGATCGACAATATAAATTGGCATGAAAAAATGTAGTGCTTACCGTGTCTCGCACGATCGAAAGTCTTCGTTTTCGTTGTAAAACAAGATGCAGTCAGTAAGTAAGATAAGCCCTTATGTAAAATTTTGCATTCAGAAAATGTGAGAACACATCATAGTTAGCTATTCAAATAGTATCTAAACATATAATCTTAAATGTTTCCTACTTAAAATTAACAAAATTATTTTCTTTAGTCTGCTACTCTTGCAGCATATAAAAAATGCTATATTGAGCGATTTGTAACGCGAATATTGAAGAATGCTTATACTACTACTTATATTTACACTATTTAAGATAACTACATACTTTTTGTTGGTGTTCTTATTTCACTGCCATAGAAGTTGAAAAGTCGATTAGTCTGCTTCAAAATATTGAATTTCTTTGTTGATTCCAATTCATGATTTCACTGCCACTCAAGTTAAAAAGTCTGCTTCAAAATATTGAATGTCTGTTGATTCTTGATTATATTACAGCTTCCAATCCATGATAATTTAAGTAATTCACATTATATATTATTTTCCTATTGAATAATCTGCATTCAATCTTTAATTATTGCTTCGCAAGGCATCAAGTTCATTTTGTATACTCTCAAACTGATTATATAAATGTAACAGCTCTTCATGATTCATTTCCAGATTGATATCCTCACCTGCTCCAGTCTTTAGTTGAAGCACTGCAAGAGCCGTTTTTTCACGCTGCTGACAATGTGATGATATCTGCACATTTAGCTTCCAAGCAACATCTTCAATCTCATTGGATTCATACTTTTCACTCGCCAAATTTTCCATAATAGGCTTTGTATTCTTAACCCAGAGCTTAACTATAGCATCAACTTTGTCATCGTGCAGCTGCAGTTTTTCACGCAGTTCTGCCTGCAGTTTGGTGGGTTTTATGACAAACGTTGACGAGCGCTTTAATATGTATGAAAATGTCTTGATCAGCAACAAGAAATCAGAGCGTGGAACACCTACCAGCTTTTCTAGCTGTTCGAGTGCATTTTCAGGTTCATCATTTTGTCCACCGGTACTCATATTTCTATATACATAATCGAGCACAGTTGTGAAGGTTTCGTAAGGCAGCGCATTAATAATTGCAATGCCTTCGCGTGCTCTGTTAATACAAATTTTTAGTATATTTGTCACTTTATTTATTTATATTGTTAATATTTTTTACCTTTCTGTTATTTTAATCCAGTTGATGCTCATATTAATGTTTTTAAAACACTTTCGGAAAATATTTATAGAAACTTCCACAATTTCGCAATTAAAAATTAATAAAATTGTGAAAATTATTTCAACTGAATTCGCTTCAAGCTTCACGGTTGCAAACACTTTTACAGTTTATCGCAAGCAGTGCGAAAATATCTTTGTTATGGCGTCCACACACGTTATAGAGCCCATACACAGCGTACATATCCTACATCATGTACGCGTATCATGTTTTGTTTTCGCCACACTAAAAACAAAACGAATAGTTGGTACGTGAACAACGCTACTAACTAAATGACTTACAACTTAATGGTTTGTCTACTTGAAATCAAAAATTTTTGATTTTGTCTTCGCAAACTGACGAACTTTCAATTTGGTCCGCCAACAGCGCCACAAACGGGCAAACATTTTCGCAAATCAACCAAGTTCGTGAACATGCCCGCCTGTGTATGGAACCTATTAGACACATTGCCAAACATGTCTTATAGTATGTTCACACTAAGGCCGAAAGCCGCTTTTCGAACAATAATGGCTTTTCAGCTGAAAAGCTATATGATATTAAGTTTTTCGCCATAGAAGAACTATCAAATGAAAAGCTGATATTTGTTTGCTTTTCAGCGAAAAACTCTGAAAAGTTAGAAAACAACCCTGGTTCGGAAGTCTGTTCGTTGAAGTTAAGTCAAAATCTATTACAAAAATTCAAGTAGTCACTGATATTTGACATTTCGTCTGTCTGTTCTCATTTGTTATGATTTATAGACAAACTTTATTCCCAATTAGAAAAAATCTGAAAAATGGAAAAAAATACAATGAGCGCGTGAAGTGGAGTGACCTTCATGAGGCGATATTTGTGGAGTTGTGGGAGGTAAGTGATGCTGCCATCACAAGAATACAGATTTGCTCCTGACGCAAATTTAATATATTTGCCAATGCCTTCCGACGTTCACTTTGGCGTTTACAAATTTTGGTACCCAGCAATTCGGTGTTTTTTTGCCTGTTATTTTTTTAAGCCTAATATAACGCAATAGCCATCGATATCCAAATAAATGTAATCATTTTTGCAAGAAGAAAAGTTATTCTAAAGAATTTTATTTGCTAAGCCAAGCACAATGAATCAAATCGCTATAATAACAAACATATGGCTACTGTCTGTCAAATGAAAAGCTGCTTTTCAAGTGTGAACACCTTTTTCTGAAAAGAGGTTTTTCAGCTGAAAAGCAATTTTTCGGTCTGTGTGTGAACATGCTATAAATGGCAGCATTTATACGTCATTCAAATTGAATAAAGAATATCGCGTTTTTTGTTCTCTTACACTATTCGAGATATTTGATTGAATAGCTGCTCACACATGATTTTTTGATTGAATGGCCGATGCCGACTAAAAGTGTTGTTGTAAGTACCAGAAGAGTTGATTATGCAACCCTGTGATTGATTGATGCAGGTCTGAAGCTCCATCAAAATTTTGATTGATGCGATGAAGTGTTAAAAGTTCATATCCGCTCTCGCAGTGAGTTCATATATTTTTTCGCTGGAAAAAGAATAACAAATTTTGAATTATCCTTCAATTTGAACGACGTGTAAACAGTTCCAATTGTGACCATATAGGCCTGACCCAAGGTATATTTAACAAGGTAGTGTCGTCTCAGTGCGGCGGGTACCGCAGCTCTCAAGCACATAAAATATTATAATTTGCAAATTTTATTATTTGCTTTGCTTTTATTCGTGAAAACCTGGCTTTGACACGTGTGGTACCCAGCACAAGAGAGAATTTTAACGACTAATACTAATACAGTGTGGTCACACTGAGTTAACATTAGGTGTGTTTCTGTACACATTTTCCAGTAAAAGTCAAGTAAAGTTCAATGTGAGAGAGTAAAATTAAATTTGAGAATAGTTTCAAAAGTATGGAAACGACTTCTAGCTAGTTTCAAGCACGGAAACAGCTGATTGCCTATCAAATGTAAACAGCGCCAATTTTAACTTTTTACAAACACAAACGACGCCAATTTTAACTTGATATTTTATATTTATTTATATGTATTGATATTTATTGATATTTAACAATTTGTAAATTTGTTTTTTATCGCACAACATAACCAAACAACAAACGACAGTTTGACATTTGCTTGTTCTTCTTGGTGCTTATTCTTCTTGATGCTTGTTCTTATGTAGCTGGAACAAATTTCTTCTAGCACACTTCGAGCAACTTTCGAGCTCGAGAGAGCGATTTTATCCTTGATCTTCTAGCTAGAAAAAGATCATTTCGAAATTACACTAAAGTGTTCACACTGGGTTTTGATAATTTCGTTTGACATTTGCTTTTTTTTTTTTCTTGCTAATTATTCTCATGTATAGTTTTTGAACTGAATAAAGCAATATGAGTCCAGAAAAACTTTGAAGAGTTGCTTTATTACATTTAGATTCTAGATCTAGATTCTTTCATAAATGATATAAAGCATATGAAAAACAAATGAATAACGGATACAAAGATAACAATTTTCTGATTATGTCAAACTTATGTTCAATACACACATTTTCAGATTTCAGGGTTGCAAGAGAAGTTTGGCGTGATTTCATGAGTAATTTAAACGAAATTAGGACCTTATTTGAGATAATTTCGAAATTGACATTAGGACCTTATTTGAGATAATTTCGAAATTGACCAATTGTATGGGAAATTACCAACTTTATTATGTAATTTTAGACGAAATTACACAAAAGCTCGAAATTACATAAACTGGCTCAGAGTGAACATAGTAGAACACTACCTTGTCTTGTTCTACTATGGGCCAGACCAAATAGATAAGCTGTTCCATAAAGAGTAAAAACAAAACTGTTCAATAAAATGCATTAAAATCTCGACTTAAGTCACTCTTGGCATTTGTAGTCTTTGCTGACACTTTTCTAGCCATTTATTTAGATCAACCAACTTGCAGTGGTAGTGCATGTTTGAATTGCTTTTAAAGATCATCTTCTTTATGTTTTGCTCATGTATTCCTGCAACGAAAATATTTAAGATTTGTAACGTTTTCTTTTCTTGACAAAAATACTGCCCTCTGATAATGAAGAATTTTTTACATTTTGTCCTGAACTCAAAAAATGTTGACCTGTTCTTAGTCGGGAAACAATTAGAAAAAATGCAATAATTTTCCAATGATGTTTTCGCTGTCCTGTTGTTTATTTATGCAAAACTGCGAAATCACTCAATTTATTTATTAAACTTTATCAAATCGTATTTACGTTTATTTATAAAAAAATAATCAACAAATTTTAAAATTTTTTTGATATCATGGATAATTTTAGTAATTTTTTTTTTGCAATACTTCTTCTAGTCAATCTTGATGTGTTCTGTAAAATAGCTCAAACTTTAATGAAATGTCAAAGATTATGTTTAATATTTCGACCGATTTTTAGAGTATACAAATTCTGCATTTTTTCTACTTTTGTGATCAATATTTTTGAGAAAAAATCTCTATTTAATTTTAAAGTTCAGAATTTTTCTGAAAAATGAAAAGAATTCAGGATGACCAAAGAAATGCAAAATTTTTTCGATAAAAGAAAATGCCATACACTTAAGACAGGTCAAAGTCTTGTAAGCTCAGGTCAAAATGTAAAAACTTTTGCATCTTCAGGGAACAGAACTTTTCGGCGAGAATTGAAATTACAACTACATTCATTGCAAACGAGTATCAGCGTTAATAGATTTTTAAATACATAAGCGTATTGAAACTGAAGCGCTCTTGCTTATTTGCACTACTTTTTGTTCTAAATCATATTCAGATTTATCGAAAATTCCAAGAAAAAATTTTCTTCTAAAAAAATACATCAAGTACTGAATTTTTTTTAACAAAAATTTTCGAGGAAAATTTGTGTGCAAGCATTTAATAACACGCACAACACAATTATCTTAAAAAGCTTGGTCAAGGTCCTTTGAAGGGTTGAAATGGCCAATTCGTTTTATACATATATAATAAGGGTATTCACTTCAACGCTGAAATTTCAGAAATGCTGAAATTTACGAAAACTTTAGTGCAATTGTTGTTGTTTTGGTTTTCCGAAGTTTGCTTAAATTTAATCATCTATTGAGTTGATGAAAAATAATCGTCGGAAATTTCCGAAGAAAAGATGTGTTTAGTTATCATAAGCGAATCAAACAACCGAAAAATCAAAACATTTTGATTTTCGTCAAACGATTTGACCAACAATTTGATGAGTGTTCACATGTCAAATTTTTCGTCAATTTCCATATATATTTCTGTTGGTCAAATGTTTTGATGACTTGTTGGATGAAAAATTTGATCATGTGACCGGGCCTAATGCTAATGCAATAATGCTAATGAAGTGTCTGCAATTTAGAATATGTATAAAGTACATATATGATGTATGTACATACGACAAGGAGGCTCTATGTTTGCTGACATGCGTCGCATGACTAGCGAAATGAAGTGATAGCGATTTTAAGGTTGGCAGATGCATGTGAAAAAAAACGAAACATTAAAAACGGTCGCTCACTTCAAATTGTCGGAAATTTCCGATTTCTGAAATTTCAGCAGTGAAGTGAATACCCTTAATATATAGATACTTCATAAAACGAAAGTTTACATAAGACTATTTTAGTTAAGCACACTTACATGAAATTGCCAATTCGTTTTTATATGCGCAAATAAGCGAAAATTGTCAATTTCAAGCGCTGAAAAACACAAAACCTTTTAAAGATTCCAGCAGTTTGAAATCACAAAAACACCATTGTGAACCTCTTGGACCCCTTTTACATTTGTAAGGGCTTGAAATCAATTTTCCGAGTTTGTTGGTAATTCGCCGCAAGCCGGAAGCGATGAAAAGGGCGCAGAGACGATACTACATGTCGGACGGATATGTAGTTCGACTAAATAACTGGACTTTTTTCGTTGATGCCGCATGGCGGACATGTCGGATGTACTTCATTATTTTATAGCTTCCAAAGAGTGAACATCAAGCGCAGTAGATATTTTGTAGCGTAAAGATGGAAAATGCTGTACCCCCTCAGGCGCTGTACTGACCATGATGCAACTAAAAAGGTGGTAGTGACAGTTCTTATGGCGATCATAGGTTGTCAAAATGGTACAACAAAGAAAGCGTTAAAAGTAGGAAAAAAAAATAAAAAGTGAAATATACAGGCAAATGATAACCTTTGTTTGCCGTTTATGTGAATATAGCCTGCTGTCATCACCACCTTGTTAGTTGCTTCTTCGTATCGACAATATTTTCGTGTTCCATGTGTTCTTTGCGCGTTTTTGGCAGAGCGAAGATAAAGATTACTTTAAAAAAGGTGCTTTGTGAAGTACTATATTTTGATATTCATTATATTTAGTTTTTATGTAAGAAAAATTGTTTTATTTCCTTTCGTTTCTTTGGTTATGTTTTAAAGAAAACAAGCAAGTCTTGACTAATGTAAAAGAGGTCTTTGCAACTTGAAAGCACTTTGTACCATGCGAGTTTTTGTGCCTTGATCCCTTAAGAGGGTCAAACCATTTTCTTCTGAACATACCTTCCCTCTATATGCCACTCTTCTCGGAGACCCAAGTCACAAAAGAGGGATGACATAATTGAGCTGGTCCTATTATTTTTCCCCTTCAACATTTCTTCTGAACACATTTAACCCCTATCTGCTACCTTTCTGAGGGTCCCCATACAAAAAACACAAAAACGTTGCTATGTTTTTTGCTTGCCTGTTAACTGAATAAGAAATGCAAGCATTAACAGTGCAAGCCACTGTTGGTACATGTAGGAAAAAATCTCTACCTGTAGGGATTTTCGTTTCAAAATATAGGCGTAGGGAAAAAAAGGACAGAATTTTTTAAATTCTCTAAAAGTAGAGACTTTTCAGCAAGGAAATTTATGCCAACATTTATGTTATATAATAACAATCATTTTATGTTATTTTTGATTTTTAAGTATTTTAATAATAAATGTTTGTAAATAAATAAAATTGTCTAATATTTTTTTTTTTTTAATACTGGCTTATACCCGGCGTGCTTCGCTTCGCTCCGCGCATATTCCTGAAAAGTGGGCGTAATTATAGAGTTTTTCTGTAGTTTTAAAGAGAGAAATAAAGACTGTATAATTAAATTTCAATCACCGTATGGTTAAAGAAAATTCATTGTTTTGAATTGCTTTTATTATGGTTAAAATATTGAATATTGAAAAAGATTAGATTAATGTTATTGTAACGCACGTTATGAAAAAAATATTTATTATCAAACAAAATTTACAACTCAGGAACTAAAATGATTTCTGAAAAGTTGGTGTAAGTATGGTGAAACGCCCATTTTTATAACAGGTGCTGACAGTAAGAATACGAACTGAAATAAAAAATGTTAGTCTAGTACAAAAACTCGTCTTAAATATAGCATTTTTATTGACTTATGGGCGGTAAAAGGGGGTGTGGTAGATTGCAAACAAAAATTTTGCAAAGTTGTCTCGCAATCGGATAAACGATATTGCAGCGCATAAAATACGAAAAAACAAACAAAAAACTTACAAATTATCACCTAAAATGCAAAAAGGTGTAACAACATATTTAATTTTTTATAGGAGAAGGCAAAAACGTTTTAAAATCGCACATATATGAGATTTAAAAATCATACTTTCTTCTTAATATCGTTTATAAAATAAATATTTTTGGATATTTGTCCAAAGAATGGCCTTAAAGTCTAAAATATGCCCCATTTTAAAACGTTTGTGGCTTCTCCTATAAAAAATTAAAAATGTTAAGTCTCTTTGCATTTTAGGTGACGAAATATTAACTTTAAGCAAAATAATGAAGCATGAAATAATTTGTATATGGGTTCAAGCCAAGAATGATAGATAAATAGATTACGTACTGCGCAGGTCCGTTATGTTGTTTACTTTTCATTTTGACATTTCTAGCTACGAACAAAATATTTTTTACGATAATGACGTCACGCTAGACAAAGTTTGTTTCGTGAATCTTTTGCCAGTGCAAGTTGGATTTGTGAATCTGTTTTGATTTTTTTGTCTCTGTGTTTTCTTGATTTATTTGTCAAAAGAATTTGAAAAAGCTAGAAACTTGAATTTCGCGTAAATAATTTTTTGTTAACATTTTAACACAAGACGGAGGAAAAACTTTTTAATGTATTATATTCACAATTTAATTTTTATTTTATGCCACTGCTTACAGGCTTGTTTCAAATTTGTTTACATTCTGAATATGAATTGACAGCAAGACATATCGTAAGCTCATATCGTAAGACTATCGTGATGAAACTGCGCAGATCGTTGAAAATTATTTTTACGATCTGCGCAATCTACTTTTCTATCATTCTTGGGTTCAAGCATTTTTTTCAGCAGCTCTTACGTGAACTATATTTAATATTTATACATCTTAAAGTGTTTATATATAGTTAAATTACATTTTTATGTTACGATATAATTATTTGGTTTTGAATACTCATTGTTAAAGTGCAAATACAACAAAACAAAAGTAGGGAATTTTGTAGGGAAACAATTTTTTGAGGGTAGGGAAAAGTAGGGATTTTTTTTCGGCAACACTGGTGCAAGCCCCTTTTCAGTGCTAACGTTAGCAGTGATGGCATTTAAAGTAATGGCGATATAACATTGCTGATGTTAACATTGCCTTTGCTAACGTAAGCAGTGCTGACGCGAATTCATAACTTTTACCTCTACAAAAAAGTGCCCAATGCGCCTAAAGAAGTTTTAGCTCAAAAAAAAAAAATTTAACTCGGCCCACCCATTGCTGAGATCTGAACTCATAAGCATTCTGCATTTGAGTCACTCCATGGAAACTTCGCTCTAATAAACGCTGCAAATATTTTTTATATTTCCATAGTCAACCAAGGGTCAAAAATGTGGGATTAAAGTGAATTTCAAATTTTCTTGCAAAACACTCTTTGAGCAAATGCAAATACCCTACCAAAGGAAGTTATTATTGTTGTATAAATCTAAGGCTTAAGCAAAGAATATGTTGCAAGTGTAAATAGGAAAGTGTTTTCGCATGTGTTGATTTAATGCTATTGTTGCGGATTTCAATAACAACTTTATATTTGTACATACTCACGTATCTATTCCGCCCAACCAGTTGAGAGAGATTTGTTTGCAAACGATTCTATATTTGTCTGTCAAAGAATTTGATTTGATTTGAGATGCAAGCGTTTGTGGATTCTTTTTTATTGAGTCTCAAGTGGGAAAAAACTCATACTATGTTATGTAAAAAGAAAAAATGCCTTACAGACTGATTTTAAAGTGGTTATTGTTGCTGGGAGAAGCATGTTAAGCTCTGAAGTAATGTAAGTGTATTAAATTGGAAGCAAGTGCGTTAACGTTGACAGTTGTTAAAAAAATTAAGTCATTTACACTTTCGGTTTTTTTTTATCGAAAGCTAAATTTCTTACGTTTATTTTAATGAACACTTTCTCACTAAAATTATTTTACTAAATCGTGAATGAATTTAAAAATGTCATTCATTACTTATTTATGTCTGCCAGCTGTTGTAATTTCAACCAAAATTTTGGACTTTTTATAAAAGTTTGACAAAAGCAATTATTTATTGAAGCAGTTGTGTTAGGTATAGTAGATATTTTGTATGAGTAGTGTGTTTATAGCTTTATATATGTTTAAAGGTTCATCTCTTTGAACACAACCAAATTTTAAAAATTTCAGATAATTTTATATAAGTAACGTTTTTTTTTTTTTTGGCGCGAGTTAAGACGGACGCATTTTGGTTGCTAATAATTTAAAGAGTCCTAAATCAATATTAAAGGAACATTCCTTTCATTAATTGCCTGAAGCATACGACCTTCAAGCTCTGCTCATTTTTATTTGGAAACACGAGTTACTGGGAGACAGCTGCTCACACGTGGTTCGTAATCCTCCATGGAGCCGGAGAGCTCGGAATTTGGGGACTACCGTCATATTAAGAAGCCCCCGGACAAACCTAGTTCGAAAGCTGATTCCAATGAAAATGTAAGTACCGGCGGTGCTTCAGATTGCAATGAGAGTGCTGCCAAGCGTCTTTCGATGCAGGTACCTCAACATAACCTGCAAAATTTTCCTCCATTGCCACTGCCATTTTGTCATAGTTTTGAGGATGCTGCCAATTCAACGCATGCACCAAGACACCATCGACAAAGTTTTCTCCAATATAACACAATACCTGAGAGTCAGAATCTGTTTTCGGATGCTGCTATGGACCTGGAAATAGCCGCATCTCCTGGAACAACCGAGGCAGCAAATTAGCTACAGTTGCTACAGCAGAGATTAGATGAAGATGAAGTTACGATGCCCAAACGTAAGAGATGCTATATTTCTAGCTCAAACAACTCTCCCTCCAAAGTGGATGTATTCAGATTGCAGATCCAGTCAGATAAGGTAGATTTAAATACTTCTCTAAACAGTATTAATCATAATAGATTTGCTTTATTGGGCAATTTAGAGATTGAAGCCACCATTTCATTAGTTAGTACTCCAAATATTTCTAGTAGGGAAAAATTGTCTGGTGGCAGCAGGGTGCCAAATTCTAGGACGGCTCCTGTCCGCCAATCTTGTTGTATATCGTCAACATTAAACATTTAGTCGATCAACTCGAAGCCTAGGTACCAAAGATCTCTTTTAAAACAAAAAATATTAATAGACACAAAGGCGAACTGTACCTTGAAGATGCGAAAGCTCATACTGAGATGATGGCGCTTCTTGAAGAAAAAAAAATAAATTCGTACTCATTTACTCCAAAGGAGCAAAGACAACTCGGCCTAGTTCTTCGTGGCCTATATTTCATGACTGATTTAATAGATTTAAAAGAAGCCTTAGATATTCTTTCCCCTGGTGTTGTAAGCAGAGTCTCTAAGTTCAACACAAATTTGTCAAGAAAACAAAAAATTGAGACTGGTCTTTTTTTGGTGTCGCTGCTTCCGGGGAAAAAACTGGGGGATGTCAGTCATATAAGATATCTTTTGAACCAGGCGGTGTCGTGGAAGTCCTCGGGATTCGAACCCACGACCACGCGAAAAAATGTAAATTTTTGCAAAAATTGCGATTCCAAGCTCAGCTGCGCTGTTGCCAGTTTTCGTGCAAAAAGAATGCCAACCACAAAAGCAATTACTATTAAAATCTAAAAATAACCAAAACTAAAACAAATAACATAGTCCCCCAATTCGCTTGTGTTCTTTCCTTGCTTCACTTCTCGCTGACCGCAGAACATGTGGGTTTCACTCCTCGCTGGCTCGTCACCATCTCTCACGAAAAGCAATAAAATTTATATTTGGGAAGTCTTTATTCTCTATGTTTTTGCTTATTACACTGAATAAAATAATACGATCAGTCGCTGTGCTGTGAGGTTGCGGTCACTCGCTTCGGCGTTGCCTTATTGAACACGACAACATATCATTAGCGCGCTTGTTCGTTCATTCGATACGATCAGTCGTTGTACGAACTTCATGCTGTTAAGTTGCGGCCGCTCTATTCTGCGTTGCCTATGTGAGCGCTTATTGCTGACCCGAGCCAAAAAACACATTGAAGCAATAAAGAAACCAAGTCATGCACCTCTTTTGCTCCAATGTGTTTTTCGCAACCTTACAGAAAACGACAAGCTATCATTCTCGCGTTATGCTGTGATCGTACGAATCGTGCTTTTCTTTCAGTGCAAACTCTTAAAACAAAAGCTTTTCAATACAATCACAAAAATGTGAATGTATAATTTTGCGACCTCTGGTCTCAAGTGAAATAAGGCCTTAAAAAAAATACTTAGCTTGTAAAATAACATTGCATAGTTGTAGGCACAAAGTAATATAAATAAAGTTGCACATACGCCATAGTGAATATTTATATAGAAGAAATCGAAAATTGACAACGTATTGTTAACGTATTCTCGTTCTGTCCTGCCCTTATCCAATCCAACTGATGCATATCCCAGTTAGAATCACAGAAAAAAATCTATCAATGTTTTAATGCTACCCCACACTCAATTTTAAAATTACACGCATGTTGTTTTTATTGTTTTTATATAACTTAATACTGAAAAAATTGCCATAATACAATATATTTATTTATTTTTTTTTTTTTTTAATTTTTGAAGGCAAATTTATGTAAAATCCTAACTTGTCATCAAGTTGATTGCTGTTGATGTGCATTCCAAACAAGGGTTGTTCAATCTACAAACACTCTAAGTATGAGACGCGAACAAAAAAGGAATCACATGCATGCATCATAATATTCATCACAATAAATTTGCAGCGCTAGTTGCCAGTCGCACCCATTCAATCAACCACGCAACAAACGTATACACGACTGTCTTCTCACCGCATAGCTGATGATATACTAACAAGTATGCAAACAAAGTGGAACAGTTGAAAGAACAAGATAAAAAAAAAACGTGTTTAACAATGCTTCCACCCAACCAACCATTCCAAATCAAAATGAAAAATCAGAAATATTCTCCATATCAACCAAATCCAAAAAGTAAACAGCAACAACAAGCTACACGTTCCTTTGCAACAGTTCTATGGTAGAAATAAATTTTAGAAAAAAATTATGTAGAAAAGGACTAAAACGAAACTGAA
Source organism: Coremacera marginata (assembly GCA_914767935.1). NCBI lineage: Eukaryota > Metazoa > Arthropoda > Insecta > Diptera > Sciomyzidae > Coremacera > Coremacera marginata. Next base: position 163,023,826 of record OU612046.1, read on the forward strand.
ACGGTATTTATTTCAAAAGTATTTTTTTCAAGATATGGCAACAGGAGGCTGCCAACGTAGTGTTGTTGTTTTTGGTGATTGTTGTTGATGCCGTTCATGCTGCTGGCTACATGCGGCCATTATGGGCTCATCCTACTACTACTACTACAACAACAGCAAAAACAAAGGCGCAATGTTATGTAATAGCGGCATAAAAAAATTCACTTTAACAAATATTCATGCAACACATCGCACTCTAAGTGGTGGACGGGAAGGGAGTTAAATCCATTCACTCTAGGAAGATGAACAAAAAAAAAAAAAAACGCATAGGAATTGCTTAAGCGGAAGCGTCATATACGAACAATTGCTGTCGGATTTGCAACACGTTTCCTGCCTTTTAATTTGGCTTTGGTGCCTGCGGACAGGTTGTCGTTAGTCGATCCTTCCATATCGTCACAACAACACGATCCGAGCAGGAGAAAAAACCCAAGAAGGGGGCATGCTTTTAATATTTAATTAAAAAAAATTTTCTTTATTATAAAAAGCTTAGATATAACCAGTGGCGTGTATACGGGGTTCAAGGGCGTGATCTTCCCACAGTTTTTTTAGATAGTGAAATTGACATGGGCGAAACAAAAATGACGTCCAAATTTTCAGATACATACCAAATTATTCTCTTTTGAAATCATGCATAAAATACTAGACTAATTTGGAGTAAGTTTGGAGTAAAATTAAGAAGATACAATATTTCTTACTTATTTATTTTTAAATATACATAGTCATCAAAGGAAAGTTATAGGTTTTCAACATCAAATTCAACTTTTCACACTTCATATTCAATATTTAACTGGGGTAAAAAGACTTTAGAGTCAGTCCATATGAACTGATAAAAAAAAAATAAACGTTACTCCACCATTTTTAAAAAAGTTGATTTTTTTTTAAAAAAAAGTTGCCCAATATATTTGAATCTCAGAACTGCTTTTAAAAAAATTATTTTTTTTTCTGCTTTCAAAATGGTGGCCATATTCAGCTCCTATTATGCATAGAATAATGAATTGAAACCATTATATGAAGCACACTTTAGCCTTTACATATAAGAGAAGCTTATGAAATAGTTTATTCATATTAAAAAAAATTGTTACATTTTTATGTTCAAAAAGTGTTATCTTGCAACTTTGAGATTTTTTTTTATAGAAGGCAGTTAATGCAGTCATACATTTTCTTTTGAAGCGAAGCTTTTTACTCCTCGTTCTGTGATTTGCTTGGAGTGAAATCTGAAAAATTTTCGACAGATTTTTTCTTGGAAATTTGATGGTTTCTTAGTTGCTAGTGCTTGTTACAACAAGAAAATTTATACTTTAATATTAAATTCTAAAAATATTGTTGCCTGCCCGTGGGGATCGAACCCACGTCCTCTTAAACGAGAGTCCAATGCACTATCCACTAGGCCACAAAGACTTTTTAGAAATAGTTCTTAATTCAATCCTAATTATAACAAAAGCTATGCTGTAGTAGACCGTCACCATCTATCAATAAATAGAGGATTGTGTATTTGCTATGCTTCAACTATCAAAAATTTGCTTTTATTTGCCACAAGGTGTCTCCAGCATCGGTTTGTTTGTATTGTGAATGCGTTTGTGGTGCTGTTGGCATAGAGTATAAATTATTATCTAGAGATTGCATCAACTCTGCTAAATCTCTGGCATGTGTTAACAGAGGTTAACAGAGTTTTTTTTCTTCATGTTTTTAATTGAAATAACTCTGTTAACACATGCCAGATATTTAGCAGAGTTGATGCAATCTCTAGATCATAATTTACACTCTATGCTAACAAACGCATGCATGAGTCAGTGCAGTCAAGTTCACAACCATGTGTGGAGAGTTAAAATGGAGAGTCGCTGGCATTGTATGCCCGTATATGTAATTGGCGTGGAAATTTGACATTCAACAATGAAAAAATATAAAGTAAGTATGTTTTCTGTATATATGTAATTTATTTTATGTTATTTTAAATTTTTGAATTTAAAAGTTAATTTATTAAAAAGAAAAAATTATTAAGCTATTGAATTTATGTAACTGCGAAAAAGCTTCGCTTCTCTCGTGTGTCCAACGACGCACCTGTGTTTTGTCTAGAGTACATTTCAATTAGTTGTTTAAGCATAAATTTTTTTGACATTCTGACTCATCAACTTTTTTGTTTACAGCCTCTTAAAAATTTGAATTTGGAGAACTTTGCTGACTTTAAGGTCAAATATCTCTGGTGGACACAAGTTAAAAAATTTTAAATTAATTCACAATAAAGTACATAATAGCATTATTTTGTAGTTTGAAGTTTAAGTTTGATATTTGCTTCGTTTTTAAGATACTGTCCTTCAAATTTCGTGAACATTCACTCTCATAGTCTGTACATTAGGATGGTCGTTATCAGGGGCGGATCCAGCGAACTATTGCTCGAAGAACTAATAAATTTTTTCAAAATTAGAAACTAATCAAATTATAATTTATATAATAAAAATTTTTGTGATCATTTAACAAAAATGAAATCTCTTAAATTCATTGTAAAATCATTTGAATTTAATAGATTTCGTAAAAATTTAGTCTACGTTTGGAAAGCCTATTTTGATATTTTTAAAATTACACAATTTTACGCCTTAAAATAATTTTAGAAAAATTTAGTTCCAAGCCCCAACCCCCCTTAAAGTGTTAATTGATATTATAATTGTATTGTTTTCTAATTGTAAAAAAAAATTTTTAGTTCTGCGAGCAATATTTCGCTAGGTTCGCACCTGGTCGTTATAAGACCTTTTTTTAAATTTCAATGATGGATGGTTGTTGATTGGCTCCAAATGTCAAAAAATCTACTCTGTGTTTTTTTTATATATTTTCAAATTAAGCCCTAAGTCTCCCTATTTGCCCATTTGTCCGCCCCACAAAAAATTCTTAAAAAAATGTGGGAGGTGGTCGTGACCGACCATTTTTTGCACATATTGTACATTAATACGAGTATATATCTTCCTACCGAGTTATTTTGAAATCGGTTTAATATGAAGGAAAATATGGCCTTTAAAATTTGCTTGATGTATGTAAGGTGGTTGTGGACAGATTTGAAATTTTTTCGCTCTGTGTGCTTAAATTCTTAATAACAACTCTCATGCATTTCTCTAAATTTTATTCCTCTACGAGTATTATTGCTATTTACTGACATATTTTATATGGGGGGGGGGCGCACAAATGGGCAAATGAAATAAAATCTGGATATCATGAAACTCAATTTGACAGATCGCATGCAATCAAATATTGTAAGTGGAGACGGCCTGTAATGCTTACCAAGTTTTGTTTTCAAACTACACATTTTATTGTAGACTTTTATTGTTTATTTGTTCCATAAATTAACCTGTCAAAAATAAGGGTTTCATATAACTATTTTTCCTTTATGTTATACCAAAATAGTAGTACTTTCCCTCAAACAAAAAAAAAAAATACTTTTTGGCTGGTAAAGCGTAGCAAGCAAAACTTTTATTTCAACACCCAGCAACACTGTTTTGTGCATTGTTTGCCGACATGATCAGTGTGCAAAATCAACACATTTTGTACGCCCTACAAAATGTTCAACCGCTCTTACTCTGAGAGATTTTTGACAGTCTCACATTGAAGCAACATTAAAATATTTTGTACGCCGTGCAAACTCACATCGTGTGACTGTAGCCTTACAAATATTATGATGGATGACATTTCACAATGTCTATCATAGCTTTTAATAACTTCTCGTGGATTTTTTTGAGAAAAACACCATACACTTTATTTTTTAAAATTCTATTTTAAAATTGTTTTTTTATGACTTTGGCAGAATTCAGGATAATTCCTGTATGCTTCAATAAAGTCACGCTCACTATAAAATCTTGTTTAAGTGACAAATTGCACTAGAAAATTTGACTTGTGTTCACATTGTCAAATTCTTCGTCAAATCGTTGGCCAAACAGCAGAAAAATCAAACAACTACTGCGTTTCCATAGCGAGCTAACTCGGGGTTAGGGTTTTCGTTGAGTTGACATAATGGCGTTGCCAACTCGATAGCGTTTCGATGCACAACATCGAGTCGAGTGAGCTCATCAATGAACGCATTCAGCAGAGCCAACTGTTGTGAACTATTATGACAGCGATAACTTAGTGAGCGATGTTTTTCTCTGAATGTGTTGTTACTCTAAGCGACGGAAATGTTGTCAAAGTTTAGAGTTTTTAGAGTTTAGAGTCAAAGTTTAATCCTTAACTGGTACACTTGGGCTGTGGGACCACGCTAAAAAAAGAAAATAATATATTTCTCTCATTATGTCATCATTCATTCATTAACGCTTAGTACATTTCAAGTCTTTTAGGTCTTTAGGATCTAGTCTTTTAGGATCAGTCGTGTTGTTATTTAAGGCGTTCTTTGAAAAAAAAAAAAACGTAAGCTTGTAATTAAATTTTTTGGGGTGTATCAGTTAAGGGTTAAAGCACTCAAGAGTTGTGTTCATGTAGCATAGAATTTTATCGCTCGATTAAATGGCGTCTGCTACCTGATCAGTTTAAGTGAGCGCTTGCATAATTGTATCATTTACCGAATTTTTATACAACTGTTGCCAACTGTTGACTCCGCTAAATGCGGCCAATTTCTTTTTGACATCTGTGTCTTCCACTCGTCACATTTTCTTAATACAAATGAATGCAATTCACTTTGATAGATAGAACCCAGTTAAATCTCACAAGTTTCGGAGAGTTTATGTGGATTTAACGAAACTCAACTCAACTCGCGTTTCCATGGCGAGTTAACCCCGAGTAAACACCGAGTAAACTCGCCATGGAAACTCAGTAAACTCAATAAGTCATCATAAACAGAATATATATATATCGAATTTGACTATGTGAACACTCATCAAATTGTTGGTCAAATCGTTTGACGAAAATCAAAATATTTTGATTTTTCGGCTGTTACAGAAATGATTTGATGAAAAATTTGACGAAATGAAAACTCGTAAAATTTTCTAGTGCGTTTTCGTCACTTAAAAAAAGATTTCAACGTGAACACATGAATTCAAACTGCAAGACGAAGAAGATTTTTGGAATGATTTTATTGAAATTTATAGACAATATCCAGAACTTTATGATATATCCAGAACAATATCCGATTAAATCGGAAATTTCTAAAAAAAGATTATTAAAGAACAAAGCATATAGAGTGGCAATAGAATAGGAATGGCAATAGAAACATTAAAAAAAAATAAATAGCCTTAGAACGGTTTATCGTCGGGAACTTAAAAACTTTTGTTTCACCCACAATCATTTCTTTCTTCGTTTTTAATCTCAGCTTATTCTTCTTCTTCCAATAAAAAATCAACAACAAGTGCTGCAACTACTTATATCGGCATCGCGATGTTTTCACTTTGGTGTACAAGACAATAACGAAATTTGACGAAAAATTTGATAATATTAACACTTGTGTGGTCAAACTGTTTGACCAGCGATTTGACGAAGAATTTGATAATGTGAACAACCCTATTTGACCATATATATTTCTGTTTGAAAAATCGTTGGATGAATGGCAGAGTTTATACGTCATTCAAATTGAATGAAGAATATCGCGTTTTTTGTTCTCTCTTACTCTCTCCGAGATATTTGATTGAATAGCAGCTCACACGTGATTTTTTGATTGAATGTCGATGCCGACTAAAAGTGTTGAAAGTTCATTTCCGCTCTCGCAGTGAGTTCATCTTTTTTTTCGCTGAAAAACACCAACATATTTTGAATGATCCTTCAATTTGAATGACGTGTAAACAGTGCCAATGTGAACAGTGCCAATCAAAAAAGTAGTAGTTAAAATTTCATACGATGGATAGCCCGCCCTACTTAAAGTAAAATTTAAAGTGGAAAAGTTGAATTCGATTCGTAAAAATTTGTGTTTGAAGTGTAAATTCGAAGTTAAAAATCTGCTATTTTTGATTTCCAGACAGGTTCATCAGATTTACTTTTTTATGGCGCTAAAATACGAGTAAAACAAAAATAAAACAGTTACTACTTGCTTAAAGGACTTGTTTAATATACAATAAATAAATTGATTATAAAAACTTATATACGCCACTGCATGCATTATATAAAGAAATTAAGAGCCGAGACTTGGAACAAAAGAAAATTGTTATAATTTTTCCCTTACTTATATTAAACTTGCAGAAAAATTTAAATATTTGCTTCAGAAATATTTCCATATTCATGTAAAAACTTGTACTCATGTTGACAGCAACATTGCGGCCGGCATGCTACGTTACCGCACACACATATCTGATGACACGCCGCGTCACACAAACTGATGGGAATATCATGTCTTTCATGATGATTTCTTCCTGTAAACGTCCTGCATTAATGTTACCAACAACGTGCACTATAATAATGACGATGCTGATGACGATGTTGATGATGACAATGAATAGAGTTGTTATGTGAGTGACAAAATCACAACTTGTTGTTGCACATTCTCAACCAGGCGGATACGACGACAACCACAATAATAAAACAACAACAACAACACTATTATCCTTAGCATCTCTTAGCATGGAGATGATGTTGTCTGCTCTATGCAGAAGCTTATCTTTGTTGTTGGCAACTCAGGCTGAAGTTTATGCATGTTGCGCTAAAAGCTGTTGCAAAGTTCTTGAATGTTGCTGCGCTAGCTGCTGCCGTGATTCTGATTGTGTTGCTGTTGCGCTTAGCGCAAAGCAGCAGATGGCGTTGATGTTTTGCTGACGTACTGAGCCGTGGTAAATGAAAGTCTTTTAGTAGGGGGTGGATTTTTTTTAAAATGCTTCCTAGCTGCTTCGCACGTTGGTCGTTTTAGATTAACACTTTTGTGTGCTGCTTGCTGGTCGCGAAGTTGAGTTGCGGTGTTACGTTTTTGCGGTTTTTTTCACTTTTGCCATAATTCGAACTTGTGGGATTGACTTCATTTGATTGTTAACTGTCATCAGTGGTGGAACTGATTGCGGACAAGTGTTGCTGACGGGGTTTTTAAGCGTTCATTAATAAACGTTAATCGATGGTCTAAGTTAATTTTATTGAATTTGTACTGTTATAACTTAAAATTAATAAAAAAAAAAATTAAGGTAAATATAACGAAGAGTGCTAAAAAAGTTGAATTTTTGATTTGTACTACATATATGCTTTAGAACCGAATATCACAAATTAATTTTTCCGATTCAAAGTGATGAAAAATAGTTGAATTATTAAATATATTAAACACTAAGCCATCAATACACTGTGATCAACTCGAGATTTTTTATAAAATAAAAATACTTGTTTTCAGTGAAAATTGTGTGTAAAAAAGAACTAAAGCGTGGTTGAAGCGAAAATGAAATCGTTTCGCAGGAGTGTTTTAAATCACTTATTTTAAAAAAGTTTAAAAAGTTAAGAAAAACGGCTAACTACACGTTTTGGGCGGTTGGCTATATATAAACCTTGAATCGAAATAAAAGTTTAAAAATTTGATGAAAAAGAAACTGTTTGAATTGTAAATCCAAATAGTTTCAAATTGAAAAAAAAAACGGTTAAGAACGCTATGAAAATATTCTACATTTGAGATGGTGAAACGCAAAGTTCTCCACGCCACACATCTCCAAAAATCTGGATTATGTTATCAAATACGCTTAAAAAATTAAAAAATTTGGAAAAATCTCAGCGCCGTTCAAAAAAAAAGTATTAATAATACAACTAAAAATTGTACATAAAACAACGACAACAGCAAAAACTTGTAATGCCATTTGAATGAGAACTTAATAAAACATAGAAAAATAATTCTCAATATTCTTTAGCTGAAAGATTTTTCCTAAAGTAACGAAATTTTTTTAAAGTATTCGAATCGTCGGCTATCTCGTTTGTAAATGTACTCTTTTGAGGCTTGGATCTCTTTGACTTACAGTTCGCCTTTTAGAATTTATATTTTCCTAAAAAAATGGATTAAATACAGCCCCAAAATAGACGGCTATTTCAAAAAAGACAACAAAAGTGTAATATTAAGTTAAACGATGCGAAATCGTAATAAGGAGTTCTACTTAAGATGCTTAAAATTACCTTTGTTTTAATTTACAGTTAGTTCAGCATAGAAGCGTTCATTAAAATTTTATACTTTTTGAAATTTAAAAATCAATAAATCAATTAATATAAAGCGTCACAATAAAGAAATTCATCACATTTGTTGTTTAATAAAATTTTAAGCGTTATGTCTGACTTATATTACATCAAACCTGGTTAAATTTCAAAAAGTTACTTGCATTATAATATTTGCAAAAACTATGCCTAGTAACAAATAATATTTTGAAATTCAAGCAGTTCCACTAAACTAGATATGTTAAAAATATTTTAATTTCAACGAATAATTCTTTTATATTATCTTTTAATTAATTTTTTGTAACTGCATTTTGTGGCATTTTATTTGTAATTTTCTAAATGCAACTTTAATTTTTTAAAAATAAATCATTTGAGCGTTTTTTATCAAACGCTCATTTATTTGTAATTTATTTGCATTTTATTTGTAATTTTCTAAATGCAACTTTAATTTTTTAAAAATAAATCATTTGAGCGTTTTTTATCAAACGCAAGCGATCACGTCACTTCTGGTTTTTTGTCTTTTTGTTTTTCTTGCTTCAAAGTTTTCAATCGCCATACAAGTTGTATGAGAGCTTCTTTAATTTTTGAGTCATAACTTTGGCTAGAATAACGCTTTAAGCATTAGATTTTGTATGCACATTTAAATATACACGTAGAACCCATCTACATCAATAACTCAGTTCTGCTTATTACCACAGAAATAAATAAATTTAAAAAAAAAATTTTTAAAGTTAAAAGAAAGAGCATCAAGTTCAGAAAAAAATTATTTCTTCCACTACGTTTTTTCTTATTTTAACTTGGAAAATGCAACGCTGTGCCGTTTAGGTAATTCAATAGTTGGCAGCTCTGAAAAAATAATTAAAGCAGCCGTTTTGTTCTGTTTTTAGAATATTTTTAGTTTTTCTGTTGATTGCAAAATTATGTTTAAATAAAATGTGTGTTTGGTGCAATATATGAAGCGATTTGAAAACAAGCGTTGTAGCAGCTTCATTACCAAACAATTTTTTGTAATGGAATTACATCAAATAATACATACATTAAAAAAAAAAATTTGCCATTTCGGCTCTTTTTCAGGACTCTGACCAAGCTTCTTATGATTAATTTTGTTGTGCGTGTTGAGAAATGTCTGAATACAAATGATCAAGAACTGGACCTATAAGCTTTATACCGACTTCGGGTCGCTTATGTTCTCAATAAGCTTTACATGGCAGTTTTTTACTCTTTGAGTTTTGCTATTGTCTGCAGAAAGGTGACGGCGCAACAGAAAAATTCATTTAAAAAACATTCAGTGTCAGATGGGAATCGAACCTGCGTTTTATCGCATACCAGCCACGCACCTTCCAGTATGCCATGGTCGCCATTCAAATAATACATAATTTGGCGTAAAACCCGTCAAGTACCAATTATTAAAAAGTTGCTTCGAATCCATGCTATGTTTCAGATGACCGTACATGTCGTGCGGTGCGACAATGTACGATGACAAAATAACGGTATAATTTGGTTGAGCTTTCGAACATGTACGATGCCTTGATTTCTTTGCAGATTCTCGTGCAGAACATATCGTCGTAATGGTTAAAATATTTTTGGCTGCTCTTATAATTGGCCAATATTTTTGTATGCTTTGGGTGTGTGTCAAAAGGAAACTTTTCACTCGTGGTAGGAAAGAAAATAGCAAGTTGAATAAAATTTGTGTGTGTTGAAATAAATGTTGTCTTTTTTGGTGTGTCAAATGGACGATGAAATTTTGACAATTACAAATTTTGACGTTCAACATTTCGGTCGTGTTTTAGAGCATTTTTAATGGTAATATGCAAAAAAAACATTTTTGATTTATATTTATATGTTGCTCACAACGTTATTCGCGTCTACGCTTCATATGCTGATAGCTTAGCTTATGCTATGCGGCTGCAGCAACCTAGTAAAGGGTATAAATAAATTAAATTATGAATCAAGGGTAATTCGAGTGCCATGACCGATTGGATTGGAAGAGGCATATACGACGGCTTCAAAGGCAGCTTTGAACAATAACGTGGAAATTGCGGACCGGCGGAATGTTTACCTGCTGGCGGCATTGCATTTGGCAGCGGAGCGGATGTATGCTGTAGCCGTGCATCATTGCAATAGCCTTTTCCCATTTGCATGCACCAGCAGTTCCGCGATATCCACGTGAGTGTGCCATCATTCTTTGTTATCTTCCATTTGCAATATTTTCACAGCACTCGGATTGCCCTTGGTTGTTATTCGCTTAAAACAAAAGGAACAACACTTTTAAAGCACAATTTACTTTAAAATATATTTAACTGGAAATAAAAGGAACAACTAAAGCATCTCGCGTTAAAAGCCACAATTTATCATCAACTTTACCGCACAGAACTAAACACATAAAAATGCAGCTTTCACAAAAACTCACAGTTAAAAATTATATTAGTTTTTATTTATTCCAGTTTTATCTTTACGTTAAAAGAACGATAGTTTCATTAAGAAATTCACAAATTAAAATAGCTAATCAAATCGAAATACAGCGCGGAAATGAATGTAATGTTTTTTTTCTCACTTTTCGGATGTGTCAAAAATTCACTTTTCGATTGTCAAAATTGGTAGTAGCCCCTGGGGCTTTTATATTCATCTCACAATTGCCAAAAATTGATCTACCAACTGTCAAAATTTCATCATCAGAGTGAAAAGTTTCCGATTGACACACACTCTTTAAATTCAATTTTCAATATTTCAGTAAAACTTATAAATTTTAAGAAATTCTATCCAAAATTCAGTGCAAGCGTTGCATTGTCACATTTTTTTTTTTTTTTTTTCTTCAACATTATTTTCCGCTTTATTGTTGTTCACTAGCTGACAATTTCAATAAAATGAAAAATCCATCAAATTGGACCGACCGACATGCTTTCACATGGTACGATATGTCAAACAGACCGGAAGAGAAATCAAAAATTTTCACATTGACCAATTCGTATTTATTTACTAACCTACTAACAGGATCGAAGATTTTGCGGAGAACTTTTCTCTCGAACAACCCCAGAGCAGTTGTGTCAGTTTGCGAAACTACCCATGCTTCAGCGCATGAGTGTTAGTTTTGTCGATCGAGATAGGGATCTGGAACTTAGTTGCTTACTGAGCTCGTAGTAACACCTATTAGCAATTGTTGTTCTTCGCTTTATCTCCAGGCTGACATTATTGTTGTTATTAATGGCGGTGTCATACACCTTGACACAAACTACTTGACTACTACAAAAGTAAAACTGCCGGATGAAACGTGAGAGTCAGCACGTGTAGACAGCATATACTTTGTTTTACCCTCGTTTATCGTCAAACCCACTTTCACTGATTCCTTTTCGATAGCAGTAAAAGCAGCGGAAACATCTCTCTTGGTTCTGCCGACAATATCATTATCATCAACGTACGCAAGGAGCTGGACACCTTTGTAGAAAATGGTGCCATTACGATGCACACCGGCCTTTCGTAAGATTCCCTCCATGATGATGTTGAAGAGATCGCAAGATAGCGGATCGCCTTGTCTGAAATCTCTTTCGGTATTGAAAGATTCGAAGAGGTTATTTCCTACCTTGACGCAACTGCATGTGTTCCTCAACGTCATCCTCAGAACTCAGACATTGTTGCGTATCGAACGCAGCTTTATAATCGACAAAGAGATGATAGCTGTCAATTTGGTTTTCGTGGGTTTTTTCCAGGATTTGTCGTAGTGTGAAAATCTGATCTATGGGGGATTTTCCATGGTCGAAAGCCACACTGATAAGGTCCAATCAATGTTTTTGTAATCGGCTTTAATCTTTCACACAGAACGGTTGAGAGAACTTTATATGCGATGGAAATAAGACTGATATTCGCAATCATATGTTTAGCGACGAAACTAGTCGTATTGCAACGCTTCTCATGCCTAAAATATTCGCCAAAATGTGTTCAGCAGATTCAAATGAGATATAAAGCAGTGCTACTATTTGACGAATGCCAATTGAGCGGTTTTTTAAAACAAAATTCTTATCGGCAGTGAGGTCGAAGGTCGCAGACAGGTCCCTGACGCCTTCAAGGCCTTCTTAAAATTCTTTGTGCCAAGCAAATGCACGATTTTGTGACATCGAGTCCACACCACAGATTTTCTGTAACATTCTGAGCGTTTCAGCTGCACTAAATCCGTTTGCAGCACAAAATTTCACACAAGCACGTTGTTCTAATTTCTTATTCACTGTGAAAATCACCGAGCGTTTGTTTTTCAACTAATTAAAAAAACTGTTAAAACAGTACCAAGGTTGATTTATAAGGTTGTCGCAAGGGAGAGAGCGAGTGCCCATAATTGTCAAATCGAAGTTGACATCTCATAGAAAATCTGCAAGTGCTCTCTATTATCATCCGTTTTTCTTTCGTAATCATTCGCAAAATTGGCTGGTTTTGACAATTATGGGTACTGAGAAGAGAGTGCGATTAGCCCTGCGACAACCTTATAAATCAACCTTGAACAGTACTAATTGGAATTTTGCGCTCAAACTGAATGTCAGAAATAGTGTTGCCAACTTAGAATGAAAAGATTTTATCGAAACGCTATAGGTTTTTTTTTTTTTAAATAAGGGAATACGAGAAGTTTTTTATTACAAAATGCATGAGTTTTATGAAGTTTATATATTGAATCCATGAATCATTCATGATGTCCTTACAACTATTAATAGGATTTATGAACTTTGTGTTTGATTCATGTACCTTGAACGTTTAATATTTAAATATATATTAAGCGTTATAGGCTTATGAAATATTTTTGATCTCGTATTTTTATATGTGTATTTTTTAATTTGGTTCCATGAATAGTAAATGATACTCATATTATCGGTTACTGAACCAAAATACAGGAATGCTTTTCATGCAGATCAAGTAAAAATTCATAACTTTTGTGTTCTTTTTTAAGTTCAGTGCAATCGCAATCTCACCAACAAAAAAGTTTGTAATTTTAGAAAAGTAAATTTCACAGACAAATATTCTGGAGTGTATTAATCTTTTATACGCCTTTACTTATTGCCAGCCGGAAAATGTTTCACACCTTTTCAAACTTACATTTCTTGATAATTTACAACGCTTAAGTCGTTAACAACATTTCGTGTCAGTCATATGTGTAAATCGAGTGTTAACTGCCTCAGACGTAAAAAGTTAACATACACCCGAACAACTGTACTTACATGTTCATCCATCAACTCATTAAGGCCCCGCATAACGCACCAAGTTCACATGTCTCTGCTTACGGTGGGCGCACAAGGACATCAACGCACACGCACACACGTACACATATTAACACACAGTAACAGCACATCATCAAGTGGCATCCATTTATTTAAATATAAAAGGGTTCAATTCAAATTCGATTAGACCAGAGTAAAAGTTCGGATTTCATAACTTGATTCACTCAGGCACTTATTTATCGAAGCCAGAAAATCCCTGTACGTACAAGTAGACACCGTACTATAGCTTTGCCCGTATAAAAGGTTACAGAGTTTTTCGTTACTGCCAAAGGGGAAGTTTGGTGCTTCTGCTGCTCCTGTGTGACAAGTTATTTTTCATCACATTTGCATTTTGTAGAATTTCAATCAAATGTATAGTATAGATGGCTATCTGGCTCAACAGACACAAAAACAACAAAAGCTACAAGTGGCACATTATTTTGAAGTGCAGCTTGCCACGTTGATGGTTTGTCCAATGCTGCAATTCACTGAAGTAACCGTTGCGGTGCAACGGTCTCAATGGTATCCGCTGAGCTTGTCAACAAGCCACACAACTCGACATGATGCGTAAAGGACACAGCGTGTGAGGAAGAATTCACGCGTGGTCGCATACCATACTACTAATCATTGAAATATTTTTGGGGTTGAAATTAGAAGTTATGCATTTGGCTTGGGTTGGTTTTTGTCGTAATTATGTTAAGAGTTTGTTTACAAATCGTGAGCATACAGTGGAGTTGAAACTACTAAAAATGGCCTAATATCGAAATAACAATCGATTTAAATCAGTAGTGTACACAAGCATTCAGCAAAATTTTTGTAAGTTCTCAGTGGTAAATGGAAGCACAACATAAACGACTATTTTTTAAATACAATATTGATGAAGGCCACCAATGCCTGTTTACAATTCTCTATTACAATTGTTCGAGCATGGCCGACGAAACACTGATGACATAGTAAGTGGACATCGGAGTAGATTTGCTGCATACGACGTACAAAACAGAATAGAATACAAAAATTTAACAAAATTTCTCTGTATACCAAAAACACAGCGAAAACGAAAGAGAGCACACCAAAACAATTCCAGTGGTAAATAGACAAATGACGTAACTGACTATGAGACCGAACATTATCAAAGCGGATGGCGGTTGTCGGGCCTCTCTCGGTGAAATCCGCTAAGAACCCGTCCATAATAGGAGCAGTTGTCGGATCAGTGTTGCTTTTTGGTGTGAATGCACCACATGCATGTGGATGCAACGCAAAACGAAACGTCAGCTCATGAGAAAAACTAAGAAAATAACACTGAACATAGCTTATCCTTAGCAAAAATACGGCAAAACTTACGCAACTCAAAGAGAGACTCGACAGCCGATTTTATTTTTGGCGGCTGCATACATTTTCATGTATTTAGTTGCACGGTGAATCCGACAACCACCACCTGCTTCGGTTCTGTTCATAAATAATATTTATGTATTTAAGAAATAGAGCCCGAACAGCATAAATTTATCTGTTATATTTGTTCGGACAGAGAAGCTCAAACGCTGATGACATCTACCTTACACAGTAAGCGGCCATGGTGTGCTGCTTCCGATGCAGAAAATAAAGAATACAAAAAATTAAAGAAAATTTTGCTCTACGCCAAAAATACAATGAAAGCGAACGCTCCAGGAAGAAACAAACGAAGGCAAAGTAGTCCATAAATAATTTTTACAACAATTTATAGGAATTTGTTTGTCTTCTTTGTTAGCATTTCCGAATTTATAGCCATTATTTATTTTATATATAAAGGACCGCCTTCTCAATGTCCGGTTAAGAACTTTAACCAGCGGTTAGTAAAAAAGTTCTTTCTCAATACCCGGTAAGGACTTACCTGTCAGTTAAGTGTTGATTAAGTTAACGAAAAATTGTGGCTCCGATTAGAACTAAAACATTTGAACTAAATTAAGGAAGTCTGATGCGTTTTTCTATTTGAAATAATAACGATAAACAAAAAGCAAATAACAATTGTGTTATTCACAGTTTAAACGTAAATTAACAAAGCGTATTTATAGCATTTGTTATTTTTGCAACTGTGATAAATGTGTTTGCCGTATTCAATGATTTTGCAACCCTGTTATATATGCTGTAGATAGGGCATAAGCATACGAGACACAAAAAACACGTCCAAGTGCTACTTTTATTTACGCGTGTTTGCATGCAAAACAACAACAAAGAAAAATACGCTTACTTAAGTTGGCGTAAAAATAACAAATCCTGAATTAAACAGGCCTGCGTACTTAAACTGTGAATATCCAAATTATCACAAAAAATAACCAAATAACAGCTGATATGCAGTTTCTGCGTATTCACAATTGAAAAATTCACAATTAGTGATGTAACCGACGGATGCTTAGCTCTGCGTCCACAAGTGCAAGTAATCTCTTGCAAGTTGGGAATATATATTGTCTTCGAAAAAGTTCGAAATTAGCTACAAGTTGCTTAAGCGTCCACATGTGCAAGTGCAAGTTCATTTCAAAATGTCGTCGAATGCGAATGTTCTCCATTCAATTACAATTCTAATTCAATTGCAGTATTGCTTTAAATGAAAAAGTTAAAAAGGGAGGAAAACATGTTACCAGTGTTGCTTCTTGTATAAAATTGCGGAAATTCTGGAAAAATTCAAAAAAGCATCACTTTAATCCCCCTTTTTGACATTTACTTGCAGCAAGTGCCAACATTCCCTGCCTCTGAAATTTTCTTGCAAGTAGCGCTGCAAGTAGGCTGCAAGTCCGAAAATGTGAGTGTGTTACACTGCAACCACACGTGATAGTACTGGCAGGCCAGCAAAGAATATGTATTAATTACGAAAATGTTTCGAAATAATCTACAAATCTACGCTGCGGCCACACGTGATAGTAAATGTTCATTTGCAAAATGTCGTCAAAGGCAAAGGTTCGACCACTTTATTATTTCGGTTGCTTTTATTCAGTGATGCTTTATATGTCAACACAGCACGAAACTAATATGGGATAAAAATGGGGAAGTAATTATTTTGTAAAATCTGTATATCAATATTTTCCAAAATGAAATGCAACTTATTCATGTGATATTTTATGTGTCAAATAAGGGCAATTAAAATAATTGCATATATTTCACTACAAGGCATGAGAGAAAAAGTGCATGTTTAAAGTTCGAATATTTTAGGGAAAAAATACAACACTGTTTCCTTACTTCGATTTCGCACTGGCTGTGGTTGTCAAAATTCACTGTCGTCTCGGTAAAAGTTGTTGCCAGTGGACTGCCAGTTCGGCCTCCTCGGAAAGCTGATTACCTTGGAGCTGTTTTCAAGCTGTACGAGCAGCTTTTGTCTCGGAGAAACTCTTTCGGTTCGGCTTCGCTACTCGTGCCCTATCGGTGTTTTCGGTGAAATCTTTGCAATAGGTACCAATAATTCTGTGGCGACAAGGAAAAACGACTAAACTCAAAATATCGTAAAAAAGCGATATGGCATTTCCTTTTTTGCCAATCTTTGGAAAGATTCAGAAATCCATTTTTTGCACAGAATAGATAAGCACTTATGCTTGCACCTATTTCGTTGGTTTATCGGTTCATATATTTCCGAAAAAGGTCGTAGTTAGTGCTATTTAAATATCGTTTCTTACGATATTTTGAGTTTAGTCGTTATTCCTTGTCGCCACAGAATTATACCCAGCTCTTTTAGAAGCTTCAGAATGGAGGTGTAGCCTTCATTAAACATTTCAGCAGCAATGCAAGCTGAAATTTTGACAACTTTCAGCCCGGAATTGAGGTTCTTCGGTATAGTTTACATTAAAAAGTAAAATTTGTAAATTTTTAGATGTGCCTGTTTTGTAGATAGATTGTGATATATATAATAAACCTTCCTAGAATTACAGAACAAAAAAATGTACAATGTATTGTGAAAGAAGCATTGCTCTGCCCCAAGCGCGCCAACTACCGGAAAGTGGCGGTTACAGACTCAAATATTTTTGATAATAATTGCGTAAATATTCAATACTTCGCTTTTGCTTTTTGACAGTATATTTTTAACATGTTATACTTTGGAAATATAAAAAAATGTTGCTTTTTTAGCTTTAAAAAAAACTTTTTTACAAAAAATATCAAAAGAAAAGACCTCCTTAAGATCTATACTTTTTTGACAGCTCTTATTGGAACGTATGCATTAGAGCCCTGCATGAGTATGCTTTTTCGTCTACCCGAATATATTCGCTTGCTACCCTATAGGAACAAACTAACTTGTTTTTAAAAACAACTAATTAAAAAACTAGTTTAAAATAACCCAGTGTATGAACTGCTTTGAATTATATTAAGGCGGCATCCACTTCAATATATGAAGTAATTGAATACTACTTAAAAACCAGTGATTGATAAACTACTTTGAATTATATTGAGGCGGCATTCTCTGATGTTGGCATGTTTTAATTGAAAATTTTTATTAGATTACAAGCTTATATATATTTAACCATGTTATTTCATAAAATATTATTAACTTTAGAAATTTTATTATCTTTTAGTTATTTTAAATATATATAGGGTATAGACTAAAAAAGTTTCCTCTATCGCTTTTCTACTTTGCTCATACCTGCTCTTACAATCTCTTTGCCTTATTCAGATATTAGAAACAAAGAGAATAACCCTGTAGGAAAATCAACTAATTTAAAAGTAGTTGATAAAGTAGTTTTTTGTCAACCACAACTAGTTGAAATTTTGACTTTTTTCCATAGAACGAACTAACTTATTTTGTATGGTGATGTCCGCTAAATAAGTCAATTGACTTTCGTCTGCATATATTTTCAACTACTTGTTAAATTAGTTACATTTAAATTATTTTTTTAATTGCTTTTAAATAACTAATTGAAAACTATTACTGATGGCCTCAAGTTAATAATATTTGATGAAATAACATGGTTAAATATATATAAACTTGTAATCTAATAAAAACTTGCAATTTAAACATGTCAACATCAGAGTAGTTGCCGCCTTAATATAGTTAAAAGTAGTTCATATACTGGTTTATTTTAAATTAGTTTTTTAATTAGTTGTTTTTAAAAACAAGTTAGTTTGTTCCTATAGGGAAGAGCACGATGCTTTACTAACACCAGCAGGTAGCAAATAGAGCAATAAAAAATAATAATAATATCAGTGTTCCTACCCTGAATAATATTTGTATTATTCGTTCGTTCGTAAAAAATATATGTTTTTTGAATGGGGACCCAAAGAAGGGTGGTAGATAGGGGATAGGTGTGTTCGGGAGAAATGTTTAGAGGCAAAAAATAATAGGACCAGTTCATATATTTGACCCCTCTAGGAGTCCAGCTAAAGTCGATATAAACTATTTTCGACAGTTTTTATTTTTTTATGGTGACCCAAAGAATGGTGGCAAATAGAGGGTAGGTGTGTACGGAAGAAATGTTGAGGGGCAAAAAATAATAGGATCAACTTATATGTATAACCCATCTAGGACTCCAGCTACGGCCGATATAAACTATTTTCGACAGTTCTTGTGTTTTTGTACTGCGGGGAAAACCCAACATATAAACTCATATTCAGGTCACTGCACCAGATTCTAGAGTATTCGTATAGTTTATTAAGTGCTCAGAGAAAAAACTGAAACAACGCGTAGCTAGCAAGCTCAGCTCAGTGCAAGAGTGTATGAAAAGAGAACAGAGAACAAATAAATAGTTATTCTCTTGTGCATAGTTAACGTGTGCTACACGACCTGTTGTTTACATTTATTCGCTTGCACTGACTGCTACAGCAGGTAAGCAGGGTATATTCGCTTGGAGAATATATTCATGCATGGCTCTAGTATGCATCTTATTAGCTCTGTTTGTACTTGCTGTTACTGCACGTCTCGCCGGTTCATCCTTTGCCTCGTTCCCTTCGATATTGCTATGTCAGAGAACCTAGCAGAGAGTGACGCAGTAGGTATTGCAGATACTATTCAGTGCTAGTTTACAATTTTATACCGTTCGAGCCTTCGTCGTTCTACTATCCAGCGCTTTGTTGGCCGATTGAATATCCACAAAAATTACTAATTAATAGCATATATTTCTGCCTGAAAAATGCTACAGTTATCAAGGAGCTTGTAAAACTCTTTGATTTGTTGCTTTTCACAGTATACACCCGATCCAGTTTCGTTTTCTATTTTGGAACCATCAGTATATAATTGGATATTGCCGTAGGATTCTACAGCCGTTTCCTCCCGAATCTTGTCTGCTGGGAATGGAAGTGGTGTATTTTGTACCGAATGTTTCACTGGCTATGATAGAGTCGGTTGTTGTTTTTTTTTTGATTCCTCAGTTTCAGACATTCAAAATAGATGCATGTTAGAATGTGTTGTTCTTCCAAGCGTGTGATTTGCTGAGGCAAATCGCGCTCTGGGTCGTCGAATACTTAAGGAACTCTTCTATGCAGAGAAGATTTACCATTGTTTCCAGACCCGCCTGCGGCGTAGATGCCATGGCTTGTGCTACTCCTATGCACGCTAGCCTTTGAACTCCTGTTAGGGTGCGCTTTTAGTGCGCTATCGTCCACCATACGAGAGAGCCATAGGTGAGAATGGGTCTCACTATCGCTGTATACATCCAGTTGATTATGAATGTGTGGTCGCAGACCCCATTTTCAGCCGAAGGTTCTCTGGCATGGGTATATAGCGCACCGTGCTTTTATCCTTCTTTCTTCGGTGGGGTGCGTTTTCAGCTCAGCTTGTTATCTAGGATAATTCCAAAGTTACTTCGTTGAGTTTCGGTTTATCAAGACAAGCATGGATCGATGAACTTAATTCTTTATACGGCAATAAAGCACCATCCTACATCACTGTTGAAAAACTGGTATAACGGACTTAATCGTGGCCGACATTCGCTCCGGGACAAATTCCCCGAAGGTCGTCCAAAATCGGTTGCTGTGCCAGAAAACATCGATGCTTTGTGTGAACTGATAAAGCAAGATCTTCTGTTGCGGCAGCAACTTGTAGAGACGTTTCAGATATAATTAAACACACCAGTTTGATGAAGAACATTCACTATTTTTTATTGAATATTGATGCAACTTATTCAATTGTTATCTGTTTATTACTTAAAATATCAAGAGCAAACTTGCTTATTAATTTTCGTTTCTATTTCTATTGACAAATTTCTTAAGAACTTAAAATACATACAAGTTTTCAGGGTTGCACAAAAGGTAGAGGTTGGAAAAATATCAGTGCTTATAAAGTTACAAAAAAAAGGAGTGATTTTCAGGAGTAGTAAAAGAGGTTTACAATTAATTAAAATTAAAAAATAAATACGGGATTTCTAGAGTTATCCAACATCGTCTTTGACAAGCATCAATAAGATAAACTTGAGGACTTGATCACTTGTGCACATTAAAAAATTTGTCAGCTTTAAATTAGTGATACAACATTTGAGAGTTTTTATACCAAATACTTGATATATATATATATATTCAGTGACTAAGTGCAAAGCGTAAATTTCATATACTTCAATAATTCCTCAATCAAAAGTGTGGTGTGTTCACGAAAACCTAACTGCACAAATCCTCAACTGCACTGGCACTATTGCATGATCGTGTTGGATCCCACATAATCCGATAAATTTTACTTCAGTCTTACCTCAGTCTGAGTGGAAATGAAGAATAATTTAAGAAAACAATGAAACTAATTTGGATATTTTTTGCATTTGAAAATATTTGTTTTTTTATTATTAGACCAGAAATATAAAAAGCAACTCTAGCATAATATATGGGCGCTGCGAAAATTTTGCAACTTTATTTTACTGCAAGTATTTTGCAGCATAAATTCAGAAGCTACTTTTTAATTGCCTCGGTAGAAAAATAAAAAGTTTTTCACTTGGCATTTACAACTTCTTTTCTAGAAACAATAAAGTTTTCTGGAAAGTTTGCACATTCGTTAAGCGAGAATTCAAATATTTGTCAGTTTGCTGCAGGATAATTTATGCCGCCTTCATTATGGCTGCAGTAATAAAACGCGGTAGAAAAATTTAAGCACGCTACAGTGGGTCATTTAAGGCAGAGCGATATATTTTGCGGAATTTTTGAAAAAGCAAAAAAGTTTATAGTTATTTCTTTTTAATATTAACATTTTTAAAACTAACAGAGACCCGCCTAGGTAAAAAATAAATGATATAAATTTGCTGAATAATTTTGAGTACGCGGATGACTTTCCCTCTAAAAGTAGAAATGTAAAAACTTCTTTTCCGCCTCTTCAATCAAAACCGTCTACATAATTTCCAAATTGAAATCCATCAAATTGTAAATAAAAAAAAAAAAAAAAAATAGCCTAATGTAAATTGATATCTCATAAATTAGTCATAGAACGCAGCTTTGTGGTCCTGCAAAGCATGTCATCAGCCGCAGCGAAAACATTCACATTGGATTAGCATCTTGATTAACATAAACCAATTTAGACTTTGCATACTTCTTTCTACGGTGTGGAAATATTTGGGTAAATTGAAACATTTTTGCCACTCATTCCACACTCGCCTAACAATGAGAAACCAACCCCCACACGAACGATGACTACCAACGGAATTTCGGTATATTTTTTTAGAATAATGAAAAAACAATAAAAACAAACTTTTCAAATGAGAAAATAAAAGAGCGAAGTGCGACAGATTGGCACATTTAAATGAATTGAAATATTTTGAGTGGCTTTCAAGGGATTTTGGGAGGAGATAAAAATGTGTACGAAATTCTGCAAATAAAGTATATAATTCAATGTAAGCGGAGTCTGGAGTTTAGGGAGAAGTGTTTATAAACACTGTGGGTACGATGTGGTGACAGGTTGGCGGTGTGTTAAGTAATTTTTTTTTCCATCGGCTAGAGTGTGTTACTGTGTAGTATTGTTCAAAAAGTGTAAATGTTTCGAAATCATGGTTGGTATTGCGTTAATACCAGCGTGCGTACCTGATGTCACAGGCAACAGTTGCTAAATAGAAGTGTTGTACAAATTTGTTCAGCAATTTATGTAACGTCGCTTGTTTTGAAGTAGCTAATTATGTGAAATGCATTTTTTTTTCTTATTTATTATTTTAAATATATGTATATACATTCATTTTATTTTTATTTAAAGAGTAGAAATACAATATAATTTTTATATAAAAGGGATTCAAGTCACTGCGTGGATTTGCGTATTGCGTACTTTGCGTATATTGAATTGACAGGAGCACGCTATCAAATTTTGCGTAAAATTACCTGCTTGGCTTAAAAATTCTTGAACATAATAGGCATCACTTTTAGTTAATTTATTGTTCTTAGTCTTAAAATAAATCTCATTTGTCAATTAATAAATGCCAAATAGCAGCGAAAAATCGAAGTTGAGAGAAATGTTCGTTCAAAAAGCTTTTTGAAAAGAAAACAAGGGTTGCATTTTAAGCATCAAATTTAGTGCGTAAAGCTTTACGCAAATCATTTCGTAAAGTTCATATAATACATTGCGTAAAAACTTACGAGACACGCGGTTACGCAGACCATGCACAGTGACTTGAATCCCCTTATTATAAATTAAAAACGTTCGAACTAACTTGATACCTTTGATGTGCATCATGTTAACTCCGATGACGTGAAAAGTAATTATTTTTGTTGTGACGTAACGCACGACCTACCTCCCTTTCCCCCATAACAAACTTCGTCACAAAGGTTCGACCCCTGCCCCCCTCCCCCTAAGCTAATTTATGAACAGCCCCTTAGGATTAAAAAATCCACCACCGAAAACTAGGAGTGCCTAAAATTACCAAATCCCCTCCTAGGGTTTGGATCAAGGATTATACTGCCGTCATAAGAAAGATCGTCTCACAATAAAAGGGCAACATTTTATGAAAAAAGGATGTAATAATTATAAAAATTGTATGGTTCAGAAAACAAAAGCCCAGGACAATATAAATTATAAGGTTATTTAAAAGAATTTACCAATAATTCATAAAACTAATTTGGCATAAAACACTGTAGTGGCCGCTTTTTTTTTTTTTTTTTTGAGAAACGTTGAGAAAAGCCGTATCTGCATCATTTTTCGTATCTATAAAGAAAATAATTTGCTTAATTTAATTTAAAATATTATCAAAACCATCATACTGATATATATGATCTATATTATAAGGGTTAAAGCGAAGACATAATAAATAGGACAACACGTAATGAAAACATTTCATATGACACAAATTCTATTTTTTATGACTGAAAAAAAAAATTGTGTATATAAAATAAAAAAAACAAGCAAGAATTTTTTACAAGGCATTTTTTACTCTGCTTATGTAGATACTGCGTTTTATCCTGGAATGATACCTAAATTTTGTATGGATACGACAATTAAGGTTAAAAGATTTAGGTTTGGGGCCAAAAATTCGGGATTTTTATTTTACAATCTTAAAGAGGATGAATGAATAATAAGGAAAATACAATAAAATTAATTTTGATTTTCATACTAGATGCCGCACTCTTCCTTATGACGGCAGTATATGTCTCATTAATCACATAAAACCCGTTGATTTGGTCTCTTTACTGTGGATAGATCAGGTCTCCTTATCTTAGCGTGTTTGGCTATCCCCGTGCTAACAAGTTAAAATAGACAGTTGGTACTCCATCGCAGGATTGCTGCCAATGCCGGATTCAAAGATGGACCCCTTTTACATGGATAAGACCAGACTACCCACCCGACACACATCACATTTGCAACGAACTTTCATCGAAGAAAAATATCGTTTTTTTTTCCTAAATTGGCGATAAAAAATCGAAAGTTATTTCATACCAGTGCTACCACTGTTACCAGTGTATCAGTTATTATAACAGTAAGCATGAAAGTGCCAAAAAATGTATCCAACAGTATCCACCTTGCAGTAAAAAATATAATTTTCTTCGCGTTTGTTTCAAAGTATTAATCACTCTGGAATCATTTTCTTCGCGTTTGTTTCAAAGTATTAATCACTCTGGAATCATCGTAAGCGAATAGTGTTTCGAAACATAAGCGAACCTTCGCTTACGAAGCAACCGTTACGTCCGCCAAACGTATATTTTTCGAATCGCAATCGATATCGAATTCGATAATTATCATCGATATTTTCGATATCGAAGTCAGATTTTGTGCCTGGTGGGTAGTACTATACATGTCTGGCGACTATGTTTCATCTTTGGCATAAATGCATTTTATACTCAACCATCCTCTTTTATCCTGGCTGTGGACAGGCAGGCTCGCATCAAAGTTAGCCTGGTGAAGTTAGCGATATATATGCTCACTCCAAAGTTCAACAGTCCGACAATCAGCCGAGTGGACTGCACACGATGAACCGAATCCAAAGCGTGGAAAGACGCAACAGTTTGCTGGTAAGGTTATGTCATCAGTATTCTGGGATGCGTATGGTATACTATACATTGATTACTTTAAAAAGGGTCAGACCATCAACAGCAATTATTACATAGTGTTGTTGGAGCGTTTCAAGAATGAAATTACGAAAAAATGGCCTACCTTGAAGAAGAAAAAGTGTTGTTTCATCAAGACAATGCCCCGTGTCACCGTGTCACATGAAAATGATGACAAAATTGCATGAATAGGCTACAAATTGCTTCCCATCCCTCGTATTCTACACATCTGGCCCCCAGTGACTTTTTCCTATTTGCAGACCTCAAAAGAATGCTCGCTGGAAAGAAGTCCAGCCCTAATGACGAAGTAATTGCTCAAACTAGGGTCTATCTTAAGGCTTAGGAGAAATCGTACTATAAAAATGGTATCGAAAAATTGCATAACCGCTACAATCGTTGTATTGCCCTCGAAGGCAACTGTATTGAATAATAAAATAGAATTTGATAAAAAAAATGTGTTTTACTATGTTAGCCTTCACACTTTTCAGCCTTCAAACTGTATGTTTCTCATGTCTACACATAGAAAAGCAGCCATACCTTTAGTTTAGCTTACAATTTTTTTTTTATAAAACTTTTGGCCTTTAAAAATAATTTTATGAAATTTAGTATTTTCATTTACTGGGTTGTTCAAAAAGTCGGTACGTTTTTTTGTGTTTGTGTGATGTGAAATGTTTGCACACAAATGATCGAGTACTGGACCTACATGTTTTACGCCGACTCCGAACGGCCTATGTTCTCAATATGCTTTTCATGGCAGTTTTTACTCTCTGAGGTTTGTCATTGTTTGCAGAGAGGTGACGGCCGAACAGAAAAATTAATTCAATTGAAAAAATTTTCTGTCCGATAGAGGATTCGAACCTGGGTTCTCTGGCTTAAGAGACACAACTTCTACCCACTACGCCACGGCCGACACTCAAATCAACATTAATGAATTATATATTCACCGTTTTGTACGATGACCAATTCCCATCTTTGTGGTAGCTTCATTATTATTCTGCTCAGGTAGAATTCTCCACTTTTCTCTACAAAGAACCTCTCAAGATGCTGTTTGATAAGGCCCTAATTTTCAATTTCATCCTCAATTTCTGTAGTTGCCCATAGTAGACTTGGGAATTTATGATTCTTTCTGTGAGAGTCGCCCGTAGTAGACAGGCCCCTACCAATCACACCATATCTTGAAGGTGAATGTTTGCGCTTAATTTTTTTTAAACGACATCAAAAAGGAGGAAGTTCTCAAGTTCGTGTGTTTCTTTTTTTTTTTTTTTTTAAATGTATGCACATCGAGAACTCCTAAACCATATGCCTGATTGCCATAATTTTTGGTGAACAGATAGATATCATAAACAGGGAGGTGCCCGTGAAAAGTGGGCGGAATTAGAGAACTGGGCGTGGCAATACTTACTTACTTACTTAGGTGGCCGTAACAACCCGTGTCCGGGTTTCGGCCGACATCATCAGCTCTCGCCAGGCGCCTCTGCTTTGCGCGCGCCTTCTCCAATCGGATACACCAAGTGCGGTTAGGGCTTCCTCAGCCTGGTCCATCCATCGGAGGCATGGTCTCTCTCGTCGTTGTTGACCAGCGACCCTCGCCTCGAGCACTTTTTCGCTGGAGCTTCGTCATCCATACGATGGACATGACCCAGCCAACGTAGTCGCTGCACAGTTATACGCCGAACTACGTCAATGTCTTCGTAGAGCTCATACAGCTCGTGGTTTATTCGGATGCGATAGTCATCGCCGACTCGAACAGGACCGAAGATTTTGCGAAGAACTTTTCTCTCGAACACCCCCAGAGCGGCTGTGTCAGTTTGCGAAACTACCCATGCCTCAGCGCCATAAAGCAGCACAGGTAGAACGAGCGTCTTGTAGAGTGTTAGTTTTGTCGATCGAGAGGGGGCTCTGGAACTTAGTTGCTTACTGAGCCCGTAGTAGCACCTATTAGCAATTATTGTTCTTCGCTTTATCTCCAGGCTGATTTCGTTGTTGGTATTAATGGCGGTGCCAAGGTATACGAACTCCTTGACTACTTCAAAGTCATAGCTGCCGGATGAAACGTGGGAGTCTAAACGCCGCGCTCCCTTGTTTGTAGACAGCATATACTTTGTTTTACCCTCATTTATCGCCAAACATCGCTGCGAAAGCAGCGGTAACATCTCTCTTGGTTCTGCCGACAATATCAATATCATCAGCGTACGCAAGGAGCTGGACACCTTTATAGAAAATGGTGCCATTACGGTGCACACCGGCCTTTCGTACGATACCCTCCATGATGATGTTGAAGAGATCGCAAGACAGTGGATCGCCTTGCCTGAAACCTCTTTCGGTATTGAAGGTTTCGGAGAGGTCATTTCCTACCTAGGGCGTGGCAATACTAGATCTCGCAATAATAGATACTACTTTATCTCGAATAATATTGACACTAGGGTACTGCAATTAAGTGTAGGGGTAGGCATAATTATTACAAATTACCGCAAAGAAAATGGGCGTTACTTGACAAATTTGAGACTGGAGTACTGCAATTTAGTTCAGAGGTAGACACAATTAATACAAATTACTGTCAAGAAAATGGGCATTATTTGGCAAATGGGCGTGGCAATATTAGAAAAAGAGTGTATCTCGAATAAAATTGATACTATGGTAAGGGGTAGGCACAATTATTACAAATAACGCTCAAGAATGTGTGGGCGCTTATTTAACAAAGGGGCGTGGCAGTATTAGAAAAACACTATATCGCGAATAATGTTGACAATAGGGTAATAAAACTCCTAACAAGAATGGGTATAATTATTTCAAAACACGTGACATCTAATTTAAATTTAAGAGACAGATATTTGAAATAACCAACAAACTTTCACAATTTCATAGAACACATTTTTTAAGAACAATGGTATTTATGTAGTTTATACACTTTTTTCGAAAATTTATCATATTCACTAAAAAGGAAGAGATAAAACCTTTAAAAAAAAACCGACTACAAAATCAGAACAAAGTAAAATAAATTTTTCTTTTAATTTTTTGGTCATATTTGATTATTTAAACATATTATTACATTGAAAAACTTATTATTTTAATTTTTTTCTAATGTGTTTTATTATCATAAATATATTAATTTCTTTATGAATACAAAAGCTTTAAAGTTGGTGGTTCTAATTAAAAGTCTGATTAGCGCCGACCTTAAAAGCTTTTGTATTCATAAAGAAATTAATATATTTATGATAATAAAAGAAATTGGAAAAAAATTCAAATAATAAGTTTTCCAATGTAATTATATGTTTAAATAAATTATCAAATATGACCAAGAAATTAAAAGGAAAAGTTATTCTAAAATTATTTATTACTTTGTAGTGAGTTTGTAGTCGGTTTTTTTTTTTAACTCAGACCAGGTTATTTTTCTGTTGACATTGTTACAGACAATCCACCTTGCGTCACCCATAATCATATGCTTGAGAAATGGATCGCTTTTTCACGTTTCATGAGACGATCGCAAATGTCAGTGCGATTGACTTTTTTGTGAATTTTTTGAATTCGTGCGGGGTCCAAGATATCCAATTTTGATGTTGATAATAATGAAACCAGCGGAATTTAAGTAAGAGTGAACGCTTCCAACGAACAAATTTAGAGCACTCAGAATTTCTCTGACTGTCGAAGGCTTTTTTGTCTCCACTAGCGTCTTGAGTTGGTCTTCGTCAACCACCGAGTGCCTATCGGAACGAAGAGCATCCATGATTGAAAAATATCCATTACGGAAACCACTTCTAACATTGTCTTTCTTAAATCAGACTATCGCCATAAACGACGTCTAATTTTTGTCAGGTTTCAGTTGCTTTTTTGCCTTTATTGGAGTCAAAAAGCAAAATATGGCGTATATGCTCATGAAAGTTCTCTTAAAACACGACTTCCAAGGAAATGCAGGAAAAACTGAATTAATTTATTTGTTTATTTCTTTACGTCTTTAAATGACAGATCTTTGACGATAACAGGGTTGTTTAACACCAAAAAACGTACTTATTGAACAAACCAATAAAAGAATTTGTTTCTTTTTAATACTATTTTCTGGACTTTATTCTTAAAGAGTTAGCATTGAATTCTGAAAATCTCAAGAAAAATTGAGTTTCCCTTTGCCATTCCAGCCCCGACAGTCTAAATTTTTCTAACGTATGCTACTCCGACAATTTTAATTAGTTGAATAACATTAGAAACAGAGTTTATTTTGATTGTCTTATTCAATGTCTTAAGGCGCTTTCAATTGTTTTTCTAAATTGCACACCTCTTCCAAATCCTTTTGCACAAAATATTAAATCCTTATTGTAGCTGTCTGTATTTTCCACAAAAAAAAAACAATTCCATTCACTTTGCAACAAGCTGTGTTGCATCTTTTGCGACTTCCTTTTAAGAAAGACAAGTTTTATTGTAGACACGATGTTGTGCGAAAACTAAAACAAAAACAACTTATTGCGGAATAATCCGCTTTCTACTGTTTTCATATGCCAACATCTTAAGGATGAATGCAAATGCCGGAAATTTATATTTAATTGTCTTTGTTTGAAATGAAGTCGTGTTTGAGTTTCAGATTTACTTAATTTATGTACTTTGCATTGAGCTTAAAAAAAATAGACATTTTATTTTGTCTTTATTTTCATTTCAGTCCCAAGTCTGTGCATGATGTCGGACGAGCAGCAGCAGCAACAGCAACAACAAAGGCAGCAACAACAGCACCAACATCAACAACAGATGCAGCAACATAAGCTTAACAAGGAACAAGCTTCGAGTGCCGCATCCCCAACCATACCGCCGCGTAAGACAAACATTCATGAAATGCGTAATCAGGACTACGTAAGTCGTCTATTAGCTGCCACACCTCCTTACCTATACTCTGCGCCCGTAGGACCGAACAATTTCTTTTTCAGTGACATGTTGCGCTCTCTGGTGCAGGCTAGAAATAATGAGAATGCGCGTAACTTGCAACTACAACAACAATCGGTACTAGCTCGACGTCCCAGAAAGCGTTCATGGTCACAGCATCGTCCTTTCTACGAAAACATGCGTGAGCGCAAAGATACGGAAGAGAAACAACAGCTGAGCAATGCAGTTGCAGGCGTCAAAACTGTAACTGAAAAGCCGCTGGAACTGACAAATAAACCGTTTTTTCAACTACCACCAAAATATACCAAAACCGAACTTGTCAAGGATAGTAGTAACAAGCTAACAACTGACGCCAAGGAACCCAGCTTAGAGTTTGAACAGACCCCCAACAGTGGTGGTGCTGTTGATGCAGTGCTGCAGAACACACCACCAGCAGCATCGCTTCCGCCGCAGGATCTGGTGCTACCGCCACCACCACCAGTCTGGTATCCGCCGCTGTACCCACCCTATGGCATTGATCCTCTGCACTTTTTCATCGACTTGCGCGTCTCTGGACATATCTACGATCGCAAAAAGGAGAATGTTTCGCCTTTGGCCACTGCTGACAACAACAGCAGTGCTTCCACGGAATCTGAAAATTCAGCGGCTACCAACGTTTCACTACTTGCTAAGCATAGACATGGTTCTGCATTCACTGTGCCTGTTCCACGTTCCAATGAGGTTGCTAAGGGCGCAGCAGCAGCTGATGCCATTAATTTATCCGCCAACAAATTTGAAAACTATGCCAAATACTACGAT
Organism: Coremacera marginata; assembly: GCA_914767935.1. Lineage (NCBI taxonomy): Eukaryota > Metazoa > Arthropoda > Insecta > Diptera > Sciomyzidae > Coremacera > Coremacera marginata. Next base: position 163,054,212 of record OU612046.1, read on the forward strand.
TTGGGCGAAACCAAAGAAAATCATCCCAGCCCAAAGAGCAGCGCCAGCTACATGCTGCAACATCTACCGCGCCTCTATAGCCAATTCGCTGCAAGAGATCTTATAGCAGCGAATGCCTCAGAAACCACTGGCTGCGGTATGGACAGCAAATCTGAGCCTGATTGTGATGCCGACTCAATTGATGGACGTGCCTCTGCTGATAATTGCAGCGATAGCACAAAATATCGTGAACGAGATATTGATGTTGAAATAATCGATTCTATTAGGTATCGGACCGATGGTGAGAGTAGTCGTTGTTCCAGTGGCGACGAAGCATCTGTGACCCAAATCGATTAGTAATTTAACCCATAGAATTTAAGCTTAATTATATATTATTTATTAAATATCAATCAAACAATCAAATAAATCAACAATCATGAAATTAAGTGTCTCTAAAAATGTTCTTTGAAGTAAAAAATAAAGAACAATTAAGGCTCTATTTATAGATATACTAAATTAAATCTGTGGCTTATATCAATAAATTCAGATGCTACATCTATCCAAACAAACTGCCTTGGTTCAAAAATGGATCGATTGTAGGAACAATGAAATATAAGGTGATTGTTCTAAGTGGCAGGGATGATATAGACTTAGTTGGAAAAGGGCCAGAATTCAAACAAAAATTGGGACAATTTGACGTTAATAGGGGTTTAGTTTTAAAAAGTGGCAATTCAATATTGAAGACTTTCTATTTGGTCACACGGTCATGCCATGGTCTCACAAATAGCACACTTTTTAATAATCTCAACAAGTCCAGTTTATTTTTGATAAAAATAGTCGAAATTTCGAATTAACACTTTTGAGAAATCAAAAATACTTTAACTTTTTCGTGTTTTATTTCGTTTGTGCCGTTTAAGCCGAACATGGAAGATAGTTCTTGGTTGATCACAAAAATAGCGCACTCTTATTTAAATGATTATATTAAATCACTCTCCATCTTAAAAGTGTTTAAGGTGATTCTTTCAAATACATTTTATTTTACGCCTTAATTGTGTCAACATTTTTTTAAGACAAAAAATGGTAAAAACAAACTTTAGATATATTGTATTTCTGCAAAAAAAATTTTAAGCAAAAAATTGCAAAGCATTTCCACATAAAACCGCAAATCGGTTATATCCACCTTAAAATAGTCGTAGAATGTCAGAAATTAATGAGCAATTTAATGTAGACTCTTCTCAGTTAAGACTTGTAAGAAGACGAATCAACGAAGCGGAACGAAATTGAGTAGAAACAATTCACTGCTGTCAAAAAATATTTTGAGGCATGACTGAATTCAACAAAAAATAGTTTAATAAATAACTACAATTTTAGAATAAAGAAGAAAATTAAGTCAAATTACATCCCTGTAGGAAAATCAGCAAATTTAAAAGTAGTTGAAGAAGTAGTTTTTTGTCAACCACACCCTGTAGGAAAATCAACTAATTTAAAAGTAGTTGAAAAAGTAGTTTTTTGTCAACCACAACTAGTTGAAATTCTGACTTTTTTCCATAGAACGAACTAACATATTTTGTATGGTGATGTCCGCTAAATAAGTCAATTCACTTTCGCCTGCATATATTTTCAACTACTTGTTAAACTAGTTAAATTTAAATTATTTTTTTAATTACTTTAAAATAACCAATTGAAAACTATTTAATATTCCACTTACTGAAGATGAATTTAAAAGTATAAAATTTTTAAATTTCTATGCATCAAAGAGATCATTTATTTGACTGTTTTGAAAAATACATAAATCATGCCAAAAAATGCATGCCTGGTCGACACAAATAAATTCTGAAATATAAAATCTGAAAGCAAAATGTAAACAAAGTTAAAAGTGATCAGAGTTTTTTAATGGAAAATTGTGAAATGTCGTTCTTTGTGGTATTTTAATTGATTTTAAAATAATTCAAAAGTGATTTATGCCAAACTTCATTGCCAGTTAATTCAAAAAAGGACTAGTAATCATAGTAATATTCAACGAGCGCAACAGAAGAACGCTGCGATGGAAGATATAATTTCATTATTCCTTTCTTCATTGGACTATTTCTGCTTCCAACAGGTGATAGTTCCAGAAGCTGGAGGAACTCTGCGCTTATATGTGAGCATGCCTACCACGGAAGCAGTTTACAAAAACGGGCACGCCATCGCCTGGGTACATGAGCGAAGATGCCGATCCATTTGATCGGAATTGTGTGGATACTGCGCCTGTTATTAAAGCTCTTTGATGCTTCATTTTTAAAAATGAGCTAAACAAGCGTGTCAGCGGGATTTTCCACGCAATCATGGTCGATGGACACACCGATATTTTGCTTAGTGCTTCTTTTAAGTGTCAATCGCAATGAAGTGATGGAGCAGACTCGACACTACTTAGGGAAAGGCGTGCGTCTTTACTATTGAAGTGATGAGGTGTTTGCTGAATGGTTGAGCAATGCATCAATTTCCGTACAGAGTCCAAATTGTGCAATGTTTGCTAAACAGTACCAGTTTGTAATTTAAATATCTTAAATAATAAAGAATTTCTAATCGTTCCACAGGGTTTAGTTTATAAGTTTTAAAGTGTGTTTACCACGTCTGTCTTGCAGCTCAATGTCGTAAATAAAAAATATGTCTTTTTGAAACAAAATGTTAGTGAAGCCTAAAGTTAGTAATATTTGATGAAATAACATGGTTAAATATTTATAAACTTGTAATCTAATAAAAATTTGCAATTAAGACATGTCCAAATCAGAGTAGTTGCCGCCTTAATATAATTCAAAGTAGTTTATCAACCACTTGTTTTTAAGTAGTATTCAATTACTTCATATATAATGCTATAAAAACTATTTAGAATTGAAGTGGATCCCGCCTTAATATAATTCAAAGTACTTCATATACTAGTTTATTTTAAACTAGTTTTTTAATTAGTTGTTTTTAAAAACACGTTAGTTTTGTTCCTATAGGGTGTTTAAGAACACGTTGCTCCATCGGAGCTTCGCTTGAATAAGAGAGATCTTAGTGTAAGAGAAGAAAGAGAAAGAGAGAGATAAAACATCTCAAAAGAAATACAATTGAAGCACCAAGAGCAACAACCGGATAACTCCACTTTTTAAAATTTTGAGAAAAATAAAAAAAACATCGTAAAAATAAAAAAACCGAATTTTTGCAAAATTTTCATTTATTTTCGAAAGAAAAACATAAAAACTATTTCATTGAGTTGAAGAAAACTAAAAGAGAAATTTTTTTTCAATAATAAAACTTATAATGAAGTTTTGGAATTAACCGGTTCTTACACCGTTTTTGGTAAAAACTAATTCAGAGCCTCGTTGTCATCATCATATTCTGAATTTTCACCTTCTTGTTGATACTGCTGGGCCTCAAGGCTATTATTAAAGTGCATATCCACTGGAGCAATATACTTTTTAGCCAAAGAAATAACATCCTCATACTTTTTTGGGTTCAGGGGAAGGCTGCGTCTGTATAGACAATTTGGTTTGAAAGGGTCACCTTTCACATTTGCTTTTATTTCAATGTCGTATGTCGTTAAAGGCCCATAATGATTAATGGAAGCTGATAAAGAAGTAATATTGCCTTCCTTGAAGTACAAAAATCTTCGATATTTTGAAATGGTCCACTTTATCTTTTCTTTGTTGGTGACAGTTTTTTTGTAGAATGGACCCAAGCTCGACTTAAAATCAAATATCTCGTTACTGGTCACTGATATGACATTAAATTTTTTGGAACACTTTGCTACTAAGTTTCTCCAATCTTTGGGTAAATAAAGACGTTCCACTCGCCTTTTTTGCTTCTCAATGACACCAAAAGAGCGATCGCATGGCAGAAAACTATGTCCCGGTTCTGGTAAGTGATGATGAATGACAAAGACATTTCTGTGCTTTACAAGAGCATGTAAGTACTGGACGAGAGTGTTGTTTTTATTTTGAGCGCCGCAATTATCGGAAAATAAGTATAATTTAGTAACAATTCCACTCAAAAATTTGTCGATAAAGTGGTGTAAAAAACTGATAACTTCGTTTGAACCTTTTTTCCCAATTGTTTCATCGTACATGTACATGTGGCTTTTTTTGGTAGAGCATTGATATATACAAAAATTGAAAACCCATAGCTGCCTTTTATAAAAAACATCACTAGATGGTATTAATGGAAGTGGCAAATTTTGCTGAAAGTCAAAAGTTAAACACTCGACTGTGTTATCTACCAAGCACAAAGCACTTTTCTTGCGTAAATCATCGTAAAATGCTTTAGCTTTATCTTCGTGGAGATCTTTTTCTATTTTTAGTGAACTTCGTTCTTCCTCAGTCTCAGATGCTATACGTACAATTTTTTTTTCAAAAGTGTCACACGTCTGACAAGTATCAGATCTAGGTAATCCAAACGAAAGTTTGAAATTTTTCGAAAAATATTCTCTATAGAAATCGTATGTTACTCTTGGCCTTGGCTTTGGTTTACCATTTTGTTCATTAAGCAAAGCAAAAACTTCGGGCTCATACATTTCTAAATAGAGATCATACATTTTTTTAACGTTTAAGTCTGAAGGTAGGTACCTCGATTCTTTATTTTGGCTATAGTGTGAAGATCGTTTTGGGAAACTTTTAATGTGACTGTCGATGTTCTGGATAATATATTCTGGAATCTTGTTTGCCCTGTTCGAGTGCCGTCCTCTCAAGTCAGAAGGCGCTGTAATATTATTAAGCAAAAAGTCTGATAGTCTTTCAATCCTACTCTTATGCTCATGAACACCATGAGCAGAGCAAAATGCTTTTTTACATACTTCTACTTCATGCTGGAGCCCCCGTAAATAGTATTTGTTTTGGCATTTTCATACTTTATTTCCACTAGCACAACGGCGTCTTTGAACAGAATTTTGATGTATTAATCCACACAAATATGCATCCTGTATTTCCTTATTTCCCAGTTCGTAAAACTCTTTAAAAATTTTAGCACGTAGATCCCTGTTCCTAGGGTCAAAACATTTTTTTTTGCAACTGCATGGCTGGCCCATTGCTTTTGCTGCAACAACATTTCCCTTGCGGTTTATATACTTCTTGAATTCAGCTCTCCTCTTTTTTGCTCTTACTTTTTTCCACATGTTCTTATTTTGTACGCGTTTTTTTCCTGAATAGGAAAAAACCAATAACACCTGGTGACAATTGTAAAATAACGGTTTACCTTTTTGAAGAAGTAATGTTTCGACGCTAGATGTGTCTTCTTTGTCAGATTCAGTTTCATATTCTGAAACCGATACTGAAAAATCTGATTCACTTTTACTCATTTTCACTTAATATTTAAACGAAATCACAGGTTACAGTGACGTCAACAACTGTTGCACTTCAATACAATAAGTTCAACAATAACTAAATTGCATCGCTTACTCTCATCTAAAAGCACCGTTTGTTTGCCTAAGAGAAACTTATCAAGTGCGGTGCAAAAATAAGACAACGACAGGAGTTGTCTTATTCTTGCTCCGTTTTGAAATAAAAGAGAATTTCAAAACTGCTTTTGAATATTTTAGAGTCATGATAGTTGAATTTTCATTACACCAACTTACGCGGAATTTTTTTCTTTTAATATCTGCATCAAAAAACATTTTTTGAAAAAAGTGGAGTTATCCGGTTGTTGCTCTTGGTGCTTCAATTGCAATAGATCATTTGGTGGTTTTTTGTGTAATCGGTTCTTTTTGATGGATTTGGTGTTTGTGGTGGTGTTGTTTTTGGAGTCTTGGTGTTTCTGGTTGTTTTGATATTTTTTAGTTTTTCTTAAGTTAAATATATAAATATTTTTACCCTGATATAAATATTTGTACGGCCATCATTGTTATTATCGATCAACCTAAAAGTCATTGCATACTCTTAGGCAGCGCTTAGGTTCAATGTTTATCTCCACGTGACGTGAACCGGGTCGTATCACCGCCTAAGAAGTTTCATTTTAAAAAGAGTTGCCGTATGTTTAAAAATGCGTTTAGTAAATGAATTTTAAATCTAATTTATAAAATAACGCCTTAACATAATTTTTCGTCGTCAATAGAGAACATAATGGAGAAAAATATAGAGTTACTCCGAATAAAATTATATAAACATTAAAGAATTCTGTCTGGCACCAATGTTCAACACATATTTTATGCTTAAAAGTTACCGCTACGAAATTGTCTTTGACAAACAGGTGTTTTTGATGTTTCATTAACTGTTTTCCACTCAATCAACCTGTAACTTCTTACAACCTTCCCCCAAGCACTATATTTTGTTTTGGTGCTTCAGAGATACTGTTGAGATACTCATTTTTTGTAAAAATAAAATTGTAAAAACCATAAAATAAAAAAAAAAAACAGTGACATCAAAAAAAACCTCCAAGTTCTGCTTAATTGACGATGAGATCTGAAAGCAATTTCATAAATCATTTACTGGCACATCGTAGGCTGCCTGCTTGTAGCAATGGGCCTTAAATTGTGCCATTAATGCTTGACGCAACAAGAACACACAAAACCAAACCACCCAACCTTAACCACCAACAAGAACGAAGTGATGAGGCTTCAGTGATTTACCTGCTCCATCTTGTTTTATGCTGATTTCGATTTTTTTCCAGGATATTAATTTTTACACCATTCATTGGGTTTTCGTTAAAAAGTATCGCTTCCGTTTTCATAATTGTTGGTGTCTGCAGGCGTGTGCGTGTGTATGTCGACTACATTTATGTGATTTCGTGACTTTTTATCAATCATATTGATTTCATTGCATATGCATGTGTTTTTTTTTTTTTCATTTCCATTACAATTTTAATCAACATAGCTGTTCAAGCAGAAAAAGTGCAAAATTTCACAATCGCACGTATGACATTTATTTTTCTACAATTGAATGCATGAAGTTTTAAATCTCGACAGAGTATTGTGTTGAAAATTTGTACTTTTACACTCTGCGGCGTAGTTAGTATCAAATATATTTGAGATTATTACATTTTTGGCATGCGTATCATAGCAAAAGTATTTTCCTCACTTTACATATTTTCTCATTAAAAAGCAATTTTGATTTATTACCAGAGAGCAACACAAAAAAAAATGGATCATTTTCAATAAGCCGAACTGGAGTGGGAAGAGGACGAACTCGAGATGCTCATCCTTGAATTGCATGCAAAATTGAAATTCAACCTAATTGCAGGAAATTTATTCCGCAACTTAGCGGTTGACAGATTCAAAGCTGTCTGGCTGTATGTTCGTTCGTGTACAGTTAAATACATAGATGAAAACTTCAAAAAGCTTTTGTTATTCATAAATCTTTGTAAACAGCAATAATTCATCCACAAGATATACCATCTTGCCGTTCCCAACATAACAACAACGCTGCTGCACCTTACTTAAAAATGCCACAATTTTGCCTTGTATTCCCCAAGGATACAACTAAAGGATGATATTCACAATACGCTTCGCACAATTATATATTTTTTTTTTTTTATTCATCCCAGACTCAACCCCTGCCTGCGTGGTAATCCTTGATTTTCAACTGAAAAAAATGCTTTCAAAATGATTGCTTCAAGTGATTGTGTTGTAATCGAGTGATTGTAAGAGTAGAGCGAGACGAGTTTCAATTTAAATTTTTTAATACACTGTGTATTTAAATTTTGTGGAAATTATTGCTGCTGATAATAAAATTAAATCTTCACTTCATTGCGTGAATATATTGTTTGCATTAATATAATAGTTATTGAGTGTACAAATAAGTTTTGAGGTATTTACAAAAGATAGCGTAACTAGTATTAAATCGCATCGGACTTGTATTTGTTGGATATTGGCTGCATTCCGCCAAGGCGAGCGCTCAAGAAAATTCGGGTGAATGGCTACACTTTTGACAGCGCTGGCAGCTGGCTATGCTCGAGCGATGTGCATTTTACGTAGCGAAATAAATTACGCTACTTCTACTCAACAGTTGCAAGTTATGTCATTTAACAGCTGTTTGCGCTCCAATTTGCATGAACTTGCAAACACTCAAATGAAACCCTTAAAATAAATGCAAATTTTCGTGGCTTGTGCTATTTTTAATGTTTTAAACTATCCTTTGCTCCTTGCAATGGTTGAATGAGGTCCGAAATGTGCTCCTTAATAGCCATATCAAGATCATCATCCATTAGCTGCTCTAGCACTACGTTTTGCATTAAGTAAACCTCTTAGCAGAAAGAAATTAGGTTTTAAATTCAACAAAGCAAAACAAGCGAACAAGCTACGTCAAAAGTCAGTTGTCAACAGATCTGACGTTCGACGTAGCAACGCATTCAGAGAAATCCAGCGTAAAATGATCCATCGCTACAAGTACGTTAATTTTGCATCAAGAAAGTTTTTCACATACAGCGAAACGAAGCAAACCATTACCCAACAAAAGGGCACAAATGAAAACCACACTAGAAAAATTTAATAATAGTAATTATTCAAATTGGAAATTCAAGATGGAACTATTGTTGATTAAGGAGGGTTTGTGGAAAGTGATAAAGGACAAAGCGCCGACGGCAATTCAGGGAACAGTTAATGGTTCATCAGTTCAAACCGAAATCGACAATTGGAACAAGTTAAGTGATCTGGCGCGTGCATGGATTGGACTCTCAGTTGAATACGATCAACTCACACATATAAGAAAGGCGAAGACAGCACTTGAAGCATGGACAAACTTAAGGGAATATCACGAAAAGAGTGCATTGAGTAACAAAGTGCATTTGATGCGTTCGATTTGTTCATTAAAAATGGACGAAGGCGGCAATGCAATCGAACATATAAATCGAATGCAAGAATTATTCGTTAAACTAAGTGATATTGGAGAAACGTCATTGTCGGACAAATGGAGCGTTGCAATGTTGTTGAGTAGCTTGCCACGAAGTTACGACACATTGATTACGGCTTTGGAAACACGCCCAGAAGACGAACTGACTTTTGCGTTGGTACAACAGAAGATTATTGCTGAGTATGAACGTCGATTGAACATATCAGATGGTGATTCGTGTGAAAAAGCACTGAAATCGATTTCAAAAGAAATAAGTGGTTTTTTCTGCAAGAAACCGGGTCACATGAAGGGCGACTGCGAAAAATATAAAAAGTGGAAAATAAGAAAGCAACCTATCAGTCAAGAAAAATCAAATACAGGAAACATATATAAGGCGAATATTGCGGATGATCGTGAGTATTTGTTTATTGCTACGAACGACTCGTATATCGGTGGTTGGATTCTTGACTCGGATGCGACAAATTCTTGACACGTCATATGACAAATGACAAACAGTTTTTTTCATCACTCGATGAATCTTAGAGCAGCGTGATTGCAGTTGGTAATGGCGATACAGTGCTCGCAAAAGGAAAAGGTAGCGGTAAATTAATGTTCATGGACGAAAAGAATAACTCACGATGTGCGACCGCAAATGAGGTTTTGTATGCGCCCGATATGGTCGGAAATCTTCTTTCTGTTCGTCATCTGGTTGAGAGTGGATTTACAATCGAGTTTAATAAGAATTTATGTGAAATTAAGGCAAATGCAAAGCAAATTGGCGTGGCTGATTTGTTGGGATATTTGTATCGTTTACGTCAATCGCATACAGCACATTCGGCCATTGAGTGCCATAAGGAGAATTGTATTCACGACTGGCATCGAAAATTGGGGCATCGTGATCCAGAAGCGATTAGAAAAATGCAAGAGAATGGTCTGGTCGAGGGCTTAAGCATTGCTAACTGCGGAATAAAATCGTCATGTGACACATGTATGAAAAGAAAATTAACACGTCTACCATTTCCAAAGAAATCCTCAAGCAAATCAATTGCGCCATTGGACTTGATTCATACAGATGTGGCAGGACCAATGCAGACAATCTCAAGGGATGGAATATTCTATTTAGTGTCATTCATTGATGATTTTTCGCGATTTACATACATTCGTCTACTAAGAGAAAAATCGGAAGTTGAAAATGAATGCAAACATTTTGTTGAAATGGTAAAGAATAAATTTGAAAAGAAACCAAAGATATTTCTATCTGACCGTAGCGGTGAATGCATCGGAAAAAAGTTTCAACAATATTTAAAGGAAGAGGGCATTGAAAGTCAACTTACGGCCGGGTATTCTCCACAGCAGAATGGAGTTGCGGAGCGCAAGAACAGAACTTTGATTGAAATAACTCGATGTATGTTAATCGATGTAAATTTACCAAACAGTTTTTGGGGCGAAGCAATTGCGGCGGCGGTTTATGTGCAGAATCGTACAATCACCAGAGCGACAAATGTGACACCATTTGAACACTGAAACGGACTAAAACCGAATTCGCAGGATTTTAATGTTTTTGGAAGTAAATGTTTTGTTCATGTTCCACATGAAAAGAGAAGGAAGCTTGACAATACAGCAATCGAAATGATTTTTCTTGGATACGATAATCATTCTAAGGCATATCGATGGCGAGATCAATGATGCTGTTGGGAGTAAGCCCGAAAGTGATGAATATGGTGATATAAACGATACAATAATTGAGGACGAGCAGACTATCATTGAAAATGTTTCGCGTACTCCACAATATGAAGATGAAGGTGAAGAGCAAATATTTGCCTATGCCGAATCAACACCAACACCACGCAGATCAACTAGAAGCAATAAGGGAATGAAACCACGACGTTTAATTGATGAAATGCACATTGCACATGACAAGATTGTTGAGCCTACCAGTTATAATGAAGCGATAAAAAGTAAGCAGAAAGAAAATTGGGTACACGCAACAAATGAGGAAATGCAGTCAATGAGGCAGCACAGCACGTGGGAATTAGTCGATCTTCCGAGCGACCGAAAAGCTATTGGATGCAAATGGGTGTTTAAAATAAAAACAAATATCGACGGCAGCATTCACCATTTAAAGGCACGCCTTGTAGCTCAGGGATTTTTACAAAAATACGGTATGGACTACGATGAAGTTTTTGCACCATTTGTAAGACAGGTATGTGTGTTGAACATTTGGATGTAAAGACCGCTTTTCTAAACGGTGATTTGAAGTAGACTATTTACATAAGGCAGCCTCCCGGCTTTGTTGGCGACGATCCATCAAAAGTTTGCTTGTTAAAAAGGAGTATTTATGGGTTGAAGCAGGTGGCAAGAGCTTGGAATGAGGCTATGCATCAAACATTAATTGATGACAGCTTTGAGCAGAGTAAGGTTGACCAATGTTTGTACATGAAGAAAATCAACGGAGCTTGGTGCTATGTGTTGTTGTATGTCGATGACATCATTGCAGCGTGCAATTCAAGCGAGGAGGTTCAGAATATCGAACGTTCTATTGGCACCAAATTCGAATTGCAAAATTTGGGACCTATACGCCAATATTTGGGAATTGAAGTCACACGTCTCCGATAGACGTGAGCTACGGAAAATCTTTGTCAACTTTATTAGCAGACAACAAAAACTACCAAAAGTTTATTGGGTGTCTGCTCTATGTATCAGTGAATTGACGTCCGGACATTGCAGCGAGTGTTAGCATTTTGGCATAAAAGATTTCTGATCCAACCGAAGATGATCTACGGCAACAATGAAGCTGAAGTTGAGCGACGTGTGTAACAACGAACAGGCATTGTGTGGTTACGCAGATGCGAATTGGGCTGAAGATCGAGCGTCACGAAAGTCAAACAGCGGCTACGTATTCTATTTTAATGGTGGAGTTATTGATTGGGCGTGTCGAAAGCAGAATTATGTGTCGTTGTCATCAACTGAAGCAGAGTTCATTGCCTTGTCCGAAGCATGTCAGGAGGTGTCCTGGTTGCGACGTTTATTGTCTGACATGCACTATGAAATCATACAGCCGACCGTTTTATATGAAGACAACCAAAGCTGTCTCAAGTTAATTAAGGAGGAGAAGTTTTCGAATCGTACAAAGCACATTGACACAAAATTTCACTTTGTGAAGGACTATGTGGATAAGGGAATTGTCAAATGTGAATATTGCCCGACGGATTTGATGGTTGCTAACTTACTCACAAAGCCATTGTCAGTGGCCAAACATAACATTCTTCGTAGACGTTGCCAAGTTGTGTGATCAAGGAGGAGTGTTGGATATTGCGATCACTCACATATACACTGTATATTTTACTTTATAAATACTTTGTTAAATAATTTAATGTTTTTTGATTGAACTGTTTTTTTTTTTAGTCGTCAATTTTTTTCTATTCTTTCAATCTATAAAATTCAAACTATTCACTTTAATAAAATTTAACTGTTCTTTAAATTAACCACCGCCACGCTGCTCATTCATTTGTTCCAACAGTATTGCCAGCTTCTACTGATCAGAGTCCGTCAAATGTGTCAAAAAAATCCGCTAACATCCGTTAATTAGTTTTTTTATTTTGTTAATATAATAATAAGAAAATACCATTTGATTACTTTCTTACTTACTTACTTACTTTGGTGGCGCTTACAACCGTAAGTCGGTTTTGGCCTGTTATTTCTATTTTGCATTTCTATTTTGCGCTTGCTGGCGGCAGTTGGAAGCTCCAAGTTTCGTCAGGTTGTCCTCTTATTGCTCTTCCAACGGAGATGCGGTCGCCCTCTTCTGCGTAGAGCACCGCTGGGCACTGAATCGAATATTTTCTTCGATGGAGCGTCGTCTTCCATCCGCTCAACATGACCTAGCCTGCAAAGCTCGCTCGATTTTTATGCGCTTTACTATGTCGATGCTGGCGTGTAGCTCATACAGCTTATCGTTCCATCGTATTCGGTGCTCGCCATTGACGCAGAATGGTCTGTAGATTTTAGCTGCTCAACGGCCATGGTTTGTGCAGCATTTAACAGGACGGGCATGATTAGTGACTTATAGAGCGTGACTTTTATTAATCAAGAGAAGGCTCTGCTTCTCAATTGCGTACTGAGCCCAAAGTAACACCAGTTGGGAAAAGTTATCCTTCGTTTTATCTCTCTAATGATTTTTATATTTATTTTTTGGTTTTAATTTAAATATTTTTATTTTTATATTTAATTTGATTATATCTTTAAATAATTAATATAATGAGTTCAATGCTAAAAAAATTGCAAAAAAATATTAATTCAAGTTCCAACTAAAAAAAAACTGTGTAAGCACTTATTTAAATCAATTCATTCTTTATTAATGTCTTTGTTGGCATATTTGACCCAATTAACATTAGTTCGGGGTATATTGTAATCGTGGCAGCACTTCTGGTGCCTTCTTAAGTCGTATCTTGAAAATTAAAATTATTATTATCAATTTTTTAAAGGCATACTGTCAGCGTCAAAAGTTAGTAAGTAATTTGTCTTCACTGCACAAAACTAAAGCGTAACCAATTCAATGTTATAACTATAAACAAAACTTTATTTTATTGTTAACAATTTGCGCTATTTCTATATTTACAAAAACAACAGATCATCAAAGAAAATTATTAACAATGATAGCAGTTAATTATGAAACACAATTGATCTTCGAATTCGTACATAGAGATGACAATTAAACTCCATTCACAAGGTTATTTTTTTAAGATGGCTATTTTGCACTATACACAAGATAGCACTTTTAAAATTAAATATTTTTCACACTTAGGATCTAATAAGAACATTTTTGTAAAATATTTTAACTGTTTAACCTATACATACATACATAGGCATAGGCGAAATAGCTAGCAACTATTTTCTCCCGTGCTTCTCAACCGATTGTAACAATTTTTTTTTTTAAATCAATTAAAGTAGGTAGAAGAAGTGCAACAAATATTTTTTATACAAAAATCTACCTGCCTTCAACAGGTGAAGTTATGTATGATTTATTTCACCCATTGAGCGTTTTTACATTTACCGACACGAAGAGAAAGACAAAAAACGTTCGGCATTGTTTCGATAGATTCATGGTAGAAGAAAAGGAGGTACCATCGTGGCTGGTCATGCTCTCTTACTCATCTACCATAATTGTCAAAATCAATGCAAATAATATTTCTCCACTTGGCAAACTGAGCCTCCGACCAGTGTGGTATGTATGTTTTTGCGTTTTTTTTTTTTAAGTTATGGTAGTCGGCTTTCAGCCAAGCACCTATCTTACCTTATTATTAGGAACCGAAATAACTGTTATTTTACAATTTTCAAATGAAAAAGCAGTGATTATATTTCAGCAGTCAAAGTAGCAAAAGTCGTAAAATTATTGCTTTTTTACACACTTTTACACAATGTTTTCATAACTTCAAAACATACCACTGCTTCAATTTGTGCTTGCGAAAAATCAAACAGTCGCCGCAGAAGCAGAAAACTAGTTTGAATAATTTGCAAAGTGCTTCGGCAGTCGTTGTTTTGATTGACTGAAACTGTTGAAAGAGTCGAAAGTCGAAGCATCAGCAGTTGTTGAAATTTCGTTAGTCGCAAGCAGCATAAGTTTTTAAACAGTTGTGCGGACTGTTTTGCTCTTATAATTTCTGCTTATTCTTTCTAACTTAATTTTGCGACTGTTTGATTTTTCGCAAGCACAAGTTAAAGAAGTAGCAGGAGCTTTGAAAAAAACTGAAAGTTTTTAAACATTGTGAAAAAGAAGTGCGTGAAGATAAATTCGTAAATCCGACGCTAACTTAGCAAAGACACAAACCCATATTTCCAAAAAGTACGAATTTTAAATTCGTACTATTAAAAAGTACGAATTTAACTTTAAGTACGAATTTAACTTTTAGTACGAATTTAACTTTAAGTACGAATTTAACTTTAAGTACGAATTTATATAAAAAACTACGAATTTAACTTAAAATTCAACTTAAAATTCAAAACCTTCATAAAATATAATAAATCTAAAGGAAAAATACAAAATTACTTCAGAACTGAAAATTCGATGAAGACTTAATTAAACTTCCGATTCAGGTCATAAGATATTTTTTAAAAAGTCACGAATCATAGTTTATGATACTAAATTTTAAATAAAGGATCGTAATAACTACATTTACGATTTTTATTTTTTATATACCAATGGACAGGTAATTAAAGCACCTTTGAAGGATATAAAAGGTTATATGACTAATTGTGCCGCGTTGAGGATTTTGGCCAAAGGAAACTTTTTAAAATGGAGTGATCGATCGATTCATAGTACTCACATTGAATTAAAAAATCTCAATAACTACTTGTACGATTTTAATATTTTGTATTTTAATAGAGAGGTAATTAAGCACCTTTCTAAGGATATGTTACTCATTGTGGCCCGCTAAGGACATTGGCCAAAGGAAATTTTCAAAAAGTAGGGGAAAGTACTGCAAAGTTCGATTCATAGTACTCACTTTGAATTAAAAAATCTCAATAACTACTTGTACGATTTTAATATTTTGTATTTTAATAGAGAGGTAATTAAAGCACCTTTCTAAGGATATATTACTCATTGTGGCCCGCTAAGGATATTGGCCAAAGGAAATTTTCAAAAAGTAGGAAAAAGTACTGCAAAGTTCGATTGAGTAGTTATCACTTTGAATTAAAAAATCTCAATAACTACTTGTACGATTTTAATATTTTGTATTTTAATAGAGAGGTAATTAAAGCACCTTTCTAAGGATATATTACTCATTGTGGCCCGCTAAGGATATTGGCCAAAGGAAATTTTCAAAAAGTAGGGAAAAGTACTGCAAAGTTCGATTGAGTAGTTATCACTTTGAATTAAAAAATCTCAATAACTACTTGTACGATTTTAATATTTTGTATTTTAATAGAGAGGTAATTAAAGCACCTTTCTGAGGATATATTACTCATTGTGGCCCGCTAAGGATATTGGCCATAGGAAATTTTTGAAAATTAGTGAAAAGTACTGCATAGTTCGATTCATAGTACTCACTTTGAATTAAAAAAGCTCAATAACTACTTGTACGATTTTAATATTTTGTATTTTAATAGAGAGGTAATTAAAGCACCTTTCTAAGGATATATTACTCATTGTGGCCCGCTAAGGATATTGGCCAAAGGAAATTTTCAAAAACTAGGGAAAAGTACTGCATAGTTCGATTCATAGTACTCACTTTGAATTAAAAAATCTCAATAACTACTTGTACGATTTTAATATTTTGTATTTTAATAGAGAGGTAATTAAAGCACCTTTCTAAGGATATATTACTCATTGTGGCCCGCTAAGGATATTGGCCATAGGAAATTTTTGAAAATTAGTGAAAAGTACTGCATAGTTCGATTCATAGTACTCACTTTGAATTAAAAAATCTCAATAACTACTTGTACGATTTTAATATTTTGTATTTTAATAGAGAGGTAATTAAATCACCTTTCTAAGGATATATTACTCATTGTGGCCCGCTAAGGATATTGGCCATAGGAAATTTTTGAAAATTAGTGAAAAGTACTGCATAGTTCGATTCATAGTACTCACTTTGAATTAAAAAATCTCAATAACTACTTGTACGATTTTAATATTTTGTATTTTAATAGAGAGGTAATTAAAGCACCTTTCTAAGGATATATTACTCATTGTGGCCCGCTAAGGATATTGGCCATAGGAAATTTTTGAAAATTAGTGAAAAGTACTGCATAGTTCGATTCGTAGTACTCACTTTGAATTAAAAAATCTCAATAACTACTTGTACGATTTTAATATTTTGTATTTTAATAGAGAGGTAATTAAAGCACCTTTCTAAGGATATATTACTCATTGTGGCCCGCTAAGGATATTGGCCATAGGAAATTTTTGAAAATTAGTGAAAAGTACTGCATAGTTCGATTCATAGTACTCACTTTGAATTAAAAAATCTCAATAACTACTTGTACGATTTTAATATTTTGTATTTTAATAGAGAGGTAATTAAAGCACCTTTCTAAGGATATATTACTCATTGCGGCCCGCTAAGGATATTGGCTAAAGGAAATTGTCAAAAAGTAGGGAAAAGTACTGCAAAGTTCGATTCGTAGTACTCACTTTGAATTAAAAAAGCTCAATAACTACTTGTACGATTTTAAAATTTTGTATTTTAATAGAGAGGTAATTAAAGCACCTTTCTAAGGATATATTACTCATTGTGGCCCGCTAAGGATATTGGCCATAGGAAATTTTTGAAAATTAGTGAAAAGTACTGCATAGTTCGATTCATAGTACTCACTTTGAATTAAAAAATCTCAATAACTACTTGTACGATTTTAATATTTTGTATTTTAATAGAGAGGTAATTAAAGCACCTTTCTAAGGATATATTACTCATTGTGGCCCGCTAAGGATATTGGCTATAGGAAATTTTTGAAAATTAGTGAAAAGTACTGCATAGTTCGATTCGTAGTACTCACTTTGAATTAAAAAATCTCAATAACTACTTGTACGATTTTAATATTTTGTATTTTAATAGAGAGGTAATTAAAGCACCTTTCTAAGGATATATTACTCATTGTGGCCCGCTAAGGATATTGGCTATAGGAAATTTTTGAAAATTAGTGAAAAGTACTGCATAGTTCGATTCGTAGTACTCACTTTGAATTAAAAAATCTCAATAACTACTTGTACGATTTTAATATTTTGTATTTTAATAGAGAGGTAATTAAAGCACCTTTCTAAGGATATATTACTCATTGTGGCCCGCTAAGGATATTGGCCAAAGGAAATTTTCAAAAACTAGGGAAAAGTACTGCATAGTTCGATTCATAGTACTCACTTTGAATTAAAAAATCTCAATAACTACTTGTACGATTTTAATATTTTGTATTTTAATAGAGAGGTAATTAAAGCACCTTTCTAAGGATATATTACTCATTGTGGCCCGCTAAGGATATTGGCCAAATCGTACAAGTAGTTATTGAGCTTTTTTAATTCAAAGTGAGTACTATGAATCGAACTTTGCAGTACTTTTCCCTACTTTTTGAAAATTTCCTTTGGCCAATATCCTTAGCGGGCCACAATGAGTAATATATCCTTAGAAAGGTGCTTTAATTACCTCTCTATTAAAATACAAAATATTAAAATCGTACAAGTAGTTATTGAGCTTTTTTAATTCAAAGTGAGTACTATGAATCGAACTATGCAGTACTTTTCACTAATTTTCAAAAATTTCCTATGGCCAATATCCTTAGCGGGCCACAATGAGTAATATATCCTTAGAAAGGTGCTTTAATTACCTCTCTATTAAAATACAAAATATTAAAATCGTACAAGTAGTTATTGAGATTTTTTAATTCAAAGTGAGTACTATGAATCGAACTTTGCAGTACTTTTCCCTACTTTTTGAAAATTTCCTTTGGCCAATATCCTTAGCGGGCCACAATGAGTAATATATCCTTAGAAAGGTGCTTTAATTACCTCTCTTTTAAAATACAAAATATTAAAATCGTACAAGTAGTTATTGAGATTTTTTAATTCAAAGTGAGTACTATGAATCGAACTTTGCAGTACTTTTCCCTACTTTTTGAAAATTTCCTTTGGCCAATATCCTTAGCGGGCCACAATGAGTAATATATCCTTAGAAAGGTGCTTTAATTACCTCTCTATTAAAATACAAAATATTAAAATCGTACAAGTAGTTATTGAGCTTTTTTAATTCAAAGTGAGTACTATGAATCGAACTATGCAGTACTTTTCACTAATTTTCAAAAATTTCCTATGGCCAATATCCTTAGCGGGCCACAATGAGTAATATATCCTTAGAAAGGTGCTTTAATTACCTCTCTATTAAAATACAAAATATTAAAATCGTACAAGTAGTTATTGAGATTTTTTAATTCAAAGTGAGTACTATGAATCGAACTTTGCAGTACTTTTCCCTACTTTTTGAAAATTTCCTTTGGCCAATATCCTTAGCGGGCCACAATGAGTAATATATCCTTAGAAAGGTGCTTTAATTACCTCTCTATTAAAATACAAAATATTAAAATCGTACAAGTAGTTATTGAGCTTTTTTAATTCAAAGTGAGTACTATGAATCGAACTTTGCAGTACTTTTCCCTACTTTTTGAAAATTTCCTTTGGCCAATATCCTTAGCGGGCCACAATGAGTAATATATCCTTAGAAAGGTGCTTTAATTACCTCTCTATTAAAATACAAAATATTAAAATCGTACAAGTAGTTATTGAGCTTTTTTAATTCAAAGTGAGTACTATGAATCGAACTATGCAGTACTTTTCACTAATTTTCAAAAATTTCCTATGGCCAATATCCTTAGCGGGCCACAATGAGTAATATATCCTTAGAAAGGTGCTTTAATTACCTCTCTATTAAAATACAAAATATTAAAATCGTACAAGTAGTTATTGAGATTTTTTAATTCAAAGTGAGTACTATGAATCGAACTTTGCAGTACTTTTCCCTACTTTTTGAAAATTTCCTTTGGCCAATATCCTTAGCGGGCCACAATGAGTAATATATCCTTAGAAAGGTGCTTTAATTACCTCTCTATTAAAATACAAAATATTAAAATCGTACAAGTAGTTATTGAGATTTTTTAATTCAAAGTGAGTACTATGAATCGAACTTTGCAGTACTTTTCCCTACTTTTTGAAAATTTCCTTTGGCCAATATCCTTAGCGGGCCACAATGAGTAATATATCCTTAGAAAGGTGCTTTAATTACCTCTCCATTAAAATACAAAATATTAAAATCGTACAAGTAGTTATTGAGATTTTTTAATTCAAAGTGAGTACTACGAATCGAACTATGCAGTACTTTTCACTAATTTTCAAAAATTTCCTATAGCCAATATCCTTAGCGGGCCACAATGAGTAATATATCCTTAGAAAGGTGCTTTAATTACCTCTCTATTAAAATACAAAATATTAAAATCGTACAAGTAGTTATTGAGATTTTTTAATTCAAAGTGAGTACTATGAATCGAACTTTGCAGTACTTTTCCCTACTTTTTGAAAATTTCCTTTGGCCAATATCCTTAGCGGGCCACAATGAGTAATATATCCTTAGAAAGGTGCTTTAATTACCTCTCTATTAAAATACAAAATATTAAAATCGTACAAGTAGTTATTGAGCTTTTTTAATTCAAAGTGAGTACTATGAATCGAACTATGCAGTACTTTTCACTAATTTTCAAAAATTTCCTATGGCCAATATCCTTAGCGGGCCACAATGAGTAATATATCCTTAGAAAGGTGCTTTAATTACCTCTCTATTAAAATACAAAATATTAAAATCGTACAAGTAGTTATTGAGATTTTTTAATTCAAAGTGAGTACTATGAATCGAACTTTGCAGTACTTTTCCCTACTTTTTGAAAATTTCCTTTGGCCAATATCCTTAGCGGGCCACAATGAGTAATATATCCTTAGAAAGGTGCTTTAATTACCTCTCTATTAAAATACAAAATATTAAAATCGTACAAGTAGTTATTGAGATTTTTTAATTCAAAGTGAGTACTATGAATCGAACTTTGCAGTACTTTTCCCTACTTTTTGAAAATTTCCTTTGGCCAATATCCTTAGCGGGCCACAATGAGTAATATATCCTTAGAAAGGTGCTTTAATTACCTCTCTATTAAAATACAAAATATTAAAATCGTACAAGTAGTTATTGAGCTTTTTTAATTCAAAGCGAGTACTATGAATCGAACTATGCAGTACTTTTCACTAATTTTCAAAAATTTCCTATGGCCAATATCCTTAGCGGGCCACAATGAGTAATATATCCTTAGAAAGGTGCTTTAATTACCTCTCTATTAAAATACAAAATATTAAAATCGTACAAGTAGTTATTGAGATTTTTTAATTCAAAGTGAGTACTATGAATCGAACTTTGCAGTACTTTTCCCTACTTTTTGAAAATTTCCTTTGGCCAATATCCTTAGCGGGCCACAATGAGTAATATATCGTTAGAAAGGTGCTTTAATTACCTCTCTATTAAAATACAAAATATTAAAATCGTACAAGTAGTTATTGAGATTTTTTAATTCAAAGTGAGTACTACGAATCGAACTTTGCAGTACTTTTCCCTACTTTTTGAAAATTTCCTTTGGCCAATATCCTTAGCGGGCCACAATGAGTAATATATCGTTAGAAAGGTGCTTTAATTACCTCTCTATTAAAATACAAAATATTAAAATCGTACAAGTAGTTATTGAGCTTTTTTAATTCAAAGTGAGTACTATGAATCGAACTATGCAGTACTTTTCACTAATTTTCAAAAATTTCCTATGGCCAATATCCTTAGCGGGCCACAATGAGTAATATATCCTTAGAAAGGTGCTTTAATTACCTCTCTATTAAAATACAAAATATTAAAATCGTACAAGTAGTTATTGAGATTTTTTAATTCAAAGTGAGTACTATGAATCGAACTTTGCAGTACTTTTCCCTACTTTTTGAAAATTTCCTTTGGCCAATATCCTTAGCGGGCCACAATGAGTAATATATCCTTAGAAAGGTGCTTTAATTACCTCTCTATTAAAATACAAAATATTAAAATCGTACAAGTAGTTATTGAGCTTTTTTAATTCAAAGTGAGTACTATGAATCGAACTATGCAGTACTTTTCACTAATTTTCAAAAATTTCCTATGGCCAATATCCTTAGCGGGCCACAATGAGTAATATATCCTTAGAAAGGTGCTTTAATTACCTCTCTATTAAAATACAAAATATTAAAATCGTACAAGTAGTTATTGAGATTTTTTAATTCAAAGTGAGTACTATGAATCGAACTTTGCAGTACTTTTCCCTACTTTTTGAAAATTTCCTTTGGCCAATATCCTTAGCGGGCCACAATGAGTAATATATCCTTAGAAAGGTGCTTTAATTACCTCTCTATTAAAATACAAAATATTAAAATCGTACAAGTAGTTATTGAGATTTTTTAATTCAAAGTGAGTACTATGAATCGAACTTTGCAGTACTTTTCCCTACTTTTTGAAAATTTCCTTTGGCCAATATCCTTAGCGGGCCACAATGAGTAATATATCCTTAGAAAGGTGCTTTAATTACCTCTCTATTAAAATACAAAATATTAAAATCGTACAAGTAGTTATTGAGCTTTTTTAATTCAAAGTGAGTACTATGAATCGAACTATGCAGTACTTTTCACTAATTTTCAAAAATTTCCTATGGCCAATATCCTTAGCGGGCCACAATGAGTAATATATCCTTAGAAAGGTGCTTTAATTACCTCTCTATTAAAATACAAAATATTAAAATCGTACAAGTAGTTATTGAGATTTTTTAATTCAAAGTGAGTACTATGAATCGAACTTTGCAGTACTTTTCCCTACTTTTTGAAAATTTCCTTTGGCCAATATCCTTAGCGGGCCACAATGAGTAATATATCCTTAGAAAGGTGCTTTAATTACCTCTCTATTAAAATACAAAATATTAAAATCGTACAAGTAGTTATTGAGATTTTTTAATTCAAAGTGAGTACTATGAATCGAACTTTGCAGTACTTTTCCCTACTTTTTGAAAATTTCCTTTGGCCAATATCCTTAGCGGGCCACAATGAGTAATATATCCTTAGAAAGGTGCTTTAATTACCTCTCTATTAAAATACAAAATATTAAAATCGTACAAGTAGTTATTGAGCTTTTTTAATTCAAAGCGAGTACTATGAATCGAACTATGCAGTACTTTTCACTAATTTTCAAAAATTTCCTATGGCCAATATCCTTAGCGGGCCACAATGAGTAATATATCCTTAGAAAGGTGCTTTAATTACCTCTCTATTAAAATACAAAATATTAAAATCGTACAAGTAGTTATTGAGATTTTTTAATTCAAAGTGAGTACTATGAATCGAACTTTGCAGTACTTTTCCCTACTTTTTGAAAATTTCCTTTGGCCAATATCCTTAGCGGGCCACAATGAGTAATATATCGTTAGAAAGGTGCTTTAATTACCTCTCTATTAAAATACAAAATATTAAAATCGTACAAGTAGTTATTGAGATTTTTTAATTCAAAGTGAGTACTACGAATCGAACTTTGCAGTACTTTTCCCTACTTTTTGAAAATTTCCTTTGGCCAATATCCTTAGCGGGCCACAATGAGTAATATATCGTTAGAAAGGTGCTTTAATTACCTCTCTATTAAAATACAAAATATTAAAATCGTACAAGTAGTTATTGAGCTTTTTTAATTCAAAGTGAGTACTATGAATCGAACTATGCAGTACTTTTCACTAATTTTCAAAAAT
This sequence comes from Coremacera marginata, assembly GCA_914767935.1. Lineage (NCBI taxonomy): Eukaryota > Metazoa > Arthropoda > Insecta > Diptera > Sciomyzidae > Coremacera > Coremacera marginata. The sequence continues at coordinate 163,077,284 of OU612046.1, forward strand.
TTCCTATGGCCAATATCCTTAGCGGGCCACAATGAGTAATATATCCTTAGAAAGGTGCTTTAATTACCTCTCTATTAAAATACAAAATATTAAAATCGTACAAGTAGTTATTGAGATTTTTTAATTCAAAGTGAGTACTATGAATCGAACTTTGCAGTACTTTTCCCTACTTTTTGAAAATTTCCTTTGGCCAATATCCTTAGCGGGCCACAATGAGTAATATATCCTTAGAAAGGTGCTTTAATTACCTCTCTATTAAAATACAAAATATTAAAATCGTACAAGTAGTTATTGAGCTTTTTTAATTCAAAGTGAGTACTATGAATCGAACTATGCAGTACTTTTCACTAATTTTCAAAAATTTCCTATGGCCAATATCCTTAGCGGGCCACAATGAGTAATATATCCTTAGAAAGGTGCTTTAATTACCTCTCTATTAAAATACAAAATATTAAAATCGTACAAGTAGTTATTGAGATTTTTTAATTCAAAGTGAGTACTATGAATCGAACTTTGCAGTACTTTTCCCTACTTTTTGAAAATTTCCTTTGGCCAATATCCTTAGCGGGCCACAATGAGTAATATATCCTTAGAAAGGTGCTTTAATTACCTCTCTATTAAAATACAAAATATTAAAATCGTACAAGTAGTTATTGAGATTTTTTAATTCAAAGTGAGTACTATGAATCGAACTTTGCAGTACTTTTCCCTACTTTTTGAAAATTTCCTTTGGCCAATATCCTTAGCGGGCCACAATGAGTAATATATCCTTAGAAAGGTGCTTTAATTACCTCTCTATTAAAATACAAAATATTAAAATCGTACAAGTAGTTATTGAGCTTTTTTAATTCAAAGTGAGTACTATGAATCGAACTATGCAGTACTTTTCACTAATTTTCAAAAATTTCCTATGGCCAATATCCTTAGCGGGCCACAATGAGTAATATATCCTTAGAAAGGTGCTTTAATTACCTCTCTATTAAAATACAAAATATTAAAATCGTACAAGTAGTTATTGAGATTTTTTAATTCAAAGTGAGTACTATGAATCGAACTTTGCAGTACTTTTCCCTACTTTTTGAAAATTTCCTTTGGCCAATATCCTTAGCGGGCCACAATGAGTAATATATCGTTAGAAAGGTGCTTTAATTACCTCTCTATTAAAATACAAAATATTAAAATCGTACAAGTAGTTATTGAGATTTTTTAATTCAAAGTGAGTACTACGAATCGAACTTTGCAGTACTTTTCCCTACTTTTTGAAAATTTCCTTTGGCCAATATCCTTAGCGGGCCACAATGAGTAATATATCGTTAGAAAGGTGCTTTAATTACCTCTCTATTAAAATACAAAATATTAAAATCGTACAAGTAGTTATTGAGATTTTTTAATTCAAAGTGAGTACTATGAATCGAACTATGCAGTACTTTTCCCTAGTTTTTGAAAATTTCCTTTGGCCAATATCCTTAGCGGGCCACAATGAGTAATATATCCTTAGAAAGGTGCTTTAATTACCTCTCTATTAAAATACAAAATATTAAAATCGTACAAGTAGTTATTGAGATTTTTTAATTCAAAGTGAGTACTACGAATCGAACTTTGCAGTACTTTTCCCTACTTTTTGAAAATTTCCTTTGGCCAATATCCTTAGCGGGCCACAATGAGTAATATATCGTTAGAAAGGTGCTTTAATTACCTCTCTATTAAAATACAAAATATTAAAATCGTACAAGTAGTTATTGAGATTTTTTAATTCAAAGTGAGTACTATGAATCGAACTATGCAGTACTTTTCACTAATTTTCAAAAATTTCCTATGGCCAATATCCTTAGCGGGCCACAATGAGTAATATATCCTTAGAAAGGTGCTTTAATTACCTCTCTATTAAAATACAAAATATTAAAATCGTACAAGTAGTTATTGAGATTTTTTAATTCAAAGTGAGTACTACGAATCGAACTATGCAGTACTTTTCACTAATTTTCAAAAATTTCCTATAGCCAATATCCTTAGCGGGCCACAATGAGTAATATATCCTTAGAAAGGTGCTTTAATTACCTCTCTATTAAAATACAAAATATTAAAATCGTACAAGTAGTTATTGAGATTTTTTAATTCAAAGTGAGTACTATGAATCGAACTTTGCAGTACTTTTCCCTACTTTTTGAAAATTTCCTTTGGCCAATATCCTTAGCGGGCCACAATGAGTAATATATCCTTAGAAAGGTGCTTTAATTACCTCTCTATTAAAATACAAAATATTAAAATCGTACAAGTAGTTATTGAGCTTTTTTAATTCAAAGTGAGTACTATGAATCGAACTATGCAGTACTTTTCACTAATTTTCAAAAATTTCCTATGGCCAATATCCTTAGCGGGCCACAATGAGTAATATATCCTTAGAAAGGTGCTTTAATTACCTCTCTATTAAAATACAAAATATTAAAATCGTACAAGTAGTTATTGAGATTTTTTAATTCAAAGTGAGTACTACGAATCGAACTATGCAGTACTTTTCACTAATTTTCAAAAATTTCCTATAGCCAATATCCTTAGCGGGCCACAATGAGTAATATATCCTTAGAAAGGTGCTTTAATTACCTCTCTATTAAAATACAAAATATTAAAATCGTACAAGTAGTTATTGAGATTTTTTAATTCAAAGTGAGTACTATGAATCGAACTATGCAGTACTTTTCACTAATTTTCAAAAATTTCCTATGGCCAATATCCTTAGCGGGCCACAATGAGTAATATATCCTTAGAAAGGTGCTTTAATTACCTCTCTATTAAAATACAAAATATTAAAATCGTACAAGTAGTTATTGAGCTTTTTTAATTCAAAGTGAGTACTATGAATCGAACTATGCAGTACTTTTCACTAATTTTCAAAAATTTCCTATAGCCAATATCCTTAGCGGGCCACAATGAGTAATATATCCTTAGAAAGGTGCTTTAATTACCTCTCTATTAAAATACAAAATATTAAAATCGTACAAGTAGTTATTGAGATTTTTTAATTCAAAGTGAGTACTATGAATCGAACTTTGCAGTACTTTTCCCTACTTTTTGAAAATTTCCTTTGGCCAATATCCTTAGCGGGCCACAATGAGTAATATATCCTTAGAAAGGTGCTTTAATTACCTCTCTATTAAAATACAAAATATTAAAATCGTACAAGTAGTTATTGAGCTTTTTTAATTCAAAGTGAGTACTATGAATCGAACTATGCAGTACTTTTCACTAATTTTCAAAAATTTCCTATGGCCAATATCCTTAGCGGGCCACAATGAGTAATATATCCTTAGAAAGGTGCTTTAATTACCTCTCTATTAAAATACAAAATATTAAAATCGTACAAGTAGTTATTGAGATTTTTTAATTCAAAGTGAGTACTACGAATCGAACTATGCAGTACTTTTCACTAATTTTCAAAAATTTCCTATGGCCAATATCCTTAGCGGGCCACAATGAGTAATATATCCTTAGAAAGGTGCTTTAATTACCTCTCTATTAAAATACAAAATATTAAAATCGTACAAGTAGTTATTGAGATTTTTTAATTCAAAGTGAGTACTACGAATCGAACTTTGCAGTACTTTTCCCTAATTTTCCAAAATTTCCTATGGCCAATATCCTTAGCGGGCCACAATGAGTAATATATCCTTAGAAAGGTGCTTTAATTACCTCTCTACTAAAGTACAAAATATTAAAATCGTACAAGTAGTTATTGTGATTTTTTAATTCAAATTGAGTACTATGAATCGAACTATGCAGTACTTTTCACTAATTTTCAAAAATTTCCTATGGCCAATATCCTTAGCGGGCCGCAATGAGTAATATATCCTTAGAAAGGTGCTTTAATTACCTCTCTATTAAAATACAAAATATTAAAATCGTACAAGTAGTTATTGAGATTTTTTAATTCAAAGTGAGTACTACGAATCGAACTATGCAGTACTTTTCACTAATTTTCAAAAATTTCCTATGGCCAATATCCTTAGCGGGCCACAATGAGTAATATATCCTTAGAAAGGTGCTTTAATTACCTCTCTATTAAAATACAAAATATTAAAATCGTACAAGTAGTTATTGAGATTTTTTAATTCAAAGTGAGTACTACGAATCGAACTTTGCAGTACTTTTCCCTACTTTTTGAAAATTTCCTTTGGCCAATATCCTTAGCGGGCCACAATGAGTAATATATCCTTAGAAAGGTGCTTTAATTACCTCTCTATTAAAATACAAAATATTAAAATCGTACAAGTAGTTATTGAGCTTTTTTAATTCAAAGTGAGTACTACGAATCGAACTTTGCAGTACTTTTCCCTACTTTTTGAAAATTTCCTTTGGTCAATATCCTTAGCGGGCCACAATGAGTAATATATCCTTAAAAAGGTGCTTTAATTACCTCTCTACTAAAGTACAAAATATTAAAATCGTACAAGTAGTTATTGAGATTTTTTAATTCAAAGTGAGTACTATGAATCGAACTATGCAGTACTTTTCACTAATTTTCAAAAATTTCCTATGGCCAATATCCTTAGCGGGCCACAATGAGTAATATATCCTTAGAAAGGTGATTTAATTACCTCTCTATTAAAATACAAAATATTAAAATCGTACAAGTAGTTATTGAGATTTTTTAATTCAAAGTGAGTACTACGAATCGAACTTTGCAGTACTTTTCCCTACTTTTTGAAAATTTCCTTTGGTCAATATCCTTAGCGGGCCACAATGAGTAATATATCCTTAGAAAGGTGCTTTAATTACCTCTCTACTAAAGTACAAAATATTAAAATCGTACAAGTAGTTATTGAGATTTTTTAATTCAAAGTGAGTACTATGAATCGAACTATGCAGTACTTTTCACTAATTTTCAAAAATTTCCTATGGCCAATATCCTTAGCGGGCCACAATGAGTAATATATCCTTAGAAAGGTGCTTTAATTACCTCTCTATTAAAATACAAAATATTAAAATCGTACAAGTAGTTATTGAGATTTTTTAATTCAAAGTGAGTACTATGAATCGAACTATGCAGTACTTTTCACTAATTTTCAAAAATTTCCTATGGCCAATATCCTTAGCGGGCCACAATGAGTAATATATCCTTAGAAAGGTGATTTAATTACCTCTCTATTAAAATACAAAATATTAAAATCGTACAAGTAGTTATTGAGATTTTTTAATTCAAAGTGAGTACTACGAATCGAACTATGCAGTACTTTTCCCTACTTTTCGAAAATTTCCTTTGGCCAATATCCTTAGCGGGCCACAATGAGTAATATATCCTTAGAAAGGTGCTTTAATTACCTCTCTATTAAAATACAAAATATTAAAATCGTACAAGTAGTTATTGAGATTTTTTAATTCAAAGTGAGTACTATGAATCGAACTATGCAGTACTTTTCACTAATTTTCAAAAATTTCCTATGGCCAATATCCTTAGCGGGCCACAATGAGTAATATATCCTTAGAAAGGTGCTTTAATTACCTCTCTATTAAAATACAAAATATTAAAATCGTACAAGTAGTTATTGAGATTTTTTAATTCAAAGTGAGTACTACGAATCGAACTATGCAGTACTTTTCACTAATTTTCAAAAATTTCCTATAGCCAATATCCTTAGCGGGCCACAATGAGTAATATATCCTTAGAAAGGTGCTTTAATTACCTCTCTATTAAAATACAAAATATTAAAATCGTACAAGTAGTTATTGAGATTTTTTAATTCAAAGTGAGTACTATGAATCGAACTATGCAGTACTTTTCACTAATTTTCAAAAATTTCCTATGGCCAATATCCTTAGCGGGCCACAATGAGTAATATATCCTTAGAAAGGTGCTTTAATTACCTCTCTATTAAAATACAAAATATTAAAATCGTACAAGTAGTTATTGAGATTTTTTAATTCAAAGTGAGTACTACGAATCGAACTATGCAGTACTTTTCACTAATTTTCAAAAATTTCCTATAGCCAATATCCTTAGCGGGCCACAATGAGTAATATATCCTTAGAAAGGTGCTTTAATTACCTCTCTATTAAAATACAAAATATTAAAATCGTACAAGTAGTTATTGAGATTTTTTAATTCAAAGTGATAACTACTCAATCGAACTTTGCAGTACTTTTCCCTACTTTTTGAAAATTTCCTTTGGCCAATATCCTTAGCGGGCCACAATGAGTAATATATCCTTAGAAAGGTGCTTTAATTACCTCTCTATTAAAATACAAAATATTAAAATCGTACAAGTAGTTATTGAGATTTTTTAATTCAAAGTGAGTACTACGAATCGAACTATGCAGTACTTTTCCCTAGTTTTTGAAAATTTCCTTTGGCCAATATCCTTAGCGGGCCACAATGAGTAATATATCCTTAGAAAGGTGCTTTAATTACCTCTCTATTAAAATACAAAATATTAAAATCGTACAAGTAGTTATTGAGATTTTTTAATTCAAAGTGAGTACTATGAATCGAACTATGCAGTACTTTTCACTAATTTTCAAAAATTTCCTATGGCCAATATCCTTAGCGGGCCACAATGAGTAATATATCCTTAGAAAGGTGCTTTAATTACCTCTCTATTAAAATACAAAATATTAAAATCGTACAAGTAGTTATTGAGATTTTTTAATTCAAAGTGAGTACTACGAATCGAACTATGCAGTACTTTTCCCTAGTTTTTGAAAATTTCCTTTGGCCAATATCCTTAGCGGGCCACAATGAGTAATATATCCTTAGAAAGGTGCTTTAATTACCTCTCTATTAAAATACAAAATATTAAAATCGTACAAGTAGTTATTGAGATTTTTTAATTCAAAGTGATAACTACTCAATCGAACTTTGCAGTACTTTTCCCTACTTTTTGAAAATTTCCTTTGGCCAATATCCTTAGCGGGCCACAATGAGTAATATATCCTTAGAAAGGTGCTTTAATTACCTCTCTATTAAAATACAAAATATTAAAATCGTACAAGTAGTTATTGAGATTTTTTAATTCAAAGTGAGTACTACGAATCGAACTTTGCAGTACTTTTCCCTACTTTTTGAAAATTTCCTTTGGTCAATATCCTTAGCGGGCCACAATGAGTAATATATCGTTAGAAAGGTGCTTTAATTACCTCTCTACTAAAGTACAAAATATTAAAATCGTACAAGTAGTTATTGAGATTTTTTAATTCAAAGTGAGTACTATGAATCGAACTATGCAGTACTTTTCACTAATTTTCCAAAATTTCCTATGGCCAATATCCTTAGCGGGCCACAATGAGTAATATATCCTTAGAAAGGTGCTTTAATTACCTCTCTATTAAAATACAAAATATTAAAATCGTACAAGTAGTTATTGAGATTTTTTAATTCAAAGTGAGTACTATGAATCGAACTATGCAGTACTTTTCACTAATTTTCAAAAATTTCCTATGGCCAATATCCTTAGCGGGCCACAATGAGTAATATATCCTTAGAAAGGTGATTTAATTACCTCTCTATTAAAATACAAAATATTAAAATCGTACAAGTAGTTATTGAGATTTTTTAATTCAAAGTGAGTACTACGAATCGAACTATGCAGTACTTTTCCCTAGTTTTTGAAAATTTCCTTTGGCCAATATCCTTAGCGGGCCACAATGAGTAATATATCCTTAGAAAGGTGCTTTAATTACCTCTCTATTAAAATACAAAATATTAAAATCGTACAAGTAGTTATTGAGATTTTTTAATTCAAAGTGAGTACTATGAATCGAACTATGCAGTACTTTTCACTAATTTTCAAAAATTTCCTATGGCCAATATCCTTAGCGGGCCACAATGAGTAATATATCCTTAGAAAGGTGCTTTAATTACCTCTCTATTAAAATACAAAATATTAAAATCGTACAAGTAGTTATTGAGATTTTTTAATTCAAAGTGATAACTACTCAATCGAACTTTGCAGTACTTTTCCCTACTTTTTGAAAATTTCCTTTGGCCAATATCCTTAGCGGGCCACAATGAGTAATATATCCTTAGAAAGGTGCTTTAATTACCTCTCTATTAAAATACAAAATATTAAAATCGTACAAGTAGTTATTGAGATTTTTTAATTCAAAGTGAGTACTACGAATCGAACTATGCAGTACTTTTCCCTAGTTTTTGAAAATTTCCTTTGGCCAATATCCTTAGCGGGCCACAATGAGTAATATATCCTTAGAAAGGTGCTTTAATTACCTCTCTATTAAAATACAAAATATTAAAATCGTACAAGTAGTTATTGAGATTTTTTAATTCAAAGTGAGTACTATGAATCGAACTATGCAGTACTTTTCACTAATTTTCAAAAATTTCCTATGGCCAATATCCTTAGCGGGCCACAATGAGTAATATATCCTTAGAAAGGTGCTTTAATTACCTCTCTATTAAAATACAAAATATTAAAATCGTACAAGTAGTTATTGAGATTTTTTAATTCAAAGTGAGTACTACGAATCGAACTATGCAGTACTTTTCACTAATTTTCAAAAATTTCCTATAGCCAATATCCTTAGCGGGCCACAATGAGTAATATATCCTTAGAAAGGTGCTTTAATTACCTCTCTATTAAAATACAAAATATTAAAATCGTACAAGTAGTTATTGAGATTTTTTAATTCAAAGTGAGTACTACGAATCGAACTATGCAGTACTTTTCCCTAGTTTTTGAAAATTTCCTTTGGCCAATATCCTTAGCGGGCCACAATGAGTAATATATCCTTAGAAAGGTGCTTTAATTACCTCTCTATTAAAATACAAAATATTAAAATCGTACAAGTAGTTATTGAGATTTTTTAATTCAAAGTGAGTACTACGAATCGAACTATGCAGTACTTTTCCCTAGTTTTTGAAAATTTCCTTTGGCCAATATCCTTAGCGGGCCACAATGAGTAATATATCCTTAGAAAGGTGCTTTAATTACCTCTCTATTAAAATACAAAATATTAAAATCGTACAAGTAGTTATTGAGATTTTTTAATTCAAAGTGAGTACTATGAATCGAACTATGCAGTACTTTTCACTAATTTTCAAAAATTTCCTATGGCCAATATCCTTAGCGGGCCACAATGAGTAATATATCCTTAGAAAGGTGCTTTAATTACCTCTCTATTAAAATACAAAATATTAAAATCGTACAAGTAGTTATTGAGATTTTTTAATTCAAAGTGAGTACTACGAATCGAACTATGCAGTACTTTTCACTAATTTTCAAAAATTTCCTATAGCCAATATCCTTAGCGGGCCACAATGAGTAATATATCCTTAGAAAGGTGCTTTAATTACCTCTCTATTAAAATACAAAATATTAAAATCGTACAAGTAGTTATTGAGATTTTTTAATTCAAAGTGATAACTACTCAATCGAACTTTGCAGTACTTTTCCCTACTTTTTGAAAATTTCCTTTGGCCAATATCCTTAGCGGGCCACAATGAGTAATATATCCTTAGAAAGGTGCTTTAATTACCTCTCTATTAAAATACAAAATATTAAAATCGTACAAGTAGTTATTGAGATTTTTTAATTCAAAGTGATAACTACTCAATCGAACTTTGCAGTACTTTTCCCTACTTTTTGAAAATTTCCTTTGGCCAATATCCTTAGCGGGCCACAATGAGTAATATATCCTTAGAAAGGTGCTTTAATTACCTCTCTATTAAAATACAAAATATTAAAATCGTACAAGTAGTTATTGAGATTTTTTAATTCAAAGTGAGTACTACGAATCGAACTATGCAGTACTTTTCACTAATTTTCAAAAATTTCCTATAGCCAATATCCTTAGCGGGCCACAATGAGTAATATATCCTTAGAAAGGTGCTTTAATTACCTCTCTATTAAAATACAAAATATTAAAATCGTACAAGTAGTTATTGAGATTTTTTAATTCAAAGTGAGTACTACGAATCGAACTATGCAGTACTTTTCCCTAGTTTTTGAAAATTTCCTTTGGCCAATATCCTTAGCGGGCCACAATGAGTAATATATCCTTAGAAAGGTGCTTTAATTACCTCTCTATTAAAATACAAAATATTAAAATCGTACAAGTAGTTATTGAGATTTTTTAATTCAAAGTGAGTACTACGAATCGAACTATGCAGTACTTTTCACTAATTTTCAAAAATTTCCTATAGCCAATATCCTTAGCGGGCCACAATGAGTAATATATCCTTAGAAAGGTGCTTTAATTACCTCTCTATTAAAATACAAAATATTAAAATCGTACAAGTAGTTATTGAGATCTTTTAATTCAAAGTGATAACTACTCAATCGAACTTTGCAGTACTTTTCCCTACTTTTTGAAAATTTCCTTTGGCCAATATCCTTAGCGGGCCACAATGAGTAATATATCCTTAGAAAGGTGCTTTAATTACCTCTCTATTAAAATACAAAATATTAAAATCGTACAAGTAGTTATTGAGATTTTTTAATTCAAAGTGATAACTACTCAATCGAACTTTGCAGTACTTTTCCCTACTTTTTGAAAATTTCCTTTGGCCAATATCCTTAGCGGGCCACAATGAGTAATATATCCTTAGAAAGGTGCTTTAATTACCTCTCTATTAAAATACAAAATATTAAAATCGTACAAGTAGTTATTGAGATTTTTTAATTCAAAGTGAGTACTACGAATCGAACTATGCAGTACTTTTCACTAATTTTCAAAAATTTCCTATAGCCAATATCCTTAGCGGGCCACAATGAGTAATATATCCTTAGAAAGGTGCTTTAATTACCTCTCTATTAAAATACAAAATATTAAAATCGTACAAGTAGTTATTGAGATTTTTTAATTCAAAGTGAGTACTACGAATCGAACTATGCAGTACTTTTCCCTAGTTTTTGAAAATTTCCTTTGGCCAATATCCTTAGCGGGCCACAATGAGTAATATATCCTTAGAAAGGTGCTTTAATTACCTCTCTATTAAAATACAAAATATTAAAATCGTACAAGTAGTTATTGAGAGTTTTTAATTCAAAGTGAGTACTATGAATCGAACTATGCAGTACTTTTCACTAATTTTCAAAAATTTCCTATGGCCAATATCCTTAGCGGGCCACAATGAGTAATATATCCTTAGAAAGGTGCTTTAATTACCTCTCTATTAAAATACAAAATATTAAAATCGTACAAGTAGTTATTGAGATTTTTTAATTCAAAGTGAGTACTACGAATCGAACTATGCAGTACTTTTCACTAATTTTCAAAAATTTCCTATAGCCAATATCCTTAGCGGGCCACAATGAGTAATATATCCTTAGAAAGGTGCTTTAATTACCTCTCTATTAAAATACAAAATATTAAAATCGTACAAGTAGTTATTGAGCTTTTTTAATTCAAAGTGAGTACTATGAATCGAACTATGCAGTACTTTTCACTAATTTTCAAAAATTTCCTATGGCCAATATCCTTAGCGGGCCACAATGAGTAATATATCCTTAGAAAGGTGCTTTAATTACCTCTCTACTAAAGTACAAAATATTAAAATCGTACAAGTAGTTATTGAGATTTTTTAATTCAAAGTGAGTACTATGAATCGAACTATGCAGTACTTTTCACTAATTTTCAAAAATTTCCTATGGCCAATATCCTTAGCGGGCCACAATGAGTAATATATCCTTAGAAAGGTGCTTTAATTACCTCTCTATTAAAATACAAAATATTAAAATCGTACAAGTAGTTATTGAGCTTTTTTAATTCAAAGTGAGTACTACGAATCGAACTTTGCAGTACTTTTCCCTACTTTTTGACAATTTCCTTTAGCCAATATCCTTAGCGGGCCGCAATGAGTAATATATCCTTAGAAAGGTGCTTTAATTACCTCTCTATTAAAATACAAAATATTAAAATCGTACAAGTAGTTATTGAGATTTTTTAATTCAAAGTGAGTACTATGAATCGAACTTTGCAGTACTTTTCACTACATTTTGAAAATTTTCTTTGGTCAATATCCTTAGCGGGCCACAATGAGTAATATATCCTTAGAAAGGTGCTTTAATTACCTCTCTATTAAAATACAAAATATTAAAATCGTACAAGTAGTTATTGAGATTTTTTAATTCAAAGTGAGTACTATGAATCGAACTTTGCAGTACTTTTCACTACATTTTGAAAATTTTCTTTGGTCAATATCCTTAGCGGGCCACAATGAGTAATATATCCTTAGAAAGGTGCTTTAATTACCTCTCTATTAAAATACAAAATATTAAAATCGTACAAGTAGTTATTGAGATTTTTTAATTCAAAGTGAGTACTATGAATCGAACTTTGCAGTACTTTTCACTACTTTTTGAAAATTTCCTATGGGCAATATCCTTAGCGGGCCACAATGAGTAATATATCCTTAGAAAGGTGCTTTAATTACCTCTCTATTAAAATACAAAATATTAAAATCGTACAAGTAGTTATTGAGATTTTTTAATTCAAAGTGAGTACTATGAATCGAACTTTGCAGTACTTTTCACTAATTTTCCAAAATTTCCTATGGCCAATATCCTTAGCGGGCCACAATGAGTAATATATCCTTAGAAAGGTGCTTTAATTACCTCTCTATTAAAATACAAAATATTAAAATCGTACAAGTAGTTATTGAGATTTTTTAATTCAAAGTGAGTACTATGAATCGAACTTTGCAGTACTTTTCACTACATTTTGAAAATTTTCTTTGGTCAATATCCTTAGCGGGCCACAATGAGTAATATATCCTTAGAAAGGTGCTTTAATTACCTCTCTACTAAATTACAAAATATTAAAATCGTGCAAGTTGTTATTGAGATTTTTTAATTCAAAGTGAGTACTATGAATCGAACTTTGCAGTACTTTTCACTACATTTTGAAAATTTTCTTTGGTCAATATCCTTAGCGGGCCACAATGAGTAATATATCCTTAGAAAGGTGCTTTAATTACCTCTCTATTAAAATACAAAATATTAAAATCGTACAAGTAGTTATTGAGATTTTTTAATTCAAAGTGAGTACTATGAATCGAACTATGCAGTACTTTTCACTAATTTTCAAAAATTTCCTATGGCCAATATCCTTAGCGGGCCACAATGAGTAATATATCCTTAGAAAGGTGCTTTAATTACCTCTCTATTAAAATACAAAATAATAAAATCGTACAAGTAGTTATTGAGATTTTTTAATTCAAAGTGAGTACTATGAATCGAACTATGCAGTACTTTTCCCTAGTTTTTGAAAATTTCCTTTGGCCAATATCCTTAGCGGGCCACAATGAGTAATATATCCTTAGAAAGGTGCTTTAATTACCTCTCTATTAAAATACAAAATATTAAAATCGTACAAGTAGTTATTGAGATTTTTTAATTCAAAGTGATAACTACTCAATCGAACTTTGCAGTACTTTTCCCTACTTTTTGAAAATTTCCTTTGGCCAATATCCTTAGCGGGCCACAATGAGTAATATATCCTTAGAAAGGTGCTTTAATTACCTCTCTATTAAAATACAAAATATTAAAATCGTACAAGTAGTTATTGAGATTTTTTAATTCAAAGTAAATACTATGAATCGAACTTTGCAGTACTTTTCACTAATTTTCAAAAATTTCCTATGGCCAATATCCTTAGCGACCCACAATGAGTAATATATCCTTAGAAAGGTGCTTTAATTACCTCTCTATTAAAATACAAAATATTAAAATCGTACAAGTAGTTATTGAGATTTTTTAATTCAAAGTGAGTACTATGAATCGAACTTTGCAGTACTTTCCCCTACTTTTTGAAAATTTCCTTTGGCCAATATCCTTAGCGGGCCACAATGAGTAATATATCCTTAGAAAGGTGCTTTAATTACCTCTCTATTAAAATACAAAATATTAAAATCGTACAAGTAGTTATTGAGATTTTTTAATTCAAAGTGAGTACTATGAATCGAACTTTGCAGTACTTTCCCCTACTTTTTGAAAATTTCCTTTGGCCAATATCCTTAGCGGGCCACAATGAGTAATATATCCTTAGAAAGGTGCTTTAATTACCTCTCTATTAAAATACAAAATATTAAAATCGTACAAGTAGTTATTGAGATTTTTTAATTCAAAGTGAGTACTATGAATCGAACTTTGCAGTACTTTCCCCTACTTTTTGAAAATTTCCTTTGGCCAATGTCCTTAGCGGGCCACAATGAGTAACATATCCTTAGAAAGGTGCTTAATTACCTCTCTATTAAAATACAAAATATTAAAATCGTACAAGTAGTTATTGAGATTTTTTAATTCAATGTGAGTACTATGAATCGATCGATCACTCCATTTTAAAAAGTTTCCTTTGGCCAAAATCCTCAACGCGGCACAATTAGTCATATAACCTTTTATATCCTTTAAAGGTGCTTTAATTACCTGTCCATTGGTATATAAAAAATAAAAATCGTAAATGTAGATATTACGATCCTTTATTTAAAATTTAGTATCATAAACTATGATTCGTGACTTTTTAAAAAATATCTTATGACCTGAATCGGAAGTTTAATCAATTCTGCATCGAATTTTCAGTTCTGAAGTAATTTTGTATTTTTCCTTTAGTTTTATTATATTTTATGAAGGTTTTGAATTTTAAGTTGAATTTTAAGTTAAATTCGTAGTTTTTTATATAAATTCGTACTTAAAGTTAAATTCGTACTTAAAGTTAAATTCGTACTTAAAGTTAAATTCGTACTTAAAGTTAAATTCGTACTTTTTAATAGTACGAATTTAAAATTCGTACTTTTTGGAAATATGGGTTTGTGTCTTTGCTAAGTTAGCGTCGGATTTACGAATTTATCTTCACGCACTTGTGAAAAAGGCATAACGAAAAACTTGACGATAGACTTTTTCAAATATGCCATTACGACCCGTATGGCCGCAGCTTCATGAATATTAAACGCCTTTTAAATTTGAGACTTTTATTATAAAAATTAAAATTAACTGTTATTTAGTGCCTTTTTTTATTTTGGGGCGAAAATAACTGTTATTTTGTACTTTTGTTTTATCGGTCAAAAATAACAGATATTTTGTGCCTTTTATTTTTTCGGTCAAACATATCAAGCAATTTGAATTTTTATCGCAAAGACACTTTATCGACTAAAAAAGTATTGATACCATTATTTTCGTCTCAGCTCGATCAAGCGGCTTTTAAAAAAATACAAATTGCCTGATATTTTTGACTGAAAAAATAAAAGGCACAAAATAACTGTTATTTTTCACCGATAAAATAATAGTCAAAAGTAGCCGGTATTTTTGCCCGAAAAAATAAAAGGCTCAAAATAACTACAATTTTCGTCGTTGACTTGAGTTTCGAACACTTAACGTTATGTGCCGAAAAGAAAAGTTTAAAAAAGTTTATAAACAAAGTACATAGAAAGCTTCTCTTCCAGTTAAATTGCATGTTAATTTACAAAAAGTTTCATATAAGGTATTTTAGCCATTGTCTGACCAAAAACTTCAAAATAAGCCCAAAGTTTTTTAGTTAAACATAAATTTTATACAAATTAACTCATAAATTCACACCCATAAACTAATTCTTTGTATTTTTCTAATATTAAAAATTATTTAAATCATACTTATAAAAACAACCTTTAATGCAACCCAATGCTTAAAGTAAGGCGCACTTTAAGCCCACCCACTCATGTTTGTATTATTCCATTGAATT
This sequence comes from Coremacera marginata, assembly GCA_914767935.1. Lineage (NCBI taxonomy): Eukaryota > Metazoa > Arthropoda > Insecta > Diptera > Sciomyzidae > Coremacera > Coremacera marginata. Next base: position 163,092,944 of record OU612046.1, read on the forward strand.
GTGTCCTCGAATCAGTGCCTCGCATTTGTGTGCAAAGATAAATAAAGAATAAAAAAGGATGCTTAGCTCCTCCTATTCCATTCGCTAGCTATGTACTCGTGTATAAGAATTTTTCTTATTTTTGGTTTTATGCATGACTACATATGATGCGGCAAAAATAGTTTGTTAAACTGCTGTATTATGGGAGATGCAATTGTTTGGTTAAAAAGCAATTGAATTACAAAATTTAATTTGACTTTTAATTTGTTATAACTTGCATATATAACAAATGTTAATAAGTGCAAGACGAAACTTTATTATTTGAACATTTATTCAAAATTTTAACTATAACACATAATAAAGACAATTTTCTTTAATTTTCAATATTTTAGTTAGTTAGACCTTCAATAAATACAATTTTGTAAGATCATGTCAATCAGAAGAAACTATATCTGGCAAAAGTTTTTTCCTTTAATATAATAATATAATGAATTAATTTTTTTCCAGATAGCGAAGAAGCACTCAATAAAGAGCATCTTTAAACAGAAAATGAAATTTCATATGATGAACATTTGTACAAATAAAAGTTAACTTTTAAAAATTGTAGTTTCTTTCGAAATTCCAAAAAAAAATTTAATGTTTTTATTATCTTCAATTATGGTTATGGCTTCAAATTCTGATGTCATCTTATGCTCTTAAATAGCAGTAAAGTAACAAAGAGTTCAATAAATGAAATGCAAAAAGACTTTGCAAGAGTTTGCAATATTTGTTAGAATTATAAAAAGAATATTAATTTTGGAAGCAAATTTTTTTGGTTTAGTTTGATGAATTTTATTTAATTTTTACTGTTTTATAAATAATAGTCAAATATATCTAAATGCTACCATTAAATAACTATTTGTATTTAAGATATTTTTTTAAAAAAAAAGTCTTTAATTTTGAATACTTTCTCTAAAAACTACAATTTTTTTCTTTTATTAAAAAAAAAATCAAAATCACAGTTTTTATTTACTTTAATATGACATGTTAATTTTTAATACAAATTGTTTCCTTTTCACGGATTATTTATTTTACTGCTTTTTCCGTTTTATTTTAACCCCGACCTGGCAGGTGTTTGTGCCTTTCCAAAACCTGCTAGGCGTATTTCGTGTTTTCGTAAATAGTAATGGTAAAATTAAGACATATTAAAATTATAGCTTTGTACGAACATGTTAGTCTTGGCCATTTTTTACACTTTCTTCAATGAAAAGGGGCTATATTGCAACCGCTCCGTCCCTGCCAGGTTATGGTTTTCTTATTGTATTCACACTAAATTACGCATAAACAAAAATTCAGCTTTGTGCCTAACAAGTTAGTCAAATTGTTCGCTAACTCTCCTACGATATGTTTAAACCGAGAAAATTTATAAAAAGCATTTGAAACACTTCCAACAAGTGTAGCAGCTTCAAAAAACAAAGATCAAGAGCAGGTAAGAGTAGCGAACGGAGTTTAAGTAACGTTTTTTTGCTGAACTGAAGGAGGAATTCTTACTCTAAAGCAGTCATCGAAAGCAGCTGTTATAACTTGACGTTCAAAGCGATTATCAAAGTGTTCTAAAGAAACTAAAACAAACATAACAATTTGTTTTCACAATTATTGAACATGGATGTTATAACGTATCGCCACTGGTTTGTGTTCTTGTTAACGTCATAAAAGCTTTCATTTGTGTTTAGCTCTGTTCCCATGGTCAAGTTTTTCATCAAGTTGTTGGTTCAACACAATAGAACAACGTCAAATTTCCATAATGGAACTTATAATAAATATAAAAAATATAATAGGTAATTAAAGCACCTTTCTAAGGATATATTACTCATTGTGGCCCGCTAAGGATATTGGCCATAGGAAATTTTGGAAAATTAGTGAAAAGTACTGCAAAGTTCGATTCATAGTACTCACTTTGAATTAAAAAATCTCAATAACTACTTGTACGATTTTAATATTTTGTATTTTAATAGAGAGGTAATTAAAGCACCTTTCTAAATATATATTACTCATTGTGGCCTGCTAAGGATATTGGCCATAGGAAATTTTTGAAAATTAGTGAATAGTACTGCAAAGTTCGATTCATAGTACTCACTTTGAATTAAAAAATCTCAATAACTACTTGTACGATTTTAATATTTTGTATTTTAATAGAGAGGTAATTAAAGCACCTTTCTAAATATATATTACTCATTGTGGCCTGCTAAGGATATTGGCCATAGGAAATTTTTGAAAATTAGTGAAAAGTACTGCAAAGTTCGATTCATAGTACTCACTTTGAATTAACAAATCTCAATAACTACTTGTACGATTTTAATATTTTGTATTTTAATAGAGAGGTAATTAAAGCACCTTTCTAAATATATACTACTCATTGTGGCCTGCTAAGGATATTGGCCATAGGAAATTTTTGAAAATTAGTGAATAGTACTGCAAAGTTCGATTCATAGTACTCACTTTGAATTAAAAAATCTCAATAACTACTTGTACGATTTTAATATTTTGTATTTTAATAGAGAGGTAATTAAAGCACCTTTCTAAGGATATATTACTCATTGTGGCCCGCTAAGGATATTGACCAAAGAAAATTTTCAAAATGTAGTGAAAAGTACTGCAAAGTTCGATTCATAGTACTCACTTTGAATTAAAAAATCTCAAAAACTACTTGTACGATTTTAATATTTTGTATTTTAATAGAGAGGTAATTAAAGCACCTTTCTAAGGATATATTACTCATTGTGGCCCGCTAAGGATATTGACCAAAGGAAATTTTCAAAAAGTAGTGAAAAGTACTGCAAAGTGCGATTCATAGTACTCACTTTGAATTAAAAAATCTCAATAACTACTTGTACGATTTTAATATTTTGTATTTTAATAGAGAGGTAATTAAAGCACCTTTCTAAGGATATATTACTCATTGTGGCCCGCTAAGGATATTGGCCAAAGGAAATTTTCAAAACGTAGTGAAAAGTACTGCAAAGTTCGATTCATAGTACTCACTTTGAATTAAAAAATCTCAAAAACTACTTGTACGATTTTAATATTTTGTATTTTAATAGAGAGGTAATTAAAGCACCTTTCTAAGGATATATTACTCATTGTGGCCCGCTAAGGATATTGACCAAAGGAAATTTTCAAAAAGTAGTGAAAAGTACTGCAAAGTGCGATTCATAGTACTCACTTTGAATTAAAAAATCTCAATAACTACTTGTACGATTTTAATATTTTGTATTTTAATAGAGAGGTAATTAAAGCACCTTTCTAAGGATATATTACTCATTGTGGCCCGCTAAGGATATTGGCCAAAGGAAATTTTCAAAACGTAGTGAAAAGTACTGCAAAGTTCGATTCATAGTACTCACTTTGAATTAAAAAATCTCAATAACTACTTGTACGATTTTAATATTTTGTATTTTCATAGAGAGGTAATTAAAGCACCTTTCTAAGGATATATTACTCATTGTGGCCCGCTAAGGATATTGGCCATAGGAAATTTTGGAAAATTAGTGAAAAGTACTGCAAAGTTCGATTCATAGTACTCACTTTGAATTAAAAAATCTCAATAACTACTTGTACGATTTTAATATTTTGTATTTTAATAGAGAGGTAATTAAAGCACCTTTCTAAGGATATATTACTCATTGTGGCCCGCTAAGGATATTGGCCATAGGAAGTTTTTGAAAATTAGTGAAAAGTACTGCAAAGTTCGATTCATAGTACTCACTTTGAATTAAAAAATCTCAATAACTACTTGTACGATTTTAATATTTTGTATTTTAATAGAGAGGTAATTAAAGCACCTTTCTAAGGATATATTACTCATTGTGGCCCGCTAAGGATATTGCCCATAGGAAATTTTCAAAAAGTAGTGAAAAGTACTGCAAAGTTCGATTCATAGTACTCACTTTGAATTAAAAAATCTCAATAACTACTTGTACGATTTTAATATTTTGTATTTTAATAGAGAGGTAATTAAAGCACCTTTCTAAGGATATATTACTCATTGTGGCCCGCTAAGGATATTGACCAAAGGAAATTTTCAAAAAGTAGTGAAAAGTACTGCAAAGTTCGATTCATAGTACTCACTTTGAATTAAAAAATCTCAATAACTACTTGTACGATTTTAATATTTTGTATTTTAATAGAGAGGTAATTAAAGCACCTTTCTAAGGATATATTACTCATTGTGGCCCGCTAAGGATATTGACCAAAGGAAATTTTCAAAAAGTAGTGAAAAGTACTGCAAAGTTCGATTCATAGTACTCACTTTGAATTAAAAAATCTCAATAACTACTTGTACGATTTTAATATTTTGTATTTTAATAGAGAGGTAATTAAAGCACCTTTCTAAGGATATATTACTCATTGTGGCCCACTAAGGATATTGGCCAAAGGAAATTTTCAAAAAGTAGTGAAAAGTACTGCAAAGTTCGATTCATAGTACTCACTTTGAATTAAAAAATCTCAATAACTACTTGTACGATTTTAATATTTTGTATTTTAATAGAGAGGTAATTAAAGCACCTTTCTAAGGATATATTACTCATTGTGGCCCGCTAAGGATATTGGCCATAGGAAATTTTGGAAAATTAGTGAAAAGTACTGCAAAGTTCGATTCATAGTACTCACTTTGAATTAAAAAATCTCAATAACTACTTGTACGATTTTAATATTTTGTATTTTAATAGAGAGGTAATTAAAGCACCTTTCTAAGGATATATTACTCATTGTGGCCCGCTAAGGATATTGGCCATAGGAAATTTTGGAAAATTAGTGAAAAGTACTGCAAAGTTCGATTCATAGTACTCACTTTGAATTAAAAAATCTCAATAACTACTTGTACGATTTTAATATTTTGTATTTTAATAGAGAGGTAATTAAAGCACCTTTCTAAGGATATATTACTCATTGTGGCCCGCTAAGGATATTGGCCATAGGAAATTTTGGAAAATTAGTGAAAAGTACTGCAAAGTTCGATTCATAGTACTCACTTTGAATTAAAAAATCTCAATAACTACTTGTACGATTTTAATATTTTGTATTTTAATAGAGAGGTAATTAAAGCACCTTTCTAAGGATATATTACTCATTGTGGCCCGCTAAGGATATTGACCAAAGGAAATTTTCAAAATGTAGTGAAAAGTACTGCAAAGTTCGATTCATAGTACTCACTTTGAATTAAAAAATCTCAATAACTACTTGTACGATTTTAATATTTTGTATTTTAATAGAGAGGTAATTAAAGCACCTTTCTAAGGATATATTACTCATTGTGGCCCGCTAAGGATATTGGCCATAGGAAATTTTGGAAAATTAGTGAAAAGTACTGCAAAGTTCGATTCATAGTACTCACTTTGAATTAAAAAATCTCAATAACTACTTGTACGATTTTAATATTTTGTATTTTAATAGAGAGGTAATTAAAGCACCTTTCTAAGGATATATTACTCATTGTGGCCCACTAAGGATATTGGCCAAAGGAAATTTTCAAAAAGTAGTGAAAAGTACTGCAAAGTTCGATTCATAGTACTCACTTTGAATTAAAAAATCTCAATAACTACTTGTACGATTTTAATATTTTGTATTTTAATAGAGAGGTAATTAAAGCACCTTTCTAAGGATATATTACTCATTGTGGCCCGCTAAGGATATTGGCCATAGGAAATTTTGGAAAATTAGTGAAAAGTACTGCAAAGTTCGATTCATAGTACTCACTTTGAATTAAAAAATCTCAATAACTACTTGTACGATTTTAATATTTTGTATTTTAATAGAGAGGTAATTAAAGCACCTTTCTAAGGATATATTACTCATTGTGGCCCGCTAAGGATATTGGCCATAGGAAATTTTGGAAAATTAGTGAAAAGTACTGCAAAGTTCGATTCATAGTACTCACTTTGAATTAAAAAATCTCAATAACTACTTGTACGATTTTAATATTTTGTATTTTAATAGAGAGGTAATTAAAGCACCTTTCTAAGGATATATTACTCATTGTGGCCCGCTAAGGATATTGGCCATAGGAAATTTTGGAAAATTAGTGAAAAGTACTGCAAAGTTCGATTCATAGTACTCACTTTGAATTAAAAAATCTCAATAACTACTTGTACGATTTTAATATTTTGTATTTTAATAGAGAGGTAATTAAAGCACCTTTCTAAGGATATATTACTCATTGTGGCCCGCTAAGGATATTGACCAAAGGAAATTTTCAAAATGTAGTGAAAAGTACTGCAAAGTTCGATTCATAGTACTCACTTTGAATTAAAAAATCTCAATAACTACTTGTACGATTTTAATATTTTGTATTTTAATAGAGAGGTAATTAAAGCACCTTTCTAAGGATATATTACTCATTGTGGCCCGCTAAGGATATTGGCCATAGGAAATTTTGGAAAATTAGTGAAAAGTACTGCAAAGTTCGATTCATAGTACTCACTTTGAATTAAAAAATCTCAATAACTACTTGTACGATTTTAATATTTTGTATTTTAATAGAGAGGTAATTAAAGCACCTTTCTAAGGATATATTACTCATTGTGGCCCACTAAGGATATTGGCCAAAGGAAATTTTCAAAAAGTAGTGAAAAGTACTGCAAAGTTCGATTCATAGTACTCACTTTGAATTAAAAAATCTCAATAACTACTTGTACGATTTTAATATTTTGTATTTTAATAGAGAGGTAATTAAAGCACCTTTCTAAGGATATATTACTCATTGTGGCCCGCTAAGGATATTGGCCATAGGAAATTTTGGAAAATTAGTGAAAAGTACTGCAAAGTTCGATTCATAGTACTCACTTTGAATTAAAAAATCTCAATAACTACTTGTACGATTTTAATATTTTGTATTTTAATAGAGAGGTAATTAAAGCACCTTTCTAAGGATATATTACTCATTGTGGCCCGCTAAGGATATTGGCCATAGGAAATTTTGGAAAATTAGTGAAAAGTACTGCAAAGTTCGATTCATAGTACTCACTTTGAATTAAAAAATCTCAATAACTACTTGTACGATTTTAATATTTTGTATTTTAATAGAGAGGTAATTAAAGCACCTTTCTAAGGATATATTACTCATTGTGGCGCGCTAAGGATATTGGCCAAAGGAAATTTTCAAAAGGTAGTGAAAAGTACTGCAAAGTTCGATTCATAGTACTCACTTTGAATTAAAAAATCTCAATAACTACTTGTACGATTTTAATATTTTGTATTTTAATAGAGAGGTAATTAAAGCACCTTTCTAAGGATATATTACTCATTGTGGCTCGCTAAGGATATTGGCCATAGGAAGTTTTTGAAAATTAGTGAAAAGTACTGCAAAGTTCGATTCATAGTACTCACTTTGAATTAAAAAATCTCAATAACTACTTGTACGATTTTAATATTTTGTATTTTAATAGAGAGGTAATTAAAGCACCTTTCTAAGGATATATTACTCATTGTGGCATGCTAAGGATATTGGCCAAAGAAAATTTTCAAAAAGTAGTGAAAAGTACTGCAAAGTTCGATTCATAGTACTCACTTTGAATTAAAAAATCTCAATAACTACTTGTACGATTTTAATATTTTGTATTTTAATAGAGAGGTAATTAAAGCACCTTTCTAAGAATATATTACTCATTGTGGCCCGCTAAGGATATTGGCCATAGGAATTTTTTGAAAATTAGTGAAAAGTACTGCAAAGTTCGATTCATAGTACTCACTTTGAATTAAAAAATCTCAATAACTACTTGTACGATTTTAATATTTTGTATTTTAATAGAGAGGTAATTAAAGCACCTTTCTAAGGATATGTTACTCATTGTGGCTCGCTAAGGATATTGGCCATAGGAAGTTTTTGAAAATTAGTGAAAAGTACTGCAAAGTTCGATTCATAGTACTCACTTTGAATTAAAAAATCTCAATAACTACTTGTACGATTTTAATATTTTGTATTTTAATAGAGAGGTAATTAAAGCACCTTTCTAAGGATATATTACTCATTGTGGCCCGCTAAGGATATTGGCCATAGGAAATTTTTGAAAATTAGTGAAAAGTACTGCAAAGTGCGATTCATAGTACTCACTTTGAATTAAAAAATCTCAATAACTACTTGTACGATTTTAATATTTTGTATTTTAATAGAGAGGTAATTAAAGCACCTTTCTAAGGATATATTACTCATTGTGGCTCGCTAAGGATATTGGCCATAGGAAGTTTTTGAAAATTAGTGAAAAGTACTGCAAAGTTCGATTCATAGTACTCACTTTGAATTAAAAAATCTCAATAACTACTTGTACGATTTTAATATTTTGTATTTAAATAGAGAGGTAATTAAAGCACCTTTCTAAGGATATATTACTCATTGTGGCATGCTAAGGATATTGGCCAAAGAAAATTTTCAAAAAGTAGTGAAAAGTACTGCAAAGTGCGATTCATAGTACTCACTTTGAATTAAAAAATCTCAATAACTACTTGTACGATTTTAATATTTTGTATTTTAATAGAGAGGTAATTAAAGCACCTTTCTAAGGATATATTACTCATTGTGGCTCGCTAAGGATATTGGCCATAGGAAGTTTTTGAAAATTAGTGAAAAGTACTGCAAAGTTCGATTCATAGTACTCACTTTGAATTAAAAAATCTCAATAACTACTTGTACGATTTTAATATTTTGTATTTTAATAGAGAGGTAATTAAAGCACCTTTCTAAGGATATATTACTCATTGTGGCATGCTAAGGATATTGGCCAAAGAAAATTTTCAAAAAGTAGTGAAAAGTACTGCAAAGTGCGATTCATAGTACTCACTTTGAATTAAAAAATCTCAATAACTACTTGTACGATTTTAATATTTTGTATTTAAATAGAGAGGTAATTAAAGCACCTTTCTAAGGATATATTACTCATTGTGGCTTGCTAAGGATATTGGCCATAGGAAATTTTTGAAAATTAGTGAAAAGTACTGCAAAGTTCGATTCATAGTACTCACTTTGAATTAAAAAATCTCAATAACTACTTGTACGATTTTAATATTTTGTATTTTAATAGAGAGGTAATTAAAGCACCTTTCTAAGGATATGTTACTCATTGTGGCTCGCTAAGGATATTGGCCATAGGAAGTTTTTGAAAATTAGTGAAAAGTACTGCAAAGTTCGATTCATAGTACTCACTTTGAATTAAAAAATCTCAATAACTACTTGTACGATTTTAATATTTTGTATTTTAATAGAGAGGTAATTAAAGCACCTTTCTAAGGATATATTACTCATTGTGGCTCGCTAAGGATATTGGCCATAGGAAGTTTTTGAAAATTAGTGAAAAGTACTGCAAAGTTCGATTCATAGTACTCACTTTGAATTAAAAAATCTCAATAACTACTTGTACGATTTTAATATTTTGTATTTAAATAGAGAGGTAATTAAAGCACCTTTCTAAGGATATATTACTCATTGTGGCTTGCTAAGGATATTGGCCATAGGAAATTTTTGAAAATTAGTGAAAAGTACTGCAAAGTTCGATTCATAGTACTCACTTTGAATTAAAAAATCTCAATAACTACTTGTACGATTTTAATATTTTGTATTTTAATAGAGAGGTAATTAAAGCACCTTTCTAAGGATATGTTACTCATTGTGGCTCGCTAAGGATATTGGCCATAGGAAGTTTTTGAAAATTAGTGAAAAGTACTGCAAAGTTCGATTCATAGTACTCACTTTGAATTAAAAAATCTCAATAACTACTTGTACGATTTTAATATTTTGTATTTTAATAGAGAGGTAATTAAAGCACCTTTCTAAGGATATATTACTCATTGTGGCCCGCTAAGGATATTGGCCATAGGAAATTTTTGAAAATTAGTGAAAAGTACTGCAAAGTTCGATTCATAGTACTCACTTTGAATTAAAAAATCTCAATAACTACTTGTACGATTTTAATATTTTGTATTTTAATAGAGAGGTAATTAAAGCACCTTTCTAAGGATATATTACTCATTGTGGCCCGCTAAAGATATTGACCAAAGGAAATTTTCAAAAAGTAGTGAAAAGTACTGCAAAGTTCGATTCATAGTACTCACTTTGAATTAAAAAATCTCAATAACTACTTGTACGATTTTAATATTTTGTATTTTAATAGAAAGGTACTTAAAGCACCTTTCTAAGGATATATTACTCATTGTGGCATGCTAAGGATATTGGCCAAAGAAAATTTTCAAAAAGTAGTGAAAAGTACTGCAAAGTGCGATTCATAGTACTCACTTTGAATTAAAAAATCTCAATAACTACTTGTACGATTTTAATATTTTGTATTTTAATAGAGAGGTAATTAAAGCACCTTTCTAAGGATATATTACTCATTGTGGCCCGCTAAGGATATTGGCCATAGGAAATTTTGGAAAATTAGTGAAAAGTACTGCAAAGTTCGATTCATAGTACTCACTTTGAATTAAAAAATCTCAATAACTACTTGTACGATTTTAATATTTTGTATTTTAATAGAGAGGTAATTAAAGCACCTTTCTAAGGATATATTACTCATTGTGGCATGCTAAGGATATTGGCCAAAGGAAATTTTTGAAAATTAGTGAAAAGTACTGCAAAGTTCGATTCATAGTACTCACTTTGAATTAAAAAATCTCAATAACTACTTGTACGATTTTAATATTTTGTATTTTAATAGAGAGGTAATTAAAGCACCTTTCTAAGGATATATTACTCATTGTGGCCCGCTAAGGATATTGGCCATAGGAAATTTTGGAAAATTAGTGAAAAGTACAGCAAAGTTCGATTCATAGTACTCACTTTGAATTAAAAAATCTCAATAACTACTTGTACGATTTTAATATTTTGTATTTTAATAGAGAGGTAATTAAAGCACCTTTCTAAGGATATATTACTCATTGTGGCATGATAAGGATATTGGCCATAGGAAATTTTTGAAAATTAGTGAAAAGTACTGCAAAGTTCGATTCATAGTACTCACTTTGAATTAAAAAATCTCAATAACTACTTGTACGATTTTAATATTTTGTATTTTAATAGAGAGGTAATTAAAGCACCTTTCTAAGGATATATTACTCACTGTGGCCCGCTAAGGATATTGGCCAAAGGAAATTTTTGAAAATTAGTGAAAAGTACTGCAAAGTTCGATTCATAGTACTCACTTTGAATTAAAAAATCTCAATAACTACTTGTACGATTTTAATATTTTGTATTTTAATAGAGAGGTAATTAAAGCACCTTTCTAAGGATATATTACTCACTGTGGCCCGCTAAGGATATTGGCCAAAGGAAATTTTTGAAAATTAGTGAAAAGTACTGCAAAGTTCGATTCATAGTACTCACTTTGAATTAAAAAATCTCAATAACTACTTGTACGATTTTAATATTTTGTATTTTAATAGAGAGGTAATTAAAGCACCTTTCTAAGGATATATTACTCATTGTGGCCCGCTAAGGATATTGGCCATAGGAAATTTTGGAAAATTAGTGAAAAGTACTGCAAAGTTCGATTCATAGTACTCACTTTGAATTAAAAAATCTCAATAACTACTTGTACGATTTTAATATTTTGTATTTTAATAGAGAGGTAATTAAAGCACCTTTCTAAGGATATATTACTCATTGTGGCATGCTAAGGATATTGGCCAAAGGAAATTTTTGAAAATTAGTGAAAAGTACTGCAAAGTTCGATTCATAGTACTCACTTTGAATTAAAAAATCTCAATAACTACTTGTACGATTTTAATATTTTGTATTTTAATAGAGAGGTAATTAAAGCACCTTTCTAAGGATATATTACTCATTGTGGCCCGCTAAGGATATTGGCCATAGGAAATTTTGGAAAATTAGTGAAAAGTACAGCAAAGTTCGATTCATAGTACTCACTTTGAATTAAAAAATCTCAATAACTACTTGTACGATTTTAATATTTTGTATTTTAATAGAGAGGTAATTAAAGCACCTTTCTAAGGATATATTACTCATTGTGGCATGCTAAGGATATTGGCCAAAGGAAATTTTTGAAAATTAGTGAAAAGTACTGCAAAGTTCGATTCATAGTACTCACTTTGAATTAAAAAATCTCAATAACTACTTGTACGATTTTAATATTTTGTATTTTAATAGAGAGGTAATTAAAGCACCTTTCTAAGGATATATTACTCACTGTGGCCCGCTAAGGATATTGGCCAAAGGAAATTTTTGAAAATTAGTGAAAAGTACTGCAAAGTTCGATTCATAGTACTCACTTTGAATTAAAAAATCTCAATAACTACTTGTACGATTTTAATATTTTGTATTTTAATAGAGAGGTAATTAAAGCACCTTTCTAAGGATATATTACTCACTGTGGCCCGCTAAGGATATTGGCCAAAGGAAATTTTTGAAAATTAGTGAAAAGTACTGCAAAGTTCGATTCATAGTACTCACTTTGAATTAAAAAATCTCAATAACTACTTGTACGATTTTAATATTTTGTATTTTAATAGAGAGGTAATTAAAGCACCTTTCTAAGGATATATTACTCATTGTGGGTCGCTAAGGATATTGGCCATAGGAAATTTTTGAAAATTAGTGAAAAGTACTGCAAAGTTCGATTCATAGTATTTACTTTGAATTAAAAAATCTCAATAACTACTTGTACGATTTTAATATTTTGTATTTTAATAGAGAGGTAATTAAAGAACCTTTCTAAGGATATATTACTCATTGTGGCCCGCTAAGGATATTGACCAAAGGAAATTTTCAAAAAGTAGGGAAAAGTACTGCAAAGTTTGATTCATAGTACTCACTTTGAATTAAAAAATCTCAATAACTACTTGTACGATTTTAATATTTTGTATTTTAATAGAGAGGTAATTAAAGCACCTTTCTAAGGATATATTACTCATTGTGGCCCGCTAAGGATATTGGCCATAGAAATTTTTGAAAGTGAGTGAGCGAGTATACAAAACAAAAGTAAAACATTCAAGTACTCTACTCAAATCCGAAATGTTTCCAATATGAAATTTCCTCGCGTTCTTGTGCTCGTATACCAAGTACATGTATATAAGTTAGATTAAATAAAAGAATGTGAAAGCAATTCATACAAACCTTAAAAAGAATAAAATTTAATTTTTTGAACTTCAATGCTTTTAAAAGAAAGTAAATAAAATTAACTAAAAATAAATTTGACCTTTTTAGACATGATTTTTTACCTTGAACTTCATATCTATTTCGAGCTGTACAGCAAAATCTACTTGGTGTGCTTGCTATGTTTTGAAAAGACAAAGTAGTCTGCATGAAAAATAGCTATGCAACCAACCCAAAGTTGTGTACACACTCTGTTAAGATCCAACCGGATGTTGTACACCACTCGCTTTAGCCGGTGTTAGATTTGAAAGTAATGTACACAAGTTTGAAAGATTCTATAAAATGTGGTACATTACGAAAGTGTACACTTTGCTGCAGGCAAAACAAATGTATTCATGCAGATACCTAGTACGAACCTAATTTTTTTCTTTTGTTTTTCTATAGATATCGCCTAATAATGTTTAAAAAAATTTTTAGTTCGTTCAACATGTGTTCAAGCAGGTGTAATGGTTGCTCATAAAAAACATTTCCTTTTAACTTTGTAACTGCACGTGCAGCATTACAATACTTTGGAGAATGGATATAATCTCCAAAAGATTCGAAAATAGGCTGCAAATACTTACGTGGTGAAACTAACAAGTGAAATTTTAATAAAATCTTCGCAGCAGCATTTATCCCTGAATGATTTATGAAATGATATTTTTTTAGAAACATTTCGCATCAATTTATTTGCAAACAAAATTCAACCATACATTTTTGCATCCCTGTGGTCATGAATTCGAGCCATTCACAATTGTTATTATTTAGTTCAACTACAGCCAACTTCTGTTTAAAAATTAATTTTGGCAGTTTTCCGAAGGGATTTCAATCGTGTGTCTAAATTATTGCCGCAGTTTTTCTAAATATTTATTAAGTTCTTTAAAGTTATCTTTAATAAATCACTCAAAAAAGATGGCTGCAAGATTTATTCAAAAGATTGTAAGCCAAAAATTCCTCTACAACATGAGGAAAAAAAAGACTTTTCTCAAAACTACAAGTAGAAATTGTTAATACAACCCCTAAAATATAAAAATTGTGTACCGACTTTTGCTGCAATTAATATGTGTATTTTGTACAATCAATTTGCTATTTTGCATGTTTATTTGTAGTTAAATAGTTTTGGCATAAATGCAGTGAAAGATACCAGCGAAAAAGTGCCGGAGTTAGTGACCAACATAAAGGTTGGTTGATGCTACAGCACAAAAACTGCGAAAAGTCAAAAGTTCTGCGACTTGTAGCAATATTCTTTTACATAACAGATTTTTTTTTGTCATTTTTCTAAAAAGCAATAAAATAGCTCTTAGCGTAAATCAAATACATAAATCAAAAACAACGATAGCGTTTCAGAAGGTTTCACGGCAATTCAATAAATTTTGCAAACTCTGCAAATCTTAGATAAAAGGAAGATGTCTTAACCTCACATAGACACGGTGTGTTGCCTGAAAACACCCCCGCGTAACTGCTAAGTCGTACAAGCTGGAAGAAAAGCAACGGACTAGGCGACAGTTGACAGCATAACAAGAAGAAAATTGTATTATGTAATTTTTTAGCTGATACCTACTAACAGATGCGCTGTTATTCCTTGTGACTTATTTTTAATTATTTAAAGTTAATGGACATTTTTGCAATTTGATAATACAATTTTTCAAATATTTGATTTCTTAATATATTGTAGAGCGGCACCGGTTCCAGATCTGCTCGTGCTTATTCTTCGGGTGTCAGGAAAGTCACACTTATTCCTGGCGATGGTATCGGCCCTGAAATCTCTGCAGCTGTGCAAAAAATTTTTGCTGCTGCTAAAGTTCCAATCGAATGGGAGACCGTTGATGTCACACCAGTGAGGGTGAGTTATTAAAAATTGATTTTTCACGATTCCTTACATAATGTTTGAATATTCCTTTGGTTTTTATATCTAGGGCCCTGATGGAAAATTCGGAATCCCACAAGCTGCTATTAACTCTGTCAATACCAATAAAATCGGCCTGAAGGGACCTCTTATGACACCAGTTGGCAAAGGACATCGTTCCTTGAATTTGGCTCTACGCAAAGAGTTCAATTTGTATGCCAATGTCAGACCATGCCGCAGCTTAGCAGGCTACAAAACACTTTACGATGATGTCGATGTCGTGACCATTCGTGAGAACACCGAAGGTGAATACTCTGGCATTGAGCACGAGATCGTCGATGGTGTTGTACAGAGTATCAAATTGATTACTGAGGAAGCCTCCAAGCGTGTTGCCGAATACGCCTTCCTATATGCCAAAAATAATAACAGAAAGAAGGTTACCGTTGTGCACAAAGCAAACATTATGTGAGTTTATTCTACTACATTATTTTGGATAAAACAAAATAAACCATATGTTTTTCTAATGCAGGCGTATGTCCGATGGTCTGTTCTTGCGTTGTGTGCGCGATATGGCTGAAAAGTATCCAGAAATTCAATTTGAGGAGCGTTATTTGGATACTGTTTGCTTGAACATGGTGCAGGACCCCAGTAAATATGATGTCTTGGTGAGTAAAGCTTAAAAGATATTTTTTATTTAACTATAATTCTATATTTTAGGTTATGCCGAACTTGTATGGTGACATTTTGTCTGATATGTGCGCTGGTCTGGTGGGTGGTTTGGGCTTGACACCTTCCGGCAACATGGGTCTTAACGGCGCCCTCTTCGAATCGGTTTGTCTTATATTCAAATCAAGCTTTATTATTTAATCTTATAATCTCTAAAATAACCCATCTTAGGTCCATGGTACTGCCCCTGATATTGCTGGCAAGGATTTGGCCAACCCCACTGCTTTGCTATTGTCTGCTGTCATGATGCTAAGACACATGGAACTCAATACACATGCCGATGCTATTGAAGCTGCCTGCTTTGCAACGATTAAGGAAGGCAAATATTTGACTGGTGATCTTGGTGGCAAGGCAAAATGTTCTGAATTCACAAATGAAATTTGTGCTAAACTCTAAAGTGTGTACAAAACAAAAAAAAAAAAAAAAGGAAACAAAGTAAACTCCTATGTGTTGCCGCCATAATGAATAAACTGCATATGCAATAAAAGCAACAATTTCAAAAATGTCAATTGCATCCATCTGTTAGTATTGTTTGTTCGAATAACAAAGTAATTTTGTTTTTATTAAGTTATATTGAACAAAAAGTTTTAACTATTATATAATTTTTATTAACTCTTATTTATTTTAGTCCACCCGTTATATATATATTTATCAATTGTTTTCCCCCCCAATTGATTGATTTGATTTAATTTATGTTGATGTTTGTAAAACAATAATTTTTTTAGTTTAAATATTTAAATGCATTCTGACATTTGTTATTGAATTTTCTGCAGAAACAAAACCATCATTGTTATTAAAATAAAAACATTAAAATAAAAACAATAAATAGCGTCATTAAATTACACTGACTACAAGTTTTGTGTCTAAGAGTGGACCAAGTGTCTTGCGACAATTTTTTTCGTAGATGATTTTTAGTTAATATCTAAATTTGTAATACATTATGACGATAGAATTGTAGATAGTTGTAGAAACTTTACGTAATGAGCTGTCGGTATGGCACGAAACAATGTAACTAGAAAACCGGTGTCGGCAGTGAAGAACATGTTGGCGTGCGTGGACCCTTCTGTGCCAACGAACCGGGAGAGATCCTGGGGCTTCTTATCTCATCAGACATTTTTTTGTCATAATTTTTTTTTAAATCATTTTTTTCTGATCGTCCACAATCTATGAAGTTTTTAAAAAACTCATCGGGTTTCTCGATCGTTTCTAAAGTTTGCTTCTTTAATTTATGACATATGTGTGTAAAAAAAGAGCAATTTTGATGTTTTAAATTTTTTATGAATTTTAAAACAAAAAAATTTAAATTTTGCATAAAAAAAATTTTTCGGAAGAGTTTTCTGAATATTTCCGTAACTATTGAGCTAATTCAAAAACAATTTCGGATAATTCTTGAGTTATTCTAAAATATGTGGTGAAATCTTCACAAATCTTTTAAAATAACGGTTTATATCGAGAATCAGAGTCAATTCAAACAATGTGAATTATAGGATTAGAACGTCATTATCCCATGTATCTAAATTGACTCCGAAAAGTTACGCCGCAGAAAAAGATATTCATTTTGTCACCCTGTGTTATTCACAATAAATTCCGTTCGAGCTGATGGATTTGGTCAAAGTTAAATTTATATGAAAGACCATTAAATTGTCAAGTCAGAAGACAAACGTCGCTTTAAAGATTTTTTTTTTTTTTTGCAATATTCTCACTGCACACAAAAGTAATTTTGACTATTTTTTAAATATAAAATAATTTTGCGTAAAAACGCTTCTTAGTGACCAACTTGTCAAAATCGATTAATCGGTTTACGAACAGTCATCAATGAGGTTGTTTACATGAATCGGCTCAGTTGCTAGACTGATGTCGAAATTTCGAAAAACTTTAAAAATATGTAATCTCACTTTAATGTCGGTAACTTTCTTACATGTCCATCGATTTTGCTCATTGTAGGCTTAAAAGTTTTGCAAAAGTTTATGCTTTACAGCAATGGTAAAAATATCAAGATCATTTTGCAAATAATTTTTTTTTGTCAGTTGATAAAATGAGTTTTGAATCAGAGTCTGACAAAAAAAAATTTTTGGAAATATAGATTCATATCTCCTCAATTATTATTCGGATAAGGTCAATTATTATTAAAATAGCTATTGGCAATTTGATTGTCTTTAATAAAAATTTAACTTTGGCCCAATTCGTCGTAAAAACGTAATTTGTTACGAGTAATGGTTAGTACCTTTCTTCGAAAGAACAAAAAAAAAATTTCCTTCGATCCTTAGATAATTTTTTTATTTTTAGATCAGTAGCAGGATTCCCAAACAGTTAACGATAATCGTAGTTGTCGTTATCGGTCATTGTGCATGCACAGTTTCTTAGTAAATGACATTTTTCGTTAGTTAACTACAGCTACAATCGTGGTTAAGGCGTTTGGGAATCCCGCAACAGGGGACCATACCAAATACGAATTTTAAAAATAACGGTCACAGAGCTTTTCTTTTTAATTTTGACTAATTAAATTGCGGTCCTTGTCGACGCTTCATGGCTTTATGGCATCTACAGCTGAGATTTCAACGCATACAACCATTGTATTGATAAAAAAAAACGAAATGGCCATTTCAGCCCTTGAAAGGACTTTGACCGAGCTTCTTATCATCAGTTGTGTTGTGCGTGTTGTGAAAAGTTTGAACACAAATGATCGAGAACTGGATCTACAAGCTTTATGCCGACTCCAAACGGCTCATGCTATCAAGAAGCTTTTCATGGCAGTGTTTACTCTCTGAGGTTTGCCATTGTCTGCAGAGAGGTGACGGCCGAACAAAAAACATTAATTCAATTGGAAAAACACTCTGTCAGATGGGATTTGAACCTGGGTTCTATGGCATACAAGCCACTCACCTTAACCAGTATGCCACGGCCGCCACTTTTGTATTGATACGTAATTTTATTTTTATTCCAAAACAAAACGGCTTAGTTAATGCGTGCTAACTGCAGTCTATTCTTCCAGGGACTCTGAAGTTATACATGAAGTATCGCTTCGGCATGCTGCGTTCATTTTCGGTGATGTTCAAATGGAGCTAATGTGAGTCAACATACAGCGATGGAAAATATGATGGTTACTGAAGCAAAAATACTATATTTTTTTTTTTTAATTTTCCATGGGGAATTCTGAACGCACAATCGAAGTTAAAAGGGTTAATGACATTTTATTTATTCTAATTTTTGTGAGGTGAGGTTGGGTAATGTATACCATGGGGTTTAACACGGTGATTTTTCGTGGAAAATGTTAACATATGAGTGAGTGAACAACTGCGATATGCTTCTTTTGACAGTATCTAATTTTTCGTAAGTGTTGGAAGTATGCAGACATGCATTTCATTAGAGTTTCTTAAGAGCGTGAACAATTTTTTTTACGAAAGATAGCGTCTCGGATAAAAATTTCTTAAGATTTAAAAAGTAAGTAGATGTGAGATGTGGTATTGTTTAATATCTTTAAGTATAACAAAAGATTTTACATTTTTTTAAACGTTTTGGTAAAATTCCATTAATGAGAAAAAGGTTACTTACACGGTGGGGTGAAGTGTAACACTCATGGTGGGTTGATGTGTAGCACATCTAACACATTATAATTGCCAGTAAAGAGGCAACATAGTCAAATTCTGAAATGCAATCACATCAACGGCATTCAAAGAGATCGGCCCAAACCAAAATCCAATCGTGGTTTTTGCCACAGAAACGTTTACAATTGCAGGTGCAGGAGATTTCATAAAGTTATTATCATAATACTTTTACTAAACATAAAAAATTAAAGTTCCTGGTCTTTAAACCAACATTTTGTTGGTGTCACACATCACTCCACCGATTTGAAAATACCAAAAAAACATATTTGAAATTTTTGTCCTAGATTATCCATTTCTCAAATTATGCAACAGCCATGAAAATACTCACTTCGAATTAGTTCTTCTGCAAGGGATGGGCCTTAAAACCAATCAAAAATACCATTTCGTATTTAAGCAAATAAAAACGTGTTACACATCACCCCACATCAGCGTACTAAATAGATTCAATGGCTCGATATTATGCAGGACAATTTTTTTTTTAAGTAAAGAAAACAGAGATTATAAAAAGGATAAACGTATTTATATATAGTTGTAGATGCTTATATAGTTAGTTCAATTCTTTTTGAACTCGAAGTCAATTTGTCGATGACTGCTTCCATAGTCACAGAAACATTCCTATAAATATTTAAAGGGTTACCCCCACTTCCAGCGCAAAAATATATAAAGGTTATTTTCATTCTTCTTTTTTTTATGAAAACTTTCATCATCTTAAATATATACATTGAACATCTTTCAGTAATTTTTTTATTTAAAAATATAGTAGAGTTGTAACAAATGACCGTCTTTTTATTTTTGCATTTTGTGGTGAACAAAGAATGTCAATGAATTTAGTTAAATAAAAATATAAATTAGAGTTAGATCGATTAACTTTTTAAAGATCGATAGATTAGATTCGGATAGACTTGAAACTTTAAGGAAGTATTCGCAGATAACTATACTTTAAAAGCATGCAAAAAAAATCGATGCAAATTCAAAGTTACAAGTGGGGGTAACCGCTTGATGGCGATAAACCAGTTAGGAGCTCCGCTCCAATAGCATTTCGAAGCCATTTTTTTAACTCATTGGAAGCTGTCTACAGGACAGTTAAAATTATTTCCAGAATTTTGTAAACTTGCAACTTGCGGAAACATCCATTTCTGGCAGCTACATTTTTCAAAATAATTTATAAAAAATTTAGTCGATATTGTACTGAAAATATTTGCCAAACTTTGCTTATATATTATATATATTTGCTTATATTTGCCAGAATTTCTAATCGTGCGATTAATTCCATGATCAGAATGCTAATTTTGAAATTCCATTTTTTTTTTTTTAGTTTCAGACAATGCAAACAAATTGAATGACAATATAATTTACGAAAATGCAGCTCTTAGTCATAAAAAAAATTAAAAATGGATCAACATTTTTGATTATAAAAAAAAGGAAAAAGATTTGTCTCTGCCCCCGGTAATAAGTCGGCCGCATAGCTCGCTTTTGGCATTTGAAGTATCCAATACCCGGCTTTTGTTTCATCAAATCCAGCAGTATAATACTTGGACGAATGTTTGCTGTCGCCGTTCTTCCTTAACATAAAATGATTATATTACGAGTACATATATTTTATATATACAGTATGTAACACAATTGCGCAAATAAACAAACAAAAACGCTTGAGTTCACGCTTATGAGTTCATTGGAATCTTTGGGATGTTCTAGTATTTGGAATTACCACATTTGGCAGTAATTATTTGTTGTATTCTGGCTGGCATACTATTGACTAACTGCTCTATTCTGCTTGTTAACTTAACAAGAAATTGTTAAGAAGCTCTTGTTAATATTATTATGTAATGTAAATGTTCATATTCTGAAAAATCATTTGCAATTGGAAAGCTTTAAAAAGATCACCACGCATGGTGAGAATGTGAAACTCACAGCATTCAATCGCCAGCTGTTTTTTCGATGAACTTTTATTGTTTATTATATCAGCTAGCAAAATAAAAATGCAAAGAATTAAGTAATCTCAAAATTTTTTTTTTATTTAAAACACAAATTTACATTTTTTTTTAATAGCCAAACAAAGTTTGAGTGAGCCACGCAGGAGCAGCACCTATTTTATACAGTGGCCGACAAAAGTCTACATACGACCCCCATTTCTGCTATCTGAGGAGTCCAAAAGCCTTACGAAGAAAATAAATGATGCAGTTTTGTTTTAGACCATATTTTATTAAAACATACAAAAAATTAACTGAATCCAATACAAACTTAAAAAGTTATTCATGAAAAACCAAAAATTAATAGAGACAAAAGTCTACATACGACTAGAACAAGTTATAATAGGGCTACTTAAAATTGATGAAAGTCTTAATTTAATACTTCGTTGGCCCCCCTTTCGCATCTATGACTGGCTGCAATCGTCTGGGCATTGAAGAAACTAAATTTTCCATCTCCATTGTCGTTATTCGTTGCCATTCCTCCTGAAGTTTTTCTTTTAGAACTGGAGCACTGGTAATGGCATGTTTTCGTATCTTACGATCCAAAAGCTCCCAAACGTGCTCAATAACATTCAAATCTGGGCTTTGAGGCGGCGTGTTTAATTGTCGTGGAGCATAATAAAGCAGCCAGTCCTTTACTATATGGGCAGTGTGTTTTGGGTCGTTATCTTGTTGGAAAATCCAACCATTACCAAGGCCCAGTTTATCGACCGATGCTTTCAAGTTGTGTTCCAAAATAGATTTATACTGATAACGATCCATATTACCCTCGACAAACACCAAATTTCCAACTCCAGATGCAGCAACAGCACCCCAAACCATTACATTACCGCCACCATGCTTGACAGTAGGAATCAGGTGTTTCGGATCCATTGCTGTATTTACCTTTCTCCAAACTTTGGCTCTCCCATCGCTTCCAAATATATTATATTTAGATTCGTCTGTAAACAATACTTTCTTTCAAAAATCATATGTTTTGTCTCTATGTTTATGGGCGAATTCCAAACGAAGTTTGCGATTTTTTTCACTTATTAACGACTTCTTGCGCGGAGTTCTGCTGTGGAAACCATTATTATTCAAAGTTCTTTGCACTGTTCGTGGATGCTCAATGGTATCTGACCTTATTGCCAGCTCTGCGGCTAACTTAGTGGCATTAATCTTTGGATTTTTATTCACTTCTTTTAAAATAAACGATACTTCTCTACGACAGAGCTTCTTCGGGCGACCGTTGCGTGGTTTATTTTCAACATTTTTGTTAGTTCTAAAATTTTTATGTATTGTTTGAACTGTTGCTTTACTTAAATTCAGCAATTTAGATATTTCTCCAAAAGATTTTTTTTCATTTCTGAATTTCACAACCAATTTTCGTACTTCCGTTGAAATTTCTTTTCGAGGAGCCATTGTCACATGCTTACATTTATTGAAACTATCTGGACATCAACTAAATACAGTTTATGCAAAGCCTACTTCAACGCACAAACGCAAAATTAAACAAACGGTTCTTTACCGTTATAATTTAGCAGCACACGACAACAAGAACCAAGAACTGTGGGCCGTATGTAGACTTTTGTCCCTATTAATTTTTGGTTTTTCATGAATAACTTTTTAAGTTTGTATTGGATTCAGTTAATTTTTTGTAGGTCTTAATAAAATATGGTCTTTAGCAAAACTGCATCATTACTCTTCTTCGTAAGGCTTTTGGACTCGTCAGATAGCAGAAATGGGGGTCGTATGTAGACTTTTGTCGGCCACTGTATACAATTCAGCATCCCCAACTTTTGGCTGGCATATGTATATTATTATATTTAGATATTTCATTTGGTTATTTAACTGTACACTCAGTTCTCTTTTTACACGACTTTTTACACGAAGTTGATTTAACACGATTGACCCAAATTCTGAAAATAACAATTTTAGTACTAACAGTTTTCACCGCTATAAAATTTTTAATTTTTATTATACTCCCGTGTTGCCGCGTGTAAACATGCATGTCAACAGTCGTCCCTATTGTATTGTATGTGTACTATATTGTTTTTCGCATTCTTTTCTAAGTTTCTGAAATTGTTTTTTTTTCTGCATTTATTTATAAGTTTATGAAATTGTTTCTTTTTTTTTGCATTCTTTTATAAGCTTATGAAATAAAAATATACGCAAATATTAGCTATAACGCTCCAATATGAGTTTAAAAATGGTTTATTGTATTATTTCTACAGATTTGTTAAATTTGGAACCAATCTCTACTTTTCCATAAGTGCAATGCATTTTTTTACACGATTTTTTTTTGCACGAAATCTTTGGGAACGTATCTACCGTGTAAAAACAGAACTGAGTGTATTTAGATATTTCAATTGGTTATTTAACTGTATTTAGGGTTTGATAGATAAATAAATAATTCATAAAGAGATAAAATGAATATATCATTTTCATTTCGAAGCCATTTTAAATAGCGCAGTCGTTCAATTTCTCTTTCGTTGATCTTCATTATCAACACTTAAAATAAGAATCCTTTCATTTTTCAGTTTCATTTATTTCAATTCAATATTTTTATTTTATATTATTTTTGATATTTGCGCAACAATTCTCTAGATAAGCACATACATGTTAAGGTTATGTTGTCGTTGTTAAGGTACTTTTTGTAATTCACAAAATTTTAAGAAGGGAGCTTTTAAATATGCACCAGAATACGGACCATTAACTACTTGTTAATCTTCTATACATATATTTATTCCTGTAAGGGTCCCCCTTATTCCAGCAAATCTACAAATGCTACAGCAACACTTGATATATTATTAAAAAGGTCTTGAGGTGTAGGTAAGCAGAAAATTATTACATTTTTGAAAAGTAATAAAGTTTAGCAGATATGAGCGTTTAAAGTTGAAGAAATGGTAAAAGACTTAAGACACGAACTCGCTCCAATGTGAATGAGAAAGTGTGATTTCCTAAGCGAAGTAGGGAAGTACACCCGATTTTCGGGGCGTTATCACTAGTATTAACTATTTTGTTAATGTGGTCAGCTTTGTTAAGCTGGTAGAATAGGGCGGTTAGTTTTCACATTCTTTGTGGGTAATAAACTTCTTGGCATGGTGAAAAAGCTCCTCTTTGTTTGCTGCATATTCGGCTAGACATAGACCCTCTTCTTCAGTAAAAACTATAGGTTCTCATTCGGGGCTTTGGGCGGCCATTGCATGGTATTGTTATTAT
The DNA here is from genome assembly GCA_914767935.1 of Coremacera marginata. Taxonomy (NCBI): domain Eukaryota; kingdom Metazoa; phylum Arthropoda; class Insecta; order Diptera; family Sciomyzidae; genus Coremacera; species Coremacera marginata. The sequence continues at coordinate 163,117,385 of OU612046.1, forward strand.
TGGTTATTAAGAACGTCTTGGTATCTTTAGCCGTATATTTGCAATCGTTGTCTTGCATCAATGTATAATTTTTACCATTTCGTTTAAATTTTTCGAGAAAATTAAAATATCCTTGCTATAATATATTGATGTATATATTAAGCCTTCATCTTGCCTTCAAACACCATTTTTGGTAAACCAACCCCAGAATTAAATTTTAAAGATCGCGATCAGTTATCCTTTTAGATGACTTTTTTCACACATACCAGATTCCGTCTGATGCATGTTGATTTTACTTTCGTCAGTCCAAATCACGAAAGACCACTGCTCCAAAGACCAATTTGCATTAGCTTTTGCAAACGCTAGTCGCAAATTTCTGCGGTGTGCTGTTAGTAGGGGGTTTCTTTATCTTTCACCGTGCCCAGTCACTTTTTAAACTGCTTTAACCAAGTTATTATTGGGCTGCTCTGCATTTAATGATGCTACTAGGTATGTCTATAACCTTCAAAGATTTGATCACATTACTCAATTCAAGAAAAGTATTCTTGGTTGACATCATTAGTTACAGTCAGTCTGGTAAGAACGTGATCGGTATAACTTTTAAACCCTTAGCTCGATTCTTTTTAAATGAAAAACATTTTGTTGCATGTTTAATTGGCTAGTGCGCAATTTATTTAGTAAAATGTATAATCGCCCCCATTAACAATAATAGCTTCACATCTACGAGGCATACTTTGAACTAATTTTTGAGCAAACTCCCGTGGTAGCTCCCTCCAAATTTTTTTAATATTGCGGATAAGCTGTTTAGTAGTCCAGATACATTTTCTTTTGAGCTTTTCCTTCATAATTGACCAGACATTTTCGATTGGGTTTGCATCTGGAGACTGTGAAGGCCAATCCAACAATTCGACCCCATTTTGCTCTTTCCACGCTTTGCACAAACGACTTCGATGTTTGGGGTCGTTGTCTTCTTGCAATATCCAGGATACTCCTCTCCTTTTAAACATTGAATCAGCTGATGGTAACAGTGATTTCTTGTATATTTTCGTCATTAGTTCAGCGTTCAAATTGGCAGTGAATATGTTAAGGTGTCCAAAACCCCGTTCTGAAAAGCATCCCCAGACATGAACTTTAACTGGGTGTTTGACAGTTCGCTGAACTAATCTATTCGCTCCAGTACACCACGATCCACTAATGAAACCTCCGGCCCAAAAAGAAGATTCATCTGTAAATATTACATTGCTCCAATCACGATCCTTGTTTGCAGTCGCCCAAGTGAGTCTTTTTTGCATATGAACTGGTGTAAGGGCTTTTTTAAAGAACTGCGATATTTAAAGTCATTTGCTCGCAAACGTTCTCGGACAGCATCTTTGGACAAATTTACTCCCTTTTCTTGCAAAATTGCCGCACCTTTACGCAATGAGAGTCCAGGATTTTTCTCGAAGACGTGGAGGACTTTCTTATCATCATTATCTGAGGTCTTCTTTTTTGTTCCACGCCCAGGGTAGTCATCGACATTTTTTTCACACATATAGCGATTAACCCACTTTGTCACAAACGCTTTTGATTTTTTCATATATTTTGCTGCCGATAAACGGGACATTTTCGGTCCTTTTGAGTGCAAACACAGAAACACTGCTTCAAACCGCTTTTCAAATGCAGAACTCATAACAATATTTTACACTTCCACTTGAAACCACAAATGTAATTAAACTGTTTGATATATTGCGTAATGAAGCAACCTCTCCTCTCAATTTTTGCATACTTCGTTCACGCGTAACGGTAAACCACGAAAAATGTTGCCGATTACGCTCTAACCAGACTGACTGTACCTAAATGCCCGTAATTGCATCTTTTTGCATACACTTATTCATTCCAAAACTCCTCGGTATCTTTTTGAAAAACTACACTTTTGCCAGTCGACCAGAAGTAATATTATTATAGTGCCTAACTGGAACTACCTGAACTCAACCAGGCTTTTTTTCCTTAACGCCGTCAGATTGTGGAATAGTTTACCCAGCGTAATTAAATGTATGGCTAGCAAAGGTGGCTTTAGGCAAGCGGTTTTGAATCACTTTTCTTAAAAAATAGTATGTTTTTTTTTACTTTTTGATAAGAAACCCCTATTTCTCTTTTTATTTCTTTTCCTTTTCTTCTTTCTCTTTTATTTATTAATGTATTACTTATACCTCAAAAATGTGTGTTAATCTATTTAATCTTTTCCTCTAATTCAATTAAATGTATTACTTATAATTAATTATGATTACTTAAGTATTCTTTCATTTTAATTATAATATTTAATACTCATACCAAAATCCTACTCATTGTGTATGCTACTGCCTTTGTACAGCAAAAGAATTTATTCTTATTGTACTAATCTTTTAAATTAAATAAATAAATAATTGAACGGCATATAGCGTTCGTCGTTTAAAATGTTTCGTCGACCAGTACGCTGCTAGTGAGTCTCTTTATCATTGTTATTACCAATGCTCTTCACAGATCCGTATGAAACACCCACAGATGACGCATCGAGACGATATGACAGGCCCTCATTTAGTTTTTTGATAACCAAATTTGTTATTAAGTTAACTAGCGCATTTTACCTAAAATGATTTACTTTCAATATTGAGCAAATATTAAGCATTACAAAATCATTTTATCTTACCAGCCTTGAGTAGTAAATATTTCCAAGATGCCGCAGACATGAACTGTTTATTTGACGTTTCTTTTTTTGCAATGCAAATCCACGCACATTCAGCTTTGTAACACAATTCAGCAAAGGACTCCCAATGTCAAAACGCAAATATAAACATGAAAACGGTCATATATTACAGTTATACAATAGTAACACGGAGAAGATAGTCTATACTTGACTAAATGAAAAAATTTTGCAAGCCGACTGCATGTAAAAATAATAAAAATTAAACTCTTAGGAAACTATGTTCATAATCTTTTGATCTAATAATATAACTAAAAAACAAAATATATTATACATTTTATATTGCAATATATATGTGTATATTTTATTATTTTTTTGTTGTTTTTTAATTTAAAATATTTAAATGTAAACATTAATATTATATTTCTATATATTTATTATACTGTTTATTTTTTGTTTTTTTTTTCACATTGATGTCATCATGAAATAGTTAGTGATCAAGTTTTTTTTATATTAATATTATAATAGTGTCATACAATCTGTTTGGCCTTAATCTACAAAAAGTAAAAATATGTTGTTTTTTATTGACGCTAAATGTTCAAATGTGCAACAGTATCTTATAAAAAAAAAAATATTTCTTGAGTTGTATTTCTGTCCAAACCAAAAAACTATCTAAGAGAAAAAGAACAAAATGGTCAAAGAAATTCCTAAAAGTAGAGTTTCTTTAATTCTCTTTGTTGAGTTCAGAGCTACACCAAAATACTAGAAAGTTTTAAAAATAAACTTAAAACAGCAGTTTAAACTCATGACAAATAAATAATGTATGGTTAAATCTTTAAAATTAAGGTAGTTAAAAATGTAAAATTATGTAGGATTGGGTTGCAGGGTCTAAAATGTATTTACAAATTTTTAATTCAATTTGGTCTTTAGGAATATAAATATAAGCAAAACAAAAAAAAAGTATTAAACCATATTATGACAAATTATCTCTCTGCGCCAAAAATAGTTTTGATCATTTTTTTATTCATAAACTAAGGAGGAAAAATAAAATAAAGTCTTTCAAAATTCTAATTATATAAGAACTATTTCAATTGTAGATATATTAGATTAAGATGAGGCGCCATGGAAAAATATAAAGTTAAATTTAAAATTTGCGTTTAAACCGTTTTTTAAGATTATTTCCCCTCTTTGTCTAAAAAAATACAAATAGATATATATAATATATATTATTATTATTTAATGTTTAAAACTTAATAATCAAATCTTTAATTTTTTTTCACAAACGAATAGCGTTTGCTGATTGAAATAAAACAACTACATTTAAAATGTACTCATACTATACTTAGGCATAAATTTGTTATATGCTTTCCATGCTATTTACAAAACCTTCGCACAACCGCTGTCTGTCTGGATTTAAGGATCTCTAGTTTATTGCTCTGTTGAAAAAGTAATCTTCTCCGAATTCTTCATCATCGTCATTTAAACCCTCTTCTGGATCATTGCCTATATAGACAATAGACGGACAATATTAACTGGCAGGATCATTGTAGATGCGCGCCTCACCTGCCAAGCCTGTTCGATGTGGAAGACACTGGAACTGCACAGCCTCTGACACAACAACGGTGCTGGTTGAAGACAGCCCTACAGGTGCAGTTGGTCCTGCCATCGTTGACTTCGGTGCTATAGCCGGATTAGTCACGGTAATGGGTAGCTCGAGTGATGTTGGTATTGTCGAGGATTGGGCAGTCACACCAATCACTGCTAGGCTATCGTCTAAATTTGGACGACAAGTTGGCAAATTGTCTGCAGACACTGCAGCTGCAAAAAGTTCTGCAACAGAAGCATTCTGCGGTTTTCTTTTACCAGACGTCGATGGTTTTTCGAGGGTTGACATGATGGGTGTTTGATTGAGTAGGGTACTTGTTTCGCTTGTCTGCGCCGTAATAGGTGGCGTTAAGTGGGCTTGTGGCAAAGCTGCAGTTTGGAACACAATGCCATCGGCACCCACCAACTGTAGGCCTTGCGATGTTTCTATTTCCAAGACCTCACTGCCATATAAATCGGTGCCCGCCAAAGCAACTGCAAGTATATCCGTAGGACCAGCCTCAGTGATTTGGTGCGCTTGCTGCATTTGTTGCTCAAGTTGGTGCTGCTGTTCGACAGCTGCTTCTTCCTGCGTATCCTGCTGTGCTTCTAGTGCAGCAAGCACTTCTCGTGTCAGCACAAATTCTGTGCCATCGTCCGTGATAAGTTGTGTGTTGGCATCAGGGTTTGCCAGCAGATGAGCAAAAGTTGCTGCATCGAGTATAATTTGTTGCCCTTCAATATTTAGAATGACAGCGTTATCGGACGGCAGTTCTGCGCCACATTCAGGCGGTATAAAAACCGCCATTTGTTCATCAGAATCTTCGTTAACAACGGCTTCTGAGTTTTCCATTGATCGCGCAATATCACTGGGTACCGGTGATGATTCGATGTTGTCTGTTTGCAGGCAAATCATTTGTTGTGTAGATGAGTCTGCTGCATCGGTGCTTTTCAAACCGCCTGCTGCAAGTGAACTATTTGCAGCTGCAGCGTTGCAGTTGTTACGTTGGTGCAACGGTGAAGTTTGTTGATTAACGATTTCTTCTGGAGCCGGATGATTGACAATCAAGTTTGGTTGACCATTCAAAGCTTCAAGTGGCACAGGCACAAGTTGATTGAGATCATGATCCAAATAGAGCGGCACATTGTCGATAGGTTTATAATTGTTATTCACTAGCGTGCATAACAAAAATGTTTCATTATAGCCGGGAATTGGTTGTGTGGGCACGGCCAATATTTTAGAGGTTCCATCAATTTGCTAAAAAAACGGGAAAGAGCAAAAGAACGAGAGAGAGAGAGAGAGAAGAAAAAACAAAAATTTTAGTCAAAGAACTAAGTTATTGAGTGCAAATACTAGCATAAATATAAAAAGAAAAAAAACATAACATAATTAACATTATATCATTTAAAAAAGGAATTTTTATACGAAGTTAAATACAGTAGAAAAAACATTGTAAGAAAAATGTTTGTAAGTTCAAAATCAGCTTAAATCAAGGAAAATGTTCCTTGTCCCAATAAATCATTCCTTTGAAAATTGGTCTAATGTACGAGATCATTGGTTCAATGAATCACTGTTTTAATTTTAAGTTCAAATACAAATTCACAAGTTCAAACGCCTATCGGTCAGGTGTTTTCCATATCAATGAATTTTTCCTTGATTTATTTATTTAATGCCTTTTTTCATGTTAGAACAATTTCTGAATCGAAATCAATGCATTGTACATTAATTTAAAGCATGAGTTCTTTGGAAGAAAAAGTATACGTTTTAGGAAAATGCCTTCTTAAGTCAACGAATGTGTTCTCTAGCATTTGAAGTTAGTTTTGAAGCAACAACAAAAATGAGAGAAACATTTAATGAGAGAAAACAAACTAAAATTAAAGAATTTGTTGCTTGAGCCAATGAATTGTTCATAGAAATCAACGAATTTCGCTGTATGTATGGAATCGTTAATGTTAAGACGCTAAATACATTTTTTTTACAACTTATAAGAAAAAAAAAAAAAAAAAAAAATTAATAAATAATAGATGATATAATAATAATAATAGGTGCGACAATTTCGAATTTTATTTTTGTATCGGAGAAACCGCTGTTTTTTTCAAGTAGAGCCAACACTCCCAGAACACAACCTCATTCTGCAGATTGTGGGACCATTTCGAATTTAAAATGAGAAAGGAAAACATAAAACGTAAAGGAATCATTTGCTCAACAAAAATGTACGGAGCATAATATGGAGGTATTCCCAATCTCATATTTATATACCGCTACCTTAATATAAAGGGTCCGCCAAATAACTTTTTTTTGTTTTTGAAAATGCAAAAAAAAGCTACTGAATATTTTCTCAAATTTCTTTTTTTATTTTAATGTACAATTGTAATGTACAAATGTAATGTACTTCCGGTTAATAATGGAGAATAATTTCATTCAAATGGCTGCCTCGGCTGGCCATGCAGTAGCCTACACATGGCCTGCTACATTATCGATTGTGTGCAGCTGTATTTCACCAATGGCTTCACGAATATTGTCCTTTAAAGCGTCAATTGTCTCTGGCTTGTCGGCGTAACACTTATCTTTGAGGGCACCCCACAAATAATAGTCCAACGGTGTCAAATCGCAGCTCCGAGGTGGCCAAACGATATCAGCTCTGCGACTGATAATGCGATCTTCAAAAACTGTTGAAACCAAATGTTGCCAATATCCTCCTCTTCAATTTTTGTGAACAAAAATTCGTTCAACTTGGCCCGATAACGATGGCCATTGACTGTAACGGCCACTCCTTGCTCATTTTCGAAGAAAAATGGGCCAATTATGCCTCTGGACCAAAATCCGCACCAAACAGTGATTCGTTTTGGGTGCATCGGCTTTTCAATGTATGCGTGCGGGTTTTCTGTGCCCCAAATGCGACAATTTTGCTTGTTTACATACCCGCCAAGATCAAAATGAGCTTCATCTGAAAAGATGATTTTTTTGGCAAAATCGGCATCTTCTGTAAGTCGATCGCAGGCAATATTTCCCAGCGTTGTTCAAGCGTATACACAACCATATTCGTTCAGCGGAAGGATAAAACTAATTATCTGTCAAATCAGACATGTGCTAAGTGTTACCATTCACGAAATAAGCACTAGTTGTAAAAAAAAACGTTAGATGGCGGACCCTGTAGAAAGGCCCTAACTCATTTATTTGTACATTATGAAAGAAGAAAAAAACTTGATAAAAACAAAGTTATTCAAATTCTGCATTAAAAAAAATGGTAACATCATTATATCACTTATAGTTTTTAATAAAAAAATTCGTTTACAAAAAATTCGAAACTACGGAACTTTATGCTTTTAAAGTTTTTTCCTTTTTATGTTTAGTTAGGGCCTTTTGAGATAGGGCTTTTCTATATTAAGGTAGCGATACTCTCCTCATATTTAGTTTTTTTTTTTCGTTTTTTGTTGTAGGAAATTAGAGTGAAATTTCGTGAACCTTTCAACTTGCAGGAACCTTTCAACTAAAAAATCTTACTCAAGAGAAAAATTTGTAATAAAAAAAAAATAAATAAAAATGATAATAATGGTGGATCAGGAGGAGTTACGAATCTTTTACAAGCTTCTTTATAGTTTTCTTTCTCATTTTAAATTTTAATAAAAATTCGAAATGAGCCTGAAATCTGCAGAATGGATTGGCCAATAAAAAAAAATTGAGACTCTACGACAAAACGGAGTATGAGGTCGTGTTCTGGGAGTGCTCCTCTACTATAAACAAGCAGCGATTTCTCCGATACATGTTGGCTGTCGCAGTGTGTAATTAACAAAATTTTAGGTTTCACGCATTTTAAAATTATTTTGTCATTAACGCTTTAGTTTGAATTTAATCACCAGTATGTATTTCGTTGAAAGAGATAATTTTTGATTGTAAACGTTTGACGTTATTTTTTCCGCGAATTTGTTTTGGAATTATTTAATGGATGCTTTTATCTACCAATTTTGACATATAAAGAGATAGAAGCTTATATTCTTGGAAAATAAAATAAAACTAATAAAGAAGATGTTTGTGAGTTAGTATCAAAATTAAAATAAAATATTGCATTTATAAAATACAATAAAAAAAAAACCCAAAACAAATAACCACTTGAATATCCATAAGAAATATTCTACTAACGATGCAAAATTTAATATAATCAACCAAATTCGGGACCAAAAGTTTAATTTGGTTCAGAAGAAGCTGAGAAAAGTAGTTAACAGAGGCAGAACGAGGAAAATATTGGCACTTATGATTCGAGAATGACTTGGAAGAATAATATTGATATTAACATCCACAGAAGTAAGAATATGGTGCTAACTTTCTAAAATTACGTGAAAAATATAGAGAGAAAAAGATGATGCTTTCCTGCAGGGATATCCGCGAAGTAAAGCGTCCACCAGTAAATAAATTGCATAGTCCAGCAGAAACTCGGCGTTCATTAAATCTTATGACCGTATTTTGTAAAACGCAAGCGATCACGTCACTTGTGGTTTTTTGTCTGGCAATAAATTTCCGTGAGAGAAAGAGAGTTCTCGCATAATCAATCGCATAAAATCATAAAAAATCTCAATGTGAAATAAAGCTTTGCTTTAAAAATTAAATAAATTTACCAATAAATGAAATAACAATCAAATTGCAATAACAATTTTTTTTTTCTTTTGTGGCTTATATCGGTGAATGCCCGAACAAAACGTCTAAAAACTTAATTGGAGCTTAATGGATGCTTCAAAAACTGTCATAACACTAGTGAGCTATTTTCTAAAATATGTGCCACAAGTTATGTGCTGTTCATATATTACGTAAAATATTTTTGGCCAATTTTAAATAACTTTTCTTAATCAAGGAATAAAAAAAAAACAAAAATAAAATAAACAAACAAAAAAAAAATAAAATAAGAAACAAATATAAATTTTTAAGCATAAGAAAAAGCTGTTGGAAGTATATTACTAGCTTAAAAATTATAAAATACTTATAGTAAGTACAAAAAATACTAAAAATTCCATTTCAAATTAAAAATAAAAGTGTTTTTATGTAAAAACTTTGTAACCTCTTCGTTTAAAAGAGTAAGCATTCTTTCTCCAACGTAAAGGTTTGGGAATACATTCATTTCAAAATACAAAAAATTAGAAAATTTTCAAAACACAAAAATTTCATTAGAAAAATGTGAATGAAATTTTTAGTGGCCAAAAATATGTCCTTAACGTTTTTTGTAGGACTAACGGTTTTGAAGATATCGATGCCTTTAATATAGAAAGCCCCTATCTCAATAATTTTTTACTTTATAGGAGAATAAAAATTGGATGAAAATCAAAGTTCTGCAGTTTCTGAAATAAAAATTGTTACATCATCACACTACTTATAGTTTTTAATAAAAAAAAAATGGGTTTACAAAAAATTCGAAACTATAAAACTTAATTTTTATGAAGTTTTTTCCTTCTTATAGTGAGATAGCGCCTTTTGAGATAGGGCCTTTCTATATTAAGGCATCGATATAGTTGTTTTACTACACGTCCGAATCACAAATTTTGATATTTTTTTTTTTAATTTTCTGCAGTACATAAGTTGCAAAAATAAAACAAAAAACTTTAAAAATGTGCAAATATTTTTATTTTTTAAGTTCTATCGACGTGCAAAATTTGGAAAAATCGGAATCGCCAAAATCAATTATTGGACAAAAGCTTCCGATTTGACATGGAGGGTCAAAACGAAAAAACAAGATCTTTTTTCTTCATGACCAATTTTAGAGATGTCCCAACGCTTAGTTTTTCCCCCTTATGCACTGCCATAACCTATATCAGCGGCTTATGTAACCAGCGACATTTTTTGCGGTTAACAAAAATGTAATGTTAGAAAATTAAAGCAACGGTCGTCATGTCAAAGACTAATATTTATAAAATGTCTAACAAAATTTTATGACAGATATTAGCTTTAACTTGCTCAGATAAAAAGAACACATTTTTAAAATGTTCTAATAAAGCAAAATAAAATTTAGACCTAAAATACTTACATCTTCAGATTGAATTTGTATCAACTGTTCCTCACTGATTGTTGTAGAGTGCACCGACTGTTGTTGCTGCTGTTGTTTTTGTTGCTGCTGCGTCGAACAACCTGCCTGTGCCTCTAAATCTCTCGTTTCAACTGAGGAGTTTGTATTTTTCGTATTAGTATTGGGATTGGAGACCGCTAAAGTGTGTGACGATGATCGCCGTTGTTGTTTCTTCGGCTTTCTGTTGGACAAATGATGAAGTGGTGGTGGTTGTGACGTATGACGGTGTAGTTGATGCTGCAGCTGCTGCGGCTGCTGTTGTTGCTGCTGCTGCTGCTGCTGCTGTGAAATAACAACATCACCTGTAAATGTATGATTGACGCCAGTTTTAGCTGCTTTTGTGGGTAGCGTCGTAGGTTCAGCGGCGGCACTCAAACGACGATTGCCGGCAGTGTTTCTCGCATTTGTAACGCTTGAATAAGCTTTTTGATCTTTTGTAGTCAACAGCTTTTTATGCATAACAGGCGTCTCCTGCTGTTGCAGGCAATGTGGCTGTTTCTGTTGATTCTTTGAACGTCTGTTGCTCGTTGAATTATTGCGATTTTGATTTTTGCTGCTCAAACCGCCACCAGCTGTTGTTGATTTTGTTAAATTTTTTTGCACTGGCAATGTCGACGCATATGACGTAGTCTGTGTCTTGTTGCTAATATCTGTTCCTGCTGCTGCTGCTACTTCCGCAGCGTTGTGCAGAGCTTCGTTGAATTGTTGCTGATGTTGCTTAACTGTAATGCTGCTGGGCAATGTTATTGTATTTCCTGCTTGCTTACGACCACCAGTAGCTGCTGCTGCAGGCGACTTTTGTTTCTGTTGCTGTTGTTGCTGCTGTTCTGTAGCAACAATCTCTTCGCTAACTAAAGTGTCCAGCGGGCTAACTGGTGATGGCTGATGATCAACAATTGGCTGCAGTGTAATGCTAGCGCCAATGCCAAATGTTGCACTTTGAGCTTTAGGTTGGTTGGTTACAATTGAATGTTGCTGCAATTGCTGCTGCTCTTGGTGCTGCTGCTGCTGTTGTGCCTGAACCACCAAATCACTAGGTGGCGTCTTTATAATTACGTACTTGTTGCCACGTGTATCTATTCCTATTTGCTTGTTGGATTGACTACAAGTTTGCTTTTGCTCTTGCAATAAACGCTGCTGTTCTTGTAATTGTTTTTGATGTGGCGTAAGTTTTTGTTGTTGCTGTTCAGTGCTTTGTTGTTCTTGCTGTGGCTGTTGCAGAGATTGTTGACGGATGGGTAAACGTTTTGTGCGTGAATTCGTAGGTGTTTTACGAGATTTATTCTGCTGTTGCAGTTGCTCTTGCTCTTGTATAGTTGTTGACCCATCAACAGCAGCGGATTCAGCTGGCACAACATGTAAAAGCATTGTTTGCTGCGGCTGCTGCTGTTCAGTAGTATTTTTATCTGTTGACAACGTTGTGGCCACATCTCGCCCCGGCACTGATTCTACATTAGTAGTCGTTGTTGGCGAAATGACAATATGCATATTTTCCGAAATAAGTTGTTCGTTTGTCAGCAATATTGGCATGTTGCCAATATCGAAGAGAGTTGTTGTAGCGCAGGTATTACCACCGATTTCAATGAGTTTTTGCTGTTTGGCAGGTGTTGGATTTAGTATAAGCATTTGCGTTGGTGATTGCAAAGAACTAGATCTGGTGGTTATACTGCGCTCGTTATTTGTTGCTTGATCCTTGGATATTTTTTGATTGGAATCTACTCCTGCGGTGTCGTCGTCTTCTATAATTTTTTCTTTACGTGTTATTTTAACTTGGGGACATTTATTTTGTACATGTGCAAATGCTTCCTTTTCGGCAGCTGTTGCTGACATCATGCAAGGTCGTTCTATTATAAAGGAAGGTATGTCATCTTCTAGCGATTTCTTGCGTTTCATTGATGGCATTGTGCTCTTCGATATTGTTGTTGTTGCAGGCAAGTTTGAGACACTTACTTTTTTATTAGTAACTGGATTATTGCCGTCAGTAGCTCGTGAACGTTGTTGTTGTTGCCCGGTTGTGGCCAGAATGCTTGCAATTTGCGAAGATAACGGATTGGCGACATCAACATTGATGCGTACCTTTTCTATGGGTGAAGGAGCGCGAGTGGTTGTTATTGTTGGTGGTGTTGCAACATTGGCTGGTTGCATAGCGGCAGCTTGAATGATAAATTTTTCAACAATTTCTGTGGCAATTTGTGTCGCTTGCTGTGATTTCTCACAAGCTTTGGCATCTGAAATTGTATCGGAAGTGTTAGTCTTGCGTCGTGGACGAAATGAACGCATCTCGTTCAACGTAGTTGTTGCTAAAGTGTTGATTGTTGTTTCAGTTTGAGTTGGAACTATTTCTGCGGCGGACTCAGTTGTTTTTGTGGCTGCTTCAGGTACAGCGGCGATAGTTGCGTTTGTCAAACACTCAGACTTTCTTCTCAATTTTGAATCCGTTTGACAGCAGCTTTCATCTTCTTCGACTTCTGTGTGACTGACGACTGGTGATGTGTGCACAGCAGCGGCGGTACGTTTGCGTGGTGTTATTTTTATATGCGAACGTCTTTTACGTGTCACTGATTCTTTAGATTTTCCAGCGCCTTTCTGGATTTTGCTGTCCATCACCAAATCATGTTCCTTGTGTTTTTCTTCTTGTAGCAGCATCGGTTCATTTGTTGTAATCGTTGATTGGATTTCTTTGCTCTCAGTCAATTGATCCATCGTTGCTTCTGCTTCTAATTCTACTTTCAGTTCTGTTTTTATGCTAACGTCGCAGCTTATTTGTTTTTCACTATTCAGATTTTTTTCTATTGTAGGTTTTGTTTCATTGACAGCATTAGCTTGGGTTCTACTCGGGTTGACTCGTGTCTCGTGATCACTGTCAGTTGAGGTACGTTTAACCCTTCTGTTTGATCTTCTGTTGTTATCGCGCGGCGGCTTTAAACTGATGTTGTTTTCTTCGACATCTTTTTTAATCACTCCACTTACTTCCAAGCCCCCCTCCTCTTGTGGGGGTTGCGCTGCTACAGCTTCAGCTGTTTCTATGTTCACCTTTTCTTCTCTCTCTTCCGGCGGTGTTTCGGGCATTGTTTGTTGTGCTAAAAACTGGACATTTTCAAACTCAAATTCTGCCGCCAATTCTCCAAGTGTACTTGACTTTGTTGCTACACGCGTTCTCTTCTTTGTTTTTATTTTTTGAATATGTTTTTCTGCTTCAAGTTTTTCTTCCTCGTCCATTTCATTACCGGATAGTTTTTCATGTGGTGGACTTTCAATTTCATCCTCATCCTCCTCTTGCGCACTCAATGCATCTTCTTTTGTTTCAACTTTATCAATTTCAGCAGCTTGTATAGCAGGCTGCTCCAAAGCAGCGTTGTCGTTTCTTGCATTCTCTACAGACTCGAGCGTTGTATTTGCTTCTACCGGACGACTTTCATGTTCCGAGTTTTCTTTACCTTCGGGTGTCCCCCATTCCAACTTTATAGGGCTTTCATTAGTTACTTCAATTTTATCTGTAGCGGTTTCTGCTGCGTCCAGAGAGCGCACACATTCCGCTAGATGTTTATCAATAACAACATCCGTTTCATTAGTATGTTCAGCTAAATTTTCCGAAATCCTTTCTATGTCCGTCATTAAGCTGCCGGTAACAATTGGTAGACGCTCGTCGTCCAACATAGAAGTTGGTGAACCAAACTCGGCACCAGCCTCTGATATGCCAATTGAACTATTCTCATCTGTAGGTGATGTAGTGAAACGGCTTACAGCAGCTTCGTTTTCCATATCATTATTTCTACTAGAGGGCGGCAATTCTAAGGACTGTTCGGTTTCCTTAGCTTCGTGTAGCGAATCATCTTCTATGTGTAAATTTGATAAAATCATGGCTGCATTATTTTCTCTTCTAGTCGGAGACTGTTGATTGTTGTTGAGTTGTTGTTGTTCTTCGTTGGACATGCTAGCATTGACATGATGATTATCTTCACTAAATGGTTTCACTTTAAGTATGTATTCCACATTGTTTTCTTCTTGATAAATTTCTACAGGTGCATGCTTGATCATGGGTATAATTTCGTCATCAATTGGAATATGATTCTTGCTCGCTTCCACCACTATGCTTTCCCTATCAGTATCTTGTTCCGGCTCTGTATCAACATCGGATACTCGTAATACGAATGGCTCTTCAACTTCTGCTTGAAGCTCTACGGATTTATCTAAAGGCTCTTCTTCGTCTTTGTTCTCTTGTTGCAAGAAATTAGTATCATTTTCATGGTGTTTGAATTCATGGTTTGAAGTTTCGTCGGAGTTGTTTTCACTTACAACTTCCTTTTCATTTGAGGCTATTAGAATTGTTGGTGAAGTTCTTTGGCGAAGTACTTCAGTAGTTTCTGTGTTTTTGGGGTCATCAGAACTTCGCACAATGTCAACATTCTTCTGCATATTTTCAGTAATTTCTGGATTATTGACAAAATCAACAATTTCGTCATTTTTAACAATATTTTCAATATTTGCATTGTTTGTTATATTTTCAATATTTTCAGCTCTCTCAATATCTTCAATATTTGTCATATTTTCAACACATTCTTCTATATTGTCAACTGTTTCAATATTATCAACCTTTGCGATATTCTCAGCAATTGCAACATTTTCAATATTTTCAACATTTTCAACATTTTCAGTATTTACAACATTTTCAATATTTTCAACATTTTCAATGTTTTCAACATTTTCAGTATTTACATTTTCAGTATTTTCAACAGGTTCTGCTTCTTTCACACTTTCTATATTTTTTACATTTTCAACACTATAAAGCACTTCAGTACTTAAGTTATTTTGCACGTTAGTAGAATCATAAACATTATTAAGATTATCAACATCTTCAACATTTTTAGCTGTGTCTTCATGTTGCATATGGGTTTGTGCTGTACCATTTTCATGCATTTCCAAACTATTATTTTCCTTTTCGCTTAGAGCTACTACTTCATTTACTTTAGTTGCTAAATTTTCAGCACTTGATATATCTGCATGCTTTTCGGTTAATGATGATGAAGTGGCTGATTCTGCAAGTACTACTGTGTTCACAACATTCGTATTTGACATTTGGACTGCAGCATTCGGTAACTCTTCCACACGTGAACGATTGCGTGACTTAAATATGCGCTTGCCACGTTCTTTTATGGGCAATGCTTTAACCGACACATCTTCTCGTGTCGCAGATGCAACTGTTGAGATTTCGGCAACGGTTGTCTTTGTCTGTTGTAGCAAAGATTCAATTTCTGCTGAAAGCTGTTTATCTTTGCACTCCGTTTCAGCAGCTACCTCCGTTTTATCTTCCGGTTTTGTTGTTAGTGTTATATTTTCATTGTTGCAACTGCTTAAAATGGAATTTTTATCAGGGGAGAGATGCTTCTTTTTAAAGTTCGCTATGGAAGTAAGTATATCGCTGTCGTTGTCTTCTTCAAAATCAAAACAAGACCAAGTGGGGACAACTGGCGATGTAGGATGTTGCACAGTTATTGTCGTCGATACAATTGTATGCGTTGCGGTTTGTTCAACGTTATCAGTTACAACTGTTGTTTTATCCACCAAATCTGCTAGTGGTTCGGTAAGGGAACTTGATTCCGTCGGAGCCGATGTTGTTATATAATATTTCTTTGATTCACAAATAGGCTCTGACACTTCAGAGAGATGCTCAGAGATCGTCTCAGTGACTACCGAAGCAGCAGGAACTTCTGACAGTTGCTTTTCTGCTTCGATAACAGTTGTAGCAGCCAATGATTCAAACAAAACTACGACAGCTTCGCTGCTATTACTATTGCTCATACTTATATTGGCATCGATTGTCATAACGGGTGGCGTCGTCGTCGACGTTATTGAAGATTGCGAGTTACAGTTGTTTTCATTAGGAGGAAATTCCTTCAAAATAATGTCACGACGATCTTTCTTAGGAATATTTCGAATACGACCCGAAGTGGATGTGGAGGCGGAGACGTGAGAGGTAGACAGAAAAGACGTTGCCGTAATTTTTACGACACTCGCTGCAGCTGCATCAACCTCGGTAGACTTGTTTAAGCTATTTGGTAATTTAGAGGTGGTGGTAGATGCCTTAATTTCGGCAGCATTTATAATCTCACTAGGCACAGCAGTATTTACAGAAGTTGTCTCTTCCTCGTCACTCCAATCAGCATGAAAACTTTTCAAAATATCTTCAGGACTGAGCTTAGAGTCTGCAGCTTCTAATTCTTTCAAGGGTGAATAATATTGTTTTTTACCTCTACGAATTGTTGCTACATCTTCTGACGGAGTATCCATGAATTCCAATGAATTGGAAATCGTTCGGATGATTTCATCAGAATGTTCGTCTGCTGTTACAACATGCGTTGTTATGGTGTCGGTGGTAGTGGTTTCTAACTTTGAAGCCACCAACGATCTATTAGCATTTATTTGTGGCGATGATCTTAGCGATTTGCGCAGTGGTAAATATACTGGCAAGTGATCTTCCTCTTCGGGTTTGTTGTCTAAGTTAGTTGATAATGTTTTAGGTTCGGTGTGTGGCAGCAAATGTAGCACATTTGCAGCTCTTGTTTTTGCTTCTGGTGAGGACACAGATTTTTCTTTACGTGTCTTTCGTGTCGTATGTGGCGCGATATTTGTGTTAACTGTCATCGCTGTGGATCTGTTTGATGAATTTGTCGTTATAGCTGTATCGGCACCGGTGTGTGTAGAAAAAATCTGGTTATTTCGATTCTCGTACTGTGGTGCATTATTGCTGTGAGTATCTTTCTTCTCAACTGGCGTGGTGGTCTGAATGCTTTTTGTAGTTGATTTTGGAAGTGATTTTAGCGGAGTTGTTACTACCGTTGCATTATTGTTAGCGGCGGCGGCACCACCACTTGAGTGAGTTTTGTTATGTAAAATCATAACATTTTGACGTAAACTTGTAAAGTCGCAAAAGTTGCAACGATATGCGCTTGAATTGGTTGCAGAGGAATTAGTTGCAGCCGCATTTGTACGGGTAGGAGTAATATTAAGGATTTTTGTAACAGAGTCCTAGAATTAAACAAAAACATTTAACATGCTGCACACATATCTACGCATAAAGTTGTTATTTGAAATAAATTTATAGCGGTAAATATATATGAAAGATGCTTTTTTTTAAAGTTATTTAATATTGTTTAATAAATTGATAATCATAAACTGAACAATAAAAGTGAACTGATGCCAATATGTAAGATAATAATTAGAAGTGTGATTAGAATAGATAAGAGGTCGCTTAATTTTCTTTTTGATTTTTTTGAGATGGCATCACTAGTATTAAATTGAATCGAACAATGTTGCAACCAAATTCATTTTGAAGCCTCATCATTACGCTTTCTTTTTCAGTATGTGTCGTTTCGCTGAAGTGTTAACAACATTGTTTTTGTGTGCTCCGAATATGTCAACTTCTGTGCCAACAAAAACATAATTTGTGGGAAAGTTTACTTTTCTGCTTTCAGTTGAAGAAAAATGCAGCTGAAGTCCATCGGATGCTGCAAGAAGCTTACAGGGAACATATGCTGCATCGGTTTCCACATGTGAGATTTGGTATAGACGTTTAAGAAGTTGTTATTTTAATACCGATGTTAAAGAGCGCGAAGGAAGGCCAGAAGAGTTTGAGGATGCCGAATTGGAGGCTATATTGGATGAAGACTCGCAAAAGCATTGGGAGTGACTCAACAAGCCATATCTGTTCATTTAAAAGCCATGGGAATGATTCAATTGAACGTGGTGTACTATGAGCTGCTACAGCCGGGTAAAACCATCACAGGGCAACTCTACCGAACTCAATTGATGCGTTTGAGTCGAGCATTGAAGAAAAGAAGGTCTGGAATATGAGCAAAGGCACGACAAGGTAATTTTGCAACATAACAATGGGAAGTCCTACCTCACCCGCCGTATAGCCCAGACATTGCCCCTTCCGTTTTCGTCGATGACACATGCCCTTCAAAGGATCAGCACTTTCGCTCTTTTGAAGAACTCCAAAATTGGATCGTTTCGTGGATCGCATCAAAGACGCATCGTTTTTTTGAGATGGTATCCGAAAATTGCCAGAAAGATGGGAAAAAGTAGAGGCTAGCGATGGACAATACCTTGAAAAATTAATGTCAAACTTGAAAAATATCATTTAAGTCTTTTTTGTAGTAAGTACATATTTTTTTGGAATTACTTATAAAGGGTCTTTTAACAAGAGGTGTCATCGTTTTAAATTAAAAAAAAACGCAATATTTTTGTGAATAGAACGGATCATTTTATTTTAATCAAAGGTACACTATCTGTCAAATGTTTACCGCGGCTGTTTGCATATGGCCATTCTTTTGACGAAATTTCTCATCACATACTCGCCATTCTTTTGACGAAATTTTTCATCACATATTCACATAATGGCGGCTGTTTCGCGAATAACAGCTGAAATATTGTCTTTGAGTGTTTAAATATTTACTGGAGCATTTGCGTAGACTTTATCTTTAACGAAGCCTTAATGATCTCGGCTGCCTATCAAAGTTTTCATTTCGAAAAATCACACATCCAGGAAATTTTTTACGCAATTGAGTCATTGTTTTCACCAGCAGTATGGCATATGGCGGCGTCCATAGCATCAATTTCATGCTAAAAAAACTCAGTCAGCATCGTTCGGTAATGCGATCCATTCACTGAAACGGTCGCATCGCACCAGCATCATTTTCGAAAAAATATGGCCCAATGACAACGCCCCTCCAAAAACAGCACCAAACTGTCAATCGTTATGAATAGAGAGGTTGGTCGACTATTTCTCTTACGTTTTCGGAACCCCAGATGCGATAGTTTTGCTTATTCACGTACCCAGACATATGAAAATGAGCCTCATCATTCAGAATAATTTTTTTTGGGAAATCATAATCTTGGTCATGCATTCCCAGCACCCAATCAGCAAATGTACGGCGTTTTCCATGGTCTAAAGGCTTCAGCTCTTGTTTTAATTACACGTTATAAGCATGTGAGCCAAGATCTGTATGCAAAATACGGTGATCGTCTCGAAATGGACAAACCTGGGCTCTCATTACGTAACTTTTAAAATGATAATCGTTCAAACGATACTATGCGACGATATCTTGGACTGTTTGCGTCATATAAACGCATCACTGTTGTCTCGTCTATCGTTCAGTTTGTTTAAGTTTGAAAGTCACTAGAAAACATATGTTCAGTACAAAAAGTTACATTTGCTTAAATTTGTTATTGTTTGCTGTGCTTAGATGTGATATTTGTAGCAAAAATGTACGTATTGTTGAGTATTTATTCAAATATTTTCGTAATAATGTGTACAAAATTATATTTTATGGCTGTGTTTTTTAAGCAAATGGACATTTTAATCAATTTCGTTGATGAACAGCCACAATTAAGCTGCAACAATTAGATTGCAAGCTAAATTTATTTGAAAATAAATTATTAGCACTACGTACACTGAAATATTGTAAACACAACACACACCATTTTAATGGAAGATATCAAGGATTTAATTTAAGGATCCTGCGTTGTCGCAACAACTGAATTTTTTCTCTTCATCATCTTCAAACAAAAAAATAATTAAATTTCGGCTCCGAAAACTTTAAATTTTATCATTGAATGAATTTAAAATAATTAAAATCCCGCTGATGTGATGGTAAAGTATCGTCAAACGATTCTTTCATACGTGATGAGAGCCCTGGATTTTCAGCAACACTCTCAGCTACAGCTGCGATATTTTCAGTTGACCTAGCCGAACGAGCAAGAGTTGGATTCTTTACATCACTAATTTGTCCGAGACGTTTGTTTGAAAGCCAAAACCAGTATGAACTTTATGAATCGTGTTCACGATACGTTCATCATTTCAGTGCATTGTGCGCGTGTGTATCGATCCATATCTGAAAATCTTTAGATTTTCTTTGCCAAACCTCATCGAATGACAGTTGTATGATGGTACCTCAAAAAAAATTTAAAATTACACCTCTTGTTGAAAGACCCTTTATAACATAACATCTAGACGGATTAACTCTTTGAAAAAAGCTTGAAGTAGTTAATAAAGTGTCATCACAAAATAAAAAATATCAAAATAACACTTATATACTACATACATACTATGTTTTGTCGATGTACGGAATAACAATACTTTTACATAAATAAAGCCTTGTTTTTCTTAGAAAAAACAGCATCCTTCAAATATATAAGCAAGATATGAATTATGTAAAGATCGACTAGAATTTATAATGATACAATGAACCAGGTAACTGCAGGGCTGCTTGTGCTCTCTTTGTGTCAAAAGCATTCAAATTTTTTCAGTTGTTTACATTCTGTTTTCTTATTTTCTATGAGCTTTGACAGTTTTTAATCTACGCTCTTTTCCTTTCTGCTACCTGGTTAATTTTATCATGGAATTTATTTAAAAAAAAAATATAAATGTAATTTTGTTTGGATAACACATACTCCACTTCGACGTTTCTCTGAACAGCTTGGCAGAATGTCATTTTCATAGTTATCGTTGCGTGTTCTAGTTAATTTTTGTCCAATTATTGCCTTCAAAATGCTATAGGGACGATCATTTATCACAAGCAGATCACTTTCCACCACTCTGCGTGTTAAGCGTTCTGCAATTTCCACATCCGATGGAAACTTTTCCATAAAATCATTCTTTGCCGTGTGAAATGCTATGAAATTAGCACAAGGAAAACAAAAAAAAAAAATACATAAAAATATTCGCTTTCTTATTTATAATCATGCAATTAAGTTTTTAAATTATAAACTAACCAAGTCCCTTCCTTATGAATTCCTCCTTTTTGTTACATTTGAACGGATAAATTTGTCTGGAACTTTTGACAATTTCACTGCAATTAAAAATTGATATAATTTAACTGCGTATACGTTTATTAATAGTAGTTTTCCACTTCAACTTACTAAGTATCTTCTTGGAAAAACTTAACAACGCAGTAAGGTTCATATTTTACTTGGCTTAGCAGGCCTTCAGGTTGGCGATAGCCATCGGTAACTTCTGCTGGCCACCAATTGTTGCCCAGTTTTACCCATACTATGTCGCCATCCTTGTACAATCTATCCACTGACATGCTGGATTGATGATTTTGATTACAGTGTTCTGGGTTATGAATATGCTTTTTTTTTATGAATTATAAACGCCTCGGCAAAAGATGCAAGTGTAATTTATTCATATTTTAAATTTTTCCATCCTAAAAACAAGTAAGAGTAAGCTTGAGAGGTTTAAAAAGAATTTATTTGTTGTTATTTTTTTACTTTTATTATATTACAGTTAAATATAAATCTATTATACGCATTTCTTAATTATGTAAAAGAACTTTGCTGAAAATAAACTTTAAAAAAATTATATAAATTATTAATTTGATAATATAAACCACACGTTGAAGAAGAAAAGATATAATATCCCCTTAAAAAATACGAGTTAAAATAATTGTTTCTGAGATATAAAAAATAAGTTTTTTTGTTAAGTATTTAAAAGAAAAGAAATGGTTTAACTTTGCATAAATTTACACTAATTCTGATTTATTAAGACTTATGTAAAGTTATGGATTGTTAAAATTCTGAAATTCATCTAATTTTATAACTAACGCCGAGTAAAAAACGATTTGTGAACAAAAACGTGCAAAAACGCGCAAAAAACTGATAGGTGAAAAGAGAAATAAATGGATTTTAGGGTTAGTATTTTTTATGATATATTTTATTGATGCATTGAAAGTTACAATTAAGGGAAGATTCTCATGAAACTCGACCAGAAAGCTCAACTGTTTTTTCCCCATTCTTCGATAGTTTATGATATGTAGTATATTTTTCCAAACCTTACCTCAGGCACTGAAAATCCATTTTTTCTAAACTGGTCTGCACGATATCTCAAGAAGTACTTTATGGATCGACATGATTTTTTTTTTATTTCTATTTTAAGGTATATCAAATTTATTGGATCCTATACCTAAATTAAAATGCTGAACAGTTTTTTTTTATTTTTTTAAGCATTTTAAAGAGTAAAAAATTTAAAAAAGGTACTTTAAATTCAGATGTCCGCCATTTTAGACATTTTCAACTATTTGTTGATATTATAGGCGTAAGCTCCAGGTAATATAATTTATAAAATCTTTTGGTTTTTTTATTTTTTATGACATGATCGTGCTGTGCGACGTGTACCTTTTATTTATCAGCGTGATTTTTGACGGCGTATTGACACTTCACATTATACCTTTATTCGCCAAAACAGATATTTTTCCTACAGTTGTAGGAAAAGTACATTTACGAATGTACAATCAATAAATAACTGCCAAGAAACTCAGGGTGTTCATTTACTTAATTCTATGAAAAAAAAAAATCAAAAACATCACCGTGTTTTTTGACCTCCAGATGAGAAACTCCCCTTAATATTAAAGAAATGTCCACTACACTCTAATTATAAGATTTTTAAGAATTTAAATTAAAAAATAAAATAAAAATATTTTAAAAAATGAAACTGGCAATTTATTTTTTGTTATTTACCATCTTACCACCCTGTTGAATGAATTTTCCTATGATATTCAAAAAGCGCTTGCAAGCGTATCGTAAAAAAACAGTTTTCAAGTTATTGTTTCCATACGGCCGATAGAAGCACAATTGTGAATGACAGTGATTTGTGTTTACATTTTACTGTGAATTTAGGCAAAACAGCTGTTACACTCAATTTGAAATATTTTCAAACGAATAATTTTGTGTCACCATCGTCAAAATTTCTTAAAAAAAAAAAAAGGAGAAAAAACAGACGTTATGTTATTATCAACATCAAATGGCTTTTATATAAACCCAAGTGAAGATAAGACGCGCATGCAGGCAGTCGAAAAAAGACAATTCATGGATGCGTTAGTCTTTGGAAATGAAAGAGTATATTCACCGTCTCTTCCAAGTTTGAAAGAGGGACAGTGTTAATTGGTCCTCCACCAGTCGCCAAGGATTCTGCATAGTTATGTGAGCTTTTTTTCGTTTTGGATTTTAAATCGTTTAAATCGTAATGACAGAATTATGCCCTTCAAATTTTTTTTCATATTTCTATTGCTCAGATACTCAAAAACATTTTCCCAAAAGGATTTTTCAAAATTCGAAATAGTTTAGGAGATACAGGCATTTTTGTGTAGGTATGTTTTCGTCAAAATAACGCATCAGCAAAGTTGTTTATTTGCCTACAGTCATTAGTCGAAAATTCTGTGGAATTCTTCCAAAATATGTATTGATATTACAAAATATACACACACAGTATGTATACATGCAGTATGTATACATGCATGTTTTGATTTAGGGGTTGAAATGATTTTGAGCCCAGGTGTTCACATGAAAGAAGCAAACGAACGAGATTCAGTTTATTTTCGAACGCTGAAAGCTACGCGTGCGCGATAACTGCTGTTGTAAAATAAAAGAAAAATCGTTTTGTGTTTTTTTTTTTTTGCTATGGATAAAAAAAGCCACCCAAACGCGCCGCGTAAGTACGCGTATCGAACAAAAAAGAGGCATTTCCGTGGAAACCAGCACTCCCAAGTAGAGGACACCGACTTTGCCAGCACATCGGCCAAAAAATTGAAGAAAACGCAAGACAATGAAGTCATCATCGAAAACAACCTCCAGTTCTGTTTCTTGGAATTTTTTTCATTTTTTCAAACGCTTGCTGCTCTGGTTATCTGCGCCCAATGTAAACAAAAAATTCGATTTGTAAAAACATGTATGCGTGGAGTCGGCTTCAAAGTGAGTCTGCAGTGCCAATGTAAAGCTACACAGTATATTAATTCTTCGCCGGTGGTCGGTAAATCTTTTGTTGTAAATCGCCGGTTGATATTTGCCATGAGATTGCTTGGAATAGGGAGAGAAGGTATTAATATGTTCTGCGGATTAATGGACATATGCCAAGGATTGTGCCTTGATGCGTACTATGGCACCTTGAAAAACATGCATGTGTCTGCTAAAGCAGTTTACAAGCAGTGCCTGTTGAATGCGGTTAAAGAAGAGCAGGAACAGCAGAAAGAAAAAAATCCTGACTGTGACTCCTCATTGCTGACC
Organism: Coremacera marginata; assembly: GCA_914767935.1. Classification (NCBI taxonomy): domain Eukaryota; kingdom Metazoa; phylum Arthropoda; class Insecta; order Diptera; family Sciomyzidae; genus Coremacera; species Coremacera marginata. The sequence goes on from OU612046.1 coordinate 163,141,715, forward strand.
GTTTCAGGGGATGGCACCTGGAAAAAACGGGGATTCTCGTCTCTTTTTGGTGTCACTACGCTCGTCGGTAAACATACCAAAAAAGTGGTTGACTCCGTTGTCAAATCAAGCCTTTGCCAGACATGCAAAATGTGGGGGAAAAAAAATGACTCTGCAGACTTCGAAGAATGGTACGAATCGCACCAGAAAACATGCACAAACAACCACAGTGGGAGTGCGGGCAAGATGGAGGTAGATGCCGTGAAGGAAATGTTTGCCTCATCGATCGAAAAATATGGCATAAAATATGAAAAATATATTGGCGATGGCGACAGCAAAACCTTCAAGGCCATTATAGACCTTGATCCGTATAACGGCGACCCCGTTGTCACAAAAAAGGAGTGCATCGCTCACGTGCAAAAACGCATGGGCACACGGCTGCGCAAGGCCAAAAAAGAAAACAAAGGCATCGGTGGAAAAGGCACTGGCAAACTGACAGACAAAGTCATAAGCGAGCTGACTACTTACTATGGACTTGCTATTCGACGTAATAAGGACTCTGTGGAAAACATGAGAAAAGAAATATGGTCAACATATTATCACAAAAGTTCAAGTGATAGTAATCCACAACATATGTATTGCCCACCTGGTGAGTCCAGCTGGTGCGCCTATCAAAAGTCAGCAGCAGAAGGCTCATTAGCCTCATTTCACCACACGTACGCCCCACTTGATGGAAAGGTTCTGCAAGTAATGAAGCCCATATACGAAGCGTTATCATCCGACGATCTACTCAACCGATGCACTGGAGGTGAAACGCAAAATTGTAACGAATCGTTCAACTCGCTTTTGTGGACCTTTGCGCCGAAACATATCCACTGTGGTGCTACCACAGTCGAAATCGCAAATTTTCTGGCAACCTGCATTTTCAACGAAGGCTTCACAAGTATTTTAAAAATAATGTCAACAATGGGTATTGTCATCGGCCCACAAGCCGAGATGTATGCTGAATCTCGCGACGGAAAACGACTTCAACGCTCAGAGCTAAAAACGTACGCATCATCGAAAGAGGGTCGCACAGCCCGCAGAGCCCAAAAAGCCATGGAAAACTCGTTTTATGAGATGGAGGAAGGCACACTTTATGGGGCTGGAATTGCCGATTAATATTCGTAAGTATTGTATTAAAAAAATATGTGTTAATGTCATTTGTGTGCCTCAAAATTGAAGTCAAAACTTTAAACGCGTTTTTCTCGAAACCATGTTTTTCAAAACTTTGCGCACGATAACTCAAACAGTTTTTGACCGATTTTGATATATGAGGCATGAAACGACGCAGAATTTACGCCGCTATAGCCCCTACCTCAAACTTGCCGAAAAAATAATGTTTACTATTTTTTTTCTACACTAGACTACAAAAAAAAGGTCGAAATTCGATTTTTCATTTTCAAAGTGGCGGCTCCCCCCCTAAAAAAATTTCGATTTTTGTTTCCGAGGTAGGGGCTATAGGGACATTCATTCTAAGTAACTGAATATTTTTTTTTTTTTTTCAGACGATGTTTACACTTGGAATCGTGCGCAATTTGGACCCACCTTTTTTCCGGAGAACCTCGTTACCAGGCCGAGAACTTTCTGAACGGTCCATAAATTCACTTTTTCAAAATTTTGTATTTTTTTCAATAAATTAAGCTACCCAAATCAAAAAACGGAACTAAAATATCTTTACTCGTTCTCTTTCCACAATATTTTGAAAAAAGGCTAAAATTTGGCATAGATTACCAGAAGACCCCCTTAACCGTTGCCATGCGTCTGGTGAACGCACTACTGATGGGCCCGTCACAAATCTAGTGCAATTTCCGCATTGGCCTGTATTAATGAAGCAAGACGCTGTTTTTGTGATTTTTAACTCACAACCCTGGGTCTGAAAAATTTCCACATATCTTTTCAATCGTGTTCGTAAAGTCGTTTTACCCACTTTAGTACTTACATGTTTCGTAAAGAGTAAAAAATTATAAATTTCAATATTTTATTCAGAAAAAAACAACGTATCGTAAAAAATTTTGCAGCCGCTTGCATTCGTTTAAAATTAAACAGCTGATACGACACGTAACGTGTGGCAATACTGATTTTTCACGATATACAATAAACGTTACTTATCGAATTTCATACGATGTGCTGAAATTCGTAATATCAAATCGTTTATCGTGTATCGTATGAATTCCTAATAGGGGGTAAGACTTGCAGAAGATTCTTATGCAATTGAAAATGCTTAATAATGCTGAAAATGCTAGTGACTTTAAGTTTAATTTTTGTTTGATGAAATTAAATAGTGCAAGTTTGCCTTGTATAAATGCTCATAACTTCAAAACTCTAAGAGACACCATACTGGATGATATCTCATTTTGAAGGTAATTTATTGATAATATTTTAAAAATATTATTTAAAAAAAATCGCTGGGGTATTCTTTTTAAAATATGCAATAAATAAAAAAAATTTACAAAAAAAAAAAAGTATTTTTTCAAATTCTTATAAAAGGAATGAAATACACATTAATTAACTTTCATTTTGGCGTTTAATTTGATCAAATCAGTCAATTCGGTAAAAAGTTAGACATTTTTACTTCTACATTTTCACACTAAGCTAAAAAATTAAACAACCTATAAAAAGTTATTTCGTTAATCTAGGTCTAAAAAATGTACTCCTTGAGTGTATACTTTTAAATTTACTCGGAATACTTTTAAATTTTTTAGTGGATCACTTCAAAAATAATGCCCCATATATCATGCAGGTCCCTGTTTGCAGAAGGTGGTGTCACAAAACTGACAAAGAGCTTGCTGCGTTTCATGTGCCGAGCTTAATTTATTTTAAAATATAGGTATTTAAGTTCTTTGCTCCAAAAAAAATATAAAAAATTCATATTTTTCCGATAATTTATTTTGTCCATTTATTAAACATGACACTCAATTTAATTTATTTTTAACTAATACCGTGGTTATGCTAGCCAAACATGATTGCCGAACATTTGGTGTTCATTTTCGTTTATTTATTCTCTTCGCTGAAATGTTTGTTGGGTGGTTATGCTTCTGTTTGCTGCACAGTTGCATCAATGTTATAATATTCAAAAACACAAATTAAACACAACCATAGTTTTTATGTATACACTTTTTAGTACACTTCGGTTAAACTGCGACTCCAAGTAAACGCCATTCCTATACAAAATGTATTAAATAAAATGCAACACAACAATACGAATTGATGGAAATTACTCTGCAATTTGATTTAAGACTACCACCTTGTTCAAAAAGAAAGGTTCATTCACACTGTGAACCGGACTTAACTGTCCTATTCGAAAAATTTTTAGTAGGTTGCCACTAAACAGCTGCACAAATGTATTTGAAATATTCCCTACAGTACAGCACACTAAGAATTGTTCTATGCATGCAAAACACTTTGTCTTGTATTGCATGTCTTGCAAGCACTCTTGCGTTCAAGCCAAAGACATGGCATTATTTACGAAAAATTTTCAAAATATGTTCTATGCTTGATCAAGCAAGCCATGCATGATGCTTGCGAATTTTAACGAGATCAGCAAAGTAACAGTAAATGTTTTGCTCATGATTAAATAATATAGTTATTCGTATTTTTTTTCGTATGCTTTTGTGTTTATTGTATGGGGAGCCAAAGAAGGGTGCTAGATAGGGGGTAGGTGTGTTCCGGAGAAATGTAGAGGAGCAAAAAATAATAGGACCAGCTTCTATATTTGACCTCTATAAGAGTTCAAGTTCAGCCGATATAAACTATTTCCGACAGCTTTTGTGTTTTTTGTATCGAAGGTAGCCTTACTTTTTTTACTTTTTTTTAAATAAAATTATTTTTGTTCAATATTGAAACTTTCCTTTATTAAAAAAAAACTATTATTTACAATGGCCAAGTCTCATAGTAAGTTATAAAATGCATGTTTATTCTGCAATTATATAATAATGTACAGAAAATACTATGCATGAAACAAAAGACATCAGAGCAACAGCACGCAATGAAAGAATGTGACTCTAAGTACCCCCCTGCATTGTACTAGTGCTTGCAAGATATGCGCGTAAATGGGAACAGTGCTTGCTATGACAGTGTTTGTTGGTGGAATCAGCGTCTCTCGTTGACATTTGGTAAGGTGACAGTGTTTTGTTCACAACTTTTTTCATGTCTTCGATTTTTACGTAGGAGAAAAAATTGAGTAATGAGTTTGTATCAAATTTTGTGTGAAAAATGGTTTCAACTGCGCCGATACGCGTAAAATGTTGGTGAAATGTTACGTTGACTCTGCTCTATCGTATCAGAAGGCAAACAAGTGGTTTAACCGATTTGTGAGTGGCCAAGACAAAGTAGAAGACGACCCTCATACCGGGCGGCCATCGTGTTCGACTACCGAAGAAAACGTTGAAAAAATCAAAGAAATGTTAGTCAAAAAACGCAAATTGATGATTAGAGAGATAGCAGAGGACGTCGGCATTTCAATTGGATCCGTTCAGAATATTTTGAAGAATGAATTGGTCTTGAGACGTGTCGCTGCGAAGTTGGTACCGAAAGAAATCAATTTCATGCAAAAAAGAGACAGAGTTGCCATCGCGAAAGACGTTCTGAAAATGGTCGAAAACGACGAATCATTCATCGAATCCATAATTACTGGTGATGAGACATGGGTATACGAGTATGACACGCAAACCAGGCATCAGGCGACTGAATCAGGCTCAATTTTTTCTTCCGAAGACACGAAAAAAGTTGTTGTAAATAAAACACTGTCACTTTACCAAATGTCAATGAGAGACGCTGATATTGGCAGCCTTGTCATAGACACATTTGACAACCTACTAAAAAAAAAAAAATTGCGAATCGGACAGTTAAGTCCGGTTCACAGTATGAATGAACCCTTCTTTTTGAACAAGGTGGTATTTTTTTGTAGTAAACTTGTGAAGGCACAAAATTGTTAATGTTTATTTAAAGCGACTATAACTGTATAATAAAGCGACTGTTGTTCGACTTTTTCTTAATGTCTGTTCTTCGTTTTTAAAGTTGCTTGTGAGAGCACACCATTTATTTAAATTTATACTACTTTTTTCTACTTTTTTGATGCTTTTATGGAAAATGACTGCAGGCAACACCGGAAAGTTCGGCATGTTTGCTGTTTCAATAAGCAATCAAAAATGTTCGGTCTGAGGGCGAGAGAATGAATTTGAGAAAAAGTTAATTTCTCACTTTACACGAGAACAATAACAACAAAAAATTTTCGGCAATCATGTTTGGCTAGCATAACCCCGGCATAACATAAAAGTTAATTCATCACCAAACATATCAAATAAAAACAGTCTTTTTTTTTTTGTAATGAAAAAATGTTTTACAATTGTCAATTGTGCAGTAGTTAAATTTTTCATGTTTAATCTGGGATGATTTACAGTTTTTGACATTTTATTTTTGATATTTTGACATTTATAAATAACAAATAACTTTATTCGTAAAAATAACAATTCGATAGTAATTTTGAATGAGAAATCAACTATTACCTCTTGTCAATTCTATTTTAAGAAATATTACTGTTAAAATTAGCAATTTTTTTTTTTCGAGAGTGTAATATCTTTATTCTACCATGCAAAAATGTACGAAAGAAGTATTCGATATTCACGTTGTCAATACTTTTCCTTCAATATTTTTTGGGCATCGATACTTTTAATTCAATATCAAAAAAGTAGGTATCGATATTTTTGTTCTTCCGATATCGTGTCCCTAACTGTACGTGTCGTTTTACTGTTCACAGAAATAAAGCTAATAAAGTTATTTTTATGAACAAAAATTACATTGAAAACACACAAAAAAATTTACATATTGACTCACACATGCGTTCGATTCTACGGCGGTAAGCAAAAAACTGTCATCTCTTTCTAACATAATACAAGTGGTGCGTTGAAGATTATACCGCGTTTATAGCCCGTGAAACTTTTTGGATCCTGTTTAGTCCACCTACGATTTTAGAAAAATCCAGCGACCGTTGTTTAACTACTGTTCAGTAGCTTATAATTTTTACTCAGGTGGATCAATATGGTATATCCTCATATCATAAAGTAATTTCAAGCAAATATATATTCCTGGAAAACAAAAACTTGATTTGAATATGATTTTTAGCTACCTTGTAGCAACTTACTTTTAATGAAAATTTACGAAACCAATTCAAACATGAGTAATTTTTTATTTTAAAAATTGTCACAATTTGCCTAGCAAAGGCACGTTTTAATTTTTTTTGAAGTGAGAACACTTCAGTGCGTTGAGTACTTTTTGGTAGAGAGCAAAACTCTACTTTCGCGATATCATCACGCTGTTAGCATAACAGATATTGCTGTACAGCACTCCTTTTTAGGGATTACCTGGCATCGAACAAGTCGAAGCGATTGCCGAACCGACAATTTCCCAAACAATGCACCTTTTAATTTGTTCTTTTTTTTTTGTAACAAAAATCAGATTGAGTGGAGAATCATCTTTATTTAAGCTGAAGTGGGTTGATATGTAACACGTTTTAATTTGCCTCGATTGTTAAGCAAATTTGCGATTGCCAACCGATTACCGAAGCAATTACCAAGGCAATTACCAACCGATTACCGAACCAATTACCGAAGCGATTACCAACCGATTACCGAAACATTTACCGATTACAAACCGATTATTGAAACGATAACCAACCGATTACCAACCCATTACCGAAGCGATTACCAACCAATTACCATTACCAAAACGATTACTTGACGATTACCAAAGCGATGAATAAAGATGAAATTTTTTTAGACTCTTGACATATTTTGCCATAAGATGACGTCTACCTATCCTTACATGATGTCAAAAATTGTGAATTTCCAATTTACTAAAATATATTTTATTTTCTTCAATATTTCAAAATATATACACAAAATAAAAAAAATAGGGATAGATATAGTATCTATAAAATTTTATTCTATAAAAATTTCCGTGCGATACCATAGCTTACCAGGACACAGGACACCGTGGTGCGTTTTCGCATCTTTAGGCATTTGTGAGTCCCAATTAGTATTGTTTGTTACATTAATCTCTTATTTATTTCCCAGAATATTTTATTCTATCCAACACAATTTTTTCAGTAGAAATTTAAAACACATTGAGGCCTAAGGGTCCAAGAAGGCACCTTCGCTTGTCTAATAAAAGGGGGTGTTGTGGGCGTGGCAGTGAGCGTTTGCGCACTTGAATGACTTAAGTAATCCACACAAAAAGTTTTAACCTCCTGCGCCCAAGGGTTTGAGAGCTGGGCCAATTCGAAGTGAGTGTTTTCATGCCTGTTGAATATTTTGAGAAATGGATGGAGTAGAACGAAAAGTTAAAATATGACTTTTTTGGTCTTTTTCGAATCGGTAGGGTGATGTGTAACACCAACAAAATGTTGGCTTAAAGACCAGGAACTTGATTTTTTATGTTTATTTTGACTTTTTATGTTTAGTAAAAGTATTATAATCAAAAGTCACGCACATACGTTAAAATTACAAAAAAAAAAAAAAAAACTGATGGTAAACGTCAATAGAATATGTAAATGACTTTATTAATTGCAAAAAAAGTTAGATTACAAATGTAAAGCGATTATTTGTAGGAAATATTCATATCAGAGTGACAACTCTCACAAATAAAATTGCTCACAAAAAATAAAAAAGGCGCGTGCATTTGTTACATTTAAGCGAATTTTCGAAATTTAAATGTTTGGGCAAAAAATTACAAGTCATGCAAAAATCTCGATCATCTTCGTATGACGACGAAGAGCGCCGGTTTTGCGGCCGAGCATCTGCAGCTTTCTTTGCTTGTTTGGTTTTCTTTTCCATATATTTTTTTTTTTGCCACCTCCTGCAACTGTAAACGTTTCTTTTGCGTTGTTAGTACACATCTTTTCTTTGACTTCCTACCACGTTGGGATTTTGGCTGTATAGTATGAACTGGGCCGGTCTCTTTTAATGTCGTTGATGTGATTGCATTCCAAAGTTTGATGTTGTTGCCTCATTAATGGCAATTATAATGTGTTAGATGTGTTACACATCACCCCACTGTGAGTGTTACACATCACCACAACGTAAGTCACTCTTTTCTCATTGGTGGAATTTTACCACAACGTGAAAAAATATAAAATCTTTTGTTATATTTAAAGATATTTTTTAACAATACCTCATTTTACATCTACCCACATTTAAAATCTGAAAAAAAAATTGATCCGAAACAGTATTTTTGTAAATTTAAAAAACTTCTTAACAATTTTCATGCTCTTTGAGAACTCTAAGGTTGCGGCCAGAGTGGATGCAGATGCAGACAGGCAGGCAGATCAGGTCAGAAAACACATTAGAGCAAAAGAGATGCATGTGTTGGTTTCTTTATTGCTCTAAAGTGAAGTCTGCCTGCCTGGCTGCATCTACATACACTCTGGTGGCCGCCTAATGAAATGTTTATCTGCACTTATGAAAAACTAGACAAAAGAAACATATTCATTCACTCATTTGTACGAAAAATCGCCGTGTTACACATCACCCCACCCACTAAGTTTTTGTTTCTGTTTGATAGGCTAACTGAAAATATTGGACTGGTTCATCTTTGAATAATTTTTTCTTGGGGCCCGTGAGTAGAGACTTCCAAGATAGTTGATAGTTTTTAGACAGCAAGATTTTGAAACTTAAAACTGAATTGTATCCAAATGATATTTTTGTAAGTGCTTTTTTTCCACACATCAATAAAATTTTTAAAAATATTTTTATTTAATCAAATTCTAATGACTAAATTGAGGATTTTTTAGATTGTTTTTGTTTTTTTTTTTTTTTTTAAATCAAAATATCCTTAAAAGCATTGCTACTTACTCTTTATCAAGTTCTAATCGCATGGCAATGAATAACTTATAAGTTCTAATGTCTAACTTATTATTCATGATTTAATTTAGCTTGTTTTTGCTTTTCCGCTTCAATAAATATCGAAAAATATTAAAAAATTAATACTTAATCAAGATATCCTGTAAAGCATTGCTACTTACTCTTAATCAAGTTCTTTTCGCATGGAAATCAATAAATTATAAGTGTGATCACCTAAACAGCATGTATCTATATATTTGAAACTTTTTAAAGTTTATTGACTATCTATAGAAAACAAACGTGAAAATCATGTATTTAATTGCGTTTTACTGAAGTATAATAATATAACCTGAAGTATATTTATATGAGATTGAGTTAATCATGTGCGGCTCAAGTGTCCAGATTAAAAAACAACAGCAGCAGCAGCAATGATTTGACCAACGTGTATGAAATCGCATAACATCGACGTCAGAGTGCTATAAATTAATTACAAATATTTTTTACAGATAGCAAGTTTATATTTTTCCTGTCCTTTTAACCTTCAGAAAATGTCAAAAAAAATTTAATATTATTGAATTAATATACTGATTAAAATACTGATACCTGAAAAACAAAATCAAGTCATATGAAGATTATCTCTGCTTTATTTATAACAAATTTATGTGAAGTACATTAAATTTGAGACTAAAAAGAGTTCACGACCTGTAAAAGAAACTCTTTATTAAAACACATGATTTGATGTTCGTATTATACATTTATTAAAATTGAAACATTTATTAGAGAACATTTATAGCGACAGTTTCTTTAAATATATTTTAAACAATTTCAAGAGATATCATGTCTTACACATTAAGTTCTGCTTTTATACATTGCACAATCGTATTACAAAAACTATTACATACAACTCTACATTAAAACATTACTTTCAGTGATACAATAAATAAATAAAAAAAATATATATATATGAGCCTTCGTATTTATTTTGCAAAAATGCATTTTAGTCAAATCGAGTCCAGTCAATAATATTATCCTTACGTATGATTAAAAAGTGTTGGTTGGTTCGTTTTGTTCATGCATTTACGACGTGTTCGATTACAAAGTTTTAAATTTGTAATGGATCTGTGCCAGCAGTCCTCGTTTTAGCAACATGTTGGATTGCTGTCAGAGACGTGTCTCAACGCCAACCTCATCATCGACAGCATCTACAGCAATCAAACCATTGTTAACAGCACTGCCATTTGACTTAGCCATGTCATCACCTACAATAAGCACTTTTCCAACGCCATCAGCTGCCACCAACTCACCACTCAAGCCATCCATACCCAAAGAAACGTCACCAGGTATCTTGGGTTTTGGACGATGCGTGTCAACTGCATCTATTGGCAATTTAATGTGCTCTACCTTACAGCCATAGGCCACTGGAGTTAGCTTGATGACCGTATGTAGTGGAACATACAAATAAGGCAACTCATCTGCAGACTTATCCAAAAAGTAAGCAAAGAGGCAACGCAAAACTGCCTGATGCGATATAACCAGCACGTTGCCCTGTCGCTCTAATTCCATTATAACCGGTTCCAGACGTGCAACCAAATCTTCGTAGCTTTCGCCACGCGGATAACGATAAGCAAACTTGTTCTGATCACGTGCCTTAAACTCTTCGGGATACTTCTCCTTTATTTGCTCATAGGTCATTTCTTCACAATGCCCAGCATCAATTTCATTAAGTGCCTTCCAGCGTTCCTGTGGTGCACGCACATCTGCAACAGTTTGAATGGCGCGCTTCATCCACGATGTCCAAACACGCAAGCCCTCAATCTGCTGCTGATCAATAAAAGACGACAGTGCATTTGCATACAAGCGTCCACGGGTGCTCAAATTCGAATCACCCCCAATGAGACCCTTCAAATTGTGTTCACTCTCACCATGACGGGTGAGATAGATTGTGCGCGGTGTGATATGGATGTTCATCAAATAATACACAATGCGCGATTGCACGTGCCCCTCATTGTTGTAGACTACCACCTTCTTTCCGGCATTGTAAATCTTCATGAAGCTCAGATGAGTTTCTTTAATTTCGTCAATGGGTTGGTAGCGTTCTTCATAATGCTCTATGCGCTGTAGAAAGTCGCGCACCACCAAATCGGTATTCATATTGGCATAGTCGGGCGAGCTTACCTTAACTTCCTTGATATTTTGCTCGATAATCTGCGGATCATCGCAAATCGACTCAACAAAGAACAACTTGAAGTTGTGTTGCTTCACCACAATGTCGTATATAAGCTGCCTACGATCATGCGTAGAGTTGGTGGCATCGAATACGGCAACGCTGCCCAGACCACTAAGCAACCAGTCACAGGAGTCATGCAAGGCTTTATTAGCACAACGATTACGTATAGCCATGGCTTCTTCATTGTCAGCGCGAAAGAATTCGTGCGACTGATAGGCAGTTGTTGCACAGCGCCTGTACTCGCCCAGATTGAAGACACGCGTCGAAATACCTATCCAATTGAGATAGCGTGCCAACTTCTTAGAAATAAAAGTCTTACCACGTGCAGGCAAACCCACCATTGCTATGACATGGGGCGTGGTCACATCGGTGATGGCGCGCTCGCCACGTATGGGAAACGGCTTGGTCATGACGGTCTCCGAAGTAGGCGGCAGCAGTTTGCGTAACTCATCAGACATGACGCTGGGACAGACGTGCAGCTCATTCTCAATGGCAAGATCGGCGGTTTTTTTCAGCTGATTTAGGGAAGTGGTACGCACACGCAGTGATGGTGAGTTGTTGTAAGGCATGTCCATGATGCTGGCGGCTGTTACAGAACGCACGAGTGATTGATGGTTGGCGGCGGCGTTGGCTGTGGAGGAGAGCAGTAGGGAAGTGGCTTGTATGAGTTGATTTTGTGTTTGTTGATTGTAATATGATTTATATGCAATTTGGGGTGGTGTAGCTGGGGGAGTAGGGTTTGCTGGGATTGGTTGCGGTGTCGATGATGATGATGATTGCGTTGCTGGCGAGAAAGGCGATTGTGGTGGTGATGACGATGATGATGATGTTGATGTTGGCAACGACAACGATGAAGATGGAGCTGTTGCTTCTATTTGTGCAATATTATTCATAAATATTTTTTTTCTCTCTCTCTCTGTTAAAATGCGATAATGCGAAAATATTTAGAATTATTTCGTTCTGTTTGTATCAATGCAAATAAAAAAAGATTATTTATGCTCGATAAAATAGTGTCAGGTGTTTGTTTGTTTGTTGCTTTCTTTCGAGATGTCAGCAGAAATTTCAGTTGTGTTTCTACTGAGTACACACACACACACGGAACTACGTTTAACACCCAGTATAGCAGTTGTATTGGACTTGATCGTTCGTACGAATTTTAATTTTTCTGCAAATAAAATGTAAAAAGAAAATTTTCTTTTAAACACACAAAAGATACTCAACGCTAAAAAGGCAAACAAGATGACTCTTTTTTTATTTTTTCTTGGTGGTCAAAAAAAAAAAAATTAAAAAGAAGTGAAAACTTTTGTGAAAAAGTGATTTTTAAATTTTCTTGTGAAAGTTGACATATGTACGGATTATTCCTTAAATTATGGTGTTTTTCGTGACAAAATATATATGCTGCTAATCAAGTGACTGAATCTATTTTATCAGTGTAATAAATATAAAAAAAAGTTTGCAGTAAAAGTAATAAAAACTGCCCACTGAACCAAATGCAAAGGTCTGACGCAAAAAGTGAGAGTTTGGCGAACATTTGCGGGTTTGAAGATATGATTTTTTTTTTGAAGAAGATACGATTTCACATAAAAACAAAAATTCATAACATTTTTGATTAAAAATTTTAAAGTTTGCGACATACACAAAAATACCGTTTTTTTAATCTAATAGAAAAGTTTTTGTGACCTTATAGTACATATGAGTTCACAATAAAATCATTTACTATAATTTGTATGTTAATTTCAAAGTATTACTAGCAAACACCCGTTGCTTCGCCCGAGCTAAAATATTAAATACTATTTAAAAATTGAAATCTTAAAATTAACATATTTAGTTGTATCCAGGGTTGCATCAGAGAAAAATAAAAACATACTTCAAAAATAAAAACTTTTTTCCCCTTGCAAATAAAAATAATTTTTTTTTTAAACTCTGTTTTTGAAGTATTTATTTCTAATATACAATTAACTACTTTTCTTTCCGTCGTTTAAAAAGTGATGAGAAGAAAAAAAAAACGGTTCCTCGACTTTGAAATTTTCCATTCTTTGGGATATCATTTTTCTCCCGTGCCTTTCAAAAGTGCTGACCAAAAAAATACGGTCCTTAACATTTTCCAGCAAACACTTTCGAGTATACTTCCACTGTTTTTAAAGTGGTGGACCAAACAAGAAAAAAACAAAAAGGTCGCAATCCACAAAATAAAATACCCAACAGCAATATAGAATTCATACCTTTACTTTCATACATCGTACCCAAAAAATAAAAAGTCTCTCAAAAATAAAACCGTCTCCAAAAAATAAAAACGTCCCCAAAAATAAAAACGTCCCCAAGAAATAAAAACGTCCCCAAAAAATAAAAAAGTACCAAAAATAGTACAAAAGTACCTTCGTTGACTAAAGATTCTCCCTAGAAAGTAGATTTAGTAGTTATAATTCTAAATCAAATAAGCTTAATACAAACCAATAATTTAAAAAAATATTAAATCACTAAGCTACCCAACCAAAATATTGCACCAGTTCCTCAAGCTTATAGTTTTAAATAAATTTATGACCTTTAATTATTTTTTCATTTATAACTTTTGTTTCATTTTCATTTAAAACTATTTAAAAAACATATTTAAAGTGGAAGATATTAGAATTCTGATTCAGTTAGTACAATTATTAGATTTTTGTTTTTTTTAATATTTTTTTGTGATAAAAAAAGAACATAACTTCGTAGGTACAATATTCTGAAGGTAAAAGTAAAGTGTCTTTATCAAAAAAAGTTGTCTCAATTGAGATGTTTTGAGTTAAAATGGAAATATTACGAGTATAAATTGAAGCAAAGTGAAAAGTACTTTCTTTCTAGATATCGCCTTAAAAAAAATAGTTCTAGAAAAATTTTTGGGAGTAGTCTGAAATGCAAAAAGTACTTCTAGAACTTATTAAGTAGTAGTTATTTTTTCTACTGGCTAAGAAACTTAACACCCTTAACGGAAGATCAAATCATACTTCGATTTAAAAATAAAAAAAAAGTGTTTATTAAAAGATAAGCCGCCTTCCTTTTCATAAAGAAAAGGGTTATTTACCACAGTAAAATTTTTTTTCTATGCAAGTCGTATGGAGAAAATTAATATTATATTATAAAGTGAGATGGTACGCAGCTGCAGTACCTTGAAATTTAAAAGAGAATCTGGATTGTAAAGCATCAAATGAATAAATAATTCACAAAAACATCTAGTTTCAACAAAATCATAAAGGCGGTGAATTCGTTAGCCTCAATTTGTTCTAGCGATTTATCTCAGTTAGCCAGTGGCCAATGTTGGCTGACAATTTTTCGTTAAGACGCAAGATTTCCCAATTTAATAAAGGTAAATACCTAATTTTAATATAATTGAAAAGGAATATTTTAATTTAACAATGTAGGCGATTTTTATATTTATAACAATATAAAATTTTCGAAATATTATTTTGAAATAAACACTTATTAGAGATGCAGATCAACTTTACAGCGAAAAATAACAACAGATAAAAATGCCGCTTTAAAACTGTAGGTACTCTCTCATCCAGTTTTAAAAAAATGGCTACTAGTGTTAATATTTTGTATGTACAATTACCATATCGGATTAACATATGACTTATGAAGTCAAACAATAAGCACTAAAGATATACAAAATAGCTTATTTCAGCATCCCAGCAGAAAATGTAATGCCTGATCAGGCTGTAATTCAGGCCTGACAGGCATGACCGATATCTAACCTTTCCTTCAAAACAGCCCTGATTTTTTCATACAAGTGTCCGCCATTTCAGCCCTGAAATTTGGTATTACTTTTTTAAATATTCATCTAAGGTTTCTAGTCTGAATATAAATTTTTATTTCAAATTCAGATATTAAATCTGGCCCGCAATAAAAGAGGACTGATTTTTAGTTCAATTTCAGGTAAGATTATAGATCTGTAAAAAGGAAGCCTGAGTTCAATTTTAATTTCAGCCTTGAAATCTGAACTGAATAATGGAGGCATGATTATATGTTTAGAAATTCAGTCCTGAATTCCAGTTTGACTATTAGATGCCTGAGCGAGTTTTCTGCTGGGATATTAATTAAATACGTTTATAGCAAATTTGTTAGAAAATGTGTAAATTTAACAATGCACATCACAATCCTACATGAACAATCTGAAATATAAATATCAAAATCGAGTTGATTTGTGAAAATCATGGGATTCATGAAAATGCAAGGGAACAGCTAGGAAAGGGGAAGTTCAAAAGTTTAATATTAATGCGATTTCTTCAAATGCGAAAAAAGCTACCATATAAACAAAGGACATGAGCGCAGGGAATGACGCTAATCAAGAATATATACACTTTTCTAAACGGGCCACGACTCCTTTTGTGCGTTTCAAACGTTTGCACTCTTGAAACATTTTTTATTTTGGTATACAAATTTAGATTTTTGGTAAAATTGTGTATTTGTTCTTGAAACGATTTAATAGTTCCATTCAAATAAAATAACCAACTAACTAAAGTAATGAACAAATTTTAAACATCCTGTATCTTCCTGGTCTTACCAATTTTTCTATTACACTGGTATACTTTTTCAAGCACTGTGACTTAAAAAAAAATTGCCTATATATATTAAAAAAATAGTAGCTCTGAAGAAAATAATATGGCGGGCTTATAGAGATTTTTTCAAGGAAAGAAAAAACAATCATAAAAATTATTTAAAAAATTTTGTATCTAGAAAATTGCCTTCAAAGCTGAATTTAAAACCAGATCCCCATTATTTGAAAATAAAATATATTTCGTTTAAACATAAAGATTGCTCTAGTTAGAATATGAATTAAAAAATTGTATGGTGGTTATGCTCTTTTAATTTGAATTAATTATTTCAATAATTTTTAGCAAATTTATATAGCCTATATGCGAAATGGATACTACAGCTATCTAATAGAAAAATAATTATTGAAATAGCGCCTGCCGTTTTTGGAATTTCCTATTTTTACCTATTTAGGTAAGCGCTACAAGAAAACACCTTTTTTTGACCATTTTTGAAAAATCAAAAAAAATATATTTAAAATATAATAAAATTATATACGTGAGCATGCTGACAAAAACTAAAATATGAGAATCAGTCGGTTTTGGACAACTCAGGTAAATAAAACTATGTGTTACCTGTATACTAAAATTGGTGGTCGATTTTTCGACCGACTACGATGGTCGACTTTTATATTTTTTTCATCAAATATTTTATTCAATAAAAATTAAAACATTTCATTTAGAATTTTCGAATTTTTGTGTCAACATTGGGCCATTGATTAATTTTCTGGGATTTTCCTAATTTGATCAATAGAAGCAAAACCTGAAATTTTCGTTTTTGGACCAAAATGGGTTTGGTAGCGGACCAAAATGGGTTAAAACGGCCATAATTGATCAACAGAAAAGGTGCTGTGTTCCATCATGACAACGCCAAACCACACACATCTTTGATGACCCGGCAGAAACTGAGAGTGTTGGCTGGGAAGTTTTGATGCATCCACCATATAGTCCGGACCTTGCAGCTTCAGATTATTATTTGTTTCGGTCTCTGCAGAACTCTCTTAATGGTGTAAATTTAAATTCTGTAGAGGCCTGCAAAAACGCACTTGGATCAATTTTTCGCTCAGAAAACCCAGAAGTTCTACATAGATGGAAAAATGGCTTAAGCCCAAAAATGACAAAAGGGTTTCGATCAAAACGGCACATATTTGGTTTAATAAAGCTCGTTTCAAATATAAGAAAAAGTGTTTAATTTTTGGTCAAATTTGTAACCGACTTTTTTTGAATACCCAATAAATCATAATGCTACTTTTTTTGGTTCGAAAATTAATGGTAAATGATAGCTTTACTAACACAATTTTTCTAATTTCAATTAAATTAAAATTGATTAATGTCTGTGAAACCTTGAAGAACTTTTAACACAGAGGACACGAGATCAATTCGCAGATACGACAAAAAATTCAATTTTTCATTATCGAAAATCGCAGTTTCTGCACGAAAATATTCTTAAAATAGTTCGAAAATATTCAACTTTTGGTTCACTGGGCAATTTCCATTAAAAAAAAGCAGAAAATAAATGAATGTCTTTGGAAAAACCTTACGCTACTTTTTCTTTATGCTATTATTAACCAATTTAAGCAACTTTTTTATATTTTATTCCAATTACAATATATTTTATTCCAATTTAATAATAAGTTTATCTTGCTACTAACAGCACTTCATTTTTATCTTAAATTTTATTCAAAACTACTTAGGCACTTTGTTTTGTAAATTTATTGGAAAGCCGAATTTTCTATTGTAAAAAAAAAATCAAGTTTATGACGCTAAACAAGTTTCACATCGTATAAACTTAAAATCTTGTTTGGTTTGAGCAAAATACTTGCTTTCACTGAACTCTTTACTAACAAACTGACTGCTTCTTAAATTGCATTGCAATGAATCGATTCAACTTTTTGAAATAACTTGGAAGTTGCGCTAATAGCGTTATTTAAATACGTATAGTTTTTGCTATTGAGCTACCTTCCTGCTCACACTTGGCCACTGTAGCAATAAACATTCATATATTTTATTGCGCTAGGTAAGAGTAAGGAACGTTTGTGCATATTTGTGAATAATGTAAATATTTGCAATAGTTTTGAATTAATAAATAACTGCAATTACTGGCGATATGATCGAGATGTAGCAGATGGTGTTGAAACAAGAGCCACTGATTGGTGACGTAGAAGCACACACATGCAACAATTTATACACATAAGTATTTTATAGTAAATAAAGATTTTTTAGAAAAAATTTAAAGTATTGTAGTACAGAAATAGTGCCAGAAATTCAATGTGCTAGATTTGTTTTTTTCCCATTCCTTTATATATATATAGAATTAAAAAAATCACAGCTATCAAAAGATTTTAATATCATTTTAATATAACGCATGTAGTACAATATTTATTATATATGAAGTATTGTAAGAGAGATTAGAGTTGGACGTAAACATCATGATTCTGCATATAATATAAAAACTGAAGGCCAGTGTTAAATGGGCGAATAGAAAAATAGAACAAAGAATAAAAAATCGCTAAGAAAAAAATGTTTACATTTGCAATTACTATAGTGTAGCCACCGACCATCTCCAGTGAAACTCAGAGATTATTTTTGTCGAGTTCTTAATCAATAAAAGGTACAATATATAAGTTCCCTATGCTGTATAATTTTAACAGTGAAGGCTATAAAGTGAAAACAGTCTATAAATTAGCAAGGCCAAGCTTATCAGATTGGAAAACAAATTTATGATTGAATTGTGAAGCTCTTTATACAGTGCTGGCAATTCAAATAGAATCACGCTGAGCAGAAATATGTAGTTGTTTTTTTTTTGTTGCTTTTAATTATAAAAAAAAAAAAATCAAACTTCTATCATAAATATTCGTTATTATAAAACTCAACTGTTTGTTGGTTAATTCTCGTGTTATGTTATGGAACAATGAAATAGAATCATTTAATTGAAAGTCCTGAAAGAGTTTTGGAGTGAAGTGTAAAATTTTTTGTTGAAAAGCCTAGATTAGTATCAAATTTACTTAAAAAAAAATAATAAAACTATTTAAAAGCGTGTCAAAAAATAATTTAAATGGGCAGAACAAGGCATTACACTGATGTGGAATGACGCCTCATCCAGAGCTAGAGGGTCAGAGTCAACGTAAGATTGCCAATTTGTATTTGATGCAATATCGCCTCCAAATCCTAACCTTAAAAGAGGAAAACAACAAAAAGCATTGGCACAGCAGAACGGACTACATGAAATTTGGTCTACTCATGACCCATTCAAGTTTGCAGAAGCAATTCGAGGTGAGGTAAGCTTTGGAATACCTACACTAGCTATGAGGCAACGACTGGCGGAGATAGAATTGCTTGGTAGATCTGCGCGAAAGGTTCCTACGCTGACCTTGAGACATAGAAAAAAAAATTCACATTGCTTTTGTAAAATCGCACAGTGAATGAATTGGTCCAGAAAATGCAAAAAATGTGCGGAAAGTGCTTTGGTCTGATGAAATAAAAACAAATTTAATTAAAAGTGATAGTAAATCATGGTTTCGTAGTCCGAAAAACGCAGAATATAAATCAAAGAACACCACAAAGTCGTTCAAGCATGGAGGTGGTAGCGTCACACCCTGTCGCGGCTTCATATAAGCCGCGGGAAAAAAGAAAAGGAGTAGCTGCAGGATGATGAAATTTAGTGGAAATAAGTTTTACAACAAGAGAACTATTCACACAAAAATTGAAATGGGATAAATTAAAAGCCCACCTCCCATACAACCGAAATCGGTAATCTGGTATATTTTCCCAAAAAATTATGCCAGATGAATAAATTTTCGTACGCATAATTACTTTTTAGCAAGAAATCGTTAGTGTTAAAATAAACCAAATTGGCCAACTTATACGCCTACCGCCCATATAACCGAAATCGGTAATCTGGTATATAGCATAGTTTGTTTTTTGTCACAGAAAATAGTTAGTGTAAAAATTAACCAAATCGGTTGACTAACACGCTCATCACCCATATAACCGAAATCGGTAATCTGGTATATTTACCCAAAAAATTAACCCAGATCAATTAAATTTTACACACTTAAGTATTCAAAAGCAAGAAATAGTTGGTGTAAAATTAAATCAAATCGGCTGTCTAATACGCCTACCGCCCATATAACCGAAATCGGTAATTTGGTATATGGTATATCCCCACAAGATTATCCCAGAACAATAAAAATGTGCACACAAATTTTTTTTTTGTCACAGAAAATAGTTGGTGTACAAATGAAACAAATCGGTTGACTAACACGCTCATCACCCGGTAATCTGGTATACTTCGCCAAAAAATTAACCCAGATCAATAACATTTTACATTTTTATAGTTGGTTTTTATAAAATCGGACAAGCTACCATATAATCATTGCCAGCATTCGGCAATCTGGTATATATCCCCAAAAAAATATCCTAGATCAATCAAATTTTATACCCGCAATTATTTTATAGCAACAAATATTTGGTGTAAAAATAAATCAAATCGGCCAACTAAAACGCCTACCGCCCATATAATCGAAATCGGTAATCTGGTATATTTCCCAAAAATAAAATTTGGTATGCATTTATTTAATTTACAGATGTTGTAAATTTGGTGCCCTTAGGTGTTACCGTTCCTGAGATCTTAACGGACACCAACCCGCACGAACGATTTTATATATACATAGATTATTTTTTCTTTCTAATGGCTTCATTTTGTATTCCTATCCGATCAATCGTTCCTTAACGGCTGCACTGATTTTGATGAAATTTTTTATGTGTTTGAGTGGATCCCTGGATGGTTCAGATTCACAATTGGACCCGGTAGGTGGCGCTGCGATCGTGTTTAAGGCATTTTGTTTTTATTGTTTATCTCCGAAACCGTTTATCCGATTTGCATGAAAATTTGTATATAGAGGTTTTCGGTTATGGTGAGTTTTTATGACTTATCTACTCTGTTCTATCTTGAAAACCAGAGGGCGCTGTGTACAAATATTTTAAAAAACTTCTAAGCTGTTTATCGGATTTTTATGAAAACTTGTATATTAGGGATTTTTTTAATATGGTGACTGTTTTGGACTTATCTTTTTTGTACTATATCAAACACCAGAGGGCGCTGTAGCACAAATCTCTTAAGAAATCGTGAAAAAGTAGAAAGGCGCTCATCCGATTTGGATGAACAATTTTACTAAATGATTTTCGTGTACGGCAACTGTTTTGGCGTTATCTCTTTTGCTCTGTCTCGAAAAGTAGAGGGCGCTGTTTTACAATTTGTACGTGTGTGTGTTATTAAACTGTTCCAAAATGGCTGCACCAATTTTGATAAAATTGTTTGTGTGTGTTTAAGTGGATCCCTGCATGGTTCAGATTCGCAATTGGACCCGGTATATGGCGCTGCGATCGGGTTGCGTCGTAAGTTGGCGTTTTTTTGACATTGCAATTTCCATTTTCAATGCTTATTTAATTTTTGTCCAGTTTCGTCGCGAATTGCCAAACATTCATTTTTGCTCTGATTTTTTTGAAAAATGCGCAACCTATCGAATACAATATAAGACTTGAAAATATATTTTAGCAAGCGATTGGCGGCACGCACACACAAATCACGATTTCCCTAACTTTTTCTCATAATTTTCAGATGTTGAAGCAACATTTTGCTCATTTCGCCAAAGTTACAGGTTTGAAAAATTCCTTCTAAAGTTTGTAAAAAGTTTTTTCAAATCGACGAATGAAATCGAAAATTATTTATATCAACCCCCGAATTAAGCCGGATATTCAGCTAGTATATCAAAAAATCCTTAAAAATCCAAAATAACAAGATTCCTGCACGCAATTCTGTATGCTTAAAAAAAAAACCGAATGGCCATTTCAGCCCTTGATAACACTTTGACCGAGCTTCTTATTATCAATTGTGTTGTGCGTGTTGTGCGTGTTGTGAAATGTTTAAACACAAATGATCGAGAACTGGGCCTACCAAGTTTTATGCCGACTCCGAACGACTTATGTTCCTAAGAAACTTTTCATGGCAGGTTTTACTCTATGAGATTTTCCATTGTCTGCAGAGAGGTAAAGGCCGAACAGAAAAATTAATTCAATTGAAAAACTTTCTGTGTCAGGTGGGAATTTGACCAGGATTTTGTGGCGTATGGGCCACCCACTCTACCCACTACGCCACGGCCGCCATTTTGTATACATAGTTTTATTAAATTCCAACAAAAAAATATTTTTTGGCTTTTGTCCGCAACTGCGACACCGTGCGTCATGGTGTGGACTTGCTTTTTCTGGCACGAAGTTGTGCGGATTTACTGGATAAAACAAAACAAGGATACAAATTAGAAATACTCAGGAACCTTATACACCCATTTGCAGAGTGGGAAATGCCATTTAAGTGACAACTTCAGTACGATAATGATATCAATGTTATTACATGGCCAGCATAGTCACTGGATTTAAATCCAATTGAAAATTTATGAAAGATTGTAAAAAATAATATAGAAGATGTCACAAAGAATCCAAAGATTGATATGTAGAGTTCATGCAGCGAAGATGAGAAGCTGTCTTGAAAAATAGCAGCTATTCTATAAAATATATTATAAAATTTATGATTTATTTTTAAGATTTAAAAATTTTTTATGTTTTGATTATATTTCATTGTCCCCATTTATGAAGTATTTTTAAATTTTGATTTTGAGTTTTTTTTATTAGTCCAACTATATTATCAAAACATTTTTGAATCAATTCTATAATAATAAGCAAATAAAACAATCAATATTGAATTAGATTCATGTAATATTACGGTGTTTTATTATAATTGAAGTTTGCATGAGTGATTCTATTTTATTGTCCGGCACTGTTTATCTTGGTAACAAGACGTAAAACGATAATTACGAATGTTTTTGGATTGTTTAAACTTCCGAGAGATAACTACAGTTGAATGTCATATATTGAACGATAAAACAATATAATTTAGCAAATAAAAATTGAAATATAAACAAACGGACCTTGAGCCCGCCCGATAAATATCGGTCAAACATTATAAATTCTTAAATATAAAAAAAAACATTTAAGATAAGCTTGGTTCATTTCAACATTTAACTTTTTCTGATAGTATTTTTTCTGATTAAAAAAATTAACTGACTTTTTTGGTGTATTTAAAAGTCGTACGATTATTACTCATTTCAATTTATTTAAAATCATCATCTTGATAAAAGCAAAGTCAGGAGATGTACGAAAGAAAAATTCTAAAAGAATATGTATAGCAGATAAGAAGATTTTTAACAACAAAAACTGCTGTTTGCAAACTTAATCAGATCATGTTATTGATATGAAGTACAAAACATAAGTACATACGAAGTAAACAATTGTTTAAAAAACACAGTTTTTTAATTTTTTGCCAAAATAAAAATATAAATTTGACACTTTTCCAGTTAATATTTGCCAGGTTATCTGTTAAATTACGAACAGCGAGAATCAAGACTGTCTGAACACAATGTTTGGTTTTTTTTTTTTTGGTTTATATTAATAAATTTTAAGCCGAATTAATTTTTGTTAAAAACAAAAAACCAGACAGCTGCTATATCAGTATTTTGACAAAAAATTCCATAAATTTAAGAAAAAACAAAAAAAACTCGCTCGCAATTTATACAGGTTGCTACTAAGTAGTATGGATGCCGAAAAGAGTAACTTCGAAGTCTTGTTTTGCGATTAAGATTTTTTTTATCTATTTTAAAAGGAACTTTCAAAAATTGATATATGCCTGTGCATGAAACAATAAAAATTGCCTTTTTTATATAAGCACAACGCACGGGCTTGAAAAACTTCAAATAGATTTCATTCAAATAGAAATAAACGTTTTTAAACTATAAAAAAAAACGAAATGGCCATTTCAGCCCTTGAAAGGACTTTGACGGAGCTTCTTATGATCAATTGTGTTGTGTGTGTTGTGAAATGTTTGAACACAAATGATCGTGAACTGGGCCAACAAGTTTTATGCAGTTTTTTATGGCAGTTTTTACTCTCTGAGGTTTGCCATTGTCTGCAGAGAGGTGACGGCCGAACAGAAAAATTAATTCAATTGAAAAAACTTTCTGTATCAGGTGAGAATTGAACTAAGATTTTTTGGTGTATGGACCAGACACTCTGCCCACCCACCGCGCCACGGCCGCCACAAACAATAACATAAACAATAACTGTTTAAAAATTCCAACAACTAACTCTACAAAGTAGTTAAAACTTTCCTAAGCCTGACTAATGCAAACGCTTTTAATATCGACTGATATTTTTATGGTTTTTTTTTTATAGCAGCTTGTTTTTGTTTTTTGCATGTTTGTTTATATTCATAAATTTTAGGCCAAATTGTTTTTTTGTTAAATAAAAAACAAGACAGCATCTGTATCAGTATTTTGACAAAAAATTCCATAAATTTAAGAAAAAAATAAACTCGTAACTAATACGTTGCTTCTTAACTAAATGAATACCGAAGAGTATTTTTTTTCAAGAGCATTTTTTTAATTTTTTTATATTTATATTTATATAATGCACTAGTTTCAAAAATTTAAAAAATAATTCAAGATTTTTCCAAACTTAAACTCTGCTAAAATTAGTAAAATAAAAGTTTTTAAACACTGTTTAATAATTTCAACATTTTAATAACGCTTCAATGTAGTAAAAATTTTTCTTAGCATAGGGCTGCCAGGTCATCGGGATTGGAAAAAAACTATTGTCATTTATATTTTTAATTCCTGTTAGCAATGCATATTGTGAATACATTTTTTTGTCTTCTTAATAATTTAATAATTCAGAAGATAGGAACCGAATGGCTTTTGATTTGATTCAAGGCAGAATTAGTTATAAAATAAAATCTATATATGTCGCAAAATCGACTGGTTCGCAAGGCTGCCCGCGTCCACGAAGAGAAAATCAATGAGGGAAATCGTCGAAATATCAGCATGTCTAAAATTGGACTTAGACAGTCTTGTCTTAAGGGCTGAGCTCACACGGTGATCGTTTGAACGGTGTTCAAAAGTTTTTGTTGTTGCTTTTAATGAAAACTGTCAAAAAAATAGTGAGAGTGGATAAACACATTGTAGAGCGATAAAATTTGTTTATTTTTAAAAGCAAGGCGATTGACTGACCACCTGTAGCGTGTTTAAAATTTGTTTGTATGTAGTTTTTGCGTTACAATAAAAAAAAACGTCAGTGGCGAAGCCGCAAACCTCTCTGGGCTGCTAGTTATAAATAAAACTATTTTGATTTCATGTCATATTTAGACTCACTAAAGTATGGTTCCTCAATTAATGCCAAAAAATGTAACGAGAAATTTATGTGGCAAAAACTTAAGCTTATTTGTGTAGTTCAAATTAAAAAAAAACATTATATTTGATATCAAATCCAAAACACATTACTTACGAAAAATGCTGACATAAGTATAAAGTTGTATTGCTATTGGCCTAAGGCAAATATTTAGCTTTAATTTAATTCAAAATTCTCATTTTAAGCATATGAAAAATGCGATTAAGATACTTATCTAGTCTCTCACTTGAATTGTTTCTTTTGATTTTTATTTTTTTCTATGATTTTTCAACAGGGTTTTCTCGGAAATTATATGGAATTTTTGGAATTTATACATCCTATTGTAATTCTTATTTGTATGTATTTTTGGGCCTAACAGACATTGAACCTTAATGAAAAAAAAAAATGAATAAAAAAACACTACTAAAAAGACGCGAGTATGAAAAAAGCACCAAATTAAAATAAAAATTCTCAATCTAGACCATTTCTCAAAAAATTATAGGTTAAAATCAAAAACTTAGTACATACAATTAATTTGATAAAAAATTCAATAAAGTCTTGCCACTCTCTTCACAGGCATAGTCACAAATAGTTTTAAAAAAAAAAGAATTTTCTTTATCTTCCCCACTTTCCAAATCTGGCAAGCCCTACCTAAGCCTGACTAATGCAAACGCATTTAATATCGATTGATTTTTTTTATTGTTTTTGTTTTTTGTTCGCCGCACCTTTGATTATTTTTAATCCCTTTTGTAAATCCCAAACCTTTTATTTCTGTTGCACTTAAGAAACTTATTATTAAATATGGTAAATAAGCACTATTTTAAGCCAACAAAAACAATATAAAAGAACTGCGCAAAAACAGGTATACTACAATAATAGAACATGTGCACAGAGATCAACCACACGAAATTTATTCAAATGTTCTGTATTCGCAAGGTTTACTTTTTTAAAAGACAAAAAAAAAAACAAAATATTTTGTCTGGAAAAACACCGAAATTTATGTCAACTTCACGCTTATGGTTTTTTTTTTTTTGTTTTTGCCGAATCAGCAGCAATTATTATTTAAGTGTTTTTTCGTAAATTTTTGGAACACCAACCAGCAACACATTCGAACTTAGAGCCAAACTTAAGCAACCGCCGGCTACTAATGAGCACAGCGGTCACAACACGCCACACACGATAACAGTCAAAACTCTCAGCGTGTCACCAGAGTATAAAAAAAAAACAATTTTAAAATGTTTGTATTTGTAGCAATGTAAAAAGTAAAAACTTTAAATACGAAGTTAACTCTGCGAGCACTCAAGCAATGTAAGTGCCAGCAACAACAAAACAGGCTAATAAATGCATACGTTCGCGTTGACGGTTAAACCTGTAATGAATGATATTTGCCAACATTGCTTAACTATAGCGGATCAGACGCTCAAAAAAAAAAAAATAAAAATAAGACAAGAGCTTTCTTTCACGTATGATAACTAATTTTTGCAATGTTGTGCGTTCAACTTTGTTAACATTTCGTACTCAGACACTCTCAATTTGTTTGCGCAGCAACTCTCTCTATTCAGAGCAAGTGACTAAGTAAAAGGTGCTCACTAGTGTCCGACAGAAACCGAAATTCGGCCCTTTTTATAATATTCAGTCGAAACTGAGTTTTTATATGAAAATTAAAAATTTTTTTATTGAAAGTTCGAGAAAACATAAGATTTTATGCATTTAATAGAAAACATTAACATTTCATAAAAAATTTAAATTAATATTAATTGAATTTTTGTCCCTAATTTTATATATATCGGTGATTCCATGTCAAATCGGACGCTGATTTTTGACGACTCCGATTTTTTTTTAAATTGCACATTTGCATATTTTTAAATTTTTATACCCCAACGCGTACAGTGTAACGCCAATAAGGAGACGTGGCAGGTATAGAAAAGTATATATATTTTTGATCAGCATCACCACCTGAGTCAATTCCCGTCTGTCTGTGATCAAGATTACAGACGTTATTTTGAAGCTACCGCGATGAAATTCAAAATATAAGCTTCTTTCTAAAATAAAATAAAGATCAAGTTCGAAAATGAGCCAAATCGGATGAAAACCACGCCTACCTCCCATACAAAGTGGCTTTATCCCTTTCAGACCTAGCCATATCAATTGTGAGATCTTCCAATTTTCGCGTATAAAAGTATTAAAAACACTTTTGTCGTCTGTTGACCGATAAGCAATGATTGTGAGTTCTAATTTTCTTTATGTGTGTATAAAAAGAAGAACGAAAAAGCAAAACAAAAATCAGAAAAACGAATTTAGTTTGACAGTGTTACTCCACAAAAGAAGACATGCGGCCACGTGGTAAGTATTTTAATAGTTTTTCCAAGAAATATTGAGTTTTTAATATTAATTGACGAGCACAAACTATTTCTAAGTAAAAATATAAATAACATTTATAAATATGTATATAGGTGCCGTCTATATATGTTATCAAAATGCAGATATCACAATTGTGCGCTTCAGGCATTACTAGTGTTTTTGATTTTGGCTCACATTTGTGTTATCTCTATGTTTTCTAGGTAAATTTTTTAATTTGAACAACAACCAGGATTTAGAAGAAGTACTAGATTTATTAAATTAATCTGATGTCGACTTCGATGATGATGATGATTTAATTGATGAAAATTTCGTTCCTTCCAATGCAATTGCGGATGCTCAAGACGACAGTGATAGTGATGTAAGTTCGCATGACGGCAACATCTTTTCATCTAGGAATGAACATTCAAACTCCCTTACACAAACAAGTAGAAGATCTACGCAACCAACAAGACAGGAAATTTGGAAAAGTGTACCATTAACCAATGTGTACCAAGTAACCAATAATATCTGGTTGTCCAAATCTCCGAACGATAAAAACTCCATTGGAATATTTTAAAAATTATTTTCCTGAATCGCACTACACTGAAGTTCTTAAATTCACTAAAATGTATGTCCTAGCCAAACGTGGCCAGGAAGTGCGCTATAATGTAGCCGATATAAAACGGTTTTATGGTTGTTCGATCATAATGGGATGTCTTGGGTACCCAGCTGTCCGAATGTACTGGTCCCAAGATTGCATGGTTTCTGCCATTTTCAATTCTATGTCCCGTGACAAATTTTTCCAACTGCGATCGGACATTCATTTTGAAGACTTTTCTTCGCCAGAGTCGTCGAACAAATTCTGGCGAGTGCAGCCAGTAATTGATATGGTGAGAAAACGGTGCAATGAATTGGCAACAGAAATAACTCATTATTCAATAGATGAACAGATGATACCCTTTATGGGTACATGCCCTGCACGCCAAGTTATCCGATCAAAACCACGTCCTGTTGGACTAAAAAACCTTGTTTGTGCTACCTCTTCTGGTTTGGTGGTAGACTTTGAAATTTTCCAAGGAGCTGGGACGTTTGAAGATTGTGGTCTCGGACACGGGCCATCTATTGTCATTAGACTGACTAAAAACATACCAAAAGGCAGCCACCTATATTTTGACCGGTTTTTTACTACAATTCCATTAATTAAGACGCTCCACGAAATGGGATACCTGGCAACAGGGACAATTATGGGTAATCGAATACCTAAATCTATTAAATTTCCCCTGGATAAGGAAATGACAAGAAGCGACATATGCCAGTTTACAAATGGAGAAAACGTAGCAGTGGTAAAGTGGATGGACACCAAAGGTGTCATAATCGCTTCAAATGCGTGCGGCAAAGATCCGGTGGGAGAAATCGAAAGATGGAACAAGAACCTTAAACGCCGTACAAATGTTCAAATACCAGCAGTTGTAGAAAACTACAACAATTTTATGGGTGGCGTAGATGTCTGCGACCAAATGATGGAATACTACCGGATAAAAATGAAAACAAAGAAATAGACTGTTAAAGTGTTCTTTCATTTTCTTGAAAGAAAGGCTATTTTCAATTCATGGATGGAATACCGACAAGATGCTCAATTTGTCGAAATGCCCAAGGCAAAATTGAAATCATTTCTAGCTTTCAAAATGGAGCTAGGAAATGTATTGGTACGTTATTTTGAAGCTCCAGAAGATGTTGACAAGTTTCAATTGCATGAAGATTTTTATGGCTCAAAATATCGGCCACATGATGCACCAGATGACATCAGATTTGATCGGTACGATCATTGGCCGGAATTTACTGATGATCCGCCACGAGTTTGCAGAAATAGTTGCGGTAGTCGCTCGAGAGGACGTTGCCAAAAGTGTAAGGTGACACTCTGTTTGGCAAAAGGAAAAGACTGCTTCCAAAAGTACCATACAAAATGTTAAGGTTAAATTTTTTTTTTTATTCACATATATTTTATAAGACTGATATGCCAAGCAAAAAAAACCTGAATTTATGAATAAATTTTTTGTTAATTTTTTATATATATTATGAAAAGAATTAGAACTGAATTGTGATTAATTTGTTTTTATTATTATTACTTTTTACTTTTAATAAAACAAAAAACATTGAAAAAAATTGTTTCAAATTTTTAGAATCACTTTTGAGCAAAAGACCCAGACCTCACAATTGTGCGATGTCCTGTTTACAAAAAAGGACCATACAGAAATATTTTTTAGGTGCATCTAAAGAGATATATTTTATTATATTTTCTGATTTCGATGATTAAAGGTAATTTACAGGCAATATAAAGCATGGGTTTGAAAGGGTTATGTTAACCGTAGTCTCTTGAAAATCCACAAAAATTTAAGAATTGCTTTCAAATTTTACATGTAAGCTTTGATCTTGAATATAAATCCTGGCTATGAAATTTGAAAAAATCGGATGAAAACCACGCCTACGTCCCATACAAAGTGGCTTTATTTTAAAAGTAAAATCTCTTAAAAATCTGCTCTAATCAAGGACATGTCTTGAAATTTTGCACATGGGCTTTGATATTTAATATAGACCTTCACTATGATATTTAACAAAATCGAATGAAAACCACGCCTACCTTCCATATACAAAGTGACTTTATTTCAACCCTAAAATCTCTTAAAAATCCATAAAAATTAAAGAATTACTTTTAAATTTTGCCCGTAAGCTTTTATGTTCAATATAAATCCTGGCTATGAAATTTGGAAAAATCGGATGAAAACCACGCCTACCTCCCATACAAAGTGGCATTATTTTAAAAGTAAAATTTCTTGAAATTTTGCACATTACGGTTAAATAAAATAAATAAATAAAATAAAATAAATACAAATCTGAAAAAATTTAAAGAAATGTCTTGAAGTTTTGCACAAAAGCTTTGATATTTAATACAAACCATCTCTATGATATTTGGCAAAATCGTATGAAAACCACGCCTGCCGCCATACAAAGTGACATCATCAAAATAGGAAAACTTTCGTAAATACATATATATAAAACTGAATGTCATCGTGTCTGTCGTGCCTATAGACTTCGAATATACTTCAATACGGCCGCGGGCGAGGGAGAGGGGGGTGTATTTTAGCTTTGGTACCCTGCCGTAGCTTCATTCCTTACTAGTTTATTTTTTAAATGACGGTTTTTGATTTTTGTTTTTAATTTTCCACAGTGTATAAAAAACTCCTGCATTTTGTATCTCGAGTAAGCACACCAACGATTAACAAGACACGAGAAGCACTACTTTATTCCATACAAAAATCTATTGCTTCTCGTGTCTTGCTTATCGTTAGTGTGATTATTCGTGATAAAAAATGAAGGGCTAAAATTATTTTGCTCTTTCGTAGAATAACAAAATAAATATTTTGTTCGTTCGTTCTTTCGTAGAAAATATATGTTTGTTCATTTGTTCGTAGAAAATAGTTGTTCATTCGTTTGCTCATAAAAAATAGTTCTATTCATTATTTTATTAAAGTTACATCTATTAAAAAAGTATTTTTTTGCAAAAATTACCTTAAATTTCATTTAGTTTGTATTATTAATTTTAAATTATTTTATATAAAAGGGAGTTTTTAAATATCTTTTTTTTTAATTATTGAGAAAGGTTTAAATTTTATATAAAATATGATTTTTTAACATTTAATTTCATAAAAAATGCATGTATTTATTTCTTGAAAATTAATTTGAAGATATCAGTGACACTTTCGAATTCAGATAGCACTGCATTTATTTGCTAGGATGTTCAATATCGGATTGGACACCACTGAAACTACAACGGCCCATAAATTTATCTACGTCATCATTTGGCTTATCGATGCATATAATACTAAATATTTTGTTCGTTCGTATAAAATAGTTGTTTGTTTGTTCGTATAAAATAGTCGTTCGTTCGTAGAAAATAGTTGTGCATTCCTTCGATCGCAGAATTTTTTTCTACGAACAAATGAAACTATTATGTTCGTGCAATGCTGTGCATAACTTGCAAAAAAAAAATTTAAAAAAATATGCAAATATTTTTATTTTTTAAACAACTATCAACATTTAAAGAACCAAATTTCTACAAATATGTGAGTTTCGAAAAGCACCCGATTTGACATGGAAACACCGATATATCTATAAAATATGAGATTTTTAAGTTGCAGCCATATTGAGGTCGAACAGCCGTGATTGCCATAAAGGGCAGAAACCGAATATTCGGTTGAACACTAATGCCCACTCACACTCTGGTGAATAAACAAAGAGTCCGCCTGATAACTGAGCATATTATTATTTGTATCTCATCTCATTCAATAGTATCGTACTCTCCGTAATTGTTGTCACATGTTGTAATTATACGAAACAAGATTTTGTTTTTATTAGTTTTTAATAATTGTTTTGAATTTCACACAAACAATGTGGTTCAATATAAATAGTTAAAAGCTTTGGTTCAAAACAAAGTGAGACAAATATTTGTTGTTATCATTTGAGGCGGCAACTTAACGTTCGCGATTTAAATAGCAACGCTTAAGTGATTAAAAAAAGTCGGCAAAAATTCAATATATTGATTGCCGTCATTTGAAGGGTGCAACTGAACCTGAGTTGAAACTAAGTTTAACACATAGAAACTGATACTAAGAAACAAGATATTTAGGTTCAATATTATAGTGACCTGATAGCAAATTGATAAGACAAAAGTTTGAACTCTTAAATAATATAGTTTGTTACAACGGAAATAACCTTAACAATTTGGAAAAAGATATCATTAAATATTTTTATATTGTAATACTTTTAAAATTTATTAAAATTTAAATGAAATGTAAAAAAAATCCCTGCAAATTTTTTAATGTGGAAATATTAAGAATAATTATGAGACAAAAATTTCTCTTAGCACCAAAAAAAAAAAATCCAAAAACCAAAAAAAAAAATTTGTTATTTTATAGGCATTATTTTAAAATATTGAAGGCTATTAATTGTTTCTATTAATTGTTTAATTTTATGTTGTGCTATAAAAGAGCTAGCTCTTAGTGTACATATCCTTGCTTCTTAAATAAATAAATTAATAAATAAATAAAATAAAATAAAATATAAATAAATAAAATCAAAAATAAATAAATAAAATCAAAAATAAATAAATAAAACAAAAAATAAATAAAATATTTTGTAATATATCAATATAATGTTTTCGCAAAAAAATGAACGAATGCCGATTTTTTTTTTAAATGTATTTTTTATTAGCTTTCTGTTCATACGTCGTTTTAACGAATATTTTTTTATAAATTTTATGTGAAAAAACGTATTTTATAACGTATATTACAGTGTTGCGCAAAACAAAAGCAACAAAATTATTGCGCTGCTACAAAATCGTCGACACACAAAAATTATTATAGGAACTAAAGCATATAATCATGCATTTTATAAAAAATATAATAATATTCAAATTTGGTTTGGTTTTTTTATTTTTTATAAAATTTAAAATTAATGTGAACACATTCAATTTGTCTGAGTGCAAAACAAAAGCAACATAATTAATATTTGGTGTAAGACCCATTATTCTTGATTACCGCTGCACATCTGCGCGGCATCGACTCTATTAAATTAGATATCGTGGTATTAGGTATTTGTTCCCAATTAAGTTTAAGTACTTCATACAATGCAGTCTTATTGGAAAATCTTTGACCAGAAACTTTTCTCTTCAAAATCCCGAGAAGATATCAATGGGATTCAAGTCTGGTGATTGTGCCGGCCAATCAAGGACTTTAATCCCATTGTCTCTAATGTAATGTTTGACTAGCTTTGAAGTGTGCTTCGGTTCGTTGTTGTGCTGAAACGTACACTGAAGCGGCATATTCCACTCTGCATATGGTAGCATCTTGCTTTCTAAAATGTCTATATACAAATCGATACATAATTCCATCGATTTTATGAAACGGTTCGACTCCACTATAGGAAAAACAAGTCCAGACCATGATACCACCGCCTTCGTGCTTAAAATTAATTTTGCAGTTTCGGGCTTCAAGTCGTATTGAAACTCGTTGTCACAATTCCAAACGGAATTGTTTGAATTATAACACCTCACCTTTTTTGTTAAGGCTTAGCTGTAAGCAAAGGTTCTTTGTCGGTCGGTAACTTCTTAAATAGTTTTCAACGGCTCGTCTGCGAACAGTGCTGTGATGGATATCTAAACCAAATGTCCGAACAACCTCTTTGGTTGTGGCAAATGGATTACATCAAAAAAACGCCAAAAATGTTCATGTCATCACGAAGCGATGTCTTCCGTGGCCGTCCTCTTGAATGTACCGTAGCTACGTCTTTTGTGATGTTATATTTCTTTATTATTCTACAAACTATTGACCGATTAATACCAAACTGTTTCGCGATATATATTTGTGAATTTCCCTTTTTAAATTAAACTAAACCGAAATGTTTATGACTCACAAACAAGTGTTTTACAGTAACGGAACTTTTACCAATAATATTTGGAACTTCTGTTCTCCTTTTACATTTTTGAAGTTTTGTTGCTTTTGTTTTGCACTCAGACAAATTAAATTTAATAAAAAAAACCAAACCAAACTTGAATATGATTTTGTTTTTATATGATGTATGAATATATGCTTTGGTTCCCATAAAACTTTTTGTGTGTCCCCAATATTAAAAAAAAAAAAAGATGGACGATTTTGTAGCAACGCAATAATTTTGTTGCTTTTGTTTTGCGCAACTGTATATAAAAATATTTTTGTGAAAATGTTTTCTTCTATTATATTATTTCGGATCTGTTTTTTATATAATTTCATATAAAATTTGCATAATTTTATCAAAATTTTCATATGAAAAAGTCTACCCGGAAAATTCTCGGAATCGCTAATTTGCATTTTTGTGAATTCGTTTCGAGTTCGAAACTAGTCCGTGATAGGGAAACCGCAACCGGTTCGGTTTCATTGATTTGTGGGCGGTAAAAAGGGCGTGGAAGCCAAGTTTTGGTACAATTGTCGAAAGTAACCATACAAACTAAATTACAAAATTTTAATCTCAAACAATAGAAACAGTCTGAAATATTGCATTTTTATTGATTTGCGGGCGGTTAAATGGGGCGTGGTTAAAAAAAAAAAAACAATGTATGAAAAAACCTAATCTAGGACGTAAGTAATACACGTTTTAAGTTTGAGCGAAAACCGTTCAGACGTTAAGATTTGAATAAAAGCCAAACAAACATAAAATGATTTTTATTAATATATAGTATATAAATAAAAACTAATATTTTTAGTTTTTTTTTTTATTGAATTTTAAATAAATAGTAAACCGGTCCAGCTCAGGATCATTTGTTTTCAGAAGAAAAATATATATAAAGAAGATACAACTTAAAAATTGTTTTTTGTTGTGTTTTTTGTAAGCGAATTAAAATTCAAAAATAAGTTATTTTGTAAAAAAAAAAACTGGTAAACTGTTTTTTAATAAAATTCATAACAGTTATGGTGCCGGTGAAAAATACTTTCATTGATGAAGCAGCAGCTGAAATATTTGTTTTTTTCAGTCAGTTTTGAATTACTTGTGTCAACCATACTTATATAAATAACCAATATAATTAAATTATATTGATTTATTTAAACAAAAAAAAGAAAAAAAAAAATAAGGTACTGATGGTAAGGAAGTAGTACTTTGAAATACATATATTGAATTATTTTATAAGATAATTTCCAATTGTCTGAAGATAACCAGTTGGCAATTTTTCTAGGCCTACCCTATAGCAGACCTGTTAGTATTGCTTTCAAAAGAATTTTTTTCTATACGATCATCAATTCTTATTGATTACTTATAACAGCCCTGACCTGAGCAGGGAGAAGGACAGGTATCACCATTATTTTGCTCATCAGAGCGAGCACTAGGACCAGAGAAAATTTTTAAGAATTGTAAATTAAGGCGTAAAAAGGTGGTAAATTAAGAGGTAGATAATCCACAATTGCGGTAGTGACAGCACAAAATAGGCAGCGTTTATGGTGTTCGTTGGAACTAGAACTGATTTGAGTCGAAAATCATCACACAATGCTGCTTATTCGCTTTTATTTATTTTTTTTTTTTTTTTTGTGTTAACGATGTCTCAATATAAATATGCTAGACTGGTATGCAGAGCCTGGTATCGAATTCAAAAATTTCAAATTATTTATAAATTTCATCAGCTATTCCTCCAAAACGACCACTACTATTCGAAATAAGTTCGCTTTTAACCATCAAAAATATAACGTAATAAATTTTTGTTTTTTATTAATAACAAATATTGCAAAAAAAAAACTATCTCTTGATCAGGTTTCGAACCTTCAAAATTAACTCTTATCACGACCAATTAGACCGAACAGCTAATGCTTTTGTATAAATAGGTAAACATTCAGACAGTCCTTCAGAGAAGGCATTAAAATAAGCTAATGGATGTTAAAGAAGCTTTCAAATTTAATATAAGAACATGAATAAAACATTTTTAATATGAATTGTAAAACTAGTACAAACTAAAATAAAGCAGATCAAAGAAATAAAATAAATAATTCTTATTTTAAAGTCTGTTAGCACCGAAAACTTAAAAAACAAAACGAACTTTATAAAAATGTTTAAATAAAAATATATATATAAAAATATATATAGAAAAAATATAATATAATAAAATAGGTAGGAATAAATATGGAATAAATAAATTATTAGGAATAAATTTTAAATATGTGCTATTAAAAACAAATTAAAAAAAATCGGCCAAATATACAATTTTCTACGACTTAAAATTAATTTTGAACTGAAAATTTATAATTAATCAAAAATTATTTACATAATCATCTTCACCTAATCAGTAAATCAATTAAAATATAAAGAAATCACTGTATTTTAAACTTTACATTAATATTTTTTACATAAATTTACATAAATGGCTTGCAATTATAAAAAAATAAAACAAATAAACTTTTTGATAAATTTCTACATATTTTTAATTAAAATTATTCGCATTTTAAATATAATTTTTTACAAATCAAATTCATCAAGTAAAATGAGCTTGTAAAAAGGGCTTGAAATGTGAAAAATTTAATTTGATGTTTTAAAAGTAGAGCTTGAATTTTTAAAAGTAAAATATTAAATGGAATTTAAAATGAATTTGAACTTAAAATCCTGATTTCAATTTGCGAAAACTGACAAATAACAGATGTATTCAAATATTTATATGAAATGTTTAATTAAAAAACGAATTTCGATTGAAATTACAATAAATTTGCTAATTTCACCTGAACATTTTTATAAAAATTTAATTTCCAAGTCGAATACGAATTCTAAATTATTTTTGATAAAAAATCTACATTGGCACTTGTGTCCTTTGGGAACTTTTCCTTGATCCGAAAACCTAAAATCTTGTTCTAAAAATAGTATGTGTAAAGAACCAAAAAAATTCGGGAACTTTTAAAAAAAGGTGGCAACGATGACTTACTTGTACCCATATTTACAACTACCACAAATAACCTCAAAATACTTTTGGGTTCCATCTCTCAACACAGAATAATTCTCTTGGCTCAAAACAATTAAAATTTGCCGCATATTAGAATTTTTGTGACGTGGATTTAACCAAATTTATTTAGCCATTATTTCGTAATATTTCAGAAAAATCTACATGACCAACACCGATTTCGTTAATTCGCTGCCCACACATTTTGTCTACACACGAGGAAATACTCCTACTTTGGTCATTTTTTTATAGCAATATTAAGCAAATCATGAAGGAAATAAAGCCTTAAGCAATGGTATCGAAGCATTATTAATTAAGCTGTGTTGATAGCAATGTGAGATGGGCTGCAAGTACAGCGTCGTTAACAATTTATATATATGTATTTCTTTTTTCTTTTAAATTAATCAAAACAAATTTGCTAACCTTGTTTTGCACAGCAATGAGTTCTTGCGACACTCAACACTTCAATTTAGTTAAATTTGTTGAATTTTTTATAACTCCAACGAGTTTAACTCAATGAAAATTCGATATTTTTGCAAACAGGAGGAATTAAAATTTTCAGATATACTCGAGGAGTCTTCCTATAGGAGTATAGGAAATGGCGATTAAGCAAGTATGGCTGATTCTTTCTTTAACTTGGTTTTATCAACGGGATACAAGAAAGAGTAAGCAGGATAACTGCTTAAATATGAAAACAATTTTGGAAACGAGCTCCCGTTCAGTAGTAGCGAGTATAAAAGTTTAGCCTATCGTGAATAAGCCAAACATTTAAAGAAATAAACGAGTTTCGTTTGAACGAGTAACAGAGACTCATAC
The DNA here is from genome assembly GCA_914767935.1 of Coremacera marginata. NCBI lineage: Eukaryota > Metazoa > Arthropoda > Insecta > Diptera > Sciomyzidae > Coremacera > Coremacera marginata. The sequence goes on from OU612046.1 coordinate 163,179,293, forward strand.
AGGCATAGTGAATCTACTTTTATGGAACAAAAACGCGTTTCATTCTTTATGGGAAAAATACAATTTATACCACAAAAACCAAATATTTTTTAAATATATTTAAATAATTACAAAAAATATAAATATTATTTTAAAAATATCGGTCATTAAAATTGCTATTTTGTTTATTTTAAGAAATATAATTAGAAGAACCTGTCGCAGATGTTTACACAGCTAACTGCAATGGTTGAAATTTGTTTGCAACTTTTAGTTAATTGTTACTCCGAGTTGTTTTCATTTTATAAATAAAATTTGAACTCTTGTTTTTTAGCTGCGATGGTTTTTTCATATGTACATAAATGTTTAAAGAAACATTTGCTTTTAACAATATTGATATTTTAACCAGTATTCAATTTAAAATCTCATTTTTTAACTATTTTATTTTGAATGGTTTTTTTGTCTAATACAATCGAAATTTTAAATGCAAATTTGTTGGTTACACGGCAATATTCATGAGTGTAAAAACAAATATTGTATGTCTTTATCTGCTATCTTAAAAACGGAAACTACCTTTTCCAATTCCGCGTGAAAAATTATTCATGATAGGAAAAATAATTTTTGAGATAAGCCGATTTTGAAAATTATTATATACATTTTTCGTTAAAAACCTATTCGGAGAACCTATTTTAAAATCTTACATTTATATTAGTTGCGATTTTATCAACATTCAAATCCGATTTGCATACAAAACATAATCCAATTCTTGTGAAAATGATTTTTTGCAATGCAAATCTTAATCTAAGTCTGGTATATTATAAGATATATGTATTATAGATAGTATATTTAAAAATAAATGTTTTTATTATTTTGTTATTTACTATTTTATATTATTTGTTACAAAAACAAAAAAAAAATTCCCGGAGCGCCGTTTTGTACAGACCAAAAAGTAAACTTTTTAGCACAATAGAAAAGCGATATCTCGTTGTTTCCAATTTTTTTTTAAAGAGATGTTCTTGCTACAATACCTTAAGCAAAAAAGTCTTTATTTTTACCATTAAGACACCGATGTGAGCAACTTAAATATTCTATGAAAGATAACTTACCTGCCTTTCATATGAAAAAAAACTTGATTTATCAATTTATTATTTTATAATTACCATTTTATAAGCATGCAGTTTCTATTTAATAGCTTTTTTTATTTTTATAATTTAGTTATTTTTAAAAAAAAATACATTTTTAACAGATTACATATGGAACTATATATTTTTTTAATTACAAGATATTTAAAAAAAGGAAAAAAAGGATAATGAAAAACAAAAATCAAAATATTTTAAGTTCTTTTTCATAATGGAAATAAGCCAAAAATGTATAAGAATGCAGGTCAAATAAATCATATATTTTAAAAAATATTTATTGAAAGGGAAATTATGAATCCCAATAGTTTATTTCTGTTAAGTTGAATATAAAATATTGCTGTTATAAACAATGAAATTGTTTCAACAGAGAACTAATGAAACAAAAAAATAAATAAATTAAAAAAAAAAAGAAAAAAAATTAAAAATAAATAAAAAAAAATGAACACCATATATCAACTTTTTAAAAGAAAATATCGGTTGTCTGCAAACAAATTAACGTTTTTTATATAAGTTCTTAATAAAATATAAAGTACTGAAAGTGTATCACTTCATTAAATATTCGTCCTTAAGATAATTTTAAACTCTTAAAAATTAAATACCAAGAAAAACTTTTTATAAAACATAAATTTGTTTTTGGATTGCTTTACCAAAATATATTTTTAAAAATCGATAACTCCAACACAAACCGAAATATCGATATTTCCTTTGGACCTTCCTATTTTTATTGAAAATTCTTTACAAATCTAGCCAAATCATATAGCCGCGGAAATCGTAAGCTCCTTTTAATTTTACTATTGAATGTACTTAAGATATACACTAACATTTTTAACTTACCACATTCATAGCTGATTCGTAGTTAGTAAATCGTACTTAGTAGTTTTTTTTTAGTTGCGTGCTACTGAGCGACTCAGTTTGTCTGTATGCGCCCAATTATGTATAACACTGTTCCAAATGCACTTTACCAAAATTTATACTTCACCGACGTGGTAATGGACGAAATTAATTCTCGATATTAATAAAATTGAGTTTTAATGACTTTGCGGTTGACATGCAATACAAAACCGAGCCACTTTAAAATTTTCACAGAATTTAGCAAGCAATCTGCACTAGTTTTACGCACTATACCAAACAAAGTATATAAAACACCTTTTCTTCACTAAGATCACTAAAATGTCCATTCATCAAACACCATTGCATACAAAAACCAAGATGGGCTGTTGGAATAAAACTCGATTTCAGATTTTATGACGAGTTGATATTTTCAGTCGCAAATAATTTACGCAACTTGATGCGAATTCTTGTTTTTATGCTTTCAAAATGTATATTATATATTTGTATCACTTTTCAATAGTTTTTTAGTTTATTCTTGAATTATTTTAAGCATTTACTTTAAATTTTCGCATGACGAAAAATTGTTGACAAAAAGCGAACAAGGCGAAACGAAATACGAAACTTTTCTATACTGCATCGGTTTTGGCTCAGCTTGAACCGTTTAGCTAGAGTGAGACAAATATAGCTTAACGCGTTTTGCTGCACTTTTCGATACCCAAAGGCTTCGATAAAGAATGGAGATGCCACCGTGTAAGATTTAGTTAATGTGGTTTGCCTTTTGAGGAATTTATTGAAGAGTTTTGGTTAAAGCAAGATTGATTTATAAGGTTGTCGCAAGAGAGAGAACGAGTACCCATAATTGTCAAATCGAAGTTGACAGCTCATAGAAAATCTGCTCTCTTTTATCATCCGTTTTTCTTTCGTAGTCATTCGCAAAATTGGCTGGTTTTGACAAGTATGGGTACTGAGAAGAGAGTGCGATCAGCCCTGCGACAACCTTATAAATCAACCTTGGGTTAAACGCCATTTACTTGCCATTATGTACATGTACACCGATAATGTTTTTAGCATAACCAGCAGGAAAAAAAAACGAAAACAAAATGTCTTAACACTCGGTCTCCTCGTAGCATAATTCATGTTATAAAATATTGTTTAAAATTAATATTTCAAATCTAGATCGTCCTAAGTCGACTCAAACCAACGGCGACGGCTTCTGTGAGTTTGACGGTTTACTTAAGCGGCGGATGACCTAGTCTTAAATTTGTTATGAGTCGGGTTTGAAGCCCACCACGTAAAAGAACCATTTCAATAAAAAGTACAAGATAATGATAAGATATATAAAATGCCAGGTGGAGACCACTTGTTGCTCATCTTCTTCTATATATATCTTGAGATATCTTTTAACATTTATGTAAAGCAATGAGCTCTAATTTTATAAAAGGATTCTTGTTTATTTTGCTAAGAAAAAGATTTTTCGAATAATTTGCCATTTTTAGTAAGCGGAGAGTATAAGTAAACAAAAATGTTTTTGTAATTCTAGAAATGTTGTAACTACGGAAAACCCACTGAATTTCATAACATAGAATGCCTACGAAAAAAATATTGCTTAACAAATTCATTTTGATCAAATATTTTTTTAAAATGTCAATATTTTTTTATCGAAAAAATTGAAGTAAAATTTTTATTTTTTTATCGCAAATAAAGTCGAAATAAAATCATTAAAATTAAAATATTTTAAGATTACCAATCCTCATGCACACTGTTATGTTCAAATATCGAATAGACTAACTGTTTCCATTTCGCTTTTTAAACAGAAATTTCAGAAATAATTGCTATTTTCGGTTCCTGCTTGAAACTGATGGCTTGAACACATTGACGACGACAGCAAATTTTAAACATCTGTCAAATTTTTTCATGTATTTCTTAATGCCGCGTTTCCATGTGATCTTTCAGTATATTATCTTATCCCATATCACAAAACACATGCTATAAAGAGCGAGATGCATATATGTACTTTTTCCTATAAAAGTTTCACATTTGCAAAATATGTAAACAAATCATAAATTTATCAATTTCTACAAGTTTACTGATTGCAAGACGTGCTTATTGAAATAACTTCTTGTCTACGTACCCTTAATTGGTTTATATAATTATTATTGTGCAGACAGCATCAGGTGTTACAGGTACTCCAATTCGTGTGCCACAACTGCAGCAGCATCAGTGAAATACACACAAAAAAAAAAAATATAAAAAAAAAGTTTTAAAAAATAAGTTTTGATGAATCTACCAAGCACCAAATTAATGAAAAAAATCACTGATGCTTTCCATAATTGCGCTTAGGAACTATCTGGCCAACTCTAGATTGCATATTCCCGAGTCGGGAAATCATCTGCATTAATTGCTTAGCCACGCGATGGTTACAAAAACCAATAATGTTTATTTATTTTAAATCATACCCCTTGACCTGATTTGATTTTCTTTCTTTTCCAATTTGTATTCCTAATTCTGTACTATTTCAAAACAATTAATATTGGCGCAAATAAAATTGACAGCTTGACATCACAAAAACCACAACTATAAAAATGAATGTCATATTTATAGCATGTGATCAACTTTTATAGCAAAAGTTCAAGAAGTTGAACTTTTTTGATTTCCTAGCATCACAGGGGATATCACATGCTATAAAAATGAAAAAGGTATACCTGTTTCACACTCACATTCATCAATGCCATAAAGTAGGGCTCACATGCTATTTCTTTCTTACAAAAAATGTGATACTAGAAGATAATAGAAGATCACATGGAAACGCGGCATTAACATCCGAATTACGTAGAAATCGGTTTCATCTCTAGTTTGTATCGAAAATTAATCGAAAACCACAAGCAAGACACAAGAAGAAATAAAAACAAAACAAAACAAATAGTCAAATTCTCAAAAGGGGGTTTTAGACAATACTACATGTCTATCCGACATGTAGTTCTGCGAATTAGCGGCATTTTTTCATTAAGCTTTCAGACATACTACATAGACATAGATGGATAGACATCATTATTTTTGAGCTCTCAAAAAGAACACATCTTAACAAAGGCAAAACAATTTCTTGTTGCTCTCATAAAAAACTCATATAAATTTCAATAAATTCCTTCTAAAATTAATAATGTGAAACGCTTATAATTTTCTTTCATCATTCTTCGTTATTTCCTTGTTTTTCCTTATTTTTCTTTTGATGTTGACTCATCGACGATTTTTGCAGAATGAAAAATGCAGCGAGTCCGATGAACGTGCGTTTGAACAATACAACATGACGGATGGACCGGCAGAAAAATCAAAATCATTTGATTTTCGTACTACATGTTGGTACATCGTACATGTCATCGGACACGCAATGTCCATCGGACATGTAGTATTGTCTGAAACCCCCTAAAGTCAGCAGACAAAGTGAGTATCATTGTTGAAAAATAAATAATATAATAAACAAATATTTATTTTGCACATTTCTTACCCATTTTCGTTCTCCACAACAAATCAAATAACATTAAAATAAAACACACAAAGAACAGCTGTCAAACCGAACTACGATTGGTTCGTGAGAACAGGGTAATTCACATTCGTAATTCATAGGCCGAATTACTTAATTCAGGCTGCCGTGAGAACATACTTTTAAGTGTAGGCAACTAGCGATAACTGTCATTTACTATGAAACTGCGCATGCACAATGGCCCATAATGATAACTATTTTGATCGTTAACTTTTTGGAATCCAGTTACTGATATGACAGTTCATCCTTGCTGTCGTCGTCAATGTGTTCAAGGTATGACTTTCCCAAATAAAAGTATTTTGAAACTTTTAAAAATAAAGTCTTTTAAGACCTTTAAAAATAAAAGTCTTTTAAGATTTTTAATATAAGTCTTAGAAAACTTTTAAATTTACCTTAAGTTTCAATCTTAAATTTAAGTTTTAATCCTGCATTCGTAATATACGTAAATTTTACGTGTACTCCGCATAAAAAGTATACGTAGGGTAAAGTGTCTTACGATTCCAGGGTTAAAGTAAATGTGAGCTCTTAACTTTTTCGAAATGGATCGAGATTGTTATATTCTCGAAATTTTACTATGGTTAAAACAACGAGTTATCACTTACGTCAATAAGTCAAAAATGTCAATGTCAAAAAATCAAAAATAATATGTCAAAAGATCTCAAATGTCATCAATTAAAAGTCAAAAATACATATATATTTATCAAAATCTAAATGGTAAAATTTTTTAAAAAATTAACTCTAAAACACAAATTAACTGCCAATAAACCAAATTAACTGTATAAAATAAAAATGAACCATCAAAAACTTTGAATGTTTGGATTTGAAATCTTGAATTAAAATGCATTTCTTTAACACAATAATATATATAAATATATTTTCGTTATCTTTCTTAATTATTTGTCTTGCTAGCACAAAAAAATAATATTAAATTGAGCGGCACTCAATTGAATTTTCGAAATTCAATAATAAACAATAAAATTGTCGATTTTAACAATAAAAACAACAGAAATTTAACAATCGTGCAATCAAGGTTGATTTATAAGGTTGTCGCAGGGCTGATCGCACTCTCTTCTCAGTACCCGTAATTGTCAAAACTAGCCAATTTTGCGAATAACTACGAAAGAAAAATGGATAATAAAAGAGAGCACTTGCAGATTTTCTATGAGCTGTCAACTCCGATTTGACAATTATGGGTACTCGCTCTCTCCATTGCGACAACCTTATAAATCAACCTTGCGTGCAATAAGAATTGTCAATTTTAGAAAAAGAGTAGTTCATTACTATAAAGAAATTAATACTACTGATATATGTAATAATGCGTGAGTTTACGCATTTAACAAGAAATTGATTATTGCGTTTACGCCCTGAAATTTTCAGAAAATTTAAAAAACTGTTTTCTTTAAAATTGTAAATAACAATAGCTGTAGTTTTTTGTCGAATACTTTTCTTGAAATTACATTGTTGATCTTTCAAATAAAATCAATTTCATCTTCCAAGGCTAAAGGAGAGGAAACAGGTAAGGAAAGTTTAAAAGCATTGCTTGAAACAAATAGTTATACTCAAAATTGTTTTTGTATATATTTAAAACTACAGAACAAAAAGTAAAACACCCTCAAAAATGCGAACATAACTTAGGTTGTTCAAATGCTTAATATCTACTACGAGCTTCTATCACGTCCAAAACAGCAGCGATGTCGCCATTATCACACAAGCCACTGCAACATATGGAGATTTGCGTTCACCTATTCTGGCCAACTTCCAAAACACACCCAATAAGCTATTCAAATAAAAGATGACGGACTAATCGGTACAACAAAGACATATTCCAAATTATTTATTTATGTAATTACCCAGTTTTATTCCTGTCCATTATGCTTGGAAACAGTGAACGCAGATATGCACAGGTGCAGATCATGAGCAGAATTACAGACAGCAGACTTTGAAAGTTGAAGAGTGCGCTCTGAAAGTATGATTATATTACACATTTTTATACAATTTTTTGAACTTTAAGTTACCATTTTGTGATTTTTTAAATAGTTTATTTAGTCTCAAAACCAAATATAAACTTTTATGGATGACGTGCTAAGAAACAAATTGTTTTGCTGTCAAAGTTAAACATATGATCAATGTTATTAACGTTATTCACAATGAATGATGTTCAGCCAGTATTGCCATGAACAAATTTTAAAATCGTAACTTTTTAATCGGCACATCTGATTTTTATCGAATTCTCGTCGAGTGCATTGAACTCGGAATAACAATAGCAAAAAGTTGTATTTTTATATTTGACACGAAGCAAAAAATTTATTTTGTAAATTATTTATTACCTTTGACATTTTTACCAACATAATTTTTTTAACTCGATGCTACAAATATGGCAAAACTCAATTAAGTTGTCGTTTTTTGGCAATTTATGAGTTTCTATCATAGAAACTTATTTTTCAAAAATATTTTTGTTATAAGCTATTATTTAAGCTGTTTGTTTCCATAAATTTGAGAATAATCCAATGTCGGATTTTTGCTTTCTGAAATCGTAACATTTTGAAGAAGTTTATGAAATATATATGACGATCCGTCAGATTAAAATTTGAAAATCGTAACAAATCCGATATATCGGAGAATTTTGCAACACATATTTTGATGTTTTATACAACAAGTAACACTGGCAACTTGTTTTCCTCGTTTTCTAACTTTTTCATTTCAAGCAATACTGTAATTGCAGCGACCTTCACATTCAACGACATTTCTAAATAAACTTACACATATGATGCTGCAACAACTTGCAGCTGTTTCGAATTTTTTCGAAGACAATATGTATTCTCTAAACCGAGAAAAAAACAACGTAAAATTAAAAATAATAACGTTAAATTAAATTCAACAGTGACAAAAGAAGGATAAGGTTGGAATTTTTTAAATCAAAAATGATATTTTTATTTTGAACATGAATTTAATCTTAATTTTAAAAGAATAAATTTGAAGTTAGAATACATTTGTTTTATTTTTAATACTTAAATAAATAAATGTATCATTTTTAATTCAAGCAGAGTTTCAAAAAATACATTTTAATTTAAAAATACAAAAGTTTATATATTAAATCACATTTTTATTTTAAACTTTTTGATTTTTACTACGAAACCATAAAGCGTTCATTGCTCGCATTAAGGATGGAAAGCCTAGCATTTTTAGCCTGATGATGTTACAAATTAATTCCTCAACAATAATGGTAACTAGTTCATCCCTACGAGAGTTTGTTACGTTTTGGTATGTTTTAAAGAATTCCAGTATTACTCTTCCTCTTGACGTAACATTCAAAAAAGAACGCAAGTTCTTCATGAAACTAACCAAAAATTATAATTAATATAAGTTAACTTGAATCAAATACATGTTAACTGAACACGATAAAGATTGACGCAACTTCTTCATGAAACCAGCAAAAAATTACAAACAATACTAGTTAACTTGAATTAAATAAATGGCACCTTTAGCAAACGATTTTTGCAAGTTTGATTGTTAAATGAACACGATAAGGATGGTACAAACAGAGAGGAGCACTTATGTGATTTTTAATTTTATTTTTAATATATTTTATAATAGTTTTTTTGTTTATATATAAATTATATTTTAATATTTTTATAATATTTTCTGTACACAAGGGCTCTATTCTATAACTGTGTACAAAATTTGTGTGCATAAAATAAAAAATTTCATACTCACTCTAAGTGTATACTTTTTAATTTCAAGTGATTCTGTAAACTGAATGTACACTGACATGCTGTATAAAAGACAAATTTGCTGAATAAAAACTTGTGGCTGTGAATATCAACATAGTAATGACCAAATTTTAATTTTTGAAAAAATTATTCAATCATAAATATAAATAAAATTCACTTTTAAAAAATAGTATTTGTTTGTATGAACAAAACTATAAATTTCTTGTTTGACGACCGATTTTTATTTTACTATACACGATTTTATATTTTTAAAAACACAAATTTAAAAATTTTACAACAAAAATCATATATTCACAGAAAAAATTTCAATGAATAAAATTTGCTGATTGTGTTCACTTTTAAGAAGCCCAAAACTTATTTTCAAAAGTAGTGTATAAGAAAATGGAGGTGTGCACAATATTGAGTGTACCCTGATTTTTCCACAGTTAGAGAATAGGGCCCCAGTTGTCCCTGACTTCAAGGAGTCTGCAACTTTTTTAAGCTCTCGCCTATAGCAGGTTCCTAATATTGGTGATTTTGTTTTTTAAAGTAGTCAGATTTACTTGGGAGTAAATTTGCCGGTATTTTTCCAAAAGCAACTCCTAAGCTTTGGGCTTTTACATTTTGTTTTTTTAATCCGGATAATTTGTTTTCTAAATAGTTGAATTTTCCTGAAGCATCTGGAAAATTTCTCTCATCAATGTTTGGAATCAATGTTCAATGTTTGGAATTAGTGTCATTATTATTTTTATTATTTAAAATTAAATTAAATGAAATACAAGCATGCTAAACACTTTTTTCATAAACAAATGTCAACTCAAAATATTTACGTTGTATATATTATGTACACAGCACATAATATATAGCAATATATAGCATATAAAATATAGCAATCGAATTGAAAACTTGTGAAGCAACTTTTAAAAATCAAAATCTTTTGATTTTTCATCAACCGACTCGACAATTGCCAAACTGATTGATTGACAAAACCATTCACGCTTTGATTTGAGCAACAACCGACTCAATTGACGATTGAATTGTATTGTGTTATGCAAATCTCTGGTAGCCACAGTCGTCATTTTAAAAATTTTTCTTTAACCTTTTTCTTATTACCTAGTGGGTATGCGTTTCTATTGTGACAGCACGTGCAGCCAAATGTCACAACATTGGATCTGCAAAGTTGTGTTCTTGTTGAGAAATTCTTATAAAATTCAGCATTTTAAATAATAAAACCAACCAAAAACCACAATGTCCACATTTAAAACGTTAAATTTAAAAAAGTATCAAAAAGCTCGAGCGGTAACTACACCGGATACATTGTATTGGCGCCGTCTGGCGGTAAGTACATTTAAGGCCATCGCCGAACTTTTGCCCCCCTAAAACATACTTTTCTGCCTTTCTATAGGTTCCAACCTTTGTCAAGGAATTCGGAGCCATTGACTATGTAGACTTCAGCCCAATTGAACCTCATTATTTTGCTGTGACATGCTCAGTGCGCGTACAAATCTACAATCCCATAACTAAGCTTGTGGTGAAGAATTTGTCAAAATTTCAGGAGACCGCTTATGGCGGAACTTTTCGTCAGGATGGTCGTTTATTGGTCGCTGGTGATGAACAAGGCTTTGTAAAGCTATTCGACACATCAAGCAAAAATGTTCTACGTTTATTTAGAGGGCACAAGGCACCAGTACATAGAACCTTTTTTACACCCGATAAGCTGCACATTGCTAGCTTCTCGGACGACAAGTGCTTTAAACTTTGGGATATTGCCTCGGAAAAAGCAGTGCATACTTTCGAAGAGCATAATGATTACGTGCGTGCAGGTGCAGTTAATCCGGTTACAACAGACGTAGTGGTCTCAGGCGGCTACGATGGACTGATCAAGTTGTACGATACTCGCACTCAGACAGTTTCATTTTCAGTGGATCATGGCAGTCCTGTTGAATCACTTCTCTTCCTGCCTACTGGTGGAATTTTCATTAGTGCGGGTGGCACTGAGGTGCGCGTTTGGGATGCTTTTGCAGGTAAGCAGTTTGCCTAGGAGAAAGTGAAAAAAATTCTTTTTTTTTAATGTATTCATGCATTGTGCAGGTTGTCGTCTATTAACAAAGTTATCGCAACACCACAAGACAGTAACCTGTCTGCGACTCGGTTCTAACGGCAAACGCATATTTTCGGGAGGTTTAGATCGACAGGTTAAAATATACGACGTTACCTCTTACCAGACTGTGCACACTTTAAACTATCCTAATGCTGTGCTTAGCTTGGGTGTTGCTGAAAACAATCAAACAGTGGTAGCTGGTATGGTAGATGGTCTGGTTTCCATACAAAATATGGAAACTGATCGTAGAAAAGATTCCAAATCTGCAGCAGTAACAAAACATCAACGTCTGACTTCTATGCAAGTGGATCATGTAATTAAGGAAAAACGCATTCCCAATGAGAAAAACTACAATAAGTTTCTGCGTAAATATGAGTACTTCAAGTGTCTAGATGCGGTTATGCATCCTTCAGTAAGCAGACACACGCCATATGTCACCGTCAGTGTAATGCAAGAGCTAATACATCGTAAAGGTCTACATCGTGCCTTATCCGGTCGCACAAATCAGTCTCTTTTGCGTATTATATCGTTTATTTCTCGCTTCATTGGCGAGTACCGTTTTATGCGTGTTCTAATTGATGTCGGCATGACGCTGTTAGATGTTTACGAAGATTCCTTCCATGAATTCAATGGCGAATTGGCCAAAAAGTTTATAGAGCTCTCAAAAGAGTTAAAGAAAGAAACAGAGCTTACTTACGATCTGTTAGAACTACAAGGATCCTTAGAATTATTGCTTTCAGCAGCAAATGCTGCTGATCAAACAGATGAAATGTTTTACTTTGTACGTGACGATAGTGGCGTTGCTCTCAAACAGTCTACGCTGGCTAAAGAAACGTCTATATTGACCGTTTAGCACTTAGTTTCTCTTGGATGATTGTGAAGGCAAAAAGAATAATAATTTATTTTTTTATATTTAACTATTTTTCAATTAGATTGTAAGTGGTTAAAACTAATGTGTCTATTACAATTACAATAAAATATTGGATGAAATCATTGAATTGTGATAAAATTAGAAAATTAATTTTCATTCGCCACCAACGCTGATAATAATTAAGATTATTAATTTTTGCAAAAGAAAATATGTCCGTTTAAAATGTTTTTCCTTGCAAGAGAGTTGATTAAACAGTCATGTAGAAAAAAAACTGTGCACAGTTGAGGATATTTAAAAAAAAAAAAAAAAATAAATTACCCAAAAATTGTTATTTTTATTTTACTCATGATATATTTTACAAGGTAGGAGTGAGTTTTTTTGCCGACTAGCATTTGTCAAAAACTCGCAGAAAAATAGGAAACAAATAAGCATCAAAACAGATGAAAAATTAAACATTAGTGGTATTCAATTAACGCCGTATTTGTGGTGTAAATAGCGTATGTGCCGTAAGTTCATACAACTTACCACACATACGCAGTTTACATCACGAATACGTCGTTCATTGAATACCACTAATGTATTGATTTTGACAAGTGTTGGTCGACGCTCTGAGAAAATATGTAATTGTCAAGGCTACCTTGTAAATTGTAAAACCTACCTTGTAATTGTGTGAGTTGAGAGTAGACGTTGCAAAGAGCAGACGTGTTTTTAAGCTTATCTGCAAATACATTCGATAATTAAATAAATTTGAAGTAAACGGAAGTGGAAAAAAGTCGGAAATAGTGTTTTCTAGACTATTTCAATAATAATGACTTTAAACTGCAAAAAATGTGAACAAACTTTTAATAGAAATGAAACAAACAAAGTTCAATGCAGTGGTTTATGTAGACAGTGGTTTCATGGCAGGAGTTGTTTAAACTTGTCTGATTATGATATCAGGTTGATCGAAAAGAGTTGTGGCATAAAATATATTTGTGAGAAATGCTTGGATAATTTCGAAACTTTAAAAAACAACTATGAAGATTTATTGGAAAAAATTATTATTGTTGAACAAAATACAAAAGAAGCAATTAACAAGAGTGAGGAAAAATTAAAAAGTGCACTAGTAAGAGACAACAAAACAGTAAATTGTGAAGAGAATCGTCACTTAACATATGCAGAGCAATTGAAATTACCCGTTATAGTGAAACCAAAAACTAACCAAACAAGTAAAATAACACCACAAGCAATTAAAAAGAGCATTGATGTTTGCAACCTTCCAGTAAAAGTGAGTCGATTATATGAGAGAAAAGATGGAACTGTCTCAATTTGTTGCTCAAATGATCAATCAGTGAAACAACTTGGAAATGAAATTAAAGAAAAAATGAAAGAAAAGTATGAAGTACATATCCCAACAACAAGTAATCCAAAAATTATAATATGTGGAATGTATGAAAAACTAACTGATGAGAGAATAATTAACTCAATCCAAATTCAAAATAACATACAATGTAAAACAATAAAGTGCATTAAAGTATACCCTTCATTTAAAAATAAAGATGTGTTTAATGCTTTGATTGAAATTGATGGTGAAGCATTTAAGAAACTACTTAATATGAAAAAAATATTTATCGGTTTGGACGATTGCGTTGTATACAAAAAAATTGGAGTATTAAGGTGTTACAAATGTCTTGGCTTTAATCATAAATCCAGCAAATGCGCTGAATCTGAAGCTCGTTGTCATAAATGCGGAGAGAATGGGCACACGAAAGATAAATGCACAAAAAATGTAGAAGAAATCCAGTGCATAAACTGCGTTAAAGCAAAATCTAGCTTAAATTTAGGTAATGATGAAATCGATGTTTTGCATTTACCATTCAGCACGGATTGTAAGATATACCAAAGGAAATTGAAACATCAGTCGGAGAAAATTATTTATTAGCAATTAAATAAAATAGAATGTATGTATTTAAATATACAAGGGTTATTGAATAATTTTGTTGAATTAGAAACATTAATAAATTGCAAAAAAATTGAGTTTATATGTTTAACAGAAACGCATTTAACAGAACTTGATGATGAATCGCTAGTGAATATAAATAATTATAAATTGATTAAAGTAAATAGTAATTCAAGGCATACTGGTGGTGTTGCCTTTTATGTTAAAGATTATTGGAATGTTGAAATAATGAAAAGTTTTGTATCAGAAAATGAATTATGGCTACTTGTTATAAAAGTTAATAACAATAATTTAGTGTTTTACCTGGCAGGTCTATATAGATCACCTAAACCGTTGAATATGAATTCGAACTTTTTTACTATAATTTTATAGTGGAACTAAGTGAATTAAATGACAAGGTAATTTTTATGGGAGATTTTAATATAAACTGGGTAACAAATAGTAGTCAAAAAAGAAGAATGAAAGAAATTTTAAATGATAATGCGTTTAAGCAAATTGTAGAAGAACATACAAGAATAACAAGCGAAACAAGGACATTAATTGATTGGGTTATAACAAACAAATATGTTAATATAGGAATTTCAATTCTGAATGATTCAAAAATTAGTGATCATGAAACATTAAAAATAACACTAGTAAGCGAAGAAATTGAAAGCAATAGGAAAAAATGTATAAAAATCCTTAAATATAAGAAATATGCATTCTTGTCAAAAATGAATAGGAATGATATACCAACTATGTTTTTTATGGATTGTAACGAAAAAGCAGATATATTTAGTAAAAACTTGCATGAAATTGTAGAGGAATTTATAGTCGAAAAAGAGATACAATATGTGAATCAACAGTGGTTCACTGAAGAATTAATGCAGCTAAAAAGAGAGAAAACAAGACAATACGAAAAAGCGAAATGGGTTAATAATGAAATTGAGTGGAACAAATATAAAGAACTAAGAAATAGCTATAAAGTTCAAATTAATAATAGTAAAAATAATTTTATCCGAAATAAAATAAAAAACGTGAATGATCAAGTATCAATGTGGAAAAATATCAAAAATTACATTTTAAATAAAAAAATTAATGAGATTTTGGAGGTTCATTTTGGAACTGATAAAGTAAATGACAGTTTAATAATAGCAAACAAATTAAATGAATACTTTACAAAAAGCGTTGAAGAAATCAACAAAACCATTCCGGCATATCAATACATAAATCTAGTTGAAGGAAATAGAAATGTATTTAAATTTGAAATGATAACGAAAAATGAGCTTGAAAGCGTTATAAAAAAAATAAACTCTAAGAAGGATTATTATTTAGTAAGTAAAAGGATGATACTAGATGCGTATCTTTTGATAGGTGAAAATTTAGTGTCTATTATTAATAAATCATTGGAGTCAGGAGTCTTTCCTAGTTCCTGGAAGAGTAGAGAAAGTAGAGAAAGTGCAACATACAAAAAAGGCAAATGAATTTAGACCAATAAACATGATCTCGATCGAAGCTAAAATAATAGAAAAGGTAGTGAATATACAGTTAGAAAATTTTTTTCATAACAATAACTTAATATCAGAGTGCCAATCAGGATTCCGGAAAAAACATAGTTGTGAGTCGCTTATTAATTTAGTAATAATGAATTGGAAAATGGCTGTGAATGACAAAAAAGTAATAGCGGCAGTATTTCTGGATTTAAAGCGCGCATTTGAAACGATTGATCGTGATATTTTAAATAAAAAACTTGAAATGTATGGTGTCAGAGGAAAAGAATTAGCATGGTTCAAATCATATTTGTCTGGAAGAAAACAGAGAACAAAAGTGAATGGTTTAGTTTCATATGCAATAGATGTTTTATTAGGAGTACCCCAGGGTTCAGTGCTGGGAGTACTGTTATTCTTAATCTATATTAATGACATGAAAAAAGCAGTACATATGGCCAAGTTGGCCTTGTTCGCAGATGATGCACTAGTATATGTATATGGCGATTCAGTTGAGGAATGCACTAGATATATGAATGTTGAATTAGAAAGCTTAAATATGTTTTTAATAATGAACAAATTAAAACTAAATGTAGAAAAAACTAAATGCATGATAATAAATGGGTCGGCAGAAGAAAATGTAGTTATGGATGGCCAAATCATTGAGGAAATTGATGAAATTAAATATCTCGGAGTAGTTATAGACAATAAACTTAATTTTAAATCCCATGTGGACAGTGTATGTAAAAAAGTAGCAAAAAAAGTTCAGTTCTTCTCTAAAATTAGGCAGAGACTGGATTTCAGCAGTGCTATTAGAATATATAATATAATTATAAAACCTCACTTTGAATATTGTTCAACTATTCTCTTTACAGCCAATGATGAAATGAAAAGCAGAATGCAAAAACTTCAGAACAGAGCTATGAGGATTATTTTAAAACTAGGTAGATACACAAACATCAAATTCATGTTGAATGCGTTAAAATGGCTAAGTGTAAACCAAAGAATAATAATGAATGTATTAATTGCAGTTTATAAAATGAAAAACAATTTATTACCTAAATATCTATGCGAGAGATTAGTATATGTTGGAGATGTACACAATCATAATTTAAGAAATGTATTTAGTTTTAGATTAAACCTCTTTAGAAATGAAAATAGTAAAAACATGTTAATGTACAAAGGATTAAAATTATTTAATGAGATGCCATCTAATATATGAAATGAAAACAATTCAACGAAATTCAAACAAAAAATTGTAGCATATATTAAAGATAAGTTTAATTAACTAAGTTACTACTTCAATTTATTGTAAACATTGTAAATTAAAAACAAAAATGGTTATTTTAACTAAATAAATATATAATAATAATAATAATTATAATAATAATAATAATAAAACTCACGAAAAAATCCCCCCAAAAACTTTACAGAAAAACAATCGCTCTGCAAACAGGACATGTCGTGAGTGTGAAATAATTGCTATATTAAACTATTGAAAAACAGCCTCCTTCCATTTATTGAGGCAAATAGGCATTCATACTAGCAATGAAACGAAGCGATGTTTAGATGAATGCTCCATTGAAACTATGGACCGGCTCTCTAACCTAAATCCCATAGAGAATGTGTGGGGCATATTAGTGAGAAGAGATATTAGTATGACAATACAGATGATCTAAAGGCTACAATGGTTGGCGAATGGGCTAACCTGGATGTCAGCCTCTTGAAAAAGTTATCTGAATCGATGGAAAAAAGATTGTTGCAGATGAAAAATCTCCATAGGCCATTCAAAAGAAAAAATTTCACCCCCACAAGAGTATTTTTTGTGGATAGCCAAGCGGCCATCAAAGCGCTGGATAGTAGAAAGACGAAGGCTCGTACGGTACAAAACTGTAAACTAGACCTGTACAGTTTCTGGAATACCCATAGCGTCACTCCGGGAACCCAGCATCCCGGACATAGCAATATCGAAGGGAACAAGGCGGCGAATGAACTGGTGAGACGTGGAGTAACAGCAAGTACAAACAGAGCTGATATAGATGTACATATACATTCCAATAGGCGTCGTCAAAAAAGAATAGACTTTAAAGCCAGAGATAGTACTAACACAAAACTGGGCTTCCAGAGGTAACTGCGACATATCTCGAAGGCTCTGGCCGAAGCTAAATGAGAACTAAAAGTCTTCAAGTTCTCACAGGTCAATGCTCCATTGGAGTAATGGCCAATAGGATGGGTATAACTGCGCCAGACCTTTGGCGGAGCTGCAAGGATCCAGAAACAATAATCCACTTTCTTTGCGAATGTCCAAATCTACAGAATCGTCGACTCCGATACATGGATACAGATTTTTCAAAGACTAGACATCACAGAAAGCACAGGCTGGTTTGAGGAATAAATCGGAACAATGGTTTACAAAAAAAAAAAAAGATGCGCAATAAATCTATAGGCCCCGCGGAAGCGCCTGTAACAATACACAATCCTACTTACCTAAAGGGACGTAATATTACTTCAAAAACAGCCTTGAAAAACACTTTGATTCACGAATGGAGCGCCATAACAGCGGAATGTAAAAGGCTCGTACATAGTATGCCACTTTTATTTTATTTAATAAATTTATACTACTTAATTTAAAAATAAAAACTATTACCTTAGGTTTTATGACGCAATATTCAGTAAATGAGGCCAATACTTTTGGCAAAGGCTGTACAATACCATAACTAAATGCGATTTCACAAATCGTTCCTACTGCTATTCAAATATATTTCAATATTTTCAATATTTATTTTAGAAGCAAGCAAATCAAGCCGAAAAAAGTCATTAATTTATAGTTACTTTATTTTCCATTTATTATATAATAGTGTAATATATTTATGTATGTATATGAATATGTGAAATAAAAATAACTCAGCATTGCCGTTAAAATATTTCAATCAAAAATAATGGTGTGTTTGATTAATGTACTTAAAAATTATTTTAAACATATTTTTTTTTATATTTTGCTTGTTTCTGTTCTGTTCTTTTGTTTCTTCTTATTTTTTTTAACGAGATTTAATATACAAGTTTTTCTTTGTTTTAATTTTTACATTTCGATAAGATTTTTTGTTTTATTCTTGTTTATTTTCAATAGCTAGTTGCTTTAACAGTATCTACTATAATGTGTTTTTTTAAAAAGAAACAAAGAGTTGAAAAAATCATTTAAAAAAAAATAAATAAAACGAATAAAAACGAACGATTATTACACGTATTCGATATTTTTTGACGCTATGTACGTATGTTAAACTACTGTAAAATCTATTAAAATAAACGCTTAACTACTTAAAATTAGTTTTATTTTAAATTAAATTTAGAATCAATACATCTATAATTATTAATGCGTTGAATTATACATTTGTTAAAAATCGGTTGAAAAAAAAAAATATATATATTCACAGTCTGATATAAAATTTTAGGAAAAAAAGCGTTTTTGAGTTCAAACGAAAAAACGTTAAATTCACAAAACTTTTGAGTGAAAAAAATAAAGAATAAATTAAAAAAATGCAGATATTTTTCTGGAAGCAAACAAAAAATACATTATTGAAAATTATGTGCGGGAAATTTATAGGATAATGTGTGTACTTCAGTTAATGTATTTGGAATGCGCGGTGTTGTGGGTTAGAACTTTAAATTGTTTTTGGTTGTTGGTTAAACCGAAATGGCACGCTTAAAATTAAATAGTGGGTGAAGCATACAGATATAAAAGCGTAGTTTTGAAGTTATAGGATACAAAATAGTTTGGCATCTGTTTTGTTGTTGATACTCAAAGCTGTTGTTGTCACGACTTGTTGTTACAACTTGAGCTGAACTTTTCGAAAAGTTCCATTCGTGTCTCTTAATAGTTACCTTTGTTAATTTTTAGTTAATTTGAAAGTATATGAGAGTTATAAATGACACAAACATAAACATTGCTACTTCAAATTACAAACATTTCGTACAAAATAATTTCTTTTTTACAGTCATTACAAAATCCATGCTCATGTTCTTTGATAAAGGATTTTTGTAGTGGAAAGATTTAATTTGAGTGGAAAGATCAAGATTTTTGACACTACATAACAAATAAAGTTTATGTTGTTTCAGACGTTCAATGAATGTTTTATAAATGTAAAGTTTTTTCGTGTATTATATTAATATTTATATAGGTTTTTAGTGTTTTTTTTTATAAGCTTTTAATAATAATAATTAAAATAATGTAAGTATTTTTAATTTAAAAGAAACCAAATTTAAACGAAAGAAAAAAATAAATATACGAAAAACTTCTGTGATGGCAAAACCCATCTTAGCCATCTTCCTTGGGTGGTGTAAACCAGCCTGAAAGTAAAAAGTTTATTTAGAGTGTAAACGAGTAAAACCATCGAAGCGACTTACCATTCTTCTCGTGTATTTGCACTAAGGATTTAAAACTCTGCTGTGCACGTGCTAAGCTGTACTGTCCTTGCGATATGGCCTAATATCATATTAGGGTTCATATTAATTATTAATATAAAAACAAATATTTTTAAACATACCTTAGTTGGACCGAACTGTATTCTTGCTTTGCCTTTAACTAATGTGGCTGCTATTTGCATGATTACAGCTTCCACTGTGTAGGCTGAACTCCAGCCTTGTTTCGTCAGCAATTCCATGCAGATGGCACCACCAATGAGCACATAACCACCTTCAAATTGTGTGGATTTAGATAATTTTTTCAGTTTAGTATTAAGTTTTCCCAAATAATTCCTCACCTGATATAATCGGATGTACGACACGAACAAATGGTGGTTCAAAGGGATAAGTTTCCTTAAAAATTATATTCAATAGAATGCTGTCTTTGCCTTCCTTCTCCTTGAGCATGACTAAATCATTATGCAGCGGACTATCTGGGTCGACAGATTTTAGTCGTATATTCCATTCATAGATAGAATCATTGACAAGTTCTATTGAATACATTTTGCTTTTGAAAGAATCTGATCGATATATGTCACGCAGTTCTTTCATTAGGCGATCGGTTGCTTGAACGGAACCAGAAACTGAACCCTGTATGTAAGAAAAAAATTATTCATGTCAATTAAGTCGTTATTAGCTCTATATATATATATATATTTATTTATATATAAAGGTATATATATTTACCTTTAGGTAGTCTTGTCGTTGACTTTGTCGCAGTCTTTCTAGTGTGGCAAGGTGTTCGACTTCCATTTCGTCCTTCTTTATTTTGAAAAATAAAAAGAGTCGTTAATATTTGCATAAAACCAAAAATAGAATATCGTTGATATTATAAAAAATTAAGCTAAATAAGTTTTGTATGTCATTTTAATAGAATGAAATATGAATAATTTTTTTTGCAAAATAGAGTAGTTTCTGTGTAAAAAATAAACCTTATTAGCGCTGCGGCCTTCGTCCATTTCCAATGGCAAGTCTTCATCTCCTTCACTCTCTTGTTCACTGTCGCCAATGTGATCTTCGATTTCTTCCTGATCTGAATCAATGTCTTCAATTTGCGCAACGGGTGGCTGATGCAACGCTGCATTCACCGGTGGCAATTGAAATGGAATTGTTAAATTATCAATATCGGGCGGCAGTGGTACATTGTGCAGGCGACAAAGTTCACGTAGTAGGATGCCAACCTGTAATTGTTAATTATTAATTAAGAATATTGATAAATTTGAAGAAAAATGCAATAAAATCAATGCCGTAACCTGATTGATAACGTGATTATCACGTCCATTTGTATTGCTAAGAATTTGTACGGCATTCGTGACGCTTGTTTCTTCACTTTCGGCGAACCACACTGGAGGAGATGAAGGATACGTTTCCTACAAAGAGACAGAAAGTGCTTAAGTATTTGAGGTCACGGTGAAAAGTGTTTAAAATGTGAAATGAAATAATTGTTCATGTTGCAATTCTGTCATTTTTATTTAAATCTAGTTTACAAATGACTCAATAGCATACCCAGTAAAATCGACTTCAGAATCTTGAAATCTGCTTTATTATTGAACAAAAAGAAAAAATAAATTGGCTGCAAGTGTTTTAACGACTGAATTTGTAAATGTGTATTCGAGGTTGAAATTTTATGAAAATACCACAAAAATCAATCTTTTAACTTGATATTTTGCACAAAAGTTTTAACTTGAACGAGTAGTTAATACGCTTCTTTAAAATAAAATTGATTCAAGCGAATGGAAAGCACACCTACCTCCCCACTGTTTAAATTATTAACCAACACAACATGTAAAGGAACTTATTTCACAGTTAGAGAGAAATTCCTTCCATATGATATTGTGTTACTTTTTAACACATGAAAGCTACGTAATCTGAATAAATTAAATTATCAAATTTACGCCTTTTATTAAAACGCTGAACTTTGCAGTTCAATGACATTCACAATATATTTAATACGAGTTATTAAACAGAAGTTATCATTGAGGAACTCTGACTGCATGAATACGCATAACATAAAGAACAGTGCTATAAGCAGCTGATACACACTCACCTGTTATGCGAATTAAAAAAAAACAAAACAAAACGCTGTGAGATGAGCAATGCCAGAAATGTTCAGAAGCGACAATCAATCTGACACAAAACTGTCAACCACACAAACTAATTTGTAGTGAACAATGCAATGATATGAATATTGCGCTGTAGGAAGACCGAGCCAACAAAGATCAATAAATGTCTATTATAAAAAACTAATAATAAAAGATTAAGTTAATTTAAGGCATGTATTAAAAAAAAATTCTGAGCCGCGTAAAGTGTGGGCCTAAGCTGAAGCTGATTTGCGCTTTCGATTAAAGTAGCTTTATTGAGCGAATACGTGTTTATATTGTGCGCTTTTTGCATGCAGATCAAAGTAGCTTTATTGAGAGCGCTTTCCGCTTGTGGTGGAAGTAGTGGAAGTAAGTGGTACACCAAGAACAACGAAAACAATGTTCAAATCTATTTTGAAAACTATTATAAAACGAAACAAATACAACAACGCAACGACATTTAAAAGTGATCCACAAAAAAATATTCAAGAGATAAAACAAAATCAGCGAAAGTGAGACGTAAACAATCAAAAGAGAATAACATTTAAAAAAAATGTAGTTCGAAAAAACAGAAACAAAAAATGCAAATTGTTTGAAAAAGCGAGATAGCGATAACTTTTAACAAGTAGCTTCAAGATCGAAATCAGCTTGCACTATAAACACTGAGCTTTTTCCATATGATATTACATAAAGCGTTTTTCAGAGCAGCTCTTGTCAACTTCAACTTTAGTTCGCTCTATAAAAGTGGACTTAAACGATTAATGTAAAAGTAATGGTGGTGAGTAATCAGCCACACAATTGAGCGATAAAAATGATTGATGTTCATTTATTCCAAAATAAAAAAAAAATAAATAAAGGAACTGCTATTCGTGCATCATTTTAAAAAAATGCATCTACTACTCAGAGAAGTACGATAAAGGCAAGCACGTCTTTTGACATCATGTCAACAATAAATTACACTTTTACAATTTATAAAGAAATAAGATTTAAGAGAATATAAAAATATTAATATTAACCCATTGTTGTCTGGATCTACTAAATTTTTAAGAAATTTTTAGCCCTTAGGTTGGGACCATAGTGAACGCTTATTGCTGAGCTGAGCCGAAAAACACATTGGAGCAAATGAGATGCATGACTTGGTGTCTTTATTGCTTCAATGTGTTTTTCGGTAGAAGTCGAAAAAAGTGGTACATCCAAGGGCGTACGGTAACCATGTTGATAGGGGGTGATTAGGTATTTAACCGACTGAAAACGATTAAGTCCTGACTTTTTTTTAAACAATAAAATAGAATTGTCGATTACAAAGCTGCGTTCGATAGTCCGAGAAGGGATTGCCTATACGCAACAATATCTGAGTTCGGTGGAGGATGACGTTGAGCAACACATGCAGCTCTGTCAAGGTAGGAAATGACCTCTCCGAAACCTTCCATACCTAAAGAGGTTTCAGACAAGGCGATCCACTGTCTTGCGATCTCTTCAACATCATCATGGATCATGGGATAGTACGAAAGACCGGTGTGCATCGTAATGGCACCATTTTCTACAAAGGTGTCCAGCTCCTTTCCTTGCATACGCTGATGATATTAATATTGTCGGTAGAACCAAGAGAGATGTTACCGTTGCTTTCACCGCTATCGAAAAGGAATCAGCCAAAGTGGGTTTGACGATAAATGAGGGTAAAACAAAGTATATGCCGTCTACGAACAAGGGAGCGCGGTGTCTAGACTCCCACGTTTCATCCGGCAGCTATAACTTTGAAGTAGTGAAGGAGTTTGTATACAACTAAAGTAAGTAAGCAACTAAATTCCAGAGCCCTCTCTCGATCGAGAAAACTAAAACTCTACAAGACGCTCGTTCTACCTGTGCTTCTTTATGGTGCTGAGGCATGGGTAGTTTCGCAAACTGACACAGCTGCTCTGGAGGTGTTCGAGAGAAAAGTTCTTCGCAAAATCTTCGGTCCTGTTCGAGTCGGCGATGACTATCGCATCTGAATGAACCACGAGCTCTATGAGCTCTACGAAGACATTGGAGTAGTTCGGCGTATAACTGTGCAGCGATTACGCTGGCTGGGTCATGTTCGTCGTATGGACGACGAAGCTCCAGCGAAAATGGTGCTCGAGGCGAGGTTCGTTGGTCAACGACGACGAGGGAGGAGACCATGCCTTCGATGGATGGACCAGGCCGAGGAAGCCCTAACCGCACTTGGTGTATCCGATTGGCGCGCAAAGCAGAGGCGCCTGGCGAGAGCTGATGAGGTCGGCCGAAACCCGAACGCGGGCTGTTATTGGCAACCTAAGTAAGTAAAATAGAATTGCTCATTTTAAAAAATATTTCGGATAACTCTTTAACAGTTTTCCTAATGGAATGGTTATAATTAATTAACTAAATTATGTAAGTAAAATTATATGCGTACCCAAAGTCTTTGAAAAAATTTTTTATTAAATATTATCGTTTTATGTAAAAAATCTGATTTCTATGAACCAACATGTCTTCATATCTGGTAGATCAACTGCGACCAATTTAAACATATTTTGCTCCTCTATAATTAGAAATTATTCAAATGGATTTCACACAGATGTTATCTTCTCAGACTCCGCTAAAGCGTTCGATAAAGTTAATCATGCAACTCTTCTCCTAAAACTTTCCGCTTCTGGATTTCATTCAACTCTTTATGCATGGCTAAAATCTTATCTCCATAATCGATGGCAAAACTTAAAAATCAATGATTGCTTGTCCTTTGCTATACACGCCTCGTGTCAGGTGTTCCTCAAGGAAGTCATCTTGGTTCACTTTTTTTCTACTTTTTATTAATGATCTTCCTTTAGTTGTTGAGCACTCGAAATGTCTTCTTTTTGCCGACGACTTAATACTTTTTTGGTCAAGAGAATCTGTCAATGATTTTATACTTCTTCAATATGACCTTAACTCTGTCACCAATTGGTGCGTGAATAATAATCTTCCCTTGAATATTTCAAAATGCCAGTGTCTCTCCTTCTCTACCTCTTTATCCCTAGCAACTGGAATTATTCCACTAATTCTACCTCTCTAGGAAGAGTGTCCTGTAAAAAGAATTTTGGAGTTTTTTTTGGATCAAAAGTTATAATTTAAAAATCATATCGAATAAATGATTGCGAAAGCTAACTCGATGTTAGGATTTTTAAAAAGAAATTCTACTTATTTTTCGGATCCATACACTCTTAAGACACTTTATTCTTCTCTTGTGAGACCGCACCTTGAATGCTGCTCAACGATTCGGAACCCTTATTACCATTTATACTCCAACAGATTAGAATCGGTGCAATGTAATTTCACTAAATACATGTGGTTCAAACTAAATTGGAATTTACCCTCAGTGCATCAATATTCCACCCGCTGAGCCCTAGTGAGTATCACCCCACTTTCTATTCGTAGAAAAATATTCTCCGACATGGTTATTTCGGATCTAGTCCATAATAACATACAATTCCATTTCCGGGAGATGTTCCATAGATCTAACTACACCCAAAATATGCCAATGGCACGTAGTATTCATGAAACGAATGAGTTGCTGAGAACAGTGGACTTAAATATCTCTAGAAACACTTAAAGAAAACCAGGTACTAAGCATTATGGCTCGGGAGTATAAATCTTCATCTTTTTATATTTTTTCTTATTGTTTCTTTTTTAATGAGATCTCATTTTTCTAATTTTAGTTTTCTTATTATTAATAAGTTTTTCAATATTGTAACTATCTTGTAAATAGCTGTATATATTTCTTTATCTGTGAATTAATTTAAGTATTCTGTAAGAGTTACACTCTGTTTAAGGCCGGCAATACATTTAGAGGAGAGTAAAAAGAGTGATATTGAGGTGATGGTTTTTATTAGAAGAAATTTGTTGGAGTTTTAAAATATTCAAATTTGGTAAAATATACTTTAGGTTAAAAAAAGTGTTTTTTTTTTCAAAAAACAAAGGTGACGCTGGCTACAACAATTGCTGTAAAAGACCTCTTTTCGCACTGCGGGCATTCTGCTGGCTCCTAGGTTGACCCAACAAAAAAAATTTTAAATTTTAAATCGCAATGAAAATGTCTCCTATCTGAATGAGACAGAATTTTAAAGTCATTTATAAAAATTTATACGTGCTTTGAAATAAAAAGTTGAATTTTTTTACTTACTGTTTGTTTTAAATTTTGAAAAAAACGATTCTAAAAGGCTATTTTAAAAATTAGTTTCATTTAGATTGGTCAAAATGTTATTAAAAACACGTTTCCAAATATTGTAAGGATCGGTCAAGTAGTTTTTGAGCTCAGAAAATAGTCAAAAATGGTAATAAAGAATGTTTTTATAATATTTTATTATATTATTTATTTATTATAATCCTTTTTTTTTAACTATTATAAACTATTTTTGATAAGCTTTTAATGAGCTTAAAAAATAATGAAAACTTGTTTTTGAAAGATGTAAAACTCTTCATTGAATATTAAAAAAAAACTCAATAAAACCCAAACCCACCGGTTTAAAAAAAAAACACAGGTGCGTCGTTGGACACACGAGAGAAGCGAAGTTTTTTCGCAGTTACATAGATTTGATAGCTTAATAATTTTTTCTTTTAAATAAATTAACTTTTAAATTCAAAAATTTAACATAACATCCCTGTAGGAAAATCAACTAATTTAAAAGTAGTTGATAAAGTAGTTTTTTGTCAACCACAACTAGTTGAAATTCTGACTTTTTTCCATAGAACGAACTAACTTATTTTGTATGGTGATGTACGCTAAATAAGTCAATTGACTCTCAACTACTTTCAACTACTTGTTAAATTAGTTACATTTAAATTATTTTTTTAATTGCTTTAAAATAACCAATTGAAAACTATTACTGATGGCCAAAAGTTAATTATATTTGATGAAATAACATGGTTAAATATATATAAGCTTGTAATCTAATTAAAATTTTCAATTAAAACATGCCAACATCAGAGTAGTTGCCGCCTTAATATAATTCAAAGTAGTTTATCAATCACTGGTTTTTAAGTAGTATTTCAATTACTTCATATATTGAAGTGGATGCCGCCTTAATATAATTCAAAGTAGTTCATATACTGGTTTATTTTAAACTAGTTTTTTAACTAGTTGTTTTTAAAAACAACTTTGTTCCTATAGGTTTGTTCCTATAGGGATAAAATATATTACATATATACAGAAAACATATTTACTGCTTATTTTTTTATCGTTGAATGTCTAATTTCCACGCCAATTACATATACGGGCATATAATGCCAGCAACTCTCCATTTTAACTCTCCACACATGGTTGTGAACTTGGCTGCACTGACTCATGCATGCGTTTGTTAATTCCATATTTATTGATATCATCTATTTTTTTGACACCTAAAAACGCACTTCTCAACGCACTTTTTGGCATTGCTAATTTTCTTCGTACCAACAGCATAGAGTGTAAATTATTATATAGAGATTGCATCAACTCTGCTAAATCTCTGGCATGTGTTAACAGAGGTTAACAGAGTTTTTTTCCATCACGCTTTTAAGAAAAGAAACTCTGTTAACACATGCCAGAGATTTAGCAGAGTTGATGCAATATCTAGATCATAATTTACACTCTATGCCAACAGCACCACAAACGCATTCACAATACAAGCAAACCGATGCTGGAGACACCTTGTGGCAAATAAGAGCAAATTTTTGACAGTTGTAGCATAGCAAATACACAATCCTCTATCTATTGATAGATGGTGACGATCTACTGCAGCATAGCTTCTGTTATAATTAGCATTGAATTAACAACTGTTCCTAAAAAGTCTTTGTGGCCTAGTGGATTGTGCATTGCACTCTCATTCAAGAGGGCGTGGGTTCGATCCCACGGGCAGGACAATTAGTCATATACCCTTTTATATCCTTCAAAGGTGCTTTAATTACCTGTCCATTGGTATATAAAAAATAAAAATCGTAAATGTAGATATTACGATCATTTATTTAAAATTTAGTACCTATCATAAACTATGATTCGTGACTTTTTAAAAAATATCTTATGACCTGAATCGGAAGTTCAATCAATTCTGCATCGAATTTTCAGTTCTGAAGTAATTTTGTATTTTTCCCTTAGTTTTATCATATTTTATGAAGGTTTTGAATATTAAGTTTCCTGGTTGATATTAAAAAGGTTTCTTTTCAAACGAAGTGAAATTCGTAGTTTTTTATATAAATTCGTACTTAAAGTTAAATTCGTACTTAAAGTTAAATTCGTACTTTTTAATAGTACGAATTTAAAATTCGTACTTTTTGGAAATATGGGTTTGTGTCTTTGCTAAGTTAGCGTCGGATTTACGAATTTATCTTCACGCACTTCTGAAAAAGCATCGTAGAAGAGTGATAAAAAAAGTGCATTGCATTACATTTAAATACGTTATTATTTGAATCGCAAGATAATTAAGCTTTTCACTGCTAAAGAGAAATGGAGTTCAATTAAATTTTAAATGCAAACCAGCTATATTCATTTTCCAAATATTTTTACAATTATTAAAAAGCTACTTCAAACAAAAAAGCGGAATTACTTCTATCATTTAAATTTTATTTTAATATTATAACTTTGAACACTAAGACGGAAATGAGATTCATTTAAGAAGTTAAATAATTTAGTGATTACTTAATAATAAATGGCTTTTTTGTAATAATATTTTATATGTTGTGTGTAACAAAAATATTTCGTGAAATGTAATTCACGATATTTTTAATAAAATCTTAACGAGTCTTAACGAAAATGTTACGAAAAAGTTACGATTTCGTTCAGACAGTTTGAAAGAAAGGAAATTTCACTCTGTTCGCATTTCAGTATGAAGTACAAACAGTCGCATAACGAAATTCTATATAAATTCGTATGAAAAGTGAAACTATTCCCATATTTGCGTAACGAAATTGTAACGATTTCTTTAAGACAGCTCGAAATAGTTACGAATTAGTCGAAATTTCGACAAAGTCGTCAACTATGGTTTTCTGGTTTATTTTGTTTATTTTGTGAAATAAAAAAATTGAGCAACGTAGCTGCTTTTTGTGTGAACTTAACACCCCTATGATATATATGCAGTTTTTATCAAAGTTAGTATTAAAAAATATTTATATTTTTTTCTGAACCAGTGCTCTTTTTTGATAAATGTTTATTTCATTTGAAAAACCAAGGTTACATAAGAAAATGAGAATATTTTCCAATGGAGTCCTCCTATGAAAAATTTTTACTACGACTTTTTTTAGTAAGTTTAACATTCTCTTCTTTCTCACGCCTGACGTCACAACAAAAATGGCGGACATGCGCGTGGCGGAGTCTATTATTCTTGAATATAGAGTAGTTTTTTGACTTTTGAAGCCGATCAACAACTATTCATCATTGAAATTGAAAAAAAAAACCCATATGAGATGAATTTTCACCGAAGTTTGAAGGGTATATTGTATCATCCAAACGAGACAAATATCACAGTTCGAATTTTAACAACAAAATAATGCTTTTATATATTTTATTGTGAATAAATTTAAAAATTTTTAACCCGTGCCCACTAGAGATATTTGACCGCAAAGTCAGCAAAATTCAACTTTTTAAGAGGCTTTAACAAAAAAAGTTGGTAAGAGAATGTTAAAAAAATGTTTGTTTAAACCAAATTAGCTCATGGCATAATTATAAGGTAGGGCCGCTTTGCTAAGCGCCCTCACGCGTCAACGAAGAGTTGATATTGAAAAGGTTGGTCAGTCGTCAAAACGACGAATTTCGTAGAAATTGCAAATGAAGAAAATATTTTGTTTCCAAGTTGGAAACATTGCGGTCGCGGGTGTTAAATTTGTGTGAAAATATTATAAAAAAAGTGTAATAAAAACTATAAAATGTGAAAGAAATCTTAAAATTGCAAAATAAACCTGTAACAGTTTTAACCTAAAAACAACTGCGAAACGTGAGCACAAAGAAATTTGCAATGAACAGCTGATTTTGACATCTAGCCCGCTTTATTCTGCTTTCTACTTCATTCCTCTCCGAGTCGGCGCTACCTTATAATTCTGTCAAGATGCTCTCAAAAGAAACTTATCAAAGTTGTTTATTCACTCATATGTTAACATTTAAGCCCATGTACCATGGTACACGTTACCCATCTTACCCTACTTTTGTAATTTTCTCCGATGCAATGCTGGGGCTGAATCGCCGCTTCCGTGCACGTACAACTCGGCACTTAAAATTGTGTTAATTGAATGCAATTCAATGACGAGTTGAAGACAATTCCGTGACGAGTTGTATGCTCACGGAAGCGGCGATTCGGCTCCAGGTGATGAAAAAGTCTTGATTTCTCTCTAAGATCAGGCTATAATCATACCAGGGGTAGTATTTCGAGGGCTAAACTGTCATTGGGGCGTATAATGACAAAATGATAAACACAATAACGCTTCTTGTATTGTTGGAAGGAAAGTGGTGAAAATGTTTATTTAGTAAACGCATTATACATGCTTAAATTTTATTACTTAAATACGTACTGTTGACAATTTTGCTGTAGGTTGAATTTTATATTTTTTAAAAATTTTGTCGAAAAAATGTGTTTAAATTAAAATTTAAGTGTTAAAATTATTTAATTTTAAAATTAAGAAAATTCGTTTTTTTTCTCTTTTTCTTATGCTTACATTACTTGCATTTGGCACTTTATGCCTCATTTTTGCCTGCGTTGTCGCTATTAGCGACTTTACTTTTTGATTGTACTTGTATCATGATCACTTTGAACATTTAACGAAAAAGCTATAATTTTTTTTTCTTCACGAATGAGGAAAGGTAAGTGAATCGTTTGTGGTTTGAATATTGATGAGGAGAAGTGTAATTTTCCATTTCACTTGAGAGTTTTTGCGAACCTTGATTCATTTAAGACATGGTGGGGTGGTTTAAATTTAATTAAAAATATTTTTAAATGCCGTAAAAAGCATATTTTTCATGGTTTGTTTTCTTTTAATTTGATAGGGTTATGAATATTATTTTCATATACCTACAAATTTAATTGTTGATAACATGAAGTTAGCATTTTTATTTTGTAAATGATAATTAAAAAAAAACTTAAACAGAGATTATTCAATAAACAAACTAAAGGTCATTTCAGGCCATTAGTAATGAATATAATTTCAGTCGAATCTACATCACGGCTGTGCAGGGAGTCGTGCAATTGACCTCTTAAAATTGAGATCAATTCAAAGGAGCGTCGCATAGATTCACGAAGAGATAGTCATGCGTAACTTGGTGGCACTGTGTCGAGAGCGTTGCCGAATCAATGCAAGCATCAAATTTTTAAGACGCTACAGTTTTTCTTTATTTTCTAATCAAAGATTTTTTCCCAAATATTTTTCAAGCATTTACTTAGTATCGAAAAACCAATTGTTACAAACTTGAAGTTTTACTGAACGTTGTTGAAGGCACGTACGCCAAATGCTGCCATAATATTTTGCAGAATTTTGCAACAACTTCATCGTACATTTTTCAACTCATATTACATTTAATTCATGATTAAACATTATGAAACAAATTAGAATATGATGCAATGTTATAAAATAGTGTTACAACTTACCGTTATGTTTGCATGAATATCGTAGCGCTTGCCATTTTTGCCAATGAATCTACACGTTAGCTCGTCCACACTTGAGTTGAGGATTTGAAAGCGTTCATGATTCCTAGAGAAGATCTTCTCTAAGGTTTTTATTTCCAACTTGAGTGTGTTCAAACACGCCATGGCGATGCTTTGCAAAGACTTTGTTGACTTCGTCGGACGCGATGATGTCGCCGCAGTCTATCTCACGTCGTCTTGTTTTGTAACTTAACCACTTCTTCAAAGTTTGATTAACTGTTAATCTGATACCGCAGTCTCAATTTAATAAACGTATCAGAAAAAAAAAACGAAGCAGGCTGCTGACAACAGCTGGCCACATTAGGGTGGAACCGAGGCGTAAGGGTACAGACGTTCGCAGGTTGATACACGCTTCCTGTGATTTTGTGTTGTAAGAGATTTTATTTTATGTAGGTATATTTCAACTTTATTGGTAAATTTTTCACTTTTTTTCCTTCTTTATGAACTTTTTGTTATTTTCACTGAAAATTTTTGAAGTGAAAATCGCAAAAGAGCGTTTTTTCCTTTCCTTGTTTTAATACAATTATTTCTTTTTTAGGTTTTTAAATTTTGTTTATGACGAACACAAAGTACGTTTCAACGAAACACAAGTAAATCTATACGTTGTGGATCTATTTTATTGCGATGCATTGAATTGAACACTTATATTCCGATATTTACATTAGTGCAACGGATTGTGTAAAATTATTTTTGTCTTTTAATGAAAAAGAAAAATATAATTATAAAAACTCTTTGCACACAAAGAGACCAATACTGATGAAGAAACGAAAAATCACTTTCGCCAACGATGAATAAACTACAGAAAACGAGCTTAAAGCAAAGAGAAGAACGATGATAAAATGTCATCAACTTGGCGTTGCCACCGTTTGGGTGTTAAGAAAAAGTAGAAACTTTTAAGGCCCGTGAATTTGAGTGGGGAAAATCTATTAAGACGTTGTTCTCATTTTTATTTTCAATAAATTAAGATATGTTTTTGCTCTTATACTTCTTTATATGTGGGGAATACGCTTGTAAGCTATTTTGACGAAATTCGACTTCTTCAAAATTTATATATATACGAAATAAATTCGATGCTATTTAATACATAAAATTAACTTTAAACGCCTTTCTCTCAAAATGCCACTTTTCAAAACGGTTAAAAACGCTATTAAAAAAATCGATTTAGCATATCGTTTTAAATCCGTCGGTAATTTGTGTAAACTCACGTAAGCGTGTTCGCCGGTATAAAATCATTTTTAAAACATTAGAAATTTTATAACCCTCTGCTTGCCTTCTTAGGCAATTGCCTAGGCAGTAGAAAATGTAATGCCTGTCAGCAGTAAAAAGCAGGAATCATTGGGGTTTCATATGCAATGGTGCTGAAATCTCAAAAAACGATAGACGATATGCTGTGATGCAACGGAATAATTTCCCTACGGAATAAGATTCAATTCGAACTCTATCACAAGTGCCTTAATTATAACGCTCGATTGTTGTAAAAATATTTAAACAACTATTGGTTTGAACTTGAGTCATTCTTCTTACGGAATCCTATAGGTCGTATTTCATAATTCATTCTGGATGAATGATTTCTTTATTTATTTTGTACGTTCTGTTTCCGTGTTCTTTCCATGTTTCTTTATATTCCGACCGTGCTCTGTTCATTTCATCAACTTTCTGAATTGAAATACAAAGATTATTTTACAATCAACATATGTTCGAGGTAGTCCAAATTAAATTCAGCAAAACTAAGCTTACAATTAGGCCATTTAAAACGCTGATATGAGCGAGCATTGCAATTTTATGCAAACGATAAATTTTTGCAAAAGTGGCTTTTCGTATACAAAAAATATATTTTCTTTTTATGCATAAGTGAAGTTTTGTGAATGAATTAGACATGTATAAAAGGTTAAAATATGATCTTTTAAATAAGATATAAACAGTAAGAATTCATCCCACACTACGAAAAATACAAAGCATACAAATTGGAGAAACAACAAATTTAAAATTACAAGTGCTCTCAAAATATTTACGATTAAAAAATTTAGTGGTGAGTCTTCTCTGATTCCTTAATAAAATGATAAAGTGTTTGGTCCCAGTTTACATTCGTCATGACTTGACGGTCAGTTGTTTTTTTATAATCTTTAACTTGACGTTTCAATTTAAACAAATCAAGAGTTGACGATCTAGTGTTTATTATTTTCTTCTGAAATGATATGAAAAATAAAAAAAAAAGAATGAAAAATAAGATTAAAACCAAAACTTGACGATACGTTCAAGCATGGTATAACTATAGAGGTAAACTCGCTAGATGAGAGCGTACTGCCGTGAATGTCAAAATAAAGTTGACAACACTTATAAAATCTCAAAGCTATGAGAAAGCAGGAATTGCCCAAATTTAAACGAATTTAAATAGTTGAAGCTGTCTTGTTGCTTTGATTAGAAGTTGTAAAAAATTTTTCTTTTTCGTGTTTTTTTTTGTATATTGAAGCAATTTTTAATTGATTTTGAGTTGAAATTTTTATTGCATTATATCACATATTCGCCACACATATGTGGCGGCCGTCGCGTAGTGGGTAGAGTGTGTCACTCTTACTCCAGAGAAGCCAGGTTCGAATCCTCCATCCGACACAGAAAGTTTTTTCAATTGAATTAATTTTTCTGTTCGGCAGTCACCTCTCTGCATACAATGGCAAACCTCATAGAGTAAAAACTGCCATGAAAAGCTTCTTGAGAACATAAGCCGTTCGGAGTCGGCGTAAAACATGTAGGTCCAGTTCTCGATCATTTGTGTGCAAGCATTTCACATCACACACAACACAATTGATCATTAGAAGCTCGGTCAAAGTCCTTTCAAGGGCTAAAATGGCCATTTCGTTTTTTTTTTTTTTTTATTCGCCACACAGTTGATTTTGACAAAATCGTCAGTAACGAAGATGAGAGCACAATCAGCGCTGTATCTACCTCTATTATTATCCTATGCGTTCAAGTCGGTTCTCTCTCCTCTCCCTATGTTACTCTTCTATCAAAATCAATATTTGACCGTAGAGGCTTACCAAATGTAAGCCGAGACTTAGTATTAAGCAAAAATTTAAAAGTACAGCAACATCAGAAAGTTTTAATTAAATTAAATTTAAGAGTTTTTATAATTATGATTTTTATCTCCTAAACCATTCAACGAGATTTTATTTTTGCACTTTTGAAATTAGAAGACCCAAATAAGTTTTATAAAAATAAAAAACTATTTACACATGGGCCATAAAGTAAACTTATGACCTTGAAATATTGGTACTGAAATTACATTTTAAATTGGCACGACTACGATTTCCGGGGCGCCGCGTTTTAAGTGTATTCTGGGACAGCACAACAAAAAATTCTTTTTCTTGCTAAAAGAATTGTTCAAAAAACATATTTGCCATTATCCAATGAATAATGAAAGATTGATGTCATTTGAGAGGTAAATGAATTTCGTTTTAGCATTTATATTAGGAAATAGCACGAAAATAGCATTACAAGAATATGTTGAATTTGATAAGAAAAATTATATTATATTTGAATTTTTTTATTAAAATAACCGTTTTTTTCTACTAAATTTGCATTATTATTTTAAAAGCTTAATGTTTAATCTTTCGTTTGATATATAAAAATATACATTTCTTAAACTTCACAAAATTTTGAATAAAACAGCTTAAGACTAACTATTTGATTTAATAAAATGGAAGTTACTGACCAAAACTAATCGGTTCAAAAATAAAATATTTTTTCACTGGCTGAAAAATCCTGGTAATTCCCATAAATATCACAGCTTCAATGTTGCTTTAGCGCAGTTGTTTATTATAATGGTGTCATAAGAAAATATGGACAAAGAAAGCAGAGCAACTAAGGTAAATATGATTGAAAGGAACAATTGAAGGTAGATGAGTGAAAATTGATTTTTTTAAATTTTTTTTTTAAAAATGTGAATTTTGAGCTGAAAAAGTCAATGGTGAAAAAATTTCAGACCGCTCCCAAGAAGTTTAGAAGTTATATGCTTCAAAAGTTAGAACCCGAAATTTATTTGTTAAAACAAGGTTTTTATTTAGTTAGGCTTTTACTAGTTATCAGTTAGGTGTGAATCGAATGAAAAATCGCGAGATTTTTTCTAAAAATTTCTTCATGTTCAGGTGTGCATTATGTGTAAAATGCATATGTAAAATAAAAATGTCGCGGTTTTTTATACAAATTTTTCATATTTGGGTTATTTCGTAAAAGGGTGAACCATCAAGTGGGCTTAATGCTATGTAAAATGCTATATCTTCAAAAGCAATGCACAGATTTTTATGGTTTGATGCCCATAATACTTAGTTTTGTAGAAAAATTAAAAACAAATCACAAGTATTTCGCAAGTCTTTTTCATGAAAGTATTTTAATTTTTGCAACTTTGGACCCTTATAACTTCTAAACTGCTAGAGAGCGCCCTCATTTTTTTCCGAATTTGAACTAAGAAAAAGTAGAATTTGAGTTTTAGTTCATCTTCAATTAGGAAGCTTGAAATATCAACATTCTGTACAAGGGCAAATAATTTCATCATATAAAAAACACCATAAAGTATAAATCATATATCTGTGGTCACAATCAATAGCGACTTATTTCAAAATATCGTTAAAAAGCATATCGTAACATGGCGTTTTCTTTATTGCCAATCTTTGGAAGGATGCAGGAATCAATTTGTTTGTACAGAATAGATTACCACTTATGTGTGCACATATTTCTTTTGTAACGGTTCATATATATCAGAATAAAGGGTCGTAGTTAGTGTAGTTTTTTACGATATTGTGACCAGATATATTATATACATGTATTATATATCTGTATAATATATATATATATATAATATATATATAATATATAATATATAATATATATGTAATATAATATATTACATATATTATACATGATAGATAGATTTTTAAGCTTTTATAATTTACTTTATATATTCCATACAAATAACGGAAATTTATGAGAAAATAACGGTTTTGTGTAAGCAAATATTTTACTTTAACATACAAATATCTACAAAACATGTAAAAACATACTCAACGGATTTGATTCATTTAAAGTTTATGTGAAAGCTTTATATATTATGTTTCATATAATGCCTTCACCATCTAATAAAAATCTTATAAATTTTTTTTTTTAAAACATCGATAATTTTCCATTCTTATTTTTATTGAAAGTATTCTACGAATCCATTCTCAAATCGTGGCACCCCGGAAATCATAGTCTCTCCTTTAAATGCAACCATTATCGACAAAAATTTTTGAAATTTTGAGATATCCCTAAACTAGACTTGTTCAAAAATTTTAAGTTTATTTTGCAAGATATTTACCGCATGTTAATATATTCCGAAATACATTCTTTCATATCAAAAAGTATTGTTGCTCGTTTCTTTCACGAACGAGAGTGCTCATTTCGGATTACATAAACATGCAGTTAGTCTTAAAAACCAAGGCAGAATTATATGGTAGTGCCGACTCGGAGAAGAATGAAGTAAACAGAGAAAATGCTGACTAGTTGTCAAAATCAGCTGTTCATCTCGAGTTTCTTTGTGTTCACGTTTCGCAGTTGATTTTAGGTTAGAATTGCTACAAATTTTCTTGCAAATTTAAGACTTCTTCCACATTTTATAGTTTTCACTACATTGTTTTTATAACATTTTCACTCAAAATTATCACAAATTTAAAACACGCGACAGCACAGTTTACAAATTGGAAACATTATATATATTTACTTCGTTTGCAATTTCTACGAAATTTGTTGTTTTGACAACTAGCCGGCATTCTCATCTTGCACTATTCATTGACGCGTTAGAACACTAAGCGAATCGGCCTTCATACCTTATAAATCTGTCATGTTAAAAACTATTGATAGTAATTTTTTTAATGCGGGTATATTTGTGACACTTCATTTACTGTTGAAAAAATGGGTTTAAAAAGGTGGCAGCGCTTTTATTTGCTGGGATACCAACCATTCTACAGACGAGCCAAACTAAAAAAAAAACAAACTGAGAAACAAGGGGTTAAAAAACAATACGACTTAGTTTTTATTTAGGCAAATTTGTGAAAAGATTTATGCTGCCTTGATGCAAATCCATAGAATTCTTTTACAGTTTATATTTTTCACTTTCTTCTTATATGCAGCAATAATAAAGTCCATTATAAAAAGATTTTATTTTTGGTTTATAAAATTAAATCTTTTTCGACCAGTTTCATCTGGTGAAATATATTAAACACCAATGATTTTTCATTAGAAGAATTGTCTATATTATCACAAATTGTCTTTGATTCACACAGCATGCAAAGAAAAGAGACAGCAATTTAAAACCGAGTTAACTGCAATTACAACACAAGCAATATTGCCAATAAGAACACAAAGAAATAGTTATTTGAGAATTTTATCTGTAATAATTTACAAATGGATTCATTTTTTTCCAATATTGTGGCTTCTTTTACCTTTAAATGTTAATTTAAACTATTTAGTTTTCTTATCTTTGACACAAAACCAGTTTTCAAACTCACTTTGCACATTTCAATAGTCAATAACAAGTTATTCAACTATTTAATCATATTTTATGAATGTAATAATTTATAAAAGTATTAACAGTGAAAACGAAAACACTCGAGCACCAACAACGAACGTCGACCATCAACCAACCAACCGAAGAACCGAAGACAAGTGCATGCAAAAACAACTTCAGTCCTTGCAACAATGATTGGCAACGCAACTGGTCGAAAAAAATGGCTGCCTTTCAGGGATGAAACCAAGAATGATAGAAATTACATTATGACCATGGCCATGATACAATTATAAGGTAGATGCATTAGAATCACCCTCTCTTCTGCTACACAACAATAACAATGGCGTAGGTATACTGTCAAAATCAGCTGTTTTGCAAATATGAATTGGCGGACAGACTACTTCAAATATTCAGTTGTGATTTGTTGAAATGCTTAAAAGTGCGTTCATCAATGGTTCAACAAAATGTTAGTAATGCGTTAAACGAAAACAATTGAGTTGAATTGTAATTCATAATTAATTAATTTTTGAATTATAAAAATTTTGAGCTCAAAGTTAAAAGCCCGAAAATTTATGATATTTTATCATATCCCAAGAGTTAGATTTTTAAATTAACCACAAACCTTTTTAATTTTTTTTTTCTGTAGGATTTATTTGTCCCACCGGAAAAGTATTATTTTTTTTTACGTCAATTTGCAACGCCACCTGCGGGCTTACTGTGTTTCTAGAAAGTCCATATTAATTTTTATGTATGTGACAATTTAGCTTTGTTTTACCAAAACAGATTATTTTCAATTTAAACTTTAAAAAAAAATGCATTATACTTTAGTAATGTGTGTTCTCTCTATTTACGTAATTAAAATTTTATTTCTTAAGCTCTGCAAATCCAAAAATCCGGCCGTTACAAGCGCTCTTGGTATTTGGTTAACTTTGATAACGTGAGATGAATCTTCTCCATAAACTTCAACAGAATCACATTTAATAATACTGCCATTTGGTATAAGTTGCTCTAGCTTAGACACCATATCTGCATCGCAATGTTCCGGCAGGCCTGCAAAGTAAATTTGATTAAATGTTTACTACTTTTCCTTCCTGATACTAGACAAACCTTTTATCTCACAATCGGACAATCGGATATGTCTGAAGTTCGCTCTGCTCTGAAATTATCTCTAGCGCACATATTCAATTAGGGTACATGAAAAGCATCCAGTGCAAAGCAAGGCAGTATCCATGACAACTAGTTGCACATTTTCACCCTTCGAGAGTGTAGCTGGGAACTGTTGGTTAGGCGGTAATTGTTTTGTTGCTTGTAGCTGTCCTGGTACTTGCAACTGTTGTTATTTGTAGTTATTGTTTTGCTGGTAAGTGTTCTTTAGCAGTAAAATTGTTTTGATTTTTTCTCAAGTATCTTAAAGAGAATTTTAAATTAATTGCAAATATCGAAAAAAATATCCTTAACTTACTCCGGCTTTCCACAAACAAAACGGTGCCTTGGCCAAGCTTTGTGTGTCCTTCCGCAGTAACCAGCGACTTTAGAACAGCAACTAATCCTCTACAACGCGCATCAGCTATGGCTAACATTGCCACTGATTCACCACTTGTTTTGCTGATGTGTTCCTGCCATTCAGTTTCAGATGCAAGAATTTTGGATTTTCGTTTTCCCTCCGCGGCATTAATATTTGCTTCACGTACACCTGCATGCTCTAAAATAACAGCACGCTTTCGTCTTTCAGTTTTCACTGCCATCTACATAGCTTCATGCGATCTGGTATGTAAAAGGAATATCTCTTATTTCGTAACGTAGATACGCTATGTCCAAAGCTTTACTTACCTTATGGATGGAGTCCACAATGCTAACATTGTGACGACGCAAAGCCAGATATGTGTGTTATGCCAAATTCTGGATCCTCAACGCCATAAGAAGCTTGGTGTGGATCAATGATGAGAATGAGAGGTTACCATGAATACTTAGCGTGACGTTATCCGATGAAATTGCTGGGCACAAATGTTTGGGCACATCCATGGTAATTTCTTTGAGGCTTTGTAAATATTTTATCTTAATGATTGGCACAAGTATGTTAAATAAAATAAACACTTGCAGCTTTATTTTTAAAAGAACATATTTTAACTTTACCAGCTGCAATTTACTTTGTCAAAATATATTTTGACAGTTGAAAGCAGCCGTACAAAGCGATGTAAATAAATCGGTTACCGAACAATCGAAGTAAGTAGCCGAGTTCAAATTAAATTAGAAGCTAACTTGTATTTGCTTCATTTACAATTAAAATACAATTAATTTTGTATTGTATATAAAATAACACGGCTAGTTTTATTAACTTTTTATGGTTTTTAATCACTTTTCTTACGTTTTCTCACATAAAATCTGGGTACTCAATTGAGATATACGGTTACAAGCAAATTATACATTCCTATAGCCGAACGAGTAAACGGCAAATGTCAAAAGTGACATTATACCTACGCCAATGTTTTTCTATGTCGTCATTTGCTCTCCGAATTGCACTTACCTTATAATTCTACCATGACCATGGCAATAGACCTCCAATGCTCTCAATTTATCTGTTTCTCATGAATTTTCCGTTAGTGGGAGAATGAGATGAAAGACTGAGCTCTGTGGGAATGAGAAAAGGAAAAGCAGCTGAAATCGACTTTGAGTATTTTTGGACGTATGCAAAATATACGCAAATCTTAATGTATTTATCTCTAGTTTTTGGATAAAACTATTGACCTAGTTGCGGAAGTAATGTATGATTTAAACTAGACAGTACTGTTAAGGCAATGGAGAATACATATATTTTGTCAAATACTGTGTTTGTGAAGAAGTATCTATACAGTCGACAAGACAGTAGACAAATAAGCAAACAATTTTAGAGACGTCAAATGACTAAACATTTGCAATAAATCCCTTGAATTTTCATGTCGCATGTCATTCAATATACAAAATGTGATTTTACTGTGCCAGCTACTGTCTAGCCAACTGCGCGCAAAACGTTGAAACAATTGACCATAGAGTTGCAAAAGTGAGTGTGCATGGGTTAAAAATTGTGAACGTATTGCAACCGAGTAATGTAAAAGATTCTAAAACTGTTAAGATATCGTTTTGAAGATATATTGTAACCGCCATGGCCCATTTACAAATCCTACTCGTGTAAACCATATCAGCGATTCCCAAACTTTTTTAAAATGAAACTATTCTCAATTTTCTGGGATTCATTGACTGGGAAGTATATCTGACAACATGGTACGATTGCATTATTATAGCATATTCGAAATTTCATAGGCGGATATCAATCACCATTTACATTTTAACCTTTTATGAGACGAATTGTAAAAATTCAAGGGAATAATTTGAAGACTTTTTTGACTTTAGGAGCCTTCAAGAGAAAGATCCTTCGTAAGTTCTACGGTCCAATCTACGTCAATGGCGAGTTTCAAATACGATGGAACCACGAGCTGTATGAGCTGAATGGCAATATCGACATAGTCAAGCGTATGAAAATCGCGTGGCTACGCCATGTTGAGCGTATGAAGACGACACTTCAACGAAAAAATTATTTGGTTCGGTACCAGGCGGCGAACAACTTAGAAGAGGACGTTCGCATCTCCGTTGGAATGATCAAGTCTTGGATAACTTCACAACGCTAGGGATTTCCAACTGGCAGAATTGTAATAAAAAAAAACAAATTTCAGCCCTTGAAAGGACTTTGATCGAGCTTCTTATGATCAATTGTGTTGTGTGTGTTGTGAAATGTTTGAACACACATCATCTAGAACTGGACCTACCAGCTTTACGCCGACTCCGAACGGCTTATGTTCTCGAGAATCTTTTCATGGCATTTTTTTACTCTCTGAGGTTTGCCATTGTCTACAGAGAAGTGACGGCCGAACAGAAAAATTAATTCAATTGAAAAAACTTTCTATGCCAGCTGGGGGATTCGAACCTGGGTTCTCTGGCGTATGAGTCACACACTCTACCCACTACGCCACGGCCGCAGAATTGTAATAGAATGCAATAATTTTGTATTTCAATCAGTGACTTCATAGCTAATGGCTTCAAGTTTTTATTGAAATCTTTAAATCAATTTCGGTTGCAATGACTTTAACACAAGAAGTCTTAAAATCATTTTGAGTTATTGAATGCATTCAAAAAAAATGTAAGTCACTGCTGACTTCCTTAAATTTTATTTTGCAGTCATGACTGAAAAACTAAACTGATTGAATTCATTGATTGCAATCAGTACAATAATTATTGAAGTCATTGAGGTCATATGATTGCAATCTTTCAAAATAAACGACATCATTACCAAGAAAAATCATTAAAGCCACGATATACAGTTATGGACCATATAATACATATAATATAATATAATACAGTTATGAACATTGAATTTTTGGCAGCCCTGGTACTATACTAAGCGAAAACTTTCGGGAAATTATTTACAATACAACGGCCTAAGGTTGATTTATAAGGTTGTCGCAAGGGAGAGAGCGAGTACCCATAATTGTCAAATCGAAGTTGCAGCTCATACAAAATCTGCAAGTGCTCTCTATTATCATCCGTTTTTCTTTCGTAGTCATTCGCAAAATTGGCTGGTTTTGACAATTACGGGTACTGAGAAGAGAGTGCGATCACCCCTGCGACAACCTTATAAATCAACCTTGCAACGGCCGAAAATGTTTGATAAGCAACACTGAAAACAAACGGTAAATAATTTATTTAATATTTCAGTACCAAGTGTTCAAAAAGCTAGGATCAGCGTTTTTAAAACCATTTAATTATTAATTTTGTGATTCAAATAGACATTGTGAGCATTGTCTTTATTAATTTTAGCTAATCATTTTGTTTATTGACAAAAAACATATTAGGTCATTCAAATATGTGCCGTGCTAAGCATTGTGTGAAAAAAGAGCGCGATATTATTATAAAACTAAGAAATGTAGGAAAAAGCCAACGAGAAATAGCTTCTGTTCGATTGGACATTCACAAAGCTTTGTATACAATGCTCTTAAACCATTAAAAACACAATTTAAAAAAGGCAGACCACGTAAAACGACAAAAAGATGACAATCTTATTAAATTAGAGCCAACCCGGGACCCATTTAAAGGCTCTGCTGCAATAACAGAGCTGGGACTGGTTAGTGTCCTCTCGTACTGTTACGCGGAAACTAGTGGGAAAACATCTTTTTGAAAAAATATCGCGAAAGGTACCAATGCCGGCTTATAAGCATAGACGAAATCTATGTCTAATCCATATTGAGTAGGCAGTTACGGAGGATATCAAAAAGTGGTCAAATGTGTTTTTGATCGACGAAGCCAAAAAAATTTTGTAGGAAACGATGAAAGAACATTCGTTCGAAGCTAAAAAAATGTAGCATACAACAACCAACGCTATACCATTAAAACATGAAAGCATGGATGTGGTTGTATCATGGTGTGGAGATGTTTTTCATGGCACGGCGTTAGGACTATATTTTGGATTAAGGAAAATATGGTTAAGCATTTTTACGCCCAAATACTCCAAGAAGTAATACTACCTTTTGCCGAGTGGAAAATGCCGCTGAAGTGGCAATAACAACAATGGCTCAAAACACACTTCAGATGCAAGCAAAAAATGGCTTTCGCATAATGGAGTCAAAGTTATGGCTTAGCCTGCGCAGTCAACGGACCTTAACTCGATAGAGAATTTATGGTAAATGGTTATGGAGCGTATTGGACCAAAAATAAGGCTGAATTATGGGAGCTAGTGAAAAATGTTTGGTACTCCATTCCACAAAAGACGTGTCAGGATTTAGTGGATTCGATGCCGTAATAGATAATAATAGATATTTAACAAAACATTAATTTAAGAATGGTTTATGGTTGGAATTTATAGCTTGGTTTTTTCAGTTTTACTACTTTTTGCTTTAACCCTATTTTTATGTTCAGTGAAATTTTCGCTCCTTGCGTACGCTGATGATATTGTCGGCAGAACCAAGAGAGATGTTACAGCTGCTTTCGCCGCTATCGAAAAGGAATCAGCCAAAGTGGGTTTGACGATAAATGAGGGTAAAACAAAGTATATGCTGTCTACAAACAAGGGAGCGCGGTATTTAGACTCCCACGTTTCATCCGGCAGCTATAACTTTGAAGTAGTCAAGGAGTTCGTTTACCTAGACACCGCCATTAATACCAAAAACGAAATCAGCCTGGAGATAAAGCGAAGAACAATAATTGCTAATAGGTGCTACTACGGGCTCAGTAAGCAACTAAGTTCCAGAGCCCTCTCTCGATCGACAAAACTAACACTCTACAAGACGCTCGTTCTACCTGTGCTGCTTTATGGCGCTGAGGCATGGGTAGTTTCGCAAACTGACGCAGCCTCTCTGGAGGTGTTTAAGAGAAAAGTTCTTCGCAAAATCTTCGGTCCTGTTCGAATCGGCGATGATTATCGCATCCGAATGAACAACGAGCTGTATAAGCTCTACGATGACATTGATGTAGTTCGGCGTATAACTGTGCAGCGACTACGCTGGCTGGGTCATGTCCATCGTATGGACGACGAAGCTCCAGCGAAAAAGGCGCTCGAGGCGAGGGTCGCTGGTCAACG
Organism: Coremacera marginata; assembly: GCA_914767935.1. NCBI lineage: Eukaryota > Metazoa > Arthropoda > Insecta > Diptera > Sciomyzidae > Coremacera > Coremacera marginata. The sequence continues at coordinate 163,224,174 of OU612046.1, forward strand.
ACGACGAGGGAGACCATGCCTCCGATGGCACTAACCGCACTTGGTGTATCCGATTTGAGAAGGCGCGCGCAAAGCAGAGGCGCTTGGCGAGAGCTGATGAGGTCGGCCGAAACCCGGACACGGGTTGTTACGACCACCTTAGTTAGTAAGTAAGAAATTTTCGCTTCTGTAAATATATTTCTTAAGATTTCCTTAAGGTATTGTTGAAGGAACAAAATTAAATGAAAATTTTAATTTAATTAACAAATTATTTTCTGGAAAAAAATCCATATGAGTGACCCTATTATATTGTCCACAATTGTATATTTTCTTAGCTTAAGGCGGTCTTCTCATTCAAAACCCGTTTTTTGGACCCTTTTTAAAAAAATTCTTATTTGAAAACGCAAAGAATAATTGAAAACTTTTTTATTTATTGTATTACAAAAGGTTCAAAGTAAACAAAAAAATTTTTTTTGCCTCGATACGTGGGCTGTTCAAAAAGTAATGAGACTTCAAAGTTGGTGGTAAAAAAAAAAGGTGTCGTCACGGCGGCCATGATTCCGGGTCTCCGGAGCGTCTGAAATGAAAAAAAAAAACGGGGTTATAATCAGTATAGATGTAATTCTCGGGTGAACCTCAAGCTTAATTTTGTGATTTTTTTTGACAAAATGGCGGCCATTCAAAAAAAAATTTCAATTTCGGGTTTTTTTTTTGTAGTTTAGTGTAAAAAACAAATAGTAAAAAATTTTTTAAAATTATGGTCGAGGTTCACCCGAGAATGGTGACAATTCTGCGTCGATTCCACTTTGTTTCATGAAAATCGGTTCAGTTGAACTGGAGATATCATGGCCGCCAGTTCGAAAAACGTGGGTTCGAGATAAACGCGTTTAAAGTTTGAAGTAATTTTTTTGGGAAAAAAAAAAAAAATCAAAAATGTTTAAATGCAGTTTTAAAGAGCTGACAATTTTTACTTACAAATATTAGTCGGCGATGCCAGCTCCATACAGGCCACCTTCCTCTTTTTCGTAGAAACTGCTTTCTGCTGCCCTCTCTGCTCTGCGAGCCGTTCTGCCAGCTTTTGATGATGCCGCAGCTCGAGTCTCTGATCGGTTCAATCTGTCTTCATTGCGAGATAGTGCGTATTCGTATGCGTTCTTGCCAATCGCAATACCCATCAAACCCATAATTTTAAGTATGGGTATAAAACCGTCGTTGAAGAGGCACGTTGCAATGAAATTGGCCACTTCGATGGTGCGTGCGCCTGAGTTGATGTGTTTGGGCGAAAGTGACCAAAGAACAGAATTGTAGGACTCATTGGAATTCTGAGTTTCAGATCCAAGGCATCTTTCAAGCAAATTATCTGCCGACAGCGCTTCGTAAGCTGGTTTTATTACCTCCATCACCAAATCAAATAGCTCATTTTGACGAAGACCTTGCTTCACAAAAAAGGCTGTATCGTCTAAAGTATTTCGAATTTCTAAAAATCCTTTTAGGGGCATATTCACAATTACCCAAGCTATAAATAAATGCAAAAAAAAGTCGAAAAAAATAACTTGCTCAATGAGAAGACCGCCTTAATCTCTACCCTAACAATTTCAAAAGCTAATATGTAGCAAAAAAATTATTCAATTCAAAAACCGAACGAAACTAGCGAAAAATTGCAGAGAATATTTTTCGTTTCGTTTAAAGAAAAGCTTTTGTTAATTATGTATTTTTTTAATTGAGTAGAAATATAAGTCGTTTTATACAACTTAAATTTTAAAACTTTTTTAAAATGACTTTCAACATGTTTAAATGCAATCAAAAGACTTCAATTCAAGACAAGAGGCTGGCGAAAATTTTCAGATGAGGCCAAAACCGACTTACGATTGTAAACGCAAACTAATGAATTTCCAATTTCATTAATACATTTTGAAAAAATCCAAAAATTTTAGTGGACATCCACGTTACGAAAGAAACCTGTCTGTGCAAACTGTTTTATATACATACATATTTTTGTATTTTTCAATTAAAGGAAGAAAATCTTTATAAAATTTCAATTAAAGGTTTGAGAATTCCATGTCGTCGAATCGGTCTAAAATTTCCAAAAGCTAAATCTATCTATTTAAGTAAATCTATTTAAAGAGGTGTTAGGGCGAAATTTATTTAGGAGATCGCTTTCGCTCAATTTTTTAATTGATTATAAATAAAAATTAACTTGAAAAGTTAGCTATATTTCCACTTAAATTGCCAATGTTGATTTTATCCGCCTTTTAAGACCAACTTAGCTTCGCTCAAATAAAAAAGAAATAGCACATGCACAGTTTTTGCATTCTTTTCAGAAATTTTAAATTTTATTTTTCATTAATTTTATCTTAAAATTATAAACACAATTATGTATGTAGTTCCTTAAACGTATTTTGACGATCTTTTAGAATTCCATGTCGTGGAATCGGTCTAAAATTTCCAAAAGCTAAATCTATCTATTTAAGTAAATCTATTTAAAGAGGTGTTAGGGCGAAATTTATTTAGGAGATCGCTTTCGCTCAATTTTTTAATTGATTATAAATAAAAATTAACTTGAAAAGTTAGCTATATTTCCACTTAAATTGCCAATGTCGATTTTATCGGCCTTTTAAGACCAACTAAGCTTCGCTCAAATAAAAAAGAAATAGCACATGCACAGTTTTTGCATTCTTTTCAGAAATTTTAAATTTTATTTTTCATTAATTTTATCTTAAAATTATAAACACAATTATGTATGTAGTTCCTTAAACGTATTTTGACGATCTTTTCAAATAAATAATATTTATATTTTTAATCATAATCAAAACTAGAAAACTTAAATATGTTTAGTATTTTTAAGATTACTATTTAATAAATTGTATTTTGCGCTGCTTTTTCGCCTTTTGTAATTTTCGTTTTATTGTTCATCTTGTTTGTATTTCTTTCGGACTAATATTAATATTAAATAATAGTTAGCGATGAGTTTCATGAATTGAAATTCGATGATGTTTTAAAAACTGTGTTGTTATTACAACAGGAATCGAACAAATATTTATGAACTTTTTGAATGTTTTATAAACGTTGGATTAAAATTTATAGATAAAGCAAATGAAAATTATTCTATACAGATGGAATGAAGAAAATTCACCTTAGATATAAATGAAGGCTTTTAGTTATATTTGGGGAAAATCAAGAACGATTTCCAGTTCCTACAACTGCTCGAAAAGGTATGTTAAAATAAAAGGAAATTTTCGAATTTTGTACTTGAATGCTACGGTGTTTGTTGTTTATGTAAGCCAGAGTTGCATGGTATAATAAAGAAGGTATAATAAGAGAGAGAGAGAGAGAGAGGGCGATTTAATTTTTGCATAAGACACTCAATTTTTTTATTTGATTTTGGGCAGATCTATCGTACAGGAAGGAAAATTTTCGGTCGTGCGACTTTTTTTTTTTTACTGCACCTTATTCCATATATTGTACATTTAAATTTGCTCTTTTAGAAACTATTTATAACATATTAAGGCCTTATCAAAATAGACGAAACGAGATGATTGCAACTTGGCGAACGTCTGACGAGTTGAGACGCTAAAAGTTTGGTTCTTACGGAAGAAAACGTATGGACGAGCTGTTTCGTTCAGCTTCGTTAAATCACGTTTGTTAATTTTGGGCAACAATATTACAGAGCAACTCGTCTATTTTGGTTGGGCATATCAGGGTCGATTCTTGTGAGATAATAAAGAAAGTAGTCGAACAATGGTAAAATAAGGAAGGTAGACTTGTGGCTGATCATTCTCTCTTTCCATGAGTTAGAAAAGTCAAAACAATCGGTTTATACAAATAATTTTCTATCTCCTAAGGAATTGAGTCTTTGCTCAGTATTCTGCGTTTTATTGACAAATCTGACCCACGGCACCTTGTTTATTATATCATGCATCGAAAAGTTGAAAATGTTCTTGCTTCCTCTGAATCAAAACTGTTAAAAAACCTAGGTCTTTCATCAAGGAGAACACATTTTGTTAAAAGCAGAATTATAAGGTAGGCTCAGTTTGGGGTAAAAAGGATGTCAAAGTCAGCTGTTCAAATCTTAGTTTTCTCATGGTAGAAGAAAAAAAGGTAGGATCAAGGTTGATCATGTTCTCTTTCTCAGCTACTATTGTTGTCACAATCAATGCAAATAATTTTGTGTTACTTGACAAACTGAGACTCCGCGGTGTGCTGTTTTTACTTTTTTTACAGTTATTGTGGTCGGCTCTCAGCCGTGCGACTACCGTCATTTATTCTACCATGAGTTTTTTTATTATTGTTGCATTTATCATTTGACGTTTATGGCCCCCACAGCTTTGTTGTTTTAAAAATTTTCGTTTGAGCAGTCATTTTAAAGTGAGCCTATCTATTAATTGTACCATGATTTTGCTGTTCTGTTAGTTTGCGCTCTTAAATTTCCTCTCATTCTGTTTTCCATAATTTCGTCAACCTATTCGAAAATTTCCTTTTATTTTTAAACATACGTCTTATATTTGTTCTCACGTTAGTCCACACATCCTGCAATTGTTTTGATTTAGAGATCAGTTCGAGGAGTTGGGTCTGCTTCTCCTACTGTTTCCTCAGGCTGATCTTTAGGAATTCCTACCTGTTCCTCATCGACATTTTGCTGCTTAACAGATTCATCTTCGTCGGCCGATGTGCTTTGCTCCTGCGATTCAGTATCTTCAGTTTTATTCTCTTCATTCTTTTCTTTCTTTACTGGCTTTGTTTTGGGTTTCCAAATTTTTATTTTATTAACCAAATATTTTACTTCCCTATCGAGTAGACCCATTTTTTCGGATATTTCTTTAATTGTCAGGCGTACTTCTTCATAACGCTTCAGTTTCTTTTGAGCAGCAATCTCAGTCTTTTTCCATTGCACAGTTTCATCGATGACTTTGTTCAACGTTTCAATTTCTACTGCTGTAAAAACATCCTTCTCCGGATTATTTTCTTTGGTTAGATTTTTTGCGGTATTCAAAAACTTTTTGGCTCCATCAACCATGCCATCTAATGCTTTCAAAGCTTCCGGTCTTTCTTCATGCTCCCAGTGACGTGACATAAACACATTCGTCAGCATTTTCAAATCCGCGAGACGTTTCTCGTACAAGTCTGGTGTGGGATTTTCAATGTCCTCATAGAGCCACTCGGAAATGGTTGAACATTCATCCAAAATCTTTTGTTCTTCCTCAGGTGAAATGCAGCTGGCATACTCCTTTTCCTCGAGCTTTTGTTGTGTTTCAATAACATGTGACTCAAGAGCATTGAATGCTGATTCCAAGTGGTTGCGCTCATTTTCTAAGCTATTAATAGCTGTAAGCTTATCTAATGACTTTTCGTATGATTCACCTGATAGTGGGAGAGTGCATTGCACGGTTAGTTTGTGTTTGACCGGCTCCTTTATGGTTACGATCTTCACAGTTTCATTCTTAGCGCTTGCTTTATCATTTTCATCTTTGTTTTCATCTTCAGTTTTGTTTGTGGAGTAAGAGCTATCGGTGTCTTCAGCTTTTTTATCGCCATCATTCTCGCTAGGTTTTTCTTCATTTTGTTCATCTTTATTGCTGCTATCAGCGCCATCTTTTTTCTCACTATCCTTGCCATCCTTAGAAAATAATTTGCTAATTGTGCTGCCCAGCTTGGCTAATGTGCCTTCATCATCTTCCACAGTCTTTTGTTTTTCGTATACATACTCAACACTCGACAACTTGAAGATGCCAGAGTCATCGAGTGCAAAATGAGCTTTAATACCTTTCGATTCCAAAACATCATTTTTGTTTTTTTCTAGTAGCTGCTTGACTTCCTGCAATTCCACGTGCGAAATATTTAAACTGCCTAAGTATGAAATCTCTTCAGTAGATAAGTGATTTAAATCACCGTAGTGCACGTAAAAGTCAAAGTCATCTGTGTGTTTGTTAAAGGTTATCATCTTCTTTTGCGGATAAGCATTCATGTGTCCGAAAAGCACGCGTTTAACCTGCTTAACTTCAGCACCATCTCCAGTATCACGTTCGAAACTGACTTGAATGGGGAATATAACCGCATCTTTGATGACGAATTTCTTAACCTTAAAACCAGTGGCCAAATCTGCTGCCTTGTAAACTGCACCCATTGTCGCAGCTTCATCGGCATTTAAACTCTTACCCAGCTCTTGTTGAATGACATCCTTGATAACTTCCTGTACCTTGGGCACACGTGTGCCACCGCCAAATATAATAACTTGAGTGATAACATCCAAGGAGAGACCAGAAGCAGCAATGGCTTGTTCTAAAGGTTTGATCACGCGTGGCCACATATCAGCGCAAAGTTCCTCCAGCTTTTCGCGTGTCACCTGCAGCTTGAAGTCATGATCTTCGAGTAGATTCTCGATTTGTGCATAGTGATCATTGTTGGCGGAGAGCACATTCTTAAGACGTCCTGCTTCCTTAAAAAGTTTAGCTAAGGCACGTGGACTTTTGGTGACGTCAGTGGTGGTCTTTTTTAAGGCATTAAATTCAGCAGCCAGATAATCTCGTAGACGCAATTGAATCTCTAAACCGCCCAAAGTACGATCATAACCTACGCCTAGCACCTGTACGACGGGGTTTGTTTCTTTTGTTTGCTTATCCTTTACCAGTTGATAGCTGACCACTGCTGCAGATGTCTTATAGGCACCCATATCGTAGAAGATGAAATATTGTGCAGTCTCGTTGATTTCTGCGCGATGGAAGACGCCATAATTCAAGGCGACTGCTGTGTAATCATTGAGTAGTTGTAACACTTTCAAGTTGGCTAATTGAGCCGAAGCTAAGAGCGCCTGACGTTCAGCTTGTCCAAAGTAACCGGGTACAGTTAGAACACACTCTGTTATCAATTGTTGCGTTGATTCCTGGGCGAATTCCTTGGCTTTAACCAGCATTTGTGCAATCAATTCCTCAACGGAGAACTGTTCAGTTTCGCTCTTCTTAAAGATGATAGTGTTACGTGTCTTATCAGCGACAAGGTTGTAGTAGGGGAAACGTTGTCTGAAAGGTAAACAAATAGTAAATAAAAAACTGTTTTAAGAATACAATCTTGAGTTGATAATCTATACAAATTAAAAAAAAAAAACATAATTAAATTAACTTCATAATAATTTTAGATAAGATTTGAACATAGATTTTTTATGATGCATTTAAATTTTAGGTACAATATATTATGAAATTAAATTTTATCATAGCTGTGCTCTCATGTGCATTAATGAGCCAGATGAATAAAAACTAAGAAATTGCTTTTTCTTGAAATGTTTATGAATAAAAACTCAAGCAATTGCTTGTCCTTCAAGAAATAGATGCACACACGTGAATACATTTAAGCTATTACTTGAAGATCTTAAGAAAAAGTAATTGCATAATTTTTATTCATCAGGGTTAATGCCCTTAATAGGGCTTGAAAATAACTTTTGTATTAATAGCTTATTTAGAAAAGTCACTTCACTTTTTTTATAAAAAATGTAGGTTGAGTTCAATTTTACTTTTAAGAATAATATGTGAAGAGTTAACTTTTAAACTTATAAGTACATTTTAAGTCTTCAAAGACTTTTCTTATTAAAAGTTATTTTTAAGTTTTAAAATAAATTTAAAAAAGCCAGTTTTAAGTCTTTGCATAAAAATGCTTCGAAAATTATTTAAAACCAAGTTTAATTAAGAATTTAGCTTAACTAACATTATATCTTTTTTTAAGTGTTTTTCAATCATCGAGGTTCACCGGTTGTTTAAAATTATTGGGAGTGTAGAGAAAGCGGAGCCCTTTGTTTCAATAACACAAACTCTTGTATTTTCTCAAATTCTTTCAAAACTTCTCCCAGTCTAAAATACGAAGGAGATACAATCAGACCTAACATGAATAAAATTTCCCCCGGAAAAAAGGAAGCTTTGATATTTTAGACAGGAGATGCTTTTAAAGATTTTTTTCTTGTGATCTTAATATTTTTTTCTTGTGATCTTAAATTAATGCAAATATTTGTGTTCAAATTTTTAAAAAATTCCCTAAACATTGTTAAAAATACGGGAATTCCCATTTTTTAATTTTAGCGAAATTTTTATTTATTTATTCATCAACCAGAGTGATACTCTTATAGACTAAAACATAAAATTTAAATTAATTTATAACAACGTGTAAAAATATAAACTATACATTGGCTTAAATTACACAAAATAAAAATGAAATAACACTTACAAAGAAAAATGTATAAACATCATATATCATGTGCTATAATTATTTGCGTTAGGTTGTCTTTATAAGGATTTACGTGAAACATTTCTAAAGATATCAGAGATAGATAAGATTGAGGTAACATCATTAATGCAACATGCTAGTGGTTAGTTGTGAGTATAATTAGATTTATAGAACACCTGACGAAAATGAAATTTACTGCGGAGATGACAAAAAGGAGTAAAAAGCTGGGCTAATAGTTCAGGGCATTTAACGTCATATAAAAGTGATTATAAAAATCGTTCGTCTTATTGTAAGTTGAGTTAAGTTGACAAGTGCGCAACGAGTAGTATATGAAGGCATTTCTGGGACATGCGAGTTAAGTTTATGCCACATAAACCTCGTAAAATTTCTTTGGACGGCCTCAATTCTTTTAGAGTGAAGCTGATAGGACGGATTCCAAAAAGTAGAACAATGTCCTAAATGAGGTCTTTCCAATGATGAATACAGGATTTGTGTTTGAAATTTTTTGTTTCTCTTCAAAAATTCCAACATGAAGTTAGCTTTGGAAATAATTAAATCAATATGCTCTCTGAAGTTAAGTCTAGAATTAGAATCAAGAAGAACACCTAAATCTTTTTTCATTGTAACTCTATCTAAAATAGTTGAATGTATTTTGCAATTATAGAAATATATACATAGATTTAGGAGACACCAATTAGCGATAGAGTCAATCCATTTTAAGTAGTTTGGAATCATTTACCAAATCGATAGAATGGAATAGTTTAAGATCGTCAGCGAAGAGAAGGCATTTCGAGTGCTTTATGGCAAGTGGAAGATCATTGATGAAGAGAAGAAAAAGAAGAGGGTCTAGGTAACTGCTCTGTGGGACACCTAATATCGGAGACGAATAGCAATAATTAATTTTAACCTTTTGACGACGATTTCAAAGATAGGATTCATTCCAATCGAGTAGATGAGAATGAAACTCTATTGCAGAAATTTTATGAAGTAGAGATTTAGATTTATGATTTACTAAAAGCCTTTGATAAGTCAGTGAAAAATACGTCCGTATCAAGTTTTTTGGAAACATTTTCTAAAATATAAGTACTACTATCCGTGACTGACAATGATACGGAGTAAACTGATTTAAAATAATCAGCGAAAAAATTACAGATAGTTAATGAATTATTGCAGCAGGAATCATTGTAATACATAGAATTAAAGATTCTACTAGAATTTCTCGTCATTAATATATGACCAGAAAAATCTGCTTGCTTAAATTTTTAGTTTGAGGTTTTCCTCGATAGAAATTATGTGGGCTCTAAAAATAAATTTATCTAGGATATCAAATTCCTTCTGACATTATAAATATTGACATTTTAATTGTGTATTATCTGCCTGATGTCTAAATTTCTTATAAGATTTATTCACTCAATTTTTCAAATTACACAGTCTTTTCTTGAACCAAGCTGGATTTTTATAGCTACGGGATCGCAATTTAGGAACAAAACTACTTACTACATTTTTGAGAACAGAAAGAAATGCTGAATAGTTTCTACCAATTCAAGATCAAGAAAGGCGTCATCACAAGTAAACAAATCTAGATAGTTAATAATTTCATTAAAGTCCACGCGCCTATATCATTAAAGAAAACTTCTGGATTAGATAACTTCCGATATACTGTGTACTTTTTACAATTTCAGTTAAAAGATATTCAAGGGAAACAACAAATTCTTTATCAGTATTGTTAAGTCTAGGATGCGTTCAAGTTCATTATATATACTATTAATCTGAATCAAATTAAATTGAGAAAAAAACCATCAACTATAAGCGCATCAATTTCAGAAATTACATTAAGAGGCGAAAGATAAAATTCATCGCATACTGGTATCCATATATAACTTAAGTTAAAATCACCAGTTATTATTATCACATGCTGAAATTTATCAAGATTCCCAAGAAAACGTTAAGGTTCTTCAATTTTCTAAATGAATAAAGTGCTTAAAAATAAGAATCCAGTTGCGCAGTTTTGATGAATCAACTAAGCACCAATTTAAAGAAGAAAAAAAAATCATGGATGTTTTGCATAAATGCGTTTAAGAACTTAGCCACACTTATAATGTAAGTCTCATGACTCTTAAAATTAACTTTTTGAATCAAGTTAAAAATAAAAGTTATATATAACTCTAATTAAGACTTATTTGTACTCATAAGTACCATTAAGTATCATTCAAGTTTTTTAAAGGCTTTTATTTGACTTTGGAAAATTTTGAAAGTATCGTGCTCTAGCCCTTACTTCACAACTTCTGATAAAAAAAATTACCTGTAAAGTTCCACGATGGGATTGTCGATCGTCTTGCCCAGTAAATCCAATATATAGCAATAAGCTGCAGGAGGATCACGAATACCTACAGTGACTGCATCTTCGCCAAAACTGCGCACACCATCGCGGAAAGCAAGTATAGCGGGTGTTTTGCGCTTAGACTCTCGATTTAGGGCTATCTCCATTGGAACACCGGGCGAAATGACTCCTACTTTCATTGATTCAGTGCCTAGATCAACAGACATGACAGCAGCAGCGCTACTGCCTTGAATCCAGTCACCCATAAGCACAACAAGACACACGGCAATAATCGTCATGGCTGGACCATTCATGGAAAGACCCATTTTTATTGATTGTAAAGCCTTCCCTGCTTTGTATTCTTCAGCCGGCGTGGTAACACGACAGCCTTACTGCAAGATATACATATGTACAATATTGTAGGTTATAAGTCACAAGCTTTCACCCCAAATTTGAGTGGCTTTATTTTGTTTTCCATTTGAGACTCACCTGGTTGGTTGTTTAGACCTTTTATTGCTTGCAAATTTTTAAATTTCGTAATCCTTATGGTAAATGAAGGAAATTCCTTTTTTCCCAAAAATTTTCTTTTATTTTAAAAGCGGTAGTTATGTTCTTCGCTACTCTACCCAAATGCTGGCCAAGTCGTGCTAATCGCAAGAAAACGAACCGAAACATGCAATCCACTGACGTGTTCTTTTGCTGCTTCGTCGTGGCTCACAGCTGTGTTGGTTAAAAGTTAACAATCTATTTAATAATTAGGGAATGGTTTTACTTTATTATGTATCTCTTCACACACTCGTTTATCACATCGATCGTGTACGTGTCCGCTTTTTGTTTGGCAAAAGAAAATTCTCGCAAGTATTGGGGTTGTGCGGTCGAAACGCCGAAAACGTCAGATTACCAGCTGACAGTTGTTGGTAGCAATACGGGAAATGCAGTTCAAGCTGTCGGTAATGCAGGCTAAAACGTTAACATTTGGGGCAATAACACATTAAAATAATTTGGTTTTAAAATTTACAGCTTGAAGAAATTGTGCATTTTTTATACTGTTTAATGGCGCATTCTTTTCTGAAAAATTCTGCATTTTTCTGTCTTCTTCAGGAATTCCGCATATTTTCTGTTTTTTAAAAATGTTGACCGCAAAATAAATCGTGTAGTCTTCTCGCAAATATTGACCGAAAAAATATAGCAAATGCAGAGTTTCTGACCTGTGAAATTCAATCTGCATTCTGCCCTCTAGTAATATCGGCGTAAAAACAACAGAATAAATTAATTTTGACACTTCATATATTGTGTTGTGACAACTTTTGATTATTGTTTTAAATAAAATCATCCGAACTGCTAGTAGCTTGCGTTTGAGAGGAGTCCGATGTGGACAAAAACATTTCCATATTCGTTTAAACAAAGGTTTCTTCAGCCATTGCATTGAATATTTGTTCAAAACTCTCTGGAGTCGGCACTATACATAACCTTAATCGAAAATACATCGGATTTCAAAACAACACTGTGATCGATATTAAAAAAAAATGTTGCATTTTTTCTGTGCTTTTCTCATCTCAAAAGAGGTCAACATTCTGTAAGTTCAGCTCAGGACGTAACAAATGCTGCATTTTGTGAGGGTAGAATTTTTTCCAGAAAATAATGCGTTATAAGATATATTATTTTTTCTTTTAAAAATTGTAGCCTTTTCTCCTTAGCAGTCAATAACAGTTCATTTACACCGAAGCCATGAATAAAAAATGAATAATGAATACAAAATTAATAAAAAATGGATAATGAATATAAAATTAATAAATTATTAAAAAATGAGTAACGAATAACAAATAAATAAATAAAGTACAAAACAATGAATAAAATTAGAATTGAACATTTTCAAATTTTTCGTGAAATGCATTCTTTGTGGATAGTATTCATATGAATAAAAATCTGGTTTCATTATCATGAATAACGAAAATGAATAATTTATCAATTTTTGAAAATTAAATGTGAATTAAAAATTTTATATGTGAATCAACTGCGCATTCATTGCATGGATTCTTATGTCGTTATTCAGTTGTACTTAAAATTCTAAATATGAATTCCGATTTTACAGCTTGTTTGAAGTTACACAAAATTTTTGGACAATAACAATTTAAAAAATCCTAAATTCAGTCAATCTAAGAACTTTTACTTTTTTATTTAAAAATTGACGTTTAGGGAATTTTTTTCTTTCCCTTTTGTCAAGATGCGACAAAACAAAATTCATAAAAAAAAGTCAGCTTCCAGTCTAGTCAGAGGTTCAAATTTAGGATAGAAAATTTAATTTTTAAAAAAAGGAATGCCATTGTTCTATGGCAGTGTGGGCCAGCACCTAGGCACGCGTGCATCGTAAGCCCCGTCTGTCTGTGTCGCTCACACACATTAGCACACAACTGAAAGAACAGTGCAAGTGCTTTTTTGGCCGACACTGTTCTATTCTAGTGGATGTTTTTAAAATGTGCTATTTCTTTTTCTCGAGAAAATTTTATTTATTAGATTGTTGACTATGGGACAGAGCTGAAATATTATCACTCTGAAAAAACTTTTTTACTTGAAATCTTACAAAAACCATGTCCTTTAAAAGGTATTGAACAGCACATCAGAATCAAGTTTTTTAACGCTACTCGCTTGAAAGTTTTGGTCACTATTTTAGACAATTCTTTATTTTTATTCAGGTCAACTCTAGATCAAGGTATATTTGTGTAAAGTTTTATTTAAATAAATTCTAACTTTTCATCCCAAACAGATTTAACTCTTTTCGAATTAGCTATATTGCAAACACATTGCTCGTTTACTTAAACATTTATTTCTCAGGCTCGAATGTGTAGTGCACGACGCCATCGCTGGGATATTGCTTAACAGACACTGGCCGATACATTTTCTTGTCATCTAGCCAATAGTAAAGCGCAAAAGATCCAGTCATTATTCCGGTAAACACAAGGAAGTAATAAGCGTTTGAATACCTTGGTTTTTCAGGTTGTGAGTAACGATCCTCGCCGAACATATCAATATCGGCATGCATCTAGAAAATAGAGTTAATGTTGTTGCCAATTTATGCAAATAACACTAATTAACTGTTTCATGAAAATTTCGTTTTAGCTCAGGATAATCGTAGGGATAAAAGTTATCCTTGGCTTCAACACCAAGGCCTGCTTCCAGCTTTGGGTAGTCTCCGAATCCTAAGCCGTCATCGGCGTATGGACGATACTCCTCTGGCAATAGGTTATATTTTTTGGCAGCAGCGTCTCGTTCTTTTTGCGTCTGTGGAAATTTACCGGGTTTAAAATCCTTGTTCCATCCGGCGACTGAAAAAGAAAAGAGAATAAGTATTTGGCTTTAGGGTAATTAGCATGTTAAAAGGAAAACGCAAGTTACGTAAATATCTACACACTGCTGTTCGTTTCTTAGTTGCTGAGTTGGTTGCTAAACTTACGATTTCTTGCTGCGGTGTACACACCAAGCGAGTGCTTTGGGGTCAACTTTTGTGCTACTCGGAGTCCATTGATGAACGCTGCCATGGTCAAAAAAATAAATATTTCCAAAACTTCGCTGCAAGCGAAAATTTCTTCTCCGCTAAATAATTATTGCTTAAACTGATTGTCAAATATGACATTTCACCAAACTTCAGAATTAATTTTAAATATGTGCTGCCACCTCGATAGGATTGAATATATTTTTAATATATATAAATTTTTTAATGTTTTTAAAATTTTTTAAAAAACACGATTTTTTTAGTTCGATGTACTAAAGATGTGTAAAAATTGAGGCTATTTTCATAATAAATTTTCGAAGAAGTTAACCATTCAAAGAAATTGTATTGTATAATTCCTTTTCTTGATACAAAAATAAATTTATACAAATTTTTAAAGTCAATTATATTGACTTTATAATATTGCAAATCACGATCTCGCAATAGAAAACTAATTGACATTGCAAACATCTTTTCGCAAAATAATATAAACGAGGATATATTAAATAAAAATTGTATATATTTGTAATATTTAATAAAAACAAAAATTGACTCTTAAGTCTCATTATTAAGAAAAATTTAAAACAATGTCTTAAAAACGATGCCAGTATATTTTAAGCTCAAAAAAAAAAATTAATAACAATTCTATGATACTCAGTGATGGGATATGGTTTTAATTTTTTTTAAGGTTTGCTGCATATTTATTATAGTAATTTCAACCTTTAAGCCATGCTAGTGTCAATTTGACACTATTGGAGAAATTAAATCCTAAAATCTTTTTTATTTAAGCTTGAGTTCACTTAAGATTTTGGCTCAATGTAAAAATCATGTATACATATTTTTTATTTATAAAAAAGTATCCCAATTAATGTTGCTGTACAAAAAACTTCCTTCGAAGGATGTTCAAGTACTAAATTAACACCAGGTTATAAAGGGGCACTGTTGCTATAAGAACCTTTATTTCAGTTTATGAAAAACGTTGTTTAATTAGTTGCTTAATTATAGAGTGCATAAATATATTTAAAAAAAAAAAATTAAATACATGTCAATGATAAAGGGTCACACAAAAAGTCCAAATACTATTTTTTCCCATCAGCTTGTATCGTTCAACTCCGCCCATATATCTGGAGCTGATAATTGCTGATAGTGTTTACCAACATTTTCTATAAAAAGGCTATAGTTTAAGGAGCATTTACACATTTCACTCAAAACGATGACAGTGAACGTTGAATGATGACAGTGAATCAATTTTTAATTTACATTATTCAAAGTGTAAATTTAAAATTCAGTGAATGATTCTATGTTGAATTTCAAAATTTATTCATTGGTTGATTCATTTTATTGAGGTTTAAAATATAATAGCAATGTCATCTAAAATAAAAAAAATGGGATTAGAATAATAGTTCTAGGATTGTTGAAGAACTACAAAAAGAAATGGGGAAAAAACATAAGTACGATTTCCTTACACTTTTATTAAAATTAGGACATACTTCTACTTCTTTCAATGATAAATGTGAATGAGAATCATCTTAATTTTAAAGATGAAACTCAAGTTACACTTTTCAAATCGGATGATTCATCCAAAGTGAACAATGTTAGTGAATCGTTTAAGTTCGCCTTAACATAAACGACAAGATATGTTTTAAAAATGAAATTTGTATTGAATGTGACTTAACTCATTTTTTGATTTTATCTATACTCCTTCTATAAATCCTATGGTCAGATTTGATAATTTGATTCTCTATTTAAAATTTTAAGATTATATCAACCGAAAACGACAAAATAAGTAGCTTGAAAGTTATACAGTTATATAGTCACATGCATGTTTTTCCACTTCCGTCCATATTTTTTTTTGGTTTATATTACATTCACATAAGTTTAAATATTAATAATTTAGGATTATCATCACCAGTTTTTCATTAAAAATGTATGAGTCGTATGGATGGTACCAATTCTTTATCTTTTATGCTTTTATCTTTTTTGCGCTTTGTTCTGATAAAATCTAATCATATATCCATATCTCTCAATTTGCCTATATGTTTTTGACATATAGGGGCAACCTTTAAAAATGCTTTTTTTTTGGTAGGCAATTTCATAATTGTTGAAGAGAAGTTGCTTTAAATTCACGATACAACTAGAATCACATAGTTCATAATATTATTATATTCTATTTTTTCAGAAAATTACTTCACAAAAATATCTGGTTCTAAAACATTGTGTCAAATTGACACTTAACATATTTTAGGTTACAAGAAACGAAAACTTTTTGAGGGTTAAATGCAAATTTTTTTTATAGTATTCCTTAGTTGATGTGGCATTTGTTAATGGAAAAAATCGCCAAGAAAATATCTGTTATGATTTTAAATGCATTATGAAGAATGTATTTTTTTATAAATTTTCGAGTTTTATGTGAACAGTTTTATGTGAACAGTTTTATGTGATATCGAGGGCTTATTGGAAAAAAACATAAATAGCCACATAACTTCAAAATTCATTTTTTATATTCGCACTCTACCTCGAAATAATAAACTTACTTATTGATGTGAGTGCGAATATTAAACAATAAATTTTGCACTTTATTGAAATATTTTCTTTCTCGTACAGTTTGATTTTTTTCCATACATATCGCACCTTATCTGCAAAGGGGCATAACTAATCTCAAACAAAAAACAGCACCTCTCAAAATTTCTTGAAAATAAGAGCACCTTTCTTATAGCGTTTTCTTTTCTTGTAAAAATTCTGCATTTTTCTGCCCTCTTTGGGAATTCTGCATTTTTCAGTTTTTTTCTAAAAAAAAAATAGTGTTTTTTTCGAAAATGTTGACCTTAAAAGTAGTAAAATGCAGAACTTTTGTACACTCAAGGTCAACGGTTTGAAAATTCTGCTCTTAAATGCCATCAACTGAATGCAAAAATGGGACATTTAAGGAAAATATTTAACATTATCTTTGGCATTTCATTATAGTTTAAGCTCTTTTACAGATTATATCAAGATTGACTAGGAAAATTTTTCCAAAAAAAGTCATACATTTATGCAAGGTACCAAAAAATTTAAAATGTATTGGCTATTATTTTTATAAATAAATGTAAATACGATTCAATTAATGCTATTTTGTGTACAAATAAGTTTTGAGGGTTTTACAAAAGATGCCGTTACTAGAATTAAATCGCATCGGACCACCTTGTAACTATATTAATCTTAAAGCGTCACGATTTCCCTCTAAAAATCAGCATATGCCATTTCGCTGAAGTAAAACAACATAAGGCCCAACCAAAATATACGAGTTGCTCCGTAACGAGTAGAGACGAAGATGTTCGCTGTAATGCAATTCAATGTTGTTGCTCAAAATGAACAAACGTAATTTAACGAAGCTGAACGAAACAGCTTGTGCATACGTTTTGTTCCGTAAGAACCGAACTGCTAGCGTTCAACTCGTTAGAATTTCGGCAAGTTGCAATCGTCTCGTTTCGTCTATTTTGGTTGGGCCTATACTTTCTTGGCGCTCTAACCGTGTCCACCTTTGTACCAACAAAATATAATTTGAAGAAAATTTTTCACGTGCGAACTACTGCTGCAGAGGCCAATTCGGAAGAAATTTCAGCATTAAATCGTGACGGCTAACGAAAAGTGGATCCACTGCGACAACCCAAAGCGCAGAAAATCGTGTGGAAAGCCTGGCCATTCACCAACATTAATTACCAAACCGAAAATTCATGGCAAGAAGATAATGTTGTGCATCTGGTGGGATCAGCTCGGAGATCTACTATGAGCTACTTCATCCTAATGACACCATCACTGTTGGACGTAGCCAACAACAATTGACTTACTTAAATGCCCCAATTTGCCAAAAGACATGACAAAGGGATCATTCAGCGCGGCATGCTCGGTTACATGTTGCAAAAATCGTCAACGAAACTTTGGAGTCGCTCAATATGATGTCCTACCCCATCCAACATATTCACAGGGCATTGCTCTTTTCGACTACCACTTATTTCGGTCGACAACTACTTCTTACAAAGAAGCCAAAAAGTGTAGATTTTTAGATCACCTAAAAAGAAGTTACTTTTTCAACGCGGAATCCATTTACTGTCTGAAAGATGGGTAAAAGTTGACGCTAGCGATGGACAATACTTAAAAATACAATTTGTTATTTAAGTTGAATGGTTTTGTCGTTTCTTAGAAATAAACAACGGGACAGCCAACACAAAAACATTGAAAAAGTGTTACATTTTTCTGAACTTTTTTGGACTAAGAACAGGTCAACATTTTTTGAGTTCATGTCAAAATGTAAAAAATTCTGCACTCTCGGAGAATACAATTTTTTTTCAAGACAATAAAATGCTATTAGTTTATTTCAAGATTTTTATAAATATATTATCAATCTATGCAATTTTCAACTTAAGGATACTGAAGAGTGACTCAAAGGCCAGTACCATGACTTTATGATATTCCCTTTATTTTCTTTTCACACACTTGAAGTTGAGTAAGTTTTTGATAATTTTTATGGAACTCACGAAGTCTTGCTAAATTATCGTATTTTAATATAGCAATGCTGAAATATTATGTTTTTGAACACCCAATTTTTGAAATAGTAAGCTATTTCAAATGTTGTTTCTATTTGTATATTTTTATATATATGTTCTTAGTCGAGAAAAGAGCATAAAAATGCAACATTTTTTTTAATGACCTGGCTTATCGAGAAACGTCAAATAAATTGAAAAAGTCTTCCGTGAAATAGCAAAACACAAAATAAAATTTAAAATATTTGGCGACGAAAGTTTTGTTGATGGTAAATTAACTTATTTGTAATATTTTCGTTAATATCGTTAAAACCACTGATGTGGCTATTTCGTTAATATCAGCCAATTTATGTTTAATTATAATAAATATTTGTAATTTGTAAAGAAGCTCACTCTTAAATAAAATGTCAATACAATGTTCAATATTTTCTTAACATGTCACTTTTTTGTTCAGTTGGTAGCATTTGAGGGCAGAGCTCTGCCTTCAAGTGCAACAATTCTGCCTTTTTTATATTTTTCAGGTCAAAATTTTTGAGAAAAGAACACGATTTAATTTTAGAGGTCAACATTTTTTTGAGAAAAGAACACAACAAGTGCAGGATTCTCAAAGAGGGCAGAAAAAATGCAGAATTTTTTCGAGAAAAGAAACTGCCAATATATTTTATTGTCAAAATAAATTGAATTGACGTTCTTCTTTTGACATTTTTATTAAATTGCTCCAGAAAAAATATATAAAATTATTGAATGAGAGCTATCAATTTGAAAATAATGATAAAAGTATGCTACAAAAGAATATATTTATTTCGTAGTCGTATTCTGCTACTAAAGAATACGTATGCAAATTGTATGCAAAACAAAACAGATGCACACATAAAGTGCTATTTCGTGCTTAAATAGCACGAAAAATATCAAGGGTTGTGAATTCCACAATTGTTTGAAGAATTTGAGTATAATATGGCAAGATTTAGTGAATCAAATATCTGCATTTAAACGCTCAGTCTGGGTATGCTCCTTTACGTAAAAGTTTATTTCAGTGACTCTCAAACTGTAGAATGATGCTGTTGCCACATCACCGTTAAACAAAGTAATTGAAAATCAGCAATTATTAATAATATATAATATATCAAATAATTGCAATTTTTAGGGTAATATTATTTTATAACTATATAAGTGAAATTGATTTATAATTTACTATTAATGTGAATTATTTAATTTACATAAAAGTTAAGTTTGATATATTCTAAGTTTTTTCTTAATGAATTTTTGAGCTTTTTCTTTTGTTGTATTGTCATAAAAAATTATTTTATCTAATACTTATTTCTTTAAAGCCAGTTTTAATTTCTAATATACCGTTTATAACACCTCCATAAATAATTTCGCTACTTAATTAAAATAATGTCCACTTATTGCTGTTGCTGCTTTCCGCTTCGTAAATTTTCCAATGATTCGGATCCATGAGATATTCTCTAAAAAAATAAAATATTCTTAGCATGGCTATTAATTTAGCTAAAATAACTATAATAACCGTTTTTCTTCCAAGAGTCGCAACGTTTTTGCTTTCAAGACATTTATTTTTCCCGCCTTACCGCCATATTCATCTGGCAGCATGACACGTGGAACATGCTCGTATAGACCTTCAACGCCACGGACATGAAAATTGATCTGTTAAAAATACAACAGTTTTATTTATTGCTGCGCCGTAAAATCATTCCTTGAAGACTAACCATTTTGAAAACTTCCGTGCTAATAAATGGCTTGACAACAGCAACGATTTTGTCCAAGTAAGATGGACAGTTGATCATGTGTATGGCCTTGAGACGCACAGGAAATGCTTGTTGCAGAAATTGTATGTAAACGCGTAAAGTGCTTATAGTCAACTTTGGCAAATGTTTCATGGAATATCCAGCCATGTCGAAAACTTGTACCTCGCCCTCTGACAGCGTTTCCTCATCTTCTACATCTGGCATAGCGAAGCGGCAGTCAGTGAGCATAAAAAAGAGTTTAGTATCTTCAGTATGATGCATCTGTTTGATTGTTATGTTAAGTATTTTAAGTTTTTATTAGGCAGTAAGACAAATAGTTACTTTATTAGGGTCGTAATCGCTCAAGCGATAAAGCGAAACCTTGTATCTCTCAGCTGTAAGTCCAGGCAGCGGTATCATGTCACTAGAATAAGCATTTAATAAAAACTACGAAATATCTTCTGCTCAAAATTGAACCGAACTGTGCGAATGAAAGAACAACAACAGGTGTCAGAGAGCTAATAATTTTTTTGCAAGCTGGCAATACTGTTATAGGCATGGACTTTAATTTTTAGAGCGATCTATGACGTAGTTTCTTTCTTTTTGTTTTGCAAACAAGTTCTGAGCTGCGAATTTCATAATGGAAAAATAAGTTGAGCAAAGAGTGTGTTTGAAATTGTGTTTTACCAACGGAATTTTTTGTCTGTATGCATTGAAAATGTTACAGATAATCTATGGGGAGTCTGGTTCATCACGTATGCAGGCATTTGAGTTGTACAAATTGTTGAAAGAGGGTCGTACATTAGTTGACAACTTGCCTCACCCTTCTCGTCCAGCAACATAAACGATGAAAATGTCAAAAAAGTAAAGGAAATTGTGCTCGAAAATTGTCATGTGACCGTGAGAGATATAGGCGTCGAGTTTGACATATCCACTGAATCGGCGCACACCATTTTACATGATGTTTTAGGCATGCTAAGGGTAGCAGCGTGACTTGTGCCAAAATTGCTGCATTTCCTTCAAAAAGATTTTAATAAAACTGTACCTCAGGAGATGCTTTAAGTGGGTGATACCGACACACAGCGCATCATTATTTGTGGCGAGACTTGGATGAATGAGTATGGCGTAGAAACAGCTTAACAATCTGCAGAGTGCTGCATCCAGATGAGCCGAAACCCAAAAAACCACGAAAAAGTCGTTAAAAATTTAAAAGGATTTTGATTGTTTTCTTCGATTCTCAAGGTATCATGCACTCGGAACTCCTTCCTTAAGGTCAATCGGTCAACGCTCAATATTATTTGAGTGTTTTAAAGCGTTTGCGCGACATTATTCGACGGAAGTGGCAAGAATTATGGAAGGACAATTCATAGTTTTTGCACCATGATAATGCAGCAGCTCACACATCACACAATGTATGCGATTATTTGAACAAAAACAATGTCAATATTGTTCAACAAGCACCATATTCACCAGATATGGCCCCGTGTGAACTTTTTCCTATGCTCCAAACTTAAATTGTTGTTTGGCGGGAAACATTTTGAGACGATTGAAGTCATCAACAAGAATTCGCAGAGGGAGCTAAAAGTCAGTCCGAAATCGTCCTATCAAAAATGCTTTCCGGAATGGAAAAAACGTCGGCATATGTGTATTAGGGTGTTCCAAAAGATTTTTTTATTTTCGAATTCCATAGTTGCTCAACCTATGTCTGAAAGCTTATGGAGTAAAGTATTTTTAAGATTTTTTCAGATTTTTTGAAAGAAGTTGCTTTGCTAATCGATTTTTCGCTAAAAATCAGGTTTTTTTAGAGATTTTTCTAATTTTGGGCATAAGTTGGACAAAAATAGACATTTTCTAAGTCTTTGAGTCATCATTTCGAAAGACAAATGTCCAAAATTAATGTACATTTATCAGAAGTGTTGGCAATATTTTTTGGTCATTTGGGTGTCATTGATTTCATTTTGTGTGCAATTTGAGAAAATTTTTTTAATAAAACCCTTTATAACTTTTAAAATTCCATCAAATTGCAATAACTGATGATGCAGTTTGAAATGTGATAAGATTGTAAACAATTTAATAAAAATCTTTGATTTTACTCTTTTCATTCCAAAGTTATAACCTTAAAAGCTTTTTAACCGTTGGACGAATCGTGAAATCGTTTGTTGGTGTATTGATTACGAAATTGCTAAACATATGCAACGTGTAAACCTGCCTTTGAAATAGCTGGGAGAAAGCATGCAAGATGTAAGCCAGTTCTAATAATCACACATCTTTTCGTTACCTCAAAACTTTTCGAATTTTAACAAGGAATTGTCAAGGAACAATTCAACGAATTGTATTTTATTTAAAAAAAAAACTTAAAAATTTTTTAACATTGGTTAGTTAAAATTATTATGGATTAGTTGGAAAGATTATTTGTTATACTAAACTAACAGCAGATATGTCTCCGTTAAAAAGAAGAAGTGTATGGCTTGTGGGCAAAATGATTGGCTGCATTCCGCCAAGGCGAGCGCTATTGCAGCGATGGATCATTTTACGCTGGATTTCTCTGAATGCGTTGCTACGTCGAACGTTGACAACTGACGTTTGACGTAGTTTGTTCACTTGTTTTGCATTGTTGAATTTAAAACCTAATTTCTTTCTGCTAAGAGGTTTACTTAATGCAAAACGTAGTGCTAGAGATGCTAATGGATGATGATCTTGATATGGCTATTAAGGAGCACATTTCGGACCTCATTCAACCATTGCAAGGAGCAACGAATAGTTTAAAACATTAAAAATAGCACAAGCCACGAAAGTTTGCATTTATTTTAAGGGTTTCATTTTTTTATTATTTTAAGGGTTTCAACAGCTGTTAAATGACATAACTTGCAACTGTTGAGTAGAAGTAGCGTAATTTATTTCGCTACGTAAAATGCACATCGCTCGAGCATAGACAGCTGCCAGCGCTGTCAAAAGTGTAGCCATTCACCAAAATTTTCTTGAGCGCTCACCTTGGCGGAATGCAGCCATTGATGGCTTTAGCCCTGTTAACCATGATACAATGATAAGGTAGGCCCATGATACTAAGTGCTCTCACGCGTCAACGAAGAGTGGATAATGAGAAGCAACATTAATGTCAAAACGACGAATTTCGTAGAAATTGCAAATGAAGAAAATATTTTATGTTTCCAAGTTGCAAACAGTGCGGTCGCGGGTATTAAATTTGTGCTAATTTGAGTGAAAATATTATATAAAAAGTGTAATAAAAACTATAAAATGTGAAAGAAGTCTTAAAATTGCAAAAAAAAACCTGTAACAGTTTTAACCTAAAAACAACTGCGAAACGTGAGCATAAAGAAATTCACGATGAACAGCTGATTTTGACATCAATGTAGCTTTATTCTGCTTTCTACTCCATTCCTCTCCGTGATGACCTTACCTTATAATTCTGCCATGCGGTTAACAAACAAATTAACAATCTCGAAGAGCTCTCAAATAACAGCAGAAGATTTTAAACTTATCTGGAAAACAAGACAAGAGGTCCGCAACATTGCACGCATTATAGTAAAATTGCACGCAAAGTGGATAAATTTACAAAGAACAAATGTAAACAGAAAAAGGTGACGATAGAGAAATGAAAGACCTGCGTGGCAGATTTGAAGAATGTGTTTGACAAAAAAGCTCAATATCGCTCTGAAAGTTTGCAGTTTTCATAACTGCGTT
Source organism: Coremacera marginata (assembly GCA_914767935.1). NCBI lineage: Eukaryota > Metazoa > Arthropoda > Insecta > Diptera > Sciomyzidae > Coremacera > Coremacera marginata. The sequence goes on from OU612046.1 coordinate 163,248,129, forward strand.
TTTTAAAAATCCCAAGCAAATTTCTCAAAAAATTTATATATATGATACCTAAATGACCAAAACAAATTGCCAAAACTTCCGATATATCCGATCCGATTAGCGCGACCTGTAAACCTCTTCCATAAACTTTGAAAAAAATCTCAAAAACACTTTCAAATTTTTTTTTTTTGGGTCAACCTAATGACTATCGCCTCCGATGGTGATTATTTGGAAAGTGATAAAAAAATATTGAAGAATAATAAACCGTTCTTGTTTTATTTCCACAGTCCGGTTCAATTTTAAACAGAAGATATACTATGTAAATTAAAGGCAAAAGCCAATAATATATGTACAAACAATAGCAAAAGAATCATACTTTCATACTTACGCATAGGCGTTTGTTCGTCTAGAATCCTCATCCAAGGGATCACGATTCATAAAAATATGCGAATTTTTATTTCTTATAGCATAATTAATTTTAATAACTCTTTTAATATCATCCATATTGCCTGACATGCATAGGTAGAAGCGCTTTAAAAGCAAACGATCTGTAATTAAGAGTTAAGTAAGGTTAATTCAAACAGTTTCAGTAGAAAAACAAATAAAATAAATAATAAAAATTCTGAAAATTTTGCATTTTAAAATGCAAAACAATCAACACCATGATAAATTAAGCTAATCTCAATGACATGTCTGTCATTTTCTGGCTTACTTTGTATGTCTGCGACAGATGAGTAAATCTTATTTCGGTTGCTTTATTCTAAAAATTCGAAAATTATACAAAAATAATGGGTATTAATGTCTTAAATTATTCTGCTGTAAACAGCAGTTTAAGGTTGACTTGAGGTATTCATATGAAAAAATATGTCTGAAATGAAGTAATAATTGTACGATAACACGTAGAGATAATTATATTTATTTGTTATTAAAGCTGCATTTAAACTGTCAGAAAATATATATCGGTTATTTACATGTCTTCACGCAAAAAAAAAAAAAAAAGAAAAAATCAAATAATAAAGCAATAAATAGAGAATCAATCTATCATGTGCATTTTTGTGTTTGGCAGTTAAAAATTAAAATAACAACATGGAGGTTTCTGCAGCATAACATTACACCTGTTTTGTTTTTTCAAGCTATACGCTTCATTTTCTCACCGAACGAAAATTTAACCGTTCATGTTTTTGTTTTGTTTTTTCTTTTTGGATAACCAATTTTTTTGTAGCTTGATCATTAACACTAAGTTTAATGAACCATTTTATTTTGGCTTCAATTTTTACTTAATGACTTTCTGAAAAAAGTTAAATATCAAAAATTAAAAAAAAAAAATTAACTAACCATGATTTAACTATTTCATGTAATGTATTAACCTTTTTACTATATTTCGAGAGTCAGAAATAAAATAACGATTGTCATAAATAAATAGTTTTCGACTATTTTTGTCGTATTTATAATTCATTTATATAATTACTTTATAAGGGGTCGAATACGAATAATAATAATATATTTTGGATCAAAAGCCACTTTCATAGAATATGACTTAAAAAAAAAAAAACCAAAAAAATTTTTGTCCTTTAGAGCATAAAAATATATCAGTCTTTATGATCCGAATCTAAATACCGAAGATATGACGAAATATTTGAAAGGCAACCCCTACATTCAGCAAAAAATTAAAGCAAATTTTTTAAACTAGTTTTACCTCTATAATTAAAATTCTTTCGGAGAAAAAGTTTAATGATTTTTTTTAAGATTTAATTTTTTACATAAGGTTGGTACATTAGGTTGGTAAGAATTGAGATCTGAGTAAGTGGATAAGTACTAGATCGGGATACTTTCGGTGAATAACTTTTGGAGCAAAAAAATTGGTCTCCTCGAGACAAAGACATCGATATATCATACTATAAGATACGACTCTAAATACCGAATATATGACGAAAAATTTAAAAGTGGTACCCCTACGTTCGGCAAAAAATTAAAGCAATTCTTAAAACTAGTTTTACTGGTCGTCGTCTTGAGTTATAATATGTGTACAAGTAGGCTATTTGGATTATCTGGGTTAATAACACCTTGTCAATGTCGAGTACCATTCAGTTTGGACCGAAGTATTCATAAAAGAGATTTGTATAGACTTCGATAATACCTATATTGCCAACATATTTCGAAAAATATAAATTTCCTTAAAGTGGGCGTTACACTTCTTCAACCCTTCCTACTTTTTGAAAAGTGTTTGGTTTGGATTCTAAGCACCTACGCAAAAAGTTCACTATAGAAGCATGTAAAAGTGCTGAACTATAATGATTTCTGAAAAGTGGGCGTGGATATAGTTCGAACACGCTAATTTTTGGTAAAGTTTCCAGCAGTAACCATATGAAATAAATTAAAAACTTAGTTCATGCGATCAAAAACGTCTGTTATATAATATTTTTATTGATTTGGACAAATTGGGATACATATGAGAAAGGCGCTCGCATGGCTCAAAAAAATCTGTAACGTCTAAACGGTTAGACGTAGAAGCATACATTTTTGGTATTTTATGTAAAGAACATCAAAAAATACTTTGGCCCTTCGCTTCCTAAATTTATTCTTAAAAATGATTTCAGACCTTTGTGAAGGTTTTCAAAAACAATTACAGAAATTTTGATGTTTTAAAATTCCTTTCAACTATTCCGTCCCCTGGTTTAAACCTTTTTACCCAATTTTAGCTATTTAGTCACCACATTTTCCAAATATTTTTTTAGTATCTACGCATGATCTACTTAACTATGGTTTTTTTTTCACACGAGATAGTTTTAATGTGTTTTAACAATATAACAAATATTTTCTTTTTCTTGAATAAAATACATTTTATAGCGTATTCACTGAAGTGGGCGTTTTAGTAGCTGGGTTATTCCATTTTTTTGGTAAAAAATTGTAGCTTGAATACAAGGCATTCTATAGTGTTCTACTCGGAAGAGTCAAAGCTTAAAGCTCAAATGCTCGAAAAGGCGCAAGAAGTCGCAAAAAAATTTGGTACCACCAGAAAGAGGAAAGTTTTGAAATGTGGGTTCAAAAGATTTTTCGGAAATTTGAGTGTATTGCAAGAAATTACAGAACATTAAAAATTTAGACATTTCCAGGAAGACACAAAAAAAAAACGCACAAATTCAAACATGCGTCTCTGTTTCAAGAGCAACTTAAAAAAAACACACAGAATTGACTCCCTGTTTATAAGCTTTCATTGTGTAAAGTTTCATTAAATATGTTCTTTGAATAAAAATTTCAGTGGCATTTTTATTGAGTAGTTTTAAATACATAAAAATATCTCTCAAAAAGCGCCATCTTTGGTTGACCGTGAATACTATATTATACGGTAATTTAAAAAACATAATCACTTTTCTGTATAGGAAATATGTTTAGATAGCACAAGGAATTAAAAAATCGAAACCCCGAAACTTTCCAATAACTCTTAATGCGAGAGTTTTGTTTTTACTTTGCCCAACGTGCTCAAATTTATTTCACATCGTTTAAAACATAAATAATAAAAGCTGAAGTGGGGTGATGTCTAACACGTTTTTATTTGCTCCAATAAAACTGTTACGAAACTGAATTTTTGATTGGTTTTAAGGGTATCCCTTGCAGAATAACCAATTCGAAGTGAGTGTTTTCATGGCTGTTGAATATTTTGAGAAATGGATGAAATAGGACAAAAATTTCATATATGGTTTTTTTGGTCTTTCTCAAATCGGTGGGGTGATGTGTAACACCAACAAAATATGGGTTTAAAGACCAAGAACTTTCATTTTTTATGTTTATTTTGACTTTTAATGTTTAGTAAAAGTATTATAATACTAATTATAATGTGTAAGATGTGTTACACATCACCCCAATGTGAGTGTTATACATCACCCCAATGTAAGTCACTTCTTTCTCAATGATGGAATTTTACCACAACGTAAAAAAATGTAAATTCTTTTGTTATATTTAAAGATATTAATACCACATTTACATCTACTCACTTTTAAAATCTGAAGAAAATTTTATCCGAAACGTTATTTTTTGTAAATTAAAAAAAAACCTTTTTTACAAAAATTTTTTAAGAACTCTAATAAAATGTATGTCTACCTACTTCCAACATTTATGAAAAACTAGTTGCTGTCAAAAGAAATGTATCACAGTAGTTCATTCACTCATATATTAACATTTTATAAGAAAAATCGCCGTATTACACATCACCTAATGGTGCACATTACCCCACCTCAACCTACATAACAAAACGTTTAAAAAGTCCATAGGATGACACATAGATGGCGTTACTAAATTTTTTCCATATGATTTTTATTTAGTACCAACCTTCAAACGACACGTATAAAAATTTGACAACAATCTGACAAGTGCGCAACTATTGTTATTGAAAAAAAAAATGGAAAAAAGTGAAATTCGAGTTTTGATAAAGCATTGCTTTTTGATGAAAGAAATACAGTGGAAACCAAACAATGGCTTGATAAACATTATACGGACTCTGCTTCATCGAGACACATGGTTGAAAAGTGGATTGCTGAATTTAAACGTGGTCGTACCAGCACAAATGATGCAGAGCGCAGTGGACGCCCAAATCAGACTGTTATTCCACAAAACATCAAAAAAATCCACAAATTGGTTATGAACGATCGCAAATTGAATGTGCACGAGCTAGCTGGCATTGTAAAAATATCAGATGGTAGAGTTTTTACCATTTTACACGAACATTTGGGTATCCGAAAGCTCTGTGCAAAGTGGGTGCCGCGTGAGCTCACAGTCGACCAAAAACAACAACGAATTGATGCTTCAGAGGAGTGTTTGGCGCTGTTAAACCTCAATGAAATCGAATTCTATCGTCGATATTTGACAATGGATAAAACATGGCTTCACTATTACACACCATAATCCAAAAGACAGTCAGCTGAGTGGACAGCAGTCGACGAGCCGAATCCAAAACGAGCAAAGACCCAACAGTGGGCTTGTAAGGTGATGGTGTCTGTATTTTGGGATGCGAAAGGAATTATATTCATCGACTATGTCCAAAAAGGAACCACTATCAACAGCGACTATTACTGTGCACTTTTGTATCGATTGAAGACTGAAATCGCCAAGAAACGGCCACATTTGCAAAAGAAAAAAGTGTTGTTTCACCAAGACAATGCACCGTGTCACTAATCGATGAAAACGATGGCAAAATTGAATGAATTGGGCTTTGAATTGCTCACCCACCCACCGTATTCTCCAGATTTAGCCCCCAGCGGTTTTTTCCTGTTTTCAGATCTCAAAATAATGCTTGTTGGAAAGAAACTCAAGTCCAATGATGAAATTGAGACTAATTTTGACGAGAAAGAGAAATCGTACTATAAAAGTGGTAACGAAAAGTTGGAAAATCGCTATACTCGTTGTATCGCTCTCGAAGGCAACTATGTTGACTAATATAATCGAGTTTTATCAAAAATTGTTTTTTTCTTACATATCCTACGGACTTATTGAATGACCTGTTACATAACTACAGACATTCTATTTTATATAACTATATAGATATTTTTATAACGGTATAATAGTTATAAATGTGTTTTAAGAAATTTAAACATATCTTGCGCTGAGGATTCCTAAACCAGAAAGTAAATGGGTGCTCATTCATTTCAACTCAAATAAAAATACGCGTACATGCATGAGTCGTATTTTTTTGTCTATACTAACTGTTGTTTATTTTGTTTGTTTTGATCATGAATAAAAGTTGTTTTGTTAAATTTTTGCGTCTAGTTGGTCTAGCATTTTTTTTTTGTTTTTTAAAATTGAGTTTTTATTTGATTTATTTGTTAAACAAGTAAATACCGAATGTTAATCAAAAGTATGTCCTAGTTAACTATGCTCATTCATTTCAACACTAAATAAAAATACACGTACATGCGTAAATGTGGTTAAAAATCTAGTCCTTGTCAAACGTCTAACTGAAAACAGCTGTTTCTTCCTTGACGTTGCGTGAAAACCGTAAAAAACAATAAATAGCCATGCAGTCTATATATACATACATATTTATAGCTCCATCATACATACCGATTTCTTGTGGTAAACGTTCATCAGCGCTAAACCATTTCTGCAACTCATCAATTTTTTTGTCGGATTCATCATCTGCGCAAATCATTTTTGACGTATTTTTTATTATATATGTGTATCAAATGTTTATTATCTAATATTTTAGTTATTCAAATGCACTTTTTTTAACTTGTTTCTGTGTTTAAATTGCAGTAAAAATGAATTTAAGCACAGCCACTGTGCCGCCGCTTATGGAACTACGAACCAGCTCTTTGCGTTTATATTTTACAACTAAACTGTTGATATTTTTTGTTTTGATGACACAACAATTGACTTGGCGCTTCACTTCACAAATGAATACTTTTAAAACATGCGTTGCGTATTAATGCAGTGATTATAAAACTGTATTAAAAATAAGAAAAAAATATGATTTTGCACAAATAAAATAAAAACATTTCTTGGGTGCTAACTTAATTTTTGCGCAACTAAAAATCACGTGCTTAGAGCTTCTGGAGTGCATATGGTGAATGCAGTTTGACAGCTGCTGTAGAGTAGATAGTCCTTGTTGGACAAGGTCATTTATTTTATTTTGCTATACATTGCTGAGAAAATTTTTCTACCTTATAAGCGATGGAATTTTTAAAATGTGTACTATACATATCAGAGTTGTCGATCCCGGCATTTGAAACAAGATGTTTTACTGAATGCTAAAAACTGACTGTTGTACAAAAAAAAAAAAAAAAAACAAATTGAAAACATACTATAAATCATTAAATAAAATTAACGTAAACAATTTGTTTATCCCATTTTAGCGCAGACGGCGTTTTTATCAACTGTCTTTTTCTAAGTATTTTAAAAACAAGATTCGCAAAATATATTTTTAATGCAATCGTTTCTTTGCATGCAAATTTTATTGATGCGAAACATTAAATTATTAAAGTAAAGAACCGGATTTAACTAGAACTTACTAAAGCTTAAAATCAATTTCTTTTCTTCAATTATTTCATATGTAAGAATTGAGTCGCAGAACTATTTGGCAGAATATGAACTAAATTATGTGTCATCTTGGCAAAGATATCTTCTTTACTTTCCACGTAAGAGAAGACTTTTTTATAACTTCATCTCAATAAGTTTTACATTTATTCACGTTTAGAGATTAGAGATGTCCATTAGAAATGGACATATTTCATTTTTGAAGCGAAGCTTTTTACTCCTCCTCGTTCTGTGATTTGCTTGGAGTGAAATCTGAAAAATTTTCGACAGATTTTTTCTTGGAAATTTTATGGTTTCTTTGTTGCTAGTGCTTATTACAACAAGAAAATTTAATACTTTAATATTAAATACTAAAAATATTTTTTGGCCTGCCCGTGGGGATCGAACCCACGCACAGTGGCGTGCCCCATACGATTTAGACGGCCAAAATTATTTATTGATTTTAAACAATAGGGGATGTAAAAACAAGCAAAAAAATGTATGAGAAGTGGGGGTCTATTTTGACCCCCTGGGGAGCTAGGGGTTAATTTGCGTGTTTCTGGAGGTTGTTTCACTTTAAACGTGTTTGCAGCGGAACTCATTGACGTGGAACTTTTTTAAAGACGTTTTGGAAAGAAAATTTAATGGTCTTTCTGAGGATATATAACACTAGTTAGGATTTAAGTTAAACATATCATTTTTTGAGGTCAAACCAAGAAATTTAAAAAAAAAATACATATTTTCTAGGTTTAAAGTAAAATTTTTCAAAAAATTCTAAATGAACCTTTATTTTTTTATTTCAAATTTTGATTACTTATAAAATTTTCTTTAAAAATTATATAACTCTTATATACTTTACACCAATTGTTTATTCAAAAACAACCCAAATATCTTCATTTTGACTTCATCTTATGAATCCGACGATTCAGAGTCGTAATCTGAAGATGTATCAGAAGACGAACTGTTTCCTTCGAGTGTTTTCGAATTTGCGAAAAATGTAAACATAAACGAAGTGCAATAACCTTATGCTTCAGCTTTTTCTATTAGAAAAAACAACAACAGAACAAAAACACTTGCATTTAATAAATGTTGTTGACCTGTTATTTGTTATTACTGACTTACTTTTTCGCTCTACACTCTTTATTATAGGGAGAGGTGGTGGAGCAGAGAGGTTGGGTTGATAAAAATTAATATTTTCATTCAATTTTATTAACATTGCACTAAAATACTGAAAAACAGTGTGGTAGCTGTTTTAATTCATAAAAACTACATTATATCTTTGCTCAAAATAAGGGGTTAAATACGAAAACCCCTTGAAAAATAAGGATGCAGATGTTTGCAAAATCTGAAACTATTAGTATATGAAGTCGATATAATGCACTTTAAGATAATGATAAAACAAAAGCTGGGAAAGGCTCGGAAAATGGTAAAATTTCAACTGAAATATGGCAAAAATCACCGTTTTTGAGAACTCAAACATAACTTCAGAAAGACAGGTACAAATATTTGACAAGATATTTTTTGGTGGACTAAGAAATAAGGGGCTTACCGTGGCGTTTAAAAAGGTGGTCTACGGTTTCTGTGTTGCATTTTGTTTAGAAGTAATATCATTTTTAAAAATGTGGGAAATCGTAGTGTAGGGAAGCGAAAAGTCAAATTTTCCCATACAAATTTTCGTAACTTTTTTTTCTTAAGACCAATCGTTGTGAAATTTACACATAAGGAAGATATGCTTCTTAAAAGCTTAAGTTCAAAATTTCAAATTATTACGTACACTCAAACCCGGGTTACAGAATTAAGACCGTCTAAATGCCCCAAACACGCCACTGTGCCACGTCCTCTTAAACAAGAGTCCAGTGCACAATCCACTATGCCACAAAGAGTTGTTAGAAACAGTTGTTAATTCAATACTAATTATAACAGAAGCTATGCTGCAGTAGATCGTCACCATCTATCAATAGATAGAGGATTGTGTATTTGCTATGCTACAACTATCAAAATTTGCTTTTATTTGCCACAAGGTGTCTCCAGCATCGGTTTGCTTGTATTGTGAATGCGTTTGTGGTGCTGTTGGCATAGAGTATAAATTATTATCTAGAGATTGCATCAACTCTGCTAAACCTCTGTCATGTGTTAACAGAGGTTAACAGAGTTTTTTTTCTTCATGTTTTTAAGTGAAATAACGCTGTTAACACATGCCAGAGATTTAGCAGAGTTGATGCAATCTCTAGATAATAATTTACACTCTATGACAAGTGCGTTGACAAGTGCGTTTTTAAGTGTCAAAAAAATAGATTTCAATCAATATGGAATTAACAAACGCATGCATGAGTCAGTGCAGCCAAGTTCACAACCATATGTGGAGAGTTAAAATGGAGAGTCGCTGGCATTATATGCCCGTGTATGTAATTGGCGTGGAAATTTGACATTCAACAATAAAAAAATAAGCAGTAAATATGTTTTCTGTATATATGTAATTTATTTTATTTTATGTTATTTTAACTTTTTGAATTTAAAAGTTAATTTATTATTATTATTAAGCTATCACATCTATGTAACTGCAAAAAAGCTTCGCTTCTCTCGTGTGTCCAACGACGCACCTGTGTTTTTTTTTTATATCGTGTTAGGATACAATTATTTTAAAATTAGTGGCATATTTTGTGTTATGACGATACTTTAAAAGAGGTGAAGCAGTTTCGTATGCATGTTAAAATCTTAAAATATTTTCCTGAAGAATCAGTTTCTTTAAGTTATGACAGGTTATGATGATATTGAAAAAATACTATATTTTTTCTTAGAAATATTTGCTTTTTAAATTCTAATTGGTAGAAATAAAAATCTGTACGCACTAAGAAATTTCCAAGATAAATCTACACCGGTGAGCAGATATTTATATTTTTTACACCGGACGCTGTTTATTTACACCGCTTATCCGGTGTGAAATGCTGAACTTATCCGACCGGTGTGAAATAAGAAAGACGAAGAAGAGGAGCAACATTAAAATCACATTATCATTGAAAAACAAATTAAAAATTTAAATTTCTATGACTGAAAGTGAAAATCTTAACTATAGAAAAAAAATATTTAAACTTAAAATTAAACTTTAGTGCGTTAGTTAGCTGAATAATTTGTGCAGGCCTAATTTTTCTGCCTTCCGCTTATCGCTAATAACTCCAGTGAAATCCGAATAGAAATTTTAAACGGTATCAGGAAGTGAACAGAGGAAAAACAGGAAGTAATTTTTTTATATATTGTGTTTGAGGTCCAGGCTGAAAAATTCAAATGGTCAAGTTTGGTACCCCCTGACCCAATACCCGCAGTACGCCTCACTGCTGGATCAATGTTGGCTCATATTCGAACATTTGGGCAGGGGCTTTAAATGTCTCATTAGAACACCTGAACGGAATTCAATGTCGTGCGATATATTTGAGAGAGGATGAAAATATTTCTTCCTCTATTAATTTTATAAAGTTATTTAATAACTAATTTTCTGCGTGTATTTCAAAGAATTTTTTGTTAATTTTTTATGTGGAAATATGGAACGCCTTATCAAGGTTCAATACAAAGACAAACTGAAATACGTGACCAATACAGAAGTGGCCATCAATACAATTTATTTAATCCTATGTAATACAAATGTACAAATTTCAAAATATAGTATAGTATTTATATACTCAAAATATTGCTCTCGGAGAAAAATTTAATAAAAAACTCATTGAATTAAATAAAACTTGTTGTCTTTTTAATTGTAAAAAGCGATTATCAGTCATGTTTGGAAAAAACGTATAAAATCAAATTTGGTTAACAATTTTTTTACCCATTCGAATAAATAAAACTTGAGAAAAACATCCTTTCGAATAGTTAAAAATTAGACCGTTCGGTGTTAAAAAATCATTTTTCTTGTTCTAAATAAACACCTCATGAAGTTTAAAACAAACATCCTATCTGATATTTACTTATTTACACCAATCGGTGTGGAAAAACATGCCCCTTCGGATATAAAATTTTAGCTTTGACATGATGTTTTTTAACACCGAACGGTGTAGGACTCCCTGGAACACCGATCGGTGTAAAAATTCTATACAAATTTCTTAGTGTGTACAAATTTCTAGATGCATATATCTTAGACTTTGCTTGGAAGAAAAAATGGCCAATTTGTTCAGTCGATTTGGATGGCAGAAATGTGGAAAATTTGGCATTTAAATTTTTTTTTTGGCAAATTTAAATTTCATATATACAACTCCGTGCAGCTTATTAGGGACAGTAGTTTTTGAAGCAAACATACAGTAATAAAATACCAAGAGTGTAGCATAACCCTAAGTATCGATACGTTTTCTATAGTGCAACCCTGGTACTTTCAAAATACAACATTGGCAGCACTTTTTTACCGTTATTTGTGCAAAGTTAAGTAATTTCATAATTTGTTGAAAAGCTGATCGTGCATTTAATTAAGGACAGTTACACAATTTGAAGTTATTAGTTAAAAAATCAAAAAAAAAAAAAAGGTTTGTTTATAGTTTTTTGTTGTTACGACTTATTTTACAATTATTTTCTTGTAATTTAGAATGGGTAAAAATAAATCTTGTGACGTCAGCACACGTAAGGTCATTATTCAAGTGCACCAAAATGGAAGCTCATGTAGACAAATCGCTGCAGCCTTAAAGGTTTCGAAAATCATGGTGGGCGAAAATGTAACGGTTGACAAAGTTATACGGAAGCAAAGAAGCCGTATGACAACAGCATCATCCTAGAATAAAAAAAAAATCCTCACAAATCAGCAAGGGAAGTTCGGGTGGCTATCTATGGTGAAAACGAAGCTGCCCCGTCAGTAGATACAATAAAAAGACGTTTGTGTAAAGCCGGTCTGTACGGAAGGATTTCTATGGAAGAAGCCGCTACTATCTGAACGCAACCGAAAGAAGAGACTTGAGTTTGCAAAAAATGATCGTGCTTAGACTGTAAGGGATTGGAAAAAAGTTTTGTTTTCCGACGAAACTAAAATTAATAGAGTTTCTCCTGATCGAAAAAATATGTCCGCCGCTCCGTAAGTGTACCCTAAGTACACCCGAGCTACTCTGAAGCATGGTGGAGGAAGTATCATGCTTTGGAGTGCTATGTCTTGGCGTGGTGTCGGCCCTCTGCGTAAAATTGACGACCGTCTGGACAGGTTTCAGTATATTGACATTCTTGAAAATGTGATGCTCCCTTATTCGGACGAGAATATGCCTGTTACATGGATACTACAACAGGACAATGATCCGAAGCATACAGCAAGACTAGTCAAGCAGTGGTTCAGCGATAACCAAGTAATTGTTTTGGACTGGCCATCTTGCAGTCCGGATCTCAATCTCATTGAGAACCTATGGCAAACTGTGAAAAACGAGGACAGCCTACTGAAGATCAACAATTTCAATGAACTTCACCGCGAAACCAAATGAGTGTGGGAAGTACTGCCAACGAATATTTGTGAACACCTAGTTGAATCTATGCCGCCCCGATGTCAAACTGTGATTTATAACAACGGTTTCGCTACCAAATATTAAAAAAAAAGTAATAAAATTAAAATTAATATATAAAAATTTATGTGTTCTTAATTATCTGCACGACTTGTTTGAGTTCATTTTCATGTTTTTTTTTTTAATTTGAAAAATATTTGTTGAAAATTAGAAATTTAAAGGCTCTAATAGAAAGGCAAAAATTCTCTGAAGACAGTATCAATGAAATTTCAATGTTTTTTTTTGTCTTAAAAATAACAATATTATGGAACAAAATAAACTTTAATTGGTGTCCCTAATTAGCTGCACATAGCTGTATACATATATATAGTTTTTTGAAAATTTTTCTTTCCTAACGAAAAACCTAAAAATCTAAAAAAAAAAATAAAATACTTAACCATATAAAAAAGTATGACTATTTTAATATCGAAATATCTGCATTAAAAATGAAAAATTGTCGCCAAAAATAAATTTTTCGTCCGATTTTAACAAACAATATTTTATTAGAAATGAAGGAGATGGAATGAAGACAAAATTTCGAAAAACTATTCGCGCTGGCTATGTTATGCTAAATTAGTAGGCAAATCTCAGCGTGTCAGACGTTTCATTCGGACGCTTCTTTTAAAAATTTTTCATACGATCCAGAGATATATTTGAGATACGTGTATATTATCGAAAAGCTATCTATTGGTATAGTCGATACGTCGTCTTTGTTTAGGGAATAGTGAGGTCACAATAAAATATTTTATTTGTTCGGACGTTTCGTATCGGGCGTTTCGGATTTTTCCATTGCTATTATATTGGGTTATTAGGTAATTAAGTAACTAAGTAATTGAGTAATTAAGTAATTAAGAAAAAAATTTTATATATTGTTCTATCCTTGGCTCAATCATTTCATTGTTATCTTTAGCCAATATCTTCAATTTTTAATAAAACAAAATCATTTACGAAACACTTACTAAACATTTACTAAAAAGAAAAACTACATTTGTGAAACACTGCGGGCGATTTTATCATCATGCTAAATGAATTAATGTATAAATTGCTTAAATAAAAAAATGAAATGTTTCTCCAAGATAATATTCTAAAATTATACGAATTTTCACTAGTGGTTGACCATTTTTGGGACTTGTCCATATGTTATGTTGTAACAAAAATATTTATATGTCAAAACTTTTTTCAGATTTTTTGCCATCTAAAATTGACTGAACAAATTGGCTAGATTCAACAAAATCTGCTGAATCTACTGAACAAACGTAGATTCGTGTTGAACTAACAAAAAAGACTTCTGTTTTTGAAGCGACCAGTTACTTCATAAATTATTTAGCAGAAAGCTCATAAATGCTATTCTTAAAAATTTATATTTTTAAGAATTTAAAAAAGAAAAAGAAGACTTTGTTGAAATATTTTATTTATTTACTGTGAAGAATAAAACTCAAAAACGGCAAAGTTAAACGACGACAAGCGAAAAGAGTGATTAATGGGTATGCTCAAGAAAGTTGTTTTGTATGCAAGATTAAAGGGTATCAACTTATAAGTTATTTTGTGTAAATTTCAAAAAGTGCGTAAAAATTAGGCACAAAATTAAATCCAAAATTTTTAAAATTCAGCAAAAGTGCATTAAAAATTTGTGTAGTACGAATGTTTAATAATAGTAGTATTATTAAAATTTGGATTGTATGGAAGACATAAAAGTAGTAAATGTACTAATATTGTAGTTCTTTCGGCAGCACTGGCTAGCGTCGTTATAGATAAGGGAAAACGTCCGTGGTGAAACCGCGGACCACTGGGTCCTGCTGAGAACCGTACAGCAACGGATGTATTCCAGCTAGTTTGAAATAACCGACCTTTAACAACCCTGAAATGTATTCAAATACAACAATTTTATATTCCGATTTTTCAAACAAGTTTTACTGAGATGTTTAAAGATGTACAAATATTATTTTGTTTGTGAATTTTTTAACACCATATAACATTAAAATATATAAAACTTATAAACTTTACAAATTCTAAACTTAAATTTACATCTTAAAATAAAGAACCGTTATAGAAAGAAATAATAATTAAACAATTTATCCAATTAAGAATTCTTGCGTTTCAAAAACAATACCCCATCAATGTATAAAAAAACACTATATTTTTAATTAAACTTTCATATCCATGTTAGACTTTTTTCACTCTCCACTGTTTGGGATCCAATAAATAATCACTAAAAAGAAAATAAAATATAAACAATTATTGACTTTTTATTTGAAGGAAACAATAATAAGCGTTCGACGAAAATAAACAGTGCGATATTTTAGTGTACCGTAGATGACATGACTTTTCATTCTGTAGCGTATATGTTTGTGTACACGAACGTAAACACATACAATACACTACACTACGATCGCAAAAAAAATGAACACAAACATCATCATTCTGTACCGTTTGATAGAAAAACATATAGTATTATTTGTAATGTTTGCGTAGTAAATACTCAACACAAACGTCATTCGGTAACTCTTAGAGTAGGCTACGTTAGGGTTACACAAATTTCTCAATAATTAAACAGATAAAATTATCAATTAATAATCGAGAACAATTATGAAAACCATAACAGTTTTAGCTCTCTGCTTTCTTTTTTTCTCAGAAACCGCTACACATACGTTTATTTTAGTATAGTTTACGCTACAGAAAGATAAAGTTTGTGCTCATTTTGAATTGTTTGTACATACATTCAAGGTAACAAACTGGAACGCTACAAAATAATAAGTGAAGTCATCTACGATACACTACGTTAATGTACTGTTCTCTCAAATCTACGCTACAGAAACTTAGCATATGCTACGTTAGCGTTTATTTTCGTTCACTGGCAATACGTACCGTTTCTCATTTAAAATTTGCAACCATTTTGCTTTTAACTCCGCCATTGTACCAGCTTTTCCGCCATATTCTTCCGGTAGCATATCACGAGGAATATGTTCATAAAGACTATCCAAGCCACTTGTGTGAAAGTGCATCTGTTGGCGACACAAAAAGGAAATTTTTAATTTTAAAAAGTTTTGACATAAATGTAAAACAACGTTAATCTTTTGTTTTCGTCAAAATATCTGTTTTACAAATTTGCTTGTATTTTATTGTACTTTAATTGCTTATAATTCAGCATTGGGTTTTTTGTTGTTTCATAGTGTAACATGGACGGAACATAAAGAGCCTTTTTTTAAATGACATGTCTCGTGGCTTCTGCGTACCTGTGATTTGACCAGCCGTAGTAGTCATTTGAATATTTCACAGCTAATTGGAAGACTTACTCTTGTAAAGTAGCAAAATAAAGTAACAAACTTTGGTAATTATAGCAATTTAAAAAAGGAACCTGCCGATTGTTCCCCCCTATATTTTCAACTTTCCTTAAAATTTTGCAGTCATTTTATGCATACCATTTTGTAAACTTCATCGCTGATAAACGGTTTGACAAAAGCCATCAACTTATCCAGATAACTCGGACAATTTATAATATGCGTTGCTTTCATACGCACCGGATATGCTTCTTGTAGATATTTTAAATAGACGCGTAATGTGAGTATTGACATGCGTGCAATATGACTCATACTAAAGCCAGTTATATCCATGATATGCACTTCACCAATGGCCAGATCGTCTTCGAGATTAAAAGCAGTATCCTTTGTCTCCGCATCGGTCATTGCAAAACGACAATCAGCGATCATGAAAAATATTTTTGTTTCCTCAACGCTGTTGGACTAAAGTTCAATAAAAAAATTACAAGCTTTAACATTTTTAATTGCTAATTAGTAAACAGGTTGTGTTGCATACTTTGCTTGCATCATAATCGACCAAACGCCCTAATACAAGCTTATAGCCTTCCGGCGTCAAACCAGGTAGCGGCACAGAATCACTATAAAAATTTTTGATAAAAACATTTAACTCATTAAATTATTTTCTTCAGCACTTACATTGCTGCTAATGATTTTTTTGTGATTTCATCTTCGGGATCGCGATTGAGAAATATATGCGGACTTTTATTTCTGAGTCCATAGTTAAGCTCAATAAGTTTTTTAGTTTCCTCAACATCACCAGACATGCATTTCAAGAATCGCAACAGTAGCCGACGATCTAAAAATAAAATTTTTTTGTTAAACAATACATGATGTATTTAAAAATTTGGCTTGGAGATTTTCGTTTGCATTAATTTTTACTTTCACTGTTATTTGGCAAAAAAAAAGTTGTTTTAGCTTACTAAAACATAAAAGCATTCACTGGGTTACTTTCACGTAATAGTGTTGTTGATATATATATTTTTTTAAATGATTTTTTTTTTATATAATATAATTGTTTTATTTCAATCACTGATTTGTACACTTTAAGCTTAGTTAGTTTTAACATTCTCACCAATTTGTTCCGGTAATTTTGGGTTAAGTTTAAACCACTTTTCTAATGCATTTAACTCCAGCTCCAAGTGATTCAACATAACTGCTATATTTATTTGTTATTTTTATCAATTATTCTACTACCACATTCAATTTAATACTAATTATATGATGTCTGTTCATTTGCGTTTGTTTTGAAATAATATAAAATGAAAAATTATAAACAAACTGAAATCTAATTAAAAACTAGTTTTTTTACGTATTACAACTTGTTCAAGCGGCAGCCAAAGCGTTATAGTTGAACGCTCAGCGCCTTTCTTAACGTTGACTTAGCTAATGTTTAAAATCATTACACAGTGTTTATGTTAGACGGTGACGGAGCGACGAGCAAAAAAGTAGTAGAAATGAGCGTAGCCATATATTAAATTGTTCAATGAGGCGAGACGATGACAAAAAGTAGTCGATGAAATTACATTAGAAGTAAAAAGCTTATGGTTAGAATAACATTAAGATGGTCTTTTCTCAGTATTTTTCGAAATTCTTTTTTTAACCCTTTCGGTCCGGTTTTTTATTGGCTAAATAACAATAAATATTAAAAATCATTTTTCACATATATAAAAAACATCAAAAATTATGATGTTTTGCATTGTAAATTTTTTCGTAAGTCCTTTAATTATCCTGGGATATATTGTCCCACTCGGATTTTTAGGGCTATTGTCCCAGCCGGAGTTTTGATACCAATGGGACAATATGTCCCATTAGTATCAAAACTCCGCATAAAGCCGTCAAAATTATTTATATGAAAAAATAATAAAAGTAAGGATCGGTATTAAATTCATTTTATTTTTAACTAATTTTTTTATATTTTATTTTTATTTTATTTTTTTTTTTTTTTTTTAAAATGTATGTACATCGTTAACTCCTAAACCATATGCCTGATTGCCATCATTTTTGGGAAACAGATAGATATCATAAGCATTGAGGTGCCCGTACAAAAGTGGGCGGAATTCGAGAACTGGGCGTGGCAATAATAAATCTCGCAATCTCGCAATAATGACACTAGGGTACTGCAATTTAGTGTAGCGGTAGGCACAATTATTACAAATTACGGGCACGAAAATGGGCGTAATTCGACAAATGGGCGTGGCAATATTAGGAAAACAGTGTATCTTGAATAATTTTGAGGCTAGAGTACTGCAATTTAGTATAGGGGTAGGCATTATTATTACAAATTATCGTCAATAGAGTGGGCGTTATTCAACAAATGGGCGTGGCAATACTAGATAAACACTGTATCTCGAATAATATCGACACTAGTGTACTGAAATTTAGTGTAGGGGTAGACACAGTTAATACAAATTTCGGTCAAGAAAATGGGCGTTATTTGACAAATGGGCGTGGCAATATTAGAAAAAGAGTATATCTCGAATAATATTGATACTATAGTACTGCAATTTAGTATAAGGGTAGGCATTACTATTACAAATTATGGCCAATAAAGTGGGCGTTATTCGACAAATGGGCGTGGCAATATTATAAAAACATTGTATCTCGAATAATATGGATACTAGGGTACTGAAATTTAGTGTAGTGGTAGGCACAATTATTACAAATTGCCGTCAACAAAATGAGCGTTATTTGACAAATAGGCGTGGCAATATTAGAAAAATAGTATATCTCGAATAATATTGATACTATGGTACTGCAATTTGGTATAAGGGTAGGCATCATAAGTAAAAATTACGGTAAATAAAGTGGGCGGATTTCGACTACTGGGCGTGTCAATATTAGAAAAACAGTGTATCTCGAATAATATGGACACTAGGGTACTGATATTTATTGTAGTACAGGGGTAGGCAGAATTATTAAAAATTATGGTCAATAAAGTAGGCGCTATTCGATAAATGGGCGTGGAAATACTAGATAAACACTATCGCAGTTAATATTGACGCTGGGGTACTGAAATAAAGTACAGGGGTAGGCACAATTATTGAATTATTGGAAATAAAGCTCCAGAAAGTGGGCGCTTATTTAACAAAGGGGCGTGGCAATATTTGAAAAACACTATATCTGGAATAAAATTGACACTAGGGTAATAAAACTCGTTACAAGAATGGGTATAATAATTTCAAAACAGGTGACATCTAATTTAAATTTAAGAGGCAGATATTTGAAATAACCAACAAACTTTCAGATTTTAATAGAACAAATTTTTTCGGAACAATTTTATTTATGTTGTTTATACACTTTTTTCGAAAATTTATCGTATTCTCTAAAAAGGACGAAATAAAAATTTAAAAAAAAAAAACAACCGACTACAAAACCACTACAAAGTAAAAAATAATTTTAAAAATACTTTTCCTTTTAATTTCTTGGTCATATTTGATAATTTATTTAAACATATTATTATATATGAAATCTTATTATTTTAATTTTTTTCTTATTTGTTTTCTTATCATAAATATATTAATTTCTTAATGAATACAAATGCTTTGAAGTTGGCGCTTCTGATTAAAAGTCTGATTATATTAGCGCCAACCTTAAACGCTTTTGTATTCATCATTGCCTTCATCATTTTCTTCACTCGACTCCGGCTCAGAGTCACTTGATTCAGTATAATCGGAATTATCGGCTTCTAAAAGCTCTTGAAGCTCTGCACTTAGTTGCGACATTTTTTCCTAAATATAATACGAATGGGATATATAAGACCAACGAAAAACCCGAATGGGACAATACAGTATATAGCAAAAATAAGTTTCCACACAACAAAATAAAGAAAAACAATAAAAAAACTTGTATTTATAGTTTGCTTTTAACTTTTATTTATAATTTTAGAACGGTACAAGAAATGTATTTAAGGAGCTATATTAGTTATGTTATTGTATATATTGTACGTACTGAATTGACAATAAAAAAGTATTAACTTAAGTAATATAAATCGCAAAAGTAAGTTTCCATTTATATTAATATCCACAATGGCCACCTTTTTTGTTATACAGCTTAGCAAGTCGGCCTTCCATAGTATTAACAAGGATTTTGCATTGGTCTGGAGTTATTTTTTGCCAATTTTCGGTAATACATTTTTTTAATTCTGTGATGTTTTGGGGCGCTTGCTCCGAAATACGCATTTTAAGGATTGCCCAGGCATTTTCGATAGGAGACAAGTCAGGGCTTTGTGGTGGCCATTTTAAAATGTTTATATTTTCATTACGGACATATTCCAAAACTTTTTTGGCGGTGTGGATGGGAGCGTTGTCTTGCTGGAAAACAAAATCATTGCCTATCAACCTTTTGCCTTCAGGTACCGCTACGTCTTTTAAGATATTAAGGTAGATATCGGCATTTACCCTGCCTTCCAAAGTTATAAGTTTACCTACGCCATTTGTGCACAAACATCCCCATACCATTACACCTTTTTCTGCTGCTTTAAAGGTCGGCCTTGTGCAGTTGTAAGCAAGAGAATCTCCTTTTTTTCTCCAAACGTAGATTCTACCATGAGAATGTTTCATTCTTATCATGGATTCGTCCGTCCATAAGACATTGTCCCAAAATTTTTGGGGTTTTAGAGCATGATCCTTGTAGAACTCCATTCTTTTCTTCATATTTAGCTTGCTGACATACGGAATTTTTCGAGCAACTCGCCCACGTTTACCTGCCTCATGTAGTCTTCTGCGTATAGTATCAGTAGATGGAGCATCACGACCTTCGTTCAGCAGCTGTGCTCGAATTTTAGGTACTGAAGTGAAAGGATTACTATCCGAGATAGCTACAATTATTTTTTCTGTCCTTTTAGATGTCACTCTTGGCCTTCCACTCCGTTTTTTGGACTCAACTTGCCCTTGTTTTTGAAAAGCCCTTATTACTTTCCCAATGGAAGTATGAGATTTTTTAAAAATACTTGCTATAGTTCTATGAGAACTGCCTTGTTTATGCATTTCAATGATTGCCTTTCTTTCACCTGTTGATAATTGCTTAAAATTTCCCATAGTTCTTACATAAATTTTTTACCTATTTAAAAATAGAAATGATTTGCCTCTGAAAAATTAACTAATACAAACGTTCCAATACTTACCGATGTGGTTTTATTTTAATTGTGAATGAACTGATTTCAACGTAAGAAATGAAGTAATTAAATCGTTTAATTCAAAAAGTTGTTTTAAAACCATCAAAACTAGCAAAAATATAGCAACGTTTAAATTGGAAACTTATTTTTGCAACGTCCTAGCTTCAACTGTATTATACAAATAATCAAATATTTTCAAATGCGCAATTTCAACGCAACTTAATTCCTATGAAATGAACAAATGATATCAGTTCTACGAAAAAATGCAACATGTGCTGAGTGCAGCCACACTTTCCATATAAAAAAGGAACAGATTTAAAAAAGTTGTGTGTGGAAACTTATTTTTGCTACATACTGTATGTCCCAAACCAACAAAAACTTATTTGAAAAAACTAATTTATACTTACAGAGAATAAACAAAGTTTTTCATACACAAATAATAAATTCAGCTGGTTCAAACAAATATACCAATTTTGGTTGCAACACGGATACAGGTTCCTTCTTTAATTAGCAAATGAAGTTGCCTCTACGAGAGCTTTTCATTAACTGACGCTAAAATCTTATTGCAAACTCACTCAAAACTAAGCCCCGTTATTTATTTCATAAATTAAAACTCAAAAGTACGACTGGGACATTTTCAAATATGATTTGTTTACTTAAGACAACAAATAGGACTATTCAACGTCCGATTGGGACGTATTATCCCAATAGGACCGAAAGGGTTAATTTTGAAGTAAAATCTTTTATATAAATGCCAAAATTAAGAGCATGTTTTAAGAAATATGTATACAAATTATTGGCGTATATACGTATTATTCCCTAATATTTTAAAATAATTTCTTTTGGTATAAACAAAATTTTTTGTGAAATCTAATAATAAAAGATGTGGTTTTGTGTAAAGTTTGAAGTTCGTGTTTTACATAAAATGACTCCAATTAATGCCAAATTAAGTAATTTGAAGTGTTTTTTGTTTTTGTAAAGCTGGATGCAAAAAAAAAAAAAAAAAATAACGGGGAAAAAATATTAACTACATTTCCTTAAAGTAGACTTGGAGTAGATTTTAGCGGTTCTCTTCATAAAATTTCAATAGAAACGGAGCAGTAATAATTCATTTACGACCAAATTAAAAAAAAAGATAAACTTTTACTTTAGCTTTGAAAAAAGCAAATATCGATGATTCCATATCAATTCGACTATTTTTGAGCAAAATCGATTTTTTTTAAAACTTTGTAGGTTAGTAGTGCTCGTGAAAATAACTTAAGCTGTGTTTTTTGTTTTTGCGAAAACAGTTTCTTTTTTAAGTTATACACGGTAAAAAATTGGGAAATATCTCTAAAATTACAATTAGTGCATGTATTGAAACAGCTGTAACTTCGAAACCATAAGTCGTACAGAAAAAAACTTGCATATATCTTAGAGACCTTAAATGTGTGTTATCAAAATCGGTTCTGCCGATTCAGAAGGTGTTCAATGACAACGCCATGTACAGAAGAATTGTATATATAAAGATATGGAATTTTCGGTATAAAAGTAAGAAATCTTTTGTAGGCAGTTTTTTAAAAATTCGTTAAAAATAGCAATTAGCAAAAAGCAAATAGCAAAAAAAGCTAAAATTTCGTGTGAGCCTTAAGTATGAATGTATTATACACCACAAAAAAGAACCATTCAAGGTCTCTAAAATATTTACAAGTTTTTTTCTGTACGACTTACGGTTTCGAAGTTAGAGCTGTTAGAATACATGCACTAATTGTATTTTTGGAGATATTTTCCAATTGTTTACAGTGTATATCTTTTAAAAAGAAATAAAAATAAAAAAAAGAAGCATATAATACTTTTCAGGAGCAGTATCAACCCAGAGAGTTTCAAAATGTTTAAAAATAGTGATGTCAGAAACGTGGGCGTTTTGATATGGAATCACCGATATGCCTTGCTTATATTGCTTAGATTAAAGACAGAGAAAGAGAGAGCATCTCAAAATAACCACAATACAAAATTCCATAACAATTGACCAAGATCTAATGTCAGAAGAGCTCGCTGATTTCGAATCTTATGTCAAATGTTAAAATTCCAGATGACAGATAGGATTGCCACCTAAATTATTTGTATTTTTACGAATTCTGTGCTAGGGCGAACACAAGATAAAAACGGGTCGCTAAATCCGTATTCGTTGACAGAATTTCAAATTTATGTAATTTTTCTTATCATAGCATTGCCACCTAAATGTTTTTTACGAGTTTTAAACATTATCTTACAGTTTTTTAGGGGGTCGCCTGATTTTGAACCTGATCAGAATTTTAAAAGAAAAGATGGCGCATAGGGCTGCCAACTAAATATTTGGTATTGTTACGAGTTCAGTGCTGGGCCGAACGTTATGTAAAAATGGGTCGCTGAATGCAAATCCGTTGTCAGAATTTCAAAATAACAAGAATTCATAAAAACACAAAAACTTTAAGGTGGCAAGCCTATCCGCCTTCTTGAATTTTGAAATTGTGATATCAGATTCGAAATCCAATCCTTTGTCAGAATTTCAAAATTACAAGAATTCCCAAAAAAAAAAAAACAAAAAAACTTGGTGGCAGTCCTATCCGTCTTCTTGAATTTTAAAATCAGATTCGAAACTAGCGATCCCCTAAAACTGTCAACCAGATATAAAACTAGTAAGGATGGAGCTTCGGCAGGGTACTGAAGCTAAAATACCCCCCGCTGCCATATTGGAGTATATTCGAAGTCTTTAGCCACGACATAAACGATGACATTCAGTTTTATATATTAACGAAAGTTTTCCTATTTTGATGACGTCACTTTGTATGGGAGATAGGCGTGGTTTTGATTCGATTTTGCCAAATATCATAGAGATGGTTCATATTATATATCAAAGCTTATGTGCAAAATTTCAAGAAATTTCTTTAATTTTTGTGGATTTTTAAGAGATTTTACGTTTAAAATAAAGCCACTTTGAATGGGAAGTGGGCGTGGTTTTCATCCGATTTTGCCATATATCACACAGATGGTTTTTATTAAATATCAAAGCTTATGTGCAAAATTTTAAAACATTTCTTTAATTTTTGCAGATTTTTAAGAGATTTTACGTTTAAAATAAAGCCACTTTGTATGGGAGGTAGGCGTGCTTTTCATCCTATTTTTCCAAATTTTATAGCCAGGA
Organism: Coremacera marginata; assembly: GCA_914767935.1. Lineage (NCBI taxonomy): Eukaryota > Metazoa > Arthropoda > Insecta > Diptera > Sciomyzidae > Coremacera > Coremacera marginata. Next base: position 163,272,201 of record OU612046.1, read on the forward strand.
TTAAGAAGAGCAAAGCTTACGTGCCCAATTTCAAGGCATTTGTTTAATTTTTGTGAATTTTAAAGGCAATTTACGGTTAATATAAAGTCACTTTGTATGGGAGGTAGGCGTGGTTTTCATCCGATTTGTCCCATTTTCGAACTAGATCTTCCTTTTTTAAAAATATACTTATATTTTGAATTTCATCGCGATAGCTTTAAAATTGCGGCTGTAATCGTGTCGACAGATGGACAGACGGACACACGGAAATCGACTCAGGAGGTGATGCTGATCAAAAATATATACATTTTTCTATACCTGCCACGCCTCCTTCTTGGCGTTTCAAACGGAATGACAAAGTTAATATACCATTTACGCAGTACGCGTTGGGGTATAAAGATAGGAAACTTAGATTTTTGACTGTGGAAAAGGGATAGCCTTATGACCTGCTTATGCCAAATGGAAGTCAATACTAACACAAAATGTTTAATACCAATACAAAAACCACAGGAAACTTCCCAAAGTCATGGGACATCCAAACTTACCATAAACTTGCAAGACTGTAAAATTGCTTATTATTTCATGTAAAATCTGTACTCGAAGTGTGGAACAAATATTAACCAAACTCACCAAAACTCACCAATATCATGGGATATCCAATCTCATATACACAATTTGTGAGTTTTCCATAAAAAAGTAAGTACAAAAAGGGAAATCTGAAATAAACTTGAAAAACATGAAATTTCTTATCTTATAGCGCTTATATACATTGAACGTGCTTGTATACAATGCTCACAAGAAACTTGCATTTTTTTGTTACATGTTTATAAACATGTATACGTGTTTTTTGAAATTTTATCCTGAATAAAAATCGTTACATTGCCGCCTAAAGGTTGCTGTCCACTTAAGGCACGTAGCGAAACTACACAATATAACCACACTGTGTTATTCATGCACACTAATCGACGACGAAACGGCAACGATCGACGAAAAAGCCGGTGGCTATAAAACCAAAGAATTCTGACTGGCTTGCCGCTTCGTTTCGTTACGTGCCGTAAGTGGGCAGCAACCTTAAAAAGTTTCACTTCAAAAATGTCTAGTTGCGGCTCGCGAGCGAAAGCTGCATATATTAAGGACTCGCGAGCGGGAGCTACACTTGGCCGTCAGCTCTCTGAGGACTATAATAAAATCACAAAAAATACCGGTAAAGCTTCTTGAGAACAAGAGCTGCTCGTAGTCGGCATACAATGTATATAGGTCCAGTGTTCGATAATTTGTCTACAAACATTTAATAAAACGCACAACACAAATTAACCAAAAGAAGTGCGGCCAAAGTTCTTTCGAGGGCTAAAATGGCCAATTTGCTTTTTTTTAATCCTTAATTTTTTTTACTATAAATAAAAACATTAAACCTTGAACACATTAACATAAACTAGCTACAATTAAAAGAAGAACCATCTACTTTTTTTCTCTACTTTTTTCACAATCCATTGCTTGGGGTCCATTAAGTATTTTCTGCAAAATATAGAAGCAATTTTTATTAAAAGGCGACCATTTGTGGAAACCTTTAGATAACCTACCGTTTTTCATTAATAATTTGCGTCCACTTGGATTTTAAGGCTGACATTTGGCCTGCTTTGCCGCCATATTCTTCCGGCAGCATATCACGTGGAATGTGCTTATAAAGACTCTCCAAGCCATTCGAGTGGAAATGCATCTGTGATGTACATTATATATAAGATGACAATAATATATATTGTAAATTTTTTCGTTAACATTTAACAACTAATTCGTAACTTTTCAAATAAACATCTTCCAACTTACCATGTTATAGACTTCGTCATTAATAAATGGCTTGAGAAACGCCACCATTTTATCCATAAAAGCAGGACAGTTTATAATATGCATAGCTTTCAAACGTACCGGATATGCTTCCTGTAGATATCTCATATATGTGCGAAATGTTAGAATCGATATGCGATACATATGACTCATTGTATAGCCAGCAATATCGACTATTTGAACATCACCTTTGGCCATGTCTGCTTCAACGTCCTGTGCAATATTCTCTGTCTCAATATCGGTCATAGTAAAACGACAGTCAGCAATCATGAAAAATATTTTGCTCTCCTCTACGCTGTTTAACTGTAGCATGGAGAACACTTTGAGTACTTTAAATAATCTTCTATAAATGGTGGTACAAACTTTTCTAGGATCATAATCGAGCAAGCGAAATAAGAGCACTTTATAGCCTTCCGGTGTTAGACCAGGCAGCGGTACTAAATCGCTACATTTTCGAAAAAATATTTTTATGAAAAACCGTTTTTATTTATTGTTTGGTTATAAAAGTAGATTTTGATTTTGTTGAGCTACCTTGCTGCTTGTGTCTTCTTTGTGATTTCATCATCCGGATCACGATTGATAAAAATATTTGGATGATTATTTCTCATTTCATAGCTTAGTTCAATAAGTTTTTTGGTTTCTTCAACATTGTCAGCCATACATTTCATAAAACGTGTTAACAAGCGACGATCTGCAAAATGTAAAACAAAAAAAAAAAAAAATTACAAATCTCATGTGTACAGTATTCGCAGCTGTTTTAGTTTTTTGCTATTTAAAATTGTTTGCCAAGCTAATCCATTAATCAGATAATCATCAATTTCAAATACAGGTTGTTAACATAACGCTATGTTTAAAGTCCGATAAGCGTTTTTTTGTTTTGTTGTTATCAATCATATTGATAGCTTATAACACTTTACAAAAGCTACCCAGCAAACCAAATTTTTCGAAATCGTTACGAATTCGTTATGAATATTTCGGAATGTTGACGGTTTCCAAATGGGGATTTTGTTGCGAAATCGTAAAGAAAATCGCATGAACGGACTGACATGACTTCGTAACAAAGTGTCATAACGATTTCGTAACGAAATATTGTAACAAAATCGGAAGGAAATATAGTTGCTAAATCGTAACGTGGTTCTAGCTTGGTTTGATGTTCAGGATGAGTTCGATTTTTAATTAATTTTTTTGTGATTTGGCCCGCTTGTAGTCAATTATATTTTCCAATAATTCACGAATAGAATGATTAAACTGGAAAGGATCAAGGTTTTTATGAATGAATAAAGAATTTCGTAGACAAAAGATTTCATTAAGATTTTGCTTTCTTTTTTTGGTCTTATGGATTTTTATGGAAAGAGTAAAGGGTTACTGTGAAAAAAAAATATTTCCATTAATAACAGCCCACTTGTCAATTATATTTTTTCAATAATTCACGAATAGAATGATTAAACTAGAAAGGATTAAAGTTTTTATGAATGAATAAAGAATTTCGTAGACAAAAGGTTTCAATAAGATTTTTCTCTTTACAATTTCTTCTTATTTTTTATATGAATGCACAACATTTCAAGAATATTTAGGCTATTCACAATTTAAGTACGCAGGCCTGTTTAATTTACTATTTGTTATTTTTACGCCAACTTACTTATTCGTATTTTTCTTTGTTGTTATTTTGCATGCAAACGCAAATACGCAAACACGCGTAAATAAAAGTAGCTCTTGGACGCGTTTTTTGTGTCTCATTTATACATATATAACAGCGTTGCAAAATCACTGAATACGGCAAACACATACTGAGGTGCTCACAGTTTCAAAAATAGCAAATGCTATAAATACGCTTGGTTAATATACTCTTTAACTGTGAATAGCCTAATTGTGTCCAAATTTGAAGTCGATCCGAGTAAAACTAACGGTGATATGAATTTTTAAGTAAGTGTACCTCGAACGTCGATTCATAAGCTCATAAACTTTTAAAAGCGTTTTTCTCAAAACTACCTTTTCAAAGTCCGTGTTCACTGCCACTTAAAAAGTACTTAACCGATTCATTTCAAACTTGGTACACAATTTCTACATGTAAAATACCTCGCCCAAACGTTTAATTAAAATTTTTTTTTTACATTAAATGGGTTTCCCACCCACACAATGGCGGAACTTTTCGTGGAAAAAAGCAGTTTACACTTTAGATGGCCACCAACAATTTTTAAATGAAAAAAAAGTAATCATAGAATGTTAGGGGGAGGATTTGATGACACTTTGACTAAATTTTAATTGGTTTTTGATTTCAGATAATTTCCGACCGAGATATAGTGAACACCGCAAAGTGTTATTTTCTAAGACGTTCTGGGGCAAGCCTGTCACCGGCTTGTTTTTCAATATTTCCACATAAAAAAAATAACAGAATATTGTTAAAAGTATATTTAATAATGTACAAAAGTTTTGAATAAATTTGCTCAATTCATACTCTTAAAAAAAATTCACAAAAAAGTGTTTTTTACGCTGAAACCCTTAACTTAACCCAAAGTGTCTACTTTTGAAAGTCTAATGTCACCTTTATCAATTCAAGATGCCTGTCGCAATATGGCAGCTTAAAAAAAAGTTTTATAAAATGAGATATTTCTGCTTAAAAATAATTTGTAGGGGCTTAGAAGAATTTACTTTTACGCAAGAATAAAAATCATTTTACAAAACACTAAACTTTGACTGCAATGATTTTTAGGGCAATCTCTCGTTTGACCATCTTCAGCAAAAATTTAAAGTGCCGACACAACATTTTAACTCAAAAACTGAAATGGGTAGGGCGGAGGTTCCGGTTGAGAGTGAGTGACCCATATAAAAAAATCCCTGTTTTAAAAAAATTTGAAAGCGTAAGCCACGAAAAATGTTACAAATAAGTTAAAATATTGTTCAGACAGTTTGAAAGTAATGAAATTTCTCTATGAATTAATCGTACAAGCTGGCACATATCGAAATACAATATAAATTCGTACAAAACCTTAATTGCAGCGTTGGCGTTATTTAACTGTCAAAATTTTCTCATGCTCATTCAAAATAAACAACGCGCTAACGCCAACTTATCGGAATTTTGACAGAGCGTCAAAAGCGAATTGTCAAGGGGCGCATTCAGCGTAGCCAACAGTTGGCAACAGTTGCGTAAAAGTTCGCTGAATGGTACAATTATTTGAGCGCTCACTTAAACTGATCAGGTAGCGGACGCCATTTAATCGAGCGAAAAAATTCTATGTTACCTGAACTCAACTGTTGAGTGCTTTAACCTTTAACTGGTACACCTCAAAAAATGTAGTTACAAGTTTATGTTTTTTCAAAGAACGCCTTGAATAACAACACGACTGATCAATGCGAAAGCATGCACTCATCTGAAAGCTTGAAATTTACTAAGCGTTAGAGAATGAATGGTGAAATAATGAGATAAATATAATCTTTTATTTTTTTAAGGAAAGTTAGGGTTAAACTTTGACTCTAAATTCTAAACTTTGACAACTTTTCTGACGCTTAACATTCAGAGTAACAACACATTCAGAGAAAAACATCGCTCACTAAAGTATCGCTACCATAATAATTCACAACAGTTGACTACGCTGAATGCGCCCAAGACTAAAACTTTTCTAAAACTAAAACTTTTTTTTTCAAATATTATGCTGATTCTTGTTTTGGGTGTTGGATTTTTGTTTTTTTTTTTTGTTTATTGTTATAAATATTTTTTTTGGTATCTTTTGTTTTTGACAGAATAAGTTTTTGACATTTGGACGCAGCGCTTCAAATAAGGAATGGCGCGCGGCTCAATTCAATTTAGGTTTCACTGGCTGCATTCCGCCAACACTAGCGCTCAATAAAATTCGGGTGAATATGGTTACACTTTTGACAGCGCTGGCAGCTGTCTACGCTCGAGCGATGTGCATTTTACCTAGCGAAATAAATTACGCTACTTCTACTCAACAGTTGCAAGTTATGGCATTTAACAGCTGTTTGCGAGCCAATTTGCATGAATTTGCAAACACTCAAATGAAACGCTTAAAATAATTGCGAATTTTCGTGACTTGTGCTATTTTTAATGTTTTTAACCATCCTTTGCTCCTTGCAATGGTTGAATGAGGTCCGAAATGTGCTCCTTAATAACCATATCAAAACCATCATCCATTCGCATCTCCAGCCCTAAGTTTTGCATTGAGCAAACCTCTTAGCAGAAAGAAATTAGGTTTTAAATTCAACAAAACAAAACAAGCGAATAAGCTACGTCAAACGTCAGCTGTCAACAGATCTGACTTTCGACGTAGCAAAGCATTCAGAGAAATCCAGCGTAAAATGATCCATCGCTACAATAGCGCTCGCCTTGGCAGAATGCAGCCACTGTAAATTGTTCCGAAATTTGCTGTGATGAAATAGTAGCAAATTTTTTAAGACCGCTCAAAATAGTTACGAATTAGTCTGAGTTTCGACGAACTCGAACTAACTTTGGTTTGCTGGGTATTTTATAACTTTATAAGTATCGACGTTGAACTCACTTTCATTGCAAATAAGTCTTGTTCAAATATTTACTTAATGAACTCTATGATACTTTCTTAAGTTATTGTTCAGTACTCACCAATTTCTTCGGGTAATTTTGGATTTAGCTTAAACCACTTCTCTAATTCATCCAATTCGGAACTCAGTTCAAGCTGTTTCAACATAATAGTTGAATGGATTTAGCTTTGTTTGTGTTTAATTAAATAAATTAAGCAAATAACGTGTATTTTTAAGTTCGAGAGCAACTGATTCGGTCAACAGCCCAAGCGTTATTGTTTGACGTTCGCTGATTTCGCTGTTTCTTGTTTTTCTAGCTAGCTTATCTATTATTTGCTAGTTTTATTTAGTAGTGTTCATACTTTTTTGGTCACAAAAAAATAGCAGCAATAAAAAAAGTTAGTATTAAGTAATTGTAGAGAAAAGCTTTGTATGAGCTAGAGATGTGCTTGAACTAATAAATTTTGGTTGATTTCGGTAAAGCAGATTCATCATATCATATGTTAAGTCATTCGTTTGCTTGCTCAGTGTATTTCCCTATTAAAGAAACAATGTCTTACGTAGGCTGCTTACTGCGTTTTAAGTTTTGCGCCTAGGCAACACTTAGCATTGCCAGATGAATTTTAACAGTTCCATTAAAAAATTTGGCATTTTCTAGCATAAACATACTCATGGTATAATTAGACAAAGAAGTGTTAGTATTTAAAATTCTCTCTTGTAGTGGGTACCGTACCTGTCAAAACCAGGTTTTTACGAATAAAAGCAAAGCAAATAACAAAATTTGCAAATTATAATATTGTATGTGTTTGACAGCTGCGGCTTGACTCACCGCTCCGAGACGACACTACCTTGTTAAATATGCCTTGAACATACTCACAGTGTTTTGGTGTACGTGCGCTTATTGTGTTAGCAGTTGTTTTTAAATTGTATTTTAGCAAAAAAATTAAATTAAACAGTGAACATTTTCGCCATTGATTGACAAGAAAAGAATGCAGAGATCAATATCGTTTTTTTTTTGATATTGAAGCACCACAGCAAGTGACTGTAGGACGCTGTTGTGCCAGAAAACACCGATGCCACATACTGTGAGACAGAATCATCAATGGACATTAGTGAAAATAGCATGCGAAGATCTGTGCCCTTTGGATACCACAGCGGGTGTAGTTCGAAACACGTCTAGGGATCGAATCACAGATCTACGCTTATGAGCCTGAAACAAAGCAGCAATCCACTATTTGGTTCCTTCAAAGTGAGCAAAACCCGTCAAAAGTTTTTTTCGGAAAATCTGATCATGTCGCAACAGTACCACTTATGCAATGCCGAACTGTAAATGCTGAATAACTCCACCAGGTTAGCAACCTTGTTGCACCTTTCTGTTCAAAGCCAGGACAAAGGAGTATGGTTGTGAGAATGATTAGAGACGAAACATGCATGCATGTATTAGTCTTAATCTAGCCTCGTCAAAAAAAGGGCCAGGCGTTGGCGTCCATCCTTGGGAGCAGGTAAAAATGGTCATATAATTTTTTAGCAAATAAGCCTGCAATGGAATAGCAATTGTCCATAAAACTTGCTAGCACGGGGATAGTCTAACCTGCCATAATGGGATGACCTTATCTATCCACGGCAAAGAGACCTTAATAAAAGGTTTTATGTATATAAGTATCCATATAATCCTTGATTCGACTCCATAGGTGGAGTTGGTGATAGCAGGCATCCCTCGTTTCTGGCATTGAATTTTCGATCCTGGTCCTTTAACTTTGAGTAACGCCAGTCGAGCACAATTTAATGCAGAAACTGGGTACGCCAGTTACAAAAATTTCATACGTGAATTTTTGGTCTCTTTGCTGGGATGTTATAGAACACCGTTTGGCAGGATCCAGTGCCCAGGGCGACTTTCGTGGGCTCAGCCCTCGGGGAGTCTCCTGCTGGTTGTGATTGTACGTTTGCTACACAAGTCTAGATTGACCGGCGGGAGCCGCACAGTGGTACTGCCGGGCTGGCATATCCCTTAATATGCAAGAGATTGGATAGGTCTCGTCTTCACTAGTAGATGGCAATGAAGGTACGCTAACGACTGCAAGTCAAACTGGTACTACTATTGAGAGCAGTGTGTAATTTATTGCATAATGCTTTTACACACTAAGGCACTGGGTGATGCTTTGTGTTTGTGGAATGGACAACCATTACGTGCTTGATCTTCCGGATGCCCTGAATACTATACTGGCTTAGGTTGCGAACATAGATCCGAAAACACATTAGAGCAAAAGAGATGCATGTCTTGGTTTCTTTATTGCTCCAATAAGAAATCTGCCTGCCTGTCTGAACCGGCGTTCAATATGTTTGCAACCTTAGGCTGTATTGCATAAGCAGGTCCGTGTAAGTGTACCCTAGGTCTTTAGACCGTAGAAATGAAGCCTACACGGCCGGAGTTCGATAATTTCTACAAAAATAAATTGTTTGAATTATTTAAGTTCAAGTTTGTAAAATTTAAAAAGTTCTTGTTAAAGTAAACAAAGGCTATGTATAAAATTTGATTTAATCATTACTTTAACTTATGTAAAATTATTTTAAAAAAAATTGGATAGTATGGATATATATTAAATTGGACAAAATATCGACAGTTTGTCATTCAAATCAAATTCGATAGATCAATACATAAAACTTGGTTGTCTTAACCAAGAACTTGGAAGGCACCAAATTACTGAAGCCATTGAATAAATTGGCATACTATAAGCTTATTGTTAATTTGACCTAAGTCTTTTTTTCGGTGTACGATGAGCACTCGATCAATATTTTGAGAAACTGTTTTTCGTAAGGAACTGTTTGATGTAAGGATCTTAATAATGAAATAATATATTTTAAATGTTCATAATATTATTTGGAATACAAATTTAATGAAAATGTAGCTTTGCTTAAATTTCCTTGTAAAAATCTGAGAATTAATTACTGGCATGAGCAGCTGATACTTACTCTTTTTTTTTGCTTTATAGTCTATAATTTAATTTTCAATAAAATAATTTTTAAACTCATTAGCTATTGTTGCTTGTTACATTGTTTTTTCTTTTATTTATTTAATGGTTGTACATCAAAGGATTTAAACATTCAGTTATATTATTTAACGATTTGTTTTTTAAAGTTTACATTTATTTTTTTTTAATTAAGTGCGATATGTGTCAATTAATGGACCATAACATCATGTTTTACTTTATAATTTACTTTATTTTTATATTTTAAAATACTGCATTTATTTTTGCTTTTTAAAGTTTTATTTAAAACATCTATTTTTATTTCAATTTTATTTTTTTAAGCTTGTTTTTTAAATTTATTTTCAAAAATAATGCAAACAATTTGTAAATAAAAAATTTCTCATTGTATGAAACAGCAAACATTTTGGCCATATTTTTTTTTTATTTAATATTTTCTTATTGATGGCATCACTTGTACAAAAAGTTACTTTTAAATATAATATGGTTACATTTAACATATGTATCTGTATATTTTTTATATATTATTTTACTACAAAACAAATTTTCTTGTAAAATTGTTAACATTTTCCTATTTAGTTTAATTATATATTTTTTTTTTCTGCAAATGCTTACTATTATGACATCAATCAACAACGTTAATACTGCATTATATAAAGGTGCCTAGAACATAACACTGTAGGCCGCGTTTATAATGCAAGCTTATTGCTGAGCCGAGCCGAAAAACGCATTGGAGCATTAGAGAAAGCAAGTCATGCAGATCTTTTGCCCCAATGTGTTTTTCGGCTCGGCTCGGCTCAGCACTAAGCGTGCACTCTAAATTCGGCGCCGAACGTTTGAGTGCCTAGATTGAAATAAGATGATTTAAATTTCTAAAATACGAAAGTTAAAAAATTGGACAATTAATTTTGGAAGTGTTATTGAATTTGAAATCAACTTTAATTACATCGTACTATAGAGGAAAAATATCGTAAGATTTCAGTGTTGTAAATTTTTTCCAGATCATCTGGCAGCAAACTCTCATCTTTGAGCCGATTTGAACAAATTATTAGAGAACATTTCAGCTTCAGTTTATAAAAGTGTGTTTTATGCTTTAGGAATTTTTGCAGCTCTAATTTCCAAATTAATCAATTTAGGTTGATTATGGAAGAGCACCTTAAATAATATCAACTCATAACTCTAAATAAATATATATGTATGTATGGTATCATGTAGTCTTTATATGCGTGTATATATTTTTCATATATTATATTAAATATATTCATTAATTGCTAATTTGATATTTTGCCATAACATTTCACTTAATAGTATTAACTTTCTAGGTGATATATTTAAATGAATCTCTCTTGTCAATCCATGTAATTTCTCTACAGTCTAAGATACACTTTAAGCCTAATGTTAACATTTTTTGTTGTTGTAATAACTATTTATTATCTAACTTAAAAACAAACAGATATACGAATTAGTCAACCTAAAGTCAAAATTTGCTATCATAAAAATACTGCATTGTTACATTTGATCGAGGCATAAAAATAAACTTAACTGGTTTTTTGTGTTCTTTTTTTCAATAATCTATATGTTTTTCATATATTGTGTGGCTTGTTGTCTCTTACATTGTGTGCGTACGCAACATAATGCCACGCCTCCGAGACTAACTAAAAATACTACGTCATAAACTAATAAGTTGCGCCTTACGTTGTCCCTCCAGGCGTATCTCTAGCATTGCATATGGCGGCACACTCAGCACTAAAATTATGACCAAGATAAGAATTTTTGGTGTTTCACATAGGAAACCGTGTGCTGCAAATGTTACGCCCAGTCCCAAGAAGCGTAGACCTTGCAAAGGTGCTGCCACCTCGACCACATGATTGGTGTGATTTAGGGTGATTAGCGCTAGCAGTAGTGTCTCCCACATGGCATTGCAAGCACCCCATGATGCGGCCAATACATAGAAAAGGGCGCTATCATCGCTTGATGGTTTCCAGCGCGAGATGGCAAGCAGCAGGCAGGAGTGAAAGAAGAAACCAGCCACTGTAATGTTTGATCGGTTTAAAAGGTTATTTTTTTCAGAAATAATTTATCCAATAAGTCTATAGCGAAGATTTGGAGGAATATGCACGTTTTCCGAACATTTTTGGGTTCGTTTTTGACTATTTTTACATAATTAAATGATGAAAAACCTTCAGTTTTGGGAAAAATATGTGCCCGAAGTATATATTAGGGTGATTCAAAAAAGTCGACTGTTTTTTTTTCAAAATCCGCTGTTAGAATTTTCAGGGAGATGAGAAAAAATGCCTGTAAAAACCGTAACACTTAATATTAATATTTAGAGGTCACGCATCGGGATTTCGTATTTTCTATATAAATTACATGGGAAAAATTTTTTTCAGCTTCTTATTCTTATATCTTAAAAACCAATTGACGGATGTAAATGACTGAAACCTATCTTATAGAAAATTGAAGGCTCTATAAAAATGTCTCTTATAATTTTTTTGATAAATCTACTTGTTCTCGTTATAATGACACTTTTTTCTCTAGCTTCCGGTAAAATCATTAAAGCTATGATTAAATATTATAAAAAAGTCATTGAAAAATCAAAATCAATAAGTTTATCAAGTCTTTCAAAATAACTTGAATGAAAAATTCACCATTTTTAGGAAGAAATAATGAAAAAGCCTTTTCATTGTTTTAAATAATATTTACGAGGCCTGTGACAAGCAGAGATGAAGAGAGAGAGAGAGAGAGAGAGAGAGAGAGAGAGAGAGAGAGAGAGAGAGAGAGAGAGAGAGCAGCTACAGTACTTGTTAAAAGAATATTTGTAATGACTTTTTCTTACAGGAAATCACAATTCGTAGAATTTTCAAGGAATATTTTATAATAATTAAAAAACTTAAATGATTTTACCAGAAACTTGAGAAAAACGTGTAATAATACACTTACAAATTAACTTTGTCATTACATTTTACTTTGAATTTGAACTACTTTGGAACGAGTAGATTTATAAAAAAAACAACGATATTTTTGTAGAGCATATGTTTCAGTCATTTACGATACATCCATCAATTGGTTTAAAGATATAAGAATAAGAAGTTGAAAAATAATTTTGTAAATTATTTATATTAATATTGTATCGGATTCGATGTTGTTTATCGTATTCGAATTCGATGTTACTGCAAAAGTGCCTAAAAGATAACCACGGCAACCCTGCTAACAAACAATCGGTCTTATAAGGGCAAAACACATTGCAGGCATCGCGCATAAAGCATCGCCGCAAGGCTTTGACATTTCAGTTGAATACACGAATGCTTACGGGGCAACACACATTATACTTCCAGGTATGTAGGCACCGCATGCTTGATGCCTGAAGTAGGCAACTTTTCAACTTTTTTCAAGCTTTGAAGCATTGACAGCTAGAAAACAGCTGATTGTGAAAACGTTTTTTAGAAAATATTTCAATCAAAATTTAAAAAATGTCGGAATTCGAAGAGCTGCTCATAAATGATATAAATAAATTCCAATGTATATTCGACAAAAAGAACTGGGGATTTAAAAACAAACTGCAGCGGGAAAAAGCTTGCGTTGTAGTTGCAGAAGCTACCAAGTATCCAGGTAAGTTTCTGGTCTGCTGTCCGCGAATATGAGCTAACTTGCTTAAAGTATTTCAGTTTTTAGTATTTTATTTCTAATTTTGAAGCAGAAAATATTGAATCACAAAACGTTTTTTGCTTTCAAATGTTTGACAGAAAACATATATTTTCTGTTATGACTCTCACCGCGATTGCTTCAGGCATGATGCATGCTTTTAATGTATTTTAAAAGTGTGTGACGTAGAATCGTGAAAGGCTTGCGGCGATGCTTGATGCACGATGCCTGCAATGTGTTTTGCCCTATAGTCAGTAGGCTTGTGCTTAACAGTTTCGTCGGCGGAACGGACATGGAACGTTTCCTTTAGAGAGCAGAACTAGTTCATTTAAACATGTCCGCGCAACTCTTTAGTTCCTTTGTTTTTTTGATCTGCTTGAGCTGCCTGTTTGTTGAACGTCTCTTTTATAGAGCGGAACTAATTCATGGAAACATGTCCGCAGAACTATCTAGTTCCTTTTTTTATTTGATCTGTTTGAGCTGGTTGTTTTTTGAACTGTGGAGGAAATTTGTAATACTATAATATTGATAATTTATTAAAAAAAAACTTTAAAAATTTGCTAAAAAATTTCATATTGTTCAAATATTAAGTAACAAATTTGTAGCATATGAAAATATATATAAAAATTATCTGATAGTTCCGCGGACAGTTTCGTGAACAGTTCCGCGCACATGCTTATTTTAAAGCATAATAAGCATAAATGATATTTAAATGCTTTTGTTACTTTTACTCTAATACAGCGAACTGTCGGAACTGATAGTTTTATGTATTACTTTGTATTGTTCTCAGATTAGTTCTCTGAAAAGTAACAAAAGCATTTTAAATATCATTTCATGCAAGGTTGATTTATAAGGTTGTCGCAGGGCTGATCGCACTCTCTTCTCAGTACCCATAATTGTCAAAACCAGCCAATTTTGCAAATGACTACGAAAGAAAAACAGATGATAATAGAGAGCACTTGCAGATTTTCTATGAGCTGTCAACTTCGATTTGACAATTATGGGTACTAGTCTCTCCCTTGCAACAACCTTATAAATCAACCTTGATTTCATGATTGTTCTCTTTCTTATATTACAAGCAAAAATAAACAGAACAATGCACACAACAAGAAAACGATATTTCATATCGTCTATTCTTTCATTCATTCTCTCTCACAAGCCTAATAGTTTTACTTGTCGTCGGTCAAACACTTCTTCTAAGGCCCATATTAGACGATGTCCGTTTGTCCGACGAAAATGAACACTTTTTACTCTCTTGTCCGCTGGATGGTCACACGACAGAAAATTTTGAGTATTTTGTAAATTGAGTAAATTGAGTACATTTTCTACTTCACTTTATTTTGTACACTTTGAAAACAATTACTTTTAATAGCAACGTTGCGTAGAAAAAGTACTTTTTAGCTGCTAAAGTGTAGCAAAACTTTTATTTCACCACATCGCCACACTGTTGTGGCCGTTGTCTGCTGACATCAACAGCAGACAAAATGAACATATTTTGTCCGCCTTACAAAATGTTCATCCGCTCTCACTCTCACTGTTTTTTGACAGTTTCACATTGAAAGCAACAACAAAGATCGGACAAACGGACATCGTCTAATATGGGCCTAAGCAGTAAAGTGTTTGCGGTAAGTGCGAAAGAGATGTCAGCTTTTGTTGCTCATAAGAAATAAAAATTTCATTTCAATCGGAACTGTTTGGACATGCTAAAATCGTACAGAAGGAACGATTGGAACTATGTCCGGGAGTGAACCTAGTTCCATGAACTGTGCATGTCCGGAACGACCCAACTCTACTAGTCAGTCTGTTGTCGAACATAGAGCGCAAGTGTTGTGAAGTTAATAAATGGTAAGGTTCTTCCAGGTGCTGAGCAATGGATCCAAAACAAATATTAAGAGTTACGGTTCTTACAGGCATTTCTTCTTACCTCCCTGGATCAATTTCACAGGGGTTTTGAAAAAAAATAGTCGACTTTTTTTAATCTCCCTAGTATATATCTGGGCCATAAGGTTCGTAAACGGATTCGAAAGAGATTCTTTTGGTTTACTTTGTATTTTTGTTTTTTGTTGACGCTCTGTAGAACTTACGTATGATAACGATGCGTTTTGTATGCCGCAGTAGCATGCTCAGCGTGCATGCCACAATCGACTGCATGATGCCCATGCCAATCAGCGCACCTGCCACCATGCTTATGCCCAGTGAGCAGGAAACGAAGGCCTTAAATTTAAAAGAAACAATATTCAATCCATCGCTCATCATTACTTCGAGTTTTACTTACGCGCAAAAAGTCACCCAGCATGTAGGCCTGCTCAGTGCCGATGAAATAAGCCATGGGGCCCGCAAATAGCAGCGTATCCGTTATGCCCTTGATGCGTTCATTGCGGAAAGTAGCCTCAATCTTGCCTGGCACCAGTGTCAGCATCAGTGCTGCCAGCGAGAACGTCAGATAGATGCAAACTAGAGTAATGCCACCTGCGCGTCCCTTGCCGTTGATGAAGTGTGCATAAAAGGTAACGTTCGACAAAGGTGCCTCTGGCAGCAGATCATGACGCCACACCGGACACATGTCTGCGCCACAAATGCGCACGCCGTGCTCATTGTGATTGTAGAAGTCATCAAAGTAGCCGGAAACATGTGGCCAAAAGTTTGGCATGGAGTAACTGTAGAAACTGTTGAATGCCACAGGTGTGGGCAAAGCAGGCAACGTCATATTCACTTCGGACTCAAGAAGCTTGGTTGCCACATGTGTTGTGGCAGTTGTTGATCTACCTGTTGGCGAGTTAAAATCGAAGCAGTTCCAATCGCTCGACGTGCACGCCAACACAACAGAGGCTACCACAGCGCCTACTATGAGGCCCAAATCCTGCGCAGCCTGAAACCAACGCGCTAAACGTCGCACCTTCTGGTCGCGATTGCAAAACATTTTGTGCTCCTCCACCAGTACATCGACGGCATGTGTTGTGGTCAGCGTACACTCATGTTGCGAACAGCTCAACTTGCTGCTAAAGTGCACGACCAAAGCTATCTTGCTGATCCATGCCGGACTCAATGTAATGCCAAGCAGCACATATGCCGGCAGCAGCGTATAGATTGAAGGATAGAAGTGAAAGAGCAGAAAGAGACACAATCCTGCATAGCTTGTTGCAATCAGCAGTGTATAGCCAAAAGCACGTATTAGACGCTTTGCCAGCAGACACATAACAGCTGACAGCAGAAATGTGATACTGAGCAACAACGAGCCGATGTTGGGACCTACGTGTACCCAGTGCTCACGATGATGCCAAATCGAGTTGGAACCCTGCAGACCCATTAAAGGTAGCAGAATTGCACACATGAGTCCATGAGCCACGGTAAGGCAGGTGAAATGCTTGCAAATTTTCTGACGCACGTGCGTCGGTATCTTGTGTCGGCAATTGCGACTGTTAAGTGTCAACAAGCGACGTATCGAGGTAGCACCAATAGAGCTATTAATCGATTCACGTCTACGTGATGCAGCCAAGGCGGCTTGAACTTGATAGGGTGTCACCGGGTTGATGCGATGTGAGCGTGTCGAGATGGGTGAAAAGGCGGCCAGATGCTGGAAATGAAAGAAAAAGAGAGTTGAAGGGGTTAATTATCTTAACGGTAGAAACAAGATAGTAGTGACAGTTTTTTTGACGATCCTAGCTTGTCAAAAATAGTATAAAACAGAGAATGAAAAAAAGTAAAGTATAAATGCAAAATACAAATTACAAATGATAGCCTAAACACATTGACGACGGCTGCAGCCGTGCAGCAGCTTTCAAAATTGTTTACATATATTGTTAATGGAGCTGTCCGCAGCGTCTTGTCGTCGATATAGAATCTATCCTTATTTGACAGCTAGTTGTTGCAGCCGCAGTCAATGTGTTCAAGCTATGATTCTATATCGACGACAAAACGCTGCGGCATTAGACCAGTTTCTCTCCATAAGAAATACATGTAAAAATTTTGACAGATGTTGCACGGCTGCAGCCGTTGTCAATGTGTTTAGGCTATATGTTCGACGTTTGTAAGAAAAAAAGCCAGCTGTCACTACCACCTTGTAGTTGCATCATGAATATCTATATAGTATATAGAGAAAGAAAAAAGAGAGATATTATAGACCATATAGCTTAAAAAAGTAGAGAAATGTCCAACTTTCAAACTATAGCTTGAACACATTGACGACTACATCAAAGCCAAGCAGTCAAATTAGGAAAAGTTCTATATCGACGACACAACATTGCACCATTAGACCAAATTTTTTCCATAAAAAATACATGTAAATAAATTTGACGGCTGTTGTAAGGTTGCTGTCGTTGTCGTCAATGTGTTCGAGCTTTACTCAATGAATAATTTCAGCACAGCCGCGTATCGTTGCGGTCCTCACCGGGTGGCACTATTTTGAGGGAAGGGGCAAGCTAGAGCAGGTGTTTAAAAAAACTATAATAAAATAAATGACCCAAAAAATTATAAAAAAGTTTCGAGTTTTTATCAAAAAATGGTAAAAAGAAATCGATTAAAAATTTAAATAACAGCAAAATATCTGCCCACAACTGTAAATGAAAACATTTCTTAATAGCTAGGCATTGAACACAACCAACATGTAAGAAATAATTTTCGAGTCTCGATAACAGGCGTCAAAAAAGAAGTTAGAGAAAAGGTAAACGTAGTATTAGCTGTCATCCACAACTGCTTTAATATTAAATTAACTGTTACTTCAGTAATAAAACAAATCATCAATTAAAAATAAATTTGTTTGTTGTGCTAAATATCGTGAGGCGATAACTTCCACCTATCTAACAGGTAGTGAAGGTATTTTAAACGCAGTTAATGTGATTTATGTAATTCTTTTTAAGTTTTGCTTTCAGATTTTCAGATGGAGCGAGTAAAAGTATGTGAAGCCGTCTTAAGAAAAAAACCTAAGGAAGCTGAAATTAAAAGCAATCAGG
This sequence comes from Coremacera marginata, assembly GCA_914767935.1. Lineage (NCBI taxonomy): Eukaryota > Metazoa > Arthropoda > Insecta > Diptera > Sciomyzidae > Coremacera > Coremacera marginata. The sequence continues at coordinate 163,290,109 of OU612046.1, forward strand.
GTTCTCAACTGAAATACCTTTACTAGGAGCCTAGTGCAAGTAGTGCGCCAGAGGTAGTTACTCGGGGCATATCCTCCTCAGATTCATACAATTCCTCAAGTAGTTATAAAGAGTGTGAGAAACAACATTTTTCAGGAATTAACTTGAAAGATGTTGGCCAAAAAAATTAATGATGGCGCACAAATCTTGCTTATTCAACTGGCGTCGGCAGTTGCTTAAAATTTTAATTGAGAGTTTGGAGAATGTATTCGTGATGGTAGATAAACAAAAGGTCGGAATAAAAAACAAATAAAAAATAAATAAAGGAATAGTTTTTTCGAACTTTGCCAAAAAGTCAACAAAATTTAGGTCATGGTTGGTGTACTCTTCTTCAAAAAACGGCTCTTTACTGATATTGTTGAAGATTTAGAGACATTATAGTGTTCTAATTACAGACATATAGAAACACACATATAGACCCAACAATCTGCGCAAGTTATAGAGGTATCTGTCTTATTTCCATCGCATATAAGATTCTCTCAAGCGTACTGTGTGAAAGATTAAAGCCGATTACAAAAACACTGATTGGACCTTATTCGTGTGGCTTTCGACCTGGTAAGTCGACCGTAGACCAGATTTCACGCTACGACAAATCCTGGAGAAAACCCACGAAAATCAAATTGACACACACCATCTCTTTGTCGATTTTAAAGCTGCGTTCGATAGCCCGAGAAGGGATTGCCTATACGCAACAATGTCTGAGTTCGGTATACCTGCAAAGTTGATTAGACTTTGCAGAATGACGTTGAGCAACACACGCAGCTCCGTCAAGGTAGGAAATGACCTCTCCGAAACCTTCAATACCGAAAGAGGTTTCAGGCAAGGCGATCCACTGTCTTGCGATCTCTTTAACATAATCATGGAGAGGATCGTACGAAAGGCCGGTGTGCATCGTAATGGCACCATTTCCTACAAAAGTATCCAGCTCCTTGCTTACGCTGATGATATTGATATTGTCGGCAGAACCAAGAGACATGTTTTACCTCTGCTTTTACAGGTATCGAAAAGAAATCAGCCAAAATGGGTTTGACGATAAATGAGGGTAAAACAAAGCATATGCTGTCTATAAACAGGGGCGTTTAGACTCCCACGTTTCATCCAACAGCTATAACTTTGAAGTAATCAAGGAGTTCATTTACCTTGTCACCGCCACTAATAACACCAACGAAGTCAGCCTGGAGATAAAGAGAAGAACAATTATTGCTAATAGGTGCTACTACGGGCTCAGTAAGCAACTAAGTTCCAGAGCCCTCTCCCGATCGACAAAACTAACACTCTACAAGACGCTCGTTCTACCTGTGCTGCTTTATGGCGCTGAGGCATGTGTAGTTTCGCAAACTGACGCTGCCGCTCTGGGGGTGTTCGAGAGAAAAGTTATTCGCAAAATCTTCGGTCCTGTTCGAGTCGGCGATGACTATCGCATCCGAATGAACCACGAGCTGTGGGAGCTCTACGATGACATTGAAGTAGTTCGGCGTATAACTGTGCAGCGACTACGTTGGCAGGGTCATGTTCGTCGTATGGATGACGAAGCTCCAGCGAAAAAGGTGCTCGAGGCGAGGGTCGTTGGTCAACGACGACGAGGGAGGAGACTATGCCTTCGATGGATGGACCAGGCTGAGGAAGCCCTAACCGCACTTGGTGTATACAATTGGAGAAGGCGCGCGCAAAGCAGAGGCGACTGGCGAGATCTGATGAGGTCATCCGAAACCCGGACACGGGTTGTTACGACCACCTAAGTAAGTAAGTAAGAAACACACATATACATACATGATTACATACAGTTAAATACACATTATAAAAATATACTTTGAGCTACTTTAGATATTAATAAAAAATTTGTTTTTCATTTTGTCAATTTTTATTAATCAAAAAAAAAAAAAGAAACTTTGTTATTATGAATTCAAAAAATATTTTATCAAAAAGTTGTTGGATAATTCAATAAAAAATATATACATACATAAAAAATAAAAATCATACCAAATAAATTAAAAAAGCTTACACGCTATAACATGAGCCACTCAAGTTTTGAATCAGTATTTAACAAATGGTATGAAAATTTTCGAGCATGAGTCTAGTGTGCTTCATGTTCAAGCATTTATGATTATGTAATTTGAATACTTTAGAATACTTCTTGTGAGCACGTTAAGTCGCTGTCTTTACTGATAAATCAGCTACAGTTTACGACTTAGGTTGCGAACATATTGAACGACAATTCAGACAGGCATGCAGATCAGATCAGGTTTCTTTATTGCTCCAATGTGAAAATCTGATCTGATCTGCCTGCCTGTTTGAACCGGCGTGCACTATGTTCGCAACCTTAGAAATCAACACTCGGCGAGTTACTGCCGAAATAAATCCTGCTGTGCTAGAAAAAGTGCCCCAAAATCCGAAAGGATGGCCTTCATAAGACACAGTTGGTGTGGCCATATGTTCTACATTATTTTCAAACACTCAATGACATAAAATTTAAGAGTTAATAGAGCCAAAATATTCGTCATTTCATAAATTTTTTGTGTTTTATTTTTAAAGGTAGTCAATGCTAGTGTACGATTGTATTTGGTGTTAGTTTTGGCCATTTTTAGCCCTTTTTTCAGCAACGGCTGTTCGGCCTAAATATTGCCGAAACCGAAACATCGAATCTTATGTAAAGTCTCATATTTTGTATTATATACGACAAAATATTTTTGAAAAAAATTTAATTAATACAAGCAATACCCGGTGTGTGTTAATACAGCCAGAACTATATTAGAACATTATAAGTAAATTCAAAACTTTTATAAGACCCTATGTTCGACACCACGCTTAATGTCCGTATCAGTTTTCCAGTGGCAGGACATCACCAAATAGTAACTCTATCGTGAGTTGAATGTTCTGTGATTTTAACTTTTAAAGCTACTCGATATCAAAAATTTGGCTTGACATGGACAGAACCAAACCCCCTTGTTGCTCGTCCCAGTTTTCTATAAGAAGGACATCACCAATTGGTAACTCCATACTAAGTTCCAATGTTCTCTGACTTTTACTTTGACTTGTATGGGTGGAGCCAAGTCCCGTTTTGTAATGCCCATGCCAGTTTTCCAATAGAAAGACCAGGCCAATTAGTAACTTCATGTTGAGTTTCATTGTTATGCGACGTTTAATACCCAAGCTACACGGTATCAAACATTCCAATGCTTTCCAATGCTCATACAATTTCACCAGTCAAAGGATGCAACTGAATATTAAGTTCGTAACGAATTTCATTGATGTGTGACTTATATTTCGAAAGCTATAGCGAAAATTCAAGCTGCTGGAAAAGTGCCACGCCCCACATCCAACACCCATAAAACAATTCCAGTGGAACGGTACGTGTAAACTTAAGCTTGAACTAAATTTTTTCTGAAATAATTTTTGTCATCGTAAAATCATACAAAACATTTTATCGACGTTTGAAAAAGTGTATCTATCGAAAAATTGTCTATTTGAAGCATGACATATTGTCGATATTATTTAAAAAAATATAATTATTGTTTTGATATTTTTAAAATTACCCAATTTCAACCCTATAAATAAATTTGGAAGAATTTAATTTTTTCTTTTCCCCTTTCTTTCTAATTTTAAAAAAAATTTGTTAGTTCTGCGAGCAATATTTCGCTAGGTCCGCCACTGCACTCAGCTATTCTTGGTCCATATAAACCAAAATATTTGTAAAAACTGCCTGCGTACACAAAGTGAATATAAATTTACCCAAAGCTTTTTTAGTACTATAACAAAATATGTTGGTTCTATTAAACCTTATTGATTAAAACATTTGATTTGTAAGTGAAAATTATACTGTTCCTCCCACTTACATTTTGATTATCTTACCCTGCTTACCTCCATCATTTGTTCATCCCAAATATTTTGCGCTGTACCAGAGCTACGAGTACGTAAAACACGATGACGTGTTGTCAGCGAGTGACGATGATGCTGATGATGCTTTGGTAGTGGGCCCGCTGTTCCGAAACTAAGTAGTGCAGCACCACCGGTGACAGCCAATCCACTCAGTGCATTAGTTGTTGGTGTAGCAGCACTGCCAGTTGCACCAACAAGCGCAGTCATACCTAGAGTGCCGCCACCCATGCCTAGACCGGCCATCAGATAAGTATTGTAGGAGGCTTGCTAATAACAAAAAAAAAAAAAAAAAACAAAAAATAAAACAGTAGGTGATGAACAGTTTTTTTTACAGTAAGTGATGACAGTTTAAAGTTTAGAGAGATAACAAATAAAATTTCTAAAAAGTGAAAATTAAATTACAGCATGTTTTTATTTAATATTTCTTTTTGGAATTTTTATTCTTATGAATATTTTGGCATTAAAGCTTATAAATTTAATTCTTAAAAATTTATATTGTATTTATATTTATTATTAAAATTTCTATAATATTATATTATTATATATTTCTACATTTACATAAATAAAAATTTTAAATTTTTAAGCATTTTTATCAATCTGGCAATATGGTAAAAGTAAAATCTTACCTTACGATGCGCAAACATTGCTAATCGTTCACGCTCACGACTTGTATCTCTCAAACGATGCTCTCGCAGCTTCTCGCGTTGCTCACGTTCTTGCTGTTTCTCGCGTCGGCGCTCCACTTGTTCCAATTCATGCAAATTTGGTAGGCTGCCCATGTTGGGGGGAAATTTTTTTTGTTTTTTTGTTTTTGTTGTCGTTAGTTGTTTATAGCAGGTTTTTATCAGGTGTTGTTGTTGGTTAAAGTGTTGTTGTTATTACTGTGCTTCTTCTTCTTCTTCTCTATAGATTAAGTCTTTACTCGTTACACTCACAATTTGCAGATAGTCAGCAGCAGGCGATATCCTGTTGCGATAAAAAATACTCGACCAAAGTGCGTTGGTAGGGTAAATGTTGTTGTATGTGTCTGTACGTCGCTGAGTTTGTATTTGTGAAGGTTTAAATTTTTTTTTTTTTTTAATCAAACCTTATCAGTCGCAGTTGTCATTCTTTTCAGCCGTTATTGTAGCTGTAGCTGTTGTTATTGCTGTAATCATGTTGATATTGTTGTTTTAATTTTAAGTATAGTTTAATACAACTCTGCTGCACTAATGCTGAATGAAGCTTAGATTATGTGTGTGTGTGTGCGTGTGTGTGTGTGCTATGAAGCTGTCAGTCTGCATGTCTTAACGTATGTTCGCACATTCGCCTTACCACACACATCAATTCAATTACAAGCTCAGTGTTACATGCATTATTATTTCTTGTTAAGTTGTTTGTTATACTCTGTGGAGTGTGTGAGTGTATGTGGGCGTGGTTGTTGTTATTGTTATAATTGCTGTCACTTGCTTGGCATGGCTGTGCCCGTTGCTTTGGCGCTCTTATTTCGACAGTTGCGTTTACTCCATTAGCAGCTGTCCAGTATTATTATGGGTTAAACATTACTTTTTTTTGTTGTTGCTACAATTTTTCCTTAATTTTGTTTTTCTTCACTTTTTGCTATGGTTCTTCTTGTTCTTTCATACCATTGTGTGCTGATAATTAATTTCGACACTTTGGAACGCCTGAAAGCATAAAATAAAATAGGTGGTGAGTTAATAAATTAATTCAATAATTTTCAGATATTAGCCTGCCTTTGATCTTTCGGCCTTTAATGCCTTGAAAGTTTAACTTTTAACAATTTAGAGATAAGTTATTTATATAGTTTGTTCTCTTAAATAAAAGCATAGTGGAGCTTAAAAAAATTTATAACAAATATTTTTAAATAGATTGCTGCTAGATAGAAGCACAAGTTTCTATAATATAATTACACTATTCTTCTGCTTTACGTCCAGCCACATTCTAATTCATTCAATTCCCAGCAGTGAATCTACTTATCTACTATGCCATTGCATATGAATGAGCTTATAATGTACCGAGCCACAGCATCAGAAGTCGTTCGGAAATAGCTGCCCACGCTGTCTCGCTTAAGCATGTTAAGAAACTTGCCCTTAAACATGCACATCTTGCCATACAAATTAATTTAACCATGAACTGAAATGTTCTTGCTATTCAATTTTGCTTAGTACAAGTTATTCTCAAGCAAGCAAATCGACTATTTTTTTGCCGACTTTGTAGTTTAACTACTTGTAGAATTACCAAGACTTCTACTTTAAGATTACTTTAAGATTGCTCTGAGAGCTCATACAACCAACTCACAATGTACTTAATTGATACTTGATAAGTTTTCCTTAAAAATGTTTTTAAATTATATTAATTTTATCTAAAAAAAATGCCTGTTTTGATATACAGTTAAAAGAGTGAACGACGGGGCGTATGAGTAACATTAAATTTTGTTAGATGATATATCCCAGTGGACTATAGGTATGCTTTTCGAACTCGTTAACGAAATTTTTCGAGCATAAAAACTCGTTGACAAACTACACAAGTAAATCATAAATAAATGCGTTATGCTAAAATGAATATTTTTTTTTTTTTAAAATTAGACCTTTTTTAGTTTAGTTTAGTTAAGTTTATTTTTAGAAGTCTTTGGAATACAGCTTTTATTATTTCATTATTAATTAAAAATTAAAAATTAATTTTTCAAAAGTAAAAATAAAAAATTCATTAAAAATAAAAGAACTTCATTATCACACACCCGACGCCAAAAAAAAGTTTCCATTTGAATATTTGTCTGGTGTCGAGAAATTAAAATCAGCTGTATATAATATCGAGAATTTCTATTACCGAAGCCTGGTTTGCTGGGTACATTTTTTGTTGTTATATGTTAAGTTTTTTTTTTTCGTAAAAGGAAAAGATAATGTTTAAGGTAATAATATCAAATACCATATAATCAAGAGCATACATATCAGGTCCGTAGTCAAGGTGCAATTTTAGGGGTTCAAACCTCGCTCTTAAGGTCCAGAAAGTATGAAAAAAGAATACAAATTAGACTACTAAAATCGAAACATGATCTTTTTTTGAAGATACAAAAGTTTCAGCAAAATGTTCAAAACAAATTTAAGAAGCTTCGCTTCATCAATGAAAAATTTGTTGGCAAATTTACAATCATTCAAAGCTACAATCATGATATTTGAATTAACTGCAGGAAGTTTGTACATTAAAGAACCATTTTCAATTATGGATTTCCATGCTCAAAAAGTCTCTGATATCCGAAAAAATATATATTTCAATTTATGCCTATATCCATTATAAAATTATGAACTATTTTATAAATTGTTCAAAATTAGGTTCCCTTTTTTTTTTTGCAATTCCTAAGCATATTTGACCTTAAGAAAGTTTTCGTTTGAATAGATTTTTTTTTTAAATTTGAAAAGCTGTAGAATGCAAAAACTACATGAACCACAAAACCACACGTGAAGCGGATAACTAAAAAGTTTCCAATTCTATTTTGTTTGCTTTTTTGGTATGTTAGACACCTAAACTCTCCAACTTGGCACAAATATTTTTCTCTGTCTGAAGTTCTTTCCAAATTAATTATAGGCTTCGGAAAATCACCTAAAATCTAAATATGTTTTTTTCAGACAATTTTAAATAAATTAGTTAATTGCCAAAATTAAAAAACAATTTCTTAAATAATTTTAAAACATTTTATACAATCCAATTCTAGGAGGACTTGATGATTTTCTTTTAAATATGTTACCAAATTCTCATAAAAAATATTAATTATTATTCTTTTTTTAACTTCGACATTTTAAAATTATTTTTTATTATGTTAAAAAATTAAAAAGGATTTATTAGTTAAAAAATTTGTTTTTTATTTTAGTTTTAAATTTTTTACTGTGTAAAAATTTATGTTTAAATTCACGGCTGAAAAAATTTTTATATATCCAAAAAAGTCACTGTTTAATTCTTTTTAAAAATATTTATACAGCTGAGTAATGGTCTTCAAATAAAGTCATATTTTGATGTGATAACTCACAAACTTGTGTATACAATATTGGTTCTCTACAAAGATTAGTTTTCGAATTATGGGTCTTCAAATCATCTTAAATTTAAATATAATTTTTGCTAGAGACGCTACCTCTGGTTGAAAAAAAAAATAAAAAAAATAATTTATACAGTAATTGTTATTGGGAATTGGACCATTTTTTTAATCAAACTACCAAATTTTCATGAGAAAGTGGAAAAGTTCAAATTTTAAACTTCGGCATTTTTAAAAGTATTTTTTTTTTATTATTTCAAAAAATTTAAAAAATGTCGAAGTTTAAAAAATTAAATTTTTTAGTATTGTATTTTAAAATATTTCCTTTTGAATATAATTTAAATCGTTGAAATCATTTTCGAGAAAAGTAATATTTTGGCTTTTTACAATAATTTAAACTGGGCTTCAGGTATAAAAATACTCTTACACAGGCTAGGAACCAAAAGAGGCGTAAGGTGGTCAAAAAGAAGCCAAATCTGAAGACTATAAATTTTTTGTTGTCCCACTAAGATGAAATGCCCAATAAAAAAAGTGAATCAAGCTTCAATCGGTGAACTTATTAAAAAAAAAAAATAAATTGTGCATAGTTTATTTAAATTTTGATTTTAATAAACTGTAAGAAATCTTTTAGTATTACATTTAAAACAAATATTATTGTGTTAGTGAAATTTTTACTTTTTCTGCTAATTCTCGCAATCATACTTTTTAAAAAACAATTACAAATTCTTCCTCTCTCTCTCTCTCTCTCTCTCTTTGAGAGAGAGAAACTATCTCAAAACAATTCCATAAACTCTTGCAAGCTTATGGTTAAATTCTTACGGTTATTCAAAAAAAGGTATACTCAAAAATAATCTTAAAATAAAACAGGTTTTCTTGGAAAATTACCATAGATTTTAATTTTTTACTGATATCTACTTATAGATTTTTTTTAATCAAAACCCCACCTAAGGGAAATCCTGGCTACGGGATTGAAACTCATAAGAGAGCCGTTTGAGAATTCAGTGAATTTTGTAACTTTCCGCGTAGTAACTTTAAATGCAACACTGAGCCTGTCAACTACCATCTGTTAATAGACTATTGTCAGAATTTCAGCTCGCTGAGACGCTTAGTTTGTGCTTGGCAGCCACTGACAGCAGACGTTCTTGTGAATCATGGCGAAAATGTACTCATTAATGTGCTCATTAAGCATTATTTTTTGCGCAAAAAAACCATCAGCCAAGCCAAGGGAAGGCTTAATAAATACTATGCGGACTCTGCACCATCGATTGGAATGATTCGCAAGTGGTTTACTGAATTCCAATGCGGTCGTACGAGCACAAGTGACGCCGAACGTTCTGGACGCCCAAATGAAGTCACCACACCAGAAATGGTGATCGCAGAGTTAAAGTGCGCAATATTGTTGAGGCCGTAGGCATATCAGACGAATGGGTGTGGAATATTTTGCGAAATCGTTTGAATATGAAAAAAAATATTTCCGCAAGATGGGTGCCGGGTTTGCTCAATCCCGACTATAAACGCGACTGATTCAAAGGCGTGCTTGGCGATGTTGAACAAGGATAAGAAGAATTTTCGATGCGTCGATTAGTAACCGTAGACGAAACATGGACCCATCACTGCACACCAGAGACAAAGGAACGGTCGAAACAGTGGATTCCACCGACCAAACGTCCTCCAAAGAAGACGAAGACGATACTATCTACCGGAAAGGTTATGGCGACAGTATTTTGGGATGAGCGCGGTATAATCTACATCGAATACCTTCCACCGAAAAGAACGATCAATGGCGAATACTATGCAGACGAATTGGACCGTTTCAATGACGCTTTGAAAGAGAAACGTCCCCATTTGGCGAAGGAAAAAGTGCTCTTCCATCAAGACAATGCGCGCGTAAGCACATGCTTAGCTCTCACGGCAACATTCCATGAGTTGAAGTTCGAATTGCTTCCTTATCCATTATATTCTACAGATATGCCCCCCAGCGACTATTTTCTGTTTCCAAACCTGAAGAAATGGCTCAGCGGAAAGAGATTCAGAACCAGAGAGGAGCTCATCACCGAAACAGAGGCCTATTTTAAGGACCTTCCGAAAACGTATTTTTCTGATGGAATCAAAAAATTGGAGAAACGTTGAACGAAGTGTATCGAGTTAAAAGGAGTCTATATTGAGAAATAAAACTTTTTTTGCCGTAAAAATCATTCCTTGTTTCAATTTTCACTGAATTATCAAACGGCCTTCGTATGTATGTATGTATGCTAAAAAGTTGCTGAAAAAAGATGATTTTAAAATGAAATGTGCTTTTTTGTTTTGATTGAGTTGTTGGGTTTTTTTTAGAGCCCCCGCACACTATAGACTTTTAGTATCCCGATAGTTTGGTTTGCTTCCTGGCTGCTACAAAAAGTGACATTGAAAAGTGTTGCTTTTTGTAATATGAATGGGGAAAAGTGTTGCGTTTTGCAGATTGCAAATAGGGATAAGTAAGTTTTAATAACTATTATAAAGCATATCACAATCGTAATCGCCAGCAAAATGTTCAGTGCTGCTAAATTTATGATAAACTAAAAAAAATATGTGTTATATTAATACCTGAACCAAAATCAACAAAAAATATGTCAATAGCGAAAAATTTTGTAAAACTCAAAACAATGAAATGCTTTGTAAACTCCCCATAATAATTTTTTGCAAATGCAACCCTGCAATTGGCAAACTATCCGGTACCAGTGTGCGCACCTTCCACAAACTAAATAGTTTGTTCGTCGGTTGCGATCGTTAAAGCACCAAACTATCGGGCGACTAAAAGTCTCTAGTGTGCGGGGGCTCTTAGTGAAATTTAAAATCTTTGAAGCCGAAGCTTTTTTAATGTTTGAACATTTTGAATTATCAAGCTTTTCAGCTTAAAATCAGTGTTGATATGAAATGCTTATCTTTGAATATGTTGCTCGAAGTTCGTAGAATTACACTATTTCATTTATAAGCTCTTGAATTTCTGAAATTATTTTTATAAATATTCAATATCTTCAGCTATTATTGTTTATCATTATAATCATCATCATCATCATCATCATCATCATCATCATCATCATCATCTGACAACGAGCGTCATCATTAGCTATTCGAGGGCAAAAGAATGTAATACATTAACGAGATTTATTTTATATACGTAGCACGTAATGCCAGAAACAACAACAACAAAAACTGCTATAAACAACAAGAACAACAACACAAAATAAGAAGCTATAATTTACGCATTTAACAGTCGTATTTGAGGCGGTTCCATGGTAACGCTAAACGCAAAATTTCCTCTGTACTTAACTCAGTTTAAAGTTTAGCGTTGCATATTTTGCCATGTTATCAAAAATATATATATTTATGCATATTGAATACATAAAATTAACGATGATTTGTTGTTTTTATTTTTTATAAATAAGTCTATGTTAACTTTGGATTGAAGCTTTCAAACTACTAATGCAATTTATACTAATTGAGCTAAAAATAAAACTGTTTCGCCATGATTATAAAATAGGTCAAGTATATCCAGAGCAACAAAAGAAAACCTAAAAAATTGTAATCAATTTAGTGCGCCGGAAATAATCATGTAGCTAAAAATAAGTCTACCTACGAAAGGTTAAACTAATTTGCTACTGTAAATTATTTATATCTAAAATAAAAGGTTTCAAAATATGAAAGATATTTAATGAAATGTTAACAGAAAAAAGTGTAACATTTTTTTTTTTTTTTGTTAGGTTGTAAGCTATGCATACTCCTTGAACCGCAAGAAAAAACATCGTGAAGAATAAGAGTATGAGCACGTCTTCGGAAAGATACTTATTTTATAGCACCTCAGTTATCTATAAAAGAAATTAATTTTTGCAAAAAAAAAAAAAACTAATATTCATTCCATTTTCAGCATGCGTGGAACGTTTAATGATTTTTGCAGAGGAGAATAAAAACCTATCAAAAATTTGAGTTAATGTTTGGTGACACATATCTTAGTGTATATAAAAAAAATTAAATCTTATACTATGTTCACACTGAGCCAAATTACGTAATTTCGAGCTTTTGTGTAATTTCGTCTAAAATTACATAATAAAGTTGGTAATTTCCCATACAATTGGTTAATTTCGAAATTATCTCAAATAAGCTTATTTCGTTGAAATTACTCATTAAATTACGCCAAAATTCACTTGCAACACTGAAATCTGAAAATTGTGTGCATTGAACATACCCTTTTTTGACATAATGAGAAACTTGTTATCTTGTTACCCGTTATCCATTTTTTTTCATACGTTTTATATCATTTATGAAAGAATCTACACATTTGTCTGCATCTTCTAGCTCATTTAAATATAATAAAATAACTCTTGAAAGTTTTTCGGGATTCATATTGCTTTATTCAGTTCAAAAACTATAAATAAGTATAATTAATTAGCAGCAAAAAAAAAAAAAAAAATCAAACGTCAAACGAAATTATCAAACCCCAGTATGAACACTTTTGTGTAATTTCGAAATTATCTGACGAAATTACTTAATTTTAAATCAGTGTGAACATAGTATTAACCATGGTATAATAACCCAGGTAGACACATTAGAGTGACAGCAAAAATTATGAAGTATGATTCCAACATTTTTTAATAATATTGTTAGTTACCAGTTAATATTGTAGGAGTTAATATTGTAGTTGCAACAATTGAGGTCGTAGATTTTCTTTGCACCATGTGGAAATTGAGTTTAAATCATCTTGAAGAAGTTGCATTAGAATGTTTCACTAGAAGAGGGAGGCAGTTGATGGCTTGAACGCCCGAAAGGATCTTGATCAGGCTGGATATTGTATCGCTGATTTTGACAAGTTGGAGTCGATTTTATAAGAAGGATCTTATCCAACTAAGTAGATTGGAGTGAAAACCAATTGAGGAGAGTTTTGATATGAGACTTTTATGATTGACCTTGTCAAAGGCTTTCGCGAAGTCGTTAAAAATGACGATGGTTATCATCAGAAAGCCATCCCTTGAGCTTTGGTAGTAGCCAAGTTTACAGTAATAAGTAGTACCCTCTTTTATTGATCTCGCCTCATTGTCTCTTCTACTATTTAAAGGTGCACCATACCCATCGCTGAGATCACAGACCAAACCACGACATTTACCGGTTCTTAAACCGGCTTCATGAAACTGAAATTGTCAGGGTGCCGACGGACGAATGAATTTTTGTCGTCCAAATTCTGAAACGTTAATTCGCCTGAGAAACATACTCGTAAAATATATCAATTGACAATATATAATTGACGCTAGTAGGCAACTGTCATATTAAGTTGTTGTCTGGCCCATTGTGGTTGCTTTTCCTTCATTGCCTTGTTAAAGCGTGGTGTTTTTTTTTTTAGGGCGACGATCTATGAGGTTATGTTCGGCCAACCGCCTCTGGACTGCTCTCTTAGGAGCTTTTATGCCTTCGCCCTTTTGACCATCGTAATCAAACGGGCAACAGTTTTTTTACGATTTTCAAGGCAGATATCCCTGATTTTGCAGTTAGTGCAAGAAAAGCTGATCATTTTACTGCCAGATTCCCCACACGGCAATCTTTCAGGGGTTTATTTTGATCGATTTTAATTTTTATACGACTAACAACAGATTTCGAAACACCTGCAATAGATGCTACATCTCTGTATTTGTATAAACGTGTTTGAAGCTTTACCCATGCTGAAATTTAAAGCTATCATGATTTATTATTGTAAATAATATTTAACTAACTTTACTCATAAAATATAGCAAAATTAATGCAAAAATAAATGTTACGTTTTGATTATGCCGTATGAGAAAAATAATTTAAAAATATTTTAATAAACCATTCTACAGCAGCAATTTTCAACGAATGTGAATTAGCCCAAGGTTGATTTATAAGGTTGTCGCAAGGGAGAGAGCGAGTACCCATAATTGTCAAATCGAAGTTGACAGCTCATAGAAAATCTGCAAGTGCTCTCTTTTATCATCCGTTTTTCTTTCGTAGTCACTCGCAAAATTGGCTGGTTTTGACAATTATGGGTACTGAGAAGAGACTGCGATCAGCCCTGCGACAACCTTATAAATCAACCTTGAATTAGCCGAGATTTAACAAAACGCATCTTAAAAATGGCGCTAGTTTTCAGTGTTGCCACTTATCAAAAACAAAAGTAATGATACCAGTAGCAATATCAAATAAAATAACCCCATGAAAATCAATTTGTTTACACATAAAATTAACTTTACTAGAAATAACATAAATTTGAGTACAGTCCCTAATAATTTGACCACACATTGTACACATGAGTTTACAACTTAAGCATTATTTTTTAATAATTTTTTATTCGAATAATGAATCATAAATGATATTTTCATGAACACTAATGTAAAATTTTATTTATTTTTTAAAAAAACAATAGAAATATTACAAATAATGTTTGTAAAAGAACCTTTTACATCTTCTTTGCGAACCAAAAAGCTTTCCTTTTCGATTTTTTTTTATCTAAAAAAAATGAACAAAAAGTAGCTTATTAAGCACACAGCACTTCTTATCTATGGTGAAATTAAACAAGGTGAACGTGAGGTTTAAAAATTTTGCTACGCTTTTCAAAAAATGTTGATAGAGAAAGGCGCACTGTAGAAAAGTAAATGGTGACAAGGGTAGCGAAACTTTTTTTGAAAAAGTTAGCGAAGGAGATGAAAAAAATCGCACACACCTTATTCCTATCAATCTATTTTCCCTGGTGAAATTAAATAAGGTGTGCGCAATTTGTTCACCTCTCTCACAAAATATTTTCGCTAAGCTTGTCACCATTTACTTTTGTACAGTGCGCCTCTCTCTATCAACATTTTTTGACAAGCATAGCAAAATTTGTAAATATCACGTTTACCTTGTTTAATTCTACCTTGCTATTTTCCATGTTATAGCACAGTTATTTGTGCACATTTTCACAAATCTTCTTAGTAAGTTCATCATAGAAATATTGTGTAGAATTTTAAATTAAATGTCATGTACATCCCGATTTTTATTTTTTGACAATTTCACTTATTACATTTTTAAAAAAAAAAGTTCAACAAGTTACAGCAAAAATGTGCTTGAAACTTAACCAAACTCACATCTATAGGAAAACTAGTGCATGACAAATATTTGTTGTAAGTTTTTAAATTTCCTTAAATGTCGTGTGTTTAAAAGAAAGAAACACATTCATGCCATGTTTGCAGAGGAAATCATTAAATTTGCTTGCTATAAACATACAAATACTGCATTTCATACAATTGTTTCTATGTACAACTTTGTATTGTTGACATTCTGCTGTTGTTGTTGTTGTTGTTGTTGGTATCTTGTCATGGTGGGTTTTTGAAGCACCTGTTATACTGTTATTCATAAAACTCACATCAATGCATAGAAATTTAACCTAAATTTGGTTAAATACGAACAAAAGAATTCTATTGCATGTATGTATGTATGTATGAAAACATGTATAATACTTATATGACAGCAGGAAGGTGGTGTAAATGCACTAGTTTGTGTGTGGGTGATTTTGTGTGAGGATGTGGTGGAAATAAAGTTGAATTGTACGTGATAGCGAGAAAGAATATTGTTGCACTGCTTTTCTAGGAAATTTTCATTCCTTTTGTTTTTAGGATTTAATCACATCTTATGTACGTGATGTATATATACTTTGAAAATTGTTTTTATTAAAGCATTTTGCTCAGAAAATACTTCTTTATGCTGCATACCAGAAAAAATTCGACATATTGTTTTCATATAAAAACATTAATTTGTGCTCTAATGTCGATAAATAATTAATAATACTTAACTGACAGGTCATTAAATTTAACTAGAGGCTAAAATCACTGAATAAAAATTCGTATTTATACACTTTTAATATTCTTTGGATAGTAACTTAACAGGTCTGGATATCTTAACCATGGTATAAGAACCTAGTCAGACTTATTAAAATGACAGCAAACATTGGTACCCATGCGCTGTCAAAATGCAATACTGCCATGCCTTTACAATTCGAACATTTATTGAATTTTAACTAGATTAAGTAAAAAACTAAATTTAGTTCTAAATGATACTTTGCTTTCTATCCCTTTTGTCCGAAAGACCCACAAATAAAATTGTTTTGCCACATACAGCCGTGGACACATAAATAGCACAAAAATACATGTAGGGTGTTTCACATAAATTTAAATAAAATACATAGAGGATAACAAGAATTTATTTCATGGTATTTGGGTTTAAACATTATAAACTTAAAATCAGTAGTAACTTTGTAACTACGAATTAAAAATTAGAAAATTAATGAAAAATCTGAAATTGTTCCTTCGCTTAAGTGGACGTATAAATAGCATAAGTTGGATTCTGAAAAGAAGACATAGTGATATATTTTTATTTTACAATGAGCTTACGAATATGTTTACTAGTACTTGGTACTGTATCCCGAATTGTTCAAAACAGCCCGACTTCTTCGTCCCATACTCTCCACAAGCTTCCTGACCCAATCCTTCGGAATAGAGTACCAAGCCTTCTCAATTCCTCTCCATAACTCATCTTAATTTCGAAATTTTGGTTGCTTATGCTGACCTTCACATCATTCCATAAATTTTCTATGGGATTGAGGTCTGGGCTTTGAGCCGGCCAATTCAAAATATTTATTTTTTCCTTTTTTAGCGAATCAATCACAACCTTTGCTGTGTGTTTTGGATCATAAAAATTCATCAATAGGCATGTTCTCAAATGCAAATGGTTCCATCTGGTTATTAAGAATATCTAAATACATATTTTTGTCCATTATTCCTGGTATACGAAAAATTGGCCCAACGCCGTGCCAGGAAAAAGCCAAGTCATTAAATTCCCTCATCCATGCTTTAAGGATTTTTTTGTATACTTCAGATGCAACTCTTGGCGTTTGAGGCGCCGAACAAAAGTTTTTCCATTTGGTTCAACCCTATTAAATTTAGTTTTGTCAGTCCAGAGCACGTTCTTAATTCTTCTTTATTCACATGGGCCCCGATCCTTTAAATTTTTTTTGGTTAAGAGCGGCTTTCTTCGGCTAATGCGTCTATAAAGATTAGCTTCATGTAGTCTCCTAGATACTAGTTTTCTTGCAACATTTAGGTTCTTTTCTTCATTTATTTCCCTCATAATTTGCTTTGCTGTCTTGAAAGGATCAGCCTTACTTTTGCGAACTAAAGTCATTCAGAACAATAAATCAGTGGAAGCGCTGGTTTTACGTCTAGGATTGCGCGGCTTATTCTCGAAATTATTTTAACCATTTGATGCAACCAGCTTGAGTGCATTATAGACCATTTTTGGCAAAATTTTGAGAATATCCGCGATTTCAGATGGTTTTTTGCTTATTCACTTAGTTCGTCAATTATAGACCTTTTTTCCGGAGTGCAATGTTTGCCACGACCCATTTTATTTAGAATTGGCGAAATTAACCGAATAAAACTCTACAATTTTTACAAACACCCGATATTTTTAACTTTTATTCACCATCTTACAAGTGTGCTATTTATTTGACCACATCAGATCGTACATGCCTATACAGAAAGAGATGACCTGAGCAAATAAAAGTAAGTAACCGTACATCTCTTTCGGAGTTTTAAACAACGTCACACTGGAGTCTCAAAAAATAATAACTTCAGTTAATATATGCATTATTAGGTTCAAACGAAACGTTTAAAAAATAAGTTGACATTTGTGCTATTTATGTGTCCATGGCTGTAGTTATAGAATTTTATAGAATATTAAAGCATGTTCCACTTTCGGACATCGACAAAATTTGTTCTTGTTTTCTCGGGTAAAAAAAAAAAAAAAGTGGAATTTGAGAGAGCTTCTCTTTCATCTAAACATTTCCAAGCAACCGACAAATAACGTTTACGGCACGAAACTGAAAAAAATTTGGGCAATAGGCAGAGAACAGGGTTTGAACAAAAAAAAAAAAAAAAAATACAAGAAAGAATGTTGCCTTCAGCTTTTCCCAAAAGAAAACCATGTATTGCATACAGTGAAATGAACAATGAGCGAGGGAAAAAAGAAGGCGGAACTTTCAAAATTCTACAGACAAGTATCCTAAGTGAGACATGCATGCTCTATTATAGACACCGACAAAATTTGTTGCTGTTTTCGTGGGTAAAAGAAAAACCTGCAATTTGAGAGAGCTTCTTTTTCATCCTGGGTTCTCTGGCATATGAGCCACACACTCTACCCACTACGCCACGGCCGCCACATCCCCATCTGATACAGAAAGTTTTTTCAATTGAATTAATTTTTCTGTTCGGCCGTCACCTCTCTGCACACAATGGCAAACCTCAGAGAGTAAAAACTGCCATGAAAAGCAACTTAAGAACATAAGGTGTTCGGAGTCGACATAAAGCTGGTAGGTCCAGTTCTCGATCATTAGTGTTCAAACATTTCACAACACACACAAATGATCATAAGAAACTCGGTCAAAGTCCTTTCAAGGGCTGAAATGGTCATTTCCTTTTTTTTTTCTTTTCTTTTATCCAAGCATTTCTAAGCAACCGATAAATTATGTTGAAGGTCCGAAGCTGAAAACAATTTAGATAATAGGCAGAAAATAGGGTTTGAACAGAAAACAGGAGAAAGAATATTACCTTTGAATATGACACAGAAAATAGAAAGGACACCCAACTTCTATAAAGAAGAGATGTGTCACAATTTTCTTGTGTCTTTGGCATGTAAAATCCTGCACCAGAATCGTAAGACGCAAGCTCCGATACAGAACTGGTGCAATCACTGCAGTTATCCTCCCTGGAGGATTACTTCCGAAATTCGGACAGTGAATTCGACATAACAGTCGTTGAGGAGTATCCCACTACTAGCAGCATTGATGCTGAGAGTAGTGCAGATGAGCCTCCACCACTTAAAGGCTGGGTCTGCCAGTATTTATCTCCGCCTTAGCAAAGACAAAGACGATATCAACCTGATCCAGGAGCTGTGGATAGTCTGCGGCCTGGTGTGCGGACTCAGAACTTCAAAATACCCGCTAGTGTACACCAAAACTCAAGGCAAACCAAAAGCTTGTATTCTAATCAAAAATAACTTAAGTGCACTCACTCTCCCTTATTTCAGCAATAAGAACACCGTGGTTATAAGTGTCGAGAAAGGCCAAACCAGCTTGTGACGTACCTCAGCCTTCCTCGCTCATGGCCATGAAGTATTCCTTCCTGAAGAAAACATAAGACAACTAGTCTCCACAGCGGCATCTCAATTGAAAGGCGTGATTATCGGATGCGATGAGAATGCTCACAATGTGATCTGGGTTAGCTCAGACAGCAACAAACGAGGTGAGTCTCTTTTTGATTATATCCTCTTTACCAATCTCTCTACCAAAGTAATGTAAGCAGTGAACCCACCTTCATTATAAGCAATAGGCTGGAAGTTTGAGGTATCACACTTGCCTCTCACCTTATATCTGATAGGATTAGAAGCTGGAGAGTTTCAAAAGAACACTCCTTTTTGGATCGTAGGCATATTCGTTTTGACATTGATAACTTTGCTCCGAGATCACGAAGCTTTCGTAATCTTAAACAAGTCAACTGGGGTCTCTACATAGATACATTAAAAACACATCTCCCAAAGGACTACCGAATCGTCCTATCTGTAAAAAACCCTTGGGTAACTCGTTGTTAGTCTCACTGAGTCCATCAACAAAGCTCTAGATATTGCATGTCCGCTCAAAACTTCAAATGGGAAGCAAAACCACCTCGGTGGAAGATCGGACTTAAAGAGCTCCGAAATAAGAGCAGACAACTCTTAACAAAGCAAAAGCCACTGGATCCATTGATGCGGTTTACAAAGTAGCTCTTAAAGAATATAAGAAAGAATTGCGTAAAGCACAAGAGCAGTCCTGGAGAACTTTCTGTGAAAAATATATCACGGACCTCCGAGGCATCAAGGCTTAGAAAAATTCTAACAATTAGTCCTTCCAACAAAAGCTTCTTCAAGAAAGAAGACGGAACATGGACCACAATAGTGAAGAATCTCTCAAAATGTTGGTAGAAACTCACTTCCCTGGTTGCTCAGAAATAGCTAATACTCTAATTTAGTAGGAGTATTCACTCACTGTCAACAACTTCCTAGATCTACTCACAATCAAAGCTCAAACGAGCAATTGAAAGCTTCAAACCATTTAAGTCGTCAGAACCAGGCCTTTAACAACGTCAAAGCAGAGGCTATCATAAATGCGCTGATGGAGCTTGGGGTGGATGCTGCGCTGGGAGCACTTATAAATTAAATGCTAGTTGGTAGTATTATAAGTGCAAGTCTGGTTGTATCATCTACGCTAAGATCTGTACCAAGGAGAACTCCTCAAGAGGGGTTCTCTTGCCTCTACTCTGAAACCTAGCGGCTAATGAACTGCTGGAGAAAATAGAGCGGGAGGGGTGCAGGGTGATAGCTTATGCAGATGACATTGCTATTGTCTTTTCTGGAAAATATACATCTATACTTCGAGACATTATGCAAAATGGCCTTCATACTCTTATCCAATGGATTAATAGTTCTGGACTCGGCCTCAACCCTGAAAAAAATGGATTTAGTGATTTTTACAAGAAAACACAATCTACCAACAATCAGTTCTCCTAAACAGGAAAGCATAAGACTAAGCTTCTTAGATCAAGCGAAATATCTGTATAGAAAACTAAACTAGAAACCCTGCTCGAGAAATCTGCTCGAGAGTGCCAAAAATTACTATATGCTGCCATAATCTCTTGGCAAGTACTAGACAAACAAACACACCTCAACATACTTCGCACAGTTCAAAGGTCAGCTGAGCTGTGTATTAGTGGAGCACTAACCACACCCACAGACGCATTAGACGCTATGCTCCACCTTATACCACTTGGTATCCTAGTAAAACAGATGGCTACCAATACGGTCATCCGTCTAGGGGCAACCTCTCAATGGAGGGAGGGCACTCTACCATTAGGAAGTTCCTTTCTTCTATACCCAAATCCGTAGACTACATCACACAAAAAAATTTTTTTTGACAGGAAATTTGATGTATCCAATCCCTCCCGCGGAGAGTGGGAGATTGGAAACCTTCCACAAAACAATGTCATTAGCATCATTAGTATCAAAATAAGATGGCAAGGTTGGAGGAGGAGTCTACTTTGACACACTGAACATTAATCTACCCTTTAGGCTCCCTGACCATTGCAGTGTCTTCCAAATGGAAGTAGCTGCAATACATGAAGCAGTAACTTGGCTTTAGATGAATGCATTAACCTCCATGAATATCTACATACTATCTAACAGTCAAGCCGCCTTAAAAGCCCTAGAATCTGTTGAAACAACATCCAAAACAGTACTTCGCTGCGGCAGATCCCTCAATGAGATGGCAAAGCAGCTCAAAATATACCTATGCTGGATTTCTGGTCATAGAGACTTTTTAAGAAACTGCAAAGCATGTGAACGGAACAATAAAACAACAACAACGGAACAATAGAGAAAGAAAGTATTGGTATATTCCTCACCACATGTAAACTACTCACAAACGAGCTATCCTTAAAAAAGCCAACAATAGGTGGTCAACGGGAAGCACATGCTATACAGCGCGTAAGGTTTGGTCAAAAATCAGCCTAAAACGCTCAAAAGAACTGATCTCCATGAGAAGAAATCAAATCAGTACTATGATAGATGTCTTAACAGGACATTGTTTAATAGGTAATCATTGTCCCCTTTTTCACACGTCAAGTTTTCTTGAAAGCAAGTCGAGTTTGTGGGATAACGGAACAAAAGGAAAGGAGAAGGAACAGACTTGAAAGTAGCTTCAAGTTTTTGACATTATACTTTGCACTTTCGGTGTTCCATTATTTTAACGCTTCTATTTCACTTGCACATATGAATATTTCTAATGCGTTACTCTTTTTTGTTCTTTCGGTGTCTTGTTGCTTTCTCAAAACTTGATCGTCAAGTCTTGATGTGTGTAAACTGAATCGTCAAGTTTAAAAGGGAATATCAAAAACTTGACCGTCAAGACTATCAAGATGATTGAACATCCTTCACAACGACTTCTACAGAAGCTACAGAGATGAAGTAATCTACAATACATCGTCTCTGAACTTGCCCAGCGCTAGCTAAAAATCGCCACCTTCACTTATGTTAATGGGTCTACAAAGATCTTGTTGATCCCTCAGAATCTTCGGCCTACCGAATCCTTAGCTTTGTCAATAGCTCTCAAACTGGTTTAAATAGAGAGGGAAATCAACCCATGGTATCACAAAGGGAGACGGCAGCTTTAACCTAACCTAACATATGTATGTATACTCGCAAATTCTATGTCTGCTTCTGCAACTGTTAGATTTATATTTACAGGGTGGTCCAAATGTTTTTATACATCTGCAAATTTTTCTAATGCAAACTTGAAGCCAATAACATTGAGCTCTATTGGAGATAATAAGGGGGTTCTCCGTTTTTGATACATTTATTGCTTAAACTCTACCATAAATATATTTCAATAACTTTACTACGAAGTTACCATTTTGTCACGATAGTTCAAAGTGAATGGTTTGTTACGTGGCAAAAGTTTACTTATATAAAGTGACGAGTGCTTTTATTTTTTACAAGTAAGGTGAAGTAAGTTTGTGTCTTACTTTATTATAATAAGTGATGTTATTCAATACAACAAAAGCCATCCTTGGGGTCAATAATCGAACGTGAGATCCGTCTCACAACTTTTAAGCAAGATTTCACACCGCTAAAGCGAGCTTATCCATAGCAAAAATATGTTTCAAGAGGTATGGACTAAGTGGCCTGGAAATTCGTCGTATTTGTTCCACATAGAAAATCGTTGGGCTAAAGTTAAGGAGTCAGTATTTAAGAGTCCAAAAGCAAATTAATTTTAAGAAAGTCCAAAAGCAAAAGAAAAACTTTAAGCAAATTAATTTCCACAGTAAAAGAGTATTGGCAGCCAATTCAGATGAAGAAGTATGCGTTTTGTGTAAAAGTTTACGGTCTTGAATAAACGATTGTCATTCAAATGATGGGCTCCACATTACAAATTATCAAAGAATTATATTTTCTTATTGAAACATTAAGAATAAAGAACACAAAAGAGGAATATAGTGTGGAGTACAGACAATTTTGGACCACACTGTATATTACTGAAAAAGATTTGCTTGATAGAAATAAAGCTGTGAGTACACGTTGTTGTAATTATTTTGTATAATATCCTTTTCAATTTTATTTCATAACACATTAAAAGACAAAATGTACCTAAATTCTCTAATCTTTAATTATGATTTCTTCTTTTTTGTATTAATTTCTAAAAAGGGCGTGATAAAAAGTTATGCCAAACTTACCTTTTACTCGACCAATCTTTTGCTCATTGTATACCAATTCCTCAGCAACTCAATTTGTAGTGTCGCATTAAAAACAAAATAAGACAAGTACAGCCCTGCCCTAACATTCAGTTAATAAGATTCATTCATAAAAGGGTAATATTTTGTCTTCTTTTTCACACTGACATGTAGTACATAATAAATACACACAGACACAAAAAATAGAAAAACACAGGCTGAGCAATATATGCGTTTTTCCTTTGTATACGAAATTGACAAAAATCACTTTCACTTTTTCAGCAAAAATTGGGTCACAAGCAAGAGCAGCTATCAGATATTAAATTTTTATTAACTTTTCTATACACAACATTTTCGTATTCAATCCGTCAATACTAATAATTTAGGTATTAAAGTCTTTACCTACTTAAACAAAAAAAAAAAAAATCACTCACAACTTAGCACAACTTGAATTTTAATTTACTGATTTCAGCATCAACCTTTGAATCAATAGTCTTATATTAATATTTTTAAAAAATACTTAGCACTCAGTGGCAACCCAGATTAAAGTCTATCAGCATCCGTTCAAACGTTGATAAAACACTTGCTGCAGAAATGAGACTGAAAACCTTGTTGAAAATTTGTTTCACACAAAATCTGGCACTCCATTTGTTTTGTACAAAAAGGATTCGTAGCAGTGTAGTCTGCCAAAAGTGACAGCTAGTGATTTGAAGCGCATGCGTCTAACGTGGGCCAAAATACGAGTACAAACGATTACTTAATTGTGCTCTGCAATAATTCCATGGATAATATTTAAACAAAGTAAAGCTGCCAGATTTTGCTAGATAAACTGGAAATTTTGTAGGTAATTTTTTAATATAAATATTTATTTTACTTATTATTTATTGTGTTTTTCAAAAAGGCAATTCGGAAATTTATTTACACCCAGAGAAAAATGGTTCACATATAATTAAGAAGTTTGCCGCCTTAAAACATTTCTAAGCTCAGAGAAATGACTGAGGTGAGAAATTCAATAAGAAATTTTCTTTTTATTATAATAAAATTTTTATAGAATTTATTGGAAAGGAAATCGTATTGAAATAACTGAATAACTCCTTATTGGATAGAAAAAAAAAATCGATTTAAAAACATAATCTTCTTATATTTATAGGGAAAACCTAGTAAATCTTATTTAAAAAGAAAAACTTATTTTTTTCTAAGATAGCTAATGAGTTTTAATGAAAAGAAAATCTTCTTAATACTACTTGTAATACTTATAAAAGTTAGTGAAAACGAAATTGTCTTCAAATAAGACGATTACTTCTCATTTTTTATGTTTTAAAGAACAATTTTTTTTAATTTGTTTTTTCACACAAAAAAAAAATTGATTTGAAATGTAAATCTTCTTGTTTTTATGTAAAAAAAAGTAGTGCATGCTTAATGTACTCTAGAGCAGTGGTGTCCATACGGTAGTTCGCGGGCGCCTGGTAGCTCACGGACGTATTTTTAGGCACCAGCAAACAAAATGATGCACAGAATAATACGTAGAATCGGCGATTCGTACAAGCATGCTTAAAACATGTTCAAACCGACTTAGCTTAACATGTTAAACAAAAAAGAACTTTTCATTTAACACGGTCGCTCACACTGCATGAACTAGTCTCAAATTCACAGCGACAGCAGTCAATTTTCTTGCAGACGCTACCATTGGTTTCTGTGCCACTCTCGCCGTTAATAAATTCTTCAGATACTTGCACAATTGTGTACTGATATGGAAGATACCGAACATCTTGCTTTTCTATTTTTCATTGTTTGACTTTTAATTTTGCTTTAAAATCTAAATATTTGAAAAAATTTATTTGCTTACATTAAAAGTGTCAAAATTTAAAGCTTTTTTTATATTCAGCAAGCAAACAAAAAAGTTTTTCTGACGTTAGTTATGTCAATTTTAAAAACTTTTTCAGATTTGAGTTTTTTTCTAATTTTTCGGATGAGAACACCTTTCACCATGTTTGGTGTGTTTAATAAAAAAACAATATTTTTATAAGGATCGGTGACCGCGAACAATGGTCATGGTTTCAAAGTAGCTCTTAGTAGAAATTTGGTTGGACACCACTGCTCTAGAGTGTATATTACTAGAAAAATGTAAAAGAATTCGGTTTTGACGAAAAATTAAATTTATTTTTTATTTATTATTTTAAAAATATAAATCAATGAAGATGGCAACAATATAAATTTCTGAATAAGTTCTAATTAAATTCCAAATGGTTCTCTAAGAAAACTGAATTGATATTTTTATAATGATTTCCCTCTCATTTCAAAATTTTATTAAGAAGGAAAATTCATTATTTTTATAACATTTCTTCTTGATATTAAAAAGATTACCTCTTATTTTTATAAGATTTCTTCTTGATTTTATTAAAAATTAATTTTTTTTTTTATTTTATAAGATTTCTTCTTGATTTTATTAAATAGGTTCCCTCTTTTTTTACACATTTCATTTTAATTTTATTAATAAGCTTTCCTACTAGTTTCTACAAGATTTCTCTTTGATTTTATTAAAAAGGAAAACTTCTTGATTTCCTAAGGTTTTATCTTAACTTTTCCTCGATTCCATGCAGGAAGCAACACTGATATCTTGCTTACATTTACAAAACAAATGAAATAAATATACAATTTTATATGCAATATATATACAAAAAAATATATAATGGAAAGAAAATTAACTTAAAAATAAATCATTAAATTAAATTGATTCAATAGCAGCGAGAACCTTCGCATACGATGAAATTTTTATACCCCAACGCGTACTGCGTAAGGGGTATATTAATTTTGTCATTCCGTTTGTAACGCCAAGAAGGAGGCGTGGCAGGTATATAACAATATATATATTTTTGATCAGCATCATCTCCTGAGTCGATTTCCGTGTGTCCGTCTGTCTGTCCGTCTGTCGACACGATTACAGTCGCAATTTTAAAGCTATCACGCTGAAATTCAATATATAAGTTAATTTTTAAAAAAGGAAGATCAAATTCGAGAATGGGCCAAATCGGATGAAAAGCACGCCTACCTCCCATACAAATTGGCTTAATTATAAACGTAAAATCTCTTCAAAATCTGCAAAAATTAAAGAAATGTTTTAAAATTTTGCACATAAGCTTTGATATTTAATATAAACCATCTGTATGATATATGGCAAAATCAGATCAAAACCACGCCTACCTCCCATACAAAGTGACCTCATTAAAATAGGAAAACTTTCGTTAATATATAAAAATTAATATCATCGTGTATGTCGTGGCTTAAGGCTTCGAATATACTTCAATATGGCCGCGGGGGGGTATTTTAGCTTTGGTACCCTGCCGAAGCTCCATCCTTACTAGTTTTAATGAACTTTCACTAGCATGTGTAGTAGACATCTGCATGAAAAAATTTGTTTTGACTGCAGCAAAGTGCACACTTTCGTACTGTACCACATTTTATAGTATCTTTCAAACTTGTGTACAGTACTTTCAAATCTAACACAGGCTAAAGTGAGTAGTGTACAACTTTCGGTTAGATCCGTTCGAAGAAGATATATTTAAATTTTATGTTGTTCCATATCTCGAAAGGGTAGCAAAATAGGCCAAAATTCACCTTTTTTTGGGGGTTGCTAAGGGAGGAAGCATTCTTGAGACACACGAATAGGGGTCTATGTGCCCCTATTCGCCATATTTTTAGGGGTGAACGTCAAAACATGTGTTTATCTGTCCACTGTAAGTCAAATTGTAAGTCATACACATGTTTCGGCTTCTCCCTAAAAATATGTAAATGGGGGCACATATACCCCCCTATTCGTGTGTCTCAAGAATGCTTCCTCCCTCAGCAGCCCCCAAAAAAAAGTTAGTTTTTGCCTATTTTGCTACCATTTCGAGATATGGAACAACATAAAAATTAAATATATCGAAAAATCCTCGATTAATCTTCGAAGAAGTAGAAAAAGTGCCATATCTCGAAGTGAAGGCAAGATAGGTAAAAATTAACCATTTTTTGGACGTTTATAAGGGGACGCACAAATAGAGAGGTCTATCACCCCCCCATTTGCTACATTTTTAGGGGGGACACGTCGAAACACGTGCTTAACTGTTCACTGTAAGTCAAATTGTAAGTCAAACACATGTTTCGGGACCCCCTTAAAAATATAGCAAATGGGGGGGGGGCACATAAACCCCTCTATATATGTTCGGATTCGGATTCAGCGACCTAGTTTTACCTATTGTTCGCTCCAGCACTGAATTCGTAAAAATAAAAAATTTTTAGGTGGCAACACTATTAACCATTTTGAATTTCAAATTCTGACATCAGATTCGAAGTCAGCGACCCCTTAACACTGTTGAACGATGTTTAAAACTCTTAAAAATACATATGAGTAGGTGGCATTACTATTAAAAAAAAATGAATCAATTTTGAAATTCTGGCAACGGATTTGGATTCAGCGACCCATTTTTACCTAGTGCTTGTTTCAGCACCGAATTCGTGGAAATAAAAAATGTTAGGTGGCAACACTATACATATTACAGTAGTATTAAGTAGTTTTGAATGAAACAAATATGAATACAACTTACGAAACTACTTAAACTTATTCATACTCATTTTTGAGTAAGTGCCTAATGTTTCAAAAATTTGATTCACTTTGTTTTAAATCAATCACATCCGAAAAATGCTTTGGAAACTACTTATACTCATTCATACTCAGTTTTGAGTAAGAGGCTCATGATTCAAAAGTTTTAATTCACTTTATTTTGAATCAATCACATCCGAATACGGCTTTGGAAACTACTTATACTCATTCATACTCAGTTTTGAGTAAGTGGCGCATTGATGCAAAACTGTGACTCGTTCAGATCTCTGATACGAGCACAAGTACACGAGGAAGTTTCATATTGAAAACATTTCGGTTTTGAGTGAAGTGCTTGAATATTTTACTTTTGTTTTGTAGTGTACTCACTCGTAGTTGGTTGTTGACAATGATAGAGTGTAAGTATACGTGTTTCGAGCAAATGTTTTAAAGAGGCGTTCGGATGTATTCGTGCAGATGTCTAATGTGTAGCACCTCTTGCATGAAAGCATGATAGTTCGAAATTCTTCGAATCATTCGAACAGTATACGTATTCTTTCGCACTTTCACTGTCACTGGCCTGTGTAACCGACCTGCTAAAGAGCCTTATAGACGAGCAACTAATTGCAAAACTGATTGAAAAACTGGTTGATGGTTTTTTCTATAGACCAGTTTTTCAATTCCAGTACAAAAGCTTTTTTTTATCTTAAAAACATCATGCGTAATATATTGAAAAAGAATGCAAACAATATTTTTACTCTGAATCTGACGTTTGGTTGCTGATTTTATTACAAGTTGAAGAAGTCGTTGATGTCAAATCGCAAGAAATCAAATTTTTTTATGATGAAGCAACTTTTCGCAACTAGTTGGCAGCACGTTTGTGATAAGTCTGATGACCCCTTTCACATTGGTCAAGAATTGAATTCAAGTTTCAGAGTTTGTAGGCAATTCGCCGCAAATCGGAAGCGACGAAGGGGAGAAAAAGTTGACGGTCTCGATGTCTCTGTACCGTCAATTTTATCGTGTTCCCTTCTGTTCTTTTCGCATTTTTCTCAGATTACTTCATTTTATTTTTTGTATATCGTCGTGCATCTCTCTCTCTCTCTCTCTTATTAATTTGTTGGCTTGCGTCGCTTACGTTTGCTTGCTTTAAATTTTAAGAAAACAAGAGAACGTCAAAAAAAATTGCTTTCAATTCTTGACCAATGTGAAAGGGGACTATGCAGCATATCAACATATATCAGCGACTTGCGTTCTTCGTGATAATTTAAAAAATTGTGTGGTACTTGAAAGCAAGAATATTATCAATTAAATTCAGAAAAATTGTGTTTTATGTTTTTTATATTGTATACAGGAAGCAGCAATGAACTAGCAGTTAACAAATATAATTCTTGTACAAGAAGTAGAGAAATATGCCTACTTATTTAATTAATTTAATAATGCTTCAATATCAGAGAGAGATCAATGTTGCGTTATGCGTGACTTGCTCATCTGAAAACATAGGTTGCAATAATGTTTGGAATTGCAGTGGCTTCCAACTTTTTAAGCAATTGTGTTGCAGTTGGATTACTTTTCAGTTTCTCCATGTGGAAAAGGCCTAAGTAGTGATTTAGGCAACTACTTAGAGATGAGCATGCAAAACAATAAAAAATATACAGAAAATAGCTTAAAATATTGCATTTTATATAATAATGCTTTACAATCTTTTAACATTTTATTTTATTTTTATTCGTGCATTTGGCGAGTATTCCTTTCTACAGGAAATTTAAAAACTTTTTTCAAATCTACTTTATCTGTAATATTTTCTAATAATGCGCCCCACCATTTCGTAATGTCAGAAAATTGTACATCTTTTATGTAATGCAGGCATTATTTTTAATGTATCGCTTATTACGTTTATAATCTCCCAGTGCAATAAAACCAATTTTGAATTAATTGGTTGCAGTACTTTTTGGTGCTGCCCTTTTTAATAGCGCCCCAGGTGTGTATTTGCTTCACCTACCCTTGGGGACATCCCTGGATGAAAAATAATTGTTGCAATAAAAAGCAGAGTTGCCCTGATGCTTCAAATGTTGCTATGACAATGTGAACAACTATTTAATACGGGATTTGCTCTCGTATTATTTTTTATTCTAAGCGCACAGTACATGTCCTGCTGAGACCAACAAAACGAGTGGCTCTGGAAAGCACGTATATGTTTATAAAAAAATATTCTATTAAGTATGTATGTATGAATAATACACACATATATGTGTTTGTTAACTTGCTGTGTTTGTGATGAATTATGCAAAAATAAATATTTCTATCATTTAT
Source organism: Coremacera marginata (assembly GCA_914767935.1). Taxonomy (NCBI): domain Eukaryota; kingdom Metazoa; phylum Arthropoda; class Insecta; order Diptera; family Sciomyzidae; genus Coremacera; species Coremacera marginata. The sequence continues at coordinate 163,320,263 of OU612046.1, forward strand.
TCTATGGTTGGTAGATTTTATTTTATTCTATTCTTTTTTTTTTGCTACTTCTTTCACGTCGCTGGCATTTATATTATTGTGATGCTTGTTGTGCGTTTGTTTGTTTTTATATTTTTTATTTTTTTTTATTCTATTTAACTAGTGCGTTTGAAAAATTTGGAAATATACAAAATCGTTTGTTTATGGAAAAGTAAGGAGTATAAAATATTAAATTACCGCTCCATGACGCGCCACTAGTGAATACCCATGGTAACCCCCTTATGGATAAATTTATTTAAATGTGCTTATATGCACATAGTTTGTAGGTGATTATATTGTTTTTGTGGCAAGTCTTAGTCTTAGACAATGAAACAAATTTTCAAAATTAAATCCTATCAAAATTGTTGGTAGGTTGAATAATGAAAAATTAATTCCACGTACAAATTTTGTTTAAAATTTTTTGAGGCAGCATTATATTTTATAAATAATGTTTTAAAATGAGAAATTTTATCAAGTACATTTTTTTTTGCACATAACGAAATCCTGCAAACTTATGCGTATTTTTAAATCTCTTGAGTATTTCTTTTTTATTGAAAGATTTGAAAGTTAAGATTTTTTAAAATTCTTAAAATAGTTATTTAATTTAAAAACAAGTGAGTTGTATTTATAATAGTCTTGAAAGACTTCTTGACCTGGTCTTAACTACAGACAGTAACAATGTTGTTGTTAAGAGGGCCTTTCATGCTCTAACTACTGTTGATGAATATCATCCACCATTGAGTATTTGGTACAAATCCGACAGAGCAAATATAGTAAATTCTAATTCAGCAGATAAGCTTTATGAATTCAATTTTAAAAATGCTGACTTTTTGAAGTTGAATCAGTTGCTTCATGGTAAACTTAATGCAATTTTAGAATATATAAATGTAAATTGCCTTGATGACTCCATACATTTTTTTTATATGGAACTCTTTGCTGTGTTTTCTCAATCAGTACCTTATAGTCTCAAATTTGCGAGGAATTCTGCGTACCCGTGGTACACAAAGGATTTAAAGACTCTTCGCAACAACAGGAATAGGGCATGGAAGAAATACGTCTGTAGCTTAGGCTCAAACGACCTAGAAACTTACAAACGCTTGTTTCTGGAATTTGAAAATCGCTCAGCTACATTATATCACGAATATTTAGATAATGTTAAGCTGAGAATATTGACAGATCCAAAGAAATTTTGGGGATTCGTAAACACAAAGAAGAAATCTGATGGATTTCCTTCTTCATTTAGAACTCCTGAGGGATTTACTGACAATCCCGTCAAAATTTGTGGCCTGTTCGCCAATCTTTTTAAAAAATCATTCTGTTCAGAATCTTTTACTCCTGATGGAGAGTACTTTGAATATATGAATTCCGAACCCAGAGTATCTTTGGAACATATATCCTTCACTCCAGAGGATATTTTAATGTATATTAGATCGATCGATGAGGAGTTTGGTGCTGGACCTGACGGTGTTCCTGCCGCAGTGTTAACACAATGCGGTTCCGTTTTGAGTCAACCACTTTCTTTACTATTCAATAAATCTATTAACGAAAGTTATTTTCCACTTTTTTGGAAAAAATCATTTATAAGTTCTATTTTTAAAAAGGGTTGCAGGAACGATGTTAGTAACTATAGGCCTATCGCTAAGCTCTCATCGATTCCAAAACTTTTTGAGCGGATGGTGTATGATCGGGTGAAAATTCACTGTGGGGAAGTCATAACAACTCGTCAGCATGGTTTTGTGAATGGCAGATCCACTGTGTCTAATCTTCTCGATTTTACAACATTCTGCTTAAATTCTATTGATTCTGGTAACCAGGTCGATTGTGTTTACACTGACTTTAGTAAGGCATTTGATAAACTACCACACAATCTAATCTTATTTAAACTTGAGTTAATGGGATTTCCACAATATTTTGTGAACTGGATTAAATCGTATTTGGTAGAGCGATCTTATCAAATACGTTTCCGAGGCGCATTGCCTTCTGAATTTATTGCTGGATGAGGTGTTCCTCAGGGTAGTCACCTTGGTATCAATGATGTAACTTACGTCATTGAACACTCTCATCTGCTTATTTATGCCGATGATATGAAAATATACAGAACGATTAATTCTAGAGATAATTCAGATCTACTCCAGTCTGATCTAAAATCCTTTGAAGTTTGGTGTTCTAAAAATAATATGTTTTTAAATTCAGATAAATGCCAAACTATGACCTTTTCGCGAAAAAGGAATAATTTTATATTTGATTATAAGATTAAAGATACTACCTTGAGTCGTGTAGACACCGTCAAAGACCTAGGTATATGCATGGATTCTAAGCTGTCGTTTAACATTCATATTGATAATATTTGTAAAAAAGCATCTTCAATGCTTGGTTTTGTAAAACGCTGGGCCAAAGAATTTAATAGCATGATTACAACTACAACGTTGTATTATGCAATCGTGCGTCCTCACTTAGAGTATGCAAGTCAAGTTTGGTCCCCAAGTTACAATGTGCATGTTGATCGAATAGAAAGAATCCAAAAACGTTTTGTTCAGTTTGCTCTAAGGGGCTTAAGTGGAACTGACATATTAGACCTTCCTCCTTATGAGGATCGTTTAAAACTATTAAAAATGCAGTCTTTAGGTGATCGAAGGAAATCGGCAGATATCGTATATTTACACCAGCTCATAACAGGTGTATTCGATTCTCCAGAACTTTTTTCTCACATAAATTTTAACACTAACCGTAGAAGCAGTAGAAACGCTAACAACTTCATTTATTTGCCATTTAGTAGAACAAATTATATGGCTACTGCTCCTTTAAGTCGCATGAGTTCCTTTGTTAACAATTGTAGCGTTTTTGATGTTAATTTGTCAAAAGGTCAACTCAAAAGTAGATTAAAGTTAGTTGTGTAATTAGATCTATATATACGCATGGTTAGTTGTTACGTCTTGTGTTGTCCCTGAGCCCAACCCATTTATTGGTGGGTAAATTTTTCCCACATTAACTTGTTTGTGGTCACGGGTATCCATAACATTGATATTTTCAATGATTACTGGGTAGTGGCTTTAGATGGGTTAATGCTGAGGAAGTGCGATATAGCTGTAGTAGCTGAACTCTATTGTTATTGCATGTAAAAAAAATTTCGTTAAAAACTGCAAATTTTAGTAGCTATATGTATTTATACATTGTAATTACTCTATTTATTGATATATTTATATCCAGAGCCTTTTAAAAAAACACTTTTGTTGGCAGATGATAATTTATATCAATGTAATCATAAAATGGAAAATTTACGAATTTTTTTTTTCTTAATCTACATAAAAGTCAATTGAATTTTTGTTTGAGACTTGTTAGATAGTGTTTTTTTGGGAAATAATAACACATAGTCATTTGTTTTAAGAATCCTAATTATTCCGACAAAAAACGGAAGTGCAAATTGGAAAATTCGATTTTATTTCTTCAAATTCTAAATACTCTCAACTGCATATAAAAGGCCGCGTAGCTGTTTTTTTGCATGATGCAAGAGCATTGTATAATGTCAAAATAATTTTTAGTCACGCCACCTAGTCTATATTGAATCTAATACTTATATAATATCATTTTATTGCCGCTTAGGTTTAAACTAAATATGACTTTTGGGATCCAAACCCCCCGGAGGGTTTCCAACTATGCTATTTAAATTCACTGAACTCCCAGAATATGAAAGATTTCAATGATGCAATGCTTAATTCATTATGATTTATTATAATTCATCTTGGTTCATCATTATGATTGAAGCTTCCCCATCAAAATAAGCAGGAGGGTAAGAGGAACACCATCGAAGTGTTTCGTAGTAATATGTTATAAAAATATATATGTGTCGGCAAAACAGAAGTTGAAGCCGAGTTATTTGGTCCATTCATTATTGAAATTAATTTATGTTTCTATAATTTTATTTTATCTAATTTATCAATGAAAAATGTAACGAACAATATTGGGGCTTTACGATATCTGAACTTTCTCATTAATTTTCAGTTTTTATTTTTCATACTTGGTGACAATTTCACCCTAAGTAATTTGGGTTTGATTTGACCATCCACTGTAGTATATTAATATCTCCTTGTTACAGTGTCTTACTGAGACATATATAATATATCATATTTTCTGTATATCCATTTCTTGATAGTTTTCTTTGAACTTAGAATTCCATTTCATTCAAAATCACCCTTAATACAATAAGTAACAATGGTCCTTGATTAAATATATAACCTTGATAACTTCATCGATCTAAAACCGTTTCATCCTCATTAATTCTGGTTTCCTTACACTAACTTCATATATAAATTATAAATCTTAAATTTAAAAAAAATAAAGCAAATCATTATTAATATTTGTACTGTTTAGAACGTTTACATTATAAAATTCATCATCCAATAAGTCATCCAAAAATTTGACAAACAGAAATATATAAAGGGGCGTTCACATTATCAAATTCTTCATCAAATCGTTGGTCAAACAGTTTGACCACGCAAGTGTTCACATTATCAAATTTTTTGTCAAAATTCATTACTGTCTTGTACACTGCAGTGAAAACATCAGCACCACTCCATATGCTTTATTTTTTAATAATCTATTTTTATAAATTTCCGATTTAACCTGCCACTGTTCAGTTGATGTTGTCTATAAATTTCAATTAAATCATTACAAAAATATTCTTCATCGTGCATTTTGAATTGATGTCGTGTTGAATTGATTGAATTGTTGGTCAGATCATTTGACGAAAACCAAAATATTTTTATTTTTCGGTTGTTTGACCAACGATTTTATAAAAAATTTGACATGTGAACCTTTTCAAGTGCGATTTTGTCACTTAAAAAAAGATTTCAACGTGAACACGTCAAAACAAAATGCACGATGAAGAAGATTTTTAGAATGGTTTTATTGAAACTTATAGATAATTTAGAGACAACTGTGACAAACTGTACGAAAAGCGTTTAAGGCAACAATAGAAACATAAAAAAAAAATTAGTTGTGTTAGAACGGCTTATCATCGGAAACTTAAAAAGTTATAAGTCCAGCTTCATCTTCTTTTTTCAATAAAATATCAGCAACAAGTACTGCAACTACTTGTTTGGGCAACGCGATGTTTTTACTTCGATGTGCAAGACAATAATGAAATTTGACGAAAAATTTGTTAATATGAACACTTGCGTGGTCAAACTGTTTGACCACTGATTCGACAAAAAATTTGATAATGTGAACGGCCCTTTCATAAATATAAATTTTTCCAAACGCAATTGTGAGACTACGAGTGTAAGAACCCTTTTCCACGTGGCAATTTTTCTTGCCGGTAAGCCGAGTTTTTGAGTGCTAGGGACGTAACGAGAGGGGGCGAGTACAGACTTGCTCGTACCGCCAAGTTTTCTTTTGTGCTGTTCTATCATTGATGTTTCGTTTTATTCTGATTCGTCAAGTTAAGATGGCTGCGCGTTAGCGGACAAAGTATGTATACAAGAAAACATTGATTGTAACTTAATGTTGTAATATTTCAATAATGTGAACATTGAATAAAACAGTGAATGCATAAAAATTTAATATTAACTACTAAAACTACCTCAAACTTTATTAATATTTCTTTAAACAGTTCTAGAGCTTTCTTCAAAATAAAATCAGAATTGCGAAAGAAATCTTGCTGAGTATAAAGGCAAATGGCAAGTTCAAAAAGGAATTGAAAACTTGCTGGCAAAAAAAATTTCAGTGTGGAAAAGGGGGCCTAAATTGAGAAATCTGTGACTTTTTGAATTTCCCGCGAGGGTACTTTAAATGCAACGCTACTCAGCTACCATCTGCTAATAGATCGTGTCATGGTGCAATAGTGGTATTCACGATGTAGGACAACTGGTCTGGCAGATGGGTACAAGAGCAAATTAGTGCTAAACAACAACAAAAGGCATCTGATGTAAATTAGCTACACGTTAGCTCTTTTGCTACACCAAACCCTTGAGTAGATATGAGTAGCTAAACTACCACAGAAAAATGAAACTCTGTAACTGACGTTTCCTTATATTTTACTTTGATTTTAAATGATTAGCTGCGTTAAAAACGAACTGTATTCACAATTTCTTCTGCTATTTTGCTTTTCAGCTCATCAACCCGATCATTTTTACTGTTTTTCTTTTTTTACTGTTTATAAATGATTTGCCATCTGTCATAAAGCATTCGAGTATTTTAATGTACGCAGATGACGTGAAACTATTTCTTCCTTTCAAAAATGCTAATGATGCCGTTCTCTTGCAAGCTGCCATAGACCATCTTTATAGCTTTATAGCAACGTGAATCGTATGAATCTTAACATGAAGAAATGCAAGCATATGACTTTCACTCGAAAGTCTCCTGTCACATGTATTTATAAATTTTGTGACCATACATTAGAGTCCTTAGATATCTTTCATGATCTTGGAGTAACTATGGATACTAAACTTCGCTTTCATATTCATATTAATAAAATTATAAATCGTGCAATTAGTACTTTAGGTTTTATTAAACGATGGACAAAAGAGTTTAATGATCCCTATATAACAAAAACATTATTCACCTCTCTAGTGCGACCTATTTTAGAGTATGCTTCAATTGTTTGGTGCCCTCGATATAGTTGTTACATTGACGACACAGAATCAATTCAGAAAAAGTTCCTTTTGTTCTGCTTAAGCCATCTTGTTTTGTTTTTAATCAATGAATGTTTATTAAATTCAACTTTTATTATTTTACAAAGTTCTTTTAATACTATGTATTTTATTTTATACACGTTTGTTCACTTCTAGACCACCTGTCATGAGTGAGCACATTTCAAGAGTGCCAGTGCCGACAACCTTAATAACTTAAACTTACTTTTACAGAGTTGCCAACATCTCCCTCTTTTACAAATTCGAGCATTCTTATATAAAGTTAGTATTAATTTGGAAGTGTAAAGTAAAACCCTTTAGGGCTATAGATTTGGATGAATCTAAGTTGTAAATAATATACAGTATACAAATTATTTTGAATGATCTAATATGGTGAAATAAATACAGTAATTTAACAATATGAGAATGTTCATGTTATAAGTGAAAGTTTTAATTAATGTAATTAACAGTAATATTTAGTTTTCAAATAATTTAAATTTCTTCAACAATTCTATTGGGTCTCCGAGAAATGCGTCCAGAACTTGTTGGTCTAGCACCGGTAGCATCTTGGTCTACATCATTATCAAATCCATAAAAATCACTTTGATTATCTGCAGAATTATCATTATCAAAGCTTACCGAATCGTTAACGGTGCTATTTTGTTCAGTGCCAAAAGAGCCATCATTTTCAAATCTAACAGATTCGTTTACTGTACTATTTTGTACAGGGCCAAAAGGAATATCAATTTCAGTCGTATAACTGTTCAAGGAACCATCATTTTCCACTATGGTTCTGTTGTATAGTGTCGGATCAGCATACCGAATGCTTTTATTTATTCTGATCATTGAACTGTTTCTTCTATACACCGCACCATCTTCTCCCTCTACCAAGTATGATCTCGGACTGTCTAAGATCTTAAGTATTTTACCTTTGTGCCATAATTTGTCTTGTTTTTGAAAATAAATACTGGCATTTTTATTAAATTTTTTTCTGAATTGTTTGTTCTTATTATAAAATGCTGCAGTTTTTTCTTGACTATCTATAATTTTGTTTAATACGTTTGTGATTATTTTCGGTTCGAGCTGATTTTCATGCATAGGAATTAGCGTCCGGCACCTTCTACTATATAAAATCTGAGATGGCGATGCGCCTAAACTGGGAATAGGAGTATTCCGAAATTCCAGCAGAGATAAATAAAGCTCTTGGCCAGAATCATAAGACTTTTTTATGAGACTCTTTGCTATTCCTACATACTTTTCTGCTAGTCCGTTAGACTGAGGATACCGTGGGCTAGATGACGTGAATTTTATTCCCAAATATTTGGCGAAATCCAGCAGTTTATTTGAATTAAAAGGATTGTTATCAGCAACTAACTCTATTGGAATTCCATGTAAAGCAAACTGATTTTTTAAAATTTTTATTACCTCATCTATAGTTTTAGTCTTTAATTCAATGATGTCCAACCACTTTGAAAAATAGTCAACTAAAATTAGATAGTTTTTATTAAAACATGTTCCAATATCCATACCTAATTTTGACCATCTAAAGGGAGGAATATCATGAAAGATTATTGGTTCTTTTATATTACTTTTCATATATTTTTGACATGTTTCACAACTATTAATTTTATTTTCAATATCTTTGTTTATAAATGGCCAAAAAACTAGTTCAGCCGCCCTTTCTTTAGTTTTGTGAATACCTAAATGAGCAGTATGTAACAAATTAAGAACATCTTTGCGCAAGCTGTCTAGAATTATAACAAGGTTGTTAAAAAAAAGTAAATCATTTTCACAGTATATATTGTCACGAATTTTATAATAGTAGCGAAGAGCATCAGGAACTTTCGATGCATGAGAAGGCCAATTGTTTAAACAATAAAATTTAACTTTTGATAAAATGTTATCTCTTTCAATCTCATTTTTAATTTGCAAATTTCGCTTGTCACTAATATTTACTGAATGCACGACCTCGTTTAAATCAGAGGTATCCTCCTGAAGCTCCTCGTTGTCTACGTTCCTCGACAGTAAATCTGCGATATGAAGATATTTTCCTGCTACATATTTAATACAAATTTTATATTTCAACAACTTGAGACGCATTCTTTGAAGTCTGGTACAGTATAATTTTGACAGGTCTTTTTTAAAGATCGAAATCAGTGGCTTGTGATCAGTATGTACTACCACCTCTCTACCGTAGACGTAATAATGAAACTTGTGAAAAGCAAAACAAATCGCAAGCAACTCTTTTTCAATCTGAGCAAAATTTTTTTCCGAATCTGTCAGACTTCTAGATGCAAATGCAATGGGTTCGTTATTTTGTAGTAAACACGCACCAATACCATATTGGCTAGCATCGCACTGTATTACACAATCTAAATCTTTATCAAAGTGCTTCAAGGTAGTTATGTTTGCAATAATTTTCTTAATTTTGCTTAGCTCGTCTTCATGGCATGATAACCAATCAAATTTAGAATCATTTTTAAGTAGTTTATACATATTTTTACAATTAGCAGATAAATTTGGTATGTACATACGCAAGTAATTAATCATTCCGAGAATGGATTGTAATGATTTTTTATCCTTTGGGGCCTGTAGATTATTTATAGCTCGAACTTTAGTTGGATCTGGCGAAATGCCGTCTTTGGTGAAAATTTGACCTATGTATCTGATTTCGTTTGCTTTATATTGAAATTTTTCTTTGTTGAATCGAAGGCCAATATCCAATGCTCTCTTGAAAACTAAATGTAGATTATGGTCGTGCTCCTGAATTGTTTTACCTCCTACAAGTAAGTCGTCAACATATACAGCCACCATTGGCAGGTCCGAAAAAGCTTCTTGGGTATATCTTTGAAAAATTTCAGGAGCAACATTAATACCAAATGGTAAGCGTAAAAATTTGTAGCACCCAAAAGGTGTGCTAAAGGTACACATATCTGCTGACTTTTCAGTCAGAGGCACTTGCCAGAAACCAGCAGATAAATCTAATACACTGAAAAAATTCGCTCCAAACAGTTTTGACCTAACATCTTCGATTCTCGGTATCAAATATTTTTCTTGAAGTAGGGCCTCATTTAAATCTTTTGGATCTAGACAAAGTCTTAAACCACCATTTTTTTTCTCAACTATAACCATATTGTTTACCCACCCCATCGGATGTTTAACTTTTGCAACGATTTTGTCCCTTTCCATAGTCTCTAAAGTGTTTTTCAATTTATCTTGGAGAGCTAAAGGTACTCTTCTTGCCGGATGAAATTTGGGAACTGCGTCTTGCTTAGTCCTTAAAGTACATTTATTCTTGAAACAACCTAAGCCCGTAAAAACTTCTTTATATTTGTCCATTAGCAATTCTTTTTCATTAATTGACAAAATTCCCGCTCGTCTTACGAGTCCAAGTTTTTCTGAAGTCGTAAGACCTAATAAGGGCTGTTTGACTGTATCAATAATAATGAATTTAACATTAATTACCTCAATATTCCTAGCTTTACATGACAACTGGATTTCACCTAACGGTTTTAAAATATCACCTGAATATGACTCTAAAACATTGTGATATGGCAGCAATTTTTGTAGAGGGATATTAAGCATCTTAAATTTGTTCAAAGGTAAAATATTTTCTTCTGCACCAGTGTCAATTTTAAATTCAAATTTTAAACCTCTGATTTCGACCATTTCCATCCAAACTCTATTTCTGACATAACTCCTATTTATGTTATTAATTGAAATACTGTCAAAATACAAAGTAGATTCTTTATTTTCTAAAGCATTGCAATACTGATCCTCACTACCGACAGACACAGTGTTTAGTCCCGACTTTTGTCTATTATTAAATTTTGAGCATGCTTTTTTAAAATGATTCTGCATGTTACAAAAATGACAAACTTTACCAAACGCTGGACAATTATTTCTCGGGTGAACCATGAGACATCGTGTACAATTAATATGTTGCCCATTATTTTTAACCATGGAATTATTATAATGAAAATTGTAATTTTGATTTTTAAAATGAGTGTTCTTATATTTACTTATACGGTTACCAACAGCATCCAGCTCAACTTTACTTTCCACCTCCGGCTCTTGTCCCTTTTGCACTTCTGCAACTCGCGCTTTATCCAACTCAGCAATGCGACAATCCATGATACAGTCGTCCAGAGTCAATGTTGGTTTGCTCATTAACTTGTCTCTAAGCGTTTTGTTATTAATACCCATTATGACGAAGTCTCGAATCATGTTGTTCTCCTCTTTATCAAATTCGCAACCCCGAGCTACGTTTCTCAACTCTGTCAAGAAATTATCAAAAGAGTTCATTCCTTGCTTAGTTTGATAAAATTTTATCCTCTCATATATGGCGTTTTTCTTGGGATTGCAGAACTCGTTAAACGCCTCCACCACTTGATTGTATGTTATTTCCTTTTCTCCAGTAGCTGGCTGCAAGTCCCAGGAATAGAATTTATTTCTTGCCTCATTTCCGATAAAATTTAACAATATGGCTATCTTCACTGGGTCACTCTTTGAAGCTTTTTCACTTGCCACCATATACGAGTCAAAATCACGCAAAAATATAGCAAAATTTATTGCAAGATTTCCTTCGAAGCTTAAAGCCTCCGGCTTGTTGAAAGTGTCCATCTTATATTTTGGTACCGACACGTGTTTTATTTTCGGTGTTAATTTTATGAACTCAGCTACCATTTGCTAAAGTACCGGCTGCGCCATGTTTTGTTTTTAATCAATGAATGTTTATTAAATTCAACTTTTATTATTTTACAAAGTTCTTTTAATACTATGTATTTTATTTTATACACGTTTGTTCACTTCTAGACCACCTGTCATGAGTGAGCACATTTCAAGAGTGCCAGTGCCGACAACCTTAATAACTTAAACTTACTTTTACAGAGTTGCCAACACATCTTTACTGCAATTTCAACTATAACCTACCACCTTATGAATATCGTCTGCAACTTTTAAATCTTCCTACTTTAAATAATCGGAGAATTATGCTAAATGCTACTTGGATTTTCAAACTTTTACATGGATACGTAGACAGTCAATACTTACTGAGCAAAATTTACTTTAATATTCCTCTCCGACCTAGAAGATCTTTTGAGTTACTTTACATGAACTTTTGTAGAACTAATTACTTGCAAAACGAACCACTCAGAAGCGCTTGTGGGGACTTTAATTTTGTTTCAGATGCAATTTCTTTAAATGAATCCGTTTACTCAATTAAATTTAATGTTTTAGATTATCTACAGTACCGCCATTAATCTGGACCATGCTTTCCAAGGATACTGAATATTTCCTGTGATGTTGTGCACAACTTATACAATCTAGCTGTGTAGTTAAATATGATTATCCAGAGCGAGATCACGTCCATCTGGCCTGGCATATGCCGGTTTGACGTCGTACGACTAGCTTTGCATGTGTGAGCTGTGCTCTAATCCATATTTATATAGATATACGCGCTATAGATATATTTTGATTATCCAGAGCAAGACCTCGTCTGTCTTGCCTAGCACATGTATGAGCTCGACCTCGTCCGTCTAGCCTGGCATATGGGAGCACCGCTCTAATCAATTCTTCTATTTACTACTAAGAAGCTAACCGGATTGCATCTGTATATACCTGAAATCCTGAAATTTTACATTTTTATAAAATTTAATTGTAGGTACATAAATTAATTGAATCATATCTATTTTGTCGAATATTAATTGCTATAAAGCCATATGTGCTTAGCATTAAAATAAATAAATAATAATAATAATTAATTAGCCCAACATCGTAAATGTTACCACTAATTTAAAAAAGGTAGCATCGCGGCTGATTGCACTCCTTTTATAAGGAATAAAACGAAACATTCTTAATAGTTCTGGTTTTATGCATTTTCAATTATTCTCAATGGGTGTCCCAGACTTAGAGTACTATAATGTGGGGGATGATTCCTCGTGATGAGACGAGCAAAAAATTGTATGGGTGGGGTGGTCGCAAATGCCCCCCTAGGGGGCTAGGAGGGAAAAACAAAAAATTAGGTGTCGTTACGTTTTAATCCATAGCTAACATATCTCTGCAACGATTAAAAAAAACCATACTTTTTTGAAAAGAAAATTAAATTTGCTTTAAATTACTTTTGCAAAATTTTTCCATAAAGTCATAAACAAAAAATGTATAAGCACCTGAAGTCAAAAAATAGGTTGTTTTCTTTAAAAATTCAACTTTCAAGGCGATTTTCTCAGAAAAAAACCAAATGTTTTATTATTTTTTATGACGCAGTTTTTTTCCTTGGTCAATTCTCTAAAAATCCATCATACATTGTTTATACCTCAGAGATAATATTTTTCGTATAATATCGATTTTCCGATTCTACCACTTTTTCCTCCCACTGGGGTACTTAATGCAAGCAAGGCGACTTTGTTTTTTTGTTGCTTACAATAACTAGTAAAACAGTTAGATTTAACGGAATTAAGAAAAAAAAGCAATTTCACATTATTAAGTGCATCACATGCCTGAATCGACACATTCTTTCACCGATCGTAGAGTTATAATGTTTTCCAACTCAGAGTACGCAGACATTATTTTTTGTTACGGGTTTAGAAAATTTTAAGAGAATTGACCAAGGAAAAAAACTGCGTCATAAAAAATAATAAAACATTTGGTTTTTTTCTGAGAAAATTGCCTTGAAAGTTGAATTTTTAAAGAAAAAAAACCAATTTTTTGACCTCCGGGTCTTATACATTTTTTGTTTATGACTTTATGGAAAAATTTTGCAAAAATAATTTAAAGCAAATTTAATTATCTCTTCAAAAAGTTATGTTTTTTTTTAATCGTTGCAGAGATATGTTAGCTATGGATTAAAACGTTACGACACCTATTTTTTGTTTTTCCCTCCTAGCCCCCTAGGGGGGCATTTGCGACCACCCCCACCTATACGATTTTTTGCTCGTCTCATCACGAGGAATCAGCCCCCACATTATAGTACTCTAAGTCTGGGACACCCTGTATGTTAAATTACGTTAGTGTCAAGATACTGCGTAATAAGTCTGCAAGGTGTATGTAAGATAAAACGCTCCATTGTTTAATCCTGCCCATTGTTGTGTTAATATTTAGTTCTCATAACATTTACTGATATTTCTATTTTTAAGGTACTATATCCTTGAATTTTTAAATCCAAGTTCCTTTATCACTAACCTTTTTAATGCCATTATTTTTATCATATAGACCTATTCTTTCCCTTCCAAGAAATCAAAGAAATTCCCAGAGAACAACGATTTTTGCTTCAAGTGCGATTACCATTCTTATTTGTTGAGAGTATATCAAGCTAATAAAACTAATTATATTCGCCAAGCAGTAGTTGTTCTTGTCATAATTTAATATTTTTGTTTTCGCACCCAGCTGCATCGATTGAATGCATGGACTAAAACAGGTTGAACATATTGTTCCAACAACAACAATATTAAAACCACCAACACTCACCTACACTTCCCGGCGCTTTGAACGCTTCACACTCATTCGACAACAATCAACATCTTCGACCGTTAATCAAGGTAATAAAAATGAGTGCATAAAAAATGCAAGCTTGGAGTGCGGATTTCTTCTCTCTAAAAGTTGATGTAAAACAGTGTTTCTTCGACATCAACCGAGCATGCGACATCAACATATTTTCCTTGTTAATTAAAATAAAATAAGTCAATTTTATAATTCAAATATTTAAAATTATGGTGTTTTCGTTTTTATAAAATGGATCTGGAAAAAGCTTTTGGTCCTCCACTAGTGTCTTATAAGATTTGTTTCATATTTATAAGGTCACTTGATATTTTTTAAAATATGAAGCGGTTGAATACATTTTTACACTACTGTTAAAATAGAAAGTCTTAACTCGCTAAACAATAATTTTAGATAAATTCCTACATTTTTTTTTTGCAAGGTTAGCGCTGCACCCAGTACAAGCGTTTCTGATAAAATTTATTTAACGGAAAATATTTCACTTCCATTATCAGAGACTATTTCTACCGGCACTCAAACAATTTCATCTCAGGATGACCAGGGAAATTTTAAATTTGAATAAGAAAAATAAACGTCGCAAGGCATCTTCAAGCTCTTCTCAGGCTAAGCACCCCTTTGCTATGCCAACCGAAGAAAATAATTCTGTTATTTCTACGCCACCCTCTACTATTCCTCAATTGCCAAATACTCGCACGCCGATTGCGATTTCAACTGAGCCCACTAATCAATTCAATTTAAGGGCAGCCCGACACAACAATTGAAAATGTATTGACGTTTGTCAAACAAAATAAACTACGTATAATCTCGTACTAAGTCGAAATGCATACTGTTCATGCAAAAAAATTGGTAATAAGCCTTCCCACACCTCCTTTATTATCTCAGTTGCTGATGATGAGTTTGCAACTGTCATTAACTCTAATTTGTGAGCCGATAATATTCTCGTTGCTGAGTTTAAGCCTAAGAATAGGTCTCAAAAGACGACTCAACCCACCTTTCAGACCCAAAAAAACTAAATATGCTATCCCTTTACTAACAAAATGTAAGGGGATTACGTTCAAAGACGCGAGACATATATTTGTCAACTCAGATCTTCTCTGAGGATATTATCGCGTTAACTGAAACTTGGCTGAATGGAAGCATTACTGACTTAGAATTGTCTGATAATAGTGTTTAAGTTTATAGAAAGGACAGGCACGCTGACAATACTTCTGCTGTCGGTGGTGGAGTCCTATTAGATGTAAGGAACTCTTTTGTAAGTTCTTTTATTGATATTCCCTGCTCTGCTAATATCGAATTCATATGTGTTAAAGTTATATATTGTAGTTCTAATGTATATGTTATTGATGCATATATTCCGCCAAAAAGTAGTGCAGAAGTCTATGCAAACCTTGCTGATTGCATAGAATATATTATAAATTTGCTTAGCGTAAATTACGACATTTTATTGTTGGTCGATTTCAATCTGCCTGACTTAAAATGACATTCTTCAGACGATGATACATATTTTTGTGCATCTAATTCGAAGACACTCCAAGAACATATACATATATGTTGAAAATATATGTTCTGACTTACAACAAGTAGGTTGTATTTATAATAGTCTTGAGGGACTTTTTGACCTGGTCTTAACTACAGACAGTAACAATGTTGTTGTTAAGAGGGCCTTTCATGCACTAACTACTGTCGATGAATTCCATCCACCATTGAGTATTTGGTATAAATCCGACAGAGAGAATATATTAAATTCGAATTCAGTTGATAAGCTTTATGAATTCAATTTTAAAAAAGCTGTCTTTTTGAATTTGAATCATTTAATTTATAGTAAGCTTTATGTTATTTTAGAATACTTAAATGAAAATAGTCTTGATAATTCCATTCGTTTTTTTTTTACATGAAACTTTTTTGCTATGTTTCCTCAGTCTGTTCCATATAGCCTCAAAATTGCGAAAAATTCTTCGTACCCCTGGTATACAAAAGATTTAAAGTCCCTTCGCAACAACAGGAATAGGGCATGGAAAAAAATACGTCTGTAGCCTAGACTCAAATGGCCTAGAGACTTACAAGTGTTTGTTTCTGGAATTTGAAAATCGCTCAGCTATATTATATCACGAATATTTAAATGATGTTAAGCTGAGAATATTGTCTGATCCAAGAAAATTTCGGGGATTCATAAACACAAAGAAAAAATCCGATGGATTTCCTTCTTCGTTCAGAACTCTTAATGGATTTACTGAAGATCCCGTCGTAATTTGTGACCTATTTGCCAACCTTTCTAAAGAATCATTCTGTTTAGATTCTTTTAATCCTGATGGATAGTACTTTTAATATATGAATTCCGTGCCAAGAGTTTCTTTGGAATCTATATCCTTCACTTCGGAGGATATTTTAAAGTATATTGGATTGATCTCGAGGTGGACTTTAGCGCTGAACCCGCCGGAGTTCCTGCCGCAGTGTGAACAAAATGCGGTCCTATTCTGAGCCAACCACTTTCTGTATTATTCAATGAATTGATTAACGAAAGTTACTTTCCACTTTTTTGGAAAAAATTATTTATAAGTCCTATTTATAAAAAAGGTTGCAGGAATGATGTCAGTAACTATAGGCCTATCGCTAAGCTCTCATCGATTCCTAAACTTTTTGAGCGGATCGTGTACGATCGGGTAAAAATTTATTGTGGTGAAGTCATAACAACTTATCAGCATGGTTTTGTTAATGGCAGATCCATTGTGTCTAATCTTCTCGATTTTACACACACAACCTAATTTTATTTAAACTCAAGTCAATGGGATTTCCGCAATATTTTGTGAACTGGATTAAATCGTATTTGGTGGAGCGATCTTATCAAATACGATTCCGAGGCGTATTGTCTTCTGAATTTATTGCTGAATCAGACGTTCCTCGCGGTAGCCACCTTAGACCACTTCTGTTTATTTTAGCAATCAATGGTGTAACTCACATCATGGAACACTCTCATCTGCTTATCTATGTCGATGATATGAAAATATACAGAGCGGTAAATTCTAAAGACAATTCAGATCTACTCCAGTCTGATCTGAAATCTTTTGAAGTTTGGTGTTCTAAAAATAATGTGTTTCTAAATCCAGATAAATAAAAGGAATAATTTAATTTTTGATTATAAGATAAAAGCTACTGCTTTAAGTCGTATAGGTACAGTCAAAGACCAAGGTGTATGCATGGATTCTAAGCTATCGTTTAACATTCATATTGATTATATTTGTAAAAAAGCATCTTCAATGCTTGGATTTATAAAACGCTTGGCCAAAGAATTTAAGAGCATAATTACAACTACAACGTTGTATTATGCAATTGTGCATCCTCACTTAGAGTATGCAAGTCAAGTTTGGTCCCCAAGTTACAATGTGCATGTTGATCGAATAGAAAGAATCCAAAAACGTTTTGATCGGTTTGCTCTAAGAGGCTTAAGTGAAACTGGTATATTAGACCTTCCTCCTTATGAGGATCGTTTAAAATTGTTAAAAATACAGTATTTATGTGAGCGAAGGAAGTCTGCTGATATGGTATATTTACACCAACTCATAACAGGTGTATTCGATTCTGCGGAACTTTTTTCTCATGTAAGTTTTAACACTAACCGTAGAAGCAGTAGAAACGCTAACAATTTAATTTATTTACCATTTAGTAGAACAAATTATATGGCTACTGCTTCTTTAAACCGCATGAGTACCTTTTTTAACAATTGCAGCGTTTTTGATGTTTTTGTTTTTGATGATGTGTAATTTAATTTATATGTGCATGGTTAGTTGTTATGTCTTGTGTTGTCCCTGAGCCCAACCCATTCATTGGTGGGTAAATGTTTCCCACATTAACTTGCTTGGGGTCACTAGTATCCATAACACTGATATTTTTCAATGATTTCTGGGTCGTGGCTTTAAATGGGTTAATGCTGAGGAAGTGCGAAAAAGCTGTAGTAGCTATACTCTATTGTTATTGCATGTTAAAATGCTCAAATAGGAACCTTTTGCGCAAACATGAATTGGTTATGAGTAGACAAAATTTAATCTAGTCGCCTTGCTGTGCCGTTGTCTTTCCTGTTTTAAAGTTAGTTTTTGGAGGCGATAGTGCATTTAATATAAATTTTTGAGATCTTCCTAAGGTTTTGGCAACCTCAAGTTGACTCTGATCCTCTTTGATCAGCTCTGGACGAGAAGTCGTTTCAGATCAAATCAATGCTTTGCTCTGCCCATTTTAATAAGTTTTTGACACGCTTTTGAATCTTTTTAAGTAAAGTTGGATACTAATCTCTGCTTTCCAACAAAAACTTCACAACACTTATCCGAAAACTGTTTCAATTAACTGATTTTCAATCAAGTGATTCTATTTTATTGTCCCATAAGGAGGTGTTCATACGTCAGTCAAATGATTGAATCAATCAAAACTTGTTGTTGTTTTCCTATGAAAAAAAAAATGAACTTTATCTCAGAGCGAAAATGAACTCCAAAACAACAACTTCTCTCGTCAGTCAAAATTTTGATTGAGCTCCAGACCTGCATCAATCAGTCAAAGGGATGCATTATTTTACTTGTCTGCTTTTTAGTAGCCAATTATATCAAGAAAAGTAGTTAACTGAAAACAAAGGTAGTTTTTTGAAGTGAAAAAGAGGTGTAGTTTCTTTAGTTCCTGCCATAATTTCATTAATTCTTTTGTTTTTTTATGACTTGCATGCGATGGTCATTTAAATAGGTATAATTTGCGGCGTATTGATTTCCTAATGTGATCAGTTTTAATCCTAACAGATCAACTATATTTCCGTTATTGTTTTCCATTTTGTAAAATTGTTATGCACACAAAACAACTGAATAAAAGAACCACCCAAATAAAGTAGTGCACACAGCACGATATGAATTCACAAAATTGTTGGTAGCAGAAAAGTAACAAATGCCTGCGTCGGAGCTTCAATCAAAAAATCGTGTGTGAGCAAGCGTCAATCAATATTTTCAGAGAGAGTTAAAGAGAGTAAAAAATCGCGATATACTTCAATCATTTGACTGATGTATGAACACCTACTAACATTTACACGTATTCTTACAATTGCAAGAATTGCCTAACAAACAGTTTTGTTTGAACGAAACCCAGCAAACATTTTTAACGTGTTTCATAGAAATGGATATTTATGATAGTAGTTTGATTTTTTTTTTTTTTTTTTTGTAAATTAAAGCAAACAAAAAAATGCATATAAGCAGTTATTGCATATTTTATTGTCCAGCACTGTGCATACATACCTTCGCATCGACATAAATGGGTAGATAAATATTTTGGTTGTACATTCAAACACACAAATAAGCATTCATTTATATGAATGCGTATTTATGAAGAACTCATGTGCTTCCGTTTGTTAAGATGTTGCGTTAAACTTACACATTTTTTTATGAACGCATTTTATTCTATTTTATCCTTGAAATGCAGGGTGTACAAATAGGCGACGCATTAAATAAAAAAAAATTTTTTAACATATATACGCAAATCTATGTATACAAAAATATAAATGTCAGAAAAACAAAACAATATTTTTATTTGATGTAGTTTATTTGTAATTTTTTGTATTTAACATTCTTCTATTTGATTTAAAATGTTTCAAGGCTATAAATATATTAAGTCGAAGCCAAAGTCTTTTGCACAGATCCAAAATCATCGGTTACTTATTGAACATTTACTACATCGACCTTGAATTATAAATTGTTAATATTTAATATAAATTTTTTTATGCTTGTATGTATGTATTTCAATCATTATCATATGTTGTGTTTTCTGCATATTTTCCATGTAGTATGTATGTAAGTACGTCGATTTATTTTAGTTAAATATTCATTTAATATAATTGAATTTTTTCATTTATGTTTTTCTCATAACATTTATAATATTGGGTTCTTATAACTTTTATTTATCGAGAACTTTTTAATAAGACGACAATTTTTTCACATATTTTTAATAATAATAATAGTAATAAAAGCTAGTTTATAATTAAAATTATTAAAATGTAAAGAATATTAACTAATACTAAAAAGCTTTTAAGTTTATATATAACTATGCTATAATTAATAAATAGTTTTGAACAATAAATTGTTTTAAAGCTTTATAAATAGTTATGTATTTTTTAAAAGGGAGCGTGGAGGTGTAAACAAGTAAATTTTATCACATTTAATTAAAAACTTAATGATAAACTTAAATATTTTTAAAATAAGGACGGTACAGAAAATTGTTTCAAGATATTATGTAATGATATTTGAGATGCATATGCTTTTTTATTTAGAAATAATTTTCTAATTATTTTAATATCACAACATAATTTATATGTTTTTTTTTTAACTGATTTTTATTAAAAAATATGATATTGTAATATATTTTTAAGCACAAGAGCAAAAGTGCAACTAAGATTAAGACTGAGAAAATATATTTTATAATTTCTGCCATGTCAATGCGAATTAAATTAAAAGTCGAAGGAAATGCAATGATATAGAATTATTTGGTAAACATCTTTGCTATTGAACTATAATAAAATAACTATGAACTATAATAATATAATAAAAAACACTTCAATTCAAGACTTTGTGAAGTCAACTTTGTCCATCAGCCTGATGTGATAAAATCAAAAGATTAAATGAAAAAATATAAAACTATCAGTAACGATTACGAAAAGAGGCGTCAAAAGTGATGAAAAAGAGTAAGAAATAATTTCAAAAATGTAAACAAAAACTCAGTATTGTAAATCGGTGACAACCATAGTTAAAATATAAGGTTGTTGCAGGGCTGATCATGCTCTCTCCTAAGTACCCATAATTGTCAAAACCAATATCATTTTGCTTACATTTTGCCAATTAAAGCTTTATCATCGCTTTCAGATTTTGTATGAGCTGTCAACTTCGTTTTGACAATTATGAATACTCGCTCTCACCCTTGCGACCACCTTAAGCTTCAACCAAATAAATAAATAAAACAAAAGTTCAAATAAAAATTTTAAGGCCTCGTTTTGAACATTTTTCTAAAAATTAGCAGAGTTCTGATTAGATTTTCAACACAAAGTCCACGCCTTAGAATTGATAGTAGCGGACTTTGTGTTTGAAATGTCAAAAATAACTTTATTTCTTATTAACTAATAGAAAATAACAGAACACATTTAGAATGCCAAATTATAATTCCTTAAATTAAACTTTATAAGCTCTTTTTTATATAACAAATTTTATTAAAATTGTCATAATCCTTAAAGAAATGATCATTAGATTTGTAAAACGATTCATTATTAAATTATTAATTATATTCATATTTTTATTTCATAGATAGTTAAAATAATTTTTTTTAATTCTTGCTATTTTTGCAAAAATCTTTTTCGATGTTTTCAAAAGATTTATTATTATAACTTTTTTAAGGATTTATATCGCTTAAAATTGCATAAATTTTCATAGATTTTTTTAAAATATGCAGTTTATTTAATATTCAAATTTCTGTTAAGTAAAATCTTTTGCTCTTATCTAAATTTTTATCAGATTTTCATTTTATGGTTAGGTTTAGTTTATTAATAATAGTTTTGTTAATTGTTTTTTTTTTTTTAATTATTTTAAGAAATTCTTTGTATGAGTTTTAGTTTGGTCTAAAATATTCAAAATATGTATTGAAATTTTTCTATTACTTTACCCGAGTGTAAGTTTCTATTATTTTTTTTTTTTTATTACTTTCGAGACAATAATTCAATATAAGTGGATGTTTTTTATTTAAACTGAATTTATAAAAGTTTTTACTTTATAAAAGGGTATTCAAGTGGTTTTAAATTCAATGTTTTAATTGGGGAAGGCAAGAATTAGCTGCTTCTTCAGTCTAACCAGTTTATTTAGGAGTTTTTTTTTTTTTTGCTTTTAAAGCCCAAATAAAGAAACCATACAGACTTAAATTCCTTAATATCTATACAGAATTTGTTTTGGTTTTTCTTCGAATACGTTTTCTTGACAAATAACGCTTATTTCAATACAGACACTCATGTAAGCTAACGGTTGTGTGCGCTTTAACATAAATTTTCCTTTAAATTTAACTTTAAATTTTCAACCTCAAAAGTTAAAAATATATATGAGGAATAGTTTTCATTCAAATATTTATTTTTTTAATAGTTTATTTGATGTCATCGAAATTTGTTTAAAGATTTTAACGTCATGCAGGTATTAAAAAAATAACATTTTAAACATTTTTAAAACTTTCCTATCAAAGATTTAAGCAAGTTGGCTTGAAAATAATGGCTTATACAAATACACTTTTATAATTCTGTAATCAGAATTCTATTTATTTAAATTGATGTATATATGGTACTCTTTTGAAATCTGTTGAAGGCAAAATTATTTACTTCTTTGAAAAAACAGAACGAAAAAAGGGTTAAAACTAAAAGAAAGAGATATTTCTATTGA
Source organism: Coremacera marginata (assembly GCA_914767935.1). Taxonomy (NCBI): domain Eukaryota; kingdom Metazoa; phylum Arthropoda; class Insecta; order Diptera; family Sciomyzidae; genus Coremacera; species Coremacera marginata. The sequence continues at coordinate 163,342,827 of OU612046.1, forward strand.
TTAACATTTGAGCAGATATAACAAAAGCTGTACAATGATAAATCGGATTTGAAGTTTTAAAAAATTTCCCTACTCTTAAGGCCTGACTATAATAGCTACATGCTGGCAGACTGATCTGTCAATATAAAAACGAGCCCATATAAATATGTGAGCATACCCATAATTGGAATTGCCACAGTTTCGTTAAGTTTCGTTAACTTTCATTGGCTTTTTGTAGAGCGATTCAAATCGCTCACAGCATAGGCAAAAGTCAAAAAATTTTTTATTCAAATTTATTAAACAAATTATTCAAGCAAAACTGCAAAGGCTGCGTTTGTTTATTTTTTTATATTATTTTGTGTATAAATTTAAAAAAAATTGCACAATAAACGCAAACAAAACCGCAAATTGTATTGTGACACTTCTCAAAGTCAATGCATGGTAATTATGGGTATTTTTTTTCTGACAACAGCTGGCTGACTTTCCGTTTAGTTTTTGGCATTAAAGTATGCCAGCATGTTTCTATTATAGTTAGGCCTTTAGTTGTAAGCAGTGCGGTCGCATGTGCTCAATTTGCTGTAACATGAGAAAAATAATTTAAAAGTAAAAACTAAATTAAATAAATTAAAAATACAAAATGTCGACTTACGCCTTTTCCAAACGGAGCAATTGAAAAACAACGCAACATCAAATCTTGCTAACTCATGTAAGTATACCGAAACTTTCAGATGAAGCAACTTTTCGCAACTAGTTAGCAGCACGTTTGCGATAAGTTTTATGCAACACAGCTTGCTGCAATTTATATCAGCGACTTGCGTTTTCTTGATAATTTAAATAAATAGTGTGGTACTTGAAAGCAAGAATATTATCAATTAAATTCAGAAAAACTGTGTTTTATATTTTTTATATTGTATACAGGAAGCAGTATTGAACGAGCAGTTAACAAATATAATGCTTGTACAAGAATTAGAGAAATATCCCTGCTTATTCAATTAATTTATTAATGCTTCAATATCAATGAGAGATCAATGTTGCATTGTGCGTGACTTGCTCATCTGAAAACATAGGTTGCAATAATGTTTGGAATTGCTGTGGCCTGCAACTTTTTAAGCAATTGTGTTGCAGTTGGATTACTTTTCAGTTTCTCCATGTGGAAAAGGCCTAAGTGGTAAATTTGCAAACAAATAATAAGGAGTAAAAACAAAAAAGTTCGATTAAATGCATTTCAATGTTGTTGCGTAATATTGTTGTTCAATGAACAAACGTAATTTAACGAAACTGAACGACACTCTTGTCCATACGTTTTGTTCCGTAAGAACGGAACTTTTAGCGTATCAACTCGTCAGACGTTCGGCAAGTTGCAATCGTCTAGTTTCGTCTATTTTAGTCCTTCACTTCTTTCACAAACGTCTGACGAATTGAGACGCTAAAAGTTCGGTTCTTACGGAACAAAACGTATGGACAAACGGGTTCGTTCAGTCTCGTTAAATTACGAATTTATTGGAATTTCTTCGTTTTTACTCATTACAGAGCGACTCGTCTATTTTGGTTAAGTCTTAAGTGAAATTTGAGCAATAAGCATGGAAACTAAATTGGGTGTACATTATTTTTTATTGCGCTAGCTGAACAAAAACTAATAAACATAAAAAAGAAGCAAATGTATAAAGTACTGGGTGCCACAAGAAAAATATTTTATCACGTGAATATTTCAAAAGAAATAAGGGACTCTTAGCCCATAAACTTTAAAAACTAGAATAACAAATAAAAAATTTAAATTTGAAATTTATAATATTTAACAGCTTTTGATACGATTTATTTCTTAGAACGCGCATCATGTACGCTGTGCTTGTTATGTCTCAGAGGCAACGTTGCATTTTATTACATAATAATATTATGCTTGACTGACATTTCTTAGTACACGCCCATGGCAGAGCTATGAGGTAGGGCTGGCTCGGAGCAAAAAGAAGTAAAAAGAAGAAAAAATGCGGCTAAATGTCAAATTCAGCTGATCATTTCGAGTTTCTTTATGTTAACACTTCGCAGTTTAAATTGTTACAGTTTTTTTTTTCCAAGTTTCACACTTCTTCAACATTTTATAGTTCACACATTTCACAATTAACACACGTGACAACACTGCTTACAACTTGGAAACATCTTATATTTACTTCAATTGAAATTTCTACGAACATCGTCGTTTTGCCAACTAACCGACCTTTTCATCATACACTCTTCGTTGACGTGTGAGCACACTAACATCCTCGGCCCTACCTTGTTATTCTGCCATCGTACACACTAGTAGTCAAAAACAAATACGGCTGCTGACTGCCACTCAACAGGGGGTTTTGCATAGTCCAACATACTGGACTACATGTTGTACCATAAATTAGATGGAAAACTAACGAGACAATTTGATTGAGCTTTCGAACGATCCGATATGTGGGACGACATCAATATTTGCAAGCTCTCAAGCAGAGCACTTCGGGGGAATAAAAAAATTTTTTGGCTGCTCTTATCACTGACCTGTTTTTTGTCTTTATTTTCGTATGCTTCAAATTTATCTTTCCATATTTCAGGAAAACTTTTACAAAATTTAAAAAAATTCTTTCCAAAATTTAGTGTTTGTTATAACCGGTGCCGATGTTCACTGTGCGACGACCAAAACAGAATAAAGAAAAAAATGCAGAGAGTTGAATCAACATGCTTTCGCACGGTCCAACATGTTAGACGACCGCCAGAAAAAACAAAAATGTTTGGACCGACTGCCGTTTTTAGCTTACGCTTGGTCAAATTAGGAATGATTCTATATCGACGACAAAGCCGCTGCATTACACCAGTTTCTCTCTATAACGACCTAAACACATTGATTGCGGCTGCAACGACAATCTTTCAAATTAGGAACGATTCTATATCGACGACAAAGCCGCAGCGACAAGAGCGGCATTACACCAGTTTCTCTCCATAGGTCGCATTTTAGACACGGCGATATTGCGACGATTTTACTCACCGATTTCTTGCACGTTGAATCGGGAGGAGAGATGAAAGCGGAAACGTACACATCGGCCACTCCAGCGATTTATCGCTCTCACTCTTTCACTCACATGGACTTAGAGTGAATTAGTAAGAAAAATCGCTCGGTCAAAATCGTCATGTCTACAAGCTATGGACGACGAAACAGTGCAACAAAAAAAAAAAACTAAAAAAATCGCTGAATAAAATCGTTGCAATATCGGCATGTCTAAAATGGGACTAAAGGCTTAATTAGCTAAGCGTAACGTGTGCTTGCGTAGCGGGACGTTGTGTAGAGGATAAACGAATACCGAAATCGTAGTGCAACGTTTTGAAGGCGCCGATTTGTAGCCCAGAGAAAATTTGTTATAAAGGCACCCGCTTTTTTTCTACAAGCATTATTTAACTTATTCTCGTCAATGAAAGACTGCATACTTTTTATATACAATAATATTGAATTTACAATTTTGAAGTTAAACAAAATTGTTCGCTCGTCTCACAATTGTCGAATTGTCAAAAAACTTTACGTGGCATAGAAATCTATTTTCTACAGACTTTTGCGCTACATCCCGGTGCGTTACGATTTCATTACCGACTTGTACACATTTCTCATTAAACCGATTTTTACGTGACAGTAGGCAACGTAGCGCTACGCTACCTTACGCTTGTTTAATCAGCCCTTAAGAAATACATGTAAAAAATGTTGAGATGCCGCACGGCCGCAGCCGCAGTCAATGTGTCTAGTCTATTAGAAATACATGTACAAAATTTTGACAGATGCTGCACGGCTGCAGCCGTCGTCAATGTGTGTAGGCTATACCTGTTGAATGACGAAAAAGAGTGGCCACACACGCAAACTTGCGCAAAAAGAGAAAATGCGCAAAAGTGTCACTCATGTTGGATAATGTTTACTCAGCTGTATGTTCCGAATCTTGGTCAATATGTTCGACATTTTTGCTCACACACATACGTGCATTATTGCAACACCTGCTAATTATAAATACAAATTTTACCATAAAAAACCGAACAGAATGAAGTCAGTGCTTTGCAAAATATATTTTTTCAGCGACTCACTGTGGTCTAGATGGGGATGCTAGTGCGAATTAATGATAAAAACCGACAAAATTTGTTTTAGTCAATTTGGTATCATACTTGTCATGTAATGAAGTATCTGATGACAACTCTTATCTCAATTTTTAACCTTGTAAACACAAAAAAATACAGTTAATTTCAGATCTTTGCTCTTTCGTGTATCACAATAAGAAGTCAATACAGTGTATTTCTATGTGGTTTTCGTAAATTTTCTTACTGATTTTCAATATTTTAGCCATGGAACAAAATTCTGAGGGTAAGTTTTGTCTTTGATTTTAATTTTTAGGCTTCATTATAAACAGTTAAAAAAATTACGCTTAAAATTACTTAACTGTTTCAATGTGTTTGAAAAAAAGCAGGTGAAGGCATCGTTATTATATATGTTTCTAAAAACAAAAATATGTGCAACCATTTGCAGCCGTTGAAATATTTGACATCGAAAGCAAAAAAGATGGTTTACTTTAGTAATTCTTTTTGCTTAAACCGCTGAAAAATATGTTTCTTTAAAATTAAAAATAAATATTGTGATATATATTTTGGTTTTGAAATCTATTTAGAAAAATTTAGATTGTATAGTTACAAGCTGCAAAAGTGTTCCTCACAATGTATTCATGGTTTTGCATGCCTCCAACTGTTCATAAGATACTCATTCTGAGCGCAGAAATAGTACAACATGTACTGTTACCAATAGGTCAGTTCGGAGAGGAGGCTCAAGAATCAAAAAGTAAGGATTTCAAATTTATAAAAATTTGTCTGATAAAAATTTGCATTTATCGCTAGCAGAAAGGACAAAATATAATACATTAAAACTTGGCGCTGCAATATTAAGGCTGCCTAAATCTCCAAAATACGATTTCACTTAGTGAATAAGTTGTTATTCAATTTCATTTAATAATTATCAAATTATTTATGTTATTTAAAAGAAAAATTTACGTAAGAAAATTAATAAAAAATTAATAAATGAATAAAATGATGAAAATAAAAATTTCCCTCATTTTCACGCAGAACGTTGAATTTTTGGACGAAAACTAAAAAATGCCATAAAAAAAAAAAATACACCAAGCGAATTTGAAAATACACGAAACTACAGACATCGGAACAATTAAAAAACATACAAAAGTTTAATTTCCGATTTCTAGCAGCTTTCATCAAAAGTCTGATCTGATATCAAAAAATTTGTATCCATATGGATACAATGCGGCGAAAGGGTTAAGTCGTAGGATAATTCAGATGTCGGATTCAGTCAACAAAATTACATAAAAGATGATCTTTCCATCTATTCATATTTCATCATATAATTAGTTCGCGTTTGAACAGGCTTCTAGCCCACTGTGCGACTCTGTGAATTTGTGCCAAATGAGCACCAAACTATACGTTAAATATTAAATCTGGTAAATTGAAAATAACTCAGCCCGGTGAAAATGTTTAATATGCTCAACTTTTTGTTTATAAATTTTGATATACATTATTTTTAAAAGCATTTTGATAAAATTTTAGGGTACTCACAATGTAGTGTATTTAATCTTGAACTGTTTAGACTGTTTAGTTGTAATAAATTTGATATTTGTCGTAATTTCTTTTTTTAAGATTTAGAACTAGAATCTTTAGGATTATAAAACAAAAAAAAAAAAAAAAATGTATGAAATACAAAGTTCTTTTGTATTTTTTGTAAGTTTTATTAATTTTATTAATATGACGAAAACATTCCTGTTATTCCCACACCATGTGGAATGACTAAACAACCCAAGCGTAAATCAGGCCTGAATTTTTTAAAATAATCAGATCACCATTTTTCAGTTGAGACTCCACTACACAGGTCTGGATTATAATCTGAAATGAAACATGAAATGGTCGGTGCTCCATTTTTCAAGCCAAATTTCAAAACAGAAATCGTTGATGTTAATGCTGTAAATCGAAGATCAATTTTTTTCAAGTCATATACGGTATTCGGACCGAAGGAGCGAACACTTGTTTGAAGAATTCAGCATTGTTTTCAGCAATGGGAAATGTCTCCATTTCAAACCAATCAATGATAAGTAAATTTTTAAAGGCAAGTAAACATTTAAAGGTCATAAAAAATTTCAGCGCTGTTTTTAGGCAACAGTCAGGCCTGAATTTCAATTTAAGCAGTCACTACATTTTCTGTTGGGCAATATCAAATATACAACAGATTCATTTAATATCCAATAATAATGTTGCAGATATAGTATAAGATTAACACTAATACACCACATCGTGAATAACCCTATTGTTTAGATTCGTTTGATAAACTGTTTACAACATTCCTTCATTTCGTTATTAACATATAACTAAACACTATTACTTGGTAGGATGACCGCGTTTTAAGCATTACTTTGATTTTTGTTTTTTTTCTGTTCCGCTTTGGTATTATTAGTTGAGTTTTTATATAATTATTATTTAAGTCATAATTAAAAATTCTAGTTTTCATGCAAATTGTATTTCTCTCCCTCTTCTTTAGTTCACTACATTTAACTAACATCCTGTTTGTTTCTTTGGCACCATGACACAATCTCAAAGTTTACCTTATTAAATAGTGGATATAACACCATGGCTTAGTGCAGCTTTGGAGCCCATATTGATCACTTGGCACGCCAGCAGCAAAAAGCATTGCAGGTTGCTAATTAAAGATTTGCCTGCGTTCCATTAGCTGCGCCGCCAACGCTACCACCTACTCCAGCAATACCAATAGTAGTTGAAGTAACGCCACCTACACCAACAGAGTTTAGAGTTAGTCCCTGCTGATTGCCTGTGCTGCTTATGCCCGTGAGTATATCGTGCTCGTTCTTGGCTTGTCGCAGCCAGTTGCGTAGGTCACGTGTGCGCTCAACCAAGCTGGTTGTGTAGTTGACAGCACGTGGACTCTGCGAAACGATGGTGTTGGCCGCTAAGAGGGCACCACCCATAGAAGTCTGCATGCGTCCAGTGGCTAGTTGGCGATAGGTTTCCAAACGATCAGCCAACGTCGGTATGGATTGCGGTGTGTGCACGTGTGCTGCGTTGCCGGATGAGTGTGCTGGTTGATAATGTGCCGTTGCTACGCCAGATGCATTTGTAGTCAGCATATGCGACCAGTTGAGATCAGTTGGCGAAATCATGGGTACGGGAACGCCTAAAAGTTGAAGAATATAAATTAAGCATTGCAATAGGGATTTGTGAGCGTCAAAATAATCTTCGTGTGTACACGATCATGTTTAGATACAAGGCATCCCTGCAAACATTTGGAAGACAATTGGAATAAAAGCTGGTTTTGCGATTCGCCCAAGGGTTCTTTATTATCGCTTATTGATCATCCAAGCGATGAATGCGCGATTTAAGAAAAATTTCAAAATCTTCCTTCGTTCATTCCGGCGATCGTTGGAAGATGGATTGCATTTCAATCGCCCAAGCACAATTCTTGAAATGCACAATTATTGAAAAATTTGGAAAAACTTCTTTCGCTCATTCCGGCGATCGTTGGAAGATCGAATATAGTTAGAATATGAGGCAAGCTTCGAAAAACCGTTAAGGTGAAGCAAGACATTTAAAACTTCTGAAAAAATGTCAAATGTTGTCTTATAGTTCAGAAACAGCGAAGCGATTTAATTTCTTAATTAAATAAAACAATTTTTTACGTTCAACAACGATACTTTGCAACTTATTCCTGAGGGCACGTTTTGCCGAATCGTTTGACCCCTTTAAGGACTTCTCTTGGCGATTCGTTTGCAAATCTTCTTAGCGAATTGCTTAAAATCTATTTCTCTGATTCGTTCGCGACTCTTCTATTTATGAATCGCTTAGGACTCTTCTTTGGATCGACTCTCCTAGGAAATCGCATACGAACCGTTCATGTGGTTCGTTTACGAATCTTCCCGGCGACTCGCTTTTATGGCCTGAGCTGCTTACAGTCGGTGATACCCGGATGACTCTCAAATGAGCTCGCCGGCAATTGTCTTATATTCCAAGCGATTCTCCGGCGCTTCTGAGACGATCAAAATGTTTGCAGGGATGAGATTTCATTTCAAAAAATATGTAGCATATGTGAATGCTCACAAACGCAAGCGATCGGACGATTATCTACTCTGTTCAAAACTTACCACCATGATGTTGGTTCTTGCCTAGTATATCGAGTATTTCACGTATCTCCGCATTAAGTATCTCCAAGTTTTGTATGCATTCTGAAGACTCCTGATGATAGATGTCCTTGCGTCGATTAATATTCTGTGTATCGGCGCCACTGGCAAAGTCAGTGCTGCTAAAGCCCGAGCTCGAATGCGATGATAAATCACTCAATGTAGCATCATCCTTTTGCTCAATGCCCAATAGATCCATGGAAGGCTTCTCCTTTTCGTAGATGCATGAAAGACTCTGCTCCAAGTGACGCAGACGTATAACTTTCTCGCCAAGCAGCGCACGTGTACGATGTAAATTTACCTCCATTTCAGTAAGTTCTTTTTCCTCCTGTATGAGTTGGTCGAGTGTGTGACGGGGTGTTGCTGATGACTTATGACGCAGCTTGATCTCACGTTGACGTGCCCGAAAGTTAGTGCGTTGCGTACGCAGCGACTCCTTTGCACGACGCACTGAGTCGCGTTCTAGGTGTATACGATGTTTGAAGAATTCAAGTTCGGAGCTGGTTCCAGCATGGTCGTTTGATATATCGGAAAAGGGATAGCGAAGATGATATGTTGTATCCAGTGTGTTGTCGGGAAACTGATCTTCAAGATCCTCCAGTTTTTGCAGCTGATGACGCAGATTCTCAACGGGCGTGCATGGGCGATCTCCACCTTTGTAGTTGTCCGAATTCAGACGTGAAGTTGAGGCAGACTTCATGCGCGAAAAAAGTTTCTTGCGTTGTGTGTTTGTGCGTGAATTGTTATTATTCTCCTGATTGTATTGGAACGCCTCCGAGTCAGAGTTGCCATTATCACTCATCAATGGGGCAACAGGTAAATAATGACCCTTGGTGTAGTTGTTCGAGATGGTTGTGTCCGATTGGCTAATCGATGTCGTGTCATCGTGTATCTGCAAGTGTTTGATGTACTTCGAAGTGATGCCTGGCTTGCGTCCTGCACTTTGACCGCGTTCGGAAGAACGTTCGCGCACTAGTTTCTGATCTTTACCTACTGCGGCAATGGCAGCAAGATGAGTTTTGGGTGGCACTGGTGGCTTCATGCCTTTGCCTTTTACCACAACTGTACCGCCAGCACTTATTGCAGCTCCATCGTGCTGATACGAGGTTGAGAGGGACAAAGAGCGATTTTCACTATTGCCAATCGAGGGCTTGTTCGAAATGGAACGTTCGGTTTCGGAACCGGTTGTAGTTGTAGTGTGTAAGCTCTGTTGATTTAAGGCTTGTGCTTCGCGGCGTCGATTGCGACGTTCGAGCGATAGCTTGACGTCGGTCTTGAGGCGCACATACTTTTCTTTCAGGCAGCGATACTTGTCCTCCAGCAGGCGTTTTTCGCAGCGCACCTTCTCGTACAAGCGATCTTCGCCGGTTTCGCGCATACGTTGTCGCTCCAAGTCCAGCTCGTCGGTCATTTTGTTACGCATGGTAGCTAATTTTGTGGCATGCTCCTTCTTAACAATTTCAACTTCACTCTTTAGGTCACGTTCTAGATCCTGTAAAATCTCCGTATGATTCTGTTGCAAGGTATTCATGCGTGCTTTGTGCTCATCGACAACCGCTTTGCGCTTAGCATTCAATTCTTCCTCCAGTTGCACTCGATAATTTTCAAGCTGCAGTTCGACATTTTCGTCCAATTCATGTTGATATGATGTCAGACGCAATTCGTACTCATGCCGTATATTCTTGAGTTTATGCTCATGTTCGCGTTTGATTTCATCGATTTCCTGTTGTAGATGCTCTTCCAGACATTCGCGTTCACGCTTAACAAGATCCTGCTTTTCCTTGTCCAGCTTCTGCCTGACTGTTTCGATTTCCTTGTCATTTTCCTTCTCTACTGCAGTGTCTTTTTTCAAAAAACCTACTAATTTCGAAGCCACTTTTAAAGAACGCAGTCCAGCTTTTTCGGTACCGGACGTTTGTAGCTTTGTCTCAAGTTGTTCTACTTCTTGTGTGTGCTTGTGATCGAGTTCATCTAAGTCAAAGGGATTGTTTGAGCTTATTATATTTGGTGTTGTTTCCTGCTCAGATTTGTTAATTATAAAGCTACGCACTGAACTGCCCTTGGACTCGGAGTCGGTATCTTCGTACAAGGGCTTTACTAGCGTATTATCCTTAAGCTTATCTAGGTAGCCAGCAGCAGTTCCAGCAACGCCTACATCAACACTTTGTGAGCGCGTTAACTCAGAGAGCTTGGCTCTTTCGCGATCTGGCAAATCCATGGAGAAGCTTTGTGCTTTTAACATCTGAATTGTCTGAGCCTTGGGCACTGAAATTACTTTGATTTCTTTTATATGCTTCTCATCATTGACTAGAAATGGATTCAAACTGATCTGAAAGCTACCATCTGAGCATAGTCCACGCATATTTGCAGACGCATCATCTTCGTCATCCCAGGGATCATCTTCGTCATCGTTGTCTTCATCGGAGATTGCAGAAATTTCTGGACTTTGTGTAAGTCGTCGCGAGCTACTTTGATCGTCCTCCGGTGAGCTTCTTAACTTATTTTCATCCAAGTTAAATCTCACGCTTTTCTTGTCCTCAGTTGTGTTGCCGCTATCATTGTCGTCCTTATCCAAACGACGCCGCATATCGGTGAGACTGGAATCACGCAGTATACCCTTAACACTGGGTGGTGTACTGGCACTGTTATCCATAAACACATTATTGCCCGCACCAATAACCATAGCAGCTGCCTGATTGAGACCAGCTTCCATTTGCTTGCGTGACTTCAGAAACATGGCGCCAGTGCCGGATAGTATAAAACCACGTTTCTCAAACGTGGCGTCAACTTCCGTTTTACTTGCAACCACAACTTGCTTTGCTACTTCTCTATTTGCAGTGGGCATGGTTGTTTCACTAGGGAATTTCATGGCTAAGCCAATCTGTGGATTAGTCTTGGTCACCTCGAAACGAGAGTTCTTAATGGAATTGAATGTTGCGCCGCCAGCCATGCCAAAATTCTTGCTTCTAGATTCGAGAAAACGGCTAACACCACCGCTAAAGCCACTTGTACTCGTGCTGCTGGAGTTGATGGCGGAAGAATTGCTGCCGGAACCACTACTTGTGCCAGCAGTAGATATAAATTTGGCATGTGCATTGGCATTGACATTATTGACTGGTGAAGACATCTCGTTGGTGTTATTTGTGTTGTCGCAATCGTCGTTACCTTGTAGACTACGTATGCCAGAGTCTATTTGCGAGACATCGTCGGAATTGTCGATTATGGGTGTGGCAACAGAGGCATACTTTTGGCGTGCCTGTTCGACGAATTCACGATAGACAGCATCGAGCGGATGATCCCATTGGGATACTTTGGATTTGGTATTGTAGTAATAATGACCACACTTCTCCTCCGAATAACTACGGGGAGAGGAAAAGAATACATCTTATGAATCTTTTGCATTGAAAAGGTTTTTAAAAAAAGCTGCACTTACCATATTTTCCATTCTGGTGGCAGTGCTTGCATCAAACCCTCTTTTGCTAAGTAAAGCAAATGTGTTTCCTTGACGGGATCAATGCCGAGCAGGAGTGCATAATCACTGATTTCTACAGAAATAGAGATAGGAGAGATGTTAGAAGGATAATAAATTTGTCATCCAAAAATAAAGTCATGTACAACACAGAACACGGGTTGATGAGATTATAGAAAACTAATAAGAAATAAAAAACGCTAGACTGACGATAAAACACACACACCCCCTCTCCATTTAGCATGTTTAAGTATTCTCGGAGTCTTAATCAAACCTTAAAAAATATATTTTTAGGAGTTAACTATTTTTATGATGGTACTTGTTATGGCAAAAAATAGGTGAAGTTTTAGTTCGATTTCCCAATTCGATACAAATTAAGGAATTGTTTCAAAGACCTAAGTATATAGCACAAAGGATAGTTCATCGCTCGGTGAGACGTAACAGAAAGTATTTAGATTTAGGAGGACTCCTGCCTTACGGCTTAATCCCTTCATTCTAAAGAGCTAGGGTAGATAGTTTATGGAACAGACAAGCGGCCCTTATGTGTAATACCTCAACACGGACCTGTTTATGCTTTACAAAATAAAGCATACAGGGCATCCAGTAAAGCAACACGTACTGGCAGCTGTTCCACAAACACAAAGCAACACACAGTACTCTACTATGTAAAAGCATTATGCAATAAATTACACACTGCTCCCAATAGTAGTACCGTTTAACTACCAGTAGTTGGCGTACCTTCATTCCCATCTACTGGTGAAGGCAAGATCTATCCAATTTCTTGCATATCGAGGGGTATGCCAGCCCGGCCGTACCACTGTGCGGCTACCGCCGTACAATATAAACCTGTGTAGCATACGCATAACAACAACCAGCACGTGCCTCCCGAAAGGACCATCCCATGATAGTAAACCTGGGCGACTGGGTCCCGCCAAATGAGGTTCTACAACATCCCAGCAATGAGACTAAAAATTTACGAATGAATTTTTGCAACTGGCAGTGCCCAGTTTATGCATTAAAATTTCGCTTGACTAGCATCCACCAAGTTAAAGGGTCAGAATCAAAAATATATTACCAAAAAAGGGGGGTGCTGCAATCACTAACTTCACCTACAGAAATCGATCAAGGGTTATATACCACTATCCACTCACAAAACACTTAATTAAAAGTCTCAATTGCCGTGGATAGCTTAGGTTATCCCCATTATGCTAGGTTTGACTATCTCCGTGCTAAGAAGTTCTTATAAAACAATTTTTATTCCCTCGCAGGCTTTTTTCAACACGATACTCCTGCATTGACTTGTTACCAAGATGGACGCCAACTCCGAGTGCTTGGTGGGCCCTTATCTTTTCATGGGTGGGACAAGACTAGTACATGCAAGCATGTTTCGTTTCTAAGCATCCTACAAACAACCATCCTCCTTTATCATTTGGAGAGGCAGGCGCAACTTAGTTGCTAACCTAGTGGATCTGGTGAGACGTAACAGGAAGATGAGGTTGGGTGGTCTCGTGGAAAATCTTGTACAGAATATCCAAAGAAGTAATCGATTAAAAAAGCTATACCAATTATCCTGTACTGGATGTGGACTACACTCCATTGGTTTCAATTGTAGATCAGCTTTGCAGATGAGAGGAAAATGTTTGTACTCTGCTTAATGACGATTCTAGTTGCTCGACATGCACAGATTTTTTAGAGCTATTGACACCGGACATCCAATAGTTGCAGAAATCAAAACTGTGATCCATCAGAGCGTGCTAAGACAGGTAGTATTCTACTTCCATTATTACAGGCCATTTGAAACCTATCCCAGTTATTGGAAAGATACAGAAGGCATTTTTTTTTTTTTTAAATAGAGACTGCTTTCGCGACCTGATCAAAGACCTATACTTTTCTAAGCCTACCTCGCCTTCTTATCGGCGTTATAAATGTACTGACAAAGTTAACACGAGGTTGCCAATCATATTTCTGGCCTAATAATGAAACACAATAGCCTTAAAAATTTCTAAGTCCAATCTTTGTTAAACTCGACTTTAGCTTCCAATCTGTAGTAATAATAACAAAAGTAATTTCTTAGTAAGAAAACATCTAGTTGTGGCTCGACGTTTTCTACGTCAATTTTAAAGTAAAAATTGAAATAATAGTAGCGAATATGGACGATGAAACAATATTTCTTTTGGAATCTAAAAATTATAAATGATGCCAGAAGCACAAGAGCAAAGCGTTTGGTGTTGTTTAATTAGAGTCCACAACTTCGAGATATGAAGCGATTATTTCTTTGAGTACTTCCTTTTCTTCCCACGTCCAATTTCGATCCCTCCTACATTTCTTTAAATATACAGTATTAAAAAAACAATAGCTAAGCAGACAAAAGAAGAAACTTGCTTTAATAGCGGCTTCCATTTGTTTTGTTTGATGTATGTAAAAAACAATAAGCTAATAATAAAATTAGCTGTTAAAAGGAAACCGAACAAGGAGTACGTTCACAGAAAAAATTTAAGATCAGTTCACAGTAGAATTGTTTAATTACTATGAAATCTTAAAATCAGCTCAGAATCACCTAGCTTAATTTGAGTTAAGAAGTGAGTTTTTACGTTTCTTTTACAAATGGCCAATAACTTATGATTGAAATTGATTTTATTGTCCAACCATTTGAATCAACGATTGAAATACTATCGAGGTAAAATTTGTCAGATTATGTTGGATCCAAAATGATCATGCAAAATCTTATTGATGCTTGTCATACTAATACCCAAAGACGCCTCAATCTGACGATATGCCACGATCTTGCTTTATCAGCAACCGATTTAATTCGTTATACGAGGTTTTTTACAGTGCTGTAGTATGGTGCTTTATAGACGTATAAAGAATTAAGTTCATGTATACATTTTTGTCTTGATAAACCATGTCAAAAAATATGAAAAATAATCCCACGAAAATGTTCACGAGTTAATTCCATTTTCTGCAGAGAAGAATTTTTCAAGTTACTGTTTCATTTTTCAACAACACAAATCGCCCTCAAATGGCAAATGTTCTGAAAAAGGGTATGTTCAGCAATGGCAAATTTCCATTAAAACGTCAGATGATAAATGTTGCCACTTACTGTTACCAAGGCCAGAAATACAAATAGCAACCTGCGTGTACCCTGACGCAACATGAGTTTGGTATAGCCTGAAATATGGATTTGAATAAATTTTCTTTTTTCCCAATAAGCATATCTTTTATATAATTAAAATATGCCGATTTAATTCGAACTTTCGTCATCTGGGTCAAAATTCCTTCAAAATAAAATTAATTAATTCCTCAAGCTTATGCGTGAGTCTATATTATTAAAATACAAAAACATCATTATCATCACTGGCGTATCGAGCGGTAAGGAGGTAGCTGCCCTCCTAGATAGTGCTGCGATAACTATACTGATTCCTAACTTTAAATTCATCTATTTCCACTTCGAATTCAATTTTTTCTAGTTAAAGAAATTTTTTACAAATCAAATTAAACTTTTTAAAAATCATGGCAGAATAAATCTCTTTCTCATAGCCAAAATTGTCAAAATCAATACATATCACTTTTATTTTACATTTTTCCAATTAAAGCTTTCTCATCGTTTTCAGATTTTCTATGAGCTATCAAATTCGTTTTGACAGTTATGGCAGTCTGCCTCTCAGAAATGCATTTACCTTCTCTTATTCTACCATGTTAAAAATCAATTTTTAATATTTTTTAAGCTTAAAATTCAAGCTCGGCCAAGAAATATTTTTATTTTGTGATTTTGTCATTAATTTTAATGCAATCATAAAACATAACTTATCTTTAGAAAAATCTGCTTAAATAAAATTAAAATAACACTAAAATTTAAAATACTAGCCAAAAGCAAATAATAGCCATTTATGTAAAAAAAAAAAATTAAATGACCATTTTCAACCCTTCAATGAACTTTGACCGAGCTTCTTATGAAGAAATGTGTTGTGTGTGTTGTGAAATGTTTGACTACAAATTATCGAGAACTGGACCTGCATGTTTTATGCCGACTCCAAACGGCCATTGATGTAGTGTTTTTTATATTTGGAATATACTAGTTTTTCTTCTTATTGGTTTGTCTGTTCAACCTATACTCGAGTAAGCTGAAACGTGTACTAATCGAGTAAAATAAGACCGAATGTTTAGTACATACAACTTTCTAAAAAAGTCATGTTCCTTTAAAAAAAAAATTGAGATGTGAAAATAATATGAAAGTACCAATTTGTATTCTTTTTTTATGCGCCTTTGGTTCATGGTCATTCCATTTATTTTTCCTTAGAATTAATTAAAAAAAAACTATTTAAGTGCTTCCACCCAACTTAGTGAAAGTCCATAAACTAGACGTTCCTTGTGTCTACTTCAATATTTGACTGCAGATTTTGTTTATAGTATATAAGCCTGGTTTCAGTTCTGGCTATACAAACTAGCTTTAGGAAAACAAATAGCAATGAATATATTTTAGCGGTTTATATTTATTCTGATTTTCTAATTCAATTATGGATGGTAAGTTTCATCCAAAAAATGCTATAATTTTAAAAGTTTAAAGGCTCGTTGTACAAATTGACTATCATCTTTTGTCTTTATTTTTTTACCGAAATATAGTACAATAAATACTATAACTTGAAAACCGAAAATAATAAGGGGTTAGTTTTAGTATTTTGAATTTTTTATTCAATCAGGGCACACAGCACACAAAATAAAAGTATGTTATATTTTATGATTACAGGTGAAAACAATATTAAAAAACTAAAATAGAGTTTTTTTCTTGCTAAGGTTGAATTTAAAGCTTAAATGATTGAATTTGAAGTATAAAAATTTGAATTTGATTTGTAAAAAATTGAATTTGAAATGTTAAGCTTGAATTTGAAGGGTAAAGATAGAATTTATTTGAAAAAATTGGTAATTTTAAATGCAAAAGCTTGAACTTGAAATTAACAGCCCGTTTCGTCTTATCACACTGATAAATAAACTACCATCTAAAGATTAGGCGAACATCAAGCGAGTTGCTTGAAGCAACACAGTTTACCATCGCTTACAAAACAAAATCAGTTGTTTAATTGGAGCTATTTTTAAAACTAGCATTTTTTCTAATTTTTAGCACAAATTGGTTCTTAATTGTGCTATTGTCTGCAGAGAGCTGAAGGCCGAACAGAAAAATTAATTCAATTGAAAAACTTTCTGTGTCAGGTGGGAATTGAACCAGGGTTCTCTGGCGTATGGGCCACAGAATCTACCCACTACGCCACGGCCGCCACATATTTATACCTACCAATATAAAAAAAAAATTTTACCCCTTGACTAATACTCTGGCTACGCCCATGATTATCATCATTATCTTGTAGTCTTAGAAAAGGTAATCCTTACTAGCAATTAGATTGTTATTTGATTCCCCAAGCTTTTAGCCAGCCACTTTATTTACACCAGCGGCATGTTTCATAACCAGCGCTGCAAATTAATTAATTTAATCCCGACACGAGCTACAGTTACTCAAGTGTGCGTCAGAATTCACACTTCAAGAGCCAATTAAATTTAAATTAAATTAGTTGACTTCTTCGACAGTTGTTGGTGGTTAGCTAGAAAGTAGAATTATTTTTGAGCAATTAAAAAAAATGTGACTTATGGTGCATGAGAAACAAACATAAAATTATCACGAGCTAAATATGGGCTAGTTAAAAGAATTTTTAATTAAAAATATAGCAAAAAAGCAAACAATTGCTAGTTAACCTTTTGTTAATAAATAATTTAAATACCTACTTTTGTCAATATCTGATAATGGTATAGCATGAGTAAAAATAATTAAAACCTTATTCATAACTGTAGTTACATGCGTGTAGTTGAAAAATAAAAACTATCAGCTGTTCTTTCACACTTATCAACTTAACCAACATAGCTGACACCAGTGTTGGTACAGACTTTTTTAAAAAGTCTCTACGCAGCCGAAAACTTTCAAAAACTTTTCCCTACAAAATTCCCTACTACTTTTTTTTGTTAAATACAAAGAGTATTAACCACCAAATAATTTTATCGTAACATTAAAGTGTATTTAACTATATATAAATACTTTAAGATGTATAAATATTAAATTTAATTCTTGAAAGAGTTGCTGAAAAAATGCTTGAACCCATATCCAAATTATTTCTTATTTAGTTTTCTAGTTTAATGTTTAATAAAAATATGGATTTTTACATTTCAATCTAATGAACATCAATTCATATATTTAAGTTTTTTGGTGCGATAAAACTTTGTGAAATTATTGCTGGCAATTTGCCACACTCCCTTTTACCACCCATAAATCATTAAAAATGTTATCTTTTACACGGGTTTTTTTGTATCGTACTAGAATTTGGTATTTAGGTTCATATTCTTACTTTCGGCACCTGTACTAACGAGTATTACCAGTAGGGATTTCTCCATACATGTACAACACTGGCTGACACTATTTAAATTTTGCGCTGAACACACCTAACACTCACTTTTTCATGTCATGAGAGTTCGTCAAACATTGCTTTATTTATTTTTTCTTCTTTTTATAAAATTTTTTGTCATTCTTTTTGTGGTTTGAGTCAAGCTGATGAGGGCGATGATGCTTTTATTATGATGATTTTATTTTTTTTACTTATTGTAACAGTTTTATGCAGATAAAATGCCAACACCCACAACTAAGGGTGTGTACCAAATTGTTGATTTTGTTGCTATGTTTGCTCGTTATAAAGTCAACACGAAAGTGTGTTATTCGAGACTTTTGCTTATGCTGGCTGACAACGTGAAGATGTCGCAATTCAAATTTAAATGAGCTGACAAAGTGTAGACAAAAGAACCACTTATGTGGTACTCCACATAGTATAGTTTTACTTTTATAACACGGAAAAAAATTAACCGTAGGAAATACTATTCAAACAACACAAAGTCATAAAAATCAAAGTTAAAATTACTATTTGTCCGAGTAATTTAATTATCTTACTAAATTTTCAGCAAAAAATAATGAAATACAGTCATATATGCAGTTTAAACTACAAAATATGGAGATGAACAGTGAAAAATTCTGAAACGAAGAGATAAAAGATGGAAAAAAAAACGAAGTGGCCATTTCAGCAATTGAAAGACCTTTGACCGAGCTTCTTATGATCAATTGTGTTATGCGTGTTGTGAAATATTTGAACACAAATGATCAAGAACTGGACCTACAAGTTTTATGCCGACTTCGAACGGCTTATGTTCTCAAGAAGCTTTTCATGGCAGTTTTAACTCTCTGAGGTTTGCCATTGTCTGCAGAGCGGCCGAACAGAAAAATTAATTCAATTGATAAAACTTTCTGTGCCAGGTGGGAATTGAACCAGGGTTCTCTGGCGTATTGGCCATGCACTCTACCCTCTGCGCCACGGCCGAGTTAAAATATGTCATAGAAAAAAATACGCAGATACTCTACGATATTTTGTTGAGGATACTATTATTACAGAGTATCAAATTGTAAATAACTGTGTACAAATTTAGCGCCATTGTGCTGTTAGAAATTCACAAACAAATTTTACATCAAATTTTTTAAAAGCCAGAAATGGCTTTGTGGTAGTGCGTAAGACTGGCATGCGAGACTTGCCGAGGACACGGTTCGTATCTCAGCTTAGGTAAAGTTTCAATAATGCATTAATTTACCCATTTACAATAGCAACAACATTAACTTCTTACTTCGCAATTAAATCACTCTTTACCTTTAAAAAAATTCTAAAGTTTCTATAGGAAAAAACAACTCTGCCTTAAAAAAAAACTAAAGTTTCATTTGGAAAAAAGTTTAAACAAAAAAAAAATTTTTTGCTATTGCAGTTAATCTTACCGTTAGCAATAAGTAAATTAAAGTGTTTAACACACTATAAATATAACAGTGTGTGTAAGGTTCCCGAACAAAATAGTTAAAATTCATATTATTTTTTAGTCTTCTTTAAAGGGCCCTATAGACAAGCAACTAATTGCAAAATTGTTTAAAGAACTGGTTGATGCTTTTTTTTCTACAGACGAATAGGCCAATTTTTCGATTCCAGTATTAAAACTTTCTTTATCTTGAAAACATCGTGTGTGGTATTATGAAGATGAATGCAAACAATATTTTTACTATGAATCTGACGTTTAGTTGCTGGTTTCGCTACAAACACATCACCAGTTGAAGATGTCAAATCGCAAAAAATCAATACATTTTCATTTTTACCAACTGATGGATAACTGGTTAAAAAACTAAAAATAACACCTCAACTCATCTACACACAACTTTTTTTCAACAACCAGTTTATCAATAAGTTTTGCGATTAGTTGCTAACCTATAGGACCCTTAAAGCTGTGCCAGTTATAAGCTTTTATATTATTACCTCAAAAAGTTTTTCTAGTGTTTTCTGTACTATAAAAAAATAAATATAATAAAAATCTCATTTCATTCGTTATGCCAAACAAGAATGCAACAATAGGCTTTGTTGTTAAAAATGTAAACAGTGAACCACTACTTTAAAAGCTTAACGTTCATAACGTGTGCCGAAAGCGTTCCATTGTAAAAAGATCGAAGAACAGACTTTCAGATGCTGCAACTTTGTATAATAAGTACTATGTATACTTCAAAGCTTATTTTAAACTACGTACACATTGAATGCTAAATGCTCATTTGAAGCATTAATAACATATTAGGGCTATTCACAATCTTGAGTATTTGACATTGCAAATTTATGCAATTGTAAAAATTTGGCATCAATCGTGAGCGGTCTTTTTCGGTTTACTTTGCAATACTTGTTGCAAAGAATAAAATAGGCTGATAGCTCACTGACTCTAATGAATTTTTTATTGGGTTTTTCCCGTTTAATTCGTTTTTTTATTTACATATTTTTCATATCTTTGTTTCTTATTTTTATTTTTTTTACTTTATTTTTTTGACAATCAGCTGTTAGCTTAGAATTCAGTATTGCATAGTATAGTAAATATAAACTATGGGCTTTAAGTGTTGCATATTTACACAAGCGTAGTAAACGCATCTCTGTATTTACTGTCTACCTATTTTACAAAATGCGCATTTGGTATTTGTGGCCAAATTTGTAGCCAAACACGTGGTTATATATGTCATTCGGAATTTTGTGGACTTTTTATTTAATTATAGACCAATCTTTTAGATATACGATACAACAATTTTATAGTGTATACTTAAACCATTTTGTTTTTTCAATAAGAATTGCCTCTTATGAATCTTTTACGGTTTTGTTTCCAGTACCTACAAATATAAAATTCAGTAAATCTTACCAATTTTAAATTATATTCACTTTGAATACAGTACGAACCATATTTGTTTCTTTTTTTTTAAATTTCGTACAAATATAACTATTAGTTTTTATTTTTCTTCTTTTTTCGTAATAACTCTCTTTATTTCGTATGTTTGAGAAAACAAAAAACCAAACAAAACACGTTCCGCACCTTGATGCATTATCGCTCAAGTCTTTATGTCCGCTATACTAACTGCGTCGAGTGACAAGTGACCATTAAAAAACCCATTCATATCGATCCACTATAAAATGGACAAAAACCGTCAAAACGATGACACAGCAGCAACAACAACAATACAATGAAGTCATGGGCAACGTAAACCAATACATTGGCAACAGAAGATACTCGGGTAGAATTACAACAAAAAACGAAAAAAAAAAACAAAACAAAAAATAAACTTGGCAACAAAAGTGGTGGTTTGCCTTCCCTCCCCTCTCTAATAAGGATCCAATGCAGCATTCATATGTAAATTAAAAAAAAACACCATGTTGATTGGTTATAAAACAAAAACATTAAGAATAAAATAACAAAATTCAAAGCAACTTTTTTCATAAATACGAAAATAAGACTAAATAGGAATGAAATATTTGATTTAAATTTTACTAAAAGCTATTTGCTCTATTAAATAGTTTATAATAAAAAGTGACGCTTATTTCAGAAAGTATAGTCAAGGAGTCAAAAAGAGGCACAAATCGCTCAAAGAAAAAAATATTTTATAATTTAATTTAAATCTATTCTGTTATTTTTATGCTCAAATCTTCATTGAATTAAGTATTGCACACTTTGCAATCTCAGTAGCAATAATGATTTTTGAGAGGGGAAAACATTGCAAAAGGAGCTTCAAGAGTTAATCACTCAACCATCTTTGACCGACAGATTTCACAGATTTTATATATTATTTAAAAAATAAATTTCTAGAAATAGTTTTTCTTAACGGGTTTTTAAGAATAAATGCAACCTTTTATGATTCAAATTTAAATTTTATAAATCAAGCTATACTTTTTACAAATTCAAATAAAACTTTTTAAAAATTTCACAACCTTTGAAGTATATGAATAAAGAAGCTAGTCTCTTTCCAGCTTCAAAATGTAATGCCTGATTAGGCTGCAATTCAGGCATGACCGAGGCCTGACCAATCTTTTAAAGCAGTCCTGATTTTTGTCATACAAGTGTCCACCTATTTAGAACTGAAATTTGGTATAACTTTTTTTAAATGTTCATTTATGCTTTATGCTCTGAATATCAATTTTGTATTTTAAATTCAGATATAAAATTTGGCCTAAAATAAAAGAGGACTGCTTTTTTGTTAAATTTCAGATTAGAATAAAAGTCTGTAAAAAGGAAGCCTTAATTATATTTTCATTTCAGACTTCAATGGAAAAATGTTTCGAAATTCAGTCCTGAATTCCAGTCTGACTATTAGAAGCCTAAGAAAGTTTTTCGCTGGGTTGTCTGATCATTCTCTCTTTCTCTGAGTCAGATTTGTCAAAATCAAAACAAATTACTTCCTGTCTCTTAACAAACTAAGGGTGTGTGCGAATTGAACTAAATTGCTACCTAAACTAAATTGTGTCGATAAAGCCGTGATTCCTAAATTAATTTAGGAAAATTCCGAGCTACCTAAATGCTTGCTATATTAATGAAATTTCTTAAGAGAAGAGAATAATGACATTTCTTAACCTTTAACCTACTTTAAATTAGCCTTAATTAACCTTAATAAACCTTAACTGCTTTACCTTAATTAAGTTTAGGTAGCAATTTAGTTCAATCCGCACACGCCCTAAGTCTCCGTTCCATCAAGATATATTGAACATGGCAGGAGCGGTAGTTAAAATTCTCTCTTGTGGTGGGTACAGCACCTGCCAAAATTACGTTTTAACGAATAAAAGCAAAACAACAAAACTTGCAAATTATAATATACTATGTGTTTGACAGCTACTATACCTACCACTCTGAGACATGTTAAATATACCATGCGTTCCATGATGTAATGAATCAGGTAGCTGCAGGACTGCTTGTAGTTTTTTTATCAACTATAACTGTCAAAATTATTAAAAAATTTGCATTTTGCTTACATTAGGCCGGAACACAAAGAAAGCATGCATGCATCGATGCTATTGAAGCATGCTTTTTGAAACACATAGCAAGCATTTAAAACATACATATGTTGTCTGTCAAAATTGGTTTGTTTGTTGTGCGAAATTGAAAAAGCCGGTGAAAATAAATTTAAGAAATGTACTGTGAAGACATTTTGTGGATAATGGTTATTTTTATTAATGCTGCATGAAGCAAATGAGCAATTAAATGCTCTGCATTACCTTTCAATGCCTTGATGTTGCCCAGCAGAAAATGCGATACCAGATCGGGCTGGAATTCAGGCCTGACAGGCATGACCGAGGCCTGCTTTGTCTTAGAAAACAGACCAGATTTTTTTTCATACAAGTGTCCGCCTCTTCAGACCTGAAATTTGGTATTACTTATTTTAAATGTTCATCTATGATTTCTGGTCTGAATATCAATTTTTAGTTCAAATTCAGATATGTAATCTAGCCTGAAATAAAATAGGACTGGTTTTGTGGTCAATTTCAGGTTAGAATACAGATCTGCGAAGAGGAAGCCTGAATTGTATTAAAATTTCAATATTGAAATCTGTAGCAGGATTCCCAAAAAGCTAACGATAATCATAGTTGTCGTTATCGGTCATTGTGCATACACAGTTTCATAGTAAATGACAGTTTTCGCTAGTTAACTACAGCGACAATTGTCGTTAAGGCTTTTGGGAATCCCGCAACAGAACTGAATAATGGAGGTATAATTATATTTAGAAATTCAGTCGTGAAATCTAGTCTGATATTAAGAGGCCTAACAGAGTTTTCTTGTGGCGGCCGTGGCGTAGTGGGTAGTGTGTGTGACTCTTACGCCAGAGAACCCAGGTTCGTATCCTCCAACCGACACAGAAAGTTTTTTTTCAATTGAATTAATTTTTCTGTTCGGCCGTCACCTCTCTGCAGACAATGGCAAACCTCAGAGAGTAAAAACTGCCATGAAAAGCTTCTTGAGAACATAAGCCGTTCGGAATCGGCGTAAAACATGTAGGCCCAGTTCTCGATCATTTGTGTGCAAACATTTCACATCACACACAACACAATGATCATAAGAAGCTCGGTCAAAGTCCTTTCAATGGCTGAAATGGCCATTTCGTTTTTTTTTTTTTTTAACAGAGTTTTCTGTTCGGTTGAGAAAAGTTGAAAGTATACCAACTTCAAGCATGTATATTGATGCTTCATGCGCGCACGCTTTGTATGAGCATCACCCCATTGACTTATTTGTTTTCAACTTAAACGTCAGATGCTTTAATGCGTGTATGCCTTCTACGTGTTCTCGGCCTATTCTGTTTTCTTATTTTCAATGACCTTTCTGCAACCCGGTTAATTTTACCATGCTCTGTTCAATGTTGTTTTGCGTTTTATGACAATTCTGGCTTGCGATTCTCAGTAATGCAGCTCCCTTGTTTATTGTACATTCTATCAAAAAAAGTACCGAGAATTGGTCAATAAATACATAAAATTGACTATTCATTCAAATTTATGGTATCTCTTTTGAAAGTAGGCCCATTCCGAAATAATATACTTATGTCAACAAATCACCCAATCATTAAAACATTATCAAACGTATTTTCGATTTCAGTTCTCGTCGCGCATTCTCTTTTACGTCTTCTATCGACTAAAAACGGGTGCCTCACTCTGATCGACTACATCTCGGCCGCTTTTGAATGCACTATACTACTCATACGGTCGTATTTTTGATAAAGTCAATTCACTATAAGCCTTCTGTAATATTTTCAGCGATCCGGCATACGAAATTCCATTAGTAAATACATATCTCTAAACAAAAAATTGTAACAGTAACAAAAATCTTTCTTACAAAATTGGGAGTATTTGCGATGTAGTGTAAGTAATTTGATAATGTTTACAGTAAGAAAGCTTACAGCCTTAATATAAAAGCCTTAAAATAAAGCTATTTCTAGCAAAAGTTTAGAAAGGTGAAGTTTGATTTGCAAAAAGTTTCTTTAACTAGAAAAACTCAAATTTTAAGTGGGAAAAATATGGATTTGAAGTGAAAAACCAGTGTAGTTATAGTTATTAATGAACATACTTTTACCAGACGAATGCGTTGTTATAAAATGACAACACTAAGAATTTTTTACAATATGATTTTATTCCTTTAATTTTTCCTATGTCTATGGAGGGCAGCTTTTCCCTACACTCTCGCTCACCCCTGATTATGAGGACACTTGTTTTTTCCTATGACATTAATCCGTATAAAGCGTCTGTTCGGCAACGCAAAAGGATATTGCAGAGGAACCAGTTGTGGCTCTTTTTGGAGCTAGTTCAGAACTATTTCAAATTTCATCCATTTTTTTTTCTTTGCAGATTAATGACTCAAAAAATTAAATCTGGAAAGTAAAAACTTTTCCAAGATTTTACAAAATATTCTTACAATTTTTTTGTAAACTATTCTACCTTATATTTGAATCATGTAAACATTGAATCAGGTAAATATTTTCCCAATTAAAGACGAAGCTTAAATTTTTCTGCACTCTTACATTTTCTCGCATTGGAGCTCATTTTACTTGCTCTACTAGCTTCCTTTTCCGAACTATTACGGTAGAAGATATCTTTGTAACACATCTCTATATAAATCATGAGGTAAATGAATTAATAATTATAAAAAGAATGGGAGCAGAGGGCGTGGTATATTCTTAAATGGATATATTAGTTTATATTTTTGGATCAAATTTTACTTTCACACTAATCACTTTATGGCTATTTTTATAAATTTCTTTACTTTTTTGAAGTTAAAACTTCTCTTGGCGCTTTGAGCACTTTTTGGTAGGGGTAACAGTTATAAATTCGCGTCCACACTGTGACCGTCGGTAATGTGAACGTCAAAAAATGTAAACGTCGATGTTAAAGTATGTAATGTCAACGTCTTACTTACTTACTTAGATGGCGCCTACAACCGTAAGTCGGTTTCCGCCTGTTGTAAGAAATTGCGCCAGCCATTTCTGTTTTGCCCTTGCTGGCGCCAGTTGGAAGCTCCAAGTTTCGTCAGGTTGTCCTCCACTTGGTCCCTCAAACGGAGATGCGGTCTTCCTTTTCTGCATTGTCCGCCGCTGGGTACCGAATCAAATATTTTCTTCGCTGGAGCGTCGTCTTCCATCCGCTCAACATGACCTAGCCAGCGAAGCCGCTCGATTTTTATGCGCTTTAGTAAAGCTAGTTTAGTTTTTATACGCTTAAGTCGATGTCGGCGTATAGCTCATACAGCTCATCGTTCCATCGTATTCGGTACTCGCCATTGACACAGATTGGTCCGTAGATTTTTCAAAGCATCTTTCTCTCGAACGCTTCTAAAATCTTTTCATCAGAGCTGCTCAACGTCCAGGTTTGTGCTGCATATAACAGGGCGGGCATGATTAGTGACTTATAGAGCGTGACTTTTGTTCGTCGAGAGAGGGCTCTGCTTCTTAATTGCCTACTGAGCCCAAAGTAACACCTGTTGGCAAGAGTTATCCTTCGTTTTATCTCTCTACTGATATCGTTGGTGGAGTTAATGCTGGAACCGAGGTAGACAAAGTCCTTCACAACCTCGAAGGAGGTGTTGTCAACAGTTACGTGGGTGCCAATACGCTGGGACTGTTTGTTTGTTGACACCAGATATTTCGTCTTATCTGCGTTTACTGCAAGACCCATGTGACTCGACTCTTTTTCTAATTTGGAGAATGCTGCACTGACTTCGCGTGTGTTATGGCCAATGATATCAATATCATCGGCATACGCTAGCAGCATAACACTCTTATAGAATATTGTGCCGCTTTGTCTCAGATCAGCAGCTCTAATGATCTTCTCCATAATTAGGTTAGAAAAGTCGCACGATAAAGAATACCCTTGTCTGAAACCTCGTTCGGTAACAAACGGAGGGGAAAGGGTCCTTCCCGATTTTTACTGCGCTGCTGGTGTTGCTCAGGTTATTCCTTATTGGACTGTCGAAAGCGGCTTTATAGTCGACAAAAAGGTGGTGGGTGTCGATTTGCTTCTCTATGGTCTCTTCCAAGATTTGTCGTAGCGTGAATATCTGGTCGGTGGTAGATATTCCAGGTCTGAAGCCACACTGCTAAGGCCCAATCAGTTGGTTTACGATGGGCTTCAGTCTTTCACATAATACGCTAGACAGAACCTTATAGGCGATATTTAGGAGGCTTATCCCACGGTAGTTGGCGCAAATAGTGGGATCGCCTTTCTTGTGGATTGGGCAGTGTACACTGAGGTTCCAATCGTTTGGAATGCATTCTTCCAACCATATTCTGCATAGAAGCTCGTGAATGCATTTAAATAGAGCTTCGCCTCCGTTCTTAAACAGCTCAGCGGCTCCCGCGGCTTTGTTGTTCTTAAGCCGTGTTATTGCTGTTAAGACTTCATTATAGTCGGGCAGCGGAACTTCAACGTTGTCATCCATAATTGGGGTTTCCGGGATATCATCTCTATTGGCGGGATTGTTGTCGTCATCACCATTCAGAAGACTAAAGAAGTGTTCCCTTCATAACGTCAGTGTACTCTGGATATCTGTCCCTAGATTCCCGTTTTCATCCTTGCAGAAAGAGGCCTTGGTTTTAGAGCCATCGGCCAGGCGTCTTATCTTTTTGAAGAATTTTCGGGCCGGAAAAAAAAAATGATCCCCAAATCTGAATGTCAACGTCAGTTATGTTTAAATGATCACTGTTAACGTTAACAATGACGTCAATGTTTTTGTCTTTTTGTATGGGGACCCCAAAAAGGGTGGCATATAGGGGATATGTGAGTTCAGAAGAAATGTTTAAGAGCAGAAAATAATAGGATCATCTCATATGCTTCACTGCTATCGGGATCAATTCGGAAGAGATATGCCAGTTTTTCTTTTTTTTTTTTTTTTGTACGGGAATCCCCAGAAGGGTGGCAGATAGAGAGAAGGTGAGCTGAGATTAAATATTGAAGGGTAACAAATAATAGGAACAGCTCAAAAATTTGACACCTAAACTATTCGGGCTAAAAACCTTATATGAGTTTACATGTCTCATATGAGACTGTCATACATGACAGTTTACATGTCTACGTTTTACATGTATATGTTTACATGTAAATATAACATGTATTACATGTATATGTATATATGTATACATATGTTAGTGTTTATTCACAGGAGGGAATAAAATAATATGACCAACTATTATTATTGTTTCTTACTTTAGTTATAATAGGTATATTGTTACCTTTTTGGAATATAACGAAATGATTGAATTATGAATGTGTTGGAAAGAAAACTTGAATTATTTATATCTGGCAACTTAATTTTTTATGTTCTTTATGTTCTATTCGTATACTACAAAAGAAAGTGTCAAAAAAGGCTTTTGATTTAAAATAAATGTTCATTCTGTTGGCATCTTTGTCAAACTAAGACGTGTTCTTTCATTTAATTCTTTCCTCAGTTTTGGGTTTAATATTTTCTGGATTCCATTTTCAAAAGGTTAAGGCCCAGTACCCCAAGCGATATGGAGAAATTTATAACAGAAATTGAGAAATTAAAAGGAAGGAAAAATTACCATAAATGGAAATTTGCGGTAGAGCACGCCATGAAGTTGCAGGGTTTTTGGAAGGCAGTTCTTTGTACTGAACAGGACGAGGACATTATGGAGAAGGCAGCGTCTAGGTTGCTACTGTATATAGTGCCATGTTTGTATGCACATATACAATGCATAGAATCTGTACAAGACATTTGGGAGAAATTTAAAAGCACGTATGACGATTCCGGTTTAACTAGGCGGTGCGGGCTGTTGCGCAAACTAACAACAACAAGGCTGGACAATTGCGCAAATATTAGCGAATATATGGACACGATTATTGAGAATGCACAGAAGTTAAATCAAGTTGGCATGACTGTAAACGAGGAATGGTTAGGTAGTTTACTACTCAGCGGACTGCCGGAGCATTTGAAACCAATGATAATGGCAATTGAGAGT
Source organism: Coremacera marginata (assembly GCA_914767935.1). Taxonomy (NCBI): domain Eukaryota; kingdom Metazoa; phylum Arthropoda; class Insecta; order Diptera; family Sciomyzidae; genus Coremacera; species Coremacera marginata. The sequence continues at coordinate 163,371,865 of OU612046.1, forward strand.
AGCAACATACGAATCACAGGAGACACAATTAAAACAAAATTGCTCCAGGACTATGATTCATACATATCGCAATAAGGCGGTAGCAGTAGCGATGCTGCGTTATTTAGAAAGCGGAGTGAAAAACGTGCTGGTGGTAGTGCGAGTCGTATTGTATGTTACAAGTGCAACAAAGAAGGGCATATAACGAAGTTTTGCAAATCAAAGGATAAACCAAACCCTAAAAAAGAAGCGCAGACAATGTTAACGGCGTTCACAGTAGATTTTGCAACAAATGCAAACAGCTGGTTTTAAGAATCTGGCGCGTCGACACACATCAATTTCGCAACATTTTTACAACATTTGAAGAATTCAGTGTAGAGGAGACAGTTACTGTGGCGAATGGAACAAAGTTACTCGTAGTTGGCAAAAGCGATGTTCCTGTAAGTATGCGTGTTGGAGGCACGTGGAATGAATTTATTTTTAAAAATGTTTTGCTGGTTCCCGATATATGCGCAAATTTACTGTCGGTAAGTCAAATTACTGCAAACGGATACTCTGTTGAATTTTCTGGAAATCAATGTGTAATTGCTGACAAAGGCAGACAAGTAGGAGCTGCAACGCAATTTGAAAGTACTGAATTGAAATAAATTATCAACAAAAATGTTTTCAAGTCGCTAGCAAAGATATTTGGCACAAGCATCTAGGGCACGCGAATAATGCAAGTTTTAGTTACACCGTGAATATGGCATTGATATAAAAAATAATGAGAATGACGAAAAAAATTGTATTTCATGCATTGAAGGCAGACAGGCAAGACTCCCGTTTCGATCAGCGACAAGTGCAACTACAGAAATTTTGCAACTGGTTCATTCTGACGTATGCGGTCCTATAGAGATGGCATCAATAGGTGGTGCCCGATACTATATTCTGTACCTAAATGATTTTCTAACAAAGTGTTTGTTTATATGATGAAGAATAAATCTGAAGCTACACAACATTTTAAAAATTTTAAAGCTATGGCGGAGAATCAAACTGGTAAGAAATTTAAGATTTTCAGATCAGATAATGGACTAGAGTTTTACAATTCGGAGATGCGGCGTATATGCGCAGAGAGTGGTATATTACACCAAAATCATCACCATACAGTCCGCAACAAAACGGCAAAGCTGAGCGCATGAACAGAAGTATAGTTGAAAAGGCGCGTTCGATGATGGCTGACGAAGTTGTACTGGGCGGAGGCAACAAATACAGCAGTTTTTCTGATGAACAGAACAGCATGCACGAAAATTGACAACAAATTGCCGGAAGAGGTGTGGCAAGGCACTAAAACAAATTTATAATTTTGGCGCGTATTTGCATGTACGGTAATGGTATTAAAGCCGAAGGAGAAACGTAAAAAATGAGATTCTAGATCCATAAAGTGTATTTTCCTTGGTTACTGAAAAACGAGTAAGGCATACCGAGTGTACGAGCCAGTTTCCAGGAAGCTTATGATCAGCCGCGATACAATATTTATTGAAGACCAAATGTATTATTCAGCTAAGCAGAACAAAAGCCAAATTAACAACAACTTGGAAGATATTGGCATTTAGTGGGGGTTTTTATAAACGAAAATCTCTGTCAAACAGCACAGCACTGTCGACAAAAAATTGAACAACGATGAGGCGGCCGAATCTGTCGACAGCGATGGCGATTTTGTGGGTTTTGAGTCTGCGGAGAGTGAGCATGAAGAAGGTGTTTCTTTAGGAAAACAGAAAAGAATGTACTACGGTCAAACAGGATTCGATGTTCTACTGTTATGACTGACGGATTACGTTACATATTTCGTTAATGAAAGTAATGGTGATCCAGACACTTATGCACAGGCGACGAGTGGAGAGCATAAAGATCATTGGTTGAGAGCAGTTGAAGAAGAACACAAGTCTATTATTACAAACCATGATACAATGATAAGGTAGGGCCGCTGCGCTGAGTGCTCTCACGCGTCAACGAAGAGTGGATAATGAGAAGCAACATATATGTCAAAACGACGAATTTCGTTGAAATTGCAAATGAAGAAAATATTTTATGTTTCCAAGTTGCAAACAGTGCGGTCGCGGGTGTTAAACTTGTGCTAATTTGAGTGAAAATATTATAAAAAAAGTGTAATAAAAACTATAAAATGTGAAAGAAGTCTTAAAATTGCAAAAAAACCTGTAACAGTTTTAACCTAAAAACAACTACGAAACGTGAGCATAAAGAAATCCGCGATGAACAGCTGATTTTGACATCAATGTAGCTCTATTCTGCTTTCTACTCCACTCCTCTCCGTGATGACCTTACCTTATAATTCTGCCATGATTACAAACAAAACATGGGTCATTGCAGAGTTGCCTAATGGAAAAAAAGGCGCTGACAGGTAAATGGGTTTTTAAAACCAAAACGAACGAGAGAGGTGAGATATGTAGATTAAAGGCAAGACTGGTAGCGTGAGGCTGCGCACAGAAAAGTGGTATAGACTATCACAAAACATACTCACCAGTTGTTCGATACAGCTCGTTGCGATATCTTTTATCGCTTGCGATTGAGCTTAACTTGCGAATCTATCATTTAGACGCTGTCACTGAATTTATGCTGGGTGATCTAAACGAAGAAATATATTTGCGCGCTCCTGATGGTATTGATGTTCCAGACGGCAAATTTTTGAAATTGAAAATGCCGATATATGGGCTTAAGCAGTCATCAAGAATGTGGAATATTAAATTGAGAGCAGCGTGTTAGTCAAATATGGGCAACTTAAATCTGACCAATGCATTTATGTGATGCATAGCAGTAGATGACATTTTGGTTTTTTGGAAAAATGAGCAGCACAAACAACAGTTAGTTAAACATTTGAAGAAATGTTTTCACATGAAGGAGCTCGGTGAGGTCAAGCTTACTAAACAACAATGCCCATCTACAGAAGAACAAAAAGCAGAAATGGCTTTTTATCAGGAGCTTATAGGAAGTCTTTTGTTCGCAGCACAGTTGACAAGACCCGATATATGTTTTGCTGTCAACTATCTCATCCGGTTTAACAACAATCCAGGGCAGCAAAATTGGAATGCAGCCAATAGAGTTTTGCGAAATCTAAAGGGTACAATAGACTACAACCTGATTTATGAAAAGAATGGCGATTCATCGGTTATTGAATATTGTGATGTTGATTTTGCAAATGACAACGACGAAAGGAAGTCGTCAGTGGTTATACATTTATTAAACAAAATGTAGCAACAATTGCTTTATCTACATGTGAAGCAGATTACATGGCTATGGGATCTGCGGTGCAACAGGCACTGTGGATAGGAAGTGTTGAGGCTGAGCTAAAAATGATTGAAGGCGATCTGACTAAAATCTATTGTGACAATCATGGAGCAGTGCAGCTTGCAATAAATGAGGGCTATCATCAACGAACAAAGCACATAGATTTGTGATTTGTGATATAATAAGCAACAAAAATATATGTCTCGATACGATTAGCACTGATAATATGATTGCAGACATTTTCATCAAACCTCTTTCTTCATTAAAAATTAAACTTTTTTCCTAGTTAAGGGGGGCTTATAAAATAAAATATATTTAGTTTTAGTGGGGATGTGGGAAAGAAACTTGAAATATTTATATCTGGCAACTCCATTTTGTATGTTCTTTATGTTCTATCCATTTACTACAAAGGAAAGTGTCAAAAAAGGTTTTTGATTTGAAATAAACGTTCATTCTGTTGTCATCTTTGTAAAACTAAGACGTGTTCTTTAATTTAATTCTTTTCTTAGTTTTGGGTTTCATCTTTTCTGGATTCCATTTTCAACAGAATGAATTATACAATTATACAATTAATTTCGAAATTAAAAAAAGACTTATTTCATAATTTTAAGTTTTTCACATCTTTAAGGGGAGGTTCTCATGAAACTCTACCAGGAAACTCAACAGTTTGTTTCCATTTTTCGATAGCTTATGATATGTAGCATATGTTTCTAAAGCGGTTTGGGAGAAACCCATCTCTCACGAAAATTATTTGTATCTTATCAAGAGTATCTCATAAAAAATGAGTATCTCACATCAATCTTTTTGAAATGCACGCCTGTATTTCCTATCATACTGTGATAAGAATAGTTGTGTCAGGCACCACCAGATGTCGCTGTCGCGTGGAAATAACGGAAAGCTAATAGCTCGAAAAAATCGTTCACCAAATCTTAAAACGCATTTTCTGAAAAACAATCCTTTCTAAATTGGTCTCCACGATATCTCAAGAAGTGCTTTATGGATTGAAAATTTATTGGATCCTATACCTAAATTCAAAAAATATTGGCCAGTTGTTTATTTTTTGGGTATTTTAAAGAGCAACAAATGCATCAAAACGGTACTTAAAATTCAGATATCTGTGATATTCGTATAAGCTCCAGTAAATATAATATAATTTTTAAGTTTTTTTATTTTTGGTGACATGATCGTGGCGATGAAAACCATTTGGGTACATTTTTCCAACGTGATGTTTGACAGCGTATTGACACTTGACATTACACTTTTATTCACCAAAACAAATATTTTCCTACAGTTTAGGAATCAATAAAAATCTATCAAAAAACTTAAGGTGTTCGTCGAGTGTTTTTCGAGCTCTAAATGAGAACCTGCCCTTAAGTTTTCGCTTCGATAAGCAGTTCCTCCACTGCCTATTTTTTTTATAATTTAATACAAAGTAATTTTTTATCATGGTTTTGAAGTAAATGTAGCTTGAAAAATTATATATTTAAAGGCCATAAATCAAATTATAGAATTGTTTGACATTTCAAATAAGTAAATAATTTTTAAGCTTGGAACAAGAAAACAATCTGTCAACTGCTTTGAAAAAAAATTACTTTATAATTATCTTTTATATCTGTGCTGTATTAAAAATATTATTTTTTTCATTATATACAATTAAGAGCAAAAAAATACCTTGAACCCCAGGAAATTTTTCACTTTAAGCTGGTATCGTATAGCTATAAGATATATTTCACTGAAAGAATATATAAAAAAAGTGCATAATATACTCGTACACACTCACTCAAGCACACTCATATATAACCTACATATACCCAAGCCTAGATATTTTTGTATAACTTATAATTATTATATTAATAATATAATTATTGATTATTATTGATTTTATTCACAATTAAATTATGTAAAAATCGCAATAAATTTCAAACTTACCATCCGCAGAGGGCTGACACGTCTCATCGAAAACTTCTTCACAGATTACGGATGCTGATGGCGAGGCACTGCCTTTACGACCGGAAAAACTTGATGCGGACATTTCAAAATAAGCCGATAAACTTTTTCAGTTGGTTTTTTTTATTTATTGCTTGTTGATTTTAAATATCTTTCAGCAACGTTTCTGCATTAAATTCCGATGGGCTGCTACTCATTTCAAGCATTTCATAATTCAATTGATTTTCCAATTTATTCCTGCTGCGAACATCTCAACACGAATGATTGCAGACCGATGAAAAATCATGCACCGTTGACCTAAAAACTAAGAAGTTCGGTTTTTCGGGAAAACGAGGCGAATCAGCTCGTTGTGACACTAGGATACACAGGATACAGATTTTCTTCAATTGCACATAATTCAGCAGCTGTAAGATTGATTATTAATTTTCGTTGTCTTTAAAAACACTTTTTGTGACATATTCTATTGATTTTCCCAAAAATAACTGTTAATTTTTTGCAAATATTTTCTGCCTATGCTATGAATAGCAATGAAATCAGAAGGAAACTTTTCATATACTAAGATCTTTTTATAAAATTTAATTTAAGACAGATAATTTGTGGATTTGATTTGCATATTTTATAGTTGAACTAACAAATTCTGTTTATTCCAAAGTTAAATTTCTTTAACACCCACGGCTAAAAATTGAATTGATTTTTCTTTAAGTTGGTTTGTTTTTTATCTTTACAAAACGAACTTTCTTGCAACTGTCTGCCACGATACTTTCAGCCGAACTGATTTTTCCCCATTGTGCGAGGCTAAAAAACTCATGCTGCTTAATAAACGGTCACAAAAATTGTCCGCCATGAAGACTTTCTACCCTTATTTGAGGAAATTGGCAAGAAAAGCTTTGCATCCATATGTTTAGCAGCTTTGAGGGGTTGCTTTATTTTTGTTTACATTTTTATTTTATTTTTTTCGAATTCATCGAATTTAAGCTCTGTTCATACAGTTTCCGAGCAACGAGTTGTTTTAATTTTGTTCTAGGTTTGACTAACTATTCTGTGTTTTTTTTTGTGTTTCATGTGTTGTGTTTCAAATTATCTAGAAATTTAACCTTTTTGTTAATTACTTATTGATTTTTGAAACAATTTTTTTTTCATAATTCTTTTGAATATCTTTTCTTAAAAACAAAAAATTGGTAGTTATCGATTAATTCGAAATTAAAATAAATTTCCTTAAGATGCACTGAAGAATTCAAAAGGAAACCTAACTGTGAGGATTTCGATGTTCTGAGTGTACTCATCTTTAAAAATAGCAAAAAAATTCGGGAAAATAACTAAAATGCACCTGTTTAAATTCCAATTATGACTAACAGGCCGGTTACACAGGCCAGTGACGGTGAAAGTGCGAAAGAATACGTGTACTGTTCGAATGATTCGAAGAATTTCGAACTTTCATGCTTTCATGCAAGAGGTGCTAGTGACACATGCTAGTGAAAGTTCATTAAAAAAATTTCATCGTATGCGAAGGTTCTCGCTGCTATTGCATCAATTTAATTTAATGATTTGGTTTTGAGTTAATTTTCTTTCCAATATATTTTTTGTATAATTATTGTATATAAAAGTGTATATTTTTCACTTTTATTTACAACTTTTTACATTTGTTTCATTTGCTTTGTAAATGTAAACAAGTTATCAGTGTTGCTTCCTGTATGGAATCGATAAAAACCTGAAATAAAATACGAAATCGAGGGAAAACCCGAAATGAATCCACCAAAAGTAATTAAAAAATACACTGATATCCCCTTTTTTGACATACACTAGTCGCTGCTGTCAAAATCCACTGGCTCTGAAATTTCGTTGCTAGTAGCGATGAAAGTGCCGTGGAAGTGACTCCAGTGTGAGTGTATTTGTAAAAAAGTGTGAATGTATTGAGTTTTTCGAACTACAGGGCCAGTATACTGGCCTGTGTAGCATGCCTGTAAAGCAGCAAATTATTAAATTTCAGAAGAGGATAAAAGCTACAACAAAATGCAAAGCAACCCTGCATTACGTAAAGTTTGTTAAAAAGAAAAACCGTGTATACAGTTTGACATTTTGGAACACATTTTGTACAAATCGATTGCTTTGAAAATGGCGGTTGTTATGATGAAGAAAATTGCTTAATAAATATTTTCTATAAAATTTAATATAAAATTTTATAATTGGTAATAAAATACCTCTAAAACAGCAAATACATAATCTTACTCCTCGATATCGGCCATTGTTACAAATTAAATGCCAAAGCATCACAAAGCTTAACGATGCGCAGTTTGCTTTAGTTTGCGCATCGATAACTTTCGTAAAACAATCGTCAAAGCGTACACAGTTGCATTTAGGAATGCATGACTTTGTAGAGTTGCTTTGCAAATGATGTTTTGGAACTGATCCGATCTTCTACTGTGTCGAAGTTAAAATACCCCACCGCGGCCGTATCTAAATATTGGGACGTCCAAAAAGAAAGTACATTTGCATCACTGTTATCGTCAAAGGTCTGTCAAGTGTCGACGTATATATAATTTTTGTGCTCAGCTGTTTATTTATATTAAAAACAAATAAATCACTTCAGCTTTTTTCTGTTTTCGTTTGGATGTCGTGTTTTAAGAGTGTTTTAAAAATGGAAAACAAATATTTTGCTCTTTTACTTCAAAAAAGCAACTGAAACCAGACAAAAATTAGTGTAAGTTTTTGACGAAGATGTGATTAAATAAAGACGATAATGGTATTGATGCCGTGTATCGGAAAATATTCGCTTCTTTTGCATGAGGCACCTTTTTTGTAGTTATCGGCTACTGCCGTATATCAATCCGCTGTTCTTTAAGTTGTATTGAAGAAGTGAGAACTTTTTAAGATTTGTAATAAATATATGTAAAATATTTTAAAGGTAGCAACCATTGGTTGCTGAAAGTATTAGGCGCTATTTACACATCAAAATCGTGTGGAAAACTGAATACTATGCCGAATATCATATTCCATGCAAATTTTGACAGTTCAATTTCGGCATTTACGGTTTTTCCTGTTTTCGGCACATTCTTCGCGTTTTCGACATTGCATGAGAATGCCCTTAATAACAGAAGGGGTTTGTCTGTTTCCCTAATGGAACTCCGCCAGGTTAGCAACTGAGTTGCGCCTGCCAGTCCAAAGCCAGGATAAAGGAGGATGGTTGGCAGTAAAGGAGGCGTAACATTCGTGGATAAGTCTTGTCTACTGTCGTAAAAGAGAAGAGCTCACCAGAGCTCGGTGTGGCGGTCACTATGGTAAATCCTTGTGAAAAAAGCCTGCGATGGAATAGCAATGGTCCAGAGAACTTGTTAGCATAGTCAAACCCGTCGAATGAGGTGACCTTATCTATCCACGGCAAGGAGACATGGTCTATATGGCCAACAACGATTGATTATTTTGTGTCTTTTAGACACGGCAAAGAGTGGACCTTGTGTGGTTATGTCACAGATCAGAAATCGTAGGCTCTTCGTTTAAGGTATGTTAATGGATCCATGCCTTAAATTGAAGTGCCAGTCAGATACGAAAAAGTGCTATGTGCACAGTCAAATACAGAAATTCTAAATGAATTTCTTGTCTCATTTGCCGGGATGTTGTAGACCCCCATTCGGCGGGACCGAGTTCCCAGGTGACTATCATGGGTTGGCCCTTCGGGGAGACTCATGCTGGCTGTGGTTTGTGCACATCGCTTGCACAGGTCTAGATTGACCGGCGGGGTCACGCGTAGTATGCAAGAGATTGAATAGGTCTCGTCTTTACCAGTAGATGGCAATGAAGGTACGTCATCTACCGGTATCCAAACTGGTACTATTAAGGGCAGTATGGAATTCTTATTGCATACTGCTTTTACAGAATCAGGCACAATGCTTTTGTGTTTATGAATGTGACATCTAGTACGTGGTTGCTTTTTTAGGTGTCACTTGTATAATACAGGTCTGTGAAGAGTATTTCACTTGCACATCCTTTTTGGTTGTGCATTTTTTAATACTATATGTTGGATGAACTATAACTCCAACGTCTATCTAGACCCAGAGGAATTAAGCCTTAACGGCAGGTGTCCTCTTTTAAACACATAACGGATTTCTGTTTCCCTGATGGAAATTATTCAATCATAGATGTTCCTCGTTCTGGTAGGCCCTCGGAGGTCAATGACGACCAAATCCAGACGGTAGCTGAGACAAACAAGCATTCGACAGTCACAGAAATTACGAGTGTTCTAAATGTGTATGTTGGAAACGTTCACGGTCACTTAAGGCCCGCTCATTTCATCAAAAAATTGGATGTCTGGGTACCGCACGAATTGAAAGAAATTCACAAAGTCAATCGAGTTGACATTTGCGATCAGCTCATGAAATATGAAAAACGACCTATTTTTCAAGGGTATTATTACAGGTGAAGAGAAGTGGATTAGAAAATAATGATAAATTGTAATAAGTATAATGTTTTTAGTATAGCCAACTTTTTTATTTTTTAAGATATGTTTATGTTTTTGCCATTGAAAAGAAAATTGAATAAATTACAAAATTGATCTAAAAAAATCTTTAATTTATTACGCAAAATTCTGAGATATATGCACTCAAAGTGGGAATTTGTTAATTTCTACCGATTGATTTCTTCTTCACACGATCACAGCTCGGTAACGGTTAAGTTGGAGGGGTTTGTTGGGGTATACCGTTAGAAAGGTGATTTCATTGTCTTTAAAATGAGCTATCAAAATAAGTTTTATGTAAGTTAATTTTTCTGCTAGAAACAATAACGGGAATCAATGTCTTAAAATATTAATGAATCCTGTCTCCCCGCCTCCCATACGATTTTTGGTCAGCTCGACATAACCGTTCAGCTCTGTAAATAGTTCCACTCACTTGCGGGTCATGTTGATTTAAAAACAACAACTGTACATTTTTTTACATCAAAGGAGAGGTTAAGTTTTTCAAAACAAAAAATATTTTAAGCACCTTAATACTGGAAATCATTGGGGAAAATGATGGTTTTATCATATATAAAAAGTGTATATAATATAAAATTGCTTATAAAAGTCATATATTGCTTAAAACTTCTTAAACGTACAATTAACGTGCCAATATTTAAGATCCATTGGATATTGGCAAAGATAAAGATGTTTTTCGAACAGACCTTGTAGCAAGCAAAAAATTTAAAAATAAATTTTTTGTTCGATAAACCTATCTTTTTTTTTTGTTTTGAACAAAAACACACTTTCAAATCGCTGTGACCAGGAAATGGTAATCGTACCCGTATTCCAACTTAAATGTTATCGCATAGAATGTCCACGTAAAATTTATTACTTAATATATGTATACCAATATGTTAAGAATTTTAATTTACCACTTGCTATAATAGCATGTTCTCACGGCACCCTGAACAACGTAATTCGGCTCTCATTCGGAATACGAGGCTGAATTATGTTTCGAATTAAGTAATTCGCCATACAAAATTTTACAAGTGAATTACCTCATTTGAAGGTAACTCAATTACGAATTACGTAGAAATCGGTTTCATCTCTAATTTTTATCGAAAATTAATCGAAAGCCACAAGCAAAACTCAAGAATAAATAAAAACAAGAAAAAACAAATAGTCAAATTCTCAAAGTCAGCAGAAAAAGTGAGTATCATTGCTTAAAAAAATAAATAATATAGCAAACAAATATTTATTTTGCACATTTTTTCCCATTTTCGTTCTCCACAACAAATCAAATAAAATTAAATACACAAAGAACAGCTGTTCGTGAGAACAGGGTAATTTACATTCGTAATTCACAGGCCGAATTACTTAATTCAGACTGCCGTGAGAACATGCTATAACATATTTCAAGTCTCATGAAGATCATCTATTTAACATTTCAATAAACAAACACTGTGGCAAGACTCGCAATCAATTATTTAACAAAAATCTAGCTGGCAAGCTCACAGCACTAAATAACAAATACGTTCCACAAATAAACCTCGATCAGCTGTTGCAAATCAGATGTGCTGCTTTGGCGCAATAAACCGCCGGGATATGAAATTTTATTTTTAACTATGTACATTAACTTCAGATTGAATTAAAAGGAAAATAACACGCAATGAACAGTCACAGCTATTTTCCAAACTACTATTCGATAGAGGATATATTTGTAACACAAGAAAAAGTCGAATGCAACGTCAACACAAAACTATTAAAAATGGGTAAGCAGGCGACGAAAGCGAATCAATCCAACTGAGTGCTGAGTTAAAATCAATGTTTACTTTATAAAAATAATTTGTACGTTGGCAGGTTTTCTGGATGCTGGAGCTGAAACGGATGATCTGAATGCAGGCAAGTCTGTAAATTTACCGTTGTGGTATATCAAGGAGCTTAAGGTTAATAATCCATACTTTACGTGAGTTCATTTGTTTTTTTTTTTTTTGTTTGCTTCACATTAATTGGTTTATTTGCGCCAGACTAGTGTTGCGGTACCTGATATTTACAAGCACGTGCATAAAGCGGTCTGTGAAGCCGAAACCACACACATTGAGCTAGGCAGACTACATCCCTATTTTTACGAGTATGGCCGTTATTTGACGCCCTACGATCGCAATTTTATTGTGGGAAAAATTGTTTTCGAAACAATGCGACATCGTGTGAGACACCTCTTGGATATATCAAAGAACTCGCATGAAGAGGGCAAGCCGGAGTTGCGTTTAGATGATATAGAAAATAAACTGTACGAAGCGGGTGTAAAAACAAATACGCTGGTGAGCTATGCATACTTTCTTGTATAGCAAAATTAACCATCGCGCTTTAAATTTATATATTTCTTTTTTTTACAGTTTACGCATTGGCTGCAGTTAAAATACACCAACATAGCCGTCTCGGAGCTGGTTCACGAGCATAGTAAAAAGCGTAAACGCACTAAACTAAGCGACGATGACGGTTCACCGCTGCAATCAAGCAAACGTTGATCCATTTAAAAAACAAAGCATCATTAAAAGAAAATCAAAGAATAACATTAAAGCCAGGTAGTCTATTTTTCCTTTGTTTAATTTAAACACGCACTTCTTTTAAATGTAACTGTATTTCAATGTTTATGCATCTCACAAGTAGCGTGTAGCAATTGCTAACACTTTGGTATAATCAGCTCCCTTGGCGAATGTTTTTTCCTTCAGTATGGTGCGTAACTTGGTGGGTACCGGCACATGAATGCGTGTACCTAGTGGTGTACCATTGTCGTCGATTAGCACAATGTTATTCGTATCGAATTTTGGCACCTTAGGCTTTTGTTTCTGCTTGAGACCCACCAGAATTCCTTTCTTCATCTGACCCTTAATTGCAACTAGCACTTTATCCCCGATTAAGCCAATGCCACGCTTGTTGTATACGTGAATGCAGCGTGGCGGACGCCCTTCTTGCATGGCACGTTTACCAATATCACTGTTGTCAACAACACGCAAACGTGCCAATTTTCTTATTTCACTGCAAGGCGCTGTTGTGTGAATCTGCTGTTGTCTGCTGCCATGCATGGATACCAAAGCGTTGCTGGGTAGCACGCCGCCAGTTAGTCTCAGCGTGTTAAAGCTTTGCACCATTTTTTGTACTACAAACTGGATTAAAATATTTAATGAAGAGTTAGGGTGACACTTTTTTATTTTTGTTACCATTTTTGCTTATTCCTGATTAAAGTTACGGCATAAAAGCAAGCACAAATTTAAGTTCTAGAGTACATATGATTTTGACAGCATTCGTAGCAAAAACAGCTGACTGTGTTGCTGTGTGCTTTGAAATGACATGCAGATGTCGTCGCACATTCGATAATATATTCGTGAAGTGCTTTCAATATAAATAAGAATAGCCGAAGGAAAAATTAATTTATCAATTTGTTTTAGAGCTATCAATTTTTTAAGATAATTTAATTTTTATAAGGTCGATATTTATGGTTATGGTACCATTTTAAAGATAATGTAATAAGCTTTCAGACAAATTTAAATAAACTAAATCTATTTAGTATTTAAAATTTTAAAGCTGCTTGTATGCAAAAGTAAAATATATGCTTACATAAAACCTGGCGAAAGCTGATGAGGTCGGCCGAAACCCGAACACGGGTTGTTATGGCCACCTCAGTAAGTAAAACCGTAGTTTTCTCAAAAAGTGCCGATATTACTATGAATTATGAAAAACAAATTAGTGGTGTTCAATTAACGCCGTATTTGTGGTGTAAATAGCGTATGTGCCGTAAGTTCATACAACTTACCACACATACGCAGTTTACATCACGAATACGTCGTTCATTGAATACCACTATTATTGTAGCCTAAAAGTTTATTTTCCATTTGATATGTAATAATAATGACTTTTTAATTTTTTATATGGTTTTTCTTAAAGATGAATTTATTTGCCCTTGTATGGAATGTTGTTAATTTAAGCATATTTACCTTACATGTTCTGCTTCCTTACTCCAAATTTAATTTTATCACCAATATAATATACAACTGTTTATGCCGTTATAAAAAATGAATTTTAAAATATGAAATCCTATTAAAAAGATAATTATATCTAGATAAATGTGATTTGCCCTTATATGGAATGTTAAAAAAATGGTAAGTTTTTAAACTTTCACCAATTTTAATTTTTAATAAAGCAGACTTTTTTTAATATATATTTGGGCTAAGGAGGTCGAAATACTTACTTACTTAGGTGGCCATAACAACCCGTGTTCAGGTTTCGGCCTACCTCATCAGCTCTCGCCAGGCGCCTCTGCTAATCCAAATACAGATAATAAAAATATTCGGACTTGCCACCTAAAGTGTAATTATTCAAGAAATAGTTTTGTATTTATTTATGATATTTTTATGTTTTTTAAAAAAATGTATACTTTTGTATATCAAATGAAAGATAAAGATTCAGGCTTTAAAAATAAAATAGATTTTAAGCACCTTAATACTACGGTCCCACATATTAATCCTCTCCTACCCTTCCCAAGAGGGGAAATATTGATTTCCTTAACAGTAGGGTGCATTCTATGGCAGCCCCGCTAAAGACGAGTCGGAGGGGAAAGGTCCCGATGGAAAAAATGTTACACTTGAAAAAATACTGGAGGTTGGTCGTATATATTAGCCCTCTCCTACCCATCCCAAGAAAGAAAATAATGATTTCATTAACAGTAGAGTGCTTTGTATGAGAGCCCCATAAGTAGGAGACAGAGGGAATAAGTCCCTCTTTGAGGAGCTCTCTTCCCCTTCCGAAAAGTTTAAATATCGATTTAGTTAACTACAGGGGGTTAGGGTGCATTGTATGGGAGTCCCTCTAAGAAGCGGTCAGAGGGGACTAGTCCCAAAAGAAAATTGTTCCTCTTTGAAAAAAATGGATATCAATTATACATATTAACCATCTCAAGCCCTCCCCAAAAAGGTAAATATCAACTTCATTAACTGTAGGGGTTAGGGTGCATTGTATGTGAACCCCCTTCAGGAGGGGTCTTTAGGGTTTACCCTTGACCCGCCTCCAGGGTACGTGACCCGAAAAAACTGAATGCATATTGGGTTTCAGCGACCTCGAAAACATAAAAAGAAGCCATGAAACCCCACGGGTTTTGATTGTATAGTGTAATTAAATTATCTTTCAAATAATGCGTCAATATTTAAGAGCCGTTGGATATTGGAAAATATGCTTTTTAAATAGATCTGGTAGCAAGGAACAAATTTTAAAAAATCTATAACTATACAATCGATTTTTTGTGCGACCAAGCCTATTTTTTCTTGTTTTGAACAAAAAACACTTTCAAATCAAGGCTCCCAGAAAATCGTAATCGTGCCAAAAATAGTGTAAGTGAAACATATTTGTCCCAGTGAATCTTAATTTACAAAAATTTATTGTCCAAAGAATCAACTTAGCACAAAAAAGCTCTAATGACCCAACTAGCTGCAAAAATATTAAAAGTGGAATGCATTTGATCCAGTGGAATCTATTTGTCAAGAAAAATTTTATTCAAAGGATCCACTAGCCCAAAAAGTTACAATGACCGAACTAGTTCCAAAAATATTACAATTAGAACCTATGTGTCCAATTGTTACGTGTTTGACAAAAAAAAAAATGCCAGATTTTTGTCCGAGGAGTCTGCAGAACATAAAAAAGTTTTAATGACCCAACTAGTACCATATATAATCCATGTGGAACCTAGATCTTTCTCCAAATCTACAGAAACCATAAAAGTTGCAAAGGATTCTACTGGGAGCTAAATATTTCTCTAAACTGCTCAGATTTCATTTTTTGCCTTTCATTTCCATGAGCAGTCTCATGAGCATTACGAGCGTGTACGTTTTGGTAGGCACATATAATGAGACCTCATTTCAAAGTCTCACCAAATCCGCCAGCTCGTGGACGGGAGCAATAAAATATGTTCTAGTGTACACATCCGCGAGCGCACACGATTTCTTGCCTATCCTTTTGAATGGTACGCTCACAAAGATACGCGAGCGGACCTTTCCTTTCTCTGATTTTTAGTTGAGACAAATATTCAAGGGTAAAATCTTATTTATTTATTTATATATGGTGTAGGAGGGGTAAAAACTTATTTTCAGTAAATTTTTTTAAAAAAAAAATTTAATTTATTTTTACGTTTAATTTCACTTTAATCATACTTATACTTTTTAAGAGTGAAACATAAAAATAGCATTGAATCTTAACGGATTTTAACTATTACTAATTTCATTGCGCATACGTCCTGACATATCTGCTGTAGGAGACATTAAATGTTCAAAAAATGTAGTTCTTTTTCAAGCACTGCCGGTGGTTCCAACGAAGAATTGTTACAGACCTCGTCCAAATTTGTCAGCGCAGCATCTAAAGCTGGGTCCGATGTAAAATGCATAGTTTTTCTACAAAATTAGCAAAAAATATAAACAAAAATTAATATTGCTCATCTCCTTAAAAATAATTAAATTAAAAAATAATTGATATTTAATTTAATTAAAAAGTTTTATTTAATTATTTAAAAACACAATAATTTTTTATTATTTATTGTTTTATAAACCAATTTTTATTATAAAACTACTTACGCAAGTTCACGTTGTAGATTTTGTTTGATTTGTTGCTCTTGTTCTTCGGGTGAGGTATATTTTTCCACACGTTGTGTTGGTGGATTCTCTTTAACACCATGCTCGGCTAGCTTATGCTGACGCATTTGATAGCCCTGCAAAAACGGAGCACCACAGATTTCACAACGAAAACGTTCGCCTGTGTGACGTCGTATGTGCGATTTCAAATCGTTACTTTGAGTGAAGGCGTGCGGACAATGCGGACATTTGTATGGCTTCTCACCAGTGTGCACACGCATGTGTATGGTTAGATTGTATTTTCGCTGGAATCCTTTGCCGCAGGTTTCGCAAAAATGAGACTTTTCGCCGGTATGATATCTACAATGAATGTAATTTATAGTCAAATTTCAAATTCATTCATAAAAAACTAATAAATTTTAAAATATTTTTTTTAAGTAACTTACTTTTCATGTATGCGCAAATCGTCCATGCGTGGAAAGCCTTTGCTGCAGAATTTGCACTTAAACGGTTTCTCACCCTTGTGTCGACGCATGTGCACCATAAGTATGTTGTTTGTTTTGCAACGTAGTCCACACTCGGGACACAACAGCGGCTTATCGTGGTTTTCTGCTTTTATGTGTGTATTCAGATCATACTTGGTTAAAAATCCCTCGGAACATTCCTTGCAGACAAAACGCTTCTTATTGTGTGATTCCATGTGTCGCTGCATATAGACCTTTGTGGTGAAGCTTTTTTGACATAATTCACAGATGTGATTCTTAATGCTATGCTTGATTTCTTTATGACGCTTAAGCTGTGTGATGTGCGTAAATTCAATGTCGCATTCATCACATTTAAAGCACCTGGCAACATCATGCGTACTTTTCATGTGATTCTTGAGAAAATTAGCGCGTGTAAAACTTTTTGCACAGATTTTACATGAGAAACTTTTTTCCAGCGTGTGTTTTGCCATGTGACGTTGTAGCATTTCTGAGCATTGGAAAACTTTATCGCATTTCTGGCATTTCTGTTCTTTTTCCTCATCTGCTGAAGAGGCACAAATAGTTTTTTGAGAGCGTGCAGCACTGTTGCATTGTTGCACATCTAGCGCATCAATATCTAAAGTGTGTGGAGATGCTATCAATTCAGTTTTGATGTTGTTGAAAGTTAATGTTGCAACCGGATCATCATTTCTTCCCTCATCAATTAACACTAAAAGGACAAAGGTTTCGAAATCTAATGAAGTAGCAGTCATTTTTCGATACAAACCTTCGACAAAACTCTTAGGCGGTAGTCCTATAAAGTTGGACAATGGTTTCTCATCTTCATCCTCCGTCAGTGCTGGTTTCTGATCACTGTCAGCGTTTATTCTATCATCGTCGCCTTCAGATTGACTTGAGTAATTAAAAATTGTCTCACCATTGGTGGCCACTGCTACTGTAGAGTTATTTATTACTGCAGATTCCTGCTCAAATATACTTTCGCAATGATACTCTTGTATTTTCGGTTCTTCTAATGGCTCCAATGGCTCACTGTAAAATTTCATAACTTATTGCATGATCTGAAAACGGTATTCTTTTACCTCTTTGATGTCTCATCCTCAGCTAACTCGGGAACATCAATAATTTCTACAATTTTATGTATTACTGCTAGATGGCGACGCATATGTTCGCGTCTTGTGAACTGCCGCTTGCAGATGTTACACTGGTTATGCGAGGTATAGCCAGACTCTGGATGAAATACCGCAATATGCGTTTTCAAGTAGCCCACACGATTGAAGGTCTTTGAGCAGAAGCGACACACGATTGCGCTGCCTTTGTGTTCATTTTCTCGATGAGCCTGCGATCAATTGTATCAACTCTTAACTCATTAGTTAAAAATATTTTATTCCTTCTTACTCTCAACGCATCAAACGTAAAAAACTTCTCTTCGCAACGTTCACATGGATACAAGGTGCTATCCTCCGTCTGCGTGCTTTTAACTGTCTGCGGCGTATCTGCCTCTAACTTTATATGGCTAGGTGCTTTGCTTTGATTGACGCCAATGCTTTCTTCCAACATGCCAATCAGCAGACGATATGATTTTTCACAGTTCCGTTTAAAGCTAAAGGCGCTCTTGGCCAGTTCCATACAGTCAGCGCAGATCTGATGGGGCAATCCATCGTGACGATTAATCTGTAAATCATTTCTATTAAAAATTAACTAGACATTTAGTCAACACCACTTTGTAACCTTGTACATTGTACACTCTGTAAGGATTCCAGCCAAGTTAGTTCGCTCCACTGCATACTTTTCATCAAATATCAGATATAGCTCCACTTCGCTTTTCATACAAACGCGACATATTTTGTCCATATCCAGTGCAGGAGGAAGAACACTCATTTCAGAGCACATTTGTTTCTCGATATAAAATTGTTCTTTAAATGCCGTATTTCGTAACATTTGCATGCATTTTACAAAAATTCTAAATTTTTTTATTATTTTTCCTATAGTAAACAACAATTTTTTAACTTGATACTAAACAGTATGTTCAGCGAAAATCTGTTATAAATCTTACACAAATACATTTTTTTCAACAGGTACATTCACCGCGAACATAAAAAAACTGAAATAACTCAAGAACATGTCAGATATGATACAATCACTACAGGGTAGCCTTGACAACTACCTATTTTGTGAATGTGACAAAAGAACATAAAGTGAAAACGAAGTGAAAATTTATTGTTTTGTGAAAAACAAACATAATGAACATTGCGGCTTAGTGAACCTGTTGCCGCTACTGGCCTTACGTATATTGATGGCGCCAGCTTCCTCCGAAAATACTCCAGTGGTTTGTATGAACTCTGTGTAGGTAGTCGTACCTCGGCAGTCACGTCCAGCATTTGCACCGCTACCACGTTCCTATTTGCCACGATCGCCGAGTCCATGTACTGTTGTGTCCTTGGAAGTTTCCACATTGCAATAATCACAAAAATTAAGGAAATATTATCAAGTGTCTCAAGATAGCAGCAACAAAAATTATGCAATCAAATTTTTCTACATAACTTACGCGTTTTTAGGTCTTTTTCCGTACTCGATTTCAGTAACTCGTAACGTGCTAGAACGTGTTTCCGTATTGTTTCAAGCTAGAAGAACAAGCCAAAAAGCGCTCTCTCGAAAGCTGGAAATTTATTCCAGATGCATAAGAACAAGCAATCATCAAGAAGAATAATCAATCAGAAGAATAAGCATCAAGAAGAACAAGCTAATGTAAATTTATTGTTTGTTGTTTGCTTATGTTGTGTGATAAAAAATAAATTTATAAACTGTTTAATTTCAATTAATATCAATACATATAAATAAATTTAAAATATCAACTAAAAACTGGCGCCAATTGCGTTTTTAGAAAGTTAAAATTGGTGCTGTTTACGTTTGATAGGCAATCAGCTGTTTTCGTGCTTGAAACTAGCTAGAAGTCGTCTCCGTACTTTTGACGCTATTCTCAAATTTCATTTTACTCTCATATTGAACTTTACTCGACTTTTACTCGACAATGTGTACGGAAACAGACCTTTTGTTTCGCACCACATTCAATACCTTGCTGGCTTGCTAATATTTATTGTATTATAGCTTTTTTTACTGTTGCTGATGTGTTTTTGACAGATGCCGGTCGAAAAAATCACTATCGCTCCTACCTTGTAATTATTGTGGCATGATGTCACATAGAATAATTTGGACCAAATATTGACGGAAAATTGTGAAATCATCAAAAATTGTAATAGAAAAAAATTATTTAAAATAAAAAATACTTAAAAATTTTTTATGCAGAAAATGTGATGAAAGATGCCAAATAGCTGACTGTGTCATCTTTAAATGCTATTCAGGGCTGTTATAGAAGTCAAGTGATATCGGAATCAAAATGGAAACCATTAGGAGTTTTCACTTCAATATGCAAGTGCATGGTGAAAGAGCAAATGACATGATTTGATAATCTTGGTTTAAACCATGTTGCAATTATCAAGGTGGTGGTGGCAGCTGGCTATTTTCTCACAAACAGTGATCATTGCGTGTCAATTGTTTATATATTGTTTATATGTATAAAAGTATATATACTTTATACTTTTTTTGACAAGCTATGATCGCCAAAAGCACTGTCACTACTACCTGTTTTCTTGATTCACTGGCGTGAATAAACACTAATAATACCAAAGTAAATTCATAGCAACAGCTAATTTCTATTTTGATTGAAAATGGAAGTTTTTTATAAATAAACCAATTAAATATTAAAGAAACACAATTTTTTTTCGTTTTAAAAAACAGGAAATACTTATTCCCAAATACTTTGCGAAGCGTAGCCAACCACGTCACTTGCTTATTGCAATAGGGGTATTCACGATGTGGTGCATTTTTGATAAGCTTTTACAAAGTATTCTAAATTTTAACCATATTGCGAAAGTGCTTTCAGTAAACTCATATACTGGTACCAGATGCTGTCAGCTCATATGAAAGTCTCTTCGAATTTTTCCATTTTTTTTTTTTTTAATAAACCAACCAGCTAATTAAATTCTTATTGATTTCAATTGCCAACAAATAGCTGTTGTGCTTGAAACTTATTTGAGTTTTCCCCGTATTTTTTGACAAATTTTCCCATTTTGACAGATAATGAACTTTACTTCAAGTGATTACGGAAACAGATCATGATATAATAATCTATAGGTAGGAGTGACAGTTCTTTTACCGACCATCATTTGTCAAAAACAACTGTTCCTGCAACGAAAAAGAGAAAATTAGCTAGCAGAAAGCAGATGACAAGTTAGCCTTTGTATTGATTTTGACA
Source organism: Coremacera marginata (assembly GCA_914767935.1). Taxonomy (NCBI): domain Eukaryota; kingdom Metazoa; phylum Arthropoda; class Insecta; order Diptera; family Sciomyzidae; genus Coremacera; species Coremacera marginata. Next base: position 163,392,913 of record OU612046.1, read on the forward strand.
ATTGATGGTCGGCGCTCTGATAAAATACCCAGAGTCGTTTAAGGCTACCTGTCTACTTATATCATGGAAACAGTCATACAATTTTGTAATAGAAAACATATCATATATTGGTTAAAATTATTGATTTTTTTCTAATAAAAACACTTTAAATATCATTTATAAAACACTAGCACTTATATTCAAGGACACCATTTTAATTTATTTCCATAAATTATTAGAAAATTTTAATCTGCTATTCAATACGTGCTCGAAGAATTTTTTTGATTAAAGTCCAGGCTAGTTTCGAGCTCAAGAGAGTAACATTTTGCTTATTCTTCTTCTCTCTCGAGCTCGAAATTTTCGTATGAAAACGATTTCAAGCAACTTCAAGTTACTTAAAGTGCGTATGAAACCATTTTATTGTATGTGATGACCTGAGGTCTAACCTCAATTTCCCAAAATTTTTTTAAACGATTGAACAGAATCTAAAATAATCTTCTCAATCATTTTCATAGGAATAACTTTATTCGTAATTACTTGCATCCCGCTTTAAGTAGGAAAAGATATGAAGAGTAGCAATATCGATATAAAAGAGGATTTTGATCAAGATTTATATGCGATTGCTACCATTAAAACTACCCACACTTTCTTTCTTCCTCTTGCTTGTCTCGGTCTCTGTATTACGTCCGTTAGACTTGCGTTTATTTGATTTATTCGACTTGCTCTGTGGACGCGTTTCTGGTGCAGTTATACCACGTAAACTTTGTAGCGGTATGGGTTGTACGACAGGTAGCAAAGGCCCTACCCGTTCAACAATGTCCTGACGTTCCGTTTTAATAGTGCGCTGAAGCAATCCATCGGGCGCTATCATTAACAAATTATTACTACGTTGAACTGCATCGCCGTTAGTTATAGGTAAAGCGCGTTCACACCTTACATGAAAATCTCTGCAATTGGGGAAGCTGGTATCGTCTTCGGGCACCATATGCCTAATATTTACAGGAGTAGCATGTCCGTTCGTCAAACGTTTATCATTGTTATTGGGCTCGTTCTCTTCAGCCTCCACAAAGCGATGAGCTTCCTGTTGTTTTTGCCATTCGAGTACATTGGTCAGCAATCTAATATACTTGATGGCCATGCGTAAGATTTCATTTTTGGAAAGTTTTTTGTCCGGTGGATGAGTTGGCACCAGCTTTCTAAGTTCAGAAAATGCTCCGGATACATTTTGTTGGCGCCAACGTTCACGTGTATTGGTAAAAACTTTGCGTACAACACCCACTATTTGTCCATTTTTAAAGATGCTGCTATTAGGTGACGAATTGTTTTGCAACGGTGGTTGCAGTATATTGCCATTTCGAGGAGAGTCATTTTGTGAACGTGAAGATGAAGCTTGATAGGAAGAAATAGAATAGTTTTAAGTGAACTACTATTTATTAAAATATTAAGGGAATTCACAAAGTCCCGTATGGCATTCATGTTTTACTGTGCAACTGATGCAAAAATTTAAAAGATTTTTTGGTTCTATGGAAAGAACTTAAACTATTTTCATAGCATATGATATATATATGATCTGAGACTTTAAGAATATTCTCACTATGCTTAAACTAACGAAGATTTTTTTTACAAATGAACTCGGCCAGCGTTTATAAGAACGACGTCGTCAAAATTCGAATTTTTTAAGCTTATGATAAAACAGCTGATCCTTTAATTCCAAATAAATTCTTCTTCAAACTTACCATGACTTCCATTGCTAAGGATGCAATTGCGAAATTCTTCATCATCCTCCTCGGTGTCGTTCAAGGAAAAATCTGAAAGTTCACCATCAGATATGGACTCAGTCTTATGTTGCAGCTGAAATTGCAGCGACGGTGCCTTTGTTAGTCCGTCAATTGTTTCACCAATGCCATTAGTTGTTGCCGTCGGCACAATATTTGAACTAGTCGCCGACTCTTCATTTGGCAAGCGTTTATTGATATTTTTAATAATATTATTGGAATTTATATTTTTGTTGTTATGCTCGACATTGTTGCTGTTGCTACAAATGGACGATGAAGAGCTTCTATCATCACAATCACCATTGGAACTGAAGCCTGCAGCAGGTGTTGTAGTTGTGGGCCAATCCATTTTTGGTTTGAATAAAGCCGTTCCGATTTATTATTTTTAAATTGAAGCCATTTTAGTTTAATTTTAAGATATATTTATTGTAGTGAAATATATGAAGAAATGTAGTGAATTAATTTTCACTAAAATTACTTTGTTTTTTTTTTTTTTTTTTGTTATATTCGATTTGTTGTTATTTTGGAATTGCAGCCATTTTAGATTATTTTTATGATATATTTATTTAGAAATCTAGTGAACAAACTTTCACCAAAATATTTTCTTTATTTTTGTATTCATTTTATTTTAATTCTGTCTCAGTGGATAGGCTGACATCCTTATTTGTTACAAATCGAAACCTGAATGAGCAGACATTTTTGAAAATCATATTTTCAGTCTGCGTAAGTCACACCCTTAGAAAAGGCGGAGCAACTATGTTAGATTGATGTTTTGGTTTTTGTTGTTGTTGCCGTTGCTGTACAAAGAAAATATTTACGTTTGGAATAAATCAACCCTTAACGTTCATTTTTGCTGCGTGGTAGTTGAAATTATATCACTTTAAGATGAAATTACAATACATTGATGGAAGGTTACAAACTCCTTATTTGACCCAACTGATACTATAGTGAAATATTTTATATTAATATAATAAAATACGACAAAATAGTAAAAAATGTGTACCCTTGATAATATTAAATTTGTTCATCCTTGGTTTTTTATGTCTAGTAACGTGTTATAAAATAACATCCTGTTTTTTTTTTAAGTGATGTTTATAAAATTATATCGCGATTTTCACCCACTAATAAACGCACTAACCTAAGTTTTAGTAAAGTTTTTTTTTTAAACAAAAAATTCAAACAAAATCTTTTCATATTTAATGAATTCTTAAAGAGCTTTTACGCTATATGTTTGAGTACAAAAGACTTGTCAAACTTTACAAACGCAATCTGGATGCTATAAAAATACATTTTTAACATTCTATTTTTATTTTCGTATATAAATCTTCAAGTTAGAAAATTTTCTAATTTTTTTACTGAAGAGGTACTTTTATATTGTTTTATTTTTTTAGTTCAATTATATAAAAAACACACGAATTAACATATGAAAAAACATGCATAACACCATCATTTATTCTAGATAGAGTATTAAGGCAATGAAAAATACTTATTAGTTATCAAAACTAAAAAGTGGGCGTCCAGACAGTTGGTAGGTATCTGGAAAAAATTGGGAATAAACTTGATATTTTATAAATACATTTTTGTTAATAACAGAACATGCATAACACCATCATTTATTCTAGATAGAGTATTAAGGCAATGAAAAATACTTATTAGTTATCAAAACTAAAAAGTGGGCGTCCAGACAGTTGGTAGGTATCTGGAAAAAATTGGGAATAAACTTGATATTTTATAAATACATTTTTGTTAATAACAGAACCTCTTAAAATTATTAAAAATTTCCAAATAATTCTTTCTGCTGCTAATTTCTATAAATGTCTTAACATAAATCTTAATAAAACTCGAGTACAGAGATTCTTCACAAAAAAACCACAAGCCCTCAACTAAATAATTGTTTATAAATTCATATGTTTCAACATAATTCGCCACCCTCTTCAAATACATCTATTAATAATCAAAACTACCCTTCCATCATTAGCCTGGGAAACCTGCACTAATCTTAATCACATTACTATGAGTGCGTCTCACTTTTGTTTATACTATCACACCCGTTTGACTTTGGCCTCATAACCGTGCCACTAATAGGATTATTACTATATGTATGTAAAAATCAAATTTGTCTACATATATTCTTGTTTGTTTTTTGTGTATCATAAGGAAGGTGTGGTCACGTGGCACGCGTTGCTTTGTCAGTAGCAACACGTGGCAATGACCAAAAATTGATTTTTAACATTCACAGATTCTCGGAGGAGATATGTATGAAAAGTGGATGGTATAATTTATAAAAAAGTGTTGGTGAAGGAAATGGGTGGTTAAATTACTATTTTCTTATCAGCTTTTTTGCAGACATACTCGCTCATATGAAAACAAATCTATCTTCCTCGTAAATTTTCTTTTAGCAAGCAATTTATAGGGTTTCGACGAATATACACATCTTGTCAAATAATTAAAAATTTTAAAAAGTCGCTTTGTAGTATTAAAACCTCCGAAAAGTCCAAAAATCCTATTTTTTATTTTAGTAATTTTATATCGCACTTATAGTACGTTGCTTTTTTATTGTACTAGGAGCAAATCCTACTTGTCTGTGCTTTTAACTACTTTTGAAATTTTGTTCATTTTGATGCTTCAACCCTTGATGCAGGCGCACGCCCCTCCCTTTTTGTCAAATTATCAAGTTTTATGACCTGCTCATTCATGCGTTATCCTGCAAATTAATAAGTTTTAAGAAGAAAATATTTCCTGATTGTTATCAGCACGTGTTAAAGAAAGAGCCGTAAAGGCGTAAAGTAGGTGGATTTATCAAAGTTAGCCTTTTCTTGTTTTGGATTTTTTTATTATTATTTTTTTTTTTCTCTACAGATGTGACAATTTGTGGAATTATCCTTTTATGCTGGTCGTTTTTTGTGTAATTTTTTTTCTTTTTTCTTTTTAGAGAGATAAAAGTTTTTAACAACGTCCTTTTCCAACCATTCGCTGGTTTATGCTAATAAGGGATTGATTGTTTTTGAAGAATTTTAACCATATCGTGTTGAGATTAAAACCGTAAAACATCTCAAATAGAAAAAGAAAATCGCTCAATGCAGTGCGAATGCAATTTGCTCAATGCTTATCTTAACCTCAAACTATAGACGTTACTTGTTCTTAATACTTCTAAAGACGATCTGTTTCACAGTCCTTGGTTAAATTTATAAAAAAATTCTTATCAATCTTTAAAGTTGAAATTATTAATATTTTCAAAAGGTGTCGAACTGCGAAAAGTGAGTTAATTTAAGTGACCCCTGAAAGTGAATAGTTAAAATCTGATAAGTGTTTATTTACAAACGGCGATTTTTTGCATCGATTTTCTGTTCGTAGGAGAAGTAGACAAAAACGGCGAAAAACTAAACATGTTTTGTTGCTGTCTTTCGTCGCTTTCGTCTCTCTCACCGCTCACAGAAAATCGTCGAGAAAAATCACCGCAATATCGACGCTTGTAAATTACTTAAATTAAAGTTGTAGGTTGAAATGCAAATTAAAACTAAATTAAAATGTTCAATAATTTTATTAGTGTCTTCAATAATGTGAACTTGTGCGCTGACACTAGCGCTGCCAACTGTTGTTTTTATGTTTTTTGTTTTTGGTAGTTTCTTATTGTGCCACTTATTGAGAAAGTTGTTTTTGTGGTTGACTTTTTGTTGGTGCAACTTATTTGCAGAATGTTATCGGGATCAGAACTCAGCAATTAGTTAACGGATTTTTGAAATTGTTTTAATTAAGAATTTTTCGTTTCTAAGGTCACGTCGTGACGGATCCGAAATTTCGAAATTTTATTTAATTAATTAAAGGGGTAAAAAAATAACCAGAAAAAAAGGTGCTAAAGGGTTAATATATTTTGCAAAAATATTTATCATACAATTTTATGATAGGTCTATGAAAAAAAAAACAACTGAACTCCTTTTTTTCTCAACCAGGGTGACATTTGCGATCGGGTCATGAAACGTAAAAAAGCGACTCATTTCTTAAGCGTATGATTACGGGGGACGAAAAGTTTATTGTCTACGACAAATTCAACACAAAATTTGTTGTCCAGAAAGAAGCTGCTCTAAGAAATATGAAGCGTCGAAGAGGTACGCAAAAGCAGACATTAACCAGAAGGTATGCTCTCAATCTGGTGGGATTGGAAAGGGTCTGTCTTCTACGAGCTACTCTCACATTATAGAACCATAAATTGTGAAGTCTACTGTAGGCAACTACAGGAACTGAGCGATGCCATCCATCCAACGTCGTGGGCTGGTCAATCGGAAGAAGATGGTCTTTCACCACGATAGCGCCAGGCCTCATACGAGTTTGGTTACTTGCCAAAAACACTTAGCGAATATATAACTGATTAATTTTGATTTGAGTTAAGAAATCAATGAGCTTTATACTAAGTTAACATTGCAGCCAAATCTGGAGGTTGAATCCAAAAATGAGATTAAGTACTGAAACCGCTTACTAAACTCTAAGGCTTCGCACATAAATTCAAACCTTGTTAGCTTAGAGGTTTAATCGAAATCACCATCGAAATCTTCAAATTTTGTAATGCAACACTGTGTTTATTTTTTTTTTTTCATAAACACCAAAAAGGGATGTCCGATTAAAAAATTTCGAAATCAGAAAAAGTCGCAAGCAAGGTTCGTTTATAAGGTTGTCGCAAGGGAAAGAGCGAGTACCCATAATTGTCAAATCGAAGTTGACAGCACATAGAAAATCTGCAAGTGCTCTCTTTTATCATCCGTTTTTCTTTCGTAGTCATTCGCAAAATTGGCTGGTTTTGACAATTATGGGTACTGAGAAGAGAGTGCGATCAGCCCTGCGACAACCTTATAAATCAACCTTGGTCGCAAGTTGACTTTGGAAAAGTCAGACTTAACCTCCCAACAGACAGTGTGAACAGTTTAGAGGTTACGAAATGTAAACGTAGCATAAATGTAAACGCAATGTAAACGTAGTATTAGCTATAAATAAAAAACCGTACTGACTTAATGAACAACCCAATACATAATTTTAAAACATTTTTATTTTATTCTTTATTTCTATAAATATATATTTCTATAAATATATATTTCTATAAATATATAAATGAATGTGTTTCAAACAAAAATTGTTGCAATTTATTTAATGTTATAAATTTTTGAAGACTAACTGCACCATGCTGATTTGAGTTGCTTTACTTTTGACCACCAGTGTATGTTCCAATCGAAGATAATGAAACTGTTAATGGTGATAAATAATTTTTAATTGATTTTTTTTATGAAATGTCACAAAAAAAACGTATTTGTGCTAGCTCTACTGAGAGTTTTTAGATAACACTTCTTTCCCGTGGATGTGATTGATTACAGGAACTACTCGGTTTTTTTTTAGGTTTCTTTTTTTTCCACCCAAACAAAATTTTCAAGGAAAAGGATCGAAACATTTTCCCTAAATATATAATGCCTAAAAGAATTTTTTTTTTAAACAGGTGAATATTTTTACGGAAACGAAAAGAGAAAAAAATTGTAGCGAAAAGTTGTTCACGCAAAATTCCTAATCAGGCTGATTAAAGATATCGGTTGTCAACACGCGTAAAGTGTCGTATAGATCTGACAACTCAGTCTTATATTTATAACTGTTCAAAGTAGACGTGCCAGTGTTTTTCTAATATGGAAAAAATCAAGTATCGTGCAGTGATTGAATTTTTATTTTTTTTTTACACCAAATTTGTACACCAAAAGAAATTTATGAACAATTATTTGAAGTGTATAAGCACCTTCACTTGCAACAGTGTATAAATGGGTCGCGAAGTATGAACGTGGTCGTATAAGTTTTGAAGACGATCCACGGCAAGAACGTTCAAAAAGTGCATCAACACCAGAATCATAGCAAAAATACAGAATATGGTTTTAGAAGATCGTCGATTGACTGAGAATGATTTAGTAGAAGCCGTAGACATTTCATTAGGCAGTGTGAGCCATACTTTAAGTGAAGTTTTGGGTTTCAAAAAGGTGTGTGCATAATGGGTGCTGCATTCGCTAACAATGGAACAAAAACACATTCGAATAGGACTTTATCAGCAGCATGATCTAAACACCACCATGATAGGTCTATCACTATGAATCTATACAAGAAGCAAAAGAGTGGTGTGAACACTTCGGCACTTCGGCTCTTAAGCGAGTTCAAAAATTTGCAAAGAAGTTTATGGCATCAGTTTTTTGGGATGCAAAAGTAATTGTGTAGTAGTCCACCAACTGAAAAAATAATTTATTCTGAATATTATTGCAAACGTTTGGATCAGCTCGACGTAAAGATTCGTAAAAAAGGACCCAGTTTGCAAAAGCAAAAAGTAATTTTTCATTAAGACAACGCACCTGCTCACAAACGTCAAAAAACCTTCGATAAAAATCAGTGAATTAAAGTACGAATTGCTGGAACATCCACCCTATTTGCCAGATCTAGCTCCCTCTGACTTCTGGCTGTTCTTTTATCTCAAAAAAATGCATGCATGGAAAACGATTTTCATCAAACGTAGAGGTGATATCAGTGACAAAAGGGTATTTTGGAGACCTTCCGAAAGGCCACTACCGCGATGGAATCCATAAATTAGAGGATCGTTGGAGCAAGTGTATTGAGCTTTTCGAAGAATATACTAAATAATAAAACAGCATTTTAAGCCATAAAACTATGGTTTTTATTTTTATTTTAGAAACTTATTGAAAAATTGGTACAGAATGTAAAAATAAGCTGAAATTTGATTATAAAGCCGGTGTAAACTTATCTAGGCTTAGTTCAATATTTTACCTCATATAACGTAAAACCATAAGTGTAGCTGAAATAACTTATATACGGTTTTATATGGTTTTATATATATACATGTAAAACCCTTAAAATTATTTCTTTTACCATCATTTTTTTCAAATGTATTTATTACTAAAACAAATTCTTAACTTTAAACCTAAGCACTCAATAAAAAACAACCTTTATTTTTACTTCAGAAAAAGTCCGAATCCGTCAAGTCCTTCGATGACTCCCTTTTGCTCAGACTGCGCTGAAATTCTCGCGTTCGCTGATACCATTCGGGGTCTTTGACATTTACGTCTTCGGGTCGTCCACTTGTATTGCGATACAAGTACTCGGTCAAGCCGTGGCCTTTGATACCATTTACTGTACACGTAACAAACTGATTAAAAATTTTGGACTCCCAGTCGCCGCCATTGTAACGCAACGCCTCCTCCTCGACCCTTATCTGCACGAAGTATTTTTGAACTGTTGTGTGTACGATAAAGTTCTGATGTTTGGGCGTTTTGCCTTTCTCGCCGTAAGAGTAAAGCTCGAAGTTACATTTAGTGATCGGCTGATAGTTACCCTGCGATGTACAAACATAACCAACCTTTAGTGAGGAGAGAAAAAATGTAGGTTGACTTAGATTACCGATCACCATGCTGGTGCCATCGTTCAGAAAAAGCGAGAAGTAAACATAACGATGAATGGTGGACAGACAGCGTTCGGTGCCAAAGCTGTGATCACGAAAACCTCGCATCTGTATGGGTCGTATCTGCTGATCTATACTCAGCTTACCCTCGAGCACACCGTTCTGCTCATAGTGTGTGCGTTTATCGAGTATGTAGTCGACATTCTTCAACATGTCGAAAAATCGATCGTTCCAAGCTTCACGTGCTACTGAATCGGCTATAACCGATGCGCTTAGATCTCTATTGTAGTCAAAATGTGCCAGTGTTGATGTAAACTTTAGGTCTAGCTTCACTGTAACCAACTGATTGCTCTCAACAATGCGCAATGGACCATCATAATGGATACGCCAAGAACGCATGCGCTCCTCGGGATAGATGTGACAACCGTTACCTTTGAATTCCGCATTCTCTTGCTCACCATCTGTTGTAAAGTACAACATATCAGGTAGATTAGGCGAACACAGCAGACCCTGATCCGGCAGCCACAAATATAGAAAGGACTTCAGCACACCGCGTCGTCGACGCTCTAGGTTGATCATCAATTTATAGCCCTCCGTATTGGCAGCCATAAACGAGACCACATCGTAACTCGTTGGATTATCCGTTAGCTCTTGAGGTTTATCCAGCTCTGCCAAGTACTCCCTAGCATTTAATTTCTGCTCATGCTTGGTGTAGATTTTGTGTCGCAAACGTTTAAGTAACAACAACGCAATTCCATATTTAATATGATAAAAAATACCCTTTTGTGGATATTTACCGAATATCAATTCCGGTTTATGTCGTAGCAATAGTAGTCTAATAACGAGTAACGACAGGATAACGCCAAGAGCACAAACGAGAAAAACTATCGCAAACATGATTATTCAACTTAATTCCACTTTTTGTTTGACCTAAATATGCATTCGCCAATTCCGATAATAAATAAATACTAACAGCGTTTTATTTTTTCTAACTTCAGTTATGACTTGTAGCTATGGTCTAACTGGAGCGAATGTCCAAGTCAACGACGAAATAAATATAAATAATGTACTTAAGTTACTGGTTTTTTCGCCAGTGCGATAAGATTGTATACCACAATATTTCCGTCATTTTTTGTTTTTAGATAAGATTTGGATTTTTGTGATAGCTACTGAGGTTTGAGGGAAGCAGTCATGATTATAGGCCTGCCTAATATAAAATCAATTGCAACGATTTGAGTTTTAGCGGGTAAAAAACAAATCACAAAGAGCTGTTTGACAAAAAAAAAATAAAAGGCGTGTCCATTGACGGTTATTCAAACCCTTTGAATAGAAATCTAAAAAGGTTATGAAGGGCAGAAAAAATTTTAGCTGAAATTTAATTAACGTATTTGATAAGAAACGGACGGACGGACAGTGGGATTTTCCTATCTTGTAGCGTAAGATAATCAAAATATACGCACAAAATCCATTTAGCCCAACATCACATAATTTTACGTAGATACCGATTGGAAACAATTTAGATGAATAAAATATATACAGATCTTAAACTTGCACTTTATAACAATAGCTTCATTAGGGCTAAAAGGAAGTTTTGAAGTTTGCCTCATACTGTCTAGTAAACTTCGGTGCCACGCCCACTTTAAAGTTACATTTTTCCCGCTTTTCGCGAATAACTTTATAAAAAAACCTTCATGCTAGAGGAAAAGCCGATGAGAAAGAGATTGTAAAGCACTGAATCCTCAATCAATTATCATCTGTTCTTAAGAATAAGTCCAACAATAAACGAGATATGATCGAACTTTTTTCAATATTTTGCAAATTACTTCAAAACCGTTCATACTACGGAAAAAATTATTTCCGAGTGAATTCCGAAGAGCATAAAATTTTCCGCGATTCAGTAGAAGATACTAAAAATATCTTTAATAAGCAAAAAATTAGATATCATTGAACAAAATTTTTTCAAAACTTGGTAAAAAGTTGTTGATTTTATACCAAAAAAAAAAAACTTATTTATTTTCAATGTAACTAGGTCGCTGCAGCCACAAATACGCTACGGTTTTTTATTTAGAGTTAAGGCACACTTATTTTATAATTTTAATTATCATTGATCAATTGTATATTCCCCATTTTGTTCGATTACAGGGATGATAGTATCTCTGTTAGCTTCACTATTTCGCGCAGATAGAAGTCTCCATTTTTCTCTGAAAAGAATATCTCACGGATCTGGTTTATAAGGCCCTCTCTATCAAACGTTTTACCATTCAGTGAGTAAACAAATTCGTTTGTTCCCTTGGAATTTATCCGTGACTATGTTGGCTATTTAAGCTGGAAAGATAGGAAAAACACAGGCAAGTAAAAGTTAAATGTATACAATTTTATTAATAAATTCTTACTTTTCAGATCGACTTCAATAAGTGAAGAATATTAGGCTGAATTTCCAATATGGTGGATGCCGGTGAGATTAAGATAAAACTCAAAAAAACACAACTTACTTGCTGCTAATCAATATGTGATTATAGAAGGAGGCAAAACCCGCTCGTCGGATAAGCCGACCGAGTCGGATAAGCCGATCGATACTGGAATATCGATACTCGAACGAGTCGATAAGTAGGTATGTTGAATCTATGTGTTACAAACTCTTTTACAATTTTCTCTTTTAGGGTTGCGACGTAAACATGCCGGCCCCCTTGAAGTATTACTATAAAATATTTCAATATACTACAAATACATTATTCTAGTAAAAAGGTGTTGATCAATTCAAAAGTGTCTCATTTTTCGTTCCAACGTTATAATAATTTATTTCAGTGCTGTCAGTACAATAAATTTCATAGAATGGATATAAATATATATATATAGTAAAAATTGTATATTCTAATTGTAGTTGTTATTGTAAAAAAAAAAATGCAGTACTACTGGGATACCACTCCCAATAACACCCATCCGAAGATGGTGTTCTTGGTCACGATTCCGCCTACATTACATGGGCATATACCTGGCTCTATGATTTTCGGGTATACGTCTGCACCCAACACCATGCCGACCGGAGACGAAAAGAAAAAGTCGGTATCAGCAAGCATCATATTCGGAAATTTTGCCCTGATAGACGTGTCCAGACTTTCCCTAGGCGTGATTCGCGTGAAATGCCGCAACACCGTCGCTTGGGATGTCACCGTCTGATTTGACTCATAGTTAGCTCGGAGGGTTAAGGAGCAAACCTCATGTGAGCCAACCATCCGCGTAGACAACCCAAGTTGACGCACCACACGATACGACACCACTGACGCTTCAGCACACGTGTCTATCAGAGCCCGAACCCGATGAATGCGACTCTTATCTACCACCTTGACGACCGCCGTTGGGAGGAGCGAAGTCACCGGTTGCAGACATGGCAACGATGATGGCGAGGGCTGGCGCTGACTAGTCCGGGACGTCCTTGCACTCGACGACGACGCTCATTTCGCGAACCGCGAGATCGCCGGTTTGAGCGCCTCGTAGAGCGAGATTTAGGGGTGCTGCCCTGCAGGGGTGGCCTGCGCGACTCTTCTGCATCTCTGATGCATCGCGCCAATCGTCTCTCGTCATCTTCTCTATCAGATGCCGAATCCCCCTCAACGCTAAATGTGGACGGCAAAGAAGGCCGATCAACACCACTCCCCTCGACGCCAGTCCTGCGCTGACGATAAGGCTCAGACGAAAGACGCCTGGCCCCGCCTTGCGCCTTGAGTGGTGACGACTTTTCCTCGTCTTGAGACCGGTCTATATGCAGCATGGTGTGATGCACGGAGTGAATGACAATCCGAGGGCGCAAGGTTTGGAGGTGAATGGTGCAAAACATCCCATTCGAACTCGAGCAATTTTTGTCAAACCACCAAACTCGTGAGGCCCTGCTAAGGACGATTCTGTTGGATGGCATCACTCAATTTCTGTAGTTGCCCACAGTAGAATTCAGAATTAATGATTCTATCCTGTGGGAGAAGCTCGTAGTAGACAGGCCCCTTCCAATCCCATCAACCTTCTTCTGGTGAATGTCTGCTTTTATTTTCCTCTCCGGTGCTTCATCTTTCTTGGACCAGCTTCTTTTTCTTTTGACATAGTTGTAGAGTCTACAATTTAGACAATCCTCTTTCGTCACCCGTAATCATAGCCTTGAAAAAGAGTCAATCACAAATGTTAACTCGATAGACTTTCCCAATTTCCTTTTTGATAAAACCAATTTTTGATGAAACTAGCGGACTTTAAACCACCGTGAAGGCTTCCAATCAACAAATTTAGAGCAGTCACAACTTTTCTGACTGTCGAATACTTGTTTGTCTTCACTGTTGTCCTGATTTAGTCGTCGTCAACCTCCGAGGGCCTACGAGAGTGAGGAGCATCCATGAATTTCTTTAATCACATCTTCGCCATAAACTTCCACTCACTTTTTGGGTTTTTTGTCGGAAAAGAGCAAAATATGGCCTAATTTTGACGTAAAAGAGCAAATTTCTCCATTTTCAAAACACTCTTTCAACACGACTTCCAAACAAAAGCAGATAAAACTAAATTTGTTTGTTATTAACAATTGAATTGGTTCTCGGCCACACGCTGTATAAACTGAATTGAATGAACTTCCTTATCAATGTCGTTTTTATCTTTATCATTTAAAATCAAATTAAATTAAACACAATTGTATGTATGTTTACAGCTTATAAAAATATTTGACCACACACAGCACAATCGAATTGAAAAACTTGCGAGGCAACATGCAAAAATCAAAATTTTTTAAAAATAAAAACTCACGCCTTCTATGGTTTAATACCTACGAATTGTTGGTGCCAAAGAATGCAATCGTGAAAAGAAGTAAACAAAGAGCGCAACAACAAGTCTTTGCAGAATTAATGTAGTCAATTTTTTGAACCTTTGCTTTGTGCTAAGAAGTAGAAAAACATTGCTTTTTAAATTGGAAAGCACACAACTGGAATTCCGCTTTAGTTTTAGCAGAAGGTGTGCTTATAAGATTTTCAAAGTTAATGGACTGCATGAGCCACAGAAGATTACTGATGAGTTGGTGTAGCGATCAACGAAACAGCTGTATAGTCTGCTGGTGGTTGTTCTGTAAAGAACATTATTGTTGTGGCAACCTGTTGCTTCATGAAATTACTTGGCATAAAGCTCTAAGTGTTATTCTTAAAAATTTATTTTTTTAAGAATTGCTAAAAACTAAATATAAAATTTGTTGATTGTGAAATTGCCACAATTGGTACCGCCAATAGAGTCATTACGCTCATAAGTTTCTGGAACGGCAAGTTTCTAGAATTGCCCAAATTGCCTCCTCACAGTCTTCAATTTAATGTCGTTTTGGGAAAATTGCTAAAATTCCCTCGAATTCGAATGACAAGGGGCATAGCAACGCACTCCGGAAACAGCTCTAAATCTTATAAAATTCAAATTGCAAACAATTTGGCCAGTGAAATTGATATGTAAGTTATGAAAAAGTTTTATTTGGTAATTTCAGTTTGATTAAAATCCTCTTTTTTATAATACCGGAAGCTTAAGTCCTAAGATCAAAAATTGTATCACTGATAAAAAAATGTATTGCTAGGATTGGATCCATTGACCGTTTTGCATTGTTGGTTGCATCATATTTCACACGTTTAACACACCCTGAATGATACACACCCTCGGGAGGCGCCGGGTATTCCACACTCAAAAAAAAGTTTCTCGATATATGAGAAAAATTCATCATATTTAGAGAAAATTAGTAATGACTTTGCTCCAGAGAATGCTTTCCTCTAAATGGTAAGAAGTTCCCATGAAAAAGAGAAATATTTTCTCATTTTAACAGAAACCTTATCTTTAACAGAAGAATATTTCTTTATTACAGGTTCAACCGTTTTCTTTATTGTGTTAATTTTTCCCGAAAACCGAGAAATATTTATTTAGTTTTAATAATAAATAGTTTTAATAAATCTTTTCTTTAAATTGCGTTTATAGTTTCTCACAAAAAAAGAACGCTTTCCATAAAATAGAGATATATTTTTTAAATATTGTATAACGAAAAAAATTAATTTAAATGAATTTAGTTATACCCTTTAAATTAATTTTACTTTAAGACATTTATTATTTTCATACACTTGTTTACTGGGACAACACTTATATGCATACGCAGTGCATAGATAAATCTGGATATACACCACATAGTGATCAAAGAGAGAGAACAAACGCAAGTGAAAACCAGTTTTCGAGCGAGAAGTCTCCTAACACACCAGAGAACTGCAATGAATACTTAAAAATAAGTAGTACTCGAGTACTATTCGTTCACAGCTCAGTGATTCCAATCAAAAATTTGGAATGAATCACGCTATTGAATAATGAGCCACTTACTCAAAACTGAGTATGAATGAGTATAAGTTGTTTCCAAAGCATTATTCGGATGTGATTGATTTAAAACAAAGTGAATCAAATTTTTGAATCATGAGCCACTTACTCAAAAATGAGTATGAATAAGTATAAGTAGTTTCGAAAGTAGTATTCATATTTGTTTCATTCAAAACAGCTCAAAGCTCATTAATGTTAGATTTTTTTAATGTCTTGATTTAGAGTATTCGTAATATATTGAAGTACTTAGAGTATTAGAATCAACCGTTGATACTAATTGTGTTCATGGCTGAATCTGTAAAAATTATTTGTTTTGTTTTTCAAGCTTAGTACATGTTCTGGTTGTAATAGAGAGTCGCTGATTTCAAATCTTATGCCAAAATTTTAACAATAATTTGATACTAGGGTGGACCCTGAAATGTTTTTTTTTTTGTTTTTAGTATGTTTTGAAAGTATATGAGGGTCGCTGATTTCGAATCTGATGTCACAATTTTACAATTCAAGATGGTTAATAGTGTTGCCACCTAAAATGTTTTTATTTTCACGAATTCGGTGCTGGAGCAAACACTAAGTAAAAATGGGTCGCTGAGTCCGAATCCGTTGCCAGAATTTCAAAATTGTGTAATTTTTTTATATAACAGTCTTGCCACCTACCAAAATGTATTTTTAAGAGTTTTAAACACCATTCAACAGTATTAAGGGCTCGCTGACTTCAAATCTGATGTCAGAATTTTAAAATAGAATTTTAAAATAGGTCTTACAATGGGTAAATATAGGTCGCTGAATCCGAACATAAATAGAGGGGTCTATGTGCCCCCCATTTGCTATATTTTTAAGGGGTTCCCGAAACACGTGTTTGACTTACAATATGACTACCAGTGGACAGTTAAAAACGTGTTTCGACGTGTCCCCCCTAAAAATGTAGCAAATGGGGGATGATAGACCCTTCTATTTGTGCGTCTCAGAAATGCTTTCCCCTTATAAAGCCCCATAAAATGGTTAATTTTTACCTATTTTGCTACCCTTTCAAGATATGGCACTTTTTCGATGGTGGTTTATAAGGGGGGAAGCATTTCTGAGACGCATTAATAGGGGGTCTATCTGCCCCCTTGTTGCCATATTTTTAGGGAGGGGCCGAAACACGTGTTTGACTTTCAATTTGACTTACAGTGGACAGTTAAACACATGTTTCGACGTTTTCCCCCTAAATATATGGAAATAATAGACTCCTCTATTTGTGTGACTAAAAAATTATTTCCCCTTTAGAAAGCCTCAAAAAATGGTTAATTTTTACCTAAATTGCTGCCTCTTCGAGATATGGCAATTTTTATATATTTTCGAAGATTTTTCGATATCTTTAGATTTTATGTTGTTCTATATGCCAACATGTCGCACTAGCAGCTACGTAAGTCATGTGGATATTTTCCATGACTCTAAGTACTTTATGAGTATCAGAGATTCGTTGAGCACATTGAGCAAAATTGAGCACATTGAGCAAAACTATTTAAAGTATTTAGTATTCAAACGATTTAGATTCTCTTGTACGCAGACTCTCACGTACTTCATGTGGCTTGCACGCATGCTTGTGAGAGTGGATGGGATATGAGGAGCATGTGTTCAGGGTTTAATCAGGGAGAATATATTATACGGAGAGGTCTCACTGAGAGCCATTTCATAAATCAAAAATAGTTTTTTATGAGTATACTTTGAGTGCTAAAAAAAAGCGGCTCATTGCAGTTCTCTGATACAATCTTTAAAAAATCGAGACAAAACAACAGATAATCTTTAAAAACATTTTATTTAATTTGATAAATATGAAGGCTGGATTAACCACTTTGAGATTATAGCAATATTTGACCAATTTTGATTAATAATAAATATACAAAAAATAAATTAATGATAAATTGTTGATTAGAACAAAGCACAATTTATAGCTATGTAATTCACAAAGCATATTTTTTTTATAAACTTAAGAAATATATTGATAATAATATTATTTATCAATTGATTAAATTCAGCATTTTTAATATTATTTTAGTTTACTTTTGCTTTTGTTGTTAAAACCTTTGAGAAAGTCCAGCTGTAAAACTAGAATCAATAATTTTCTTACTGATAAGATTAAATAAAATATACAAGCTTTATACAGCAAGTATCATTAATAAATATATGTACATACGACTATATGCACGAATTAATAAATGTAGTTTTATATGCAGATTTAATACAAATGTATGCTCCAGATAAAATAAGAAATATCTTTACTCAACTGCATTTACATTTCTTATTTATACAAAAAAACTACAAATTCTGCCTGCCTTAATTTCATACATTTTGCACACCATCTAAATCCAAAGTCAAATGCTATTTTATTTTTATTGTGTGCTAAACAAGGTATCATTACAGTTTCGTATTATGAAAAAAGTAAGCAATTTTTTAAAAATATTATTAACTTGGGCCCTTTATTAGATATTCATTTAAAAAAAAAAAAAAATTTGTACATCCTTTAATATTGAAAAAAAAAATAAAAAAATAATTTACATAATTTGTATGAGTTATAGATGGCGCCAAAGTCAAAAAACCGGTGTTCATATGGCGGACAGTTAATCTCAGGATTGGCTGGGCTGATTTTGAAAAGACTTGTTTTATTTTCTTTATTAACATATTCTCTAAGGCAATATACCAAAAAATTTCAAAAAAATTAAAAAAAAAAATTAATAAGCAAAAGGTAAAAGGTCCAAAAATGTGGTCGATTTTTTTTTTTAATATTGCCAAAAAAATTTTTGTTTTTTAATTTTTTTTAAGATTTTTTGGTATATTGCCTTAGAGAATATGTTAATAAAGAAAATAAAACAAGGCTTTTCAAAATCACCCTAGACAATCCTGAGATTAACTGTCCGCCAGCAGATTTTTGAGCACTTCACTTTGACGCCATCTATAACTCATACAAGTTATGAAAATTATATTTTTATTTTCTTTTTTTCAATCTTCAAGGATGTATAAATTTTTAAAAAATTTATGTTAATATCTAATAAAGGGCCGAAGTTATCAACTTTAGAAAATTGCTTACTTTTTCCCCATCCGAAACTGTAATGATACCTTAATATAAAAAATCCTCAGCGCACAGCTGATCACAGCAAAAATATGCAGTTGATTTTGAGATAACTTTTTAAAATGTTCAAAAGCCTATTAACAATGTGTGAGTAATGTTTTCTAATGTTCTTTAGTAAGCTGATCTGCTTTTTGATCTATATGTATATATAAAAAATGAGATACGTGAAATTGAAATTTCTAAATTTTTTGTCAAAATTAAAAATTATAATGAAGAAAATTAAATTAAAGAAAAATTTCACAGTGCTATTTGCTTGAAAGCAAAAAAATTATGTTCAAATTATTCCACTTTAAAATTTAAATAAAATAAAAATATAAGCATTTATACTTTGTACGTCGTATTCATACTTCAATTTAACGTCTATATTCATACTTTACTTTAAAATAAACGGTTGATAATAAATGAAACTTTTTTTTAATGAAATGAAAAAGTCTATAAAAATATATAATAAAAAAAATTTTTTTTTTGAATTAGTTGTTTTTTCTTTATCATATGAAGTGCTTCAATAAAATTTACGCATTGTTGCGTTTCTTTAGTAATCAAACTTTGATAAGTTTCATTTATATAAGGGTCTTGCTTTTAATTGTTGCTTTAAATATAAAAAGCTTTTGTTAGGTTTTATTGTTATGTAACAACAATCTCGTGTTCCTGTTCGACAATTAGCTCTGTGCCATAATCTTCAAAAGGATTATAACTAGTAGCACTTGTACGTGGATACTGATGTGCCGATTGATCATTCAAATTAATCTCATTCGATGCACGACTGCCAACAAATTGCACAACAACCTTGTCTTGACTTGCTGAAGCTTTAATATTTCTGACATCAATATCGATTTCGTCTTTGTGCACCTGACGCATATGCACTGTAAGCGATAAAAATTTAAATTATGCCAAAAATAACAAAAAAAAGAGAAAAGAATTATAAATTTACAATTCAAACGCTGACGTGTAAATGTTTCACTGCAATACTCGCAGGGCAAAAGATGATGCTTTTGACGTATGTGATCGTTAAGGACCTTCTCATTTTTGCATATAAAACCACAGTCTGGCTCAGAGCAGGGTATATTACGTTCTGGAAAATGTAAAATATAAGATAATTAGCATTTAATGAAAATAAATACAAACCTTCATGGCAAAGCATATGATCGCGCATGTCCTTTTTATAAGCGAATTTCTTTCCACACTTTTCACAGGAAAACGATTTCATTAGCAAATGTGCGATTTCGTGATGTTGTTTTAGCTCTGCTGGCGATCGGCACATTACAAAACATATCTCACATTTGTGCGCACGTCTAATGGTCTCGTGAGAAAGTATGTGTTTTTCAAGCTCAGCACGTATGTTGAATCGCTTTACGCAATGGGGGCATGGAAATAAACCCAAACGATTTGCTCTAGATTTCGATTGTGCTGGATCGATACATTTACCATTTTCATCACGTGGTCTTTGTTGATGATTTCGCAACTTAAGCATAGATCCGAATTCCATTCCGCAGTTTTTACATTTCATATGAATTTCATCGTTTGAATCGTCAAGCTTATCTGGATGAAAGATCTGCATATGACGATGCAAAAATGCATAGGTGACAAAGCCTGCATCAAAAAAAAAAAAAGTAATAATAATAATTATAAAATAATTTCCATATTTAATACGACAGTGTTGTTATAAAATTAGATTAAAAATATGTAAAATTTTAAATTATTTAATGATTTATTTTTCAAAAGCATTTTTAACCTAAGAAATAGCATTTTCTTTCGTAAATCTCCTTCGGATTGAAATTCCTGTGGAATTAGTTTTGCCAACAGATATGATAGAATAATGCGATTGGATAAAGAGATATTAGCCAATCCCTAGCATGGATTGCCTACACTATATCATGGCACTATAACTTATCTCTCATGGTACAATCCAAAAAGTAGTAGCAACCACCAAGATTGAATTCAGAGTTTCAGCGTCAAAAAATTGGATACACTCATCTCGGATTGGTAGGTTGCATAGTCCAAATATCGTTGCAAAATTTTAAAAGTGTCGTTAAAAGAGTTCGGCGATGAAATGGTAACGATCATATCGTTACAAAGGTACCTATATATATAAAAATCTAATGGTGTCCGTATGTTACTCCATTACTTCTGAACCGTTTCAATGATGTTGTTCAAAGGGTGTGTTTGGACAGTCATGGCACGGGTCTTAAAACTTATTTCTACAACATCGTATTAACGGTTCTCGAGATATTACAAAAAAAAAGCGGATTCCCTTTCGTCTGTACTATTACTCATATAAAATCGCTAAAAATCAGTTTTTCATCCTTTTTTTTAAATAAAAACGAGCTACGACCACTTTAAGGGGATAAGCTGGGTTTACGCTAGTAATGTATAAATATAAAGAAATAAATATGAAGAAATAAAGCTTAAAAGATAATTGTTAATCGATTGCTAATCGCTTCGGTAATCGGTAATCGGTTGGTAATCACTTCGGTAATTAGTAATCGCTTGGGTAATCGCTTCAGTAATTACTAATCGCTTCGGTAATCGGTTGTTAATCGCTTCAATAATCGCTTCGGTAGTTAGTAATTGGTTCGGTACTTGGTAATTGGTTCAGTAATCGGTCAATGGCTTTGGTAATCGGTAATTGATTTGGTAATCGGTAATTGGTTGGAAATCGCTTTGGTAATCGATAATTGGTTGGTAATAGCTTCGGTAATCAGGAATTGGTTCGGTAATCGGTTGGTAATCTCCTCGGTAATTGGTTCTATAATCGGTTGGTAATCGTTTCGGTAATAGCTTCAGTCTTCCGCTCGATGACTGGTCGATGCTAGGTAATCGGCTAAAAAAGAATGCTCTACAGCAATAATTTCTGTTATGCTAACAGCGTGATGATATTGGGAACCTATAGTTTTGCTCTCTACCAAAAATTGCTCAACTCGTCTAAAGAAGTTTTTATTTGAATAAAAAATTTAAACTATCTAACTAAACAAAACATAATAATAAACAATGAAGTAAAAACAAATTAGAAAAACATAACAAGCCGACGGGATTGGGGATTTAATGCGAACCCTCATCTTTCTACTGAACGCATTACTCCTACGCCATGACTTCTGAACCCTTCAAAAGCACACCTTAGTTTTATATCGATGGAACAAAATAGAGCGTCTGTTGCTGACATGGTATTAACTTTGAAATAAAGAATGGGTCAACTTACTGGATTTTTTTCAAAAGTTTTATATTTTTTCCTTAAAATATACGAAATAACCTCTCCAATGATACCCTATTTAAAAAAGTCGCTTTTAAATTGCAGAGCTACGTTGTCTCAAAATATACCCTATTTTGGCATTTGCATTACTGTGGGTCCGCGAAAAAATTCGTAAAATCTCAAACTCTGGATTTGGTTTTCTAAACAATAAACCAATCTAAGCACAAAATTTGAGCCAAATCGGCATTACACTTCTTCAATGCTAAATCTGCGATTTGATTTATTTATTTATTTAATTTTGTAATAAGAGATAATTGTTCCGGAGAATTGATTCTATCATCATTAATGTACTTAATGTACGAATATAATATTAGCAATTTCTCGTCTTTTGGCCAGTGTAAGCTTAACCGGCAACGCACCCAATAATTGGGCAAGTTAGTAAAAAATGTTCAGATCAGCGTAGAGTAGGCTTTAAAGCAAAAGAGCAATAAAAGCAGAGAATCCAAGTGACACCCTTGAGGTACTACAGATTTGACTTTTATAAATCTAGATACTTTGTCACCAATTCTTAATACCAGTTTTCTGCCTTCCAAATAAGACTCAATCCATCTTAACAACTGTGAGTGGTCTTCTATTAAATAATTGCAAAAATTTGTATAAGATTCTTAATTAGCATGCTTAATTTTCTTGGGTATAATACACAGTTAAGACTTTCTTTTCTATAAAAACCATTTTAAATCCTGCTTCGTTTGTTTGTTTTAAAAAACAAATTTGTATACAAGTTTCTGCATTCATGGAAAAACGGTTGCAGAAATTTTAAAAATCGCTTTACTTTCTAACATCGCGCGTCCTTGTAACATAACTGTGCGTACGGAGTTTTGATAAAAATAGCTGTGCTTACCTTTTCTACAGTGTTCACAATTCACTGGCAGCTCACCGTTATGCATTTTGTATTTATGTTTCTTCAACTCATAAGAATCAGCAAACGCTATAAAACATTTTCATTTTAGACCAATCGATATACATTTTTCAATAGCTGCATTCCCGTGGCACTGGATCAGATCAATTCTCAGTGGAACAGTTTTAGTTGAACTTTATAACAATTTGGCACTAATGGCGATGAAGTGTCAAAATACGAGTGCGAGCAGTGAGACGAAAGCTAGCCGAAGAGTAATTCAGATTTGTCAACTATTTTCGTTTTGAAAAAAATGCTTTAAAGTTGGTAGCATTTTAAGATCAGAAATAGAGCCAAAAAAAGAGCTGGTTCTAACTTTTGTTTTTGCATTGTGAATAAAATAGAGCCACGCTTTAGATCAACGACCTAGGGAATGCAGCAGGATTGTGCAGGAATGTGTCCTAATACTCACCCTCTTTGCATTCATTACACCATAAAACTGTATTTTTCTTGTGTAGCGCTAAATGATTTTCCCAAAGCGTTCGCTGCGTAAACACACGCTTGCAATCTTTACATACAAGTTGTTTTTTCTGAGGGGCATGTTCACGCTGTACGTGCGACCTGAAGACAAAGTGAGTCACTTGTCGGAACTTTAAACCGCATTCTTTACACTCCCAGTCGCCTATATACTGACATGTCTCGATGTGTTCTTCTCGAGTCAGAGCATTCAACTTTTTTCCACAGTACTGACACATACGCTCTCTTTGCGCCTGATGATACTGGCGCTGATGTTTATGCTTGACATGAAGTATGCGCGATTTTGAATTATTAAATTTTTGTGGGCATTCGGGACAAGTGTAAGGAAAGGTGGGATCGTGGGCATCGAAAAAATGTTGTGATAAAGCCTCATCTGAGGTAAACACTTTGCGCTGCTTCTGTGTGGAGTAGCAATATTGACATGCTAGGGAATTTTGTGCATCTTCTGATTCAACAGATTCGTCTTCCTCGATTGACGAGCTTATATCTGAGGAGCAGCGATAGAAAAAAAAAATTATTACTTTTGTAATATATGGAAATAACCACTCACCGTTGTCTTCAACATCTGTTTCCTCTTCCGATTTGGTTTTGAATTTTTTTGGAATGTAGTTTTCCTGCAGTACCTCCTCTAAATCTTGCTCAACTATTGCTTGCATTTCTTGTGACAACGTATTACTTCTTGTTACTTGCTCTACATCTTTGGCAAAAGTTCCCTCTGGTAAAATCGGATGTGGTGTAACATCAGCTGCAGACTGTATTGTAATTGTTTTAGCTGGCAGCATCATCTCAATAGAATCTTTCATATCAGAACTTACTTTTTCAATTTTTATAGGCCGCTCATCTATATGACCCCCCACAAGCATACTTTCCAAATCCATAATCTCTTCGCCTTCCACCTTTAGATTTGATGACAGTAGATCATTTAGTGTTGTATCTTGCGCTGTTACTATCTCTTCAGCACAGTCACCTTCAACAAAAGCTTGTAGCAGTTTCTGTTGTGCTTCTATACACTCTTCGCGAAAGGCATAAATGCTGCAAAACTTCGTAAAACAATTGCCACAAATTCGCTGTGGCAAACCATCATTGCACGTTATCTAAATTTAAAGAGGGAATTTTATATGTTTTCTACGCATTAGTACTTCACTAAGCCTTACATTCAACTGCCACGCCCTGAGCTCCGACTCAATAAATACCATTTCATTTTTCAATGGCTGTGTGGGCTCAAAGATATTCAGAAAGTCCACTTCGCTGGTAGTTACATAGAAATTGGCACAAATACGACAAGCTTCCAGGCTAGGCACGTTGTCCATGCTTAACGAGTTATCTGCATTTGAAGCACTAAAAATTTATTTAAAAAACTAATTTTTTAGCTGCATATATCATGCACAAAAATTAAACAATGAAGATGTTTCTATTTTAATATTGGATCTATAAAAAAACAGCTGATGTCTGCCAGCACTGGCTGGATGTGTTCAATTCGTATTTGCAGAGATGCCACCTACAATTTCAACAAGACAGATTTGTTATACCAACAGACAATACGAGGAATGCTAAGTACTTCATGTAAAAGTGTCTCTACAGCCATTTTTGCTATGAGGTCTTGTGAGAGCCGAAAGACAATACAATACAAAGAGTAGTCGACATTTTTTTAAAAAGGTAAGATAAACTTTAGAAAACTTATAATTTATTTTATACTTTTAAAATAAACAAACAAAATGTGCATGCACATTTAATATGGAGCAAACTACTCATGTGATCATAAAGCGGGTGCAAACAACTGTAATGTTCACATAACAAAAATGAAAGCGGAAAAAGAAACAACAAGCTCTTCTTAAGTAACAAACAATGAATATATATAAAGAACTCAAAATCTTTTACATTAATATCTGCAGTATTCGCAACAAACTTATAGATATGGAAGTACTGATAAATAATATCCAAAATTTAGATCTAATAGTAGTAACAGAAACTTGGTTATATCAAAATGAAATACACACGTTTAATGTACCAAATTTTACAGCAATACACAACTGCAGGAGTGAAAAACGAGGAGGCGGAATGGCTATTTTTGTTAAAGACTGTCTAACATTTAACGAAATAGTAAAAGAAGATAAATAGAATACTACCATAATTGAGATAATAAATCTAAAAAAAAAAATCTACATAGGTACATTTTATAAAGCACCAAATGAAAATTGCAACATTTTTATAGACTATCTGGAAGAAAAACTTAGCAATGAAAGTAATAATGTCATTTTCTTTGCAGATGTTAACATCAATCTGTTGGAACAAACAAACACAGTAATAAAATACACCGACTTAGTACAAACAAATGGTTAAACATTGATAAATAATACATTACCAACACGCCAAACAACAAATACCAGTACGCTCATCGATCACATTATTTCGAATATAGGCACAACGCACAAAATTGATTTCAAGCTCGAAGATACAGAAATATCTGATCACAAATATATAATTGCAACAATCACAACTCTACATTTATGCAAATCCCCAATGAGCTACAAAACAATTCCCAAATAAAAAAATGGAGAGAATTATTAAAAGCAAATTAAAGTAGCACAGTTAGATGAATAAGTTAGATGAGTGGCGGTGTGGCCACAATTAATTGAATTAATTTTTCTGTTCGGCCGTCACCTCTCTGCAGACAATGGCAAACCTCAGAGAGTAAAAAACTGCCATGAAAAGCTTCTTGAGAACATAAGCCGTTCGGAGTCGGCGTAAAACATGTTCTCGATCATTTGCGTGCAAACATTTCACATCACACACAACACAATTGGTCATTAGAAGCTCGGTCAAAGCCCTTTCAAGGGCTGAAATGGCCATATAGTTTTTTTTAGTAAGATGAACTAATACGAGAAGCAAAAAAGAAGTCTACAAAATATACAAAACTCAGATGCAGAAACAATTATTGGATAACAACGAAAAAACGAGAAACTGAAAATTAAGCAAGATTTATACAAAAAATCAAAATCTGCTCCAGATGACCAAGTAAAGAAGGAAGAATACAAAAAAATGAAAAAAGAAGTCGATCAGCTTATAAAAAACAACAAACAAAAACATATAAACGAATAAATAGAAAAATCCGGAAATAATACTAGAAAGTTATGGAGTGTTATTAATTCCACACTAAGAAATAAAACCGAACAAACCACCACATCGAAAAACCAAGAAGAAACACCAATCAATAACAAAGTTAAAGCAAATAAATTTAACAAATACTTTAATGAAGTTAATGAAGTGAATGAAGTGAAACAACAAACGTAACCGCAACAAATATCGTCAATCAAAAAACTATATTCCTCAAACCAATCACTCACACCGAAATTTAACACATCGTCTCAAACCTTAATGTCAGCGGTGCGCAAGGAATAGATGAAATATCAGTGAAAGATATTAAGTTTCTCTTTCCAACTATTGTTAACATATTGGTTAATCTAGTTAATAACTGTTTTTTAACTGGTATTTTCCCGGAATGTCTCAAAAAATCCATAATATCTCCAATATTCAAGAAAGGTAAAAAAGAACCATGCGAAAAGTATAGGCCACTCTCAATACTTAACTCGCTCAGCAAAATATTTGAAAAAGCAAATGACATAAGAATAGAGAACTTCTTCAATTCCACTATTGGCTTTGACAAATATCAATTCGGATTTTTAGAGAAAAGCGGAACAGAATCTGCAATTACATCCACAATGGAAAAAATTGTTGATGCTTTAGATGACAAAAAAATGGTAGCAGCCACATTCATAGATCTCTCCAAAGCATTTAACCTTGTAGATCATAAGAAACTACTGAACATTTTGTCAGATATTTGTATAAGAGGGCTGCCAAATAAACTGATACAAAGCTATTTATAAAACAGGTCACATGTAACGAGGATAAATGGAGTAATTAGCACAGAGCTGATAAGCAAAATTGGGGTTCCACAAGGATCGATACTTTTACCAAGACTATACCTGCTTTATATTAACAACATTAAGAGCTGTCATTTTAAGTCCACATATAACATTTATGCTGATGATACAAATTTTATAACAACAGCGAAGACAGAACAAGAATTAGAAGACAACATAAATCACGACATGAAAGTATACTATGACTGGGTTTGCGGAAACAGCCTAAGCATCAACATAAAAAAATCAACTATATGGTCTTTCGATCGCACAGCAATATAAATACTAATCTAAAAATCATGATCAACAACACTGAAATTCAGAGAGTACAGCATACGAAATATCTTGGAATGATAATAGACGAGAAACTAAACTACGAAAACCATATCAAGGAAATAAAAAACTCAACACTACCGCTAATTATGGTCATGAAAAGAATTGGAGAAATCAGCGAAAACGCAGCGAAACTTATCTACACAGGGCATATTCTATTCAGAATATGATATAACATATGCAGCTTGAGCCAATGCGGCAAATTTCAATTAGAGCAGAAAGGAAGAGTGATGAATAAATCCATCAAAATTCTATTCAACAAAAATCCAACGATTCCTACTAGAGAATTATATAAAAGCACCAAACAAATAGACATTAATCAATTCGTATTCATCGAAAAATGCAAATAGATTTATAAAGTACAAAATAGCATGCTCAAATCCAAACTCATACTAACAACTAGAAATACAATTCACCAACACAACACGCGTCAAAAATATAACTTCGAGGTACCAAAAGCGCGAGCGTCAAAACAACTTAGGAGCTTGAAACACAGCGCAATAAAGCAATACAACGCATTACCTAAAGATATAAAGAAGTAACCAAATTTACATATTTTTATCAACAAATTAAAATTTCATATTCAAAATCTCAGATAATTATATTGTTGAATTCATATATATTTCTTATTCTGTGATGATATTGTGCCTTAGTTTACACTTTTATATATAATAGCACAAATTATTTAATGAAAATAATATTATAGTGTTTATTAAATTATTTCTTAACTTAAACACCTCTAATACACGGAATTATATCCGTCTGGGGTTATAACGTATTCTTTAAAATCAAAAATCATAATTTATGAACTGTGAATTTATCTATAGAATTTTTACCATTATACAAATGTCAATATTATAAAGTAGTAAATAAAGATTACACTGCGGAAATAAAAATATACAGTCAGGGAATAACGTCTTCCTACACCCCCTAAAAAAAAAAACATTTTTATTAGAGTGCAAAAACAAAAATTTCCATTGCTTTTACGACATAGAAAAAAAAACTAAAAATGAAGAGGGGATTATTCTCATTAATCCCCTATTATTATTTTCTCAAAAATTCAAATTTGTTCATCACTATATTGAAATTGACAGTCACAAATTTTTATTCAGTTTTCAGTTTATTTTAGTTTTCAGTTTACAGAATTACTTGAAATTAAAAAGGGAACACTTTGAATGAATATGAGTTTTTAATTTTATGTACACAAATTTTATGTACACAATAGCTATGGAATAGAGCCCCTGAAAGCTTGAAATGTAATGAGCGTTGGAGAATAAATGGTGAAATAATATTGAGAGCATTATCATCTTTTTTTTATTATGGTCCCACAGCCCAAGTGTATCAGTTAAGGGTTAAGCTTCGACTCTTAACTTTGACAACTTTTCTGGCGCTTAGAGTAACAACACATTCAGATAACAACATCGCTCACTAAGTTATCACTATTGAATAGTTCACAACAGTTGACTCCGCTGAATGCGACCATTGACGAGTTCAACTCGACTCTATGTTGTGCATGGAAACACTTAAGAGTTACAGGCATGCTACACAGGCCAGTATACTGGCCCTGTAGTTCGAAAAACTCAATACATTCACACTTTTTTACAAATACACTCACACTGGATTCATTTTCACTGCACTTTCATCGCTACTAGCAACGAAATTTCAGAGCCAGTGGATTTTGACAGCAGCGGCTAGTGTATGTCAAAAAAGGGGATATCAGTGTTGTTTTTAACTACCTTTACCTTTTAATTACCTTGATTTCGTACTTTATTTCGGGTTTTCCTCGATTCCATATAGGAAGCAACACTGAGAACTTGTTTACATTTACAAAGCAAATTAAACAAATGTGAAAAGTTGTAAATAAATGTGAAAAACATACAATTTTGTATACAATAAATATAAAAAAAATATATAATGAAAAGAAATTAACTCAAAAATAAATCATTAAATTAGATTGATTCAATAGCAGCGAGAACCTAAGCATACGATGAAATTTTTTTAATGAACTTTCACTAACTTCATGTGCTAGCATGTGTGTGTCTTCAAATCATTCGAACAGTACATGTATTCTTTCGCACTTTCACTGTCACTGGCCTGTGTAACCGGCCTGTTAGCAGCTCCATTTTGTCAACTCGACGAAAACCCTAACCCCGAGTTAACATTTCTACAATCGTTAGAATGGAATCGTTAAGTTATGGAAACGGAGTGGATAAAAATATGTCGAAACTTCCAAAATTTAACAGACAAGTGTCCGAAATATAGCATGTAGCAAAACCAAAAATGTTCTGTAGAGGAGTACGTTCAACAACGGCAAAAAAGTTTCTAAACGTCAGACAACAAGTATTGCCACTTAATGTTGCCAAGGCCAGAAATGTAAATCTCCGCTATATGGGATACATTTACATATATTTCAGTTGAACCATGTAGTTTGAAAATTTTTAAAAGATTAGCGGCATCTTGCTGTATAACGAAACGAAGACTTATAACGAACAAAGAAATGAGCGAGAATATAATTTGGTATGAAAAAATGTAGTGCTTGCCGTATCTCGCACAATCGACAGTGTTCGTTTCGTTATATAGCAAAATGCTATAAGGCAAACTACGTTGTTCAACGGAAATGTTTGTTATGCGTTATACGAAAAAAAAATTTAGTTGAATCTAGTCAACTTGGGTTGTCTAGGGGTCTTAATAATTTCACAATCAACCTTCTCATGCAACAAATTTTCCGGGTAAATTATTCATCCTGATTGTGGAAAACGGCGGATTAGTTGCAGCAGGAAAATTACTCGAACTTGTTGGTTTATTGATTGTAGAAACTGGCGAGTCAGATCAGAAACAAAGTAAGCGGATTCAGTGTGATAAAAAGCTATTGATGAAAACGCAGTAGATCCGCATTCTATACAAAATTACTCAATTGGAATCAGCAACATGCGGATTTGAACATTGATTTAAGGTCGCTGAACTTGAATATGTGGTAAAAATTTTTTTGTCGTCACAATTTTTTTAAATTATAAATAAAAATAAATGAATAAAAAAGCATTAAACAATTTCTTAGAAAAAAGATTTTACTTTCCAATTTTATCAAGCCAAAATTTCAGTTTTTCATAAAAAAATTTTTTCGCATTTAAAAAAAATTAATTTAACTTTTAGCTGCGTTTTTTTCCAACATCCAAATTTGTATTAAAATTTTTAGCGAAAAATTAATCAATTCACATCTAGATGACCTTCGTTTTCTTTATTTTACTTGAGTTTCCACTGTTTCGCATATTTGCATACAGCGGAGCAGCTGTTTCTCGGAGCGGTAATACGTGCAGTTCATTCGCATGGTTTCAATATAATTTTTTTTTTTTAAATTGAAGCGAGTGCGGATCGGATCAACTCCCACCGCAACTGATCCGCCGTTTTTCAGTCAGGGTGTGCATTTATTTATTTTAAATTTTTAATCCATATATTGGTTTATTCTGACAAAAATTGCTTACCACTTTCATCTAACCTTCAATTCCATCAGTTTAAGTTTTTACAAAGAGGAAAATATAAAAAGGTCTTGTCCATACGATTCTAACTTTATTGTTACGACTTTGCTCAATTTTTACCAGTTCTAATAGACTTACCCGCATGTGTTAGATAGCTCATTTCATTCATACGTTAATCTTTGTAGATTCCATATTCATATTCCTAATTTGTTTACTGTGGCAGCTTTCTGATTTCTATACCCAGTATCGAAATAGTTGTAAAAGAACAATTTTCTTGGTTTAGTAAACCATATTTTTATTTTTAATATTTTTAAATGAAGTCATTATAATTTATGCACATGTATATAACTCATTTTTATAAATTAAATTAATACAAATTTATTAAAATTTGAATAAGAAAAAAAAAAGAGCTAGAATTTGTTTTTATTATTTCCAGTCATCTATTCAACCACAATTTATCAATAATTTTCAAATCGTTTAAATCAATTCAAATTCACTACACAAAGATAAATGAAGAAGTAAACAAAAATTATACAAAATTGTATGTGTGTATATGAAACTATAATATATATATTTAGTTACGATTAAAATAACTAGAACTAATATTTATATCTAAAGTAGAATACAATATACGATTTTTTTTTTTTTTTTGTCAAATATTATATATTTTTTCTTTGCATTTACATGCAGTACACTTTAAATTTTTTTTATTTTCTTGCTGCATTTTGCTGCGCTCGCTCCCTTTGAAGAAACAGCTCAAATGTTATTTTGTTTTCCTTAAATTCGCCCACACAATTTTTGTTTTTCATTAGTTCAGTTATAAATGCTTAGTTTTTGCCATAAACATTCTCATCAGAGTAGGCAATGTACAGGAAATAGTCTTCCTCATGATGTTCCTTTTGAAATAAAGTCAATATTAGTTAAGAGTATCATAGTATATTAACTGGTTAACAGATAATATTACCTGATAAAGTGAACCCATTGTAGCAGAAGTTGGTGGAATTACATTGTTTACGAAGAAGAAGAGAGCATCTTCGGGACGCAAGTGGATGCGCTTGCGAATCAAAAAATAAAATTGGCCAACAGTTAAATCTGATGGCACGAGATACTTCTTCTTATCCAAGTCACCGATGCGTGCCTTTGGTGCCTTCTCTACAATAACCTGTGGAAAGAAAAATGTATTGATTGTACATTAAATTAAATAAATTTAATTTTTAAGATATTTTTTTTTCTTTTTTTAATAAAAGAGAACTCTCAACTTGATTTGATGTAAACAAGTTCTGTCTCTACAATAACCGAATACATAAGGCTTGGTATTTGTGCCCGCAGAAAAACACTGATAGCGAAATAGTGAGAAGGATTTGATACATATATGAATCAGATTGTTTCAATAAATAAAATAAACAAAATTTCAATAATATAACGCACATTGACTAAATAAATTAACATTCATTTCATCAGAAAGCGTAAAATGAGAGAATGCAAAAATAAATAAGAGTCAAAAATAAAAAAAATTTTTGAAAACCTGCATACATATACAATTATTTAGATGAATACAAATATATATATTTTTAAGTTAAGCATTATAGTATATATTGCGCTCAAATACATGTATACGTAAGATGTAGGTATTAAA
The DNA here is from genome assembly GCA_914767935.1 of Coremacera marginata. Classification (NCBI taxonomy): domain Eukaryota; kingdom Metazoa; phylum Arthropoda; class Insecta; order Diptera; family Sciomyzidae; genus Coremacera; species Coremacera marginata. The sequence goes on from OU612046.1 coordinate 163,425,537, forward strand.
TAAAGCAAACAAAATAATTACAAACAAAGAAACAAAATTATCTGCACCATTTAAATATATTAAAAGTACTTCAAAAATTGTACCCACCATAAATTAAAGTGATTAAAAAAGTCGGTGTACGAAGAACTTTAAGCTCATTATTTATCATAATACAAAAAATGGGATAAAAAATATGGAGATTATGAAAATGATGCAAGTAAGATTATTCTAAATGACTATCAGCTACTATCATGACTGAACTAAACCAGCTATAATTTTAACATACATTTAAGTGTTTTAAAATGGGTCACAGAGAGTTGGCTCCATATAAGCTAGAAGTTTCGGATATATACAATATTTAGTAAATTTCAGGGACATGAAATAAAAGTTATTTTTTTCGATCAGAAATAAAATTAATTTTTTTATCGTTATTTTTTCGACCAAAAATAAAAGTTACTTTTAATCGTTAATTTTTACAGACATAGAAGAAATCAATCTTACTTACTTAGTTGGTCGTAACAACCCGTGTCCGGGTTTCAACCGACCTCATCAGCTTTCGCCAGGCGCCTCTGCTTTGCGCGCGCCTTCTCCAATCGGATACACCAAGTGCGGTAAGGGCTTCCTCAGCCTGGTCCATCCATCGGAGGCATGGTCTCCCTCGTCGTCGTTGACCAGCGACCCGCTGCACAGTTATACGCCGAACTACGTCAATGTCATCGTAGAGCTCATACAGCTCGTGGTTCATTCGGATGCGATAGTCATCGCCGACTCGAACAGGACCGAAGATTTTGCGAAGAACTTTTCTCTCGAACACCCCCAGAGCGGCTGCGTCAGTTTGCGAAACTACCCATGCCTCAGCGCCATAAAGCAGCACAGGTAGAACGAGCGTCTTGTAGAGTGAAGAAATCAATCACTGATCGATATATTTTCAATCGATTAAAAAATTATTTTTGATTAAAGTTATATCGATAAATAATGACGACGGTGGCCGTTGTCTTTTTTTTAAGTGAACTTTCTTTTAACTGCTACTTTTTCTACAGCTATTTCTACTTCTTTATCTACTTCTATGTAATACTACTATTTTCTACTGCTATTTTTAACTACCATTTCTTGCTACATTTTGCCAACTAATTCTACTAATATTTCCTACTACATTTTCATACAACTGTATTCAATTTATGTTGTTTTATTTTGTACTACTCTTTCCCACCACTTTTTTCTACTACTATTTTCTGTTACTATTTCTACTCCCATATCTACTACTATTTAATACTACTATTTTCGACTACTACTACTATTTTCCTTGTCCTAGTCCTTATTCTACACCTTGCCCAAGTTATCCAAATCCAAATCCTTGCGAAAGTCCTTCCTTGTCCAAATACTTATCAAAATCGTTGTTCAAATCCTTGCCCAAGACAACTTGCTTGTATTATATTAACGTGGGCTCGAAGGATGGTACGTCTGAACTTTATTTTTTATATGCTCAATAACTTTTTAATTTGGACTCAATAACTGTTTTATATGTAAATATTGATTTGATTTAAATTTTAATCCATATTACTTCAATCAAAAAAAATAATTATTTTAATCTGATCGAAAAAATATCGATCAATGATTGGTTTTTATTTCTCCTCTTAAAAAAATTGATCAAAAAATAACTTTAATTTCTGATCGAAAAAATAACGATCACAAATGCTTTTTTTTTATTTCTGATCGAAAAAATAACGATCCAAAAATAACTTTTATTTCTGATTTAAAAAATTAAGATCAACAATCATTTTTATTTCTGATCGTAAAAATAACGTTAAAAAAATAATTGTTACATTTGATCGAAAATAAAATCGGTCAAAAATAATTGGTTTAAGGTGATTTCTATCTTAAAAATCGTGAAAAAAATCATGTCAAAAACAGGATCTCTAACTCCCTAAGCGTTATATTGCTATATTTAAAATTATTTTACAATAAATTTTTATAAATAATCTTAAAAATAATCCTTTTTTTTCATCCCTGTTAAATTTACTTATTACAGACTTCTGAGTTTATTGAAGATCTTGTATTTTCTTATAAAAAGGCTATTTTTATTGAGGTTTTTTGAATAAAAAACAATATATAACCTCCTTTTGTTTTACAGAATATATTTTTCATCTCATGAATTTTTATTCATGTATGAAATAAAACCTTAAAAGTAAAATGAAAGTACACCCCAACAATAGGTCTTTGTTTCATAATGAAATAAAGCCCTAGGGATTAATGCTCCAAGTAGATGATATAACACCCCAAAAATAAGTGAAATAAGACCCCAAAAAATTGTAAAGGAATCATACCAAAAATGAAATAAGACTGCCAAATATATGAAGGATTTTATTTTGTTTATTTTCTACTTTCAAAAATGAAACAAAGCCCTAATATAAGAAATAACATTCCAATTATTAATTTTTTGTTTTACATAGAAATTATTGGGGTGTTATTTCGTTTTGACTTTGAGACAATATTTCCTGGGGATTTATTTCATAGATATACGTATCATATATGTTTCTTGAGTAGAAAAGACACAAGGTTTTTTTGGCAACACAAAATAATTTATTATAATTATTATATTATTATTATAAAAAATAGAATACTTATTAAAAATTTGACTGCAGAGAAATTTCCTCGCACCTGAAGCTATTAAGCTGGTCTCAATCATCCAAATTCTGTCAGAGGGTTTAACAAAAGCTATTTGAAGCATCGGTCATTAAAAAAAGTGGGCACCTCACAGTAGAGATATGTAGAACTGTCTAAATTATCCGGGGCCAAAGCAATTTCAATCAAATGAATATCGTTTTCGGGCATTAAAAAAGCAGCTAGAGCTACTCCTACACACTTAATTGGATTTATTTCATTATGCAGATCAACAAAATAAAACTAAGCGAAGCAAGAAAAAAGTGAAGAGCAATAAATATAATATATTTTCTGAAAAATATCAGCCATCTACGTATATTGGTAGATAGCTTTTATGTAAACTTTGTGGTTTGTGCTTACTATTAATATAGTCAAGACACAAACCAACGCCATTAGATATGAAGAAAAGAGGAACTTATATGCACTTAATTTAACACGAGTATGAGCAACTTTGTTTAAAAAGGTAACGGGGACCAGTGGGTAGAACATCCATCTGAGTATCGAGTGGTAGTGAGTTCGTATCTGGAAACAGGAATATGAACATTTCTGAAATATAATTTTTTGGTTTTTATACTGTCAGTGCGGTTTGTATAGGAATCACTTTTTGTTACATCGGTTTTACCCTTCATCTCATGCGTCATATTGTTGTATACGCAGCTATGAAATTTCACTCATTTTTTTTTTGCACACTCTGAGGTTTGTCAACGTCTGCAGGTGACGGCTGATCACAAATATTTATTTAAATTTGGATGGGACTCGAACTCAGTTCTTCGGCATACGGTTTACGCACTCAACCGTTTGGTCAAGGCCGTCACACTGAGAAAATAAATGCGAATTAAAAAAATATCTTCAATGCATGTTTTTTCTTTGCCAAAAGTAAATAGTTGTTCGTTGCATTATAAAAGAAAACCTAGAGCTTCTATCTACTACTTTTGTTAATAATAAAAAATTTATTATCCAAACCATGAAGATCTAAGATCTAATTTCAAAAAAGTTAGAGCTAATAGATTATTTCTTTAGAACAGGTATGTTTGTTTGCGGATTTATGTTAAAAGAGAAAGTTCTTAGTAAAAAAACTAAAGAAAATTGTTAGGTCTTAATCCATAATTTATACTACCATGATTTTAATCTTTCTTTAAAAATAATATGATAAAAATTTGTCTATTTGTTCAGATTTGTCTGCGTCTCAAAGTTTATCATATATTGCCATAAGCTAAGGCCAACACAAGGTTATAAAAACCAAATTAAATCTTCAAAAAAGCATTTAGTTTTTTATAACGTTTTAAAAATTCTTTATAAGCAGAGATTTTTGTAGAAAGTTAAAAAACAAAAGTATGTTTGTTTCGCAGGTAAAAACTAATAAAATTCAAAATTTGCGAGATAAAGCAAACTAACCTCTGACAAAGAGCATAAAATACGTATGATAAATCATGGGCTTTCAAGTTAAAAAAGTAAAAACTCATACAAATAACAAAAAATCTGATCAATCACGGTACATACTAATATTGTAATTCGTTAAAGCACTATTATAATTAAAATGCACTAGGTACTGCACTATTTGCACTATTTATTGTTAATTATCAATTTAAGATGCAAAAACAATTTATAATAATTCAAAAACTTTAAATTATACGATGGTTGTTCAAGCAATTTATGTTTTGACGTTTGAAGATCTTCATATTATTTATTTTTCTTTTAATACTAGCTTATACCCGGCGCTTTTCGCTTCTCTCTACGCCTATACCCCGAAAAGTGGGCGTAAGTATAGGTTTCTCTGTAGTTTTGAAGGGAGAAATAAAGATTTTATAATAACTTTTCAATCACTGTATGGCAGAGCTGCGTAGGATTGCAATTATTTGGAGCTGCATTCTTTGAAGTCGCAATCAATAAAAAAAATTTGATTGCAGTGTTTATTCAATTTCGTGAATAAGACTTGAAAAAAATTAAGTCTCCAATCATTTTGAATGATTTTGATTTATTAAACATTTTGTGCAATCATGACTTGATTTCATTGTCACCATTTCCAATCAATTGTGATTTGACTTGTGAATGCATTCAAGTAACACAAATTTAAAAGTCCACTAGGCCCAGTTTTTCAGATATCAGCTTAAATATGAGAGTAAAATAGCTTTTCTTGTCTCGTGCGGTCGTCGACGCATGTTTTTTTGGTTATTACAATAATTTCGATATTCACTCTGCATTTCACGAGGCCTGATATATACATACATGGCTGACATTTTTTCTCATTTTTCTCAATTGAAATAACGAATTAAAAAAATTTTAATCAAGGGATTTGAAGTCCCAGCTGTTTTGAAGTGACTTGAATGCAAGCAATTGCCACATAAATGAATGTGAGACTGCAATCAAATTATGACAAATGATTGCGAATATCATTGTATGTTCAAGTCAGAAGTACCGACAAGGAATTATATATTGCAACCAATTTCAACAAAATCAAAAGACTTGAAACGTGAAATGATTGCAATCTTACACAGCTCTGATGTATGGTTAAAGAAAATTTATTGTTTTGAATTGTTTTTATTATGAAAAAGATAAGATTAAATGAAATTTTATTGTACCGCACGTTATACATGAATTTGAATTGCACGTTATGAATTTTATCATAATGCATATTGAATATTGAATTATGAAAAAAAAATATTTATTATCAAAAAAATTTACAACTCAGTAATTGTAATGATTTCTGAAAAGTGGGCGTATATATAGTATATATATATATATTTTTTGTACAGGTGCCGACAGTAAAAATATGAGCTTATATACCAAATTTTAGTCTTATACAAAAAACCAGTCTTAAAGATAGTATTTTTTATTGATTTACGGACGATAAAAACGACGAGTTTTATCGCAATCGGATGACCGATATTGCAGCGCATAAAATACGAACAAACAAACAAAAAACTTACAAGTATTAATTTATATTCATTAGATTGAAATGTAAATATTCATAACTTTATTAAACATTAATCAAGAAAATTAAACAATAAACAATTTATAGATGGGCTCAAAAAGATTTTTCAGCAGGTCTTTCGTAAACTAAATTTAATATTTGAACATCTTAAAATGTTTATATATAATGCTAAATTACAGTTTAATGTTAAGATACAATTACTTGGGGTTGAATACTCAATAACAAAAAAAAAAAATAAAATAAAAAATATTAGGGAATTTTGTATGGAAAAAATTTTTTGAGCGTAGGGAAAAGTAGCAATTTTTTTCGACTGCGTAGAGAATTTTTAAAAAATATGTATCAACACTGACGGCCATTATTATATTATTTTTTAAGTAATGCCTTAACCATAAATGCCGGTTAAGTACCAAGAAAGTTATAGACACAGTCCAGTCAAGTTAGTCCTTAAAATAGGCGTAAGGTTACAAACTTCCCATAGAGCTAAAAATTGGTATGAATTTTCAGAATACTATTATTGTGAAAAGTTCCCATAGATCTATCTTGTGCAAAAAAGGCTGGCTACTAATAAAGCAGAATTGCGACATTTTCTTTGTTACAAAACAAAAGCGAAAGCAACGACTTTTCACTACGAAGGAATGCTTAAGACTAACTGTATTTTGTCGAGTATGAGACCTTTGAAACGGACCAGGTATACGAGCATCGCCACGCTGACAATTGAATGGAAGACAAATGTTACTCAATGTCATTCTTAGGCCTAAAAGGAATTTTTGTAACTTTAAATGTCTTATTTGGCTGGACTAAGTTTTCTTAGATCTTATAAAAAATATAACTTAAAAAATCGATAGCTTCAGATGTCAATAAATAGATTTTTCCTTCGGCCATTCTTATTTTTATTGAAAGTACTTCAAGATTCCATTCTCAAATCGCGGCAGTAAGGATTTTATTTTACAAATATTGGTGACAAACTGACCTTAAATACGTTTGAAGGTTAACAACATATAATAACAAAAAGGAAATTAAAGAGTAAAAACATAAAACATGGTTACGCAATTTGTTAAAAACTTTTAACTAAAAGTTAAAATAAAATTATGCAAGAACCTAAATATAAATATGTTTACATTGAAATTATGTAAAAACATGTAAAAAGCTATGCAATTGCTTTGTTGCCAAAAATGCCAAGCTCAAATGCATTGATGAAAGTCTAATCGACTGGTTTGGCAACTGTTAAAATCGTTTTTTTTTTCAATAATTAAGTCAACGAAAGACGATAAAAGTGAAGGTCATCAAAATGTTTCATTTTGTGTTAAAACAAAGCAAAAAGTTAGCCAATTCTCAAACTTAATACAATTGCAAACAATCAGAATTGTTTGGAACGCAAAATTTTGAATAACTTTGTGAAATTGCTGTATGACTAATAATATGATAAACAACAATAAACACAAAGGGAATAACAAATAACTAATACATTCAATAACAGAACAGCAGAAATTAATATGTAGAAAGCAAAATCGACGCAGTGACTAGCAGCTGGTTTAGCTCTAGGGGAAGAGGTGATTGGGTGACTGTATATCCAAGTGTAGTGTTCCATGACGACGTGAGTTATGCCAGATTTTCGAAAACAAACTTTAAACTGCGTTTGTTTCAAAAAAACTAACGAAATAAATTAAAAAAAAAAACTATTAGTCAAATAAATAAAGAAAACATCTTCCTAAAATTTATATATTATATGCATACACATATTTTCATAGCTAAATTTTTACACACCGAGCTCCTTATGTATACGTACGAAAACAAAAAACACTGCAAGTCTACCATAAAATAAGATGGCAAAAATATTTTTGTTTTTTCAAAACATCAATGACGCAGTTATATATATTATTTTTGACTTTAAAATGATTTTAAATTTCTACAAAACTCACAAAATTTTACACCTGACACCGTGCAATTCAAAAAAAACTTTTTAATTTTTACATATGTTTTTGTGCCCCCGTCCTTTCGTAACAAAGGAAAATTTATTTTCCATTCGCCATCATGAAAATTACTTTTTTTTCATTTTTTTTTTTTTTGTAGTGCAGAAGGTTGAAAAATATTTTACTCACAGGCACTCGATCTGGATATTTTCTGCGAATTTTATCGCCCTCTGCCCGTCTTTTTTCGAAAGGATGTTCCTCCTTGTACTGGAATTTCATTTTTCTAATTTATTTATTAGTTTTATTCGATTTGAAATTTGATTTAAATTCACTTATTTCTTTTTCAGCTGTCTGAAATTTTTCTATGACTTGCTCTTTGCTCACTACGTTTTAAATAAAAGTTTCTTTTTACTCGTTTGCAGAAACAAATTCGTTGTTTTCGTCTTCGGATTTCATCGACTAATTTCGTGTCTTTGCATGGATGCTTAACGCAGCGTTCTAGTACAATTCTACTACGAAATTTATTAAGGTACGTTAACACAACACATAAAAATGCAAAGTGTGTGGCCGCTACTCACGCAAGAAGTGCAACTTTTATTAAGAAAAGGAATTTCTGGGAATACTCATTTATTTTATTTACATTATTGTCAAGCCCATGATACAATGATAAGGTAGGGCCGCAGCGCTGAGTGCTCTCACTCGTCAACGAAGAGTGGATAATGAGAAGCAACATATATGTCAAAACTACGAATTTCGTAGAAATTGCAAATGAAGAAAATATTTTATGTTTCCAAGTTGCAAACAGTGCGGTCGCGGGTGTTAAACTTGTGCTAATTTGAGTGAAAATATTATAAAAAAGTGTAATAAAAACTATAAAATGTGAAAGAAGTCTTAAAATTGCAAAAAAACCTGTAACAGTTTTAACCTAAAAACAACTGCGAAACGTGAGCATAAAGAAATTCGCGATGAACAGCTGATTTTGACATCAATGTAGCTTTATTCTGCTTTCTACTCCATTCCTCTCCGTGATGACCTTACCTTATAATTCTGCCATGGTCAAGCCCATGATACAATAATAAGGTAGGGTAAGGAGATTCACCACACCGACCTGAAATGCCAACATTTAAAAATACTGTGCTGCTGTATCTTATAAAATATCCACGAAAAATCCGTGATTGTTCTTTTGCATTTTTGATGAATTGCTTAGCTTTGGCGACATGTTACAACTTCGTTAACTTCGATGTTCAGCAATTCGTCAAAAATTGGAATGTGTAACACATTCTACAGGCGATAAGTTTCATGAAATATCGCTTTGGTTTCTTTTTTCAGACAATTTTTAAAAAATTCTTTTTAATGCACTCTAATATTGATATTTCGCTTCGACGTTCGCTTGGTAAGTGAAGTTATTAAATGTAGCTACTAGCACACGGGGATGATTATTTTATTATTAGAAAAGTTTTGAAGTTTTTTATGTTTTTTTCATTCGTCATTTGCCCACAGGCCATTCGCTTTAAAATCGTTCTCTGATACAGTAGTTCACTTCAGTTCTTGTAATTTGTGAATATATTAAGTAAATATGTGGCGGCCGTGGCGTAGGGGGTAGAGTGTGTGACTCTTACGCAAGAGAACCCAGGTTCGAATCCTCCATCCGACACAGAAAGTTTTTTCAATTGAATTCATTTTTCTGTTCGGCCGTCACCTCTCTGCAGATAATGGCAAACCTCAGAGAGTACAAACTGCCATGACAAGCTTCTTGAGAACATAAGCCCTTCGGAGTCGGCGTAAAACATGTAGGTCCAGATCTCGATCATTTGTGTGCAAACATTTGACATCACACACAACACAATTGATCATAAGAAGCTCGGTCAAAGTCCTTTCCAAGGGCTGAAATGGCCATTTCGTTTTTTTTTTTTATTTTTTATTAAGTAAATATATATTTATACTTAATTTAAAAATTTTTAATAATGTCAAAAAGAAGTTATGCCATCTGTCATATAACGTGAAACAAGGACAACTTAAGTTTTTTAAAGTTGCAGTAGGTTAAATAAAAAGACTAAAAAGATGAAATAAAAGCAGTTCATTTTCTCATTCATTCATTCATTTTCAATTCAATTTCCTGTGGTGATAATAAGGTAGGGTAAGGAGTTTCACCACACCGACCTCGAATATCAAAATGTATTTTAGCATTGCCACTTTTCTGTATTATTGATAAATGTGGGGCAAATAATAAGAAAGGAAATTATTTGTACGATAAATTCGGACAAACGTATTTACAATGAAATAAATCGCTGTTTTGTGATTTTAAAGCTTTGTTTTCAGTAAATTACTGCATAATCTAGTTTTAGTTTAGTTTGTGTGTTCTTTATTTCTTATTTAAAATTTTTATTCCAATGTCCCTTATAAATGTAATACATAATTTTTTATTGACGTTTGATGGAGAAACTGTTGAACATAAATCAAAAATTAGAGTTTGAAAATTGCCTTACTAAAAAACTGATATTAAATTTTAGCGTCAACTTTTTAATTTAGTAGCAGCTGTTGCCTCTGCTTATGCTTATGCTTAAAAATCTTTTTAGAGCTGGCATTAATTAGAGCCAGCACTTAATTAGTTTTTTGGTAAAGCTGATTGCTTTTATTTCATCTTTTTAATCTTATTATTTAATCTGCTGGAACTTTTAAAAACTTAACTTTTTTGTTTCACGTTGTATGAAAGATGGCAGAACTTTTTTTTTACATTATTAAAAGTTTTAAATTAACTATAAATATATATTTACCTTATATATTCACAAATTTCAAGAACTGAAGTTCACTGCTGTATCAGAACGATTTTATAGCGAATGACCTATGGGCAAATGGCGAATGGAAAAACCCCAAAAAAACTTCAAAACTTTTCTAATAATATAATAATGTTCATTCCCGATTGCCAGTGCCTACATTTAATAACTTCACTTTCCAAGCGAACGTCGAAGCGAAATATCAATATTAAAGTATATTGTGCATTAAAAAAAATTTTAGAGAAATTGTCTGGAAAAAGGAAACAAAGCGATATTCTATCAAAATTATCGCGTCGAATGTGTTACACATTCCAATTTTTGGCGAATTGCCGAAGATCGAAGTTAACGAAGTGTCGTCACAGCTAAGACATTCATCAACAATACAAAGAACAAGCACAGTATTTTATAATTTTGATATTCCAGGTCGGTGTGGTGAATCTCCTTATCCTACCTTAATATTGTATCATGGTCAAGCCAGCCTAACGCTGCGTCTACACCAGACAATTGTCATAAATATTTCATAATCTGTATTAGTTGTCAAATTATTGTCAGCTGCAAGGAAATTGTCTGATTATGACGTAGGTGGGCATACAATTGCAAGACAATAAATGACATTTGTTTTGTTCTTGGACGTTTCCTTTGAAAGCGGAAAAAGAATAGAAAAGAAATAAATTTAAAAAACGCGGTTTTTCGATGTGAAAGTTGTGAGATTAAAAAGTATAGTTTTACGCACAAAGTTTAATTTTTTTCGTTGTCACGATCTCCAAGTGCCACCACAAGCAGCACAAGTAAGTGCGGCGTTAATTTTTTTTTTAACATCCTCCAAGCAATACAGCAAGAGCAAAGCATTTTTCTTGCTCCTTTCGTTGCACTTGCTTCTATTGCTGGTGGTGGCACTTCGAGGAAGTAAACAAAAATTACGCTGCACTATTAAATTGTTAAATACTTATTAAATCGTTATTTAATAAAACACTTATTAGCATAACTTACTTATGCTGCTGGAGGTAGCAATTGGAGAACGTTGGCCAGCGAAAGAAGCAGAAATTTGCACTGCACTGATTTGTGCTGATGGTGAAAGCGAAAGAAGAAATTTGCGTTGCACTTGCTTCTGTTGCTGGTGTTGGCACTTGCAGGATGTTAACAAAAATTTTTTTAAAAAAATTTTAAAGAAAAATTTAACTAATGCTCCGGGAGATCGTTCGCCAACGAAAAATTAAATTCTGTGCGGGAAACTTAACTTTCAACTTTCTCACTGCGTTTCTGTTTCGAAATGTTTTTTTCAAGCTTTTTAACATTTCTCAGCATTTTTTCCTAGGAAACGTCAAAAATTGTCAGCACACGTCAAATCGTTGTCAGCTCAATTGTTTGCCTGACAATTAAGACAATTGAGCTGCCGACTGAGAAAATGTGAGTGTGTTAGTATAAAATGTGTGGGTGTATTGGGATTGTTAAGACAAATTGTCTGGTGTAGACGCTGCGTCATACACAGAAAGTTTTCCTCTAAAAAACAAAATAAATATTAAAGTTATATATTATTATTATTATAATTATTATATATTATACCTTCGAAAACAGCAAACAAACCATTAAACCAACATAAGATTAAATTCTATTCCAATTAAAAGGAATGTGATTTGCTTATGATATTCTTATGCTTGCAAGAAGTACATTTTAGTACAATTTCGGAAAATTTAAAAAAAAAAATTGTTTTTTGTTTGCTTAATGTGTTCCTCATAGTATCTAAAATATACAAACATGTTTTTAAAACGATACCTGGCATTGCTAATTTTAAAAAACTGCCCCGGGGGTCGTGCATAGGGGAGATGCGAAATTAGTGGTCCGTACTTTAAAATTACATTTGATCTTTTTGTTTCAGATACATGGGAGAGGCGATATCCATCGAACCGTTTTGGATGTCGATTGGAAAAATTATTTAAAAAAAAATTGTTATAAAGTACCTTAAACATTGATGATATGCAAATCAATAATAGCTTTATTAGACCAGTGTAGTGGCGAATGCTTGCGGTGTCAATTCTATATTATAATTATCCAATGATAATACCTTTTAGTGCATTTTCGGGAATTTTATATTAACTAATGAGGTTTGTGCATTATTATTAATATAGAAAAGAGGAACTACTACTTAAAAGTTAATCAACAACACTACTTGGCATGTATGGCTGGTATATCCACCTATGGTCTTAACAATTTTTACTGGGCTTTTGCCTTATCCACATCATTTAGCATTCCTGATTCAATACTGGCAGCTTTTGTTATTAAGACTGGAGGTGTTAAAGCATATTTTAAATACAATAACAGTAGCAATTACAAAATCGGTAGTTACCGATTTGTGTGACGTCATGCGCTATCGATCCCTAGTTACCGATTTCGTGACAACTAATGTTTCTGTACGTTTAAATCTGTAAAAAATTCGGACCGTGATGAAAAAGCACACAAATCGAGAAGAAACGCTGAGAAATTGAGTCAAATGACAAGCAGCTGTTTAAGGGTATTTATTTCAATTTATGTACGCTATAGTTTTATAATTAATAGGTAATCAAAAGTGTTTTAGTGAACAGTGAAGTGAGTTAGAAGTATTAGGAAATCAATTATTTAATATATTGTTGTTTCAGTTACATTCAAATGCACTCAAAAATTGATCCTTTCCGACGTGCCGGTGCTGCTTTATTAAGTCAACAGCCTACGTCGCTGCAGTTTCGAAATTCGTCCGGATTTAATTTGCTCTTCAAATAAATTTTATTAGTTATATATGTATACATATTAGGGATATATACAAATATAAAAAATTCAACTTAAATGAATGAATGCATTTTTAAAGGTATATTTCAAGTATTTATAACTTAATAATACACAACATTAGTGACATTAGATAAATCGGTAGAATTCTCACTTTCCGCAAAGCCAGTGAGAAAAGTGACACATTTTTATCGATTCACTTTTTGTACAGAAACACTTTTTTAAAAAGTTCCATTGAAATGAAATCATAACAGGTGACAGCTTATCGATTTGAAATGACCAAATTGAACAGGAATTGATACAGTTTCGTACAGAAACATTGCAGGCGAGAGTGACGTCAAATCGGTAATATGAGTAGGTAACTCTGATCGGCATGAGTTATAGGAACGAGCTACAATAGTTAACCTTCGTCGAACCGACGAAGTCCTTTCACAAACCTCATTTTTGTAATATCGATAAAAAAAATTTATATTTTGTGATTAGTTCATAAAAAAAGAATGCAGCAAACTCTCTTTTATAATAAATGACAGTATTGAATTTTTACAGATGACACTCAGCTAAAACTAACTGAAGAGTTTTCTGGGGCTTAACTCAACTCAACTTTCGTTTCAATTACATGTTTAACACGAATAAACTCTCCATATAAACGTAATAATATTGCCTAAATTGTCGACGCTCTAGTCATCGCGTAACAGAACGAATATCACTGATTAAGTAAATAAAACTGTACTAGTAGAAAAATTTTGTACTTTGTATTGAAATAATAGAAAAGTACCAAAATGGTACGAAAATTTGTATTGTGCAACAATGCCAAGAATTAGTGCTTTGAACACAGCCACTAATGGAAATGCTCCCGCTTTTTTAAACGTCTAATTGTAAATTTTGCAATTTCCAGTTTTCACAAACAGAAAAATATAGCCCAATTTTAAAATATAGATTAACAAATAAATAACTCATTTAACTGTAATGAAATAGAAATTATAACATTTTAGTGCTTGTGATGAAACGGAAATTCAGGAGAAAGAATATGCAACAAGATGACGAAACTCTGAAGCAAACAAGCTATTGATAAAGAAAAGAAAGTAAACTAAAGAAGTATAAAATTACAATAACAAGAGGACTAAATATAACAAGCAAAGCGTGTTTTAATTGCCTGCGTAAAAAGTGACAAATTGCATCTAAATTGAAATGTTTATTCAGGATTTAAAGCAAAAATTTTATAATCAACTTATTGGCAAGCGAATACTCATCATTGTCAACTATGACATTGATGCTATATGTGCAAGCAAAATACTACAGGCGCTCTTCAAATATGACCATGTGCTGTATTCGGTAGTGCCGATAATGGGATTGGCAGGACTGCAGCGGGCCTACACAGAGAATCAGGGTGATGTCAAGTTTGTGGTGCTGGTCAATTGCGGTGGTTGTGTCGACATTGTAGAGCTGTTGCAGCCGGATGAGGACGTAACTTTCTTTATATGTGATTCACATAGACCGCTGGACGTTTGCAATATTTACAGTGATAAACAGGTAGGGAGAGCGGATGGGAGGAGAGTAGGTGTAAAAGCTGACTTCTTATGTTTATAACCGAAGCTTGTGAGGAAGAAAAATCTTCAGAAAATCCTGATCTAAGCTTGTAGCTCAAGCTATCACTTTGTAGCTGCTGTAACGCTTTTCTTTTCTAGGTCTGCATACTTGGCGATCCAGCATTGGAAGAAAACATTCCTGCGTTTGAAAATATATTTTGTGAGTCTGATGCCGAGGACGATGATGATGATGATATCGATAGTGAAGATGTTAACGACAGCGGCGCTGGTGAATCTGATGTCGAAAACGATGACGGCAATGCGCGTCCCCCAAAGCTGAGCCGGATGGAAAAACATGAGCGTCGCATACTAAAACAGCGCCAGCGACGTACTTGGGAAAACGAACGTGATCGCATCATGTTCGAATACACACAATATAGCTTCTATGGACGCTCCTCTGCATTGATTATTTTTGAGTTGGCCTGGAAAATGTCTAAAGACACTATGGATCTACTATGGTGGGCTATTGTGGGCATAACGGAGCAGCTGGTTTTAGGCAAAATTGAGAGCACCGCCTATACGCTAGAAATTGAAAACATTCAATGCCATGTTTCACGGCTCACCAACAAAACCACTGATCAGTCAAATATGAGTGCCTCTAAAATAAATTTTGAAAATGATCTACATTTGGTGCTCTACCGGCACTGGAGTGTCTTGGAATCTATGAGGTGAGAAAGAGTTACTTCCCAAGTTTAAATGCGCAATATGTAATAGAGTTTAAATTTATATACAGATTTACAATGTACTCCGCTTGCAAGCTTAAGCTATGGACACTGCGCGGCGAGAAGAAACTGCATGAGTTGCTTGTCGAAATGGGTCTGCCTCTCATGCATGCCAAACAGACGTTTAGCGCCATGGATTTGGTGCTGCGTCAGGAATTTTTTTCAATGGTCGAAAAATTGTCGGAAAAATATGACATTCCGGACATAGTTTACGGCTCGTTTACCCTCAACTATGGCTATCGCAATCGCTATTCAGGTGCCGACTATGTACATGCTATGCTGGCTATTTTGGAGTCGGTCAAGAAGGATAAAACCCCGGAAGATTGTTTTCTCGAGGCCTTGGATAGCTTGTCGCGGCAAAACAAAGAAATTCTCACCGCTGGTATTGATAACTCGAAGTTACTGCTATCGGCAATCTTCAAACAAGTACAAAGCAGCTTGGAGTCGCATCAGGTGCACTCCACTGGTTCATTTTTTTACTATATTTTAAATGAGGAAAACAGTTTCTTCTCTTATCCCTATGGACTGACGCTCTTGGCGAAATTCATACTGAATGGTCACGTTGCTGTATCACGCAGTCGTCAGGCACCCGAGCTGCCTTTAATAGCCAGCTGTCCCGTGGATGCGGAACGAGGTCTGTGCCTACTAGTCGGCATACCGCCGGTGCGCGAAGATTCGCCAAAAAATTTTTTCGGCAAAGCTTTTGAACAGGCAGCTAGCAAGAGTAATGCAGCAATTTTGCAGGACTTCTTCGAGACCTCGCTGATACAAATAAAACAAAGTGATTTGACTAGATTTTTAGATGCGTTGACCGTACTCTTGGCTTAGTGCAAAAATCAACTAATTCGCTATTCTAGGATGACTAGATTTAATTTTTTGTTAATTGTTTAGTTGTAGTAGCCACAAGTTTTATAATAAGCGCTTTGTTATGACACTCATTACAAAGCCTTCTGTCGACGACTTATATCTGTCCACTATCAAACTATTTATGTTATATGTTATTGAAAGGAAAATTTCCAAACTAGGCGAATAAGTTCAAATACAATATAATTTAATTTAGACTTTAACGAAAACAAAAATTAGGACTACGAGGAAGTTAATCTATTTTTAATTGATATATAAAAAAAAACCAATTTAACATAAATAAGAATATTTTTCTAAACTAATTAAACGACTTTTTGAGAACCTATAAGACAATTTTTTTTTATTAAAAAAGCAAACTTTTGTAAAAGGCAATAGATTCAATGCAGTGTGTGAGAAGAGGTGTGAAATGCATGCACAAATGGAATAGAGTGAAATAATTTATTAAGATAAAGAACTGTATGAGTCTAACGTCGAAATCGACATAGTCAAGCACATAAAAATCCAGCTGCTTTGCTGGCTGGGTAATGCAATGGAAGACGGTCAACGCAAAAAAAAAAGAGACTTCATCTTCCTTGGAATGTTTAAGTGTTGGAAAACCTGACGAAGACTGAAAACCCATTCTGACGAGGTCAAAATCTTCTTAAGTTGTGTAACTAAAAATAAGTAACAGTTCAGAACCATTACTTACCTTTATAGTTTAGTTCAGAAAAATCCCTTAAGTATTAACCTGAAACACCTGTCTTTTAGACTTTATTATACGTTGATCCAAGTAGAGATTGGCTGGTACACCTTAATTAAGCAAAAACAATTTTCCTTCATTAATTGAATCGTAAAAACTATATTCGCCTAACGTCAGCTTATTTTGCGAAGCAACAAATTTTCGCCGTTTAACTCCAAGCTGTTTGATAGCACAATGCGCGCTGAGCCCAAACATTCCGTTTCGCTGTAGAACACTGCATATTGACCCGGCGTCAAGGCACGCACTGATTTGTCCAAACTTATAATCATAGCGTTATCCTGATCTGTGCAGCGTTGTATGGAACAGTCGACCAGTGGCTTTGTGTGTTGAAAACGAAAGCGACAATGCAGCTTTTGACCATGAAGTAAGGGTTCCGGCGACAGCCAATTGATGTCTACAGCTTCTATTCGGTCACCATACAGAGCAGGATGATCGTGCCCAGCAGCAACATATATAATATTGGTTGCAGCGTCTTTGCGTGCCACATAATAAGGGTGAATAAAAGAATGCAAGCGACAACGTTGTCCCACAGTCCATTGATGTATACCGCCGTGTGAGCCAACAATTTCATCGCTATCAATGTCGATGAAGTGACCCGGCTTGGCATGCACATACTGCAAGGAAGTAAAAATCAATTTAAATTGTGTATATTTCTTTGTAAAACCCAAAAAGTGTACCTCTTGCATAAATTGCTTAAAATCACGACGTCCAACAAAGCAAATGCCGGTACTTTCCTTTTTTTGGGCCAAGCGTCCCAGACCACATTTGCGCGCAATCTCTTTCACCTCGGTTTTGTAAAAATCAGCCAAGGGAAACATTGTTTTTTGCAGAGCTGACCGCTTTATGCCCGATAGGAAGAAGGTTTGATCTTTAAAGCTATCTTTTGGCAGTAATAGACGCACAGCTACAAAAAAAAAGAGTAGGAAAAATTGTATGGCTTGGCGTTGAAGTTCTTATAGACATACATGCAAACCTTTTTCAGGTTGATAGCACTCAAAGTAGCTACCATAGGATGAACGTGCATAGTGTCCTGTAGCTATAGCATCGTATTTAAGCTGTTCCATAGCATATTTGTAAAACAAATCAAATTTGATATACTTATTGCAAAGAATATCTGGGTTCGGTGTCAAACCATTTTGATAATCTTCCAAAAACTTGCTGTGGCAATAAAAGATTTTATATATAAACAAGCACAAGAGCAATGAATAACCTACGCAAATACAGAGTTCCAATAATCTTTCACATAATTGACTTGGCGCAGTTCGATATTCAATCTTTGACACACATATTCAGCATCGCGTAGATCATGGTCTCCTGTACAGTGGCCGGCTTCATTGTATTCATCCCAGTTGCGCATAAAAACACACAGAACATTGAAGCCTATATTGGGTAACACAAAAATTTACTTCCGCATTTTTTTTGCTGTTTATATGTCCAACCTTTTTCTTTTAGAAGATATGCTGCAACTGCGCTATCAACGCCTCCTGACAGCCCCACAACAATGTTACGAAACATTTTTTGGTTTTTTAGTGTATATTTTGAATATTTTGCTTGAACTTTTTATTTCAATAAATAATTTTAAATCATTTTACCCTAAAAAAAGAACTTAAACAGCTGATTGGGGCGTTCAGTGCTTACACCTTAAGAAAAATTCAACAGCACTGCCAGACTTGCCCATACGATTTATATGCAGCAAGCCATAATAACACGGCAGCAATGCTGAGCGGTTGGAAAATCTAATTTTGACAGAGCGTTACCCCCTAGCCACACGTGCCAGTTCGAAGACACTAACAGTTCGAAAAACTTAATACACTCTCACTTTTCACTAATACACTCACACCTTGACATCACTGGCAGTCCACTGGCAACAACTTTTACTGAGACAGTGAATTTTGACAACCACAGCCAGTGCGAAATCGAAGTAAGGAAACAGTGTTGTTTTTTCTCCCTAAAAAATTTCGAACTTTAAATATGCACTTTTCTTTCATGTCTTGTAGTAAAATATATGCAATATTTTTAATTGCCCTTATTTGACACATAAAATATCATATGAATAAGTTGCATTTCATTTTGGAATATATTGATAAACAGATTCTACAAAATAGTTAGTTCCCCATTTTTATCACATTTAAGTTTCGTGCTGTGTTGGCATATAAAGCATCACTGAACAAAAGCAACCGAAATAATAAAGTCGTCGAACCTTTGCCTTTGACGACATTTTGCAAATGAGCATTTACTTTCACGTGTGGCCGCAGCGTAGATTTGTAGATTATTTCGAAACATTTTCGTAGTTAATACATATTCTTTGCGTAGTTAATACATATTCTAATTTAAGTTGGTTGCAGCAAGCAAAAAATTTTGAAGTGACTATTCTTAAAATAATTATTTTTAGCACGTTCTTGAATTTACAATATGGAGGTAAGACTTTTGTCGATATTATAATTTAAGAATAGTTTTAACTTCGGTGGTCACTTGAAATTAGATTTAAAAATAAAATATTCTTCAGCACATCTAATTCGTTCATGTTTTAATTATTATTTTTATACATTTGCTTGCCGCTTACCACTTTCATTTAGGGATGGTACTTTGGCGTTAGAGCTCAGCGTAAAAAGGCCAGGTTCAATACATATAGCTTTGACTGTATGGCAGAATTATAAAGCGAGCTCAAATTGGAGTAAAAAAGGAGCTGTATGTCAAAGTCAACTGTTCTAATTTTCGGCTTCTAATAGCTGTCAAATCAAGCTGTCAAATTAGGAATGACTATATCGGCGACAAAACACTGCTGCATTAGACCACTTTCTCTCCATAAGAAATACATGTATGAAAATTGAACAGATGTGGAAAATTTGCAGCCGTCGTCAATATGCTCAATCTATAATTGTTGTTGATTTGAAGCTTGTGGCGCTCACAGCTTTGTAGCAAAACTTGAACAAGCATCTTATAGCTTGTACACATTGATTGCGGCTTGGAGTGAAAGAGAGGTCTTAGATTATTTTTGGCTATGTTGTCCCATTTTTTGTTAATTGTTTGATGGCAAAGTCAACCGGAATGCAAGGGAACACTGAAATAACATCGAACGATAACATCTGTTCGTCATCAAAGATATATGAGCTATTTATTTTGTTTTTAAGCTCTAATGTATTTTTTATGGCATATTTCGAGTCTATTGTTGAGTTTTGTAGTATCTTAACTAAATATTTGGATAATCCGAATGAGGGAGAACTTATGGATGAGCAGATAGGTCTGAGAGTCATATTGTCTTTATGGATTTTCGGAAGTCCATAAAACCGAGGTATTGTCGCAGAATATGTTGTTAGTAAATACTTATATTCCAAAACCGCTATTCATGGATATTTTAAAATTCTGCATAAGTGAAAATAACTATTTCATATATGACAACATGGTATACAACCACCTCAAAGGTATGTCGACGGGGTCTCCCGTTTCCCCCATAATAGCAGATAATAGTTGCGTTTTTTCACTGCTCTGTTCTGGAGCAGAATATCAGTTCTTGGAGTGAAAAAAACGCTGTTTTTATTTTTTTCCGTTGGGAGGTGCGGAAGGCAACGTCAAAAATGTCAGCCGATGGGATCAGGTTTTTTCCTTGGCTTGACATCTTTCTCAATTTTAATTTTAATATTTCTGAAGCTTATGTTTGAATTTTCCATTTTGAATTATTTTAATTATTGCTTATTTTCATGGCACACTCAGTTTTTATTGAACTTTTATTGAACTTATATTTTCTAACACTTTTGACAGTACATTAAAAAATTTTAAGCAGTGTCTTCAAATTGTGTTAGTAGTGCCACCTAAAACCGAGTTGGCCATCTGACATGAAAGTCTGGAATCAACAGTACATGGAGTAAAAAAGCTACACCTATCCCAAGACTGGTGTAAGTGTTGTATTTGTTTTACGTATAATATTTGTTCTGCTACAGAACGGAGCAATGAAAAAAAACGCGGCCATTGTTATGGAAGGAATTTTAGACACTTTTATGGAGAAGTGTGGGCAAAAACCAAAATGCTTCACAAAATATGTTGACATTTTTGCAATTGTGAAAACATCTAATAAAGACAAAACTTTTCAAACACTTAACTCGTGCCACAGACACATACAATTTACGAAAGAAGAAGAACAGGAAGGAAGATTACCAGATTTGGACACACTAGCTATGAGAAATAATAATATTATCAAAATAGATTGGTACCAAAAACCATCAGCGTCAGGAAGATTGATAAACTTCTATTCCAAACACCCAAAAAAGTGATAATAAATACAGCCAAAAATTTTATCAATAGCGTCCCCAAAATACGTGTACGGATTCACAGAAAAACTTAAAAAAACTGATATCTACGACAAAAATAAATACTTACTAGCTCCTAAAACTAACAACACTCTGAGATACATATATAGCAAAACAAAAAGTAAAGTGTATAAGATAAACAAGGCGAACGTTGTTTACTAAATAGCATGCAAAGGTATGGGACTAACATATGTGGACAAATATGTGTTGGTACGATAAAATCTAAATTTAGGACAAGATTAAAAAAAAAACGAAATGGCCATCTCAGCCCTTGAAAGGATTTTGACCGAACTTCTTATGATCAATTGTGTTGTGTGGGATGTGAAATGCTTGCACACATATGATCGATAACTGGGCCTACATGTTTTATGCCGACTCCGAACAGATTATGTTCTTAAGAAGCTTTTCATGGCAGTTTTTACTCTCTGAGGTTTGTCATTTTATGCAGAGAGGTGACGGTCGAACAGAAAAATTAATTCAACTGAAAAAAATTTTTCTGTGTCAGATGGAGAATTAGCATCAGGACAATATTAGCATCACATAAATCAGACTTTAAATCAAAACACGCCAATAAAACGGCAATTGCAGCCCACTGCACTCAAAATAATCACTGTCCAGACCTTAAAGAGACAAAAATATTACATATTAAATATTAAATGCTCTATATTATAAACACTACATCATACAAAGGTTGATTTAAAAGGTTTCCGCACTCTCTCTCAATACCCATAATTGTCAAAACCAGCAAATTTTGCGAATGACTACGAAAGAAAAATGGATGATAAAAGAAAGCACTTGCAGATTTTCTATGAGCTGTCAACTTCGATTTGACAATTATGGGTACTCGCTCTCTCCCTTGCGACAACCTTATAAATCGACCTTGCATCAAACAAACGACTCAACTCAGAAAATCTCAAATCAGACACAGACAATTGCGCTCACATATACAAACATTTAATCAAACAAAAATTTAGTTAACATTAATATAGTTGACTGACAACACGCATTTGTGACACAATTATTACTTTTATGTAATTTGTTTAAAATAGTTTTATTATTTTGTTTAATTGTTTATTTTGCAATTTTTCTTCAGGTCCTGAAGATGGCTAAAGCTAAGACGAAATATCAATAAAAAAAAAAAAAATTAAAAAAATATAAGCATAAAAAACAACGAAAAAGTTTTCTGTTTCTATTGCTACGACCATAGCTCAACCAAGCAACAAATATATTTTTAAGAAAGCCGATTACAAACAACACTCTATATAATTATAATATAAGATAGATTATACTTAATTTTCTGGTTGGTAAGGTTGTAGGCTAAATTTTTTCTTCTGTTTTCTGTTAAAAGCCCGTTTTCTGCCTGTTGTCTGGAAATAAGAACAAATTTTGCCTTTGTCCATCGTGTACACATCCAGTACACTGTTGAAGGAAAAAATTTGTTCAGTGTAGCCAAGTTCACAACCATGTGTGGAGAGTTGAAACGTCAGAAGTTCGCTGACATTTATATGCCCGCACATTTAATTGCCACGGAATTTTGACATTCAACAATAAAAAAGCAGTAAGTATGTGTTGGTGTTGAATTTGTTATTAAACAAATTTATTTTAGTGCTTTTTCTCCACACAAAAAATTTTTACTCTACACCAAAATTTCGCGTGTAGAATTATATGTCCAAAAATGTTCGTTCCTACAGCATACTAAGCTTTTGTTCATAGCAAAATATTGACACATAAAATCGACGCCCAGAAAAACGATTGTTCCAATATAGCTTTTGTCGAAGTTAAGACCCCATTATAATAGACTTGAGCTGGCTGCAGCTACTATCAAAATTCAACGAACAGCCAGCTCAATTTTTCTCAAATACTTAATTTGCCCATAATAAGGTCTAGTTGGCTCGCTTGTATGTCAATTGTTAGCAATAATATTGTTTATATTTTTAAGATAATTTTTTTCAACAAAATAAATTCATAATTCGAAATTCACAAACCCAACAATTAACGAAAAAAAAATTACTGAAATTTATTTTATTTATGACAGATACGTACGGAGCATTCGATTTAAAGAGCTTTGGCTGCTAACTTGACGAAAAACCTAACTTGAGCTATTATGGTTTACACGCATTATATCTGTGTAATCGCATTAATTTTGATATTTAATGCAGCCAGCTCGAGCCTATTATGTTTGGGCCTTTATAATACCAAGATTTTTTCAGTGTACTATGCTAAAAATTTGGCAGCACTTTTCGTAGTGCTTCAAAATTAACTTTGACAGTTCATATTAGAATTGTTTATAAACTAGATATATTTAAGAAAATTTTTAAACGAAAAACAAAAGAAATGAGCTGCCTTTTATGCCTCAGTGATACTGAAATATTAATACCTATTTTTGATGAGCAGGGAAGAGATTCCAAGGAAATCGCCAAAGTTATGGAAAAATATCTGAGTGTTGAGGTAAAAAAAGTTCAACACAATTAAATACAAAAATTGTTATAATTTTGCTCCAATTTGCAAAGTGCACTGTTAAAGACATGCAGTGCATGAAAATCTGCATCTGTTGCTGGTCACATTTGGATAATTTCCAAAAGTTTTGTCGACTCATCAAAGAGAAGCAAAGTCAGCTAAAGATGCTGACAAAAACTGAAGACGCAGATAACCATAAAGCAGAAAAGGCTCAAACAGTAGTGGAGCAAGACAATGAAATGGTTGAGGATTGCAAGGACGTTGATAATGCTCAAGTTGAGGATGTGTTAGTAGCTGAGCAAGATATGGATGAGGAAGAATGGCAGGTTAATGAGATGGTTACAGATGTAAATAACGATGTTGAGGCTGATGAGCAACCAGAAAAAACAAAAAGTAGAGTTTACAGCACAAAAAAACCAACTACTGAAAGCTCGAATAAGAGAAAAGTTGGTCGTCCTGGCAAAAGGGGTATGTAGAAACCAAGAAAACTATCTACTCTTTTTTTACTAAAAAACATTTTCTAGACATAAATTCCTATCAGGATGAAGATCGCTTGATTGCAAATCATATGTTGCTCATCTGTGATATATGCCAGCTGGAGCAGAAGACATTCTATGAGCTTAAACAACATTACAAGCAGACACATAAACGCGAGGGCTACGCTGTGTGTTGCAATAAAAGACTTTATAAGAAAGGTCTACTTGTGGAGCACATACATGTGCACAATAATCCGGATTATTTCAAGTAAGTTTAGGATTAATTGAAAACAATTTTCTTTTATTTGTATGTTCTTACTCCAGATGTGAGGAATGCGCGCACGTGTTCGCCGATCGTGTCTGTCTACGTAATCATACTCTTCTGAAGCACAACCAGGACGGCGATCTTCCTTTCGCCTGCAAAAGTTGTCCTAGAAAGTTTGCCAAAATATATTTTCTACAAAGACACGCGCTTCGACATGCAACTGGTGATCAGAAAACCTTTCAATGCACCCAGTGCCAAAAGGGGTGAGTGTTAAAATAAACATCAAACATACAAGCAATAATAAAAGCTGTTATCATGAAAATCTTCATCAGCTACCCATCGCTATCCCGTCTCAAAGGACATTTACGCAATGTGCACGGTGAAGGTGGTCTCAATGTTTGCAGTCATTGTGGTACTTTAATTCGTGGCACCGCTGCATTTCGAAAACACATACGCCAGCACGAAGGAATCGTTGAGCGTGGTGTGCAGTGCGAGGTTTGTGGGCAATGGCTATCCGATAAATATGTGCTGCGTCTACATATGGAGCGTCATGGTGAACAAAAAACCTACACCTGTGATATCTGCGGCAAGGAAGCACCTTCACGCACAGCTATTAATTCGCACTATCGTTATCATCACACCAATGCTGAGCCAGCGCACAAATGTGGCGTCTGCAGCAAAGCATTTAAAACGCCACGCAGCTTAAGAGTAGGTTAACACACAAATTAAACGTCTTTCATCGTAGTTAATAATTTCTTTGCACTTTCTTTTGTAATTTTATTTTCAGGAACACATTGCTACGCATACCGGCGAAACTTTATATACCTGTACATATTGTCCGAAGACTTTCAAGTGCTCATCGAATTTACATTCGCACCGCAAGTGGCAGCATCCAGTGGAGTGGGCAAGCGAAAAACAGAATCCAAAAAAGTGCGCTGAAAGCTAAAATAATAAAGCTGCAGCAGCGAGGCGTTAAATTAGGGTGTTAAATTGTTGAATAAAATTTAATAGAGATTTTTAAAAAATTTAATAATATTTCATCTTTTACAAAGAAAGTTAAACAATTGGTATAACAAGTGGGCGACTGTTGAACATTTAATTAAGAATCTATGAAGTGACTTCAAGCAATAAGAAGCATTGTCTAACCGATTCCAGTTTTTTTGTTTCTTCATCGATAACCATGTCGATAGTGATGCCGATTGATTAAAAACCAATGCCGACACCTATACCAAATCTTCAATTTCAACAGATGCGGAAAAAATTTTAAATCGATACCAATGTCACTTCTTAAAGTTGAAATTGTGTATGCCAATATCAGCAGATATCGATTAATCGGTCGGACACTAATAACAAGCAATCGACATGTTTTTGCAGCCAAAACATTTTTGGGAAAACATATTTAAAAAATTGGATATGAAACTTCAAACTCTTTGAAACTAGAAAACAATTTATGGAAACATTAGTTTTCTTACATTAGTTTTGGGCAAAAATAGCGTAATGAAAATTTGGAAGATGGGAATAGCTGGTAGTTACCATCTGAGGTTCGGGCTACAAAATTTACGATGAATATTATGAGCCAAACCAAATTCTTACTGGATCTGTTTCCAAAACTTTTTGTCTAATGCATAAAAAATTTGATTAATGATTCAGCTCTTATATTTGAACTTCAAATAAAAATATGAAACAAAGCAGCTACATTTGACTGATTTCGCTCTATAAAAATGTCGTCTTTGAAATGCTCTTATGTATCAACTTATATGCATGCCTCGTAAAAACAACGGCGTATGAGTAAGACTTAATTTTGTTCATCTTGGCTATTATTAAATACGTCGACAATTGCCTACTAATATTATTTTTTGATCGATAGTTTTTCGATCAGATACAAAATCAATCAATTATCGCCTTTTTTTTTAAAAATCCATTAATGATCAATACATTTTAAACAAAAACAAAAATAGTAGGTACACACATGGTCAAAATAATAGGTACATGTCTCACCTACTTTTTTAATAAATTTTTTTTTGCTCTGTGAAACACTCTGTTGTAAATAATTGATACTCACCACTATAAAATTGATCTGGCAATACTTAAAACATAAAAGTAACGGTGTGATTATTCGAGAAAAAGTAAATACACCGAATTAGCTTGAAAATGAATATTTGTGCTTGGACAAAATAATAGGCACAGTTCAACTATTTTGGGGGTTTTTTCTTTTTAAAGTGATTTTGGAAAGTTTTCTTATTAAAGGTAAGTTGCTAGCATGTAGAAGCAATATTTTTGCAATACAATGTTTTTATAAGATGGGCCGAAATATGCATTGTACTGAAGAGGAACGGCGATTGGTATTCAAGCTTAGAAACCAAGGTTTCACCCTAATAATGATTACCAAACCAATGGGAAGGTCGTTAAATTTTGTTGGTAATGCTTTCAAATCAAAATCTACGACGGAAATCCGTGGAAGACCAAAGAAAACATCTCAAACAACAGATAACCACATTGTCTGTCTTTCCAAAAAGGACCCATTCTCATCATCAAGAGTGATTGAGACTACAACGAGCTAATCGTCCAGGAAGACTCGCCAAAAAAGTGACATTGCTTGGAAAAAAAATTTGGCTATGAGGTTACAATTGGCAAAAACTCACTCACCTTGGTCAGGACCTGAAGGCCCTAAAAAGTGGCGTAATATTTTGTGGAGCGACGAAACGAAAATAAACTTTTTTCTAATGATATGGGAAGGAATGTTCGTCGCCCCAAGGGTAAGGAATTTCACGTTCGCTTCACAAAAAAAAAACTTTTAAGCATGGAGGGGGCAATATAATGCTTTAGGCCTGCTTTTCTTGGTATGGGGTACGTCCAATACACCGAATAAACGATACCATGGATAGATTCATGTGTCGCTGATAGACAGATGTCAAGATGACTTTCTTGCTTTATTTCAAATTAACGACTGACTCTCTTACCTCAGCCAAGAATACAAAATTATGACCATTAGAATAAACATAAGTAAAGAATGAATGAATACATGAAAGAAAACGAATGTCAACCAAAGTATACAAAGAATAGGCGGTGTTGCCACCAGATGCAAATATGTAATGACAGCTCGGCCTCTCCTGACAGCAACTCGTCCCGAGTTATATAGGATCTGTGTCATCTTCAACACCATCATCGTCGTCTACTTGGGGGAACAGAGCACACCACGGTTTCATCTTATCAACAGTGGTGATTGTACTGTATCGTCGTTGAGAACGTTGCATACCTTCAACATCTTCAACAACGTATCGATCGAATCTTAGTGCCTTCTTCACGACGTATGGGCCTTTGTACTTGGGTTGTAGCTTTCTGGACTCGCCTGTACTTATGGGTGGTGCTTCTATTAGAACTAGGGACCCCTCTTCATATGGCACTGGTTTACTGTAACGTGCATCGAACTTGGCCTTCCATTTAACCCGTGCTGCCTCAATGTTTCGAATAGCTTCTTATCGGCGCCCATTCATATATAGTTGCTCGTCATTATATTGGAGCGCTGCCAACATTTTATTTCCACTTAAGTCGCGAAGTGGGAAGTCGTAGATCAGGTCGATCGGTGAAAACTTTGTTGTCGCATTGACCTTAGTATTCAATGACCACTGTAACATGCGAATATGTGTATCCCAATCTTTTGCATCGTTAGACGATGTTCTCAAAAATGCCAAAATCGCCTGGTTTACTCGCTCTGCTAAGCCATTTGACCGAGGTGTTCGCACCGCCACTTTTATATGCTGAATACCATTTGTTTCGCAATAGGTATTAAATGCTGCTGACGTGAACGCTGTTCCGCGATCCGTCACTAATCGTTGAGGTAACCCAAAACTGAGAGTCAATTGATTCAGTGCATCTACTACCGGCTTAGTTTTCGTTGATCGAGTTGGTACTACGATAGTATACCTTGTGAGCGCATCCACTATTACAAGAACGTATTCATAACCACATCGACTTTTAACAAATGGTCCCAGATGATTCGCATTCAGCGTTTGAAATGGAAACTGTGGGATATCCATGCCATAGAGCTCACACTCCTTACGTTTCGGTTCTCGATGATAACAGCACTCGATGCAGGATTTAATAAAACCTTTAACAAAATTCCTTAAACGTGGGAACCAAAAGTTGAGCAGAACTCTCTTAATAGTTCCATCTACCCCAGGATGACCTACATCATCATGGCAGAGCTTAAGTATACGCCATCGAATACCTTTCGGAATGACTAACAATCGACGGTCGCTTTCACCTTTCCGGAATAATCGATTATTTTTCAAACAATATTCAGAACTGATGTCGGTTCGTCGCTCAGTGCCGCTGCTGCTTAGCAAATTTTTTACGATTTCTTTTATTTGATTGTCCTGTAGTTGCATGGAACCTATCCAGTCAACTGATAACGTCATTATTTTTGCACTAATATCTTCGACTTGTTCTGCCCCTTCAACCGGAGCGCGACTCATTGCGTCGACATGACCCATTGATACCCCAGCACGATGAACTATGGTGTAGTCATACTCCAACAATCTAAGAAGCCAACGCGCTACCCTTGGAACCATTGGTTTTGACATCTTCGCAGTCGTCATCGCTTGACAATCGGTAACGATTGTAAAGCTCTTACCCATCAGGAACATTTTGAAACGTTCGCAGGCTTCAACAACAGCAAGCACTTCCAGCTCGTATGCATGGTAATTCTTCTCCTGTGGCGTACATGCTCGACTATAGTACGCAATCGGTTTCAGATCAGTTGCCTCTCTTTGCAACAAAATTGCAGCTATACCCACACTTGATGCGTCAGTGTGCAGTTCATGTTCCTTCAACACATCGTAAATTGTCAGAACTGGAGCATTAGTAATAATTTTGATCAACTTCTGGTACGCTTCTTCACATTTGGAGTCCCAAGAATATTCTGCATTCTTCTTCGTCAGCTGAGTGAGTGGTTTAGCAATTAATGCATATCCGGGAACGAACTTGCGGAAGAACCCAGTCAACCCCAAGAAACGTCTGATTTCTAGCTGATTATGTGGTGTCGGATATTTCTCTATTGCTACTGTTTTAAAAACTCCCGGCCGAATTCCCTTTATATCCACCTGATGCCCTAAGAATGCTACGCTATGCCTTAAAAACGTACACTTCGACAATCTTAACGTCAACCCCTCTTTTTGGACTAACTTCAAAAATTCCTCCAAGTAAAACAAATTATCCTCCTCAGTATCTGTCGCTATAATCACTTCATCTACATAACTAACCACGACCTTGTTCAAGGGTGCAACTAGTTGCGACATCATCCTTTGAAAGGCGCATGGAGCGTTACGCAGACCAAATGGCATCCTATTGAACTCAAAATGTCCATTGTGCGTAACGAATGCGGTAAACTCTTTTGCCTCCTCCTCTAATTCGATTTGATAATACCCCGACATAAGGTCTAGCGTAGTAAAGTACCTTTTACCTGATAATGTGGCTAAAACACCATCAACTGTAGGCATCAGCCACGGCTGCTTTTCTGTTATAGCGTTAAGTTCGCGAAAATCAACACATAACCTGTCTTCACCATTTTGTTTTCGTACAAGAACGACTGGAGATGCATATAAAGATTTTGACCTTCGAATAATACCTAACTGCAGCAACTCTTCAACTATTCCTTCCACAACACGTTGCTTCGGGATAGGAATGCTGTATGGTTTCTTTGCTATTGGTCTCTGTGACGTTAATTTTATATCCATCTTAAATCGCCTTGACACTCCCAGCTCAGGTAACTTTTCACCAAAACAAATAGCATATTTGTTTACTAAATCAACTAGCGTTCCCTTAATATCACTTCTTAGCTCCCTGCCTATGTCTAAATCACGGCTGCTAATCGCCATTACCTTGCATATGCCACCCTCAATGACGACTTTTCCTTTTGAGAGCACATCAATTCCAACAAGTGCGTCATGTGCCATCACACAATCATTGACAATTAATAATTCGACAACACGTACAACCTCATCAAATCTTATAGGCACTAACAATTTTCCGTTGCAAATAATTTCACCGCCAGCAAATTAACTTTTCTTTGCATGGAATGACACACAACCTACACTTTGTTGCAATTGACTGCTTCACCAAGGATCTGCTACTACCCTAATCGATGAGTGCTTTACATTCAATTTCCGTCGCTCCCAAGATAGTAATTTGTTTACACAGTTCCTTGCACATATTTTTATTTTCAATATTATTAACTGTCATTTTTTCCCCTACACTTTCTTCACCCTCGTCGCTAGCTACTTGATATACACGATCACTTTGTTTTACTTCGTGCTTCCTCTTCGGTTTAGCACAATTTTTCGCAATGTGCCCCTTTTCCCTGCAATTAAAACAAATTATGCTGGATGAACTCTTTTTTCCATCCCCTGAAACATTTGATACCTGCTGAACACTTTTTTGATTCACTTCATTTAATCTACTATATCTAGTCTCATAGTTCGTGGATAGATTCATCAATGACTGTAACAAATCAGCACACTTTACAAATTTCATTGCACTTAAGGTCTTACGCAAATTATCGTCAGCCAACCAATTCACAATATATTGAATTATTGACCTGTCATCAATATTGTCCCTCCGACCTATTGCCAACATTTTATAATAAAATTCAATAAGTTTCTCCCCTCTACTTATTTTAGTATTCATCATACGAATATGACAATCGGCAGAGTTTCTTACATCTGGAAAGTCTGTCAAAAATGCTGTAAGAAATTCGTTCCATTCCCGGAATGCTGGCTGAGCATCAGCCCATTGCTTTGCAACTCCTCTCAGCCTACTGAGAACAGCAAATATCACGAAAGTATCTTCCCAATGATACATTGCTCTCAACTGCTCAACTCTCTCAATAAACTGCATTGATGAATACGTGCTGTCAATAGGATTGAATTCAGGCAGAATTGCTGCTACTTCACTTGGTGTATGTATGTATTTAATTCTAGTTATATTTGTGCTCCTGTCATCCGTTCCTTGGATTGTTGTTTGTGCAGACGGCATACTTTGAATCATATATGGAACATCGTTTTGATGCTGCGCTGCATGCGGAGCAGTGTGTAGTGACAACGGTTGTGGTATAACATAGGACGAAAACGGTGGCTGCGAAGTCGGCAGCGCACATGCATGCGACTGCACCGCAAGTGGAAAATTCCGTTGCGCTGATAACGAATACGAAGTAGGTGACGCATGCGTCGTCGATTGAACAAAAAATGTTGCTTGTGGCGAACTTGCTACTGGCGCCTGCATGACTATAGGCTGTGACGAAATATATGTGGCATCCCCTGATGCATTGTTAAGGCTGCAGGTCGTACATGGTTCTGGAACATTCGAATCCATTGGACGTAAAGTCTGCAACTGTGCAGTTAGCATGCCCACTGCTTCACATAGTGCACTAACCTGCAACTCGAGCTGCGTCCTAACTCGTGCGTCATCCCTCGTTGGTTCCCCACACTCTTGCTGATTTCGGTCATTACCTTGTGCTCCACATGTACCCAATAACACCAGCGATTCCAAAATTGGCATAACCTCGTCTGCTCCCACCTCCTGGATTCTGTTCATCAATTCTGCTTTTGGGCCACTTGTCTTCAACTTAGGCTTTTCTAATACATCTTTTAATTGAGCAACAGTATAACGATTTAGCTCCATTATCCCACTTCTGATATCTGTCGCTGATAGACAGATGTCAAGATGACTTTCTTGCTTTATTTCAAATTAACGACTGACTCTCTTACCTCAGCCAAGAATACAAAATTATGACCATTAGAATAAACATAAGTAAAGCATGGCAGAATTATAAGGTAGGGTCGACTCGGAGAGGAATGGAGTAGAAAGCAGAATAAAGCTACATTGATGTCAAAATCAGCTGTTCATCGCGAATTTCTTTATACTCACGTTCGCAGTTGTTTTTAGGTTAAAACTGTTACAGGTTTTTTTTTGCAATTTTAAGACTTCTCTCACATTTTATAGTTTTTATTACTTTTTTTATAATATTTTCACTAAAATTAGCACAAATTTAACACCCGCGACCGCACTGTTTGCAAATTGGAAACATAAAATATTTTCTTCATTTGTAATTTCTACGAAATTCGTCGTTTTGACATATATGTTGCTTCTCATTATCCACTCTTCGTTGACGCGTGAGAGCACTCAGCGAAACGGCCCTACCTTATCATTGTATCATGAAGTAAAGAATGAATGAATACATGAAAGAAAACGAATGTCAACCAAAGTATACAAAGAATAGGTGGTGTTGCCACCAGATGCAAATATGTAATGACACATGTATAAAGAAATATTGGACACCATCATGTTACCTTATGCTGAGGAAAACATGCTCCTTGGTTGGACATTCCAGCAGGATAACTATCCAAAACACACCTCCAGGCTCATAAAGGATTGTTTTGATGGCGAAAATGTCAACTTGCTATGCTGGACAAGTCAATCACCGGACCGTAATCCCAAAGAAAACCTGTGGGGTGAATTGAAAAAAACGAATAGCCAAACACACCTTCTCAAATAAGGAGAAATTATGGAAGTTTGTACAAAAACCAGGTATGAGATCCCAATCGAAACCTGCCGCAAGTTGATCTCCAGTGTGCCAAACAGGGTGGCTAAAGTAATCCAAGATAATGGTGGATACACTGGATACTAACCATCTTAAGGTTTATATATGTTATATTATCAAAAATTTTACAAATATCCATAATTTCCTTTACATATCTTCTTTGTACCTATTTTTTTGACCAGCTGAATTTGCTTTCCTTATAAATAAAAGGATACAAAACATATTTCTCTGCCTTTTTTCTAAGTTCAACTTATTTTTTATATAATGCAATGTTAACGTATAACTTTTTCTAAGTTCAACTTATTTTTTATTTTATGCAATGTTAACGTATAACATCCGTTTGGTTTTCTTTTCTTTAAATTCAATAAATAAGTATTTTTTGACTAATAAGAATAAAGCTCATGTGTGTACCTATTATTTTGACCATATGTGTACATAATTATTCGATCGAGTCTTGTATTAAATTTTCAGATCGACTTAACTTTGAATAAGATAAAGTAAAATTTGAAAAACCACCATTAAAAAAAAAAAAAAAAAATGTATTCATTAAATTAAATCATTAAATCATTAAATTAAATTGGGTGGTACAAATTAATACAAAACAACCCAAAATTCTCCCTCTATCTTTGACCCGTCTTCCGAATCAACACAATGCTTTCATATTTAACCCATTAAGTCCGGGGAAAAGCACAATTTTCATACATATTTTCTGCTTAGACTTATTTTCTGCCATAAAAAAATTAAAAAAAAAAATCCCAAACATACCTATGCCACTATTTTTGAGGTTGCTCTTTCGATTGGTTCAGTCAGATTCGCATAATAATGACTTTAAAAACCAATAGGCACATTTTAAATAAAAAATAACAAAGCTATTTTGTTTTTTTTTTTTTTTTGTGAATCTTTTTCCCATCAATAAAGTTACTGAATGGATGCCAAACCATAACGTAAAGTGCACAAAATATCTAAACTATACTAGGAATTTTTTTTTGCTTTGAATCTAACCTTAAATTCGTAATAAGCGACTTCAAAAACTCCGCTATACATATTTTTCGAAGTTTTGAAGCATTTTATGAAGTTTGGTCGGCCTTTGAAATTCAGAAATTCCATTTCAAATTCAGAAAAAAAAAAACAATTGAAATTCAGAAAACATCAATTGTAATTCAGAACTTCCATTCGAAATTCAGAAAAGATCAATTGAAATTCGGAAAATCCACTTGAAATTCAGAATAAGATCAATTGAAACTCAAAAATTCTAACTGAAACTCAGAAAAGATCAATTGAAATTCAGAAATTCCATTTGATATTCAGAAAAGATCAATTAAAATTCAAAAATTCCAATTGAAATTCAGAAAAGATCAATTGAAATTCAGAAGTTCTATTTAAAATGCAGATTGAAATTAAAATTAAAATCAATTCAAATTCAGAATTCCATTTGAAATTCAAAAAGCTCAATTAAAATTCAGAAAAGATGAATTGAAGTTCGGAAAAAAGTAAATCGAAATTCAGAAATTTCATTTAAATTTCAGAAAAGATCAATTGAAATTCAGAAATTCCATTTGAAATTTAGAATATATCAATTGAAATTTAAAAAAAATCAATTGAAATTTAGAAAAGTTCAATTCAAATTCAGATATTCTATTTGATAGTCGGAAAAAATCAATTGAAATTCAGAAATTCCACATGAAATTCAGAATTTAATATGAACTTAAAAAAAATATCAATTGAAACTCAGAAAAGATCAATTGAAATTCAGGAAAATTAGATTGAAATACAGAAATTCCATTCGAAATTAAAAAAAAGATCAATTGAAATTCCGAAAAGATCAATTGATATATAGAAAGATCAATTGAAATTCAGAAATTCCATTTGATAGTCGGAAAAGATCAATTGAAATTCAGAAATTCCACATGAAATTCAGAAAATATCAATTAAAATTCAGAAAAAATCAATTGAAATTCAGAATTTGCTATGAAATTAAAAAAATATCAATTAAAACTCAGAAAAGATCAATTGAAATTCAGGAAAATAGATTGAAACACAGAAACTCCATTCGAAATTCAGAAAAGATCAATTGAAATTCAGAATAGATCAATTGAAATTTAGAAAAGATCAATTCAAATTCAGAAATTCCATTTGATAGTCGGAAGAGATCAATTGAAATTCAGAAATTCCACATGATATTCAGAATTTAATATGAAATTAAAAAAATATCAATTGAAACTCAGAAAAGATCAATTGAAATTCAGGAATAATAGATCGAAATACAGAAATTCCATTCGAAATTAAAAAAAGATCAATTGAAATTCCGAAAAGATCAATTCAAATTTAGAAAAGATCAATTGAAATTCAGAAATTCCTTTTGATAGTCGGAAAAGATCAATTGAAATTCAGAAATTGTACATGAAATTCAGAAAAGATTAATTGAAGTTCAGAAACTCCATTTGAAATTACGAAAAGATCAATTGAAATTCAGAAAAGATCAATTGAAATTCTGAAATTTCAAATTGAAATTGAAATACAAAATTTAATTTGGAATTCAAAAAATATCAATAAAAATTTAGAAAAAATCAATTCAAATTTAGAAAATATCAAATGATATTCAGAAATTCCATTTGATATTTGAATTGAAACATAAAAATTCCATCTGAATTTCAAAAAAGATCAATTGAAATTCAGAGAAAATCAATCGAAATTCAAAAATTTAATTCGAAATTCAGAAAAGATCATATGAAATTCAGAAAAGATCAAATGAAATTCAAAAATTCAATTTGAAATTCAGAAAATATCAATTAAAAATCACAAATTTCATTTGAAATTCAGAAAAGTTCGATTGAAATTCAGAAAAGATCAATTGAAATTTAGAAAAAATCAATGATAGGCCACATACATCGATAGACTCGCCAGAATCTCCGGGAGCTTGGTTGAAAGGTTCTTATGCATTCATCTTATAGTCCGGACCTGTCTCTAAGTTATTACCACCTGTGCCTGTTTATGGCGAATGATTTTGCTGGTAAAAATGACGCCTAAAGAGAAGCATTAAATATCGACTGTTCTAGTTTTAAGCCAATAACGACGAAATTTTCCATGAGAGGCATCATGAAATTACCTTCAAAATGGCAACAAGTTATCGAACAAAATTATGCATTTTCAACTAAATCGGATCATTCTAACAATGCTAAATAATGCTAAATAATCAAAGCCTTCAATTTGATGCAAAAATAATGAATTCCTTTTAACCACACCTGATATAATTTATAAAAAAACTATTCATATAATTATAAGCCTTAAATCCTTTAGTTTCGGTAATTTCAAAAATATTAACA
This sequence comes from Coremacera marginata, assembly GCA_914767935.1. Taxonomy (NCBI): domain Eukaryota; kingdom Metazoa; phylum Arthropoda; class Insecta; order Diptera; family Sciomyzidae; genus Coremacera; species Coremacera marginata. Next base: position 163,461,882 of record OU612046.1, read on the forward strand.
TCGCGTGCCACTCACGTTCTGTTTGCTGTTTGTTGGTTCTAAATTCCGAGGTCCTTAATGAAGTCCTTTTGGTCATTAGTTTTCAACTGAACACTAATTAAGCAAGACTAAACTTAATATACACAACATTCAAATGCTTTAGAATTTCATGCTTGCTGCTTTTCAATATCAGCGGGGGTGAAAAAAAACAACGCTTTCAACTGCTGCGCATTTAAGCCAAAAGCACCCACACACAGCGAACTCAAGTTCGTTTCAAGCATCTTATCCTGGCTGCATGTTGCGCCCCAGCACAGGTTGAATCTAAAGTTGATGCTTTTAGCCAGCATCAGTTTGTTGTCAGCATTCGTTACGTTCAGTTCAATCGTTCTACGAGCGTTTACCAGAAACGAACAAGCAGTCTGAGATAACAAAAACAAAAAAAAAAAAAAAAAACTAGTATAAAGGATTGCAGTCAAACCTGCCAACAGGATATCATTCTTATACAAACGTATTTCCATTTCCGGTGTGTGGAATTTGAATTTTGAACGCTCTAACAACTTCAGGCATAAATCTTTAACGCATAACTGACCGAATTGGCGGTTATTTACTTAATTGTGTTTGCCTTGTAGCAGTGTGTTGGAGTGTATGTGTGTGTGTATGTGTGTGGCTGTGTGCGAGGAGTGTATATTTCAGATTTTCTTAATTGCACTAAAAAAGAGGAGATATAAATAAATAAAACAAAAATAAAAGCGCGCAGTGAAGTGAAGCATGCAGCAGGAATAAATATATTTAGTATACAAAGACCGTTAAAAAGTTGCTCATTTAATGCCTCATAAATTTCAAAGCCTCCAAGTTAATTAACAAAAAGATTTTATTGTGTGCAGTGCAGAAAATTCGACTCGACTTTGTGATTTGATTAAAAATCTTTGAAGGAGTCACAGATTTTTTTAAAATTTTCGCTGAAGTTTGGCAAAGATTTGATAAGATTTCATTTGAAAGCATATAGGTAAGTGTGACATAATAGATGTATAAAACCATTTTTTAAGAGCTACAAATTTAAGTGGTGCTGTTGTGTTAATATAATATACGAAAAATTTAAAGGGTCTTAAAAAACTTTTATATTTTACATACTTGTTTTTGTTAAAAAAAAAACAGCTGTCAAGTGCTTTTAAAAATTTTGAATAATCTCTGCATAATATGAGTTATATACTTACTTTAATTGATCTTGATATTAACTTAAAAATTGTCAAAAATACTTTTTTTTTGCTTGGGAGTTTTTACATATTTTGTTTACTTAAGCAATATAGACTCTATAACACTCCGTAATATATTAAAAAATTCACACACATTGCTTAATAAGAACTACTTACTACTTCCTTTTTTTCTATCACGTACTGCTTTTTTAGGTACGGTAACAAACAATTACACGGTGTAACAGTAGGCAAAAAAACTTGGCAAAAGATATAGTGGAGGTTGTACCTCCACCTGATGGAACAGTAACTAATTGCATTACTTGGGTTTTTGAGTTTACATCAAAATTTGATTAAAAAAAACCGATTTTTTGTTAGGTGCCTTTCAATTTAATTGCATAACTCTGCTGTTTTTGAATTAATTTGAGAAATGCAAAAGCTTCTTGCTTTCTAAAAAACGAAAAGTGAACATTTCCTACGGTATATAAAATTTGCTTGCAAAAGTTAACTTTCATATTTTTTTTTTCAATTCTTTAACTTTGACCTTGATTGTTTGAACATTTTTCTTAAGATGTGCCTAGGTATACTTATAGATTCTAAAACCCTATTTATATTCGCATCCAAAAAACATTTAGTTTTCTCCATTGAACAAAAAATAGGCTGAGTTCCTAAACGCATTTATGCAAAGCATCAGACATTTTTTCTTTGAGTTGATGCTTAGTTGATTCACCAAAACTGCGCAACTAGATTCCTATTTTTAAACACGCTTTAGTTGCGCAGTTTTGGTGGATCGACCAAGCACCAATTCAAAGCAAAAATCACTGATATTTTGCATAAATGCGTTTACGAACCCAGCCATATTTGTATTATATAATTTGAAGTATTCAAATTCAAATGATGAAAATACAAAATAAATATATCGTAAGAGTAGAGGAGCCCACAATGCTAAATGGGAACTTGCTCCAGCGTACAATGGGGCCAGCGTGCTCAAAAGTCGATTTTTAAAAAATGATTTTTTTGCAGAAATAAAAACGCAGTTTTATACTACATAAAATTCTACATTTCACAGTTATTTTTCAGCTTTCTAGAATGTTTTTGCTGGGAGATATACAAGTTCAAATTTGCCACTTTTTAATTTTTTTTTTTAATTTTTCACAACTGAGGAATTCGGATTAGCAATTCAAGTTGTTACGTGGTAGATTTCTTGATTAGTTTTTTTTGTATTAGTTAATATGAAATTTCTATTTATTGTTTTAGTATTTACTTACTTTATAGTTCTCAAAAAACTAAACTAACCTCATATTTTTTGTAATGCAATTTTCAAAAGAATTTTTTTCAAAAAGGCGCAAAGGGATTTTAAATCTGGCAGTACTGGAATAAAATATAAATAATCCTTTCTTATTGAGAATCCAAGTTCAAAACCAAAATCACTTTGCGCCTTTTTTAAAAAAATCATTTTGAAAAGTTCACTTTGATATTAGTTCTAGTGAAATGTAGAGAAATCATGATCGATTGTATGGATTGTATTACTTGTAAAAGAATTGTAAAAGAATTTCTGAATGAGTGAATTTCTGAGTGAAAATAAAAGTATTAAGTAGTGCACCTTGTATAATTTTACATAAATCAGGCCATGGCTGAATATAACACACAACCTTCATGCAGCAAAACACAGTGTGGAGTTGGTAAGTACAATGAGAATTTAGTAATTGTAAACATCTCTGGTTATTTGCAATGTAGTCAAGATTTTAATTTTTTTATTAATAACAATAAAAAAATATATAACAGTACGTTCAAAAAGTCCATAGGATGACACATAGATGGCATTACTAGATTTTTCCGTATGATTTTTATTTAGTACCAACCTTTAAACAATATGTATATAAATTTGACAACAATCTGACAATTGATTCGTGAGTTATAGCATTTTGTGTGCAACTATTGTTATTGAAAAAAAAAAAAATGGAAAAAGTGTATTTCGAGTTTTGATAAAGCATTGCATTTTGATGAAAAAAAATACAGTGGAAACCAAACAGTGGCTTGATAAACATTATCCGGACTCTGCTCCATTGAGGCAAATGGTAAAAAAGTGGATTGCTGAATTTAAACGTGGTCGTATCAGCACAAATGATGCAGAGCGTAGTGGACACCCAAATCAGACTGTTATTCCATAAAACATAAAAAAAATCCTCGAATTGGTGATGAACGAACGCAAATTGAAGGTGCACGAGCTAGCCGACATTGTAAAGATATCAAATGGTAGTGTTTTTACCATTTTACACAAACATTTGGGTATGCCAAAGCTCTGTGCAAAGTGGCTGCCGCGTGAGCTGACAGTCGACCAAAAACAACAACGAATTGATGCTTCAGAGGAGTGTTTATCGCTGTTAAACCGCAATAAAATTGAATTCTATCGTGGATATGTGACAATGGATGAAACATGGCTTCACTATTATACACCAGAATCCAAGACAGTCAGCTGAGTGGACAGCAGTCGACGAACCGAATCCAAAGCGAGCAAAGACCCAACTGTCGGCTTCTAAGGTGATGGCGTCTGTATTTTGGGATGCAAAAGGAATAATATTCATCGACTATCTCCAAAAAGGAACCACCATCAACAGCGACTATTACCGTGCACTTTTGGATCGATTGAAGGCTGAAATCGCCAGAGAAACGGCCACATTTGCAAAAGAAAAAAGTGTTGCTTCACCAAGATAATGCACCGTGTCACAAATCGATGAAAACGATGGCAAAATTGAATGAATTGGGCTTCCCACAGTAATCTCCAGATTTAGCCCTCAGCGACTTTTTCCTGTTTTCAGATTTCAGGAGAATGCTTGCTGGAAAGAAATTCATGTAAACTGATGAAGTAATCGCTGAAACTGAGGCCTATTTTGACGAGAAAGAGAATTCGTACTATAAAAGTGGTATCGAAAAGTTGGAAAATCACTATATTCCATGTATCGCTCCCGAAGGCAACTATGTTGAATAATATAATCGAGTTTTATCAAAATTTTGCTTTTTTCTTACTTATCCTAGGGACTTATTGAATGACCTGTTGCAAACACATAATATACATACAATACATAACAAACATATACATAAAATTGTAACCGTTGTATCCAATGACAACCACACTTAATAAGATTTTAATTCATGGGGCCAAAATAGTCAATGCAGCTTTGCTTTCCATTGGGCAGTTGAGTGAGGAAGCCCTAGAATGTTCAAACAAGGACTTTAAAAACTTTAGAGAAAACTATAGCAGAAAGAAAAGCCGCGTTGATAACTTAGAAGACATTTTTAACAGATTACTTGTTTCTTCAGATCCTTTTATAACTTGCTTTCGCATATTGCCAGTTGTAACTAACCGGAGATCTGTTTTTGCTGAAGCAATGGACTTAATAGAACCCTCAACACATAATAAAGGTTCAACACGGTTTGGATCGGACTATTCCGATCTTGAGGATTAAGAGATATTTTCAACTGTAGTTCAACACTTTGCTAAAACAATAACTTTTTAAATTTTTTTATTTTTTTCAAATCCTTACTTTAGTTTTTCTTTAATTTGTTTCTTGAACTTATAATTTTTTTAAATTGAGGATTAATTTTTTTATGTACATAATATGAATCTTCAGCACTAAATAACAAATTTTATAATGAAAATAAAGTTAAAAAAAATAAAGTTTTGTGTTTAATTAATGTTAAGCTGTCAATTAGGTAAATTGATTAAAAATCATATCAACTTCCTCGGTGTAAGTTTTTTTAAAAAAGGTTAATAATGGGTTAATTCATAGCTGCCAATGGGTTAAGCCAAGGTTGTGAAAGGGTTAGTGGGTTAAATCATTTATAATTTGTACAATAATATAATCAACTGAGCTTTTGGCTATTGGCTATTTGGCGTTTAAAAAATATATTGGTCACCAATGGGTTAAAAACTGGTTAACAAGGGGTTAAAAAATGGGTTACAATGGGTTAAGTTGACTAAATTTGCAGCAAAAGAATAGATCAAGAGAGTTTGATGGAAAAAAAAGGATTTTGGAGTTTTGAGCACCCTTTATATGGGGGCGGCCACAGTGTGCGATGCTACTTGTCCACAAACAAGCCACATACATAGCAAAAATTATTGCGACTGTCACACATGTACCTGAAGCACAGCTGGAATATTCGGCGTTACTCGGTGTGTTGTAGCATTCAAGGAGTGTATAATTTATGGAACGTTATAAAACCCACAATGCACAACAATTAACGGGTCTAATCTCAACCACATATTTATTTGTTATTTATTCTGGCTACAAAATTTCAGTTTTGACCCAAAACTTAAACCCAAATAATAAATAAAAATTATCAAACCTTTTTGTCACTTGTCACTTAGATACTACCAGGTTGTTCAGTAAGTCTCTAAGATAGCAATAAAAACATAATTTTATGGCTTGAATTGCTTTTTATTAATCAGTAAAATCCCCAGAAACTCAATACAATTGTTGCAACGGTCCTTTAATTTATGGATCTTTCGGAAGGCCTCCAAAATACCCTTCCGTCCCTGCTATTATGCCCTTGTTTGATGAAAATCGTTTTGTTTACATGAATTTTTTGAGATGTGAGAACAGCCCGAAGTCAGAGGGAGCTAGCTCTGGCAAATAGAATGGATATTCCAACAATTTTTTTGACTTTTGCAGGCAGGTGCGTTGTCCTGATGAAAAATGATTTTTTTTCTTCTGCAAACCGGGGTTTTTTCACGAATCTTTGCGTCGAGCTGATCCAAAAGGTTGCAAAAATACTCAGAACTAATAATTATTTTTCCAGTTTGGACATAATCGACCAACAAAATCCCTTTTACATTCCAAAAAACTGATGCCGTAACCTTCTTTGGAGATTTTTAAACACAAACTAGCTTAAGAGCCGAAGCACCAGGTTCACACTACTCTTTAGCTTCTTTCCAAATGTTGCTGAGTAAGTCTCATTCGAATGTGTTTTTTTTGTTTCATTTTTGTTTCATGTTTCATGTTAAGCCTGTATGATACTTAATAAAATTGATCATTGAAAATTGTAATTAATTAATTATGCAATTAATTAATTAATTGCAGTTCAAATAGAACGCATGCATGGATTCAATTGGTGTGAGTGAGTACGCATATGGTACGAATTGGAGAAAAACTTGTAGGACGCACTGTATTTTCTTTGCATTTTTTTGCCGTTTCTTTCAATTCGTTTTTCGTTAAGTTTCGATCAAATATTTACTTTGCTGTTAATAATTAATTTGACTTTTTTAATTGGAATTGGAATTGATGAGTGTAGCTAATATTAATTGATTTAATACAGCTGCTCTTAAAAACACCAGATATAAAAAAGTAACAACGTTTATCCTTTTCTTACAAAATATGTCTGTCCTGCCTACGCGCTACTTGTTTTCAAATTTTAAAATTGGACAAAAAAAAAATTAAGTATCATACGGGCATTTGCGAATGCGGCACCCATTGTGCACACAACTTTTTGAAACTCAAAATTTCACTTAAAATATGGCTTAAAATATGAGATGTCTACGGCTTCTCCGTAGGCTACAAACCGTGTAAAAGGAGTTCGTTCAAAATTAAAGCGACACACCCCTTGTATAATTCCGCCTACTTTTCTACGCTACGTTGTGCTATTTATCTCAAAGTACATAACTACTGATTTCACTAGTCCTAAGGCAACCAGTATTAGTTTCACTTCAATCTACTTTCTTTGCATTCAACTGGCGAATTTTACGTGAACATGTCATAGGCAGGGGTCAATTGCTACCTTTTATATAACCATTCCCTAGCCACTTCACTAATGCTACAGGGCCAGCTTATTCACTAGTCAAAAAGTAAAAAAAAAAAAAAACTAAAAAACGTAGACATTGTGCAATCAATCTTTAGTTAATAAATTTATACTTTTGTCATCAGTATTTCTTGCTTATGTTCTTCAGCAAAATTGAAACACCTCATACATCATGCTTTTCGAAAATATTACTTCGAACTATATTAGTCATGGATACAATGTCAAGACGTCAAAATAATATATTATAAACAATAAGCAATACAAGCTTAAAGTTGTTCTGACCCTTTTATGCATTACCTTGGGCCAAAAAAGAAGCTTGTTCGTATACTGAGAAAAAAACATACTTTAAAATTAAACAAAAAATTTTTAAATATAAATTTAACGCGTTTGTGTTTCTAAAAAACAAAATTTTAAACAAGCATGCTTAATTTTTTTTTTTAAATTTCTCATATCATACTCTTATTCTCATATAAAGCTTATTTTTTTATTTTTGTATCATTTTCTCTTATTTCTTTTTATTCTTATTTCGCTATTTGAGATTGAATTGAAAAATTATGTGTAGTAAAATTATTGAGCAGACAATTGAGACCAAGCTGAGAAAAAACATTTGATTGTTTGGAAATTTTGGAAAAACTAATTAATTATTTTAACACATAAAATATTTCAATATTTTAAGAAGGAATAAAACTAACAAACTTTTTCGAATAGAATTAATATTTAGTGTTCGAGGGGTCCCCGGGGTCGCTGATCAAGAATCTGACGTCAAAAATGCGAAAAATTTAAAAAAATATCATAGAAAAATGGGTGTTAAAAATATTTCTATTCAATATAAAAATTTTGTTATAAATTTTATTTTCATATAAATGTTTTTAAACTGAAAATGTTTACTTTAAAAGTATATTTCAAAACATTGTTCTGAGATCAAAAGCTTTTGTTTTAAATTTAACTTTACAGAAATTTGTGTTTAACTTAAATGAAATTGTTTAAAGCTCTATTTCAAAAACATATTCATTCAATATGAACACAATTTCATTTAATTTTAACACATATTTCCCTCAGTGTATAAGAACTAGTAAATAAACTAACGAGGAAGGGAGCAATTGGTTATTCTCGATTCTGGCCGGAAATGATCGAGAACTGGACCTACAAGCTTTACGCTGACTCTGAACTTATCTTCTCAAGAAGCTTTACATGATTTTTTTACTCTCTGATGTTTGCCGTTGTCTGCAGAGAGGTGAAGGCCGAACAGAACTAATTAAAAATTTATAACAGGACTGTATAATTTACGAGAGTGCTTAATCTGAAAATTGGCAATTTTTTGTTTACTAAATCATAAATTAAATTTTTATTACTTTCTTCTCAACGAACGAACGAACGAAATGGCCATTTCAGCCCTTGAAAGGACTTTGACCGAGCTTCTTATGATCAATTGTGTTGTGTGTGATGTGAAATGTTTGCACACAAATGATCGACAACTTTTTACGCCGACTCCGAACGGCTTATGTTCTCAAGAAGCTTTTCATGGCAGTTTTTACTCTCTGAGGTTTGCCATTGTCTGCAGAGAGGTGACGGCCGAACAGAAAAATTAATTCAATTGAAAAAACTTTCTGTGTCGGATGGAGGATTCGAACCTGGGTTCTCTGGCGTAAGAGTCACACACTCTACCCACTACGCCACGGCCGCCACTTTCTTCTTCTCAACATTAATTAATTTCGATTATTAACAAACCTTTAAATTCAATTGTTTCTAGTTAGCTTTACAACGTAAGCTAATGCAATAAATTGAGTGCTTAAACAAACATAGACAACTTACACTCAAAAAAATAAAAAAGAAAAAAAAAAAAAAATCAAACAATGCTAAATAAAGTTCAACATTTTCCTTTTCAATAAAGTGCAGATAAACGATAGTATAAAGAGCATCCATATCATAAATTTAAGTATGGGTGCAAAAAGAAAATTCAGCAAACAAACGTCTAAAGTCACATAAATCAATGCTGTCTAAAACACAGACAAAAACACACATTCGTACTCACACTCACTAATACAAGAGATAGATTTATTAGTAACAGTTAAGATTAGCAACAAAAAAAAAAAAAAAAAAAAAAATTAAGAATTTGAATAAATGGTGCCCATTACTTATATATATCGCCATATATAGTTTATTCTATATAATAGTGGGTATATAAGAGTTAATCTATTTTGAATCAAGCAGGCGGTTCTTAATTTTATTTGTAGAAATGCTGTTGCTGCTCGATATAATATGATTTGGCTTCAATAAGAAAACTACTTAAGTGCAGATATGTGTAATTTATTTGTTAAGGTTATTTTTCAAAATCCACAACACACATAAATGTGTGCGAAATTATATGAAAAATGCGTTAATAATGTATGTTTAGGCAAAGGTCGGGTAGCCACGGATGGCGAAAAACCGCGGCCATTTCAATTTTTGAGAAAACAAGCACGTTGCAAAAACAAAAACTGTGTGTGCTTTGTTTCCGGCAAAAATTGTTCATCGAATTTTGTTGAAGGTTTTAAATTCCTTTGATAAGACTGGATTTAGTTTGCTAAGAATACTAAAACTGGGCCCATTAAGATTGTATTTATATCCTCAGATATTGATTTTCACACCAAGAAAAAAAAAAAACTGTTGTAAGATTATACAAGTTGACTTTTGTGAAAAAACTTTTTTTTTTAAAAAACCGACTACAAAATCACTACAAAGTTAAAAATAATTTTAAAATAACTTTTCCCTTTAATTTCTTGGTCATATTTGATAATTTATTTAAACATATTATTACATTGGAAAACTTATTATTTTAATTTTTTTCTAATTTGTTTTATTATCATAAGTATATGAATCTCTTTATTAATACAAAAGCTTTTAAGGTCGGCGCTAAGATAATCAGACTTTTAATCAGAAGCGCCAACTTCAAAGCTTTTGTATTCGATGGAAGTGTATAAACTAGATTAATACAATTGTTTTTAAAAAAAATTTGTTCTATTAAATTCTGAAAGTTTGTTGGTTATTTCAAATATCTGTTTCTTAAATTTAAATTAGATGTCACGTGTTTTATAATAAATATACCCATTCTTGTAACGAATTTTATTAGCCTAGTGTCAATATTATTCGAGATATAGTGTTTTTCTAATATTGCCACGCCGCTTTGTTGAATAAGCGCCTACTTTATTGACCGTCCTTTTTAATAATTCTGCCTACCACTGTACTAAATTTCAGTGCCCTAGTATCAATATTTTTTTTTTTTTTAATAATAGAGTTCCGCTGCTTTTTTGCACTTCCTCAGCATTAACCCATCTAAAGTCACGACCCAGTAATCATTGAACAATATCAATACTATGGATACCAGTGCTATGCCGATGACGTTGCCATCCTAATATGCGGGAAATACCTGCAAACAATTAGCGAACTAATGTCTGCGGCATTGTATAAGCTATCGCGGTGGGCAGAATCGAATGGACTTGGTGTTAACCCAGTAAAGACCGAACTCGTTCTGTTCACAAGAAGAAGAAAAATAGAAAGTTTTACATTACCGAAACTTAACGGAGTAACTCTGAAGCTTTCCACGGAAGTCAAATACCTTGGAATTATCCGTGATAACAAGCTGAGCTGGAAACGCAACACAGAGGAAAGAAGGAAAAAAGCACTGCGCGCTTTGTACGCTTGTCAGAGGACATTTGGCAGGAAATGGGGACTGCGACCGCACATAATCCACTGGATGTATACAGCGATCGTGAGACCCATTCTTGCCTACGGTTCTCTCGTATGGTGGACGATAACGCATAAAAAAAGCTACCTTAGCTTCCTAACAGGAGTTCAAAGGTTAGCGTGCATAGGAATAACAGGAGCCATGAGATCTACGCCACAGGCGGGTCTAGATATGATGCTAAATCTTCATTCCATAGAAGAACTCCTTAAATGTTCGGCGACCAAGAGCGCGATTCGCCTCAACGAATCACGAGCCTGGAAAAGCAGCACATTCGGACACGCATCTATTCTAAATCTCTTTGGAACCGAGGAATCAAAAAGAGCAACCGACTATATCATACCCAGTGTAAGATTCGGTACAGAATACACCATATCCATTCCCAGCAGACAAGAATGGGAAGAAACGGCTGTAGAATCCTACGGCAATCTCCATTTATATACTGATGGTTCCAAAATGGAAAACGGAACTGGATCGGGTGTATACTGTGAAACGCTACAAATCAAAGAGTGTTACAAACTCCCGGATTACTGTAGCGTTTTTCAGGCAGAAATATATGCTATTGAAAAAGCTGCACGGGCCATTTACAGGAAAAATCTTACCCCCACAAGGGTAGTAATTTTTGTGGATAGCCAAGCGGCCATCAAAGCACTGAACAGTAAAACGACGAAGACTCGAACGGTGCAAAACTGTAAACTTGCACTGAACAGTATCTGCAATACCCACAACGTCACTCTCTGCTGGGTTCCCGGACATAGCAATATTGAAGGGAGCGACGCAGCAGATGAACTGGCAAGGCGTGGAGTAGCCGCAAGTACAAACCGAGCTGACACAAATGTGCACATTCCAATAGGCGTCGTCAAAAGGAGTATAGAACTAAAAGCCAGAGATATTTGCCAACACAAACTGGGCTTCCAAAGGTGACTGCAACATATCTCGAAGGCTTTGGCCTGAGCTAAATGAGAAAAGAACTAGAAGCCTTCTGCTTTTGGTCAAACGGGAAATCCGGATCCTTGTTGGAGTTCTAACGGGTCATTGCCCCATTGGGGTAATGGCCAATAGAATAGGTATAACAGCGCCAGACTTTTGTCGGAGCTGCAAAGACCCGGAGGAAATAGAAACAATAACTCACCTACAAGTCTACAGAATCGTCGACTCCGACACATGGGGAACAGATTTTTCAAAGACTTGGAAGAGTTGGTGAACACACCACTGCTAGACATCTGGAGGTTCATAAAAAGCACAGGATGGTTTGAGTAACAAATCTTGGTACCACAACCATAAAAAGGGATTCGTAATGGACCTATAGGCCCCCTCGGAAGTGCCGGTAATGGTGCACGACCCTTCATACCTAACCTAACCTATGGATACCAGTGACTACAAACAAGTTAATGTGGGAAAATTTACGCGCCAATGAATGGGTTAAGCTCAGGGACAGCACAAGACCATGCGTATACATAAATCTAATTACACAACTATTTTGAATCTACTTTTGAGTTGACCTTTTGACAAATTAACATCAACAACGATACAATTGTTAACAAAGGAACTCATGCGGCTTAGAGGAGCAGTAGCCATATAATTTGGTAAATAAATCAAGTTGTTAGCGTTTCTACTGCTTCTACGGTTAGTGTTAAAATTTATGTGAGAAAGAAGTTCTGGAGAATCAAATACACCTGCTATGAGTTGGTGCAAATAAACGATACGAGTATTTGCAGATTTTATTCGCTCACTTAAAGACTACATTTTTAACAGTTTTAAACGATCCTCATAATGAGGAAGGTCTAATATGTCCGTTCCACTTAAGACCCTCAGAGCAAACCGAACAAAACGTTTTTGGATTCTTTCAATTCGATCAACATGCACATTGTAATTTGGGAACCAAACTTGGCTTGCGTACTCCAAGTGAGGACGCACAATTGCATAATATAACGTAGTAGTTGTAATCATGCTATTAAATTCTTTGGCCCAGTGTTTTATAAATCCAAGCATTGAAGATGCTTTTTTGCAAATATTATCAATGTGAATGCTAAACGACAGCTTAGAATCCATGCTAGGTATACTAGGTCTTTGACTGTATCTACACGACTTAAAGCAGTATCTTTTATCTTGTAATTAAAAATAAAATTATTCCTTTAACGCGAAAATGTCCTAGTTTGGCACTTATCTGGATTTAGAAACATATTATTTTTAGAACAGCGAACTTCAAAGGATTTCAAATCAGACTGGAGTAGATCTGAATTGTCTTTAGAATCAACCGTTCTGTATATTTTCATATCATCTGCATAAATAAGCAGATGAGAGTGTTCGATGATGTAAGTTACATCATTGATTGCTAAAATAAACAGAAGTGGACCAAGGTGGCTACCCTGAGGAACACCTGATTCAGCACTAAATTCAGAAGACAATATGTCTCGGAAGCGTATTTGATAAGATCGCTCCTTCATATACGACTTTATCCAGTTCATAAAATATTGTGGAAATCCCAATAACTCGAGTTTAAATAAGATAAGATTGTGTGGTAGTTTATCAAATGCCTTACTAAAGTCAGTGTAAACACAATCTACCTGGTTACCACAATCAATTGAGTTTAAGCAGAATGTTGTGAGATCGAGAAGAATAGACACAGTGGATCTGCCATTCACAAAACCATGCTGACGAGTTGTTATGACGTCCCCACAGTGAATTTTTACCCGATCGTACACCATCCGCGCAAAAAGTTTTGGAATCGATGAGAGCTTGGCAATAGGCCTATAGTTATTGACATCATTCCTGCAACCCTTTTTATAAATAGGATTTATAAATGATTTTTTCCAAAAAAGTGGGAAATAACTTTCGTTAATTGATTTATTGAATAATAAAGAAAGTGGTTGACTCAAAACGTAACCCAGCCCAGGAAACGGAGCCCAGCGTCAAAATCCTCATCGATCGATCCAATATACATTAAAATATCCTCTGGAGTAAAGATTATATGTCCCAAAGAAACTCTGGGGTGGAATTCAAATATTCAAAGTACTCTCTATTAGGCTTAAAATAATCTGAACAGAATAATTCCTTAAAAAGATTTGAGAATATACCACAAATTTTGACGGGATCGTCAGTACATCCCTCAGGGTTTCTAAATGAAGAAGGGAGTTCATCGGATTTCTTCTTTGTGTTTATGAATTCCCAAAATTTCTTTGGATCAGACAAAATCCTCAGCTTTACATCATTTAAGTATTCGTGATATAATGTGGCTGAGCGATTTTCAAATTCCAGAAACAAATTCTTGTAAGTCTCTAGGTCATTTGAGTCTAGGCTACAGACGTATGTCTTCCATACCCTATTCCTGTTGTTGCGAAGAGTTTTTAAATCCTTTGTGTACCAGGGTTACGAAGAATTTTTCGCAAATTTGAGGCTATATGGTACAGACTGAGAAAACAAAGCAAAAAGTTCGGTATAAAAAAAAATGAATGGAATTATTGAGGCTTATTTCATTTATGAGTTCTAAAATTACATTAAGTTTACTCAACTTCAAACAGTCAGCTTTTTTAAAATTGAATTCGTAAACTTTTTCCATTGAATTCGAATTTACTATATTTTCCCTGTCGGATTTGTACCAGATACTAAATGGTGGATTTGAGATTTACTGTTTTTCAAATATTGCCACACCCATTTTATGAATAACGCCCATTTTTTTGACTTTAATTTGTAATAATTGCGCCTACCCTACACTAAATTGCAGTACCCTAGTATCAATCTTATTCGAGATACAATGTTGTTCTAGTATTGCCACGCCCATTTATTGAATACCGCCCACTATTTTAGATGGTCACCTCCGTGTTTATGATATCTATCCGTTCACCAAAAATTATGGCAAATTAAAAAAAAAAACCGACGAACTTGAGAACCTCCTCCTTATTTTCAAGTTATGTACTAAGTTAAAAATGTACTAAGGTGAAAACTTGTTTGTAACCACGAAAGTTTTTGTGATAGCTAAAAATAAAAAAAAATCAAGTCAAAATTTTGGATTGTTTTTTATTTTGATGCGAAAAAATTATACAAGTAACTTGTATGAATATGTTAATATATCGATTAAATATTAAAATTTTTTTACACTCGATCGAAGCTAGTGATAGGTAAGCACAAGTTTATTGTTAATAATCCTTTAGTTTTTTCGGTGTATTGTGATGTTTGTCAAGCCAAAATTGCGGCACCATTGATTACTGTGTGCTTGGTTATCCGCCTTTTTTTGTGTTGCCAAAAAATTCAGATCAAGGCATTTTTAATATTGTATTAAAAAAATATTTCATATGGTTACTAATTGTTAATCATTATCATTATTTTTATCATTATATGAATATGAATATGAATATGAATATGAATATGAATATGAATATGAATATGAATATGAATATGAATATGAATATGAATATGAATATGAATATGAATATGAATATGAATATGAATATGAATATGAATATGAATATGAATATGAATATGAATATGAATATGAATATGAATATGAATATGAATATGAATATGAATATGAATATGAATATGAATATGAATATGAATATGAATATGAATATGAATATGAATATGAATATGAATATGAATATGAATATGAATATGAATATGAATATGAATATGAATATGAATATGAATATGAATATGAATATGAATATGAATATGAATATGAATATGAATATGAATATGAATATGAATGTGAATATGAATATGAATATGAATATGAATATGAATATGAATATGAATATAAATATGAATATGAAAATGAATATGAATATGAATATGAATATGAATATGAATATGAATATGAGTATGAATATGAATATGAATATGAATATGAATATGAATATGAATATGAATATAAATATGAATATGAATATGAATATGAATATGAATATGAATATGAATATGAATATGAATATGAATATGAATATGAATATGAATATGAATATGAATATGAATATGAATATGTATATGAATATATATGAAAATGAACATTAAGGCGATAAATAAAAATATGAAAATCAAATTAAATTTTTTTCGAGATCATTTTTGATTCATTTTTGTTTAATTTTGAATCGAAAAAAAATAAAAAGGATCACATTTACTTATATGCACACCAGAGATCTGCTAACGAGTGATTCATTCTTTGAGTATACTTATCGTATACCCATAATTTCTCGGTACTTATATGCATGCATACTCTTGAAAATATTCATCACACACTCAACTCTTTTGCGTAGAATTGAATATAAATCATACGCATACTCTTGCAAAAGAGAGTGCTAGGAGTATGAGTATCATAAATATTTTGGATGCAAATGATCTTTGAGTGACTCACCGCTGCTGCGTCACAATGCTGGCATGACGCACAACGTTGTTTGAGAGTGTACCCAGCCAGAAATTTAATACAATGTCAATGTCGCCAATAGTTCTATAATAAGTATATATTAGAGCTCTCGATTTTTGTCGAGCTTTGTTCGAGCGAACACTAAAAATGGGTCGCTGAATCTGAATCCGAACACAAATAGAGGGGTCTGTCTGCCTCCCATTTGCTATATTTTTAAGGGGAGCCGGAACACGTGTTTGACTTACAATTTGACTTACAGTGGACAGTTAAACACGGGTTTCGTCGTCGCTCCACCCTAATAATGTGGACAATGGGGGATGATATACCTCTCTACTTGCTTGTCTCAAAAATGTCGCCCCCCTTAAAAAGTCCCAAAAAATGGATAATTTTTACCTTTATTGCTTCCTCTTCGAGATATGGTATATTTTGAGAGGATTTTTCGATATATTTCGATTTTATGTTGTTTCATATGCCAACATGTCTTGCTAGCAGCTACGTAAGTCATGTGGATATTTTTCATGACTCCAAGTACTTTACGAGTATCAGAGATTCATTGAGCAAAATTATTTAAAGTATTTAGTTCAAACGATTTAGATTCTCTTGTTTAGATTCGCATGTGTTCAGGGTTGAATATTGAATACTTATTTTTTATGAGTATACTTTGAGTGCTAAAAAAACGGTTCGTTGCAGTTCTATGATGCACACACACTTTCAAGAAATTTATAAGTATTTAACATTTTTACCCAAAATGTGCCCCTTCCTCTAATTATTGCTCACACAGCACGTTTGTTTAGAAAAAAGATTTTTGTTTAAACTAAGTCAGCAGAAAAGGTATGTGAGATTTTCTTGATGATTACAAAAACAACAACAACAATCCTAAGCACATCAATGTATGCTCATTATAATTAACCCTAAAACCTAGATAAACAATAAAAATTTTAAAAAATCAATCAGCAGTTTTTGCTTAACTTGCTGTTGAAGCAACTGCTATAGTTCGCATAGTTGAAACATTAATGTGCGGAAATGTGTTTCAACAAAACGTATGCTTAAATGTTAAAATTTCGACAAACACATACGCTATAAATTAGTACAAACAAAGATACACGCATGTACATATGCATATATACACGCGCATCTCTCACGTACTCACGTAGCATAAACTAAAAAGTTGAACGCGTTAAAACTTGGTGCGTTGAAACGAATTCGCTTAGCATGTTGGAAGGGAGTAGAAACGCATTTTAGCACATGTCGCTTAGGCAAACAACTTTTAGTATAAATATCACAATGTTTTTGACAACTCAGAGAAAAAAAAAACTCGCTATCAGTGATTTGTTTTCTAAGCTCACGAAAATTTATTCAGCAACTAAACAAAGAAATAGCTTGGCTCTTTGACCTAGTTTGGAATAAGTCAAGGTCAGTTGTTTAATACTAAAAAACTACTTCATTTCAATTTTGAAGATGGAAAAATCGGTTATATTACAATTTTTATAAGCAAAAAGTTATTTTGTAAAGCCCCAAGCCAAACTTTATAGTTTTTTGTTTATAAATAAATTTTTCTGAAGTTCTTGTTTTATTTTTACACACATTTAACAGTGTTATACAAGAATGAGAGAAGGTCGGAAAGCCCAGGAAACTTAAATGGATTGCAAGTAAAAATAAATAAATAAAATTTTTGTTTGTATTTTATTCTCAAAATAAAATTAGAATCTCCTCCATATTCATATTCATATTCATATTCATATTCATATTCATATTCATATTCATATTCATATTCATATTCATATTCATATTCATATTCATATTCATATTCATATTCATATTCATATTCATATTCATATTGATATTCATATTCATATTGATATTCATATTCATATTCACATTCATATTCATATTCATATTCATATTCATATTCATATTCATATTCATATTCATATTCATATTCATATTCATATTCATATTCATATTCATATTCATATTCATATTCATATTCATATTCATATTCATATTCATATTCATATTCATATTCATATTCATATTCATATTCATATTCATATTCATATTCATATTCATATTCATATTCATATTCATATTCATATTCATATTCATATTCATATTCATATTCATATTCATATTCATATTCATATTCATATTCATATTCATATTCATATTCATATTCATATTCATATTAATATTTATATTCATATTCATATTCATATTCATATTCATATTCATATTCATATTCATATTCATATTCATATTCATATTCATATTCATATTCATATTCATATTCATATTCATATTCATATTCATATTCATATTCATATTCATATTCATATTCATATTCATATTCATATTCATTCATGTTCAAACTTATATTTAAATTCTCGTTCCCTTAAACAGCTCCAACATGACACAATTCTTTGTTACCCAGTTGTTCTAATTTACATATTTTTATGTGAAGAAATGGATGCAAATTAATTTGTCAGTTTGCTTAAAGCTCCTTAAATTGCTTTTGATAAGAAGCTGTACCCGGGACCACCCACTGACATCTACAGCTTGATTTAGCCGCTTTGAAGCTCTTAAACGAATCCATCCATCTATCTTACTTCAGGAATCATAGTCGGAGGGTTATCAGAGTTGTTGGTTTTTCAGCAAATAGCCTTTAACTGCTTTTTATTTTATTTACCTTTTTAAAAAAATAAACAATGTAAAGCAGTCTCTAGAAAAAGCTCCGTTCTTCAATTTAATTTTATTATTGCTGACTGTTTGCATTTTGTTTCGTTTGCCTGCGGGACATTTTCATCAAATTTGGCTTGTTCCTAACAAGTTGTGGCTTAGTTTCTGGTCTTTGTGCATTTCTTTTTCTTTGGTATTTTATCTGTATTGTTTTGTTTAAGGCTATTACCTTGTTTTTGTTTCTAATAATTAGCTTTTTCTGGGGCGCTTTTGTTGTATGGGATTTATTTTGGTGGGTAACCTGAATTATTGTCTCTTTAAACTAAGTACGACGTTAAGAAAATAAATGTCATCAGTGTGGAAGGAATACATTTTTTGTTTAAGAAATTGGAGCGAGTTGTTAACATTTGGTATAGGTTTGATTTAAAGCTTAATTGAGTTTGAATCATTTTTGGTGATTCGTATTTTTTGGTAATAAATGTCATTCTGTAGTAAAGGGGGGATCGTTTTTTAGAGGTATAGAATTTCTTAGAGGGATAGGTGTCAAACTAGTTGTCAAAGTAAACACATGTGCTTGGCATTTATGTTCAGTATACTATGGCAATGCAAAAACTTACACCGGAACAACGGTTAGAAATCGTGGAAATTTATTTCCGAAATTCGCGTTCTATGATAGAAGGAATTTCTTTCAATTTTGTGTGTTCTTTTCTTTTCTGTGAGTTGTAAGCAGATTTCCTACTCCAATATCCACTTACAGTGTAAGGTAGATGTCATCAGTGTCCCATGCCTGAACAAATGTAACAGAGCATTATATATAGGCGTTGGACACCTTCATAGCTACAATGTCCATTTACCACTGGGCAGCTATCCACACGTTCTTAGAGCATTTATGATTCTAGACATTTAATAAATAATTAACTCAAGTAAATATCTTGTTAAACTCGCAAACTTATACCATGAGCTGAATAAAACTTTTTGTGAGCTTTAATCTTTTATTTTCTTGATGAACTCCACACACAGTTAGACATAATTAAGCATTAATCATGACAGGATAAATAAACACTTACAAAAAAAAAAAAAAAGAAAAAAAAAACAAAACAAAAAAAAAAACATGGCAGCTGCGTAAATTCGGTAAAAGCTTTGCTAGCTAGAAATGCACAGTAATTGAACTGATAAGAAAATTAATGAAAAACCATAGCAAAAAAATAAAAAACAAAAGAGAAGAAAAAGAAATGAAATAAAAAATAAACTAGAAAAAAACTACAAGTAAAGCAATAAAAGATATGAAAACAAAAAGAGCTATAATGGAATTCTTAAGTACAAGACCAGCAGCATCCTGCTGAGAGTTGTCTTTGTTCACATCTTTGTTTATTTGCTGGCCACCATGGAAATGGAAGATTAAAAATTTACTGACTATACTTATTAAAGAAATTCTAACTTTTTGCAACCTATGGCAACAACATATCATGTTGTGGGTGTTACGAGAAAGAGGAGTATAAATAATTTTTAATGTGCCGTGCAGTTCAGCTGCAATATATTGACCAAAAATCAATTTTAAAACTGTCAAATACTTCAACTTCTGTCACACCAAATTGCTTTTTCGAAGCAGACAATAGAATCTTGTTGCTGGTGTTGGCATAAATTCTGAAATCTGCCGTAAGAATAACCAAGGGAGCTCTTACAATAAGAACGTGGAACTTAAATGTGTCGCACAGGCTATATAATATCTATAAAAAAAATCTTTTTTACAGTTCATATTTAATTAAATTTTAAAGTATGAACAATGAATTTCAAATATTAAATTTTGAATTTTTAATCCTTAATTGTTTCATTTTTAATTTTTAATTTTTAGTTTTTTTTTCGTATTCTTAATTGTTAATTTTTAGCTTGCAATTTTAAATTTTTTATTTTAAGTTTTGAAATTTTAACTTTTAATTCAATTTTATTAGTTTTTAAATTTTAATTTAAAATTTTTAATTATTAATTTATTTTTAATTTAAAATTTTTCATTTGTTGTTTTTAATTGTTAATTTGAAATTTTATATTTTAAATTTTAAAGTTTAAAATTTTTTAATTTTCAATTTTAAATTTTTATTTTTATTTATATTTTTATTTTTATTTTTATTTTTATTTTTATTTTTATTTTTAATATTTAATTTTAGTTTTTTATTTTCAATTTTTAATTTTGAATTCCTAATTTTAAATTGTTAATTTTAAATTTTAATTTTAAATTTCAAATTGTAAAATTTTTCATTTATAATTTTTAATTTAAAATTTTTTAATGAATGAACAATGAATTTCAAATATTGAATTTTGAATTTTTAATCTTAAATTTTTTCATTACTGATTTTTAATTTTTAGTTTTTTTAGTTATTCTTAATTTTTAATTTTTAGCTTGCAATTTTAAATTTTGTATTTTAAGTTTAAAAATTTTAACTTTTTAATCAATTTTATTAATTTTTAAATTTTAATTATTTAATTTTTTATATAGTTTTTATATCAAATTTTTATATGTTATTTTTAATTTCTAATTTTAAATTTTAAATTTCTAGTTTTTAATTTTAAATTTGAAATTTTTTTTTAATTCATATTAAGTTTTTAGTTCTTAATTTTGAATTTTGGTTCTTAAGTTTGAAATCAAATATATTTTAATTTCTTTATTTTTTTTTTGTGAAAAACTACACTATGAAAACATTTTTATATTACAAAATGTTTCATTACTTTTTTCTGAAAACTAGCAATAAAAAAGAGTTTCTAAAATAAAGCTCAAATTAATATAACAAATCTAGTTTCATTAAAGTTGAACCACTCCATGCCCATGTCCACGTAATCTTAAAGTACGTCTGACATTGTACGTTGTTATTTTAAGTATCTTTTTTCTTGCAGCACTGCTATAAAAATGCATTTCTTTGCATTACTAAGAAACGCATTTAAAAGGCGTTAAAATAAAAAAATGAAAAATAAATATCTTTAATGCATGTACACAAAAAACCATCCTTCAGAGTTTTTTTTTGAAATTGTATGCAAATAAATAAAAAAAAACACAACAACAACAAAACTCAAGCAACCACTCAGTTAGCTCAACAATGTCAACGTGTCGTTAACAACGTCCTTCAATCTTGAAGGAATCTTGCTTTTTTTTCCTATTACTTGCTTGTTCGTCTTCGCCCTTCTTCTTCATTTTGTACTCTTTATTATTTGTTATGTTAACATTATGCTACAATTTTTTAATGCAAAGTGTAGCAGTTACATAAGAAAAGGAGTAACAACATTAACAAAAAATAAACAGTTAATAAAATGGTTAAAATAAAAGAAGGTTTTTGCTGCAAGGCGTTTAGCTACAGTTAGAGTTAAAGTCGGAGTTATAATAAGAGTTACGTTACGTTAGAGTAAGATTTAGAATTCTAAAAGTTAAAGTTAAAATTTAAGTTTAAGTTTAAGTTTAAGTTTAAGTTTAAGTTTAAGTTTAAGTTTAAGTTTAAGTTTAAGTTTAAGTTTAAGTTTAAGTTTAAGTTTAAGTTTAAGTTTAAGTTTAAGTTTAAGTTTAAGTTTAAGTTTAAGTTTAAGTTTAAGTTTAAGTTTAAGTTTAAGTTTAAGTTTAAGTTTAAGTTTAAGTTTAAGTTTAAGTTTAAGTTTAAGTTTAAGTTTAAGTTTAAGTTTAAGTTTAAGTTTAAGTTTAAGTTTAAGTTTAAGTTTAAGTTTAAGTTTAAGTTTAAGTTTAAGTTTAAGTTTAAGTTTAAGTTTAAGTTTAAGTTTAAGTTTAAGTTTAAGTTTAAGTTTAAGTTTAAGTTTAAGTTTAAGTTTAAGTTTAAGTTTAAGTTTAAGTTTAAGTTTAAGTTTAAGTTTAAGTTTAAGTTTAAGTTTAAGTTTAAGTTTAAGTTTAAGTTTAAGTTTAAGTTTAAGTTTAAGTTTAAGTTTAAGTTTAAGTTTAAGTTTAAGTTTAAGTTTAAGTTTAAGTTTAAGCTTAAGTTTAAGTTTAAGTTTAAGTTTAAGTTTAAGTTTACGTTTAAGTTTAAGTTTAAGTTTAAGTTTAAGTTTAAGTTTAAGTTTAAGTTTAAGTTTAAGTTTAAGTTTAAGTTTAAGTTTAAGTTTAAGTTTAAGTTTAAGTTTAAATTTAAATTCAAGTTTAAGAATAAGTTTAAGTGTAAGCTTACGTTAGTATTGAAGTTAGTGTTAAAGTAGACTGAAAGTTGAGTCGGAGTTATATTCTATTATATTCAGAGTTAGAAGTGGAGTAAGATTTTTAGCTCGTGTGTAAATTTTATTTAGAGTAGATTTAGAATTAGATTATGAGCAAGAGCTGTAGTGGGAGTTTCGGTTAAATTTAAAGTTAGTTAGCAAGAACACAATCAAAGCATGAGACTTGGAGTTAAATGTTGGATAGAGCGTGGAAGGAGTGAGTTTGTGTTAGAGTTAGAACAAGTATTCATATAGCTACAAAAATCTTAAATCCTATATGCATTAAACTGTGCAATACCGTATTTTTACTTGGGTACAAAGATTGACCATATCGTTCACATTTCATGCTCATGATTCATAGCTTTCTAGCCAAGCGACAATATAAATGGGTCTACAATTAAGTGTGTTTGTATTATGAGCTGGAAAGTATTTTTTGAGCACTTTCCGTGAAAATGTTTTTACAAGAAATTTTACTCATTCCAACATTACTACAAGCACTTCAATACTAAGCGGAAAGAAAGTCGAACTGTTTATCTAATATTTTTTTTTCTACGCTCAATCACTTTCTTTGCACGTAGAAAATAAATAAATTTACCTCATCCTACATCGTGTAGTAAACGAATGGATTAAATTGAAAAGTCTCACCGGAAGTAAGTGAGTCGTTTTTGAATTCCTGCAAAATAACCGGAACTTAAGAAGATGTTAGAGTCTTTTTTTTATTATTGCTATTTCAAGCACTCAACGAGATGTGATTTATAGTGAAAAAAGCAAGAATGAAAAAGTGTGAGAGAGACAGAAATTGTAGAAGCTATACATGACAAAGCAAAGGAAACAAACCAGAGAGTTGAATTTCCTTTTGCTTGTTATTGCGAAATCTTGTTTTTTTTTCAGTGTTGAAAAGAAACGTAAATAAAAAAAAAAAAATCTGAAAAAAACAACAGAAATCAAAGAATTTTTCTGTAGTTTTTAGTGCAAACATAAATATTTGTTACACTTTGAGGTATGCGTGTAACATGCGCGCGTGTGTTAGTTAATATCTGCTTCAGTGTGCGTCAGTGTGTGTGTGTTTGTGTGTATGAAGAATGCATGCACACTGACTTATGCCCAACACACATGTACAAACTTAAGTATTGGGCTTTAGCCATACAAATATGCTCATTTATGTTGCTCTTATCCGGTACCTGAAATGGCGAAAATACGCGTCATCCATTCTTGTGGGAATACTTTTTGTGTGCCGGTGCTGCTTTTTACACAAAGCTGCTGCATAGCTATCTATTATGAAAGTTTGTTTATTTTTTTTTTCATATTCCCTGCTGACACATGTTGTGCTCTGTCAATGCGTAAATCGAGTAAAAGCAGCAAAAGTAGTAAAAATATTGCATGACATGGAATTTAGTATCAAAAAAAAAAAAGAAAAAAAGGGCAGGTAAGGTAAAATGTGTGACTGAAGTGTATTTAAGTTTTGTGTAAGACTATGTGAGTATGCAAGAGCAAATATTGCTTGACATATGGCTGAAATTACACTTAGACCTCAAGGGGCAAAACAAAAAATGACTACAATCAAGCTGCAGCAAATAAATGTTGTTTCAGTTCATATTTCTTCCAGGATAAAAATTTCTTTTTTTAAAGGTAGCTTAAATGAACCTTGTTAAAAAAGTTACCGAATCAAACAATGTATTCAATTAACCAATCAACTCTGCTAAAAACGAAAACTGTCTACTATAAAATTCTATAAATTTTTTTTTTAGAATTTCTATTTCTATTTTTTAAAAGAATTTTATTCTATTCTATAAATGTATTCTATGTTGCATATAATCTGTATGCATGTATTTAATTTTTGTATGTAAATCTATTAATGATTTTGCTTATTAAGTTTTTCTCTAATTAAAAAAGATTTTTGCTATTTTTTTGTTGGTTTTCAGTGAACATTTCTCTGAATAACAATGCGACACTTCGCTTTGATAGAATTCGTCTTAACACTTTGAGCCTTATTTCTTTTTATTTGGGCGTTATTTCATTTTTCCAATATAGTTGATGCGTGTATCGGTTTGTAAATACTTGTAAGGTGTTGAGATTACGATGAACTGCATTACATGATTTGCAGCCATACAGCGCTACAAATTTCACGCAGCTGTTGAAGATATTTGTTCTGGTGCTTTTGGAGATGTGTTGGGACTTCCACACAGAATTAAGTTGGCCATAGACTGTCTGACCTTGGTGATACTCGTACTGTTTGCTACGTCCTCTTTCAAGCCCCAAGTGTTTGCTATCATTCTGCCTAGGTAGCAGACAGATCGAACGTTTTGAATCTGTTGTTGCCGTATTGAGACTTGTCGCATATTTGCTAAATTAATTCTCATAGCGTTAGTTTTAGGGATATTTATCTTGAGATCACACATTGCTGCTTCGACTTATATGTCCTTAAGTTTCAACTTCATATCGTCGAATCTATGTGCCAGCAGGTATATATCGTTTGAGCAGTCTAAGTCTTTGTGGCGTCTGCTTAAGCACATTGATGTTGTTTTTGCCATAACATAGTCGTTTACCACGTAAAATAATAGAGGATATAATGGGCAGCCTTGTCGAACACCGTCTTTAACATTAATTAGGCAAATGAGTCTGTGTTCATGTAGGTTGCGGCCGTTAACATTGTCATACAGGACCTTGCTGAGGAATACAAGCTTATCTAGTATTCATTTACAGCAAAGTGCGCTCCAAATTGCATAGTGGCGGAGGGTGTCGAACGCCTTTTCGCAGTCGATGAATGTAAGGACGAAAAAAAAACGAAATGGCCATTTTAGCCCTTGAAACGACTTTGACCGAGCTTCTTATGATCAATATATATATATATACCACCTTGTTCAAAAACAAAGGTTCATTCACACTGTGAACCGGACTTAACTATCCGATTCGAACATTTTTTTTTAGTAGTTTTTTTACGATGGAAGAAAAAATTGAGCCTGATTCACTCGCCTGATGCCTGGTTTGCGTGTCATGCCTGGTTTGCGTGTCATACTCGTATACCCATGTCTCATCACCAGTAATGATGGATTCGATGAATGATTCGTCGTTTTCGACCATTTCCAGCATATCTTTCGCGATAGCAACTCAGTCTCTTTTTTGCATGAAACTGAGTTCTTTCGGTACCAACTTCGCAGCGACATGTCTCAAGCCCAACTCATTCTTCAAAATGTTCTAAACGGATCCAATTAAAATGTCGACGTCCTCTGCTATCTCTCTAATCGTCAATTTGGGATTTTTTACCAATATGTCTTTGATTTTTTTAACGTTTCTTCGGTAGTCGAACACGATGGCCGCCCGGTACGAGGGTCGTCTTCTACTTCGTCACACTCCACAAATCGGTTAAACCACTTGTTTGCCTTCTGATACGATAGAGCAGAGTCACTGTAACATTTCACCAACATTTTACGCGTATCGGAGCAGTTGAAACCATTTTTCACACAAAATTTGATACAAACTCGTTGCGCTAAATTTTTTTCATCCATCGTAAAAATCGAAGACACGAAAAAAGTTGTTGTAAACAAAACACTGTCACTTTACCAAATGACAGAGAGAGAGACGCTGATATTTGGCAGCCTTGTCATAGACACATGTGGCAGCCTACTAAAAAAAATTTTCGAACCGGACACTTAAGTCCGGTTCACAGTCTGAATGAACCTTTTTTTTTAACAAGGTGGTACATATTATATAAAATAGATATAAAAAAGTTACTTAAACAAACCAATTGACCATTTCAGCTATTGAAAGGGCTTTGACCGAACTCAATCGTGATTAGTTGCATTGTTTGAGTGATTAAATGTTTGTACACAAAATATCGAAAACTTGAACTGCAAGTTTTATGACAACTCCGATTGGCTAATTTTCTCAAGAAGCCTTACATGGCAGTTTTACTCTCTGAGGCTTGCCATTGTTTCCGGAGAGGTGATGGCCGACATAAATATTAATGTCAATTAGATAAACATTCTTTGTCAAATGGTAATAAATCTTAAAGCTCACGGCTTACGAGCAATGACCTTAACTAGTATGCCACGGCCACCTCCGTCACTACGGTTGAAAAACAGTTACTTACACGTTATGAAATATCTAAATGATGCCTTTTTTGAGGCCGATAAATCGAAAAGTTTTTTGACTACAGATTGCAAAAATAGCAGTAACATGTGTAGATTATGAACCGCGAAGATAATAATCATTAACCACAATTTTTGGTTTTGCACCAGTGCGAGCATTTTTGCCATGTTTTTCTTATTATGCGCTCCTTTAATATATAGCTATGTGTATCAGCAGCTGTATACAATATGGCAGTCACTTCCGTTTCCTGTTTGTGGCATTATGCGACACATGGTTGTAGGCGAACAAAAAAAAAAAGTCAATAAACCGTTACGTGTTACAAATTAAAGTTTGCATAACATAACGTAAAAAAGTGAGTAGCTGTGTTGTCGAGCAACAAGCGGCGCATGAATTATTTAAAAATAATTTTGTGTGTTTGCTTGTGTGAGAGGGAGAGATACATTTTGTAATGAAAGGCTTAATTTGTGATAATTTATAAAGTCAGATAAAGTGCAATGAAAAGTTAAATTAATATTGCTTAAATATTTTTTTTTATATAAGGCTTAAAATTTTATATTTTGCTCAACATTTTATCTACTTTGAACACTTTTATGTATTCTTTGTAGCTCATATATTAATTTGTAAACAAAATGTTTAAGCAAAAATTTGAAAAACCTTAAAAATCTGTCCACTTCTTGAGCCACCTTCAATTGTATTGATCATGGCGTATGAGTAACATTTTTATTTAAATATGTTAGATGCTTCGGCTGTTGTGCTGCTTTAATCAATGCAGAGGCGCTAGCAAACAAAATGCTTTTGGGGGCATTTAACTTTTTTTATTTATAGCCTTTTTTAAATTTTTCTGTACAATAAATAAACTTTAGTGGATAATATCTTTGGTACAAACACGCAAACACGATGTTTTAATTTTAAATACTATTTTAATTTTTATTATGTATTTTTAGGAATTTTATTTTATTTTGTTGAAAATGTTTTAAAATAAATTATTTTGTTTTATTATTTATTTTGTTTCTTAAAATAATGTTCATAAACTGATCATGGTAGAATAATTTAGGTAGTGGCAATTTTGTCAGTGCTCTCTTTGTGCTTACCATGATTGTCAAAGTCTAAAGCAAAAAAATAAGTTTTGAAGTATACGTATTTTGTATACCATGTACTGGCGTCCCATTTGACATTAGCGGCCAGCAACTCTCTTTTTTGCTCATACCTAGATTATTCTACCATGAAACTGATTAAATATTTTCTATTTTTTGATAACTTAAAAATGAATTCTTAAATCTAAAAAATTAAATTTTTAAGTAAAGTAGTTTGTGTAAAGTGTTTCATTCTATGTGACTTAGTGTGTAGCTTATATGTAATCATGGGGACACCACATACACGTATCTATTCAACTTTTTTCGGCCGTCGACATCCCTGTGAACATTTAATAGAGCTATATCACTGAGCCTCTATGCTCCAGTTTTACTTCTTACTTATGTTTTGAGTCTTCGCAGCGCCGAAAACGAACATTTTTCTGAAGCGACACACATCAACAACATTGCCTCCCCACACAGTTGAAAATTTCAGTTTAAATATTAAAATTGTTAAACTATTTATGTGTTAATGTTTTTTTTTTTGCAAACTTAAACGTTTATTTCTAAAATACTTCTAAACTTACTTTCGAGTGATTTAAATATTTCCAACTTTGGGCTTTAAAAAGAAAACTCAACAGATTTGTTAATGTATTTACCCGTTTTTTTTCAAAATTCTCAGCAAAACGCCTCAAAATAAAAAGCCAATGTTTCAAGGGATGGAATAATTAAAAAATTTTGTTTATCAGAATAGTTAAGCCCAATAAAATATAGATTTTAGTGTTATTTTAATGAATTTAAATGCCGCTATTTGCTTCTTTATTTTTAAACTCAGGCAATCCAAAACATTGAGCCGTATCTAGTCGTATCTACATAATTTTTCCCATCTACACACAGAAAAATACTTACGGCGTATTGCCTAAAATGACTTGAAGCCTAAGAAATTGGTGTAAATTTCACAAGTTTTTTGTCAACTTAGACGTGCCAAAATTGTATAATATGCCAAAGTTACTTGGGCAAAACCAAATTGGGGTTTTTACAATACTTTCTCTCTTTGCTACTCTTTTTGTTATACGCGCTTATTATTTGCGTTCCTTTTCTTATCATTTATACAAACGTTCATGTATTTTGAAGTAATTTATTCGTAAAATTGACGAAACAAATATAACATAAAACAGCTTAGTGGATCACAACAAGAATCACGCAAGACTACTGATGCGTTTAAATTATTTAATAAAAATTGTGTTAATTAAAAACAGAAAAACAATAAAGTGAAAAAAAGTTAAAACAACTGATAAGATGTGTTGCAAAGGCCTTAGGAAATCTTCACTAGTATAAGTATAACTTACCTAAGGTTATGATACCTAAGTTTCTTTTTAAATATAGCCTAAAATCTGCGGCAACCCATTTTTGCAGAAGGTTGCCTAAATTTCCTTTCTTGTATTATACAAATACTTAGAGAACCCATTCTGGTCGAAGGTCTTAGGCGAATTATACCCGAAAATTTTATAATTTTACACTTTTTTTTCTTTGTGTGCAGCTGGGAACCATAGCTATTTAATAGAAAAGTAATAATTGAATAGCGCCTATTGTTCTCTAGCTTTGCTGTCCCGTACCTACGTGATTACCCTTTTATATAATAGCATAGATATATGCTGTTTTTATTTTTAATCGTTCATTTTGGGGGAAAGGGGGTTCGATACCCAAAACCCCCTTCCCCTGTGTGCCTCTGTGTGTCTGTACTACTTCAAATCCATAACAAATGCTCTATTTAAGCTTGGCAATTTGTTATAATTAATATTTTCCATTACTTCATGCTAAATAATTGCATTACACACAAATACTTAAAGCAGCAAACTTAAGCGTGAAAAGCTCATCAAGAGAATTAAAATTAAATCAGACGCACACACGCATGCATTTTCAGCTGAACTTTCATTTAGGGCTCTTATCAAAAAAAAAAAACAAATAGCATAACAACAACAAACAACACACACACACATATATAAACTTTTGTACGCACACATGTGCTAGTGATAAATTGTAACTAATTATAACAAGCCAAGAGTATTAATTGCTCTCTGACATGAAATATCAATCAACATATGGCCAATGGATACACCTGCAGAAAAGCACACACTCACACTTACAGCCTGTGAAGCATTTATGTAAATGAATTTTGTTCGTGTGTTGCTTTAATGTTATTATTATTAACTTTTACATCCCAATAGGCAATGAAGCTAGGTCTTTTTTTTTTCGTTTTTTAATTGTTTTGGTTAACCACTTCTTTAAGCCATTCTAAAGGACTGCTTATAGCAGGCCTCTTTAAAGCAAGGAGAACGGAAGGCCTGGACAATTTGGCCATTTCATATAAAGAAGTATATGGGCTTGGACATGAGCATAGAAGGACTACGAAATCTATTAGAAGCCCTGCTAGTAGCGCTTTGAAGCCCTGCTTTTGCCCACTGGGATGGTATCATTTGTGCATGTGTAAGTGTGTTTGTGTGCACAAAAATCACTTGTAATTGACCGTGAGATTGTGAGTTTCAATGATTTTCGACATGTAAAAAGCTGTTGTGGTTGACATAAACTGCAACTTATAGCTGAGAAATACTAATAAACAAAATTAAGCAAGAATTGGGGTATAAATGTGCTTTCTCTGGTAGAAAAGATAAACTAAATGAAGCAGATTTAAGCTTGAGCTGAATATATGTTAATAAAAAGAAATTAATTAATTTATTTTTATTTTTTATTATAACACTGTACACAAAAAAAGCACTATTGGCTTGTGTGTAAAGAAATAAGAACAATTTTTAATTAACTTAAGGCTCCTTATCACGAATCTGGCAGCTAGATTTATACTTTACATCAGGATTTTGAGAATATCTGTATTTACGATCAAATAATTGCCTTAAAGGAAATCAACTTAAATCTTTGAAAGGAAAGGTGGTACACATTTTTTGGGCAAAGCAAAGATGTTTGTTCTGAGTATGTAAATAAACTACGTTCATACTTTAACCCCTACCTACTTTTTCACCCTTATTTCATGTTTTTCAAAAATTGTGTCAAACATTGCTTTGTTCAGTAAAACATTGATAAATTAAGTATTATATGGCTGAATTTAAAAAAATTCAACTTTTTTCGATCCCTGCTTTTTCCGTCCTTTCTCTCAAAAAATAAGCATAAAGATAAACTAAAAAAAAATACTGTTGTAAATAAGGCTTTTGGAGTTAAGGCAAATTTCATAGTTTAACATTTTCAAGCAATTATATTCGCCTCTCTCTTACCTGCTGCAAAGAAAAGCATTTGTCCGCACTCATACCTGCAGTTATTCAAAACATAGAAAAAAAAAGCAAGAAAAAAAAAAAAAAAAATATGCATTGATTTACAATGACAGTATAAATTGTGAGTAATTTTTGGTGTTTTTAGTTTTTAAAGTTTCATAACATTAATTTTTTTGCATAATTTGTGTTGCCACCGCTTCGTGTCAGGAGTGTTATGTTTTACTTTATTTGCTTTAGTCTTTATTTCAAATGCATAACTGCAAGAAAACACATTATTTATCGTTTTCAGTTTTAGTAAATAAGTGACATTTAAAATGTTTTTTAAAATATGTCAAGAGTGTTGTCTATGATTTTGCGGTTTTAAGTATTTAAAATACAATAAAAACATGTTTTTTTTTGGATTGCTTAGTTTTTAACTGTTTTTTTGTATTTTGAGTTTTTAGTGCAGAATTTTTTTCAACAAAACTGTAAAAAAAAATCGTTAAAAGTCCTGAGTGTTGTTTCAACACCAACGTCTATGCCGCCGAATTACAAAACGTTTTTCTTATATGTTCTTAAATTTTCAGTTTAAGACAAATAAACTATCAAATGCTAAAATTCGACAATTTTTAGTAAACTTAAACACATTTTAAGAGGCATAACACTCAAGACAAAAATCGTATGCACTTCTGCAAAAACTTAAAGAAATAAATTTAACAGAATTTTTTAAAGAATGTAACAGTGATTTTGGATTCTACATTAATTTTCATAACAGCTGCTATGTTTAAAGTTGGGCGATATTTAACCCTGGATGGTTATACTTATTTTACATACTTTCAAACAAATCCGCAAACCTCCTATTTATAGATATTATTTTTGCGACAACGATGCTTTTTAATTAACAGCTTAGCAATAAATAACATTGTAAGAAAAAACGGAAACGTGCGACGATTAGATACAACAACAATACAAAAAATATAAATACTATTGCTTCGTCGATTCGACGAAGTATAACCATCCAGCGTTAAGTTGAAAAAAATTAAAAAATTTCTCTCCCATATTCGTATGCTTTGAAATTCAGCCATACTTATGTTTGGTAAAACCATCCCCCATAAAACCAACCCAAAGTTGTGGTTCCAATGAAGGCTTTTGTGATGAGTGAGCGTGTATATACACTTGCCAGTGAGTTGTTGGGACCAATGGAAGCAGAGGTTCCCCCTCGGGCTCTATACGGCAGGTTTTAGTTGATCAGCACAATAGTGTCCTGGTGATGTCGATGGTGATGCTCCTTGGATGAGTGATTTGCACTAAAATGTGATATAATACAAACAATATAATACAATACAATACAAATATTACAACAATTTTTTGTAAATTGATTGCGATTGATGCAATGAAACCCCTGTAGGAAAATTACATGCAAGTGTCGCAACTGGCAACTTTGCTTACTACATTACATTAGTAATTGATATAATCTTTGCTATTATCTTATATTATTTCTATTAATAATATTTTCCTATTCCCTGGTATTAAATAAGATTTTTCTTGATAACTTATTTTCAATAAGATTTCATAGATATCATTTATTACAGTAATATTAAGCTTTTCTTTTGTATTCTTTGGTATTCTTTACTAGAATAACTTCTAGTATTATTTCTTCAATAATATTTTCTCAACCTCATATATTATGTATTTCAATAATATTACACTTTTCTCTTGTGTTCTTCTTAAAGAACAACTTTATCATTTTGCTATTATATCTTGGATAATATTTTCTCAAAATCTTATATTATTTTTTTTTTTTAATTCTCAGTCAAATATTGTGCCAAGCAATTTGTATTATTAATATGTTTATTTTTTATGAGTTCCTTACAAAATATAAAGTTTCATTCAAAAACATGAACTTTTTATTTAAATGGACCTTCAGGTGAATCAAATTCCTTCGAATTCTCTTCGACTTAAAAAAAAACAAAATAATTTTTAAGATTTTTTCTATTTCTATTTTCCATTTTTTCCGTACAAATTGATCCGCTCTACTGTGCAGTTGCTATTTTCTTGGACAAAGTCAGTAGGAGACTTCAGGGAAGAGACTTGGCATTAAAAACTGAAAAGCAACCAGACCGGCTGTTATAAGTTATTCATTGTGTCGAACAGTTTTGAAGTCATCGGTGTATAAAGTTCTTCACAAATATATACTGAATTATGGCTTACTAACACTCAAACTCAAAAACTTCATTGTTTTCTTAGGATGCGTTTATAGTGCCGGCTGGTTGCTGTGCCGAGCCGAACCGAACAGAGAATGAAAGCTGAAAAACGCTGCACCTACAATCATATAAAAAAGGCTCATATGAGAAGACTCAAAGTGACTATAGTGCTAGCTGAGCAGGCAGCTTAAAGCAACTGCCTGGCACTATATGCACTTTAAGCTTATTACACATGAATGTATATGCAGCAGCATATGTATATGAATGAATGCAGCGTTTTTTAACTTTCTTTTTTGCAAAGGAGCTTCCTTCACTTTGAGCTTATTTGTGCAGATAAGCTCAAAGTGCGCGTATTACTTGCTGAGCAGGTAGCTTAGAGCGACTGGCTTGCTTTATATGCACTTTGAGCTTATTTCATACGATTGTATGTGCAGCTTTTTTCAACTTTCCTTCTCTGAAAAACGCTGCACAAATAAGTTCGAAGTGCATATAGTACTAGCTGAGCAGGTAGCTTAAGGCGACTGACTGGCACTATATACACTTTGAGCTTATTTCATATGGTTGTAAGTGCAATGTTTTTCAATTTTCCTTCTCGGTACGGCTCGGCTCTGCACAGCAATCAGCCGGCACTATAAACGCGCCTTTATGTTTCTTTGATAAAATTATGAAATAAGCTGTTTTAGCTTTTCTCCAACATTGAACTGGACATAGAATTCTTAATACTCCATTCATTAAATATAAGCCGCAAGTTTTTCTGCTTAAAGTTTTGCTGTAAAATATTACTTCGTTAAAATTTTTTTTTAAATTTTTAATTTTGCAAGCAAATTTTATTCAATCGTTTTGCATTTTTATTTCATTTATTATGGCTTATGCTGAAAATTCCGCAATATCAATTTTTTGTTTTTTAAATGACATCAAAAACATAAACTTCTAACTAAAATAATTTTAGAGAAATTAATAAAGTTACTCATACGCCCTGTTGACATCGGAAGCATGGTTTCAATTATGGTCATGTGGTAACTGTAAATACTATAAGTTCAGTTTATTAAAAACACACACTCAAACAAACACCAGCACATGACATGAATGCCAAGCCAATGATAGCAAAAAGTATAGTTTTAAGTTTTACAAAATACTTTTGGTATGAACAAAAAAAAAACATAAAAAAAACCAACAGCTTAGCACTTGACGCAGTTACAACTATACGTTTTTGTTTTTGTGTCACAGCTTTTATTGTTTATTTTCTTCACACAGTACGTGTGTATTTCATTAAAAAACAAATAAAAAAAAGTATGTTGTTGTTGCTGCAAGCATTTACTTTACTGCATGCTAAATACTGCAGCTTTGAGCGGCAGTATGTGTGCATGTCTGTTTTTTTTTTATCTTAGCCTGTGATTTACTGTATCTCAGTATCTCAGTTGCTGTAAGCTTTACACAATAGCGTCTTTTTTTAGTGCATGATACGTCAAAGTTTTTGTTGAGCTATTTTGTATTCCTTGTTTTTTTTTTTGCTTTATCTTCAAAGTGCTCAAAGTTTTGCTTAATTAAAATCTGTCAGAATTTATGTGTTTTTTGGGCTACATAGCAAGAGTGACACGTGACTAAATAAGTTTTGAAAGCTTATTAAGCTCATTTAACAAATTGCCGAGATGTTATAATAGTTTTCAAGGTTATTGGTAAGAAACTTAAAAATGTAACGTTCAAAGTCGTAAATGTATCAATGCATACAATTATTGTATTATTACTAGTTGGGGAAATACAAAACTATGGGTTATCTGAAAATGGGAAAAATAATATTAAGAAACTAAGTTATAAACACATAGTATATAAACAAAATTATAAATTAAAAAAAACCTAGAAATTGCGAGAAAAAAATTAAAATATAAAAAATATAGGTAATAAAATATAAAAAATTTGTAAGCTAAATTAAAAAAAAAAAATAATATTAAAAAAAGAAAAGAAAAACCAAATTAAAAATTATATAATTAAAATTGTATGTGCATAACTATAAATTATGAGTTTTAAAATTCATAATTCGAGTATGACCGTACATCTTTTAGGACAAAAAATAGTTTTTTTTTAAACTTTGCTGGCTAAGGAGAAAGCTTTGCGTAAATCCATGTAAAAAAATAACTGCAAAACTAAGGATATATAAACAATTAAAATTAAAAGACATCTTTTCAGGCGGAAAAAAGAGAGGCAGAAAAGCGCAAGTGTGAGAAGATTAAGATGTATGGCGACAGGAATGAAACCCGAAAATTTTTCGAAAAAATAAGACTCCTGGCAGATGGCTTTAAGACCACAGGGCCTCTTCCTGCAAGGATGAAAATATGGAATTCAGTGACAGATATCTAGAGTACACTGACGTTATGGAAGAACACTTCTCAAGTCTTCTGAATGGCGATGATGACAACAATCCCGCCAATAGAGATGATATCCCTGGAACCTAAAACTATGGATGACAGCGTTGAAGTTCCGCTTCCCGACTATAATAAAGTCTTGACAGCCATAACACTTCTTAAGAACAACAAAGCCGTGGGAGCCGATCGTTTACCCGCTAAGCTGCTTAAGAAGGGAGGCGAAGCTCTATTTAAATGCATTCACGAGCTTCTATGCAGAATATGATTGGAAGAATGCATTCCAAACGATTGAAACCTCAGTGTACTTTGCCCAATCCACAAGAAAGGCAATCCCCCTATTTGTGCCAACTATCGTGAGATACTTACTTACTTACTTAGGTGGCCGCAACAACCCATGTTCAGGTTTCGGCCGACCTCATCAGCTCTCGCCAGGCGCCTCTGCTTTGCGCGCGCCTCTCCAATCGGATACACCAAGTGCGGTTAGGGCTTCTTCAGCCTGGTCCATCCATCGGAGGCATGGTCTCCCTTGTCGTCGTCGTCGTTGACCAGCGACCCTCACCTCGAGCACCTTTTTCGCTGGAGCTTCGTCGTCCATGGACACGATGGACATGACCCAGCCAGAGTAGTAGTAATAATCGCTTCACAATTATACGCCGAACTACGTCAATGTCTTCGTAGAGCTCATACAGCTCGTGGATCATTGGGATGCAATAGTCATCGCCGACTCGAACAGGACCGAAGATTTTGCGAAGAACTTTTTTCTCGAACACCCCCAGAGCGGCTGCGTCAGTTTGCGAAACTACCCATGCTTCAGCGCCATAAAGCAACACAGGTAGAACGAGCGTCTTGTAGAGTGTTAGTTTTGTCGATCGAAAAAGGGGCTCTGGAACTTAGTTGTTTACTGAGCCCGTTGTAGCACCTATTAGCAATTATTGTTCTTCGCTTTATCTCCAGGCTGATTTCGTTGTTGGTATTAATGGCGGTGCCAAGGTAAACGAACTCCTTGACTACTTCAAAGTTATAGCTGCCGGATGAAACGTGGGAGTCTAAAGCCCGCGCTCCCTTGTTTGTAGACAGCATATACTTTGTTTTACCCTCATTTATCGTCAAGCCCACTTTGGCTGATTCCTTTTCGATAGCGGCGACATCTCTCTTAGTTCTGCCGACAATAGCAATATCATCAGCGTACGCAAGGAGCTGGATACTTTTTATAGAAAATGGTGCCATTAAGATGCACACCGGCCTTTCGTACAATCCAATCCATGATGATGTTGAAGAGATCGCAAGACAGCGTATCGCCTTGCCTGAAACCTCTTTCGATATTGAAGGTTTCGGAGAGGTCATTTCCTACCTTGACGGAGCTGCGTGTGTTGCTCAACGTCATTCTGCAAAGTCTAATCAACTTTGCAGGTATACCGAACTCAGACATTGTTGCGTATAGGCAATCCCTTCTTGGGCTATCGAACGCAGCTTTAAAATCGACAAAGAGATGGTGTGTGTCAATTTGATTTTCGTGGGTTTTCTCCAGGATTTGTCGTAGCGTGAAAATCTGGTCTATGGTGGACTTACCAAGTCGAAAGCCACACTGATAAGGTCCAATCAGCCTTCAAAGCCGCCTTCGACAGTCCAATAAGGCATCACCTATACTCCACCATGTCTGAATTTGGTATACCTGCCAAATTAATTCGTCTATGCGGGATGACACTGAGCAACACCAGCAGCGCAGGTAAAATCGAGAAGGACTTCTCCCCACCATTTGTTGCCAAACGAGGTTTCAGACAAGGTGGTTCTTTATCATGCGACTTTTTTATTCTAATTATGGAGAAGATCATTCGAGCTGCTGATCTGAGACAAAGCGGCACAATATTCTACAAGAGTGTTATGCTGCTAGCGTATGATATCATTGGCCATAACACACGCGAAGTCAGTGCAGCATTCTCCAAATTAGAAAAAGAGTCGAGTCGCATGGGTCTTGCAGTAAACGCAGATAAGACGAAATATCTGTTGTCAACAAACAAACAGTCCCAGCGTATAGGCACCTACGTCACTGTTGACAACAGCTCCTACGAAGTTGTGAAGGACTTCGTCTACCTCGGATTCAGCATTAACTCTACCAACGATATCAGTAAAGAGATAAAGCGAAGGATAACTCTTGCCAACAGGTGTTACTTTGGGCTCAGTGGGCAATTCAGAAGCAGAGCCGAGCAGAGAGTCACTAATCATGCCCGTCCTGTTATATGCAGCACAAACCTGGACGTTGAGCAGCTCTGATGAAAAAACTTTGGGCGCATTCGAGAGAAATATCTTTCGTAAAATCTACGGACCAATCTGCGTCCATGGCGAGTACCGAATACGATGGAACGATGAGCTGTATGTACAAAAAACTTTGGGAGCATTCGAGAGAAATATTCTTCGTAAAATATACGGACCAATCTGCGTCAATGGCGAGTACTGAATACGATGAAACGATGAGCTGTATGAGCTATACGCCGACATCGATAGAGTAAAGCGCTTAAATTCGAGCGACTTCGCTGGCTAGGTCATATTGAGTGGATGGAAGACGACGCTCCAGCGAAGAAAATACTCGATTCGGTACCCAGCGGCGGTCAATGCAGAAGAGGACGACCGCATCTTCAAAACAGAAATGGCTGGCGCAATTTCTTATAACAGGCGGAAATCGACTTACGGTTGTAGGCGCCACCTATGTAAGTATGTATTAGCATACTTTTAGACATTTCTCAAATTGAATTTTAATAAATTCAGAAAGCAATTTTCGAAGTAGGCCTTGCATTGATTGATTTGGAAACAGCACATGCTGCAATGTTAACGAATGCAACTATGCAAGCTCTGGCCTGTCTAGAGGAAGAGGTGTCTTAATTGCTAGACATAACTCTTTATCTAGTGAATTGATTGCAACCTGCTCCTCCAAATGCTTCGAGCACAAAATAATCAATAAAAGGCTAGATCAAAAAGTTTCCGTATACATTGGTGTTAGTTATATTCTTCCGAATCCAACTTACAATTTCTACAATGAATTATGTGAAATTATAACGTCAATAACAGCCGTGTTAAACGAAGAATATAGAATTATTATCTCTGGAGACTTCAACCGTCCCAATATAACTTTTGTGCACTATGATCATCTCCTTTCAATTAACCTGCCCAATGCGGTCGGCTTCGACTTGTTAAGTACTTTTTATAGTAATGATTGTCAGCAAGTAGCTCCAGTTCCAAACCGAAACAATCGCTGGCTAGATTTGGTTTTTATTAACTCATAGACGAAGTAAAGATTAGACCAATGCCTTTACTACCTAGTTATGTAATAACATAACTTTTATAAAGTCATTCAATAATTCTATTGTATACGATATCCTCACTTAACTGAGTTATTGCGCTGATACACTTGTTTTATTAAAAGTAGCGCACTAGCACAGTAATACAAAGAGATTCTTGCTTGTTGTTCTTTGTGTGTTATAGACACTGGTAACGCAGCGCTGCGTTGCATTATTGACTTTAAGCACTAAACTGAGTTATTGCGCTGATACACTTGTTTTAAATTTACATCTAACTTTAAACTTCCAACTTGTATTGTGGACCAGAAACGTGCGGATCAACCTTGAAAGACTTAGGACTTTGATTTGATTTCTTATATTTTGTGTAAGTTACGTGAAATTGCGCTTACTTTACCACATAATTTAATGCGCTACCAAATCCATTACACTTCAAAGATTAACTTTATAATTCGACGTGCTATCCAACTCAAAATCTCACTGCGCTGAATAAAGTCCTTTTGATACAAGAATCAATGTTTTAAAACTACGTCATGACGCAATTGCGTTAACGCATTTCATTGATACAGTAAATTGCATTTGAGTTGATGTGTAAGCGCAGAGTTTTGTGCTGTGTTACTCAATCTAGTGACTTATAGTTCGAAAATTATACTGAAAATTTGGAAATTCTGCCATAAAATTTAACCAGCGAAACGGCACCTGTAAAAACAGTAGAACATGCGATAGCTGATAACTCTTATCTCTTGTATTTCTTGTCAAAAATTCCTTAACGCGTTCGGCGTGTGTTCGTTCATTAAAAAAATTTGTCGAAAATTCTTCAACCTTTCTGCTTTGTGTTCGTTCATGTGTTCCCTACAATTTTTTCCTTAAAAGTTACAATAAATATCATTTTAAGAACGTAGTGTATTAATGGGCTGCATGATTGATATATTAAGGATTACAAAACACATGCAATATAATATCAAAGAATATATAAAAATGGAAAACAATTTTTTTTCAAATTTCTGTCTTGCTTGTTGCCGAAACTTCCGCAACGATTCAGTAATATATTCATGCACGAAAAATCTCAACATTTCTGTATTGTGTTCGTGGGAATTTTATATGAGATTTTCGTCAATGAAATGTATGGCCAAATCAGCATGTTTCGTCAAAGATGAAGAAAAATTGTTCATGATTCGTTTATCAATTCTTTAAGACTTGGACTACTGGGATATATCGTTGCAAATGCAACATAAAATACGATACAAGTCTTGTAACGAAAAACTCATCAAAATTTTTAACTGTGTAGGCACAGTAAAGTAATGCGGTTGAAGTTTTGTGTTTTTTTTTTTTATTTAAAAATATTTACAAACATACCGACAGTTTTTGTTTTTTTTCTAAGAAAAATTTAAAATAAATTATATAAATAAAGCCCGAGTTATAATCGATTAATGATTATTTTGGATAAGCAATAAACTTTTTGTCATCAATCCTGTGGAATAAACAGGAAGATGTAGACTATGCTTGCTTTCGGGCTTATTCTTATTTCGTTCTTATTTCGTGATGTAAGGGAGGCAATGGTGCGATGGTAAGACTGTTCAACTTGCGGCCGAATTGTACGGGGTTCGATGCGAGTACGTAAATGGAAAAATGCATTATTCCCGAAACAGGGTTTTCGACAAATTTTTTTTTGTTTAAATAATAATAAATAATAATATAATTACAAAAAATAAAACTGCAAGATCTGTCGTCTGTGCTATAAGGATCGATTCTGGGTATGACTTAAGTCATCAAATTAAAATAATAAATCCTCTTGATAATCAAATGTGTCACGAAAGTAAAACAAACTGCGATCTAATTCTGTACGTAAATATTGAATTTTTCAGATTCATTACATCGCACATCGTTCAAAATGCTAGTTTGCTTTATGAAAAAAAGACAGTTCTTGAATTACTACCAGTATGAAGACAGACTGCTTTTTAAACATTTGGTTGTACTGAAGGAGGGAATGTTAATAAAATAAATTAGCAATTTTCCTAGAAATTCCAATTTTGGGTAAAAGTTTGACTTCTACTTTTCTTCTAGGAGCTTCTTTTCGAAGCTTAAGTCTTGAAATTGGAAATTTTATAACCAGAAATAATGACAAAAAACAAAAATATGTGGTTGAAATTGAACCCATTGAACGTTGGGCATTCTGAGTTGTATTACGTTTCGTGCATTGTACACACCTTAAATGCTACACCACCCTCAGGCGGCGCCAGGTATACCAGTTATGATATAAAATTAGAAATTAAAAAAAAAAGTACAAAAAATTTTCTATTATTACATAATGATTTATTATTATTAAATCATTATTAATCAGCCTTTATTGTGTACAGTTCAGTTAACAATTTGCCAGCTATTTAGTCTATCAATTTAACGTTCACCCCTATAAATAAAAACTTTCATCAAACTTTTTGTCACACTTCAAAATTTCATCATATATATCAAACCGCCTGTCCCCCCTTTATCGTTTTCTTGCACATAATATGGCTTCATGCTCTATATTCCTTGATTGTATTTTCATTTTTACCTCCCCTTATTTAGCTAACATTGTTCTATTTTCTTTTTGTTCTACTTACTTACAAATTTTGTGGTTTCCGGTCTTGTGCCACAATGTCGACAAGTATCTCGAGTGAAGAACTGTTTAATTTATCAAATAACTTGCTAATGAAGCAAGGACAAAAGGAAACAGCAGCAGCAACAACAATTGCAACAGCTAACTAAACAACAAAAAACTTCAAGAATCTTATCTATTTATATTTGCTAAGCTATTACCTAGAATCGCTTTTGTTGTTGTGCTTTTCTTTAAGGCTATACCGGCAGATAAGTATCTCAATTGATTGTCACTGCCTACAGTTTTGGTACAAAAATTAGTGCTTTTGTTCGATGTTAGGTTTGTATGAATGCTCGATTTTGTAGTTTTGTATACATAGATTTAAAATGAACTTTATTTTCTGCCAACAGATTTTTAAAAAATATTCTTGAACTTGGGTATTTTATTTCATTTTAAGCTAAGTGAAAAAGTTGTGACTAGCAAAACATTACTTATTTCCTTAAAAATCTCTTGGATTGCTTTCATCAACACTGAGAAAAAACCTTATGTTAAATTGAAAAAAACCTAGTATAATTTATAAGATGGCTTTGGCA
This sequence comes from Coremacera marginata, assembly GCA_914767935.1. Lineage (NCBI taxonomy): Eukaryota > Metazoa > Arthropoda > Insecta > Diptera > Sciomyzidae > Coremacera > Coremacera marginata. Next base: position 163,504,223 of record OU612046.1, read on the forward strand.
GTTTTTAGCCACCCAAGAACTTTATCAAAATGCCTAAGTTTTACATGTTGACTTGCCAATTTTTATTGGGTGATAAATTAACCAAGAATTTGGTATTTTTTTATACACTACTTTAAAATAAACAATTGAATTTCAAAAATATAACTTTTTTTCGGGTTTTGGTTTTTTTATTTTCCTTTTTTTTTTGAAAAAGCCGTCTCTCGTTCTGTTATTTGCTTGACTGAAATCGGCAACAACACAAATTTTTCTTTTATCAAACACCTTTTTTTTCTTAGAAATTAATGACTTCTCGGCTTTTCTTGCTGATTGACGTCTATTATAACAAGAACATTCAATTAAATTAAATATCAAATGCAAAAATTTTACCTTCGCTTGCCGTTGAGATTCGAACCCACACTCACCGGTTCCACTGTGTACGAAGTCTCCTTCGTTACGCTGAGTGAATTATTCAACATTAATTACAGCTGAAGCTATGCTGCAGCTATCAACAGAATACTGCGATATACTGCATATATTAATACAGCATCTGTTAACATCTGTGAATAAAATATTTTGTTTTTTGCCGGGTATCGAAGTATGTGCTTTCAAAACAATGTATTAAACAGTAAATTGCTTAGGTGAATCAACGTAGCTGCAGTTATGTCAGCGAATTGCAGCCAGGCTGCTTGGATCAGTTGGTAGAGCGATGGACTGGCACCAATAGTTCCAGGGTTCGATTCATCACGGCGGGCGGAGACATTTTTTTTTTCTTTTTTTCTTTTATTTTTGTTCATGAAATGTAATAAAATTTGCTGGTGTGAATATAAACGTATGTTTTTTAATTTACATTATGTTATTTTTGAATATAAAAGTGGTTTTATTACAAAAAAAACCATTAAATTATCAAATCTATCCTTCTCTCGTGTGTCTATTATAGATATTTATACTAATATAGCTCAAAACTATGCTTAGGTCATCCTTGCTAGTTGTTTTTTTATTTTGCATTTTTGGATTTTGGGCTTAGGTGAATCAAATATTTTTTTTTTGGCAAGGTATCGAAGTATGTTCTTTCAAAGCAATGTATTAAACAATAAATTGCTTAGATGGATAAGCATAAATTTATAATTCCCATACAATTCTCTTACCCAAGCCGACTTAGGTGATTTACCTATTGTTTTTTTTTTCTCGGTGTACGAAAGCAAACTTTCTAAACTTTTTTATGTGATGTCGATTCAAGTTTAGGTGACTAGGTTTAATATTTCATTAATAGAAAAATAATTGCTTCACTACAAATTTTATTTGCAATATATAAACAATCTCTTCGATGATACCTTTAATATGAGATGTTATTTTATTTTTCATGAGAATGCTTTTTGTCAGGAAGTTGGTATTTTTCTTTTGGCTTTGTCGTTATAGACAAACTTTAAAGATGATACACTTATGTATATGTGTGTATATTCAGCTTGGTAGTAATATATTGCCAAAAATCGCCTGAAAAAAATGAAATCCCTTGGTAGAGAAGATTCACATCAGCTGCGGTACTGGAGATACTCTAGAATATTATGTTTAATTGAGTGCATGGATTCATTTAAGAAAATGAAATCTGAAACAAAATTAAAGTCACCACAAGCTCTTCTCAGTGGTCCATTTCGCAAGTAATTTGTTCTACAAAAGTTCATGTAAAGTAACTCAAAAGATCTTCTAGGACGTAGAGGAATATTAAAGAAAATTTTACTTAATAAATATGGACTGTCTACATATCCATGTAAAAGCTTAACAATCCAACTCGCATTAAGCATAACTCTGAGATTTTTTAAAGTTGAAAGATTCAAGAGCTGTAACCGATATTCATAGGGTGGTAGATGAAAATTAGTTCTGCAATAAAAATTGCTTAAGCAGAACAGAAGAAATTTTTCCTGAACCGATTCAATGTCGTCAATGTAACAACCGTATCTTGGGCACCATATATATATATAATAAGTCGGGGATTGGCTGAATCAGACCACAGTGGGTCCCTTTTCGTCCCCTATTTGACGAAGCACTCATAAGTGAGCATGCTCCTTATATAAGCACCCTTTGTCACCTCAAGCATGTCCTTGTAGATCAGTTGACCAATCTCGGCTTCGTCAATAAATGGACGTCCCAGAATGGTCAATCTTATGCTTGCCACCGCCACAGAATGTGTGCTGCTGTTTCCGGCTCCTCTGGGCATAACCTACACGCATCGTCCTCGGTCAGAGTCATCTTCCTGAGATGGTACATGTAGGGACCGTGTTCTGTGACCAGTGCAGTAAGCCAGCTTAAAGTCTTCCGATTGTATCGGGTGACTTTTGCTGCCTCACTACTTGACTATTTCACGGCCGCCTTTGATTGCCTGCAATTACCAGCTTCTTCCCACCTTGTACGGTGTTCCGAGTCCGTCCATTGCTTAATAAGGCCTACCACCATGTCGTATCGCCTATGGCGATACGTGGTTCTGGTCCACAGAATTCTTCTGCTGATCCTTCTCTTGCTAAAGAATCCGCCTTTTCATTCTGTTCTATGCCAGAATGTTCTCGCACCCACATAAGTGTGAGCTCATTTGTCTGAGCGCACCTATTGAGTTTGGTAAGACATTCTATGTCTGACCTAGAAGTAATATCTGTCCGTTGCATGCACCTAATCACCGACTGATTGTCAAGGGCAATGGCAATTTTCTTGCCATTTACCCGGCCATCTATCAAGTGGTCCAGCGCATGCACTACATCAAGCATTTCCGCCTGGTATACAGACACGAACCTCCCCAGCCTCAGTGCACAGGATAGGTTCAACTCTTCTGAGTAGACGCCAGACCCGGCTCTGCCATTCATCAGAGAGCCGTCTGTGAATATACTGATGTCGCTACCAGCGGTTTCTTCACTAACGGATCCATCTGTTATTAGAGTTTTATAATATTTTTCTGTTATTCTCACTCTCTGCCTTCCGTCCATAGGCATACACGTCTCCCTGACATTTCGCTGTGTCATGTCCAGGATGCGCATATGACCATGGAGGGCTGTTGCTCCATGCCACGTAGCATTTCGCAACATCCTGAGGGCTTTATTTTTAAATCCAACGGTAGCATACCTAACAAAACCTCCATTGCACTTGTTGGAGTGGTGCGTATTGCCCCTGTTATTCCAACACATGCCAGCCGTTGGGCTCTGTCTAGTCGCTTCTTAATGGTTTTCTGACTGACTTTTGTCCACCAGATCACCGAAGCATACGTGATGACAGGTCAAACCATCATAGTGTAGATCCATTTCATAGCCTCTGGGTTTAGCCCCCCTTTTAGACCACATACGCGTCTACACTGAAACAGAACCCTCTTGGCCTTTTGAATCCTGTCTCCTACATGTTCGTTCCAGTTCAGTTTACTATCTAAAGTTACCCCTAAATATTTAACTTTCGTGGACATGTTTATTTCAGCTCCAAAAAGTCTAAGTGGTTCTCTCCTCAGGCCTACCCTCTTTCTAGTAAAGAGAATATTGTCTGATTTTCCTGCGTTCACGGTGAGGCCTTGTTCTCGACACCACTCCTCCACCATTCGGAGTGCTCCCTTCATGATGTCAGAAATAGTGTCAATGAACTTACCACAGACCACCAACGCAATGTCATCTGCATACCCTATCGTGTGTATGCCCGATTCGTCTAGTCTAGCCAAAAGTGAGTCTCCACAGTGATGTTCCACGGGGTTGGCGAAAATACCCCTCCTTGAGGACATCCTCTACTTACTCTACCTCTAGTCTTGACTCTACCATTCTGCATATTGACAGCCCTGTGCTTGAGCATATTGTCTACCCAATTTGTTATCATTGGGTTTACATTGCGTTCTGTCAGAGCCTGTCGCAGCCTTCCAAAGCATATTTTGTCGAAAGCACCCTCGATGTCCATAACTGCCCACTCTAACTAATTTGTGAAGAGCACTCTCCGTAGACATGCCTGCTCTATAAGCATATTGGCATCTACTCAGAGGATTATGCATCAGTGAAGTGCTCTCAAGACAGTCAACCATCACTCTTTCCATCGTTTTCAAGAGCAAAGACGTAAGGCTGATCGGTCTGAAAGACTTCGCCTCCGCATAATTTTTTTTTCCGGGTTTCGGGAGAAAGACAACTTTCGCCTCTCTCCAGACTTTCGGAACATACCCAGTCGCTAAGCAAGTAACCCCCCTAAGAATATACCCCCTAGGTGCAATGAGATCTTCCCCCCATTGCATCATAGCCGGAAATATACCGTCCATCCCTGATGTTTTGTACGGAGCAAATAAGCGTATAGCACTCCTCACCCCGTCCATAGTGATCATTCTTTCGGCTTCCAGTCTGTCAACCCTGTGCATCCCTTCTTCAGGGTTGTCCATGGGTCATCAGACTTAAAACTTCCAGGAAAATGCAACTCCATCAGAACTTGCATCGGCTCTACCAGGTACTCTGCCATGGTTCCATCCGGTTTTCGGATCAGTCCCACTTTGGAGAATGGATCTTTTGAAACCATTTTCTGAAGCCTGCATGCTTCTGAAATAGTTTCCATCCCAGAGCAGAAGTCTCTCCACGACTGCCTTTTACGGTGTCGTATGAGGTTCTTCAGTTCCCTTTTGCGTGCCTTGTATTCTGCCCATGTTTCTGGGGTTCTCCCTCTCATGTGCCGATTGAAGGCCTTCCTAACCTTCTTCTTCAGAGATTCGAGTTCCGTACACCACCATGGCGTCGGATCACCCTCGTCTATTGAAGTTGTAGGACATGCCACCTCGTTAGCTTCGACCATGGCCGAACTAAGATGTTTGACATGGCTTTCCACTTCCGCTGTATTCCCTGGTACTTTTATAGCTTTTTGGGTCAGTGTTTCCCTCAACTTCGCCTTTGGGCACCATATAATTGAAGCATATTCTAAGATAGGCCGCACCAGAGAAGTGAACAAAGTTTTAGTTATAAAGGGATCGTTAAACTCTTTTGCCCAGCGTTTAATAAATCTTAGGGTACTATTTGCTCTATTTATTATTTTATTAATATGAATAGGTAAGCGCAGCTTAGGGTCCATGGTGACTCCAAGATCAACGAAACTTTCTACAGATTCTAATGTGTAATCACAAATTTTGTAAGTATGCCTATGCAATGGCTTACACGAGAAAGTAATGTGTTTATATTTTTTCGAATGAGTCATTATGGTTGTACTTTAAAAATATGCAGAAAAAAAAAAATCGACGAAAATTCTAAGTTTCAAGTGGGGGTCACGCACATCTGAACACTTCATTGCTCGCATTTTTTTGTTAAATTCGTCAGCTTATGTTTGAACCAAATGAAAAATTGTTTAAACATGGATTTCATAACATTTAATTTTGACGAAATTTTATTGATTCCAAAGGTGTATTTTTTTGCCTTTTTTCCCATACGAAATAAATAAAAGGATAATTGTTATTTTCATACAAAAAAAATCACAATATGAACATATTATTTAATTCTGCGTTGAAACCACTGGGCGGTGCCCTCTTTTAAAATATGTAAAACTTTTAATCAGTACCTTAGATAAAAGTTCTAAGATGATTGTTTTAAAAGCACTTAATTTCAAAAATTGCATGTATAGTGCTATACCAGAAGCTTGATAATCAAAAATGTATAATTTTTAATTTAGTAACATTTTCTATAGCTTATAATAGACATTTCTATAGCAAAATTCTAATTAAAAGTCCAATCAGTAATACCAGATGTAGCGTTTATTTAGTTATTACTTTAACGGGAATAATAAATGATTTGCACAAAGTTTTTGTCACTTTAAATGTTATTAAAACTTTCTCGAAAGACCAATATTCGAAACACTCATGGACTCAAAAAGTTTTGGCAAAAAACGAAAGTTTTTGAACCGCAGTTTTGAAAAGTTACATATATTACAGGCAAAAGTTAGCATATCATAGATACAGGGTAAGACAGAAAAATGATTTTTTATTAAGGTGTAATATAGAAAAGAGCATTTAAAACAGATATAAATTTATACTAAAGATCACTAAAAAAATTTTAAAATTTTATCATTCAGAATACATATATCATTAAGTCATAAGAGAAAATAATCCTTTTTTTTTGCTTTATTTAAATTCGTAAGAATACATGTGAATGTGTTTACATGTAAAATTTTAATCTTCAACGTTGAAACCACTCTGAGTTATTGATTTTTTTTTTGTATATTAAAACCACCTCGGCTTACACCTAAATATGTTTTACTTTCTTTTGAGAATTGTACAATAACTGACCCTGTAGGAAAATCAACTAATTTAAAAGTAGTTGAAAAAGTAGTTTTTTGTCAACCACAACTAGTTGAAAGTCTGAGTTTTTTCCATAGAAGGAACTAACATATTTTGTACGGTGATGTCCACTTTGACTTTCGTCTGCATATATTTTCAACTACTTGTTAAATTAGTTAAATTTAAATTATATTTTTAATTACTTTAAAATAACAAATTAAAAACTATTTAATATTCCACTTACTGAAGATGAATTTAAATGCATAAAAATAGATGCATAAATGGTCGATGGACACACCGATATTTTGCTTAGTGCTTTTTTTAAGTGTCAATCGCAATGAAGTGGAGCAGACTCGACGCTACGTAGGGAAAGGCGTGCGTCTTTACTACTGAAGTGAATTGTTTGCTGAATCGTTAAGCAATGCATCAATTTCCGTACTGAGTCCAAATTGTGCAATGTTTGCTAAAGACAACCAGTGTGTAATTTGAACATCTTAAATAATAAAGGATTTTCAATCGTTTCACAGGGTTTTGAGGCAGTTTATCAGTTTTAAAGTGTGTTTACCACTTCTGTCTTGAAGACTTAGTGAAGTCTAAAGTTAATAATATTTAATGAAATAACATAGTTAAATATATATAAACTTGTAATCTAATAAAAATTTGCAATTAAAACATGTCAAAATCAGAGTAGTTGCCGCCTTAAGGGGTTACATGACATTGGCAGTTTTTTAAAATCAATCTTTTTTTTAATAATTTTGTATTTTAGTAAATATTCTTAAGATTCTAAGAAAGAATGTATTGTATTTTTCATGGAAAAATTCCTACGGGTTCAAAAGTTACAGCCGGATTAGTGAGAGCGCATGTTTAATTTTTGTGCTACCTACGTATGGCAGCTGGTATATACTTGTTTTACTTGCTAACTGACTTTTGGTGGTTGTTATTTCGTACCTACTTGAAGGGTGAAGGGTGAAGCCCGAATTGCTAAACGATTGCAAAAACTATACGAAACAGCACAACACAAGATAACGAAGGCATACAGTACGAAGCAGGCATGGCAGATTGAATATTATAACCTTTATTTTCTTTGTTCACAAACTTTGAACGCGTTTATCTCGAAACCATGTTTTTCGTACTGATTGCGGCACTAGCGGTTTCATTTTTTGACGAAATTTTTTTTTTTGTATTTTTTTAAATTTGATTCGCTATCGTATCGCTTTTTTTAAATTTTTTTTTCGATTTTTTATGAATTTTTAAAGTCAATATTTTTTTCGAAAAAACACACTTTCAAATTTGGAACATCACCAAGAATTGAAAAAAAATTTAAAAAAAAGCTCGTGTCATACGATAACCAATTTTGTTAAGATTTAAAAAAGTCATTTTTTTCCAGTTGGGTCAATTTTTGCAACTCCCAGCGCTGCAACCACGAGGCCTCGTTTTTTTCTCTGCCGCCAGTTTGGAGCTCTATAAAACCATGTTGGAGTGAAAATATACTTTTTTGAATTTTTTTCTTATAATTTGTTCAATTCTCTACAATAATAAAAAACAATTTTGGAAAAATGTTTGTTTTTCACTGAGTTATGAATTTTAAAAAAAAGGTATGTTTTCTCTGCCTCGAATGTCATGTCCCGCCTTAATATAATTCAAAGCAGTTTATCAACCACTTGTTTTTAAGTAGTATTTCAATTACTTCATATATAATGCAATAAAAACTTTTTAGAATTGAAGTGGATGCCGCCTTAATATAATTCAAAGTAGTTCATATACTAGTTTATTTTAAATTAGTTTTTTTATTAGTTGTTTTTAAAAACAAGTTAGTTTGTTCCTATAGGGGAGCTTTAACACCCTGCATGTATGCATGAACCAGTGTGTAAAGCTTATACATAGACAGAAACACACATGCCAGCATAAATTTAACAATTTTATGTTATATACCATACATCAACTTTTCTTCAAATTTATCTGCAATTTTACCAATGCCTCAAAAAGTGGTTGCTGAAAAAAAAATGAAATTTCTAATATCTTGTATAACAAAATATCTAGACAAGTAAAAAGTTGTAAAGTGATTTTAAATTCTAACGCAATTGAGTAGTTAATTTTACAAAGCATTGCATAGCATCAGGCGTGTAACCACTTGTAAGCGGTTCCTTGGCTACTGTTCTTTGTTGGAATAAAATAAATAAATTTTCACACAGTGTTGTTGCTTCCAATTTTTGGTTTTCTTTTTCTTGTTATTGGTTTCTTCATTGCCCATGTTGCTACTTTGCTACCCTTTTGTATGCCATCAATTTGTTCACTTTTATTTATTCTATTTTTCTTTAAAAGTTTTGCTGGCACAACTTTTTCCATAGCCTTTCTTTCTTTCTTTTTTTATTTTTTAATTTTCTTACTTTTTTTCATTATAAAATGTAGCAAAGTTGAAAATTGCAAATTGATTTGCTTGAAGTTTTCTTTATTTTGCCCTTTTCTGTTTTTTTCTCTACCGCTCAAAATTACTTGCTAAGAAATTTTATTGATTTAACAAGGGGTTGAGTTGATTTTTTTTTTTATTTTTATTCTGTTTTTTACTTTACATATTCAATATTACACAATTTTTCCGCTGCGGCTTAAAACTTTTGTTAAGCTTTATAAAAAGGTTTAATCAAAAGCTTGAGATTTTTTGGGATTTTTTCTTTATGCTTAAAAAATGATAAGCTTAGCATTAAGATAAGCAGCAGATATGTTTGAGGGAAGATTGTGAGCCCATTTAAGTTTTTACCTTGCAAAATTTATTATGGATATAGTTTTTTAATAATATAACTTCTGAGAAAACATAAAAAGCAAACTCAGACCTAATTTTTAACAGGATACGGAAAGCTCCGCTCGCTTGCCTATGTGAGCGTTTTTTTTTGACAAATAGGTTCCACAAGAACAAATAGGTTCCACTTGGGATATTTTTGAAACTATTTGGATCATTGAAAATAGTCGAGTTTAATAGATTCCTTGGACAAAAACCCTGAATTTCTAACAAATTTCTGACGAATAGTTAGCACTTGGACAAATAGGTTCCACTTACACTATTTTTAGAACCAGCTGATTGATTGGAATTTTTTTGGGTTCAGTGAACTGTTTAAACACAAATCTTGGGTTTTTTGTCAAATAGGTTTCACTTGCAATATTTTTGGAAGTAATTGGATTATTCAAACTTTGTTGGGATAAGTGAACTTCTTGGTCAAAAGTCTAACATTTTTACAAGTGATACTTATTTGCCAAAAATCTAAGATTTTTGTCCAAGAAGTCCAAAAGAATAAAAAAGCTCCTTGTGTACGCTGATGATATTGAGATTGTTGGCAGAACTAAGAGAGATGTTGCCGCGCTTTCACTGCTTTGAAAATCAGTTCGACGATAAACGAGGGTAAAACAAAGTACACTCAGAAAATTAATTTATAGGCATAAGGTTGCGGGAAATGAATATTATTTGCGGTAATCGGAAGAAAATTGCTACAACTGATATTTGGTTAATGTAACTCGAATGAAATAAGCACAATTGATTGTTAGTTGGCGCGAATGATCGTTCCTTCGCAACCCACTCATTTCCAAATGTTTCTTCAGTTGAAATGAAAATATGGCATGTTAGTTGCTTGAACCGCGTAAATGTATTTATTTCAACTCTCCTTGCCTCTACAAGGAACGTAATGTGTCTGAAATAACTAACTGAAGCTATTGCAGACAAGCGAACAATACTAGTCATTGTATCAACCACATTGTAAGTTATGTCAATAGCATTATTTTGACGCTTCAATCGAGTTTTGAATTTTATTAAATCAATCGCACCCTCTAGTTGCGTCAATCTCAACAGCCAACCTTGCAACTGCAAGTTTGTCAAACCATCCGACTTAGCGAGTGAAACCGACATACGTTCACAAACACGAAGTTGTGTAAGCCGACCTTAATCGCAAGACGCTTGCATTTCATTTCTCAAAGTTGTTAACGTGTCCGGATGAAGTTTTTGTAGTGTCGTTTTTTTGAATAACTTGTAAGAGGAACAATCATTAGGTAAGTTAAATAAAATTGCTTTCTATCTACATATGCACAAAAAAAGGCGGAGTTCCTTAATGCATTTATGCAAAGATTTATTGACTTTCTATTAATTGGTGCTTAGTTGATTCACCAAAACTGCGCAACTAGGTTATTATTTTTAAGCACGTTTTAGGTCACTGATGCTTTGCATAAATGCATTCAGAAACTCGGCACGATTACAATTTCCTGGGCACCGCGATTTGAAAGTGTTTGTTTTATCAACCATAAAAAGTGTTATTAACCATAAAATTCTGTGCATTACTTTTGAAGATAACACATATTACATATTAGGCACACTTGACGGTTCACCCCTTTAAGAAATAACCAAAACACGAAAAATTTTTATAAAAAACCGCGCGATTTTTATTTTACATACTATGCATTATACGTATAATGTACACTTGATGGTTCACTCTTTTACGAAATAACTGAAACATGAAAAATTTTTATAAAAAATTTGCGCGTTGTGAGTTGAAAAACAGTTATATCTTCAAAAGTAATGCATGGATTTTATGGTTTATGGTTGCTTTATATGACAATGACGAACCGATGTTTGGTTTAGTACAACATATAGTAACTTCTTTCTATAGTAATTTGTTATCAATTACTGGAGACTTCATTCTTTGATACTAATTTTTTTGCTTATCGAATAATCATAATCGATAATAATAATAATCGATAATAATATCGATATAATAATAATAATAATCGAATTTGCTTATCGAATAAAGTTGAAACCTTTTTAGTTCTTAATGTGGAAACCATTAACTATTTTCACACTTAAAATATTTCCTTATGTTTTAATGGCAATACCTTCGCTGTTTGGGACTATTAATTTTTTTATATGTCTGAGGCACTATCTCAAAATTCAAAAATGAGGATAGTCACGTCTGCGCCCTGGGTAATAATTAATTTTCTTGTGTATATGGTTGACTTCATAAACGCATTTATTATTGCATCAGTGTTTTATTTTAGTGTGATTTTATTTTTAGAAAAATGATTACTGTGAAATACTGTGTGTATATTGCTTAACCTACAAAATGATCTACAGTCAATAATCATGTGTAGGTCGAAACGATCAATGGGTTAGTCAAAATAACCAAATTTTAGTCAAAATAATTGGCAGGTCGGTTCATACAACCGAGTGGGAGTCAAAACGGATAACATGTCCATTCATACAATCGAATGTAGGTTAAAATGACTTACTTCTCCGTTCACACAATTGAGTTAAGGTTAAAACAATTAACAAGATCGTTCATTTAACTGAATGGAAGTTGAAAGGATGAAGGGGTTCGTTCAGAAAACCGTGAGCGCAGTGCTTACAACGGATTGCCACAGTCAAGGCTATGGGAAACTACGTAGTTGTGGTGATTACTTTTTAAAAGTTATCAACAATCGACTTAGTCGGTAGGGTACCAATTCGGTTGCGACAGTGGATATAGTTTTCTGTGTGTATATGCTTTCTACAAACACGGGAGCGCGGCGTCTAGACCCCCACGTTTCATACGGCAGCTATAAGTTTGAAGTAGTCAAGCAGTTTGTATACCTTGGCACCGCCATTAATAACAACAACGAAGTAAGCCTGGAGATAAAGCTAAGAACAATAATGCTTATAGGTGCTACTACGGGCTCAGTAAGCAACTAAGTTCCAGAGCCCTCTCTCAATCGAAAAAAACTAACACTCTACCATGATACAATAATAAGGTAGGGTAAGGAGATTCACCACACCGACCTCAAATGTTAAAATGTATTTTAGCATTGCCACTTTCTGTATTATTGATAAATGTGGGATAAATAATAAGAAAGGAAATTATTTGTAGGATAAATAGGATAAATTCGGTCAAATGTATTTACAATGAAATAAATCGCTGTGTTGTGATTTTAAAGCTTTGACTTCAATAAATTACTATTGCATATTAGTTTTAGTTCAGCTTTTTGTGTTCTTTATTTCTTATTTAAAATTTTTGTTCTAATCTAATAAATGTAATAATAATAATAAAAATGTAATATATACTTTTTTTATTGCCGTTTGATGGAGAAACTGTCTGAAGGAGAAAATTGACACATTGCTTTTATTTAGTCTCTTTATTTAATCTGTTGGAACTTTTCCCTTTATATGACAGATGGCAGAACTTCTTTTTGACAGTATTAAAAATTTTTAAATTAACTATAAATATATATTTACTTAATATATTCACAAATTACAAGAACTGAAGTGCACTTCTGTATCAGAGAACGATTTTATAGGGAATGTCCTATGGGCAAATGGCGAATCGACAAACCCAAGAAAACACTTCAGAACTTTTCTAATAATGAAATAATGTACATCCCTGTTTGTCAGTGCATACATTTAATGACTTCACAGCGAAATATCAATATTAACGTACAAAGTGCGTGAAATAACAATTTAAAAAAATTGTCTGAAAAGAGGAGACAAAGTGATATTTTACTTATCACAATTCTCGCCTGTCGAGTGTGTTACACATTCCAATTTTTGCCGAAGTTATAACATGTCGCCACATCTAAGCAATTCATCAAAAATGCAAAGAACAATCATGGATTCATGTTGGATATTTTATAAGATACGGCAGCACAGTATTTCATAATTTTGACGTTCCAGGTCGGTGTGGTGAATCTCCTTACCCTACCTTATTATTGTATCATGCACTCTACAAGACGCTCGTTCTACCTGTGCTGCTTTATGGCGCTGAGGCATGGGTAGTTTCGCAAACTGACGCAGCTGCTCTGTGGGGATTTCGAGAGAAAAGTTCTTCGCAAAATCTTCGGTCCTGTTCGAGTCGGCGATGACTATTGCATCCCAATGAACCACGAGCTGTATGAGCTCTACGATGACATTGACGTAGTTCGGCGTATAACTGTGCAGCGACTACGCTGGCTGGGTCATGTCCATCGTATGAACGACGAAGCTCCAGCGAAAAAGGTGCTCGAGGCGAGGGTTGCTGGTCAACGACGACGAGGGAGACCATGCCTCCGATGGATGGACCAGGCTGAGGAAGCCCTAACCGCACTTGGTGTATCCGATTGGAGAAGGCGCGCGCAAAGCAGAGGCGCCTGGCGAGAGCTGATGAGGTCGGTTGAAACCCGGACACGGGTTGTTACGACCAACTAAGTAAGTAAGTAAGTATATGTACATATGTAGCAACGGCCGCGTTTCGTAGATTTTGGCAAATGGGTAATTGCCGGTAGTGCTTCAATATTGAGCCTTCGAGGCTGAGATTTCCGCTTTTCTATGTGTTTTTGCACAAGAGCTATTCCAAGCTCCCCAATAAATATTTGACGACGTACATTTTTATTGGTTTTGTTGTTTCTCCAAGCTGGAAATAGCGAAATATTCGTTATATATGCATTCAATGGACTCACGTCCAACATGTTGCAAAATACTGCCATTGGCCACCGATTTATCTTAATTTTGCAGGTGTAGATAGCCACCATCTGGTCCATAGTGTCCACGCCACTCTTGGTTTTGTTATAATCCTGAATTAGATTCGGTTTTTTCTCAGCATTTTCACTTATAACGACGGCATTGTGCCATGTACTGAGCAGTGTAACATATCAATAACGCCGAGGCACATACGACAGTAAAATGGCTTGTAATTTGTGGTCATATACAATAACGCTCGAATACACAGGTTTTTTTCCTCATATCCAACAATACTGGAAGAATTTCGGTCCTATTTTTCCGTATAGTGCCCAGAATAGTCATTCGGCTTTTATGTAACTCTTCAGCCAGTTCAGAAGATGTGAAAAAGTTGTCGCATGTGATATTCCTCTCCGACAGCCCATTTACCAAATCTAAAACAACAAGGCGGCCAATATTGCGCTCTGGAGCGACGTTGCGATTGCGACCAACATAAATTCGTCATATTCAAAATAGTATTTTCTATCGGTCGCCGACACAAAGCAAATGCAGACAAAACATCTACAACATGAGCAGCTGCAACTAGGTTTGGTCTCACAACAACATCAAAAAGAAACAAACACTGAATATGAAGCACAAAACAAGAAGGGTAGGTTTTTTACCTGAAACAATATTATCAGCGCGCCTACATGAATTTCTTCGGTTATTTTCAAATGGCTCCCTTGAATATTGCATTTTTTTTATTTTTTGACAAATATTTTGCTGTTGCATTTCTGGCAATTTCTTCTGCCACATTTTGTTCCTGTGGCTCAACATCGTACTCATCAGAATGCTCACTCATTTCTGCATTCTTCTTCCTCCATTGTGAAATCATCGTCACTATCTACTGGAGATTCTTCTGCTTCACTTCCAGATTCGGAATCCTTATCATATTCGTCTCTTTGACGGTTTTCACGTAGATTTTTTTCCATTTTTTTGAAATCAATTGAATGTATGTATAACGCAATGACAGTATGCGGCAGATAAAAATCACTTCAAAATTCACTAAAATCACTTCTCACTTCAAACAAATTTAATTCAATCTTCACTCGTGTGTGTTCAAGAATATACTGAAAACAAAAAAATGAAATAAAACGAGCCTAACCCAAAAAACAACTGCAATAACCATCGGCAGATGTATTGTATCAAGTTGGTACGAGGGGCCGATTCGTAACTATTTCGTCTCAGGTAAAACCAGAAATGCCCGAACATTAAAAACTCATTAGCCCGAATTTACAGGCAAAATCATGCTATTTTTCCAAAAACCGGTTCTTTCCATCGGGCAGTTTTTTTTTTATTCAACTTGAAAGACAAAAATTGTATCAAATTGATACGAGGGACCGATGAGGGTTAAACAAAGTCCCATCGTTTGCAAAGTATCTAACCAATTAAAACACAACTATGGTATATCAAAGATAGTGAAATCAACTTTAAATTAATGAGCCAAACTAATAAATATTAATTAATAAATTGAAATTACCAATCTTCTATGTGTGGATTGAATATTTTAAATAATATTGTTCCCACTCGTTACATGCATAGTTGTGAGCCAAGTCTGCTTGATGTTTGTCTAGTCTCTGATAGTTATCTTCTTCTCTTGTCTGATCATGATTTACTTTTCTGTTGTCTTGATATTCATCTAGGTAGAAAATCTCCTGCAAGTTTCTCTTATTATGACTTTAAATCAATAAACTCCTCTACCTTATTTCAAGACCTAACTACCGTGCAATGGAATGATTGCTGGTTTTATGAATCGGTTGATGATAAACATATGGTTTTCATGGAGAAGTTAAATGTTATATTTGCCCGTCATGTTCCGTTGCGTAGTGTTCAAGTTTCAAATAATTGTTGTCCCTAAGTCCCTAAGAAATAAACTGCACTCAAAATGGAAAATTAATCCTTCTAATGCTAACTGGGATGACTTCAGAAGAGCTCGAAATGCTGCTACTGTCATGATCAGACAAAGTAAGATAAATTTCTTTAATTCTAAGCTAAACTCAAACTTAAATTCTAAGATGTTATGGCAGAACATTAAAAAATATAGAGTGTTTAACAAAAATAACAATGAGTGCACCTTAAATCCTGATGAGCTAAATCACTTCTTCTTAGCAAACGGAAGCCCTGTCTTAGCAAGCAGTGTTAACAGTGGTGAGTTGCCAGTATTAATAAGTTTATTATTAATTTACTGCTGTAAGAGAAAAATATGTTGCTAAGTGCATAATGAATATCAACTCAAATGCTGTAGGAATTGACGGAATGCCTATTAAGTTTGTTAAGTTAGTACTGCCTTTTATAATATCCCCTTTTACTCACATCTTAAACCATTGATTAACATCTTCTCAATTTCCCGAATTATGGAAGGCTGCAACGGTCTTGCCTATCGCAAAATCTTCATCTGCCTCTGTACCTAATGATTATAGACCTATAAGTATATTGCCAGCTCTGGGAAAAGTCTTTGAACGTATTGGGGGTTGGAATTAGTTTTAAAGGTTTTCTAAGAAATGGCGTAACTATCAATAGATCGCATCGGGCACACCTGTGACTATATTCATTTCAAAGCACATTGTCTAAGCTTTATTTTTCAGTATGTGTCATTCCACTGAAGTGTAAACAACATATATTTTTTTCTCTGTGAACATGTCGACTTTTGTTCCAACAAAACGCAATTTGCGGGAAGGTTTACTTTTGTGCTTCCATTTGAAGAAAAAAGCGGTTGAAGCACAACGCACGCTTACTGAGGCTTACGGGGACTATGCTCCATCGATTTCTACTTGTGAGTACTGGTTCCGTCGGTTTAAAAGTGGTGATTTTGATACGGAAGACAAAGAGCGTCCGGGCCAGCCGAAAAAGTTTGAAGATGAGGAATTGGAGGCTTTGCTCGATGAAGACCCGTGTCAAACCCTTCAAGAATTGTCAGAATCATTGGGAGTCGACTTATCAACGGTCGGCAAACGCCTGAAGGCCATGGGAATGATTCAAAAGCAAGGAAATTGGGTGCCGTACGAGTTGAAGCCGAGAGACGTTGAACGGCGATTTTGCATGTGCGAACAACTGCTTTAACGGCATAAAAGGAAGAGTTTTTTGCATCGTATTGTCACGGGCGATGAAAAGTGGATCCATTACGATAATCCTAAGCGAAAAAAATCGTGGGGACCACCCGGCCATGCATCAACATCGACGGCCAAGCCGAATATTCATGGCGCCAAGCTTATGCTGTGTATTTGGTGGGATCAGAAGGGTGTCGTGTACTATGAGCTGCTAAAACCTAACGAAACCATCACTGGGGAACGCTACCAACAGCAATTGATGCAATTGAGCCGAGCATTAAAGGTTAAACGGCCGGAATATGGCAAAAGACACGACAAAGTGGTTTTTCAACATGACAACGCACGGCCACATGTTGCAAGAACCGTCAAGGAAACGTTGGAGGCGCTGAATTGGGATGTGCTACCCCACCCGCCTTATAGCCCAGACATAGCCCCTTCCGACTACCACCTATTCAGATCGATGACGCATGGCTGGGCTGAGCAGCGCTTCACTTCTTACGAGGATACCAAAAAATGGGTCGATTCGTGGATTGCCTCAAAAGACGAGTCGTTCTTCCGGCGCGGAATCCATATGCTGCCAGAAAGATGGGAAAATGTTGTAGCTAACGATGGACAATACTTTGAATAATATACATTGTACCGTTGTTACTAAATAAATGCTCAAAAACCGAAAAAAAACCTTTAAAATTAATTCCAACCCCCAATATTATGGTCAACCAAATTTCTGAATACCTAGCATCAAATAACTTATTATCACCGTTGCAGTCAGGTTTCAGGACTGGACACAGTTGTGCTACTGCTGCAGTTAAAATTTTCGATGATGTCAGAATTTCTTATGATCAGAAATTTTTAACTCTGCTCTGCCTTGTTGACTTCTCCAAAGCCTTCGATTCCGTCAATCATTCACTCCTTTGTAATAAGCTCAGTAACTACTTTAAGTTTGGTTCTAGCTCTGTTAATCTTATATCAAACTATTTGAAAGGTAGAGTTCAAAGGGTTAAAGTGGGAAACGTATATACGTCTCTTAGAGCAGTTGAAACTGAAGTTCCTCAAGGGTCTATCCTGGGCCCACTTCTCTTCTCTGTATTTATCAACGATATTTTCTCTGTTTGTAAATATGCTTCTGTCCATGCTTACGCCAACGACATTCAACTATATCTCTCTCGACCTACCGGACTCTTAGAAGACTTGACCTATCGACTGAACTATGACTTGACCTCTTTGAGTAAGTGGGCTACCACAAATTTGCTCCTCATTAATCCCTTAAAATCTAAAGTTCTGCCCATTGCTAGGAATGACTCATGCTTCATTGATATCCCTCACTTGTTTATTGGAGCTCAGCAACTTGAATTTGTGTTTAAAGCGAAAAACCTAGGATTTATTATCAACTCTAAACTGACTTGTACCGACCACATAAACATCACTATAGCAAAAATTTACGGGACTTTACGTTACTTACGCACTTCTTCAAACTTCACTCCTCTTGAAACTCGTCGCAGACTAGTTGTTCAACTAATAATGCCTCACATTACTTTCTTTGACGTCGTATATAGCCAGCTTGATTCGCAATCGCAGCATAAACTTCTTGTAGCATTCAATAACGCGGCTAGGTATGTGTATGGGTTTAATCGCAATGATCATATTTCACAAAGAAGTAAAGATATTCTTGGCATGTGGTTTATTTGATTACTTGAAAGCTCGCAATACTATATTCTTACACAACATTATACATACCCAAAGCCCAGATTAGCTATTTGTTAAACTACAGTTCTTCCAGTCGGAACGCTCGACTAATCTTATTGTTCCTAGGCATAACTACCTTAATAGTAGCAGATTTTTCTTTATCAGCACCATTAGGCTATGGAATGCACTACCCAACTCTCTAAAACAAATATCTTCTCGAACCAGCTTCAAATATGCCATTTTCAATTATTATAAAACTTTAAATCAATAAACCTGTGTTACTATTTTCACTGCTAATTTTCTTACCTCATATTTGCTCAAATCTTACTGTCTCTCTCTCTCTTATAATTTAACTATGAATATTTGCCTTATAATTGTAATCAAATATTTACTTTATTTTACTTGTAATTAATTTTTATAATTTCTTATTTTTAATTGAAACTCATAATCTCGATGTAATATTAGTTTTAATTTACCTTAAGTTACTTTTTCAATGTTCATGTCTTATGTAGTACTAAAAAAGACTCAGTCTTATTGTACACCATAATAAATAATAAATAATAATAATAAAAAAAAAAAAAAAAATCGGCATGTAATGGTAGGTGTATTTTTTTGCAATGAAATTCTCATATACAGTTGGATCAATAAAACATGGAAATAAGATTCTTTTTAGGTGCGAACTTGTTGAAAAAGTCAAAAAATTTGACATGTTCTTAAAGAAATTAGAGAAGAAATTGCCGTTGTTCCTTAAACATAACTACATCGCCAAATCTCAGGCCAAATATTTGTCAATTTTGAAAAATAATTTAGAAGCGAGAGAATTTTTAGTCACACTAGATTTTTACGAAAACTAAATTTTTAAGGGTTCAAGACGCATTTCAGCCTATCATTGCACAATAGGGAAAATTAACGATTGTTTGGCATTAACCTTGTTTTTAAAGTTTTATAAAAAAGGTTCACAACACTTTTTTTGCAAAGTAGAAATTCCAACCAAAGCAAAATAATGATTTTTGATTTCCTTTTGCGATTTGCCGTTACTTTTTTAGCTGCTGAAGTGAAGATTTTTGTTTGACTAAAATTGGGCTCCATAAATGGTTGAATTTTTGTTGAAAATAAATCAAGTTGTGCAAATATATAAAACCGTATTTAAAAAAATAAAGAATGGAGATGAAGGCTTATGGTATGTATTTTCGATGTGTGCATAAATGTATTAGAAAAATTTGTTTTAGTTATATAATAATGTAGTGTTTACAACAAAACTTAAAATGAGAAGATGAAAAAAATCTTCAGTTTTGGAGAGCTAGAACTCTTTTGGAACACCTAGCAGAACAGAGATATAGGTACAGTGATATTGAGCGGAGAATTTTAGATTAGGAGACACTAATATGGCTTGCGGAACTTTGTGGAAGATAATGTTTCGTATGTTTTATCCTAGGTACCTACCATTTCCAAAATGCAGATTTGTACGTACATCATGCAAGGCAAAGGAGAAGGCATAACTAAACTATTTTTTAAATCTGCAGCAACAAATTATACACGTTTCTGACGACTTCCTGAAATTTATTTTGAAAACGACAATAAATATAAACACAATTTTGACACGGAATTGGAGTAAAGTATCTCGAAATGAAACGGGATTTAAAGGAAAGTATAAAGAATGGTTAAATGCAGTAACAGTTATTAAATGTGATGGAAAGCCCAGAAAAGGTGGGCGGCACTGTGTTCAGTTTTGCCAAAAATCAGAACGGGCAAAAAGGAAGGCAGCACTTGATTTAAGCACAAGCACAGCTAACGAGCCAAATTTGATGATGATGGCAGCTAGTGCGTCGGCTCGAAAGGTAGGAAATGCTGACTTAGCAATAGTACTTAAGCAATTAATAGGTGATCCATTCAAAGCTTCTATGGCAAAAAAATGCATAAAAGGTGATGAAAACAAGCCAATACCACTTACTTTAAATGAAGCCTCAGCGTTCTTATTAGAAAATAATCTAACTAAGCAGCAATACATTAATATGCAACAGGTAACTAAAATGCGCAATGCAGATATATACCCCCGTACAAAGAAGTCTCTGCACATAAAAAACAATGTCGAACAGAAAATATAACAGTAACTGAATTAGCTGCAAAAGTATCTCTGACATCTCTTTTATATCACACTGCCAAGAGAATAATCGAGCTTCAAGAAGAAGTTATCTGTGCAGAAATATCGTCTACCAAAAATAATACATTCAATGTACTTTTAATTTTAAGTTATGGCTTTGATAGTTCTACAGGGCATTCAAGTTTTAAGCAAAAATATGGTCAATCCGGAATTTTCGACAGGATCTATTATTATTGGAATAATAGAACACCACAGTCATTAAGATTCTGCAAGCCACTAAAGTTAGAATACATAAAAGAGACGAAAGAAGTAATTTTAAAAGAAGTAGCTGATTTGAGGTCTCAAATATTTAAATTGAAACCTTTCGTTTTACAATTAGATGCTGAAAAAATTCTGAGGATTGAATTTCAATTGAATTGAACTATAATAGATGGTAAAGTGTTGAATGTTCTAACTGATACAAAATCTAATCAAACATGCCCTATTTGTGGTGCGACTCCGTTGGACTTCGTAAAAATAAAAGATTTTGCATCCGAGAAATTTCAGCCAAAGGAAAACTCTCTGAAGTATGGCATATCTCCATTGCATTGCTGGATACGTTTTTTTTTAATTTGTAGTTCATATTGGTTATAAGCTCCCGGTGAAGAAATGGCAGATAAGAGATGCAACAGATAAAGAAGTAGTAGCAAAAAGAAAAGAAACGATGCAGAGAGATTTTGGAGACATAGGTCTAAGGGTAGACAAGCGCAAAACTGGAGGATTCGGTAGCAGTAATGATGGGAACACAGCACGGCACGCGTTTCGCAATGATGCCTCATTTTTCAATATAACTGGAGTTGATGAAGAACTAATTCATAATTTTAAAATTATGCTGATTTGTTTATCATGCCAACTCCTACTAAATTTAAAACAATTTGGAGAATTTTGTTGGAAAACAGGAAAAGTTATCTTGGTAAAATATCCTTGGGCACGAATGTCGGCTACCGTACATAAGGTACTTGTGCACTCGCGACAAATCATGGAACGTACGATACTGCCAGTTGGAGTTTTTGACGCAGATGCTGCTGAAGCGCGCAATAAAATATATAAGTACGACAGAGTGCATCATGCGAGAACTATAGGAAGAGCTGAAAATCTTCAAGATATTTTCAATAGAGCTATGGATAGCTCAGATCCACTGATATCCACAGTTTACCTTAAAAAAGACTTCAACAATTACAGAAACTCCAACTACGTTTTGTGAGTTAATCTCGGTGCCCTGGGCATGAATTCTAGTTATATTAATTTACAAGACTATTTTGAATTAGACAGTCAGGAATAAAAATGTATATATGTAGCCGTGTATTGCTTTGCGATACATTGTTTTTCGTTACAATTTAACTTTAGTTTATAACGATTGCTAATTAGGTTTTTTGGTTGAATTAAAACAGATATATTTTTAGAACTTTTGTTAACTTATTTATATTATGTTTATTTTTAATAACTTTTATTATTATTTATCACTTGGGTTTAATATATTTAACTTTACTTATTATATGAAACTTGGAGCAAAGTCTGCACTTTACGATAAATTTCTACTAAAATACTGTTTGTATTACAAGAAGAACATGCAAATTACATGCAAAAATTTAATGTTTTTTAAAATTTTATTTAAATTTGAACATTAAAAACTACTAATTTTTTGTTTATCGACGAAACGCTCTAGTATTCTCGTTTCATTTAGTGATTGTTGATAACTTATCACAAATATAAAATGCGTGCATTGTTGCTAGTTTTAATCCTATTTTAACCCATCTTGTATAATTGATCGCACATTTTTTAAGGAGAGAGGGGGGAGGGGGCTGGTTTCTTGCAAAACTTTTACCACAGAGATCCAAAAAGTTCAGTCTTACCACATAATACATATGCTTTACAAACATTCTATAATACACATCATCCCATACGGAAAGTAGGCGTGCCACTTAATCCATGCCGCCCATTTTTGGTAGAAATAAAGGCGTCTTAATAAACTGTCATTTGTGAAAATTTCAGAGCTGTAGCTGCTTAATTATGCCAAAAAAAGTGGAAAAAACCCCAATGTGCATTGGTCGAATGATCAAGCGATAATTCATCCTTATCATCCACCCACTGGAATAATTGATATGAAGTGGTTATTTGATTATCGAATGGCCTTTGTAAGCTTGAACGAGATGCCAACCTTTTGACGGTTCCTCCTACTCCATCACACTCACCTTTCCATGCGAAGTTGTATAAAATACCACTCAAAATATCAAAATCGGCCTGATAATGTAACATATTTGTGAATTGAATTTGAAATAGCGAGAGTGGTACCTATTTCACATTTAATTGAAGTAGTTGTGAATTGAGTTTCAAATGAAACTACTCCTCTCCTCCCCTGCAGTAATTGGTACCAGTACAAAACTACTGATTTCACTAGCCCTAAGTTAACCAGAACTAATTTCACTTCAGTCTGCTTTCTTTGAATTCAACTGGCGAGTTTTACGTGAACATGTCATAGGCAGGGGTCAGTCACTACCTTTTGCATTACCATTCCCTAGCTAATTCACTAGTCAGTTTATCCGCTTGTCGGAAAGATAAAGAAACGAAAAAAAGAAGCATTGTGAAAGAATTCTCCAGTTAATTATTTTGTTGTTTCTTCGTCAGAACTCTTTAAGGGGGGACATGACATTGGCAGTTTTTTTGATATCGATGTTTTTTTTAATAATTTTGTATTTTTTGAAATGCGCCAGAGTGAAGGCATATGAAGCTTCAAAAGAAGCCCGAATTGCTAAACGATTGCAAAAAACTATAAGAAACAGCACAACTCAAGATAACGAAGGCATACAGTAGGAAGCAGGCATGACAGATTGAAGGTAACCTTTTTTTTCTTTGTTCACAAACTTTGAACGCGTTTATCTCGAAACCATGTTTTTCGTACTGGTTGCGGCACTAGCGGGTTAATTTTTTGACGAAATTTTTTTTTCTTTTTTTGTATTTTTTTAAACTTGATTCGCTATCGTATGACACGAGCTTTTTTTTTTTAAATTTTTTTTCGATTTTTTATGAATTTTTAAAGTCAATATTATTTTCGAAAAAACACACTTTCAAATTTGGAACATCATTAAAAATTGAAAAAAAATTAAAAAAAAGTGCTCGTGTCATACGATAACCAATTTTGTTAAAATTTAAAAAAATAATTTTTTTTTCAGATCGGACAATTTTTGCAACTCCCAGCGCTGCAACCACGAGGCCCCGTTTTTTTCTCTGCCGCCAGTTTGGAGCTTTATAAAACCATGTTGGAGTGAAAAATATATTTTTTTGAATTTTTTGTCTTGTAATTTGTTCAATCCTCTACAATAATAATTCTCTACAAAAAATTTTGGAAAAATGTTTGTTTTTGACTGAGTTATGATTTTTTAAAAAAAGGTCTGTTTTCTCTGCTGCAAATGTCTTGTCCACCTTAATTCAAGTTGTTGGACGAATTTGAAACGCGTTATATATCATATGTGGTAATTTTTACAAAATCAAGACGTCTAAAATATTAACAATAAGCAGTACAAGCTGGAATTTGACTGAACTGACCCTTTTATGCATTACCTTGGGTCAAAATAGGAGCTAATTTGTATAGAACTAGTAAAGTAGCTAGTGAGAAAGGAGCAATTGGTTACTTTCGATACTGGTGGGTCTATTTTATGTGGTGGGAGTCGTAGTGGTGTGTAGATGGTGTGTATGTAGTGTTTTTAATGTTTTGTACAGACCAGCTTTGATGTTGTTGCATGTTGTTGTGTTTTGTAACTCGGATCACCGTTAAATAATAAAATCAAAAGTTAAATGAAGCTCGAAAATTTAATATTTATTTTATTATTATTTTATTTTATCTTATTTCATTTTATGTCGAACATAAAGTAAATATTTCGACTATATTATTTTACAACCAATCGACAACCTAAGAAATTTTTGTAGATAAAAAAAGGAAATGCAAATAACCATAGAAATTCAACCGTCAAAATTGACGCGAAACTGTTACCATCAACCATATAGCTCTTAAATTCTTTGATGTTTAACTTCCGCCATCGAGGCTGTGGTTTATGACTTAATTTGCTAATACTATCAACGTGAATGTGTGTATTTGTGCAAAATATCTCAATTGCTGTAAGACATGTTCAGGCTTCTTAAAAAAGTTTCAAATATTTATGTTGAAATATTTACGACCAAGCTGCTTTTAGTACTTTAATCATTGAATTTTTGGCAGGCTCATTATAGAATTTCCAAAAATTTGTTCATGTCTTCAACGCTGAATATTGATAAGCTGATTACTTAAATATTTGTAGCATACAGTCATCACATAAATTTCATCATAACGTATGCAACAGATTATTCCAAGCTTTCCTTAACTTTTTTATTCCAAGCCACACAAGCGTTGAAGTCACAGGTCATTGTTCTGCTATAACTTTTACTAACTGCTACCTTCTAGTAACATGCTCCTTACAAATTCAACATGACAAAGTATCTCATCGATATTATTATGCAACTCAAATTCATTCTTGTTTTCTTCCCCTATCTTTTTGTTGTTTAGTGCTTTTCCTAGCTTTTCCTAAAGTTGCTGATATGTTGCCATATTGTTGTTAAGTTGACAGCAACATCCACAGCTCATTCACAGTGTGTGCTTGCAGAACTAATTTTCAATTTATGACATTCTTTGTCATCAACTTCATCATTATCATTATCATCATCATCAATACCATCAACAAGAACATTCTCATCAGTAACATCATCAACCTTGTCAGCAACTTTTACAGCTTTACAATAGCTTCTACTACGTTCAATTGAAGCAAACCGACCAAGCAATATCACTGCTATTACTCTCAATATTTCTGCTTTTCTGAGTATGTGTGCAAGTGTGTATAGATAGCTCTGAAGTATGCATCTAGCTGAACTTTGAACTGGCTGAACTCTGATTGATATCATCAATAAAGCAATAACATGAAGCCCATTGAAGTGTATGCATGGGGAAAAACTAACAGTAATGATTAGCAATATAAGGTTACTGCTTGAGACAGTCTATGTTTTACAATTTATGCAAAAAATGTAGGAAAATAATAGTGAGATTTGTAATTAAGAGATAAGAGCTCTTTTAAAAAGTTATTAGTTCCGAAATTATTTTAAAATTTTATGCAATTACATAGTTTATGTTATATATACGAATTATTGTATATTTTGACACAAAGTAAGTCAAGAATATGATTTTTTAAATGTTCGAAAAATATTTGAAGTTCAGTTTTTAGAAATAATGATATAAATAACAATTTTTTTGTTTTAAAACAATGTTAGCAAAGAAAACGCATTTTTTCTTTTTTCGAAAAATTTTCGAAATTAAGCATTTTTTAACATGGGACATAAATACAAACTTTCGTTATTTTTTGAGACAGAGTAAGGCAAAGAAAATGATTTGTTCGATGTTCGAAAAATTTTCGAAATTATTTTTTTCATTAACACTCCGCACTTGTTGAGGTATAATCATTCTACAGCCTTAGCATGCTTAAGGAAAACAAATTTAATATCGAAAAGTTCGAACATCATATTTTTAAGAAAGTTTTAACAATAAATATAATGTAAATATTTTCGTAAATATATCAAAACATAAAACATATATGTTACTTAGTGCAAATTTAATTTCGAAACGTCCGAAAATTATTTTTTTAAGGAAATTAGGACAATAAATATATTGTACAAATTCTTGTATTTTCCTTATGACAAAGTAAGCAAAGAAAATAATTTGTTATATGTTCGATAAATTTTCGAAAATAATTTTTTAACAAACAATTAAAAATTTTTTAATTTTAAAACAAAAAGTAATTTTTTCTTTGTTCGAAAAATTTTCGAAGTTAAGTTTCTTATAACATGTGATATAAATAAGCAAATTTCGCAATGTTCGAAAAATTTTCGGAATTAAGTTTTTGATTATCAATCCGCGCTTTTTGAGTTATAATTATTCTACAGCTTTAGTTTGCTTAAGTAAAACAAATTAAGTTTCGAATCGTTCAAAAACTATTTATTTAAGGAAGTTAGGGTAATTAAAATATTGTTAATATGTTCGTAAATTTATCAAAATACTATTCGTGTAACTCCAAAACAGCAAATTTAATTTCGAGACTTTCAAAAAGTATTTATTCAAGGAAGTTAGGAAAAATATATATTGTAAGAATTCTTGTATTTTTTTATGACAAAGTAAGCAAAGAAAATCATTTTTTATATATTATAAAAATATTCGAAATGAATTTTTTTATAAACAACGAATTTCTTTTTTGTTTTAAAGAAATGTTAGTAAAGAAAATGCACTTTTTCTTTGTTCGAAAAATTCGAAATTAAATTTTTTATAACATGTGAGATAAATATGAATTTCTGTTATTTTTAAGACAGAGTAAGCAAAAAAATTGATTTTTTCAATGTTCGAAAAATTTTCGAAATTAATTTTTTCATTAACACTCCGCGTTTTTTGAGTTATAATCATTCTTCAGCTTTAATGCTTAAGGAAAACAAATTTAATTTCAAAACATTTGAAAGTATTTGTTTAAAGAAGTTAGGACATTAAAAATATTGTAAAAATATTTTCATAAATAGACTGCGAATCAAAATTTCAACTCAAGTATGTTACATTCAACATTTTCGAAGATGTTTAATACATTAAATACAGCAAATTTAATGTCGACACTATCTAAAATTATTTATCTAAGGAAGTAAGGACAATAAATATATTGTAAAAATTCCTTTAGTTTTTAAGACAAAGCAAGGAAAGGAAATAATTTTTTATATGTTCGAAAAATTTTCGAAAATAATTTTTAATAAACAATGATATAAGCAACAATTTTTTCATTTTAAAACAATGTTAGCAAAGAAAAGCAATATTTTCTTTGTTCGAAAAATTTTCGAAATTCAATTTTTTATAACATGTGATATAAATACGAATTTTCGCTGTTTTTTAAGATATATTAAGTAAAGAATTTTTTTATCAATGTTCGAAAAATTTTCGAAATAATTTTTTACATATAAAATCATTTTTTAATATGTGGTATTGTGAAAATATTTTCAAAAATATACTGTTTATTTAAAGCTCAACACAAATACGTTACTTGGGACATTTTTCTATGATGATCAATACATTAAAAACAGTAAATTGAATTACGAAAAGTTCGAAAAGTATTTATTTAAGGAAGTTAGCACAACTAATATATTGTAAAAGTTCTTGTATTTTTTAACACAAAGTAAGCAAGGAAAAACATTTTCTTATATGTTCGAAAAATATTCGAATCGAATTTCTAAAAAAACATTGATATAAATAACATTTTTTTGTCTTAGAATAATGTTGGCAAAAAAATAAATTTGTTCCATGCTCGAAAAATATTCGAATTAAATTTTTTGATAAACAATGATACCAATAACAATTTTTTAAATTGTAAACCAATGCTAGCAAAGAAAATGCATTTTGTCTTTGTTCGAAAAATTTTCGAAATTATGTTTTTTATAAAATGTGATATAAATACGAATTTTCGTTATTTTTTAAGACACAGTAAACAAAGGAAATAATTTTTTTAATGTTCGAAAAATTTTCGAAATTAATTTTTTCATGAAAATCCCAGCACTTGTTGAGTAATAATTATTCTACTGCTTTAGCATGCTTTAGAAAAACAAATTTCATTTAGAAATGTTTGAAAAGTATTTATTTAAGGAAGTCATGATATGTATTGTAAAAATATTTTGATAAATTTATCAAAGCTCAACGCAAATATGTATGTTATTTCGATCATGTTTGAGTACGTTTAATAAGCAGGCTCTAAAAAAGATTTTAGATTTCAAAAATTCGAAACTCGCACTCGCATTTTCTATGACTAATAAATGATTGTTTGTTTGATATGATATGATTGTCCAACTTCTTGATATGATTGTCGTCAAGCTCCGAGAGTCTACCAGAACGGGGAAAAATGTTCATCACAGAAACGGGCAAACTGTTTCTGAATTTGTCTTTCTTTAATCACAACTTCCCCATAAAATTCGACTATTTTTTATCTGACTTTAATTGTTTTCTTATCGTTTTCGAAGTAAAAAGGCAAAATATGGCTTATATGCTCATTAAAGTTCTAAATTTTGAAAACACTCTTAAAACACGTCTTCCAAAGAAAAGCAGGAAAACCTGAAATAATTTATTTGTTTTTAAGTAAATAAACAGGATTTGTTTTTAATTTAAATAATAATTAAATAAAAAATGACACATACGTCACAATAAGACAGACCTTTGACGATAACAGTGATGCTTAACACAAAAATAAAAACGCACTTTTTCTTTGAACAACCCAATATTTTGAAATTCATTTCTGACTTTCAGAGTGAGTAAGAGAGGTCTGAGCGAGTTTTCTGCTGGGTACAGAAATTGCCGGTCTTGGAATATCTACATATACCTATCTATATCAATATCTATCTATACTATTTTAAAAAATTGAAGTACAATTTTTGTTTCCAGGTAAACTCCAAAAGAACTGAGTCGATCTTTACGAAATTAGTTTTTAAACTGCCATATTTGTGTATACAATGATATTTTTCTTTCAACATTTTATTAGTAAGTATTTTAAGTATTTCAAGTTTAAAGTTTTTAAAAAAATCAACCCTGATATCACGCATTGCTTGTCCACTCTCTTTTCACGCGTTTGTGTTGCGAGAGGTTCAATAAACTCGATGTTGCTTTTTACTCTTCTCTTGTTGTGCTCAGCTAATGTAGTAACAAAAAAACAAAACAGATGAGCCTCAAGCAAAGGCAAAAAGTGGGTCACATATACATGTCCAAAGTTTGACGAAGTTTAAAGGAGAAACCAGTGTTTGAATTGCTAACTGCAAAATAGCAACAGTACAAAAAATCTTTGCTTTGCTTTGCATTTTTCCAGCAAAATATGATAAAACAAACTGTTTTCAAGCATATGCTAGAAAAATAAGGATTCTTAACGACTGAAGCAGCTATGATATTGTTATATGCTCATAAAAAGTAATAAAATACTTGAAATAAGAATAAGAATAGAAATTTAAGAATAAGAAATAAGAAAGTAAAGTCAAAGCAAATCAAAGCAAACGTAAACAACTACAACAATTGCAAATATGATTCGGATAAGAACGTTTTCGATGGATATTTTATAAAAATAATAATTGACAAAAAATTTAAAAATTTGCCCTACTGTGCAAAATAATAAAAAAATTTTTTTTTTAAATATTTCTGGTGGAAAATGCGAAAGTTATTTTAAAAGTTTAATGATTTTATACGAGCTTTCCATTTCTGAAATCAAAATGGTACCTGAAGTTGGTAGAAACTGTGGTCCAGTGCGTCAGTACTATATGGAGTCAACTTAAGTCAATGAATTCTAGTTTCAAAAAATAGGTCTCTCTAAGACAAAAACATAAACATATCATACTTTAAGAACGGAAGGTAAATATCGAAGTTATAAAGAAATATGTTGATGTGTGACCCCTACGTTCGGTAAAAAAGTTTTATTTTTGAAACTTTCTTTCAATAATGCTTTAGATTAGCTGGCGTGCGGCGAAATCATTTATTTTTTCGATACGGTCTAATATACATGCATGCTATGGACGTGTTTTGTACACTTGATATTGTACACAGAGATGTCAGGGAGACGGGTATGCCTATGGACGAAAGGCAGAGAGTAAGGATAAAAGGATAAAAAAAAAAATGTTATAAGCTCTTATAACAGATGTAGTCGTCTGTGAAGAAATCACAGGCGTTTACTCTTAAGAGTTGAGCTTATCCTGTGTACTGAGTTTAGGGAGGTTTGTGTCTGTATACCAGGCCGAAATGCTTGGTGTGGTGCATGCACTGGACCCCCTGATAGATAACCGAGTCAATGGCAAGAAAATTGTCATTGCCAGATATCACAGATATCACTTCCAGATTGGCCATAAAATGTCTTATCAAACTCAATAGGTGCGCTCAGACAAATGAGCTCAAACTTATGTGGGTGAGAGGACATTCTGGCATAAAACAGAATGAAAATGCTGATTCTTTAGCGAGAGAAGGATCAGCAGAAGAATTCTCTGGACCAGAACCACGTATCGCCATAGGCAACAAAATGGTGGCAGGCCTTATTAAGCAATGCACGGACCCGGAACACCGTACAAGGTGGGAAGAAGCTGTTAAATGCAGGCAATCGAAGGCGGCCGTGAAGTGGTCTCATAGTGAGGCAGCAAAAATTATCCGATACAATCGAAGGACTTTAAGCTGGCTTACTGCACTGATCACAGAACATGGTCCCTACATGTACCATCTCAGAAAGATGACTCTGACCCAGGACGATGCGTGTAGGTTATGCCTAGAGGAGCCGGAAACAGCAGCACGCATTCTGTGTCAGTGTCCGGTGGTGGCAAGCATAAAATTGATCATTCTTGGACGTTCATTTATTGGCGAAGCCGAGATTGGTCAATTGACTTACAAGGATATGCTTCAGGTGACAAAGGATGCTTATGTTAGAAGCATGCTCACGTATGAGGGCTGCGAGCGGTAGCATCCTTTGTCCAATGGGGACGAAAAGGGACCCACAGTGGTCCGCTTCGACCAATCCCCGATTTATTATATATATACATATTAACGTGCTTAGGATTATTTATGTGAAGTTTTTGCGCACTACTTTTCTCCACACTCATTTAAAGAGTAACAAAAACGTGTTCGCGCTCTTTATTGGTAAAGAAAAAACGTCCGGGGCGAAGCCGCGGACCACTGTGGATTAAAAATTTTATAAAAGAGGATTAAAAAACATCAGCAACAATTACTAGGCGCGTTCTGCAGGCTAAAACTTCCGATAACATGTTGCTTTAGAAACGATTTATTTCCAAGTACAGAAAAGTAATTTTTTATGGTAATTTTTAAACTTTTTTCCATACAAAAAAAAAAGTACAGTTTATAAGTTATTTTCAAACAAAAAAATGTTTGTTTTTAAGAGGCATTGCGTTGCGGCGAATTATGCAAAAATGGTTCATTTCTGAGTGCCGAAAAATAACCTACTTATGCACCCGAAAAGTTTATAAATGAATTCCAAAAAGAAAGTTTGGGTTCAGTAGGTAAGGTTATTACAGCTGACATCTCGTAAAATAGAACAACAAAAAAAACGCCAAACGAACAGATTTAAAGTTAAGGTCAAGCAATGACCTCTTAGCTTAAACTAATTTCAAGTGGATGGCTGTTTTAAGCAGCTTATAAATTAAGACCTAACAATGCAGTTTGAAGTGTTAGCAGCAACACTTTCCTTATCTACATTTTAATGCGGTCATAAATTCAAGCACTTTATTAAAATAACATCCTTGTATAAACTACAACAAAGATGGAGAAGCGCTTAACTTAACGTAATAAAACTTATTTATCGACATCGTAGACCGTAACTGCAATAAATTCTAACTTATATTCTTATGCAAAGTAATAATTTTAAGCACATCCATCGACTTGCTCACTCTCTTACTCTAGCTATTGTTGTCTCTTTCGCGCGCGCTATCAATTTAACAAAAGTTTTGCTATTTGCTTATTTGTATGCGGTATGTAAGTGAGTCAGTGAGTGACTGTGTAAGTAAGTGACGGAGTGAGTGCGAATGCAACCTTAACAATACCCTCAAGTTTATGCTGCCATAAACTATTTTTATGACCTCAGATGTGACATGAATGCGTTTTAAACGGATTTGGCAAGAGCAAAAGTTTTGTAATCAAGTAGCTATTTTTGTTTAGTTTTTCTTTTTTTTTTTTGTTTTTTTTTTTTCGTTCTTATAGAGAAAACTCACAAAACTGTCATATTTTTGTGCGGCATTTTTATAGTAGTTACATTTTGCACAAATTACTGTGCATGCAGTTAACTTTTTTGCTTTATTCTATATTTTGGAAGCAAAAGTTTTGTGGCATCAACCTGATGCAAGTTGAACTTTTAGATTTTTATAGATCATGGTTAAGACTATGTTAATGTTGGGTAGGGAACCTGAACATTTTGTAGTTTACTTAAAAATTTTCTCTTAAAGTTTTTTAGATTTATTTATGCTAGTTATAAATTAAAGTTTTTACTTTAAGCCTCAGAAATCATTTGTTAAACTTCTTATTTCATTTATTTTTTTTTTTTTTTATTGTGCAGTACAATGTAATTCAATATTAATTATTATGTCTCTCGAAAAATTCTCCACTTATTTCAAACAATAATTAATCAAACGCACCATTACTAAGCAAGTCGTGTGGTATATTAATGTGCCTCACTAGAAATGTTGCAACCAAGGCTTTTTTTTTTTTGCTTCAACATGTTTCTTATGTGTTCGTTGTGGCTTGGTTGTGGTGTTGGCAGTGACAGCATAATTATAATGAATTAAGATAAAATAGAAACTTTTTCCATGCAAAGCTGCAAGTTCTAAAAATAATTTGAAAGAAATGGAGGAAATTTTTAAAATTTTTTTCTTAAAATTTCTTTTTTCAATAAAAAAAAAGTAGTGAAAAAAGAACAAGCTATAGGACAGTGGTGTCTAACCGAATTTGTACTGAGGGCTACTTTGAAACCATGACCATGCCTCGCGGTTACCAATCCTTACAAAAATATTTGTTTTTTTTTTTTGTTAAACACGTCCAAATCTGAAAAAGTTTCTAAATTTGACATTACTAACGTCAGAAAAGCTTTTTTCTTTGCTTGTTGAATCAAAGCAAAACTTTAAAATTTGACACGTTTAATGCAGACAAATTAGATTTTGAAGCAAAATAAAAAGTCTTGAACAGTGAAAAATAGTAAAAGCAAGATGTTCTGGTCTCTTCCATATAAGTACACATTCGCGTTCTAAATACAAAACAGACACAACTCAAAATTGCTGAAGCAAAAAACAATTTTATTTTTGAAGGAACTCCATACGAAGCAATGAGACAAACCTTTTTTCTTAAACTATAGAGTAGAAAGATGTGTACAAAATGTATTTAATGTGTTACAGTCAAAGTATATGATCGCTACGAATAGTTTTACATTAAAAGGCTAAAATTTGCAAATTTTGAGTTGTGACTGTTTTGTATTTAATGCGCGATTTGTGCAAGTATCTGAAGAATTTCTGGAAGGCATGAGTGGCACAAAAAAAAAAGGAAACGTCTGCAAAGAAATAGCTCTGTACCTACAAAGCTGCTGTTGCTGTCAATTTGAAACTAGTTCAGGCAGTGTGAACGACCATGTTAAATGAAAAACTCTTTTTTGTTAAACATGTTAACCTAAGTCGATTTGAACATGTTATAAGCATGCTTTTAAAAATTCTTCCGATTCTAAGTATTATTCTGTGCATCACTTTGTTTGCGGGCGCCTAAAAATACGGTCTCGAGCTACCAGGCGCCCGCGAACTATCGGTTGGACACCACTGCTATAGGGCGTTGATCTGGGGAAACTTAATATTTATGATTTTTATTTGAACATTTTTAATTTTATATTATATGTGGCACAACTTTTTTTTGTAACTGATTATATAAAAGATGGAAACAGATACAGCAACTGAAAAATATTATCAATACTGTAATTTTTCATACAATTTTTATATCCCTTATCTGCAAAATCCTCCACTTTTACAACGTTTGAAAGTTTAATTTTTTGGAAAATTTGTATTCTTTGAAATATGAAGCGAAAGCTCCCGCTTTGTTTATGTGGCAACACTAGGTCGCACACATGATTAAAAAACAAAAAAACAATACGCAGAGAGCATCACTTTTTTTTTTTTTGTTTTTTTTATATTATTGTCGGGCTTTAATGTTTCTTACATTTATGACTGAACATACAAAAATTAATTAGATTAAACATAAATGTCTGCAAAAACCACAAAAATAAACATGAAAAATATAACAATAACAAGAGTTATAAATGAAATGTGTACACTAAAAGAATTTATTAGATAAAACTCACTGGGAGGAGGGAAGAGGGCAGAGTTGCAAAATATTGCATCATACACCGAGAAAAAACAAAAGGTAAATCACCTAAGTCGGCTTGGGTAAAGAGAATTGTATGGGAATTATAAACTTATGCTTATTCACCAAAGCAATTTATTGTTTAATACATTGCTTAGAAAGCACATACTTCGATACCTTGCCAAAAAAAATATTTGATTCACCTAAGCCCGAAATCCATAAATGCAAAATTAAAAAACAACTAGCATGGATGACTTAAGCATAGTTTTGAGCTATTTTCTGCAAAAAAAAAAAAGAACACATCTGCGTCATAAGACACACGAGAGAAGGATAGATTTGATAATTTAATGGTTTTTTTTTTGTAATAAAACCACTTTTAAATTAAAAAATAACATAAAGTAAATTAAAAAATAACGTTAATATTCACACCAGTAAATTTTATTACATTTCATCAACAAAAAGAAAATAGAAAAAGAAAAAAAAAATTTTGCTGGTGTGCGGAAATTTTGCGGAATCGAACCTGCAACTTTTGGTGCCAGTCCATCGCTCTACCCACTGACCCATGCTGCCTTGCTACTACTTGCTGACATAACTGCAGCTAAATTAATTCACCTAAGCAATTTATTAATAAATACATTGCTTTGAAAGCACATACTTCGATACCCTGCCCTGAAAACTATTTGATTCACATATGTTAACAGATGGTGTGTTAACTGATGCAGTATGTAGCAGTATTCTGTTGATACTTGCAGCATAGCTTTAGTTGTAATTAATATTGAATAAATCACTCAGCGTAACGAAGGAGCTTGGCTCGAAGCATAGTGTAGTGACTTCATATACAGTTGTATCAGCGCGTGTGGGTTCGAATCTCAATGACATGCGAAGGTAAACTTTTTGTATTTGATATTTAATTTAATGTTCTTGTTATAATAAACATCAACAGGCAAGAAAAGCCGAGAAGTCATTAATTTCTAAGAACAAAACGGTGTTGATAAAAGAAAAATTTGTGTTGTTGACGATTTTAGTCAAGCAAATCACAGAACGAGAGGGGCGGCAGCACCAAAAAAAAAGGAAAATGAAAACAAAAACAAAACCCGAAAAAGTGTTATTTTTTGAAATTCAATTTTTTTTTAAAATTGTGTATACAAAATTACCAAATACTTGGTTAATTTATAACCCAATAAAAATTGTCAGTACAATGTGTAGGCGTTTTGATATATTACTTGGGTGGCTGAAAACTGCCAAAGCCATCTTATAAATTATACTAGGGTTTTTTTTTCAATTTAACATAAGCTTTTTTCTCTGTGTAGCCATTGACTTCAGCTTATGATTGCAATGTTCAAATAATTTTTGATTGCAATGACTTCAACCTAAAAAGTTCTAAAAATATTTTTGAGTTCTTGAATGGGTAATGAAAAAATTGAATTCTTTGCTGATTTCATTAAAATTGAAATCACAGTCATGAATGCAAGACTAAATTTATTGCATTCCTTAATTCTTTTGAAAATATTGCAATCACTTTAAATCTTTACTGAATTCCTTGAAGCCAATTTGAAGTCCTTGAAGTCAAATGATTGAAGTTTTTCAAAATAAATTAAATCATGATCTAGGAAAATCACTAAAGTCTCGATATATAATTTCTTTACTTAATCTTTACCAATCTCTATAAAAATTAGTCTCTTCACAAATTCAAAAGCTAAAATGATTTTTTTACCCCCTCCCCCTGCTGAAGTCTTTGAAGTCCTTGAAGTCAAATGATTGAAGTTTTTCAAAATATATTAAATCGTGATCTAGGAAAATCACTAAAGTCTCGATATATAATTTCTTTACTTAATCTTTACCAATCTCTATAAAAATTAGTCTCTTCACAAATTCAAAAGCTAAAATGATTTTTTTAACCCCTCCTCCTGCTGAAGTCTTTGAAGTCCTTGAAGTCAAATGATTGAAGTTTTTCAAAATAATTTAAATCATGATCTAGGAAAATCAGTACAGCCACGATACATAATTTCTTTACCTAATCTCTACCAAGCTCTATAAAAATTAGTCTCTTCACAAATTCAAAAGCTAATATGGGTTTTTTTGCCCCCCTCCCCTACGTTACATTTTGTAGTTCATTTCAAACTCTTTTCCCGCCCTATAAATTAAAACAAGGTGCTTAGATTCGTCAATAGTTAACCCTCAATTAAGACAGTCAAATATTAATATGAACGGATGACAATGGTTTCAAATGATAGCGTATTCATAATATGAATTTTACGCATTTTTTTAAATTTTTCGTAGCGTTACAATATCTGGAACTCTCCCCCCCCCTCCATTACTAATCGTAGTGATTTTCAAAAGCCCCCCTCCCGCCAAAATCGGTAGCGTAGTTTATGAATAACCCCTATGTAACAAAAACCATTCCATTCAAAAACAAAATAAAACAAAACGAAATAAGCAAAAAAAGCAAAACATCGAAAAATAAGAAATGTTAAGTAATCAAAAGACTCCAACTAATTTAAAATTATTTCACATTTTCAATGATTTAAGACGTGATTTTAACTGACTTCAAATAATTTCATTAACTTAAAATTTCATTAACAATTGAGTTGATTACAATCAATGACTTCAACAAAAAAGACTTTAACCATAGCGAATGAATCAAAAGACTTCAACACTAATTTTAATCAATTTATTTCAGGGTTATGACATTAAAATGTTTGCTATTTGCAAAACTTGCAGCAATGAAATCAACATAATATTGAATGACTGAAATCATTTCATTGGCATTCAGTGCCAGTTTTTTATTTTATAAATGCAATTTTTTTTATACAACTCTGGAAGAGGACATGAGATGAGATGAGATGGGATTTAAGAATTAAAATGTGAAATATTTTTGGCTTTTGCCAAGCTTTGTAGCAATAATTTTAATATTTATTCAATTAAAACTTTAGGCATTGACCCCTTTCACATTGTTCAAGAATTGAATTAAATTTTCAGAGTTTGTAGGTAATTCGCCGCAAATCGGAAGCGACGAAAGGGAGAAAAGTTGACGGTACTAATGTCTCAGTATCGTTAATTTTTTCGTGTTCCCTTTTGTTCTTTACGCATTGCTTTCAATTCTTGACCAATGTGAAAGAGATCTTTCATGAAAATCTTTAACATTATTCGTTTGGACATATTTTTTCGCCAAGTGTGGTTATATTCGTTGTTTTTGTTTTTTAAAGACGCCACATTTTTAATACCAGCCCATAAATTTTAGGGCTAAATACAAGGTGCGTCGGAATCTGTTTTCATCTGGGGTAGGGAGGAGGGAGAGGTATAAAACACCTATTCAAAAAATTGATTATATTTATCTCATTAAAAAGTACGATAATTCAAACTTTTGATGTCGTAATTGAAAATATTATTATAATAATGAAATCCCCATCCCCACTGTTCTCTGCTTCCGACGACATTGTTTAACACAGTTTATGGACATATAAATGCTATTTTTAAGCGTTTCAGTTAACTAGGGCGTTTGTGAACTTTTGGAAATAAAAATTAAATTAAGTGCGAACATGTGCTATTTCTTCCTTATTTTTTTGGAAGTTATTGTATGAATGTCTGCAGAATTTTCTAATTTTTATCTTAACACTTTACTATTCAGAGCTTTCATTCAATTTCACATCGTGTTGCAGTCAAGTTTTATGATTGAATTTTGACTCACTTCCAATTCTCTGATTGAGTTGACATTTTGCGCACGTATATAGTGCCGATGAAGATATAGTATTTTGACAACATGAACTTAATTTAACAAAAACCCATTGACCTCTTAAAATAGTTTGTACATGACAATCATATTCTAAAAATGATCTTATCTCAATTCATTTTTTTTTATAATACCAAAGTTAATTTTCAAAATATAGTTCAATGCCATCATTATCAAAACTTTTTAAAATTATTTAAGGGGGTCAGCATAGTGGCCGTTCACATACAAAACTTGGTATTTTCGGGTAACTTCTTCTAAACCTGCTATAAAACCGTTAATTCTATTGACTTTGAATTTTGTATTGTTATGCGGATAGTTAATCTTAAATCTGATAGTTGGCGTTCACTAATCTTACAGCAGTTTTAAAAGTCGAGTCTGTTCCTGACATCTGATTTGTTTAAAAAGCCAAAACATAATTCAGGTTATGCTTTGAAATTTTTGCTTATATCCAGATAATCTCATGACTGCCAAAAACAAATAAAAAAAAAAAAAAAATATGTGTGTGACCACCACCCACTGTAGAAGTGAAACTTTTGCCCAAAAATGGAAATTCTGGGAAGATTGCTAATTCATTTTATTAACATTCCCTCCTTCAGTGCAACCAAATGGTTAAAAAGCTCTCTCTCTGCCTTCATACCAGTAGTAGTTCAAGGAATGTCTTTTTTTCATAAAGCCAACTAGTATTTTCAACATGGCGATATCATGGGAAATATCATCTGTACCTTTTGTTTATGGATAGTTACTGAAAAGTTCAATATTCCAGTATAGAATTAGATCCCAGCTTGTTGTACTTTCGTGACACAGTTGGCTATCAAGAATATTTATTATTTTAATTTGATAACTTTAGTAGTAACCAGGTTTGATCCTCATAGCACATACGACAGATCATGCTGTTTTATTTTGTGTTAATTATATTTCTATTTATAAATATTTAAAAGAAACAATTTGTCGAAAAACCTGTGTCGGAATAATGCATTTTTCCCTTTCCGTACTTGCATCGAACCGCGTACAATTCGGCTGTAAGTTGAACGTGCTACTATCGCACCATTGCCTCCCTTGCATCAAAGCGAACAAAATAAGAACAAACCCGAACGCAAGCATAGTATACATCTTCCAATTAATTCCATAGGATTGATGATACAATTTGTATGTTGTAATGTTGTATTTGCCACGATATTAATTGCTAAGTAATGCACACATGCATATATGTATATATAGAAGAAACTCCAACATTAGCTGGGTTTTTTTCATAAGACATCAGGATCATAAGATCGAATTTGCAAGCAAAGCAAAAGAACACATGATCCAGCAAATGAGCGGATCAATTCAATTGATCCAATTCTATGTTTTTAAGTGTTGTGGACGCAACTGTAAAAGTAGGCAACACTTGACCTTTTGATGATGGCTAGATGACGCTGCTTATCTTTAGGCGAATTTACACGATTCATTATTTTCATTATTTCACTTGAAAATAATTCACTTTCATTATTCACTTTGGATGAATCATCCGTATCATCTATATTGAACTTCCCACAATGTGTAAATTTGCCTTTATCTTTCATTTTAAATAGAACATCAGCTGTTCATCTGTATGCAGAAAATAGCGACATCTGTCTTTGAGTAAAAAATATCGTAAAAATTGATTTGAAGCATTTTTTCATCAATAGCCGCGTTTTTTCCAACATCCAAATCGGATTTGGATTACGATTTAGTGTGCGAACAAACAGTTTCACACCTAAATGGCGTCGTGAATATATGAAGAGCTGGATTTTGTTTTCCAAGTAAATCGGATTTTGGTGTTGGAAAAAACGCAGCAAATGAACAAGTTAATTTTCGGCACAATCTTTTAGTAACATAACCTTCTGATGTTTAACTTTTGACCAAAGTAGTATTGGTAGTCTGGCAGCTCAGTTGTTAATGGAAGAACTTGAAAGGAGTAGGTTGTGTGTTCAAATACCGCACCATGGGGTTTTTTTTTTTAATTTCGATATAAATGCGTGTTAGAAACTACATTTAAATTATATGGAAGATTTGGTATTTATGAGGAAATTCACAGATCTAAGAATAAAACAAATTTTAGATTCAAAGTTGCATTCGTTAATTTTGCAGCATGTGCTATTTCCAAATCAGTCAATGCAAGGCTTACTTCGAAAAATGATAAAAAGCTGGACTGGAGTCATATACGGAACAAATAGCATCTCATATCACAAAAATTGATAAGTGTGTATCAACGAAATAAAACTAAACAAAGCAGAAAAAAGGAAACAGGAATTTATATAAGATTTTTTCTGGAAAATTTCAGTCATCTAGTGGTAGATATGCTGGCAATATTTCAACTTATCGATTTTAATTAATTGAAATACTAGTGAGTTTTTGTTGCTGATCCTGCACTGTTGCTGTTTTTTTCGTCGCAGCCTAATAAACAAAAAAATTTACTTAAAAAAAAGTATATATAAATTGAATTATTCGGGGTTGTTGTAAAAACCAAGTGCTCTTGGAACCAGAATTGAAACTCGCTTTGGTGTCACGGATTCTGTTTTGGTGACTTTATGTTCGAACCGGACTCGGTGTCTCTTTTAGGTGTCACAGAAACCTGTGTTATCCGATGTCACCTAAGCGAAATATTTGTAGGTTTCAATTCTGATTCCAAGAGCTCTTGGTTTCTACAACAACCCCGATTATTAACTTGCAAGCTTTGAAAGAAACAACAACCAATTAAAACAATTTACTCAACACTAGAATAATCATTTCGTCTTCCAATTGCAAGGAATATTTTTTGTCATATTCATATTCACCTTCGCTTGTATGCTTTTCTACCGTTAGCAAGATGTACATACATTTAGTAGGTAATGTATAAATTGCTGCAAAGAATTAGCAACAGCACCAAAAATTGAGCGTGACTACGTAGTATAGTACTGATCATGCATTCTTTCATAGTGTCAGAATTGTCGCAACCAATCCAATAATTTTCCGTCACTTGGCAAACTGAGTCTCCACTCAGTGTTGTTTTGCGTTTTTTGTTATAAGTTCTGACACTCGGCTCTAAGTCATGCATCTACTCTCCTTTATAGTGGCATGAGATGAAGCCAGAGTTGGCAAAGAGCTGTCAATACTCTTTTTGTTCATTCTATTAATAGCTATAGATGCTAAGACTCAATTCAATCATAAAGGAAAGAAAAGAAAAGAAGAACTGATTGTTGATTTAAGATGAGTTTGAGCTACGCAACTGAATATGCTTTATTGTCCCAGTGGGTAGAACAGCCAACTACGGATTACAGCGTACTGTGGTCAATCCTCAGTAGAAGCAAAAAATATGAAAAATGTTCAATAGCAATTTTTTCGTTTTTATACAACTAGTGTGACGAATTGCTGTGTTATTCTTTTCATAAAAACCATTTTGTTACATTGGTCTTACCCCCCCCCCACTCCCCCCTCTAGCTCGCCTAATTGTTGTATACGTGGCTATAAAAGTTTCACTTCAAAAATCAAGTTGATAACTCTTATAGAACCGGAGAGAAGGTACATTAAAAAAAAGCCTTGAAAGAAACTTTTGTTGTCTCTATACTGACAAAAAACTTATCAATTCAACCTAGGAGTTTGTCAATAAGAAAAACATTGTTCGTTTCGACAAGTTAATAGGTTGAGTTGATAAATTTTTTGTCAGTATAGAGTAAACAAAAGTTTCTGTCAAGGTTTTTTTCTTTCAGTGTATTAAGTTTCGAAGTCGATTAATCTTTAAAAGAACTATTAAGTTGTCTTAAGATCTTAGATGGTTCTGCTTAAATTATAGTAATTTAAACAACAACATTTGTACCATATTTTTTTACCATGCTTTTATTTCTTTGAAATATCAAAAAAGTTTCTAAAAAGTTCAAAGTTTCATTACATTTTTTTAAAGCACAAAGGCACTTAAATTAACACTATATATATGCAACTTTGCCAAAAATTTTGTACAGTTAACAAGCCAAAGTTTATTAAATCTTCGCTCATACAAAAATTTCAACAAAACTTATGAAAATTTACTTTATAACAGTGCTGCAAACTTTTTGCTCTGCCTTTAGTGTTGCATGCATTTAATAATAACAAAAATTCGACATTACAACAGCAACACTTTGTTTTGTGCTCACGCTCTGTTGGTGCTATGCTAGTTGTTATATTTTACTCTTATTTTATTTTTTTTCTCCCAACCTTGTATTTGATTAAATTTTATATACGCATAAAAGCTTTGCTTTTCACTGCATCTAAAGAAATTCCAGTGCAATTTCGTTAAAGGCACGGCCAGCACACTGAGAGAAAAAAAAAACAATGCTCTTTAGTAACGTTAACAAAAGTTAATTCAATATTAGCTGAATTAATTTTTTCGCCTTTTGAAACAAAAGCTGAAAAAACTGTACTAAATTTATAGCAGTTTCATTGTTTTTTTTTTTTTTTTTTTTTTTTTGTATTATAAAAAGGTACATTTTTTAAAGTGCTTTTATGGGGAAGGTTGGGAACATAAGGCGGCAGCACAGGGAGATACAAACAAACATTGTTACGAGTAATTCATCAGTTTAAAAAGGCAAACAGCTACAAAGCATGACAGCAAAATACTTGTCGGTATGTCGTTATACAAAATATGTGTGTTTATTTATATGTTTTTTTATGAATGTGTGTTGGCTTGCAAGCAAGCCTATATGTATGCTACGCTTTTGTGTCAGCGCGCTAAAATTGAGGCAAATAAATGCAAATTCTTGCATTACTACAAAACTGCCAGCTTTGCTTCAAAAAAAGTACGGTTGAATAAATTTGAAAGATGTTAGGGAGCAGATATCACTGTCAAACTTTTCAAAATTTTATAAATTAAGCATAATAGTAATAATGGCAGTAAAAGTTTTTGATGCAATGTCAAAGATGTAAGTATCTTAAAAAAGATTTTTATGTGTCTTGCAAGATCGAGGTTATGCAGGTACTGATATAAGAAGTTTTACAACCACTAACCTGGCTTCGTATTGAATTATTGAAGACTTTTTTCAAATGTATTCATTACAAACGAACGCTTAAAAAATAACTCTCACAATTTTTCATAATTTTTGTGTCAAGCTCATTGACATTTATTGAAATTTGCTCTTCAAAAAACCAAAAATCGTTACATGATTTTCGTTCAAGATCATAAGATGTTGGTTGATTGCCAAGATCATTGGTATTAGATTTTCTGAGAGAATAAATCCGGGTTTGAAGACATGATAAGTGCTTTATGTTTGATTTCCAAATCAAGGTCAATCAGATGACTTTAAACAAAGCTTTTTAATAGATAATTAATAAAATAGATTTTTAATAAAATACCGTTCATAACTAAGAGGGCAATTTATTTATATTTATTTATCGGCTAAACAAGGCAATTTACTTATTCTAACTTAATTATTTTTTTTTTTTATATCTTCTTTCCTTTCCTTGTTTTGGTGTTCAAAGATGTGCTAATTGAAGTGGGCTTAATCCGCCCACCTGAACGACATGATTCCACGAACACGTCAAAAAAAGAGAGGAAAAAAGAGAATTAAAAGTAAGAGTATACATACTTAAGAGTACATACATACCCTTAGTTACTTAAGGTACATATATACTATAAAGAGGTGAAGATAAGATAAAAGATCAAAGGCTGGGTTAATTAGGAAGAGAGACTTTGATAGAGATCGCTTGAGCGAGGGTTTGGACATGGAAGGTGAGTAATGGTCGGATATATTATTAAATTCTCTACAACAACTGCTGATGGGTTCATTACTTGCATATGCAGTATGATGCTGATTTTCTGTTAACAGCCGAGTATACCTTGTACGTCTTATAGGATCATTGAGGGTAATATTGTTAGAGATGTGTTCGCAGTTAGTTACACCGTTCAGAACAT
Source organism: Coremacera marginata (assembly GCA_914767935.1). Lineage (NCBI taxonomy): Eukaryota > Metazoa > Arthropoda > Insecta > Diptera > Sciomyzidae > Coremacera > Coremacera marginata. The sequence continues at coordinate 163,548,307 of OU612046.1, forward strand.
CGAAAGTAAAGCTTGAATCCAATACCGTTCTTCTTATTGATAGTAGCATCAAATTTAATAGGCTGAGTCTGCATTCATACGGTGGAAAGCTACAATAATCGCGAGGGTTAAAAGTACCACTCAGAGCGAATAGTAATAATTGCTTTTGAATGGATTCTATTCTATCACAATGGGATTCAAAAGCTGGATTCCAAATAATGCAGCCATATTCGAGTATTGGGCGCACTAGCGCACAGTACAGGGATGTCGTGACCCACATATTTTTGAATTCTGCGGTTTACTGGCTCTGCATACCATCCTATCATAGTGTAGATTAAAGCACAGTTTGTTGTCCAAGATCACTACAAGATCAACTATATCATTGACCCTGTTAAGTTCGATATGGTTGAGGCGGTAGTTAAGAATTATAAGTTGGTTTCTACGGGAAAAACTTATCAATAAAAATGTTGAGAAAGCATCACTGGATTGGTTAAATATATTCCACTCGTTGAATATTTCGCAAGAAATTCAAAAAGCAAAAAATGAGAACAAATTTGAATTTATTTCGAGAAAATTGCTAACAATAGAGAAACACAATTCAAAATTTGAATATTAAGCAAGTGCATAACTCGCTGACATGTAATAAAAATAAAATAAAATCTTGTCAGTATATTCATCATTTTCTTATTCCTTTCTACGGCTAAACAACATTAAGCCAATAATCATAGTATTTGAATATTTTCTTACTACAATCAAAAAGTTCAGAAAATTGTGCAAAAGTTGGAAAACTAATCCTTGACTACAATACCATAATAAGCAGAAAATCCTTCGTATGTGCAGCAATGACACATAAATACAAGCACAAACAATTTTTGCCATGTCATATTTAGACTTCCAAAAGCTTGCAAAATCCAAAAATAGAGCAAACAAAAAACCATAGACCAGAAGAAAATCATATTTTGTGGCCAACCACTGTGTGTGAACCACACAAGCCGAGAGCAAGCAGTAAGGCACAGTAAGGATAACAAAGGCTGACCGACCGCACAGCTGGAAAAAACAACAACAAAAACGAAACATTAAAGCAGCAACATATAAAGAGTAGCAAATGCATCTGCAGCTGGCACACACATACAAATAAACACAAAAGAACAAAATCGAAAAAAAATACCCTATGGGAACAAACTAACTTGTTTTTAATTAAAAAACAACTAATTAAAAAAGTAATTTAAAATAAACTAGTATATGAAGTACTTTGAATTATATTAAGGCGGCATCCACTTTAATTCTAAATAGTTTTTTTTTGCATTATAAATGAAGTAATTGAAATACTATTTAAAAACAAGTGGTTGATAAGCTACTTTGAATTATATTAAGGCGGCAACTACTCTGATTTTGACATGTTTTAATTGCAAGTTTTTATTAGATTACAAGTTTATATATATTTAACCATGTTATTTCATTAAATACTGTTAACTTTAGGCTTCACTAAAATTTTGTTTCAAAAAGACTTTAAAACTGATAAACTGCCCTGACCCTGCCAAAACCCTGTGAAACGATTAAAAATTCTTTATTATTTAAGATATTCAAATTAGAAACTGGTAGTGTTTAGCAAACATTGCACAATTTGGACTGTGTACGGAAATTGATTGCTTAACCGTTCAGCAAACATATCATCACTTCAGTAGTAAAGACGCACGTCTTTCCCTACACACAAAGAAAAAACCTTGACAGAAATTTTTGTTAACTCTATACTGACAAAAAATTTATTAGCTCAACCTAGGAGTTCGTCAATATGAAAAACATTGTTCGTATCAATAAATTCCTACGTTGAGTTGATACATTTTTTGTCAGTATAGAGTCAACAAAAGTTTCTGTCAAGGATTTTGCTTTGAGTGTACGGAGCGTCGAGTCTGTTTCATCACTTCATTGCGATTGACACTTAAAAGAAGCACTAAGCAAAATATCGGTGTGTCCATCGACCATGATTGATGGGTGAAAAGCTTGGAAAATCCCGCGACACTCTTGTTTAGTTCATATTTTGAAATGAAGCTTCAAAAAGCTGGCTCGTGTTATATAACAGGAGCAGTATCCACACAATTTCGATCAACTGGATCGGCACCTTCGCTCATGTACCCTGGCGGTCAAATAAATGATCTCTTTGATGTATAGAAATTTAAAATGTTTATGCTTTTAAATTCATCTTCAGTAAGTAGAATATTAAATAGTTTTCAATTGGTTATTTTAAAGTAATTAAAAAAATAATTTCAATTTAACTAATTTAAGAAGTAGTTGAAAATATATGTAGACGAAAGTGAATTGACTTATTTAGCGGACATCACCATACAAAATATGTTTGTTCGTTCTATGGAAAAAAGTCAGAATTTCAACTAGTTGTGGTTGACAAAAAACTACTTTTTCAACTACTTTTAAATTAGTTGATTTTCCTACAGGGTATATGCTGCTGCGCTCTATATGCAGGTTACAAAAAAGCACTACAACTGAATTCACACTAGCACGCATGCACACATGGTTTTACACAAACTTCTAGCGACACACTCACATACATACGTATATTGTAAAAAAACTGAGTGTGAATAAATTTAAAAGTTGCAGCGACCACAGAGCAAAACATTGCACTGTGGCAGCATTTTATAGTTGTGGGTGGTACTGGTAACGAGCTTGTACACAAGAGAATCGATGATAGTAAAAAATGTAGTAAAGCAAAAAAAGAAAATAAATAAATAAATAAAAAATAATATTAAAAATCAAAAGTTGCATAAATAAAACAATAAAAACTGATTTATTGACAAATAAAGCAAACATTCGAGTGCGAAACTTTTAATGAGCGAACACAAAGAGAGAAAACATTTTCAATTTTAGCTAAAAAGCTCAGCTTAATTGTAAGCACTTTAAATAAAGTGTTAGTGTATGCTTATTTATACTAAAAATATATCCCAGTAAACAATATTACGAACGCCGTGGGGTGAAATAAAGTCGAAGGCAATAAAGCCGAATCGACTTTATTTTCTTTTCCGATGGAAATAAGATCGAATTGACGGATTTGTCTTTATTTTCACTCGAAAGGGAAATAAAGTTGATTCGGTTTTATTGACTCATATTAATCATATTAAAACGCAAGGCATTCAATTTTTTAGTTTTTAAGTGAAAAAAATGCTCTTGTGCAGAAAGCTGTTTTTAACATTTCGTACAAAGGCAAGCCATTTTAATATTCGTATTAAACCACCATTTTAAAATTAATTTTCATTTAAAAGATAGATGAAAATTATTGAAAGGAAAATAAAAAGTTATTTAAGACATTTTATGCGTCAATTATTTCTTTTTATGTTTATTTTTATTTCAATAACAAATTTCCAATTTATTTGAAATAAAATTAAAAAAAAATAAAAAGGCATACAAAAAAATAAACAAATAAAAAATGTAAAAAAGAATAAATGCCAGTTTTTCTAATAAGAACTATTCTTATTTACATTATTTATTTTGATATATATTTATTAACTAAATTATTTATTTTATATGTATATATTCGTTGTTGTTAATGTAAACTGAATTTTCAATAGAATATTTTTGAAATATAATTTTTTCTTTAATTTATTTGCATTTTTTAACAATTTTATAAATATGTTTTTCGGCCTCAACGTAGAACAGTTGACTATTTTTCCGAAAACCTGATATCATTCTTTCATGATTTCTTGAGTTGCAGGAGTTTATATATATTTTATTTATTTTAAGAGAAACTATTTTTTATTCATATTATTTTTTTTATAAATATTTATTTAATATATTATTAACTATATCGTTGTTGTTGATTTGAATAATTTTCAAAAACTGAATTTTCAATAAAATATTTTTGATATATATTTTTTTGTTAATTCTATATATTTATTACGGTAAGGGTCCCCTTATTTCAGCAAATATACAAACGCTACAGCAACACTTGATATATCATTAGAAAGGTCATTTCGATTTTTGATAAGTGGTAGCGTTGAGCAGATATGAGCATTTAAAGTTGGAAAAATGGCAAAAAGACTTAAGACACGAACTCGCCTAATGTGATTGAGAAGTATCCCTGTAGGAAAATCAACTAATTTAAAAGTAGTTGATAAAGTATTTTTTTGTCAACCACAAATAGTTGAAATTCTGACTTTTTTCCATAGAACGAACTAACATATATTGTATGGTGATGTCCGCTAAATAAGTCAATTGACTTTCGTCTGCATACATTTTCAACTACTTGTTAAATTAGTTATATTTAAATTATTTTTTTAATATCTTTAAAATAATCAATTGAAAACTATTACTGATGGCCTAAAGTTAATAATATTTGATGAAATAACATGGTTAAATATATATAAAATTGTAATCTAATAAAAATTTGCAATTAAAACCCAAATTTGCAATCAAAATCAGAGTAGTTGCCACCTCACTTGACACAATCACTTGTTTTTAAGTAGTATTTCGATTACTTCATATATAATGCAATAAAAACTATTTAGAATTGAAGTAAATGCTGCCTTAATATATGTTATTCAAAGTAGTTCATATACTGGTTTATTTTAAACTAGTTTTTTAGTTAGTTGTTTTTAAAAACAAGTTAGTTTGTTCCTATAGGGATGGTATACAAAGCGAATATTTTAGCTATTTCTTGATCAAGTTTTTTTATTTATTTTTTATATTTTACTTTGGTAACAGTTCTTAAAAAATATTAATGAAGTTTTACAAAAAAGTGAATATTGCTTTTTTTTTTTATTTCTATTTCATTGATAGCAGAGAGAACCACTCTTAAAAACACACGTAAAGGCATAATCATGGCAGAGTGCAAAAGTATGCGCTTTCGCTGAATAATTCGGAGCGAATTAAATACATTAACATAGGTAGAAGCTCGATAGAACGTTTCTTTGTGCTATCAATCAGCACAAATTTTTCATAGCTGCTCTGTTTTTCAAGATATTCTCTTTCTTCTATTGGAACCGTTGCTTTCATCGGCTTACTATGAATAGACTTAGTATAAGAGAATAAGAGAATAAGAGTTGCCTTGCATAAATCTTTAAGAACAATCTTCTATATATTTATTCCTGTAACGGTCCCCTTATTTCAGCAAATCTACAAATGCTACAGCAACATTTGATATATGATTACAAAGGTCTTGAGGTGTAGCAAGGTTGATTTATAAGGTTGTCGCAAGAGAGAGAGCGAGTACCCATAATTGTCAAATCGAAGTTGACAGTTCATAGAAAATCTGCAAGTGCTCTCTTTTATCATCCGTTTTTTTTCGTAGTCATTTGCAAAATTGGCTGGTTTTGACAATTATGGGTACTGAGAAGAGAGTGCGATCAGCCCTGCGACAACTTTATAAATCAACCTTGAGGTGTAGGTATACAGAAAATTATAAGATTTTTGGAAAGTGATAGCGTTTAGCTGATATGAGCGTTTAAAGATGAGAAAATGGTAAAAAGTCTTAAGACACGAACTCGCTCCAATGTGAATAAGAAAGTGTGATTTCCAAAGCTAAGTAGGGAAGTACGCCCGATTTTCGGGGCGTTATCACTAGTATAAATCTTAAAATTATATTTAAAAATAAAGTAGTTATTTATTTATTTGTGAATACAATTGTGCATTGAGACTACAGATCTCTTTTAGTACATCAATTTTGCAATCATTCAAATTTCAAATTTTTAAATAAAAATAAAGTTAAGGCTAAGAATAAAATTTTATAAACAATTTTACCGCAATCAAAAATTAACATTAAAGCAAAACATTTAAGATATAAGCTAACAATAAAATATTTAAGATATAAACTAACATAAAGAAGAAATAATGACGAAAAATGAATAAAATTATTTAAGTAAATTACCTGTTGCCCTTTTGAAGTACACCTTATTGGTTTCGGCTTTAATATACATTGGTAACATATTCCACAATTTCACAACGTTAACAAAAACATTCTGGTAGTTATAAGAGATTTAAATTTGGGTACACTGTAAAACATTGGTAGCTGTTTCAATTATTCTCCGACTATCTGGATTACATTTGGGCGCAGTCTTCCAAAGTATTGAATTGAGACATTCATTCATTAACGCTTTGTGTAGATTCATCTAAGCACTTTTCAAGAATTATTCATTACTCAATGCTTCATAGATGGCAATAAAGGCAATAAAAGCTCCAGTACAATTTCAGGTAAGGTGGTTTTGTGCTTGTATTTATCTAATATAACTTGAGCTTTTGCTCTCTGCCAATCACACCAACTTTCTTCTCCAGACAGAAAGACATAAAAATGCTGAGGTTTTTCGTCCCTTGATGATTTATGGTACGTTTATAAATGCACCATATATATGTACATATGGAATTTTTCATATTTTTCAATGAAAGAATCCTTAAATAATGCTAATAGTCGTGTTTTCCTTATATGAGTCACAAAAGCATAATAATTTTTGATATTTTTGAGTCTGAAAATACTCTTAAATACGACTCTTATAACCAGGGCTGGCAAGTCTAAGCAAATGCTTGAAAATGCTTATTTTGCATATATCTGGCAATTCTGCTGGTTAATGCATATATTTGACATTTGTGCATATTTTTTCATATATGGCAACATTATTGTACATTTAGCGGAATACGTTTTTTTTAAAAGCTTGTGTTTTTTCTGTTGGCTTAAATGCCAAAAAAATAAGAATCTCGTAGCGAATTTGTAACGCGAATTGCTGAGTGCTTGAGCTCATTATGAGTGCTCAAGCTCATAAATATGACTCTGAAAAGAGTCATAAAAGACTCCGAATGTTTGCTGGGACGAAAAATATGTGCTTGTGTTGCTTTATGCATAAATTATTGCAGAGTGTTAAATACACCCTCTAAGCCGGAAGTAGAAATAAAATCAACATAAAAAAACAACAGAAAGCAGCAGCTACTAGCTGCACTTATGTTATGTACTATGCATTTTACGCAATTACAAACAAAAATACAACTTTTGTTGCCATTGTGTTTTTATGTACCTATTCGAAACTATGAATTTTTTATGCTCTCTAGATAATTTTAATGTGCATATTTTTTTATTTATTTTTCTAGTTATTTTATTTTTATAATTTATGCAGATTAAAGTTTTGGATTTAATTTCGTTTGGTGCACATTTGCTAACTTTAATTAATATACGCCTCATATTGGACACACACTAAAATAGAATTTTACATAAAAGTGTTGAGGTAGATTAAAATTTTAAAAAAATATGAATTTTTTTATTTTTATGACCTAAAATCTCTGATGTCAGACGTGAATTTTTTTTTGTTCGATCCGGTTTGATTGATGAGGGTATTTTTTGAGTACGGTGAGTTTTAATACCATGCTATTAATTTTGCTGTACTTTCACCACCAGAGGACGTTGCAGTACACGTCTCTCAAAAAACCGTAATTAGATTTCGAATTTATTATGTTAGTTCGGGTCGAAATTGTCCTTATACGAAACTTCTTCGTTAAAATTACCCTTCATAAAATTTCCCATTTTTTAAATTGTCTTTTAAAAAAATTCCTCCCTCCACATAATTTCCTCTTGAAAACTTCACCTGTACAAAAAAAAAAACAAACTAAATTTAAAAAAAAAAAACCGACTACAAAATCACTACAAAGTAAAAAATAATTTTAAAAATATTTTTCCCTTTAATTTCTTGGTCATATTTGATAATTTATTTAAACATATTATTATATATGAAATCTTATTATCTTAATAATTTTCTGTTTGTTGTTGTTTTATTATCATAAATATGTATATTAATTTCTTGATGAATACAAAAGCTTTTAAGGTCGGCGTTAATATAATCAGACTTTTAATCAAAAGTGCCAAATGCAAAGCATTTGTATTCATAAAGAAATTAATATATTTATGATAATAAAACAAATAAGAAAAATATTAAGATAATAAGATTTCATATATAATATTATGTTTAAATAAATTATCAAATATGACCAAGAAATTAAAAGGAAAAGTATTTTTAAAATTATTTTTTACTTTGTAGTGATTTTGTAGTCGGTTGTTTTTCTTTTTTTAAATTTTTATTTCTTCCTTTTTAGAGAATATGATAAATTTTCGAAAAATGTGTATAAACAACATAAATAAAATGGTTCTGAAAAAATTCGTTCTATTAAAATCTGAAAGTTTTTTGGTTATTTCAAATATCTGCCTCTTAAATTTCAAGTATATGTCACATGTTTTGAAATTATTATACCCATTCTTGTAACGAGTTTTATTACCCTAGTGTCAATTTTATTTGAGATATAGTGTTTTTCAAATATTGCCACGCCCCTTTGTTAAATAAGCGGCCACTTTCTGGAGCGTTATTTCCAATAATTGTGCCTACCCCTGTACTTTATTTCAGTACCCCAGCGTTAATATTAACTGCGATAGTGTTTATCTAGTATTGCCACGCCCATTTATCGAGTAACGCCTACTTTATTGACCATAATATTTAATAATTCTGCCTACCCCTGTACTACAATAAATTTCAGTGCCCTAGTGTCAATATCATTCGAGATACATTGTTTTTCTAATATTGCCACGCCCAGTAGTCGAAATCCGCCCACTTTCTTGACCGTAATTTTTACTAATAATGCCTACCCCTATACCAAATTGCAGTACCATAGTATCAATTTTATTCGAGATATACTCTTTTTCTAATATTGCCACGCCTATTTGTCAAATAATGCCCATTTTGTTGACGACAATTTGTAATAAGTGTGCCTACCACTACACTAAATTTCAGTACCCTAGTGTCCATATTATTCGAGATACAGTGTTTTTATAATATTGCCAAGCCCATTTGTCGAATAACGCCCACTTTATTGGCCATCATTTTTAATAGTAATGCCTACCCTTATACTAAATTGCAGTACTATAGTATCAATACTATTCGAGATATTTTCTAATATTGCCACGCCCATTTGTCAAATAACGCCCATTTTCTTGACCGTAATTTGTATTAACTGTGTCTACTCCTACACTAAATTTCAGTACCCTAGTGTCCATATTATTCGAGATACAGTGTTTTTATAATACTGCCACGCCCAATTGTCGAATAACGCCCACTTTATTGACGATAATTTGTAATAATAATGCCTACCCCTATACTAAATTGCAGTAATCTAGCCTCAAAATTATTCCAGATACACTCTTTTTCTAATATTGCCACGCCCATTTGTCGAATTACGCCCGTTTTCTTGCCCGTAATTTGTAATAATTGTGCCTACCCTTACACTAAACTGCAGCACCCTAGTGTCAATATTATTCGAGATACAGTAATATCTAGTATTGCGAGATCTATTATTGCCACGCCCAGTTCTCGAATACCGCCCACTTTTGTACGGGCACCTCCATGGTTATGATATCTATCTGTTCCCCAAAAATTATGGCAATCAGGCATATGGTTTAGGAGTTATCGATGTACATACATTTAAAAAAAAAAAAAAAAAAAAAAACAGAGAAACCGACGAACTTGAGAACCGCCTCCTTTTTGAAGTCGGTTAAAAAGGGCAATTTCGTTAAACGGAAATTTTGTAAAGGATATCTTGAAAAGGGTGAATTTTGGGAATGGTAGTTTTGTGAGAGTGAATTTTGTCACGAGCAATTCGTAAAAGGGATATTTCTGCCCCCTGCCGTTTTTAGTGTATTTGTACAATACCAGTACGTTGCTATTTTTTTCAGTCGTTTGTCCTGCCGATTTCTAAAATAACTTTTTTAATTGATGACGTGCCTCCTATTCTGCTTAATAAAGTATAGCTAAATATTGTAAAAAAAGTTACTAATCTGGGTTTTTAAATTAACTCCTCTCTATCCTGTGAGGATTAACATTAATTCTTGTATCAGCAAAATTTTCTATCGATTTTACAGTCGAAAGGAAGAGAAAATTAGTTTTGCATTTACTATTGCCTATTATAACTTATTCAGAAGTTGTATTTTGTAAGCTTGACTCGAGGTCCTCGCACAAGCTCCTGGTCGCTTTTAACAATGCAGTCCGTTACGTTTATGGTCTAGAAGGTTCGATAATATCTCTTTCTATAGAAAACAGTTACTTGGATGTGCCTTACTCAGTTACCTCGAAGCAAGACATTGCATTTTCCTGCACTAGTAAGTCTATACACAAAATCCACAATACCTGTATGAAAAAATTAGTTTTTGTCGATCTAGTAGAAACATGAACCTCTGATTCCTAGATACAATTTCGTCAATTCCAGTAGATCATTTTTCGTTTGCGCTATAAGATCTTGGAGTTCCTTACCCAATCATATTAAAATCGTGTATAACAAAAATAAATTTAAGCATTTATTTTTAGAATACATCTCTTAATTCCTTAAATTCATAATCTACCTATTTTCTTTGTTCTGCTGTTTTTTAATTGCTCTATTCTTAATTTTTATATATTAATATTTTATAATAATTTTAGCTTAAATTTAATTAAATGTAATTTCATTTAATGTAATGCATTTAATTAAGTTATTGCTTTTATTATTCTTGAGTTGTTATATTGTTAATGCGGCATGCAAAAGATATAATCTTATACGTCAACATAAATCTGAAATAAATCTAAATAAATCTATGTTTTCTGCTTGCCTGATAGCTGAATCAGAAATGCAGGCATTAACAGTGCAATCCTTAACAGCGCTATAGTTAACAGTGCTGACATATAACATTGCTGACGTTAACCGTGCTAACGAGAATTCATAACTTTACCCCTGCCAAAACATGCTCAACGCGCCTTAAAAAGTTTTCACTTCACAAATTCTTAATTTAGAAAACTTGTTTGCCATTTAAAAAACAACGCTTTGTTTGACTTTAAGTAAAGCTTATTTCTTCTAACAAAAAAAAAACTTAAAAAATACTGTCTTCTGTATATGAACTTGAACTTACGGGTTTTTTTGAAAATGCTCATTGATGTTGAAAGCTCATGATGAGAAATTAAAATTCATGTGAAAAGCTCATTAATTTTAAAATACTGAGAAGGAAAGTTAATTTCGTTGTTTTCAACTTAAAAATAAGGTTTGCATGTTGCAAAAATATAAAAAGCACAAAAAAACATTTTCAGAAAAATACCTTGAAATATTTGTTTCCATTTATACCGTTTAAAGACAATCTTTCGTGACATGACATAAATGCAATAATTTTCGAACTCGCATTGCTGGCTGCTGCCATACCGCAGCTTTTTTTTTTAACGCTTTAGCATGCGTGTACGTGCTTGCTGTGATCATATGCATGTGTGTGTGTGTGAGTTCGTGTAAGTATATTTGTTTGTTTACAAAGTATCTTTTAGTTGTTCTTAACGTATGTGTTAACATTGTTTGCCACTCAATTCAAATACATATAAATAAAACATCAACACGAAATACATATCAAATGGAGAAAAGATGGAGAGAAGATGTTATAAAAAAATGATTTTGAAATGGAAACACGTTCTGTGAACGCATAACAAAATCGTAGCACGTGACTGCAAAAAAAAAAAAAAAAAAGAAAAAGAGAAATTCAAAACATTTCTTTTTCTTTAACTTTGTTCACGTGAGTTATGGGCGATAACGTGCAAAAAAAAAAACTAGAAAACTTTCACTTGCCAAATACTCGTATTCACAAGATTTCAACAGTATGAGTTATATTTTCTGCAAGATTTGCTCTGGTGTCGAAAAAATTTACTTTCTCCTGTCGCTTCGAAAGACAAGTTCAAAGCTTTTTTTATTCAACTCATCAAATTCTCAATAAATTAAATATGTGTCCATTCATCATATTTGCTTTTTATTAAAAAAAAATAATAATAATACAAATATGTTAGCTGGACGCACACTTTTTCAATTTACTGTAATTTCCTGATTTAATGAAAAATTTTAAAATCAACAAAATTTGTGGGCATTGCGGCGGAAATAATAAAATAAAGGCAGCAACAGTTACACAGCGGGACACAAATTTATACAAATTTCAAATTTATATGCGTATGAATAAAAATGTATACATATGTATACAGGCAGGCATAAAGTACACAAGTTAAGCCACAGCTTGTTTTTTTGCACTATTTGAAAATATTTTTTAAATTAAAAAAAAAAACAATTAAAAAAAACTTGGTCAGATGTAGGTAGTATTCACAAATATTTATTATAATATTGTACATCGAGAAAAAAGCATCCTAAAATCAAAGAAAGTTTACTTAATTTTTAGGAAATGTTACTAGTTAAAGCGCCATGGATTATTTTTTGTATCAAAGTGAAACTTTTTTTTAACGAAAAAATAAAATTATTTTTGAAGCAAAAATGAGTATTATAGAAATAAAAAAAAATTTTTTTTTTATAGATTGAATATTTCAAAAAATTCCACTCAAGTTCAAGTGGAATTAAGTAATATTTACAGATATTAAGTAACAAAAAGCTTAAAAATTTTTATTTATATTCAATTTAAAAGTTACCATAGCGGGAATTGTATCAGGGCCTCTCGCGTAATAGTCTGTCGATTTTTCTATACTCTAGCTCAGCTGTTATTGAACAGTGGCGTAATTTACAATATTTCTAAATAAAATTTCTTTGACCGACCATTACTTAATATTTAGCATTAATAAAGAATTTCAAAAGTGCAAACTGAAATTTATGTGCAAAGAAACTATAAGATAATAGAAGAAACTATAATAAATAGAAGCACTTAAAATATATTTTGCGAATTTTGTTTTAAAGTTATTAAAAAAAAAAACACTTGTGATAAAAAGCTATATCTATAAATGCACACCATTAAATTGAACAAAAAAATTTGTTATTATTTTATTAATGCCAGGTCTGAGTTATAAGATTGTCGCAGGGCTGACCTTACTCTCTTCTCTGTACCCATAATTGTCAAAATCAAAACAAATAACTATTTTGTTTACATTTTGACAATTAAAGCGTTCTCTTTGCTTTCAGATGTTCCATAAAATGTCAACTTCGATATGATAACTATGGGTAATCTCCCTCTTACCCTTGCCACATCCTTATAATTCAACCATGATCCATTCAACCCCATAGGTTAGGTTAGGTAAGAAGGGTCGTGCACCGTTACCGGCGCTTCCGCGGGGGCCTATAGGTCCATTGCGAATCCCTTTTTATAATTGTGGTACCAAGTTAAACCATTGTTCCGATTTGTTCCTCAAACCATCCTGTGCTTTTTATGAACCTCCAGATGTCTAGCAGTGGTGTGTTCACCAACTCTTCCAAGTCTTTGAAAAATCTGTTCCCCATATATTCGCATAGTAGGTGAGTTATTGTTTCTATTTCCTCCGGGTCTTTGCAGCTCCGACAGAAGTCTGGCGCTGTTTTACCTATTCTATTGGCCATTACCCCCTCCCCCCCAATGGGGGTTCTAACCCGTTAGAACTCCAACAAGGATCCGGATTTCCCGTTTGACCAAAAGCAGAAGGCTTCTAGTTCTTTTCTCATTTAGCTCAGGCCAAAGCCTTCGAGATATGTTGCAGTCACCTCTGGAAGCCCAGTTTGTGTTGGCAATATCTCTGGCTTTTAGTTCTATACTCCTTTTGACGACGCCTATTGGAATGTGCACATCTGTGTCAGCTCTGTTTGTACTTGAGGTTACTCCACGCCTTGCCAGTTCATCTGCTGCGCCGTCCCTTTAATATTGCTATGTCCGGGAACCCAGCAGAGAGTGACATTGTGGGTATTGCAGATACTGTTCAGTGCAAGTTTACAGTTTTGCACCGTTCGAGCCTTCGTCGTTTTACTGTTCAGTGCTTTGATGGCCGCTTGGCTATCCACAAAAATTACTACCCTTGTGGGGGTAAGATTTTTCCTGTGAATGGCCTGTGCAGCTTTTTCAATAGCATATATTTCTGCCTGAAAAACGCTACAGTAATCCGGGAGTTTGTAACACTCTTTGACTTGCAGCGTTCACAGTATACACCCGATCCAGTTCCGTTTTCCATTTTGGAACCATCAGTATATAAATGGAGATTGCAGTAGGATTCTACAGCCGTTTCTTCCCATTCTTGTCTGCTGGGAATGGATGTGGTGTATTCTGTACCGAATCTTACACTGGGTATGATATAGTTGGTTGCTCTTTTTGATTCCTCGGTTCCAAAGAGATTTAGAATAGATGCATGTCCGAATGTGCTGCTTTTCCAGGCTCGTGATTCGTTGAGGCGAATCGCGCTCTTGGTCGCCGAACATTTAAGGAACTCTTCTATGGAAAGAACATTTAGCATCATAAATAGACCCGCCTGTGGCGTAGATCTCATGGCTCCTGTTATTAAGATGTTTTTTTTTTAATCTTTGAATGAGTGTGGAGAGAGCAAAGGTAATCATTGATTTGCTTTAAGACAAAACATGTCAAACAAAATAAAAAACATTTCTGCTTTTGTTTTGTTTTGTTTCGCAGCTAGCTTTTTTCTTTGTTACATGTGCTAGCTGAGCACAAAAAAAAAAAAGAGTAGAGAGCAACATGGAGCTGATTAAAACTCTCGCAACACAAATGTGTGAAAAGAAAATGATAAAGCAATGCGTGGCATCGTGAATGATTACATCTTAAAAAACATTAAATTTTGTTATTTAAATTTCGAGAGAAAAATGTCCTTATACTGTGCTGTGGCACAAATATGACATTTTAAAAAATATTTCATATAAATCAGAACAGTACTTTAGGGGTTTAACTGTAAACAAAAATTTGCAAATCAATTTTATAGTATAGACTAGTATCGCCTATTTTTCTTTTGTTTTTTTGCTGAACGCACCAATCCATAGCCAAATAAACCATTATAAATGTATTTGAAAGTGTTATATGAAGCAAGCAGCAGTTTAACAGTTTTTTGACGCTGACGCGCTAATGGTAGAATTAATACAGGTAAACTCGCTAGATGAGAGCGTACTGCCGTGAATGTCAAAACGAAGTTGAGCACTCATATAAAATCTCAAAGCTATGAGGAAGATGTGAGAAAGCAAGAACTGTCAAAATGTAAATGAAGTTAAATAGTTGAAGCTGACTTCTTTATTTAATTAAAAATTGTAAAAAATTGTTCTTTTTCGTGTTTGTATTGATATTTAAGCAATAAATAATTGCTTCAAGGCAAACATCATGGAAAATTATATAGGCAGTATTGAAAAAGAGAGCACAATCAGCGATGCACCTACCCTGTATTTTTCTACCAGGGACGGGTGGCAAATTTATTTTGTTGAGAGAGAAATTAAGAGAAAGCACCAACAACAATAATGATACACAGCTCTTTTGAAGTGTCTGCGACTCTATCGCATTCTACTCTTGCTTGTGTATGCTACAGCAACGATGTTTAATATACAGGGTGTCCCGCAATTGAGTGCAACTATTTACGAAGCTGAAAGGTTATGTCGAGCTGAGCAAAAAATCGTATGGGAGGGGGGGGTATATTTCCACATTCTTAGTAGCTACAGGGTTAATTAATATTTGACGACATTGATGCACGTTATTGTCTCTAGCAGAAAAACTAACCTGCATAAAACTTATTTTAATAACTCATTGCAAAGGTAATAAAATCACCTATCTAACGGTATATCAACAAACCCTAACGACTTAACCGTTACCGAGTTGTGCTCGTGTGAAGACGAAATGAGTCGGTTCTAACTACGAAATTTCTACTTTGAGTGCCAATTTCTCAGAATCAAAATTCTTTGGAAAAAACATTGATGACTTTTTTTATGATTCTCAAAATAAAAGAAAAAAAAGGAATAAACAAAAGGTTATTTGATTTTTAAGATTGCGGTATACCAAAGTAATAAACTCTAATAAATGTGATTCTCAGATATAAACAAAATTCCACCCACATTTAGAGTTTCGAACGTTTCGAAAAATTTATAAAGCACACCTGAATCAGGTATATAGCCACCCTTAAAATATGCGCCCATTCATTTTGTTTTATTTTTTATCTCAATAACTGGATTACAAATCAACAGATATGTTTTTTTTCTTTATAAACTTTATTTTGCATGAAAATAAAAATTGCTATTCATATTACAGCTATTATTACACAGAAAATATGACATTTTAAAAACAAAATTTAGAACATTTTCAATTATTGTCATTCAATTATATCCATCCTCGTTGAAGCTGACGTTTGTGGTTCTGATGATCTTCTTTTCTTTGTAGATTGTTCATATTCATGTTCTGAGTCTGCATCATCATCCGAGATAGACATAATATTCAAGGGCATGTTTTGTTCAGTGTGTCTACCAAAATCTTCTGTGCTTTCATCTTCAAAGTGCATAATTTTAGAACTCCACCAACAAACCTCCGCAAGCAATGCATCTAATTTTTTGCCTTTGAATCGCTTTTCCATTGGCATGATCACCTGGTGGAACCTTTCTCCTTGTTCGTCTGATTCCTGAGATAATTGTGCCTACAAAGGTATCAAGGTGGAAATGTATGAAATGTAATTTTAACGTCATGGATGCATTGATTTTTTCAAAATAATACAGCAACATGTCCACTCGTGTCTCTATGTCATCTCGCTGTACACGGTTCTTTCCTAAAACGCCTTCGATGACTTGTTTCAATGCGTCCCATGCACATAGGTGGTTATAATGGTTCGAAAGCACATTTGTGAAAGATTCGCTTTTCATTAATATTCGTATATCCGGTCAATTGAGAATACCTGTTTTAAATATAAAAAAAAACAAAAAAATTATTGGTAATGCAAATATATCGAAGTGAACAATTTTAGATATGACAATATTTAAATACAGACAACGATACGTACCGTTTCTAATTTTAGCTTCACTGAGTTTTGGAAAAATGGATTTCAAACAGTCATAAGCGTCCTCAATATCTTTGACTGCCACTTCAACGAGTTTTCCAGCTATTCCTTATTTCATGTGTAGCGAGGGCAACAAAATACCATCTAGATGCTTTATCAAAGGTTTATTACGTAATTTTAATTGTTTCTCCTTGTATATTAATTGTATTTTAATTGTTGTAGCTTATAGGAATGTGAAAATAGACTCCCCCTCTCCCATACGATTTTTTTCTCAGCTCGACATAGCTTTTCAGCTCTGTAAATAGTTGCACTCAATTGCAGGGCACCCTGTATATTCACTTTAAGTTCACACTTTAATAGTTTCTGTTAAAAAATCGCCACATATTTGAATGCTCTTGAGCTGCTTCGGCTTCCTTGCTCAGAAAAATATTTCTTGCAGATGCCTCAAGAGTTAGCACACCAGGGCATGAGTGTGTGCTTTCGTCAGCATCACCTATAAGAATCAAGCTCTGCACAAAGCATGCAAGTAAAATATTTACACAAACTGCAGCTTTTTATTCTTCTCTTGTTTTTTCTTAAGCTCAGCAGCGTCTGTGTTAAAGCTACACGTCGGGGGTGCCACATTACACAAATTTTGACAGTGTTTTATTTTTTGCAATTCTCTACGGTTATTTTTTGTTTGCTTTTTATTTACTTTGGTCTGAGGGTAAAGCACTGAGGCATAAATAAAGTGTTGCCAACGTGAAATAAAATATATTTGAAAGTTCAAAGTAATGCTTGTAATTAACTGTATAACATATTTATTTGCGGAATATTTTGATTATATAAGAGCTGGCGGTTATTAATGGTTGCAAAAAAGGAATTGCAAGAGTTTTAAAGGTTGGCATCTTCTATATTATTATTACGCAAGCGCATTTTTTGTGATGACCATCAAATCTATACTATAGTCACGATTTTCTGTCTTGCTCTGTAGATGTGCAATAAGGTCTAATTTTTTTCTAATGCTATGATAATGCTATGATAAGCAATAACTGGGCTACTTAACAAATCAACAAAAACATAGAAGGTTTCTATGAAATCCCTGGTTCAAAGGTGAAAATAGTCCTGAATATAAAAATAAAATTACCTATCAATAGATATTTTTTATTTTGGCATTCTAACGCCACACGAGATTACTAGTTTATTATTATTATCAATTCTTGATGAATCAAGAAGAAAAATATTGTGGACTTTGATCATATCAGTGATATATATTAGATTTATGTCATAGCTTACTTAAGCTTGTTAAAGCTCTCAAGTCAAAATCTTGAATAAATAGTAAGTTTTTAACTGTTGCTCGTCAATTGGCTTTAACACGGCTAGTCTAGTGTAAAATTTTTCGAGTGTAATAGTGACATTGCTAGAAATTTGAGTAAGTGGTTACACCAGGCCCGCAGTCAAGGGGGGGAGAGAGTTTTGGGTGCTCAATCCCCCCTCTTAGGGTCGAGAGAGTATGGAAAAATAACACATATGAAATTATTAAATTCAAAATGTGATTAACTTAAAGAAAAGTTAAGCTGAGCTAATGTTGTTAATTTGCTTTAAGATGCAAAAGTTTCAACGCAAATTAAAGAAACTTAACTTAATCAATGAACAATTTTTTTACCAAATGAAACATGTAGTTTGCTTATAAAAGTCATAATCATTATATTTAAATTCAACTGCAAGATGTTTGTATATTAAAGAACCATTTTCCATTACGGATTTTGATGCTCAAAAATTCCCTGATATTTAGAAAAATATATATTTGAAATTATACCTAGAACGAATATAATTTTATAAATTGTAAAAAAATAGGTTGACATTTTTTATGCAATATCTAAGCTTATTGGACCCAAAACCTTTTAGAAAGCATTCGTTTGAATGGATTTTTTTTTTTAAATTTTGAAAAGCTTTATAATGCATAAAATACATGATGAATTTTCCCATTCTCTTTTGTTGCTTTCTTGGTATATAAGACATTTGAGATCTCCAACTTGTCACAACAATTTAGGCCTGTGCGAAGTCTTTTCCAAATTACAGGCTTCAGAAAATCATCTAAAATCTATATATCGATGCCTTAATATAGAAAGGCCCTATCTCAATATTTTTTTCACCTCAGAGGGAATAAAAAAGTTTTGCAGTTTTTGCTGTAAAAGCAATTGTATATCATCATACTACTTATGGTTTTTAATAAAAAATGCGTTTGCAAAAAATTTTAACCTATAGAACTTAATTTTTTATTAAGTTTTTTCCTTCTCCTGTTGAGATAGGGCCTTTTGAGATACGCCCTTTCTATATTAAGGCATTGATATGCGTATTTTCGAAAAAAATTCTCAATAAAAAATAATTTTAAAACATTTTATGGAGTCCAATTCTATGGCGATTTGATGATTTTTTAATCTTGTTACCAAACTTTCATAAGAAAAACTAACAATTACATTTTTTTTAAATATCGGCATTTAAGAACAATTTAGAAGTTGAAAAAATTTTCTTTTTAAATTTAAATTTTATTCCACTACTGAACATATTCGTAAATTTCCAAAAAAAAAGTTACTGTTTATTGCTTTTTATAATCATTTATCCAGCTGAGTTATGGTTTTCAAACAAAAGTCTTCTTTTGATGTGATAATGCAAAAAATATTTTGGCTATAAGATATTGGTTCCATGCAAAGACCAATTTTCGAACTATGGGTTTTGAAAAATAATCTGAAATTTAAATATGACTTTTATTGTAGTCGATTTCTCTGCTCAAAATATTTTATAAAAAAATATATTGTTATAGCAATTGGGAATTAGATGGTTCGTTCAATCATGATTTAAAATTTTTATGAGAAAACGGTACAGTTAAATTTTTAAAGATTTTAAAATAATTTATTTTGAATATAAGTCAAATTGCCGAAATGTTTTTCGAGAAAGGTAATATTTAAAGAAAGGTATATCCAAATACCTTGTGTATAAGCATCATTAAGGGATCAATATAAGCATTAGGTAGCCAAAAAGAAATCAAATCTAAAGACTATAATTTTTTGGTTCTCCTGTTGATAAAAGCTGATTAGTGAAAATTTGTGATAGTTATTTGAACGACAATTAAAAATTCTTAATTTGGAAAATTTCTAAAAAATTAAAGGCAATATTCAAAAACTCAGTACTCAAAATTAATTTGATAAAAAAATTCAATAAACTATTGTCATCTCTTTATGATCATTTAAAAGCAGGCATTTTCACGAATAATCTTAAAAAAAAAACGGTTTTGCTTGGAACAATTTCCATTACTTGCTTTTAATTTTTTATATTAAAAATAATAGGCCTACCTAAACATAATTTGCAGGAGGTATAATATGTTTCTGCATGTTTATTGGAAACAAGTAATCATAATTGGTTCCACATATAATGTGATTAATGCAATTTTTCCTTATATACATATATATTTGCATCTTAACATTGTTTAATTGTATCTTAGCACTTTTTGTTTGAATTTAAAAACAATATATATTGTTTTAAAGAAAATATGTTTTCTTATAAATATATTGTAATTATAAATGGACTGAGAACACTTTTAGTCTATTACTGTTTGTTTGCTTGGAAATATAATTTAGTCAAGAATAACATTAAATGTTCACGGACAAATATATATTAATTGGAGAATACATAATTTAATTGCAGTCAAGCAATTATTTTCAAAACGATAATTAAGAACAACATAATATATTTACCGATGAGTACACTATATTGACTTGGTAAGATATTTTAGCAAAAGAAATGCCAAAAGTTTTTCACTGTGATTACAAAATATTTGCTTAGAAGTAATTGTGGGTTGGAAGCAAACAAAATATGTTTAGAAAACAGTAAATAAGTTTTTCTCGGATTTAATTATGTTGAGAAGTAACTATATTATGTTTATCCGACATTACAATAATTTTTATAAGCACACATTTTCCGCTTTTTTATAAGCACCTATTTTTACTGCTGAACCGCCTTATTTTTCTTTAATTTTGTTTTTTATTTTATTAATTTGAAAACACAAACACTTTTAATTTAAATAAACATTTTCAGAAACACTTTTCACAAGAGCTAAACTTTTCAACACGCTTGGCGCGGCTGCTTGGAACTTAAAATGACGCCAAGACTTGGCAACTGTTAAAAGCAAGCGCATAAAGCAACTTTCCGCTATTTTTCTTGCAAGTGCAAAAGAAACAGATATATGTATGTCTAGGCGAATCACATAAAAGAGAGGAGTTCTTTTTTTTTTAAATTTGCAGAGTCCTGTTCTTTTTGAGTTTAACAGTGATGCAAATATATTTTTATTGGGTAGAAACACGCAATTCTATTTTGTCACAAGCATATTAATGTAAACGTAAGTTTTTTAGCTAAGGCAATTATATTAATGTTGGACACAACTAATATCTTCTTATATCGAAAAATAATGCTATTTTTTTTGCTATTTAATGCTATTTTAATGCTATTTTTGCAAATTTAAGAATGTTGCAACTTGTTGCAAATAGAAAACTCAAGCCAATTTTTAGTGGTCCTTTATTGTTGAATATTCAGTTTAACCCAGTGAATATTTTAGGTACAATGAAGGTAAAGAACTTAAATTTCTAGAGTTATAAAAAGATGTTAGAAATTACACTGATTTAAATGATATTTTGCACTTACGGTGCCTGATTCTATTGAAAACGTAACTATACAATTATTAATCTCAATTGGCTGATGAAATTGAAAAATCTTTGGGATTTATCCTCGTGGCGCGCTCAATCCAACTTTTCTTTTTTCTTTTCTCTTTACATGACGTTTACACGAATTGAAAGGTTGAAACACGATGATTCTTTCGCTGTTTTGATTGAACGCACCCAGGTATGCTTAATTACTACGAAAACTTAACGCATAAATTTATAAAGGCTTTTGCGCATTAAAATAACAAAGGCTTTAATTATATTTTTAACACCCCCACCCGTGAAACCTTGTGTTTCACCCTCTCAACTCGTCATCTTTATCGGTGCCAATTTCGCTACTGGGCGGAGATAGACCCCTTTCGATGTTTGAATAGTCGCTGTCCTCACTTGGCCATCCTTTCCTGGATGCACTTCCAAAACTCTCGCCTTCGGCCACGTATTTGCTGGTTGATTTGAATCGCAAAGAATCACAAGGTCGCCAACTTGAATCGGTTCTGATTGAAAGAAATTCTTGGATCGGCATACTAGATCTGGCAAATATTCTTGTATCCATCTTTTCCACAGATTGTTCCGGAATTGTTGAGCGGTTAGATACTTTGCTTTCAGACACATATCACCAGCAGGAACCTCTCCAACCGACTTCACTCCGTTGCTCGACCCCAACAAAAAATGATTGGGGGTTAGCGCCTCTCCTTTATCGCTATCAAGAGGCAAGTAGGTCAGTGGTCTGGAGTTGACCATATAGGCTGCTTCAGCAAGGCACGCTTTCAATAATGGGTCCGTGAAATTTCTGGTGGGTGTTACAGCATACAAGGCTTTTTTGAGTGCGCGAACTAACCGCTCCCAGGCTCCTCCCATATGAGGAGCGGCAGGCGGGTTAAAATTCCAACGAATACCATCCTCATGAAACTTGTTCGCTATTGAAGAAATGTTGACGTTCTGTAGCTCTTCTCGAAGCAGTTTTTCAGTGGCGACGAAGTTCGTTCCGCAATCGCTGTACATTTCAGCCGGTTGTCCTCGCGTCAGCATGAACGTGCGCAAACACAAAACACACGAATCGGTATCCAAGCTGGTTGCCACTTCGATATGAATGGCTCTGGTAACCAAGCACGTAAAAAGGACTGCCCATCGCTTTTCAGTCGACCTCTTGACCGTAACGTAAAAGGGGCCCAAGTAATCAACGCCTGTATATGTAAACGGTGCTTCATAAGGCGTCAACCTCGCAAACGGCAGTGCACCCATTTCGGGCTGTATTATGGTGGGATACTTTATTTTACATACGAAACATTTTCTTCGTATGTGGTTGAGAACCACTCGTATTTGTGGTATATGAAAAAATTGTCTCAATTCATTTATCACAATGTCATGATGTAAATGTCCATATTTACAATGATAATGATTGACGATCAAATCTGTGATGTGATGACTTTTCGGTAATATAACCGGTCGCTTAGTGTTCACAGAAACACAGTTTGTTAGGTCAATTCTACCTTTTACTCTCAAGACATCATCCTCGTCCAAATAAGGAGAAAGAGGGGGGGGCTCTTCCGTATTACAGCAATCTTCTTCAAATCGTCTGAGTGGCGAAGAGCGTTGATTTCCCTTGAAAAAACATCGCCTTGGGCGAGTCTGTAGAGCCATTTTTCTGCCTTAAGATAGTCTGAAGGTAGAACGATTTTTTGAATTGTATTCTTTAGAATGCGTCTTCTATAATTAAACATCAAAGCGATAGTTTTTCGCAGTTTTCTCCATGTAGAAAAATCTTTTACATCTAGAATCGCTTCTGTAGTTTTATGAATAGCTACTATCTCTTCTTCGCATTCCACATTTGAAGAGGTATACTTTTGGGCCGGCCAATCTGATTCCGGCTGATTGAGAAAACTAGGTCCAACAAACCATCTATCACTGCTGTCCAACTTTGGAGGCTTCGTCCACTTAGTTGCATCATCAGCAACGTTATGCGCCGACGGCACGTACCTCCACTCTGATGAATTTGTAATTTCTTGTATTTCAGCGATACGAAAGGCTGCAAACTTACCAAGTCTGCGCAGGTTTGACGATTGTATCCAGCTCAGCACTGTGGAAGAATCGCTCCAAAAGATGCACCGTGAGGGCTTTACTTCGATGTGCGCATCAACTGAATGCGCAAGGCGTGCACCTAGCAGGGCAGCTTCGGCTTCGAGATTAGGAATAGACATAAGTTTGAGTGGCGCAACGTGACTCTTAGCAGCCACCAATATGCATTTGATTTTTCCATGTTTTTTAACTCGCAAATAGGACGCCGCAGCACACGCGTCAGCGCTTGCATCCACGAATGTATGCATTTCGATTTCTGCACCAAGGTAGTTGTCAAACTCATATATGTAGCATCTTGGAATTTTCAATTTTTCGATTCGTGGCAAAAGTTGCAGCCACGAAGTAAACAGCTTATACTGATCGTTTTCAATTTCGTCATCCCAATCGGTTTTGCGTCTCCATGTATCCTGCAGCAGAACTTTCAAAAATACTAGAAAGTGCGTAATTAGGCCCAGGGGATCATATATCGACATCAGAATGCGTAGCAGTTCTCGCTTGGTGGGTCTTTGCTCTCCTTGCAAAATTTTTTGATTGCCCTTGTTGTATTTGAGAGAGTAGGTGAATGCATCACCCTTGCAGTCCCACCACATTCCTAAGATCTTCTCATCTTTCTGCTCCAAATTTAGATTGATGCTGCTTTCTTTCATAACTTCTTCGCCCAGAGCTTGAAGTACTGCGCTTGAATTGGAGCGCCAGTTGCGGATCAGGAAACCAGCTGTAGCATTCACGTTCTTTACATCGCTTGCCACTGCAATCGCATCTGCTTCAGTATCGAAACTTTGTAGCCAGTCATCAACATAGTGATTTTTAACAATCGCATGGCATGCCTTTGGAAACGACTCGCGGTAGCCAAATGCATTTTGGTTTTTAACAAACTGGGCACAGCTAGGGCTGCACGTGGATCCAAACGTCATGACACGCATTATATACTCAGCAGGCTCACTATTTATATTTTTTCCTCGCCACAAAAACCTTTGTGCATGTTGATCTTCCGGTTTCACCATTACCTGGTGAAACATCTCCTTAATATCACCAGTAATTGCGATGCGCTTTTGCCTGAATCGCAGCAACACGCCTAGAAGTGAAGCGGTGAGGTCGGGACCAGATAGTAGAACAGAATTTAGAGAAACTCCATTCACCTTCGCAGCTGCGTCCCATACCATGCGAACTTTTTCCGGCTTATTCGGATTCTGCACCGGAAAAATAGGTAGATACCACACACGTTTTTGTGGAAGATCTTTGTCATCATCTGTGAGTCGTCGAATGTATCCTTTTTCTTCATACTGTACTAGCTGTTTATCGATTTCATCAAATAACTGTGGCTTTCGCTTCAAGCTAGCTTCAAGGCACTTCAAACGCTTGACTGCCATCGGTTTACTGTCTGGAAGCTCAATTGCATCGTATTTCCATAAAAGGCCGATCTCGAAATGGTCACCCACTTTCCGCAACGTTTCAGACATCAATTTACTCGCTCTTTGCTCTTCTTTTGTTGCCAGCGCGTTCGGATTAGCGCGAACTCCCATTCGATCTACCGCATAAAAACTTTTTACCAATGCTGTCAACTCGTTATCGCCTGAAGTTGAACAATCACATGAATGAAAAAATGGCCCGGCCTCTGTGCGTCCTGATGTTGCAAATATTGTCCATCCAAGCAGACATTTTGCCGCAATTGGTTCTTTGTTCAAGCCCTCTTTGACGCGCCTGGGCACAGCTAACTTCCAGTTGTCAAGACCTATTAAAAGTTCTGGTTTTATTTGACTATATGACTTTATGGGTAAATTTTTCAAATGAGGAAATTTATTGGACATCTCTGGGTAATCTAAGGATTGGACTGGTAGATGTAAGGTAGAAATAGTCCGAGCACATAAGCTTGCGCTTCTATTGCCTACAAGCTTTATGCTCAATTTTAGCTGCTCTGAATCCTCTTCTGTTCTGCACACTGCACTATCAGTCCAGGTGAGACTCAATGGTCTTTTCTCACCGCTAGCTCCTAATTGACCTGCTAACTTTTGGCTGATAAGCGTCGTTGAGGATCCCTCATCTAAAAACGCATATGTGCTAACTGAACGATCTTTAAAACTCAAAATAATAGGAACATAACGGTAGCGTGTATCATGCTTTTGGCCTAAATGCGTAAAGTTGGTACTAGTGGATGCTTGTTCACTTCTTTGCTCGGAAATATCCCTAGTGCCAGCACTATGCAACATCGGGTGATGCTTTCTATCGCATCTGTCAGTTGTGCATTTAACAGGAGAAGAGCACGGTTTCCTAAAAGAGTGCTGCTTGAGACATTTTCTGCATAAGTGCAAGTCTTTAACATACTGCCACCTTTTATCAACGGGTGATTCCCTAAATGCTTCACAGGTAGCGGCATAACTACAATCTTTAGGACATATTGAGCATTTGCTACTATGATACTATGATATAATGATATAATACTATGTTAAAAATATAATTAAAGCCTTTGTTATTTTAATGCGCAAAAGCCTTTATAAATTTATGCGTTAAGTTTTCGTAGTAATTAAGCATACCTGGGTGCGTTCAATCAAAACAGCGAAAGAATCATCGTGTTTCAACCTTTCAATTCGTGTAAACGTCATGTAAAGAGAAAAGAAAAAAGAAAAGTTGGATTGAGCGCGCCACGAGGATAAATCCCAAAGATTTTTCAATTTCATCAGCCAATTGAGATTAATAATTGTATAGTTACGTTTTCAATAGAATCAGGCACCGTAAGTGCAAAATATCATTTAAATCAGTGTAATTTCTAACATCTTTTTATAACTCTAGAAATTTAAGTTCTTTACCTTCATTGTACCTAAAATATTCACTGGGTTAAACTGAATATTCAACAATAAAGGACCACTAAAAATTGGCTTGAGTTTTCTATTTGCAACAAGTTGCAACATTCTTAAATTTGTATTACTAAATTTGCATTGGAACTCGTATTTGCAATGTCGTCACAAGGTCGTCAGCCACCGATGGATCCAGCAAAGAAGGCAGCTTCTCGCAAGACACGGAGTCAACTTGCAACAGGTAAAAAAGTATGTAATAATAACGATACATCAACCGTAGGCACATATCCACCATGCCCAATATGCAACGAAGGAGCACGGGATGAGGATATGGCAAAGTGTCCTAAGTGCAAGAAGTGGGTTCATTATGAGTGCGCGAACGTAGGCGATGAAGTTATTGATGATGAATCGTGGATTTGTAGCGTTTGCTTAGCAAAGTTGAAGCAGCCAAAAAATACTGGCACAGTGCCAAAGTCTGCGGCTGCAAAGCGGCACATCGCGCAACATTCTTCAGCAAAGTCTGTAGCAAGCTGTCAATCAAGCGTGTTGTTGAGTAGGCGTGAAAAGCTTTTGGAAGAAGCTTTAGGAAAGTCTAAGAAAGAGCAGGAGCTGCTTGATAGGGAGCGACAAGTAGTCGCAGAACAAGTGCAGCTGTTGCTAGAATTGTCAAAAATAAGTAAGGCTAGATCCAGTGCCAGTCAGGATTCTGAGTCTGTGAGCAGTAAGGCAGGTAGTCAACTTGCAGAGCTGAACGACGTTCCATACCCTGCTGCCATACAACCAAATACAATTCCAGCGACCTTTCCCAGACCTTTTCATCCCCCTCCGATAGAGCAGTTTCACTTGGGGCCTTCTCATACACAAATAGCAGCTCGCCACGTAATGGGAAAGGAGTTGCCGAAGTTTAATGGTGACCCAAGCGATTGGCCTTTGTTTATAAGTGCATATAGGGAAACAACTTTGGCATGCGGTTTCACTGCGAGTGAAAACATGACCAGGCTGCGCAAATGCCTTGAGGGTCGAGCGCGTGATGTAGTTAAGGATAAATTGATTAGAGGCGAATTTGAGCAGGAAGTGCTAAACCGGTTGCAATCACTTTTCGGGCGACCAGAGCTGATAATCGACAATTTACTCACTAAGGTGCGCGCGTGTCCCGATCTCAAAGATGGCAATTTCGAATCAATTGTAGGATTTTCGATTGAAGTGCAAAATTTATGCAGCGCCTTAGAATCACCAGGGTGTGAAGATCACCGCCGAAATCCCATGCTCTTAAAAGAATTTGTGGAGAAGCTGCCACCTAGCCTTAAATTGAAGTGGGCTAGTGAGAAAAGTCAAATAGCTGATTTTCATGATGTTCCTGCGTTTGGAAACTGGCTATATGGCATTGCTATGGACATTTGCCAAGCAATTCCTTCAGTAGCATGGAAAAAGCAGAGCAAGCCAACCAGAAAAGAAACGGTGCACTATCATAGTAGCAAATGCTCAATATGTCCTAAAGATTGTAGTTATGCCGCTACCTGTGAAGCATTTAGGGAATCACCCGTTGATAAAAGGTGGCAGTATGTTAAAGACTTGCACTTATGCAGAAAATGTCTCAAGCAGCACTCTTTTAGGAAACCGTGCTCTTCTCCTGTTAAATGCACAACTGACAGATGCGATAGAAAGCATCACCCGATGTTGCATAGTGCTGGCACTAGGGATATTTCCGAGCAAAGAAGTGAACAAGCATCCACTAGTACCAACTTTACGCATTTAGGCCAAAAGCATGATACACGCTACCGTTATGTTCCTATTATTTTGAGTTTTAAAGATCGTTCAGTTAGCACATATGCGTTTTTAGATGAGGGATCCTCAACGACGCTTATCAGCCAAAAGTTAGCAGGTCAATTAGGAGCTAGCGGTGAGAAAAGACCATTGAGTCTCACCTGGACTGATAGTGCAGTGTGCAGAACAGAAGAGGATTCAGAGCAGCTAAAATTGAGCATAAAGCTTGTAGGCAATAGAAGCGCAAGCTTATGTGCTCGGACTATTTCTACCTTACATCTACCAGTCCAATCCTTAGATTACCCAGAGATGTCCAATAAATTTCCTCATTTGAAAAATTTACCCATAAAGTCATATAGTCAAATAAAACCAGAACTTTTAATAGGTCTTGACAACTGGAAGTTAGCTGTGCCCAGGCGCGTCAAAGAGGGCTTGAACAAAGAACCAATTGCGGCAAAATGTCTGCTTGGATGGACAATATTTGCAACATCAGGACGCACAGAGGCCGGGCCATTTTTTCATTCATGTGATTGTTCAACTTCAGGCGATAACGAGTTGACAGCATTGGTAAAAAGTTTTTATGCGGTAGATCGAATGGGAGTTCGCGCTAATCCGAACGCGCTGGCAACAAAAGAAGAGCAAAGAGCGAGTAAATTGATGTCTGAAACGTTGCGGAAAGTGGGTGACCATTTCGAGATCGGCCTTTTATGGAAATACGATGCAATTGAGCTTCCAGACAGTAAACCGATGGCAGTCAAGCGTTTGAAGTGCCTTGAAGCTAGCTTGAAGCGAAAGCCACAGTTATTTGATGAAATCGATAAACAGCTAGTACAGTATGAAGAAAAAGGATACATTCGACGACTCACAGATGATGACAAAGATCTTCCACAAAAACGTGTGTGGTATCTACCTATTTTTCCGGTGCAGAATCCGAATAAGCCGGAAAAAGTTCGCATGGTATGGGACGCAGCTGCGAAGGTGAATGGAGTTTCTCTAAATTCTGTTCTACTATCTGGTCCCGACCTCACCGCTTCACTTCTAGGCGTGTTGCTGCGATTCAGGCAAAAGCGCATCGCAATTACTGGTGATATTAAGGAGATGTTTCACCAGGTAATGGTGAAACCGGAAGATCAACATGCACAAAGGTTTTTGTGGCGAGGAAAAAATATAAATAGTGAGCCTGCTGAGTATATAATGCGTGTCATGACGTTTGGATCCACGTGCAGCCCTAGCTGTGCCCAGTTTGTTAAAAACCAAAATGCATTTGGCTACCGCGAGTCGTTTCCAAAGGCATGCCATGCGATTGTTAAAAATCACTATGTTGATGACTGGCTACAAAGTTTCGATACTGAAGCAGATGCGATTGCAGTGGCAAGCGATGTAAAGAACGTGAATGCTACAGCTGGTTTCCTGATCCGCAACTGGCGCTCCAATTCAAGCGCAGTACTTCAAGCTCTGGGCGAAGAAGTTATGAAAGAAAGCAGCATCAATCTAAATTTGGAGCAGAAAGATGAGAAGATCTTAGGAATGTGGTGGGACTGCAAGGGTGATGCATTCACCTACTCTCTCAAATACAACAAGGGCAATCAAAAAATTTTGCAAGGAGAGCAAAGACCCACCAAGCGAGAACTGCTACGCATTCTGATGTCGATATATGATCCCCTGGGCCTAATTACGCACTTTCTAGTATTTTTGAAAGTTCTGCTGCAGGATACATGGAGACGCAAAACCGATTGGGATGACGAAATTGAAAACGATCAGTATAAGCTGTTTACTTCGTGGCTGCAACTTTTGCCACGAATCGAAAAATTGAAAATTCCAAGATGCTACATATATGAGTTTGACAACTACCTTGGTGCAGAAATCGAAATGCATACATTCGTGGATGCAAGCGCTGACGCGTGTGCTGCGGCGTCCTATTTGCGAGTTAAAAAACATGGAAAAATCAAATGCATATTGGTGGCTGCTAAGAGTCACGTTGCGCCACTCAAACTTATGTCTATTCCTAATCTCGAAGCCGAAGCTGCCCTGCTAGGTGCACGCCTTGCGCATTCAGTTGATGCGCACATCGAAGTAAAGCCCTCACGGTGCATCTTTTGGAGCGATTCTTCCACAGTGCTGAGCTGGATACAATCGTCAAACCTGCGCAGACTTGGTAAGTTTGCAGCCTTTCGTATCGCTGAAATACAAGAAATTACAAATTCATCAGAGTGGAGGTACGTGCCGTCGGCGCATAACGTTGCTGATGATGCAACTAAGTGGACGAAGCCTCCAAAGTTGGACAGCAGTGATAGATGGTTTGTTGGACCTAGTTTTCTCAATCAGCCGGAATCAGATTGGCCGGCCCAAAAGTATACCTCTTCAAATGTGGAATGCGAAGAAGAGATAGTAGCTATTCATAAAACTACAGAAGCGATTCTAGATGTAAAAGATTTTTCTACATGGAGAAAACTGCGAAAAACTATCGCTTTGATGTTTAATTATAGAAGACGCATTCTAAAGAATACAATTCAAAAAATCGTTCTACCTTCAGACTATCTTAAGGCAGAAAAATGGCTCTACAGACTCGCCCAAGGCGATGTTTTTTCAAGGGAAATCAACGCTCTTCGCCACTCAGACGATTTGAAGAAGATTGCTGTAATACGGAAGAGCCCCCCCCTCTCTCTCCTTATTTGGACGAGGATGATGTCTTGAGAGTAAAAGGTAGAATTGACCTAACAAACTGTGTTTCTGTGAACACTAAGCGACCGGTTATATTACCGAAAAGTCATCACATCACAGATTTGATCGTCAATCATTATCATTGTAAATATGGACATTTACATCATGACATTGTGATAAATGAATTGAGACAATTTTTTCATATACCACAAATACGAGTGGTTCTCAACCACATACGAAGAAAATGTTTCGTATGTAAAATAAAGTATCCCACCATAATACAGCCCGAAATGGGTGCACTGCCGTTTGCGAGGTTGACGCCTTATGAAGCACCGTTTACATATACAGGCGTTGATTACTTGGGCCCCTTTTACGTTACGGTCAAGAGGTCGACTGAAAAGCGATGGGCAGTCCTTTTTACGTGCTTGGTTACCAGAGCCATTCATATCGAAGTGGCAACCAGCTTGGATACCGATTCGTGTGTTTTGTGTTTGCGCACGTTCATGCTGACGCGAGGACAACCGGCTGAAATGTACAGCGATTGCGGAACGAACTTCGTCGCCACTGAAAAACTGCTTCGAGAAGAGCTACAGAACGTCAACATTTCTTCAATAGCGAACAAGTTTCATGAGGATGGTATTCGTTGGAATTTTAACCCGCCTGCCGCTCCTCATATGGGAGGAGCCTGGGAGCGGTTAGTTCGCGCACTCAAAAAAGCCTTGTATGCTGTAACACCCACCAGAAATTTCACGGACCCATTATTGAAAGCGTGCCTTGCTGAAGCAGCCTATATGGTCAACTCCAGACCACTGACCTACTTGCCTCTTGATAGCGATAAAGGAGAGGCGCTAACCCCCAATCATTTTTTGTTGGGGTCGAGCAACGGAGTGAAGTCGGTTGGAGAGGTTCCTGCTGGTGATATGTGTCTGAAAGCAAAGTATCTAACCGCTCAACAATTCCGGAACAATCTGTGGAAAAGATGGATACAAGAATATTTGCCAGATCTAGTATGCCGATCCAAGAATTTCTTTCAATCAGAACCGATTCAAGTTGGCGACCTTGTGATTCTTTGCGATTCAAATCAACCAGCAAATACGTGGCCGAAGGCGAGAGTTTTGGAAGTGCATCCAGGAAAGGATGGCCAAGTGAGGACAGCGACTATTCAAACATCGAAAGGGGTCTATCTCCGCCCAGTAGCGAAATTGGCACCGATAAAGATGACGAGTTGAGAGGGTGAAACACAAGGTTTCACGGGTGGGGGTGTTAAAAATATAATTAAAGCCTTTGTTATTTTAATGCGCAAAAGCCTTTATAAATTTATGCGTTAAGTTTTCGTAGTAATTAAGCATACCTGGGTGCGTTCAATCAAAACAGCGAAAGAATCATCGTGTTTCAACCTTTCAATTCGTGTAAACGTCATGTAAAGAGAAAAGAAAAAAGAAAAGTTGGATTGAGCGCGCCACGAGGATAAATCCCAAAGATTTTTCAATTTCATCAGCCAATTGAGATTAATAATTGTATAGTTACGTTTTCAATAGAATCAGGCACCGTAAGTGCAAAATATCATTTAAATCAGTGTAATTTCTAACATCTTTTTATAACTCTAGAAATTTAAGTTCTTTACCTTCATTGTACCTAAAATATTCACTGGGTTAAACTGAATATTCAACAATAAAGGACCACTAAAAATTGGCTTGAGTTTTCTATTTGCAACAAGTTGCAACAGTAGGAAAGTTCTTAATCATTAGGTGGTTCCCTCTGAATATTTTGTTTTTGAAACCAAACATATAATAACATATTTTTTCTCTGCGTGTGGTATGTACTTACAAATTTTTTCTTTCAAAATCCTCCCTTAAGGTAAATCCTGGCTACGGGCCTGGGTTACACTGTAGAATATATGCCTTTAATCAACTTTAAGTTTCTTTGAACCGAGATCTCTAAATAGTTCCAAATGGTGGCCATTATGTCGACAAAGCCAGTTGCCACTACTGCCAGCACATCTTTGCTAATTAATGGCAACCGATGCTGTTATGTAGCGGCTGTCAAGAGGTTGCCAACACAGCTGCTAATAAATTTCACAAATTTGCACCAATTTGGAGTAATTTGAGATAATTTGAGGCGATTTCCACGCTTCGTCGGTAAATTGAAAGTTATTCATCAATTTATAAGTGGCTAAGATGTATTGATGAATTCTTCAATATGTTTAGCAAGTGAATTCCAAGAAAAAACGATCGATAGAATTTAATTATTAATAGAAATGTTTTTTTGCTTAGTTTGTAAATATTAAAGTTTAGCCACTCACGCATAAAACAATAATGCTTGAAATGCAAATATTAACCGAAATTTCTATCGCACTCATTAGCATAGGCAACAAAAACATAAACAAACAGCTTTGAGCAACAAGCTGCGCCTGTTTATGCAGTATTTTAATGAAGAGCGCCTAAATGTAGGCAGAGCAAACGCGAAATAACACAAAACAAAAACAAAAAAAAAATAAACAACACAAAAACAATAGCAATTAAGTTAACGAGATCAAGCTATAGCAGACCAAAAAATAAAGGCAAAAAGCAGCAGCGAAGCTCATCATTGTCATGATGCCGCAGGATTAAAAGTAATGAGCAATGAAAGCCATGGGCGCAGCAAATGGGCGAGCTGGCGGTAGTA
The DNA here is from genome assembly GCA_914767935.1 of Coremacera marginata. Classification (NCBI taxonomy): domain Eukaryota; kingdom Metazoa; phylum Arthropoda; class Insecta; order Diptera; family Sciomyzidae; genus Coremacera; species Coremacera marginata. The sequence goes on from OU612046.1 coordinate 163,581,670, forward strand.
TGTGACCTATACAAACAACATAGCAACCATGAAACTAAGTTTAGCACTGTTACTGTTGTTGCAACCACTCAGTTGCACCATGCACAACACCACACAAATAGTTCCAATAATCGTTGACGAAATTGCGTTGTGTGTGCTTAGCACTGCAACCTTTGAAGCATTTTTCTCTACGCTCAATCAGTTCTACTCGTTGTGGTTTTTGTGTCTGTAATTTATAAACGTTCATTCATAATTGCAATGATCGTAAAACCACCAATGCTACCATTTCAACCACGACATAAATTTTAGTGGCACTTCAACAAAATTACTCACTGCGAAATATTTTGCATTGTTTAAGGACAAAACTTACAAATGCTCGTTCAAAATTTATGTATTTTTAATCACGGCAATTTTGCATGATTTGATATTTGAAGCTTTTGCTGAACTTAAAATTTGCATTTTAGATATATTAAAAAAAAAAACAAAAATCAATATTTAATCAAATCAAAATCATATAACTTTGAACTGAAAATTCAAAGCATTTAAATATCAAAAGTAATCCCCTAAGCTTAATACAGTCACCTTGGTACTTTTTTGCTACTCAACATCGATTCGCTTTTAGCTTATAAACACTTTTAACCTTTTTTTGTACAGGGGGCAACACTTAAGCAACATGCCTAACGTAGGGCTAAAAAGCTGCGTACTTTTAAAACGCAAAAAAAAAAACCTCAAGCCTCATCAACTTAAGACTACAACAACAACAACAACAACAACAGCAACAACAAGCTACTTAAGTGCGTTAAGCTTTCACCACTTAATTTTTAGGAACACTTGTACAATAAAAACTAAATATAGAACCGGGAATAAATTTTAACCAGTGTTGAACAATTTTTTTTTGCTATTTTATAATTAGTGTATAAGCGAATATTTGGTTTTGGGTTTCGGCCAGTTTCGGCCTTTTCTGCCAGTTGCGGCTGATCGGCCTCAATATGACTAAAACTGATACTTTTAAATCTCATGCAAAATCTCATACTTTTTGTGACATGCGGAAAAAAAGTATTGAAAAATTGCATTAATATTTTTTATTATTAACTAGTAATCCCGTCTGGCGTTAAAACGCCAAAATAAAAAAAATCTAGTGATAGGTAATTTTGTTTTTATATTAAGGACTATTTTTTCGCTTGAACCAAGGATGTCATAGGAACTTTTTTATGCTTCCGTTGATTTGTTAAGTAGCCCAGTTGCTACTTATAATAGCATTATAATAATATTCTATCACATACTTTTAGGCATCACAAAGAAATTCGGCTTATTTCATAGAAAATTTGTTCGGCATTTTTAAAATAAAATACACAATATATGTATAAGCAAAAATAAGACCTCATTGCACTTCTACAGAGCAAGACCTTTCAATTGCTACCGTATTTATGAAAATCGCGTCTAAAGTATAGATTTGATAGTCATCACAAAAAATGCGCCTGTGTAATAATAAGATTTCTTTTTATTCTTAAGGGGGTCTTCTCATTGAGCAACTTTTTTTTTCAACTTTTTTTTATATAGCTTGGGTAGTTGTGAATATGCCCCTAAAAGGATTTTTAGAAATTCGAAATACTTTAGAAGATACAGCCTCTTTTGTGAAGCAAGGACAAGAAGGTGATGGAGGTAATAAAACCAGCTTACGAAGCGCTGTCGGCAGATAATTTTCTTGAAAGATGCCTTGGATCTGAAACTCAGAATTCCAATGAGTCCTACAATTCTGTTCTTTGGTCACTTTCGCCCAAACACATCAACTCAGGCGCACGCACCATCGAAGTGGCCAATTTCATTGCAACGTGCCTCTTCAACGACGGTTTTATACCCATACTTAAAATTATGGGTTTGATGGGTATTGCGATTGGCAAAAACGCATACGAATACGCACTATCTCGCAATGAAGACAGATTGAACCGATCAGAGACTCGAGCTGCGGCATCATCAAAAGCTGGCAGAACGGCTCGCAGAGCAGAGAGGGCAGCAGAAAGCAGTTTCTACGAAAAAGAGGAAGGTGGCCTGTATGGAGCTGGCATCGCCGACTAATATTTGTAAGTAAAAATTGTCAGCTCTTTAAAACTGCATTTAAACATTTAAACATTTTTGATTTTTTTTTTTTTTTCCCCAAAAAAATTACTTCAAACTTTAAACGCGTTTATCTCGAACCCACGTTTTTCGAACTGGCGGCCATGATATCTCCAGTTCAACTGAACCGATTTTCATGAAACATAATGGAATCGACGCAGAATTGTCACCATTCTCGGGTGAACCTCGACCATAATTTTAAAAAATTTTTTACTATTTTTTTTTTACACTAAACTACAAAAAAAAAACCCGAAATTGAAATTTTTTTTTTGAATGGCCGCCATTTTGTCAAAAAAAATCACAAAATTAAGCTTGAGGTTCACCCGAGAATTACATCTATACTGATTATAACCCAGTTTTTTTTTTCATTTCAAACGCTCCGGAGACCCGGAATCGTGGCCGCCGTGACGACACCTTTTTTTTTCACCACCAACTTTGAAGTCTCATTACTTTTTGAACAGCCCACTTATCGAGGCAAAAAAATTTTTTTATTTACTTTGAACCTTTTGTAATACAAAAAATAAGAAAAGTTTTCAATTATTCTTTGCGTTTTCAAATAGGAATTTTTTTAAAAAGGGTCCAAAAAACGGGTTTTGAATGAGAAGACCGCCTTAAAGCCTCTTTACAGCTCTTAAAAGAGTAGTCCACTGCCGAATGCTCCCAAATAAAACGTATACATTTAAAGCAGTGATTGCCACAGCGATAGTATTTGTCTCATTCCCTCTTTCTTGTTGGCTATGCAAACACAATAGCAAAAATTCCCTTGGGTATACGATTCGGCAGACACTGCTTTAGAGCTTTAAAACTTCAAGCTCTGAGGCTTTTTTCAAGATAAAGAACCAAATAAGCCTAATGAACTCGTTTCGAATTCGAAACGAATACGAATTCTCGAACATTTTATTCGTTAACAAATTCATTGTCGGGAGAAAATCATAAATCATTAATGAATGAATCGTTAATAAATTGCCATATTCATATTGCTTCATATTGCTTCATATTGCTGCATCCAATGTAGAATGAGAATTAATTTATGGTATGGTCTCGGTTAATGATCAAGTTGAACTCCTCCAACGCAATATTGATAAACTTTTTAATGAATTCGTTCCTATTAAATGTGCGAAAATCAAGCATAAACAACGACCATGGTTCGATAAAAATATTGAAAACTACCTTTGAATTTTTGAATTCATTCGTTGATTTGAAAAAACTTTTCACAGACTTATGAAGAAATTTTATGTGCATCTTTTGAACCGGTAACTTCGGTGAAATGAGCAAAATGTAGGTTCAACATCTAAAACTTATAAGAAAAAGTTAGGAACATCGTGATGTGTGTGTGCGTGCCGATCATTTGCAAAAGTATATTTTCAAATTTTATATTTTATTCAATAGATTGGACATTTTTAAAAACTTCAGAGCAGAAAATAATTTAAGCAATCACTTATGTAAATTTTCTCATACATAAATGCTCTATTTTGACCTCGTATCATAGTCTTACTGTAGCGTTTGATGTCTCAATGAAAATGAGTAAAAAATTAACTTTTAAATTTAAATTATTTTTGCAACATAAACTTTTGCGCCATTTTTTAAGAAAACATTAAATATTATAGACCTTTTTTTTGGCATCAGCTGTCCTGATATGCGAACATAAGAATGTTGAATATAAATACACATAAAGAAGAAAAGAAGATATATATCACCCTTCGCGCTTTGCTAAGGCTTACTGTATTTTGTAGTACAGCCCCATCCAAAGACTCACCGCACCCGAAAACCACTTATAAAAATCATACTTATCGGATGAGTTGTTTTGAGTTTTTTTGCAGTATTTGTACAACAGCACCCTCTGGTTTTCGAGATAGAATAAAAAAATAACGTCAAAGCCTTTTCCATACTCGATAATCAAATCCTATATATCCGATATACAAATTTTTATCTAAATCGGATGAGCGGTTTTTGAGTGTTTCACGATTTCTTAAGTGATTTGAACTACAGCACCATCCGGTGTTTAAGATAGCGCAGAAAAAAAAGTCCAATATACCCACCGTATCCGAAAACTCCTTTGTACAAATGTTCACGCAAATCGGATGTACAGCTAGGAGTTTTTCGAGATTTTTAAAACATTTGTACTGCAGTGCTCTCTGGTGTTCAATATAGAACAAAATAGATAAGTCATAAAAACTACCGTACCCGAAAACCCATAAATACAAATTTTCATGTAAGTCTGATGAATGGTTTCGGAGACAAACTATAATAACAAAATTCGTGGAACCCGATCGCAGCGCCACCTACAGGGTGCAATTGCGAATCTGAACCATCCAGTGATCCACTTAATCACACACAAAAAATTTCATCAAAATCGGTGCAGCCATTTAGGAACAGTTTAATAACACACACACGTACAAATTGTACAACAGCGCCCTCTACTTTTCGAGACAGAGCAAAAGAGATAACGCCAAAACAGTTGCCGTACACGAAAATCCTTTAATTAAATTTGTCATCCAAATCGAATGAGCGGCTTTCTTTTTTTTCACGATTTCTTAAGAGATTTGTACTACAGCGCCCTCTGGTGTTCGATATAGTAAAAAAAAGATAAGTTCGAAGCAGTCACCATATTAGAAAACCCCTATTTACCAATTTTCATGAAAATCGAATAAACAGCTTAGAAGTTTTTTAAAATATTTTTGCACAGCGCCCTCTGATGTTCAAGATAGAACAGAGTAGATAAGTCATTAAAACTCACCATATCCGAAAACTATATACAAATTTTCATGCAAATCGGATGAACGGTTTCATAGATAAACTATAAGATCAAAATACCTTAAACACGATCGCAGCGCCATCTACCGGGTCCAATTGTGAATCTGAACCATCCAGGGATTCACTCAAACACACACAAAAAATTTCATCAATATCAGTGCAGCCGTTAAGGAACAGTTTAATAACATACACACGTACAAATTGGACAACAGCGCCCTCTAGTTTCGAGAAAGAGCATAAAAGATAGCACCAGAACCCTTGCCGTACTCGAAAATCGCTATTCACAAATTTTCATCCAAATCGCATGAGCAGTTTTAGAGTTTTTCACGATTTTCATGATTTCCTAATATTGCTACTGAAGCGCCCTCTTGTTTTCAAGATAGCACAAAAAAAGATTAGTAAAAACAATCACCGTATCAGAAAACCCCTATTTTCCAATTTTCATGAAATTCGGATGCACGGCTTAGGAGTTTTTTGACGTTTTTCATAATATTTATACTACAGCGTAAATAAGTTGTAAAAACTCACTGTATCCGAAAACCTCTACTTAAAAATTTTGATGCAAATCGGATAAACGGCTTAGTAGTTTTTTTACGTTTTTTTTAAATATTTGTACCACAGCGCCCTCTGGTGTTCAAGATAGAACAGAGTAGATAAGTCATGAAAACTCACCGCATCCGAAAATCTCTATATACCAATTTTCATGTAAATCAGATAAATGGCTTAGGAGTTTTTCAACGTTTTTTAAAATATTTGTACTACAGCGCCCTCTGGTGTTCAAGATAGCATAAAAAACAAATAAATCCAAAACACTCACCGTATCAGAAAACCCTTATATTCCAATTTTCATGCAAATCGGATGCACGGCTTATGAGTTTTTCAAGGTTTTTCAAAATATTTGTACTATAGCGCCCTCTGGTGTTCAAGATAGAACAGTGCAGATAAGTCAAAAAAACTCAGCGTGTCTGAGAACCTCTACATACAGATTTTCATGCAAATCGGATGAACGGTTTCGGAGATAAGCTGAAAAAACTAATGCCTGAAATTTGATCGCAGCGCCCCCTACCGGGTCCAACCTTTTTTACTGGATAAAAAGTAGCCTATGTTATGACCGTGTATACAAGGAACCTAGATTCCAAATTTCATTTAAATCCATCCAGTGGTTTTCGCGTGATGCTTTAACAGACAAACAGACAGTCAGACAAAAATTTTAAAAATGCGATTTTCGGGCTCAGCGTCTTTAAAAACGTCCATCGCAAAAGGAATTTCAAAAAAATATTTCATGCACAGATTTTTTTTTACAATTTTATATATGTATAGATTATATAATACAGCGTAATAATGCTAACAATAGGTGGAAACGTTTTTAAACACCAACTTTGTATGAGGAATTTAAAAAATTACGTGCAGAAGTGGTAAAAATAGTTAAAATTGAAAACATATTTTTTACAGTATAAGGTTTGGTTCAGCTATCGGCAGCAAGCAGAAATGGCGTGAAATACGCAATATTGGTATCGGAAAAAAAAACGTTGACGTCTGCGTTGATGTTAATGTTGATGAGTTAAATAAAAAGATTACAAATGTGCCTATGCTTCAAGGAGCAGAAAATACATACCTTTGTGTTTCCATCACAAACAATGCTAGTCAAAACTTCAGTTTTGCATGTGTAAGCCAAGCGGATGTCAAATGCTGTTGGGTATAATGAAATCAACCCTATTTTTTTAAGAATCCTGCTACCTTACATTCTCCCGTTTCTAACTTATGCTTTCAATACAGTACTAACTACGTCTGCTTTTCCAGAAAGCTGGAAGAAAGCAAAAATTGTGCCCTTATTGAAATCTTGTAACGAATACCGTCCAATTGCTATTCTCCCCTTCATCTCGAAATCATTGGAACAGATAATGTGTCAACAAATTAATGCACACCTCGATAAGCACAAACTCTTAACAGAGAGGCAATCAGGTTTCAGGGCTAAACGTAGTTGTACAACTGCTCTAATTGATGTATCTGAAGACTTGCGTGTTGGCTTAGATAACAATGAAGTGAGTTTTTTAGCTCTTTTGGACCACTCCAAGGCCTTTGACACTGTTGATCACGATATTTTGCTGACTAAACTTAGCCGAATGTTTAATTTTTCTTCAACCGCTGTCTACCTCATCTCGTCTTATCTTTCAAATAGGTCGCAAGCTGTCTCTGCTAACAATGTTTTGTCAAAACTTCTTCCTGTTAGAAGAGGTGTCTCCTCAGGGATCAGCTTTAGGTCCTCTATTTTTCTCTATGTACATAAATGATCTTCCCAGTGCATTAAACAGCTGTAGAATACATATGTATGCCGATGATGTACAATTGTACGGCGCTTCAATAAAAGAAAACATTAATAACTTTACTCTACAGCTCAGCAATGATCTTGATGGTGTAAATGTGTGGGCACGCAACAATGGCTTAACCCTTAATCCTGTAAAGTCCAAATGTCTCATTATTTCAAAAAAAATCTTTGATATTACAACAGTCCCCCAAATAACACTAAATGGTTTAGATATTGAATATGTTGCCACTTCGAAAAATTTAGGCATAACATTCAATCGAACTCTTACCTGGAATAATCATATTAATATCACTGTTGGGAAGGTGTACGGCATGCTTTGCGCACTCTGGATAACACAGTACTTTACTCCGCTTAAAATTCGTCTTCTTATAGCCAAAACTTATCTTGTCCCGACATTACTTTGTAATAGTTCAGACAAACAAAAACTTAATGTTCTGTACAATAATATTTCCAGATATGTGTATGGATTAAAGAGAGGGACCATGTATCACAATATGCAAAACGGATCTACAGCATGACCTTAGACAATTTATTAATCTACCGCACACTTCTGTTCTTACATACAAGTATTTATACTCTTGAGCCCATTTATTTGAAAAAATAATTAATTAAAATTAAAACATTGTGAGTTTTAAACATGAACTCTGCTGGTACTGATCATAAGATTTTCTGATAATCTTGTAGTGCCAGTAAATCGAAATAATCAAAAATTAAATAAATTAAATTAAATTAAATTAAATCGTAAATTCAAAAAACCAATCTTTAATGAACAGTTATTATTATCGAGTAATTAATATTGGAAAAAACGAATCGTTTTCAAATTGGCCTAAATATGAGATATTCAAGCATGTTCTGAAATCCGATTTATCTCGGAATCAGATTTAATTTTAATGAAATGTCATTAGAAGAAAATACGATTCCGACTTGAATCGGTTTTCAGAACATGCCTGATTATGTTTATTGAACTATAGTACAAGATCCAATTCAAATTTTAAAAAATATATTAAATTTTTAGGTTTTTAATAACCAACGAGATGTTACAAATTATAGCATGTAGCATTTAGGGTATATACAATGTATTGAAAAAATAGTGCCCCGCCCCCTTTCTCATACCGCCCACTTTTCTAGACCTTAAACTGCTCATTATACCAAAGAATATATGTGCAAATTTGGTTGAAGTCGAACAAACGGAGCAGAAGGAGTTTTATTCGAAGTAAGGGGGTCTTCTCATTGAGCAACTTTTTTTTTCAACTTTTTTTTTGCATTTATTTATAGCTTGGGTAGTTGTGAATATGCTCCTAAAAGGATTTTTAGAAATTCGAAATACTTTAGAAGATACAGCCTTTTTTGTGAAGCAAGGTCTGATGGACAAGAAGGTGATGGAGGTAATAAAACCAGCTTACGAAGCGCTGTCGGCAGATAATTTGCTTGAAAGATGCCTTGGATCTGAAACTCAGAATTCCAATGAGTCCTACAATTCTGTTCTTTGGTCACTTTCGCCCAAACACATCAACTCAGGCGCACGCACCATCGAAGTGGCCGATTTCATTGCAACGTGCCTCTTCAACGACGGTTTTATACCCATACTTAAAATTATGGGTTTGATGGGTATTGCGATTGGCAAAAACGCATACGAATACGCACTATCTCGCAATGAAGACAGATTGAACCGATCAGAGACTCGAGCTGCGGCATCATCAAAAGCTGGCAGAACGGCTCGCAGAGCAGAGAGGGCAGCAGAAAGCAGTTTCTACGAAAAAGAGGAAGGTGGCCTGTATGGAGCTGGCATCGCCGACTAATATTTGTAAGTAAAAATTGTCAGCTCTTTAAAACTGCATTTAAACATTTTTGATTTTTTTTTTTTTTCCCAAAAAAATTACTTCAAACTTTAAACGCGTTTATCTCGAACCCACGTTTTTCGAACTGGCGGCCATAATATCTCCAGTTCAACTGAACCGATTTTCATGAAACAAAATGGAATCGACGCAGAATTGTCACCATTCTCGGGTGAATCTCGACCATAATTTTAAAAAATTTTTTACTATTATTTTTTTACACTAAACTCCAAATAAAAAACCCGAAATTGAAATTTTTTTTTTGAATGGCCGCCATTTTGTCAAAAAAAATCACAAAATTAAGTTTGAGGTTCTCCCGAGAATTACATCTATACTGATTATAACCCCGTTTTTTTTTTCATTTCAGACGCTCCGGAGACCCGGAATCGTGGCCGCCGTGACGACACCTTTTTTTTTCACCACCAACTTTGAAGTCTCATTACTTTTTGAACAGCCCACGTATCGAGGCAAAAAAAATTTTTTTATTTACTTTGAACCTTTTGTAATACAATAAATAAAAAAAGTTTTCAATTATTCTTTGCGTTTTCAAATAAGAATTTTTTTAAAAAGGGTCCAAAAAACGGGTTTTGAATGAGAAGACCGCCTTAAATTGACACGCCCCCTTGCCTAATTCTACCCACTTTTTTATTTTAAAAACTGCTCATTATGCCAAAGAATATGTGTGCAAAAATTGATTGAAGTCGGTCAAACTGTGGAGCAGCTTTTGGGGTACATACCGACCTGATTATATTCAGATGGGCGGAAAAAGTTGGCGTGACAACATTTCTATATACATAGTGATCGCCACTTGGTCACATAGCACCTACACACCAAGTATAACTATGAAAACATGTATATCTCAGGAATTATAATGATTTCTGAAAAAAGGGCGTAGTTATAGCTCTACCAATGCCCATTTTTAGTGCATTTGCTGAGAGTAATCATACGAACTAAATTTCAAAATTTTATTCCAATACAACCACATTTGTCTGATATATAGCTTTTTTATTGATTTGTAGGTGGTAATAGGGGGTATGGCAATTATTTTTTATTTATTTTTCGAGATATGAACCTTGATAACAGATGTTGTAAATTTGGTGCCCTTAGGTGTTACCGTTGCTGAGATCTTAATGGACACCAACCCACACGAACGATTTTATATATATAGATAAAAGATTTTAATAAAAAAATTATAGTACCCAAATAAAAGTGCAAGTTATTAAAAATACTAATAACGCCTCTGGTCGAAATTCGACCATATAAAAATCAATTGTTATTTTCATTTAATTTTTATTGAAAACCATTTGGCAAAGTTGAAAAAAAAAAAAATAAATAGAGAAATACTTTTGTGTAATACAATAAGTAGGCTGAGGAAGCCCTAACCGCACTTGGTGTATCCGATTGGAGAAGGCGCGCGCAAAGCAGAGGCGCCTGGCGAGAGCTGATGAGGTCGGTCGAAATCCGGACACGGGTTGTCACGGCCATCTAAGTAATACAATAAGTGAAATTAAAAAGAATTGTTATTGTAGTGAATCAATAACTAGTTTGATTTATTTGTTAAAGATAGCATTAAAAAAACTTATTGGCATGCATGCATGGTGAGCAGTTGTTTATGTTTCCATTTCAAAGTCTTTTGGATTGATAACAATAAATTTTTCAGTAGCATTCGACTTTACAACACAAATAAAATTTGAAATTTTAGTTCAAATCAAATTTGCATTTTAATTGCATTGAAGTTCGCTACAAAATTAATGTCAAATACATATGAACTATGTCATAAAAATTCGGCATAAATTTTTCTTTCCTAATTAATTTGCCATCAGTTCTCACGCTCAGAAGTGAGCACAATTTGAGCGGCAAACTGAAAATAGAAAAAAGAGTATATTTTGGCATCAAGTGGCAAGCTTTCTTTCTCTTCACTTTGTGCAAATCTTTAATGTTTATATGAAACTTTCTTTGTGTGTACGTTTGGGCGACAAATATACACAAAAAATCGTTCGATTCTGTTTATGTTTTTCGATTCTTTTTCTTTTTCTTTGCTAGCAAAACATTATTTCGCCTGTTGAAGGCAGGTAGGTTTCTACAAATAAATATATGGTGCATATATTCTACTTACTGTTATTCATTTGAAAAAAAATTATCAAAAGCGGTAGAGAAACACGGCAGAAAATGGTGCGTAACTGTTTCGTCTACGTCTATTAATGTATAGATGGTGATGATTGAGGTTTGATTGAAGTGGGTCCATGTGCACCGCGACCCATAGGATCTATTGTGCATGCTCTGGATTTAACTTTCCAGATTTAGAAATTTTATGAATTTTAGCACTGTTTCTGGCTTGGTGTCCCATATTTTTGAAGGAGACTGTAACATCAGCTCGTTACAAATGGCGCCCGAGCAGGGACATCAGCAAAAGCTTACTGAAGTCTACTAAGCACCGACACACTCAACTGGATTTACACTTCAAATAAAGAAGAATTAAAAGCAAAACTTCAATAGTGAGCACTACCCACAGAAGGTATAATAACCGATTTACGCAAACGTATGAGCGATTGGACTAAGGCACAGCGAACACGAAAGTCAACAGAATCGTTAAATATTGACGAAAAACAGAGCGAAGGCGTCTTAAGCGCCGTAAAAATCATCGGCAGAGAGGAAGAAAAGGTACACCTTTCAATCGATATAGATGTCATGAACAGTGTCAGTAAGTGGGGACTTAGTTTTGATAGAACCCAACAACTTTACGATTTTATGGAAAATATTGAAGAACTCGCCGAATGTTATCAAATTCCACTAAATAATCTTTTGCTGTACCTGAATGTGCTGTATAAAGGAAAAGCCAAGGACTGGTGGCGCTACAAGCGAGATATAATACGTTCATGGGAACATGACTCCCCGGTATTTAGAGAGGTCAGAAGATGATATTATACGACGTCATCATGGGCAACGTGAAAAGCCAAAGTTTTTATTATTAGTTTAATGACCATGATTCGTCAACACCCCCGAATGAAGAAAGAAGAAAGAAGAAAGAAGAACAACTTGAACGAATCTACGAGGGACTTTGACCTGGATACCGCCTTTACATTCCCTGAAAGACTCCCTGATGAAATTAATAGGCGATTATGAATATCTCCGTGGTGAGGAAGCACTTATAAGTGCACGAGGGCATGCGATTAATATTGTATCAGACCCCCCTTATAAGCATTACACACAAACTGCTTGAATGCGATAGAGACAAAACATTGATTCGAAATTGCAGAGGCTATCGAGCTCCTGTTAAGCCATGCCTAGTTCAGCACACTACCGAATTAACCTGTTGAGCAACGAACAGACTACCCAAGCATTTCTTGACACTGGAGCTATGACATCTTTCATCGGAGATAGTATGTACTACCGCCTGCACCAGCAAAATCGTGCCGACGAACGAGCTAAATTTGTAGGCAATAACCCAATCGACAAATTTTGCGACGCAAGCATCACAGTTTATGGAAGACAATTTTTCCATCGCGTGTTCTTCTTGCCTGGACTAACAGAAGAGTTAATTCTTGGGATGGATTTATTAAACAAGCTGCAGGTAAACTCATTATAGCCGGATATGAGCAACAACCCACTGTCACCATAGATAAGAAAAGCGGACATTTCTATGCAGTGCGTGAAACGAAATTAACACCTGAAATCGAGTCCGAGCTACAAGACCTGAGCACTGCCGAAAAAGCAAAAATAGAAGAACTTGCCACCACCTGTTACATAGCAGACCACAAAGAAATCAAATAGAAATCCGCACTGAAAAACCAATTAAACGTCGCTTTAAATCCCGAAACTCAGCAAAACAGCAAAACACTTGCCTACCAGCCACCGACACATCACCGTCACTAAAACTACTACCGCCACCGTTGCATAGCGCCACCAGTGAATGCGTGTACTTCCCATGTTGTTCATATCTAAATATGAACAAATAGTAAGCGAAATGTCATCATAATGAGTCAAGATGTGGTTTTGACCAAAAGCTGCTGTTTAGAAGGTAAACAGCTTCTGGTGATTCCAAAAATATAAATAATTTTGGAAAAATATAAAACAGGCAATCTTGGTGCCAAGACCTAGCCACTTAATCACCAACAAAGAAAATTCTAGCTTCGGCATTTCGGCTCCGGCCAAACTCAAGCTCCGGCTTTTCGGCTTCTGCCAACCGTATCTTAAGTACCCGTATTGTAAGGCCTTCTGCCATCGGTACTCTGCCGCCTGATTAAATCGGCCCTCAACCGCCGTGTACACTTTGCCACTACACCCGCTACTACACCCGCCTGTAAAATTATATAGTTACCGTAGCAACTTATTGTTTAGCTAATAATTGTAATAACTAATTGAAACAAAAAAAAAATTAAAATAAATATTACTAAGAAATATTTAAAATAAATAGATTTTGTAAGCGCTCCGAGCTAAAACATTCGGGTTTAGTGATAGAGTTGGCCTCCGAGTCCAACCGTGACAAATTGTGCGATTCACAAAACTAATTATTGTTTTTTTCTTGAGACTGTTTTTTGCCCAGGGGGTGCGAGATCCCTTGGACTTACCCTAGAGAGGCTTAGCATACCCCAGCCTAAAAAAAAACTCTTTACAAGGCACTGATACCCCCCATTCCCCCAAAGTGAGTGAGTAAGTAAGCAGATTGCCGGACATTCACATAGAATGTGCTCTGGAGTTTCTCTTTCTCCTCGCAGAGTCTGCAGACATCTGAATTAGATAGTCTCATCTTTTTGAGATGGTATCTAAGTAAACAATAACCTATAGAATAACTTGTTACAATTCTTGGGTCTGCTTTGGTTAGCTTGAGTAATACTTTCGATTAAGCTCTACAGAGAGTTACAAATTTCTTAAGTTGTCATTAATATTGCCCCAGTGTCACTGAAATTTATTATGTTCCAAGATCCTAACCTTTTCTACAAAGCAGCCCTTAGCAAGATTATAAAATGGTTCGGAGCCGATAAGAGGTCGAGATACCCCTATTTCTGCAAGGCAGTCCGCCATTTCGTTGCCTTCGGAACCTTCATGTGCTGGTACCCACCACGATTCTACTTTGTTGTTTTGTCCCAGTGCATTTAGTATTTTGGCGCAATCAGAAATTAGTCTTGATTTGAGCTCATAAGACTGTAAAGCCATTAGTGCCGCTTGACTGTCAGAAAATATGTAAATATGTGCCCCCGTGTCGGCGGTGGGGTAGTGTATAGAGTCTGTGGCTCATACGCCAGAGAACCCAGGTTCGAATCCCTTATCTGACACTATTCACTATGAAATATTTAAAAAGATTACATTTCTATAATATTCGTTGGAAAAATTTAACACGTTTCCATTACGTTTTTAGTTGACTTTAATTCAAGTCAGTATACAGACAATAAAGTCCAGTTACAAAACAAATATTCTCCGACATCAACGTTAACTTTAATTCATATATTTTCAACCTTTGCACCAAGCAGTATGTGTTTGAGTGAGTGTGTGCGGGTGGGAATTATATAAAAATTTGTTTTTGCTGAAATTAACATAATTCTAAAAACAGTTTGAAGCATTTCAACTTTTGTCCTCTACGCTGAATTGCAAAACTTTTTGACTACAACACTCTGGAACATATTTTAAATGTATGTGATCAAAATGAGGAGAAGTAAAAAAAAAAAAAGAGGAAAATAAAACCAAAGTCCTTGCAAAGCAGTCGAAATGAAAAGTTTTTGTGTGCATTGCTAGTGTTCTGTTCTTGCTTAGAATAGTGAAGTGTGTGTGTGTGTGTGTGTGTGTGTGTGTGTGAGAGAGTGACTGTGAGCAATAATGTTGATGTTCATAAAAAAGCACTTAAAAAAAGTTTATTACTACTTTAATTACAATGATTAATATAATGATTATGTTGTTGATGATTTTTATCATTTGAATAATGAGTTTAATGTTTTTGTTATCACTGTTCTTGACTTTAATTATGTACAAAGCGAAAGTGATGAAATTCATGATATTAATGTATATAATAATGATATTGTTAAAAAGTTGTTGAAATGATGATGTTGCTATAGCTTGTGATGATCATATTGTTTGTTGCTTGCATTAATTAACCACCAACAGATGAACTTTCATCTACAACGAGAAAAAAACTTATGTTAAATTAACAAAAAACCTAGTATAATTTATAAGCTGGCTTTGGCAGTTTTCAACCTCCCAAATTCTTCATTAAAATGCCTTTGTTCTACATGTTCACCTATCAATTTTTATTTGGGCGATAAATTAACTTAATATTTAGTAATAGAACATTGCATTACCGATATAAGTCGTTCTTCAGTCGCTAAGTAAAACTGTGGAACAATCTCCCTGCGAGCGTGTTTTCCGACAGTTTCAATCTGTGTAAATTTAAATCAAATATACACCGGCATTACTCCATCTTTCTACCCTCCAACTAACTATCACCCCCTTAGTGTTGGTTAAACCTAAAAAAAAAAAAGTATATATTATGGCTTCGACAATTCATTAAGCGTGCTTGCTTAATCTGTCAAAAATAGTGTTCAGGTTTTCAACAAAAAACTTTGTTGAAGTATCTAAGTTAAATAAAAAAAAAAAAAACGAAGTGGCCATTTTAGCCCTTGAAAGGACTTTGACCGAGCTTCTTATGATCAATTGTGTTGTGTGTGTGTTGTGAAATGTTTGAACACAAATGATGGAGAACTGGACCTACAAGCTTTATATCGACTCCAAACGACTTATGTTCTCAAGAAGCTTTTCATGGCAGTTTTTTACTCTCTGAGGTTTGCCATTGTTTGCAGAGAAGTGACGGCCGAACAGAAAAAGTAATTAATTTGAAAAAACTTTCTATGTCAGATGGGGGATACGAACCTGGGTTCTCTGGCGTATGAGACACACACTCTACCCACTACGCCACGGCCGCCACCTAAAAAATCTAGTATAATTTATAAGCTGGCTTTGTCACTTTTTAGTCTCAGAAGTTCTTCATCAAAATGCCTTAATTTTACATGTTAACTTGGCAATTTTTATTTGGGCAATAAACGTAAACGTACTTTTATTTATATTTAATAATTTATACATTATGGCTTTGACAATTTATTAAGTGTACTCTGCTTAACATAGTTTTCAACAAAAAACGTTGTTGAAGTATCTAAGTTAAATAGATAATTAAATATACAGGAAGAAGTATGAAATACCCAAGCACTTAGATAATAGTGTATAATATAAGTGGACAAGAAATTAAATTGCGTAACTTGCGTAATTGTTTTCGGATTTGTAAAAGTTTTTCCGAGTCAAAAATATATGCTCTTCGATTTTTTATGATTTTTTTTTTTTGTGATCGAAATGCTAGAAAAGGGCACTTTAAGTATTTTTAACAGTTATAACTTTTTTCTCGAATTTTGGTTTCCTTATTATTTTTTCTTTTTTTGCAGAAAATAGCTCAAGGCTATCTTAAACTAGCTGTTGTTTTTTTAAATTTTTGTATTTTTGGTTTTTGGGAACTTATTTAGTAAAAATACTCAAACTCGAAATTTTCGACGGCTTCGATGATAAATTATGTTCATATCACTTTGATAAAGTGTCGAATTTCTGGTGTCTTACCTGCAATATTGGTTAATCTATATCTATATCTACCTATCTATACTATTATATAAAATTGAAGTGCAAATTTTTGTTTCCAGGTAAACTCCAAAATTACTGTGTTGAATTCTATGAAATAAGTTTTTAAATGTTATATTTGTGCTACAGCACAGCAAAGGGGATATTTTTATTTCGAAATTTTTATAATAAGTATGTTTAAGTAAAGTGTTAAGTTTTTTAAGAAACCATCCCCTATGCCACGAATTGCTTGATGGTTTGCTATTCACGTGGTTGTGTTGCGAGAATTTGAATAGCTACGGTAATCGGTTGGTAATCGCTTCGGTAATCAGTTGGTAATTGCTTCGGTAATCGGTAATGGGTTGGTAATATCTTCGGTAATCGGTAATCAGTTGGTAAATGCTTCGGTAATCGGTTGGTTATCGCTTTGGTAATCGCTTCGATAATCGGTTGGTTATCATATCGGTAATCGGTTGGTAATCGCTTCGGTAATCGGTAATCAGTTGGTTATTGCTTCGGTAATCGGCAATGGGTTGGTAATATCTTCGGTAATCGCTTATCAGTTGGTAATTGGTAATTGGTAATCGCTTCGATAATCGGTTGGTTATCACATCGGTAATCGGTTGGTAATTGGTAATTGGTAATCGCTTCGATAATCGGTTGGTTATCACATCGGTAATCGGTAATCGGTTGGTAATCGCTTCGGTAATCGGTAATCAGTTGGTAATTGCTTCGGTAATCGGCAATGGGTTGGTAATATCTTCGGTAATCGCTTATCAGTTGGTAATTGCTTCGGTAATCGGTTGGTTATCGCTTTGGTAATTGGTAATCGCTCGATAATCCGTTGGTTATCACATCGGTAATCGGTAATTGGTTTGAAATCTCTTCGGTAATCGGTAATTGGTTCGGAAATTGATTATTAACCGCCTCGGTAATTGTTTCAGTAATCGCTTCGGTAATCGGTTTGAAAGAAGAACTTAAAGAAGAACTTATATATAGTTTGATCTAAGGTTTTTATTCAAGGCTTATTCAGGAACTCGGAAACTGAGAAAAAAAAAATTTAATTGTTGTTAGTAATCTCCTTTCCTACGTTTCATAATTTCATTTTATTTAGCACAGAAACTTGTACATTTTAAAAATCTTTGTATATTTACCATGTCCCTTTGTATAGAACGGGTTGAACTCGAATCCTTTGTATCACCAGCCACACGCTCTACCCACTCGTCTATTCAGAACTTTGCTCCCGTGACGTTGAAACTTAATTAGTATTCTCTTTGAATTCCCTCAAGAAAAATTTTATAAAGCTCTCGATTGCAATCATTTCATATACGCACTGAACGCCAATTCAATAAATTACTTCGGCAGCCCAGCGGTTTAAGGTGACAGTTGATCACAAATTGATCCAAGGTTCAATCCCACCCTCAGAGGAATTTTTTTTTTTGTTATTGAAATAGTTTTTTTTATGGTTGTGAATGTTTTTTTATTTAAATCAAGAATTCCTAATGTTATTATTTTCACAAACTGAAACTTTGTTTATAAAAAAAAATCTAAGCTTGAGTAAAAATCATCTTGACTACTTTCTAAAATCTGTCATTGAATAAAGCTTTATATAAAAAATTATACAAGAAATTTAAATTTTCAATTCTTACACAAGGCTCTTTCAAGAAAAGCATCAATAACTACTTTTATACAAGGCCTTTTTAAGTTGATTATGAGAAACTTCAATATATAGATGAAATTGTTATCTGGTTCGGCTTGGTCGATGCTAGATAATACCTAAAAAGGAATGCTGTACAGCAATAATTTCTGTTACGCTAACAGCGTGATGATATTGCAAATCTATAGTTTTGCTCTCTAACAAAATGTGCTCAACGCGCCTAAAGAAGTTTTCACTTCAAAAATGTTTTTTTATTTCGTTTGGCATGCATTGTCTTAAGGGCTGATGTCACGTTTAAAAGTTTTTATTGTTGCTTTTAATAGAAACTGTCATAAAATTGTGAAAGTGAGAGCGGATAAGCACATTGTAGATGCGATCAAATTTGTTTATTTCTGAATGCATGGCGATTGATTTTAACACCTTTAGCGTATTTAGGATTTGTTTACATGAAAGTTTTCCGCTATATTTCTCTCCACACTCATTCAAAGAGCACCAAAACATTTTAACGCTTTTTATTGATAAAAAAAAACGTCAGTGGCGAAGCCACGCACCTTTGTGGCTTACTAGTACTATTTATAAAACTATAATAAGTTTTTAAAAATTTTCAGCTTTATGATGCTTTGGGAATTGTTTTCTTTAGAAACACATCTTTACCGATTAAAACCACTAAAATTGCTGCAAATAAATATTCAGTTAGAGCTGCCAGAACAGTATTAATTGAAGAACTTTTTTATTACTGGATTTAAAGTGAGTGTTTGTTTGTTTCAGCAAAAAATGCTTTAAGTGAATGAGTACTGTTTATCAATTCACCAATGTTTTTTTTTGCGTCTAACAGCCTCTGTTAGCGTTTGTCAACAAACTAAACGATCACTTTGAATAAATTATGCGCAACTCTACAGCAACTACAAAAACCACTTACAATGCATAAAGTATCTCAGAAAGAAAAAAAAAAAAAACAACGCAAATCCTGTTAACACGTTTCTACTTTTTATTTCACTCTTAACAAACATAACCGCTTTGCAACACTTGCATTTATGTATGTATGTTTTTGCAATTTTATTCTACGTTCTTAAACGTTTTACTACCGCATCACGTACTAAGCCCTAAAGTTGTAAAAGTTTTCAACTTTTTACTGCTTTTTTTTAATCTTCTGCGTATTTTTGCATTTTTTGTAAGGAAAACTCAAATATTTTCCATTGATGTTGAATTTATATTCTGCAAAACTGCTTAGCTTGCGTATTTTGTAGATATGCATAGCAAGCAAATGCTTAAAATGTAACGCAATGGTCGTTGTTGTAATAATGACGTTGCTACTGATGCCACTATTATTATTATTATTGTCGTTGTGCTTAAGCAGCATTTCAAGTATGCACTGAAGAAAGAAACACATTTCATATTATTCAGCTGGTTTTACTTTGAAAACGTCTAAATACAACAAAAACTACAGCTTCAACTATTTATCTTGCAATAACGAATAAAGTTTTTACAAGAAAACCAACAATAACAGTAATCACAATAACTGCAGCAATTATGACATACTTCTGCATCTTATCGATTTCTTTGTTGCATTGCTTATTGCTTGCTTTGTTTTGTTTTTTCTCTCAAAGTAATTTTGAAAATATTGTAAAATTTCTTTTTTACTGCAGTCACACCAACAACTGTCCATGCTTTCTTCTAAATGTTTGCTTTTCTATTGCATGCAAAAGCTTCAACTTTTAACAGGATTAAAGGTGAAGATTGAATTCCCGCATCCAATTCTCTCAAGAAATAGTTTTAAACAAATCTGCTACGCTTTGTCATAAAATATACATTTTCCTTAAGTCAGGCCAATAATGTTGATAATGGATGCAAATGAAAAATATTTTTTTGCATTTCTTGTTGCACAAAGTAGCTCAAAGTAACCACAAACTGGCTTATTGGAAAAACTTTATCGGCTAGAATTCGAATTTAACCTGAGTTGCTTGAGATTTTATTGCTGGCAAAATGCTCGCATGGTAAATTTCTCAATAATTTCATCAAAGTTCAATTTATTCAAAAGAATTTTATCAAAGTAAAGATTTTTCTGGGAAATTTCAAAGCTATGCAAACAAATTTATTTGTAGTAAGCAGCACACTTTTATATGCTATCCAAGTCTCAGTAACATGTAAAGTGAGCTCATATTGACTAAAATAATCTTTGAGTTACTCTTAGAATGATAAAATTAAAGAATGATGGTTTTGATGATGACAATAGTAATACTTAAGGTAATATTGATATTGAGATTGAAGTTGTTGTTGATGTCGTTCTTGCTGATGATGGTTTTAGTGATGATGATAGTGATGGTAACGTGATTATCATGGTGATGTTGATGGTGATGGCTAATGATAATGATAATGATAATGATAATGATAATGATAATGATAATGATAATGATAATGATAATGATAATGATAATGATAATGATAATGATAATGATAATGATAATGATAATGATAATGATAATGATAATGATAATGATAATGATAATGATAATGATAATGATAATGATAATGATAATGATAATGATAATGATAATGATAATGATAATGATAATGATAATGATAATGATAATGATAATGATAATGATAATGATAATGATAATGATAATGATAATGATAATGATAATGATAATGATAATGATAATGATAATGATAATGATAATGATAATGATAATGATAATGATAATGATAATGATAATGATAATGATAATGATAATGATAATGATAATGATAATGATAATGATAATGATAATGATAATGATAATGATAATGATAATGATAATGATAATGATAATGATAATGATAATGATAATGATAATGATAATGATAATGATAATGATAATGATAATGATAATGATAATGATAATGATAATGATAATGATAATGATAATGATAATGATAATGATAATGATAATGATAATGATAATGATAATGATAATGATAATGATAATGATAATGATAATGATAATGATAATGATAATGATAATGATAATGATAATGATAATGATAATGATAATGATAATGATAATGATAATGATAATGATAATGATAATGATAATGATAATGATAATGATAATGATAATGATAATGATAATGATAATGATAATGATAATGATAATGATAATGATAATGATAATGATAATGATAATGATAATGATAATGATAATGATAATGATAATGATAATGATAATGATAATGATAATGATAATGATAATGATAATGATAATGATAATGATAATGATAATGATAATGATAATGATAATGATAATGATAATGATAATGATAATGATAATGATAATGATAATGATAATGATAATGATAATGATAATGATAATGATAATGATAATGATAATGATAATGATAATGATAATGATAATGATAATGATAATGATAATGATAATGATAATGATAATGATAATGATAATGATAATGATAATGATAATGATAATGATAATGATAATGATAATGATAATGATAATGATAATGATAATGATAATGATAATGATAATGATAATGATAATGATAATGATAATGATAATGATAATGATAATGATAATGATAATGATAATGATAATGATAATGATAATGATAATGATAATGATAATGATAATGATAATGATAATGATAATGATAATGATAATGATAATGATAATGATAATGATAATGATAATGATAATGATAATGATAATGATAATGATAATGATAATGATAATGATAATGATAATGATAATGATAATGATAATGATAATGATAATGATAATGATAATGATAATGATAATGATAATGATAATGATAATGATAATGATAATGATAATGATAATGATAATGATAATGATAATGATAATGATAATGATAATGATAATGATAATGATAATGATAATGATAATGATAATGATAATGATAATGATAATGATAATGATAATGATAATGATAATGATAATGATAATGATAATGATAATGATAATGATAATGATAATGATAATGATAATGATAATGACAATGATAATGATAATGATAATGATAATGATAATGATAATGATAATGATAATGATAATGATAATGATAATGATAATGATAATGATAATGATAATGATAATGATAATGATAATGATAATGATAATGATAATGATAATGATAATGATAATATATATTAATACAAATCATTTTGTTTGTTTTGCATTTTTGTTTGTTTATTTGTTTGTATGTCTGACTTTTATACAAATCTAAACGGCTTAACAAATTTCGCTCAAACTTAAAACTTGTATTACTTACGTCCTAGAGTAGGTTTTAAAAATAAAAATGCAATATATCAGACTGTTTCTATTGTTTGAGATTACATATTAATTTAATATAATTTTTTTGAGCTTATTCTACAAATGCACGAAAAAGCTTATAAAAATCTTGCATGAGTACTATAATCACGAAGGTTCCGTTTCGATTTTTCCACAATTGCAGAGATAGTATTTTTCAAATGTTTCTCAAGATTTTTTTCAGGCTTAAGGCTTATGTTGTTAAGCTGGTTATAATAATATTCTAAAGCATTTTGGCCGGTTGGGAAGCTTTCTCATCGCCTTCTGATATTGTTTGAGCTGTCAAATTCGATTTGACAATTATGGATACTCGCTCTCTCATCCTTGCGATAATCTTATAATTCAACCATGCTCGCTCCGATTCCAAATCAACAATAACACAAGCGAAGGTATAATATCAAAATAAGCCGATGATAATTGAGGCAATTTTATTCTGGCTGCTTATTTTTTACTATCGCGGAGCAGCTGCTGCTGCTGTTTTTAACAGAGAGGTTATTGTTGAAAGATGCGGTATCATTCTGTAGTGTTGCATGATAAAATAAGAGAATTCTTAAAAAAGGGTGAGTTTAATGATGTTCAGCAGCCATTTCTCTCCTTAAAATATATTTTGACAGTTCAAACGTACTCAATAGTCGAATGAAAAGATATTAAAAGTTAACTTTAATGTACTTCTTTCAAGGCCAAAATATAATTAATTCTGTTTTATATCTAAAAAAACACGGTGAATTTAATTAAATTTTTTAGGTTTTGGCTTTCTTGTCTTACATTTCAACACATAAGATCTAGGTACTCAATTGATTTATACGGTTACAAGTAAATTATTAATCCTTATGGCTGCATGAGTAAGCGCCAAATATCAAAAGTGGCATTAAAGGTTCGTTCAGTATTGATTTTCAGCGCATTTGGCCGAACAACTCAATTGCGAGAATATATAATATATTGAGAATACTCAATGAAGTGGGGCGCAATTAACCGGGGACCACTGTACTTATAAAGCGTTCACGTACTCGAAAAACTTGAGAGCGTAAAAAAGTAAGAGAGAGAAAAAAGCTGCTGCAAGTTCCTGCTATCAAAATTTCTACTTGCAAGAACTTGAAGCTTCCCAAGGTTGATTTATAAGGTTGTCGCAAGGGAGAGAGCGAGTACCCATAATTGTCAAATCGAAGTTGACAGCTCATAGAAAATCTGCAAGTGCTCTCTATTATCATCCGTTTTTCTTTCGTAGTCATTTGCAAAATTGGCTGGTTTTGACAATTATGGGTACTGAGTGCGATCAGCCCTGCGACAACCTTATAAATCAACCTTGAAGATACCGAAAAAAATTGTTTGTCAAAAAAAAAAGCTTTCAAAAGTTATTTTTTTTGTGGATTTCCTATTAAAATGGACGGAAAAAGAAGCATTTGGGCTTAAAAGTCTGTGGCAAACAATTTAAATGCATTTTATATGGCTCCATTTTATTTATTCAAATATTTTACGAAACTCGAATTCACACAATTGTTTTGGGTTTCAAAAAAACTGTCAAGTCTTTCGATCAGCTGTTAATTTACAAGTTTCTGCTAGGTTTCTGCCCACGTACTTTTTCTATTATTTTTCTCTGTGTGACATTTCTTCATTTACTCTCTGCCTGCAAGTAAAGTACGTGAACAAACCTTATACCTACGCCAATGTTTTACTCTCTCGTTTTTTGATCTCCGCATTGCAACTGCCTTATAATTCTATCATGCCACTGATATAGAAGAAATAGAAAAAGCCCGATATAAAAATGCATACTAGATTTTTTGCAAAAAAAGTTAAAAAACCCCAAAGTCAGACTGAACAGCTTAGTTCAACTTTTTCTTTAACTCAAATATTTTAAAATGATATAAAAATTAATTTCTTGTAAACTCATATACAAGATAATATACTGCAGTAATAGCAAATATTTTTGAATGACTTCAAGTAAAGTGAAGCTTTACATGTTTCATTCAACTTAATGCGAATAAACCTAAAAAAAAAAACCCTAGATAATGCAACAACCTATACTCAAATGCTAATCACAGAGGTTAACAATATTTACATATATTAACAATTTATGAGATAGCAATAAACTAAAGAGAACAAAAACTTAAAAACACACACATGCTGGTAATATTAATTTTGTCAATAAACGTAAGCTTTTGTATAGTAAGCTTCCTTAGCAAGGGAATAGATGCACGCCATAAGTTCTGCTTCTCTGGAAGCAATACATTTACATTAAATTCGAAATAAAGCTTATGAGAACAACAAGTTTTCTCTTTCACAAATAGAGTAAAAAATCAAGATTAATAAAAAGAAGAAATAAAAACAAACACAAGCTATAAATTTCAGCCAAAGTTTAAGTAAGAAGAAAAAGAAGCAATAACAAAATATATAAAAAGGTAAAATTTTAATAACAGAAAACAATTTATTCACTCTGGAAAAAATACCTCTTCCCTCTTAAAAAAAAAAATACTTTTTAAAAAAAAGTAATGGTGTCTATTTATGAATAGCTTCTTATTAGGTATTTGCGGCACATTTATTAGTTTTTAATTTATTAATTTTAAGTTTCATTAAATTATCTAAAAAATGCACTTGTTGCTTATTTTTATTTTTCTTATGAAATACAGTGTAGTCTGGGTAGGGTGCACCCCTAGTGCCGTGCATACCTCGCTAGGGTGAACGTCAAATTTTTTGTATTGAGTACTCTATAGTGTGAACCCCGCAAGCCTGTGTAACGTGAACAGAGTTATAATGCCGTGGTTATACTAGGCAAACTTGTTTGGTGAGCTTTTTTGCTATTAGTGTTTAAGAGCACGTGAGAAAAGCTTATTTCTTATTTTATGCATAAAGCATAGCAGTAAATTTCAACATTAACATCAAACAAAAGAGTACGAAAATGAAAAAGAAACAAAAATCTAACGGTAAACAGTATTTACCGTATTTTTACATCTCATTTGTGGTGACGTGGCGTAGTGGGAAGAGTGTGTGGCTCATACGCCAGAGAACCCAGGTTCGAGTCCCTCATCTGACACAGAAAGTTTTTTCAATTGAATTAATGTTTCTGTTCGGCCGTCACCTCTCTGCAGACAATAGCATACCTCAGAGAGTAAAAAAACTGCCATGAAAAGCTTCTTGAGAACATTAGCCGTTCGGAGTCGGCATAAAGCCTGGTAGGTCCAGTTCTTGATCATTTGTGTTCAAACATTTCACAACACACACAACACAATTGATCATAAGAAGCTCAATCAAAGTCCATTCAAGGCTTGAAATGGACATTTCGTTTTTTTTTATTTGTGATGAAACGCAAGTGCAAATAAAGATCATTCAAGTTAGTGTTTAAAGCGTTGCAACGCACAAACGTAAAATGGCTTAAAAAAAACCAAAATTTTTATTTTAAAATAAAAAAGTGTTATAATCGAAAAGCTCGAAAAAGGCGCAGGCGTTTCAAGCTTGGCAAAGCAATATGGTGTTGCAAAATCAACAACTTATGGCATAAATAAAGGCCAGAATCTCCAAAGTCATTTCGAACCGGCAATTCGGATCACTAAAGAGAAAAACTTTAAAGAAAGGTGAGTATGTCCGCATGGAGAGAGAGCTTTATACAACTGGTTTGTGGAGCAGCGTAAGAAAAACGCTGCTCCAAAAGCAAAAGACAAAAAAATTACTTAGTGATTTCCAAGAAAAAGAAGTCGGTTTCAACGCAAGCTTTGGGTGGTTGAGTGGATTCAAATCGCGCTATTTTATTAGATCAGTGAAGGGTAGCTTTGCACACCTATATTCTCTCATCTTGAGTATATATCAGAGCTAATCAACTGGCGGCAGCGCGGGCAAAGAGCTTTCTCTGCCGTCACACGTATTTAAGCACACGTACGCTGCTATAGCTTTCAGTATGAGTTGAAAACTCATGAAACACGCACGATGCTAGAGCTTTCAGATGCGCATTTTCGCTTATTGTTTTGCATGCAAACATTATTATAAATAAAAAACATTACCATTCACTAAAAAAACGAAATATTTTACAAGTGTATCAAAGCAACTTTTAAAAACTTTATTCAGCGCAACCAACTTTTTTAAAATCTTTGCTCTGCGCAACCATCTTTTCTTTTGACAGCACAAAGCTTCTTAATGCACAAATACATAGACATAAGAGCCGAGTTGGCGGCAGGGATGATATTTGAGGGCTTTTTTGAGCCCTTTTTGATTTTGTAAGCCCCAAAGCCCTTCCGATTCATTTTAGGCCCTTTTTCTGGAATTCTACTGAAAAATATCAAGAAGTATGTCATCGAGGTACAAATTTTAAATTTGTAATAAAATCGTTCTCAGTAAAATAAGATCTGTTGCATGTTTTGAAATTATAGCTTCAAAAAAACCCAAAAACTTAAACAATTCTCCCCAATTTTGCTTTTTTAAGCTATATACGCCTACGCAGGTACGATTTTGGTAGGCTATGTACAATTGTAAAAATCTATTAAAACAGAAGAACATTTTCAAAAAACTGACTTTCTTATATTTTGTATAAAGCCACCATCTTAGTATTATGAAGAATAACCAATTTTTGTATTATTGAATGTCTCTACACGAAATCTTCTTACAAACATTTGTTATCTACTATAATGGAGGAAGTATGAAAATTCCTGCACATTCTCCAAAAGAATGTCTAAATTTTTGAACCGATTTTAGTTTTAATAGTATCCCAAAGTAATTCTATAGCGTCAATTTTCAAAGCATTTTTGTTAATTTTATTTTATTTTCTCTGCACCAAAAATAATTTCCGACGTATTTTACGCTCTTTCAGATTATGGCATCAGAATGTATCTTAAATAAATGCTTAAGAAGTAATAAACAATTATTTGTGATAAAAAGTGATTTTTTCCACCAAAAAAAATTAAGGTCTAAAAAAATCGGAAATAGAAAAGTGTTTTCGAGTCATAAGTTTTAAGAAATATAAGGTTTGGAAAAAATTTAGCATAGCAGTTTCAAAATTGCACCTGAGATGAAAATTCTTTATTTTCAAAAAATTAAGACTGCGATGGAATATTTTTTGTCACCTTATTCGACGTGATTTAACTAATTTTGTTGTTCAAGGCTCTATATTCCAAAATTTTATAACATTTATGAAATTATTCTTTTTTCAATTTAGTCATTTCTGAATATATTTTTTTGGTAGAACTGATTTTGTTTTGGTATCATGCCCATTTCGTCCCGCATCATTGATTTGACTTCTTACAAGTCTTAACGCATATCTTTCCTCATATATTTCTGACATTATTATGTATATAACAAGGGACTCAAAAAATACTCCTAAGGCCTTTTCCACATGGAGCAATTGAAAAACAACGCAACATCAACAAATGTTGCTAACCCATGTAAGTACACTGGAACCTTCAGATGAAGCATCTTTTTTACAACGAGTTGGCAGCACGCTTGCGATAAGTTTTATGCAACACAGCTAGCTGCAATTTATATCAGCGACTTGTGCTTTTCTTGATAACTTAAAACAATTGTGTGGTACTTCAAGTTGAAAAAAGTATCAATTAAATTCAGAAAATTGTGTTTTATGTTTATTGTTTTGAATACAGGAAGCAGCAATGAGCAAGCAGTTAACAAATTTATATTTGTTATAGAAGTAGAGAAATATCGCTGCTTATTTAATTATAAGCTGCAATGAGAGATCAATGTTGCGTTATGCGTGACTTGCTCATCTGAAAGCATAGGTTGCAATAATGTTTGGAATTGTAGTGGCTTGCAACTTTCTAAGCAATTATGTTGGAGTTGGGTTACTTTTCCGTTTCTCCGTGTGGAAAAGGCCTAAGACTCTTTAACGATGAATATATCGATTCAATTTACGGTTTTCTGTGGAAATGCTTTTCTATTTTTATTAGTATTATTAACTTATTAAATTAATGGCTTTGTCAAAATAAGTTTGACGAAATTAACTGATATGGATAATTTTTTGGCATTTATGTATGAAATAAAATCTATTAAAAAAAACTATTATACTACATCTCTTTGATCCACAATTTTTGATTTCGAGATCTGATCGTTTAAACTAAAGTGTCCTATTTTTGTGACAAACCATAAACTTCCCCGCTTAGGTTGAAACAGTGAAAGCAAAAAAAAAAAAACACCAAAAAATAATAAAAACTGAACTTCAATTTGTTTTAATTTCCCGAAACACTTAAATCGAAATCTATTGGAATATTTCGAAAGGCTAAATATTCAAATAGAAAGTTTTTAATATTGAATTACCACTAATTTTCACCATTCTTGGCAAAAATGCCCTATTTTTGTATAAATTTTGGCCCTTTTACAACTAAGCCAATATCATCCCTGGTTGGCGGTTGTGTAGAAATGTCTAGCTCTGGTATATATTAATGAGCACTTTAAAGCTCACAATGAAAACAAGCATGGCTAAAGCGCTTTTTGCATATATGTTATAAGCCATAGGGTGATTTGTTTTTTGTGCTTTGATTTATATTGCAAAATTAATTGGATGTGAAGTGGATGGACTACCAAAAGCAAACAGACCGACAGACGGATAATGTGAAATACAGATTACATAATATGAATGTAAAGTGAAGTACAAATAGTACATGCAGGCGAACATGTAAAAAGGCAGGCAAATAGTGAGAAGTGCCAATTATTTTTTAATCAAAATCAATATTATGTGGACATGCCACTTTTAAATCATTAATTTAATTCTTTTTCGCATTTCCTACAATTACTAAATATTGGCCATGCAAACAATTATGTCTATTTATACATAATTTTTTCCATATTACCTCTTTGTGACACACCATGGCACATGCTGTTATTTTCCAAAAATAAAAAATTTTGCTCATACATACTTCCAAACATAAAATTTTATAAAGTGTAAAATCTCACAACTCTTTCATGTATTCAAAGAACTTCCAAACATAGACGCTACTAGTTCATTTACCAACATTAACATGTTCATTTACTTCATTTAAACATGTCCGCGGAACTATCTAGTTCCTTTGCTTATTTGATCTGCTTGTTTGTTGAATATCTCTTTTATAGAGCGGAACTAATTCATGGAAACATGTCCGCAGAACTATCTAGTGTCTTTATTTATTCTTTATATATCTGTTTCAGCTGTTTGTTTGTTGAACTGTAGAGGAAATTTGTAGTACTCCAAGTATAATTTCAACACAACGCTCTGACTAGTCAGAGTTCTTAAGCCAAATTGAACACAATTTTTTGTTTTTTTCAGTGTTTTTATTTCAAAATAAAGAAATTTAGGAAAATATTCATAATTTACTTAAAAAAGAAACTTTAAAAATTTATTAAAAAATTTCTTATAGTTCGAATATTAAGTAACAAAATTGTAGCATAAGAAAATATATAAAAATTTTCTGATAGTTCCACGGACAGTTTTGTGAACAGTTCCGCGGAACAGTTCCGACAGTTCTCTGTATTAGAGGAAAGGTAACAAAAGCATTCTAAATATCATTTTATGATTGTTTTCTTTCTTATGTTATAAGCAAATATAAACAGAACAATGCAGACAACGTCTATTATTTCATTAATTCTCTCTCACAAGCATAATCGTTTTACTTGTCGTCGCTCAAGCAATTCGTCTAAGCAGTAATGTGTGTGAGGTAAGTGCGAAAGAGATGTCGGCTTATGTTGCTCATTAGAAAATATTTAATTTCAATCTGAACTGTTTGACATGCTTAAATCGTACAGAAGGAACGATTGGAACTATGTCTGGGAGTGAACATAGTTCCATGAACTATGCATGTCCGGAACGACCCAACTCTAGATGTTACCTGCTTGACGTTCGCTTGCACACTGAAGTTTTAATCGTTCTGTACGGAGGTGTTCATACGTCAGTCAAATGATTGAATCAATCAAAATTTGTTGTTGCTTTTCTATGTAAGAAAAAATGAACTTTATCTCAGAGCGAAAATAAACGCCAAAATTTTCTCTCGTCAGTCAACATTTTGATTGAGCTCCAGACCTGCATCAATCAGTCAAAGGGTTGCATTATTTTACTTGCCTGCTTTTTAGTACGCAATTATGTCAAGAAAAGTAGTTAACTGGAAACAAAGGTAGTTTTTTGAAGAGAAAAAAAGGTGTAGTTTCTTCAGTTCCTGCCGCAATTATATTAATTCTATTGTTTTTTTTTATTACTTGCATCAGTTGGTCATTCAAATAGGTATAATTCCCGGCGTTTTAATTTCCTAATGTGATCAATTTTAATCCTAAAAACTCAACTAAAATTGTAAAATTTTCTAAAATTTTTATGCACATAAAACAACTTAACAAAAGAAACACCCAAATAAAGTGCCCAAATATGATAGCACGATATGAATTCACAAAATAGTAGGTAGCAGAAAAGTAACAAATGCCTGCGTCGGAGCTTCAATAAAAAAATCGTGTGTGAGCAAGCGTCAATCAAAATTTTCAGAGAGAGTTAAAGAGAGTAAAAAATCGCGATATACTTCAATCATTTGACTGATGTGTGAACACCTACTGAGACTAATAAAAGAATGTGCGGAAGAAGCTTTTATCCGACTATGAGGCAGGTTATCCATTCAAGAAAAATTTGAAAGAAGATGCTACCCGAAAAACCGCTCCTGGCCGAAAAGCTACAAAAGCTAGAATCACATTTTTCCCTTGCACCAACGCCACTGGACTGCATAAGATAAAGCCGTTGATAATAGGGCGAGCGAAAAACCCTCGCTGCTTTAAATCTTTTGATATTCCTGTGGATTATCAAAACTCTAAAAAAATGCCTGGATGACGGCAGATATTTCTATAAACTGGTTTCATACATGTTTTGTTCCACAGGTAAATTGACTACGCAAAATACCATAAATGTAACTTCACAAAAAATATTCCTTCTTTCTTGTAGGTAAAACGGTTTTTGCAACAAAAACTATTTTTGTTTGCAAACGAAAGCGATTTTGCTCCCCGATAACGCACCCTGTCATCCTCCAGAACATACTTTAAAAACTAATGATAGGTCTATTTTAGTCTTGTACAGGCCACCGAAAGTTACGCCATTGATTCAGCCGATGGATCAGAATACAATTCGTACTAATTAGCTTAATTTCAAAAATAACCTTTTAAGAGTAGCTATTAGAAAAGAAGCTACCGCTCTGTTTTTAAAAACATTATCATTAAAAGAAGCAATTTCCTTATTAGCGTTAGCTTGGAATCAATTAAAGCCTGATTTTATTGAAAAATGTTGGCAATCAATTTTAACGACGATAATGAAGAGGATATCTCATTCCATTAAGCTCTCTCGCAGGCCCGTAGACAAGGGGGGTCGTTTTGGGTGTTCAAACCCTCCCCCCCTTAGGGTCCAGAAAGTATAAAAAAATAAAATATAATTATTAATATGACATTTTTTATATGCGCATACATAATGCGCCTACGTTTCTTTTCAGTAACAGTATAAACAGCAACAGAAACACGCTTAAGATATCGAATAAAGTTCGATACATTCGATTGAGCCTTGTCCATCACCTGCGATTTAAGAATCTATTGCGTTGGAAAGTATTAAATGAAAGTGAGGAAAATATTTAACTTTTACAATTGTCTTAATTGTGGTTTTCTAAAATTTAATCCACTTGTGTTAGTGTTATTCTATTGATTATTTTATTGTGCCAAAATACTACAACAATTCCACTTAATTAGCTGCAGAAACCGCTATTAAAAAAGCCTAGAAAGGAGGAAAGTAAATCTATGTTTTTAAGCAATTTTTTTCTTTTATCAATTTCCGTCCTTATTATGGCGACTTCTTGATATTCTTTAAAACTTTGATCCAATATTACAAAATTAAATACGAGTAATTATAAAAATAAGATGCCACCACCGAAGTCGAAGCGACATTAGAACTACTTTGCTGATGTACCAAATGAGTGTAGCGCTGCCAAAATGGTGTAGTGATCAATGTGTGCGGTGTCCATTCTATATTATAATTATTTAATGGTTACGATTTTAGCTAAATCATAATAATGTAATATTGTATTTCGTTTGCATTGTAGAAAGCGTTTAAGAATCTTTAAAGTCTCAAACAGGTGGTAGTATTGACAGTAATGTTAAAAGCGGTCGTATAAGTAGTGTTATTAAGAATATTTCACTTTTAATGTAAATAATTCTAAGTGTGTGCGTTTTGTGTGTATAATTGTAGAAGCTGTTCCAGAAACAGAAATTTCGTTTGATACATCGGAACTGCTTTCGACTTCGGCAGTACATAAAGGTGCAAGCAACGATATTTCCAATATTATGTCATTTCAAGTTTTCAAAACATTTAAATTTCATTTGTAGGGTTTTGAAGATAACGGTACTTTTGTACTTCTCGAGAGATGATTTCCTTCAAATTTACTTACAGCTGAAACTGCTTATCCGATAGAAAAAAATAGTACATAACTGAAAAGGCAATTACATTTCCTTTCCATTGATATACTGATCGTATCGATCGGATAAAAAATGTTCAAGTGATAGCTCGTCAAAGTTAAAATTTCTTGCAATTTTCATGTTTTTTTTCTAAAATTCTATTTTTAAGTAACTTGTTTTTTTAGAAAAAGTTAAAATCAGGAAGATTTTATATTTTTGAAGTAAAGTGTATTTAATTACAAACATTTTAAGACTAATTTGGCCAAAACCGGATGAAAAATAAATTTTTTAAAAATAATTTTGTAGAAAAAGTTTAATTTTAATTTCAGTGCTTGCACTATATTTATACCCCTACGTTAAAAAAACGTAAACGGGGTATATTCATTTTGTAACTGCGTTTGTAACGCCCATAAAGAGGCGGGGTAGGTATAGAAAAGTATATATATTCTTGATCAGGATCAACACCCGAGTCGATTAGCCATGTCCGTCTGTCCGTCTGTGATCACGATTCCAGCCGTAATTTTAAAGCTATCTAAACGAAATTCGATATTTAAGATTTTATCCCCAAAATGAAAGTCAAGTTCGTAAATGAGCCAAATCGGATGAATACCACGCCTACTTCCCATACAAAGTGACTATATCAAAACGGTAAAATCTCTTAGAATTCCACAATATTAATTTATAGACTTGAAATTTCGCACATATTTTTATTTTTTATAAATTTAATTTAAAATTCCAATCAGAATTCGAAATGACGAACCAAACAAACAAAAACCACGTTTGACATTAAAAACCGCAGTGAGGAAGAAGAAGACGACACAGCTGTTAACAATACCTCATTAATATATCTTGCTCCAAAGTTTTTTTCAATTGAAAACATTAAACATCTTTATACCAGAACATCGTGACCCGTGATTTTTTTATATCAAGTTGGTACAGTAAAAAACATTTGGTTTTCTTGTCAAAGTTTACGATTCAGTTATTTTGTTAGCTTTGTGTTTAAGTCCTGAAATAAAAATGTGTCTCATTAATCCCGATCAATTTTGCTACGTAATCCTGATAATATTGCTACCATCTTCAAATCGGACCAAATACAAATCTTGGCACAAACCGTTGAGTTCAGCCTGTATCAAAAAATGGATTTTTTTTATTTGATCCCATTTCTAATCCAGTATATTCATCCTCTAGATTTCTTTCCTCATCTATCTTTCGTTTTCGTGAAGGACCCGCTTTAATCAATTGTGGTTTGGGAAACGATGCTGAATGTGGCACTGGTGCTGTAACCGATTGAACAATTGCATACACAGGTTCTAATCTTCCACAAGATTTTTCTGTAAAACTGAAGTAACAGTCTGTAGTATGATTGCTCGGCTCTCTCCACAGCATTGGTTTTCCGAAATTGAACTGTTTGGAGTCCAAGGTTTGTCTAGATGTAAAAGAAAATATTCAAAGTATTTCTGATATGCTTCTGATAATTTTCCGATGATCATTTTTTTCATTAAATGATGTGAGGCTTTTTTAATCAGACTTAGACAAACGTAGCAAAATTGATCGGGATTAATGAGACACATTTTAATTTCAGGACTTAAACACAAAGCTAACAAAATAACTGAATCGTAAACTTTGACAGGAAAACCAAATGTTATTGTTGGTATTGTTAACAGCTGTGTCGTCTTCTTCTTCCTCACTGCGGTTTTTAATGTCAAACGTGGTTTTTGTTTGTTTGGTTCGTCATTTCGAATTCTGATTGGAATTTTAAATTAAATTTATAAAAAATAAAAATATGTGCGAAATTTCAAGTCTATAAATTAATATTGTGGAATTCTAAGAGATTTTACCGTTTTGATAAAGTCACTTTGTATGGGAAGTAGGCGTGGTATTCATCCGATTTGGCTCATTTACGACCTTGACTTTCATTTTGGGGATAAAATCTTAAATATCGAATTTCGTTTAGATAGCTTTAAAATTGCGGCTGGAATCGTGATCACAGACGGACAGACGGACATGGCTAATCGACTCGGGTGTTGATCCTGATCAAGAATATATATACTTTTTCTATACCTACCCCGCCTCTTTATGGGCGTTACAAACGGAGTTACAAAATGAATATACCCCGTTTACGTTTTTTTAACGTAGGGGTATAAATATAGTGCAAGCACTGAAATTAAAATTAAACTTTTTCTACAAAATTATTTTTAAAAAATTTATTTTTCATCCGGTTTTGGCCAAATTAGTCTTAAAATGTTTGTAATTAAATACACTTTACTTCAAAAATATAAAATCTTCCTGATTTTAACTTTTTCTAAAAAAAACAAGTTACTTAAAAGTAGAATTTAAAAAAAAAAACATGAAAATTGCAAGAAATTTTAACTTTGACGAGCTATCACTTGAACATTTTTTATCCGATCGATACGATCAGTATATCAATGGAAAGGAAATGTAATTGCCTTTTTAGCTATATACTCTTTATTTCTATCGGATAAGCAGTTTCAGCTGTAAGTAAATTTGAAGGAAATCATCTCTTGAGAAGTACAAAAGTACCGTTATCTTAAAAACCCTACAAATGAAAAAAAAATTTTATGATTTTTGTGTTCTGGAGGTCAAAATTAACTCGCTTATATGTGTGGCGTTCGTGGTATTTATCTAGAATTATTATTTGTAAAGCAGTGTAATATACCGAGCTTACTGCAAATCGTTATACCAGACGTAAGTTTCTAAAAAGATAACTAATAAGCGTGAAAAATTAATATTTAACCATTTTTTGTTTCAAGGTTAGATATACTGAAGCTGATAACGAAAACGGGAATACAATTGAAGAAATATTGCGAATGACTGTGAAGAGATTATCATATCTGATAATGATGACGGTGAGCAAGTCACCCTAACTTCACACACAAAGCCGATAACAGCAGTTGAGGCCATCCAAATTTTCGACAACGCAAATAGTCGATAGGCTGAAGCAAATATTTCCACAGCAATCATGTATGTATAAAATTCTAATGTATTTTAAATGAATAAAACTGATATTTTTCTAATTGACTAACTGCCAGCGCATTAAAAACTGTTTTCATTTAAAAAAGTTGATTTTCTTTGCAATTAATTATCGTAATAAATTTAATAGTGAAGTTTCATATAAAATATCAAAGATTATATGGAAAATTTCAAGACATATCTTTATTACTTGCGGATTTTTAAGAGATTTTACTTTTGAAATAAAGCCACTTTGTATGGGAAGTAGGCGTAGTTTTTATTTGATTTTGCCAAATAACACAGTGATGGTTTATATTACATATCAAAACTTATGTGCAAAATTTCAAGACATTTATTTAATATATGCGGATTTTTAAGAGATTTTACCTTTCAAATAAAGCCATTTTGTATTGGAGGTAGGAGTGGTTTTCATCCGATTTGGCTCATTTTCACCTTAGTCTATATTTTTTAGAAATAAGCTCATATTTTGAATTTCATCGCGATAACTTTAATATTATGGTTGTAATCAGGATCACAGGTGGTCAGACGGACAGACAGACGGACATAGCTAAATCAACTCAGGTGGTGATGCTGACCAAAAATATATATACACTTTAACTTTATACTATACCTGCTTATTTTGAGTTAAAAACGTAATGACAAGGTCAATATACCCCTTACGCAGTACGCGTTGGGTATAATATTTTTTTTATTTTTGGGCTGACTGACTGGAGTTGTTCTACAATATATTTGACTATTTTATTTATGGTTAATATTAAATTTATTAAATATTTTTCACTTTGCTTATTTTTACATAAACTGTGTCTGACTGGCCAGCTCCGTTCCGAGGTTGAACTGACTGACTGTCATAACTGTTATTTATATGCAATACAATCTATATAACAATTTTCAGCCTTTTTAAATCCAAAGAATTACTACCGAAAACAAGATACGCTTGATAGCATATATGACTCGCATCACAATGGGAGGACTTCATACAAGTTTTGACCATAAATAGTAAAAATTGAAATAGAACTTTGAAATTTGGTATGAATATGTTACTTTGTACAGCAAAATATGATATATGTAGAAGTTTGAATGAGATCCGCCCACAGACACGTCTACCTTCCATATGAATTTTTTTTTTTAAGAATAGTAAAAACATACCTAGCGTTTGTAGATTTGCTGGAATAAGGGGAACCTTAACGGAATAAATATATAGAATTAACAAAAAAAATATATATCAAAAATATTTTATTGAAAATTCAGTTTTTGAAAATTATTCAAATCAACAAAAACGATATAGTTAATAATATATTAAATAAATATTTATAAAAAAAATAATATAAATAAAAATAGTTTCTCTTAAGATAAATAATATATATATAAACTCCTGCAACTCAAGAAATCATAAAAGAATGATATCAGGTTTTCGGAAAAATAGTCAACTGTTCTACGTTGAGGCCGAAAAACATATTAATAAAATTGTTAAAAAATGCAAATAAATTAAAGAAAAAAATTATATTTCAAAAATATTCTATTGAAAATTCAGTTTACATTAACAACAACGAATATATACATATAAAAAAATAATTTAGTTAATAAATATATATCAAAATAAATAATGTAAATAAGAATAGTTCTTATTAGAAAAAATGGCATTTATTCTTTTTTACATTTTTTATTTGTTTATTTTTTTGTATGCTTTTTAATTTTTTTTTTTTATTTTTATTTCAAATAAATTGGAAATTTGTTATGTGATGATTGTGTATCTTTCAAATTGAGTTAGTCTGAAATTGAGAAATATCAAATGAAATGCAGAAAAAAAACTTGACGTTTAGAATTGGTTCATATTCAACATCGGCCCTTAAAATTTAACTACCCTTTATATATGCAACTAGAACTTTATTTGAACAACAAATACAATCAGATTCTATTTATAACATCAAAGAAAAGCTTTTCTCTGCGTGTAGAAATAAGTTTACATCGCATCTTATTAAGTGTTCTGTTTAATTTAGCATTTAAAAGCTCATTACAGCAAATCTGAGGCGCACTTAAATTTTCCACTTGATATAAAGAGATATATTAAAAAATGTTTTTAAAAATTCATTTTGAGTGATTGAATTTATGCCATCCACCATACAAGCTCTTGTAAAACAGTTAAACTATTTATTGATAGCTTTAAGTACCTGCTGTTTTAATGCAGAGCTTAATGCAGAGCTTAAAATATTATAGCACTTGACATTTTTTTTTTTTGTTTGTATGTGCTCATAAAATTAATGAAGCACCACTTAAAATTTGCTTTAAAAAATACTTTTATAGCTAAAAATTTTTATTTTCATTATTTTTTAATTAATTTTATGACCAAAAAAACAGCTTGACCAACTTTAAATAAAATATTTAACAAGCACATTTTTTTACGCTTAATTCTTTTCAGCATTCCATGTAAATTGCATTTAAAACAACTACGTTCCCTCAGCATCCCCACCAGCGCGGGCAATTAAAGCCCCTATTGAATACGTGGCGCACTGCTGCATGTCATCCATGTTGCCAATTAATGTTCGTGCAAAACAAGCCACAGACAATTGACGCTGTCAATTAACACGTACTCTGCAAAAATAACACAACACGAAGCAACGGCGTGTGGGTGACACAGGTCGAGCAGTGGACCAACAGCAGCAGCAGCAGCAGCAGCAGCATTAATAATAAGTTAACAAGCTGCAGCATAAGCAGCATTTCGACACATACCAAAATTTGTGACATCAAGGATAGCACTTAACACCGCCACGTTGGAAGGAAAAAAGCTTTTCACTGCAGTTAACAATTTTTTCACTGGTTCGACATTTGCCAGGGAACTAAGACAACTAATGGTGAGTAACGACTATGAAGTTGATGATGATGATGATGATGATGATAGTGATGATGTTAAAAATGCACGTGTGTGTTCTTGTTTTGGTTGTGTTCTGGTTGTGCAATAAATGTTACTGTCAAATTGTATAGCATAAGTAATGCTTTTTTCAGTATGAGCAATAATAGCAATAATAATGAGATTTTTATTGAACTTTATAATTTTTGTTTCACTTCAAGTGATATTAATGATAACTTTGTAAGCTTAAAACTACAAAATGTTTTCAAGAACTTTTATTCAGAAAATTAAGCTTTTTTTATAGAAGATATCTTTCAGCTATGTCTGGACATAACATTTTCAAGCTTTAAATGCACACTGTTTGTGTATTTTTAATTTTGATAACACTTTTTTAAAGCATTTTTAAAAATTTTTATTTAAAGAGTAAGAACCTTTCTTAAAAAAATGCATACACACTTTAAATTTAAGCTTTTTTTGAGCAAGTGGTAGAATATCGAAGTTCTCTTGTGGGTAAAAATACGTGGGTATATTTTTAAGCCAGAACTGTTAAACTAGTTTAACAAGTTAAACAAGTTTTAAATATGCAAAAACTTGTCATATTTTTTATCTCTAAGCGATGTTTACTTGTTTTGACAATCTAATTTACTTTCATAGCCATTAGACTCGTTGTTCATGTATGGGCGAAAAAATATAGAAAAAAGTAGGCAGTGGGGGGACTGCCGACCGAAGTAAACACTTAAAGCTATGAAATAACATAGCTGTTATGAATTTCCGAATTAGCAGCTAGAGTCGGCAAATCAGACGAGTTCTACTTTTTTAACTCTTTTTATCAATTTATGCGTTTTTGAATGTATAAACTGCTATTTTTTAATGTTTATATATAATATTTTGTAACACAATTACTTTCGTTGGGTAATAGGTAATTTGCTCGGTAATCGGTTGGTAATCGTTTCGGTAATCGGTAATTGACTTGTAATCGCTTCGGTAATTTGTAATCGGTTGGTAATCGCTTCGGTAATTGGTAATGGCTTGCTAATAGCTTCCGTGATCGGTAATTAGTTAGTAAAGCGTTGTTATCGCTTTGGTAATTGGTAAATGTTTCGGTAATCGGTTGGTAATCGCTTCGGTAATCAGATGGTAATCGCTTCTGTAATTGGTAATCGCTTCGGTAGTCGGTAATTGGTTCGGTAATCGGTTGGTAATCGCTTCGGCAATCGGTAATTGGTTCCGTAATCGGTTGGTAATCGCTTCGGTAATCGGAAATGGTTCGCTAATTGGTTGTTAACTGCTTCGGTAATCGATTCGGTAATCGCTTCGATCTTCGGCTTGGTCGATGCTAGGTAATCCCTAAAAAGGAATGCTGTACAGCAATAATTTCTGTTACACTAACAGCGTGATAATATTGCTAACAGCGTGATGATATCTCGACTCTATAGTTTTACTCCTACCAAAAAGTGCTCAACGCGCCTAAAACTTCAAAAAAAGATAAAATAGAATTTGTAACGCTGCACATTGTTGCTGTTATTAATTTTTTTTTTTTTTTGACTATTTTTGGGCTCTTCAAATTAAATACATTGACGCATTAAGCTGTTCAAGCTCTATCGCTTGCTTAGAATTAGAAATATGAACAAATCTTCAAACTCTCTTTGAACGGCAATATTTTCACACCGTGATGGTCAATGTTACTTAAAAACAACTTCATACCCCTCACTCTTTAAACGTTTCTTCATGACCACAAGAAAGAAAAACTAAGTCCCGATTTCCACTCGTCAAGTAATGAAGATCAATTTTTTTGCATTCCCTTTTAAGCTT
Source organism: Coremacera marginata (assembly GCA_914767935.1). Lineage (NCBI taxonomy): Eukaryota > Metazoa > Arthropoda > Insecta > Diptera > Sciomyzidae > Coremacera > Coremacera marginata. The sequence goes on from OU612046.1 coordinate 163,622,267, forward strand.
GACGATTTAGCTTACACTCATCAAGAATTGACTACCAAGCTTTGAGAAAGCAACAAGACACCGAAAAATTAAGGAAGAGTAACACATTAAAAAGATTCATCTGTGCGAATAACGGGATTTCGAAAGTGCAAAACATAATGTCAAAAAACTTGAAGGTAAATTCAAGTCTGTTTTTCCCTTTTCTTATGTTGCTCTTTCCATCAAACTCTACTTGCTTTCTTGTGTCGAAACTTGACGTGTGGAAAAATAGAACTTAAAGTTCTTTATCTTGAAAAAGCTTCAGAGCTTGAAATTTTACGGCTCTTAAGTATACGTTATTTCTCGGAGCTTTCGTCAGTAGACCGCCCTCGTAATGCATTAATGGGACTCTGCCGCCGCGGATAAAGAGCTTTTTATGTCCATGCGAATGTAAACCTCTTTGACTGTTAGTGTAATAATGCGCACCAATACCTTAGCAGTGCATGCTCCACTATCGGATACCGACAAAAATTTGTTGTTGCTTTCGCGACCTTGTTTCGTAAGTTTTTACGTTATGTGTTTTATAACTCAACATTATTAAGACTTATATTTTTCGAGCTCTAGGTCTTTGTTGCTTTTCTGAAGAAATCAACTAACAAAATGTGAATTTGAACTGATCGAAATGTACCTAAGCTTATGAAATTTGTGGTTTTAAAAAATAAGCATCTTTTTTTAGCTTTCAATAAAATTTTTAGCTCTTCTTAGCTACTTTTTTAAAAATGTTAGCTACAGCCTCAACAATTTTCTGGCAGTCTGATGCCATGTTTATGCTAGGCAAACATGTTTGGTGAGCTTTTTTTGTTGTAAGTGCTTTATGCATAAAATGAGAAATAAGCTTTTCTCTAGTGATCGTAAACACTAACAATAACTAGAAAGGGTGGAGCTTCGGTAGGGTACCGAAGCTAAAATACCCCCCCGCGGCCATATTGAAGTATATTCGAAGTCTTTATCCACGACATACACGATGATATTCAGTTTTATATATTAACGAAAGTTTTCCTATTTTGATGACGTCACTTTGTATGGGAAGTAGGCGTGGTTTTGATCCGATTTTGCCATACATCATAGAGATGGTTCATATTATATATCAAAGCTAAAGTGCATAATTTCAAGACATTCCTTTAATTTGATCAGATTTTTAAGAGATTTTACTTTTAAAATAAAGACACTTTGTATGGGAGATAGGCGTGGTTTCATATCAAATTTCATAGCCAGGATTAAGACTGAAGAGCAAAGCTCACCTGCCAAATTTCAAGGCATTTCTTTAATTTTTGTGGATTTTAAAGACATTTTGCGGTTAAAATAAAGTCACTTTGTATGGGAGGTAGGCGTGGTTTTCATCCGACTTAGCCCATTTTCGAACTTGATCTTCCTTTTTTAAAAATAAACTTATATTTTGAATTTCATCGCGATATCTTTAAAATTGTGGCTGTAATCGTGTCGACAGACGGACAGACAGACACACAGAAATCGACTCAGGAGATGATGCTGATCAAAAATATATATATTTTTCTATACCTGCCACGCCTCCTTACACACGGAATGACAAAGTTAATATACCCCTTACGCAGTACGCGTTGGAGTATAAAAATGGTTACCTAACATGTTTGCCCATCATAACCACGGCATAAGCGATAGAAAAAAACAACATTTGTCGCCTGTTAAATTAGAAATAATTCCATACCGACAACAGCAACATGAGCAACAATGTCGTTGAGACATATTCACCAATCTCACCTCCATAAGAAATACATGTAAAACAATTTCAAATATGGTGCAACAGCTTAAGCACATTGACAAAAACACATTGAGACGGCAGCAACTTTGTCGCATCTGTCAAAATTTTATGCATGTATTTTGTATGGAGAGAAACTGGTTTAATGCCGCAGCGTTTTGTCGTCAATAAAGAATCATTCCTAATTTGACAGCTTGTCGTTGCAGCCGTCGTCAATGTGTTCAAGCTATTAAGCTACTTACGCATTAAGTACTGAAGCATGGAATACATTGACGACGACAACGACGTTACGCCATTGGCCTACTTTTTTTTACATGTATTTCTTATGGAGGTGAGTTTGGTGAATATGTCTCAACGACATTGTCGCTCTTGTTGATGCTGTCGGTATATATCTGTCTGATGCTGTCGGTATTTCTATTTTGACAGGCGACAAATATTGTTCTTTTTAAGAGCATGTCGAAAGCCTTCTTCATTTAATAATTTGGCTTTAAGTGTGGGAAAGCTTTTTGATGCGTCGCTTTCCAAATAATCAAGTAACCATCGGTATGACTACATTTCTCTCTTTTGTCGTGTCGTAAAGCCGTTGCCGTCATCTATGTGTTCCATGCATTAACCTTCCTATCTCTCCCTCGCTCTCTTTTTTTTTTAGACGAAAAATAGCACAGCCAGCAACGGTATCGACGATACCTCTGAAGTGAACTCTTACGTTGAACAGCAAGAAAATGTCGCAGCAACATCTACAGAAAATCTTAAAAGTGCCGCCACGTTTCCATCGAAGACTCAATCCCAAACCACTCAAAATCTGGTGGAAGACACATCGATAGCATCATTTACAACACCAAAATCCACAAGAACAATAGCAACAACAACAACATCAACACCAACAGCATCCATTAAACAACGACGTCAGCGACAACGCAAAAAAGCCACATCGAACGATGATGAAGAAGCAACAGTTGGGGACAGCAGTACGGTGATCACATTGAGTGGCCAGCGTAGGCATAGAAAAAGGCATCAGCAGCAAATAATAGTAATGCATGCCTGCCAAACGACTGATGCCGTCGATACCGATGACTCATCATATGATTTCAGTCCAAATGGGAATCATCAGCAACAACAAAGGCGACATAAGAACATGCCACGCATACCCAATACGCGCGTCACCTATGTACAGGACATGGTAGAGGATATTGTCTATGAAGACCTCATCGATGATGCCGATAACGATGTTGATGGCGATGAAAATGTTATAGATTTCTATGAGGACGATGACGATTACTACGATTACGATGAGTCACCGACACGACAACCACCACGAAGCGCCACTTCAAGCAATGATGGGGTATTTTTTAGCAGTAGCACACGTACAACAACACGCAATAAGGGGCGTAAGCAAAGGCAGAGCTCACAAAGGGCGGACTCTGCTGAGTCAGCAGAAGATGGTCAAGAACGTTGCATCTCGAAAGGACGCATGAGAGGTGAGTAAGGATGTTTTTTTATGGCTGTGTCAGATATTTCGAAATGAATATTTTGTTTTTTATGTGCAATGCAATAAATTGTCTTAAAAAAGCTTCAGATTTTGTCAAAAGCTTAAAGAAAAGCGATAGCATTGTGACTTTTCAGATTTATAATTATGCAATTTATACCGGTTTTTTTTTTAATAAACGGCTGAATGTAGCTCACTGATTGTCGTAGGTAAATTTTACAAAAATTTCAAATATAAATCAAACACTCTTTAAGTTACATTATAGAACTTTTTTTAATTAAAGCTTTGCGTATTTTAACTGTTCTTTTTTATCTTTATTCAAAACATTTTAATTTTAATTCAAATTAAAATAAACAAAAAAGGAATTTTCTGCTGTCAGAAAAATATTTCCTGCTTCTTAATTAATTTGTATGCCTCAGCACCAAATTAAAAATTTACTAACTTGTCACAACAGAGTATATAATATATGCACCGGAAATGGCATCATGTTCAAATTTGTGATTGATTATTTGATTAGCTTTGATAATCCGACACTTGCAGCACTAGCTACAGTAGACATATTTTGTTGCTTGTGCAGCCAATACCAGCAACTAATTTGCATTTCCTTTATACTTGCCTTATCTCCTTCACTATATCGAACTCTCTCGTTCTCTATCTCTCGCCATAATTTTTTTTTTTTACAATTTAGAATTTCGTGAAGCATTTCGTCTTTTCGACAAGGATGGCGATGGTTGCATTACAAAGGAAGAGCTTGGCACAGTTATGCGTTCGTTGGGACAATTTGCCAGAGTCGAGGAATTGCAGGAAATGTTGCAGGAAATCGATGTTGATGGTACGTATAAGTAACTTCTTTTATTTGTTTTTTTTTTACTTTTATTTATTATTCAAAGTTAAAATTTACAAGTGAAACGAAATATGTTATGGTTGACTTTGCAGAATGTATGGAAGTAATATTATAAGTATTTCACTAAAAAATCTAAAAATTTAAACTTTTCGTATAATATTACTAGCATAGGGCTTAGTTAAAAACAATTTGTTAAAAAAACTTGTTTTGAAATTGCTTTCAAAAGCTTTTCTTATCTTTAAATTGCTTTTTTGTTGTTAACCCTAGAATACTAATCTTCGCCTGTGAGGCGCAAAAAATAGCTTTTTTCACAACTGAATGAAAAATGTGTTAATAAAATTTTTAGACAAGAAAACAATCTGTGTTTTATAAAAGTAGCCTCACAGGCGAAGATTAGTATTTAAGGGCATAAATTTATGTTTAGTATTCTAGGGTTAATGTTTTACGCATAAAAATGAGCACGAAAGAAAAGCTGATTTCTTATTTTATGCATAAAACACTAACAACAGAAAAGCTCACCAAACATGTTTGCCTAGTATAACCCCGGCACAAGAAAACTTATAGTAAAATCCTATTAAAAGCTTTCTTTAAAATGTTCATAAACTTATGTAACTTATTGAAGTATTCAAGCTTAAAAGCTCTGAAAGTTTTCTCAAACAATATTTCTAAAACTGATCAAGAACTTTTATTTAGAATCTTTAATAAATCCCTGTTTCAAGATGTTTTTCCATTATTTTGGAAAACATCACACCTCACTTTATTTATTTATAACAATTGCATAATATTTAATTTTCTATTTTAAAGGAGTTGCATACTTATAGATATGATCGCGCCCCTTCCGCCTCCTTTCAATGAATGAAAACGCGAATAAAATCCAGAAAAATCATTTTCAGTGAAATCGAATATTTACAGTGAAACCTGCTTAAGTATCTCTCCCTTTAAGTAATTTAAAGGGCCAAAATTTTAGGGCATATTTCATAAAAAATTATCAATGTTTTCCCCTTCATAAGTACGTAACCCGCTTAATTACCTTAAAATGCTGACATTTTTTGGTATGGTACTTAAGCGAGTTTCACAATATTAATTTTTTTTAGAGTTACCCTACAATAGGCAGTGCTTTGTGAAACATATGTGAAGGTGAAATATCATGGTAATTTTTCTATAGCATAGTAAATTTAAATAATTATTATTTTAAAGTCAAAAAATGCTGCCACATCTCTTCAAAAATATAGGAGCTCTTAGTGCAACGAATTTTCAAGGGTAAATCATACCCTATTAGAAAAACGATCTTCCATGCTAACTTTATAAAATTTTTTCATCGCATTAATTTAAAAATAAATCTGTAATTTTGACATCAAACACATTCACATATCTTCAAAACTATGGAAATTCTCATACAATTCTGATACAATCACTACAAGGTAGCCTTGGCAACTACCTATTTTCTCACAATCGTCGTCCGCCGTATGTCAAAATCAACTGTGTATGCGATGAAATAACAAAGAAAAACGAACATAATAAACATTCTGGCTGTTAAACCTGTTGGCGCTACTGTCCTTGCGTATATTGATGGCGCCAGCTTCTTGCGAAAATACCCCAGTGGTCTGTATGAACGCTGTGTTGGTAGCAGCACCTTGGAAGCTTCCACATTGCTATAATCACATCAATAAAGGAAATATTAGCAAGTGCCCCAACATAGTGGCAACAAAAATTAATTATTGTATTATAGCTTTTTTTTTCTGTTTCATTATTCTATCTTCGTTGCTGTTTTAGACAGATGCTGGTTGACAAAAGAACTGTCACTCCTACCTTATAATTATATTATTTTTTTTATTATTATTATTACTATTAATTGAAGCATTCATAAGCACACTAAAAGCTAAGCTCTTTTAAAGTACAACATAAAGCATAAATTAAATTAAATTTAGTTAAATTAATAAAAATTTACATATAAATTTACAAATAATAACTCAATTAAGACAAAAATGAAAATAAAAATTAAATAAGAATAAACTTAGCTTTTGACCAGGGGTGCGCAAAATTATAAATTCACATTTTTGTGATTGTATTGCAAAGCTTTTCTTTTAAGATTTAGCACTGAACGAAAAGCACGAGTTTATTCATTCGTGTTCTATTTATAAGGATGCGAAAAACACATTGGAGCAAAAGAGATGCATGACTTGGCTTCTTTATTGCTCCAATGTGTTGTTTGACTCAGCTCAGCAATAAGCGTTCACTATGTTTGCAAACTTAGGCAACGCAGAATAGAGCGACCGCAACTTAACAGCTTGAAGTTCATACAACGACTGATCGCATCGAATGTACGAACAAACGCGCTAATGATATGTTGTCGTGTTCAATATGGCAAAGTCGAGGCGAGCGCCCACAACCTCACAGCATGAAGTTCGCACAGCGACTGATCGTATTATTTTATTCAGTGTAATAAGTTCTCAACTCGACTAAAAAGCTTTTTTAATTGAAAGCTGTCGTATGCATTTGAAAGTTATCCGCCCATGGGACATGATACAATTATAAGGTAAGCTCACATTTAAATGGTTGCTCGAATAACAAGTTTTGCAACAACAAAGCTGTGAGAACGTTAAACGGTAAATGATAAAGGCAACAACAACAAAAAGAAAACTAAAATTCCACCAGCCGATTTTGACACTTAGCTTCCGTTTTACTCCTACCTTATAATTATACCATGCCATGGGTTTCCTTTTGCGCTCTCCTGCTTTAGATAGATAATAAATTCAGCTTAACTATAAATAATAAAATTTTAAAATTTGATTAAAGTTTATATAAAGATAGATAACATATAAATATATAAAGATGAAGATAATATATAAAGATAAAGAACAGCAGTATAGAAGCAATGAAGAATAGATTATAAGGAAGAATGAAATGAAAGAATAGATTGCCTAAAAAGTCCTCTCCCAGCGATTATTGCTCATGGAAATTCTTAGTGCAATTCTGTCTGCTCTGAAAGTTCATTCTGAGAGAGAAATTAAGGAAAAGTGACAATAACAACAATACCACACACAAGGTTCATTAATATAGGTTAAGTCACTTGAGAGAAGCTCGGTCGAACTGTTAGAATGGATAAAAGGAAATCAAGAAAAAAAAAAACCTGAATCTGTACAATTTTTAGCTAACAGCTACTTTGACAGTTGGAGCAAAGGCGGAAAAAGAGTGCTTTTCTCTCAAGTGACTTAACCTATATTAATGAACCTTGAGACCACACAGCTATGTGTAAGTGTCTGAGTCTCTCTGGCATTTTATTCTTCCTCGTGCATGCTATAACATGGCAGAATTATAAGGTAGGGCCGCTTCGCTTAGTGCCCTCACGCGTCATCGAAGAGTGGATAATGAAAAGGTTGGTTAGTCGTCAAAACGATGAATTTCGTAGAAATTACAAATGAAGAAAATACTTTATGTTTCCAAGTTGCAAACAGTGCGGTCGCGTGTGTTAAATTTGTGATAATTTGAGTGAAAATATTATAAAAACAGTGTAATAAAAACTATAAAATGTGAAAGAAGTCTTAAAATTGCAAAAAAAAAACCTGTAACAGTTTTAACCTAAAAACAACTGCGAAACGTGAGCATAAAGAAATTCGCGATGAACAGCTGATGTTGACATCTATCTCGCTTTATTCTGCTTTCCACTCCATTGCTACCATGTGCTATAGCAACGATATTCAACACAGTGATGTGATTCAGATTTGGGAAAAGTCCCGAATGTGTAAATAAATATCCCACTTTATCCCACCAGAGGTACCTTAAAATCCCACCAAAAACCCACCAAAAAAGTATAAGTAAAAGTTCATAAAATATTTTTTCAACTAAAAAGCTTATATATTGGTAACACTCGTATATATTAAAAAAAAAAAGTAAGGGTATTCAAGCAAATGGGCAGTACGCTTATAAATGGTATAAACTGTATAAGTTTCTCAGGCTTATAAATGAATTGTAAGGAGAGCTATTGCACAAACTAAATATATTTGCTCTACGATTTAGGTGAGCAATCGATCTGGCAAACTTATACCAGCAATCAGCTGATTTTATTTTATTTTTATTCTAATAAGAAAGCAAATAATTCGAAATAGCTGAGGTAAAAATTCAATAACTCTAGTTAAAGTTATTCAGATATAATCTTACAAATCTAATTTTTTCGCTTTCTCTGGGCATGCTAAAAGTTGTTTAATGTTTGTAAAAATTTTGCTCAACACATTAAGTGCCAAGGCAGATTTAGAAAACTTTCCCCTGGGGCCATTCGTTTTTTTCCCTCCATTTTTTCTTATTTAAACCATCTGAAGTCAAGTTATTAATACTTTGTTAGGAAGATCCCCAGACATGTAAAATTTTGGTATCATACACATTTGAATGACGTGGCCGTCTACAGTAATATTTCTGTGCAGGGCCACGTCATTCCTATGTGTATGACACCAATTTCTTGGACTAACGGTACAATTGCAAATGGTACCACTTATTAACTTCATGTTGGCATACCTACTACATGTACCACTTATTTACTTCATGTTGGCATACCTACTACATGAAGTAAATAAGTGGTACCGTTCATTTTCATTTTTCGATTGTTGTATGTTGGCAGAAAGCTTCTCACAAGTAATTGAGATCAGGTCGCGTTAGCACATTTGACAAAAAAGTTTATCGCAAAACAGTGAATAAAAATTCTAATAATTGAAAATGAGCAAGAGAAAACTCAATAGTGAAACAGTGAATGAGATGGTAGATGAAGATACCGTTCAGTTTAATTTTTCTGATGACTCGGATGAAGATTCTGTTTGGGAACCCGATGATGATTCGGTAGATGATGACGACTCTTCTTACGATGGGGAAACCATTATCGATATTCTACAGGAGCTTGCTATAGAAGAAGCTGTAGATGAAAATCGTGAAAACCCAGAAGATCAGAATACGCATCAATATCCTATTGAAGATACCCATTGGTCGGAATACGTAGGCAGGCATAAAACATTCACATTTACTAGACTGGAGGGAGGTCTGCAAAAAAATATTCCTCATGATAGTACACCCTTGGACATATTTTCTCTTCTTGTTGACGATCATGTAATCGATCATCTGGTTTTAGAAACAAACAGATTTGCTCAACAATGTCTTGTATCGAGGCAACAAAAACGATTTGCGAGAATTAATAAGTGGAGAGATACAAATAATGATGAGATGAAAAAGTTTTTGGGCCTAATTATATGGATGCGACTTGTAAGGGTTAGTTTTTTGCCAGATTACTGGGCAAAACAAGGAATTTATTTATAAATTGCAGCCTTCTCGGACAAATGCTTCTCAGTATGCTACATTTTAACAACAATGAAACAGTTGGCGATCGTCTTGCAAAAATTAGGCCACTTCTGGATCTATTAGAGCGAAATTTTCAAAGTTTGTTTATTCCAGAAGAAGAAGTTGTTATAGACGAGTTGCTAGTTCCTTGGAGAGGACGATTAATTTTTCATCCATATATATTCCCAACAAAACTTATCGATATGGTATAAAAGTGTTTAAGTTATGTTCAGTTGATGGTTATACATGGGGAATGAAAGTGTACTCGGGTCGGTCTGCAAGTGGTGAAAAGGAAGTTGGCTTGGCCAAAAAAGTTTGTTTAGAGTTAATTGGACTACTTCTCGATCAGGGAAGGACTTTATATGTTGACAATTTCTACACTAGTCATGAGCTGGCAAAATGCCTTCTCGAAAGACAAACGCATGTAGTTGGTACCGTAAGGGCAACAAAAGGGATATGCCCAAAGATGTGCTCAATGTAAAACTCAAGAGAGGAGAAATGATTTCGAAAGAAGATGAAAATTTTAGAAGTTAGAATTTTGTCAATTAAACACTCACCAAACTTGGTACCAGTTGATCAAGTGCAGACGCGAAATGAAATATCTCAACAAGCCACTTCTTGCGGACTACCTACCGCAAGTACATCTTCTCCAGTTTCCCATTCCAACACAAATTTGTTGTCTACCAGAAAACTCAAGTCACGAAAAGCTACATCCAAACCTTTAGCTGTTTTAGCATACAATAAAGGAAAGTCTGGCGTCTGGCATTGATTTGTCTGATCAAATGTGCTCGTATGTTTCAACTCTACGTAAAGGTATCAAATGGTATAAGAAATTGGGATTTCAAGTGCTACTTGGCATTGCAAAAGTAAAAGCTTAGTAATAATGGATGCTATTCGAAAATGCAGAAGGAAAAAGGACGGGAAGAAGCCCGAAAACGGGCCAGAATGGTTTACACTTTTTGTGAAAAATGCCCTAATCAGCCACAATTGTGCCTCAATTGTTTCAATTACAACCATTTTAAATAACTATGTACATATATGAATATAGGAAGCACTTAATTTTAATTTCATTTTTTTTTTTTGTTTTTTATATTGAATAACATGAAGTTTTGATTTATAAAAATGAATTTCATTTAGTTACCACCCTATAATTGTACACTAGATAAAGTCAAATCCTACTTTGCGTCTGATTCTCCGTGTCCCCCCTCCCTCCTCGCCCCCCCTCATATGAAAGGTGCTTGCATAAAAATAGTAAAAAGCCAAAAAAAGGCCAACATTTTGATAAACTGGATGAGCAACAGTTAAAAACGTGTTTTTCGGACCCTCAGGGTTAATGTGAATTTATTAATTTTCGTACTGACATTAAAGCTACACGAAAATTACAAAAAAGTTCTATCCCCATGTAAAATTGGTCTCTTAATCCGAATCCGTACTCAGAATTGGCATAAAACTAAATTTGCGGTCACCAGGAGCAAATAAACGCGAATATCGATGATGTTTTCCACTCAGTTATTATTTCAAATCTCTCAATCTGGTAGATAATGATGTTCTTCTCAAAATTAAACATTTCAGTTGTGAAGCCTGCTTAATGTAAATAATATTTAAAGAAAAAATTTGGCAAATCAAACAATATTTAAGCGAAATATGATTTATTATATGAAGGTGCTTAATATGCGTAAATTATTAAGAATATTTTATTTTTGTTTTATTTTTGTAATAATTTGTTTTTCGAAATGCTCCTGTACGGGAAAATCTTCTGATGAGCTTCCACTACTTGAAGAACGATTTCTCATGAGTCCGTTCATGAGATTGATGGCCCTCTCTGCAGAGTCATTAACGACGGAAATATTTCTCACGGTTTCTTCAGCTCCCAAAAAACTTTCGTCGTTGGTCCATAGGCTGGGATCGATTTGTAAGAAACTGAGGTTGTCCGCCTTACCCAAATTGTTGTTCAAATACATCGAGTTGAAAAAAAGTAAGTGTTTGCGTTGACGAAGTTTTCTATTTTTAATTCAGAAATTTCCATTGAATTTGTATTTATAGTAGCTTTCTTAAGTTTTCGCTCGTCGCCATATTACTGGAGCGCAGCTACCATTAAACGTTTTGTTTCTTCGTCAATGTCCCTATCGAAAAATGCGAAGCCAATGAGCGACTCAGATAGATACCATAAATGGCGACTGAATACATTTAAGACTTCGTCAGCGATTTGCTGATTTATTTCACGAAACTTTATCAAATTCACTATCAATTGCAGATCAAGCATCGGTGCAGCAGATGGCAGATGGCATTTGAACCAGTACCGCATATCAGCTGGTATGCCCTGACTTGCAATAATCTTGTGTATAATCTTTTTTTTTTGGTGGTTGTTATATCATAAGATTTAAGCAGGGTTGAAGGCCATACAATAGGATAGTTTCTGACTCACAATAGTCTTTTATGCGTTAGGGATTTTGTGGGGGAATTTTTGGATTTAATTGCTGAGTAGTGATAGACTGCTTGGTGGACTCTACATTATGACCGAGTATGTATTAAGGAATATTTTGATAAGTCATCATTCAAGTTATGTAATGGTGCCTTTGACATATGTTAAAGATTCTTTAATACAGGTTTTTGTAAAATAATTGTGTCTTCCTCTACAAAATCGGTTTTTTGGACTCTGAATATGTGATGCACAGTTTGAAGTTTTGACGGTCTTCGGCCGAAAATTTTGGCGAGAGGTTAACTATGTTTGTGGGATAATTTCTTCATAGTTCCGTTTTGGTTTTTTTTTTTTATTTTTTTTTTTTATTTATTTGTAGTAATAAAGGTATTAGCATGCAAGATAAGCTCTTTTAAATGCAACAATTTAATTACTTAATATATATATGAACTCACAATTGGTATAACAACAGATAAAAGTGATAATAAAAGCAAAATATTATAAAGTTTACAATAAATTATAGTAACACTGATAAAATATAATTGAACGAAATGAATTTAATTTAAGAAATGGGTAACCATTGTGATAGAGAAAAGTAAAGTTTGGATAGTTTGTTTCAGAAAAGCGAAAATTATAAGAAGAGTCAAGAGAAGTGTTCATAGATTAGATGCTTAAATTTCGTTATGTTACCAACGCGTTTCATGTTGTTTGGTAGGGAATTCCAGAGTCTTATTGCGCTAATAAAAAACAGTCTACTAGATTCATTGTAACGAAAATGGGGAACTACGAGAGATAAATTTCTAGTTGATCTGCAGAATTGAAGTTTATCATACAAGTAGCTTGGACATTTCAGAGTTACAAGCCTATGCAAAAAAATACAGTTTCTTGCAATAAGGTGATTTGTAATGCTGCGACCTAGTATAGGTGAATGATGAGATATGGTCAAATCTTCGGATACCGTACACATATCTTGCTGCATTATTATAAGTCACTAAAAGCTTGTGGGATGACCTAGAATCCAGCTTGCTATAGACAACGTCAAAGAATGTAATAAGAGGTACAATTAATTGAATCACTAATTTACGCCTAGTTTCAGTGGGAACAAACGAAGCGGTTTTCCTAAGGTTGCGTATGGAATAATAGACTTTACTTACCACACCATTTATGTGATCTACACACGTAAGAGAAGAGTTTACAACAAATCCTAGATTAGTAACTTTGTTTACAAAGTCAAGCTTAGTGCCGCTTAGGAAAATAGGAGGCAGATCAATCAGAGGATATTTAGATTTCGCTACAGGTAAGACATACGATTTTAGAGGATTCAACTTCAATTTATTTGCATCAGCCCATCTGCTGACAGCATCCAAATCTTCATTAACTCTTGCGCAAAGATCTTCAATGAGGCATGTCGGTCGTGAGAGATAGAGTTGCAGGTCATCCGCATAGGCATGCATTGTGACATTCTTACATAGAGAGAAGATGTCGTTGATATACATTGTAAACAGAAGCGGTCCCAGAACTGACCCTTGAGGCACACCACTACCAATAGTTCTGTAACTTGAGTATTTATTTCCTACCTTGACCCTTTGAGTTCTTCCTTCCAAGTAGCTTTTCAAGAGATGTACAGAAGAATCCGAGAAGCTGAAGCAGATTTCCAATTTTTTGCAAAGAATATGGTGGCTTACACTATCGAACGCTTTTGAAAAGTCTAAGAGGCAGACTAAGCTGATATAACCTTTATCAAAAGATGACCTTAAATCTTCGAGAATTTTCACTAAAGCAGTGGAACAGCTATGTCCTGAGCGAAAGCCTGACTGAAGAGGAGACAAGAGATTATGTGCACAAAGATGGTTGGAAATCTGCTCAGCCATAAGAGATTCGAGGCCTTTAGAAATGGACGACAAAAGGCTTATTGGACGAAAATCACTCGGTACAGCTGCTGTGGGCTTTTTACCTATAGGTAATATCGTAGCGATTTTCCAGATAGAAGGAAACGTAGAGCTAGTGAGGCAGTGGTTGAATATATGCACTAGAGGACTAATAACATAGGGTAGTATGAGCTTGATAAATTTAATCTCAATCCCGTCTTCGCCAATAGCATTTGATTTAATCCTCAAGATACTTCTAACAACATCTGACTCATTTACAGCAGTAAACTGAAATTTTTGCAACAAACTGGAGGAGGAGATATTGATATTTGAGCTAGAGTTCGAGCTGGGAGATTCAGTCGAAGGGCTGGTCACAAAATACGCATTAAGAACATCTGGATCTATAAGACATTCTCCAGAGTTGTTATTGGTTCCAATTCCAATTTTTTCCAGGTTATTCCAGAGCTTTTTTGATGGCAATGACGTACTTAGCTTTGAGAGATAGAATCTTTTTTTAGACAATTTCACTGCAGATGAAGCCTCATGTCTAGCCCTCCTATATTCTTCCCAGTTGGTCACAGTTGGATTGCGTTTCCACCTAGAATAGGCCTTATGACGTTTTTTGAGAGCTTGCTTGATGGAATTTGTGAACCATGGACAAGTACTGTTAATGATTCGAGTTGTACGTAGTGGCACATGGATTTCAAAAGTAGACGAAATTGTGCTTAGAAAAAAATTCAATTTATCATCAACAGAACTGAAGTAGTAGCAATCCATCCAATTTACTCTAGACAGATCAGCAAATAGAGCATCAAAGCAAATCGATTTATAGTCCCGATAAGTGAATGTTCTGCTCACTTCAGAGTGCATGAGATGTATGTATATTGAATATGCAGAAAATCAGGTCATGATCAGATAAAAATGATATCTGATCAAATAAAAGAACCGTTGTAATATCCGAGACTGCAAATAAATCAAGTAGACTAGGAGCAGCATTGCTAGCAAAGCGAGTAGGCGCCTCAGAATTGACAACAGAAATACCAACTTCAGACAAATCATCGAGAAATTTGTTTGTTAAGCTATCTTTGCAGAGCAAATTAATATTAAAGTCACCACATAATATGATATGGTCATAGTCTATTAAACAGCTAGATATCGAGGTAAATAACGCTTCAAGACTAGAGCTGCGGCTGGGATTGTAAACGCACGAGAGATAAACTTTAACTCTGCAATCATAGATTTCAACGTTTAAGAACTCCGCATCAGATCCACTAGAGTCGCTCAAAAATTTTACATTAAGGCTTTTTTTACAATATATTGCAATACCCCCTCCCCTTCCGCTTTGTCTGTCATGACGGAAAAGATTATAGTTGTCAATGTTTGATAAAATATATAAATTTTATTTACATTAAGCAGGCTTCACAACTGAAATGTTTAGTTTTGAGAAGAACATCATTATCTACCAGATTGAGAGATTTGAAATAATAACTGAGTGGAAAACATCATCGATATTCGCGTTTATTTGCTCCTGGTGACCGCACATTTAATTTTATGCCAAATCTGAGTACGGAATCGGATTAAGCGACCAATTTTACATGGGGATAGAACTTTTTTGTAATTTTCGTGTAGCTTTAATGTCAGTACGAAAATTAATAAATTCATATTAACCCTGAGGGCCCGAAAAACACGTTTTTAACTGTAGCTCATCCAGTTTATCAAAATTTTGGTCTTTTTTTAGCTTTTTTACTATTTTTATGCAAGCACCTTTCAAGCACCTATTGCAAGCAAGAGGGGGGGGGGGGGAGGGGGGGGGGACACGGTGAATCAGAAACACTTTAGTCAAATCCATATAAATGTGAATGTATCTATTGTACACCCACTGTCGATTAAAAAAAACCAAACATAAAAATAAAAGCCTACATAGGCAGTGTTTAAAAACATCCATACAGTTTATGAATAAAGTCTTTCATTAGAGAGTATCGTGGTATCAAAAGAAAAATGGCCGTCATACAAATATGTACGACATGGCCTCAGCGGCACACACACCGTCGTTCATATATGAATGACGTGGCACGCTATTCATTAACTGCTGTCATATATGCTGCAAATGCACAATCGATTTAAAGATACGTTCATGCAACCTACCTGATAAAAATAACTATTGCCCAATATATAAGTTTGATACTTTGCATTAATGCCCTTAATATAACATAAAAAATCTTACATAACAATTCATTTTGATAAAAAAAAAAAATAATACTATGCAACTTTTTTACAAATATCACAAAAAACAAAAATTTAATTTAATAGTTTTAAATGTTTTTCGCTACATTTATATGAAACCGCGTCTATTTTTTAGTGTCTAAATGAACATGCAATAACAATAGAGTTCAGCTACTACAGCTTTATCGCACTTCCTCAGCATTAACCCATCTAAAGCCACGACCCAGTAATCATTGAAAAATATCAATGTTATGGATACCAGTGACCACAAACAAGTTAATGTGGGAAAAATTTACCCACCAATAAAAGGGTGGGGCTCAGGGACAACACAAGACGTAACAACTAACCATGCGCATGCATAGATCTAATTACACAACTAATTTTAATCTACTTTTGAGTTGACCTTTTGACAAATTAACATCAAAAAAGCTGCAATTGTTAACAAAGAAACTCATGCGACTTAAAGGAGCAGTAGCCATATAATTTGTTCTACTAAATGGCAAATAAATTAAGTTGTTAGCGTTTCGACTGCTTCTACGGTTAGTGTTAAAATTAATGTGAGAAAGAAGTTCTGGAGAATCGAATACACCTGTTATGAGCTGGTGTAAATATACGATATCTGCAGATTTCCTTGGATCACTTAAAGACTGCATTTTTAACAGTTTCAACCGATCCTCATAAGGAGGAAGGTCTAATATATCAGTTCCACTTAAGCCTCTTGGAGCAAACTGAACAAAACGTTTTTGGATTCTTTCTATTCGCTCAACATGCACATTGTAACTTGGGGACCAAACTTGACTTGCATACTCTAAATGAGGACGCACAATTGCATAATACAACGTTGTAGTTGTAATAATGCTATTAAATTCTTTGGCCCAGCGTTTTATTAATCCAAGCATTGAAGATGCTATTTTACAAATATTATCAATATGAATGTTAAATGACAGCTTAGAATCCATGCATATACCTAGGTCTTTGACGGTGTCTACACGACTTAGGGCAGTATCTTTAATCTTATAATCACAAATAAAATTATTCCTTTTTCGCGAAAAGGTCATTGTTTGGCATTTATCTAGATTTAGAAACATATTATTTTTAGAACACCAAACTTCAAAGGATTTTAGATCAGACTGGAGTAGATCTGAATTGTCTTTAGAATCAACCGTTATGTATATTTTCATATCATATGCATAAATACGCAGATAAGAGTGTTCAATGATGTAAGTTACATCATTGATTGCTAAAATAAACAGAAAAGGACCAAGGTGGCTACCCTGAGGAACACCTGATGCAGCACTAAATTCAGAAGACAATACGTCTCGGAAACGTATTTGATAAGATCGCTCCTTCAAATACGACTTTATCCAGTTTACAAAATATTGTGGAAACCCCATTAAATCGAGTTTAAATAAGATAAAATTGTGTGGTAGTTTATCAAATGCCTTACTAAAGTCAGTGTAAACACAATCGACCTGGTTACCAGAATCAATTGAATTTAAGCAGAATGTTGTGAAATCAAGAAGATTAGACACAGTGGATCTGCCATTAACAAAACCATGCTGACGAGTTGTTATGACTTCCCCCCAGTGAATTTTCACCCGATCATAAACGATCCAGTCAAAAAGTTTTGGAATCGATGAGGGCTTGGCGAGAGGCCTATGGTTATTGACATCATTCCTGCAACCCTTTTTATAAACAGGACTAAGAAATGTTTTTTTCCAAAAAAGTGGAAAATAACTTTCTTTAATTGATTTATTGAATAATAAAGAAAGTGGTTGACTCAAAACGGACCCACTTTGTGTTAACACTGCGGCAGGAACACCGTCGGGCCCAGCGCCAAAATCCTCATCGATCGATCCAATATACATTAAAATATCCTCTGGAGTAAAGGCTATATGTTCCAAAGAAACTCTGGGTGCGGGCAGAATTCAAATATTCAAAGTACTCTCCATCAGGATTAAAAGAATCTGAACAGAAAGACTCTTTAAAAGGATTTGCGAATAGACCACAAATTTTAACGGGATCGTCAGTAAATCCCTCAGGAGTTCTAAGTGAAGAATGGAATCCAGCGGATTTCTTCTTTGTGTTTATGAATCCCCAAAATTACTTTGGATCGAACAATATCCTCAGCGTTACATTATCTAAATATTCGAGATATAATGTAGCTGAGCGATTTTCAAATACCAGAAACAAACGCTTGTAAGTTTCTAGGTCATTTGAGCTTAAGCTACAGACGTATTTCTTCCATGCCCTGTTCCTGTTGTTGCGAAGAGTCTTTAAATCCTTTGTGTATAGTACGGACTGAGACTATATAGAAGACTATATAGTACGGACTGAGAAAACATAGCAAATAGTTCCATATAAAAAAAGTTAATGGAGTCATCAAGGCAATTTCCATTTATGTATTCTAAAATAGCACAAAGTTTACTACGAAGTAACTGATTCAACTTCAAAAAGTCAGCTTTTTTAAAATTGAATTCATTAAGCTTATCTACTGAATTCGTATTTACTATATTTTCTCTATCGGATTTGTACCAAATATTCAAAGGTGGATGGTATTCATCAACAGTAGTTAGAGCATGACAGGCCTTCTTAACAACAACATTGTTACTGTCTGTAGTTAAGACCAGGTGAAGAAGTCTTTCAAGACTAGTATAAATACAACTCACTTGCTGTAAGTCTGAACATATATTATCAATAAATAATGTTCTTGGCTGGTCTTCGAATTAGATGCACAAAAGTAAGTATCATCGTCAGAAGAATGCCATTTTAAGTCAGGTGGATTAAAATCACCCAATAATAAAATGTCGTCATTAACGTCAAGTAAATCAATTATGTAATCTATGCACTCCGCAAGGCTTGCATAGACCTCTACACTACTCTTAGGAGGAACATACGCATTAATAACATATACATTAGAGTTACAATGTATAACTTTAACGCAAATTAGTTCAATATGAGAAGAGCAGGGTATATCAACAATAGAATTGACAAAGCAGTGCCTTACAGCCAAAAGGACACCACCACCGACTGAAGAAATATTGTCAGTGTATCTGTGTTTTCTAAAAACTTGAAAACTATTGTCAAACAATTCCAAATCAGTAATGCTTCCGTTCACCCATTCGAAATCGTGTGAATCGTGGGAAATCGTGATTTGTGTGTGCATGCCGCCGATCGCTTGCAAAAATATATTTTCAAGTTTTATATTGTATTCGATAGATTGAACATTTTTTTTTAAAAAATCACAGCAAAATCGAATTTTTGGCAATTCGCGAGGAAACTTGACAAAAACTAAATAAACATTGAAAATAGAAATTGAAATGTCAATACAACATCAACTTACAACGCAACTGACTTTCGCATGTGTTGATGCGTATTCAAATACCACAGAACGCGGCATCAGCTGTCCTGATTTGCAAAAAAAGAAAGTGGAATATAAATACACATTAAGAAGAAAAGAAGATATTTATCACCCTTCGCGCTTTGCTACGCTTTACTGTATTTTGTAGTACAGCTCCCTCTGGGGTTCAAGATATAGCAAAATACATAGCGCTAAAACACTCACCGCACCCGAAAATCACTTATAAAACTTATACTTATCGGATGATTTGTTTTGAGTTTTTTGCGGTATTTGTACAACAGCGCCCTCTGGTTTTCGAGATAGAATAAGAAAATAACACCAAAACCCTTTCCATACTCGATAATCAAATCCTATATATCAGATATACAAATTTTTATCTAAATCGGATAAGCGGTTTTTGAGAGTTTCACGATTTCTTAAGTGATTTGTACTATAGCACCATCTGGTGTTTAAGATAGCACAGAAAAAAAAGTCCAAGATACCCACCGTATCCGAAAACTCCAATGTACAAATGTTCACGCAAATCGGATGTACAGCTAGGAGTTTTTCGAAATTTTTAAAACATTTGTACTGCAGTGCCCTCTGGTGTTCAATAAAGAACAAAATAGATAAGTCATAAAAACTACCGTACCCGAAAACCCCTAAATACAAATTATTATGTAAATCGGATGAATGGTTTCGGAGATAAACTATAATAAAAAAATTCGTGGAACCCGATCGCAGCGCCACCTACCGGGTCCAATTGCGAATCTCAACCATACAGGGATCTACTCAAACACACACAAAAAATTTCATCAAAATCAGTGCAGCCGTTAAGGAACAGTTTAATAACATACACACGTACAAATTGTACAACGGCGTCCACTACTTTTCGAGACAGAGCAAAAGAGATAACGCCAAAACAGTTGCCGTACACGAAAATCCTTTGAAAAAAATTTCCATCCAAATCGGATGAGCTGCTTTCTACATTTTCACGATTTCTTAAGAGATTTGTCCTACAGCGCCCTCTAGTGTTCGATACAGTACAAAAAAGATAAGTTCAAAACAGTCACCATATTAGAAAACCCCTATATACCAATTTTCATGAAAATCGGATAAACAGCTTCGGAATGGCTTCGGAGATAAACTATAAAAACAAAATGCTCTAAACACGATCGCAGCGCCACCTACCAGGTCCAATTGTGGATCTGAACCATCCAGGGATCCTCTCAAACACACACAAAAAATTTCATCAAAATCAGTGCAGCCGTTAAGGAACAGTTTAATAACATACACACGTACAAATTGGACAACAACGCCCCCTAGTTTCGAAAAAGAGCAAAAAAGATAGCACCAGAACCCTTGCCGTACTCGAAAATCGCTATCTAAAAATTTTCATCCAAATCGGATGAGCAGTTTTGGGGTTTTTCAAGATTTCCTAATATTTGTACTAAAGTGCCCTCTGGATTTCAAGATAGGAAAAAAAAAAATAAGTCCAAAACACTCACCGTATCAGAAAACCCCTATTTTCCAATTTTCATGTAATTCAAAATATTTGTACTACAGCGCCCACTGGTGTTTGAGAGAGAAAAGAGTAGATAAGTCAAAAAAACTCAGCGTGTCCGAGAACTTCTACATACAAAGTTGCATGCAAATCGGATGAACGGTTTTGGACTTTTTCAACTTTTTTAAAATATTTATACAGCGCCCTCTGGTGTTCAAGATAGAACCTAGTTTATAAGTCATAAAAACTCACCGTTTCCGAATACCTCTATATACCAATTTTAATGCAAATCGTATAAGCGACTTAGGAATTTTTCGACGTTTTTTAAAATATTTGTACTACAGCGCCCTCTGGTGCTCGAGGTAGAACAGAGTAGATAAGTCATTAAAACGCACCGTATCCGAAAACCTCTACATACCAATTTTCATGTAAATCGGATAAACGGTTTAGGAGTTTTTCGACGTTTTTTAAAATATTTTTACTACAGCGCCCTCTAGTGTTCAAGATAGAACAGAGTACATAAGTCATAAAATTCACCGTATCAGAAAACCCCTATTTTCCAATTTTCATGCAATTCGGATGCACGGCTTAGGAGTTCTTCGAGGTTTTTCAAAATATTCTACTACAGCGTCCTCTGGTGTTCGAGAGAGAAAAAAGTAGATAAGTTTAAGAAACTCAGCGTGTCCGAGAACCTCTACATACAAATTTTCATGCAAATCGGATGAAAGGTTTCGGAGATAAGCTAAAAAAAAAGAATGCCTGGAATCCGATCGCAGCGCCCCCTACCGGGTCCAACGTTTTTACTGGACAAAAAGTAGCCTATATGTTGACCGGGGATATAAGGAACCTAGATTCCAAGTTTCATTTAAATCCATCCAGTGGTTTTCGCGTGATGCTTTAACAGACAGACAGACAGACAGACAGACAAAAATTTTAAAAATGCGACTTTCGGACTCAGCGTCATTCAAAATGTCCAACGCAAAAAGAATTTCGAAAAAATATTTCATGTACAGATTTTTTTTTTAACCAATTTTATATATATATAGATAAGTTAAGGCTATCTCCTATATAAGGAGTTCATCCGGGGAAAGGGCCCTGCACGTGCCCGATAAAGGCACGATTTAGAAATACCAGCACAAGAAGCATGAAACATTCGCTCACATGGGCCAGAACAGCTGAACATAGGATACAGAATATTTTGGCTTTTGCATTGCTCGTTCAGAGAACAAGCAGCAATATTATCAATGGAAAAATAATCCATTGGAAAAAATTTAAATTACTTTGTGAGCGTTTTTAAATGTAAAATGTGCTTTCAGGGTTGGCACAGTAAAATGCAGCGTACTCAAAGTGTTAAGCACAAAAACACTTAATACAAACAGATTTAATAATACAAACAGCACATAAAGTATCTTCTTCAAAACTGTTTCGTTTTTTTTTTTTTTGTTTTTATACCCGTTATTATTCAGAATATCTTTTCGGAGTCAGCGTTGGAGTGCGATAATGACAGGAAAAAAGTTGACAGTATTGCTTAATTTGGAAACAACGGTGGTTAAGGCCTTTCTGGAGGCCACCTCTTTCCAAAAAACTTGAAACCCTGTAGACATTGAGATTATTAAATAAAAATTATTTATCATTCCATTCATTTTCTAGTGGAAACTCTTTAACTTCTACCTAATCTGAGAATGAACTAAGATCCTTAGAATAAACTCTCTTATCAATATTTAAAGCAATTTTTTGGGTCCGAATTTAGGGCCAACTAAGATTTCTTTTATTTTAAAAGGTTTGAAAATTCCACTTTGAAGATTAAAATCCCGTTCATGCTCCAAGGGTAAAAAATCCCAGAAAGTGGGCGAAATCCCGCCAAATCACATCACTTATTCAACAGAGCTGTGTCACTATGTATTTTGTTGTTATTTCTCATTGTCTCATGGGTGAAGAAAATCGTAACATTCGCTTAGTGTAACCACAATTAATGAAGGGTGTCCCAATAAGAGTGCATAATTTAAATTTTGTAGCATTTTTAAAAGATTTTCTTTTGTTGAGACATCCTTCATTTATTTTTATACCAGCAACGCTGATCGAGTAATCTCGAGGGAGAGAGAGGGAAAAAAATGCAACAGCAACCACACAGTTCTGTTGAAGCTTTTGGCTTTTAACTTGACTTTGGAATTTAAATATTTTCTCCACGTATTAATATATAGATATATATTATGTTACAGCTGTTCATAACATAAGTTTTCGAAAGCTTTTTTGTCATATTTTTTACTTCGTCTACAAATGTGTCTCTTATTTGGCAACCTTAGGTGACGGCAATGTTAGCTTTGAAGAATTTGTCGATATACTCTCGAACATGGCTTACGAGGAGAAGTCTGGCTTGTCTTCCGCTGATCAGGAGGAACGTGAGCTACGCGATGCATTTCGTGTATTCGACAAGCACAATCGTGGCTACATAACAGCTTCAGATTTACGCGCTGTACTACAGTGCTTAGGCGAGGATCTTGATGAGGAGGAGAGTAAGTTTGCGAAAGCTTTACAAAGTGCTTGTGATAATAAAAGTTTACGTTTTTTTATTTCCCCTTTTTTGTTTATATATATATATATATTTTTTTCAAACTCCAGTTGAGGACATGATCAAAGAAGTCGATGTTGATGGCGATGGACGCATTGATTTCTATGAATTCGTGCATGCGCTCGGTGAACCCGAGGATTCCCAGGATAATGATGAGGATGAAGACAATACATCGCCATTGCCAACGCCAAAATCAACCGTTTCCTCACAAAATGATCAAGATGTGCTAAACTAAGCTTTTAAGCTTTGGAGCAAGAGAAGCGGTGGTATTCAGCAAATAATAAAAGAAAACTAATTCTTTCATTTTAAGTCAACTATAAAAAAGAAACAAGTAAATTTAATCAAAATTCAATAAAAGCTTAAATCACATGAAATGCACAATTTTGCCAATACAAAAATTTTTTCTTCAAATATTTAATATAAATCTAAATTACAACCAAAGCAAAACTTAAGCAATTTTGTGAACTCTTACATATAAGTATTCAAAAGCTTAAAAAAATATAATAAAATTGAAGTTAAAAGGGAAAACGTGGAAACTAAAAAAAAAACCCAAAGGAACTCATTAAAAGAAAAATAATAAAAAACTAAAAATAAAATTTCTTTAAACTTTATTATAACTCATCATTTAAGCTAAAAAAATTAACATTTAATCAAAAATAAATTTGAGTGAAAAAAACCAAATCAAAACAAAATTAAAATTTAATTATAACGAACATATTCCAATTCCAAAATAACTCCAATTTTAAAACATATCAAATATTTTAGACCATCTTTTTTAAATTTAGAACTAACTCTTAAGCAAATTGCTTTCTAAATTTTTAACAAGCTCTTAACTAAATATCTCTACACACACACACACACACACACACACACACACACACACAACGATATCAAGTCTCCTGTTCTCTTAAGCTTATCTAATTAATTATATTCATTTTCTTTGCCTACACCCTCTCTTTCTATACTCTATTGATTTTAAAGCACATTAAATCATCTGTAAATCCATTCATATCAACTCTAAAATGTCTAAGATTTTTCTTTATTTATATATAAAAAAAAAAATGTTAAATAGCACTTCCATAAATTAATGTATATTTAATGAGCTTTTTAATTGAACTTAATAAAAGATAAAATTTAGCTACAGTCAAAATTGAAAAAATGAAATTTTAAATAAGCGTTCCATATAAATTTCATGCATTTCACTAACATGCCTACAAACAAACATGCATACATATATGGATATCATAAAAAGCACTTTGAAAGCTTCGATTGTAAATTAATCATTACCTAGTTGATTTTTAATTTTAACAAAAAAAAAAAAATTTGTTTTGACTTATAAAGTTTTCAATAAAAATTTTAAATCATTAACTTAAACAACAAAGAATGTGTAAGATTTTTATTCATTTCGGGAATTCGGAAAGATGTTGGGGCAAATGTATCAAAATGTGGTAAGTAATATGTTAAGCTTTCAAAGAATATATAGTACAGTTTTTGTTAAAAAAAAAAGTTTTCATAAAATTTTAAAAAGCTTATAAAAAGTTTGAAGATTCTTTTATCTACGATAAGAAAAAAAGCTACAAGATTTTAAAAGCGCTTTAAAATATGTTTTTTTAAATTTTGAGGTTATATTAAAGCTTATAAGATTAAGCTAAAGTTTGTCAAGGTTTTTCAAAGATATTCACATTATTAAAGGAAAGCTTCTCAGATATTGTTGTTATTATACAAGGTCGATCAAAAAGTTTGGAATAAATGAAAAGGAAGACATTTTTTGGCTAAATACGGTGTAATAAATTTTTCAACATATAATTTGCGTGTGCGACTAATTTGAATTTTCAAACGATGCATTAATGATAAATAAAATGCGCCAGTTATGGTTTGACCTGTTCAATAAAGTGTTTGTTCAACAAAATTAAAACTGAGCTTCACAAAATATCAAAATCGATGTTTTCAACAGCTATGGTGAAAATTCCTCAAAACTGCTGCTGCAAAAC
The DNA here is from genome assembly GCA_914767935.1 of Coremacera marginata. Classification (NCBI taxonomy): domain Eukaryota; kingdom Metazoa; phylum Arthropoda; class Insecta; order Diptera; family Sciomyzidae; genus Coremacera; species Coremacera marginata. The sequence continues at coordinate 163,647,583 of OU612046.1, forward strand.
TGCTCGATTGGGTACCAATTTTTTTTTTTTTTTTTTGCATTAAGTAAATCCTTTAATACAATTAATCATGTATTAAAAAAAGAACACAGTTTCGATAGTATCGTAAGTGTGGAGGTAGAATTTTTGTTTAATATATTTGTTGATGAATTTGTCGTTTTTGTTTATGTTTATGTTGGTTAAAAATAACTATAAAATAACTAATAAATATAAAATAACTCTTTTTTTAAAAAATTTAAATAAATATTTCGGAATAATATGAGTTTATTATTTTTTCTGCAGTAAAGTACTTGTATATATTTTAAATTTCGTTGAAAATTGAAATTTTAACAAACCAAATATATTTTTAATATGTAATATTTATAAAATTAGTTCAATAGATAATTCGAATTTATCATATTTTAAAAATAAATGAAGTTCTTAATAGCCTTAAACTAGCATAGTAGTAATATAATTTTTTTGTATTAATTATTGTATTAAGCTTGCTGAAGATTAACAATAACAATAAAAAAGCTACAAAAACAAAAGCTATATGCGAATATTTCATGCATACTTATTAATAACAACAACACAAGCAGTTACGATTCTTGATTTATAAAATAGTTTATATGTAGTAACGCTGCGTTTTTAAAATACTAAATATAAACTAATGCATCGCTTCTTCATATTACAACGTCTTATTTTCTCAGCCATTAGACGGACAAAACGTCGCTACCCTAACTGATTGGAGTCTGCCAGCAGACTAAAAGCTTCTTATCGGCGCAAGCATTTCTATACGTATGCATTGCTTGTAAAGCTCTGAGAAACTCATAAAACGATTCTAGTCAGCAAACAACACGATGTTGCGTTCGAAATTTCGTCACGAACTAAAGCAAGAAGCTTATGAACGTAATGAAAAACGCATATGAAAATAATAGGTACATACCTCACCTACTGCTTTAATAAATTTTTTTTTTTTTGCTCTGTGAAACAGTCTGTTGTAAATATTTGATACTCACCACTATAAAATTGATCTGGCAATACTTTAAACATAAAAGTAACGGTGTGATTATGCGAGAAAAAGTAAACACACCGACTTAGCATGAAAGTGAATATTTGTGCTTGGCCAAAATAATAGGTGCAGTTCAACTATTTCGGGGTTTTTTTCTTTTTAATGTGATTTTGGAAAGTTTTCTTATTAAAGGTAAGTTGCTAGCATGTAGAAGCAATATTTTCGCAATTTAATGTTTTTATAAGATGGGCCGAAATATGCATTATAATATACTGAAGAGGAACGTCGATTGGTATTCAAACTTAGAAACCAAGGTTTCACCCTAATTATGATTGCCAAACCGATGGGAAAGTCGTTAAATTTTGTTGAAAATGCTCTCAAATCAAAATCTACGACGGAAACCCGTAGAAGACCAAAGAAAACATCTCAAACAACAGATAACCACATTGTCTGTCTTTCCAAAAAGGACCCATTTCATCATCAAGAGTGATTGCGACAGATATCGGCAAAGTGGTATACTCTAGAACTGTTTGTAGGAGACTACAACGAGCTAATCTTCCAGGAAGACTCGCCAGAAAAGTGCCATTGCTTCGAAAAAAAATTTGGCTATGAGGTTACAATTTGCAAAAACTCACTCACCTTGGTCAGGACCTGAAGCGACGAAACGAAAATAAACTTATTTTCTAATGATGTGGGAAGGAATGTTCGTCACCCCAAGGGCAAGGAATATCACGTTCGCTTCACAAAGAAAAACCGTTAAGCATGGAGGGGGTAATATAATGGTTTGGGGCTGCTTTTCTTCGTCTGGAGTGGGTCCAATACACCAAATAAACGATACCATGGATAGATTCATGTATAAAGAAATACGGGGCACCATCATGTTACCCTATGCTGAGGAAAACATGCCCCTTGTTTGAACGTTCCAGAAGGATAACGATCCATAACACACCTCCAGGCTTATAAAGGATTGGTTTGATGGCGAAAATGTCAACTTGCTAAGCTGGCCAAGTCAATCACCGGACCTTAATCCCATAGAAAACCTGTAGGGTGAATTAAAAACACGAATAGCCAAACACACCTTCTCAAATAAGGAGAAATTATGGAAGTTTGTACAAAAAACCTGGTATGAGATCCCAATTGAAACCTGCCGCAATTTGATCACCAGTATGCCGAACAGGGTGGCTAAAGTAATCCAAAATAATGGTGGACACACTGGATATTAACCATCTTAAGGGTTTTATATGTTATATTATCAAAAATTTTACAAATATCCATAATTTCCTTTACAGATCTTCTTTGTAGCTATTTTTTTTGACCAGCTGATTTCAAAACATATTTCTCTGCTTTTTTTCTAAGTTCAACTTATTTTTTATTTAATGCAATGTTAACTAATAACACCCGTTTGGTTTTTTTTTCTTTTAATTGAATAAATAAATATTTTTTGACTAATAAGAATAAGGCTCATGCGTGTACCTATTATTTTGACCATATGTGTACGTATGCATTGCTTGTAAAGCTCTGAGAAGTTCATAAAACGATTCTATTCAACAAACAACACGATGTTGCGTTCGAGATTTCGGCACGAACTAAAGCAACAAGCATGCATTTTTCACATACAAAAATGTGAATTTATCTTTATTTCTTTTGCTATATTTTGTGGCTTTATTAAAGAAGTGACAAAATCCAAAGTTAGCTATTCCTTTTATGCACAAAATAACTGATATTTTGGCATAAATTTTATTTTTGTACGATGAATATTAGGGCCTTAAAGTATCCCCAAAGAACGTTGCATGGCCTTGAAAAAATTTGTGAAAATACCTCCATACAAACCACGCTGTAAGACGTAATTCTACGTCAAAAAATCTCATGAAAATATTCCAAGTACTAAATGAAATATTATACTTTAAACTTTGTACAAATTTCATGCCGCATACGTTTTTTATATCTCGGGCAATCTACGTATATAATTCTTTATTATAAAGCTTAATTAAGCATTTTCTGTCTTCACAATTATAACAAGCTTAAATTTTTAATAGATTCCCATTTTCTTGCAGTGAAGTAAAGCTTTCGGCTGGGTGAAAGCTTCTGGCATATATTTCATATTAATATAATTTTTTTTAACCTGCACATAAACGAACACTTAATCGCCCCATTTATCTTTGCATTATTCTTTACAACAGTGCTTATTTTATTGCCTTTACTTAAATTAAGCTTAACGTTAATTTTATGTGTACTCTCTTTACACTAACGGGCACCTTTCATTTAAATACTGCCAAAATTTTTATTCGAATTTCTCATTCGTATTGCTCTGCGTTGTCGTTCGATCAAGCATTAAAAGCAATTCGTTTTTATTTGCTTGCATTTAAGCAGTCATGCATAAATTTGCAATTCATTTAAAAGTTTTTTTTTTCTTTCTACAAATATTTTATCGCTAGCATGCAAAGCTTAAGCATTAAAATTTTAACTTAAGCAAAAGCAACGGAAGAAGCAAGAAAAATCACAAAAAATAAGAAAAATAAAACATTTTCACTACCTCATTTCATTGATTTTTAAATTACTTGACGTCCAGCTTTAAGTGGGCGCCTTAAAACTTTATTTGAATTTAGAAACATGTGACACCTGTTTGCAGCATGAATCAGACCCGTTTTGTAGGAACTTAACTAATTTCCTCACTTAAAGTTTTGAAAGCTTTTTAGCATTTTAATTCCAACTTATTCTAAACAAGTTTTTTGGATGTTCTTTCTTATTGCGATGATATAGAAACTGTCACAGCTGCTCTATTTTTTTTAAAGAAAAATAGCTGCTAGTACTTAAATAAATATAAAAATTAGTTTTGTAAGAAGAAAATAGTTGCAAAAGGTTTAAAACAATCGGCCGAAATAGTATCATATAAAAGTTTAGCAAAGTTATACATAAGTCTTAAGTTCAATTGTTATTCAAGGTCAAGACCTGACCTTCTAGCAAGATTGCGATAGGTAAGCAGAAAGCAATCTGATTAACTTTTTTGCATTAAAAGTTATAACTTAAGCTGAATGATCAAGCTTGAATGCTTTAAAAATACTTTCTAAATATAAGCAGCAAGTGAAAGAGCTTCCGAGAAGGTAGTCAATGAATGAAGGTAAAAAAACCTTTAGTGGCTTTTTCTTATTTAAAGAATGTCCTTTTATTTAGATCAGTCGTACACAATGCAGGGTTCAAACAACAACAAAGAGAGCTTTCCGATTGCACAGCTTTACACTGAAGCAAGAAGTTGTTAATAGCTTTCGCACTATTTGGTGCAAGGTAATATTGTCGAATATTGGATTTTCAATATAACGCTATCTTTTTTATTTTTTTGTAATTAAATCTGATAAAATTGTGTTTTGTAATTTAATTTTTTATTGAAATCATTGACAAAATTATGAATAAAACTATTTTCGATGACTTTCATCATATTTTTACAAAATTTTGTTCTAACTTCACTTTTCATTGAATGCAGTTGTGGATGACAAGAGAGATAGTGCCTTTTAAGCGAGCTTTAAACAGCGACAGCTTAAACTCTTGTCGCTTGAACGCTTAAAGCATACTTACTAGCAATGCCACAAACCGGTCGGCTAAGCCGTAAGCCGGATTTTGTTCTGTAGGTTAACCGAGATTTTAAGGTTTTATCATAGTCCCAAGGATGATATTTTCGATACAACTGTACTTTTTTATTACAATTTAATGTATTTTCTACTTTCCTACTACTGATGAACTGCCAGTACAATTTAATTGATTGAAATCAAAATATTTAAAATTAATTTTTAAATAAGTTGTACTTTAAAAATTATTGATTTTTATGAAACATTCTGAAAATACAACTAACAAAAATGTTTTAATCGAAAAGAATCCGATATAACCTGCAGAAATGGAAAATTTTGTTGTCTACGAGTAATATAAAAAATTTTATAACTTTACATAAAGTTTTTTTACTTAAAACTGGAATTTTTGCTCTTTAAATTAAACTATTACATATTAAATCAAATTTTTTGAACTTATAACTAAACTTTTTTCAAGTCAAAACATTGCTTAAACTATTGAATTTGAACTGTAAAAACTTGAATAGGAAATGTAAAAGATTAAATTTGATTGGTAAAAAGTTATATTTGAATTGAAAAAAATTTTAATTCGAATTTAAGAACCTGTGTATCAGCAAGAAGTTAAACAGTATGTATTATTCAGTAATAATAATTTTTTCTAAATTTTTCCAAATATATATTCGAAATGTCATATTATTTAGTACTTATTTGTTATTTGGTTTCATTGCATTCTTTAAAGAAGTACTATGAGAACATTTTTTTTAGAAGTCGTTTTAAGAAAAATTAAGAAAACTTCGATACAATAGGAGTATAATTTTTAAGCTTATTTCATATGAAATCAAAAAAGCAACTCTTCTAAGTTCGATTAAGCCGGTTAACCTTATCTTTCTTGAAGAAACTGGAAGGAAAGCCAAAAATTAAAAACAAAAATTAGAAATATATGCTTAGCTCAAAATATTTTTAAAGGTTTTCATCTACGAATGAATTTTTTCTTAGAATGAACAATTTACAACACATGTTGTGTGTCACACCATCTTGTTATGCACAGCTCTGTAAAAAGCTCAACTAAGCAGTCGTCCCTTTTGCACGGTACAACATGTCAGATGACAATATCCGACCGCCAACTAGTGGACAATTTTTCGAAATTTGGAATTATGTGTTCGACATCATTTTCTGCAGATTTTTAAGCAGAACACTCCGTCGAAATAGCTTAACAATTTTTGGCTGCTTTTATAAGTTTTTACTATAGGTCTTTACTTAAATTCTATAAACCTTAACTTAACTTAACTTAGCTGAACTTAACTTAACTTAATATAATTTAACTTAGCTAAACTTAACTTAACTTAACTTAACTTAACTTAACTTAACTTAACTTAACTTAACTTAACTTAACTTAACTTAACTTAACTTAACTTAACTTAACTTAACTTAACTTAACTTAACTTAACTTAACTTAACTTAACTTAACTTAACTTATCTTAACTTAACTTAACTTAACTTAACTTGAAAAATCTTGAAATAACTAAAATTATCTAAAATAACTTAACTTAACTTAACTTAACTTAACTTAACTTAACTTAACTTAACTTAACTTAACTTAACTTAACTTAACTTAACTTAACTTAACTTAACTTAACTTAACTTAACTTAACTTAACTTAACTTAACTTAACTTAACTTAACTTAACTTAACTTAACATAACTTAACTTAACTTAACTTAACTTATTAACTCGAAAAGCAGATTGAAAAATTTTACAGTTAGAATCGTCCGATTTAGTTATATCAAATTAAAGGTAATCAAATCCCAAATAATCCTTTAATTTTCCAGTAAAATAAAATGGTCTTAGCTTTTACAATCTGACTTATGTTACTAATGTATTAACCCTGATTCGTAATATACATAAATTTTACGTGTACTCCGCATAAAGGTCTCTGCCCACTTACGGCACGTAACGAAACGAAACGACAAGTCGGTGAGAATGAAGGTTGCCAGTTATTTGGGAAAAATCCCATTCGTGGTAATTTTTAATTGCCCTTGGTAATGTTGTTTTTATGAATTCCTATGGTATTTTTTAATTCAGCGTGGTATTTTTAATTAGCGGGGGAATTTAGTGGGGCATTTTTTAATTGCCGTGGGAATTTGGGAATTTTTTTTTTCAAATGATTTTTTTCACATTTATTAAGCAAAAAATTCATATAAAATCATTGCCATTATACGCATTAAACGTTCTGTTTACACCCCGATTTTATGTCGTAAGTTACCTTTGCAAAATTCCTTAAATTTTTGTTGTCGCAAATTACGCTTCTTTAAATATATCGCTCTTATGCTATGAACATCATAAATACGTCGTTCATTGAATACCACTATTATATCTTTGGTTTTTAGTTGTAAATGGTTAGAGTAAACGAAGTGTTACGACCTTGTTCGTACGTTTTCTATTTCTTATTGCAAAATGCTTTTTGAACATCTCCAGATTTTCCGAAAATTTTGATTTATTGTGGTATTTTTTAATGCGTATGTGATTTTTTTTTTTTGGATTTATAAATGCATATGGGATTTTTGGTGGTATTTTTAAAAAGCACGGTTTTTTGTGGTAATTTTAAACGATTGCGGGATTTTTTGTGGTATTTTTTAATTACGGTGGGAATTTTTTTGTTTATTTGGACCGTGGTAATTTTGATGGTATTTAATTTATGGCACTGTGGGAAAAAGGTAATTTCCGTGGGAATTGTTCCAAATTTTGACTGGCAACATTGTTGAGAATTCTTTGGTTTTATAGCCACCAGCCTTTTCGTCGGTCGTTGCCGTTTCGTCGCCGATTAGTGTATATGAATACATAAAAGCACACGGTAGTTATATTTTGTAGATTCGTTACGTACCGTAAGTGGGCTGAGGCCCTAAGAAGTATACGTAGCGTAAATCTGTCTTACGATTCTAGGGTTAAATCAGGCTAATTAGAACATCATGGCGTATGATGAACATTAATTGCAATTAATCGAAATTTCATCTATATTTTGGCCGATAACACTTGAAATACTAAGCTGATTCAAAAATAAGGTGAACAGCGATTGTTTGACATTTGATTGCCTTTAATTTTATATCTTTTACAATTCAATCGAATGTTTTTAAATCGAGTTGTGGCCAAATATGTTAGGCTTCCTCCGAAAAAAAAAAAAAATTAAAAACTAATATGCAGAAAATCTATCAAAAAAATTGTTCATTTTGATTATCAAACTTAAACAAGATTAATTATCAGTTTAAAATACATTTATTATCAGCTTATTACTTTTTGGAATCCAGTGTAATTAATGATGAACAATGAAAAATTTTGTAAACCAGTGTAATTAATGATGAACAATGAGAAATGGAAAAAATCTCTTTAAGAATTAAATCTGAGTATTAAAAAATTTAAATACCGATACTAGTCTTTCGGTTCAACACCATTATTACACGTTTATATGATGCACTCCTTAGTGTTCACAAAAAAGTCACAAAAAAAACAGTTCCAGAATATTTTAAAAATAGATAACTTTAAATTGAAGCAGATTTAAAACCAAATCATTTTACAGAAAAAACAACAGCTTCATAAATTCATGAATATTTATAAGTTAAAAGCTTTTAAGCTTTATACTTTTTTCGAATGAAGTCAATTAATTATTCATAAATGTTTAATATTTGAGGGAATAACAAAAAAAAAAAAAAACACGCTTTATTCGTGAAACATAAAACGCTTTTTAGTTAAAGCCTTTAAATTAAAACTTTTAATTTTTGTCACAATTTTAATAAGAACTGCTTCAAAATAAACATATTTGCCCATTTGTTTCAGTTGAAATGTTCACAATACGCATAATATTTGCAAGCCAGTTAAACAAATACAAACAGAATTTTTTACTCGGTCAGTTGTAATAACAACAACAACATCGACTACAAACACAAAAATATGAGTTGTTAAATACCTGCTTAATTATTGAGCCTGAGCTGATAATAAAGATTATTAAAATGCAAGTGTTCAGATTTGTAATTAAACTTCACGCAGGCAACAACAATTTACGCAACAATACTGGGTGTATCGGATAGAGAGAGGTCAATTCGAAAGTTAGTCATCTCTTGGTTTGAGACAAGAAAAAAAACGTATAGGAGGAGGCAGAGGTGCACTCTCACTCACTCCTAGTTAGAAACAAAGTCAGATAAAAATTTAATGATTACATCACTTTTCACGCAATAACTTTGAAAGTACGATAGCTACGTTAGATTACAAAAACTGTTCTGAAAACACATTTAAGCAATTTGAATAAAAATTAAATTAAATTCAACAATTAATTAAAAGTTTTTGATAAAAATCCCCAAAAATAACAGTTGATCAAACTAAAAAAAAATTCTTTTACAAGAAATTTTACGATTTTCTCCAAATTTTATCTAAAAATATTTCTCCTTTTTATATCACAGTTTTTACTCCCGATTGGAAGCTTTAAGTAATGTTCAAACCACAAAAGCTCACATTGCAGAATTTCTCAATGACCTGTTATTATAAAAGTTTGCTTTGTTACCTACTTTTGTTTCTAACTTAGCTAGAAATAGACTCCCCCTCACATACAACTTTTTTCTTGCTTCGACCCAAGGAATCAACAGCATTTGAATTAACCTCTGCATCCGATACACCTCGTTTATAAAATGAAGAATAAAATTTTTAACATTTTGTGTCGTAAAGCTTTGAGTCACAAAAACCTGGCACGAACATACATACCGACAAACAATCAGACAGCTGGAGTAAGTGTGGCAAAATCCAAACTAACAGGTGTTTTAAGCACAAGTAAAAGCACACAAATCCAAAAGGGATTTAAAGAGCTTGCTACTGCTGCTGCTGCTGCTGCTGGTACTACTATTTTAGATTTAGAAAATATTTTTGCAGTTCTTTTGTTGCACAAAATTTATTGCTTTTAAATAAATAATAAAAGAAAATGTGTGTTAGAGCAAATATTATTTGATTTATGTTTATTTTTCCTTACAGAGAAATCCTTACAGACAGGGATTTGCCTCATAAGGATACTCCAGAAAAATCAGACAAAGTAGTCAAAATTGAATTTGAGTGTTTGTGAAGATAACAATACGAAAAGGGTTTATTAAGAATGCTGCCAAAAAAAAAAAAGTTTGAAGCGAAAACAACTAAAACTTAAACGTGCAGTTGTATATAAAGGATTTTTTTTATTTAAAAAAAAAAAAACACTAAAATTTGACAAAAGGTCGGCTTAAATTTATCATTTAAAGCTTAGAAATTGATGAGTGTGCTTTCAGCATTTTTGCAAAGTAAACATTGCATTGCATATTGAGCAGCAATGAGTTGGTTGCGACTTATTTGCTCAGATAAAATAAAAGTATGCTTAAGAAATTGCTTATAGTTGAAATATGAGATTTTTTGACGCTACATTCAGAAAATATAAGTATAATGGTACAATTATTGATATACTAATACTTGAAACCAAGGACGTAGCAAAGGGGGAGGGCTGGGGAACGCCATCGGAACATCGGATATGTTAAAACAATAAAATAATATTCTAAATAATTCTTATTGTGCTGCGTTTTTTGTCTGGTAAAAAACACATTTGTCTGGTAAAAAAATGTTCATTAAAAACTTTTACAATACAGGTTTTCAACTTGAAATTCAAGTTTTTCTTCTTAAAATTCAACCTTTTGTTGTAAAAGATACTTTAACAAATCAAGCTTTAAATTCTTACAACTTTAAATTGCACCTTTGCCAAGATATTTTAATGCAATCATAAAACATAACTTATATTTAATAAAATCTGCTTGAATAAAAATAAAATAATATAAAAACTTAAAACAGTAATATACAGCAAAAATAACCATTGAAGCAATATTTTTTTATAGTTTAGTACACTGTTCAACCTATATATCGAGTAACATAAAATGTATCTGAATGTTAAATACATTTAACTTAGTGAAAAAAAATAGTTTTCTTCTAAAAAGAAACGAAGCTACAGGGGCGCCAGAAGCGGAAGGACAGGAGACAGTCACCCCGGTAAAAATTTCTGTTTGTTATTACATGCTTTTATTCAACTTCTTTTTATATCAATCTTTTTGTAATATTTTATCTATGGACTGAAGTGGGGTGATGTGTAACACACTTTTATGTTTTCTAATAAAAGTGTTAAGAAATTGAATTCTTGCTTGGTTTAAAGGGAGTGTTTTCATGGCTGTTGAATATTTTGACAAATGGATGAAGTAAAACAAAGATTTCAAATATGTTTTTTTTTGGTCTTTTTCGAATCGGTTTGGTGATGTGTAACACCAACAAAATGTTATTTTAAAGACCAGCAACTTTAATTTTTTAGGTTTATTTTGACTTCTTACGTTTAATAAAAATATTATGATAATGAAATAATAACAATATCTCGTAAATTTATCAAATTCTCAAAGCACACACGCACACAGACATATGTTGAAATTTAAAAAAAACAATGATTACGCTAACTTTATTAATGCAACTCTTAGCAAATATTGTAGCTAAGCATAGGTTTGGGAATACGGCAGTTGTTACTGCAAGCTATAAACGTTGTTCGTTAACTTTAGCGATTGTGGCACATTAATATTTTGGGAATACCGCTTCTGATGACGACAAAGAGAGTTTGCTTGGTTTTCTTTTCCATATCTTTTTTTTTCACCTTTTGCAACTGTAAACGTTTCTATGGCGTTATTAGAACACAGATTTTCATTAACTTCCTACCACGATTGGATTTTGGTCTGGGTTGAATATTATGAACTGGACCGATCTCTTTTAAGGCCGTTGATGTTATTGCATTTCAGAGTCTGACATTGTTGCTTCTTTAATGGCAATTATAATGTGTAAGTAGTGTTACACTTCACCCCACTGTTAGTGTTACACATCATCCCAATGTAAGTCACTTTTTTCGCATTGATGGTATTTTACCACAACGTAAAAAAATGTAAAATCTTTTGTTATATTTAAAGATATAACAAGAATTTTTATCCTAAACGCTAGTTTTTGTAAATTATAAAAACTTTTTAACAAAATATGTTTAAGACCTCTAATAAAATATATATATCTGCATATTTTCAACACTTATGAAAAACTAGATGCTGTCAAAAGAAACATATCACAGTTGTTCATTCACTCATATGTTAAAATTTTGCACGAAAAATCCCCATATTACACATGAACCCATGGTTCACATTACCCCACCTCATCCTGTGTTTTTCTCATCATAATGACATTTTTAATACAATTAAAAATGTTTTAAAAAATACAAATTTTTTTTATTGTGAAAAAATAGTTCTGCCCCCCACGTATACTGCCCCCTACCTGTACTGTCCCCTATTTGAAATGAGCTTCCGTTGTCTATGAGAACCTATGAAAATAAAGGAAAAATAACAATAAATATCCTTTTCTGTATGTCTCTACTTCACGGTTATTCCTTTTATTTTGAATCAATTGAAAAAAGTTAATTATATTTACTTTTACTAAGTGAATATTAATTCAATATTCTACTATAGATTATCTTCATATATTTATATATTCATATATATCATTTCTGGCTATCAGAACTGTAAAATCCGCGTACATATTCAGAATTTTTAACAACTGATATTGAACAACTAAATCACGACACAAGAATCCATTTAATGAATGCACGATTGATTTATAAATAAAATTTTTAATTCACATTCAATTTTATAAAAATTGGTAAATTATTCATTTCAAATATTCATTTTCGTTATTGAGAATACCGCTATTTCGCTATTCACAAAGAATGTAATTCACATAAAAATTTCACAATTTTCAATTATTCTCTTTTTTGTTCATTATAAATTTTTTATTCATTATTATTTTTATTATATACAATATTTATACATTAAATATTTATATTTTTATTTATTTTTAATCCATTATTATTTTTTATTCATTATTCATTTCTTATTCATTATTCATTTTATAAGCGAAGCTTTTTAAGCCTCGTTCTGTGATTTGTTTGAATGAAATCTCAAAAAAGATACTTTTATTTTTCGACAGCGTTTTTTTTTTTTTTTTTTTTGAAATTGATGTTTCTTTGTCAATATATTAAAAATATTTCTTCCGCGATCCACCGCAGGGAATTGAACTCGCAACGTTGTGAGTACGAATGCACTACACTATCCAAAAGCATGTATTACTAAAGCTATGTTGCAGTAGATTACAATAATCTATTAATATATAGAGGATTGTGTATTTGCTATAAATACATTCCACATATGTATTATAAATACATTCCACATATGTATTATACATACATTCCACATATGTATTATACATACATTCCACAAAAAAGTTCTTCTACTTGCAACAAGATGTCGCAAAAATAACAATTGCCCACAAGTGCGTTGAAATAACAATGAATGTAGCACGTAACAAAATAAATAAAATAAAAATGCAATGTAATAAAATTTGCTGGTGTGAGTATTGGCATGTATTTTTAATTATTTTAAATTTTTTAATTTAAAAGTTTTTTTATTAAAAAAAAAATCCATTAAACTAGTACATCTATGAAACTGCAAAAAAACGTCGCTTCTCTCGTGTGTCCAACGACGCACCTGTGTTTTATTCATTTTTCATTTTTAATTCATCATTCATTTCTTATTCATTATTCATTTTTGTAGTCATTATTCATTTTTTTTTAAGCGTTAGCTTCTTTAGCGAAGTTATTAATGGTAGTGAAATGAAAAATTAACAAAAGCGTCAATTGCAGGTTTTTATTTATTATTCGTTTGCTATTCATTATTAATTTAATATTCATAACTTATATTTTATTCATTATTAAATTTTTATTCATTTTTCATTTGTTATTCATTGTTCATATTAATTCATTATTTATTTGTTGCTTATTATTCGTACGAAATTCATTATTAATATTTTATTAAATTTTTATTTGAAAAAGTTTCAAGTTTTTATTCCCTATTAATTCTTTAGTCATTATCATTACTCATTTGTTATTTATTATTCATTTTTTACTCATTATTTATTTGATATTTATTATGAATACTTTATTCATTATTAATTTTTTAATCATTATTAATGTGTCATTCATTATTAATTTATTATGCACTATTTATTTTTTGTTCATTAATTATTTTTTATTCATTATTTATATTTTAATCATTATTTATATATTATTCATTACTCATTTGTTATTTACTATTCATACATTATTCATTATTAATTTTGTATTAATTGTTACAATAAAAAAGGGAATAGGTCGCAATGGACCTATAGGCCCCAAGGAAGCACCGGTAACGGTGCATGACCCTATGTACACAACCTTACCTTAATTTATTATTCATTATTCACTTTTAATTCATTATTAATTTTGAATTCATTATTCATTTGCTATTCATTATTCATTTGGTATCCATTATAAATTTTTTTATTCATTATTCATTTGTTATTCATTATTCATTTTTTATTCATTCCTCTTTTTTTTTGTTGTTCATTTTTCATTTTTTATTTATTATTCATTTCCTATTCATCATTCATTATGAATGTTTATTCATTATTAATTTTTTATTAATTTTCTTTGTTATTCATTATTCATTTCTTCTTCATTATTTATTTTGTATGCATTATTGAATTGTTATTCACATTCATTTCTCATTCATTACTGTTTTTTTATTTATTATTCATTTGCTATTCATTATTCATTTCCTTCATTATTCATTTGCCATTCACTATTTATTTTGTATTCAATATTCCTTTGTTATTCATTATTCATTATTAATTCATTACTATTTGTTATGTATTACTCATACTTTATTTGTTATTAATTTTTTATTCATTTTTTATTCATTATTCAGTTGTAATTCACAATTCAGTTTTTATTCGTTATGTATTTCTTATTCATTATTCACATTTTATTCATTATTTTTTCTTTATTCATTATTAATTTTTTGTCATTTATTTCTTGTACTTTATTTCTATGTTAGCTTTGTATTCATTATTTATTTGTTTTTTATTATTCAATTTTTATTCATTATTAATTTTTTTATTTATTCTTTATTCGTTATAATTACTCATTCATTATTCATTCACTTTTTATTCATTATTCACTTTTTATTCCTTATTAATTTGTTATTCATTATTTATTTTTTATTCATAATTAATTTTTCATTCATTATTCATTTGTAATTGTTTATTAATTTTTTATTTATTATTAATTTCTTATTCATTGTTATTAATTTTTAATACATTATTCATTTGTTATTCATTATTAGCTTTTTATGCATTTTTTATTTGTTATTCAATATTATATTATAATTTACTACTGTGGACAAAAAATACCGGCAAATGTGAATTAAAATTTTTTTAGAGATTCCGATAGGAACAAATGTTTTTTGTATTTTCAAGGTAGTACAACTGTCACTGACATCAGGGCCAAATACCACTAAAAGTGAATTTTTCGTTTTTTATACTGTCTGAAACTATTCAACAACGCAGTTCCATTAAACTTTGTGTGCGAAATGAAATTTCTGCTGCCGAAATGTTGAAAATCTTGCAGAAGGCCTTCAGTGAGCAAGCTCTATCGAAAACAAGAGTTTATGAGTGATAAAAAATGTTCAAAGAGGGTCGAGAAGGCCTTGAAGACGAGGCACGGCCAGGACGACCATCAACATCAACTGATGAGCTACACGTGAACAAAATCAAAGAATTGGTGCTGCAAAATCGTCGATTGATAGTTTGAGACCTTACTGACCTTCTTGAAATATCGGAAGGATCAGTGAAAACTATTTTGAGTGACCGTTTGGGTCTCAGAAAAGTTAAATCTCGACTTATGCGAAAAACGCTAAATTTTATGGAAAAGCAACACCGCGTTGATGTGTGTGAAACATTGCTTTCCGACTATCAAAACAAAATGAAACGCATCATAACTACAGATGAGACTTGGGTGTACGCCTACGACCCGGAAACAGCCCATCAATCGGGTGAATACCGTGTCAAATATGAGCCGAGACCGAAAAAACCACGTTCCAACCGGCCAAACTGTCAACAAAGAATACTCGTTTGCGTAATGGTGTGGGTCAAAATATACCTAATTTGTGGAGAGACAATTATTGGTTTTTGCATCACGATAATGCACCATCTCACACTGCACTCGTATTTGGCTATTCGTTACTCTAGAGACCGCTCCGTGGACACCGTTTTGAATCGATAGAAGAAATAGAAACCGAAATGAAGAAGGAATTGAAGGCTATACCGGATGAGGACTTTGCAGCATGTTTGAAAATTGAAAAAAAACTTGGCACAGTGTATTGCATCCGAGGGGCACTACTTTGAGGGGTATGAAGTGAATTTTGAAGAATAAATAAAGATTTTTTGATTTATAAACAAATTCCCGGAATTTTTTTGCCCTCAATTGTTTTTAAATTTTTACCAGAATACGGGACATTAATTTGTTAATATTAACTATTTTGTTAATGTGATTAGCTTTGTTAAGCTGTCAGATTAGTGCTTCAATTGGTTAGATAAATAAAGAAATGAAATATGAGAGCTTCTAAGTTTTAAATTAAAATGAAAAATAAACCCACTCATTCAAATGTTAAAATATGATAACTTCAAAGATATTATTTTAGTAAATATCACAGATCGATTATGTTTTCCGAGACCACAAATGACCTAAAATGCTTTTTAAACATTCTCTGAAGATTTATTTAACCAAGCTTAAGAAAGGTTTCTGTGCAACGAAAGAGAAATCAAAAGAATATTTGTAGTTGTCATTGAATTTCTATAAATTTCCGCTTCCGGTCAATTGCGTCTGTATTGACAAAATCCTTAACTTTACTCTTTTTCTCTTGCTAGACAACAAATAAAATAAATGTTTTGACACGCAATTTGCTGGCCTGTATTCTGAGATACTACATCATGTTTTATTCACATTAAATAAGTGCATAAATGTATGCTTGTGCAAAAATTGCTTTAATTTTTTACTTCACCAAAATTGTAGGAGTATATATACATCATAAAATATCGCTTGCATAGCGAATATATTCTGCCAACTGTAGCAACTTCTAACAATGTATATCGCTTGCATAGCGAATATATTCTGCCAACTGTAGCAACTTCTAACAATGTAATGTAATAAAAAGCTATGGAATATTATTTTTTAAAAATTTTAGAATAAATATCAATTCATTTTACACATGAGCAGCGCTAAGCAAGAAACATAATAAAAAGAAGAAATAAAAGCAGCATCATACGTCGAAGCTTCAGCACATAAAAATTGTTAACATGCTGCAAAAATATATACAACTTCTGATTTTTATCATTATTTTATACAAGCATATTTATAGGCGCCCATAAATTGAATGAGCTCTCTAACGAGCTGACTGACTGCCTAACATATGCTACACGATGTTCAACCTGCTAACCCAATCTCCATAGACTGACCGATGCCAACATAGATTATCAAACCCTGCCAACTTATATTGGTTGCCTAGCCAGCTTTATATATATATATATATATATAGCAAAGCTTATAACACTGACCGCAAACACATGTCAACATCAAGTTGTTGTCGGCCGTTGACATGCATAACAAATAGGCCAAAATAAATAAAAAAAAAAAAAATACCCAGAGTAGCTGATGTATTGCCCGATGGAGAAAAAAATAAAGGTAGCTAATATAAACAGTGCATAAAAAGTAGAATGGAAAAAAAAAAACGTTCATCTAGTGAACAAAAAAGGTCGAAGACAAAATGTTGATACAATATGAGGATGATGATGATGCTGATGAGAATGAGAATGGGAATTGTTCCCATGATGATGATGGTCAAAAAAGGTAAAAGAATAAAGCCAAACAAATCACGGAATGGATTATTCTGATTGCAATTTAATACCTATTGTAAAGCGCCCAAGTAGAAAATTTATTTAGAATGGAGTAAAATATGTGCACGTGGGTGTGTGACTATGTGTGTGTGTGTTGAAAGTGGCTAAGTTTTCTTTCAATTTTAAAGCCTTAATCAGCAATCTATTGCTTAAAATACGGGACATTAAAAATTAAATGTACTAAAATACGGGACGTTCCGTCCATCATCGTTCAACTCGATGATGGACTAATTTAGAGGAGTAGAAATCATCGTTCAACTAAAATCGGTATGAGAACTAAAATCAATCTTTTTATCATCTTGTGGTTAAAATTATAATATAATTATATACTCGTAAGGATGTTTTTCGTAAGAATCGCTGTTCTTTAACTTCAGGGTTATCACGCGGGGGTGGTGTGCGAATAGCGAATAAAAATTTCTTGTAACCAGCTAGTGTCTCTTCATAATAATGCTGCTCTCTGGCGCTTTTTGACTTTGATCAGGTTACAAAGACCTACGAATTGGAATTTTGTATTTCCCTTTTTGACTTCAGTGCTCATTTATTGGGTTCTAGGATACCCTAAGCACAAATTTGAAATTAGTTTTTTCCTATCACATAAGAACTTCTCACAATTTACTTTTATGAAAATTATGAAAAAATTGGGGTGTTCAGGTAAACAAATAAAATCAGCGAAAAAACAAAATTTTTACTTATAATTTTCCATCAAGCTTTCCTTGATACCTTCGCCGTTATTTCCTTCATATCTTGGTGGAATCTTTTCCCTTGCTTCTCACTAACACCTTCACAGTTTTCAGGTAAGTAGTTTAAATGCGAATAAAGGAAGTGCATTTTGAGACTCATAAGGTTACCTTATATTTGGAAACTTTGGAGCATGTTGTCAATGATGTCTTCATATGTGGGACTTTAATGATTACTTTAGAAGATTCTAGTAACTTCTTTTTACAATACCCATGCTGTCAGTTCTGTAGGAATCAGTCTTCCATCGAAGTTATCATCTCTCATAAGATTTCGAATATCCGGTCCAACAAAAATACCTTCCTTCCTTCCTTCCAAGAAAACTGTTCTTAAATACTTGAATCCTTCTCCTTGTTTATCTAAACCCTTCGCAAATTGCTTGTTCTATATGCAAAGGGGCTATTAAGATTCTTTTCAGGTGGGATTAAATTTTGGCGAAATATATATTTATTTCCTGGCTCCAAATGAATTCTTTCTGGCCATTCTTTTCTTGTGTAATGTTCTGCTTTAAAACATAAACATAAACATAAACATAAGCATAAACATAAACATAAACATAAACATACACATAAACATAAACATAAACATAAACATAAACATAAACATAAACATAAACATAAACATAAACATAAACATAAACATAAACATAAACATAAACATAAACATAAACATAAACATAAACATAAACATAAACATAAACATAACATAAACATAAACATAAACATAAACATAAACATAAACATAAACATAACATAAACATAAACATAAACATAAACATAAACATAAACATAAACATAAACATAAACATAAACATAAACATAAACATAAACATAAACATAAACATAAACATAAACATAAACATAACATAAACATAAACATAACATAAACATAAACATAAACATAAACATAAACATAAACATAAACATAAACATAAACTAACATAAACATAAACATAAACATAAACATAAACATAAACATAAACATAAACATAAACATAAACATAAACATAAACATAAACATAAACATAAACATAAACATAAACATAACATAAACATAAACATAAACATAAACATAAACATAAACATAAACATAAACATAAACATAAACATAACATAAACATAAACATAAACATAAACATAAACATAAACATAACATACCATAAACATAAACATAAACTAAACATAAACATAAACACATAAACATAAACATAACATAAACATAAACATAAACATAAACATAAACATAACATAAACATAAACATAAACATAAACATAAACATAAACATAAACATAAACATAAACATAAACATAAACATAACATAAACATAAACATAAACATAAACATAAACATAAACATAAACATAAACATAAACATAAACATAAACATAAACATAAACATAAACATAAACATAAACATAAACATAAACATAAACATAAACATAAACATAAACATAAACATAAACATAAACATAAACATAAACATAAACATAACATAAACATAAACATAAACATAAACATAAACATAAACATAAACATAAACATAAACATAAACATAACATAAACATAAACATAAACATAAACATAAACATAACATAAACATAAACATAAACATAAACATAAACATAAACATAAACATAAACATAAACATAAACATAAACATAAACATAAACATAAACATAAACATAAACATAAACATAAACATAAACATAAACATAAACATAAACATAAACATAAACATAAACATAAACATAACCATAACATAAACATAAACATAAACATAAACATAAACATAACATAAACATAAACATAAACATAAACATAAACATAAACATAAACATAAACATAAACATAAACATAAACATAAACATAAACATAAACATAAACATAAACATAAACATAAACATAAACATAAACATAAACATAAACATAAACATAAACATAAACATAAACATAAACATAAGCATACACACAGACATAAACATAAATACGGTACATCTTGCAAGACTATACAGAATATATGCAGACAAAACTAGAAAAATGCTTTCTTATTAGTTACAGCTATAGTAATGTTTATATGAAATAAGCACATGTAAAGGAGTAAATAAAACTAGTAAGAAAAACACAACCTGTATCTCAAGGTTTCTGCAGCAGATAATCACACAGGTTAATAATTAACCAATATTGATGTATGATTTTAATAAATGTATTGGAATTTTGTATTGAAATTGATATTTTAACTCAACTCTTATATCATATATCTAAGTGTTCTTATTAAAATGCACAAAGTTCTTTATAGTTATTATCGTTATCTTCAAGTATTTTTTTTTTCTACTGCAATCAACGCAGACACAAGACACACATAATAACCGTGCCAGCTGAAACAACTGCAACATGCAGCTTTACGTTAGAATCCCAGATGATAGACATTGAGAGCATTTAACAGGATCTACTTGGTAAAATGAGACCATAAAACTTGAAAGGACCAACATGAAAAGGACACCAAAACACAAAGAGTTGTTAGTGGGCAGCGGCGGTGGCCATAGGAAATGTGACGTTCTTACAAAACATTGCAGGCCACAAAAGCACGATGGACAGACGACAGATGCTGTTGAAGCTCGAGAAGAATGCAACTAACAAAGGATGCATTCTAAGTAGCAAGAAATGTCTTGCAATACATTAGAGCGTAGGACATAATTGGTGTGGTGCATGTGTGTGTGAGTGTATATAAGGATGCTGACTTTAAAATGTCTTTATTTTTAAGCGCGTGTGTTCGTGTATTAGAACGATGCTACTAAGTCGGGGAGAAACTTGAGCGCGAAATAGTTAGTTACAGACAATGTTAATGTAGTAGTAGAATTTTTGTAGCTCTTTTGTTGGCATCTTGTGTGTTATTTTTGGAACCTATATTATTCAAAATAATTTTTTTTAGTCAAACCCCCTTTTAAGTTTTCTTTACCCTACTAAAATTTGTCATCATTTTGTAACGATATTGATATTTATTTTTCCTGCAAAATTCAATTTTACTTTGTTCCTAATTCTAACTACATTATTTTTTGCTTCTTTCGCCTACAATTTGTTTATTGTTTGTTTATAAATATTATTTTATAATACCTTTTTTCCTAAAACTCAAATTTTTTTCGAAAAACTCAACTTTTTTGTCGACACCACTCCTACACTGCCACAAAAATTTCCAGCCACATTCTATATCGTTGAATTAGTTGTCGTCCAAACACAACACAGCTTAAAACATTCAATTTACCAAAACCGTTAATTTCGCGGAAGTACTCTGAAGTTAGAGAAATTAAAAGAGTGTGAAACTCATGACTAAATTGTGGTGGCTGCCATGATACGCGGCACAGAGCGCAACGCATGTCCACTTTATGTGCAGTTTGTTACCAGTTGCCTTGGCCGGTTGGGAAACAAATTTTATTAACTAGCTGCGGAATGCCTTCAAAACTTTCTAAATTATTTAATGGCTTGAGAAAAGTTGTCGCGCAAAAACTTTGCCATCCCAACATGAACACATAATTTGGTCTGTCCCAGTAAAAACAAGGGTCAGAGGAGAAAGTTTTCGTATTTTATTAAATGCAATTTTTGGCGAAAAGTATGCGTAAGTGAGGGGGAGGTGTGTGTTAGCAAGGAGCAAATTTTTGCAACGAAGCATTTAATAGGTTGTGAAAGAAAATTTTTCGGTTATTTCAGTGGAAGCAGATAATTTGCCAAAATTATGTTAAGCTTCACAAAAAATCTAAGCAAATTATTGAAATAATGAAAGCCATTTGAGATGTAAGTAACATCTATAAAACTTTATAAAAAGAAGTCGTTCATATTTAGTATTAAGCATTTTTGATATTTAATATTTAATATATATATATTATATTATATATATTATATTATATACTTATATTTAACATTTAATATTTAATATTTAATTTAATATTTAATATTTAATATTTAATATTTAATATTTAATATTTAATATTTAATATTTAATATTTAATATTTAATATTTAATATTTAATATTTAATATTTAATATTTAATATTTAATATTTAATATTTAATATTTAATATTTAATATTTAATATTTAATATTTAATATTTAATATTTAATATTTAATATTTAATATTTAATATTTAATATTTAATATTTAATATTTAATATTTAATATTTAATATTTAATATTTAATATTTAATATTTAATATTTAATATTTAATATTTAATATTTAATATTTAATATTAAATATTCTCTGAGACACTCACAGTGTCTCACGATTATTCACGGTGACCTACAGTCACTCACGGCTACTCATGGCGACTCATGGTCACTCTCGATGACTCACGGTCACTCACAGTGACTCACGATCACTCACGTTGACTCACGATCACTCATGATAGCTCGAAGATTCTCACAAAATCATTCACGGAGACTCACAGTTACTTACGATCACTCACAGTGACTTACGGTCACTCACTGTGACTCACGGTCGCTCATGTTAATTCAAAGAAACTCAGAATCACTCACAGAGACCCACGGTAACTCACGTTCATTCATGGTAACTCGAAGATACTCACAATCATTCGTGGTCACTCACGGTGACTCCCGACTACTTACGGCTCTTCACACTCACTCACGGCGACTATTGGAATCTCAGGGTGACTCTAAGTCACTTACGATCATTCACAGTGACACATGGTCATTTATGGTGGCTCGAAGATATTCACGGTCATTCACGGAAACTCACGGATACTCACTGTAAATCAATCACTTATGGCGAATTACAATCATTCACGGCGGCTCCGGCCATTCACGGTGACTCAGGAGCACTTAAGGCGAATAACAATCACTCACAGTGGCTCACGGTAACTCACGGTAACTCACGGTCACTCACGGTAGCTCATAAGGTCTCATGTTCACTCACGGTGACCAACGTTCACTCACGGCTACTCTTGGTGACTCACAATCACATCACAATCAATGTACAATGGTACATCACAATCACTCACGAAGACTCACATTCACTCAGAGTGACTCATAGTGATTCCCGGCAATTTACGGACCCTCAGGATCATTTATGGCGAATTACAATCATTCAGGGCTGCTTCGGCCGCTCACGGTTACTCAGAATCACTATAGGCGAATCAAAAACACTGACGGTTGCTCACGGTCACTCACGGCGGCTCACGGCCACTAACGGTTATTCACGGTGACTCACGGCTGCTCACGGTAAATTACAATCCCTCACGAAAACTTCCAGTGACTCATGGTAATTCATGGTGATTCACGGCCACTCAGAGAACCTCAGGATCATTTACGACGAATCACAGTTACTCACGGCGGCTCACGGCCACTCACGGTAACTCACAGTCATTCTGTGTGACTCACGGTGGATAACGTTGATTCACCTGATTGTTGTAGCTTTCTTATGTCTATTCCAGTTACTTCTAGTTACGCTCTTAAGTGTAACATTCCAAGTTACATCATTTTAGTGTAAATAAAACGCTTATTATAGCGTTCTTAAGTTTCATTTCCGGTTTATTCCAGCTGATTCCGGTTGCGCAAGCTGCATAGAAGATGATAGCAACTTACCTTATGTACTCTTGTGAAAGTTTTTAATATTGTAGCTTCAATGTTTACCGAATATTCCATATTTTCATAGTCGTTTTCATATTATTATAATGTTTACACAATAAATATCGTTATATACTATTTAATTAAATTAAAAAACTAAAACGCCTCGTTGCTTCTGAACGATAAGAAAATATTTGACATTTTCTTCATCAGTTTGAAAAGTTTTGTCTCACTTTAAAGATTTTTCAAAGCCTGCCTCATATTCCAACCATATTCCATCTACCAACGATCGCCGGAATGAGCGAAAGAGGATTTCCAAATTCTTCAACAATCGCGCATTCATCGCTTTAACGATGGAAATGCTATCTATCTTCCAACGATCACCGGAATGAGCGAAGTAAGACTTTAAAATTGTTTCTTAAATCGCGCATTCATCGCTTGAACGATCGAAAAGTGATTCATATTCCAACGATCACCGGAATGAGCGAAGGAAGACTTTAAAATTGTTTTTTGATTCGCGCATTCATCGCTTGAACGATAACGATCGAAAAGCGATTCTTCTTCTAAAGAACCTTTGGGCAAATCGCTAGTGCATCGCAAAATCAGCTTTTCTTCCAATCGTCTTCCAAGTGTTTCCATAATTAATATAAGGCTTTCTTTACAGTAGAGATAGAGTACGAGTACTATAGTTGACACCTAGTTGACCTGGTAATACCATCTATTCTGAAAGGTCCAATTAAAATTAATACGATTCTACAAAGGCTTTTAATTAGTGCTAAATTTTAAATTAATATAAATTCATGTGACCAAATAAAATAATTATTTATTTAATTAAAATAAGCAAAACGTGAGCGAAATATAAATCATGCAAATTTCAAAACTAAGCTCGCCTCAATTTGCATAACTTAAGAAGCTTTTGTATTTATTATGAATTTTAAACAATTTTGCACAACGTAGACACTGCAACGAAATCTTGTTTATTCACCACAAAAGCACAGCGGTACATTTTAAAGCTTAAATGAAACCTCAATGTTAGAAATTTTCGCAAACAATTAAAGTCAAAGTCAAAATATTTCAAAATAATTTAAATCGCCAACAAACAAAAAAAAAATAAAAGCCAACAAAGCAAGGAGGCAAGGAAGAAATGTAAATTAGTGTTTCTTGCCGCAGGACTAGCATATACTAGCGCATACATAAACTATAAACGTTTAGATGTGTGTGTGAGTTTGTATTTGTGTTGAGCAGAATTAACTGCTTTGCAGCTTGGGAATTCCTTTTAGAAAGCTTTCAAAAGTAAAAAAACAAAAAAAAAATAAAAAAAAATTTAGTGAAACATACATGCAAGTAGCGCAAGCAGCAAAGGAGCAGCAAGGATATACATAGTTTAAACATAGTGCACAATATTTTAACTGCATTTGGGCAGAAATTAACTAAGCATGGCAGCTTTGCAAAATTTATACTTCTTGCATATCAATATTTTAGCACTAGAAAATTTCTAAAACTCTGCAAAAATTTTGAAATTTTTTAATATAATTAACATCTATTAATGAGCTAGCGTGAATTTAATATGATCTTAATGCACTGCTGTTCATCTTTTCTTCTTTTGGGTCACTTAATATGTCACAACTAGTACATTCCTTATATTTATGTTTAGCTATGTATTCGTGTATGTCGGCCAAACGCACATTCACTGCGGATTTCTCACATATACACTTAAATAAGTGGTCATACCTTTGGATAATCGTACAATTTTGTATTCTTAAATATTGCCTATTTTAATTTAAAATCATTTATCATCATTTCCTCATCAGCATCATCATCATCATCATCATCATCATTTAAGCTTTAGCCTGACAGCAATCATCAAAGCGGTTTTGTTAAAACTTCAGTTTTAAGCCTAATGCCAGAAATGCTGCATAATTTTAGGCTTGACAGCCATTATGAAAATGTGCAGCAGAATTGGTGAAATTTTTTGCATTCGCCCCGCTGTCATGGCAAATTTATTTAAATGCAAAATAGCAACAGCTGCAAAGTAGGCTATAATAAACGCAGCAAACAGCGGATATGGTCACAGCGCATAAATTTCAGCTTGCTGTATGGCCAGCAACAGTTGAGTAAACAACTCCCGCCGGATATTTGCTATATTTCATGGTCGAGTTTATAAATTTTGTAACTTTTTTTTCGTAAAAATGTTGCATATATTTAAATATTTTTGACAGTAAAGCAAAATTGTGCCGAACTAGTTTTAAGGATTTGCAAATTTTTCTCAATTTGAATGGCAGCAGATTAAAAGCGAAATTTCTTTTAAAACTTAAATTGAATTCGTATTAAAGCAACATTTTTTCACATGCTTGAATATTATTTAAGGTCAAGAAAGTTGCTGCTTTACTTTTTGTTATCTTTCTTTATTGTATGTCATATTATTTTTGTATCTTTTCAATTTCTACAAGTAAGACTTAGCATAAATTTTTAAATTATACTTACTTTATTTAAAGACGAAGCAAATAATTTAAAGTGCAACATGATAAAGTGAAGAAAAATTTTTTTATTTTACAAAAAAAAAAAAATATCAGAAAATTTTCAAATTGTTGAAAATAAATTATAAATTATTGAAACTTAATATAAAAAAACAAAAAAAAAAATTTTGGTCAAAAAATTTGATCTAAAGGCTTTTAATGTCTTAAAAAACAGTTGGTTTTCTTGAACCTTTAAAATTGCAATTTTTTTTTTATTTAATTGTCTGAGAAAACATAAGCTGTTTTGCTTTGTAAGTTCGTTGCAACATTCATTAATTCGAATATATTATCTGCCTTTCCAGATAGAAATCTACCCACTACATGTGCAACATGGCGTATGAGTTACTTTTAATATAATTAATATTACCCATACGCCATGCAGTTCGGATTTAATTTTTGTTATATTTAAATTTAAAGATGATTCAATAGCATATTTCAAATAAATTTTCATGTTTCAAATATACCAAGATATATTTTTAAAAAATGTTCAAGTTGATATAATTTGAACAGATTTAATTTTATTCAAAAGATATACTCGTAGCTTGTACCAAAACAGTTGGCGAATTTACTGTGAATGTTAAGGGTTGATAAAATTTGTACATATTTATTTTTTATCTGAGTAATTTCTTTATATAAAAAGAAATAAACATAATTAACTTACGCATCGACCATAAAACAACATTTCTAATTACATTTTTCATTCGACAACACAAGATTTCTACTCTTTGTAAAACATTGTTGCCAATCTTTGGTACGCCAATTGTTTTACATTGAAGTCGAAAAATATTTGTTAACAGCAATTTTCTAATTACTTTTGTTAAGAACCTTTTTTTTAAATTATATCCAGACCCATTTTTTATTCGAGCTCGTAAACTGAGATAGACCAGCTTTAACGCTGGGTAGTATCTGGTAGATTCTACTTATATGATTTTTTAAGTTTATCTTTTTTATTAGAACAAATTAACAATATCTGCGGTTCCTCTTAAAAGAGAAAATTCATTTTCATCATTAAAAAATAAATCCTATTAATCCTTTAAAAATCAAAAGCAAGCCATTCGCCCATACTGGTAGATGTCATTGAAATAGCAAATCTTTCATAAATTCCACAAAAAAGGATTAATGAACTTTAAATTTGCAACAGTGTTGTATTGAATTATTACTCGTATGAGAAAAAGGATATCATATATATTATGATACGACAGTATTTTTAGAATTTTAGTTTCAAAATTTTAAAAAAAAAATTAAAATGTCAACCGACCGTGGATACAGCCACTTAAGTTACAAAACTGTTATATCATGAAATGGAATTGTTAATTCTGAATAAAAATACTAAATGTTATATAAGAAAGTCGATTTTTTGCTCTAATGACAAAAATTATAAAAAAATATGACATCATCAGGCTAAATGCAACAGCGTTACATAGAATTATTAACCGCTGAATACACAAATCACGGTAAATACTATCATATGACACCAGATGTAAATTATTTGAATTCATAACATACATAAGAAATAATGAATGACGTCATCAGCGGCAGAGGCAATAGTTTCAGCCTCTAGGCAATAGTTTCAGCACAATAGCGTTGCATAAAATTATTACACCCTGAATAGAGGCGCTAGGAGAAGCCTATAGTGAGAAAACTATAGTGAGGATAAGTTTTCAGCCTTATATCAAAAAATAAAAAAACCAATAATGACGTCATCAGAACACGGAGGGAACTACTTAATGAAACGTAAACGCAACGTCGTTACATGAAATTATTACTTGTTGAGACGTTGCAGTAAATTTTAATGAACGTAAGTAAATATTGATTATTTAACATCAATTCTTGCAATGATGTTGCATGGAATTATTACTCGTTTAAAACCGAAGTTAAAAAATACAGAGACAACAACAAGAAGAACAACAAAAACAAAAGCAATGGGAATGACAATGACAGAAACGAAAATAATAACAAAAACAACATAAACATAAACATAAACATCAACATAAACATAAACATAAACATAAACATAAACATAAACATAAACATAAACATAAACATAAACATAAACATAAACATAAACATAAACATAAACATAAACATAAACATAAACATAAACATAAACATAAACATAAACATAAACATAAACATAAACATAAACATAAACATAAACATAAACATAAACATAAACATAAACATAAACATAAACATAAACATAAACATAAACATAAACATAAACATAAACATAAACATAAACATAAACATAAACATAAACATAAACATAAACATAAACATAAACATAAACATAAACATAAACATAAACATAAACATAAACATAAACATAAACATAAACATAAACATAAACATAAACATAAACATAAACATAAACATAAACATAAACATAAACATAAACATAAACATAAACATAAACATAAACATAAACATAAACATAAACATAAACATAAACATAAACATAAACATAAACATAAACATAAACATAAACATAAACATAAACATAAACATAAACATAAACATAAACATAAACATAAACATAAACATAAACATAAACATAAACATAAACATAAACATAAACATAAACATAAACATAAACATAAACATAAACATAAACATAAACATAAACATAAACATAAACATAAACATAAACATAAACATAAACATAAACATAAACATAAACATAAACATAAACATAAACATAAACATAAACATAAACATAAACATAAACATAAACATAAACATAAACATAAACATAAACATAAACATAAACATAAACATAAACATAAACATAAACATAAACATAAACATAAACATAAACATAAACATAAACATAAACATAAACATAAACATAAACATAAACATAAACATAAACATAAACATAAACATAAACATAAACATAAACATAAACATAAACATAAACATAAACATAAACATAAACATAAACATAAACATAAACATAAACATAAACATAAACATAAACATAAACATAAACATAAACATAAACATAAACATAAACATAAACATAAACATAAACATAAACATAAACATAAACATAAACATAAACATAAACATAAACATAAACATAAACATAAACATAAACATAAACATAAACATAAACATAAACATAAACATAAACATAAACATAAACATAAACATAAACATAAACATAAACATAAACATAAACATAAACATAAACATAAACATAAACATATACATAAACAAAAACATAAACATAAACATAAACAAAAACAAAAACCAAGGACAAAGACAATTACAAAAATTTAAACAGAGACGGATATTAAGATTAAAATAATGATAAAAATTGCATGTTTTAGTTAGCACAAATGTTGCCAAATCTAAATGCCTAAGATCCACACATCGCACCTTTACCACAAAATGGCACAACTAAAAATTTTTAAATTTCTAGAAGAAACAATATTTATTTCAATTTCAAGAAACTTCATACAAAACAAAGAGACTACAATACTGTTTTTTTTTTAGAGAAAATTAGAAATTGAGTACACACTTTTGATGTCATTGAAGATGATCACTACGAATAGCTTTAAATTAAAAAAGTCAAAATTTGACCTTTTATAGATAGAGTGCGATGTAACAAAAATTACAACAGTTTTTCCCATCATTACCAACTTTTGTATAAAAGTAAACCATTGACAGTCATATTATTCAATTCAGCAGCAGAATATTTAACAACAGCAGCTTTTGATACTAAGATCATAATTTAGCACATTCAAAAACACACATTCAACATTTAATTAATAATGATTAGTATGACTTATGTACATGTATACCAATAAGTCGCACCTATCAAATTAGTGTTAAGTACGAAAATGTTGCTCAGTAACTAGTTAAAGATTAACATCTACACCATCAATTCATGAATAATAAATTTGACATAAATATGCAGTTAAGAGAAAAAAATTCTTAACTCTTTGTACAGCCGTGTAACAGAACTGTTACAAGCCGAATAAGTTCTTTGTTGACAATTACCAGATAAATAATTTCTGCACAACAGTCACGAAATGCAGAATATGATTCATAATTATACAATGTGCAGGCATAGTGCAGATAAGTCGAAAAGATAAAAAAGCAGATTTTTTTTTTTTGACTAAGTCATATAAAGTAAGCATTCTTAAAGTAGTGCGAAAAACAAAAAATAAGAAGCATTAATAGAAAATAGTTTTAAAGTAGCTTAAAAATAATTGCAAAATTTCAAAATTCTCAAATTCTCGAAATTTTGACATTTTACGAAAAATAAAAACAAAAGAATTTTAATTTATATTTTGTCACTAGTTTTTTTTGCAAATAAATCCGAATCAACCAAACATAAATTGTATTCAATTCGGTTTCCATATAAAAACCATTATTTTCAACAATGTAAATAATATTTTCCAAAAAATATGCATTTATGCGATATAAAGGGTTAACAGCTTTTTATAATACAATACAAATTAATGTGTTTTTTAGAAAACGCCAAATAAATGACAATTTAAGGCACTTAAACTGACAATGGGGCACATATAAAAGTACTCATAAATACACACACGCACACATCAATATACATACAAATAACGACCCAAATAATCACTCACATTAACTACTTATATTGATTCGAGAAATTTTACGCACACACCACACTCACAAATTTATGTCGTTTAGCAAATATTGAGACTTAAATTAATCAATAAAATATGCGTTTGTATTGAAATAAAGCAGTTTATTATTATCGTCAGCAGCTGCGTTAACATCTGTGTGTATGTGCGAGTGGTAGTTGATTTGTGTGTGTCTTGATTGACACTTGTGACAGTTTTAATGTCAATTTGATGGCACTAGTGTGCAATATTAAGCAGCATTTAAACTAGTATCATAGTGAAAATAGTTAAGCTGGATTTGGTGGAGGAGAGGAAAGGGTGCCGTTTCAATGGCTTGACAGTCGTTTTATAGCACAGCACATGGGGGCAGATTGGAAGCTTACATTATAATGCATATTTTACTCGAAAATTCGACGATGAACCTATCATACTAAGTGGGAACTTCAATATTACCTTTGCAGTTGATAAAAATCTTCCACTTATTGAATTTTTGTTTGAAGCCTTAGCTTTGATTAGGTTCAATGATTGAAAACTCAGTACTATTAAATATATATACTATAGTGCTGTTATACATATATACTTATAGAAACTCCAATCAAACATTTTTGTTTCTTACTTTAGCTACCAAGTGGTATTTTTTTTTTTTGGAAAATTAATGGCATGGAAATTCCTTTATACTTTTTGAAATGTAATGAAATGCTTGCAATATGAATGATTTGATACTACAATAAATTTAAAAATAAAAAAAATACTCTTATTTCATAGCTTTCACTTCAGTTGGCAGTCCCCCCACTGTCTATTCTTTTTTTTTTAATTTTTTTTTTTTTTTTTTTTGTATCTCGCTTAACAAAAGTTACATTATTTTATTAATCTCCATAAATAAATAAAAGTTTTTCATAAATTCAGGCTCGTTTAACTTTATTATTGCCAATTCTATTTTTACCTTCTTCCAATTCTTTTACTTTAACCCTCGAATGTTTTTTTATTTTATTGCCTTACTTTTTATTGTTTACAAGTTTGAATTCGAACTTTGAAATCCGTAAAGCAAATAAACAAAGCACATTTTGTGCTAGAAGACGTTTTGCTTGATTGAGCTTATTTCTTTTTCGGTCAATTTGTCACTACCGTTTTAATGTTTGCATGCTTGTTCTTGAGTTAATTTTAAACAAATGTGGGTGGGCACAATATAGCGTAGACAATAAGTTAGAAATAAAAATGCGATCATGTAAAAAGAAAATTTCTCTCACTGATTATTTTTTACAAGAACGTAAAAAATTTTTCTTGCTGATTGTTGCTTGGCTCGCTGAGTCCTTAGCATGAGTTAAGCACAACTAAGCTGCTTAGTTTAAATTTGCATTTTTTTGTTGTTTACTTTTTTGCTACTTGTTCACAATTTATTCTTAATATGCTATGTTTGCAAAAGCTGCACCAACTTTTAAAACTACTTTGTAGTGTAACGAACATTTACGCTGGGGTGAGTTTTTTTTTAAATTAATTTTTTTTCTAATTATTTGAAGATACGAGACGCGTTGAGCACTTTTTGGTAGAGAGCAAAACTATAGATTCGCGATATCATCACGCTGTTAGCGATATCAAACGTTTTTAGCTGTTTATTTCTGTTGCATTGTACAGCATTGCTTATGCAGTGATTATGCTACTACCGAACCAATTACATATTACCGAAGCAGTTACTAACCAAATACCGATTACCGAAGAGATAACCAACCGATTACCGAACCAATTACCGATTACCGAAGCGATTACCAACCAAATACCGATCCAATTGCCGATTACCGAAGAGATTACAAACCGAGTACCAATTAACGATTACCGAGCCAATTACCGATTGCCGAAGCAATTACACACCAATTACCTAGCCAATTACCGATTACCGAAGTGATTACCAACTGATTTCAGAACCAATTACCGATTACCGAAGTGATTACCAACCTAGTACGGATTAGCGAAGTGATTACCAACCAATTACGGAACCAATTAGCGATTACCGAAGCGATAACCAACCGATTACTGAACCAATTACCGAATACCGAAGCGATTATTAACTGATTACCCACTCAATTACCGATTACCCAACCAATTACCGATTACCGAATCGATTACCAACTGATTTTCAAACCAATCACCGATTACCGAAGCGATTACCAACCACTTACCGAGCCAATTACCGAGGCGATTACCAACCAATTACCTAACCAATTATCGAAGCTATTACCGAACCAATTACCGATTACCGAAGCGATTGCCAACCGATTGTCGAACCAATTACTGAAACGATTACCAACCGATTGCAGAACCAATTACCAATCAACTACCGAAGCAATTACCGACCGATTACCGAAGCGATTACCAACTAATTACCGAAGCTATAAACAACCGATTACCGTAGCGGTTAAAGATTACCGAAGAGATTACCAACCAATTTCTGATTATCGAAGCAATTACCAACCGATTACCAATTACCGAAGCAATTACCAACCGATAACCGAAGAAATTACTAACCTATTACAGTCTTGCGAAGTGATTACCAAAATATTACCAATTACTGAAGCGATTACCAACCGATTAGCAATTACCAAAGCGATTACAAGCCTATTACCGAAGCGATTACCAATAACGGAAGCGATTATCAACCAATTGCCGATTACCGAAGCGATTACCAACCAATTACCGATTATCAAAGCAATTACCAACCGATTACTCACCATTTACCGATTACCAAAGCGATTACCGACCGATTACCAATTACCGAAGCGATAACCAACCAATTTTCGATAGCTGAAGCGATTACCAATCGACTACTCAAGCGATAAACAACCGAATACCGAAGCGATTACCAACCAATTACCAATTAGGAAGTTCCTTGCAAAGCATGTCTTGTTGGGAATCACCCACTGTGGCAACGATGTGGGAAAAGTAATAAGAGTTACTTTAAATAAATTCAGATAAACTACTTCTGCATTGAAAGCTCAAACTTATACCGAACATTCAAAAGTATATGAATAAAACCATGTTATTCTTACATTTACGCCTATCATACAGAATCCAGCTATTAGAGCGTAGAGAGCAAACTTCTATTTGACTTATATATGTGGATTAATTTAAACGTACTACTTAACTTTTTCGAAAGGCACAAGGGTATTTATATCATTTTTTATAATTATTTTCTTTTTATTTTTATGACTTCTGTTAACATTTCATAACCTTATCACATTCACAAGTTTTAAAAAGTTGTTGACATCAAATGAGCTATTAAGGGGGGATATATCTTTAAAATTTCGGAAATATTAAAAAAAAATTTCATATTACAAATGTATAACATATTATAAAAAAATACTGTCTACAGGAAAAAGCGAAATATTAAATATTTACAGAGCTATGGTCAAAAACGTCAGAGTCCGTAATCGTCACTTTTCAAGTAGTCGGAGCGCTTGGGGCAGAGCAATGCTTCTTTCACAATAGATTGTAAATTCTTTTGCTCCGTAATTCTGAAAAGGCT
This sequence comes from Coremacera marginata, assembly GCA_914767935.1. Lineage (NCBI taxonomy): Eukaryota > Metazoa > Arthropoda > Insecta > Diptera > Sciomyzidae > Coremacera > Coremacera marginata. The sequence goes on from OU612046.1 coordinate 163,681,965, forward strand.
AGTGACGAACCTATTTCCTGGTGAAATAGATTCACACATAAACATCCTACGCACCTCCTCACAAACACTTCATTCTTCATTTCAACAACGCCCTACAGATACAGTAATCTTTAACTAAGCGGCCGTATGTATGATATTCTTCATTTATCTTTTTTTTTTTAATTAATAATATACATTATTTAATTTTATTAATTTCATTTATTATATTTGTAAGCATAAGCGCCACCAGATGTTATGCTTATTGTATAAGCGGCGATCATTTACCTTTTATTATACAAATTAATTTTACTTTACACCTGAATTCATACTCATACGCTTACATCTGAATACCCGTAAAATATTAAGTTGATATCTAATAGTACTAAATTCTAAACACTGTACTATCAACCTCACATCACTAATTAATACTTAAGTATAAAAAGCCTTTTTATATTTAGTAGTATTTAAGCAACGCTGCTATCAGCAACAACTTAGTTTTAGTTGTAAAGCAAGCAATCTAACCAGACGTGTTTTCATTTAAGTGCTGCGCTAGCAAAGAAGTTCAGCATCAAACACAAATTCAGTAGCGCTAGAGCCGTCGAGCTTCCTTTCTCCCACTTGAGTTGTTGGGGTATCTCAGGCCCTCTTAGTCTTCTCAGTATTCACACTCACATCCGCTCTTCACGAGTGCCACTCTCCCTGAGTGCACCACATTATCGAGTGCATGGCAGAATTATAAGGTAGGCTCCCATATCCAAATGCCTCTTCTTACATTGCCGTCTACCACCCATACCTAAACAAAATTTAGTTGTTCTCCCATTTAGCTTTCCATCTTAATAATATTTTAGCATAGTATTGAAAATTAGTACATATTTTTACTATCTGTATAAAATCTGTTAGTATGTAAGTTTAGTATATAAGTTCCCCCTTCGTTCTTCTTATTGTCTTTTATTTTTGACGTGTTTTTGAAAATATGTCGATTCATGTGGGCGGATTACGCCCACAGAGAATTGCATATCTTCTACACCTAAAACAAGGAAAGAGGAGAGAAAAACAAAAAATAAAAAAAATAAAAATACAACAACAACCTGTTAGAAAAATAAGTTGGAATAAGTATATTGCCTTGTTTGGCTAAATAAATAAATAAATAAAAGAACAGTCAGACATCCTGGTGAAATTCAACCAGTAAGCACCCACCAAGATCACCAGGATAATACTGTACCAACGAATCAAGTCCTCCCGTAAAGGGCCCGACGGAGAAGCGCTGGACAAATTCCCACCGAAACAACAGCAAACATCAAAAGTGGACAACATTCACCAACAATCCTTCTCATAGAGGAACCTCAGCCCAAAACCCTAGGCTGAGTCTTGTAAGGACCCTGGACAGCCGCTGAGTATACCCGGCGATTTTAGCGTAACGAAAAAGGGTTCGTCACAGGCATATTATATACATCGAACTCTATCTACAAAACAGACACAGCTCAAAAATTACGTCAACGCGACAGTTTGGCGAATATATCCGAAGCACCTCAATTCCGGGCTGAAAGTTGTCGAAATTTGAGCTTACATTGCTGCTGGAACGTTTAATGAAGGCTACACCTCCGTTCTGAACCTTATGAATACGCCGGGTATAATTACTGGCACCAATTGCAAAGTTTTCGCCGAAAACACCGATGAGACACGAGTAGCGAAGCAGAACTGAAAGAGTCTCTCCGAGATAAAAGCAATTCGTACAGCTCGAAACTGCAGCAGCTCCAAGATAATCAGCTTTTCAAAGAGGCCGAAGGGCTATTTTATGGACCCGATATCGCAGATTGGCCCGTAAGTCACTTAAACTTATAGTTATACCGTATCGAAAATTTAAACGTGATTATCTCGAAACTACTTTATCAAAAAATGCGCATGCTGTAACTCAAAAAGTTGTTGACCGATCAGGCTGAAATTTTGACAGGTTTCCCTCTATAGTAGAACCAGAAGGATGTACTTACAAGTTTACAGATATAATAAGAATAAATAACTTTTTTGGAGTCAAAACTATTGAAAAAAATAGTCGAAAATCCGGACCTTCCATTAAACAGTCGATAACAATTTTTTAATTTTTAACTTTTTTATTTTACAGGTTTATCCTTCCCTTTCACAAATCAGTTATCAGTTAAGAAAAACCCTCTTTTGTTTCAGATAAGTTATGAATAAGTGATAAGTGATATGATAAGTGTGTTGATCCAGAACCTCAAAGAACACTGATTTCTGATCAAATTGTTGCAAATTATAGCATATTTTACTACAATATTAAAGCTGCAGTACTGCTCAAACTATTCACTAAGTTGCAAAGGTAATCAGGCGGTTATCTCAAAAAGCATTTTACGATCTTTAATCATATTTTTTTTTTATCTATGAATAAATTATATGTGCGAAACATAATTTGTCTGACAAAAAAAAGTTTTTTCTTTTTTTTGGTAATGATTATCTACCATAATGCGATATTACTTGAAAAAATTGTTGCCATGAAAAGCAAAAAATAATTTATTGTAACGCTTTTTACTTTATTATCAGTTTATTGGCAATGAATTTTATTTTTATTTTTCAAGCATGACAACAAAGTGTGTTGTTGTTATAAAAATTAATTATGTACATTTCCAAAAAATATCACTTAACACGTTGACAAAAGATGGGTGTTTCTTTGCAATTTTAATATAATAAGCAAATTACATTGAAACAGGAACAACAACAATAATAGCAACAGCAACGCAAAAAACGCGAGCATCAAAATTGTTCATGGTCGTTGAAAATCAGATAAAAGACTCAAACAAATTATTAATACTTAAAAGTGAAATATGACTGAGTGGAAAGTACAACAACAACAACACTGAATATCTATTTAGCAAGTAGCTGTACCTTTTTTTTGCCTTTGCCTATGAACTCAACTAGAAAATTGGCCTCATTCGCTACAATTTTATGCCTCACAAAAAACATTGTAAAACGCTCGCAAGCACGCAGTGTGCAGAAAAGGAAACAGCGGCCATGACACTTTCGCAAACGGAAACATTGCGCTTTTCACTGTTGCTTTATTTCCGCAGCTAGACGAAAAATGCTGCGACGTGGGCGAATGATGAAGCAGAGCTAAAGAAGCAGGACGAAAACGAAAGCTTAAAAATCAGCAGCAGCAACAATAAGAACAACAATAGCAAAGGCACCAAAAGCAAAAGCGAGTTAAATGGCGTAGCAGTGTCTTTTTTTTTTTGCTTTGCTTTTGTTTTGAAATTTTTTTTTTTATTTTTTGGTTTTATTTTATATTTTTTTTTTATTTTGTTTTGGAATTTTTTTAGTTTTGTTTTCTTTTCTTTTCTTTTTGTTATTGTTTTAGGCAATTTTTTTGTCTTTTAGGCTATCGTTATATTTTGCTTTTTAGCGTGTGAAGGCTGCGGTAAACGTTAAGGGAAACGGAAACGTTGGAGGTCGCCAAAGAGAAAAAAACTGTGTGGGCGCACTTAGGCATGGTTGTGCTTAACTTAAGGCAGGTATTTAATCATAAAGACATATAAACACTTGTGTAAATAAAAAAATATTATTTATGTGTGTGTATGTCCGTGTGTCTATTTGTGTGTAAGTGCGCTATAAGTTTTTTTTAAGATCAAAAAGCAGACATTACTTGATTCATAACAAGTTATAAACAGTTGTGAGCGACTGAAAGAAATGTCGCCTAGTCACAGTGTGTTGAATGGGTACAAAAATACAAAATTAAGAAAAAGATTGTAATTTCAAAAAATTAGTATGCAAAAAAAACCTTTAACTTACTCATAAAGAATTTTGTAAATATCTTTATTAATAAAAAAGTGCGAGAATATTTAACTTAATCTATTTAATTAGAGAAAATAAAATATTTTCAGATTTGTAAAGAAATTTTAAAATTTCAAATCAACAAAAAATATTTGTTTTGCATAAGGGTAATTTAAAAATAAACGGCTTTTCTCTGTCCTTGCTTTTTCTAGCCTTCTCTCTCTGAAAATATTAGCACAATAACAAACTGAAAACTAAAGTAGGCAGTGTCAGACTGCCGGCCGAAGTGAAATCTTAAAGCTATGAAATAACATAGCTTTTATGAATTTCCGAAGTAGCTAGAGTCAGCAAATCAGACGCGTTCTACTTTTTTAACTCTCTTTATCAATTTATGCGTTACTTAATGCATAAACTGCTATGTTTTAATACTTATATACGGGGTGTCCCTCAATTGAGTGCAACTATTTACGGAGCTGAAAGGTTGTGTCGAGGGGGGAGGGGAGGGGTCTATTTTCACATTCTAAGGAGCGACAGTGTTAATTAATATTTCACGACTTTGATTCACGTTATTGTTTCTAGCAGCAAAACTAACTAACATAAAACTTATTTTGATAGCTCATTTTAAAGGCAATGAAATCACATTGCCAACGGTATATCAACAATCCCTACCAACCGTTACCGAGCTGTGCTCGTGTGAACATGAAATCAATCGATTGAAACTACCAAATTTCAATTTTGAGTGCAAATTTCTCAGAATTTCGCCTAATAAATGAAATTTTTTTTTAGATCAATTTTGTAGGTTAAACAATTTTATTTCCCACTAACATGTAAGTTAGTTTTTCTGCTGGAAACAATAACGTGAATCAAAGTCGTGAAATATTAATTAACCCTGTAGCTCCTAAGATCTGAAAATAAACCCCCCCCCCTCCCATACGATTTTTTGCTCAGCTTGACATAACCTTTCAGCTCCATGAATATTTGCACTCAATTGCGGGACACCCTGTATAATATATTGGTAACACAATTACTTTGGTTGAGTAATCGGTAATTAGCTCGGTAATCTGTGGGTTATCGCTTCGATAATCGGTTGGAAATCACTTTGGTAATCAGTTATCGGTTCGGAATCGCTTTGGTAATTTGTAATCGGTTGTTAATCGCTTCAGTAATTCAGTTCAGTAATTGGTTGGTAATAGCTTCGGTAGTCGGTAATTAGTTCGGTAATCGGAAATCGGTTGGTAATCACTTCCGTTATAAGTAGTCGGTTGGTAATCACTTCGGTTATCGGCAATCGGTTGGTAATTGCTTCCGTTATTAGTACTAGATTGATAATCACTTCGGTAATCGGTTGGTAGTCGCTTCAGTAATGGGTAATCGGTTTCGAATCGCTTCGGTAATTGGTAATCGGCTGGTAGTCTCTTCGGTTATCTATAATCGGTTGGCAATCGGTTGGTATTCGCTAATAGGTTCGATAATCGGCAATCGGTGGGTAATCGCTTCCGTTATTAGTAATCAGTTGGTAATCACTTTTGTTATCGGCAATCGGTTGGTAATCGCTTCCGTTATTAGTAATAGATTGGTTATCACTTCGGTAATCGGTTGGAAATCACTTCGGTAATCAGTAATCGGTTGGGAATCGCTTCGGTAATCGGTAAATGGTTCAGTAATTGATTGGTAATAGCTTCGGTAGTCGGTAATTAGTTCGGTAATCGGAAATCGGTTGGTAATCACTTCCGTTATTAGTAATCGGTTGGTAATCATTTTGGTTATCGGCAATCGGTTGGTAATCGCTTCCGTTATTAGTAATAGAATGGTTATCACTTCGGTAATCGGTTGTTAGACGCTTCAGTAATCGGTAATCGGTTTGGAATCGCTTCGGTAATTGGTAATCGGTTGGTAGTCCCTTCGGTTATCGGTAATCGGTTGGTAATCGCTTCGGTAATCGGTTGGTTATCGCTTCGGTAATCAGTTGGTGATCGCTTTGGTAATTTGTTGGTAATCGCTTCGGTATTCGGTTGATAGTTGCTTCAGCAATCGGTTATCGGTTTGTAATCACTTAGGTAATTGGTAATAGGTTGGTAATCTCTTCGGTTATCGGTAATCGATTGGTAATCGCTTCTGTAATTGGTTGGTAATCACTTCGGTAATTGATTCGGTCATCGGTTGGTAATCGCTTCGGTAATCGGTAATTGGTTCGGTTGTCGGCTAGTAATCGCTTCGGTAATTGGTTCAGTAATAGGATAGTAATCGCTTCGATAATCGGTAAATGGTTCATTGATCGGCAATTGGTTCGGCAATCGGTTGGTAATTGCTTCGGTAATCGGTTGGTAATCTCTTCGGTAATCGGTTAATGTTTCGGTAATTGGTTGGTAATCGCCTCGGTACTAAAAAAAAGCTCACCAAACATGTGTACCTAGCATAATCATGGCATAAGCAATGATGTACAATGCGACAGAAATGAACAGCTAAAAGCGTGATGATAACGCGAATCTATAGTTTTGCTATCTACGAAAAAGTGCTCAACGCGCTTAAAGAAGTGTGCACTTCAAAAATGCTGTCGTAAAATAAAACAAACAATTTATAAGATAGAAAATATTTGGAGTTAAGGCAATTTTCATAGTTCATAGTAAAAGCGATTATTTTCACATGTTTTATAGAAAAGTATTTGTCTCCACTCATACCTGCAGTTATTCAGTATAGAAAAAGAAAACCAAAAGAAAGAAAAATAAAAAGGAGTTGCATTGATTTGCAATGCCAGTATAAATTTGAAGGAATTTTTGATGTTTTTAATTTGTAAATTTTATATAGCAGTAATTTTTTTTTGCAAAATTTGTGTTATCACCTCTTCGTGTCAGAAGTGTTATGTTATTATCATTATTTCCTTTTATATTTAAAAGTTTTTATTAAAATTTAATCAGCAGATTATGGTAAGTATAGAATATTATGTCAAGAGTGTTGTCTATAACTTTGTGGTTTAAAGCATTAAAAATACAAAACAAAAAAGTGTTTGTATTCGATTGCTTAATATTTTACGAGTTTTTAGTGCAGAATTTTTTTCGACAAAAATATTAAAAGATTCGTTAAAAGTCCTGAGTGTTGTTTCAACACCAACGTCTATGCTGTCGAATTACTGCACCTTTTTTTTATTTTTATACCCCAACTTTTTCATTCCGTTTGTAACGCCAATAAGGAGGCGTGGCAGGTGTAGAAAAGTATAAATATTTTTGATCAGCATCACCATCTGAGTCGATTTCTGTGTGTCCGTCTGTCTATATGTCTGTCTGTCGACACGATTTCAGCCGTCATTTTAAAGCTATCAGTATGAAATTTAAAAAAAAATGTATTTTTAAAAAATGAAGATCAGGTTCAAAAATAAGCTAAGTCGAATGAAACCACGCCTAACGCCCATACATAGTAACTTTATTTTAACCGTAAAATCTCTTAAAAATCCACAAAAATGAAAGAAATGCCTTAAAACTTTACACGTAAGCTTTGATCTTCAATATAAACCCTGATTATAAAGTTTAGTAAAATCGGATAAAAACCACGCCTACCTCCCATACAAATTGGCTTTATTTAAAACGTCACCTCTCTTAAAAATCTGCTCAAGAAATGTTTTGAAATTTTGCACATAGGTTTTGATAGATATATAAAATAGATCATATCTATGATATTTGGGAATATCGGATGAAACCACGCCTACCTCCCATACAAAGTGGCTTTCTTTAAAACGTAAAATCTCTTAAAAATCTGCAAAAATTAAAGAAAGTCTTGAAATTTTGCACATAAGCTTTGATATTTAACATAAACTATCTCTATGATATTTGGAAATATTGTATCAAAACCACGCCTACTGTCAATGCAAAGTGACGTCATCAAAATAGAAAAACTATCGTAAATACATATATAAAACTGAATGACATCGTGTTTTTATCTACCCAAATTCCACTCACATCGCTTATCCAACCCATACATATATTCTTCGGTATAATGTGGAGTTTTTGATGCTGATGTAGAAAATTGGGTGTGGCATTTTACTTTTAATCGAACTTCTGTTACAACGTGTGTCTGACTTCAGCCAATAACAGTCTTAAGTTTATAAAAGGGGTTGGAACTAGACAGGGGGCGTGACACTTCCTTTTTAAAGTAGCTCAACCCACACCGTTTGTCCGATTTCAACAAAATTTCGCACATATATTCTTCAGTATAATGAGAAGTTTAAGCCTACATTAGTGGATGGGACTGGACAAGCGGCGTATCAATTTAATTCTAATCGAACTCCCTTTACACCTTGTGTCCGATTTTAACCAAATTTTGCAAATATATTCTTTGGAATAATAAGCAGTGATTAGTCGAAAAATTGGGGGGAGCTAGACAGGGGCATGCCACTTTAATTTTAATCGAACTCCTTCCTCCAAATTTTTCACACATATTCTTTGGAAGTATGAGCAGTCAATAGTCCAGAAAATTGGGCGATATTGAACGGCGGGCATGGCACTTTAATATTAAACGAAATTATTTTACACCGTTGGTATGGATTTGCACATACCAAGCTCCATTCCTTACTAGTTTTTAACTAACTTCGCCTCTTAAAATCCAAGGGTTACTTCAAGGCATTGGTTTAAGCCGTGCTGTATTTTTGTTCCATGTTTTTATAAGCTCAACCCACTGTGCGAGCTCTGTAATTACTGTGCGAAAAAAAAAATCTCATAAAAGTGAAGTGAAAAATTAAATTTAAAAATGAAAAATTTTATTCTTACAAAAACCTAAAAATATGCCATACAAATGTAGCATATGAAAAATATTTCCCGTACAATTAGTGCGAAAAAAAACACTTCATGTTGCCCAACCTTTATCTAGTTTCTTGCGCGCATTTTGTTAAAGCACAAATTTTATGCTTTTTTTTATTTTTTCCACTTCATGCTGCTTTACTTGCCTGGCTGATCCTTCTTTTCTTTATCCTTTCATATCTTTTTCCATCATTTATGATGGCGTGGTTGACGTGGTTGAGCAGCCAAGTGTTGGTGAAATACAGAAAATCTACGTTGAAATGTATTTTTAATTAATATCTGAGCAGTCAAAATGAGGGAAAAGCTTACAAAAATAAAAGAATAGACAAATAACTGCAGAGCTAAGACAACATAAAAAAAAATAAACAAAATAAACAAAAAACGTAGCAAAATGCTTGTGTGTGGTGTAAAAAATGTGGCTTCTAATGAGCATAGATAGCAACGGTAGATTGCTATATCGCGGCAATAGTAGAAGGTGGGCGAGGAAACAACACATATGCTGCTCATTTTACTTATTCTGACAAGTGGAGCTAAACGTAAGATTTGAGCATTCATTGTTATGAGCGCAGTTCTATAAGAATTTTAAGTGCATCGACAAATGCCAAAAAAGTGCCTAAAAATATGCTTTCTTTATTTTATATATCAAATGATCTCTTAGAAATTTACTTAATACTCTCAAGAAAACTTAAATGTACAGACGTGGCCATATGCATTGGTCATGTAATGTAGAAGATTTACAAGAACTTAAAGATTTCATTTGATTTTGCATGAAAATTTAATTTTATCATGTCATGAATTATTTTATTTTTTAAACACATCATAGTAAGAAAAATTTTTGCAAAAATTTTCCGCCTCTCAAATGGACCGATCAACCACTTTACAAATGATTCAAAATTCTTTGAACAAAAATTATTGTTTATTAAATTTGAAGCTTTAAATAGTTAATAAATCAACCATTTAATTAATTATTATTAAATATTTGGAAAATTTATTTTTTTAAAGACCTATATCATTGGCATATTTATTCATATTGTATTTCACCAATGTGGTGTTCTTTTAAATGTATTATTGCTTTTATTTTTTTTAGATAAGGATAAAATTGACTTCACCTAAGGACTTATCTAAGAAGAAACTTGACTTCACCTAAATTTAGATAGTTAACCTTAACGGCAAACGTTTCCTAATTATTGACAAAGTGAAAAACTTAGTATTTTATAACAATTCAAAACTTACTTGCACTGACAAATGTCAAAGACATTATTAAACTAATCTAAATATTATACGCTCAGCTGCCTGCGAAGATCTTCTAAGTTCAGCCTCACTTTGATCAAAAAAATACTCGTTGTTCAACTTATTACCCCGCTAATATGCAGTACCTTAGACTCTCACTCTAAGCTCAAAATTATTGTTGCTTTTAATGATTTAACTTAATATATTTACAGTGTTGTACAATAAAAAAGAATAACTTACTCATGCAAAATTAAATGATAAAAAACACTGTAATACTTATCGAATCCAAACAACTTTAATATTTTGTTTATTTACTAACCATTATATAATTAAATAAAAAAAGGTTTTTCACATATAAGTATATAAATAAAAAAATTAAAAACCAAAACCTAACAATACTTCATAAAAAACTATGAAAACTTAAACATGAATCAAAAATTTTATAATATAATAGCTAACACCCGGTGCTCCGCGTCAACCCCCTGAAAAGTGGGCGTGTAGTTAGGCCACGCCCTTATCCAATTATTTCCAACTATTGTTGTGTGTCTGTTTGTTTGATGGTAATTTAATAAGTGTCCACATTTGTATATACAGTGTCTGTTTGTATATGTAGTGACTGCCGCTTGGATCAAATATTTGTCTTTCCAATACTCGTCCAAGTTTTCTATAAGAAACACATCATCAAGTGGCAACTCCATTTTAAGTTTCAATATTCTGTGGCTTTTACTATCAAAGCTAGTCAATATCAAAAATTTGACTGGTATGGACAGAGCCACACCCCCTTCTCCAATGCTCGTTCACGTTTTCTATGAGAAAGACATTACCAAGTGGCAACTCCATTTTAAGTTTCAATGTTCTGTTACTTTTATTTCCAAAGCCATTCGATATTAAAAATTTGGCTGGTATGGGTGGAACCACACCCCCTTTTGTAATGCCCACCCAAGATTTCTATAAGAAGGACATCATCAAGTGGTAGCATTATTCTAAGTTTCAATGTTCTCTGACTTTTACTTCCAAAGCTATTTAATATCAAAAATTTGGCTGGTATGGGCGAAGCCACACTCTTTTTTCCGAATTTTTTATTAGAAAGACATCACCAAATGGTAATTACATTCTGAATTTAAATGTTGTGCGATTTTTACTTCCAAAGCTATTTGATATCAAAACTTTGGCTTGTATGAGCATAGCCACACCCCTTTGTCCAACGCTCGTCCAAGTTTCCTATAAGAAAGGCATCACCAAGTGGTAGCTCCATTCTGAGTTTCAATGTTCTTTGGCTTTTACTTCCAAAGCTATCCAGTATTAAAACTTTGGCTTATATGGGTGGAGCTACACCCCCTTGTCCAATGCTCGTCCAAGTTTTCTATTAGAAGACATCGCCAAGTGGCAACTTTATTTTAAGTTTCAATGTTCTGTGACTTTTACTTCCAAAACTATTCGATATCAAAAAGTTGACTGGTATGGGTGGAGCCACACCCCCTTGTCCAATGCCCGTCCAAGTTTTCTGCTAGAAAGACATTACCAAGTGGAAACTTCATTTAAAGTTTCAATATTCTGCGACTCTTACTTCCAAAGCTATTCGATATAAAAAATTTCACTTATACGGGCGTAGTCACGCCCGTTTTGCATAGTAGGGTGAAAAGTACTTCACAACCTATTCTCATACCTACCAAATATACAAAAAAAATTTTCATTAAAATCCGTCGAGCCGTTTCGGAGGAGTTCGGCCACAAACATTGTGACACGAGATTTTTATATATTAGATTTAGTATTTTGTAGAATTGCCTCTATTTTTCAAGACAGCTTTAAATCTTCGCGGCATGTACTTTACTAATGTCTGAAAGGTGCTATAAGCATACCAAACCTTCTGAATACTTTATCAAAGATTATTCTTATTTTTAAATTTGCCGGGTCCTGTATTATTTTAACAACCTTCCATAAGTTTCCAATTGGATTTAAATCCAGTTACAGTGCTGGTTGTATCATTACATTGATATCAAGTTGACCATTCTTTCCAATCTTTCACAACACCAGAGGTATGTTTGGAGTTGTTATCGTGGGAGAATTCCTGCTTGGAGTGGGAATAAGTGGGAATATCCACTCTGCAAGTGGGTGTATAACGTTCCTGAGTATTCCAAGATATAAATTTTGGTCCATGTTTTCTTTTATGCAGTAAAGTGGCTCAACTCCGTACCAAGAAAAATACTCCTACACCACGATGCTACCACCGACTTGCTGGAACGTCTTAGTGGTGTATTTTGAATTAAATTCTGCGTTCTTTGATCTTGGAACCCATAATTTACCATTACCAAACTTCTTATAAAATTTATTTTTGTTTCATGGAACCAAAACACTTTCCATCATATTTTTGTAATCATCTGGACCCACTCGTTATTGGTGCGATTTTGCAAAAGCAGTGCGATTTTTTCTATGTCTGAAGGTCAGATCATAGGTAAATCTTTTGAGGAGATCTTTCAAACAGTTATTTATCCGCCAGTCATCGCCTTACAGTTCGAATAAAAATTCCGAAAAATATCTCACCCTAGATTGCTTCTACAGACTTGAATGGGTCACGAGTGTAGAAAATTTCGATATAGTATCCCGCTATGCCGTTATTTTTCGTAGTTTAACTCTTTCAAGGTAAGATTTGATGGCAATGGCACGTTGACTCTAACCCACTTTACTTAGCTTCTGAATGTGGAGTCTTTCCATATCAGTACAATGCCTTAGTCTGCCCATTTTAATAATTTTTTGCCATGCTTTTAAATAGTTTTTCATCTTTTTAAGTAAATTTATATACTTATATTCGTATTTCAACAAAAAGTTTACACTTCACTCGAATAGCCATTTTACAATATGGAACGTTTCACCACCGAAAAATTCGTTAAATTCTTAAATTAAATTGTGGTGATTTTACCGTGATCATATATCGCGCCTTATGAGAAGATTATGGTCGTCATAATCGTTCTACTAAGCGAACATTTTCCAATATATCGAAATAATTTGAAGAAAGTGAATTTTGAACTTTTTCAACAAATACATAGTAGCATACCCCAGGTAACAATTTAACCTAAATAAGCTTTGAGTAAAGTTTTATATAAAGAATTCATGTAAGGAGGAGAATTTAAACTTCCATGAATAATCCTTGAAGCAAGTTTTATACAAGGTTTATGCAAGGAGAAAAGGCAAAGGTATAAAATTAATTCCTTTATTCAAGAATTTATAATTAGTTTAATAAATGTTTTATATAAGCACATGAATAAAGTTTTGCGTAAGATTTTTATTCAAGGCTTATTCAGGCATGTGAAACTGTGAAAAAAATTCAGAAGATTCAGAAGCACATGAATAAAGTTTTACGTAAGATTTTTATTCAAGGCTTATTCGGGCATTTGGAAACTGTGAAAAAAATCAGGTGATAATTCAATTATTTTGCGTATACCTATTTCTGCAATTACATCTCATTTTATTTTTTTTCATTTTAGAACAGATATTTTGAACATTTTAAAAATTTTTGACCAACTCTGTATTGGCAGCCGCACACATTACCCACTCTCCTATTCCGAAATTTTTTTGAATAACATTGAAACTTTATTATTATGTTCTTTAAATTTGCTTGAGTAAAACTTTATAAAAGCCTCAACTGATATCATTTCATAAAAACACTTTATTTGCTGACCATAAGTTGCAAACAGATTATCAGTCAAGAGTTCCATGGTTCGACATCGGACACAGACAAGCTATTTTTTCTTTGTAAATAGAAAACCTGTGATGACAAGATTTTTTATGAGAGCCTTACTTGAGTAAGGCTCCTTGAATGATTTTTAAATAATGTCTCCTTGAATAAATCTTTACATAAAAAATAATGCTTGAGTTAAAATCTTCTTGAATACTTTATAAAAATATGTTCTTGAATAAAGCTATATATAAGCAATACATATTTACGTAAATATCTTCTTAAATACTTACAAAAAATGTATCCTTGAATTAAACTTGACATAAGAAATTATGCAGGAAAATTAAATTTTCATGGTTTTTACTTTTATTATAATTATTTTTATACAAAGCATTTTCAAGTTGAGTTGGAATAACTTCAAATATTTTGTAAAATTTCTATTTGGGTCACGAACGAATATTGTATTGGCATACCATATATATTTTTTCATCGATTATATCTTCAGAAATATAAATCGCTGCTAGTATAAAATAATAGCTTTAGGTAACTTAGACAAACGTTACATATAAGTCAGAAATTGTTTTATTTAAACATTTTACCAGTCAAAAAACCAAAATGTAACAACGAAAATTAACATTTATCACTTCAACAACTCGGTTCAAATTATGATATGATTTGAAAACCAAAATAAATTAGTTGAAGGTTGTATTTTAAAGCTATACTTTGCTTAGTTATTTTATCATCGGAAACAGCCAAATACACCAGTGTGATATAAATAAAATTTATATCAAATTTCCCTGTGGAAGTTTTTACTGTGTTATTTTCAATTTGACATGTAATTTTTTTGCCCAAATATTGCACAAATTAAAACTAATATGCAATTTTAGGCAAAGCCCAAGTAAATAATTCAACTTCCCTTACTTTTCGTCATTGTCAAATGAGTAGAATGAAGTTTTGGCTGGCAACTGACTCTTCAAAATGACAAACTATAAAAAAGGGCAAAAATGTTTATTCTGAATTTATTATTTTTTTTTTTTTTTGTGAATAAATAACTATACAATTTAAATTTAATAATAATTTTGAAGTATTGTAAATTAAGAGTAATCTTTTATAGTACATCAAAAGAGGAAAATGAGCTTAGTTTAATAATTTTTAAAGAGAATTAAAAATATAATTATTCGGCAATTATTTTATTTTTGTGTGAATTAGTATAAAAAGTAAGCCAAAAAACTTAAGTTAAACAATTTTTAGAGAAAAATAAAAACAAAAATTTTTTTTCTTAAGTTAAAAATTTTATGAGCAAATTTTTTTCCCTTAGCTGTATGCTGAAAGTATCTTCAACCCACACACATAGCTCACACACGATCAACATTGAATACATGTAAGCGAACAACAACAATGATCCATAAATTTGAAAAGTGAGAGTGCAAGTTCACATTGCAAGAGAGCTTTAGCACATAAATACAAAAAGCAGCAGCATTAATATCAACAACAATAACTTTGGCTCCAAGTTGGAGCTAGTTGCGCTCTTTACCTATCGTTAGCTTGCGCGAGCGCCACTTCAGTTTAAATTCTGCACCCGGTCGTGACGGTTGAATACAAGATTTTGTGCCACGGCAAAGTAATTTTTTTTTTTGCTTTTGACTAGCACAACTGCTTATTTGTTGTTGTAATTTGTTTATTTAGCATACATACTTAGACAGAAAGTTCGCTGTGTTTTTTTGTTTACTTAAATTTTTTTTTTTTGGAAAAAATCTTGCCAGATATAAATAATTCGTTACTTAATTGGTATTCATTGAATTATTACGAAATCTGTAAATGTGAGTTAAAAAAGTGAACTAAAATAGAGAGTGAAAATAATACAAAGAAAAATATATAAAATACTAAAATAAATTAAAAATGATTGGAAAAAATTTAAAAATAAGCAAGCAAAAAACTAAAAGCATAGATAAATTTAAAAAAAAAAAAAAAAAGAAACAAATGTTAATGAAAAATAATCAAAATGATTTTGAAGCGTGAAAATACTGACAAACATAGCAACATAAATGATTTAGACACGTTGAATATGCATAAATATAAACATATATACAACGCTAAATATACATAAATTTATATTAATAAAATTAATGTAGATTTAAGTGATTTTGTGAAAAAATATGCTACACACCGATCCTGAAGCGATCTAGCTGCCTGTTGTTTGTATTATAGTAGTTGTTATTGTTGAGGTGCTATGGTGTTGTTGTCAAAGACAAAAAAAAAATATTTAAAAATATGTTTGTATATATTTCTATACTATATACAACGCTGCTACTGCCGTGTGTACCCAACGAAAGTGACTCACATTAAGCAGCAGACGATATTTCATGCATTTTTATTGCTTCCCTTTGGTTTAGTTTATTTTTAGAATCAACAAGTAAAATAATCAAAAAATGACATTTGGAACGTTCTAAGAAAACAAACAAAAAAAAAAAAGATTTTAAACAACTGTCAGCTATTGAAAAATATCTATTGTTGTGTTTTTAAATAAAGCGAAGTAAAAAGAAAAAAATAATAATTAGATATTAGTCAGTTTGAGCAAGCTATGGGTGCCAATGGCAGATTGAAGTAATTGGAAAATTATTTTGAATTCAACATGAAGTCAGCATCACTTTTTTTATGTCATCAAAATTGAATTCTGTTGAAAACCCGCTTTAGAAATGATTGCTAATGAATAGTGTACGACCTAGACAGAAATTTTGTCGGAAACCGAAATTGGACTCTTTTTGTAATATTTTTTTTTTTCCGAAACTAAGTATTTATATGAAAATTTAAAATTTTTTCAAATCAATTTTTTTTTTTATTAAAAGTAAGCAGAAAATATAACACTTCATACATATAAGAATAAAAGATATAATATAAAATTAATATTAATTAAATTTTTATTAATAATTTTTAGTCGTATGTCCATATTTTAAAGTTTTCGCCAAAATCGAAAACGAATATTCGGTCGGACACTACTAGGGATATTTTACGGACATATTCAGACCGAAGGCGTGATTACGATAACCGTGGCCCCCATATTTGAGTATGCAATTTTGAAGTACTAATGGAGAAATTAAGATTCACTAAAGGATTTATCGGTATATCGATTAGTTACCGATTTTTCAAAAAACATTTCACACTACAAAGTCCAAATGAATATTCGACTATATATTTGCTAATATTTACCGTTTGCGATAATTTGGCTATCATTCGATAACAATTTTAAGCATCTTCATAACATGAGATAAAACAAAAATTTCTTACGTAACCCAATTAACCCATTTATGAAAAAAATTTATTACACCTTTTAAAGAAAAGTGTGCAATATAATTTTTTTTTTATAAAAGGAAAATTATCAATATGCACTTCAAAATACAACAATAAATTATAACAAAAGAGAATAACGGTCACAACAAAAAAAAAAAGCTATAACATATTACATACCACACAAAAGGTTAATGTTTCAGCTTTCAATTTACCATATCTATATTATCTCTTTATAACGGATTTTTTAGAGAAAATAACGGTTTTATGTGAAACGTTAAACATATTATGCAGAAAGACCATCTGCAACGTAGCCGACTAAAAAAAAAAACACACTTTTTTCTTACAATATTAAAAATATATTGATTATCTTTCAAATAACACCTAAATCATTCAAATCGTATAAAGATTAACAAAGATATAGCCGAATTTCGATATTGATTCTTTTTAGTAAACATTTTTTGAAAAATCAATCGACTCGTTAACTAATGGATATATCAATAAATCCTTCGGTAAATCTTATTTTCTTAATAAGCACTTCAAAACTGCATATTCAAATCTTGGGACCACGGTTACCATAATCACCCTCAGCCTTAAGACAAGAAGGACCGAAACTGGCCGAAACCAAAACCAAAACCGAATATTCGGTCGGACACTACTAGGTGTGCTAATATCTGAGCTTTTTACAATCCTAGAATTTTCAGGATTAATAAAAGAAATCTCGGCATTTTGCTGTTTTTCTAATTACTTGAAAAAATATTATGTAAAAATTTGGCATTTTATAGTATTAGATGTCCCAAATATACTCCAATATGAAATTCTAAAAAAATTAAACATAATTCAAGATATAAGATTTTTAATATTACTTAAATTTTATTAATTTAAACACATCTTTTGATAAAAATGCGAAAGTGAAACCTTTGGTTTTTTAATTACACTCTTTTTGTATCACATGCAATTTTCATAATATAAAACTTTTTTGGAAATTTACTTAAAAAAATTCAACTCAAAGATTTGGTTTCTTTTGTTTCTACAATTTATAATTATCTTAAGGTTTATTTTATACAACAACACTTTTCTATTAAAAGTAAAATTATTCTTTTCGGAAGCACGCCTACCTTCCATACAAATGTACAAAAAATAATTTTATATGGGAGGTAGGCGTAGTGGTAGGCGTAGTAATGTACAAAAAATAACTTTGTATAGGAGGTAGGCTTACTTCCGGTCCAATCGTGTCAATTTTATACGCATCATACAACCACTATAAACAAAAAATACAAGCAAAATTTCAAAAAAATCGCTTTACTAATAAGGTATAAAATGAGACAAACCTGTCACATACAATATACAATTTTACAACATCTTGTGAATTGCCTAACTATGTTTTGGACATAGTTAAATTTATACATTATATATGTTAATTTAAATTTCTTTTAAGTTCTCTGATGGAATTCAAGATGGCACTTTAGTTGTAGTTGTCTGAAATAGCAGAACTTATTCCAAAACATTAAGTTGATCAGCAAAATACCTTGGAAACCAATGTTTGTTTATGTTGAGCTTTAAAAGTTCACACTGGATACTGATAAAATATTTCAAATCACTCATTCAAATAACTCATTTTTATTTAATAACGAGTTATTTCACATACATACATTTGAGCCTTACTTCAAAACTTGTTCAAAGTTGGCCCAATGCAGAGTTTCATACGTGCAACTCTCAGCTAACGACCTTGCGAGGCTTCATTCTTAACCCACTTGCTTGATATCTGATAGTGTTTATATTTGTTGTCTTTAGTACAAAAACAAACAACAAAAACTTCAACCACAATTTTATCTAGTTACTGTTTTGAGATAGCAGAAATAGCAGCACTTTTTTCTTAAAATGGGATAAAGCGAACAATGGCGCATCTAAAAGAAAAATATAAACAAAATATATTTAGATAATATTAAACGTCTCAAATACGTTTAATAACATAACTTAAATATGGCCTCAATTTTAAAATAAAATCAAAAGAAACTAATCGCTTTGGTATGAATATGAATATGAATATGAATATGAATATGAATATGAATATGAATATGAATATGAATATGAATATGAATATGAATATGAATATGAATATGAATATGAATATGAATATGAATATGAATATGAATATGAATATGAATATGAATATGAATATGAATATGAATATGAATATGAATATGAATATGAATATGAATATGAATATGAATATGAATATGAATATGAATATGAATATGAATATGAATATGAATATGAATATGAATATGAATATGAATATGAATATGAATATGAATATGAATATGAATATGAATATGAATATGAATATGAATATGAATATGAATATGAATATGAATATGAATATGAATATGAATATGAATATGAATATGAATATGAATATGAATATGAATATGAATATGAATATGAATATGAATATGAATATGAATATGAATATGAATATGAATATGAATATGAATATGAATATGAATATGAATATGAATATGAATATCAATATGAAAATGAATATGAATATGAATATGAATATGAATACGAATATGAATATGAATATGAATATGAATATGAATATGAATATGAATATGAATATGAATATGAATATGAATATGAATATGAATATGAATATGAATATGAATATGAATATGAATATGAATATGAATATGAATATGAATATGAATATGAATATGAATATGAATATGAATATGAATATGAATATGAATATGAAGATGAATATGAATATGAATATGAATATGAATATGAATATGAATATGAATATGAATATGAATATGAATATGAATATGAATATGAATATGAATATGAATATGAATATGAATATGAATATGAATATGAATATGAATATGAATATGAATATGAATATGAATATGAATATGAATATGAATATGAATATGAATATGAATATGAATATGAATATGAATATGAATATGAATATGAATATGAATATGAATATGAATATGAATATGAATATGAATATGAATATGAATATGAATATGAATATGAATATGAATATGAATATGAATATGAATATGAATATGAATATGAATATGAATATGAATATGAATATGAATATGAATATGAATATGAATATGAATATGAATATGAATATGAATATGAATATGAATATGAATATGAATATGAATATGAATATGAATATGAATATGAATATGAATATGAATATGAATATGAATATGAATATGAATATGAATATGAATATGAATATGAATATGAATATGAATATGAATATGAATATGAATATGAATATGAATATGAATATGAATATGAATATGAATATGAATATGAATATGAATATGAATATGAATATGAATATGAATATGAATATGAATATGAATATGAATATGAATATGAATATGAATATGAATATGAATATGAATATGAATATGAATATGAATATGAAAATGAATATGAATATGAATATAAATATGAATATAAATATGAATATGAATATGAATATGAATATGAATATGAATATGAATATGAATATGAATATGAATATGAATATGAATATGAATATGAATATGAATATGAATATGAATATGAATATGAATATGAATATGAATATGAATATGAATATGAATATGAATATGAATATGAATATGAATATGAATATGAATATGAATATGAATATGAATATGAATATGAATATGAATATGAATATGAATATGAATATGAATAATATGAATATGAATATGAATATGAATATGAATATGAATATGAATATGAATATGAATATAAATATAAATATAAATAATATAGTTTAAAAAAATATAAATAAATAAAATATATATAAAATTTAGTTTAAATTCATTGAAGCAATGCATCAATGATTTAACCACACACCATAGTTAATTTCAACAAGAATCTCGGCTAATATTTAAGTTTTTATGAACTGGGTTAGGTTACCAAATTCAAGGGCAAAACTCTGCATATACTCTAGTTCTTAGTTTGGCTTGATTTACTTAATTGTTTTTTTAAAGCAACCCATTTAGCTTATACAACAATAACAACAAATGGCGTCTTATCATAAAAACACGCATTCATAAATTTCTATAACGCACCCAACCACGTCAACTTCGCGAACTATCATGTTTATAGATACAACAAAAATCAAGCAACTCGACTACTATTTAACACAAATGCTCTTTCCTAACTTTTTCTTGTTAGTGACCATAAAAGCATTGTTTACATAATCAAAGCTCCACTCAACTCAGACACGTTTTTTGATGTACACTCAGAGAAAACATTCCGCCAATTTAAAAGGATTTGATTGCATTAATAATTGAAATTAATTTCGAGTGCAGTTCTATCATAGTTATATAGAATATTTACAGATTCAATTGCATTGTTATTGTGTGTGTCAACTCTATTATCTTATTAATTGACAATTTTTTAATATACTTATACCCAACGCGTACTGCGTAAGGGGTATATTAACTTTGTCATTCCGTTTGTAACGCCAAGAAGGAGGCGTGGCAGGTATAGATATATACATTTTTGATCAGCATCACCTCCTGAGTAGTTTTTCGTGTGTCCGTCTGTGGACACGATTACAGCCGTAATTTTAAAGCTATCGCGATGAAATTCAAAATATAAGTTCCTTTTTAAAAAAGGAAGATCAAGTACCTCCTATACAAAGTGACTTTATATTTACCGTAAAATGTCTTTAAAATCCACAAAAATTAAAGAAATGCATTTAGTACGTAAGCTTTGCTCTTCAATGTTATTCCTGATTATGAAATTTAGAAAAATCGGATGAAAACCAAGCCTAGCTCCCATACAAAGTGCCTTTATTTTAAAAGTAAAATCTCTTAAAAATCAGCTCAAATCAAAGAAATGTCTTGAAATTTAATATATAATATGAACCATCTCTATGATATTTGGCAAAATCGGATCAAAACCACGCCTACCTCCCATACAAAGTGACGTTATCAAAAAAGGAAAACTTACGTTAATATATAAAACTGAATGTCATCGTGTATGTCGTGGCTAAAAACTTCGAATATACTTCAATATGGCCCCGGAGGGTATTTTAGCTTCGGTACCCTGCCGATTAAATAAGAGCTCAATTTCTCTTTTTTTTTTGACACTGTTGTTTGTTTTTCGTATTACTTATATGATTGGAAAAATTTCTAATCATATATGTAATGGATGCTTAATGTAATTAGGATGAGACATTTTTTTTTTACAGTGTGCATGAGCATTATGAATGCGTGCATTTGTTCGTTTGTTCGTCATGGTAACATGGTCAGCAGATCGAACTTCTTCTGCTCATCATTCAGTCATTAATATTTATTATTGCTATATTTTGATGTTTGATTTCTAAATATGGCAATGTTCTCCGTGTATTGTTTTGTAGAAGAAAAAAAAAATAAAAAGCCAATGCATATAATTGATTAGCATTGAATCAAATTGAAAAGAGTTGGAACTATGAACAGTCATTACTGCCAACTTAAGCATCGCTCGTTCCACCGCTTGCGTTCAACAGTGCTGAAGACAATCATTGTGCGCCATATAAAAATTCTATTGAATGAAAATCAATATTTTTTTTTTCAATTTTGTTTTTCTGTTCTATGTAACAACACATTCCGTTGAAGGTGTTCAACTTTATTGTGACGTAATTTTTTTCGTCTGCGTGGGAATGCTTTTTGCGACTATTGACCAAAAACATGTTGATGACAAAAAAATAAAAAAAAAAGGCATAAATGGCAAAAATGGCAAAGTTGTCAAGGCGTTGGTGTCCGATTTTGCTGGTACCGGCAACAAATATATACAAGTTGCTATGGGGTTGGGTAAGGTGGGGGTGAAATACGAAATGGTTGTACTTCAAAATGAACAGATGTGAAATAAATTTTGTTTCAAGATAGCTGAACACCAAATAAAGTCATAAAAATCGACATTTATTGGTAATGTTTTTATTCTGCTTTTATCAAGAAATCTTCTAACGGAACCTGACTGCCCTTTCGCAGAATTTATAGCCACAGCGGAATATAAAATATTTGAAAATTTTAGATTTTTAAGTGAAGTTTCAAAATTTGAAAAGTTTTTTAAGCTTTTAAAATTTTCTCAGGTTTTCGAAATCTTAACCAAAAAAAAACTGACAAATTTTTTTAATTACAGGTTTTTGAAAAGTGAAGCTTTTGACATTTGCAGCAACATACTGAAAACATAACATAATACTAACAAACAAATATTTTAGAAAAACTTCGAACATTTATAAAATATTTATTATATTTACGAGGGGTGCCTTTTATATTTCGGGATAAGAGAACAAAAACAAATATTTATCATCGAAAATCACTTTATTGTTTTTCAAAATATTCTCCATTAAGATCTATACACTTTTGCATGCGCTTGAACCAATTGTCGAAGCACTTTTGCCACTCTGATTGAGGTATCTCCAAAACATGCATTCTGAATGCCGCAACCGCTTCTTCGGGCGTCAAAAATCGTTGTCCACGCAGTTTATTCTTCACGGTTGGGAATAAAAAGAAGTCATTCGGTGCCAAGTCAGGACTATACGGCGGATGACCCATCAAATCGATGTTTTGGGTGCTCAAAAATGCAGTTGCTTGAGCCGATGTGTGAGAGCTCGCATTGTCGTGGTGAAGAGTGATCCGTCTTCGGCGGTTGGTTTTCCTGATTTCTTGGAAGACAACTGGCAAACAAATGGTTGTGTACCACTCAGAGTTGACTGTTCTGCGTTGTTCTAGTGGTACGGTTGCGACATATCCATATTTTCCGACAAAACAGGCGACCATTTGCTTGGAAGTGCTTCGTGCGCGAACAACTTTTGTTGGATTTGGCTCATCTTGAAACACCCATACAGTCGACTGCTGTTTACTTTCGGGCTCATACGCGTAAATCCACGATTCATCACCTGTCACGATGTCATAGACGTATTTCGAAGCACAGCGATCGTATTTTTTGAGCATTTCCTTCGACCAATCGACACGAGCCTTTTTTTGAGCGATTGACAAATTGTGTGGGATCCAACGCTAACAAATTTTTTTGACAGTCAAATGTTTATGCAATATTGAATGTATGCTGGTCCCACTTATGCCTAAGGTTGCCTCAATCTCACGATAGGTAACATGACGATCTTGCAATATCAGTTCGCGCACAGCATCAATGGTTTTCGGAACAACAGCTGATTTCGGACGACCTTCACGAAATTCGTCTTGGAGTGAACTATGACCACGATTGAATTCACCATACCATCGATAAACACTGGTCCTTGATGGAGCTTCATCGCCAAAAATTGAATTAAGTTCATCCATGCACTGTTGCTGTGTTAATTCACGTCGAAAGTTGTAAAAAATAATCGCACGAAAATGTTCACGATTTAATTCCATTTTTAGACCGAGATGAATCTTTTAAGTTACTATAAACAACACAAATAGCGCTCGTATGTCAAAACGTTCTGAGTACGTATAAGCCAACAAATGTCAAACTTTGCGATAGAGCTTTCAGTTGACAGATTGCAACACCAGGGTTGCCAAATCCCGAAATATAAAAGGCACCCTAAGTATTTTGAAAGCTTTTAATTCTTGTAAAATTTTTCATTTACACCTTCTTCTTAATTGAACGTTTCAAAATATTATCCCTGAAAGTTGAGGCAAATTTTTTTATATAAGAGCTATTATAAATTTGGAAACTTTTTATATTTTCTGCTTTTTAAGTGAAAGAAAATATTTTTTAAAATGATGCTATACATTTTAATATAATAATTTTGTATAGAGCTTTCTTATTTAAATTTTTTTACAGATTTCGCTACATTTTTTACAGAAACGCTTCATTAAAAGATTATTGTAAAATATCGACCTCTATGTACAAAACAGGCACAACTCCAAATTTAAAAATTTTTACTTTTTAATGTGAAACTATTCGTAGTGATTATGAATTCAAGAACTTTAAAAATTTTTCACTCATCTTCTTACTATTTAATTAAAAAAGAAAATATAGTTGTGTCTCTTTGCCTTGTATGTGGTCCTTTAAAAAACAAAATGGTTTTTGCTTCTCCTGACATTTTTAAAATTTTTAGTTCTGCCTCTTTTGTAGATAGGGTGCGATATTTTGAGCATGTTGGTATTATTTTTAAAATAATTTTTTAGCAAAGCTTTTTTTATTGTAAGCTTTTACAGTTTTAGATATTTTTCTGCTCTTTAAATGAAATAAATAAATTAATTTGAGAATGTACGAGTATAATTTTTATAATGATTTTGTTTTACAAAAGCTTTTACATATTTTGAAGCTTTTGATATTTTTAAAGTGAATTATGAATTAAAACATGTTTCTTAGAAATGTTTTTGAGATTTTATACATTTTTTTATAATTTAGAAAATATTTGAGCTTCTAAATTTCCTGCTCGCACTATTTTAGCTGAGCTTCCTTTTTTATATGAAAGCTTTGAAAGTTTTTAAAAAAATTTTATCAAGAATAAGAATAAGGAAATTACAAAATTACGCAACTTTTATCAAATATTTGTATTATTCAGTTAAGCTTTCAGAACTTTTGAAATTTTTTCCCGCTTCCAACTTTACTGAACGTTTCGAAGTCTTATTCCAAGAAATATACAGCAATTTTTTATTTTAAAAAGCTTTTAGAGCTTTTGACATTTTCTACTTTTAATATCTCAAATCGACTTTCGTCAATATAAATAGAATACTGTAGTTATTAATTTTAAGATAAAAAAATTATTTGTTATTATCAAAATTGTTATGTAAAAAAGCTTTGGGGCGTTTTACATTTTATGCTTGTACTATCTTAATGAGCTTTTCTCAATCATTTCCCATAACAATTTAAATAAATTTTTTAAGTTCAAAAACTATTTTTTACTAAAAGAACTAAATAAGTTTATTAGAAAATTTTAAAAACAAATTTGATATTATTTAAAAAAGCTTCTGGAACTTTTTAATATTTTCAAGTACCTCGAAATCTTATTAAAAATAAATTATATTTCTTTAAAAAATGTTTATATAAAGAAACTTTTAAATCTTATGCAATATCTTAGATGAGCTTTCGTTAATATAAACTAATTCATTTGAAGATAAACAATTTATATTATATATTCGAATTATTATACAAAAAGCTTTCGGAGATTTTTAGATTTGCTACTAACAACAGTTAAGCTGCGTTTTTCGAGTTTAAACCAATTTTGTATTTTAAAAAACTCTTGCGTCTGTTGATGTTTTCTGCAAGCAATATCTTAGCCGAACTTTTTGAAAACTAGATAGAATGTTGTATTTTCAATAAAGCTCTGTGCTCGGCATTTCGCGGCAGCGTGGGTAAAGAGCTTTCTCTGCCACCGCTTCGGCATTCTTATACTACGTTCACATTGAGAGCTAAATGCGCATTTACGAAATTGAGTGTATATATTTGTCTCTTTTACTCTTACAAGGAGCATACGGCCACGCATTCTAAATTGCTAATGCGCATTTCGTTAAATGCGCATTTAGCCCTCAGTGTGAACATAGTATTACACAACCGCAAACTAAGGGCTTATGTGTATATATTTGTAAATTTAAAAGCTTTGCACTGTTAAAAAAAGTATGTTGCTCAGCGTAAAGCTTTTATATAAAAATCGAAACGCGAGTGTTTTTCAATACGTGTGGAGAAAATGCGCATCATCACCCTACTCTCATGAATTTTCAAACCACACTGAAAGCTCTAGCAGCGTACGTTTGCCTTAATACGTGTGGCGGCAGATAAAGCTCTTTAGCCGCGCTGCCACCAGATGCCGAGCACTGATCTAAAAATATGTAGTTTTTACATCAAGCAATTTTAAGTTTTTGGCATATTGAGAGAAAATAGCTTCTCTTAAAGCTCTTATGCGAGCTTTTCTTACATAAAAAGCTCAATTATTAGTGAAATGATTCTCAGTTTTCATGAAACATTTTGATTTCCTATTTTAAAAAAATCTAGAAAGCTCTTACTTTAGCTTAAGATTCAACTTAGTTTAACTTTGATTTTATTCAAAAATTTAAAAATAAATACCAAACAGTTTCATTTAAACAGAAATTTTCATTTTAATACTTTGGCTAACCAATAGCTTGATCACAATAGCCTCTATCTTCAGTTCGTTCAACACTATCGCTTAAATCTAATAACTAAATTTTATTTTGAGCAACTGTTTGGATTTGCGTCCAAAACTTGAACACAACAACCACAACATCAACAACGCAATCACTTAAGCTTGTCTGTACAATATTCCAAGAATTCCAATCAAACAGTGGCTCTGTTTATAATTATTAATAGTTGTCAGTCGTCTGGCGAACCCAACGGAATTCGTTTAAAACAAAAACAAAAAATACAGATTAATTTCGATACACTCAACATGAGCACTTTGGAACAAATATAAATATTTATGTTTATGTTTGTCTATATTTCATGCTTACTCCATGTATGTAAAAAAAATATACATATGGTATGTTGTACTAATACGCCAATAAAGTGTATAACAAGGAAATTTATACTTCGAAAATCAATTTAAGAAAAAAATAGAAAAAGCCTTATGTGCTCATAATATTTATTGTTGCAGACACATAGCCACATAGCAAAAGGAAGCATCAGACAGGGACAGCAGAAAAAAACAACAACATAAAAACAGAACACCATCACAATGCCTGTGTTTCACACAAAAACCATAGAGAGTATTTTGGATCCTGTAGCACAACAGGTGAGTCAAAAATTTTTCTAATAAGCTTTTAGGAATTTTGAATATGTAATTAATTTCGTGCTTTTCGGTATAAGCATCGGTAGAAGTCAGACATGACGCAATCTCTTTTCAATTTTTTTTACTTTTTTACTTTACTTTGTATAAAAAGTGTAAAAATTGACTGACAAAATATGAGCAAAATAACAAAACAACAACAATAAAATTATTTTGTCTCTGGTTATCTACTATTTTTTTAAGTACAAAATTGTAAAATCTCTTGAGAGACACAGTCAACAAGTGAACTTTTAAAAAAACTCGCAAGCATATTCTAACTCATCCGTAGATTTAACGCTGACTACTGTAAACCATGGTTGAATTATAAGGTTGTCGCAAGAGTAAGAGAGCGTGGGTACCCATAATTGTCAAATCAAAGTTGACAGCTCATAGAAAATCTGAAATCGATGAGAAAGCGAATATTGACAAAATGTAAACAAAAAACTTATTTGTATTGATTTTGACAATTATGGGTACTTAAAAGAGAGTACGATCAGCCCTGTGACAATCTTATAATTCAACCATGTATAAAAACAGTTTCTAACTCATTACATGGTGGAATAATAATAAGGTGTTAGTGAGTTTTTAACAGCACTAAGAATGTCTTTCATTCTGTCAAAAAATTGTGAGCGAAAGAACGGAATTGTTGATAGTTGTCAAATTTTATTATTTGCTTGAGTTGCTAGATTATGATGTGTTATAGTTTTTATAGTTTATTGTGCGAATTTAGTGTAAACAAATATTTAATGTAATTCATTGTGCCGTGTTATGTTGACATAAAGCTTGTCTTCGCTCATTTGCCATAGAAATGTTTTGCCATTTTATCAAAAACGTGCGCTGGAAGGAAGGTGCCTCCGACATGAAGCTTTGGCCAGCATGCAAATTGTCTTGCATTCACATCGTCTGCTTCAAGAACATATCGAATGTCATGTTCCATGCCTCAACTGATAATAGCTGATAATAGCTTGATAAACTGAAAATCTTGTTTACCTGCACAAAAAACACGAGTTTAACGAAATTTATTTTCATTTCAATTCACCATCAGCTGTTTTTGACAAGAGCGGGGAAACATAAATTTATCATTTAGAGAGAGAGAAGTGTCAAACTCACTAACACCTTATTATTATTCCACCATGAGTGGAAGGAATTTTAAACGCAACTTTTTTGAAATGATTTAAAAGAGAAATGAGCTCTCACCGTCTGATATAGAAACTTTAGAACTTTCTATATCACTTAACATATAGACTTTAACAAACAATTGTTTGTTAAAACAATAATGTACAATTTAAGAAAAAGTAATATAGTCAACTCAATGTATTGTTTTGATTCTTGTTACATAAACTGTCATTAAATACATACATTTTTTTGAGCTATACATAAACTTTTTAGAGAGAGCCAAAGATTTGGGGGTACCGTGTGGGTATTTTAACTTCGACCCATTCGAAAATTATACCTTATTAATTTTTTAATAGTGGTCAACGATAAATAAAATATATCTACAGAATTTAGTTTTTTTCTTTGAATTTAAAATGCGTAGGCCACAAAAACTGGCATTGATCTTGTACGCTGACATTAACACCTGCTTAAAACCATGTGGCAACATTTTTTTTTTTTTTGTCGTGAGCTCTCTCTAAAAGGCTGTGTATAGTTTAAACAGGTTTTTTTGTTTTTTTTTTTTTTTTACTAAATTTTTAACCAAAAATTTCAAGCAGCTGTTTACCAAACAGATTTGGCTGTAAATATTTAAATATTAACTTTTGTGTATTTATAATTTTTATAGTTTCTGTGTTACACTTGATATAATATTATTACTTCATCGTTGTTTTCCTTTTCTTTAGTGAACATTCTATAATAAAAGCCGTCAGTTTTGCGATCTCATTTCCGATCTTCTTTATGTTTTTTTTTTTTTGCTGTTTGGCTTTTGGTTTGTATGTCAAAATTAATGTAGATTTTTGATGTACCAGCTCCATTTTGATGATCCAGCTAAAACTGTTGATGACTAATCGTTTATTATTATTTTTTTTCTCTTTTTTCACTGACGCTTTTTCCCCATTTTATATTTTGCCAAATTACACACGATTTCGAATACTAAAGCTGTAGGTAAATCTATAGATTTATTCACGGTGAGAAAATCATATAAAGATATGTAAAGCTTGTCAGTTTTTTTGGCAAATTGCCAATTTCTTTTTTTTTTTGTTCTATAAAATAAATAATGTAGAAACATTAGGAGATTTATGAAGCGAATATTTAAGAATATATATCAGTAAAAAAAAAATGAGTGATATGAGCAAATGTTTCTGTGAGTTGTAAAAGAAGATTTCGTAGTGTGAATAGGACTTTGCATTTCAAAAAAATTTATTAGAAGCGTATCAATATTACGCTATAATGGCACTTTT
The DNA here is from genome assembly GCA_914767935.1 of Coremacera marginata. Lineage (NCBI taxonomy): Eukaryota > Metazoa > Arthropoda > Insecta > Diptera > Sciomyzidae > Coremacera > Coremacera marginata. Next base: position 163,711,872 of record OU612046.1, read on the forward strand.
AGTTGTTAAATTTTATTCGTGAGTTACATTCCACCAAATAGCCCGGTTGAGCTTTACAAAGTTCACTTTCAAAATAGTAAACCTCTTCTCGTCAATCTTAATAATCATCAATTTGTAGTTTTTTTAGGCGATTTTAACTTAGGTGATATCAAATGGGATTTTGATTTTGTGATGAATTCTACCTTGTACTTCTTAAAATTAATAATGAAATTGAAGATAATATGATAGGTTTCTTTGGTCACTACGATCTAGTTCAAATTAATAACCTACCGAACGACCTAAACCGTATTCTCGATTTAGTTTACATCGATAAAGATCTCCAGTTCCACCTTGGCTTACCACCCTGTCCAATTTTTAATGAATCTCAACATCATCTACCCCTGCAAATCGACTTTTCCTTTTATCATTTTCAAAAACTAGATTGTAATAGCACGACTTTTAGAGATTATAATCATGCCAATTTTAATGCAATGATTAACTTGTCCTTAGTCCCGTGGAGCTCCATATTAAATGATATGGATATCTTGTCGATGTACAATCTATTTTTTAAAATTTTCTTGAACACCACTCACCGTTTTGTTCCAATTAAACAATCTCGTCGTAATGGAAACCCCCCCTCCCCCCCCCCCCCCCGTGGTTTAATAGGAGATTGTCTAACTTGAAAAACAAGATGATTAAGGCTTTCAAACGTTTAAGAGACAACTCAGCTAGCCCGATCCTAAGATCTATTTATCTATCCTCCAAATACGAATTTGATACGCTAAACAAGTTCCTTTATCGTAACTATATAATCTCTACCGAGTCTAGGCTCAAACTGAATAGTAAATACTTTTGAACCTTTATCAATATTAAAAGAAAATCTAACGGCTTTCCATTTCGAATGTCGTGCCTAAATAAATCATCCGATGATAGTCGCATTATCTGTAACTTATTTGCGGAGTACTTTAAATCGGTGTATTTCTCGGGTTTCCAAGTATTAGGCTCTCCTGTTCTCAGCCCTACTTTGGACTTAGGCTCCGTTTACCTTAACGAATCGGATGTCGTTTCTGCTCTCGCTAGCCTTAAAAGTAATGCGAAGGAAGATCCTAACGAGATTGCTCCTATCGCACTAAAAAATTGTACTTCATCGATCTCACAAAGGGTAGTGATTAAACCATTATTTTTAAAAAATCTTTACCATCTGGAGTATTTCTAGACAGTTGGAAATATAAATCTGGTCCCAAACACGAGGTCATAAATAATAGACCTATATGCATACTTGCCTCAATTCCTAAACTGTTCGAAAAAATTGTCAACATAAAATTAATGTTCGCTGTGAAAAACATTATGTCTACTTACCAACACGATTTCTTCCAATATAACTATTTCGTAAGCAATATAATACTTAATATGGAAAACCATTTGCAAACTGATGTTGTTTTTACAAATTTTGCCAAAGCCTTCGATAAGTTCAATCACATTTATTTATTATCTAAACTTTCAGCTAAGGGATTTCACTCCAATCTACTTAAGGCGGTCTTCTCATTCAAAACCCGTTTTTTGGACCCTTTTTAAAAAAATTCGTATTTGAAAACGCAAAGAATAATTGAAAACTTTTTTTATTTATTGTATTACAAAAGGTTCAAAGTAAATAAAAAAATTTTTTTTGCCTCGATACGTGGGCTGTTCAAAAAGTAATGAGACTTCAAAGTTGGTGGTGAAAAAAAAGGTGTCGTCACGGCGATTCCGGGTCTCCGGAGCGTCTGAAATGAAAAAAAAAACGGGGTTATAATCAGTATAGATGTAATTCTCGGGTGAACCTCAAGCTTAATTTTGTGATTTTTTTTGACAAAATGGCGGCCATTCAAAAAAAAAATTTGAATTTCGGGTTTTTTTTTGTAGTTTGTGTAAAAAAAAAATGGTAAAAAATTTTTTAATATTATGGTCGAGGTTCACCCGAGAATGGTGACAATTCTGCGTCGATTCCACTTTGTTTCATGAAAATCGGTTCAGTTGAACTGGAGATATCATGGCCGCCAGTTCGAAAAACGTGGGTTCGAGATAAACGCGTTTAAAGTTTGAAGTAATTTTTTTGGGAAAAAAAAAAAAAAAATCAAAAATGTTTAAATGCAGTTTTAAAGAGCTGACAATTTTTACTTACAAATATTAGTCGGCGATGCCAGCTCCATACAGGCCACCTCTTTTTCGTAGAAACTGCTTTCTGCTGCCCTCTCTGCTCTGCGAGCCGTTCTGCCAGCTTTTGATGATGCCGCAGCTCGAGTCTCTGATCGGTTCAATCTGTCTTCATTGCGAGATAGTGCGTATTCGTATGCGTTTTTGCCAATCGCAATACCCATCAAACCCATCATTTTAAGTATGGGTATAAAACCGTCGTTGAAGAGGCACGTTGCAATGAAATTGGCCACTTCGATGGTGCGTGCGCCTGAGTTGATGTGTTTGGGCAAAAGTGACCAAAGAACAGAATTGTAGGACTCATTGGAATTCTGAGTTTCAGATCCAAGGTATCTTTCAAGCAAATTATCTGCCGACAGCGCTTCGTAAGCTGGTTTTATTACCTCCATCACCTTCTTGTCGAGAGGTGCATACGTGTGGTGAAAGCTATCTAACGTACCTTCAGCAGCTGCTTTCTGCCATGCGCACCAGCTTGACGCACCGGTGGGGCAATTTTGGTGTTGCGGTTTATCATCCGTGGAGCACTTATGGTAAAAAGTGGCCCAAATTTACTTTTTCATATCCTCCACGGAGTCAGGATGACGGCGGATCGCAAGGCCATAATATGTGGTCAACTCGGATATTAATTTGTCGGTGAGCTTGCCCGCACCTTTGCCTCCAATGCCCTTATTTTCTTTTTTTATTTTTCGAAGTCGCGTGCCCATTCGCTTCTGCACATGCCCAATGCATTCTTTCTTTTCCACTATAGGGTCACCGTCATAGGGGTCGACATCTAATACACCTTTGAAGGTCTGCGAATCACCATCGCCGATATACTTTACATATTTTATGCCGTGTGTTTCAAACGACCTGGAGAACATCTCTATTACAGCGTCCACCTCCATTTTCCCAGAGCTTCCTTCATGGTTTATGGTGCATTCTTCGTCATGAGTATCAAGCCAAATTTGGTAAGCCTCTGGCTCTTCTTCCTTCTTGGCTTCCCAATATTTGCAGCTGTTACGCAGACGAGATTTTACGACAGTGTCAACAATTTTTTTGGTATGCTTGGCAATCAAAGTTGTGACACCATAAAGGGAAGCAAAGCCACGCTTCTTCCAAGTCCCATCCCCCGACACAGTAAATAAAGTGGGATCGCACTCTGGATTCGCTTCGATCATAGCCTCTTTTTCTTCTCCAATAGCTTTTGAAATGACATGTTCGTACATGGCTTTTCCAGCAACGTACAAATTTTGTAGGATAGTATAGTACAGATTGTTGGACAAACTTTGTCCGAGGTCCATGAGGCCACAAAACATGGTTATACCTTTTGGCCCAATCCCTAAAAGCCGCATGGCAACAACCAAGCGTCGATTAATTTCATATGATTTTCCGATCATAGGTGACGAAGGAATATATGTTGTGCGTGGGCAGGCGCAGTTCAAAGCGATTTTAAATCCAACTCCATTTGGTGAGGCTTCTGAGAACTCAATTTTTTGCTTGCATGAGGCACAAATTACCAACGCTGACAACGTGGTAAACACAGAACAGAACTCGAGAATGCAATACTTCAAATTGTTTTTGATTGATACTTCGTCGTCTTCGTTATTCTTGAATTTCTTGGCCGATGTACTGGTATATTCAGAATCCTCTGGTCTAAGATGCTGATTTCCACTAAACCTGCTTTTTTTAGCACGATTCTGACGCTCACTTGGGCGTTTTTTTTTTTTATTACTTTTCCGATCCATTTTACAAAAATCACAATAAATTTATGAAAAATTTACTTTTCCGTTCACTGAAGCGCACGCGTCTGTTGCTCAACTCGATACAAACTGAACTAAATGATGCTTTCAGTTGAACACCTGGACTCAAAAAATGCTTCAACCCCTAAAATAAGCGAAATGTGTATTCGTATGTTTGTATGAATATGTGTGCAAACACGTGTTTACCTAACAATAAACATTTTCAACGGAATTCGGTGGTTACTTTATGCCGTTTCGTTCGAAAATGAGTCGAAAAAAAATAGCTCATTTTGACGAAGACCTTGCTTCACAAAAAAGGCTGTATCTTCTAAAGTATTTCGAATTTCTAAAAATCCTTTTAGGGACATATTCACAACTACCCAAGCTATAAATAAATATAATAAAAGTCGAAAAAACAAGTTGCTCAATGAGAAGACCCCCTTAATTGGACTAAATCCTATCTGACAAGTCGGTATCAGCGTGTCCATATTAACAGCTGCACTTCCGATCCAATTAGGGTAACCTCAGGTGTCCCACAGGGGAGTCACCTTGGCCCGTTACTGTTCAACGACCTCCCTCAAGTAGTCAAATACTCGAAGTGTCTTCTATTTGCGGACGATCTAAAACTGTTTTCATGAAATCAAGTCAGTCAATGACTGCCTCTTTCTTCAAGAGGATTTAAATTCAATTTCCGCCTGGTGTGACGCAAATCACTTGCCTCTCAACATATCCAAATGCCACTTTCTAATTTTTACCAGGTTAACTTCCGCTATTGTCGACAATTACCAATTAAATTCTCAACCGCTGGAGCGAATCCCCTCTAAAAAAGATTTAGGAATTATTCTAGACTCCCAACTTAACTTTAGAGACAATATCGACTTCATAGTCAACAAAGGTAATACTATGCTCGGCTTCCTAAAGAGAAATAGCAAGGAATTCACCGACCCTTACACCTTAAAGTCTCTATACTCATCTCTCGTCAGGCCTCACTTAGAATACTGTTCTATTATTTGGAACTCTTCGACTTCCGGCATTCCGAACGTATCGAAAAAATACAAAGTAAATTCACTAGGTTTTTGTTTTAACCAACTGAATTGGAACTTACCAGAGCCCCCTCTACATAGAACTAGATGCGCCCTGATTGGTTTAAGTACTCTTAAATGCAGAAGAATGGCATCATCAATTATTTTCCTAAGAGATATCCTCTATAATAATGTTGATTGCCCTGATCTTTTGGGCATGCTTACTCTACATATACCCTCGAGACGGCTTCGGAGTCAGTTTCATTTCCATGAAACCCTTCATAGATCTGTCTATGGACTGAATGAGCCTTTAAACTCTCTAACTCTCGTGAACATTTCAAAAATACCCTCTTTGCTGTCCTCATGAGCCTTGATGTGTAATATAAAGATGTCTTACTTAATATTTCGTCTTTTCTTATAAAATTGTTTATTGTTATGTATAAACAAAGTACATTTAATTATATTCTATCATTGTTATATACTTTTAGTATGCTATTATACCAATTGTTAAGTAGTCTACAAGAGTTAACAGTTCTGCTTGATGAAACAAACAAATAAATAATTAATCTTTTGAATTCAGAGTCAAGTTTATGTTTTCAGAAACACAGACTTGACCTTTTTACGCTTTAACCCTAAATACTCCAACTTTTAAGTATGAATATCGACCGGCGTTATTCGCGTCATACCTAGACTTGCAAGTTTTTATAATATTAAAGAAGTCTTTATTAATTTTAGAAGTTATATAACTTTGATTACAGTATTTATATTTATATACGAGTATAAATAAATATTTAAAAAATTATATAATTTGAAGGCTTCAAATCAGAAGTGACTAACAAGCACACTTGGAGTAGATCGCCGCACATCAGTGGTGCTTGAGAGGCACACTTGGAGCCATAAGGATTAAACACAAAGAACGCGACAGCGATAATTGCGTAATGTGTTACATTTTTTTGTTATTGTGTTGCACGAGGGAAGTAGAAATATTAATTTAGTAGAAATATTTAGCTTGGTCGCGCATTTGAATCCAATAAAAAAGCTATCACTATTCTGAATTTATTCTAAATAAGATTATTTTCTTTGTAACAGTGTGCCAAACCTTGGGAAAATGTATTTAATAAGTTTGAGTAGCATTGGAAAATTGACTTAAAAGTTTGACAGCGAAAACAGTTGATGAAACACTATTATAAATTCAAACGTTAACAGTTTAAGAAGCACTAGAGAAATCTGTTGATTTTCTCTACATTCTTTAAAAAAACAAGTTGGCAGCGGGGGACTGCCGACCGAAATGAAACTTAAAGTTATGAAATAACATAGCTGTTATGAATTTCCGAAGTAGCTAGAGTCTGCAAATCAGATGCGATCCACTTTTTTAATTTTTTTTTTATAATTTATGCGTTAATGCGTTAATGAATGTATAAACTGCTATTTTTTAATGTTTGTTTTTAATATATTATAACATTTGTAACAAAATTTCTTTGCTTTGGTAATCGGTGATTGGTAATCGCTTCGGTAACCGGTAATGGGTTGGTAATCGCTTCGGTAATCGGTAAATGGTTCGATAATTGGTTGGTAATCGCTTCGGTAATCGGTAATGGGCTGGTAATCGCTTCGGAAATCGGTAAATGGTTCGGTAATTTTTGATTTCAAAAAAAAAATTGAATCCTATAAAAAAGCTATCACTATTCTGAATTTATTCGAAATTAGATTATTTTCTTTGTAACAGTGTGACAAACATTGGGAAAATGTATTTATTAAGTTTGAGCAGCATTGGAAAATTGACTTAAAAGTTTGACAGCGAAAACAGTTGATGAAACACTATTATAAATTCAAACTTTAACAGTTTAAGAAGCCCTAGAGAAATCTGTTGATTTTCTTTACATTCTTTAAAAGAAAAAGAAGGCAGTCGGGGGACCGATCGAAATGAAAACTTAAAGCTATGAAATAACATAGCTGTTATGAATTTCCGATGAAGCTAAAGTCTGCAAATCAGATGCGTTCTATTTTTTAACTCTTTTTCTATAATTTATGCTTAAATTAATGTATAAACTGCTATTTTTTAATGTTTACATATAATATATTTGTAACAAAATTACTTTCGTTGGGTAATCGGGAATTGGTATTCGGTTGGTAATCGCTTCGGTAATCAGTAATTGGTCCCGTAATCGGTTGATAATTGCTTCGGTAATCGGCAATCGGTTGGTAATCGCTTCCGTTATTGGTAATTGGTTTGTTATCGCTTCGGTAATGGGTTAATAATAGCTTCGGTGATTGGTTGGTAATCGCTTCCGTCATTAGTAATCGTTTGGTAATCGCTTCGGTAATCGGTAAATGGTTCGGTAATCGGTTGCTTATCGCTTCGGTAATAAAAGGTAGGTAATAGCTCACCAAACAATGTTATGAGTGTTATTGATTTGTATTTTATCGATAATTTTTTTGGTATTGGTCTTATTCAGATAAATAATTGTTTTAATATTTTATTTAGATAATTGGACTTAGTTTTTATAATTAATTTTTATATAAATTAATTTTTAATAAATAATTAATGTGTTTCTGAATCTCCATTTTCAATATCTGAAGTGGGTGTCCACCATATCCCTTTAGATATTAGAGTTTCATTTTATAAATATTTAAGTTTATTGGATAATAATGCTACTGTTGCAAATTTCAATTAAAAGGCTTGTAACTTTGATTTTTTTAATAACACTTTTGGTTGTATTGATTGGGATGACGAGTTTAAACGTTTAAATACAGCATCATGTTTTAGTATTTTTAAAAATCGTTTCTCCTCTATTTGCACGCAACATATTCCTAAGTTTAAGGATCGTGTTAGTAAGGTGCCTTGGTACTCGAGTGGTTTGAAAAAATTAAAAAATCTTCGTAATAAGTTTTATAAAAAGTTTTTATCAACAAATCTAAATACATTTTTTATTAAATACAGTTATTATATGAGGGAGTTTAACTTATTGGACAAATTCTTATATAGACAATATATCTCTAAATTTGAATCAAGTATAAGGTCAAATACTAAAGCTTTTTGGCATTTTATTATATCTAAAAAGGGTTCCTCGAATATCCCATCTTCTATGTTTTTGAACAGCAAGATTTAAATTTTTGCTGAATGTTTTCAGTTGAATTTTGAAAAAGTAGTAATTATAACTATAGTTGTGATGATAATTTTCTTCCTGAAATTGATTTCGGTTTTTTAACTTTAACAATTGATGATGTTTTAAATGGAATTTCAAGATTAAAACCTTTAACCAGAATGAATGATAATGGCCTTTGTTCCATTTTTTTGGAAAATTGCTCTTTTAGTTTAGCTTATTCTTTAATGGTTCTTTTTAATAGTTCTTTGAATTCTGGTACTTTTATTTAAATCTTTGGAGATTAGAAGATGTATCTTGTCTTTGCTTTTTGTTTTTGATTTAATTAATGGTTTGGCGTTATTGTAAATGATTAACTGTAATGCTCGGATTCTTAGAAACTTCGATCCGTTTTATCTTGATATTTTTCGTTCCAATTATGCAGTTAATGCGCCTATTTATAGAGCTTTGCAAATGTTTAATTCTATCAATTGCAATGTTAATTTAGATTTTTCCATTTCAAAGGATCAAATGAGATCTCTCTTAAATTCAATCTGTTGAATATTGTTATTTTTTGAATAAATTTTTTACATATCTGTTAGTCTGTAAGTTATTTTTAACATTGACTATAATTACTAATAAATAAATAAATACGGCAAAAAGTGCTCAACGCGCCTAAAGAAGTTTTCACTTAAAAAACAAAATAAAAAAAATTCTTTTCTACATAAGAATGTTTGGAAAGAAAATTACTTTTCAAATAAAAATGTTAAGAAAAGCAACAGGCTTCTACGGTGCTTTTTAAACTGTTGAAGTTTGAATTTATAGTATTTTCTCAACTGTTTCCTTTCAAACTTTGATTTTCTAGTACTGCTCAAACTTAATGAGTAGATTTTCCTAGTGCTTGTCACACTGTTAATAGTCATTAGTATTATTTTTTTTCTCTAGTAGGTACTTGAGAAACGTTTTGAAGTTTTAAAATGAGACGTCTTGGTCAAACCATGAGCTATGTAGCAACAGTTTCAACTAGAGATGGGCGCGTGAGTGGTTTTGACTCAAGATCACGCACGCTCACTATGTGTTTTTTTTTCTAAGCACGTGCGCTCACGATTAAAATATTTTTTTTTGACTCACGATCACGCACGCTCACGATGAGTTTTCTTCTAATGACGCACGCTCACGATTAAAGTTATTTTTTTTATGACTCACGATCAATGATGATCACGATGGAATTTTTTGACTCAGGAGTGCTCACGAATAAAAGTGTTTAGCATTGGAGACGCTAGTGATTTTAAAATTAGAAACATAAATTCAGTTTATATTCTATATCGATATATCTCATATATATTAAAATTATATGAATACAAAAATTAGTTTGCAGCAAAATGAATAATATTTCAATCGAAACCGCAGACCATCACTTGAGTTGAAATTAAAACATTTAAATACATATAAAAACCATTGAATTTAATTAATAAAAAGTAATCTTTGAAAAGCAAACAATCAACTTAAATCTATATTTTAATTAAAGTTTTTATTTAAAGAAAGTATCAGATACTGAAAAAACTCTTTCACTCGTGGCAGAATAGTATTTTCCTGGAGTGTTCCTGCAAAAGAGGAAAGTCTACTGACTCCTTCCAAAAAGCTAAAATATCGCTAGTATTTTGGTCCACATTTTTATTTAAATACATAAAAACCTCTACAGCGATATTTTCAAAATTGTTCTCTTCAATTTAGTCCTTGAATTCGTTAAATTAATCGTATCTTGTCCTCTTTGAAGTAGATGGAAAGCTGTCCAGCAGTTGTATATCAGCTTCAGAATTGTAATATAATTTTCGCTCTTGTTTTTTATTAATATTATCTTTTAACATTGATTTTGGTCAGTGGCCAGTGCTGCATTTTGTATGCAATTGGTAGAAAAAGTGTAAAAAGAAACATTACTAAATTTTGAACAGATTTAAAAAATAAAGATAAACAAGTCGTGACACGAAGAAATTTAAGTTACGCACGCTCACGAACGAGGGAAATTTAATCACGCACGCTCCCGAATATTTCGTGACTTTTTTATGGGTTCACTCACGATCACGAAGTAGTAGTCACGATTTGTAGTGACACGTCATGTTACGACTAAATTCGTGACACGCGCCCATCTCTAGTTTCAACCACTTGTCTTGGGTTTCTTTGATGATTCTTACCGAATTTACCTTACCTTTTTAAGATTGTTAGCTCCAATCTTTACTGTGGCCAGAACTCTAGACTGAGTAACATAAAATGCTTGTCCGTCCATTATTCATTATTTTAAATCAAAGTATAAAGGGTTAAGAGAAAAAACTTAACAACTCATAGGATGAAAATGTTAAAGTAAATTAAATTTAAACATTACGAGGACATTATTATCGAATTTATATTATTTCTGTAAAGGGCAGGAAATAGTTCATTAAGAAATACGAGGTCTTTGCAACTTGAGAAGCAAATGTTCGAACAAAATTTGGGTCTATGAAATAAGGCTCCAGGTAATAAGGCCTCAAAACAAAAATTAAATAAGTTTCCAAAAATGGAACTTTGTTCCATAATGAAATAAAGCCCCACAAATTAAAGTCCCAAATCGATGAAATAATGCCCCAAAAAATATGAAGTCCCTAAAAATCGTATAGGAAGCATGAAAACATACTAATAAATAAGACCCTAACAATAAAGGATTTTGTTTCGCTTGCAAAATTTTTGGGGCCTTATTTCATCCTAATATATAAAACGCAAGCACATGGTTCCGCGCCCAATGTCACTCAAACTGTAATTATTTTTTGGGATCAGCCTAAAAGTATGCACAGAAATTTAGTTTTGATACTTATCAGTGACATGCTTGCCGTTTATGTATGTGCATACTTTCAGGCTGAGCATTTTTAAGAACAGTTGTAAAAGCACTATAATAATGGCAAAAAATAATTATAACTTAGCGTTAATGCTTCCAACCCGTCGAAGGACGGGCTTTTATACTAGTAATAAAATAAAGACCTACTTAAAAAAATTAAATAAAGTTCCAACACACGAAATAACACTCCGATTATTCAATTTTTTTCTGTTTTATGTACATACAAATGATTGGGGTCTTATTTTATTTTGAGTGTGCGGCCTTATTTCATTAATTCACAAAATTTTTGTAAATACATATATGAAAACTATGCTTTTAGATATTTATTTTCGGAAAGTATAAGTTACAAGGTGCCAACCTGAGAACATCGATATAACTTCGCCTTTTACGATTATACGTGCCTTTCGAAAGTCCCTCCTCCCTTTCAAACAGAAACTTTCTCTAATTGCTGTTCGAATTAAACTATTTTAATACACGAGAACTAAATTTGTAATCAACCTTTAACTTATTGCCAGTTTTTGTTTACCCACACTGAGATTAGTTTTGTTAATTATGCAAAACATTTTTCCCAATTGTAACCTTTGGCTTTTGTTTCTTCTTTTCAGGTATCCCGTTTGGTCATTTTACATGAGGAAGCCGAAGATGGCAATGCTATGCCAGATCTTAGTCGCCCGGTGCAAGTTGTTTCAGCGGCCGTAGCCAACTTAGTTAAAGTAGGACGTGAAACCATCAACAGTTCCGATGATAAGATCCTTAAAACGGACATGCCATCGGCATTGATGCGCGTTGAAAATGCCTCCGAACTGCTGGAAGAAGCCTCTGGTATGTTACACGCGGATCCCTATTCGGGTCCGGCGCGTAAAAAGCTTATTGAAGGCAGTCGCGGTATACTTCAGGGTACATCATCACTTTTGCTCTGCTTCGACGAATCAGAAGTACGCAAAATTGTGCAAGAATGCAAGCGTGTTCTTGACTATCTGGCCATTGCTGAGGTCATCAACACCATGGAGGATCTGGTGCAATTCCTTAAGGATCTCTCGCCCTGCCTAAGCAAAGTGTCACGCGAGGTTAGCGCCCGTGAAAAGGAGCTCACGCATCAGGTGCATAGCGAAATACTTGTACGCTGCCTGGAGCAGGTGAAGATACTGGCACCCATACTTATTTGCAGCATGAAGGTCTACATACACATTGTGGAGCAACAGGGCAAGGGTGCCGAAGAGGCGGCAGAGAATCGGAACTACCTTGCTTCGCGGATGAGTGACGAGATCCAAGAAATCATACGCGTGCTCCAACTCACTACCTACGACGAGGACACCAGCGAACTGGACAACCTGACGGTGCTTAAGAAATTGAGCAACGCTATACACAACAAAGCTGCTCTTGCCAACGACTGGCTGTCTAATCCCTACGCTTTAAAAGGTGGTGTTGGCGAGAAAGCATTGCGACAAATTATCGAAAACGCCAACGAGATTTCCGAGCGTTGCTTGCCGCAAGACTCCTATCCGGTGCGCAAGCTTGCTGACGAGATCACCTGTATGGCAAACGGTCTGTGCGAGTTGCGTCAAGATGGTCAGGGCACATCGCCACAAGCAGAATCCCTCGCGCGTAGCATACGCGAGAAGCTTGGTGAGCTGCAGGCAGTTATACGCAACGCTGTTGTTGGCGTAGATAAGGCGGGCGTACAACAAACCGCCCACACCATCAAAGGACGCCTGGAGCAGGCAGTCAAATGGCTACAGCATCCGGAGCTTAACGACGGCGGCCTAGGCGAGCGCGCTGTCAACTTGATAGTTGAAGAGGGTCGTAAGGTGGCCGAAGGCTGTCCCGGTCATCAAAAAGCGGAAATTATGCAGCTCTGCGACGAAGTAGAACACCTGAAACGCCAAGCTTCTGGGAATTCACCTGCAGCCAAAGATGCCGCCAAGAAACTTACGCAGAAGCTGTACGAACTTAAAGCTGCCGTGCAGAATGCGCTGGTCAATCGCATTGTGCAGGATTTCATGGATGTCAGCACGCCGCTAAAACAGTTCACAGAAGCCGTGTTGCTGCCGGAGGGCACTCCAGGCCGCGAGCAAAACTTTAACCAGAAATCGAATAATTTGCAGGCATTCAGCGATCGCGCGTCACGCACATCACGAATGGTGGCAGCAGGCGGTGCCTGTGGCAACAAAAAGATTGCGGAAATTCTGTTGTCCTCGGCTACGCAGGTGGATTCTCTGACGCCACAGCTTATATCAGCCGGACGCATACGCATGAATTATCCCTCAAGCAAGGCGGCCGATGAGCATTTGCAGAACTTGAAGCAACAGTATGCAGATACCGTGCTACGCATGCGCACGCTGTGCGATCAGGCAACCGACCCGGCAGACTTTATCAAGACCTCCGAGGAACACATGCAGGTATACGCCAAGATGTGTGAAGATGCGATACATGCCAAGCAACCACAGAAAATGGTGGACAATACGTCGAACATTGCACGCTTGATCAATCGTGTGCTTTTGGTGGCCAAGCAGGAGGCGGACAACTCTGACGATCCAGTGTTTACTGCTAAGATCAATGAAGCCGCTAATAGACTGGAGCATTCGCTTCCCGCGATGGTGGGTGATGCTAAGCGTGTGGCTACCAACATCTCAGATCCAGCGGCAGCACATGCCTGGAAGGAATCATTTAAAAGGGTGAGTTTGTGGGATGGGCCGAAAATATTAAAGCTTTATGACTTATTATTTGTTTTCCATTTATTTTAGTTGCTTGGTGATGTACGTGGAGTACACAATGCTATCGCTCCACCAGCACCACCACTGCCCACTGAACTGCCACCACCATTGCCTGACTTGAGTACCATGCATTTGTCCACACAAAATGGTAAGTGAAGCACGGGGGGTGGGTCTGTAATGCACCTTTGAATGGGAATAAAAGTCTATTTTCAAAGGCATTCTTGATTAACATGGTATGACTTTTAAAGGAAAAATTTTTTGGACTAAATTAAAATTTTCGACTCACTGAAATTGAGCTTTTCAGATCATAACTTATAAAAATAATTGCGCAGCTAATCCAAATTAAGCAAAGCCTCTTCGGTTGAGGGTGTTGGTTACAATAAAACCAGACAGAACGAACACTTCCCTCATCTTCATCTTCAAATTTTCCATTCCTCCTAATAAGCAAGATTGTTGCCGCATTGAATGTACTCGGTGTCTAGACTGCACCATTCGTAGTTTTCGCCTTCAACATCTGCTACCGCATCTTTTTTTTTAAGCTGAACAAACGCTCAGGGGATGACCCTTATAAATGCGAAGCATTGGGCGCATTCAGCAGAGTCAACAGTTGGCAACAGTTGTGTAAAAATTCGCTGAATGGTACAATTATGGGAGCGCTAAATGGGGAACTTATTATTTTGTAAAATCTGTTTATTAATATTTTCCAAAATGAAATGCAACTTATTCATATGATATTTTATGTGTCAAATAAGGGCAATTAAAATAATTGCATATATTTCACTACAAGACATGAAAGAAAAAGTGAACTTTAAATATAAAATTCGAATAATTTAGGGAGAAAATACAGCACTGTTTCCTTACATCGATTTCGCACTGGCTGTGGTTGTCAAAATTCACTGGCTCAGTAAAAGTTGTTGCCAGTGGACTGCCAGTGATGTCAAGGTGTGAGTGCATTAGTGAAAAGTGAGAGTGTATTAAGTTTTTCGAACTGTTAGTTTCTTGGAACTAGCACGTGTGGCTAGGGGGTTAGGTGGAGCTTACAACCGTAAGTTCTCTTTGGCCTCCCAGCGGTCCGAAATGGAAGCAGCTCACCTAGAATGACGATTGAAGCACTTCATCGCTGTTGCTTGTCCAGCAGGAAAGAAGCACACTCTTCGAATTCTGTTGTGCACTCTTCTATGCGTTTCTCTCCAAGCAAGCAAGCACAGAGGCCATGTTTTGAGCTTTTCTCTATTATTCTTTATCGGGCAAGCCTATTTGTTGTTCAGTTGCGATTCAGTTGTCAGAGTGAGAAGTAAAGCAAGTCAATGCACAAAGTATGCTACGCATTAATCCATATCGCTCAGCTTAACCACATGTTAATGCACTGATTTCTTCTTTTGTTTATTCAATCTCAAAGAAATATAGAAAAAAAATGCGTTATCATTTGGCAATGCTAAGCGGTAATAGGTTAAACAAAAAAAAAAAAATTAGTAAATACGCAACTGCTCAATTGTTGGCTATTTTTCAATTGATGAGTTGAAAAAAATGGAGAGAGAGCGCTCTGCTCTGTTTCATGGCAGAATTATAAGGTAGGGCCGACTCGGAGGGGAATGGAGTAGAAAGCAGAATAAAGGGAGATAGATGTCAAAATCAGCTGTTCATCGCGAATTTCTTTATGCTCACGTTTCGCAGTTGTTTTTAGGTTTGAATTTGTTACAGGTTTTTTTGCAATTTTAATACTTTCACATTTAACAGTTTTTATTACACTGTTATAATATTTTCTCTCAAACTATCACAAATTTAAATCACGCGACCGCACTGTTTGTTACTTTATGGGAGGAAATTGAGTTGGTGCTACATCGTATGACCAAGCCATCAACTGGCGAAGGTACAAGAGGGTAATGCTGATGCCTTGAAGGTAACCTATGGCTCCTTGGTTTTGGTGTGCAAGGTTTTCTTCTCGCTTTACTTGCACAATTATCACAAATTAAACACAAGTGTCTGCACTGTTTACGATTTGAAAACATAATAGTGGTATTCAATTAACGCCGTATTTATGGTGTAAATAGCGTATGTGCCGTAAGTTAATACAACTTACCACACATACGCAGTTTACATCACAAATACGTCGATCATTGAATACCACTAATATTTTTATTTCATTTGACGTTTTTTACGTACTTCGTTGTTTTGACATCTAACGAACCTTTTCATTATCCACTCTTCGTTGACGCGTGAGGGCACTTAACGAAGCGGCCCTACCTTACGATTGTATCATGCTCTGTTCTGCTCTGTCTCTCGCTCCTTATGCACAGCTTTTATCCATTCCACTATACAATGTTGGGCATCCCCTGCTCAATCCACCGCTCAATATAATTTTGTCCGCTCTCTCTCTCCCTCTCTTTTTCGAAATTTACTTCGAACTGCTTCCTTCCTAGGACATGCCAGTGTTAAAAGAAGCACGTTTGTCAAGGAGGATGTAAGCACTTGCATGCTACCAGAGCAGCGCTACAGGATGTCATCTGAAGCGCTCTTTTTCCCGCTGGGCTGGTTCAAAAAACTCGCGACAGCTATTTTTCTTTTTCCATCCAGTTTGTTATTGAGATTTGCTGTATCACGGATCTTACTTTCGTTGAATTTAATTTAGGAAGCAAGTTTTTTTTATTAATGTTCGTTTTTAAGTCGTTTAAAATGCCAATTTTTTTTTTGTTTAGCTGTTAAAAAAAGACGCGACACTGTTTAAGTTTATAACAACAAAACGATTTTTTCAACTAGCGATGACAAATAAACGAATAGCGATGTTAAGTAAATCGATTAAGAAATTTAGTGTTGCCATGTTGGGCAAATATTAGTGCTTAATTGTAACCGATTTTATTTGGTTTAAAATTATTAAATTATGTTGAAGAAAGTTTGCATAAATGCAATATTTGCTGATTTTGAATGATTTTAATATAAACAATTAAATTCTTATAAGATGAATAATAATAGTAATGCACAAGTCGCTAAAATATGACATTTTTACATAGAAGCGGTTCGTCATATAACTGTATTATATATATAATAATTTCTGTCTTTACGAAGAATTTATTTTATAAGACTTATTTCAAAACGTGCTCATTTGCACATCATAATTCGATATTGCGAAGAGATTGGTTTAGGAAAAACATCATTTATAATTACAAATTTCGAAATGCATATCAAACTCTTACGATCAAATTGACGAAGAAAGAAAAACTGCATAATTTAAGTAAAAAAAGAAGAACCTTAAGCCTCTTATGAGGAGGTATTATTATGAAAACTTGAATGCTTGTAGTTCCCTGAGGTTGTCTTTTATTTTTTTTAAATATTTAAATAATCTTTTTCTTACCCTTAATTTGTATAATAATCTTTTTTTCCTTTACAATTTAGCTGAACGTGCTCCACCACGTCCACCACTACCACGTGATGTCATGGCACCCGTACGTCCACCACCGCCCGAGACCGACGATGAAGATGAGGGTGTCTTCCGCACCATGCCACATGCTAATCAGCCAATTCTGGTCGGTACTCATAAATAATCCAAGAAATACACGATATTTATATTCTTTCTACTTAAACTAGATTGCAGCGCGTGGTCTGCATCAGGAAGTGCGTCAATGGTCATCCAAGGACAATGAAATCATAGCGGCTGCCAAACGCATGGCTATACTTATGGCACGTCTCAGCGAACTAGTGCTGGCCGATTCACGCGGCAGCAAACGTGAGCTAATTGCCACTGCCAAGAAAATTGCTGAAGCCTCTGAGGATGTAACACGTCTGGCCAAGGAGTTGGCGCGTCAATGTACCGATCGACGCATACGTACCAATTTATTGCAGGTTTGCGAACGCATACCAACCATTGGGACGCAGCTGAAGATTCTGTCGACAGTCAAGGCGACTATGTTGGGCGCGCAAGGCTCGGATGAAGATCGCGAGGCAACAGAAATGTTAGTAGGCAATGCGCAGAACTTGATGCAAAGTGTAAGTGAAGAAATTAACTGCTTTATTTTGTAAATCGAAAACGCAAACCAACGACAAGTAAGACACGAGAAGCAATACTTTTTTATATACAAAATTCTATTGCTTCTCGTATTTTGCTTGTCGTTGGTTAGCATTTTCGATATACAATTTCGATATATAAGTTATTGTTTTAAGATTTTTCACAAATATTTTTTTTTTTATCTCCATTCCAGGTCAAAGAAACGGTGCGTGCCGCCGAAGGTGCCAGCATCAAGATACGCTCCGATCAGACTCACAATCGTTTGCAGTGGGTGCGTCGTCAACCATGGTATCAATACTAAGCAGTTGACCATTTTTTTAGTGCCTTTCTTTATATGCAATACTAGAATTTTTCTAGTTTTACTTTTTATTAGCTTTTATAATGTTTTGTTGTTAAATCAAAAATTATTTTGTTTATTTGTGAAAAAATTACTAAACAATGTCCCGCAATTACAACGAAATGTAAAGAAAAAAATCTTATATAATTATTTAAGCGTGCAATAATAATGGTTAAACTACTCTACGAAATCTTTGGAACAGCAGTCAAGCCAAGCCTAGCATTTATAAAAAAATAAAGAACTTTCGACAATTTTTATATTTTTCTTGAATGAAAAGAAATAAAAATTTTGCAATAATTTATGTATGTTATAAGCAATAATAATTAAAAAGCGCTTTCAACAAGTTTTTGTATACTAATATTTAATACACAAAAAAAAATGTTATTGTATAGTTTTAAGGTACTTGCAATAGTGAGCTTTCAAGTATAATAAAATTATGCGTACTAAAATAATAGCTATATACGAATTTCTTATGTATTATTTGAGAATATTTAGGCAGCAGCAACAATCAATTATAAACGGACAGTTTTAAATTATCCTTAAAGTATGCTACAGAATATATGTTTTGGACTCATTCACATGAAAAATTATAAATGAGCTTGGCGGTTGTTTCGTCATTTTTGATTTATGATAAAATAAAAATAAATGTGTCAAAATGTGCCGAATGTGTGCTATCATGTGCCACATTGAAAAACAAAATTATTCGAACAGTAATGGAGGTGGTAATTTTTTAAGTTTTTTTTAAAAATTTTAAAAGCTATTCATTTTCTTACTTTATGATATGCTCAAAGAAATTCTACTTTAATATTTCTGTGGTCACAAGGAATAACACAGCACAACACATAATTTTAGGACTCAATTCTGACAATTGAACGACAATTGCAAAAGGTTATTTGATTTTTATGATTGCGAAGCAATAAACGCTAATAAATGTATGATAACTACCTGTATGATTTTTTTACAGAAATTGCACCCACATTTAAGGATGGTCATTATTTGGAAAGTTTTGCACAATTTGAAACGTACAAGTGGTGATTCAGGTATATAGCCAGGCACCCTTAAAATATGCGCCCATTTATAAGTGCCTGCCAGTAAAATATTGAAAAATTCGTAGTATTTATATGTGTGCATTGATCGTTTTTTAAAAGTGAATAACAAAAAAACATAAAATATATAAATATGGAAAGTAACAAGTGCCCAAAATTGGATAATTTTTGTTACGTTTGTGGTCATATCGTCCTAAAAAAAACAAACACTATCGGAAAAATTTGTTTACTGAGGAACTCAAAAAAGCGTATTGTGATTTTTTTGATGAAGCAGATTTAAGTGGTTCAAATTTTACGCCGAACACTGTGTGCAAAATGTGTTATAATACCCTTGTAAATTGGATACGTGGAAGACACAACTGGACATGATAAATCCAGGTGCTACGCATGCATAAATTTTCGTCCTTGATTACACAGACAACAATTGGAAACAAAAGTATACACTGCTGCATTTACTGCCACACTTCCAGTTAGCCGAGTTTATTCATTGTTGGTTCAGTTTCCAGTTTGAAGGCTGTGCTGTTACACAAAACAAACAAAAAACCGTCCATTCCATTGGGATTCAGCACAAACAAGGAGGAAACCTATAAATCATTGGCCAACATTTTGAAGGAAATCAAATACGATGAACACAAATGGAAGATTTGTTGCGATCTGAAGGTGGTCAACATACTACAAGGCATTATAGAAAAGGGCGACTATCCAAAATACTTCTGCTTCCTTTGTAATTGGAATTCACGATACACAGGGAATCATTATGAACGTAAAGATTGTGAAGCAAGAACTCTCGAGCTCAACAAACAATTACAATTACGCAATGAACCTATGATGAAGGGCCTGGATGATATTTTGTTGCCACCGCTCCACATAAAATTAGGAATAGCTGGCAAATTCGTTGCAGTGGTAGTCAAGGATATTGTGGACGCCTATGACTGTTTAAAATCCATCTTTCCAAAACTCAGTGACGCTAAAATTAAAAAAGGTTAGTATCTTTGTCTGTATTTAAATATTGTCATATACGAGTATAAATTTTTTCATTTCGATATTTTCGACATTATTATTACCAATAATTTTTTTGTTTTTTTTTTTTTTATTTAAAACAGGTATTCTCAATGAACCAGATATAAGGAAATTAATGAAAAGCGAATCTTTCACAAATGTGCTTTCGAACCATAGTAACCACCTACATGCATGGAACGCACTGAAAGATGTCATCGAAGGCGTTTTCGGAAAGAACCGAGATGACATACAGAAACGAGTGGACAAGTTGCTGTATTATTTTGAAAAAATCAATGCATCCATGACATTAAAATTACATTTCCTGCATATCCACCATGATACCTTTTTGGCACAATTACCTCAGGAATCAGACGAACAAGGAGAGAGGTTCCACCAGGTGACCATGCCAATGGAAAAGCGATTCAAAGGCAAAAAATTAGATGCGATGCTGGCGGAGGTTTGTTGGTGGAGTTCGAAAATTATGCAGTATGAAGATGAAAGCACCGAAGAAGAAGATGACACTGATATTGATGGACCCATGGGTAAAAACGAGCCCTTGAATATTATGGATTTCTCGGATGACGACGCAAACTCAGACCACGAATATCAACAACCTACGAAGAAAAGATCATCAGAACCACAAGCGTCAACTTCAACGAGAATGAATATTGACAATAATTATAATTATAATTGAAAATGTTCTAAATTTTGTTTTTATGCATAGAATCCATAAATTACATATTTTCTGTGTAAGAATAGCTGCAAAACAAATCGGAATTTTTATTTTAAGTTTTGTGTATATTCATTAATAACATTATTGGAATTGAAATAAATGTATTCATCGATTTTCTCAAAAAATCTCTAACTTTACTCACAGGTTACGGGGCTTTATTTATGCATTTACTTAATTGTTAATAAATGAGAAACGCGTGCATCGATTTTCATGAATTATGCCTTATTTTGCTCAAAGGTTATGTGACTTTACATGAAAGTAATTAGATTTGACACTTTTCCATTTTGGATTTTTTATGAATTTTTAAAAAAAAATAAATTTTTAGGTTAAAAAAAATTTTTCCCTTCATACATTCATTTTTAACTTCGAAAGTGTTGCACACATAGGAAAACGGTATAAGAACAGATTAGAGGAATTGTAATTCTTAATTTTTCTAAATTTGTTTTAGCTAAATCGGACTAGTGGTTCTGGAGTTATGTCAAACAAAATAGCCTCAAACGTGAAAAATTCCCCTATACGATAGTTACTAACTTCAAATCGATATTAAAAATATTTTGGCAGGCAAGAAGACAAAACGAATGATGCACAAGTTCTTCATTTTGGGCCTACTTTCACGTGCAAGTGTCAGAATTGAGTCCTAAAATTATGTGTTTTTACATGCAATAACAATAGAGTTCAGCTACTACAGCTATATCGCACTTCCTCAGCATTAACCCATCTAAAGCCACTACCCAGTAATCATTGAAAATATCAATGTTATGGATACCCGTGACCACAAACAAGTTAATGTAGGAAAAATTTACCCACCAATAAATGGGTTGGGCTCAGGGACAACACAAGACGTAACAACTTACCATGCGTATACATAGATCTATTTACACAACTAATTTTAATCTACTTTTGAGTTGACCTTTTGACAAATTAACATCAAAAACGCTACAATTGTTAACAAAGGAGCTCATGCGACTTAAAGGAGCAGTAGCCATATAATTTGTTCTACTAAATGTGTTCAAAAATGTTGGACTGTGTAATGACTATGCTCAAAATATCGTAAAAAAGCGATATGGTATTTTTTTTATTGCCAATCTTTGGAAGGATGCAGAAATTTATTTTTTGCACAAAATAGATTACTACTTATGTTTGCACATATTTCGTTTGTAGCGGTTGATGTATTTCAGAAAAAAGGCTCGTAGTTAGTGCAATTAAAATATCACTAACATATATATATAGGGTTTTGGTCATTATTCCTTGTGACCACAGATTTGTTTAAATGTTTTTTTCAGGAATTTCCAAATTATGCTGTGATGTGCTTAAAAGCATTTCGTATTCTGCTTCAATCAGGGTTGATGCGAAATCCACATCGGAATTAGTTTGTTATCGGAATAGCAAAACCTTTCCGATATAAAATAGCGTTATGAAGTACAATCAGTTTTGACTATTTTCGAACATAAACAAATCGGGTAGTGGCGGCCATGGCGCAGTGACCCTGGTCCAATTCACACCTGGCAGGAGAAAGTTTTTCCAGTTGAATTAATTTTTCTTTTCGGCCGTCACCTCTGTGCAGACAATGGCAAGCCTGAGTGAGTAAAAACTGCCATGAAAAGCTTCTTGCATGAGCCGTTCGGAGTCGGCATAAAACTTGCCATTTCGATCATTTGTGTTTAAGTAATTCAAAACACGCACAACACAATTGATCATAAGAACATCGATCAAAGTCCTTTCAACGGCTGAAGTGACCATTTCGTTCTTTTTTTAACAAGTGTTAAAAACACTCGAACCGAGTGTTCGAATCAGCTGTTTCGCTAAATTCTTCTCTGAACTTTTGTTTTTTATTGCACAAATTTACTTATTTTCCATATACTTACTCGTATATTAATTTAGTTGTGAAAATAAAAAAAGTGGATCAAATTAGTTCTACTGTCTTAGAATTTTTATTTATGGAGGAGGAAACTAATGAAAAATTAACAAGGTTTTTTTGAGGATTTTACAGCAGTCCTCTGGTGCTAGCAGAGTCGGCGTAAGCACAATTTTCCTATTATATGGAGACATACAGTGACGAAAAAAACTTTTCGCAAGAATAGCTATGTAAAAATATGTACTCCAATTTTGACTACTATTGCAGCTCATAGCAACCCTGGTTATCACATTCCTTCATGCTCACATATTTGTTTATTTTTCTACGAAATGAGAATTAGATGTCGTTAATTAAGCTGTGAACAAATATGGCCGCAAGTGGAATATGCAAGCTTTAAATATCTAAAACTTGAACAAATATTTAGGTAAAACATTTTTAAGAATTTAATTTTTAAGGTTAAAATTTAATTTAAGGCTGTATGCTATTTATGCTATATTTAAGGCTGTATGGAATCTTTTTACTGGTGGTAGGAAAGAATTTACTGAGTTTAATACAATTTCTGTCTGTTGAAATAAAATTGTCATTTTAGCTGTGCCATAAGAACAATGAAATTTTGACAACTGAAAATTTTGGCGTTTTAGATTTTGTTAGTGTATTAGCGCGAGAATTTAATTTATTTTGCAAAATTGTTGATATAACTGAAAATTAACAGAATTTTACGCAAATATTTTCCACTTCTGGTTGCTTTGCTGTCGGAAGCAAAAAGTTTTGAACTTCCTTATGACTTTTTTTAAAGGAAGGGGAAAGAAGTTCTACATATTTGCTGTTTTGTTAGGATTTCCATTATTTTTTAATTCTTTGTGCTTATTTATAATTTATAATTAACTAAAAAGCTTAGCTTTCATTATTTGCACTTTACCTATTTTAAGCGCGAACTTACAAGTTTTTTTTTTTTCTAATTATGCTTGTGTCAAAAATTCTCTTGCCGATTGTCAAAATTTATACTAGCCCCTGAGGCTATTGACAATCATATTCACCTCGCAAGTGCCAAATATTTTCATTCAGACTGTCAAAACTTCATCATCCGAGTGAAAAGTTTTCGAATAGCACATAGAAACAATTTCTACAGATAAAATGCCATCACCTAAAAGTATTGATTTAAGAAAAAAGGGCAGGTTCTGCATTTCATTTCCATGTGAAAATTAAAACAAAACACTATGAATTCGATAGTTGGTACCACTTTTGATGTTTTAGTTAAAATTTTTTTTTTTTGAACTTGAATCGAAATACGAATTGAAAAAAATTAAATCAAAAGGTAAAAAATGCTACCAAATGTCGAATTCATAGTGATTGTATTTCACTTTCACTCGGATGTGAAATGCAGAACCTGCCCGAATGTATCAAAAAATATAAAATTACCGAATTACCCTAACGCATTATTAAAAATAAATATAAAATTTAAATCAGAATGAAAAATAATATAAAAAATTAATTCAATATTTCGATTGAAAAAATTTTGGAGACACGACATCGTGTATTGGATTGTAGAAGATTGAAAGAAAGTCACCTGGTGTGACAAAACAAAAATAACCCTCGTAGGCTCCGATGGACGCTTGTGACATAGGTAGACACGAAAGTGGGTGGAAGGGACCGGAATATCTGTGAAGCTCTTAAACTTGAAACTGGCTTGAATAACTATCGAACATTTTCATAAAAGAAAACGGCCCTATATACACGACATCTATAACTAAAAAGTGCTTTGTTGTAAATAGTCGAAATCAAGGTTCAGATTGTCCACCCGAATCGCCTGATATAAAAACAATCGAACATCTAGCAATTTTATAACACAAAATTTTTAAAAATATGGAATTACCTAGTACCGTATATGAACTATGGAAGAGAGCACTGAGGACGTGGCAAAATATAAATCAAACGGTGTTTACAAATTTAGTTAAAAGTATGCCGCAAAGAATTAAAACTGTTGAAAAATCGAAAGGTGGTCAAGCAAAATATTTGAAAGTTTAAATTAAAAAAAATTCGTTACAATGGTCAAAAGAGTTCGTACTCTAATTTCTGTAAAAAGAAACTGAATTCTTTATTTTTTTTTTTTTTTTGCTTAATATTTTTTTTTTTTTTTTTTTGCTCAATATATTTATTTCATAAACAATGTGTTTTATGAGATATTTTGAAAATCACAAATGTTTAAATAAATATATTTTATGAAACGAAAACAATTGTGCATGATTTTTGCAAAAAATTTTGTTCATCACTGTACCAAAATTTGTTACCAAATATCGCTTGAACCCGGATTCATTCACTTTCATGGCGGAGTTAACTTTATCTTATTAGAACCGCTCCATTACTATATATATTTTCAATGTGGCACATGATAGCACACATCGGGTATATCACAGCACACATAATGTATTTTTTTATAAATTAATAATTATGGAACTTAATATTTATGAACATAAATTAACAGTAGGGCTGAAAAGTTCGAAGGCTAGCATAGTAAAACACATTTTGTTGTTTTTTTTTTTTTTTTTGATAAAATTCGATTTTATTATTCAACATAAAGGGTCCGCCAAATAACTTTTTTTTTTTTTGAAAATGCAAAAAAAAAAAGTACGGAATATTTTCTCATATTCTTTTTTTATTTGAATGTACAATCCTTCCGGTTAATAATGGAAAATAATTTTATTCAAATGGCTGCCACGGCTGGCCATGCAGTAGCCTACACGATCGGTCCAATTTTTAAGAACATTATCGATTGTGTACAGCTGTATTTCTCCAATGGATTCACGAATATTGTCCTTTAAAGCGTCAATTGTCATGCTTGTCGGCGTAACACTTATCTTTGAGGGCACCCCACAAATAATAGTCCAACGGTGTCAAATCGCAGCTCCGAGGTGGCCAAACGACATCAGGTCTGCGGCTGATAATGCGATCTTCAAAAACAGGGCGCAAAACATCGAGTGTAGCTTCGGCTGTGTGGCACGTAGCGCCGTCCTGTTGAAACCAAATGTTGCGAATATCCTCCTCTTCAATTTTTGTGAACAAAAATTTCTTCAACATGGCCCGATAGCGATGGCCATTGACTGTAACGGCCACTCCTTGCTCATTTTCGAAGAAAAATGGCCCAATTATGCCTCTGGATCAAAATCCCCACCAAACAGTGACTCGTTTTTTCGGCTTTTCAATGTATGTGTGCGGGTTTTCTGTGCCCCAAATGAGACAATTTTGCTTGTTTACATACCCGCCAAGATCAAAATGAGCTTCATCTGAAAAGACGATTTTTTTGGCAAAATCGGCATTTTCTATAAGTCGATCGCAGGCAATATTTCCCAGCGTTGCTCAAGCGTATACACAACCATATTCGTTCAGCGGAAGAATAAAACTAATTATCTGTCAAATCAGACATGTGCTAAGTGTTACCATTCACGAAATAAGCACTAGTTGAAAAAAAAACGTTAGGTGGCGGACCCTTTGCATAGTTGCCTTCGAGGGCGATACAACTATTATAGCGGTCGTGCAATTTTTTGATACCATTTTTATAGCCTTAAAAAAGGCCTCAGTTTCATCGATTACTTCTTCATTAGTGCTGAATTTCTTTCCAGCAAGCATTATTTTGAGGTCTGCAAACAGGAAAGGGGTCAATAGTGGCCAGATCTGTAGAATAGTGTGGATGGAGAAGCAATTCTTAACTTAGTATTTTATGCAATTTGCCATCGCTTTCATGAACTTGTGGCACGGTGCATTGCACACTTTTTTTTCTTGAAATGGGTCCGTTTTTTTGTGTGATTTCATCCCTCAAATGCTCCAACAACAAAATTTAATAATCGCCTTTGATGGTTTGGCCCTTTTCAAGGTAATCAATGTATATTATACCATGCGCATCCCAGAATACTGATGCCATAACCTTGCTAGCCGACTGTTGTGTCTTTCCACGCTTTGGATTCGGTTCATCACGTGCAGTCCACTCGGCTGCCTGTTGATTGGGCTCTGGAGTGAAGTGATGGAGTTATGTTTCATCAATTGTCACATATCGATGGAAAAATTCGTTACTATTACGGTGGAATATTGCAAAACATTGCTCCGAAACAACGACAGGATGTTGCTTTTGACCGATTGTGAGCTCGCGCGGCTCCCACTTTGCACACAGCTTTCACATTTCCAAATATTTATGCACAATATGTTCAACACGCTCTTTTTATATCTTCAGAACCTCAGCTTTCTCGATCAGCTTCACATTACCGTCATCCATAATTATTTTGTGAACTTTTTTTTATGTTTTCGTCCGTAACAGCATCGTTCGTTCGTCCCGTGCAAATTTCGCAAACCACTTCTCAACGGTTGATTTTACTGAATTCGGATAATGTTTATTAAGCCAAGCATTGGTTTCAACAGTATTTTTTTACGATAAAGCAATGCTTCATTAACACACAAAATTCTTTTTTAATCATTTTTTTTTTTTTACAATAACAAAAGTTGCTTCACTCACAGTGTTGCTTTATTCACAACCTCACGAACAAATTGTCCGACAGCTGTTAAATTTATACGACCTTCACATGAAATAATTTGAACTATTTTCAATATTCTCTTAAAATTGCTTTTAATTATTGCTTTGCCTTGTTTTTTTTTTTAATATCATAAATTTCCGAAACATGCACGGTTTTGATATATTTTATAACTTTATTAGTTTATATTTTCGAGTGTGTGTGACACTTAACAATAATGCACTTAAACGCAAATACAATTAAAATTTTCCGTTTTTGACGTGCGTAATGAACGTTTTTTTAATTTTTGGAAAATTATGTCAATTAAATTTTCACCGCCCCCATGACCATCCCACCCATTGTCATGCCACTATTCTAGCTCAGTTAACTTGAAAATTTGTTACCTTGTCTGTAATTTGCATAAAATGAGCGAAAATATGAAAATTTTGTGCGGGTAATTTATGCAAAAATGTGAATAAGGAAATGTTTGCTTAATGTTGCAGCTGCCAAATTTTTTTTTTATTTAAATAAGATACTAAAGTGTTAATGAGTTAAAGAAGAAATGAAGAGAGACAGTATTTTTTTGGCGTGTTAAGGCATAAGGATATAAAAAAAATTAATGTAAAAATATATAAGATTTATGCTGGTTACTGCTGTCACATAATACAGTCGTGATTCTTCAACACAAAAAAGAAGAAATCCTTCGGAATTCTTTACAATAAAACTGTTCAAAATAAGTATGAATAAATATTTGACAGAACCAAGAAGTAAATTCAGACCAAAACCTATTTAAGTTGACAAAGTTGGTCGACGACGAAGAGGGAGACCATGCCTCCGATGGATGAACCAGACCGAGGAAGCATTAACCTCATTTTGTGTATCCGATTGGAGAAGGCGCGCGCAAAGCAGAGGCGTCTGGCAAGAGCTGATGAGGTAAGCTGAAACCCGAACATGGGTTGTTATGGTCACCTAAGTAAGTAATTTAGTTGTGGTTTGTGCATTAGGTGCTATAAATCTTGCCAAGATACAATCCAACGCCAACTAATAAGGAAGAAAATATGAGCTAATCTTAATTTAGCATTATTAAAAGCAACTTTAATTAAAAATGGTTACGTAGACAAGTGAGAAGAACATCCAACTGCAGATCTAGAGATAGTAAGTACGAATCGCAGTAAAAAATTATTGCTTTTATTCCTGAATATTTTTTAAATAACAATTTTTTGTTTTTATACTTCCAACTACTGTTGTTTGTATACTACTTTTCGTTACATCGGTTTTAACACTACGCTGATGGTGCTCAGCATCATCCTGCATAGACGGATTAATTTTGCAAGTATAGGCTCAACCAAAATAGACGAGTTGCTCCGTAACGAGTAGAGACGAAAATGTTCGCTTTAATGCAATTCAATATTGTTGCCCAAAATGAACAAACGTAATTTAACGAAGCTGAACGAAACAGCTTGTCCATACGTTTTGTTCTGTAAGAACCGAACTGCTAGCGTCTCAACTCGTCAGACGTTCGGCAAGTTGCAATCGTCTCGTTTCGTCTATTTTGGTTCAGCCTTATGCCAAATTCAGACGTAGTGGAGTATAGTTGATTCCTTATTGGATTGTCGATGTCGGCTCTGTAATCTACAAAAAGATGGTGGGTGTCGACCTGTTTTTCTAGGATCTTTTCCAAGGTTTATCGTAGCGTAAATATCTGGTCGGTGGCAGTTTTGCCAGGCCTGAAGACACACTGATAAGGTCTAATCAGTTGGCTTACGATAGGATTCAGTCTTTCACATATTACGCTTGACAGGACCTTATATGCGATATTCAGGAGGCTTATCCCACGGTAATTGACACAAATGGTGGGATCGCCATTCTTGTGGATTGTGCAGAGTACACTAAGGCGCCAATCGTTTGGAATGCATTCTTCCGACCATATTCCGCACAGAAGCTCGTGATTACATTCAAACAGAGCTTCGCCTCCGTTCTTAAACAGCTCAGCGGGTAAACCATCGCGACTCTGTTGTTCCTCTGTTGTTGCTTCCAACATTAGGACTGCATTATAGTCGGGCAGCGGAACTTCAACGCTGTCATCCATAATTGGGGTTTCCGAGATATCATCTCTATTGGCGGGATTGTTGTCATCATCGCCATTCAAAAGACTACAAAAGTGTTCTCTCTATAACGTCAGTGTAACATCTGTCACTAGATTTCCATTTCCATCCTTGCAGGAAGAGACCCAGACAGGTTCTAAGACCGTAGGCCAGGCGTCTTATCTTTTCGAACAATTTTCGGGCCTCATTCCTGTCGCCATACATCTAAATCTTCTCACACTCGCGCTTTTCTCTCGTCCCTCTTCTTCTCTCTGTATCGCTCCTTAGCAGAACGCATTACAACCGACTGCAGGGTGGCTTTGTAGGCGGCGTCTTTATAACCTCTAACTTTCATAACCTCTTAGGCAGCCGCACGCATAGAGTGGGAGATGTGTACCCAATGCGTGCATATATCGTCGATCGGAGGAGTGCTTTATTGAAACAGGATTGAGAGTCAAGTGGCGAAGGCTTTAGTTGTCCGTTTCGATTGCAGCTTGTGAAGTCTAGCTTTCTCTGTGTAGGATTGCAAATATTTTTGGCTGCACACAGACGTGTACGGATTTTAGCTGCGACAAGATATTGATCCGAGTCTATGTTAGCATCGGGGATCGCGCGTACATCTGATACACTGGAAGAGTGCCTTCCGTTAATCAAACGTAATCAGCTAGAGCACATTTTCACCTAGGGCACAAAATTCATATTTTCATTAGTTAATATATACAAACAAATTCTACAAAACTCTTCTTTTGAATATTAAAAGTAGTTAAAAGTTTAATATTTTTTTTTTATTAAAATATAATATATTGAAGATTTCCGAAATTTTACAAAAAATAACTCTCTCCATAAGTTGAAAAAAAGTTAAAAAAAAAAAAAAACGAACACTAGATTATTTTAAAACTTTAACTAATTCTCATTTATCCTCGTTGCCACTATCTGCAGACTGCGGCGCAAATGCAATACCACCATTAAGACCCTTAGAGGCTTCTTGCATGCGTTGTTGTTTTTTCAGCTTCTTCTCTTTGCGGCAATCTTGCGTGAAGTTTTTGCGTTTCTTGACGCGCTTTTGTTGTTTCGTGGCATTAGAGTCGGCTGCATTCGCATCTTCATCATCTCCACAATCCACATTCATATGGCTGTCGTAACCATTTTGCTTGCTTACGGGTATATTCACCTCATTATTGCGTATCACCTGCAGCTTGAAAGCAGCACAAAAACGTTGATACAACTGCGTTGAATCCAGTTTTATTTTGCGGCGCAAATCTTGCAACAGGCTACAAACAGCTGGCGCAGGCAAAGACGAATGCAGCTGTAACTTGACGTTGGCACGCTGTGCATTTAGTAACAGTTCCAACAGCGTTTGGAATTCTTTCGCAGATAGTTTAGCAGAATCGGTGGAAGCGTTGGCCAGCATTCTAATATGCTCATTTATAGGTTTTTCGATTTTCTTCACTTCTTTTCGGGACAAATCCAGATTTTGTTTAAGCAGCTCATGATTCTTATACAAGACCGATAGAATCTCATAGATTTGTATGCGTCTAAATGTGCGCGTCTGCATGACAACACCCTGCTGCGTTAATTTTACAGCTAGTGGCCAGACACTGTTCCATCGCAACTTGAAGATGTCCGAGAGCAGCGTTATGTTTATAATAGGATTACGTGATTTGATAAATTCATCCAAATACTCTTGGCAGAGTGCGAGCACTTTTTGGGCAACCTTTTCACCACCAACTATTTTATGCGTGCTGCCAATGAGGAATATAATACATTTATTACGCAGCTTGTTGGTTAAATCGAATACGGAGGCTGACGCTTTCTTCTCCACAACAAGACGTATAAAGTCCACCAGATTGTCTTCCTGCAGATCACTATCGCAAGAATAGGTTTTAAGCGTTGTCAGTTTGGTCAGTACTTTTTCTACCTTACTCTGCAACGGCTTCAACTCATCGCCAATACAAAATTGCAGCATGTCATAGAGCGCCAGCATAATTTCAATGGAAATAAGCAATGAGGGGCTCTGTTGCAAGTAGATTTCAATGAGATCTAAGACGCGGATACGGAAATGCATCAAGGTGGTTGTCTGGACGCGATAACTTTTTGATTTTTTGCTCTGTGAGGTGCTGCCGGGTTTCTTCATCGCCTTAAATGCATTTGTCAGAGCTTCGTCTAACTTCCTGCCCTCTTCTTCGGTGACATCGTTTAAATCTATTGAATCCATGTCATCATCATGGCCAACAGCACTGCCATTTGCAATAAGTGCTTGAGAAATGGCATTACGTAGTTTATCCGATTCCGTGATGACTTCTTCGGACTCGTCGTCTTCCTCATCTTCCTCTTCTTCGTCGTCATTTTCATTGTCATCATCATCATTATCGTCTTCTTTATTGTTTTCATCATCCGTGTCACTGGCGTCTGTTGCCTCTTCACTTGCATTTTTTTTAAGTTCTTCATCACCATCATCTTCATCGTCTTCTTCTTCGTCGCCTTTAGCACTCAGTGGATTCTGTCCATCTTTCATGTCCAACATGGCTAAAATCTGATGCACAGCACTGAGATTTAGGTTAGGCGATAAGTGAGGGAACAGCGCATTTACGATATTTCTCAAAGCGCTCGCATTCTGCGACAGCAAGTGCAGAAAGAGGTCAACCACCACTTCGATCCACTCGGGTTCATTAACCTAAAAAAAAAGAAGCACAAAAATTTGTATTTTTGATATTTGGTTTAAAATAAAAAATAAATATGTCTGTACCAATCAGTTAAAACAAAACAATAAAATCTGACATCACCGCCATCCAGGAAATGCGATGGAAAGGGCAAGGCTACTCTAAACAAGCACACTGCGATATCTACTACAGCTGCCATGCGGAGAAGCGCGGATTCGGATGTAGATTCGTCGTGAGCCGGAAACTACGCCACCTTATTTCCCGGTTCATACCTGTGAACGAAAGATTGGCCATGATCCGCATCAAGGCAACATTTTTCTACATCAGCCTTATTTGCGCTCACGCCCCGACGGAGAAAAAGGACGAAGCCGTCAAGGACGCTTTCTACGCTAGTCTTGAAGACGTATATGACTACCTTCCGGTCCATGACGTGAAAATAGTCCTCGGCGATTTTAATGCGAAAGTCGGAAGGGAAGGCATCTTTGGCCCCACTGTCGGTCAGTTCAGTCTTCATTAGACCTCCACGAACAATGGTCTAAGACTGATCGACTTCATCGCGGCACGAAACATGGTAGTTAGTAGCACCAGATTTAAGCACCTCGACATCCACAAGGCCACCTGGCTGTCCCCGGATCAAAAAACGCGAAACCAAATTGATCATGTTGTAATCGACGGAAGGCATGCCTCTAGTGTTCTAGATGTGCGTACATTTCGGGGGGTCAACATTGACTCCGACCATTATCTTATTGCAGCCAAGATCCGCATGCGATTATGCAATGCGAAGAACATACGCACAGGAATGCAACGAAAGCTAGATGTCGCTAAGCTGCAATTAGAACGGACTGCCGAAGCCTACTCCGCTCAACTCTCGGTTAAGCTCAACCAACCAACCTCTGGACCCGACGACGCCGGCGGACTTTGGGCGTATATATCCCACTCCATGCGCGCTGCCGCTGAAGAAGTCATTGGTTTCCGGCGCCCGCAACCTCGGAACCAATGGTACGATCAGGAGTGTCGCAAACGCCGCATACAGAAAAACGCTGCAGTCAGCTGCAACGCGAGCCGTGCGAGAAAACTACCGCGAAAAGAGGAAGGGAGGCGCCTTTTCAGACGCAAGACAAGAAAGCAGGAAAAGCGTGAGCGTGAGGAACTAGAGGTATACCAGGGCAAGAAGGATGCACGAAAATTCTATCAACAGGTTAAGCGTCTAACCCAAGGTTTCAAGTCCGGAGCATCCACTTGTAGAGACGAAAATGGAGATCTGAATACGGATACGCAGTGTGTGCTGAGATTGTGGAGACGGCACTTCTCCAATTTACTTACTGGCGACGATTCCACCAATGCCGCCCATGGAGAGCACAATTCAGTGCCACCAATCAACGATGACTATCCAACGACTCAAAAACAATAAAGCAGCGGGTGCTGACGGCCTGTCAGCTGAATTGTTTAGAACCGGCGGCGATGAATTGATAAGACGCATGCATTAGCTCATCAGCAAAATATGGCTAGCAGAAAGCATGCCCGACGATTGGAACCTCAGCGTACTGTGCCCTATACTTAAGAAAGGAGACCCAACAATATGCGCCAGTTATAGAGGTATCAGTCTTATTTCCATCGCATATAAGGTTCTCTCAAGCGTACGGTGTGAAAGATTAAAGCCAATTACAAAAACACTGATTGGACCTTATCAGTGTGGCTTTCGACCTAGTAAGTCCATCATAGACCAGATTTTCACGCTACGACAAATCCTGGAGAAAGCCCACAAAAAACAAATTGACACACACCATCTCTTTGTCGATTTTAAAGCTGCATTCGATAGCCCGAGAAGGGATTGCCTATACGCAACAATGTCGGAGTTCGGTATACCTGCAAAGTTGATTAGACTTTGCAGAATGACGTTGAGCAACACACGCAGCTCCGTCAACGTAGGAAATGACCTCTCTGAAACCTTAAATACCGAAAGAGGTTTCAGACAAGGCGATCCGCTACTAAGGGCTCAGTAAGCAACTAAGTTCCAGAGCCCTCTCTCGATCGACAAAACTAACACTCTACAAGACGCTCGTTCTACCTGTGCTGCTATATGACGCTGAGGCATGGGTAGTTTCGCAAACTGACGCAGCTGCTCTGGGGGTGTTTGAGAGAAAAGTTCTTCGCAAAATTTTCGGTCCTCTTCAAGTCAGCGTATAACTGTGGGTCATGTCCATCGTATGGACGACGAAGCTCCAGCGAAAAAGGTGCTCGAGGGTCGCTGGCCAACGACGACGAGGGAGACCATGCCTCCGATGGATGGACCAGGCCGAGGAAGCCCTTACCGCACTTAGTGTATCCGATTAGAGAAGGCGCTCGCAAAGCAGAGGTACCTTGTGAGAGGTTATGAGATCGGCCGAAACCCGAACACGGGTTGTTACGGCCACCTAAGTGGGATCATTGCAACTTTTCAGGTTTTGTGAACTCTTTGGACAAAAATCTTGGGTTTTTGACAAATAGGTTCCACTTGGGCAAATTGAATCCACTTTCACTTTTAGAACTAGTTAGATATAGATCAAAAACTTCATGATTTTTGTCCAAGAAGTTTACTTATCTCATTAATGTTAGAATGTCCCAATTATTTGCAAAAATGTTATAAGTGGAACCTTATTGTCAAAAATTCAATATTTCTGTTCAAGGAGTCTAATTAAACCAAAAAAGTTCCAATCACTCAACTAGTTCCAAAAATAGTGCATGTGGTACATATTCGTCAAAGTGGATGCTATTTCATAAAAAATTATTGTCTAAGGAATCCACTAAGCAAAAAAAAGTTCAAATGACCTAACAGAGTAAAAATATTAAAAGTGGAATTTATTTGAACAAGAGTACCCTATTTGTCAAGAAAAAGTTTATTCAAAGAGTCGACTAAGCCCAAAAAGTTCCAAAGGCCCAACTCAACCCAAAAAAATATTACAATTTGAACCTATAGTAGTACCATACATAATCCATGTGGAACCTAAATCTCTGTCCACATTCTGCAGAAATCATAAAAGTTGCAATGAATACTACTGAGAACTAAATTTTTCTCAAAACTGCTCAGATTTCAATCTTGCCTTTCATTTCCGTGAGCAGCTCATCATTAGCAGCTGCTGTCTCATGAGCATTAAAAGTTTCATTTACGTTCTCGTTCACGATGCACATGTAATGAAACCTCATTTCAAAGTCTTACCAAAACGTACGCGCTCGTGAACGAGAGCGATATAATATTTTCTAGGATACACGTCCGCGAGCGCGTACGATTTCTTGTGTACCTTTTGGAATGGTACGCTCATAAAGGTACGCAAGCGGACTTTACCGTACCCTAGTTTGTCCGAACTTTTAACATGAACAGGTCTGTGTATTACCGGAATTTTATGTATGCATCTTGATGTGTAGATTAGTAATGGTTGGTGGTTTCACGAACTATTGACCCCGTTGTCATGGAACCAAAGGGAACCAAAGCCTTAACGCAATGATCCTCTATAAACTCAAACATAGGTTCCGAATAGAGAGATAAATCCATTTAAGAAATTTTATTTGAAGATTGTCATAGCCCACTGCATTGGATTTAATTTTCACACAGGCGGAAGCAGCTCACTCAAATCAATATTAGGAATGGAGAAGGAATGATATGCCTCAAAGAAATCCGAGTTAGTTGAACTCATACTGGAGACACTCAACTGATGCAAATTAGCATTGATATTGGCGTCAACTGGAGGTACAGCGGATTATTACGAAGTGTAATATAGAGCTGTTTATTTTCCAATCCACTAAAGAGTTTAGATATTGAATTCTCTTTTTTGTATTGCAAATAATTGATTTCGCAATATTGCGCGGTTAACGAAAACCTTCCAGTTATAATCAGAAGGTTATTTTTTATAACTTTTAAATACCAAATCACAAAGAGAATATGATCAGATTTCATAAAATATTTTTGTGTGTTGAGTACTGCTCGGGTTTTGGAAACAGATACGAAAAAAAACAAATGATTAAACTTTCGGTTCAAAATTTCGAGCTGCGCATCAGTATTGTGAGTTCTGTAAATATCATCAAAATTTCATGATTTGATTGCGTTACCTAAATTTTGATAATCAATGGCATTATACATAAATTCTATAATGGCTATATTCAACTTGACGCAAAGGCTCAACATTGAGAGCAAGAAAGACAAAAACATGATGAAAAAGGTCTGGGCAATGCATTTGTTCGAATATGGAAATTATATTGGCATTGCTCACAAGAAAATAGTCAAGCAGTGCTACAAATAGTGCTACAGGTCATCAAAGGTGGGAATAGAGCTGAGCACACAGATAAGATTGCAGCGTTGACAAATGCCACGAATGTATTTCGCTTTGCAAGAGTCGAATAAATTATTGTTGAAGTCACCCATATTGTTAACGTTCGAGTATTTGACAGTTAGGTCGTTGATGGCATCTTCAAATACTCCAACGTAGCCTTAAGGCAGATATACTACGCCAAATAAAACTTTCAAGTTTATGAGTGACTTCAACAAAAAGTATTTCACAGGACCATACTCACAGTGCACAGCTACAATTTTATATTTTAAATTTTTCGACAAAAACGGGCCAACACCACCTCTTCGGTAATCAGAGCGATTATTTTTAAGGAAAACATATCCTGACTTCAAGGCACGCTATTGACCCTCACGCATGACAAGTAAATCAATCATCAGCGTGCTCACAGCACTTAAAACAAAGAGCTTAAAACAAATAAAATCCTTAACTACCGCCGTTTAGTTAACATCTACTGCTCTACCCAAAAAACTTCTCTTGTTGAGTGTGTTTTAACTATAAAAAAAATTATCTCACTACAGACTAAAAAAAAAGAAGCCAATTTATTTGTTGTACATACATTTTCCTGCTTTACTTTTTTGTGTTTGTGCTTCTTTCCTCCCTGCTCCTTGGTACGCTGTATGCATTTAAGCAAATCCTCAATAGCAGCAATAGCCATTTCTGGCTCACGGAACAACTGGAGACCCATATTCAAGAGCAGTATATGAAAAACCAACTCTAACTTATCATGCTTTTCAACTTCCTTGCCAGTTTTGTGCTTTTTGGATTTCTTGGTCTCTTCCGAACTATCATTCTGTTGCGTCACTTGATCATACATGGACTTCCAAGCCTGTTGCAACTGTTCGTTGAATTGTTTGATTTTGAAATATTTACTCGCATGTTTCTTCTCCATTTGCTCGTTGCAAAAGGCCGCGAGCTTTAAGAGCAACTTGCGCTCTTGTTCCAAATCCGTGAGCTTACTCTGCAGACTGCTGTAGAACATATTCTTGCATTGTTCACCAAACTCGTTGCTGAGCGTACCGCATGCTTCCTTCTTACATATTTCTGTAGCTGCATCATTGACATGGAAGATGCCGCATTCGAAAAAGAAACGCAGCTGCTTGCCACGCCAGCTGTAAGCTTGCGCCACTGCTTTATGAGCTACTAAATGCTGCAGCATGTAACCAGCATTCTGGCGTTCGAAATTAAGCCAGTTCTCCTCAACATTCTCGCTATTTTTTGGTATAGTTGCGAGAAAAATGCTTTTATATAGTTCGTATACAGTTTGCACGCCCTGCTCACCAAGACTGTTATTTAATTGATGCACAATTCGTGTACTGGTAAATTTTTCAATATTAAAGGCGCCCGGTGGTAGCAACAAACGTCGTATAACTGCCACGCGCTGTGTATCGTTGACAGTTTTCTTTGCACAGCAGTTGACAAGCGCCTCCAGAAATTCATTGTAAAAAGCTTTAAGCGTCTCATCTTTTTTCTGCTTCATATTGCGCAGACCTTCCACAATCATGCGCATAAAATTTGGGCTCAATATATCCACAATTTGGGTCTTCTCCGTACTCAGATTAGTGAGTATATCAGCAGCTATCTTTAAAGTTTCAATCTCAAGCAGCTTAGTGGGCGTCTCTAGAGCAGGATCAACAGTTTCTTGCCAAAACTCTGACAACTTTTCATTATTAGCAATATGAACACCGAAAAGCTCAAATGCTGGATGCGCTAAAATGTTAATGTTACTGTGTTCCCAAAAGATTTTATGCAGAACCTCATAGCTGGAAGGATTCAAGAGTTCTACGCCACCAAAGTGAGTTTTCAAATATTTTGAGTTAACAATTGAGGGAAATTTTCGCTGAGCTGCAATGAGACAGTGCACGGTTTGGAGGGTTTGCTTGGGCCATGGTTTGGTCAGCTCCTTGTGCAGTAAAGGCCAAACAGAGGCTTCAAACTGGGCTTGAGTGAGCTGCAAGAAAATAAATTGTTTGTTTTACAAAAAATATTCTATAAACTAGAACTCTCGGTAAGTTAACTTACAGTCTCAAACAGCTCAATTAGAAACGAAAAACCCATCGAAGCATGGTACGTTCGATGCTTTGTCGACTGCAGCAGTATATTGGTTATTTGCTCCAAGTGCTCGCTGTTGGCGTCAGCTAAGCGCCCAGCATGTAGCAGGGCGCCACAAATTAGTATTTTGCCCACCACAGCATCAGCATCTTCCTGCAAGACAAAGCGTTGTTATAAGCACATTTAGAAAAAAATAAAATGTTTTTGTTTTTATTACTTTATTGGTAATAGTGGCGCCAACGTGCAGTTCTTTTTGTAATGTTTCAAAAATCTGTTCAATGCTTATGTCAGCTACGCTAAAAGCTTTTAAACAGGCAACCAAACCCGTGAAGAAACCAGCACGCGATGAATTTGTTGAAGCACCGCAACCACGTATCAAACGTTTCAATGTGTAGCTCAATTCTTTTTGACGCTGGAAATTAATGAATTATATAGCCACTAAGGGGTTTCTCGCATGTACTCACTCACCTTTTCCAAATCCTTTGTTTTGTTCAATTGTTGCAGCAGCTGCAACGCTGCATCCAATCTGATTTGCTCCTCTTCATTGGTAAGTTCTTTAAAATATTGAAAGACCGTTGTAACCGCCACTGTTTTGATTAGTTTTTCCACTGTGGGCGCTTCCGCAGCCAGTGTAGTCTTTTCCTTGGCCAATTCCTCAGCTTCTGTACCTGTTTCAGGATCTTTGTGCAGTTTTGGCTTTTTTGATTTTTTGACTTGGTTTGTGTCTATCGTTGCGATGTCTTCACTGGCATCATGATTGACTGCTTTCTTATCTTTTTTTAATTTCATCTTTAAAGGGTTTATTTTAGCAAAAATTTAACAAAATTTAGGAGGATTTCACACCATCAGCAGAACAAAATAAGCACATGTATACAAACGTCAAAATCGTTGCGCTCTCGTTGACAATAGTTGGTTAAAAGCTGCCACCTTTTTGAAAAATAAATTTAAAGCATTCAACATACGATACACAAGGCGATTTCGTTTACCCTGCGGACAAATGTGCAATTAATTACTTGCCGCCGCGTTATGGTTTGCTACATATAAATCGTATGGGCATGAGAAATTTTTGACAGATAAAAAACGCTTCCGCGCTGATTTAGGTTTGACTGTTAAGCGTTCACATCTGCAAGTGCAAGTTAATTTAAAAATGCCGTCGAATGCGAAGGTTCTCCCTGGAGTTTCAGTATTGCTTAAAATAAAAAAGTTAGAAAACAAGGAAAACTAATGTTGCTTCTTACATAAAATTGCAGGACTCCCCAAAAAATCCACTAAAGCACAACAACCTTGAAAATTTATTTTTGACACTCTGTCAAAATTGTAAATTCAGATATGTTGGTGTTAGCACGTTGTTTATTCGGGATGCTTCATGCAAAACGTATGTCTTATTAGGGCAAAACACATTGCAGGCATCGCGCATCAAGCATCGCCGCAAGCCTTTCACGATTCTACGTCACACACTTTTAAAATACATTAAAAGCATGCATCATGCCTGAAGCAATCGCGGTGAGAGTCATAACAGAAAATATATGTTTTCTGTCAAACATTTGAAAGCAAAAAACGTTTTGTGATTCAATATTTTGTGCTTCAAAATTAGAAATAAAATACTAAAAGCTGAAATACTTTAAGCAAGTTAGCTCATATTCGCGGACAGCAAACCAGAAACTTACCTAGATACTTGGTAGCTTCTGCAACTACAGCGCAAGCTTTTTCCCGCTGCAGTTTGTTTTAAAATCCTCAGTTCTTTTTGTCGAATATGCATTGGAATTTATTTATATCATTTATGAGCAGCTCTTCGAATTCCGACATTTTTTAAATTTTAATTGAAATATTTTCTAAAAAACGTTTTCACAATCAGCTTTTTTCTAGCTGTCAATGCCTCAAGGCTTGAAAAAAGTTGAAACGTTGCCTACTTCAGGCATTAAGCATGCCATGCCTACATGCCTGGAAGTATAATGTGTGTTGCCCCGTAAGCATTCGTGTATTCAACTGAAATGTCAAAGCCTTGCGGCGATGCTTGATGCGCGATGCCTGCAATGTGTTTTGCCCTATTGATCTGATCAAAAGGCATAGTTCCACTTTAGGGTGCGGACCCGAATATTTGATTTCTTATATTTGTTAAATGTATTTCGGCCTCCTAAGCCCAAATATGCAAAAAAAAAGTTGTCGCTCGCAATTTTTAATGTGTTTTTGTGAAGAAGCTGGCAACAGAAAAAATTGCCGAAAAATGGTCAAAATTGTGTTTTTTACGATAAAATCTTCTTCTTCTTAAAATATTCTGCTTATTATTAACTGCACATGTGATGATATAAAAAGAATACGAGAAACGCCAGGTTTTTTAGTGTAGTCTTGCATAATTGATCTCAGGGATGATTGTGTATTTTATGTTTATAATTATATCTTGTGTTTTAATTACATCTTGTGTTTATAATTGCATCTTGTGTTTTTAATTGTATCTTGTGTTTATATTAATTTTGTATTACACTTAGGTTTTTATTATTTTTATATTTTGTCTCTCTTTTATTAAACTTATGTACTTTTTCCAATTTTTAATTTTTAAGTCTCATAGAACATGTTTTTTTTTTTTTAATTTTGTCTTTCTCTTATTTCAATTGCGTTAATTTTTCCCAATTTTTATTTTTTAAGTCTAATAAAACAACATGTGTGTACTTTAAATATTTTATATAATAGTTTATTGAAAGCTCTAAAGCTTTTTATTTTCTTTTAGTGGGGATTAAAAAGATGAAAGGTCGAAAAGGGGCTTCCGCGTACTCTGCTGTATGATTATACCTAACACATTTCGAAACTTTCCCCGATTCTTCGCATTTATCACATTATTTTTCTTTTGTCAAACGATTGGCGATTAACACCCGCCATTGTGAACGATTTAACTGGAAGTGTTACGATAAAATCATTAGCCCTTGTACGGAATGTGAAAAACAACATTTAACAGTGACAGCCATTTATCCCAAATACACTTAACATAATTAAAAGAAAACAAATATTCTGGTCACAAAGTACAATTATTCCCAATTAACATGGTAGTAGTGAAAACTGGCTATTTTCCCACAAACACCAAACAAAAGTTGTCATTTCGCTCTAATATACTGATTGCATTTTTTTATTTTTTTTTTTTTTCATACCTTACTTTATACCAAAGTTGTAAGTCATCTAGGTCGATTTGCTCATTTACAAAAACTTCAATATTTCCGTGTGTACTTTAATTCGAAGAATTGACTTCGTCGGCACATCGCGCCGCGACAAAAAAAAAGATGTGCATGGCAGTATTGTTGATTGCTCGCGTCAAAAATATCAAAAAGGGTATTCATGCAATGTCGAAAAAGCGCCGAATATGCCGAAAATCGGAAAACCATAAACACCGAATTTGAATTGCCAACATTTTTATGGAATCTGAAATTCGGCAGTTTCCAGCTTTCCGTACGATTTTGATGCGTAAATAGCGCCGAATACTTTCGGCAACTAATTGCTGCCACCTTTCAAATATTTTACATGTATTTATTACAAATATTAAACCAACGTTGCTACTTTTGCAATGCAACTTACAGGCATGCTACACTTTTTTACAAATACACTCACACTGGATTCACTTTCACGGCACTTTCATCGCTACTAGCAGCGAAATTTCAGAGCCAGTGGATATTGACAGCAGCGGCTAGTGTATGTTACGCTGCAGCCACACGTGATAGTACTGGCATGCTAATAAAGAATATTTATTTACTTCGAAAATATCCGAAATAGTCAACAAATTTCG
The DNA here is from genome assembly GCA_914767935.1 of Coremacera marginata. Classification (NCBI taxonomy): domain Eukaryota; kingdom Metazoa; phylum Arthropoda; class Insecta; order Diptera; family Sciomyzidae; genus Coremacera; species Coremacera marginata. The sequence goes on from OU612046.1 coordinate 163,753,797, forward strand.
CTGCGGCCACACGTGATAGTAAATTTTCATTTGAAAAATGTCGTCAAAGCCAAAGGTTCGACCACTTTTTTATTCCGTTTGCTTTTATTCAGTGATGCTTTATATGCCAACACAGCACCAAACTTAAACGGGATAAAAATGGGGAACTAATTATGTTGTAAAATGTGTTTATCAATATTTTTCAAAATGAAATGCAACTTATTCATATGATATTTTATGTGTCCAATGAGGGCAATTAAAATAATTGCATAAATTTCACTACAAGACATGAAAGAAAAGTGCATATTAAAGTTCGAATATTTTAGGGAGAAAATACAACACTGTTTTCTTACTTCGATTTCGCACTGGCTGTGGTTGTCGAAATTCACGGTCTCAGTAAAAGTTGTTGCCAGTGGACTGCCAGTGATGTCAAGGTGTGAGTGTATTAGTGAAAAGTGAGAGTGTATTGAATTTTTCGAACTGTTACTGTTTTCGGACTGGCACGTGTGGCTAGGGGGTTAAAAAGGGGGATATCCGTGTTTTTTATTTACTTTTGGTGAATTTATTTCGGGTTTTCCCTCGATTTCGTACTTTATTTCAGGTTTTCCTCGATTTCGTACAGGAAGCAACACTGATAACTTGTTTATATTTGCAAAGCAAATGAAACAAATGTGAAAAGTTGCAAATAAAAGTGAATAAAAGTGAAAAATATACAATTTTATATTCAATATACAATAAATATGCAATGTAAAGAAAAATAACTCAGAAACAAATCATTAAATTAAATTGATTCAGTAGCAGCGAGAACCTTCGCATACGATAAATTTTTTTTAATGAACTTTCACTAGCATGTGTAGCACCTCTACCATGAAAGCATGAAAGTTCGAAATTCTTCGAATAATTCGAACAGTCCACATATTCTTTGTCACTTTCACTGTTACTGGCCTGTGTAACCGGCCTGTTAAAGAACAGCTGATTGATACATGGCACTCGACGATGCCGTATTCATGCGAAAACAGCTAGTGTTTTCCGATATACGGCATCGAAATGCCGATATACGACATCGGAAAATATTCAGGATTGCATGAATATGATTAAAGTAATTACTGCTATGTTTATTTTGTTAAAATTTTCACGTGGCACACACAAAGTGTTGGCTACTTTTTTTGTTACCCTCTATTTTTTTTTCATCGTGATCGAAGTTGTAATTCATTTTTTATTTTTGTTGAGATTTTGTAATTTGCTCACTACCACGACATCTATGCTTTATATTAAAGGTATTCATGCAAATGGGCAATACCATTAAAAGTGCTATAAACAGTATAAGAGTATCAGCTTGATAAATGTTATATATGGAGAGCTTTAGCACAAATCAAATATATTTGCTCTACGATTTCTGTGAGCAATCGATTTGGCAAACTTTTACCAGTAATCAACTAATTTTATTTTGTGAAGTTGTTTCTAATCAGAAAGGAAATAATTCGAAATGACAATAGTAAAATTTCAATGACTCTATTGAAAGTAGTTCAATGTAGTAGTTCAATGATATAATCTCACAAATTTAATTGTTTTCGCTTTGTCTGGTCATGCTGAAAGTTGTTAAGTGTTTGTGAAAATTTTGCCTAACATATAGCACACTAAATACAAAACAGTCACAGCTCAAATTTTTGAAACTTCTAGGTGAATCAAAAAACAATTTTGTTTTTGAAGGAACTCCATACGAATCATTAAGACAAAACTTTTTTAAACTATAGAGAAAGAAGATGTGTTCAAAATGTATTTGATGTGTTGCAGACAAAGTATAGGATTTTTACGAATAGTTTTACATTAAAAAGTAAAAATTTGTAAATTTGAGTTGTGACTGTTTTATATTTAGTGTGCGATATGTGTTAAGAGAACGTTCATGCAACCTACCTGAAAAAAATAACTAATTGCCCAATTTACCACTTTGAATGAATACCAATGCTATTTTTGGTAACTTATGTTCATCATGAGAACTGACATTACTACCTTTTTAATTGTATCATAGCATGCCTGATATCACTTATTCAGCCACCACTGTATTATTCCTTCAAGTAGTTTATGCCGCGGATATTTTTTGCAAATATTTAGTTTATTCCAAATAAAACAAAAAAATCGTCTATTAAGGGACTAAGATAATTCTAAAATATTTGTTCGCTTTTGGCTAGTTCCAATATATCCACGATGGTCGTTTGGACGAGTTTTCGCAAATTCAGTGCTGTTGCAGCAGGTACCGGAGCCGGTATTGCTGCTTTTTACTACCAAAAATTGCGGGAACAGCAGACGGTAGCACATGCCTCATGGACAAATGGCGACAAACCCGTGAGCCCATGTGCGCTATGGGACAGTAATTGGGACTGTCGTGATCCCAAAAGTATTATCAAACCAATAAAAAATGATTCACCACAGGAGGAGAATCGCTACAATAGCGACTTGGAGAAAACGTGCACGAAAGCAGTACGTCATATTATCTTGGTGCGTCATGGAGAGTATCTGGATATTGGCGATACGGATGAGACGCACAAATTGACTAAGCGTGGGCGATTGCAGGCAAAATACACAGGTCAACGTTTACACGAGTTAGGTATTAAGTGGGACAAGGTGATTGCTTCGACCATGACTCGAGCGCAAGAGACTGCCGAAATAATATTAAACGAAATCGATTTCGACCCGAAACTTATGAAGCATTGTAGTTTTATACGCGAAGGCGCACCTATTTCGCCTCAGCCGCCTGTGGGTCATTGGCGTCCAGAGAAATCGGTAAATCAATTTCACTTCAATGATTTTCTTCTGCATTTATTTTGAACTCTTGCTTTTAATTGCCGCTCACCATTTTGCAGCAGTTCTTCCGCGATGGTGCACGCATCGAGGCTGGCTTTCGTCGTTACTTTCATCGTGCACATCCCACTGAAAAGGAGGACACATACACTCTGATTGTGGGTCACGGTAATGTTATACGCTACTTTGTCTGTCGTGCCTTGCAGTTTCCACCAGAAGCATGGCTACGCATGAATATAAATCATGCATCCATTACCTGGTTGACAATAAATCCTTCAGGCAATGTTTCCATCAAGTATTTGGGGGACACGGGATATATACCAGCGCAGTATTTGACAAATAGAATACCAAGAGACATTAAAAATGTTGTCTAGAAGTTAGTCAATACTAAAAGATTTTTTTCAAAATATAACCAGCTAATATTAAGATTAACTAAAGATTTTGGCATTTTAAAATAAAAACTTAAGTTATAAAGATTTTGTTGAATTTAAAGCGAGATTTGGAAACTATCAATTTTATTATGAAATGTATTGAAAAAGATTTTAAAAGTTAAAGAATTGTTAACAATGAAATTGTTTAGTAAGATAAAAGCTAACTAAAAATTGTTTTATTCGATAGAAAATCGTCAACTAGCTGTGAAATTGATTTTTTGCATTGTTAGTCGTTATCCAAACCCGATTTGAATGTTGAAGAAATCTATCTTGCTAAGCAGTTAAGTTGAAATCAAAGATAAGACAGGAAACTTGGAAAACACCTCAAAAAAATGTGCATCTATGTAGTTCTTCACTGGCCGCAAAATCTAAAAGAAATCTCTTTGCAACCTCTGAAAATAATGCATATATTCTGTTTATTATATAAATATTTAAGTTGGGTAGCAATAAGCTGTTTGCAACCAAAACTGATTATTATTGAGTCCCTTTATTTTGGTTTAAATGTGCTTTTAAAGTTTTCCCAAATACTTTAGTTTTATTTGTCAACTTAATTTTTAAAAAATTAAACAAATAACAAAATTTGCAAATTATAATAAGGCTGATGCTGTAGCCTTATTCGTAATCTCATTTTAGAGGCTGCTTAACTTTAAACCAGCATTGACACATTGTTATTTATAAAGGTTTTTCCGGCTTGTTTAAAAGGCTGCGTAAATTTAACCCAACATATTTTTTTTGTCTTTTCGATTAAAGACAAAGACTTTCGTCGTTGATGTTTATGATAATAGGTGTGTTTCCGTACTCTACACTGTGTAAGATTTGTGTAAGTTCAAACTGAGAGAGTAAAAATGAAATGTGAGAATATTTGCAAAAGTACGGAAACAGCTTCTAGTAAGTTTCAAGCACAAAACAGCAGATTTTGACTGCAGATATGTCAAACGTAAATTGCGCCAAGTGAAATTATCGTCAATTTGTTCTTCTTGATGCTTGTTCTTACTTTACTCGGAGTCTTGAGTTCTATCACTCTCTGTGCACTTTGTGTGCTCGAGAGAGCGGTTTTATGCTTGTTCTTCTTCTCTCATTTTAAGCACAGAAAGTACGGAAACAGAAAATAGTGTCCCACAAGTTACACAGTGTGAGTACGAAAACACACCTAATTTGTCATAGACATGCTCCATATCTGGCCTTTGTAGTAAAAGAATTCTTCATTTTTCTTCGAATGCTTAGACACAAACCTTACAAAACAAATGTTCTTGGCAGCTGCGTTTTCCACCGCTCCGACACGAATCTGCCATGTCATATTTGCATGTTCTTATTTTACTCTTTATCGCCATGGTAGAATTATACAGGTAGCATTGATAAAGGTTGATTTTCTCATCTAGAAGTCAACCAGCTTCTGTCAAAAACAGCTGTTCGTGCAACAAAGCTAAGAGTGATACATTCGCTTCATAAATAAAACATAAATTCTATAAACATTATCGTGCGTTACACGTTAATAATTATGAAAGTTGTGAAAAAACTAAGTGTGATTTTTGCTAAACGTTATCCAGTGTTAAATTTTATGCAGAGCCTAAAAATGAAAGCCGTCGCCAGCGGTTGATTTAATTTCGCCCATATGCATTTGCATCTGCTTAGGCTACTGCACATAAACATGCACATTAAATTAACAAATTACTTTCATTACTTCCCTATAGGAACAAACTAACTTGTTTTTAAAAACAACTAATTAAAAAAACTAGTTTAAAATAAACTTGTATATAAAGTACTTTGAATTATATTATGGCGGCATCCACTTCAATTCTAAATAGTTTTTATTGCATTATATATGAAGTAATTGAAATACTACTTAAAAACAAGTGGTTGATAAACTACTTTGAATTATATAAAGGCGGCAACTTCTCTGATTTTGACATGTTTTAATTGCATATTTTTATTAGATTACAAGTTTATATATATTTAACCATGTTATTTGATCAAATATTATTAACTTTAGGCTTCACTAACATTTTGTTTCAAAAAGACAATATTTTTTTTATTTGCGACATTGAGCTGCAAGACAGACGTGGTAAACACACTTTAAAACTAATAAACTGCCTCTTAGCCCTGTGAAACGATTAAAAATTCTTTATTATTTAAAATATTCAAATTACAAACTGGTACTGTTTAGCAAACATTGCACAATTTGAACTCTGTACGGAAATTGATGCATTGCTTAACCATTCAGCAAACACCTCATCACTTCAAAAGTAAAGACGCACGCCTTTCCCCACGTAGCGTCGAGTCTGCTCCATCACTTCATTGCGATACTTAAAACAAGCACTAAGCAAAATATCGGTGTGTCCATCGACCATGATTGATGGTTGCAAAGCGTGGAAAATCCCGCTGACACGCTCATATTTTGAAATGAAGCATCAAAAAGCTGGCTCGTGTTAAATAACAGGCGCAGTATCCACACAATTCCGATCAATTGGATCAGCACCTCGCTTATGTACCCAGGTGGCGACGAGCCCGTTTTTGGAAACTGCTTCCATGGTACGCATGCTCACATATAAGCGCAGAGTTCCTCCAGCTTCTGAAACTATCACCTGTTGGAAGCAGAAATAGTCCAATGAAGAAAGGAATAATGAAATAATATCTATCCTCGCAGCGTAATTCTGTTGCGCTCCTTGAATGTAATTACTAGTCCTTTTTTAATTAACTGGCAATGAAGTTTGGCATGAATCACTTTTGAATTATTTTAAAATCAATTAAAACACCACAAAAAACGACATTTCACAATTTTCCATTAAAAAACTCTGATCACTTTTAACTTACATTTTCCTTTCAGATTTTATATTTCAGAATTTATTTGTGTCGACCAGGTATGATTTTTTGCCATGATTTATGTATTTTTCAAAACAGTCAATAAATGATCTCTTTGATGTATAGAAATTTAAAATGTTTATGCTTTAAATTTATCTTCAGTAAGTAGAATATTAAATAGTTTTTAATTGGTTATTTTAAAGTAATTAAAAAAATAATTTAAATTTAACTAATTTAACAAGTAGTTGAAAATATATGCAGACGAAAGTCAATTGACTTATTTAGCGGACATCACCATACAAAATATGTCAGTTCGTTCTATGAAAAAAAATCAGAATTCAACTAGTTGTGGTTGACAAAAAACTATTTTATCAACTACTTTGAAATTAGTTGATTTTCCTACAGGGTTATAATAACTCACTATTATTGCAATGCTCACTATTTATAAATAAGGAAATATTTTATAAGCAAATGTTTGCTTCTTTGCAAGCTCTGAGACAATGGCAAAAACATAATAATTGAACGCTCACTTTATTGACATATTTTTGACACACAATAGTTTTCAAGGGAACTGTCATTTCTACCTTGTCTTATAATACCATCCAATGATACAATAATAAGGTAGGGTAAGAAGATTCACCACTCTGACCTCGAATGCCAAAATGTATTTTAGCATTGCCACTTTTCTGTATTATTGATAAATGTGGGACAGATAAAAAAAAAGAAATTATTTGTAGGATAAATAGGATATATTAGGACAATTGTATTTACAATGAAATATATAGCTGTTTTGTTATTTTCAAGCTTTGTTTTCAGTAAATTATTATTGCCCATTGGTTTTTGTTTAACTTTTTGTGTTCTTAATTTTTTATATAAAATTTTTATTTTAATGTCAACTATAAATGTAATGCATAATGTTTTTGCCATCTGACAGAAAAACTGCTCAACATAAATCGTTGCTTATTCGTTCTATAAATTGTTTTTTAAAATTGGCACATTGCTTTCATTTCATATTTTTTGAAGTCGTTTTATTTAATCTGTTGAAAGTTTAAAAAAATTAAGTTTTCTTTATTTTATGTTATATGACAGCTGGCAAAACTTCTCTTTGATATTATCAAAACTTTTTATATGAACTGTAAATATATATTTACGTAACATATTCAAAAAAAAAACGAAATGGCCATTTCAGCCCTTGAAAGGACTTTGACCGAGCTTCTTATGATCAATTGTGTTGTGTGTGATGTGAAATTATTTGTTGCACACAAATAATCGAGAACTGGACCTACATGTTTTACGCCGACTCTGAACGGCTTATGTTCTCAAGAAGCTTTTCATGACAGTTTTTACTCTCTGAGGCTTGCCATTGTCTGCAGAGAGGTGACGGCCGAACAGAAAAATTAATTCAATTGAAAAAACTTTCTGTGTCGGATGGAGGATTCGAACCTGGGTTCTCTGGCGTAAGAGTCACACAATCTACCAACTACGCCACGGCCGCCACTTAATATATTCACAAATCACAAAAACTGAAGAGCACTACTATATCAGAGAACGAATTTATAGCGATAATACTTCAAAATTTTTTTAATAATAAAATAATGTACTTCCCCGATTCTAGTGGCTAAATGTTGTAGCTTCACTTTCGATGCAAAATATCAATATTAAAGTATGTTGTACGTTAAAAAATTAGTAGAATTGTTAAAAAAAAAAGAAACAATGCGATATTTTATTAAAATTGTCGCGTGTCGAATGTGTTACAACATACCAATTTTCAAAAAATTGTCGTACATTGTAGTTTACGAAGTTAAAACATGCGGCCACAGCTAAGTAATTCATCAAAAACACTAAGAACAGACATGGATTTTTCATGGATGTTTTTTTAAGATACGGCAGCACCGTCTTTTATAATTTTGTCTTTCCAGGTCGGTGTGGTGAATCTCCTTACCCTACCTTAGTATTGTATCATGGGAACTGTTAAAATTCATCTGGCAATGCTAAGTGTTGCCTAGGCGAAAAACTTAAAACGCAGTAAGCAGCTTACGTAATGCATTGTTTTTTTAATAGGGAAATACACTGTGCAAGCAAACGAATGACTTAACATATGATATGATGAATCTGCTTTACCGAAATCAATTTGAAAATATTATAAAAAAAGTGTAATAAACACTATAAAATGTGAAAGAAGTCTTAAAATTGCAAAAAAACCTGTATCAGTTTTAACCTAAAAACAACTGCGAAACGTGAGCATAAAGAAATTCGCGATGAACAGCTGATTTTGACACCAATCCATTCGTCTCTGAGTTGACCCTACCTTATAATTCTGTCATGCTCTCTCCCTTGCGACAACCTTATAAATCAACCTTGGGTAATAGTACTGAAGTGGAACAGTGGAATTAAAATCCACTAGTTAACTTCATACCCGCAATCAGTAAAAAAATTTTTTGATCGGTTGTGTAGTTTTTGTTTGGCTTCTGTTGAAAAGTGGAAAATCAAAACGAACATTTTCGTCATATTTTGCTTTTATATATCCGGAAAGGAAAAACCGCATCGCAAGCTCACAAAAAGTTATGTGCTGTTTATGGTGACTAAGCTTTAAAAGAACGGCAGTGTCAAAATTGGTTTGCCAAATTTCGTTCTGGTGATTTTTCAGTCAAAAATGAAAAACGCTCTGGTCGTCCAGTTGAAGTTGATGACGACCAAATCAAAGCAATAATCGATTCGGATCGTCACAGTACAACACGTGAGATTGCAGAGAAGCTTCACGTATCACATACATGCATTGAAAATCGCTTAAAACAACTTTACTATGTTCGAAAACTCGATATATGGGTTCCTCATGAACTGAAAGAAAATCATTTAACACAACGCATTAACATCTGCGATATGTTAAAGAAACGTAATGAAAATGATCCATTATTAAAACTATTGATAACTGGTGATGAAAAATGGGTTGTTTACAACAATGTCAATCGGAAAACATCGCGGAGCAAGCCGGGTGAACCAGCTCAAACAACATCAAAAGCTGATATGCATCAAAAGAAAGTTATGTTATCAGTTTAGTGGGATTACAAAGGAATTGTCTATTTTGAACTTTTACCACACAACTGAACGATCAATTCAGATGTCTACATTGAACAACTAACAAAATTGAACAATGCAGTTGAAGAAAACCGGCCAGAATTGACAAAATGAAAAGCCACACACATCTTCGGTCACTCGGCAAAAATTATTGGAGCTTGGTTGGGATGTTTTGCCACAATATAGTCCTGACCTTGCACCATCTGATTACTTTTTATTTCGATCTTTGCAAAACTTCTTGAGTGGTAAAAATTTCAATAATAATGATGATATCAAATCGTACCTGGTTCAGTTTTTTGCTGATAAAAACCAGGAGTTTTATGAACGTGCAATTATGATGCTGCCTGAAAGATGGCAAAAGGATCATTGCTCAAAATGGGCAATACATTACACAATAAAGTTATTTCGTTCCATGAAAAAATTGTCTTTTATTTTCTAAAAAAAATCCGCAATTACTTAGTTGCCAACCTGATATAAGGAATTATCAAGAAGTCCTGGATGGGTTATAAATCTGTGGTCACAAGCTTAACGCAAAATGTCGTAAAAAAAAGCGATATGGCAGTTTCTTTATTGTCATTCAGTTTCTTTCTTTATATGTGGCAGTTTCTTTATTGGAAGGATTCAGAAATCCGTTTTTTGCACAGAATACATTATCACTTGTCTGCACATATTTCTTTTGTAACGGTTCATGTGTTTCAGAATAAAGGGTCGTAGTTAGTGCATTTAAAATATCGTTTTGTACGATACTTTGAGTTATGTCATTGTTGCTTGTGACCACAGAAATATGAAATGCACCTTAGATTCCACCAAAAGCCTCCCTGTTAAGCTTGAGACAGAAAAAAATTGCATTGCTTCTGTGAAGTTCCACAAAAATTAGAAAAGTTCGGGATATGAAAAAAGTGACGGACAGTGAGTGCTACGGTTCGATGAAGCAAAAATTAATTTCATAAATTAAACATTGATATTCTGATATAATAAACGTTATACCACAAAATAACGCTCCATCAAAGTTTTGGTAGCATCATGCTATGGAAAAGCTCCCGTGGTATTTTTTTGAAACTATTTACCGGGTAAATTAAAAAGTGGGTAAGAACTTTACGCCGTTACATATGATTTTTAACAAATCCTTGCATACAGGTATATTCCCAACTTTTTGGAAATCTTGTCATCTTACGCCAATTTATAAAAATGGCGACAAGAGATCAGTTGAAAATTATAGGGGTATTGCAATATTGTCAGCAATTCCAAAGCTATTTGAAAAAATTATATGTTCCAAACTCACGAGCATAATTAATCCGTGTTTAAACGAGCAGCAACATGGTTTTCGTAAAGGACGATCAACAACCACAAATCTTGCAATCATGGCATCAGACATTCTTACTAAAATGGAAAAGGGCCACCAAATAGATGCAGTCTATACAGATTTTAGTAAAGCCTTTGATCGTGTTGATCACGAAATCCTAGCTAAGAAACTAGAAAAATTTGGTATATCAGGTACTGTGCTGAAATGGCTCAAGTCTTATCTCTGTGAAAGATCCCAATATGTAAAATTTCAGGGTACTTTGTCTAAAAAGATTGTTGTCTCGTCGGGTGTACCTCAAGGTAGCCATCTTGGCCCACTTCTCTTCAACATATTTATTGCAGACATATCTGAAGTTTTGCATGATGTCCCCCATCTCTTATATGCAGATGACTTAAAATTATACTATAACATTAGATCAGAAGTGGATTCAGTATTCTTACAGAATAAGCTTTTTTCTCTGGAACAGTGGTGTAGTAAAAATAAACTTTATTTAAATATAAATAAGTGCTACGTTATAAGTTTTGCCCGTAAAAACGTAATCACATATAGCAGATACATGCTAAATAAGGTAGAACTTAAAAGGGTCAACCACATAGCAGATCTTGGAATAATTCTTGATAGTAAGATGCGCTTTAACCTTCACTACGATCATATCATATCCAGGGCAAACAAAATGCTCGGATTCATAAAAAGACGTGCAAAAGAATTCAAAAACCTTTGGGTAACTAAAACCTTATACTGCACATTAGTACGACCAATCTTAGAATACTGTTGCATAATTTGGAACCCAGCTTTTGTAGTGCATAGTGAAAGGCTAGAATCTATTCAAAGACAATTCTTGCTTTTTGCATTGAGAGACCTATACGATCCTCGTGACTATACAAATTTACCACCATACGAGAGTAGACTTAAAATCCTCAATTTAATGTCGCTGTCATCAAGGAGAATATTACTTTGCTCATGCTTTACATTCGATGTTATTACTGGTAACATCGATAGCGAATACATCTCGAGCAAGGTACTATTTAATGAACCAATAAGGCGAACAAGGTATACAAAATTGTTAAAAGAATCGCATCGCAACACTATTTACGCATTGAACGAGCCCTTGAATAGATGTTGTAAAATATTTAATAATATCAGCGAGCATTATACACCGCCAATATCGAAATTCAGATTCAAGCGTTCTCTTTCCAAATCACTTTCCTTTACATAACTACTTCAGAATCTTCTCCAATTCCTTTTCACCATTCTGACCCCTTTTCTATTTCCTTGATCTAGCATTTGTAGAAAAATTGTAAATCAAAAATTTGAATGTTAAATAAGTAAAACACCGCATTGTAATATTAACTCTATTCTCCCATATCCAAATGCCTCTTCTTACATTGCCGTCTACCACACATACCTAAACAAAATTTAGTTGTTCTCCCACTCAGCTTTCCATCTTAATAATATTTTAGCATAGTATTAAAAATTTGTACATATTTTTACTATGTGTATAAAATCTGTTAGTATGTAAGCTTAGTATATAAGTTCCCCCTTCGTTCTTCTTCTTGTCTTTTCTTTTTGACGTGTTTTTGAAAATGTGTCGATTCATGTGGGCGGATTACGCCCACTGAGAATTGCATATCTTCTACACCTAAAACAAGGAAAGAGGAGAGAAAAACAAAAAATAAAAAAATTAATACAACAACCTGTTAGAAAAATAAGTTAGAATAAGTATATTGCCTTGTTTGGCTAAATAAATAAATAAATAAATAAATAAATAAATAAATAAATAACTCATATCTTGAAATACCTAAGAACGCAATGCTTTCAGTAGATAATGTCAGTCTCTAAGATGTCAAGATGATAACGACTCCAAAAACCCGTCCGAAGCTGTTAATAATAATTATATCGGAATCTAACTCATAAAAAAACAATTTGGAAAATTGTAAAAAAATAAAACTGCTTTTTTTAAAAAAAAAAGAACCAACTATGTATTTTATAACTGAATGCTGGTTGATTATTTATACAAGAATATGTCGAACTATAGCTCTCACAGTGAGTAAATTTGTTACTTTTGTAACTTAAGTTTTACCCAAAAAAAAAGTTATTTATTTATTCTTTTGTTATACTTCATTACAGTTTTGTTTTATTTCAGTTTTGTTTACATGATTGACACAAAAATATACATGTTATTAAAGTTCAGTGGAAAAGTGAACAAGTAATTAAATGTGCCGGATTAAGTAAATAATAATAATCAGAGGTAAATCCTTAACGCTGCAATAACAATTCGCTGAGAGATTTTGCTAAAGAGACGCTAAAAAATAAGTACGATTTTAAATTTCAATATCTTTTAAGTAACTTAAAAGCTAGAAGCAAGCAGCTACGCCCTGATCCAATTTCTATTTTTCCAAGCCATTGTTACAGCTAAAAGACAAATTATATTTTTACTTGATGAGTTTTTTTTTTCAACATTTATGTATCTAGTCAACATCTATTTATGTGCTATAAACAGTTAACAATAAATATGAAAACATCAATAGTAGAGCAGATCTTAAATGCATATATATAGTTCAATAATTAGGTAAATTAGTTTATCGACCACTAGTTCACTACTGCTCCCTTTCCCCGAGCGATTCTTGTATCTTTGCCAGCAAATCAAAACCATTTTGCCAGTGTATCAGTCTAGCACGCAACTTTAACTTAGTATTGTTCTTTTGAAGATTCTTGGCCATGCCAAAGCCGGAGCGTGCGCATGCCAAATCACCATGATGCAGTCTTAGCACTGGACATATATCATTGTTGCCATCTCCAGCATAGATGATCTGGGCGTAATTTACACCCTCGCGCAAATTGCGCTCTGTTATAAAGCGTTCCAGCACCCTGCCCTTGCATAGATTCGCTGCGCTTAGACGGCAATCGGTTTGATGGTGATGCGGTTGAATTGTCAGCACACCGTTCGATTGGAATTCTGCTGGGTTTGTAAAAATTGTATCTACACAACCGGCCAGACCATGCGTGTTTAACCACTCATCAATAAATACACTATTTGAATCGCTGATAATTATCAAATCGAAGTTTTGCTGTCGCAGTGTTTTCAAGCATTTAATCATACCGGGTACTTCGGGAATACAACGCATAGTGTTGCAAATTTTCTCTGGGCCAATACCTTGTTCGTGCAAGAGACGAAATATTTCGCTCATATACCTTGTCCAACCAGCGCTGTCGATAAGATCATCAATATCTTTTGTTATAGTTTCACGTGGCAGTAGATTCCTTATCACTGTATCGGAGTTCTGTTCCACCACTGTGTAATCAAAGTCGAAGGCAGCCAAGCGACGTGGCAAGGACTTTCCACAAGTGTTTAACGTTTGTGCCACGGGACCATTCGACATTTTAATGCTGCGTGGTTTTTGATACCCTGTTCTGATGGGCGAAGCTTTTGAATTGAACCAAAGAAAGCTAATGGAACGATTTTTCTGGATACTGAATGACCAAATTCTATAAAAAATAAGTTTATTTTGTGTTAGTAAAGTGAAGTGCAAAAAGATAGCCACTTGGTTGGTTTTGTTGTCAAACAGCTGTATAAGTGCAACAGTATTGGAAGAAATTGGAAAATGTTGCAATGAAGGTCAAGTGACATAAAATGATAATTACCAGACTGATTTTTTCTCTGCAAGAACTGTCAAGCAAATAGTTCGTGCTTATTAATTTGTTCCGAGCATTTAGAGCGGATAACTTATAATATTCAAAAATGAAGAAAATCCATTTAAATAACTTGGAACATTAATGGTATTCATACAATGCCGAATATTTTGCCATTGACTTGTACCATGGTAGAATAAAAGAAGGTAGATGCATTTCGGAGAGGCATACTGCCGTAACTGTCAAAACGAGTTTGGCAGCTCATAGAAAATCTAAAAAGGATGAGAAAGCTTCAATTGGAAAAATGTAAGAAAATAAGTCATTCGTATTGATTTTGACAATTCTGGATAGGAGAAAGAGAGCGCAGTCGGAAATTAATCTACCTTCTTTTATTCTACCATGACTTGTACCGCATATCAATCAGCAGCTCTCTACGACCTAGACACATTGATTGCGGCTGCAACAAGCTGCAGCCGTGCAGCATCTGTATAAATTTTTTTACATGTATTTCTTACAGGCCGGCTACACAGGCCAGTGACAGTGAAAGTGCGAAAAAATACGTGTATTGTTCGAATGATTCGAAGAATTTCGAACTTTCATGCAAAAGGTGCTACACAGGCTAGTGAAAGTTCATTAAAAAAATTTCATCGTATGCGAAGGTTTTCGCTGCTATTGAATCAATTTAATTTAATGATTTGTTTTTGAGTTAATTTTCTTTCCATTGTATATTTTTTTGTATATTTATTGAAATAAAATTGTATATTTTTCCCTTTTATTTGCAACTTTTCACATTTCTTTCATTTGCTTTGTAAATGTAAACAAGTTATCAGTGTTGCGTCCTGTACGAAATCGAGGAAAACCCGAAATAAAGTACGATTCGAGGGAAAACCCGAAATGAATCCACAAAAAGTAATTAAAAACAACACTGATATCCCCCATTTTGACATACACTAGCCGCTGTTGTCAAAATCCACTGGCTTTGAAATTTCGTTGCTATTAGCGATGAAAGTGCCGTGAAAGTGTATCCAGTGTAAGTGTGTTTGTAAAAAAGTGTGAATGTATTGAGTTTTTCGAACTACAGGGCCAGTGTACTGGCCTGTGTAGCATGCCTGTTATGGAGACAAACTGGTGTAACGCCGCCCTTGCTGCAGTGGCTCTGTCGTCGATATAGAATCATTTCTAATTTGATTTTTCACCGTTGTAGCCGCAATCAATGTGCTTAGGTCGTTATGCAAAGAAACGTTATGATGGCGGCCGTGGCGTAGTGGGTAGAGTGTGTGACTCTTACGCCAGAGAATCCAGGTTCGAATCCTCCACCCGACATAGAAAGTTTTTTCAATTGAATAAATTTTTCTGTTCGGCCGTCCTCTCTCTGCAGACAATGGCAAACCTCAGAGAGTAAAAACTGCCATGAAAAAGCTTCTTGAGAACATAAACCGTTCGGAGTCGGCGTAAAACATGTAGGTCCAGCTCTCGATCATTTGTGTGCAAACATTTCACATCACACAATTGATCATAAGAAGCTCGGTCAAAGTCCTTTCAAGAGCTGAAATGGCCATTTCGTTTTTTTTTTTTTTTAAAGAAACTGGTGTAATGCCGCCCTTCCCACTACGGCTTTGTCGTCGATATAGAATCGGTTCTTATTTGACAGCTCGTCGTTGCAGCCGCAATCAATGTGTTTAGGTCATTATGGAAAGAAACTGGTGTAATGCCACCCTTGCCGCTGTGGCTTTGTCGTCGATATAGAATCGTTTCTAATTTGACAGCTTGTCGTTGCAGCCGCAATCAATGTGTTTAGGTCGTATATCGAAGTAGGTTTCTCCTGAATCGTTGGATCAAAGGTTAAAATTGTCCTTAATATAAAAACATAATTACCTGTCACTATATATATTTTATTTTGGCGTTTTAACGCCACACTAGATTACTAGTAGAATTCTATTCTCCACGCATTTTGCTAGACAGCAGACTTCAAAAAAGTTGTTTTCAGCGTTTTATGTATAGTTTTTCATTCACAAAATTATACTTTTCAGATAAATATAAAAAATATATATATATATATATATAAAAAGAGGACAGTTCTATTAGGATTTCAACTTTTTTCTTAAAAGTGTGTTCACAACGTACTGTGCCAGTTCGAAAGCGACGTTTGCAAGACGTCCTCTGCCACCGCCAGGACTAGCCAGAAGTGGCCACAAATTTTTTTATGCTTAATTTAGGGCCGGTTTCACGAACATTAGTTAACCAATTGGTTAAATAAACTAAAGGCTGTTAGTTAACTATGAATCTTCATGATTTGTGTTTCACAATGCTTTACAGGCATGCTACACAGGCCAGTATACTGACCCTGTAGTTCGAAAAACTTAACACATTCACACTTTTTTAGAAATACACTCACACTGGATACACTTTCACGGCACTTTCATCGCTACTAGCAACGAAATTTCAGAGCCAGTGGATTTTGACAGCAGCAGCTAGTATATGTCAAAAAGGGGGATATCAGTGTTGTTTTTAATTACTTTTGGTGGATTTATTTCGGGTTTTCCCTCGATTTCGTACTTTATTTCGGGTTTTCCTTGATTTCGTACAGGAAACAACATCGATAACTTGTTTACATTTACAAAGCAATTGAAACAAATGTGAAAAGTTGGAAATAAAAGTGAATAAAAGTGAAAAATATACAATTTTATATACAATATACAATAAATATACAAAAAAATATACAATGGAAAGAAAATTAACTCAAAAACAAATCATTAACTTAAATTGATTCAATAGCAGCGAGAACCTTCGCATACGATAAAATTTTTTTAATGAACTTTCACTAGCATGTGTAGCACCTCTTGTGAATAAAGGTGAATAAAAGTGAAAAATATACAATTTTATATACAATATACAATAAATATACAAAAAAATATACAATGGAAAGAAAATTAACTCAAAAACAAATCATTAACTTAAATTGATTCAATAGCAGCGAGAACCTTCGCATACGATAAAATTTTTTTAATGAACTTTCACTAGCATGTGTAGCACCTCTTGCATGAAAGCATCGAAATAAGTTAATTAACTAATGGCAATTTTGTTAAAAAGATATGGCATTATTGTATGAAACATATGTTTTCGACTTTTGCATTAAATACTTTTCTTTTGCGTAATTCAAAAAATGGATTCAATACAAAGTGCGAGATGATCGAATTTTTCTCAAAAAGAAGTAGATTTTCTTTTGGAAATTGTCAGTAAATACAAGGACACCATAGAAAATAAGCAATTGGATAAATATCACGCTTATATATCCGATAAATATCGATAAAAAATATCACAATCATTTGTTTTAATGTTGGTTTTTTTTTTCTATTACAAACATCAGTTGTTAGTAATGGCTTAAGCCACCACCACCGGTGGTACAAAATAAATTTTTTCAATAAGTATAATAGATTAATTTTGAATTTCGGCAACGCGATTGTTTCTAACGAAATAAACGCTGCACATATCTAAATGTTCCGCATGGGTTGCTTTTAAGAAATGTCCCTAGTTGTTGCGCATTGTTATGGGAATTTTATTTTTTTTTCAATAGAAATTTGAGTGATAGTTGGAGAAATATCCCAAACAGCTGTTGATGTCGTTTCTGCCCCAATTGCTGCGTTGACGTTTAATTTATGTTGGGGCTGCTTTGAATTCATAAATTGTAAAATAGATACCAACTATATATCGACTAAGGTAATCAACGCAAAGCTTCTAGTTAAATTTCAGCAATAAATGAAAACATTCGTGAAAAAGTATTCAACAGAATTGGAGCTCCAATCAAACACAACGCAAACGCCTTATAGCAAGGACGAGGCAAAAATTATTGTTTAAATTGTAAACATGCAAGGAATGACTAATATACAAGCAGCTGCATCAAAATCTGGCATTGTCAGAGGAGCGCCTCATACCAGACCAGGTGAAAAACTTCATGATACAGCTGTGTTGACACGGGAGGATTTTAATGCTGGTCCAGTGAGCTTGGACGAAATTGAACCAGGTCTTTTCTTAGGTGAAATTAATAATTTATTTTTATTTTATCTTCTCATTTTAACTGACAATGGAAATTTTTGCAGGTAATCTGACTGCAGCTACAAATACGGAAACATTGAA
This sequence comes from Coremacera marginata, assembly GCA_914767935.1. Taxonomy (NCBI): domain Eukaryota; kingdom Metazoa; phylum Arthropoda; class Insecta; order Diptera; family Sciomyzidae; genus Coremacera; species Coremacera marginata. The sequence continues at coordinate 163,771,947 of OU612046.1, forward strand.
AAACTTTAAAATAACGCATATTTTGACATTGGATTCGGTACCGCTGCCGCAGCATATTTTGGAATCCTCTTTTCTGACCACCAAATATGTACACAGTGAGTAGATGTTTCAATTTTAGAAATGTCTTTGATAAACGTCATCCTAGATAAGACTGCTCTAGGATTTTATTAATGCTTTTTACATACTAAAGCAAAATTTAGATTGAGACAATAGCTTGATCATAGTGCAGCAAAGCCTTTAATACCTTTAAAAAATCGTATCAGAGTTATCGAATATATGATTTCTATAAGCTATTTGTTGTTGTTTATTCTGTCATAAATTCAATATTTACTTTTAAATATACACATTTGAAGATTTAATTCTATGGATTTTACAACAAATAAATTCCAATTTAACAATATCACTTCAAATAAAAATAATAATTTATAGGAAAATTATGGGAATTTGGTAGTCAGCTTCTTTGATTCCGCTATAAAAATAAAGCAGGAAGACACTGCATATGAAAAATTCCGCAAATCGACAAAAGTTGAAAACATGGGACCGAATCGCGGCTTCAGTGAATTGCATTGAATCAACACAATTTTATGTGACGAGTTGAAGGTTCACGGCTTTTACTGATGAATTACAGGCTCATATCGTTAATGACATTTGAGATAATTTTTTCCTGAGCTATCGTTTAAATTTCTGACTTGGAAAACCTTTTTTGTAAACCAAAATTGTCTTCAGATTCCTATTTTCGTTAACATTAAATCTTTTTAGGTGCATCTTTGCACAATTTTTTCAAACGGTGCAGGCTTAATTCAGTAATGGTCTAATGCGCAATTTTTAAAGAATCTTTTTTCAGGTTTTGATTAATTTTTTTATTCATGACTTTTTTTACAAGCACCTAATTGTTTTAATACAAATACTTTCGATATGTTTTTAAATAACAACTTCTTATCAAAAATTACTCTAAGTACTTTTCTGAATTTAAAAACGATATTAAGTTACCTTGAACTGAAAAACGGTTTAATGGGAATTCTCTTTGGATATTTGTTAAATGGAAAATATTATAGCTTGGATTTTTTTACTATTACAAAACCTTATTTTACCTTCGCTGGGCTTTTAATATTCAGACTTCAAGAACTTTGTAAATTTTTAATGCAAATTTGTTCATCAATTTTCAATATTTATGAGTGTAAAAAATGAAAAGGTCAAGTCTTACCTGCTATCTTAAAAACGGAAATTCAGTTTTCCGATTCCGAGCGAAAAAATTACTCATGATAGGTCTGATTGGGAATTATCAAGACTCAAGATTCAATTATCAAGGAAGACAAGATATTTGTTTTCGTCTGTAGGATTACTAGTTTTGAAGGGACCCTTATGAAGACAATTTTTTTAATTCTATTATCATTGTAATTAAAGATACAAAACATATCTTAATCATATTAATTTAAGCAAAAAAAAAAAAAAAAGAAAAATGTACATATGCCGTACAAACAATGCATGTCCTAATTCTTTTCATAATATCTTAGCTTGGGCCTTGTTAGCTATCTTATACACATGCATTAAATCAATGTCAAAAACCAGTTATAAACACTTTTCTAAGGGTTTTTTTCCATTATCTACTTCACTATCTTTGCTTTATTGACTGACTTTGTTTGTTGTCAATGAAACTGATGAGCTCTATACAAAATGCAAAGGATGGCATTTCAATTCATTGAGATTTTATAAAAGCCTCAACAGCAGGCGTGACATACTTTGCAGTGTGATGCTGTGATGCTTATATTTAAAATGCTGCATCATATCAATGTCACGTGAAAATAAAAAGAGCGGATGGTAAGATGCGCTGGTGTAATGCTTTTTATTTAAAAATAAGCACTTGTGCTGACGTCGCACAGTGTCGCGGATGCGAACAAAAGTCACAAAAAATATTTTTTGTTGGGATTTTAAAAAAATTAATAAGTATACAGAATTGCAGACAGTAATCTAATTATTTTGAATTTAACGATATATTTTCAGTTACAGACATACCATGTGGCCTAATGTGGCTCTGAAATGTCATGCAATTTGATTTTTCGCAGTTTACTACTGTAGATTTCAAAACAGATTGTAAATTTCAGTATCATGAATATGCAAGCTTCTTTAAACATGTATTTCACATAATAATCTTAAAAAACTAAAACACATTTTTTATTGTATTTTGTATTCTTAAACAATGCTTTTTAAGAATTCTCTTAAAATTTGTTTTGAAGAAACTCACAAACACAGAAGTTATGGAAATTTTCTAGAGCATGTTTTTACCGAAATGCATGCTTTTGAAAAAATATAATAATTTCTAAAAGTTTAAAATGCAATTTAAAAAAAAAAGTATTTTTAATATTTTTAAGGCTCTGTAAAATAAAGACCCAAAACAAAAACGATGTAAGACCCCAAAAATGGGGCTTTATTTCATTATGAAATAACACCCTAGGAAATAAAGCCCCAACATAAGGAATTCCCTGCCCGTCTTATTTTTGGATTCAGCCCAATAGCGTTCGATGGGGCAAAGCTCTGGGGAGTTTGGTGGATTATCCTCCTTACAAACAAATTTTACCCCATTTTGATTAAAAATATATAGTTGACTTCGAGTAATGGTCTATTGTCGAGCCAGGCCAAATATTGTTGAACCTTTATGGCGCTTAGGGGCTGTTCATAAATTTGGGACGAAGTGTGAAATGGGTCGGAGGGAGGTCGTGCGTGTTACGTCACAAAAAGAATTTGCGACAAAGTTTGACATAGTGGCGGAGGGGGAAGGGGGGTAAAATCGGCAAAAAACATGTTACGTAATTTATGAACAGCTCCTCAGAAAATGGAACTGGTTTTTTCAAGCAATCTTTCTGATGAATTTCAGTACCGTAGCTTTTGTAAAAAAGTTGATGTTTAAAGACCGCAACTGCAAACACCTTTCCAAACCAGAACTTTGTGGCTAAAGTTTTCCCCTGAATTTTCCTAACTGAGTCATCGACATTTTGGCCGATATGTTTTGTAAAGAATTGTGGACCTGGCAAGGCTCTAGAGTTATTATTAGGTATGTCTCGTTGTCCATTATAATGCAGTCAATATACTTGAACAAGACGTTCGTACAGCTTACGTAGCCTGGTTTGCACGTGGGAATTTGTTTTTCAGACTTTTTCGAGCATTTTCGTTTCTATATGTCTTTAAGTTGTTTCTTTTCTTGACTAGTTCCAAGTTGTCTGTCCTTTGCACCCTTTTTTCGACCCAATTTTGATAAATTCATGATCGTATCCTCATTCCCAAACTTAATAATATTTTTAACCGAATCCTCTGACTACTCCTAAGATATCCCGTGATGGTAAAAACCTTTTAGCTTAGCCAACCTCAGAATAAATCTTGTTTTGAAAAATGTAATTTTTTTTACTCTATTTGCATTTATAGATGACATAATGCTTGAAAAAATGAATGATGGCATAATACTTGAAATACTAGATGACACAGATGACTTCCGTAAAATAACAAAAATTGATGAGTTTTGAAAATATCCAGGTGCTCTTTGACCTTAAAAACGAAAAAATATCCCAAGTATTCAAGCTATTATTTCATAAATACATTTTTTGGGCCTTACTCTATTTTACTTTTGAGGCTTTATTTCATTATGAAATGATGTCACATTTTTAAAAAGGCAATAAAGCCCCAAAATAGGAACTAATGCCCCAAATATTAGTGTTGTTGTTTTGTATAGAAATGATTGGGGCCTTATTTCATTTGTAGTTTGGGGCCTTATTTCATAGACCCTTTTTTTAATTTTAATATGTTTTTAAGGAAAGCTTTCTTAAGAGCTTCCCTCCTCTCCTACAGCAGTAAAAGTTTGGCTACAGCAGCTAAAAAAGTAAAAAGTAATGGGCAATCTTCTGGAGCATGTTTTGGCTAAAATACGAAAATTTGTTTTCGTTTTTTTTGGGGAAAATTCAAAAATTTCCAAAGGCTTAAAAAGTAAAAAAAAAAGTATTTTTAATATCTTTTTAAATCCAATATGATTTTAATGGAAGCTTTCTGAACATTTTCGCGAAAAGTTTGGCCGAAGCAGCTAAAAAATTAAGAAGTTATAAGCAATTTTCTGGAGCATGTTTTGGCTTAAATACAAAACAAATTCATAGTGAAACAACTCTAAAAAAAAACAACCGACTACAAAATCACTACAAAGTAAAAAATAAGTTTAAAAATACTTTTCCTTTCAACTTCTTAGTCATATTTGATAATTTATTTAAACATATTATTATATATGAAATCTTATTATTTGAATTTTTTTCTTATTTGTTCATGAATACAAAAGCTTTTAAGGTCGGCGCTAATATAATCAGACTTTTAATTAGAAGCGCCAAATTCAAAGCATTTGTAATCATGAAGCAATTAATATATTTATGATAATAAAACAAGTAGGAAAAAAAAATTGAGAACCTCTTCCTTTTTGAAGTCGGTTAAAAATAATGATTTTTTCCGAAATCCATCAAATCTTGCTATAAAAGAATTATGCATACCAAATTTTATTATTCTGGGATTATTTTTTGGGGATAATTTTCTGGAATAATTTACCGATTTCGGTTATATATTTATTTCTACACCAACTATTTGTTGCCATTAAATATTTATGGGTATAAAATGTTATTGATCTGGGATAATTTTTTGGAAAAATACACCGGATTATCCAATGCTGGCAATGGTTATATGGCAAGTAAACGTATTAGTCGGCCGATTTAGTTTATTTTTTACACCAGCAATTTTTTGCTATAAAATATTTATGCGAACCTAATTTTATTGATCTGTGATTCTTTTCGCAATTACCAATTTCGGTTATATGGGAGGTGTGCGTGTAAGTCAACCAATTTAGTTATTTTTTACAAAAGGGTATAACATTCTATTGATCTTGGATAATTTTTTGGAAAATACAGCAGATTATCGAATGCTGGCAATGGTTATATGGGAGGTAGGCTTATTAGTCAGCCGATTTGCTATAAACTAGCTATAAAGTAATTATGCGTTCCAAATTTTATTGATTTAATATAATCTGATCTGGGGAACTATACCAGATTACCAATTTCGGTTATATGGGCGGTTGATTCTTTTTATTTACACCAACTATTTGTTGTCATTAAATAATTATGGGTATACAACTTCATTGATCTGTTTATCAACCGATTTTGTTAATTTTTACACCAACTATTTTTTTGTGACAAAAAATAATGCGAGCAAATTTTTATTTTTATCTTGGATAATTTTTTGGGGAAATATACCAGATTACCAGATATATTTCGTGAAACTTATTTTCACGAAATTTCACGATCCTGCGGTAACTCCTACAATTTTTGTCCGCGGCTTATATAGAGCCGCGACACTGTGCGTCGGTCGTACTCGTATCTTAATATGAATGAATATTAATGTATTATTGCATAGTCGAGTGTGAGTTTTCAATGTGATAACTTAAAATGTATGACATTTAAATATATATAAATATATGTCATGCAAATATATGAATTGAAATAGTTCATTTGAAATACATGAACTAAAATTTTTATAAAAAATTTAATTTATATTTGGAGCTGATAATTTTAAATTGAAGCTTTAAATAGAATAAAAGCTATCAATGATAAAATGTTTTAAAGGGCTCATACACACGATGTAGCTTGAGGCATTTTTCCCTATAAGTACCTTGACTTGTTTTCTTCATCTTATTAATCATCTCAGTAACTAATTTTCTTCAAATATTTCTTATTGTAGTTTCGGATATGCCAAAAGAAGATATTCTTCATCACTTGGATCAGTGTGTGGATTTTATAAGCGCAGCGCTGGAGAAACGTGAAAACGTTCTGGTGCACTGGTAAGAGCCATTTATGGATTGACAGAAATATAAACAATGCTTCTATCTATCTATCTATAGCTCGCTCATGAACTTTGAGTATGCTATTATTGCAAGATTGCCGCATTGCTTTTGTTTATTTAAATCATAAACTTTTATTTTTAAAATATTTTTTATTATTATATTTGTAATATTTGTACTAACTATTTATATATATAAATGTTTATATATATAGATGTCATAAATGTTCAAAAAAGCCTTGAACAGAGCATGCATGTTAAAAAAAAAAAAATTAGTTCTATGAAGCAGGCATTGAATATTGATAATCAGTATTCTTACTGATACCTAAACTTCGATGTTTTTCTAAATTTAAACCCTTAAAAACAAATAGGGACTTTATGTTGTACACCCGCCATTTTATTTTTACACTAAAAATTTGTTTCTAAATTTTAGAAATGATGCACAATAAATTGTTTTAAAAACTCATGCAAAAAGGCAGTGAGCAAGTGGGGAGTGGAAGTGGGAGTGGAGTGGAACTCCTGGCTTAACATGGCAGTGGTAAGGTTAATATTGCTATACGGTGCCATTGTTAGGTGGCAAGCACACCTCAACTTTCTTCACAAAGTTAGAAGTAAAGTTAAGAATCACTCCTACAGACGCACAAGACACTATTCTCCATCTTCATGAGGCCATCCATTTAATAGCTATCTCTCAATGGAGAGAAGGCACATTAGGACACTCTAGCATTAGGAAGTTTCTTCTTCTCCTATACCCAAATCCGTAGACTACATCACACAAAAAATTTTCTTTGAAAAAAGTTTGATGTATCCATTCCCTCTCAAGAAGAGTGGGTGTCTGGAAACCTTCCTTCAAAACAATACCATCGAAATCTATACTGATGGCTCCAAATCAAAGGGCAAAATTGAAGGAGTCTCCTCGGGTATACTTAACATTAATTTAGTAACTGACCATTGCAGTGTCTTCCAAGCGGAATTCGTCGCAATACATGAAATGGTATCTTGGCTTGAGATGAATGAGATATCATCTACGGATATCTGCATACTATCTGACAGTCAAGCCGCTTTGAATCTGTTGAAACAACATCTAAAACAGTCCTTAGATCTCGCAGTCGCAGATCTCTAAATAAGATGGCATAGCACCTTCAAAATTTTCTATGCTGGATTCTTAAACATAGAGGCTTTACAGAAAACTGTAAAGCAGATGAATTCGCTTGCATCGGTACTACCAAATAACTTTCGACGAACAAGGAAAGTACTGGTACACCTTCCACCGCATACAAACTACTTAAAAATGAGCTATCCCCAAAAAGAGCCAAAAATAGGTGATCAACGTCAAGCACATGCCATATAGCACGTCAAGTCTGGCCAACACTTACCTTAAAACGTTAAAAAGAACTGATTTCCGTAAGAACGAAACAAATCAGTACATTAATATTTGCACATTTGGGCAGGGGCTTCAAGATCATATTTGGAGCTTCTGGACCGAATTCAACGACGTACGATATATTTCAAGATGAAAATATTTCATCTTGTCTCAACTCTCTTGGGCGTCGCAATGATGGTTGCCTAAGTCTTCTGCACAGGTACTACCATGGTAAGTGTTCAAGGGAGATACATGGCCTGATGCCACCAGCCCGTGTGTTTCCTAGGCCCACTCGGGCAGCTCTTCAAGCCCATCCTTTTGCCATTGCCTCTTTGCCCAATAGAACATCGCATTACCGAGATAATTTGTTCTTCAGTGGCTCAGTAAAATACCTGCGAGCGTGTTCTTGTCTTCACCGACCGTGTTCAAATCTTCACCGACACTACTATATCTTTCCACCATACAACTAACTGTTACCCGTATTCCGATTCAACACAATGCTTTCGCATTTACAGGGGGCATCCCATGAGTGTTGGTTTAGTTAAAAAACAAAAAAATTAAACGTGCTCCACAATAACTTCTGTAGACGTTGCAGAGACGAAGAGGAGAAAGAATTCATAGCACACCTTCTCTGCATTTGCCCAGCGTTGAAATGGCTTCAACAGAGGGTTGAAATCGCCAAAAGTGGAAATTAATTCACCTACACACAAAGAAAAAACCTTGGCAAAAACTTTTGTTGACTCTATACTGACAAAAAATTTATAAACTCAACCTAGGAAATCGTCAATATGAAAAACATTGTTCGTATCGACAAATTACTAGGGTTGAGTTGATAAATTTTTTGTCAGTATAGAGTTAACAAAAGTTTCTGTCAAGATTTTTGCTTTGATTGTAGAAGTTGGAGTTGAGACTTTTTTTTACCCAGAATGGGTCCAAATAAGAAAAAAAATTCTGTCCGTCCGTCCGTCTGTCCGTTTCTCTTTCTGTCGATATGATTACAGTCGTAATTTTGAAGCTTTTGTCATGAAATTCAATATTTAAGCTTGAATCTGAAAACTAAAGATTAAGTTAAAAAATGAGCTAAATTGGATGAAAAGCACGCCTACCTCCCATACAAAGTGATGCCATAAAAACGGTAAAATCTCTTTAAATTCAATAAAACTTGATGATTCTGCTGATGATTCTGCTTTGATGATTAATGTACACTCTGATAAAAAAAGGTTTTATAAAAAAGGTGAAATCTCCTTAAATTTTAAAAAATTAATATGACATGAAATTCATAATATGAACATATGTTTCAATTTCAAGTATGCACTCTTAGTTTGAAATTTGGCACAATCTAATGAAGATTCCGCCTACCTCCCATACAAAATGACATCATCGAAATAGTTAAACCTTCATAAATTACTCAAAATATAATTCATTGCATAATATAAATAGTTTTAATAACTGAAATGTATTTTGAATTTGAAATTTAGAGAAATTGGAAGACAACCACGCCTATCGCCTAGTTTCAATACTTCGTTCCAGTCAAAAGTCATTCCTTACTATTTTTATTTTTTAACAAAATTCATAAAAATATTATGTACATAGTAATCAATTAATTTGAAATTTTATTATTAAAGAATTGTGACTATTTTCACAATTTATTTTGAACAGTGAAGCCCACATATTGTAGTTTAATATAAAATTCTCATTTCTACTTGATGTTACCGAATTCCTACACTAAAGCACTACGAATTTTAAAATTATCCACGCCCGTGCATAAATTGTGTTTAAATATTTATGTCGACAAATCAAATGTTTTCCTTACAACACTTTTTCTTGTGCGTATTTACATTTTTTTTTTTTTTTGTTTTATCAAATTGCTGTTATTTGTTTTTAAGAAACAAATTTTTCAATTGAGTTGTGGCAGACTGGTTGACGTCTCTGCCTTGTAATCGAAATGCCCGTGTTCAAACCTGGCTGGCGGCAATTGTTTTTCGTTTTTGTTTTGTTTCAAAAATTCGCTTATAAGTAATTCTGTTATTAAAAAAATTGTACACCTAAATTTTGGCGGCCGTGGCATACTGGTTGGGTTGCTTGCTTTGTAGGCGAGAAGCTCGGGTTCAAACCCGTGGCTGGGTGATTGTTTTTTGAAGCTGTAAATTATGTCAAGTGTCATGCAGAAAACCTAAACAACATATGACATTGAATTTTTCAGTAGTGATGTAGAATTTTGAATCGAGTAGTATTTTTCAAAAAAACAAATTTTACTTTATCAAATAATCTCCACTTTTTTCGATTTCAAACCTCTGTCCGTTGGCTCTGTCCTTCATTTAGGTAACTGCTTTTACAGGTACCTAGACGGTCTATCACAATCTTCTGTCTACCGAATGCTTTGCTTCATTAATAACTCAAACCGGTTCAAGTAGAAAGGGGAAAAATTAACCCCTGTTATCACAACGGGTCTTACTGGCCTAACTGTTTCTCATAAGAGACAGTTGCTTGAACCTAACCTAACCATGCTCTGTTCTTTCTCTTCTTTTCAAGCCATTCTCATTTTCAAAAGATTTCTTAAATTTCTTTAATTGTTTTACTCTTCAAACAGATAATAACCGTGGCTGATCGCCTAAAAAAGTCTTGATCAAAGCCTTTTGGAAGGTTAATATGACCGATTCGCTTTATTTTTTTTTTTTTCTTAAGACTTAATAATCGATAACATTTTCGAATCGCAAATAGTTCTTAAATTTCATTTAAACTTTTTTAGCTACTTTGGTGTGAGTAGAAGTTCTTCGGTGGTCATTGCCTACATTATGAAGCATCAAAATCTGGACTATCAACCGGCATTTGATTTGGTGAAATCTAAGCGTCGCTTTGTGCAACCCAACATGGGATTTATTTCACAATTGCGACTCTACCGGCGCATGGGCTGTAAGATTGATCCACAATATCAAAAATACAAAATATATCGGCTGCGTTTGGCAGGCGATCAGGTACGCAAGGGTATGAAGAAATTGTTTTTTTTTTATCAATAAATAAGATAATTATTGCCTCTATTCCAATAGCAAAAATACTGCCACAAAATTTCAACAATTTAATCAAACCTGATCCAGCTATTACACAAGAAAATCCCGAACCCATTGTCTATCGTTGTCGCAAATGTCGTCGTATTTTGGCGTCACGTTCTCATGTTCTGCTACACGCAAGCAAATCAGCAATAACTGATGCAAACAATTTAAATGTCGCGCGACAAGAAATAACCACAACGACGACAGCAGAAGCTGGAAATGCAACAACAAACGCGCCACGCCTTATTGATCAGATTGCTGAACAGATACGCAAAGCATCGCTAGGCTCACCAATTGATGGCAATTCTTGTGATGCCGTTGAAGCTACAGCTGCGGGTGTCGAGTGTAAAAGTATTTTGTTTGTAGAGCCAATCGCTTGGATGAAACAGGTGGTCAACAATACGCAAGGACGTTTAAATTGTCCTAAATGTGAGCAAAAATTAGGCAACTTCAGTTGGATAAATGGTATATAAACTGCATTAAATATTTTCACATATAAAATGAAAATTTGAAAATTATTTTTTAACAGGCTGTCAATGTCCTTGTGGCGAGGAAGTTACACCCGCCTTTTATCTAATACCATCAAAAGTTGAACTTACCAAAGCTGTACAAAATGTACAAACTACAGTCTAAGCTTGAGTTATTTATTTAATATTTCAATCAAATAGTCAGATTTTTCATTAGCTTGTAACGGTTAGCTTCCTGTAATTTTGAATTTTAAATGTGACTTAAATGCTTCCATGAGTTAAGAAAAAAATAATATAAATATTGCTGTATTGGATCATAAAATTAAGTGCTTCCAATAAGCAGTGCTGTTTTCCACTTTAAGCTAGTAACTAATATTGAATAAGACTTGTTTCTTTTTTTTGTTTTGGCTTTTATAAAATAGCTTGGTTTAGAGGTCAAAGTCCTTGCAAGGGCTGAAATGGCCATTTCGTTTTTTTTTTTTTTATAAAATAACAGACATATAAAATTAATCAATCGATAAAATTTGCAAGAGGATAAAGAGTTGCCAAGCGCGTTCAAACAAAAATTGGCAAAAATAAAAAATTATCAATAACTCAAAGTAAAATTAGTAAAGAATATTCTAATTTATATTTAACATAACACCAAGCAATAACTTTAAGAGTCTTTTTCATGCAGCATGTTAAAAAAACTTTTTAGAATTTTTTTTTTTCGACAAACTATTATAATTAAAACAAAATTTTCTACATAAAATGCATATAATTACAGTATTTTTTTTTTGCAGAGCCTCCTTTTCCCCTCACCGAGCTTGCTAATGATTTCTCAGCTTCTAAAACAGATATGAGAAAATGTTTAGCGGTAAAAAGTTTGACACATATATTACACAGTCCCACATTTTTGAACACATAATTTTAGGACTCAATTCTGACAATTGCACGTGAAAGTAGGCCCAAAATGAAGAACTTGTGCATCATTCGTTTTGTCTTCTTGCCTGCCAAAATATTTTTAATATCGATTTGAAGTTAGTAACTATCGTATAGGGGAATTTTTCACGTTTTAGGTTCTTTTGTTTGACATAACTCGAGAACCACTAGTCCGATTTAGCTGAAACAAATTTAGAAAAATTAAGAATTATAATTCCTCTAATCTGTTTTCATACCGTTTTCCTATGTGTGCAACACTTTCGAAGTTAAAAATGAATGTATGAAGGGAAAAAAGTATTTTTTGCTGCAGTTTATTTTAGACCAAAATTTTTGTACATTATTAAAGTATACCTATTCAAGATTTATCCCTGACATTTTGGTTCAAAAATATTCGTCTATAAGATAGAAAAGTGCAATGCCGCGAAAGACTTTATATTTGCGGTGAGCAAGATATCTGCGGACTGGTTCATTTGAATGAATGATATTATTATCTTCCGAGCCCTTTTCATGAAATTTTCCATGGCATTCTGGATCAATTACTGCAATTGCCAGTTAGATTTTCCATAGATTTTCCATACGCTTGTCAAAAAAAAAAGCACTGTCCAAATCAAAATCTCATTTTTTTTGGGGCACCCTTTACTTAACTTTTTATTTTTTTTTTTTTTTTTGTTCTCTATTTTATACTATTTTTGACACTTATGTTCGCCAAAAGAACCGTCACTACTACCTTATTTCTTGTATCATGATTTGTATTATGTTTAGTTATATACAACAATATTTTGTTTTTGAATTATAATATGTAAATGGTTTGTCCAAAACAAAACTTTTTAAAATTAGTACCATGCTGCAGCATGAAAAAGACCACTTAGTAATAAACTTTGCTTCATTACCCGCTCAATTGAAAAATTTTGACAATACTCTAGTATTAATCATAAAATAGTTTTTTTGCAAATACAAAACTTCTTAATGTTTGCCTCGAATAAAAGTAATATTTTTACAATTAGGTGTCTAACTTATAGAATTTTAAGAAATATTGAATGGCTATTTGTAATAAATGTTTTCCATTGTTATGTTTTTCTTATTGTAATATTAAGAAACTATTTGTAATTTATTAAATGTGTATGTATTGTAATAAAATGTGTTTTATTCAAAAAATGGGAAAATATTTAAGACAAACGAGAAATTGTTGCGTATATTACAACCTTGTCAGCAATGTAGATAGCCTGTAAACAAAATTTTGGGGGAGGTTTAGATAATACAGTATGTGGTCAAACCTTGCGTGATGGCCCTGAAATCAAAAAACTTTCAGCCTTACCAAAAAAAAGATTTTTAGCAGAGGCTACAGCTGCTACTAAATTAAAAATCTGACGCTAAAATTTGAAATCAGTTTTTTAGTAAGGCTGTTTGATTGCAAGTTAATCACACACACATTCAGTGAAAAACATCGCTCACTAAATTATCGCTACCATAATAATTCACAACAGTTGACTACGCTGAATGCGCCCATTGTTATTGAAAAACAAAAAGGGAAAAAAGTGAATTTCGAGTTTTGATAAAGCATTGCTTTTTGATGAAAAAAAATACAGTGGAAACCAAACAATGGCTTGATAAACATTATCCGGACTCTGCTCCATCGAGACAAATGGTAGAAAAGTAGATTGCTGAATTTAAACGTGGTCGTACCAGCACAAATGATGCAGATCGCAGTGGACGCCCAAATCAGACTGTTATTCCACAAAACATCTAAAAAAATCCACAAATTGGTTATGAACGATCGCAAATTGAAGGTGTACGAGCTAGCTGAGATAGTTGTGTTTTTACCATTTTGCGAAAGCTCTGTGCAAAGTGGGTGCCGCGTCGACCAAAAACAACAACGAATTGATGTTACAGAGGAGTGTTTGGCGCTATTAAACCGCAATAAAATCGAATGCTATCGTCGATATGCAACAATGGATAAAACAATTCTTCACTATTATGCGAATTTATTATGATGCGAAAGGAATAATATTCATTGACTATTTTCAAAAAGGAATCACCATCAACTGCGACTATTATCGTGCACTTTGGGATCGTTTGAAGGCTGAAATCGCCAAGAAATGGCCACATTTGCAAAAGAAAAAAAGTGTCGTTTCACCAAGACAATGCACCGTGTCACAAATCGATGAAAACGATGGCAAAATTGAATGAATTGGGCTTCAAATTACTTACCCACCCACCGTATTCTCCAGATTTAGTCCCCAGCGACTTTTTTCTGTTTTTAGATCTCAGAATGCTTGCTGGAAAGAAATTAAGTCCAATGATGAAGTAATCGCTGAAACTGAGGCCTATTTTGACGAAAAAGAGAAATCGTACAATAAAAATGGTATCGAAAAGTTGGAAAATCGCTAGACTGGTTGTATCGCTCTCGAAGACAACTATGTTAAATAATTTGATCGAGTTTTATCAAAATTTTGTTTTTTTCTTACTTATCCTATGGACTTATTAAATGACCTGTTATATATTCCAATACTTACAACTTTGATATTATTCAAGATATTGAGGAATGTTGTAGAAACCAAATGCTCTTGGAATCAGAATTGAAACTGACAAATATTTCGTTTCGGTGTCATGGGATACTATTGGTGTCATGACACCTAAGCGAAAGTCAGTTTCAATTCTGATTCCAAGAGCACTTGCAGCCTTAATAATAAAGAGCCGCACACTGTCTCTTAAAATCGAAAAAATTTAAATTACTTAAAACTGACTTTTTTAAAGCTACACACTATTTGTTTGCTACCAATAAAAAACGTGTCGAACATTATTTAGCTAAAATAGAGATATTCTAAAGACATGACAACACTGTCAATTTTGATAGAATCTATCTATATACAGCCATGGACACATAAATAGCACAAATGTCAACTTATTTTTTAAACGTTTCGTTTGAACCTAATAATGCATATATTAACTGTAGTTATAATTTTTTGAGACTCCAGTGTGAAGTTGTTTAAAACTCCGAAAGAGATGTACCGTTATTTGCTTTTATTTGTTCAAGCCATCTCTTTATGTATAGGCATGTACGATCTGCTGTGTTCATATAAATAGCACACATGTAAGTTGGTGAATAAAAGTTAACAATATCGGGTGTTTGTAAAAATTGTAGAGTTTTATTCAGTTAATTTTGCCGATTCTAAATAAAATGGGTCGTGGCAAACATTGCACTCCGGAAAAAAGGTCTATAATATAAGGTCTATAAACGAACTAAGTAAATAAACAAAAAACCATCTGAAATCGCGGATATTCTCCAAATTTCGCCAAAAATGGTCTATAATGCACTCAAACTGGTTACACCAAATGGTTCAAATAATTTCGAGAATAAGCCGTGCAATCCTAGACGTAAAACCACCGCTTCTACTGATTTATAGTTCTGAATGACTTTAGTTCGCTGAAGTAAGGCTGATCCTTTCAAGTCAGCAAAGCAAATTATGAGGGAAATAAATGAAGAAAATAACCTTAATGTTGCAAGAAAACTAGTATCTAGGAGACTACATGAAGCTAATCTTTATAGACGCATTAGCCGAAGAAAGCCGCTCTTAACAAAAAAAAATTTAAAGGATCGGTTAGCGTTTGCAAGGGCCCATGCGAATAAAGAAGACCAATTTTGGAAGAACGTGCTCTGGACTGACAAAACTAAATTTAATAGGGTTGAACCAGATGGAAAAACTTTTGTTTGGCGCCCCAAACGCCAAGAGTTGAATCCGAAGTATACAAAAAAATCATTAAAGCATGGATGAGGGAATTTAATGGCTTGGGGAGCTTTTTCCTGGCACGGCGTTGGGCCAATTTTTCGTATAACAGGAATAATGGACAAAAATATGTATTTAGATATTCTTAATAACCAGATGGAACCATTTGCATTTGAGAACATGCCTATTAGGTGGATTTTTATATAATGATCCAAAACACACAGCAAAGGTTGTGATTGATTGGCTAAAAAAGGAAAAAATAAATATTTTGAATTGGCCGGCTCAAAGCCCAGACGTCAATCCCATAGAAAATTTATGGATTGATGTGAAGGTCAGCATAAGCAACCAAAATTTTCGAAATTAAGATGAGTTATGGAGTGGAATTGAGAAGGCTTGGTACTCTATTCCGAAGGATTGGGTCAGGAAGCTTGTGGAGAGTATGGGACGAAGAAGTCGGGCTGTTTTGGACAAAATCGGGACACAGTACCAAGTACTAGTAAGCATATTCGTAAGCTCATTGTAAAATAAAAATAAGCACTATGTCTTTTTTTCAGAATGCAAATTGTGCTATTTATACGTCCATCTCAGCTAAGGAACAATTTCAGATTTTTCATTAATTTCTAATTTTTAATTAGTAGTTACAAAGTTACTACTGATTTTAAGTTTTTAATGTTTAAACTCAAATACCATGAAATAAATTCTTGTTATCCTCTATGTATTTTATTTAAATTTATGTGAAACACCCTATGTGTATTTTTGTGCTATTTATGTGTCCACGGCTGTATATAAAAATGAATGTATGTATGTGGGTATGTGGATATGTATGTATATCACGTATAGACTATAGAAATTTTTATGGATACTGAAGCAACATTCTGGAAGTGTTCCTGTGAAGTTTAGTGTTGGTTGGACAAGGGGGCGTGGTACCTCCCATACAACCCAAATTGGCTCCATCGCCCACAAATCAAAAAAAAGCATATAAAACTAAAATTTGGTAATTTTGTCCAGATGGTTACTTCCATCGGTGACTGTACAAAAAATGGGCGTGGTCACACTATATCTACGCCCACTTTTCAGCAATCGTTTTAATTCCTGAGATGTTCAAGTTTTGATAGTGAATCTTGGTATATAGGTGCAATGGATACAAGTGGCAGTCACTATGTAAATATAAACGTTGTCACGCCCACTTTTACCGCCCACAAATCAGTTAAAAATGCTTTATATCAGACGGCTTTTGCCGTAGAAGACTAAGATTTGGTAATTTAGTTCGTATGGTAACTTTCGGCCAATGTACAAAAAATGGGCATGGCCGCACTATATCTACGCCCACTTTATCGAAATCATGCTTATTCCTGAGTTGTATACGTTTTGATAGTGAATCTTGGTATGCAGGTTCTACTGGTCCAAGTGGCAGTCGCTATGTAATTATAAATGTTGTCACGCCCACTTTTACCGCCCACTAATCAGTAAAAATGCTTTATATCAGACGGCTTTTGCCGTAGAAGATTAAGATTTGGTAATTTAGTTCGTATGGTAACTGTCGGCCAATGTACAAAAAATGGGCATGGCCGCACTATTTCTACGCCCACTTTATCGAAATCATGCTTATGCCTGAGTTGTACACGTTTTGATAGTGAATCTTGGTATAAAGGTGCTATGGGTCCAAGCGGCAGTCACTATGTAAATATAAACGTTGTCACGCCCACTTTTTCGCCCACAAATAAGTAAAAATGCTTTATATCAGATGGCTTTTGCCGTAGAAGTCTAAGATTTGGTAATTTAGTTCATATGGACACTGTCGGCAACTGTTAAAAAATGGGCGTGGTCGCAACATATCTACGCCCACTTTTCGAAATCATGAGTTGTACACGTTTTGATAGTAACACTTGATATCCAGGTGTTCTAAGTGGCAGTCAATATATATATAATTTGCCACGCCCACTTGTACCACCCATAAAAAAAACAAAACGAAATGTTTTACATGTTTTATGGCGACTCCGAACGGCTTATGTTTCCAAGAAGCTTTTCATGGCAGTTTTTATTCTATGAGGTTTGTCATTGTCTGCAGAGAGTTGACGGCCGAACAGAAAAATTAATTCAATTGAAAAAACTTTGTGTCAGGTGGAATTCGAACCTGGGTTCTATGGCATTCAAGCCACGCACCTCAACCAGTATGCCACGGAATGGTTTGAAATAGAGTTTTTTATAAAAATATTTACTGGTGCGGTAGTTAAAAATAACAACGGTGGTTCTTCCAATCTGCACCAATAAATTTAAAATTTTTACAGTCGGACCAGAGAAAATGCAGATTTTCATTAATTTTTTAACTTTTTTTTATTATTTTCACTAAAATTCAAATTAAAATTTTTTTTTTTTTTGTCTCGCCATGTTACGTTTAGTCAAATAAATTATGTATTGATGATAAAATATAGTGTAAAGTAAATAACTAAATTGAATGAAATTACAAAAAAAATGTACACATTTTTTACATTGTACAATTTATTTAGTTTGAATTTTAGTGAAAATAATATGGAAAAAGTTAAAACAATCCATAAAAATCTGCATTATCTTTGGTCCAACGGAAAAAATTTAAGATTTTTTGATGCAAAATTTTTTCATTACTCTTATTTCTGGCCGTTTGTTTTTCTAACTACCATACCAGCCAATATTTTTAGTCGGGATCATCATAACATAAGCCATGGATTATTTTGAGGAACGAGACTGAAAAATTTTTTTTCCTAAAGAGCGTGAGGCGACTTAATGTATATACGTATGTGGGTATATGTGTATATCACGTAAAGACTTCGAAACCGCTAAGCCAACTTTTATACCAAAGCGCTGAGAGGGTTCCTGTGAAGTCTGGTGCCGATCGTAAAAGTCACTTTAATAGCCTTATTTTGTATTCCTAACGAAGCATTCAACGAACGATGGCTATGCGGACGATGTTGAATTCAAGCGGAAATATGTATTTCGAACGAAGCTTATATATTTATATATTTCATAATTTATTTACCTTTAGGTTCAGAATTTTTAATTTTTTAACCATTCTCTTAACGTTTGCAACCACAACGATAGCATAAAAGTGTTCGTTTGATTTTGACGTTTGGATTCGTGGTTTCAGTGCTCGTTAGAAATACATATTGCAAATATGTAACTGTACTACGGCATCGTTCGTTGGCTGATCAGCTGTTATCGTTGTTTGATTCTGTTCGAATTACAAATTTCAAAAACACGAACGAACACTGTTTTGAACGAAACGATTGATCGGATAGGAATACAAAATGAAGCCATAAATACACCTAAAATTTTCGATTTCAAACAGTTTTGGAATTATAGGTCGCACAGCCTCGGAATTCAGTATTCGACCTCAATTTACACATGCCGTTCCACAGGTAACATTTTATGGGTGTTGGACGAGGGGCGTGGTACTTTTTCCGCAGCCAAAATTTTCGTTATAGCTTTCGATATAAGTCACACATCAATGAAACACGGTAAGAACTTACTATAAAAGCATGACTGCACCAAAGCTACGCCCTCTGTTAGGGGATAAGCGCTGAGCGCAGCGAAGCGCGCCGGGTATAAGCTAGTTTCCTATAATTTTGAACACTTTTTGGAAAAAGAAAATATTTGAAACAAGTAAAAAAAATTCAGAAAAAAATGTATTAAGATGAAAAAATATGAAAGGTAGAGGTAAGGTAAATCATAATTTACAGAAAAAAACAAATTTTAATTGGAGTGAGGAGCACAAGGTGGTTCTCAGGTAATGACAAAAAAGTGTCTCCTGGACAGCTCGAAAAATTCAACGAAACAATTTGGCAAAAGGACAGGACGTAGAGCGAAGTTTCTGGCCTGTGGACTGCTTATGAATTGTCGGCTCCTGCGAATAGGTGCAAAGAGATGTAAGCTTGCATGAAGCTGACAGCCAAGAGAGCCAGCACATCATATAAGATTGAGTTGACTACCACGGTAGACCTTTGACTCGGGTCAAAGCCAAACTCGCCATCGATTGAAGATATGACAATGACTGCGGTAAATGCCTCTATAGAGTCACAGTTGTGCAAATCCATATTCCAGTGCGACTATATTAATATTTTTGAAATGTATTTTTACTCTCGTAATTTAAAAGACAAAAGGTATTACCTACGCAAATCTTCTTGATAAAAACCTGTACCGGCGCTTGTAGCTTTGCGTTATTTCTTACTTAAATGATTGTTATTTTTTTTACATCCTAGCCTCCCTTTGATTGACTTCCGGCCAACTGGCCCTCTACATGTCGACGGTCAGTGCTTACCATTTTTTACCAACGATCTACCGAAATTTTCTTGATATGTTTTTGTTAATAATAATGGCGTTTTAACAAGTTCGAATAGCGTGACTAGAAACGAAGGTAACACGGCGTGGTTAATTTTTATCGTCGGTCTTTCTAAATCCAGCACCGAACGAGACATTCCATGTTTATTGAAATCATTGTTCTCTAAATTAAAGTTAAAGTTTTCTTTAAATATTATATAATTAAAAACATTAACTATAATAACTCAAAATTAAACCTCAAATGGCATGGTAAGAAATGAAATTCATTTATATAAAAATCATTTTTCTGAATAGTGCCATGTTTTCAGATACAGAATTTGAAACTCATAAAATTGCAATTTATTCTATTGAGAACTAAGATCAATCTTTAATGAATATAATTTTACGTGAGCAATATTATTTTATTTTAAATAAACGCGCAAATTAAATAACTCCTTTAAAAAAAATCAGCTTCTTATCGAAAAACTAAATTTTTAATTTCGCATTAAAATCGTCAATTATTAATTGACAAACTGCAATCAAACGCACCTGAAAGATGAATTGCTATGTTTTTGGCTCAGAATAAATTCACCACAATTATTGGAGAGCTACATCTCATTTGGTGCCATTTTCTCACGAGGGTAAAATTAAAAAAAAAAAACAACATTATAAAGTTTTTTTCTAATTCTAATTAATCAACAGATTGGCACCAGATTTATGCTCACCTCTGCATTAAATTGCAATTACATCTCTTCACCTGATTTTCTCACCAATCGACCAGCTCAAGCATAGAACATCGTGGGATTAGTTCAAAAGATCAGGCAAAGCGGACGGACGTGTCGCGAACCGAACGCCTAATATTTAAAATCGTGCGATTAATCAAAATGAAAAAAACTTAAGTGAAGAACAAGTTTAAATTGGGTTAAACTCAAGTAAAGTTTTTAATTTAAAATTTTAAAAGTAAAAAGAAAACCAATTGAAAATGTTTTAATTTAAAGTTTTAAATTGAAAAAAATTATAGTTAATCTAAAAATTGTGCTAAATAAGTTGAAAAAGTAAAAACAAAAATGCCATAAAGAAGTTAATAAATAATAGAAATATTAAGTCATATTCATACGAAACACACAAAGAAAAAAATATACATAAAAGCAAAAGAAAAACAAAAAACACCTAACCTCAAAAAAACCTTCGCACATGAAAAAAAAAATTAATATAAAAAGAAATAACATGCTTTTTCTTCTCCTCTCTAGTTTTATTTATTAAGTTTGCATTATGGCATAAACTGTAACTAAGAGGAAAAAAAACACAGGTGCGTCGTTGGACACACGAGAGAAGCGAAGCTTTTTGCAGTTACATAGATTTGATAGTTTAATAATTTTTTCTTGTAAATAAATAAACTTTTAAATTCAAAAATTTAAAATAACATAAAATAAATTACATATATACAGAAAACATATTTACTGCTTATTTTTTTATTGTTGAATGTCAAATTTCCACGCCAATTACATATACCATAGAGTATAAATTATTATCTAGAGATTGCATCAACTCTGCTAAATCTCTGGCATGTGTCAACAGAGGTTAACAGAGTTTTTTCTTCATGTTTTTAAGTGAAATAACTCTGTTAACACATGCCAGAGATTTAGCAGAGTTGATGCAATCTCTAGAACATAATTTACATGCCAGCGACTCTCCATGTTAACTCTCCACACATGGTTGTGAACTTGGCTGCACTGACTCATGCATGCGTTTGTTAATTCCATATTTATTGATATCATCTATTTTTTTGACACTTAAAAACGCACTTGTGGGCATTGCTAATTTTCTTCGTACCAACAGCATAGAGTATAAATTATTATCTAGAGATTGCATCAACTCTGCTAAATATAAATAATCCTGTTAACACATGCCAGAGATTTAGCGAGTTGATGCAGTCTCTAAATAATAATTTACACTCTATGCCAACAGCACCACAAACGCATTCGCAATACAAAGAAACCGATGCTGGAGACACCTTGTGGCAAATAAAAGCAAATTTTTGATTATTTATTTTGATTATTTTTGTGTAATTTTTAGCAAATATACAATCCTCTATCTATTGATTAATGGTGACGATCTACTGCAGTTTAGCTTCTGTTATAATTAGCATTGAATTAACAACTTTTTCTATTACGTCTTTGTGGCCTAGTGGAAAGTGCATTGGACTCTCGTTTAAGAGGACGTGGGTTCGATCCCCACGGGCAGGCCATAAAATATTTTTAGTATTTAATATTAAAGTATTAAATTTTCTTGTAATAAGCACTAGCAACAAAGAAACCATAAAATTTCCAAAAAAAAATCTGTCGAAAATTTTTCAGATTTCACTCCAAGCAAATCACAGAACGAGGAGTAAAAAGCTTCGCTTCAAAAAAAAAAGTATGTGATGGTAAAACTTCACTTTCCAGTGGGCAATTGAAGGAGTCCAGAGGCCTTTTATCGTGCCTGCGTTAAAATTTGTTAGACCTTCCACATTCCTTGCAAACACCCTTTTATTGATTGTATGGAATGGCAAAATTTTTCAGTACTTCCGCACTCCCTGCTTTAAAGAGGCCTGCTATAAGCACTCCTTTAGAAAGGCTTAAAGAAGAGGTTAACCAAAACAATTAAAAAGATATTTTTTTTATTTCTGTTTATGTATACCTATTTATTTATTTTGTGATATTATTTTATTTTACGTATTTTTGCCAGATAAGAATATTTCTAAGTCATGAAGTTGATTATTATTGAGTATATTTGAACTAACATATATTTTAACTTTTAACGAAAAAGTAACCGTGAAATATAAGCAGAACCAGTTCTTGTAGGAAAAATATAATTGTTGTACTGCCGTGGGTAGCAGTCACATCACAGAGAAATAACGAAAACTACTTGCCTTCCTTTTAGCAGGCAGGCCTTATAGAAGCCCTCACCGATGCAGTGATGTTGTTAAGTGTATTGACGCCAAAAAAAGCAGTTAATGCATGCCTTTTTTTCAAGAGGCCTGACTGAATTGCCCACTGGGTTAAAACAACAACTTAATTTGCTTAAAAATATTTATAGCAGGTACACTCTTACTATGAAAGTACTTTCATCGTGGGAGCACCAACACCATACAATGTAAGTCTCTTTCACTTTAATATGTTTCTCTTTTTTTTCTCTCTCATGGATGTTCTTAAGTTTTTTTTTTATAATATTTACATTTATATTTGCGATATGGCAATGCCACTTAACAACTTTTAATTTGCATGGAAATAAATTCTTTTTTTATTTAACAATAGTTCATTGAACTTTCATGTTCCATTTTTAATTTAGTTCCCCAACAAACTAACAAATTTTTAGTATACTTTGCTTAATTGGAATAGACATATTTTTTTTTTTAATAAAATATGAAAACAAATAAATAATAACTTAAGGATATTTTTTTTATTTTTAATTTAAAAATACCATACTCAATACTATATAATACTAAGTAAAACCAAAGTGGAAAAAATTTATTATTATACTAAAACTATTTTTTTTAAATTAAAAAATGTTCTTAGCTTGTATAATACTTGTAAGCGATGCTTGAAATGATGGTCACGAAACCTTGTGGATCATATTTTAAAAGCTTTTTGTGAATAAATTTATAAAAATGATGGATTTATAAAATCTTGTGGTTGATTTCTGGCATCAGTTCGTTTGGGTGTGAACATTTTAAAGGGATCAGTGTATTTCATTTGGTCATGAACGCTGATCATGGAGGGGAGGGCAAAGCTGAATCAAAGTCATCATCGATCACCAAAAAAAAAAAAAAAAGCCATTTCTTTGTTGTAGTATTTTAGTGATATCCATTTCCTTCTTTTTTTGAAGCGAAGCTTTTTACTTCTCGTTCTGTGATTTGCTTGGAGTGAAATCTGAAAAATTTTCGACAGATTTTTTCTTGGAAATTTGATGGTTTCTTTGTTGCCATTGCTTATTACAACAAGAAAATTAAATACTTTTATTTATTAAATACTAAAAATATTTGTTGGCCTGCCCGTGGGGATCGAACCCACGACCTCTTACACGATAGTCCAACGCACCATCCACTAGGCCACAAAGACTTGTTAGAAAAAGTTGTTAATTCAATACTAATTATAACAGAAGCTATGCTGCAGTAGATCGTCACCATCTATCAATAGATAGAGGATTGTGTATTTGCTATGCTACAACTATCAAAAATTTGTTTTTTTTTTGCCACAAGGTGTCTCTAGCATCGGTTTGTTTGTATTGTGAATGCGTTTGTGGTGCTGTTGGCATAGAGGTAAATTATTATCTAGAGATTGCATCAACTCTGCTAAATCTCTGGCATGTGTTTACAGAGTTTTTTTGCTCATGTTTTTAAGTGAAATAACTCTGAAATAATAATTAACACTCTATAACAAGTGCGTTGACAAGTGCGTTTTTAAGTGTCTAAAAAATAGATATCAATATATATGGAATCAACAAACGCATGCATGAGTCAGTGCAGCCAAGTTCACAACCATGTGTGGAGAGTTGAAATGGAGAGTCGCTGGCATTATATGCTCGTATTACATATACGGCGTGGAAATTTGACATTCCACAATAAAAAAATAAGCAGTAAATATGTTTTCTGTATATATGTAATTTATTTTATGTTATTTTAATTTTTTTAATTTAAAAGATAAATTATTATTAAATAGAAAAAATTATTAAGCTATCAAATCTATGTAACTGCGAAAAAGCTTCGCTTCTCTCGTGTGTCCAACGACGCACCTGTGTTTTTTTTAATATCTCTTCGATTCTTTTTTTTCTCTCTAAATATGCACGCAAATTTTAAATAATTTGTAAGTAGCAACAATTTGTGAGTTGCGATTTGAACTCCACCCCGATTGCCGACGAGCCGGAGCCGGAAGATCAAGCGTGCAACCGCAGTTCGCTCACAGAAAAAAACAAAATCCTCTAACATCAAAACGTTACATGCTACAAACCCTTCGCGACAAATCTTAAATATGCACATATCTTTATTTAAGGATCTATAGCGGCTGCACGATTTGTTGAAGATTTAATTTTTGTATAAATCTTGTCCAAAATATAAAGCGCTGCTTCCTTATCGAACCTATAAGAGTTTCAATTAATATCGTTGGAAACCGACGTCAAGGGTTGATCAATGCGACAGCCAAAAAAAGTTATCAGTAAAGAATCCCTAACTGGCTGCCGCAAAACATTATCAACTGATTTCTGTGGAGAACTGATGAACTCACCAACAGTAAGATCAATAAAAAAATCCTTTAGTTCCCGATACGTTTTTGGTTTTCTTATAGCCCGATAGTCCGTCAGAATTTCTTTGTCCATAAATAAACTTTCAGGGTCCATAATGTTTAATTTTTCGATTTCAAAATAATTTTAAATTATATGTCAAAATATTTGTTGATTGTTAAAAAGCAGCCAGTTTTAAAATAAAATACATGGATAATCTGTGTATTTTCTGAGCTGGCTATTTTTTAAATTTAAAACGGGCTTTAAGTTTTTATTGGAACCGTTTTTGTTTAATGTTCAACATTTTCACAAATGTTGTACATTAAAATCCCTTTTTGGTAAAGCTGTTGGTTTCTACAACAACCCCGATTATTTGTTATTCGTTTTACGATGAGAAAGATCAGTTTCTTTAATATTTTTTTATTTATTAATTTTGTTTCTTTTTATTTACATATAGTTTTGATCTTAATTGTAGATATAATAGAAATCTAATTAAAGAACTTTAAAATGTAATAAAAGATTTTATATGTATATATATATCTGTGTATTTAAAAAAAAAAAATAAAAATATAAACAAAATTTTTAATTCATTTTGTCTTGTATATGTTTGCTTGGTAAACAGTTGATAATAAAAATATAAAAAAAATTGAGAAATTTATATAAAACAGCTATAAAAAGGCAATAAACAATATTTTTAATATCTATCTATTAACATAACTTCTATTACATATATCAACAATTTTAATTCAATTCTGAAAAAGAATTAATTTTTTAATTGGAAACATTATTTGAAAAAAGTGTTCAGTTTGTTTTTTTTAAGCTTAAGCGCAAAACTAACATTATGCCAATTTAAAACCTGGTCCCACCCACATACAATAAATCCAACAACATTTGCGTTTTAGGTTTTTTTTTTTTCTTTTTAGTTAAGATCACAAAAACAGTAACTTTATCTACATGGCTTGCCTCATCCTTTTGCCAACTGCATTCTTTTGCCGTTTCATCGCACTTTTTACATCGCTTTCAATTCATTCGCGCTCTACCTTGACAGAATCTAAACTAGTCAATAATCTTGCTTGGTTTTGTTTTTTTTTTTTTCTTAAATCTTAAATTTTAATTTCATTTATTGTTCTCATTCTTTGCTTATATATTGTTGTTGCTTTTATCCTTTTTTGTTGTTGTTGTTCATGCAATTAAAACTTGTTTTTTTTTATAAATTCACAGTTTTGTATCATAGAAATATCTTAAACTTAGTCTTAAAATAATTTTAATATTTCGACAATTTGTGCAATTAATATCAATGCTGCCACACCCACAGACGATGTTCAATAAAGTTGTAGTTGTTGTTATTCTTGACGTTGTACCTGCTGCTGTAGCGGCATCGATAATAATTGAATTATCTTTTAATATATCAGCATATGTCGTTCTTTTTGTCAATTCATCTGGAAAAGTTTGTAGTTGTTTTTGTTTGTTCTGGTTGCTTTGCTGCTGTTGATGTTGCCACCATTGTTGTAGCCATGCAAAACGTATTTCCACAAGTTGTGTACACTGCTAGTGGCAATGCTCCGTCACATCGACTATGACCGATTTTTTCCAGCAGAATAGGAAGTAACCGACTGCAGCGCCTAGCACAACGGCGAGACAGAGCCAAACGTTGTACGTCATAAAGATCAACATCAACAGAAACGAGAGCGTCACCTGTATCAGATGTAGTATCGTCTGGAAGAGATGATTCAGAGAGAACATTGTCGGGCTGCAGAGGGGGGAAACAAACACGAAAGATTTAAATTAAATAGGAGTTATATAAAAATATTTATGTTGTAAAGAATGAAAAAAAAAACAACCACTACAAAATAAACAGAAAATGGTTTTAAAAATAATAAAAAAATATTTATTTATATACAAGCCAATGTTTGGGATAGAACTGATTTTGTATCTATAACTAAATCTGTGGTCACAAGGAATAATGACTAAACTCAAAATATCGTAAAGAAGCGATATGGCATTTTCTTTATTGTCAAATTTTGGAAGGATGTAGAAATCCATTTTTTGCACAGAATAGGTTACCACTTATGTCTGCACATGTAGCGTTTGTAACGGCTCATATATTTCAGAAAAAAGGGTCGTAGTTAGTGCAATTAAAATATCGTTTTTTTTACGATATTTTGAGTTTAGTCATTATTCCTTGTGACCACCAAAATCTTGATTGATTTTCGTGGATTCTAAAAATTCTACAAAAAGCAAATTATTGATTTTGTTGTAACTTCTAAACTTGAAAATTGCTATAGCTTTATTTAAATATACATAAAAGTAAGTATGCACAGAAAAAATTTTTTTTGTAAAAAATAAATTTATTTTTAAAAATATCGAATACAGAGTTCAGCAGTTATGTACTTTTCACCTGAAAAGTACTCCGAAGTTTATGGAACTTGTTGTTTGGGAGTACACTAGAAAGACTATACCAAGTTTTCGACCTCGAGGACTCTGTGCTGACTTTGGGGGGAGTACAAAAACGTCAAAATTTCCTGAATTGTTCAGTTTTTTGTTTATATCTCTTAAACTAAGCACATTTTGTGTACATAATTGCATGACAAAGTTAAAGAGCATTATATTTCCAAAAAGTTTGTTGGTAAACCAGATTTTCCGAACCTAATATTAACGTGGATACAGCCGATCAAAGTTAAAATAAAGTTTTTTAAAATGTAAGAAATCAAGGACAAGAAGTTCACACTGGGCCCACACATTCTATTGCAATGAGTGTGTATAGGCAAAACAATCAGATGCTGACCTACGAAACTTGTTCAAGTATAAGCTCGCCTCTTTTCCAATGTTGCTGTTCATGTAAGAAGGAATGCAAAAAGGTAGAATATCAATGCTCAATGATGCATTCCTGCGTATCGCAGGTGAAGAAGTAAACTTCGGCACCAGAAAATGCAACGTCATTTATGGCGGATTGCTGCTGCATATAGTTGTTTGGACCAAGTCAAGTAAGACTACAATTCAAGAAGTCTGCCAAAAGGCACTTTGGATGAAATGCCAATGTGGTTTTTGATGGTTATCCTGTTGGGATAACCTACTAAAGCAGCACAGCCGCTGAACATTATCGCCGTTCTTTGCTTCACTACTCAACAAAGTTTGTCTCTTCCAAGACAACTTGGATCAACACGATTTTGCAGGCGAAATTTCCCTTCAACGATACCAACAAGATGATCTTCATAACTATGCTGTAGAGTGAAATGGAAGCCAGGGGGATCCAAGTGAAGCAGGCATAGAGGAAGACAGATTTTCTGGTGACTGGAAGACTGCTTTGTGTTCTTCCAAAAATAACGCTTATTTCCAGAAGAGTGGAGAGGGTCACAGCCAAACTGTACTATATTCAACTCGATCGTTCGAACCACCGTATGTTCTTTTCCTGCATGCGATAAGTGAGTGTGACACCACCTCAGCACCTTTTGGTATTGGAAAAAATAAGGTGATGCAGATAGCGCGAACCCTAGCCCGAGGCAACTCCAACTCAAATCTGAAGTTGGAGAGAAATTCTTTGTGAAAATGTATGGAGCGACCATCGAAATTGAGAAACTCAAAGGCCTGAGATATCGCATTTTATCCAAAGCCCAAATGTAAACTAGCCAGACTGCCACCAACCAGATATGCCGCCAAGTACCAATCATTCAGGACGTACTTGCAAGTCCAGGCGTGAATAGGAAGTCAAGGGAACCATCAGAAGTTCCCTTATGCTTCCGCATAAGAATGGCAGCTTACCAAACGAGGTGGTTATTTTAAGGCTCTTTAATAATACCTGTGCCATTCTTTAGCAGTACATTTTCATTCTTGAACACTGTTACATGATATCTTATTGCTATTAACTACATAAGATGTACGCGAATTATGAAATTAGTTTGTTAACAGGTGTTCTTCCATTCACCACAAAGATAGACGCTGCTCCAGAACAGCTGCTCAACATTATCAGTTGCAAACGCACGGCTGGTTGTGTCACTGCAGGCTGCGGCTGTTAAAAGGCTGGAACCGGACTTAACTGTCCGATTCGAATTTTTTTTTTAGTAGGTTGCCTCATGTGTCTATGACAAAATGTTACGGTGACTCTGCTTTATCGGAGGGCAAACAAGTGGTTTAACCGATTTGCGAGTGGCCAAGACGAAGTAGAAGACGACCCTCGTACCGGGCGGCCATCGTGTTCGACTACCGAAGAAAACGTTGAAAAAATCAAAGAAATATTGGTCAAAAATCGCAAATTGACGATTACAGAAATAGCAGAGGACGTCGACATTTCAATTGGATACGTTCAGAACATTTTGAAGAATGAATTGGGCCTGAGACGTGTATCTGCGAAGTTGGTACCGAAAGAACTCAATTTCATGCAAAAAAGAGACCGAGTTGCTATCGCGAAAGACATGCTGGAAATGGCCGAATTCATCATTACTGATGATGAGACATGGGTGTACGAGTATGACACGCAAACCAGGCATCAGTCGAGTGAATGGCGATCGCCAGACGAACCGATACCGAAGAAACCACGTCGTTTTGAGTCAAAAAAGAAGGCGATGCTCACTGTTTTCATGGACTACAATGGTGATGTTGACCATGAATTTTTGCCAGATGGTCAAACGGTCAATAAACAGTATTATTTGGGCGTTCGCCAAAAAATACCGCAGTTGTGACAAAACAAATCATGGATTTTACACCACGATGATGCACCATCGCACAATGCTCATCTTATTCGTGACTTTTTGGCCAAAAACAACACGATAACCATCCTGGCTCCGTGTGATTTTTTCCTGTTCGATCGAGTCAAAAAACCGCTTCGAGGAACGCATTTCACCAGCAAAAAGAAGAGATCATGGAAAAATTGGTGAATGCTCTGAAGGCCATACCAAAAACCGTGTTCCAGAAAGGTTTCCGTGACTGGATCAAGCACTGGCATAAGTGCGTTGCAGCCAACGGGGACTACTTTGAAGGCGACAATATTGGTTTGGATGAATTCTTTTTGAATAAGGTGGTATGCAGCCTGCAAGCACTGCGTGGGCACAGCATGCCAAAACACATCTTTAGCTTGACATCAAGGAATTCGACACTGATGACGAGAGTGAGGAATCCACTGACCTCCCCCTTTCTCCTTCACTTAAAGTGTATGAGAAGGACGTATCCATGAACCCCGACTATGACGACGACGAGGAAGGTCCGGCAGCCTCCAAGCATTAGTTATCTGCCTGCAATCAATTATGAACATATACAGAATTACTGTGCATAATACTTAATATTATTACTACTTTAAATTTTATGATCCACTTTCATTGAGTTTCAAGTGTGTATTATAAGAAATTCAGAGTATGGTGATGACCGGACACGAAAGTGTGAAAATAACATTATACAGGGTCTCGGTCAGCGGACCCCAACAACAAATCGGCTGTATCTCCATTAATATTGGGTCTTAAAATCTAGTTCACCAACGAAATTTTAGGAAATTTAAGTTTCTTCAACTTTGCCATATAATGTGGTACACAAAGTGTTCTTAGTTTAAGAGATATAAGCAAAAAACTGAAATTCAGAACATGTTGACGTTTTTGCCCTCTCCTTAAGTCAGCACAAGGTCCTCGAGGTCGCAAACTTAGGATAGTCTTCCCAGTGTATCCCCCAAACAACCCGTTAAAGTTCGGATTATCTTCGGAATAGTTTCCAGCTAACCTCATCTTTTTTCGACATGTCGACTGAACTAGTATTTTAGAAATATTTATAAGAAGAAGTCAAGATGAAACCAAAATTACAATGAACTCTTTATAAGATATAAAAAATATTTTTACCAGCAATCGAAATAGAATAGTATTTTATTACAGCGTTTTGGACCGAAAATGCTGTTGGTGAAAAATATCTTCTATGCCTTATGCCTAAAGGTTTAATGATACTTCATTAAATTGCTAATTTTTTTGTCATTGAAAATGTATCTAGAGCAGTTCAAATAGTACGAATGCATAGATTCATTTGTGTCAGTGAGTACGCATATAGTACGAATAGGAGCAAAAAATGTGGGGCGGAATGCATTTTCATGCCGTTCCTTTCAATTCGTTCGCCGTTAAGTTTCGATCAAATATTTACTGTGAATAATTTTGCTGTTAATAATTAATTTGACATTTTTAGAGTAAACAAAACTATTTAAGAAAATTGTATGCTGAATTGGAAGTGATGTGTTTAGTTAAAATTATTTTATTAAATGCTGCTGCTCTTAAAAACACTAGAAATGAAAAAGTTACTTCTATTATCCTTTTCTTATAAAATATGTCTGTCCTGCCCACGCGTCAATTGTTTTCAGATTTTAAAATTGGACAAAAACAAAAAATGCAGTATCATACGGGCTTCAAGTAAGACAATATCATTTCTTGCCTAAGGCTGAATTCACTGACCACCTTCAGCAAGTTTTGCACGTTTTTTTATTGTGCTCTCCGCTCAGTGAGAGCGACTTGCTGCACGCTCTTCAACTTGATTAACATTATTTTAATATTCGCGAAAAATTGCTGAAGGTGGTCAGTGCATCCAGCCTAAGAATATGCAATGATTTGATTGTATTTTTTAGTTTGCCAATCATTTTTGATTAATACTTCTAACTCGACTTTTTTTCATTTGAGTTTTATAGGTACAATTCAAGACATATAAAGCTGCTGATAATGAAACGTTATCACTTTAAAAAGCATTTGCCTAAAAAAGCTCATCACTTCTGAGCTTAGCGGATTCCAAATCACTTTAAAAGTTATTTCAACAGTTCATGCCTAAAAGCATGCAATAATAGTGCTTTTTAGTTTTGATTGGGAAAAACAATGTTAGTTTTGTTAAATGATATGAAAATAAAAAAGGTTATAAAAACAAAAACAAACAAAAAAAAATGTGAAGACAGAGAGTGGAAAAGAAAGTAGAAATTACAACAAATATGTCTGTCGATACTTACGGCTGCTTGTGAATTACTTCGCCAACATATCTAAATCGTGATGTAACATACACAAAAAAGGAAGAAGCAGAAAAAGAAAAACACAAATGAGAGTATTTCATGAGCTTTTGACGGAATTTTACTTGCAAGCTGCGTTAAATGATATCAAATGTGTTTCATAAATCAAACAAAAACAGGAAAAATAAATAAACTTTTTTCAACAAACGAGTCAACAAAAATTAACTAATATAAAAGCAAAAATATCGATAAATACGAAACTTACTGCACTGGGGACGCACTTGTTGTTGGTGTCGCTCTCTGTGGATCTTCGGGATTGCGTTGTGGACCCGTTACCGGACGATATTCAAGCAGATTATAAGTTTTCCAAAATAAATATTCACGATAGTATTTTAGACCCTCGTAGAGAATCGCTAATATAAATATAGCAAACATCGAACCGAGCAGTCCCAAGATAGTGTCTATTGTCCACCAGGAAAATAGTATCGTTTCGTTGTAGCCAAAGTGGAACTAGATAGGAGAGTGTGAAAATGTTATAGAAATGTGGTAAAATGTTGGAATAATTTAATGCTTACCGCCATTGACATCATATGATGCATCATACCCATTTCACCACTACCACCACCACCCATGCCTTCGTGCCCCCGATGGGTTTCATGATGCTCGTGCATGCCTGTGCCGTCTTCTAACGTCATGACATCCAGTGGCGTAGGTATGCTAGAACTAGTGCTGGTCACGCTCATGACGTGTTCATGTGCGCCATGAGCATCTATGAGCATTAAATGAAAATTATTATAATTTTTATTATTTATTTAATATATGAGGGTCGGCTTAGTTTAAAAAAGAGCCACAAAGTTCACTTTTCACTAATTTGAGAAAAACACATAAAACTGACACACGGGATTAGGTGAAAAAATATGTAATAATTGTTAGAGAATTGTAAATTTGCAAAAAAATTTTTTGCCAAATAAAGTAAATAGCGGAACTATTTTAAAAAATTATTAGACAGATACTTGGCTACTTTAAGCTTTTTATTTCTTTCATTTGAACATCATGTTATTAAGTCAGAGGATAAAGCAATTAAAATTCGACTTCTACTTTTGATCGGAAAAATAAAAGTAAAATTTTAACTCTTATTGTTGATCGAAATAAAATCGATCAAAAAAAAAAAAGATTATTTGTAGACTTTCTTATTAAAATCAGAAAAATTCAAATCTTTTAAGATTATTATTCCTTAGCTAACATGCATCACAATGCTATTTATATTCAAATATCGAATAGACTGATCCTTTCCGTCTGACTTTTTCAAAAATAACTGTTATTTTCGGCCCCTGATAATAAAATGGAATTTTATTCCGTTTCGTGGAGTTGATCGAAAGACTCACATATCCCGATAACCTGGCACTGTCAAGGCAAGTCAGTGTCGCCTAAAAAGCACCTTTGTCCAAAACTTCCTAGCCTTTTTTTGACGTTAAACTTGAGGCGTCGCTCCGTAGACCTTAAACATGGAATGTGCGTAGGGTTTGGGTCCCGCCACATTACTACTGCCCAATGAAAACTAAACCAGCCTCGGATAAGAACCCCAATTACGTTGACTACCACCGCAAACGATAAACGGACAAGATTTACGGATATGCACTTGGAATGTCCGGACCCTTTATGGGGAAGGCGCCACTATTCAACTGGCGGAAGTCCTCAAAGGCATAAAGGCATACATCACCGCCATCCAGGAAATGCGATGGAAAAGGCAAGGATGCTCTAAAAAAGCCATGCGGAGAAGCGCGAATTCGAATGTGGATTCGTCGTTAGTCGGAAACTATGTCACCTTGTTTCCCGGTTCACACCTGTGAACGAAAGATTGGCCACGATCACATCAAGGCAAAATTTTTCTTCAAGGAGGAAAAGGACGTCAAGAATGCTTTCTACGCTAGTCTTAAGAACGTATACGACCACCTTCCGGTCCATGATGGCATCTTTGGCCTCACCTTCGGTCAGTTCAGTCTTCACGAGACCTGAACGAACAACGATCTTAGACTGATCGACTTCACCACGGCGGGAAACATGGTAGTTAGTAGTACCACATTAAAAAACCTCGACATCCACAAGGACACCTGGTTGTGCCCGGATCACAAAACGAGAAACCAAATTGATCATATTGTAATCGACGGAAGGCATGCCTCTAGTGTTCTAGATGTGCGTACATGTCGGGGGGTGAACATTAACTCCGACCACAAGCTTGTTGCAGTCAAGATCCGCATGCGATTATGCAATGCGAAGAACATACACACAGGAATGCAACGAAAGCTAGATGTCGCTCAGCTGCAAACTCAACGGACTGTCGAGGCCTACTCCGCTCAACTCTCGGTTTAGCTCAATCAACCAACCTCTGAACCCGACAACGCCGGCGGACTTTGAACGGATATATCCCACTACATGCGCGCTGCCGCTGAAGAAGTCGTTGGCTTCCGGCGCCCGCCAACCTCGGAACCAATGGTACGATCAGGAGTGTCGCATCGCGTCAGCAGCAAAAAATGCCGCTTATAGAAAAACGCTGTAGTTAGCTGCAACGCGAACCGTGCAAGAAAACTATCGCGAAAATAGGAAGGTAGAGAGGCGCCTTTTCAGGCGCAAAGAGAGCAGAAAAACGTGAGTATATTAGGGCAAGAAGGATGCAGGAAAATTCTATCAACAGGTTAAGCGTCTAACCCAAGGTTTCAAGCCCGGCGCATCCACTTGTAGAGATGCAAAGGAGATCTGGTTACAGATACGCAGTGTGCGCTGAGATTGAGTGGAGACAGCACTTTTCCAATTTACTAATTGGCGATGATTCCACCAATGCCTCCCATGGAGAGCGCAGTTCAGCACCACCAATCAACGATGACGGAGTGGAAGTACTACCACCTAGCCATGAAGAGGTTCGAGTTGCTATCCAACGACTCAAAAACAATAAAGCAGCGAGTTTAAAACCGACGGCGATGAATTGATAAGGCGCACGCACCAGCTCATCAGCAAAATATGGCTAGTGGAAAGCATGTCCGACGATTGGAATCTCAGCGTACTTTGCCCTATACATAAGAAAGGAGACCCAACAATCTGCGCCAGCTATCGAGGTATCAGTCTTATTTCCATCGCATATAAGGTTCTCTCAAGCGTACTGTGTGAAAGATTAAAGCCGATTACAAAAACACTGATTGGACCTTATCAGTGTGGCTTTCGACTTGGAAAATCCACCATAGACCAGATTTTCACGCTATGACAAATCCTGGAAAAAAGCCGCGAAAAGCAAATTGACACATATCATCTCTTTTTGTCGATTATAAAGCTGAGAAGGGATTGTCTATAAGCAACAATGTCTGAGTTCGGTATAGCTGCAAAGTTGGTAAGACTTTGCAGGATGACGTTGAGCAACACATGCAGCTCCGTCAAGGTAAGAAATAACCTCTACGAAACCTTCAATACCGAAAGATGTTTCAGACAAGGCGATCCACTATCTTACGATCTCTTCAACATCATCATGGATGGGATTGTACGAAAGGCCTGTGTGCATCGTAATTTTCTACGAAAGTGTCCAGCTCCTTGCGTACGCTGATGATATTGACATTGTTGGCAGAACCAAGAGAGATGTTACCGCTGCTTTCACCTGCTATATGCTGTCTACAAACAAGGGAGCGCGGCGTCTAGACTCCCTCGTTTCATCCGGTAGCCATAACTTTGAAGTAGTCAAGGAGTTCATATTAAAGAACCATCCAAGCATACTAGTTTTGTGTTGTTTTTTTTTTTTTCTTAAATCAACTTGTATCGGTTTCGCTCTCTAAGCATTGAGTATGCATGGAATATTTCTCTTTTACATAACGATAGAACATGTATGAGAGAGTGAAATTATCAAGCATCAAGAAAACTAGTTTGAGAACATACGCAACCCACAGATGTATCGTTAATGTTGTTATGTCTACTTGGAGCCAACTTAATGAAATTAAAAATTAATAAATGTGGCACAAATATCTTATATAAAGCTACCGATTCACAGAATCCATATCAATTACACCATTACTTTTTTTTAGCAGTGTAGAAAAAGTAAAAGCACGAGATTAACACAAAGAGAACTATCTGGAATATCCATTTTGAATAAATATATCCAATTAAAAAAGAGTTAAAACAGTTACTCTGCTTAGTAGAGCCGATAAAGAGAAAAAAAAAGCTTATACTACAATGAGAGCAAGAGAAAGAGATGATACGCTCTCTGCTTAATCGAAAATGTGGTAGCATAAGTTAAGCTCTACTCGTTGTTGTATTTGTACCAATAATATCAAGTTCTTACTTGTTTAATCTGTTTACACAAGAAGAATGGATGATTCTCTGCGGTTCTTTTTTCATATACCTTGGTACCGCCATTAATTACAACAACGATGTCAGCCTGGAGATAAAGCGAAGAACAATAATTGCTAATAGATGCTACTACGGGCTCAGTAAGCAACTAAGTTCCAGAGCCCTCTCTCGATCGATAAAACTAACACTCTACAAGACGCTCGTTCTACCTGTGCTTCTTTATGGCTCTGAGGCAAACTGAGTTTCGCAAACTGACGCAGCTGCTTTGGGGGTGTTCGAGAGAACCGAATGAACCACAAGCTGTATGAGCTCTATGAAGACATTGACGTAGTGCAGCGTATAACTTTTCAGCGACTACGCTGGCTGTGTCATGTTCATCGTATAAAACGGACGACGAAGCTCCAGCGAAAAAGGTGCTCAAGGCGTGGGTCGCAGGTCAACGACGATGAGAGAGACCATGCCTTCGATGGATAGACCAGGCCGAAAAAGCCATAACCGCACTTGGTGTATCCGATTGGAGAAGGCGCGAACAAAGCAGAGGCACCTGGCGAGAGCTGATGAGGTCGGCCGAAACCCGAACACGTGTTGTTATGGCCACCTATGTAAGTAAGAAGTAAGATAAAAAAAGGCATTTCTTTTTGACGATTTATATCAACTTGATAACTCGGAATTTATACAGCAGATAATATAAATTCATCGACAAAAACTTGAGGTCGACTTGATATCAAGACTGCTGTTTTTTCAAAACGCAAGTAGATAAACAAGGACATTCATTTTGGTGAACAAAAAAAAAAACAAAAAAAAAAAAGCTAATATTATTTATTTTAAAAGACTAAAGTGTATAAAAAAAGAGGTATTCCTCTTTGCGACTATAGTTAATAGAAACTTACCATGATTATGGATGCTATGTTGTGAATGATCCATTTTGTCGCCGTAAAGGCTTAAATTCCGTGCTTCCACAAAGAGGCTAATGATTTCTTTTTAAAGTTCTTAAAAGAAAAGAAAATATAATGTTAGTCAGCGGTTAAATTGAAACATTAATGTAAATATTCAACTTTTCAATTAAAAAATTTGATAATTATAAAGATAAACGCAAAAGAAAAAAAAGGTTGAAATCAAAATATATTTTGTATAGGACTTCATATTAGATCTGGTTCAGTACTAATTTCCATGATATAATAATTTACAAGATAGCCTTGACAACTACATATTTTCTCAGAGCGTCGACAAATACTTGTCAAAATCAATACAAGGTTTAACTTTTCAACTGTTTTGATGCTTATTCGTTTTCTATTTTTCTATGAGTTTTTGACAAATGCTAGTCGACAAAAAAACTGTCACTTCTACCTTGTAAATTATTATATCATGCTAATAGCATGTTCTCACGGCAGTCGTCTGAATTAAGTAATTCGTCCTATGAATTACGAATGTGAATTACCCTGTTCTCACGATGCAATCGTAATTCGGTTTGAAAGCTGTTCTTTGTGAATTTTATTTGATTTGTTGTGGAGAACGAAAATGGGAAAAAATGTGCAAAATAAATATTGGTTTATTATATTATTTATTTTTTAAGCAATGATACACACTTTGTCTGCTGACTTTGAGAATTTGACTATTTGTTTTGTCTTGTTTTTATATCTTCTTGTTTTCGATAAAAATTAGAGATGAAACCGATTTCTACGTAATTCGGATGTAAATTTAAACTGAATTACCTTCAAATGAGGTAATTCGGAACATAGTTCAGCCTCGAATTACGAATGAGAGCCGAATTACGTTGTTTAGGGGGTCGTGAGAACGTGCTATAACTTCAAGTAAAGTTCGAGAAAGTTTCAAGCTGTGCTAGTAATTTATTTATCTTGCAAAATGAGAGAATTTATCAAAAAGTATGGAAACAACTTCAAGCAAGTTTTAAACAAAACAGTTGATCAAACAATTTTGTAATAGAAAACAAATTATTATTTGCTTTAAGGGTTATTTTTAATAAGTACAAGCAAAGATATTAACTTGATCTTAGAATGAAGAACACAAAACTCATAGAAAATTATCACTTATTCGCCAATACTTAAAAAATTTTAATCAAGTGTCAACTCAATCAATCAACGAAACATTTATCGAGACATAAAATCCCATTCAGCGGCTCTAAGACAAAAAAAAAAAAAAAAAAGAAACCATGATAATAACAATTCATTTAAGGGTATTACTGGTTGGCAAACATTTTTTTTGATATTGCATATTTTTATAGCTTTGATATTTGAGAATATCGTCCTAAAAGGGTTTTTCGAAATTCGAAATACTTTAGGAGATATGGCCTTTTTTGTCCAGCAATGTTTTCGGAAAAAGGCGATTTATTTAATTTGGCTACTTTTTGAATGCAACGGTTTGAAGCAACCACCGAATTTCGTTCAACGCGTTCTTTAGTAGGTAATAACTTGTTTGTATATGCATTTTAAAAATAAATGAATACACAATTTAGAGCTTAGGTATTCAACTGCTGGCAGCGTTTAGTTCCCTTTGAATTGAGTTAAATACCGGACGCGCGCGCGCATACAGTTTTGAAAAGTTTGTGCTAAAGACAATGGATAGAAAAAGTAATAGAAATAAAAATAAAAGAAACAGTGCAGTGCTGTGGTCATTCGCACCGAAGCATATGCACACCGGCGCACGCACTATTGAGATTGCCAATTATATTGCAACTGTCATATTTAACGAAGGTTTCCCGATTGGCAACGTTACATATGATTTCGCCATGTCTCGGAACGAAGAACGTTTGAAAAGGTCCGAAGCCAGAGCTCTGGCTGCATCAAAAGAAGGTAGAACTGCCCGAAGAGCACAAAGAGCCGCTGAGTCCTCATTTTTTGAAGAAGAGGAAGGAGTTCTTTATGGGGCTGGCATTGCAAAAAAAAATTTGTTATTGCCTAAAATTTTCTTTAAGTTTTTCAAAAACTGCATGCTCAAATTTTTCATTTCAATTTTGTTTTTTGATGCAAAAAAATAACTTCAAACTTAAACGCGTTTATCTCGAAACCACATTTTTCGAGCTTGCGGCCAGATTGCACCCATAGTTCTTAACCGATTTGAAACAAAATGCAATCGACGCAGAATTGTCACCATTCTGGTCCCTACCTCAATCACAATTTTAAACAATTTTTTACTATTTTTTTTACACTAAACTTTAAAAAAAGACCCAAAATCGGTTTTTAATTTTTCAATGACCGCCATTTTGTAAAAAATAATCGCAATATGAATGAGGTAGGGACCAGATTAAAAATTACATCTACGCCGAATCTAACGCCGTTTACTTTTTTCAATTCAGATGATTCGGAGTCGAGTTATCCGGGCCGCAAGCAGCATACCTTTTTTTTCGACGCCCAACTTTGAAGGCCGACAACGTTTTGAACAGCCCTCATACAAAGGTAAAAAAATTTTTTGTTTAATTTAATATGTTCTTAATACAATAAAAAAAAACAGAATTTAAATAACTCTTTGCGTTTTCAAATGAGAAGCTTTTCAAAAAGAGTCCAAAAACAGCCTTCCAACCAGAAATACTCCCTTAAGGACCTTAGCACTCTACATTTCAGCTCAATTATATACGAATTGATGACCACAAAAATGCACAAAACAAGCGCACACTTTATGTTGTCCGACATGCTTAGAAAATTAAAACGTTCGAAAAGAAGAAATCTTTGTACATAACTACATAAATATTGAAAGTAAAATAATGTCAGTATTATATTAGATTGACTTTTTTTTTATCATTGGATCTAAGAGCAATTTCATGTAACTATGAGTAAGTTTAGGATGCTACGCAGCTTGATATTGAAGGTAGGTGAGTCTTTTGTTCTTATTACACTGAGAAAAATTGTGAGCAAGAAAAGACATAATTATTTTTTTAATATATTTATAATGTAAAGCAAGGTTTAAACAAAATCTGGACTCATAAAGATTTTCATTCCAAAATAATGGTTATTTTACTGTCCTAATTTTTTCATAAAACAAAACTTAAGTATCTGTATTGTGTGAGAAGTTTCGCGTATGCTTCTTGATCGACGCCATCAGCCCTTGAACATCTGCTTGAGTGACTTTTGGGGCGAGAATGTGCTTTTTTTACAGAGTCACCACTTCTCTTCAATTTATTCTTAACATTTGCCCAGTATTT
The DNA here is from genome assembly GCA_914767935.1 of Coremacera marginata. Taxonomy (NCBI): domain Eukaryota; kingdom Metazoa; phylum Arthropoda; class Insecta; order Diptera; family Sciomyzidae; genus Coremacera; species Coremacera marginata. Next base: position 163,812,303 of record OU612046.1, read on the forward strand.
TTCAATTGGGGCAAGATTGGGATAATTTGGTGGATTCATAATTTTTGGAATTATGTCAACCTTGTTGCTTTTATACCGTTCCATTGTTTTCTTGGCATAGTGGAAACTACCTAAATCTGGCCAAAAACTTCAAAGGAGATCGGTGATGATTAATAAATGGCAGCAAATGCTTACTGAGGCACTCATTTATGTAAACATCAGCTGTCATAGTGGAATACGCGATGAGCGCACGACTCTTAAGGCCACAGCTACAAATAGCCTGCCAAATCCTAAATTTTTTTAATATTTATCAACTTTGACATACTTGTATTTAAGGTCATCATTTCCGCGTTTATTGGAGCAATAAAATTTTTGACCTGGCATTTGCTTAAAGTAAAATTTTTCATAGGTTTCGTCATCCATTATTAGGCACTGTTTGAATTTGATAAAAACCTTGTCGTTAAGTAGCCTTGCTCGTTTTTTAGCAACTAAATTCTGATTATCAGTTCGGTTTGGGTATTTTATGGCACAATAACACTTTATTCCTGCTTGCCGTACTGTTGCTTGTGCCAAATTTTTTGGTCCGATCATTATCTGATTAATCTTAATATCTTTAAGCTTAAATTTGAGTCACGTGTTCCCGTTTTTTTACACTTTTTTGTTGCTCTATCCACATTAAGAGTTGTCTTATAACGTTTAATCACACTATACACAGTTGATCTAGACATTTTTAATACTTTAGCGATTTTTGATGCCAACCATGACGGATTTTCAGTTAATTTGTTCACAATAATATTTCGATTTGCTACCCCCATCGTTTATAAAGTCACTAATTGATAACCGATAAAATTCCACCAAGTAACGGTACAAGAATTTTCAACAGTGATGTGCAAAAAGTTTTCACCTGCAGTGCGTCCAGATTTTGTTTAAGCCGCGCTTTAATTCTTTAAGTTTAAATTTTATGAAAAAGACAAAAAAAAATTTTCAAATTGGTTTTGCAGTCAAAAATTCATTTTAATACATTTATGTTGATTACTTTGGTGCAAACCTTGGGATTTCATCAAAACATAAGTAAAATGGAGAGTCTTGTCCATGAGACAATCCAGATAAAAATGGCACCTAAATATTTTAAGTTATTCTAGCTCAACTTGTTTAAAAGGTCTTATTTAAGATTTGCTTGAAAGAGCCCTGTAAAAGCCTTGAAAGTTCCATTGTTTATTCTTGAATAATTTCTTATATGAAGCTTTATTAAAGGATACATTTTTATGAAGAATTTTAGTAGATTTTTACTTAATTAAATCTTTAGTATAAAGAAAAAGTTTTTTATTTCAATAATAAAAAAAAAAAAATAAAAAAGTTCTCTAGGCCCGGAGTCGAACCCAGGAACTCTTGGCTGACAGTCAGTTTACTTAAACCAAATCAAGCAATTTGTGGCCACCAAATTAAATGCTTTTAGTTGAGGCTTTATTAAAGTTTTACTTAAGGAAATTCAAAGAAAATAATAACTAAGTTTCAATGTTATTCAAGCAAATTCCTGAATAGAGGATTGGATAGTATGTGCGGCTGCCGATAAAAAGTTTCAAATTACCTGAAATATCCATTTTGAATGGATATATCCATTTAAAAAATGAGTTAAAACAGTTACTTTGCTTAGTGGAGCCGATAAAGAGAAAAAAGCTTACACTACAATGAGAGCCAGAGAAAGAGATGATACGATCTTTGTTTAATCCAAAACATGTAGGCATAAGTTAAGCTCTACTCGTTGTTGTATTTGTATCAATAATATCAAGTTTTTACTTGTTTTATCTATTTGTACGAGAAAACTACCGCAGTATTCTAAATGCAGCTCATAACTAAAAACTAATCACTTAACCGAGGTTCTGCTGCGTTAGAGGTGATTAATGCTTTTTCTTGCTGTTATCAATTGTTTTGTTTTTATAAAACGAACAACATTATGTTCTGCTAAAGCAAGCGGCAAACATGTTCTGCTTTTAAGCTAACGAGTGCTCTACAGTGATCGTTCGTTGTCGTTGTCATGGGTTGGTTACGCTCGCTTGACTAACAGAGTTCTGTTAAGCTCTGAACTCTGCACTGTTGGCTCTGTTGTTGTAAGAAAAACGAGTGCATTCGTGCAGAGGTTTATTGTACAAGTGGAATGGATGGTTTAAAGGTCTGCAGAGAACCATCCATTCTACTTGTACAAACAGATAAAACAAGTAAAAACTTGATATTATTGGTAAAAATACAACAACGAGTAGAGCTTATGTCCCAATTTAGACATGCCGATATGACGACGATTTCTCTCACCGATTTTCTTATTTTTTTCTTTTGTTTCGCTGTTTCGTCGTCCATTGCTTTTAGACACGACGATTTTGCCGAATGATGTTTGCTTGCTGTTTCACTATTTTTTCTTGTGAGTGAAAGAGTAAGAACGCTAAATCGTCGTAAAATCGCTGGTACGAACGATTTTTTGTACGATTTTATTTTCGCCTTCTCTTCGGCTACTGTGTCCACAAACTGAAATTAAATTTATAACTTGAATTTATTCAGCTGATATAAAGTGTCTCTTTAATAATTTTATTAAAATAATTCGCTCTTTACTCTTTTTTTGCTTTTGACGTCACATATCCAGATGTTCCAAGTAGAGATAACAATATTACCGATATATCTGTTTGTTGCGTATGTTCTCAAACTAGTATTCTTGATGCTTGATAATTTCACTTCTCATACATGTTCTATTGTTATGTAAAAGAGAAATATTCCATGCATACTCAATGCTTAGAGAGTGAAACCGATACAAGTTGATATAAGAAAAAATAACAACATATAACTAGTACGCTTGAATGGTTCTTTGCAGAGCTTTAGGATGGTCCTCAGCAGACTTTTAATAGATAGATTAACTTTCCTTTATATAGAGTTATTTTTCGAGTGTATTAATATACAAATGTACTACAAAGTAGATGCATTGTGCAGATATGACCATGAAATCAAATGCATTGGCTTCCAATGTGGGAAGCACATAAGCTGAGCTGTTTTTTTCCCCCGCATGCATATAAATATAGGCTCAACATGCAGGATTGTCAAATACGGCAAGTTTTCTTAGCTGTCAAACACAAACCAACGTTTGAACGCTGCACTGACAGCTAATTTGGCAGACTAACCAAATGTGATGTGCTAACCGAGCTTTTAATTTTTGTCAGGTAAAGCCAAAACCATGAACTGGCAGGCAGCGTAGACTTTGAGATATAACCAATTTGCTGCTGATCAAGATTTCTGCCTTGGAATCTTAAACGATGTCACTACAGAACGCAGCATGTTAAAATCAAATATTTGTAGCTAAAATTACACTTCCAGAATTTTGGCAGAAAATTTAAAAAATTTGTATAAAATTGGGTGCTCGTGTTTGTCAAAGTTTTGGTGTGTACAAATAATTGTCCTGTCTGCCTGATTCAGTTTTAACAATTTGAGATACATAAAGTTTAACACACACTTAAAAGTAGGCAACAAAAAGCATTATCTAAAGGACACGGTCAAGTTAAGGATATACAACACACAAGGAACACACAATAGAACGAAACAATTGGTTCTATTTTACAACATAAAACAATAAAAAGCATGGCATGTCGAGCCACAACTGAATGTGGTTCTAATGAACTGCATTGAATTGCATGCAAGCAGATGTTGTTGGCAAACTTTAAAATTTCTAAGAAAAACATTTTTTGCACTCAATGCAATTTAAATAAATTTAAATGTTTGAAAACTACCAGACACTGTGTATATACTACTGTGGGCAAAAAATACCGGAAAATTTGAAAGAACATTTTTTGGAGATTCCGATAGGGACAAATATTTTCAAGGGGAAACTACTGTCACCGGCATCTGTGCCAAATTACACGTCAAAATATTCATTAGTGTTTGAGTAACGCGTGCGTTTAAAAAAAGCTTTAAGTGAAGTGTTCGTTTTTTATAATGTCTGAAATTATTCAACAACGCAATTCCATTAAATTTTGTGTGCCGAATGAAATTTCTGCTGCCGAAACGTTGAACATGTTGCAGAAGGTCTTCGGTGAGCAAGATCTATCGAAAACAAGAATTTATGAGTCGTACAAAATGTTCAAAGAGGGTCGAGAAAGTGTTGAAGGCGAGGCACGGCGAGCACGACCATCAACATTAACTGATAAGCTGCACGTCAACAACATCAAAGAATTGGTAATCCAAAATAGTCGATTGACAGTCCGAAATCTTACTCACCGTGTTGGAATATCGGAAGGATCAATGAAAACCATTTTGAGTGACCCTTTGGGCCTCAGAAAAGGGATATCTCGATTGATGCCAAAAACGCTAAATTTCATGGAAAGAAATTCGTGATCATTTCGCCAAAAACTCGACCTATAATATCGTTCCGCAACCACCGTATTCGGCTGACTAAGCAGCATGTGACTTCTGGCTATTCACTAAACTCAAGAGACCGCTCCGTGGACACCGTTTTGAATCGATAGAAGAGATAGAAACCGAAGGAAGAAGGAATTGAAGGCTTTACCGGAAAAGTACTTTGCAGCATGTTTTGAAAATTGGAAAAAGTGTTGGCACAACTGAATTGCATCCGGTAGGGAGGAGGGGGGTGGGAACAGCTTTGAGGGGGATGAATTGAATTTAGAAGAATAAATAAAGATTTTTTGATTTATAAACAAATTCCCGATATTTTTTGCCCACAGTAGTAGTGAAGCTTTTCTTTAACCATACAATTTATCATTGCTCAAGCGTAACTTTTAAATTTGCATTGAAAATTATAATTTTTGCTTATAACTTTAACTTTTCAAGTTAATTTACATCATTATCTCAGTTTTTGTGAAAAAGGAAAATATAAAATATTAATTTTAAAAGTCTCATTTTTTTATACTTCTTGGACCCTACTGGGGGAGTTTGAATCTCAAACTAATAAATACGAGCTAATATTGGCGTGTTAATGAAGCCTAACACATATAAAATAAAATATGCAATATCACAATTTTTTAAATAACCGTCACTAATGTTGGTGAAAAACTAAGCAAAGTTTTACCAGCTAAAACATACACGTTTTGAAATTTTGGAATAAATTTTATTACAAATAGACTTACATATATGGCCACACTAAAATTGTATTCAATTTTAAAATTTGCTGAATATTAGTTAATTTTTAGTAAAAATTTGTATTAAAATTTAATGTGCAGTTCCTATTTAATTTTAAATCTGATTTTGGTTTAAGTTTAAATGCTAAGTTTGCATTAAATTGTTTTCCATATAAGAGTTTACAAAATTATACAGATTAGTATTAAAGTAAATATCGCCTGTGGCCGAAAGTCGACTATATCAAAATCAATATTTTTTTTGTACTGAACGCATCAAATCATATTCTGAACAGAAAGAACGGCGTCAGTGTTGGCGCAGTGAAATAACTCCCAAATGAAATAAGTCCCAATGAAATAAGTCCCAATGAAATAAATCCCAAAAAAAATGAAATAACTCCTAAATCACAAAATGAAATAAGTCCCAAAATTAATGAAATAACTCCCAACCGGAAAATGAAATAAGTCCCAATTCTTAAATAAAATAACACCTAAATGAAATAACCCAAAATGAAATAAGACCCAAATGAAATAAGCCCAACGAAAATGGAATAAGCCCCAAACCACTGGGCATGAAATTATGCCCAAATTCAATGAAAAATGGAAAAAATAAGTCCTAAAATTTGGTATTTATTTCATTATGATATAACACCCAACGAAAAAATTGCATTAGCCACAATATTCCCCAAAACAATTATATAAGCCAAAAAAAAAAAAACTTAAAATTAAATTATCCCCAAAATAAATGAAATAAAATTATGAATAGTCACTTCTGTAATTCAGTTGTACAATTGATAATTTTCTGAAAGATAAACATTTTGTAAATTTTGTCATTATTTTTTTCATGCAGTTGCGCCTTTGACAAACTTCATTCTGTAGAAGGCGCATATAAAACAATCGCACCTCTTCAATAGCCAAAATTGAAGAAAATGATATAACCCCTTCCCATCCCATTATCGTTGGGAGTTATTTCATTTCCGAATTTTGGGAATTATTTCATAATGAAATAACTCCCAAAACAAAAAAAGAAACAATTCCCAAAATAAATGAAATAACTTCCAAAAATTGGGAGTTATTTCATAATGAAATAACTCCCAAAAATGTATGGAAATTTTTTGGGAGTAATTTCATTTTTTTTTTGGGACTTATTTCATTTGGGAGTTATTTCACTGCGCCGTCAGTGTTCAGCGGCCAGCGAAGTTTTTTGAGAGTTGTCTGAGTCACTGTCGCATTCTACTCTTCCTCGAGTATGCTACAACAACAATTGTAGCATGTAGTGCTGTAGCATGCACTTTTTATGATTATATATTGAGACACTATTTTTTTTTTTTATTTTGTATCAGCAACGCTGATCGGGTGTGTCCAAAATGCTAGTAAGGGAAAAACAACAACCACAAAAAAGCTCTGTTGAAACTTTTGACTTTTTTTCACTCGCATTATACTCTCACTATACTCTCATTGTACTCTCGGCTTGAACAGAGAATGAAAAAAAAGGGAAAAGCTTAAACAGAGCTGTGTGGCTTTGTATTTTGTTGTTGTTTCGCTTATATGGTGAAAAAAGATGTTTTAAATTTTAAATGTTTTGCTTATCTTTACGACAAAATATTTGAATTAAAATTATATTGAGCCCTTGGTATGAAGCAGAGCTTTCAAATAATATAAGTTTATTTAATAATAAGATAAAAAACGTGCCTAATTTTTGTGTTCAAGTATTAATATAAAGATAATGTCCCAAATATTAAACACAACAAAATTTTTCAAATATAAGCACTGCAATGCCATGTTAATTGAAATCACTATTGATTACAACAATTTTTGTTTGGCAAAATAGTATGAAATGAGATTCACAAAGAGAGAGAGAAATATAAAGAGCAGCAACAGTACTTGCTTGCCGCATGCCTCACTTAGGTACTTGTTTGTCAAACTTTTGAAGCTTCGCCATCTTATTTATCTCTCTCATTGGTTTGTCCACGGTTTGCTACACATACTTTTCTGTTTGGCAAGGCTAAAGGCAACATTAGGTTTCCGTACACATTTTCGAGTAAAAGTCGAGTAAAGTTCAATGTGAGAAAGTAAAAGCAAATTTGAGAATAATGCCAAAAGTTTGGAAACGACTTCTAAGTAGTTTCAAGCACAATAACAGCTGATCCTATCAAACGTAAACAGCGCAAATCTTAACTTCATATTTTATATTTATTTATATGTAATGATATTTTTTGATATTTAAAAATTTGTAAATTTATTTTTTATAGCACAATATAAGCAAACACAGCCAGCATTTTGGATCGCGGAAGAGCAGAAAGCGAATCTTCTTCAAGAACAATTTTTCGCTGGCGAGCTTGCTGCCTTATCGCTTTCTGCTCTCTCGTAGGAGAAAAAGTTCATCATGGCGAAATCTTTTAGAAGAGCAGAAAATTATTCTCACTGAGGAGCAGAAAATGAGTCTTCCTATTGAGCAGAAAGCGATGTTATAAAATAAACAGTACATTTTTGAAAATGCCTTAATGATATCACTTTTTCTTCGCCTAGACGAAAAAAGGGTGAAATTGTGGTGTTTTGATTTTGAAAAAAAAAAATGTATCACCCAGAGGTAACGATAGCAAATCGCTTTCTTTTCGCACAAAAGGAATCTCGCCTAAATATCTTTCAAAAGAATCGCTTTCGCTTCGCCTCGGCGAAAGGCAAACAATTTATCTTCCAAATGTTGGCTGGGAACAACAAATGACAAATTGACATTTGCTTGTTCTTCTTGATGCTTGTACTTATGCAGCTGGAACAAATTTCTTCTAGCACACTTCGAGCAACTTTCGAGCTCGAGAGAGCGATTTTGTGCTTGTTCTTCTAGCTAGAAAAAGTACAGAAACACGTTCTAGCACATTGCAAGTTACTACAATCGAATACGGAAACAGACCTATTATTTCTTCTGTTTTCTATTTAAAACCTGTTTTCTGCCGGTTGTCCAAATTATTTTCGGCTTCGGACCTTGAACATAATTTGTCGATTGCTTGCAATTTTTGGATCAGAAAGCTCTCTCAAATTTCAGTTTTTTCTTTTACCCGCAAAACAACAACAAATTTTATCGGTGTCCGAAAGTAGCAAAACTTGTTTGCATTACTTTTTTTTTTGTTATTGCTCTCGAGTAAGGTTCCGAATAAAGAGCTGCTTTTTGTTATTGCTCTCGAGTAAGGTTCCGAATAAAGAGCTGCATGAATATATTTGTTTTGCCTGTAGCAAAGTGTACATTTTCGTACTGTACCACATGTTATAACATCTTTCAAACTTTTGTACAGTACTTTCAAATCAAACACAGGCTGAAGCGCGTACTGTACAACATTTGGTTGGATCTTAACAGAGTGTGTACATAATTTGTTTGCAGCATACATAGCTAACTGCAGCAGTTTCTCTTTGAAATACACCAAAAACATACGAGTATACAAATTATACCAAGTAGGTGAAGAACAATTTACTTTACTTTACAAAGTTGAGAAAATGACAAAAAGACTTAAGACACGAACTTGTTCTGATGTGAAGGAGAAAGTGTGTTTGTGTGATGCAAACAAGCGCACATCAACATGTTGTCAACAGCGCCATAACCTTCTGCTTATTCATGATGTGTTTCTGTTTCTATCCTGTGTACTTGGTATACGAGCACAAGTATTCGAGTGAATTTCATATTGAAAACACATTTGTTTTGAGTACAGTACTGGAATGTTTTGCTTTTGTTTTGTAGTGTATTCAATCGTAGTTGGTTGTTGACTATGATAGAATGTAAGTATACGTGTTTCAAGCAAATGTTTTGTAGAGGCGTGCTGAGCTTGTTGCTGAGTTGAGAAGAAAAACACATTGGATCAATATAGAAACCAAGTCATGCATCTCTTTAGCTCCAATGTGTTTTTCGGCTCGGCTCAGCAACAAACGTTCACTATGTTTGCAACCTAAGATAGGCAGAGAGATTCAAACTACAGTCACGAATATGAGAATGCATACGTTTATTTTGAAATGCAAAAATCACATAATATATTTAATTTTTTTATTTTTCGGCACATCTGTGGCACAGTACCTTTCGAATAATATAAGTTTCATTCTCTTATTTTCATAACAAATATTAAAAAAGTGTACGACACATTTGATGTTTGTGTTTTAATAAAAAGGATTATTATACTTTACTTAAATTTTTAAATTACCTACCATTGCAGCTTTGCAGAAAAAGTAGCTCTGAATTATAAAACTTTTGAATTTTAAGAATCTGAAAATTAAGACGTAAGGTATTGAGATATAATGCAGCATGGCTTAAAATTCAATTATAATATACAGTATTGGCCAAAAGTTAAGCACCCCATCGGAACATTTACTTTATATAACTATATTTTTATATAAATGAAATAAAATAAAAAAGTTTTTGGTTTTATAGTATCAATATTAATTCTATTAAAGAAAATTAAAACAATGTCTTCTTCATTACTACAAAAAAAAAATTATACATATTTTTCTTAAAACGCATAAAATTTTCGATGGTCATAAATTAAGCACCCCCTTAAGAAATTAAAATGTTTTTTTACGACCGCTAAGTAAGTTGTGATTTAACGCTCTCATGCTCTCCGTACTGTGTTCTCAGACTCTTGCACTTTATTTGCATTGCCTTATTTCACAATAAATTTAACCGTTACATTTTTTTAGAGGCTCATTTTAGTAAGCTGTAAGCTGTGTGTTTGTTTGATTTAAAAATGTCACGAAAATCGTATTCCAGTGAAATTAAAAAACAAATCATCGATGATTTTAATAAAGGTTCATCTCAACATGAGATTAGTAAAAAATATTCTATCAATCGCTCTATAATAACTCGTCTTATCCAAAAATATGAACAAACTGGCACAGTTGCCACCAAAGCTCGTAGCGGAAGACCACAGAAATCTTCAGAACGAGACAAATCAGCGATAATAAGGCTGATTAAGAGTGACCCCACTATATCTTCCAATGACATAAAATCAGTTTTAAACCTGGAAATAAGCGATAGAACAATTAGAAGAATATCTGTTGATGGCGGCTTATTTTCTCGACGACCAGCGAAGAAGCCCTTTATTTCTGAGAAGAATAGAAAAGCCAGACTGCAATTTGCAAAAGACCACATCGACTGGAGTGTTCAAAAATGGAAGACAGTCCTATTTTCAGACGAATCAAAATTTTATTTAAAATATTCGGACGGAATGCGGCGTATACGCAGGCCTCAAGGACAACGCTTCAACCCAAAGTACTGCATACCAACAGTAAAACACGGCGGTGGGTCCGTAATGGTGTGGGGCTGCTTTTCTGGAAATGGAATGGGACCAGTGCATAAAATAACAGGTATTATGGATCGATTCATGTACTGTGACATTTTAAAAGATGTAATGCTGCCATACGCTGAGGAGGAAATGCCTTTGAGATGGATCTTTCAACATGATAATGATCCCAAACACACCTCTCAGATGTGTAAAAGTTGGTTAGAAGTCCAGAAAATCGAAGTTTTACGTTGGCCTGCTCAATCTCCCGATATCAACCCGATAGAAAACTTGTGGGAGATTGTAAACATGAAAATTAAAAGGACGAACTGTCGTAGCATCGATGATCTGTTTCCTTCAATAAAAGAAGCTTGGGAAAATATTCCACAAACAATAATAATGAAATTAATTGAATCTATGCCAAAGCGATGTCAATTTGTTGTAAAAAATAAGGGACTTTGTACAAAATATTAAAAAATAATTATAATTAACACAAGGGGTGCTTAATTTATGACCACCGAAAATGTTATCCGTTTTAAGAAAAATATGTTTAACTTTTTTTTTTGTAGTAATGTAGAAGACATTGTTTTAATTTTCTTTAATAGACTTAATATAGATACTATAAGACCGAAAACTTTTTTGTTTTATTTAATTTATATAAAAATATAGTTATATACAGAAAATGTTCCGAAGGGGTGCTTAACTTTTGGCCAATACTGTACACCACAGTATTAAATTTTTTTTCAAAAGGTATAAAATATAGTTGTTATTTGAATTGTATTAAGTTTTAATACAAAATTCATTATACAATTTTTTAATTCATTGCATAAAAATCAACATAAAAATCAAGATCTCTAATTGTGTAACCGATTTAACTGTTAAAAATTTGTAAGCATTTTTTACAGATAACTAAAATTTGAACAATGATAAATAATAACAATTACATAATTAATATAATAAAATTTAACAATAATAACTTTTAACAATATTGATGTTATTTTTTTATAATTTAATAGATAGTTAATAAAAATTATTAATTTTCATTTTAATCAATAAATAAAAAAGTTTAATATTTTTGCTATAAAAGTCAAATGCTTTCTGTAGCAGCAGTCGGATATTTAAACAACAAATTTGAAAAAAAATATTGTCAACACTTTGTAAACAAAAAAACAATTGAAATGTTTGAGAATCCATTAAAAGCTCTTTTTCAAATCACGGATCACAACAACGACAAAACTTGAAGTTGCAATGCAATTATATGAAAAGCTCACTCAACTTAGTGACAGAAAAAAGCACTCGCATGCCAAGATAAATATAAAAAAAAAAAAAATAATACACACGCACTACCCTGTAGGAAAATCAGCTAATTTAAAAGTAGTTGATAAAGTAGTTTTTTGTCAACCACAACTAGTTGAAATTCTGACTTTTTTCCATAGAACGAACTAACTTATTTTGTATGGTGATGTCCGCTAAATAAGTCAATTGACTGTCGTCTGCATATATTTTCAACTACTTGTTAAATTAGTTACATTAAATTATTTTTTTAATTGCTTTAAAATAACCAATTGAAAACTATTACTGATGGCCAAAAGTTAATAATATTTGATGAAATAACATGGTTAAATATATATAAGCTTGTAATCTAATAAAAATTTTCAATTAAAACATGCCAACATCAGAGTAGTTGCCGCCTTAATATAATTCAAAGTAGTTTATCAATCACTGGTTTTTAAGTAGTATTTCAATTACTTCATATATTGAAGTGGATGCCGCCTTAATATAATTCAAAGTAGTGCATATACTGGTTTATTTTAAACTAGTTTTTTAATTAGTTGTTTTTAAAAACAAGTTAGTTTGTTCCTATAGGGTAGTATAGCGACACACACACAGGCACACTCGCACAAACTTACAGAAATTAATTTAAAAAAGTTAAATCACTTCAAAAGTTTATTGTACTAATTTTATTCAAACGAAAAAAAAACGGATTTCGCAATGCTTGTCGCAAAATGCAACTGAACACAAGCGCTGCCGAAATAAAAATGAACTTCATTCATAGCCAACAAGCAGCAACAGCATCTCATACGAAAAGCCTGTCAGTCGCACTGATAGACAGACAGACGCACAAATACACAAACATACTCGTATGCATAGAAATGAACTTTTTTCGGTGTGACTGACTTTCAATTTAAGGCAATTACTATGATAAAAAAATTGTTGTTGTATTTTTGAGACACGCAGCGGCGGCGCGACAGCATTTTCAAGCTTTTCATCATGAGCAGCTTAAACAAAAAAAATAAAAAAAAAATAAAAAAAAATTGAAAGCAAAAGTTTATAAAATAAAGTTTATAGTTTTTTTCTTTATATTTTTGGGTGTGTAGTCGTGACCCACTGTAAATGATGTAAACTTTTTATGTTTTATACACCTTTTGAAGTGATTAATTTGAAATTTATTTTTACAAAAGCTGTCAGTCATGCATTATTTTCGATTTAATTTGGACATTAAATGTTACATTCACTTTATGTAAGAGTTTGTGAAATGGATAGTTCCAAAAATAAGTGTTTTTTGTCAGTGTCATGCTTACGTGCGTTGAACCCGTTTAAGGGAAAAAAACTCTTAACAATTTTGAAAAAATCTATTTTTTTTTTCCTCATACTTCGAGAGTGTACTGGAAACAGAAAAAGTCTAAATATTAAATATTTACAGAGTTATGGGACATAGTCGAGAGCGCTGGGAAACGCTTACCGTAAGCTAGCAAGTCAGGTAGCCAGAACGGAGGTGGATCAGCTTTTCTTTCACAATAACTATTGTAACTGCTAAATACCTAAATTATTCGAACATATGGTATATTCTGTTAAAAATAAGTACATATCTTTTTTTTTCATTGAGAAAACTTAATTTTTAAAACCCAAACCAATAGGTGAATCAAATATCGTCACCTTAAATCTAAAAAGCCGCAACAAAATTTTTTAATTTTTTGTATGAGACATATTTTCGATTACAAAACCATTCTTTGGAAAAATATCCAAAACTATTTTATAAACGAAATTAAGAAGAGAGGATGACTTTTAAATCTAATATATGTGCTATTTTAAATTGTTTTTAGCTTCTCCTATAAAATACAATGTACAAAATTAAAATTAAGGCACATTATCAAAGAAATTCGTAGTTTTAAAATTTTTATTGAGCTATTAGTTATTTGGTTGGAATTACAACACATTTTTTTTATTATGTAGCCATGTTCAAACACGAAAAATTAAACTCTTTTTATACGTTTTGCGAGGTGATTTGGAGAAGAAAACATATAAAATGCCGATAACAAAAAAATAATCATTTAGTAATCAAATAGTAATTTTTTTATGGCAATTTTTGTGAATTCTGAAAAATATAGCAATTTGAAAATTCCACTTTTTATGCTGCTTACTTACTTTTATGCTGCATATTTTTGAAAAAAAAATATTATAAGACCCTTTTTTGCCTTTCCTTTTCTCTTTTTCAATCGATCTCTATCGAAGTCTCTCTCTCTCTTCTTAATTAACCCAGCCTTTGATCTTCTCTCTTATCTTCTCCTCTTTCTAGTGTGTAAGTACATTTTACTCTCACTTTAAATATACTTTTTGCTTTTCCTCATTGACGTGTTCATGAAATGATGTCATTTAGTTGGGCGGATTACGCCCACTTCAATTCGTACATCTTTGAACACGAAAACAAGGAAAGGGGAGAAGAAGAAATAAAATAAAAATAAATTAAATTAAAGTTAGAATAAGTTAATTGCCTTGTTTGGCCAATTAATAAATAAATAACCACGGCATAAGAGAGACTCCGTGGTTGGCAGTTTTAGGAGATCGCTGGTTTCGAATCTGATGTCAGAAGATTGCCACCCAGATTTTTTTTGTATTTTTCGAATTCTAGTAATTTTGAAATTCTACCAACGAATTTGATTTCAAATCTCATGTCACAGCTTTAAAATTGACGATGGCGAATAGTATTGCCACCTAAATTTTGATTGCAGTGTTGCTACCTAGTATGTTATTACGAGTTTTAAATATTTTCTAATACTTTTGGTGGGTGGCTGATTTCGAATCTGGTGTCAGTATTTTAAAATTGAAGATAGGGTTGCCCCATAGATTTTTATGTATTTTTGCGAATTCTTGTAGTTTTGAAATTCTGACAACGTATTTGATTTTTTATCTCATGTCTTTCTTACTTAGGTGGCCATAACAACTCGTGTTCGAGTTTCAGCCAACCTCATCAGCTCTCGCCAGGCGCCTCTGCTTTGCGCGCGCCTTCTCCAATTGGATACACCAAGTGCGGTTATCGCTTCCTCGGCATGGTCCATCCATCTGAGGCTCGAGTACATTTTTCGCTGGAGCTTCGTCGTCTATACGATGGACATGACCCAGTCAGCGTAGTCGCTGCACAGTTATACGCCGAACTACGTCAATGTCTTCGTAGAGCTCATACAGCTCGTGGTTCATTCGGATGCGATAGTCATCGCCGACTCGAACAGGACCAAAGATTTTGCGAAGAACTTTTCTCTCGAACACCCCCAAAGCAGCTGCGGCAGTTTGCGAAACTACCCATGTCTCAGCACCATAAAAAAGCACAGGTAGAACGAACGTCTTGTAGAGTGTTAGTTTTGTCGATCGAGAGAGTGCTCTGGAACTTTGTTGCTTACTGAGCCCATAGTAGCATCTATTAGCAATTATTGTTCTTCGCTTTATCTCCAGGCTGACTTCGTTGTTGTTATAATTGGCGATGCCAAGGTATATGAACTCCTTGACTACTTCAAAGTTATAGCTGCCGGATGAAACGTGGGAGTCTAAACGCCGCGCTCCCTTGTTTGTAGACAGCATATACTATGTTTTACCCACATTTATCGTCAAACCCACTTTGGCTGATTCCTTTTCAATAGCGGTGAAAGCAGCGGTAACATCTCTCTTGGTTCTGCCGACAATGTCAATATCATCAGCGTACGCAAGGAGCTGGACACCTTTATAGAAAATGGTGCCATTACGATGCACACCGGCCTTTCGTACGATCCCTCCATTATGATGTTGAAGATATCGCAAGAGAGTGGATCGCCTTGCCTGAAACCTCTTTCGGTATTGAAGGTTTCGGAGAGGTGATTTTCTACCTTGACGGAGCTGCGTGTGTTGCTCAACGTCATTCTGCAAAGTCTAATCAACTTTACAGGTATACCGAACTCAGACATTGTTGCGTATAGGCAATCCCTTCTCGGGCTATCGAACGCAGCTTTAAAATCGACAAAGAGATGGTGTGGGTTTTCTCCAGGATTTGTCGTAGCTTGAAAATCTGGTCTATGGTGGACTTACCAGATCGAAAGCCACACTGATAAGGTCCAATCAGTGTTTTTGTAATCGGCTTTAATTTTTCACACAGTACGCTTCAGAGAACCTTATATGCGATGGAAATAAGACTGATACCTCTATAACTGGCGCAGATTGTTGGGTCTCCTTTCTTAAGTATAGGGCACAGTACACTGAGGTTCCAATCGTCAGGCATGCTTTCTGCTAGCCATATTTTGCCGATGAGCTGATGCATGCGCTTTATCAATTCATTGCCGCCGGTTCTAAACAATTCAGCTGACAGGCCGTCAGCACCCGCTGCTTAATTGTTTTTGAGTCGTTGGATAGCAACTCGAACCTCTTCATGGCTAGGTGGTGATACTTCTACTCCGTCATCGTCGATTGATGACACTGAACTGCGCTCTCCATGAGCGGCATTGGTGAAATCGTCGCCAGTAAGTAAATTGGAGAAGTGCTGTCTCCACAATCTAAGCACACACTGTGTATCCGTATTCAGATCTCCATTTTCGTCTCTACAAGTGGATGCTCCGGGCTTGAAACCTTGGGTTAGACGCTTAACCTGTTGATAGAATTTTCGTGCATCCTTCTTGCCCTGGTATACCTCCAGTTCCTCACGCTCACGCTTTTCCTGCTCTCTTTTCTTGCGTCTGAAAAGGCGCCTCTCTTCCTTCCTCTTTTTGCGGTAGTTTTCTCGCACGGCTCGCGTTGCAGCTGACTGCAGCCTTTTTTTATATCCGGCGTTTTTTACTGCTGTCGCGATGCGACACTCCTCATCGTACCATTGGTTCCGTGGTTGCGGGCGCCGGAAACCAATGACTTCTTCAGCGGCAGCGCCTATGGAGTGGGATATATGCGCCCAAAGTCCGCCGGCGTCGTCGGGTCCAGAGGTTGGTTGGTTGAGCTTAACCGAGAGTTGAGCGGAGTAGGCTTCGGCAGTCCGCTGTAATTGCAGCTTAGCGACATCTAGCTTTCGTTGCATTCCTGTGCGTATGTCCTCGTATTGCATAATCTCATGCGGATCTTGGCTGCAACAAGATAATGATCGGAGTCAATGTTGACCCCCCGAAATGTACGCACATCTAGAACACTAGAGGCATGCCTTCCGTCGATTACAACATGATCAATTTGGTTTCGCGTTTTTTGATCCGGGGACAGCCAGGTTGCCTTGTGGATGTCGAGGTGCTTAAATCTGGTGCTACTAACTACCATGTTTCGTGCCGCGGCGAAGTCGATCAGTCTTAGACCGTTGTTCGTGGAGGTCTCATGAAGACTGAACTGGCCGACAGAGGGGCCAAAGATGCCTTCCCTTCCGACTTTCGCATTAAAATCGCCGAGGACTATTTTCACGTCATGGACCGGAAGGTGGTCGTATACGTCCTCAAGACTAGCGTAGAAAGCGTCCTTGACGGCTTCGTCCTTTTCCTCCGTCGGGGCGTGCGCGCAAATAAGGCTGATGGAGAAAAATTTTGCCTTGATGCGGATCGTGGCCAATCTTTATCTCATGTCACAGGTTTAACATTCAAGATTGCAGATAGGATTGCCACCTAAATTTTTTGTATTTGTACGAATTCTTAAAATTTTGAAATTCAAACCAAGGATTCGGAATCAGCTACCCATTTTACCTAGCGTTCGACCCAGTACTAAATTCGTAAAAATACAAAAAATTTAAGTGGCAACTCTATTCGCCATCTTTGATTGTAAAATTCTAAGAACAGATTCGAATTAGCGCCTCATTAAAACGGTTAGATAATGTTTAAAACTCGCAAAAAAACATATTATTAGGTGGCAAAAACTTAGATGCAATTTTTTCACGCTACCTCGAAAATTTTTAATGGCGGACATATAGCTCATATTTTAACTATCACAAACTATATTCATGGAATTTTGTATTGTATCTCTTTTAAGATGTTCTCTCTCTCTCGCTCTCTTTCTCTCTTTGTCTCTTACACAAAAATCGTTCTAGAATGCAAGAAGTGAAAGAGTGTATGCAGAGAAGTTTCACTTCTTTACTCTGTACACGCTATACTGTTTCCTTTACTGTTTCGATTTCAAACTTTTAAAAATTTTTAAAAATTTTTAACAAATCCAATTTTCGAATAACAATTGCATACGTTTACTGTCTTCATGAAAAGAATACATATGTTTAAAAAAAAAAAATAATAATCCAACCTTAATGCCATCATTTGCACATTCTCACCACTCACTGCCTTACAGTGACAACAAGAATAAATTCAAAAATTTTTTAACAATATCTTTGTTACATAACGCACTATGTTAGCAACTGTAATAAAATTTCCAAAATAAATTCTACTTGTGAGCAGTGGGTAATAAAAAACAATGACATGAATGAAATGCACTGTAATACCATAAAATTTCAACGTTGAGCTATTAAAATTGAATTACGATTATATCTAGCAGATAAACGTGGAGTAGGAGAAACAAAAACAAAAACAAAAAAAAAAAATGCTACAATTATTATACAATGCTTGAGCATACAATTTCGAATATTTTAAAAACATGCACACGGTTGCATTTGCAACCGCATCAGCATCAGTAATTGTACCCAACAACACACACACACAAACACAGGGTTGTAAATATTGTTTGTAGATAACCTTGTAAAAAGCCGGCAGCCGAACCATCGAGACAGAATTAGACGAATGACCTAGCAAAAAAAATATACCCTTTATCAACACGTTGTTGACATTTATTACACCCTAGCAACTGCTGCAGCAGCAACTCAATTAAGCGTACAATATTCGCCAACGTGGCAACACATACACAGAGACCTACATAAGTAAAAACGAGCATAGCATATATTAGAGGTTATATGAATATCCTTATTTGTATGATAATATGGCACCATTGGTAGCGATAAATACTCTGGGAATAATGGTTTAAATTTCGCTGTTTCAGCTTAAAAACAAACAAAGACAGACATTGAGCTCTTCTTAATACATACATAGGTACTTTAGACTCTTTGGCCCACTGTGCAAATATCGTTTGAATTCATTGCATTGCAAATGAGTTGTGCCTGTACGTTATGCCAAGAAAATTTTTTAATAAAACATTCCAGACGTGTTTCCGCAGCTATGCGCGCCAACATGTCTCGGCTGTAGCTGGAAATTTTTATTGTGTGGGCAGTTCTAATGAATTGGGAGGCGGATGAGAGTGAAAATTAGCAAATAATTGCAGCAATACAATACGTTGCGATATCGAAAAGTGTTAAACATAGGCCGCTGCCATGAATGCATTGAATAGGATTTTTTTTCATTTTTTTAATGCATTAATTAAGATCTAAGAAAATGACAATTTACAGAAAGGATTTACTGATAATCTTAGCTTGAGTAGTTTAGCAATTATGTATCTCAATGCAATTCTAAATTGATTTTATAAAGATTTTCAAAGATTTTTAATTCAGCAGAAAACATTTTTTTTATTGTATTATTAATTCTTGCCCAATTACGTTCAAAACATCATTATCTAAACAAAAATAACCATAACCTTGACCGAAGGTAATAAACACTTTGCACAATTAAATGTTAAGCCATATCCTTGACTAATGAATGCCATGGCCTGTATCTCTGCTCTATAAAAAAGTTGCATTGATGATTATTATTATAGGTGATAAAAGAGACAAGCCTATACAAGTACTTGCAATAAATGCATGCATAGAAATGTGTTCAAAACCAAAGTAAAATTTTGAATTTTAATTGGTAGAAGAATAAGTTTTGTGTTTGGTTTAATTAAGCACGTGCCATAAAATTCGAATGCAATTAGAGTACAAAGAGGAGAACAAAAAAAAAAAAACAAGCTGGCACAAAAAGTTATATAATTTATGGCAAATTTATATAAGTTCTTAAAAAAAAGAAAAAAAAAGTAAAAGCTAGTATCAGCTACCTGAGAAATATTAAAAGAAGAACCGAAAAACGT
Organism: Coremacera marginata; assembly: GCA_914767935.1. NCBI lineage: Eukaryota > Metazoa > Arthropoda > Insecta > Diptera > Sciomyzidae > Coremacera > Coremacera marginata. Next base: position 163,831,906 of record OU612046.1, read on the forward strand.
GTCCGAAAAATGTGAATCCTGATAAAGTTTAGGAAAAGAGTAAGCCTATCTATAAAAAAACAAAAAATTATCAAGTTCAAGGTTAAGAGAAAACAAAAAAATCCAAGATTTGTTCTTGGAATTTGTTCTTAGATGAGAAAAATTAATTTTATTCTTGAAAGAGAACGAGAACAAAATTCATTGAAAGTAAAAAATAATCTGGTTAAAAAAGCATTTTGCTGATGGCAAATTAGTACAATAGAGCCCTGGAAAGTAAGGCAAAAAAAAAAAAAAAAATAGGCAGTGGGGGGACTGCCGACCGAAGTGAAAACTTAAAGCTATGAAATAACATAGCTGTTATGAATTTCCGAAGTATGTTAGTTAGAGTCGGCAAATCAGACGCGTTCTACTTTTTAACTTCTTTTATCAATTTATGCGTTATTGAATGTATAAACTGCTATTTTTTAATGTTTATATTTAAAATATTTTTAACACAATTACTTACTATGGTTTGGTAATTGATAATCGGTTGGTAATGGCTTCAGTAATCGGTAATTGGTTGGTAAACGCTTCGGTAATTGGTTCGGTAATCGGTTGGTAATCGCTTCGGTAATCGGCCTGGTAATCGATTAGGTAATCACTTTGGTATTTGGCTTGGTCGATGCTAGATAATCCCTAAAAAGGAATGCTGTACAGCAATAATTTTCGTTACGCTAACAGCGTGATGATATCGCTAACAGCGTGATGATATCACTAACAGCGTGATGATCTATAGTTTTGCTCTCTACCAAAAAGTGCTCAATGCGCCTAAAGAAGTTTTCACTAAAAAAAAAAAAAACAGTATAGGGCAAGGTTGATTAATGTAGGTTAGTCACTTGAGAGAAAATCACTCTTTTTCGCCTTTGCTCTAACTGTCAAAGTAACTGTTAGCTAAAATTGTACAGATTCAGGATTTTTTTATTTCCTTTCACCATTCTGACAGTTCAAACGAGCTTCTCTAAAGTGACATAACTTATGATAATCAACCTTCATATAGGGTGTGTACAATAGTAGAGAAGTGAAACATCTCTGCATACACTCTTTCTCATCTAGAATAAGAAATCGATTTTTAGAAGAAAGAGAATCTAAAAAGAAATAAAATATATACAATATTCCATAAATATTCAATAATCAATTTATTCAATATTTACACTATAATCCAAAATGAAAAAATTGCATCAATTGTTGTTCCGGATTTTATTGTTGATTCGTATGGGATTGTTATTTATGTGCAAACCAAAATTTTCGTGAAGAAAAGTAGTTAGCGGTAAACAATCATTTGATCTAAAATTTAGGTTAAAATCTCCCCCGAGCATCAACAGCTGTTTGACTGTAAATTATTCCTTTAGTAGGAATAGTAGGGAATGTATGAAATAACTCGGTTATGAAATCGGTTATTTCATGAAAAAATAATCGGTTATGAAATAACCGAAGCTAAAATACCCCCCGCGGCCATATTGAAGTATATTCGAAGTCTTTAGCCACGACATACAAGATGACATTGAGTTTTATATACTAACGAAAGTTTTCGTATTTTGATGACGTCACTTTGTATGGGAGGTAGGCGTGGTTTTGATCCGATTTTGCCATATATCATATATATCGGATGATATATCATATATCATAGAGACATTTCATTCATTTTTGTGGATTTTTAAGAGATTTCACGTTTAAAATAAAGCCAATTTGTATGGGAGGTAGGCGTGGTTTTCATCCGATTTTGCCAAATGTCATAGTGATGGTCGTCTATATTAAATATCAAAGCCTTTGTGCAAAATTTCATGACATTTCTTTAATTTGAGCAGATTTTTAAGAGATTTTACTTTTAAAATAAAGCCACTTTGTACGGGAAAGAGGCGTGGTTTTGATCCGATTTTGCCATATTATATCATAGAGATGGTTCATATTATATATCAAAGCTAATGTGTAAAATTTCAAGACATTTAATTAATTTATGTGGATTTTTAAGAGATTTCACGTTTAAAATAAAGCCAATTTGTATGGGAGGTGGGCGTGGTTTTCATTCGATTTTGCCAAATATCGTAGTTGTGGTCTATGTTATATATTAAAGCCTAAATGCAAAATTTCAAGACATTTCTTTAATTTGAGCAGATTTTACTTTTAAAATAAAGCCACTTTGTATAGAAGGTAGGCGTGGTTTTCATCCGATTTTTTTCAAATTTCGTAGCCTGGATTAAGACTGAAGAGCAAAGCTCACCTGCCAAATTTGGTATTTCTTTAATTTTTGTGGATTTTAAAGCCATTTTACGGTTAATATAAAGTCACTTTGTATGGGAGGTAGGCGTGGTTTTCATCCGATTTGGCCCATTTTCGAACTTGATCTTCCTTTTTTAGAAATAAACTTATATTTTGAATTTCATCGCGATAGCTTTAAAATTGCGGCTGTAATCGTGTCGACAGACGGACACACGGAAATCGACTCAGGAGATGATGCTGATCAAAAATATAAATATTTTTCTATACCTGCCACGCCCTCCTTCCTGGCGTTACAAATGGAATCACAAAGTTAATATACCCCCATACGCGTTGAGGTATAAAAAACTAAAGGTGGTGGATAGGATTGCCATCTGAAATTTTTGTATTTTTACGAAATCAGTGCTGGGGCGAATGCTAGGTAAAAATGGGTTGCTGAAACCTATTCGTAAGAATACAAGAATTCGTAAGAATACAAAAAATTTTGGTGGTAAGCCTACCCGTCATATTGAATTTGAAAACTGTGATATCAGATTCGAAATCAAATCCGTTGTCATTATTTCAAAATTCAAAAACAGTATTTCAGAATTCGCAAAAATACAAAAAAAAAGTCTAGGTGGCAATCCTATCCGCCATTTTAAATTTTAAAATTCTGACATCAGATTCAAAATCAGCGATCCCTTAAACTGTTGGGTGATGTTTAAAGCTCTTAAAAATAGATTTTATTAGGTGGTCACCCTGTTGTAAAAAAATTACATAATTTTAAAATTCTGCCAACAGATGTGAATTTAGCGACTTATTTTTACCTAGTGCTGATCCAAGCACCGAATGGCAAGAACCAAGTGGCAACTATATTCGCCATCTTGAATTTAAAAAATCTGACATTAGATTCGATAACAGCGATCCCCTATATAACTGTCAACTGTGTTTATATACAATGTTTACAAAAGAACGTTTCCACAGTTCTATTACCTGTTTATAAACAAAAACATTTGTAACTTTTTTGTTACATGTTTATTAACATGTATATAAGAATGACTGATAAAAGTCGGCTTTTTTTCAAAATCCTCTCTGAAATAGCTTAAGGGAGGTGAGTGAGAAGAGATGCCTGTGTAAACCGGAACACTTAATATTAATATCACGATGTGACCGCCAAAAAGTTTCAGCCAAAATTTTTAGGAATTCCGAGAGAGGGGGATATCTTGTGATTATGTCGCGACTAGTCTGAACTCTCATTTCCATCACAATTTTTTTAAAAAAAAAATTTAAAGTTAAAAAGTAGGAATTCTGGTATACCAACTTTTAAGAATTTTTTACTTATGCTTGTGTTGTGAAAATTTAAAAAAAAAAATGCACTTTTGTTCAATAGAATTAAATGTAAAATTTAACTGTGCCAAAAGATTTTTGAAAAAAATATGTAAAGTGTGTTTATCGCAATGAGTGGCAAAGAGAAGTAAATGTTTCATAAACTTTGTACGAGTTTTATTATTTTTTTAAAAATAGTCAGCAACAAAAATCCTTAATTTTTTCCAGGAATCGTTAAAACCATAAGGCACCTTTCAAAAAGGTCTAAGATAACTAAAATTAAAATTTAATTAAAACTCTTTTTTAAAAAAAATGGCGGCCCTTTGAAAAAATCCCTGTCTTTTCTCCTTTTTCTTTTGCTTTAAAGTTAAAAAAATAATGGTAATAAATTTTTTGGAAAAAAAATGCTTCCTGAAGGCCCCCTAAATTGAATAAGCTTTAATTTGAACTATCAAACATCGAAATCGGTCAAGTCGTTGAAGCGGAATCGTGTACAGTGCGAAAAAAAGGCTTTTCGAGAAAAACGCGTTTAAAGTTTGACAAAGAAAAAAATCGTAAGTAATGTTTGATTTTTGACACTTACATCTAATCAGCTATTCCAGCACCATACAGGGTTCCTTCCTCATTCTCAAAGAGCATGTTTTGCTGCATCAGGGCGCCAAGTTTGACTCCACACGCCGGTCGTCAGTCTTCGCAGCGAAGTTTACGCAGTTTGCTCCGATGTCGATTACTAATGTCTGCATAGTTTTTAATTTGGATGAATAGCCTTCATTCGAGATGCCGAAAGATATATATGCTGCTTTTCTGATAGTTTGCAACCAGTTGCCAAAGACAAGAGTTAAAAGATTAATTGTCGTTTGGCGTGTTTTTACCTGTACATCTTTGCAGTAAATTATCACTTGAAAGAGCTTCATTTACGGGTCGAATTGCTTCTTCGATTTTGTAAGGGCAGGTTCATGGTGGAAATCGGTGAGTTCATTCTTAGCTTCTGCAACACGCCACTTACACTAAAACTGTTTTCAGCTGGTGGGCAGTTTTCATGTTTCGGCTCTTCATTTTGCACATTTGTGATCGAACGTTGCCCACACAGATGTTTTCATCTCTTCGGCCGAATCAGGGTATCGTCTAATGACAAGTACATAGTATAAAGTAAAATCTTTTATTAATTTGTCACTCAATTTTCCTGCGCCTTTACCTCCAATTTCTTTATGTTGTTTCTTGACTGCGCACAATCTTGTGCCCATTCGCTTCTGGACGTGACCTATACACTCCTTTCATCTGAACAATAAGGTCGTCGTAAGGGTCACAGTTCAGGAGAGCTTGGAAAGTTTTTGTGTCACCGTCGTCGATATATGCAGCATATTTCAAGCCGTGCGATTTTGATCAACAAAATATTTCCTTCATACAATCTACCTCCATCTGACCAGAACTTCCAGTATGATTTATGCTGAAATGTTCTTCATAAGTTTCATACCACATATCGTACTCATTAGTTCCTTTTTTGCTGGCCCTGGCTTTACAACAAAATCCAACACCTTGTGTGTATATTTTCCGATCACCATTGCAATTTCAAATTACGACGAAAAGTCACGTTTTTTCCACGAATCGTCGCCCGACACGCTCAAATGAGTTTCTTCATTTCCCACCTCTACGTTCTTCTGTCTTTCATCGGCAATTGCTTTACGTTGTATAACTTCGAATGTACTCTTTGATGTCTCGAGCAGATTAGTAATAAATGCATAGTACGTTCCATTTGCAAAGCCTGCAGACAGTTTCATTAGGGAACAAAAAGTATTGATCGACCGTAATCCGAGTCCCAGAATCAGCATGACAAATATCAAACGACGATTTATTTCGTATGCACCATTTACTAAAGGGCTCGAAGAAACACGTTGTTGTTTTTTGTACGCACACTTGATAACTACATTAAGACAAAGTCCAAGGATACTCGTACAAGAAAACATTACATCACTGTTACAGTTTTTACATTTTAAACACTGAGATAAAAACAGTCCAAAAATTTATATTCACGTTATTATGGCCACTCAGCATAATCTGTTTCGGATCATAATCGAAGAATTTCTTCTTTCGAGCCCGAGCTGGCCGATTATTTCCCACTGATTTTCGCGTGTTTGGCATTTTTGGAACACTACTTACTTGCCACATATTCGAATCACAACTGAGATACGTTACGGCAAATAGAAGTTTATACAACGCTAATCCGTCCGAGGGTATGTATTACCTGTACTAGATACACCGCTTAGGTAGTCAAAAATGCCCGTCCCTCGAAGCCGCTTCGAGCGCACATTTATACCTGTTTTTCAGCCGACGCACGCTCTCGTCGAATAAGCTATGACTCGTAAAATAAATTAGATAAGGATTAATATCCTTTTGACTACATATTTTCAAGATCCTACACGCAGAGCAAAAATATGTTTATATATGTTTGGTTTCAAAAACAAAATATTCAGAGGGAACCACCTAATGATTAAGAACTTTCCTTCAATAGCATTATTTTTCGATATAAGAAGATATTAGTTGTGTCCAACATTAATATAATTGCCTTGCTAAAAATCTAACGTCTACATTAATATGCTTGTGACAAAATAGAATTGTGTGTTTCTACCCAATAAAAATATACTTGCATCACTGTTAAACTCAAAAAGAACAGAACTCTGCAAATTTAAAACAAACAGAACTCCTTTCTTTTATGTGTTTCGCCTAGACATACATATATCTGTTTCTTTTGCACTTGCACGAAAAATAGCGGAAACCTTGTTGCTTTATGCGCTTGCTTTTAACAGTTGCCAAGTCTTGGCGTCATTTTAAGTTATAAGTAGTCAAACGTGTTGAAAAGTATAGCTCTTGTGAAAAGTGTTTCTGAAAATGTTTATTTAAATTAAAAGTGTTTGTGTTTTCAAATTAATAAGATAAAAACAAAATAAAAAAAAAAATAAGGCGGTTCAGCAGTAAAAATAGGTGAGTTTTGAAGCAACTTTGCTGATAAAGCGGTCTGTGTTTATAAAGCGTGCTTATAAAAATTATTGTAATGTCAGATAAACATAATATGGTTACTTCTCAACATAATTAAATCCGAGAAAAACTTATTTACTGTTTTCTAAACATATTTTGTTTGCTTCAAACCAACAATTACTTCTAAGCAAATATAAAATATTTTGTAATCACAGTGAAAAACTTTTGGCATTTCTTTTGCTAAAATATGTTTCCAAGAAAATATAGTGTAATCATCGGTAAATATATTATGTTGTTCTTAATTATTGTTTTGAAAATAATTGCTTGACTGCAATTATATTATGTATTCTCCAATTAATATATATTTGTCCGTGAATATTTAATGTTATTCTTGACTAAATTATATTTCCAAGCAAACAAATAGTAATAGACTAAAAGTGTTCTCAGTCCATTTATAATTACAATATATTTATATGAAAACATATTTTCTTTAAAACAAATTATATTGTTTTTAAATTCAAACAACAAGTGCTAAGGTACAATAAAATAATGTTAAGGTGCAAATATATATATAAAGAAAAATTGCATTAATTAATCATATTGTATGTGGAACCAATTATGATTACTTGTTTCCAAGAAACATGCAGAAACATATTATACTTCCTGCAAATTATGTTTGGAAAGGCCTTTTATTTTTCAGCGTGTAAGGATGAAAATAAAGCAAAAAACAAAAACAAAAATTTTCCGTCGATTTCTACTAGAACCACCCCTTAAGTCGACTTAAGCGATTATTGCTTATTGTCAGATATATGCAACGCCTTTAGAATTGATAGATAGAATAGCCTGTAGAATTTCGAAAATAGCTTTTTTTTTTGTGGGCTTTCCGTTCACATAAAAAGAGAAATGGTCCTTAAAAAGTATTTTTTATTGAATGTAGAGTTCACTTAAGCGATGATGATAGAGTCGAATTTAGTTGAAATACTGTTGGCACGATAAACACAAAAAATATGTTTTATATTAAAAATATTATTTTTCAATATTAAAATCTGTACCTGCTCCAGAGTAAATATAACATATTTTTAAAAAACTATCAAAAAAACACTTTACATCACATAACTTTAATTATATAGCTCATATTTCTTAACAATAAAAATTTAATTTTGCACTCACCAGCTATTTTAATGTATATGTTTAGTTTATGGTTGGTTTATTAGTAGGTAAATAATTTAAATATTTTTCTATTTTATTTAAATGTTTTCAAATCAGAAATCAATTTTATAAAACAATGACCAATTATATTCCAAACAGTCCGTACGACTTCAACAAACAACAAGAAATACTAAAAATAATTTATATTCAAAGCTGAACAAACAAAATTAGTACTTATTTTATCATATAAGTGAATGTTTTTAATATTGTATGCATACGATTAGGTGTTTTTTTTTTGCGGTTTACCTCAAATAAATTTATTTATTTAAATATTTGCTTTATCGTGAGATTCGATAAATATCGTAAAAGCGCTAAATTTTGATCGGCAAGCACGAATCATTAGTTGACGTAAATTAGTAACTGAACAGATTTTTAAGCGTATAAAAAAAGGTAGAAATTTCAGAGAATTCGTGTTTTTAGCACTTGTTTTGGCGTTAAAGCGATACAGTGCCAGTTCTTTTAAAAAAGATTTCTTAAAGATTAAAAAAGAAAAAGTTGTTTTACTATAGCCTACATGTGCTGCTGGGTAGTCTACATTTTTAGCATTTTTGCTGAAAAAGTTGAATAAAATAAAAAATTACGCGTCAAAAGGGTACGAGGTTTTTAGTAGCTTCTTAAATTGAATACTAAGCAGTTTTGGCCGCTACACACCGCAGAAAGAACTAGAGTAAGAACATACAAGTTGGCTTTTATGAAAGAAAAATGTACTGAGTGGCAAAACGAATGTGTAATGGCAAAATTATTTGTTTTTATTAAATTAAACCAAGCTAAACATGGTTTAAAAATTAAAACTTCAATACTTTCTATAAAAATAAATTGCTTGAATTGTTAAAGCTGAAGTTTGTAAAATTGAGAAAATTATTGTAAAAGTACACAAAGGCTATGTATAAAATTTGATTTAATCATCACTTAAGCTTATGTCAAATCATCTAAAAAGAATATGAATAGAACGGATATATGTTAAATTGTACAAAATATCGACAATTTGTCATTCAAATAAAATTTGATAGATCAACAAATAAAACTTGGTTATATTATCCAAGAACTTGGTGGGCACCAAATTGCCGAAGCCATTGAATAAATTAACATAATTTATTGTTAATTTGTCAGACCCTACTTTTCAAAATAACCACCTAAAAAGTGGTAGTCTGCAAAAAGTTACTTCACTTTTTTATTCAACTGAACATTTTTTGATTTTTTTGATTTTCGTCGCTTTTCTTTCACTCAAAGAAAAATTGGAAAGCTTCCATTTGGAAGTGATGGAGAAACATTTCTCATCGTTTCTTTTGGAAGCTTATGGGCAGTTTTCAATTGATGTTATTTCTAATGCACTTCCTTAAGAATGCACGTGGAATTCATTGTTTCCAAACCGTTTCTTTAAGAATGCAAGTGGAAGCTTTTACTTGTTTTAAGAAAATGACAAATCCATCGGAGAGAGATATTTCCACATTATTTTTTAACACAGTGGAGAGGAATATTTCCCTCAAATGACATGACATAGTGTGCAAAAAAAGAAATGGAGTGTCCAACGGAAGGGAATACTTCCTACATTCCATGGAATGTTTCCTGTTTATATCCGGCAATGTTTCCATTTCCTAAAGGGTTATTTTATATATAAAGAAGTGTGTGTGCACATGTGACAATTGAATATTTCGCAATAATAGGAGAGACATTGAAGGAATTAGATAAGGTTTTCCATACAAATAAAGGGTGTTTTAAGAGGTGTAGATTTTTCAACAGGTATATCTGGAAAAACAGTGTCAGATTTGGCATGTATCTTGGGGGTCAAATTATCACTTTATTGGAACAAATATTTGGTGAGCAAATCATCTTAAGAAAAGGGCCAGTCAATTAGTCGCCTAGGTCATGTTATTTGACTTCTTTGTACTACTTTTTGTGGGGTACGTCTATGCTGGTAAATAAGCTACAGTGGAGAACTTAGGACGCGCTTATAGTGAACGCTTATTGCTGAGCCGAAAAACACTTGACTTGATCTCTCTATTGCTCCAATGTGTTTTTCGGCTCGGCTCAGCAATAAGCGTTCGCTATAAATGCACCCTAAGGCGCGTTTATAGTGAACGCTTATGCCGAAGCTTATTTGCGCTTTCGCCTAAGGGCGCGTTTAAAGTAAACGCTTATCCCGAAGCTTATTGGTGCTTTGGATTAAAGCAGCTTATTTGAACTTATTGTGCCCATAGTGGACGCTTATTACTTTCAACTTAAAGAAGCTTATTGAGGTTATTGGTGTCTATAGTGTACACTTATTGCTTGCAGATTAAAGTAGCTTATTTTTATTATTGGTAAACATTTTGAAGTGGTGAAGAGTGTGGAGAAGGAAAAGAAGAAAGAATTTACATCGGTTATTAATATAAAAAAGACATAACATTGTTAGTAGATTTTTAGGTTTCTGTTTTGTATTTGTACTCCATCTCAATCAACAACAAAATACACATTTGTAAACACAATTATTTTTACAATAGCGACCGAGCAGAAGCAGAAAGGCTAAGAGCATTATCATTTTGGAGGGTTGTTTTTTGTTTTTGTGCATGCAGAATGTGTGTTGTAGATATGAGACCAAACCTGGCTGGCATATTCGAGCTGGCATATGGGTCTAACAAAGGTAAGGTAGAGAGATTTAGTCACGTAAGGATTGGAGAACTCTCTGGAATAGTGTTTCACGAAACCCAGTGAAGAGTTGGCTCTATTAATCATATTATCAATATGAGACCTAAAATTAAGAGTTCCCTGTCACATATTACACCTAAGTTCAGTAAATAACTTACAGGAGGAACTGGCTTGCCGAGTAAGTAATAAGTTCTCGGAGGAAGTTGGAGTCGCTTACGTGAGAATGTGATAGCTTGACATTTACTGACGTTGAGCTTAAGAAGATTTTTTTGGCACCAAGTGGAAAAACTAACCAGATCGTCTTGAAGATTGCAAGAGTCAGCGCTGGTTTCCATGCGTCGATAGATTTCCATATCATCAGCAAACACAGAAAGATTAGATGCTTCGATGATTGCATCTACATCAGAAATTGTTAAGACGCATAACAAAGACCAAGGTGACTACCTTGTGGGACACTAGAGGTAGCTGTAAAAGGCTATGAATTGGAAAATATACAAATTACGTTATAACGGCGTTCTTCGAAATATGATTGAATCCGGAAGATATAACCGCCGATAGCACCTCCTGATAAGTCGCTTAAAATTCGAAATAAGCTTGCACTATGAAAACTTTCAGCTTTTTCTATATAATTGATGATTGATTTTCTATATATATATGATTGATGATGACATGAAGCGTTTCTCAGCTTCAACAATACTCTTCGGCATAAGTGTTCACTATAAACGCCCCCTAAAGTAGCTTTTTTGAGTATATTGTGTTCATAGTGTGCGCGCTTATTGTTTACAGATTAAAGTAGCTTGGTGTACATAGTGCGCGCTTATTGCTTGTATATTAAAGTATCTTATTGAGATTATTGGTGTTCATATTTTGAGAATTTGATAAAAATGTTCAAGTGTGTGGAGTAGGAAAAGAAGTAAGAATCAATTATTGACAACATTTTATTTTTCAATTAACTCCACGCATAAAATAATGATCAATAACAAACGATCAAAACAATAAAAATTGCATTCAAAGGAACTTGAAAACGCAAAGCATAAAAACGAACGAAAGTTCACCACAAAAAATAAAATATCCAATTGATTGCTGCACACAAGACCAGCGCTAACTATGTAAACAAGCGAAATAGAAGACACAAGTGCAGAAAACTAACTTCAGAGTCACCACAAAACCACAAAACGAAACAACAACAACAACTATGCAACAACAGTTTTGTATTCAGCACGAAAAATATCAACGAATTAAAACAAAAATAACGATAATGATGTAAACAATCGAAAGTCCCGATTTCGGTAATTTTTTTTTTTTTTTTGATTCCTTTTAAACTTGACGCTGACATTTGCACACATCAAGAGTTATAACGATCAATTCTTGCCATGCTTTGACCGCTTTTACATTGATCAAGACTTGAAGTCAAGTTTTTTGACGTTCTCTTTTGAACTTGACGAAAGCTTTCACATTGGTCAAGACTTGAATTCAATTTCTTGTCTTCTTTCCTTGTTTTCTTAAAAAATAAAGCGAGATAGGTAGCAAGCAAACTGAAGCAAACTGAAGCAAACTGAATTTTAATAAATTTGCATTAGCTCCTTGTTCCACTTAAACGACATTTTTTGAATAATAAAAATATATTGTTATTAAAAATACCTACAAAAACCTCACGCACAAATTTTACTGCGACTGAAGTCTAACAAACTCACATTGATATGCGAAAAATAAAATAAAAAGTACTGTCAACAACGCGAAAATAACAAAAGGAACACGAAAAAATTGCCGGTACAGCTTCAAGTTTTTTTCCCCCTTCCGTCGCTTCCGATGTGCGGCGAATTGCCAACAAACTCTGAAACTTGACTTCAAGTTTTGATCAATGTAAAAGGGGTCTTTGCATGAAAAAATAACGGCACAACGATTTGATCACATTGAACGTGGTCAATTTTTTTCTTTCCCCTCTGTTACGATTACGGGGCAGATTGAAGAAATAAGTGCCGAAAATCATCTAAAAAAATGCAGAACGGCAAAATATAAACAATAAAATTAAACAAAAATGCAAACTGCGAGAGAGAGCGAGTAGCTTTAAGTTCGAAATAATTTTTCACTTTCAGCTTTCTCCATATGATTATCCATATGATTATGAAGCTTTTTCAGCTTTAACAATAAGCTTCGGCATAAGCCTTCCCTCTAAACGCGGCCTTAGAAGCCAACTTTCGTGCTTCGCTACAAATGAAGACTTCTGAACGCTTACATAAAATGTACTAACCCGAGCATGAAGGTTAAAAATATAATACATTTTTATTTAATCTTAAAAAACTTTATGTTCATTGGAACGGTTAATATCGAAAACACATCTTTTCTTCAGGATTTGAACCCACTGTTTTTATGTTGTACTACACAAAATCTTCTATAAGCTTTTTACTAGGGATTCAGTTCTAAAGTAATGCCTCACTTATCTGAAATACTTTAACCTAACTCTAAATAACAGCTCATCTTAGCTGTTATAAGGGTTTAAGAAGATTGTAGCGCACCGTAATTTCAACTTAACCATAACGACAATAGATAAAACTTCTAAAATTTAATTAAAATAAACTTTTGAATTTATTATATATACCGCATGCATACTGGGCGTATTTTGTTTATTAAAAAAATGCCACAAATTATCAGCTGTTTTTAATTTTTTTTTTATTGTTGTTGTCTTTTGATGTTTTGTTGTTATCTAACCAAAAAGCCGCAAAATGTATACATTGTGTATGAAAAAACCCATTAAATTTTGATAAAAGACATTTAACAACAATAAAACACACATTCTGCATTACAATTAAACGGGAGAGAGAGAGAGATATGGAAGGCATAGAAGCAACAAAGACAGCGACAGCAAACGTGACATCGAATAGGCTCTAATAGAAAGCATGTTTTAGCAGGTCAGACAAACGGATAGGCAGGCACAATTACATAAACTCATCTGTCAATATAAAAGTCAAGTGTTATAAGGCTAGCAGTTTTTAGTGTATGAAAAAAGTGAGCCAAAAACAATAATTAAAACAATACCAACAAACAATAAACAATACTTTACAGTGTCAGATAAATCAGCTGGACAAGCTGACTAGTATTTAGCAATTTAAAACCTATGGCACTTAGTAATAGAAACGTAAAAAAATCACTTATAAGCTCTAATTTAGTTATGTGATTATAAGCTAGGCTGTAGTGGGGTGATGTGTAACACGTTTTTATTCATTCCAATAAAAGTGTTCAAAAAAGTGTGTTTTTTTTTGGTTTAAAGGCATATCCTTTGCAGAAGAACCAATTGGAAGTGAGAAGAGAAATGGATGAAGTAGAACAAAAATTTCAAATATGGTTTTTTGATATTTTCCAAATAGGTGGAGTGATGTGTAACACCAACAAAATGTTGGTTTGAAGACCAGGGACTTTAATTTTTCATGTTTATTTTGACTTTTTATGTTTAGTAAAAGTATTATGATAAGAACTTAATGACATAATAGCAATATCTCGTAAATCTATCTGATTTTCAATTAGAGAATATACCCTACTTCTATGCTGTAGCAGTAACTACAAGCGAATAACTGTAAATAAGAGGCCGGGTAGTGCAAGACAATAACTTTTTATTTGTTCTTTGTTCTCTTTTCATACACTCTTGCACTGAGGTGAGCTTGCGATCTACGCGTTGTTTCAGTTTTTCTCTGAGCACTTAATAAACTACACGAATACTCAGGTATCTGCTGCAGTGACCTGAATAAGAGTTAATATATTGGGTTTTCCACGCAATAAGCTTTTGTTATTCTTAATGCATGTTTGTGTTATTTTTTATTGCTTTATTCGCTACATTCGATGCGAAAATAGTAATAGTAATAGTAATAGTTTAGTAAAAATACTAAAACTGTCAAAAATAGTTTATATCGGCCGTATCTAAACTCCTAGAGGGGTCAAATATATGAGTTGGTCCTATTATTTTTTGCCTCTCAACATTTTCTCCCAACACACCTACTCCCTATCTGTCACCCTTATTGGGTCCCCATACAAAAAACACAAACACTGTCGAAAATAGCTTATATCGGCCGTAGCAGAATTCCTAGAGTGGTCAAATATATGAGTTGGTCCCATTATTTTTTGTTCCTCAACATTTCTTCCCAACACACCTACCCTCTATCTGCCACACTTATTTTGGTCCCAAGACAAAAAACATCTATTTTCTACGAACGAACCAATAAAAAAATATTCGCTAAATATTCAGGGTATGAACACTGATATTTTTGTTATTTTTTATTGCTTTATTTGCTACCTGCTGGTGTTAGTAAAGCATCGTGCTGTTATTCTCTTCCTTTCTTTTATCTGAATAAAACAAAGAGAGTGCATGAGCAGGTATGAGCAAAGCAGAAAAGGTATGGAGGAAATTTTTTATTCCATAGCAAGAGAATATATTCAGGGAGACGAAAAAGCATACTCATGCAGAGCTCTATTATATATAATATATTTGCAACACAATTATTTTGGTTCGGTAATCAGTAATTGGCTCGGGAGTCGATTGGTAATTGCTTCGGTAATTGGTTGGTAATCGCTTTGGTAATCGATAATTGGTTTGGTAATCGCTTCGGTAATCGGTTGGTTATCGTCTCGGTAATCGGTTATTGGTTCGGAAATCGGTTAGTAATTGGTTTGGTGATCGGTTTGGTTATCGCCTCGGTAATCGGTTATTGGTTCGGTAATTGATTGGTAATCGAACCGGTAATATAAATGCTGTACAGCAACCTATCTCTACCAAAAAGAGTGCCTAAAGAAGTTTTCACTTCAAAAAGACACAAACCCTCAATGTACACGCTGAAAAATAATAGGCCTTCCCAAACATAATTTGCAGGAAGTATAATATGTTTCTGCATGTTTTTTGGAAACAAGTAATCATAATTGGTTCCACATATAGTATGATTAATTAATGCAATTTTTCTTTATATATATATTTGCATCTTAAAATTATTTAATTGTACCTTAGCAACTTGTTGTTTGAATTTTAAAACAATATAATTTGTTTTTAAGAAAATATGTTTTCATATAAATATATTGTAATTATAAATGGACTGAGAACACTTTTAGTCTATTACTATTTGTTTGCTTGGAAATATAATTTAGTCAAGAATAACATTAAATATTCACGGACAAATATATATTAATTGGAGAATACATAATTTACTTGCAGTCAAGCAATT
The DNA here is from genome assembly GCA_914767935.1 of Coremacera marginata. Taxonomy (NCBI): domain Eukaryota; kingdom Metazoa; phylum Arthropoda; class Insecta; order Diptera; family Sciomyzidae; genus Coremacera; species Coremacera marginata. Next base: position 163,847,454 of record OU612046.1, read on the forward strand.
ATTTTCAAAACGATAATTAAGAACAACATAATATATTTACCGATGATTACACTATATTTACTTGGAAACATATTTTATTAAGTAAAATGATGCCAGCAGCTTTGCTAGCGGAGCACCCACTTTGCCAGCGAAGCACCCACTTTATCAGCAAAGTTGCTTCAAAACTCACCTATTTTTACTGCTGAACCGCCTTATTATTTTTTTATTTTGTTTTTTATTTTATTAATTTGAAAACACAAACACTTTTAATCGAAACAAACATTTTCAGAAACACTTTTCACTAAAGCTAAACTTTTCAACACGTTTAGCGCGGCTGCTTGAAACTTTAAATGACGCCAAGACTTGGCAAATGTTAAAAGCAAGCGCATAGAGCAACAAGGTTTCTGCTATTTTTCGTGCAAGTGCAAAAGAAACAGATATATGTATGTCTAGGCGAAACACATAAAAGAAAGGAGTTCTGTTTGTTTTAAATTTGCAGAGTTCTGTTCTTTTTGAGTTTAACAGTGATGCAAATATATTTTTATTGGGTAGAAACACACAATTCTATTTTGTCACAAGCATATTAATGTAGACGTTAGTTTTTTAGCAAGGCAATTATATTTATGTTGGACACAACTAATATCTTCTTATATCGAAAAATAATGCTGTAGAAGGAAAGTTTTTAATCATTAGGTGGTTCCCTCTGAATATTTTGTTTTTGAAACCAAACATATAATAACATATTTTTTCTCTGCGTGTACCCAAAAACTCTTATATACAAATGTTCATGCTAATCGGATGAGCGTTTTAAATATCTATTGCGTATTTATACACAGACATTCTTTTTTTAATTATAAAAACATAAAAAGAATTATATAGATTATTTGCAGCAATTTAAGCTTTACACCAAAATTACTACCAAAAAATGTTTGAAAGATAAGTAGTTGACATTTAAAGCGAATGTCATCTTTTTTAAGCCGTTTAAACTTGCAAATCTGTTTGATGTTGTTCTGACAACCGTAGCCACTGGGTGTCGGATGGAATATAATCGCTTAAATCAAAGCATTCTAGCTTTGAAGTCACGTGTACTCAGACATACAAACATGCATAAAATATGAATGTTCAACAACAGCGTTTTTTTCACTCTACTAAATCCATTAGAATTAAAAACTAAAGCAAAACTAAAATTATTTAAAAAAAAAGAAAACAAAGTGCTTAGTTTTAACAGCGCGGAAACTAATTTAAATAAATGCCATTGTTATGCAAATAATGGCTAGTCTGTGGCAGACAAAAGTGCAATCTACCCTTTTAAATAATCAACGCATGCAAATGCCAAAAAATGCAAAAAAAAAAAAAACAGAAATAAATATTAAAACAAAAAACGAATTATAGTCAGAAATTTCAAAACTTTTATTTTTGCGAACTAAGGCCCATACTTTGCCTAAATACCTGTAATTAAACTAACTTTTTTAAAAAATTATTAATTTTTTGAAATACGCCAGAAATAATTTTTTATTAAATCACGATTCGAAATAGTACTTAACTTTTTTTTAGTGTACAAATATTTTGTAATGTGTTGAGAATATTTAAACCCATCATACAGTCTCATTGACCTCCAATTCGACACCTTTCGTACAAAACGGTCAGAGCCTGGTTTTTACAGACATTTTTAGAACCATCATATAGATTCGCAAAAAAAAAAATAAAAAAAAGGTTGCGCACCTTGGCACTCCCAGGAATCAAAGTAGACCTAATAGTTATTAAATAAAAAAAAAAATTTGCAAATGTGAGGTATTCCATTATTTTTTTATTTTCGAAAATGATTTACCAAATTTTCCGTTTTTACGCATATGTACAGGGTGTCCCACAATTGAGTGCAACTATTTACGGAGCTGAAAGATTATGTCGAGCTGAGCAAAAAATCGTATGGGAGGGGGGGTCTATTTTCACATTCTTAGGAGCTACAGGGTTAATTAATATTTCACGACTTTAATTCACGTAGAACTTATTTTGATAGCTCATTTTAAAGGCAATGAAATCATCTTACCATGGGTATATACAACAAACCCCACCAATTTAGTCCTAAAAGACTGTTTTATAGCGCCAACATTTTAAAAGCTCCGTTTTTGAATTTATTTTATTTCAAAAGAACATAGCCCGTTTATGAAGCTTGCCAATTTTTAACTCTTTTTGATGTTGAAACATATTTTAAACATATAATTAAGTATAACTAGAAAAGTCATGAACTAAAATTTCAAAAATATCACTTTTTTGGCCAACATTCAACAATTTTAATATTTTTTGTAGAAAGCGGAGGTAAGTAAAATTTTTTTCTGACATCAGGGGATATTTCTTAAGAGTTCTACATGTTCAGAATTTAAGCTGAACTAAATTTTATGAAATTCTTCTTGGTTATGTTTTTCGGAGTAATTTGGGTTTAACTACAACTTTTATATCTTTTAAATAAACATTTTTACATTTTCTTTAACATATTATAGCTAATTGCTCCTGAAAATTGTTTAAGTTATTTATTTAAAATAAGTACTCCAATTAATAGACCAGAGAAAACAGACGATGTTTTTTTTTTTTTGACAGTGGCTTTAAATGTTGGAGCTTAAAGCTTTTATAATTTTAAAGTCAACAAAATCAATTTTAAGCGGCACTAAAAACAATCACTTAAATGAATTGTATATTTGCGTCAAGAAGTTCCTAACCGAAAATCTTTTTGTTCTTGAAGACACAATGGCAGAGAGAGAGGAAGAGATAGAAAAAAAAGGAAAACTTAAAAGCGCTATAGCAACAATTTAAAGCATGGCAACTTTAGATATGAAAATCTTATGGAACCATTCAACAAGTGGTGGCTTTTAGACTTAATTTTAAAAACCTTTTAAGTCTTTAATCAGTTTGCTTTATCCATAAAGCAAAAATACCACACGTACAAATCTACAAGATAAGAAAATAATAGATAGTCAAATAGTTGAAGGATTTAGCAGAATAATATTAAAGTAAATATAATTTGTTTGGTTTCCTTTGAATTTAAGAAAACCGCAAAAACCTTGAAACTACTGTTTAGTTCTACATATTAAATTATGCTTATCAAGACAAAATTACTTAATTAACAATTAGATAATTAGTTACAATTCTTATCAGCCAACAAACTGCGGTTTGAGTGTCGCTGAGAAACTTCTTTAAACGTTTTCGCAGCGATAGTATCTGTGGTACACGTGCTGGTTTCTATTTGTTTTAATAAGAATGAAAGTTTATGTCGAATTTGTATAGAATATTATCATCAGTCATATGATATATGTACCATATGTTAAAATGGTGCGAAAAAAAGTTATTTATTTTATTCTTATGTTTCTAAAATGATAAGATAACGCAACTATAGCAGTTAAAAATAACGCGTGTATTTTTTTTTTTATGAAACATAAAACTTCAACAAAGAAAAATATTTTGCAAATATAAAATAACTAGCAGGCCACAGTGGTCCACGGCATCGCCACGGACTTCTTTTTTAGCAATTAAGAGCGGTAACACGTTTTTTTTCAACTCCAACAAAAACTTTTAAGCGCCATTCAAACGAGCATCGTGTGACATCAGCCTTTAAGACAATTCATGTCAAACGAAATTAAAACTAGTAAGGGTGGAGCTTCGGCAGGGTACCGAAGCTAAAATACCCCCCCGCGGAAATATTGAAGTATATTCGAAGTCTTTATCCACGACATACACGATGACGTTCAGTTTTATATATTAACGAAAGTTTTCCTATTTTGATGTCGTCACTTTGTATGAGAAGTAGGCGTGATTTTAATCCGATTTTGCCATATATCATAGAGATGGTTCATATTATATATCAAAGCTAAAGTGCAAAATTTCAAGACATTTCATTAATTTTTGTGGATTTTTAAGAGATTTAACGTTTAAAATAAAGCCAATTTGTATGGGAGGTAGGCGTGGTATTGATTCGATTTTGCCAAATATCATAGTGGTGGTCTATGTTATATATCAAAGCATATATGCAAAATTTCAAGACATTTCTTTAATTTGAGCAGATTTTTAAGAGATTTTACTTTTAAAATAAAGACACTTTATATGGGAGGTAGGCGTGGTTTTCATCCGATTTTTCCAAATTTCATAGACAGGATTAAGACTGCAGAGCAAAAATTTCCTGCCAAATTTAAAGGTATTTCTTTAATTTTGGTGGATTTAAGACATTTCACGGTTAATATAAAGTCACTTTGTATGGGAGGTAGGCGTGGTTTTCATCCGATTTGGCCCATTTTGATCACTTGATCTTGCTTTTTTAAAAATAAACTTATATTTTGAATTTCATCGCGATAGCTTTAAAATTGCGGCTGTAATCGTGTCGACAGACGGACAGACAGACGGACACACGGAAATCGACTCAGGAGATGATGCTGATTAAAAATATATTTTTTTCTATACCTGCCACGACTCCTTCTTGGTGTTACAAACGGAATGACAAAGTTAATATACCCCTTACGCAGTACGCGTTGGGGTATAAAAATTGTTTTCTTTTGTTTTGTTTTGCAGCTCAGCATTGCATTTGTATGTATCTCACTTTTCGCTTTGAGCGTGGCTCATCTGGTTCTTACCCTGTAGGAAAATCAACTAATTTAAAAGTAGTTGATAAAGTAGTTTTTTGTCAACCACAACTAGTTGAAATTCTGACTTTTTCTCATAGAACGAACTAACATATTTTTTATGGTGATGTCCGCTAAATAAGTCAATTGACTTTCGTCTGCATATATTTTTAACTACTTGTTAAATTAGTTAAATTTAAATTAGTTTTTAACTACTTTAAAATAACCAATTGAAAACTATTACTGATGGCCTAAAGTTAATATTTGATGAAATAACATGGTTAAATATATATAAACTTGTTATCTAATAAAAATTTGCAATTAGATCATGTCAAAATCAGAGTAGTTGCCGCCTTAATAAAATTCAAAGTAGTTTATCAATCACTTGTTTTTAAGTAGTATATCAATTATTTTATATATAATGCAAATAAAACTATTTACAATTGAAGTGGATGCCGCCTTAATATAATTCAAAGTAGTTCATATACTGGTTTATTTTAAGCTAATTTTTTAACTAGTTGTTTTTAAAAACAAGTTAGTTCGTCCTATAGGGTTATGTTGTACTGTGCTGGCTGAGAGCTGAAGAAGAGAAGAGTAGAGAACAACATGGAGTTTATTAAACTTCTCGCAACACAAACACGTGGAAAGAAAACAATCAAGCAATTCGTGGCATCGGGAATGATTACTTTAAAAATTTAATACTTTAGTTAAACATACTTATTAAACTTTCAAAATAAAAGTGCTGTGCTGAAGCACAAATATGATATTTTAAGAATCCACCCAGTACTTTTGGAGTTTAGTCCCAAGTTAGACATGCTGATATTATGACGAAGAGAAGGCGAAAATTATAATCGTCCAAAAAATCGTTCGCACCAGCGATTTTGCGACGATTTATCGTTCTTAGTCTTTCACTCACAACACGTTCGACAAAATCGACGTGTCTAAAAGCAATGGACGACGAAACAGCGAAACAGAAGAAAATCGGTGAGAGAAATCGTCCTCATATCGGCATGTCTAACTTGGGACTTACTTCGAAACAAAAATTTCCACTTCAATTTTATATAATAGTATAGATATAAAATATATATATATATGTATTATAGATTTAAAAAATACTTCTGTATATATGAAAATTTCCGATATTTTTTTTTTTTATATAAAAAACAATATGTAGATTTTGGTCTCGAAAGGACTTTTACCGAGCTTCTATTGATCAATTTGTATTGAGCATGTTATAAAATGTTTTTAGAAAATTTTTCGAGCACTGGACCTACTAGGTTTATGCCGACTCCGAACGGCTTATGTTTTCAAGAAGCTTTTCATGGCAGTTTTTTTTACTCTCTGAGGTTTGCCATTGTCTGAGGAGAGGTGACGGCCGAACAGAAAAGATAATTCAATTTCCAATTGAAAAAACTTTCTATGTCAGATGGGGGATTCGAACCTGGGCTCTCTGGCGTATGAGCCACACACTCTACCCATTACGCCACGGCCGCCACACATGTATGAGTTTCATACAGTCAATCTAATATTCAATCACTGATCTACTTAAGGAGGTCCTCTGGTAATCCGAAAAAATTTTTTTCGATTTTTTTTTTTTTCATATTTCTATTGCTCAGATACTCAAAAACATTTTCCCAAAAGGATTTTTCAAAATTCGAAATAGTTTAGGAGATACAGGCATTTTTGTGTAGGTATGTTTTCGTCAAAATAACGCATCAGCAAAGTTGTTTATTTGCCTGCAGTCATTAGTCGAAAATTCTGTGGAATTCTTCCAAAATATGTATTGATATTACAAAATATACACACACAGTATGTATACATGCAGTATGTATACATGCATGTTTTGATTTAGGGGATGAAATGATTTTGAGCCCAGGTGTTCACATGAAAGAAGCAAACGAACGAGATTCAGTTTATTTTCGAACGCTGAAAGCTACGCGTGCGCGATAACTGCTGTTGTAAAATAAAAGAAAAATCGTTTTGTGTTTTTTTTTTTGCTATGGATAAAAAAAGCCACCCAAACGCGCCGCGTAAGTACGCGTATCGAACAAAAAAGAGGCATTTCCGTGGAAACCAGCACTCCCAAGTAGAGGACACCGACTTTGCCAGCACATCGGCCAAAAAATTGAAGAAAACGCGAAAATATATTGGCGATGGCGACAGCAAAACCTTCAAGGCCATTATAGACCTTGATCCGTATAACGGCGACCCCGTTGTCACAAAAAAGGAGTGCATCGCTCACGTGCAAAAACGCATGGGCACACGGCTGCGCAAGGCCAAAAAAGAAAACAAAGGCATCGGTGGAAAAGGCACTGGCAAACTGACAGACAAAGTCATAAGCGAGCTGACTACTTACTATGGACTTGCTATTCGACGTAATAAGGACTCTGTGGAAAACATGAGAAAAGAAATATGGTCAACATATTATCACAAAAGTTCAAGTGATAGTAATCCACAACATATGTATTGCCCACCTGGTGAGTCCAGCTGGTGCGCCTATCAAAAGTCAGCAGCAGAAGGCTCATTAGCCTCATTTCACCACACGTACGCCCCACTTGATGGAAAGGTTCTGCAAGTAATGAAGCCCATATACGAAGCGTTATCATCCGACGATCTACTCAACCGATGCACTGGAGGTGAAACGCAAAATTGTAACGAATCGTTCAACTCGCTTTTGTGGACCTTTGCGCCGAAACATATCCACTGTGGTGCCATCACAGTCGAAATCGCAAATTTTCTGGCAACCTGCATTTTCAACGAAGGCTTCACAAGTATTTTAAAAATAATGTCAACAATGGGTATTGTCATCGGCCCACAAGCCGAGATGTATGCTGAATCTCGCGACGGAAAACGACTTCAACGCTCAGAGCTAAAAACGTACGCATCATCGAAAGAGGGTCGCACAGCCCGCAGAGCCCAAAAAGCCATGGAAAACTCGTTTTATGAGATGGAGGAAGGCACACTTTATGGGGCTGGAATTGCCGATTAATATTCGTAAGTATTGTATTAAAAAAATATGTGTTAATGTCATTTGTGTGCCTCAAAATTGAAGTCAAAACTTTAAACGCGTTTTTCTCGAAACCATGTTTTTCAAAACTTTGCGCACGATAACTCAAACAGTTTTTGACCGATTTTGATATATGAGGCATGAAACGACGCAGAATTTACGCCGCTATAGCCCCTACCTCAAACTTGCCGAAAAAATAATGTTTACTATTTTTTTTCTACACTAGACTACAAAAAAAAAGGTCGAAATTCGATTTTTCATTTTCAAAGTGGCGGCTCCCCCCCTAAAAAAATTTCGATTTTTGTTTCCGAGGTAGGGGCTATAGGGACATTCATTCTAAGTAACTGAATATTTTTTTTTTTCAGACAATGTTTACACTTGGAATCGTGCGCAATTTGGACCCACCTTTTTTCCGGAGAACCTCGTTACCAGGCCGAGAACTTTCTGAACGGTCCATAAATTCACTTTTTCAAAATTTTGTATTTTTTTCAATAAATTAAGCTACCCAAATCAAAAAACGGAACTAAAATATCTTTACTCGTTCTCTTTCCACAATATTTTGAAAAAAGGCTAAAATTTGGCATAGATTACCAGAGGACCCCCTTAAGCTAACAGTTGACTAAAGTTTTTCCATACATTTTTCCATATAAAAAATATAATAAAAAATATAATAATAATAATAATAATAATAATAATAATAATAATAATAATAATAATAATAATAATAATAATAATAATAATAATAATAATAATAATAATAATATAATAATAAAAGTTAGTCAACGTTTATGAATACGGGCATAAATATCTAACTCTTACCAGAAAATGGCTAAGGTTGCGAACAAAGTGAACGCTTGTTGCTAAGCCGAGCCGAAAAACACATTGTAGCAAAAGAAATGCATGACTTGGTTTCTTTATTGCTCTAATGTGTTTTCCGGCTCGGCTCAGCAACAAGCGGTCACTATGTTCGCAACCTAAGCTGGCAACACTTCATGTATGCACAATTTGAGTACGATCGGCTGAGTAGTTCCTACTCGTGCTCGCTTGTGGCGTACGTTTCGCGCGATCTGGTACCTTATTCCGTATTTTATTTTTCGATCTTTTTGGGAACGCTCTGAGGGAAGAGATTATTTCAATAGGTAAAAGTAAGTAAAAATTAAAAAAAAAATCGGTATTTTCCACTTTATCCGCCAATAAAATTTCTTATATTTTAAAAAAAAGTCCACACTTCACTATAACCGATGCCATTAAGAAAAGTTTAGGAACTCCTGTTATACATATGCTATTTTGTTTAATAAATTCGACGAAAAGCTTTTAAGCAGTAACAGGTTTGAGCTTTGGTTGGTGTTTGAATTATAATTGAATGAAAAAAATCTAACATTTCGCAAGATAATTTAATGCCTTTAAGACCTGTTTATGGGGAATTTTATGCGCTGCAAGCTGATTTTTTTTTTTTTCCTTGTAATTTCAGACGCAAAGCAGTATATATAAGAAATAATTATTAATTTCGCATAGATAAAATAAAAAAGGTTAGTTATGTAATGTTTATATTTAGTTCCGCTTGAATGTTTTAATTACACAGTATGACGGAAAAAATAGCCAAATTCTTTTATTTTAGAAATTATTTTTAGCTATAGGTATATATGTATGTATATTGCAACAATATACAGTGTTGCGCAAAAGAATAGCAACAAATCGCTTGTCACACTTTGAATTCATATATAGCACATATTTATCATACTTTTAATAAGACTCATGATTTATAATACTGTGCTATTAGAAAAAATAAGTCTATGACGCATTGCTACAAAAATAGGATCAATCTTTATATAGTTAAAAAAAAATAATAAGCAATTGTAATAATTTTCCAGTGTGCAGTGTAGAGAATGATGCGGCATATATTTGAACTCTTTAACGCCTTGCTAACGTCAGAAAAGCTTTGTTCACATGGTCAAATTTTTCATAAAATTGTTGGTCAAACACAATAGGACAACGTGAAATTTCCATATAATTTTCATAATAATAAAACTAATCAGACAAACTGCTAAATTATAAAAAAAAACCTAAGAAATTAAAATTAATAAAAGTGTGACGTTACGTTGGTGGGTGCGGGGGTGGTTCAAGACTTTATGACGAAGTGTGACATAGCTGGGGAGTCTAAAATTGGCCTAAAACATGCTACGTAATTTATGAACAGCTTCTTATATGGATGAATTTCAAAATATATGGATATGACAGAGAAATTTTTTTAAATTTTTTCAACATTAATATCGTTGTGAAAATGAGTGTACAATTCAAAATCACTGTTACGTATACGCTCTTTAAAAAATTCTGTTAAATTCATTTTTTGTTAAGTTTTTTCAGAAGTGCATACCATTTTTGTCTTGAGTGTTATACCTCTAAAACATGTTTAAGTTTACGAAAAATTTTCGAATTTTAGCATTTGGTAGTTTTTGTCTTAAGCTGAACATTTCTCAAAAAGTAAAAAAAAACTTTAGTAATTCGGCGGCATACACGTTGTTGTTGAAACAATACTCAAAACTTTTAATGGTTTTTTAATAGTTTTGTTGAAAAAAAAATTCTGCACTTACTTTAATAACTAAAAACACCGAAAACTCCTTAGAATTTTTGCTGGCATTGCAAATCAATGCATATTTTTTTAGTTTTCTTTCCTAACGTTTTTTTTGTCTATATTAAATAACTGCAAGTAAGTGTGAGGACAAATGCTTTTCTATGAAACAAGCAAGGGAGGATAGAAAAAAATCGCTTCATAATATGAAACTATGAAATTTGCCTTAAGGCCGGCGATACATTTAGAGGAGAGTAAAAAAGAGTGATATTGAGGTGATGGTTTTTATAAGAAGAATAAGAATAAGAATAAGAAGAATTTCATTTATTTTGAAATTTACCCATATAACAGGTCATTCAATAAGTCCGTAGGATAAGTAAGAAAAAAACTCGATTTTTCGACTCGAAATTTTGATAAAACTCGATTATATTATTCAACATAGTTGCCTTCGAGAGCGATACTTTTTCTCGTCAAAAAAGGCCTCAGTTTCAGCGATTACTTCATCATTAGACTTGAATTTCTTTCCAGCAAGCAGTCTCTTGAGGTCTGAAAAAGTCGCTGGGGCTAAATCTGGAGTAGAGATGAGTCGCTCCGAACATGTACAGTTCACGGAACCATGTTCACAGTCGGACATGGTTACAATGATTCCTTCTATCCATTCTTAACATGTCCAAACAGTTCCGGTTGCAATGATTTTTTTTTTTTTACTTAAGCAATATGAACCGATATCTCTTTCGTACTTGTTACTGCTTGGCCGAGTTGGTTGTAAGACTGAAAGAAATAAAATATATATCTCTCCTTCCTTCTTTGGTAAAAATAATTGAAAGGAAGGACAAATAAAACTATTACAAGATATATCGCCGTTCTTGTCATTTGCATTGTTTCTTTCATTTGGTTGCAAATGCAAACTTGCGGAATTAGATAGCTCCGGACATGTTATGGCTCCGAGAGAATTGCTAGTGTTCTTGTCATGTGCATTGTTTCATTCATTTGGTTGAACATGCGAACTGGCGGAACTAGATAGCTCCGGGCCATGTTTTGACTCCGAGAGAGCTGCTATATACGAACATGTTTAAATAATTAAAATATATAATAAAGTTTTATAAAAAGAATGTAGAATAGGGTTCATTATAATATCCATATGAGTGCATATGAGGTTCATTATATTATCATATACTTAGCAGATTATATTATAAATTTAGTACACAAACACATTTTTCCCATTTTGATTTACAGATCAAAGGAACTAAATGGCTCCGGAATGATTAAGCACAAGCCTAATCTGGAGAATACGGTGGGTGGGTAAGCAATTCGAAGCCCAATTCATTCAATTTTTCCATCGTTTTCATCGATTTGTGACACGGTACATTGTCTTGGTGAAAAAACACTTTTTTTTTGCAAATGTGGCCGTTTTTTTGCGATTTCAGCTATCAATCGATCCAAAAGTGCACAGTAATAGTCGCTATTGATGGTGGTTCCTTTGTGGAGATAATCGTGAATATTACTCCTTTCGCATCCCAAAATACAGACGCCATCACCTTACAAGCCGATTGTTTAGTATTTGCTCGCTTTGGATTCGGTTCGTCGACTGCTGTCCACTCAGGTGACTGTCTTTTGGATTCTGGTGTGTAATAGTAAAGCCATGTTTTATCCATTGTCACATATCGACGATAGAATTCGATTTTATTGCGGTTTAACAGCGCCAAACTCTCCTCTGAAGCATCAATTCGTTGTTGTTTTTGGTCGACTGTGAGCTCACGCGGCACCCACTTTGCACAGAACTTTCGCATACCAAAATGTTCGTGTAAAATGGTAAAAACACTACCATCTGATATCTTTACAATATCAGCTAGTTCATGCACCATCAATTTACGATCGTTCATAACCAATTTGTGGATTTTTTTTTTTGATGTTTTGTGGAATAACAATCTGATTTGGGCGTCCACCGAGCTCTGCATCATTTGAGCTGGAACGACCACGTTTAAATTCCCACTTTTCCACCAAATCCACTTTTCTACCATTTGTCTCGATGGAGCAGAGTCCGGATAATGTTTATCAAGAAATTGTTTGGTTTCCACTGTATTTTTTTCATCAAAAAGCAATGCTATATCAAAACTCGAAATTCACCTTTTTCCATATTTTTTTTTTTTTTTCAATAACAGTAGTTGCACACAAAATGCTATAACTCACGAATCAATTGTCAGATTGTGTCAGAAATTTTTATACGTATCGTTTGAAGGTCGGTACTAAATAAAAATCATATGGAACAAAATCTAGTAACGCCATCTATGTGTCATCCTATGGACTTTTTGAACGTACTGTTAAAAAAAATTAAAAAGAACTCTATCTTCAACAGCATTAAACAATACATACAATCCATACCTTCGAGTAGCCGAAACATTTTTGAAAATTTTGCCATTATGTATATTGAAAGATTGATTGAAAGGTTGATTGTTACGATAATTTTAAAACAAAAACAGTATTGCGGTCTCAGGAACGAAATTCCATACGCTTCTTTTCAACTACGAATGTAATTCGAAATAAAAGTTCTTCGAAATAAAGAAAATTCGAAAAAAAAAACGCTCGAATTAACTACTCTAAACCAATTACCATGGAATTTGAGTTTTATATAAAAGGCAAAGGAGGTGAATAATGGAATCTCTTATATTACTGATTCGATTGTATACTCATTAAATTTTAAAATATATAACTTATATACAGTCAGTCAAAAAAAAAATTGTACACTAAAAGAAATCAAATAAATTTAAAAACATTATGAAAAGTATAAAGTAAATATGTATTTATTATATATCAAAGTAAAGCTTGACATCCATACTATAACTTAAAGGTAAAATTTTTTATGCTTATTTAGAGCAGAAAAAAAACAAAAACAAAAATATGCCAATTTCAAGTATGCCAAAAATAAACTTGAACACTTGTCACTTTCTTTATATAGAGAGTCCCGTTATAAAATTTAAAAGGGAATATTGATAACTTGGTATTTATGGTTAGTGGAGTTTCGTTTTTCAAAGTGATCGCATCATTCTATTTTCGGAAATAGATAAAAGATGGCAAAAAAACAAATTCCAAAAGATTTGAAAGAACTAATTATAAAACCATGGAATGAAAAAAATTCAGTGCGCGATATTGGGAAAATAGTTAAAAACCCCACACTACTGTTCATTATGTAATAAAAACATATAAAAAAAATAAGTCTTTCCAAAGACCCCGTGGAAGTGGCCTCCCAAAGAAGATAAAAACCGCCCCAAATTGAACGCGAAATACTAAGATTTGTTAAAAAGGATTCAAAAGTTTCCGCCGTTCAGATCGCAAAAGAGCTTGAAAGCAGCAACATAGTTGATGTCAATCCACATACTGTAAGAAATTTCTTGCATTCAGAAGGACTGCATGCACACGCACCTAGAAAAAAGCCACTTTTGTCTAAAACAAACATTAAAAAGCGCTTGGACTATGCTTACGAGTTTATACACAAAGACAATTCGTTCTGGGACAAAGTTATGTTTACGGATGAGTCAAAATTGAATTTATTTACATCTGACGGACGAAGTTACGTATGGAGAAGCAAAGGAGTAGCATTAAATCGACGTAATGTCACAAATACAGTTAAACACAGAGGTGGCAATGTGATGTTCTGGGTTGCAATGGGTGCAAATGGCGTGGGAAATCTAGTTTTTGTTGAGGGGAAACATGAACAAAACGGATTATTTGAATATTCTAAAGAATAATTTGATAGAATCTGCCCAAAAAATGGGTTTAACGGATAGATTTGTGTTTGTCCAAGACAATGATCCCAAGCACACGACCCATATCGTTAAAGAATTTTTGCTTTATAAGACTAAAAAAGTACTGCCCCACCCTCCCCAGAGCCCGGACTTAAATCCTATAGAGCATCTGTGGGCATTTATGAAAACAAAATTAAAGGAATATAACATTTCCAGCAAACAAACAATTGATTGTTTGTCCCTTATGGATATATGGAATTCAATACCTGTAGAAGTGACAAAAAACTGGTCCACTCGATGCCAAATAGGCTCCTAGCAGTTAAAAACGCTAAGGGCCACCATACAAAATACTAATTAAGTTCAAAATTTCGTTTTTAAGTGAATTATTTTAAGTTCTTTTAAGTGTTCAAGTTTTTTTGGCATACTGAAATTGGCATATTTTTGTTTTTGTTTTTTTTTCTGCTTTCTCTAAATATTCTCTAAATATAAGCATTAAAAAAATTTTACCTTTAAGTTATAGTATGGATGTCAAGCTTTACTTTGATATATAATAAATACATATTTACTTTATACTTTTCATAATATTTTGCAATTTATTTGATTTCTTTTAGTGTACAATTTTTTTTTTGACTGACTGTATATTGCATAACTTCATTATGATGTAAGCTAATGGATTTTATTGATAGTATCATCCTTATTAAACACGTGAACATCGGAAGTTACATGGTTTACAAATCATGAAAACATCACATCAATGGTTGTGCCATATCTAGTCATTCCCAATGTTCTACCAAAAACTATATATAAATTAACTTCTTTCAAAATTTGTTTTAAACGCAATCCTTCATCTGTATGATAAAACAATTAAAAATTTCCTCAAATTGTTCATATTTTTTCACTTTCAGATCAATTTGTGAACACATTTTGAATTAATGTCACGTTTTGTCGTAGCAATAAAAGAACTTATCTAATTCTTAATCCAGCAAGTTTTATTTACAACTGAAATCGGTTGAAAATTCGCCGAGTTATTCAATTTGAAGCATTTTTACTTCAATATAAAACCAACAGCGCACATATTCAAACACACACAAGAATAACAGCATTTTTTTGTTTTAATTTAGGTTAAGTCACTTGAGAGAAGCTCGGTCGAACTGTCAGAATGGATAAAAGGAAATCAAGAAAAAAAAAACCTGAATCTGTACAATTTTTAGCTAACAGCTACTTTGACAGTTCGAGCAAAGGCAGAAAAAGAGTGCTTTTCTCTCAAGTGACTTAACCTATATTAATGAACCTTGTCCTAACCTAAATAGTTTAAAATTTTTTCGCGATGGTGAATTTTCTCTTCATGTGAACATAATGTCAATCGTACAGTACAACGCAATAAGGCTGTGTTCAAAATTGCAACTTATTCAGAAACACTGCACAAAAAGAGCTCACTATACTGACCTCACTAAAACGACTTTCTTTGATATTTGTAGAGAGGCCAGTGTGGACAGCTCTTTTTGCAAATTGTTGCTGAATTACGCTGCAGCCACACGTGATAGTACTAGCATGCTAATAAAGAATATGTATTTACTTCGAAAATATTCCGAAATAATCAACAAATTTCGCTGCGGCCACACGTAATAGTAAATTTTCATTTGAAAAATGTCGTCAAAGCCAAAGGTTCGACAACTTTTTTATTCCGTTTGCTTTTATTCAAAGATGCTTTATATGCCAACACAGCACCAAACTTAAACGGGATAAAAATGGGGAACTAATTATGTTGTAAAATGTGTTTATCAATATTTTTCAAAATGAAATGCAACTTATTCATATGATATTTTATGTGTCAAATGAGGGCAATTAAAATAATTGCATATATTTCACTACAAGACATGAAAGAAAAGTGCATATTTAAAGTTTGAATATTTTAGGGAGAAAATACAACACTGTTTTCTTACTTCAATTTCGCACTGGCTGTGGTTATCGAAATTCACTGTCTCAGTAAAAGTTGTTGCCAGTGGACTGCCAGTGATGTCAAGGTGTGAGTGTACAATAATGTACTTTATAGAAAATTTCCCTAGAATGGTCTAATAATGGTCATATAAACTAATTTCCTCTAGAAGTCAATTCCGCCCTCCCCAGGGCACCTTGTTATCAATAATTTGCATATATATATATATATATTATATTATATTACACATATATAAATATATAATATAATAATACTAATAAATATATATATTTAATAATTATAGAAATGTTTTATTGAATGGATATTAATTACTAAGTAAAATTAGATAGTTTTTCTTCTTATTTTAAATAAATTTATTAAAATTTCTAGAATTTTTTCTTTAAAAAACTCAATTTTGGGGGAAAGTGACCTATAGATTTTGAGGTCACTTGATAAGTGAGAGTGTATTGAGTTTTTCGAACTGTTACTGTCTTCGGACTGGCACGTGTGGCTAGGGGGTTAGTTGCAATTTTGAACACAGCCGAATATACAGTAATTTGACATGTAGCAAATCAAATCACTTGTCACTAAAGAGTAGGCAATTATGATGCGTTTTTTTCGCATGAAATGCAAATAGTGAAAAATTTGAAGAAGTTAAGAAACTTAAGCAAAGTAAAGAGAATCAGAATGGAAGTTTTTGTTTTTTTTTTTCTATACATGAATAAATATTTTGGCTATTTTTTATGTTTTGGCTATTAGTGTTCTGGCTAAAAAAAAGTTTACTCCGGCAATACTGATTGAAACTCTCGCAACACAAACATGAAGCATACAAAGAAACCGATTAAGAAATGCGTGACATCGGAAATGATTTCGTTAAAACTTTGTATTTTAATTAAATATATTTATTATTAAAATTTTGAAACGAAAATTCATATCTACTGTGCTGAGCACAAATATGATATTTTAAACATACGTATACATGTTAAATTTCAATTAGAATTAGCAATTGATGCAATTGGTTTATATTGTCTAATTCATCAAACAATTAGAATTAGTTCAACTAATTCCCATTAGATAATTGAAATTTTTATTCCAATGGTAAAACTAATTGCAATTAGTTGCCATTAGCAAAAAAAATTGGTTTACCTTTACAATTAGGAATCTAATTGAATTCTGCTAATGCAATTAGATATTCAATTAGCTCGAATTAGAATCAATTATTATATAGTTTAATGAATTAGAGAATTTCACAAGAGAAGGTTAATTAGCAATCATTAGCATTATCTAATCATTATTTAATATCTTTGATTTTAAAACTTATTTCATAAAAATCAGCCCAGTACTATCGGAGTTTTACAAAAATTTACACTTCAATTTCATAAAAAAGTTTAGATTGCTGTTGTGTGTGTGTGGCTATTTTGTTGGTATTTCTCGATGCTGGCATATTTTCGTTATGTGACGATTTCTACCAAATCACTCTAACCGCAAGCCGCATTAAAGAACTTCGTTCCAATAAAAGTATAAAAGTAGGAATTTTCTTTACCTGTAAATTCATTTAAATTTTACAGCATTAAAATGTTCTTATTTATGTATGAGACATACAAATAAACAATGTACAGTTAAGTTTATTGTTTGTTTAAAGTGTTCAGTTACAGTTATTGAACACTTTAAATAAATTATTTATAAACAGGTGTGGTATTTTTTTTTAAGGTGTTGAATTCCTGTGAGTTTGTATTTTTATGCTTGTATTATGTCTGTAGCTTAACGATTGCTTGATTTAATTTGCAAATTTTGTTTTTGACACCGTTATTTATTTATGTAAGGATTTTGTTAACGGTAATTTAATATTTAAATTGACATAACAACAGTTGGATTGTATTGGTCACTGCTTGGCAACAATTTGTGCAACAAATAAACAAAACAAATTAAATGAATTGAAAATTAACTAAACATGTAAATAGAAATAACGTAGGTAATGGGTGTACTCGTACTTTGTTGGTAGCACAGTTTTTGCATTATGACTAAAATCATTAAAATAAATTTGATATTCATATTGCACTGGGTTTAAATATTCTGACGAACTAGATATTTATAAACTCCCCCCCTCCCCTGTCCCCCCTTGTCCATGAAATATTGATTTCTTATTGAAAAACATTTTGCTCAGTATTTTGAAATATATATGTACATGATGCACTTTTCCTTAACACGACAGTATAGTAGCTAAATTTACAAATTAATTTATCTCGGTTATTTTCGCATGTGGCTTGGACCACTTTGCTTTTCATCTCCACACATTAGAATGCAGCATTACATCCTTATAGAAATTTGATAATTCTAACTAATAATTATAATGATAATTTAATAAACAACAATTTCATAAATCCTGCCTATTAAGCAAAATAAATGCACACCAGTAGCAAAAAATAGGCAGTTATTTTAAAACTTTATAAAAATAAAATTGAAATAATGCACAATATTGCGCACTGTTTAATTTTAGCTGCAATAACAATTAGAAAAATCAGTGAGCAGCAACAAAACATAAAAAAAAAAATACAATAATTGCACACTTTGCCACACATGTTGGGGAAACCATAGACAGAAAAAGGTTGCCATAGTCAACAAACTAGAGTAACCACAATGCACAGGCATGCAAGTTGCATTTTGGCAACCGGAGTGTGTGTGTTTGTGTGTGTGTGTAGTGAACCGCTTGACATTGACATGTCGCTGAATTCGCTTTGTTGGCTAACTACTGACTGGACGAGCAGTTAGTGTCAGTCTGCAGCAATATGTTGGCTGATTTTTTATTTCGCTGATGTTAATAAAAGGGTGCGCCAGCTACAGCTGTGGAATCTAAAAGTGAAAACTACAGTTGCAATTGTGGCTAAATAATTATTGGTGTCTGTTTAGTCCCATTGTCTGTAGCTCTATACGAGGGTCGTTCGAAAAATTATCGGCCCCTAAGACACGACTAGGTCGCTGCAGCCGCTAAGCTGCTTATGCTAAGCAAGACCATATATTGGCAAGTTCAGTCAATAAACGAGCTTGCGTCAGTTTACGAGTTAAAATTATTGAGAACACTTAATTGGTTGAATTACAACACATAAAATTTTTTAATTTGTTGTTAATATTATTTGCATTTAAACCTATGAATTTGATTTTAGTAAAATGTTTCAGTTAATAAAATTTGAGCCCCGTCATGTTCTAGTTTTAAAAGCGAAGAATTGTTCAGTAAAAACAAATTTTAAAATCGGTCAACCCATTGCTGAGGTCTGATCCCGATAACACTGTCGCTCCAACAAATTTTGATTTAAATTTTTTTGTGAAAATTAAATAACGGCATTTGCATATTTAATGTTTATTTTCTGAAAATAAATTTAAAAATTAAATATAAATTTTTAAGAATTACATTTATGAGCTTCATGCCAAATTATTCATGAAGTAACAGTTCGCTACAACAACAAGTTTCTTTACAGAACAAACCACCAGCAGACTAGACAGCTGTTTCGTTGGTCGCTACACCAACTCATCAGTAATCTTCTGTGGCTTTTGCAGTCCATTAACTTTGAAAATCTAATAGACATAACTTCTGCTAAGCCAAGGCGGAATTGCAGTAATGTGCGTTTCTATTCACAAAGCAATGTTTTTCTACTATTTTGATTAAATAGTAAATTATAAATAATAAAATAATAAATTACTTAATAATAATTAATTTAGTAACAAAATACCTCAAAAACAGCAAAAATTTTGCTCTTCAATGTCAGCCGTTGTAACAAATAAAATGCCAAAGCACCACAAACTTTAGCGATGCGCAGTTTGCTCTTGTTTGCGCATCAATAACTTTCATTCAGGGGGGGTTCAGACGATACAGCATGTTGTCAAACCTTGCAAGATGGCCTTGATATAAAAAAATTTTTATTGCAAATTAACGATCGAACGATCCTACATTTTAGTTTCTATTGTAATGTACGGCAAGGTTTGACAGCATGCTGTATCGTCTGTACCCCCCTTCTTGGCACATGTGATATTGTCAAGGTTTACACAGTTGCATTTGGGAATGCATAACTTTGTAGAATTGCTTTGTCCCGGTTTCCACTAGTCAAGTCTTGGCGGTCAAGTTTTTGACATTCCCTTTTAATCTTGACGATTCAGTTTACACACATCAAGAGTTGACGATCAAGTCCGAAAGAATAAGAAAAAGTTACACAAAAAAAAAGAGTATGTGTGCAAGTGAAATAGAACAAAAACTTGAAGGTACATTCAAGTCTGTTCCTTCCAATTTCCTTATGTTCCGTTATCCCACAAACTCGACTTTCTTTCAAGAAAACTTGATGTGTGGAAAAGGGGACTTTGCAATTGAAGTTTTGGAACTCACCCATGCTTCAGTCTGTCCATTTTGACGAAATCACTGAAGTTGATTGATATGAAAAATTGTTAAAATTGCAAATGACATGACATTGACATTGACAAATTGTGTAATACATATTTCCAAAAATCTTAATTATATTTTCATCAAAAAAATTTGTTCTATGTAAGGCCGATAACATTTCGAAAAACCCTCGTACATGTGTAAGCATGGGTTCAAAATTGTGTTGAACAAAGAAAAACAAAATCATGACGAAAATCATTGAGTTATTTTTGTTATACAGGTGAGCAGAATTGGTAGTGAATGGTTTAAGCGAAAGAGGTAACTTTGTGACGCACTCTTGGTTATACTTTCGCAGAAAGTCATTCGTCATTTTTGCCATCAAACAGTTCAATAGAATTGATTTTAAAATTGAATCAATCAGCGCAGCTGTATTCAAATGTATAAAGCTGTAATTTTTCCAGGTACACTTAATTTTAACAAGCTGCATTATGAATCTCAGCAACAGCAAATGGAAGCTAGACAAAATTTTAAAAATTACCAAATCAAACAGCTGACTGATTTATTTTAATTTTTTTAATTTTTTGATTTATTTTAAATCAAACTTGATTTTTTTTTTCTTGGGAACATTTTCAACAAGCTGCATAACAAAGATGCTTGTCACACGCTTAAATTTCTGCATAATGGGAACTATTTTATTTTGTTTTATTTTATTGACATGCAACTGATAAGAAAAAAATTTTTATTAAGCGTGCTTTCAGGCGATACTAAATTTGAATAAGCTTAAATATTTTTTAAACTAAACAATCAGCTGTTAATATTTATTTTATTGACATGAATTTAATTATTTTACAAAATTGCATTTAATTGTCTATTATGATTAAGTTTTATTTATACAAAATAATTAATTTGTGATTTCGGTGTCTAGGGTGTGGTCATAATTCATGTTTTGGATCATGTGTGTGGAGATTCATGTTTTTATTACTCGTATTTATTTAATTAATAATGATTGAACACATTTTTAATTTTACTACTATTTCATTTCCATTAATTGTAATATAATTCTGTTTTGTAGCAGACTTATTAATATTTTCATTTATAAAAGCAACAAAGCTTTAATTAAGTTCAGAATGTAACTGATTAGCGAAACCAAAGCTTAAGGGGCGCACACAGGGGGTGGTTTTGGAGACTAAATTTTCCGCAAATGCACGAATAAAAATATCATAAAATAAAGCAGCCAACGGTGCATTCTATCCGATATAGCGCACAGGCAGCGAAGTAGCATGGTTTTCTTCGAAACATGTAGGATCAACATGACAGGTCGGATGGACATGTAGGAAGTGTGAAAGCAAATACTGCGATCCCCCCGACATGTAGGAAGAAAATCAAAAAGCTTTGATTTTTTCTCTTGGTCCGTCCTACACGTAGTAAGTGTGAAAGCACGTTCATCCGACTTCATATATTTTCTCACTTAAAAAAAAAACGTCGTGGAGTGAACATCTGAAGAAAAAGGTGAACAAAGCGCAAAGTTGAGTTTATTAAAATGGCAGCTGTTTTGCATGCTGTGTTTATTCATTTGTTTTATTGTATTTCCTCTTCTTCCAAAACTTAACCAATTATTAGAGCAGCAAAAAATTGGTTTGCCATTGCACGATGCTTTCTTCTTGAATGCTGGAAAATAATGAAGTCCATCCGACATGTAGGATAGTTTGAAAGCTCGAACAGATATTCCCGTTATTCTGCCGTTCTACATTGTCCATCCTACATGTAGGATAGTCTGAAACCCCATATACATAGCAAGTTTTCCGCTGAATGCAGCCATTGTTAACATCGCATTGTTCTGTGAAAAGTTATCAAAGTTTAGAAATGAGTGAAAATTCGGAACATTATCATCATATCTTGCTTTTCTATTATAGAAAATGTAAAAATACGTCGCAGGCTGTTAAAAAACGTTGTTACTTTACGGAGACGATGCTGTAACTAGAATAACAGCAGCGAAGTGGTTTGCTCGTTTTCGATCTGATAATTTTGATATCCTTGTAAAAGATGCACCTCGCTCTGATCGACCAATCACTGAAAAAGTCGATAAAATTGTGGAAAAAATTGAGCAAGACCGGCACATAAGCAGCGTGGACGTTGTTAGGGAACTAGGCATTCATCAGCAAACAGTTATCAGCCATTTGAAGAAAGCTGGATGCACAAAGAAGCCCAACCAAAATTTTCGAGTTTAGGCCCAACCAAAATAGACGAATTGCTCCGTAACGAGTAGAGACGTTCGCTTTAATGCAATTCAATGTTGTTGTCCAAAATGAACAAACGTACTTAAACGAAGCTGAACGAAACAGCTTGTCCATACCATGGCAGAATTATAAGGTAAGGTCATCACGGAGAGGAATGGAGTAGAAAGCAGAATAAAGCTAGATTGATGTCAAAATCAGCTGTTCATCGCGAATTTCTTTATGCTCACGTTTCGCAGTTGTTTTTAGGTTAAAACTGTTACAGGTTTTTTTAGCAATTTTAAGACTTCTTTCACATTTTATAGTTTTTATTACACTTTTTATATAATATTTTCACTCAAATTAGCACAAATTTAACACCCGCGACCGCACTGTTTGCAACTTGGAAACATAAAATATTTTCTTCATTGTGTTCATTGTTTCTACGAAATTCGTCGTTTTGACATTAATGCTGCTTCTCATTATCCACTCTTCGTTGACGCGTGAGAGCACTTAGTATCATGGGCCTACCTTATCATTGTTCCGTAAGTCCTCTTTCACATTGGTCAAGAATTGAAAGCAAGTTTTTTTGACGTTTTCTTTTGGACTTGACGAAAGCTTCTACATTGGTCAAGAATTGAATTCAATTTCATATCTTTTTTGCTTGTTTCTTAAAATTTTAAAGCAAGCAAACGTAACTGACTGAAGCCAACAAATTAATAAGAGAGAGAGAGAGAGATGCACGACGATATACAAAAAATAAAATGAAGTAATCTGAGAAAAATGCGAAAAGAACAAAAGGGAACACGAAAAAATTGACGGTACAGAGACATCGAGACCGTCAACTTTTTCTCCCCTTCGTCGCTTCCGATTTGCGGCGAATTGCCTACAAACTCTGAAAATTTAATTCAATTCTTGACCAATGTGAAAGGGGTCTAAGAACCGAACTGCTAGCGTCTCAACTCGTCAGACGTTCGGCAAGTTGCAATCGTCTCGTTTCGTCTATTTTGGTTCTGCTTTTTGGGTGCCACATGAATTAACAGCGGAAAATTTAATTGATCGAATATCCATTAGGGGGGGGGGGGGGGGGGGGTCAGACGATAAAGCATGTTGTCAAACCTTGCGTGTAGGCCTTGAAATCAAAAAAATTTTGATTACAAGTTAGCAGTTGCTAGTCTGCTGTATCGAGTTTTCGAACGATTTAACATTTTAGTTTCTATGGTGCCATACGGCAAGGTTTGACAATATGCTGTATCGTCTGAACTCCCCTATTTGCGAATCACTGCTAAAATGGAAAGAAATATAACAATTTCTGAAGCGAATTATTACGGGCGATGAAAACTGGATCGCGTAGGACACTAATGTGTGAAAAAGATAATGAACGAAGCAAGGTGAAGCTTCACAAACGGTGGCAAAGCCAGGATTGACACGAAGGAAGGTAATGATGTGTGACTGCTGGGATTGGAAGGGAATTGTTCATTATGATTGTTCTACAACCTGTTCAAACGATTAGTTCTGCACTCTACTGTCAACAAATAACGAGATTGAAGCCATCAATTCAATTAAAACAGCCAGAATTGATGAATAGAAATGGTGTTGTGCTACATCATGACAACGCCAGACCAGACACACACACACACACACATCTTTGATGAACCAGCAGAAAATGAGAGGTTGGCTAGCAAGTTTTGATACATCCAATATATAGCCCGAACCTTGCACCTTCAGATTATTATTTGTTTCGATCTCTGTACAACTCTCTTAATAGTGAAAATTTAAATTATGTGGAGGTCTGCAAAAGGCACTTGGATCAGTTTTTCGCTCAGAAAACAAAGTACAAACAGAGATGGAATAAGGGCTTTAGTCCAAAAATGGCAAAAGGTTATCGATCAAAACGGCACATATTTGGTTTTAAAAACTCGTTTAAAATATAAGAAAAAACGTTTCATTTTTGTTTCAAATTTGTAACAGAACTTTTTCGTATGCCCAACAGTTATTCGAAAACATAGAAACTGTTTGAATTTTTTTAAAGGAGTATTATACAATAGTTATTTAGCTCTGTTTTAAAATATATTTCACTGATGTATATGTTATGATGACATCATTATAACTAATAGTTGGAAAAATTTTGAATGGAAATGTTCCAGAAGTGACAGTGGAATGCTCCATAAGTCTATTAGTAGAAACTTAAAATCCCCAATTTTTTTATTTTTTTTTTTTTTTGTGCGCCCCTGCAAGGCTTGTTTTTAAAATAATACAGAACATTTGTTTCAAGAATTATTATGATTATGGTATCCAGTTACTAAATGAAAACTTTGATGACAATTTTGATATTTTTTTAAAATACAATTTATAAGAAAATTTATTGAGCCGACCATACCAAAAATAAACAAAAGACATCGCATAAGAAATATATACATTTAAACCATTTAAGCATTTAAATAAGAGTCTCATCCTCATCAGAATTGAACAAAGTCAATGAAGAATATAATTTTCAATATAAACTTTTAAAGGTAGCACCAAGAATATGTTTACTATTGTTACTAGGGTTCAGTTGGAGTTAAGGCAGAATTACTGAAGACTTGAATGAAGATTGGATTGGAATGATATTGAACGATTGCAGAATAGATCACAGAAGCTTATGAATATTTATAAAAATTTAAATGGGACGATATAAAATAAACTCTTTTATTTTTCAGACAAGGTTAACTAACAAATACCGGTTCGTATTAATAAATGCCAGTTCATAAAAAATGCCAAGGCTTTGATTATATTTATGTGTATCTTTGTTAAAATTCTCTCATCATTTATAATCAAATAATAGGTAGATAGACTGATGAAAAATATTTTAAGAAATTTTGCTTAAATTAAAATATGAGCGTTTAATTTTTATTCCTATTGCCATTTAAAACTGTTAAATAGTTAATTTGGAGAAAGATTAGTTAAGCACGCAAGTCATCTAACGAGTATATTAAACGACCAGTTATTACATTTTTTTTTTTTATAATTACACAACTTGTTGCTTGTTTCTATTAACTAACTGGCAGACAATATATAGAGCATATCAAATCCAAGGAGAGTCACCAAAGTGGTAACTGAAACCGGTCTAGCATAGCGTTCCCCACTTGTTCCAACATTGTATGTTAAGCGTATTCGACAGTTAAAGCCTTTACTGCAAAATTTCAAAACAGATTGAGTTATTACTTAAGCTTTTGGGTAAGTGGGGCGTCGACATGTCGCTGCTGAAATTATTTATTTTTATTGTTTCTTAAAATTTTTTTCTTTTTTTTTTGTGATATGTTATGTGACTTCTTTGTATCGTTTTGTTTTATTTTGATTACTGCTTATTTAAAAAAAAAAATTTGCCGATTGTCACAGAACGATGGAGCAAAGTTGGATTACATCACACATACATGTTTGTCCGAAAGTACGGACAGATCACATTTAAATGATTCAAGTTTGTGGGTCTAATTTAAACCTATCCCGATGTTATTGTCCATTTTGTTAATATAAAATAAGCAATTTTACAAACTGCAGAAGCAAGTAAAAATTAATTTGATAAGTCAATCAAGCAGATAAGTTGCCAGCTACTTACCCTAGAGAGGGGCGGAATATGCTTATCCGTATCTTCGGAATGTCGCGTTTCAGCTTAACGTTGACCAAATTTCGTTGTTGACAAGTTTTATCACTTCAACAGCAGTTTTTTTTAAACAGCAAAATAAGAAATAACCAATAGCTTGGATTTATTTATTTTTAATACTTTTTGTTTTCTTTCAGAGTCTTACGAACAAAGGAGCACACATAAGTTTACAGCCTGCAACAACGAAGCACTTTTTTTCTTACTTTTAATCTTTTATTCTCATTTCTGAATCGCGTTTATTTAGCTTATATTATTTTATCTGCTTAATTCATATCAATTTATTTCAGTCTTTTATCAATTTCTTGTTTTGCTGTTTTATTAGTGCACAAACAATATACCATCAACACCCGACCGACACACAACCACGCTCTTTCAGCTCAACTTATAAATTGACAAGTATAAAAATCGCAGCGAAAACAACTGACAGTGACAAATAGCGACACGGTTGCATAATTAAAAGGCAATTTAAATATGAGACCAGTATTTTTGGGAGCTAAAGCCGAGGTACCATTTGATCTTATCTATCCCATATCACAAAACAGCTCTATGATATAAGGCGCCAGGGGGTCAATTCCTGTTCTGCGTTATCGTCATGTGAAATATGTTTTCACCTTTACACGGAAAATGCGATTCCCGTTGTGTGCTAAAAGGGCAACAGCTGTTCATTTTTCGCTGAAATGCAAAGAAAGTTAACGCCGGTAGCAAACGCACGTTATGGACAGAAAATGACTTTAAATTAAAAATAAATAATGTAAAAAGAAAAGCAGCTTAGGGAAAAAGGACAAGCGGTACACAGAAACAGTATCTTATCAACTATTTAGAGGAAAATGTTGATATTGCCAATAACAAGTAAATACTATTTGCTTTACTACTTTTGACTGTTTTATGCTGTCGCAAAACTTATCTTGTTCATATTTATTTATTTCCAATATCTTCTGCGAAATGAAATGAAATTAATGATGAAGTTATTTTTGCAAAAGTTTCCTTCTTTCTTATACATTGCTTACATTTTTTCATAAAAGCTTTGTTTAATAGGCATTCAGCAACTCTTATATGCTATTCAGCAACTACTTTCCATTAGACGAACAAGAATCGCGTTTTTGTGCGTAGTGAAGTGAAAAAGTGAAGACGTCAAATGAAAACGATTGGGAAAAGTTTTTTTCACTTCACTTTAACGCAAAATGGGAATTGACCCCCAGGACATAAGCCCGCAAATTACAAATGAAATAAGGCCCAAAGCATTTCTATACAAAACAACAACACGAATAATTGGGGTATTCTTTCCTACTAGTGCATTTCTTAAAAAATGGGTGAAGTAAAATTGAGTAAAGCCCAAAAATATTTATTTAGGAAATAAAAGCTTGATTATTTGGGGTATTATTCCGTTTTAGGGGTGAAATAGCTCTTCAAAAACTTAAAAACTCATACATTTTTGTTATTTTATGAAACTAATTTTTTCATCTACAATTGCACATAGTGTAAAAAACTTAAATTATTCAAAACAAGATTTATTCAAGAGTAGTCAGAGAATTCGGTAAAGAATATTTGGGCTATTCACAGTTTAAATACGCAGGCCTGTTTGTTTTCCAATTTGTTATTTTTACGCCAACTTACGTAAGCGTATTTTTCTTTGTTGTTCTTTTGCATGCAAACGCAAATACGCAAACACGCGTTAAGACAAGTAGCCCTTGGACGTATTTTTTGTAGGTGTGTTTCCGTACTCTACACTGTGTAAGATTTGTGTAAGTTCAAACTGAGAGAGTAAAAATGAAATGTGAGAATAGTTGCAAAAGTACGGAAACAGCTTTTAGTAAGTTTCAAGCACAAAACAGCTGATTTTGACTGCAGATATGTTAAACGTAAATTGCACCAATTAAAATTATCGTCAATTTGTTTGTGAAGTTGATGCTTGTTCTTCTTGATGCTTGTTCTTACTTTACTCGGAGTATTGAGTTCTAGCACTCTCTGTGCACTATGTGTGCTCGAGAGAGCGGTTTTATGCTTGTTCTTCTTCTCCCATTTTAAGCACAGAAAGTACGGAAACAGAAAATAGTGTCCCACAAGTTACACAGTGTGAGCACGGAAACACACCTTGTGTCTCGTATTTTTAAGCCCTATCTACAGCATATAAAACAGGGTTGGAAAATAATTGAATACGGCAAACACATACTGAGATGCTCACAGTTGCAAAAATAACAAATGCTATAAATACGCTCTTTTAATATACGTTTAAACTGTGAATAGCCTAATTATTAAGTTGAGTCATGCACTTACTGTAAGGGTGCAAAAGACGGATAACTTGAGAAAGAGTTCCAAGCTTGATAAAAAGGAATCCATGTTTATTTTTTAGCATTTATAAAAAAAAAACGAACAGGTTTATCAATGATTGAATGAGTCAAGAAAAAAAAACAACTTTAAGACGTATTAGAAACAAAAATGCTCGAAAATGTAAGTTGTATGTGCTTTTACTCTGAGATTAAAAACAACGTAAAATTAAAAATAACAATGTTAAACTTGGAAAGTTGGAAATTTTTTAATCAAAAATTATATTTTATTTAGAGCATGAGTTTAATTTTCATTCCAAAATTGGTCATTATTAGAATAAAGTTATTTGGGTTTTAATACTAAAACAAAAAAAATTTTGTTTCTTAATACTAAAAACAAAAAAACGTTTTGGATTAAAAAAATTTAATTTATAATACAAGAACATAAAATGTTGCTTTACAAGCGTTCATTGCTCGCATTAAGGCTAGAAAGTCTTGCATTTTTAGGCTGACGTAATTCCTCCACAATAATAGTAACGAGTTCTACCCTATGAGAGTTTGTTGGGTTTTGGGTTCTTTTAAAGAATTTCAGTATTACTCTTTCTCGTAAATTCTTCATGAAATTAATAAAAAATTACAATCGATATAGTTTAACGTGATATAAATAAATGTTACCTCACGCTGCGCTTACAACAGACAGTAAAGGCAGTAAGGAATATGCATTAAATCTCTAAATCGTGCCATTTTACTGTCTGTGACATAGGCGTCGAGCTTGTGGCAAGAAAGTGTAAAGACAATTAGCCAAACAGTGTTTGGATTTTTTTTGTTGTGATAATAAAAATTTCTTAATTAATTCTTAACTGAACACGATCAGATTGACACAACTTCTTCATGAAACTAATAAAAAAATTACAAACAATCAATATGCTTCAGCAAATATGCTTCAGCAAAAGATTTTCGCAAGTTTGATTGTTGACTGAATACAATAAAGATGGTACAAACGGAGAGGAGCACTTATATTGCTTTTTTTTTTAGTTTTTTTATTATTAATTTGCTTTATAATATTTTTTTTTTGCATTTTAAGAATTTAACATTCTTCGCAGCGTTTTCAAGAAACGAAACTATATGTTGTTATACGTATGCATATTACCAATATAATGTTAAGGTGTTACTTTTATATCAGAATTGCGCATTATTAAATCAAAAACGCGAAAATTAAAAATGAGCAACTTTAAACTAAATACGATAGTTCCTAACAGGGATGATATTGGCTTCACTGTAAAAGGGCCAAAATTCATATAAAAATAGGGCCAATTTGACATTAATAGGGCTTTAAGATTTAAAAATTGTGACTCAATATCAGAGACCGTACCAATTATGCATTTTATAATAAAAAGCAAAAAATAATAATTATATTTTGACTTTTAAAATTTTGAGCAGAAAGTAATAATTATTCCTGCTTTTTATTTGTTAAGGCAAAAATAAAAAGTAAAATCTAACCGATAATTTTTTGAGCACTAAATAACTGGTAAGTTTTGATTTTTATTTTTTAAGACAAAAATTAAAAGCAAAATCTGACCGATATTTTGTTGAGCACTAAATAACTGGTAAGTTTTGATTTTTATTTTTTAAAACAAAAATAAAAAGCAAAATATGGATCTAAGGTTACGGTTGAAACAAAGTTTTACTAATTTTAAGGCATGTAATGCACGCTCCACGCATGATGACGATGATGATGATGACTCATTTAGAACTGTAATTTAAATGAAATCACTTCCATCTTAAATCAAAAATTTTGGGTGAAAGTGATATAGTTTAAGGTTATTCTTCTAAAAATATTTTATTTCACGCTTTGTTTGTAAAAGTTAAAAAGAAGCCAAAAATAATCTATAGATAAAGTGGTTCTACAAGAAAATTTTTAACAAAAACATTATTCTGATAAGTCAATCCTTAATTTGATAAATAAAAATAAAAATTGTAAAGCTTTTCCACAAAAACCACACACCAGATATTTCCATCTTGAAATAGTAGTAGAATGTCTGAAATGAATAAGCAATTTAATGAAGACTCTCCGTTATGTCTTGCAAGAAGTCTAATTAATGAAGCGAGACTAGGGTTCACTCTTTTTATCTAAACTCAACTTGGAAAATAAACTTAGCTTGTTGAAATTACTAAAAA
Source organism: Coremacera marginata (assembly GCA_914767935.1). Lineage (NCBI taxonomy): Eukaryota > Metazoa > Arthropoda > Insecta > Diptera > Sciomyzidae > Coremacera > Coremacera marginata. The sequence continues at coordinate 163,877,953 of OU612046.1, forward strand.
GTATGCTCTTAATGGGACAATGACTGTATTTAACAAAACTTGTTTTACTGAGAACAATTTTAAAGGCGATAGGAAATATAGCGTTTACATAAATACAAACAATAAAAAATAACATAAGAAATTAAATGAAAAATCACCCAACATTTTTCATACAAAATTGGGGTGAATGAAATAAAAAATGAATAGGAAATTCAAAAGAAAAATCACCGAAAAAATTGGACAATTTTGCACATTTTTTAACGAAATTTCGCTTTTTGCTGAGGGTTTTTTTATACAAAAACCAATCAAACTAAGATCTTTTTTGCAAATACTTGAAAAGGAAGAAAGGCCCGAAAAATAAGCTTGGAATTTAGGACCGAAAATAATCAGGCATTTTTGCCAAATTAAAAATAAAAAACGCCCGAATTTTTATTTACCGAAAAGTTAAGAAATTTCAAATTCGATACTATAAAATGGTTCGCCGTTGTACGGAAGGTAAAAAACATTATTCCGTAAAAGAGCAAATCATTTTATTATAAAAAAAAACACCATCTGGACCTTATCCGTACATAATGTCCATGGACCCCTTGTTCATGAATTACATCAAAAAACAAATAAAATTAATGAAATCTTTGCAGATATTCTACAGGGGAATATTAATTTACTACTCAAATTTGTTCTTTTATTCTTTGATAATCTCATTTGGAAATAAAAGCCGAAAAACTGCTGAAAACTTCGGTCGTAATTTTCATTTTCTTTCGGGTCTTATTTCCAAACCATTCGCGCATTATTTCTTTCTTTCGGGCTCAATTGCCATTTCAAATTCGGGCGTTTTTTCAGAAATTTAATGCTTCCAAAATTTCGGGCTTTTTTGCATTTTTTTCGGGCGTTAGTTCTAGAAGCCTTATAATCATTTTTTCATCGTCGTCTATACCAGCAACAATATTTTCAATTTAGAAGCAAAACTCTTTGTGACGGCGGATATTGGTTGTTTCATTTGATTTTTGTCAAGCACTACAACGCCGCTGAATTGCATTTTGGAACATTTTTTTTCGTTTTTATTGTGTAAAAATTTTTTATTCTTTTCGTTTGGGGGATTTTTTATTTTATTTTTTCAGCGATTTTTCTTTTGCATATTGAAATCATATACATTAACCAGTAAACTTTTCTTTTAAAAAATTCCGATTTTTTTCGGTAGAATTTTCCGAAAGGGCCTAAAATGAATAAGAAGGGCCTCGGGGCTTTTGAAATGAAAAAGGGCCCAAAAAAGCCCTAAAAGCCCCCAAATATCATCCCTGGTTCCTAATTTTATAACGGGGTTTTTCGCTTAGTCTACCTATTGGATGAACGGACCAGGCCGAGGAAGCTCAAACAAAATTTGTTGCGTTCGTTCAGGTAGTCTAAGCGCACGGTTAAATTTGACGATTCAGCTTACATAGATCAAGAGTTGACGATAAAATTTTCCGTATTTTCTTTTGAAATGATATGAAAAACAACGGGACAACGGAAGAACAAAAGCAAATTGCCAAAAAAATTTAACGTGCAGTCAATTTTTCTTTCCCCACTGTTACGATCGTCTTGCACACGAACACAAGACTTGACCGTCAAGTCAAGATTCTTCAGAAGTGTAAGTCCGGACTAATATTATTAAATAAGAAGGTGGCAACTATTCACAGCATTTGTGTTACATAGGGCTGAGCGATAAGTTCATTAATCGATATATTCTGAATTGCTGCTAAACTCGAACATTAATAATTGTGGGATATCAAGTTTTATTATTTTAGTAAGTATTCAATCATAGCTAGGATAGCTAATCATTCAGTTAGGTTTCGAAATATGAGTGCTATTAAATAAAAGTAAAATTATAATGAATTTCCTTTCAGATTTCCATAAAACGAGTGTTTTATCGATCGTTGAGAACAGATTCTGGATTATGAAGGATACAATTTATTATATCATGGTTTTAATAAAAAATATAGTTTTAATATCTGTTCCTGTGCTGCGTAGTGAATGTACCGTTGTCTGAGTCTGCCACTAGCTATGCACTGTGTAGAACTACCAAACTAGTTTATAGTAGAAACATTCAACTGCAGTGAATATACCAGAAACCCTCACAAGAGCCTCGTCTGCTTCGGAAAGTGAACATTTTGAAATTGCCAGTCGCTCTGGCTTTTCTCTTGTTGTGTGCCAACTTTTCCCGCAAATCGCTCTTCTAGCCGGTTCAAGCTTTTTGAAAAAAGACAAATTCAAAATAAAAACTGCATTGTTACCTTCTACTTATATACATTAGTATCCTTCTTTGCTGGACCAAGACTATTCAGCTACTCAGTCAGCTGTGTCCATTTTCACGCGGTCTCATTGCGGAGTTTTGGGCAGTATTCTTGCATTTTCCCCTAGAAAAAAGTTTAATTATTCATTAATATAAACAATTATTATATTTAATCACATGTTAAGGCAAACCAAAATTATCTCGGATTAAAAATGGTTGCTAATCAACTGATCAGATTAAAACCGGTTGCAAATTCGTTTTATCGGAATTCAAAACAGGTCAATCTGGACATTTCTTGCAATTCCTATTCGAAGTTAAATATCGGATTTCAAAACATCTACTCGAACTAACTTTATCAGTAATGCCAACCGATTATACGCCGTATTTCAGGGAACTAGAATATGCTTTAAGTATAACTAAGCTGGTCTAACTTATAACTGGTATTAGTCTTGGGCAGGTAACCAAGCTTTCGAAAGAAGGAAGAGAATATATTGTTGAGTCGCGCTTTAGAGATTACAACTTCCACATATATTCGAGTATTTTCCATAAACCAAAAATTATATATTGACACAAGTTTGATGTGAAAAAAATGGGTTAAAAAACGAGATAACACAAAATATTTACAAAGGAAAAGTTAATAGTTTGGGCCTTATTTCATAGTAAAATAACTTAAAATTTGTATGGATAATTTGTTTTTGGCTTAGGGCCCTAAACTCAACTAAGTTGACTAGATACAACTCAATTTTTTTCGTATGTGTTACAAACATTTCAGTTGAACCATGTAGTTTGCCTTAATCTTTAAGAATTTTTTAACTTCATGACAACTGAAATAATTGAGTTGAATCTAGTGAACTTAGTTGAATTGTAATTCATAATAGGGGCACTAATTTTTTATTTTGGACTTTATTTCATGAGCGCCAAAAATAAAAAATTAGCGCCCAAATGAAAAGAAACTCAATACTTTGGGTCTTAATTCATAATGAAGTAACGCTCAAATTTGTTTGAAAAATTGTTGGGCTTTAATTTCTTATTTTGAGAGTAATTTCAGCGAATTAAATTATATTTTCTTTTTTACTTTTTTCTAAATCAACGTGTTAACAATACAATCTTGTTTTGATCCAGTTGGTCGGATGCAAATCGAATATATTCAGGCCTATCATGAGTAATTCTTTTCGGTCCGAATTTTAATTTTTTACGATAAAACTCAAGAACTTTTGGAAATTTTTAATGCAAATTTGTTAAACCGTCAATACTTAATCTTGAAAACGGAAATTCCCTTTTCAGATTCCGAGCGAAAAAATTACTTATGATCTGAACTCTAAGAAAATGTTATTTAAAACATATGTCAACAAATTCCGACACTAATATCATATTATATAGCGAAGTGTCAATTATATAATAAAAAATTACACCTTGCAATATTTAATTTCAACATTTTCATAAAGCGTAAAACCGTTTTATTTAGATTATCTTAACGAGTTTATATTTTAAGAATATATAAACACCTTTTATGGAATTTACAAACTAGCAATTATCAAAAGAACGAGGATGAACATGAACTCAACCAGTGAACCCAAAGTAATTCTTGAATGCAAAGCACTAATTTATTCTAATTTTGCAAGAATATCCGATTCGCGGAAGAGCATCAACTCCTTCTTGTCCTCCAATTCAACTTTGGTGCCACCGTATTCTGGCAACAATACGCGATCACCTTCCTTCACATTAATTGGAATATGGTTTCCAGTTTGCTACACATTTGTAAATAACGAAACAGTTAATAAATATATGCTGTAATATGTATGCTACATACTGCATTTCTTGAACCAGGTCCAACTGCAACAACTGTGCCTTGCAATACTTTGCCGATGGCCTTTTCTGGAAGAACAATACCACCCTTGGTGGTGGTCATGGCTTCAGCACGTTGTATAAGAATGCGGTCCAACATTGGGATGATCTTCTTAATAGCAGTAGACTGCAATGAGAAAAAACGTTGTTTAATCAATGCCGGCAGATTTTGGGCGATTAGTCCTAAGTTTTTTTTATTATACAACACTGTAGAAGGCAATGTTTTCTGTCATCTACAATTTTCCCCCATTCAATTAAATGAAACAAAGATCTTATCAATTGAGGGTTATGAAAGTCTTTCCATCGAATCATCTCGAAGTTCTAAAATTTCATGTCTGCACAATTTTGCACAAACTTCTTTTATTATCTTATGCTTACTTACCATTTTCTTTTATTTTAATATTTTAGCAACGTTTTGCAACAATAAAATTTTAAAATCTTTGAAAATTCGGCGTACCACACGTGCAAACAGATTTTCTTGATGTGAAAATGTAATGAAATGAAAAATTTTTGCCGAAATTATCTAATTTCAGAAATGAAAAGATTGTTAGAGTTGCCATCGCGTCAATACAAAAGAGCTGAGTCACACGAGTCGTGTATAGGGCACCAAAAACGATACTACATGTCCAACCGAATAGGGGCGGTCACATTATCAAATTCTTCATCAAAATATTGGTCAAACAGTTTGACCACACGAGTGTTCATATTATCAAATTCTTCGTCAAATTTCATTATTGTCTTGCACACCGAAGTGAACACATCAGCAGCACTCCATATGCTTTATTTCTAAATAATCCTTTTTTTGTAAATTTCCGTCTATATATAGTCTATAAAGTTCAATAAAATCACTACAAAAATCTTCTTCATCGTGCATTTTGAATTGATGTGTTCGCGTTGAAATCTTTTTTTAAGTGATGAAATCGCACTAGATCACTAGAGCACTAGAACACGTCAAATTTTTCATCAAATCGTTGGTCAAACAACCGAAAAATCAAAATATTTTGATTTTCGTCAAAACGATTTGACCAACAATTTGATGAGTGTTCACATGTCATATTTTTCGTCAAATTCCATATATATTTCTGTTAGTAAAATTTTTTGATGACTTGGTGAATGAAAAATTTGATCATGTGACCGGGCCTAATAACGGCACTTTTTTTCGTCGGTCCCAAATGGTCGCACATGTTGGATGGACTTCATTTAGCTTTATCATTTATAGCTTTCATTTTATAGCTTTCAAAGAGTGCGCATCAAGCGAACTAGATATTTTGTAGCGTAAAAATGACGAATGCATTAATTTTAACAATTATTTTGTACCCTTTACTATTTAATTTCTATGTCTCTTCTTCTTAATTACTTAATTCTTTCTAAAACTCAACATTTCTTATGTTAGTCATTCTTTGCGCGAGATGTGCTTCGCTCAAAAATTTTAATCGAATGAGAAAATGCACCAAGTGGGATGGACACGCACACGAACGATACTACATATTGGATGGACCGACAGAAAAGTAAAAAATTTTTGTCTTTCATCTGACATGTCCATCCAACTTGATTTTTTGGACACAAACGATACTACATGTGCGACGACATGACAGGTCGGATGGACATGTAGTATCGTTTGGGGTGCCCTTATATGTTCCGGCTAACCCCCTAGCCACACGTGCCAGTCCGAAGACAGTAACAGTTCGAAAAACTCAATACACTCTCACTTTTCACTAATACACTCACACCTTGACATCACTGGCAGTCCACTGGCAACAACTTTTACTGAGACAGTGAATTTCGACAACCACAGCCAGTGCGAAATCGAAGTAAGGAAACAGTGTTGTATTTTCTCCCTAAAATATTCGAACTTTAAATATGCACTTTTCTTTCATGTCTTGTAGTGAAATACATGCAATTATTCTAATTGCCCTTATATGACACATAAAATATCATATGAATAAGTTGCATTTCATTTTGAAAAATATTGATAAACACATTTTACAACATAATTTCCCCATTTTTATCCCGTTTAAGTATGGTACTGTGTTGGCATATAAAGCATCACTGAATAAAAGCAAACGGAATAAAAAAGTGGTCGAACCTTTAGCTTTGACGACATTTTTCAAATGAAAATTTACTATCACGTGTGGCCGCAGCGAAATTTGTTGATTATTTCGGAATATTTTCGAAGTAAATACATATTCTTTATTAGCATGCCAGTACTATCACGTGTGGCTGCAGCGTAAAGAAAATTAAACATCGGAAATTAATAAAATTCGAAATTATTATATTTTTCACAATATCAAACTATACAAATCATTTGGTTTCCTTGCAACAAATGTCAAATTTTTTATTGACAGTAAAATATTTGACACTTAAGATTTGTTCGAAACTTAACGACGAACGAATTGAGAGCAACGTCAAAAACGAACGATCGAAAAAAACGAAAATGGTCATTTCCGCCCTTGAAAGGACTTTGACTGAGCTTTTTATGATCAAATGTGTTGTGAAATGTTTGCACACAAATGATCTAGAACTGGACCTATAACTTTTATGCCAACTACGAATTGTTTATGTTTTCCAGAAGCTTTTCATGGCCGTTCTTACTCTCTGAGGTTTGCTATTGTCTGCAGAGAGGTAACAGCCGTACATAAAAATTAATTCAATTGAGAAAAACTTCCTGTGTCAGGTGGTATTCCAACCAGGGTTCTCTGGCGTATGGGCCACACACTCTATTCACTGCGTCACGGCCGCCATTATGCATCAAAAATAATGCATTACAAATGCTGTCTGTCCCACATTTTTTACTCCAATTTTTGCTATAATCGTACACACTCACACCAATTGTGTTAAGCCTTAAGCACTGTTTGAACTCTTGTAGTTGCATTTTCAATGAACAAAAAATTAGCAAATCAATGAAGTATCATACGTGGATCATTATTATTTATGTTGCTGCGCTACTCATGTCTATAACAAAATGCTAGCGAAAAGCAACAAAAATTAATAGCTTGTGCGTCAAAGGTTGGATTAATTTGTACACTAACTTTTCGCCCCGCCATGATGTTCGGCGAACAGGTTCGCTAATGTGTAACTTTAAAATCCACGGCGAGGGGCTTACGAGGAAAAGGGGAATAATTGAATTTGTACTTTACCGGCATGGCAGAATTTTAAGCTAGGGTCGATTCGCTTAGTGCCGATTTACACTCGTCAACTGTTGACGGTAAATTTTTTGGTACAGTAATTTCCGGATATAAGAACTTAAGAAAATGCTCAAAATTCAAACTCTTTATCCGGGAAAGTCTTTTATGAAATCCTGGTTAAAAGCAGTTTTGGGGCTTATACCAAAAACCCGTTTAATGAACCATTTTTGGCTTATATAAAAAATTCACCCTAAGAACAACCGCTCTTATAGGAAACTCCATACACACCCTACTCGTATTAATAAAAAAATTATGTTGTAATAACTTTTTAAATTAATATGTATTTATGTTAAAAAAAAGAAATGTTAATTCACATTTATATAAATATAAATAAATCATCACAACACTGCCAACTTTATATTTTATTTTATGCGGGGATTTTTTTATGAGTTTTTTCAAATGGTTCACAAATTTGCAACGTTCTAAGCGGGGCGATTTTTTAAGCGGGAAATACTTTAAACGGGAATATTCGTATGTATTGCTTATGGAGATTTTTCTTGACCTAATTTTGTTAACTTATAAGAGGGGAAATCCATTAACCGGGGGGCTTATATCCAGAAATTACTGTATTCCCTTTTAAAGTTGACGCTTCAGTTTACGCAGATCAAGAGTTGACGATCAATTCTTGCCATGCTTTGCAAGTTGATGAAATGAAAAATAACGGGACATCGAACGAACAAAGAATATTGCCAAAAGTTGCCGGTACGTTCAATTCTGTTCTTTTCCCTTTCCTCGTAAGTCGCTCACCCATGAATTTAAGAGTTGACCGTCAACTATTGACGTCTTTAAGCCGAGACTTGTGTGCTCAAACGTCAACGAAAAGTGGATCATGAAAATGTTGGTTAGTTGTCAAAACGACGAATTTCGTAGAAATTGCATATTAGGAAACTATTTTATGTTTCTAAGTTGCAAACAGTGCGGTCGTGTGTGTTAAATTTGTGATAATTTGAGTGAAACTATTATAAAAATAGCGTAATACAAACTTTAAAATGTGAAAGAAGTCTTAAAATTGCAAAAAAAAACCTGTAACAGTTTTAACCCTAAAACAACTGCGACACGTGAGCATAAAGAAACTCGAGATGAGAAGTTGATTTTGACATCCAGCCCGCTTTATTCTGCTATCTACTTCATTCCTCTCCGAGTCGGCCCTACCTTAAATTCTGCCATCTTCCACCCTCCAACTAACTATCACCCGTCTTCTGAACCAACACATTGCTTTCGTATTTATAGGGGGAATCCCCTGAGTGCTGGTTAAGTCTAAAAAAGAAAAGTTACCGGCAACTTTTGCGCAATATGCTTTTGTTCTTTCGTTGTCCCGTTATTTTTACATACAGAGCATAGTTCCGGTTTATACTCGTCAAGAGTTGACGTTCAAGTTTTGCATATTCCCTTTTAAAGTTTATGATTCAATTTCCACAAGTCAAGATGTGACGACCAATTTTTTCTTTTACTCCTCCTTTTTCCTTCTCAATTTTTACTGATGGCGCCGAAATAAAATTGAAAATAACGGGATAACGAACACAAGACTTGATCATCAAGTCTTGACAAGCATAAACCGGGACATAGCAAGAATTGATCGTCCACTCTTGATGTGTGTTAATATCAGCGTCGTTTAAAAGGGAATCTATTGAAATTGACAGTCAAGTCTTGACGAATATAAACTGGGACTTTCGTCAACTTGCAAGGCATGGCAAGAATTGAGCGTCAACTCTTGATCTGTGGAAACTGAAGCGTCAACTTTAAAAGGGAATGCAAAAAAATTGACCGTCAGCTGTTGACGAACAAAAGCCCGGACAAAGCATTAGTTATATGCATGATGCAACTAACAAGGTGGTAGTGACAAATAGCTAACTTCTAAGTTATAAAAAAACCAAAAAATTTAAAAATAAAAATGTGACGTTATATCGGGGGGCGGGAGTCAAGACTTTGTAACGACGGTTCATAAAGGGAGGAGAGGGTTTAAAATTGGCCCAAAACTTCTACATCTGAGTTATTTGAAAATTTCTATAATGGTATATATATCGCAAGTCTGGCAATTAAATTTCATTAAATGAGACAGTTGGCAATGCGGATGAGATTTTTTTCTAGACAGATTGAAAAGAAAACGTCAAAAATATTAGGAAAATAAACACGCCGCTAGACTTCCTTCTGCTGTTAATTTGTAAGTTTTTTTAATAATAAAGAACCAATTAATTGTAAGGAGATAAAATACATAAGAAATATCGCCTCTATATGTGGCTAGCTAAAATAAGATTTATTTTAACCTATCTTGCTTGTATTTTTAGGAACCGCACCACTGCGCATTAAACAAGTAAAAACAAACACGTGTGCAGCAGCAACTCAGGAAAACAACTCAACAAAACAAGCTGATAAAAAATAGCATATATTTATTTTAAATCTTTATAGACGACTAAAGTAATAAAGCAAATCCTTCAACATGGGTATGGTACAGAAACGTAAAAAGATGCACTACGGTGACACACACTTGCAGCGCAGATGGCGGGTGCGAAATCGTCGACGTGATCTTGATCAAATTGATAACGATTTGCAGACGCAGAGTGCACAGCTAATTAACCAGCCAGTTGATTTGGAGAAACCCGGCTTTGCGCAGTTCTACTGTGTACATTGCGCCAAATATTTTACAGATGATCAGGCAATGCAATCACATTTTCGAACCAAAGTACACAAGCGACGTATGAAGGCACTGGAAACTGAACCCTATACCATTGAAGAGTCTGAACGTGCTGCGGGACATGGTAGCTTTGTGAAGGCCAAGAAGCGTGTAATGAAGACACAACCATCCAAGGAAGAAGTTGCTGCTGGCAAGGTGATTAAGGTCGACGAAAAAATCGAGGAAAACAAGAACAAAATGGAATAGTGAATGAATCAACGAAATGATGTAATGTGTATAACACGGCGAGAATAATAAAACAAAATAATGGATTATAAATAAAACCACTGATTATATAAAAATTAATTAAAAATTCAGGGAAACAATACTAATTAGCGTTGTATAGAATTTGGAGATTTCAGATTCTGATGAAACTCGGGCGGAGTATTTTGCCTTTTTTTCTTCCCAGCTGTTTTATATTGGATCCAAAAAGAAAAAATTCCAGAAATAAAACTTTTTTAAAATTTGCCAAATTTTTGTTATTTATTTGTACATTTTATAAAAATTCATATTAATTAACTTGCACAAAGCGAGTTTTGCTAAAATTTATGTCTCAACGCATAATTTAAAATAAAATTAAAGAACAAACTATAAAATAATTCAATTGCTGCTGCCTTAACAATAAATCTATATTTAAAAATACTATATCAAATGAAACGTAAACTTCTGAGCAGCAAGAACTATTCTTTTTTACAATTAAGGTTAAAATATACAAAAAAAAAATAAGGAAAAATATTAATTTCACTGGGTGACAATTTTGTAAAGTAATCATCTGACCATAAAACAAGAAATTTAACTAAATAAAAAAAAAATTAATAAATGTTCTTTAAACAGATGAGCATAATTAACAAAATATATGTATGTACAAATAATCATATTGCACAGCAAAATGAAAATAAAAACAACTGGACAATAATTAAGAAAAAAAAATCATTGAAGTTCATTAAGCAAAAAGTCTACGCTGAGCATTGCGTAAATGTTAAAATATTTTGATGGCTTTCTTTGCCTGCTGTGTGCGCTTTAGAGATTTTTGCTTTTTAACAGCGTTTAAATAACGTTGGGTGCAAACAATATTTTTTTAGGCGGTATTTACAAAGTTTTTGTTTATACAAAAGATTTTTGCTTTTAATTCTACTAAACATTCTTGAAACAAATAATTTTCAAACAAAACAAATTAATTCTCACATTTCATTCTGTACACAATTGAATTTAAATTTATTAAAAAACAAGCACACTATTTATTCTTTGCTTGGTTTTTTCGTAGCGGCCTCTGGCTGCTCTTTGAAAAAAGGATGATCTAAAGCCTCTTCGGCGGTTATGCGTTTGTGCGGGTTTACTTCGAGTAGTCTGTACAGCAGATCGTAGGCACTTGCTGGAAAGGGATCGTCACCTCCTAAAGGCTCCGTTGAGTAGTGCGTTTCGGCGCAAAGGCAATTGAAATAGAATTGATCACAATTCTTGCACACCTCGCAGGTGCCATCGGCGCGTTGGTATTTCTTAAGCAGTTCGGGTGAACTAAACTTGGAGCGATTGCGAAAGCGCACGCACAACTTGCGTAAATCGAGTGGTTTGGTTTTCTGACTAAGTGTCACCAGTCTATCAAGTACGAATGCAGTCTTACGTATGGTCTTGTCACCGAATATGGTGACCATCTCGGCTAGCGCCACATAGTCGTTGGGCGCTTTAAAGAATGGATATACCGAGGACAGTATCGAGAGAAATATAACACCGGCTGCCCAGATGTCCACCGCCGTTGTTTGATCAGGATATTTGAGCAGCACTTCAGGTGGGCGGTAGCCTGGTGTGCCAGCACGTGAGGCATGTATTTCCTTCTTGATCAGGCAGATGTTGCAGACTTGTGGATTGCCGTAGCAGAAGCATTTTGCTCCGCTTGTGGTGCTGAGATTGCGGTTTGTGTTGTACTTGGCGTTGGACTGCGACAAATCGTGCGACTGTGGTGAATGTAGCGCAACGGCAGAGTTGGCGTTAGTGGCACCTGTAGCAGAGTTGCCGCTATTTGCGTTTGGAGCAGGTGAGCGTGTGCCATTGGATGAGTTCTGACAGCGCAGTTTTTGCTGCAAGCGATTCGTCATAGTGGCACCGAGTATAGCAGATTTTACTTGTCTATAATAGAGATAAAAGAGAATCGATTTAGTTAAAAAAAAACTTCAAATCAAAACTTGTTTACAGAGATGAGAGAATGCACATTAATGGACATTATATGACTAACCTGCTAAGTGGCGTGCTGTAGATGCCGCTGTTGGCACTTGTGGTACTTGTACCGACACCGCTATTTTTATTCAGCGGTGCTGAGATCTCATTTAATTGTTTTAGTGGCATTTTAAACGGCGAGCCGCTCATGATTGCGCAGCTATTGGTAACTCGGGCGTTTGGTCCTGTTGTCGCCGGGTTTGCAGGCATTTGTTGATCGCCTTGCGGTCCAGTGCAGCGCAAACGTTTTGCTGAACCGCTTATTTCAACATTAGCAACAGGTTGGTTGGCATCTGCACGTAATGCTTGGAGTGGCGATGCTTCTTCTTGCTCACGCGCACGTTTACCGTCAATCAGATTATTATTAGCGGCGTGTATAGCAGCCATTGATGCAGTTTGCGGCATCGGGACCTGCTGCGCCAAACCAAAATCAACCAATAGAAATTGTCGCTTGCGTCGATTATACAAAAAATTACTGGGTTTTACATCACGATGTATGACATTAAATTTGTGCACACGTTTCAGTGCAATAAGCAGATTTTTCATATATGTCTGCACCTCGGTCAAATCCATTTTATTGAAGAAATCATGGAAGCGATCGTGCGGCATATAGGGCATGATAAAGGCGACAGACTCATTGTGCCGAATCGTACAATTAATGCCGACAACGTTGTCAGAACCACTAAAAGAAATAAAATTTGAGGTTAGGACAAAAAATGTAAAATAATCGAGTTGGAAAGGCAGAGATAAATAAAAGGCACGTCGTTTAATGTATGTTTGTAAATGTTTGGAGAAATACAATTTTGTGTCAAATATGTATGTATGGTTAAAATTCTTTATTCTAGCAGCTTCATCGTACAACATAATTTAAAGATTTATATTAATAACATAAATTCTATCTTTGAACTATAAAGACATTTTTTTTTAAAAGTTCTAGTTTAAGTCCCGAAAGGTTGCACAGTGAAACGAGTCGGACATTTAGAAAAAACCTTCCACTGTGGGGCGCCTAGACGATATGTCTATCGAAACGATTGGATACTTGTTATTTTATTTGGTAAACACTTATTCCTGCACCTTAATAAAAAATATTATCTTCACGCTATTAAAATTGATTGTAATTATCAAGGAATATCTACTGCATATAATTTATTTTTATCCTCAACTGATGCATTAAAAATTAGAAAGACATTTGGGGGGCTATAATTTAACTCTTATATAAAGTGTTTTAATTTTCTGGGAGACAGCAAGTTTAAGGGACAGCTATTTAAAAAAAATCCCTTAATTACTTAATTTTATTTGCCTTTTTAAAATATAATGTATCTTTTTAAAATATAGTTTTGTTTTATTTTTTTATTTCTATAATTTTTGTTTTGAATTAAATAAGAAGTAAAAGTTGTTTAAGAGACAGTGATTAGCGCAATTTTCATCAAGTTTTCTTTCGAAATGATAAAACGAGTAATTGGTATTTGTACCCATAAATAAATTGTTTCGAAACTTCCATGGGATATATTTTTAGATAGGTAAAGCTGAAATGTTCGCACAAATCTATACTTAATCATATAATTTTAGCCTTTTTATTGTTACATTAATTTTGATCTTATATTGTTTCAACTCATTTTCAAACACATTATTTATTTAAAAAGAAAAAACTGTCACGCGAAGGTTTATTATCATAAAAGTTGAAAGTGTAGAAATTGAACATACCCAGGATGTTCTTTTAAGGAGTGATCGTCCTAATTGTCGCGGAGGTGGTTTTGGCATGTTCTTATCCAAACTTTTTAAATACAAAGTTGTTGCTGTGTTTTGTGAGTTTGGCATATATGAAGTGCTTTTTGTTGAAGTTACCCTCAGTTCTCATTGTTATACAACTGTTCTCTCATTGGTGTAGTATATCTTCCTCATGGTGACTTGAAGGTATTTGAGGGCTCTATTAGTGACCTAACTGTTAGATATTCTAATGTTCTTATTATTGGTGACTTTAACAATAACTTATTTGACTCCAATAAGTCTCAGCTTGTTCGGGACATTTGTCAGTGGTGTAATCTTACATAATTCAATGCATAATTCAGTGCCAATTCAGTGCTATCCCCACTTATTTCGATTTATAGCAAATTTCTACACCTCTACTTGATTACTTTTTTCTGAGCAACGCTGATATCATTGGTAAATCTGGGCAAATGCAATGTCCTGGCATTTCTCATCATGCTTTCGTTTTTCTTTCCCTATATATTAAGCCATTGCATCAGGAAGAATTCTTTGAATATAGAAACTATAATGGTATCGATTATGATAGATTGGGTAATGAACTTGAATCTTGTTGCTTTGATGATATTTACAGTACTAGTAATACTGATAAACAGCTTGATATTCTGAATCTTAATTTTGCAGGCCTATTTTATCTGATTCCCGTTTGTAGGGTTCGTGTGCTTCGTGAAAATAAGAACTTTATGATATCAAATGAGATTGTGCATGCTCAATCGCTTCGGGATTTGGCGTTTAAAGTGTATAAGGAAGGATCGATTTGATTGAATTGGTGAGTTTTTTCTAAACTGCGAAATCGTGTTAAAACTATTATTCGCAAAACTAAGAAAAGCGTTGATTCTAAAATGTCTCATGGGCTTGAGAGCACAAACAGCTTTGGCATTCTTACGCTTTGTAAGAATGGTTGCCTTAAATCTGCCATATCTCCTGTTAATGCGAATTTTTCATTTTGCAATATTGCTATGGATAAACTTTGCTTTGATGAAAAAAAAATCCTATGTTGTGGGTTATGGCAATCTCCCCATTAAATTTTTGATGTTGATTTTTTCTTCAGTTCAGCACCATATCCTTATCTCGTTAGCACCATTTTGACCACATCTCAATTCTTCCCTCATGATGCCTGGAAACTAGCTAGGGTTGTTCCTATCAAAAAGCCGGGTGATTCCAATTCTATTGATAATCTCAGACCTATAAGTGTTCTGCCTTACTTATCTTAGGTGGTTGAAAATATTATTATGTGTTAAATTATGAATTATGTTAACAACAAAATCCATTGTTGCCAATATGGTGTTCGAAGTGCCTATAATACTACCTCGCTTCTGATTGGTCTTACTGACTGCATCAGGAAATGTTAAAATGACTCCAAGGTTTGCATTATTTGTTTTTAGATTTGAGCAAAGCATTTGACAATATAATTCACCGTACTTTGGCCGAAAAGCTTCATAATGAGTTTAATTTTTCCCTCTCTTCTTGTAAGTTGATTGCATATTACTTGTTTAAATGCAACCAATTTGTTTCATGCAATGGTCATTTGGGGTCTATTTTGACTTCAAAAATTGCCTAAATGTACTCCCTATATTTATGCTAATGATATTCAGCTCTTATTCAGTAGTGACCCCCAATTTCTGAATTCCATTGAATCTGTTGTTAACTACAAGCTTTCAAGTATCTCCTCTTGGATGGCTAATAACTCGATGCGTATCAATGCGTAAAAAACGAAAGCCTTACTCTTTAAGCCTTCGCGGCAGATGTCTGTTCATTTCTCCTTATATTTAAACAACGTGCCCATTAATTTTATTAGTGAAATTAAATGCTTAGATATGATCATTGATAACTGCCTGTCGTTCGAGTCTGATATAAATAGTTTAATCTCGTCTGTGAATCTTACTTAAAGAAAGTTGTACAGTCTAAATCTATATCTATCGTTACGAGCCAAGTTTACGTTAGCTCATGCCCTTCTTATGTTCAGGATTACTTATGGCATAAAAGTGTTTACGGGCACTGTTTCATATCTTGTGCGCAAAGTCCAACCACTGCTAAATAGGGTTGTAAGATTTGTATATAACATTCGACATAGGGATCATATTTTAATCTATAGGGAAAGCTGATTTAGATTTTTTTTTTTTTTAATTGGATTTAGATTTCAATTATATTTAGATTTGATTAGATATTGAAATTTTTTTTCTTTTTTAATTGTATTAAATTGAAATTATTTTTCACTCGCACTATTTATCATTAATTTGTAATTTTTGGTTAATTGGCCTGGCCCTAAGGGCTTTAAAAATTTCTATGAATTTCCATAAAAATAACGTTTGGTTTTACACCATATTAGATTCAAATAAAAAGGCAAACAAAAAAAAATCAAAATAAAAAACCTATAGCCATGTAAATTCTATGACGTCTTTCTCTGTATGACGTACATGCAATAAACAGTTATTTATAAATAAAATAAACTCTCGTGTAAACGCTGTTTGACGTGCAATCTCAAAAAAAAAAAAAAAGACAATGTTTGCCTGAATGTGCGACACGATAATTTAAATGGAATTGAATTGTAGACAGCAGTATGCAGGCTAGTTTAGGATAAAGAGTATTTAACTTAGAGGCGAAAGCAACAAGCAGTAAATGCAATAAGTCAACATTTTATTCGCCCCACTACCCTTAAAGTCATAATGAAATATAAAGCCGAGACCATGTGACGACTAGGAGGTATTTGAGTGAAAGTTCGTAAGCACTTGGCATGCTATTTAAATTATCAATATCTACAGTATGCATTCGATTATGTAAATCAATGAAAAATTTATTCACAATAAGCACATTTTTAATTTTAATTTCAAACAAAAAGCAATACTTTAAAAATATTTTTTTTTAATTTTAAGCATGCTTTTCTCGACTTGAAACATTTTTATTTATTTATTTAGATAAATTATATTTCATGTCGCTTAAAACAAACTTCAGTGCAGAAAATCGACTTTCAACACTGACCTGAGTTGCAGGAATACAATGCTCGACTTGTTGTAAATTGTGTAAATTGCCCCAAAAATGTGCTTTTAGTCCCTAGCTCTTTCTTTAGTCCTTTTGAATTTGAAACATCCCTTTTCGGCTCCAAAAATTTTAACATAATTTTAAACATTTCACAGTGTCAATAAAGCATTTTAAATGTTTTTATTGTTGTGTTGGCCACTCAAGCAGACATAAACGATAATTATTATCAATGGCAACCTGAGCGCAATTTAATCAATTATTACAAAAATTTTATTACAAATGGAGAAGCGTAAAAAAATTCTGCCACGATTTCCCAATAACAAGTGATCTCTTAAAACTTAAGATCAAAACAGATATGTGTGAATAATATTAATCAACTCCGCCAGGTTAGCATCTATGATGCGCCTGCCTGTCTAAAGCCAGGATAAAGGAGGATGTTGTGGGTAGGATTCTACCCATGTAAAAATCAAGGGCCTACGAAAGAGGCGACCTTCCTGGGGAGCAGGTAAAAATTGTCATATAATTTTTTAGCAAATAAGCCTGCGATGGAATTTTCCATAAAACTTGTTAGCACTGAAATAGTCAAACCTGCTATAATGGTGATGACCTTATCTATCCACGACAAAGTGACCTTAATAAGAGTTTTATGTATATGGTTAGGCATATAATCCTTGATCTAGCTCTGTAGGTGGAGCTGGTGATAACAGGCGATACATGAACTCATACGTGAGTTTTTGGTCTCTGTGCTGGGATGTTGTAGAGCCTCATTTGGTGGGACCCATTGCGCAGGGTGACTATCGTGGGCTGTCCCCTGGGGGAGTCTCGAGCTGACTGTGGTTGTGTGTATGCTGCATAGGTCTAGATTGACGGGCGGGAGCCGAGCAGTGGTACGGCCGCACTGGCATATATTTCAATATGCAAGACATTGGATAGGTCTCGTCTTTACCAGTAGATGGCAATAAAGGTACGCCAACTAATGGTAGTCAAATTTATACTACTATTGGGAGCAGTGCGTAATTATTACATAATGCTTTTACATAGTAGGGCACTGGGTGATGCTTTGTGTTTGTGAAACAGATAACTAGTACGTGTTTGCTCTTCCAGGTGCCCTGTATGCTTTACTGTCTTAGGTTGTATGGCATAAACAGGTATTACACATTATGTGCTAGTTGTCTGTTCCATAAACTATTGCCCTGGGTCTTTAGACCGGAGGAATAAAGCCCACACGGCAGGAGTCCTCCATAAATCTAGAAACTTTTTGTAATAATAATCATGATTATTCTTCCGAAAAAGAAGAGACTTCGCGTAAGATTTACTATAGCAACTAAAATGTACAAATATATTTTTATGTGTAACGTTTATATTTATTTTTTTTTAATACGTGAAAACGCATGTACGTATAAATTATCATCAATTTTTTATTTTTTTCGTTTTTACGAGTTTTAAGCTCAGAATGTTTCTCAAGAATACCAAGAAAGTATCAAGAGTACCTAAACAATTAGAAAACATGTTCAATTAATGAATTATAAAACTGACCCTTTTCTTAGCTCCAACTTTTTTTATTAAGCTCTTTCTAGCCCTTTTTTCTATAGGCTCTAGCCCTAAATGGATATTTTTTCTGGCAACACTCTTTCCAATATTAAAAAATGTCTTTTTCAACATCAATTGGCTTCGGAGCATATTTTTCTATATCCAAATATGCTTTGTTAAGATCATCATCTTGATCGCCCTCATCATCCGACTCAACTCAAAACTAAGTTTTATTTTGTGAGGAAAAAAAAAATAAAAGTAACGATGCTTATACTTTGTTTTCACTAGGTCAATTTTAATGGTCAATTGCTGTCAATCAAATGAAAAATGCCAACACGTTGGCATTTTTTCCATGTTTGACAATGGAGAAAAATTAAAAACAACTGAATTATCGAATTGAGCTATACAAAAATATATATAATTATTTTATTTAGGTGATATTTTAATTGATTAAGTTTTATGTCGTCATACAACTGACATAGTGAAAACCAGGCTTTAAGTTTTGCACAGCCTTTAATAAGTAAATTTTATTTTTGATTTTTTATAAACAGTTACTAAATGAAATATGTTTTTATTTTTAAATAAATGTACTTACAACTATATAAGCTCAAAAGTAAAACCTTTTCTAATTTAATTTTCTGAGCAATAAAAAAAAAAATTCCAGACTTAATTCAAATGTGTAGGGTGAGCTGCTTAGCTTTTGCACAATACTGTATATATCTGCATATTCCATTGGCAATTTAAAACACAACTTTTATTGCCTTGAATCAAATGAGCGAAAGCATACTGTACATTATAAGTTCACCTTACAATCTACTTAAAGGACAAACCTGCAATTGAAAAACAACACAGCTAGAGTGTGGGTGTGCATGACAGAGGAAAATTTTTATACATACTTAAATATCGATAAACACACAAACATTTGTTGCTACAAAAAAAAAAAAAAAAAGAAAAGCAAAACCATAGACGTTAATTTATATATTTGCGTTGTTTTTTTATAAAAATAACTTCAACTAACGTCATAAAAACGTCTGCAAACATAAGAATTCAATAAATTGAATCACACATATTGTGGTAGGCAACCGTAGTATATATGTGTTTGTATGTGTGTGCTATGGTCAATCTTGTTCTATTTGATATGATAATAACATTTAAGTTTCTTTCTTTGTTTTTTATAAATCAAAAATAAACAATCGTTAAATAATGCATTTAATGGAATTCTTCCATCAATAAGTTATTTAAAAAATTTAAAAACATACCCGATTTCCACCATGCATTTCAGCTCTTTGATTATACGATCCGGATGACTAGTTGGTATATGATGTTTTATAGCAAATTTCCTACGCATATTTTCGGGTAGTTCACGATCCTTTTTAAGCGTACCCAAGAGCACGGTACTAAATGTACCATTGCCAATACGACTGTGCACATCAAATATATTCTCAATATCGGGTATGCGTTGACGCAAATCATGAATAGCCTCTGTAAAAAGATGAATAATGTTGAATTCTATTAAAATGAGGAAATTATGAATATAGCATAGTGGCGTAAATTTAATTTCTATTTGACAGCTTTCAAGAAATTAGTGTTCCATGTGTGTCGATTGTTTTTATAGGTAACATTGACACAATTTGTGTTTAGAAGAGAAATGACAATATTCAATAGAATTTAAGAAATAATAATGGAGTTTGAATTTAATAATTCCAGATAAAAATTTGATTTGGGGATTAAAATAAATATGGTAAAATTTATTCTTGGAAACAATATAAAAAAACATTTTTACATTTTACAAAATAGTATGTGAGTGGCCGCCACGCATGGTAGAAGAAACTTTTACCCAAAATGGAATATTCTGGATTTGTTAATTCATTTTTTTAACATTGTTTTTCGACCCAGCTTAATATACACAAAAATTTATGTAAAAGCGAACATTAAATTGAAATATTATTAACTGGCAAACTTCGAAAAGAAGCAACAAACAAACAAAACAATTAAAATAACATTAGAAGAATCATTTCGCCTTCCAATCGTAAGGAATGATTTTAGTCATATTCAAAAACAATCTCAGCGATTGATCCACCCTGTGACTTATGAATGCCTTTCTAACGTTAGCAAGAAGTACATTTAGTACATTTTTGGGAATTTTAGTTGCATTGCCACTAATGTATGTATGTATGTATTTATTTAGTTAATATAACTATTAAAATCTGCCATCAATTTATAAATTACAATAATATTTAATTAAAGTAATTAACAGTATTTAGAAAACAAATAAAAAATTATTAAATAATATTCTCTTTGAGATGAATTATAAGCTGTCTTTTGAATCTTCTGAAGTTATTTTCTGTTTTTATTGTTGAAGGTAATTCAACAAACAATTTGAGGCCACGATAATATAATTGATTTTGAGTTCTGGAGTCTCTTTATTCCTGAAGTCTAAAATCAGAGTTTGATCTCAAAATATACTACTGCAAGTCACAAACAGAAATCAAATTCGACGTTAGATATTTGGGCACCACATTGTGTTTCATTTTAAACACAAACAGCAGGAAATCTGTTGAGTAAACTTGAAAAAATTTTGTATTATTTTTAACAGTGTCCATGAACTTTCCAAATTATTAGAACAGCGTTGTGGCGAATGTTCGCGCTGTGCATTCGACAAGAAAATTATAATTATTCATTGGCAATACATTTTAGTGCAATACATTTTGTGGTTTGTGAATTAATATTAACTAGTAATCCGGTCTGGCGTTAAAACGCCAAAAAATAAAATTATCTAGTGATAGGTAATTTTGTATTTATATTAAGGACTATTTTTACCTTTGAACCAAGGATTTCATAGAAACTTTCTTTGTTTCTGTTGAGTTGTTAAGTAGCCCAGTTATTACTTATCATAGCATTACAACAAAAATCTATCACATACTTTTAGGCATCACAAAGAAATTTGGTTTGTTTCATATAAAATTGTTTCAGCTTTTTTTAAAAAATACATATTATTTAAGAAAAAATAAGACCTTATTGCACATTTACAGAGAAAGAACTTTCAATTGCTACCATATTTTTTAAATCGCGTTTACCATTTTTGTATACTATTATTACGCCCATGCGTATTAAAGATACTTTTTAAAAAGATCTTTACCTTAAAAGATAAAAATAAAAAATCTGAGAAACAGTGCATTCATTCAAAAATGAATAAAAAATTGCTATTATTATTATTTTAATTAGAATTAAAGCTTTAGATTCTCAAACGAACTCCATTCCGTGTATGAGAGAATATTTAATTTATTTATTTTTGACGGGAGGTTCTCATGAAACTCGACCAGGAAAGTCAACTTGTTTTTTCCCCCCATTTTTCGATAGCTTATGATATGCAGCATATATGTTTCCAAAGCGGTTTGGCCGAAACCATGTTTTTTACGAAAATTATGAGTATCTCACATCAATCTTTTTGAAATGTACGCCTGTATTCCCTACCATACGGTGGCAAGAATAGTTACCTCAGGCAGCACCAGATGTCGCTAGATGCGCTGTGGCGTTGAAATAACGGAAAGCTTATAACTCGAAAAAATCAACCAAATCTTAAAACGCGTTTTCTGAAAAACCATGTTTTCCAAACTGGACTCCCCGATATCTCAAAAACTACTTTACGGATTGACTTGGGTTTCTTTTTATTTTAAACTAGCTGAATACCCGGTGTTACTCGGGGGTTGGTATAAGTATTTTTGAACTCATTTGTCGTTTTGAAAATACTTTTCACAAATCGCATAGAAGGCCCTTTGCTGTCCTTTGTAAATTCCAAACAATGGCAGGTGCCTTGCGAGTATGAGAATCGCATAGAAGGCCCTTGATAAAAATAAAACATTTTGAAATTTTGATTTTTTTACACTTTTTTCGATTTTTTTTATCTTTTTTTTTTTTTTAAACCCGAACTGAAAAAATACCTTTCCAACAAAGTATAAATCATCAAAATCGGTTCGGCCGATCTCGAGTTATGGGATTACATCGCATTCGGACACTTTCTTTTATATATATAGACTAGATAAAATTGATTGGATCCTATACCTAAATTCAAATAGGTTTTTATTATTGTTTTTATTATTTTTTACCATTTCAGAGCAAAAAATGTAAAAAACGGTACATAAAATTTAGATATCCGCCATTTTTGTAATTTTCAACAATTTGTTGATATTATAAATATTAAACAGTAAATAAAATATAATTTATAAAATTTTTTGGTTTTTTATTTTTGGTGACATGATCGTGCTGTGCGGTTTTTTATTTTTGCAACGTGATGTTTGACGTCGTATGGACACTTAAAGAATCCAGTTATCTTAAAGATATTAATCCAGAATACAGTTTAAGAATCAATAAATAACTGCCGAAAAACTCAAGGTGTTTACTTCCTTCTGTGAAAAAAAAAATCAAGAACATCACCGTGTTTTTTGAACTCTAGATGAGAACAATCTATGAGAAGAATCTAGTTTTTGATTTTTTTATGGTGAATGTATGTATCAAGTGGCGGCCGTGGCGTAGAGTGTGTGTCTTATACGCCAGAGAACCCAGGTTCGAGTCCCCCATCTGACACAGAAAGTTTTTCAATTGAATTCATTTTTCTGTTCGGCTCTCTCACACCTCACACCTCTCTGCACACAATGGCAAACCTCAGAGAGTAAAAACTGCCTTGAAAAGCTTTTTGAGAACATAAGCCGTTCGGAGTTGGCATAAAGCCTGTAGGTTCAGTTCTTCATAATTTTTGTTCATTTTAAGCACGGACAACACAATTGATCAAAAGAAGCTCGGTCAAAGTCCTTTCAAGGGCTGAAATAGCCAAATGCTATTATTTTTTTTTAAGTAATGCAGACTGTAATGCCTCATAATAACATTTGCTTACTTTTGTTCTTTGTAAGAATCAAGTAAAGAGGAATTTAAAAAACGGTTGATTTTTGGAAAGTCTAGAAAACCGCCATATGATAAAATAAACAAATATAACGCTACCTTAATATAGAAAAGCCCTATCTCAAAAGGCCCTAACTCAACATAAAAAGGAAAAAACCTTTAAAAAATAAAGTTCCGTAGTTTCGAATTTTTTGTAAACGAATTTTTTTATTAAAAACTAAAAGTGATATAATGATGTCACCATTTTTTTTACGGCAGAATTTGAAGAGCTTTGTTTTTTATCAAGTTTTTTCTTCTTTTATAATGTAAAAAAAAAAATTAGTTGGCCCTTTCTATATTAAGGTAAACATTTAAATAAGTGCTTCTCTGGTATAAGAAATTGCTTACTGCCAATGACATACTTATGTTAAAGTAATGCATTCTGTAAGCCAGAAAGTAAGTGATTATTGATGTTTTTTAGATTATTTTAGGCATTACATGTGAGCGAAGTTTTTGCTGGGATATGTATCAAAATATCACAATTTGAGATCAAAATAAATAAAAATTTTTTTATTTATTTTAAGCTTATGATGTATGTTTTCAAATGCTTTTTTGAAGGTGTTGAGATTTCTGGTGTCTTTAAAATCCTCTGAAAGTGTCTTATATTGCTCGGGTATTCTTGCTTTTGGAATTTCTTAGTTGTTTCAATGTCGCGTGTTAAATTGATGAATTGTGTTTCTTGCTGTCAGTGTCAAATTTGATTTAAGCATTCAGATAAACGTGCATTTTTCCATTAATATTCATTTGCCATTTGCTGTTCTTTTATATAGTTCTCTTTTGATGGATTCATATTAAAGAGTGTTTTGAGGGCTTTATTCATAATGCTTCCTACTTGTTCTATCTGAAACTTGCAACACTGACTCCAACTGCATAAGTTATATCGATATGTCCAGAAGTTTGATAAGATATGTCCAGAGGTAATCAACTTAGCAGATCTTGCTTGAAGCGTACCAATCCTTCTCACGGAATAGAATTTTTTCTTTGTTTGATGTGGATTTCATACTTAAGTTTTTCATCTATTTATCATCTATCCTCGTTGTTGATTTTAACTTGAATTTTGATGTCCTTGCTGTGTTGTGTGCAAAATATGATGTAATTAGTTTTTTCGTATATTTATGTTAAGTCCATTTCCACTAGTCTACTCATAGTTCTTTTTCTGTTTTTGCTGTTGTAATAAAACTTGTTTCATCGGCATAAATGGTATATGATAACTTAAAACTGCAGTTTTGTATGTTATTGAGGTGTAGTCTGGGCCCACAAATTGATCCTTGAGGAACTCCGATTTTGTTTATAAGCTCTTCACTACGTACTCCTAAGATCAAATGCCTTCGATAGGTCTATGAATGTGGACGCTTTAATTTTTTTTGTCATCTAGTGCATCATATATTTTATCTATTGTCCCTGTGATTCCTAATTTAGTTCAGCTATGTTCCAAGAAACCAAATTGACTATTGTTGAAATGAATTGAGGTGTTGATGAAGTTTTCAACTCTAATATCTATTGACTTTTCGAATACTTTGCTGAATGCGTTGTGTACTGAAATAGGCCTGTTGTTTTCACATTTATATTTTTTATCATTTTAGTGTTTAAGGAATTAAGCACTTTTTTTTAATACATTTTAGGAAATTAGCCGTTTAAAAACTACTGTTGACCATGTTAACTAATGTTTGAGCAATTGTTGGTAGAAGTCACTTCAAGTCTTGAACCGATCTTCCATTTTCTCCTTAAGCTGCATTGGTATTTAGGTTTGTGATAATGAATAAAGAATATATCAGCCCTATTGTGAATAAAATTTCGTCCGAAATTAAATAAGGCAATTTTCGTTTTTTCAACAATGTTCACGGAATTTTTGAAAAATTTGAACACAAATATTTGCATTCATCGTTATCTTTTGCTGCTCACGGAATTTTTGAAAAATTTTAACAAAAATATTTGCATTCATTGTTATCTTTTGCACCCACCCTATGTTTTGAACCCACTTCATTAAAATATTTATTAAAATAAAATTGTTATCAAGATATTTTTTGTTTTTTGCATCCCTCTCTTGATCTTACCCTAGGGTAGTCTCTATATTATCCTTATTCTTTAGTGTTGTAGCACAACATGCTCCATAATTTTGTGTTTTCGATTTGTTCGTTTATATGTTTTTGTTTGTTGATATCAATTAAAACTTCGACTTCCTTTTATTTTTTCTTAGACTCTTCTATTTTCATTCAGCATATTTGGGTGAGATTTCAATATGCTCTAATTTTAATTAATCTGGTGCAATCGGTTTTCACTTCTTGAATAATTTTTACAAGTTCTTCTACGTCTGTTACAGTTTTTCTACTCAACTCTTTTTGGTAATAATAATATATTGGTAATAATTTATATTGGTATCATCTGGTTTCTCATTAGTGTTTTCCGCGGTTTTATTTCTGTAGCTGTTTCTTTAGTATATATATGATCCGAGATATCCGTATCCTCTAGTTCAAAATTCTTGCTGGTTTTTTGCCTTGTTAGTTGCATGCTTTTAAAAATTGTTAATCCGTATGTTTGTATGAAATAAGTATATTCGATGACTTTGTTTGCATGATCTAATATATTCTTTTATTTATTTTTTTCATCAGAGTTCAACTCTTATAGACTACTGAAATCAACTTAGAACTAAGATATAAAGTTATATTACAAGATTCAAAAATAAAATTATTTCAGATAATGCAATTTAAAAAAAGAAAATTCGTCAAGAAACGTACCACTACAAAGTGACTTATTGAATATAATAGTTAGTGGGCGAGAAATTTTACCGCACACCTTTTTATACCTAGAGTATATTGATGATCATAGCAAAAAAACAAAATTACTGTTATTTGCGGTAATCAATTTCTCTTCAATGTAATCCATAAACGTGTTACAGTTTTCAATGGGAGCCTTATGGAAAGTACAAATTCCCAAAGGTTTTTTTTTAAAGTTTGTTAGCTCAATTATTAAATTTAAATTTTATGAGGTTGTATTTATCTTCTTTAATTTATTTATTATATGTAAGGTGTTCTTTAAGTGAGTGTTGGCACCGGAATTATAATCCAAACTCAGAAAAAACAGAATAAACTAGAATCCAAAACGTAAAATTAGTCGAAAAAAATACACACAAAGGAAAATAAGCTAAAAGTTAATTGATAAACTAAGAGCTAAAACAAAACAAAGTCCCGGAAACTAATAAACAACCAAAACGAAACAAAGGCATTACCGAAAGATCCTAAAATTCACGAATTTACCAATCGTAAGCAATCAAAGAGAAGGAGAAAATGTTTACACTTCCGTATAAACTCTTTTCCATTGTTATCTCAAGCATTATTTTTGTAGATAATTCTATTCCAAAATAAACGAACAAAATCGCCTTATGGAGGAGGAATGCTCTCCTGTTTATTGTCTGTATTATTATTATTCGTTTTTTTAATATAATGACGCAACTGTGTTTTTCTTTTTTTTTTTAAATAAATTCCTTTTAAGATTCTTTAAAATAAAAATAAAAAAGAATCACAATTAAAAAAATTATGAAATCAATACTTTTGTATTAGAAAATAGCACAAGCCTAAGAGTATGCCCGAAAAATTGCATAAATCCGTTTATAATTCATTGAATGTTTTAAAAAGAAATGACAATTTATGTTTATTTTAAGGAATTTCTACCTACACTTCCTGTGTTCATAAAATAAGCTCACCTTCATTTTTGTTCCTTGATAATACTGTCTTGGCACCCAGCGCAGTCAGTTGTTCGATGGCAGCACTCGTATATGTTTTGACATCGACTATGTTGTCTTTGTTGTGATGATTGCTACCGGCATGTACTCGATGCCGGACACTTATGTTGCTGATGACGTTATTGTTATTGGTACTGCTGTGATGCTGCGAATGTTGATGTGATGAATGATGTTGCTGGGAATGCGACGTATGATGCTGATGCTGGTTCGCTGGCACATTTGCTGTTACTGCATTGGTGCTGGCTGCTGTAGCAGCACCGCTTGCACTGGCAGATATTGGTGAATTCTTATTGCTAGGCGATGTCTTATGCGTTTTTTTTTCCATTTTTTTAACTATTTATTAATACTGACTCTTTGGTTGGCTGGGTGGTTGGTTAAGACGGTAACGATGGCGTTGTTGACAGCGGTCGCACTACAATGACCACACCAACAGCTGCTGCTTCAACAAACACACTTTTTGCTCTTTGTGGATTAGCTGTAGTATTCGATACACTAGTGACTAGTCTCACTTGCGCTAAGTTTTAGCAAATTTTCCAAATTTCTTCACACACAAATCGTAGCAGTCGGAAATCTTTTCTGCTTTTGCTATTTGAAATACGTGAATTTTGTATTTCTCGGCTCACTTTGCTTCTTGCACGCGGTTCCTTTCTCCTCTTTTGGCCAACTTCGTTGCGTTCAATTCAACTGATATCAACAACAAATATTCCCAAAAACTTTGCATTTACAAGAAATTTTGCACATTGAATTTTATATTATTTATTCTAACGAAAAAAATATTTGAATTAGATTTTTTTTGTTTAAATTAAACTAATGAAAGGGCGATGATAAATAAAAAAAAATTAAAAATATGAAAACGAAAAATTTTCGTCTCGTCGCCTTTCTGTCAAAATCCGAAATACGAGATTGCTTCGACGGCCGACCCAACGCCCGAGAGTGAATTGATGAAGACGGCGCAGCAAGTTGCCGGATTCTCGGTGTTGTGCTTTGATCGCTGCTTTCGTTGAAATCTTGCTTTTGCGCTCTACGTTCACAGAACACTGCCAGATCTATTGAATTTATTTTTTTAGGCTGCGTACACTTAAGCACGTATTATATTTAAATAAAAATGGTTGCTCTGTGACTGATTGGTGGTCTGTCCTTCAGAGTTACCCAAACCAAGGGTTATTTAATTATTTTTTTTATTTTTTTTTTAGTTTTGAACTATTTTCTGTGAGAAACAAGATTTTTCTTGCGCTCTAATGGCTTAAAAAGTCTGACTTTTGAAAAAATCATGTTCTTTTCGGGAAAATGGTTACTTTAAAAATAAAAAAATTTTAATATTTTACCTGCAACATACCTGACCTTTAATTAAAGTTTGAGGTATTTCGAGTCACATTTTTGCAAATACTAATAATTTTTCTGCAGACAAAGGCAAACCTCAGAGGGTAAATAATGACATATAAAGCTTCTGGAGAACATGGACATTATCCGTTCGGAGTTGGCATAAAACTTGAAGATCCAGTTAATTTTTTTTTAACAGCATTTGATATATTTTTAGCAAACATGATTCCATATGTATACTACAAGTATACAACAGATTTATTTTGAAGTTTCAGGACAAGCAGTACATAAAAAAAAAAATATTGAGTTATTTCTCTGCAAAAGGACAGATACAAGCGGCACTCGAATAACATTCGTTGTCAGCTACAATTCCACACAAATGGCATGCATGCCGCTCGAGTTCATAGGCACCATGCAGACAATGCAGATATTCGGATCATTCGTTTCAAGCTCGAGTGTGCTGCTGCATGAATTTTTGCCGTTTTCGTACTTCCCTGACGTTTTCTAGTATTGGTTAACAAACTATTATTGAATGTTTGTCCGCAAAAGAACAACGATGTTCTGCTTTCAATAAACATTCTTTATGAAGTTAACATTTTTCCTTTGTGCGAATGAACATAAAAGTATGAAGTTTCCTTGCTTTTGACGAATGTTGCTCATGTCTTGCTTCGTTGACCATTCTTGTGTCTTAAGCTGGAAGTTCCTTTACTGCGTTTGCATTTGCGTCCGTCTACTCACTGGCGCAATTTACGCAAGAAAATTATTGCAGAGTGTATTTCAGCTAAAATATTAAAAATAAATTTATTTTAAGTAACAAACATTTTCAACATTTACCATAAAAAATTCATATTAAACAAATAGCAAGTAATAACTTATAAAACACCTTTATTTGTTTGAATTCATGTTGAAGGGCCATCCCTGCAAATTTCAAGGAATGAACTCGTTTCTTTTATTTCTTCTCGTTGTCCCCTATTTGCAACAAGCTGTCAAAAAACGCAATTTACGCAAGAAAAGTTAAAAATACTTCAACTTTTTCTCAAACATTACGCACGTATACATTGAACTCGCTTCTGTAAGCTTTCATGTATTTCTATTATGATTGCGTCAGCAAGTAGACGGACGCAGTTAATGAACTTCCAGCTTTTGGCATTCATAACCGCGAGCTCTCGTAGTATGACCCCTTTCACATTGGTCAAGAATTGAATTCAATTTTCAGAGTTTGTAGGAAATTCGCCGCAAATCGGAAGCGACGAAGGGGAGAACAAGTTGACGGTCTCGATAGCTCTGTACCGTCAATTTTTTCGTGTTCCCTTTTGGTCTTTTCGCATTTTTCTCAGATTACTTCATTTTATTTTTTGTATATCGTCGTGCATCTTTCTCTCTCTTATTAATTTGTTGGCTTCAGTCGCTTACGTTTGCTTGCTTTAAATTTTAAGAAAACAAGCAAAAAAGATATGAAATTGAAATTGAAGTCCAAAAGAGAACGTTAAAAAAAATTGCTTTCAAGTCTTGACCAATGTGAAAGGGGACTATATGTCAATCGTATATACTGCGATTGGTAAATATATTCGCTTATTCATTTAGCTTGCATATTGACGACACATTCGAACAGCCATTTGAATGGGCTTAAGTTGTTCTCTGTTTTGTATGTTATTAGTTTGCACAAAAAGAATGAAGAGGATTTTATTTCGGCTAAATAGAGAGTTAAATTAGTTTTGCCTAGTAAATCAACGTAATTTTTCGCACAGAGAATTAAGTAAAATATGACATTTCTTTGCTTTCTTTTACATTTCCTTTTTTTGCTTGCATTTAATATGTAGTGGTAGATTAATTGTGAATTCTATCCGACATTTGAAAAATATCACCCAGATTTTTTAAATTCGTTCTTTTGCTTTTAAAGTGGAGTAAATAGGTGCATTTTTTGGCATCGTTACATATTACTTGTTCGAGTAACTCGGCTCGAGTCGAGTCGAGTCGAGTAATTCGACTCGAAACTCGTACCGAATAACTCGAGTTTTCGAGTAACTCAAAGTTTTTCGAGTTTTTGAGTACTTTCACTTATCAGTATAAATACCCAGCAGAAAATTGGTCTAAAAGTATATGTTGCTGTAAAGAGCATGTCTTTTTCACCGTAAGCATATCTGGTAAGAATAGCACCTTTGTGCTCTGATGTGTTGTTGCAATGTTTATATAATTAGCCCTGATTTGTTCAATCATTGAGAATGAGGTAGATAATTAATGAATAAAAAAAAACTAGTGAAGAATTATCTTCGACTTGGACGATGTTAAAATATCCCACAGCCTTTAAGTATTTAAATATCACAGCTTATGTGTAAAATATCCAGTCAATACTTTAATTTATTTTTTATTAAATATATAAGGTTTTGCTATTTTGATGATGTCACATTGTACGGCAAGTAGGTGGAGTTTTCTTTTGATTTTGCCGAACTCCAAGCTTTGAGTGCATATTAAAAATCAAAGCTTATGTGCATATTTTAAAGTCGTTATATTAATTTTTGTGGAATCTTTAGAGGTTTTATTGTTTTTCACTTGTGGGGGAGTTAGACGTGGTTTTACCGATTTGGTTAATTTTTTCATTGATCTATTTAGCTTATTTTTAAATGCAAAACGGAAAGGCAAGGAAATTAAGGGGTAAAATAAATTAAAAATCGGGCACATGGTTTTTGGATGACCCCTTGTGGTGTATTTTAAAAAAAAGGTGCGTATAAAAATTTATGCTATGGCAGCTTATGTTTACCTGGGGTGAAATCGACCTGCGGCTAAGGAGATAGTTGACAGTCGCTGTTTTGATTGTCGTTTTTGAAAACGACACCTAAATACCTATCGCATGAAATCAATAGGAAAAAAAGTGATTGTCAATTTGATAATCACCTTACACGGAGCAAAAGCGACGATTTTGATTGTCAATTATCAATTATCACTTTAGCCAATACCACCCCTGATTTTTTTTTCTTTTATTTTTGTTTAATCTTGAATTCCTTTCATTGCTTCGATTCTATATGCATGCTTTAGAAATATGTCTCAATTTCCTATTAGGTTACAATGTTGGAACACTCATCAACCTCTGTCACACCAAGCAAGAAGAGAAAAGCAAAAAAACTCAAAAAGCTGCACTCTAAAAACAAACAAGGGAGCATGCCTTGCATGGTATTTATGAAAAAGAATTTTAAAAATATTTATAACGTGCAAAGGGCGCAGTGGGCATATTCTTCATTAAATTAAATAATAATATTTAAACTTATTTTTTTGAATATTATTTGAAATGAATTTTTTATAAAACCTTATTTCTAATTTAATAAAACTTTAAATATATCGCAAGCAGCTTATAAAAATATAGCTTTAGGATTTTTAAAAATGTTTTCCCTTCATATTTGCATTTTTAATACATATTGATGCAAGCTTTATTAAAGTTTATTGGTAAATTTTTTTATTTTTATTTGTTTATTATGAGGTATATTCGAAAATAAAAAATTTTGAGAAAATATATGAAAATTTGTTTTTTTTCTTTGTGTTTAAATAAGCTGAATAAGCCAGATTGTTTTTAAATTTCTAAAAGCCTAATTAGATCGAACTTTGAACGTAATTTTTTAATTTTCCATAGAGAGTTGAGTTTAATGAACTGAAACTTGCATTTTTAGAAAAGTAAAGGAAGCTAAAGATTCTTTTGAGTCAGTCCAAATCAACTGAGCAAACACTGGTTGCTCGATCATTTTTAAAAAAGTTGATATTAACTGTGTTTTTTACCAAGCGAGCTGTAAAAAAACGCCCGCTTATCATAGAAATACTCGCTTAAATAACACAGGAAACTAATAGTTTCTTAAAGTCATTTCTCAATTATTGTGTACTTTTTCTATGATGGTGGCAACTGTGACTTCGGATTTGTTTTGTTTATATTTTTTGTTTACATTTTTGACAAATCACACAATGCTTCCAAGTTTTAAGAAACATTCTTAAGCAACTTAGCAGTCGTTTTTTGACTACTCGCTTGGTAAAAAACACAGCAATTATTATTAAAAGCTGTCCAATGAATTTGGATCTCATAACTGCATTAAACAATTTTTTTGTTCTACTTTCAAAATGATGACCATATTTCATTATCCATATGTTTATAATTTACCGAAAGTTTGTGCCAGTTGTGATAAATTTTTATCAATGAAACCAAAAAGAAATAAGTTTTAATTTGTTTTATTTTTAATTTGCGTAAACATTTTTCTCAAAAAATCGAGCTACTCGATAGTTCCTCGAGTTACTCGAATTTCGAGTAATTCCAAAAACCGAGTTACTCGATCCGAAAATCGAGTCGAATTGCACTAATCGAGTCGACTCGAACTCGAAGCAACTCGCACAGGCCTATTATATATACTTAACCAAAAACAAAAAGCTAATAGCAGCTATTTCGCTTAACAATTTTCGTTCAAATTTGGCAGTATTGCGACGAGTATTTGCCACTTTTCTTACCAAATAGGTGCATACTACACGATGGACATAATCAAAACCTGTTTTTGTTTTCGCAGTAAAAGAAAACACAGGAACTTGAGAGGTTTCTCTTTCATCCGAACATTTCCAGGCAACCGACAAATTTTGTTTACGGTCCGAAGCTGAAAAAAATTCCTACAACAGACAGAAAACAGAAAGAAAAATTTTGCCTACAGCCTTACCAAACAGAAAATTAATTATAGGATACCATGGACAAGACAATGAATAACAGAAAAAAGATAGTGAAACTTCTAAAATTTATCCGATGAATGTCCGTAATGTAGCATCGAATATACTTTTTTCCTTAATGTGACATAAGCATGGTTGCTTTCCAAAAAAATAGCCTATCATTTTCTTGATCTAGCAATAGATTTTCTATCGGTAACTACTAACTAAGCGAAATAAGGGCCACTTTCTCAATGTTCGGTTAAACACTAATCAGAACTTTGGCAAGTGGTTAGTAAAAAAGCTTTTTCTCAATATCCGGTTAAGACTTACCTGTCGGTTAAGTGTTGATTCAGTTAACGGAAGTTGTGACTCCGGTTAGCTGCTAATCGGAAGAACTCTTCTGCGCGCTCCTCTACAACACAAAAACATAAACAATATCACAAAAAAAATAAGCAAATGACAGCTGATATGCAGTTTTTGCTTATTCACATTTGAAAAATTTGCAATTAGTGATGTAACCGACGGTTGCTTAGCTAGCACTTGGTGAGAGCAAAAATGTGCTACACTAACCGGACATTGAGAAAGCGGCCCTTATAGCATGTTCACACACAGGCCAAAAAGCCGCTTTTCAGCTGAAAACCCTCTTTTCAGAAAAAGGTGTTCACACTTGAAAAGCCGCTTTTCATTTGACAGACAGTAGCCATATGTATGTTATTATAGCGATTTGTTTCATTGTGCTTGGCTTAGCAAACAAATATCGCCTCATGAAGGTCACTCCACTTCACGCGCTGCTTGTATTTTTTTTTTTCCATTTTCAAGATGTTTTCTAATTAGGAAGAAAGTTTGCCTATAAATCACAACAAATGAAAACAGACAGACGAAATGTCAAATATCAGAGACAACTTGGATTTTTGTAATAGATTTTGACTTTACTTCAACGAACAGACTTCCGAACCAGGGTTGTTTTCTAACTTTTCAGAGTTTTTCGCTGAAAAGCAAACAAATATCAGCTTTGCATTTGACAGTTCTTCTATGGCGAAACACTTAATATCTTGTAGCTTTTCAGCTGAAAAGCCATTATTGTTCGAAAAGCGGCTTTTCGGCCTTAGTGTGAACATGCTATTAATCATCTTGTCTTAGCAAAGCAATTTTTCGCATGAAAAATGTTGTAAAGCGGAGATAGCGATGCCAAAAAGCGCACCTAATATTGTCAAAGTTTGCTACCCATTTCTTCTAGTTTTTTTTTTAGTTTTAATAATATTGTTCCAAATCAGTCATAATTTTTTCTAAATTAAAGGACTATAAAAAGCTTACATTTTAAAATTTTTCACTTTTATATAAATTTTAGACTAATTTAAAATAATAATTTCCTTATTTCTTAATTTCGCTGTAATGGGCAGCTGGCCATGCATAACCTAGTGGAACCTGTGATCGATATCTTACTTAATGCCTAAAACCATGCAATCAATTATATTAAATTATTAAAAGCTCTGAGTTTTTGAAATTTTCTGAGTTTAGGTCAGTTAAATCGTCCATTTTTATTCTGGTAACGCAAGAGTTTATTTCTCGTTAAATGTCACAGCTCTGTTCTGGTAACTCAAGCTTAACTCTGAGTGTAGTTATAGCATATTAGCTGAAAGTACACCATATACATATTAATTTATGTCATTTCATTGAATGACGTATTGTATAAAACGATAAAATATTCATAATATCAATAGAACAGCAGCGAGTATTGATGACGTTGGCAGCGCTGGCAATTATTTGTTTACATTTCGTCATCATTAACAGGTGCTTTTAGTTTTAGACAAGAGTTTTTGTTCGAAAAATGGGAAAAGTAAATGCTTGAAGTCGAAAACGAAGTTGTACTGGCCTACATTTATATTTGATGTTGCATTTATGTTTATGTAAAGTAAAACTTTCCTAAGGCTGCCGCATTAACGCTTAATGTAAATGTTGTCAATTCAACATTGATTGAATATTGAATAAGTCGTATATTAATAAGTAATTAATTAATTAATAAGTAATTAGTTTCGTTTTTTCCAAAATTCAAATCTGTTTTGCACATAAAACAAAATCCAACTTTTCGTATATTCATAACGCCATATTGCTGTGAAACAGATTTCTTGTACTAAAAATTCAAATGAAAATCTAGAGATTAAGTCTAAAACTGAAGTTAAGTACCGAAACTGCTTACTTACCTCTAAGGGATCGCATACAAATTCGAACCTTGTAAGCTTAATACCCTTTTCCACATGCCAAGTTTTCTTGAAATCAAGTCGAGTTTGAGGGAAAGACAAGCATAAAGAAAGGGGAAAAAACAGACTTAAATGTACATTCAAGTTTTTGACATTATGCTTTGCCCTTTCGGTGTCCCGTTATTTTAATGCTTCTAATTTAGTTGCACCTATGCATCTTTTTCATGTGCTACTCTTCTTTGTTCTTTCGGTGTCTTGTTGCTTTCTCATCAAAACTTGATCCTCTACTCTTGATGTTAATAAATACATTTTTGAAACACATGAACAAACAAGTAAAAAAAAATGTGTGCTATGGTCTAGGACAGTAAGAAAATGTCAGACTTAACCCCCCCCAACAGACAGTGTAAACAGTTTAGAGAATACGAAAACTTTTTCAGCCAAATATCGAGTTTAAGGTGCAATGAAAATGTTGTATAAAACGCAGCTATTAAATTTGCTTTTCATTTTCGTAGTACGGCAACGCTTGAAAGTTCTTGGCATGTGTATAATTTTTTTAGTTTTTTGTTTTGATTGCTGTCTTTATTTCAATCATACATCAATGCTCATATCTACAGAAACTTTGTAGTAGCAGACTAGAACTGATATAAGCACATATATCGGAAACGGAAATGTTTTAAGCAATCACAGAGCGTTCTATCGTTAAATTTATCAAATAAGTATAAAATAAACATTGATTGCAGCTGTTCTTAAACGAAATTGATCTAAATAAATTAATTTTATTTTATTTTGATCAAATTCAAAATCAAAATAAAAAATCAAATTTTATTTGAGGCAAGCTGAATGCTAACCGTTGTAGCCCGAGTGTTGTTAAGTTAGGATAAGTTAAAAATGTCAGTTTGTAATTCATGCTTTTATACACAATGTTTTCTGCTTTGTCTGAAGCTAAAATACGTAAAATACAAAATGTACTTAAGAAAAAAATTACAAATAATAATATTACACACTCAAATTTTTAACCTTCTTCAACATAACAACATTCGATCAACAAAGGGTACATTTAGCTTGGCGCGAAGTTTTCATATTCAAAAATTGGCTAAAAACATGTAACGTAATTTATGAGCAGCCCCTTAGATGCATTGCTCGTTAATTAAAGTAAGTGTTGCATTTATTCAAATCTATATATCTGTAGTCACAAGCAATAATGACTTAACTCAAAATATTGTAAAAAAGCGATGTGGCATTTTATTCATTGCCAATCTTTGGACGGATGTAGAATCCATGTATTGCACAGAATAGATTACCACTTATGTCTGCATATATTTTGTTTGTAACGGCTTATATATTTCAAAAACAAACTTTTTTACGATAATTAAAGTTTAGTCATTATTTCTTGTGACCACAGATATGCTCAAGAACTCAACATATAAAAATATATGTATTATTTTCCAACAATAACTTTGCGAAAGCTGCTGCATTTTGTTAAATCTTCTATTAAAAAATTTAAAATTTTATACAGCAACGGTACTAATAACCGGTTTCAGAGACAACCGAGTTAAGCTGTTGTTTCATTATTTTACACTTTAATTAAAATTTCTAATTTTTTGTCCATAAATTTATATAAATCTATAGCTTAGGAGAAGTAAAACAAAAGCTTAGTTTGTTACAAAAATACAAAACGAAGGTCACAAAATAGCAATAAGATTATTGAAATATTTAAATGAACACAATAAATTTGCTAATGTTGCTCTTTATTATTTATTATTATCTGCCTTTTTTCTTTTAATTTTTTTACGCTAATTAGCGTCATTAGCATTGTTAAGCTTTCTTTTATGTTAAATATAAAAAATTTTGTTTGTTATATAAATAAATTTTATGTCTTTGAGTGTACAAATAAGTTTTGAAGGATTTACAAGATGGTGTTACTAGTATTAATTAGCATCGGACCCCCTTGTTACTATATTTATGCTAAAGAAACAACATTCAACTCTTAAAATCAATATGTGTCATTTTGGTGTATTATTAAGTTGTATTGGGATTTTTTAATTATTGTTTATTAAATTTAGTTTAATTAAGCTTTCTTTACTTGTAGTTGTAGTGTAATCCTTTTATTAGTAAGTGTTAAAACATGCCATTTTAAAAATGCCATCTTGTATATGATGCAAAATAATCATCTCAGAAATGTAACCTTGTGTATAGGGCTTAATTGCTATCACTATGTTCGAATTCGAAGATCGATTCTATTTCATAATTAACTGCCATCATTGTTAACAATTTTGTTTGATGCGAAAAATTTTTTTTGAGAAATTTTGCGATTGCGGATGCGAAAGAATATTGTGAACATCAATAAAAATATCTAACCCCCTAGCCACACGTGCCAGTTCGAAGACAGTAACAGTTCGAAAAACTCAATACACTCTAACTTTTCACTAACCCCCTACCCCCTAGCCACACGTACCAGTCCGAAGACAGTAGCAGTTCGAAAAACTCAATACACTCTCACTTTTCACTAATACACTCACACCTTGACATTACAGGCAGTCCACTGGGAACAACTTTTACTGAGACAGTGAATTTTGACAACCACAGCCAGTGCGAAATCGAAGTAAGGAAACAGTGTTGTATTTTCTCCCTAAAATATTCGAACTTTAAATATGCACTTTCTTTCATGTCTTGTAGTGAAATATACGCAATTATTTTAATTGCCCTTATTTAAAACATAAAATATCATATGAATAAGTTGCATTTCATTTTGGAAAATATTGATAAACAGATTTTACAAAATAATTAGTTCCCCATTGTTATCCCATTTCAGTTTCGTACTGTGTTGGCATATAAAGCATCACTGAATAAAAGCAACCGAAATAATAAAGTGGTCGAACCTTTGCCTTTGACGACAATTTTCAAATGAACATTTACCATCACGTGTGGCCGCAGCGTAGATTTGTAGATTATTTCGAAACATTTTCGTAGTCAATACATATTCTTTGCTGGCCTGCCAGTACTATCACGTGTGGCTGCAGCGCTAGCCACACGTGCCAGTTCGAAGACAGTAACAGTTCGAAAAGCTCAATACACTCCCACTTTTCACTAATACACTCACATCTTGACATCACTGGCAGTCTACTCCCTGTAGGAAAATTAACTAATTTAAAAGTAGTTGATGAAGTAGTTTTTTGTCAACCACAACTAGTTGAAATTCTGACTTTTTTCCATAGAACGAACTAACTTATTTTGTATGGTGATGCCCGCTAAATAAGTCAATTGACTTTCGTCTGCATATATTTTCAACTACTTGTTAAATTAGTTACATTTAAATTATTTTTTTAATTGCTTTAAAATAACCAATTGAAAACTATTACTGATGGCAAAAAGTTAATAATATTTGATGAAATAACATGGTTAAATATATATAAGCTTGTAATCTAATAAAAATTTTCAATTAAAACATGCCAACATCAGAGTAATTGCCGCCTTAATATAATTCAAAGTAGTTTATCAATCACTGGTTTTTAAGTAGTATTTCAATTACTTCAAACATTGAAGTGGATGCCGCCTTAATATAATCCAAAGTAGTTCATATACTGGTTTATTTTATAGTAGTTTTTCAATTAGTTGTTTTTAAAAACAAGTTAGTTTGTTCCTATAGGGTGATGTCAAGGTGTGAGTTTATTAGTGAAAAGTGAGAGTTTTGAAAGTATTGAGTTTTTCGAACTGTTACTGTCTTCGAACTGGCACGTGTGACTAGGAGGTAAGTACAGATTCCAGTATTTTACATGTGACGAATTTGACACCAGTGGAAAAGAACGCAAAGGGAGGCCAGTAAAGTTTGGAGACGCTGAGTTGGAGGCGTTACTGGACCAAGATTCATGCCAAACTCAAGAGGAGTTTGCTGAAACCTTGCGAATGACTCAACAAGCGATTTCAAATCGTCTCAAGGCCATTGGTATGGTGCAAAAATAAGGAAATTGGGTTCCGTATGATCTCAAGCCAAGAGACGTCGAACGCTGTAGTTTCACGAAAACGCAAAACCGGAAAGGTAGTGTGAGTAGTTAAAATTCTCTCTTTTTGTGGGTATAGCAAAATTAGGTTTTTTCGAATAAAAGCAAAACAAATAACAAAATTTGCAAATTATAACATTCTATGTGCTTGACAGCTGCTGTACCCACCATGATAGAATTATAAGGTAGGTGCAACTTGGAGATAAACATATGAAAAAGCAAAACATTGGCGTAGGTATAATGTCAGTTTTGACATTTGCCGTTTGCTCGTTCAGCCATAGGGATGTATAATTTACTTGTAGCCGTATAAATAGATTGAGTACCCAGATTTGATGTGTTCAAATGTAAGAAAAGTAAGCAAAACCTACAAATTTAATAAAATTAACAGTGTTTTTTTAGATATAATACAGAATAAATTGTATTTTGGTTTTGAACGAGGCAAATAAAAGTTAACATTTAATATCTTTTCATTCGACTACTTAGTTCGTTTGTGCAGTAACCAATTTATTTGTGTCACTATGTACGGCTGCTTTGAACTGTCAAAATATATTTTGACAAGGGAAATTGCTGCTGGAAAACATTAAATTAATTCTTTTTTAAAGAAATCTGCGATTATTCGCTTATTTTATCATTTAAAGCCACGATATGATACCGCATCTTTCAACAGTAACCACGCTGTTACCCAAACAGCAGCAGCAGCTGCGCCGCGATAGTAAAATATAAGCAGCCAAAATAAAACTGCCTTAACTACCGTCGGCTGATTTTGACATTATACCTACGCCTTTGTTATTGTTTTATTGTCGGAGAGAGCGTGTTTCAAATGCACCTACCTTATAATTGTATCGTGGTACCCACCTTTCTAAATATACCTTGGGTCTTCTGATTCATTCGTGACGGAGAACGAAAGGAGAATCCATTGCAACAATCTAAAGCGTAGGAAATCGTAGGATAAGCCCGGCCATGCATCAACTTAAATGTCCAAATTGAATATTCATGGCAAGAAGCTATTTCTATGCATATGGTGGGATCAGCTCGGAGTGACCTACTATGAGCTACTCCAGACTAACGAAACTATCACTGGGGTACGTTACCAATAACAATTGATGCAATTAAGCCGAGCATTGAAGCTTAAACGCCCAAAAATATGCCAAAAGACATGACACAGTCATCCTTCAGCACGATAATGCTCAGCCATATGCTGCAAAAGTTCATCCATCCGCCGTATTCACCAGACATTGCTCCTTTTGACTACCAATTGTTCCGGCCAATGGAGGACTCATGATCGATTCTTGGATTGGCTTAAAAGAAGAGAAATTTAGTCAACGCAAAATCTGTATGTGGCCTGAGAAATGGGGAAAAGTTGTAGCTAACGATAAATAATACTTTGAATAAATACATTAAGGCTATTTACAATCTTGAGTATTTGACATAGCAAATTTATGCAATTGTAAAAATTTGTCATCAATCATGAGCGGTCTTTTCCGGTTTACTTTGCAATACTTGTTGCAAGAATGAAATTAACAGCTGATTACTCACTGACTCTTTAATGAATTTCTATTGTGTTTCTTCCGTTTAATTCGTTTTTTTTTTATTTACTTATTTTCCATATCTTTGTTTTTAGCGACATTATTTTTTGGCAATCAGCTGTTAGCTTACAGTTCAGTATTGCATATGTATAGTAAATATAAACTATGGGTTCTTAGTGTTGCATATTTACACAAGCGTCATAAATGCAACTCTGTATATTTTGTTAGTGTAGAGTAAAAATATACTCTACCATTTTGCAAATGCTATGATGCAAGACCATTTGCACCTGATTGTGAACAGCACTATTGCATCAATTTCTCTGAGTAACCTAGCGCCCACACGTGCAAGTACAAGTTCGAAAAACTTAATACATCTAAACATTTTTACTAACGCTGCAGCCACACGTGATAGTACTGGCAGGCCAGCAAAGAATATGTATTAACTACGAAAATGTTTCGAAATAATCTACAAATCTACGCTGCGGCTACACGTGCTAGTAAATGTTCATTTGCAAAATGTCGTCAAAGACAAAGGTTCGACCACTTTATTATTTCGGTTGCTTTTATTCAGTGATGCTTTATATGCCAACACACAGCACGAAACTTAAATGGGATAAAAATGGGGCACTTATTATTTTGTAAAATCTGTTCATTAATATTTTACAAAATTAAATGCAACTTATTCATATGATATTTTATGTTTCTTATAAATAATATATAAATAAGGGCAATTAAAATAATTGCATATATTTCATTACAATACATGAAAGAAAAGTGCATATTTAAAGTTCGAATATTTTAGGGAGAAAATACAACAATGTTTCCTTACTTCGATTTCGCACTGGCTGTGGTTGTCAAAATTCACTGTCTCACGCTGCAGCCACACATGATAGTACTGGCATGCCAATAACGAATATGTATTTATTCGAAAATATTCCGAAATGATCAACAAACTACGCTGCGGCCAAACACGATAGTAAATGTTTATTTAAAAAATGTTGTCAAAGCCAAAGGTTCGACCTTTTTTTATTCCGTTTGCTTTTATTCAGTGATGCTTTATATGCCAACATAGCACCAAACTTAAACGGGATAAAAATGGGGAACTAATTATATTGTAAAATTCGTTTATCAATATTTTTCAAAATGAAATGCAACTTATTCATATAATATTTTATGTTTCAAATAAGGGAAATTAAAAAATTTGCATATTTTCCACAACAAGACATGAAAGAAAAGTGCATATTAAAAGTTCGAATATTTTATGTCAAAATTGCGGTTGTCAAAATTCACTGTCTCAATAAAAGTTGTTGCCAGTGGACTGCCAGTGATGTCAAGGTGTGAGTGTATTAGTGAAAATTGAGAGTGTATTGAGTTTTTCGAACTGTTACTGACTTCGAACTGGCACGTGTGGCTAGGGGGTAACACACTCACATTTTCGGAC
Organism: Coremacera marginata; assembly: GCA_914767935.1. Classification (NCBI taxonomy): domain Eukaryota; kingdom Metazoa; phylum Arthropoda; class Insecta; order Diptera; family Sciomyzidae; genus Coremacera; species Coremacera marginata. Next base: position 163,920,208 of record OU612046.1, read on the forward strand.
TTGCATTTTATACAAGAAGCAATTTTATACAAGAAGCAACACTGGTAACATGTTCTCCTCGTTTTCTAATTTCTTCATTTCAAGCAATACTGTAATTGCGTGGAGAACCTTCGCATTCGACTTTTTTAAATAAACTTGCACTTGCACATGTAGAATCTGAAGCTACTTGCAGCTAATTTCAAACTTTTTCGAAGACAATATATATTGTCTACTTGCAAGTGATTACTTGCACGTATGGACGCAGGGTAAGGCTTCAAAAATAGAAAAACCGATAATAATTTATTTGTACACCCATTTGATAAAAAAATCTGTTGGTTTGGAACGCGTTAACAATAATTTTTGTGTCTTATATTTTTTGTCTTCTGAATTCGATGATTCATTAAACTTATAGACAATAATTTCGCTTAAGGCAACAAAACCAAAATCTTTTTAAAATAAAAATCTTTTTAAAATAAAGCTTTATACAACTACTTTTAAGCACATTAACTCAGTTAGAAATGCATTATTGCATTTCCTAGCTCAGGCATTCTTATCTAAGCTTAACCTGTTTTAATAACTTGGTAATTTAATCTAGTGCTTATATAAATTTAAAGCATTATTTTCAACTTTTCAACGTAATTTAATATTTATTTATAAATGATCGTTGTTTATATTTTGTGTTTTGCTTTTGTTTTTTTGTTTTTGTTCATTTGCTATCAAATGAACGGATCATTTTCTTCGGGTTTTGTGCTTTCAACTGTAACGGATAGTAAAATTGTGGAATCGAGGTTTGAGGTGCAACGAACACATTTTGTTTATAATTTTTATATGGCTACAATGAACGCATCGTTTTGGTGATATGATTGCAACGCAGTGCGCGAAATTTTCAATTAATGCAAAGCAAAAATAAAAAACTTTCGAATTTTACGCTTATGATTTGTGGAAATTTACTAAAATTAAATTTTGATTGCTTTAATTTGCTAAGTTATATATAAAAAACGCTATAGACTTAAGAAATGGAATAAATTATCGATATTTTACAAATAAATGCGTGGGTTAATTATTTTGTTAAATTGCATTTTATTGTAGCTATTTCTGGGTTTTTGCTACACTTTTAGCCAAATGCAAACACGTATTAAAAATACGGAAGCGATTTATAGGTTATGTATATACATAATTTCACATTACGGAAAAACTAGAGTAGGAAGAAAATATTTCATTTTTGCTTAAATTACATACTGTCCTGATTGTTGTTTTTATTTTTAGTTTTTGTTTAATAAAATTCGTTACTTAACTTAATGAAATCTTTTGTTTATTTCTTTGTCAACAATTTTAACTTTTCATCATACTAAATTTCATCATTTAATGCACATAAAAATTTATTTTTTTTTTGTCTTTGCAAATATAAACAAGTTTATCAAGTTGACCAAATAACTAATTATCATATGCAAATATTTGGCTGCATCTTAAAAACACACATCCACACTCAAACATACTTCATTAAAATTCCTGCACATGTTCAGACACTGTTAATTCAAGAGCTTGCCAACTAGTTGAGCTGGTATTTTTTTATTCGAACAATCGTGATTTGCTTATAAATGTAAATGCTATTCACACATATCTGACAAGTTATCACCTACACAAATGCTGTTTCGAGTAAACAGAAGTAAAAAAAAAATTAAAAAATTTCAAAAGAAAGTTTACTAATAAATTTTTTTTTTAGGTTAAATCTTTTTAAAATAAAGGTGACGACGACCATACCCGAGTCAGGATTTCAAAAACTTTTTACATAACCTATTCTGAATTTGATAAATTTATCATGAGCTATCATGAATCTGGAATAAAATCAATTAGGACTGCGTGACGTCTTCAGAACCTCCTATAAAACAGCAAAAAATTTTCTAAATTCCTAAATTTTTAAGAAAATAAAATTTTTAAGATAAAATGTCAAATTAGGAACGATTCTATTAGCCTAGACACATTGACTGCGGCTGCGGTATCTGTCAACATTTTTGAAATGTATTTCTAATGGAGAAACTGGTGTATTGCCGCCCTTGCCGCTGCGGCTTTGTTGTCGATAAAGAATCGTTCTTAATTTGACAGCTCGTCGTTGCAGCCGCAGTCAATGTGCTTAGGTCGTATATCGACGACAAAGCCGCAGCGCCACGGGCGGCATTACCCCAGTTTCTCTCCATAAGAAATACATGTAAAAAATTTTGACGGATGCCGCACTGCCGCAGCCGCAGTCAATGTGTCTAGGCACACACATATGGTTTCGTTGCTATCATGGTATAATGATTTACAAGGTAGCAGTGAAGTTCCTTATGGCGATTTGGAGTTGTCAAAAACACACTGAAAAAGAGAAAACGAAGAAGCTGCAAAACAGATGACAAGTAAAACTTTGTATTGATTTGACAACTCCCGATCGCTACCTTCTAAATTATTGTATCATGGTTGCTATAAAGTATGAAAAGTACGTCGTATACGACAAGTGTGTCACGGTATATCTGCTATAAGCCGGCTTACTAACCTAGTATAGCTCAGTATTCATAGTATACGATAACAATCATTCGTTGTCATACTTACATACCTTTTTGTCGACTTGCAACTCTAATATTGCTATATTTTTTGCGGCAATTTTTAAGTGCGGCAAGGATCTCAACTATCAACTTGTAGAACTTCATATAAGAATTCGAGACGGATTCCTTTTTTCAAAGTAATTCGAGACGGATTCTTTTTTTCTAAATAATACGGATTCAAACCGTATTTATGCAAAATGCAAAATTTTATTTTATTTTATTATTATTAAACTGTTTATTATTGAGTTTTATTCTACTATTAAGATGTTTTATTCGATTTAAAGGAGAGTTTGAGGAGCACGGGCCTAATGATATAAAAAAGTTCTTTAAAATTAAAATAAGTACACCTAATCCCTAATCCACTGAAAATAACATAAAAGATTTGATAACAAATTTAAGACTGCCTTTTATGTAAACACTGTGACCATTTTCGGGGAAAGGAAGGAATCGGGTCCTTCAAAACATAAGAAAGCGAAGTGTGTACTGACCGACTCGTAACTCGTTCGGAACGGATCCGCATTCGTTTTGTGTGCATTGGAAGCTTATAAAAAAAGAAACAAATACTTACTTGATGCAAAAAGACCCTAAATACACTAATACGTATATGTACAGTACATCGAATATCAGGAACTTAGTGGGCATTATTTACTATGTGCCAATAATTGAAGTGCCAAATACTACAAAGTACTGGTCCTAAGTAACTAGAATAAGCTCTATTCAAAATACCAGGTTGTTCAATAATTTTCTAGAATATAAACAAAAAACATAATTTTACTAATAATTAATTATTAAATAATTTTATAATAATTAATAATTTTACTAATGAAATACTTGATGTTTTATGGGTCAAATAATGATGAAATGAAATAATTTTTTATTATTCAGCATATTCTCTTAGAAGCTCAACACACTTGTTCCAACATTCCTCTAATTTATGGATTTCATCGCTGTAGTGACCTTTCGAAAGGTCTCCAAAATTCCCTTCAATTTTTGAGATGAGAGAACAGCCAGAAGCCAGAGGGAGCTAGATCTGGCGAATATGTTTGATGTTCCAACAATTCGTACTTTAATCAACTGATTTTTGCGATCTTGTTTTGACTTTTGTGAGCAGATGCGTTGTTCTGATAAAAAATTACTTTTTTTAACCGGGCATTTATTTCAGGCGAACCGGGTATTTATTTCAGGTATCTTTCTAACGAGCTGATTCAAAAGGTTGCAAATATTCGGAATTAATTGTTTTTCTAGTATGGAGATAATCCACCAACAAAATCTCTTTTGCATCCCAAAAAAACTGCTGCCATAACCTTATTTGCAGATTTTTGAACACGAAATAGCTTAGGAGCTGAAGTACCAGGTTTCATCCATAGTCTCATCTCATCCATTGTGGTGAATCCACTATAAAATCATTTTTAATCCTTTTTAAAACGCTTCAAATCTTGCTAAGAAAGCCTTAATCGAATGTGTTTTTGTCCCATTCTTAGTGAATGCGGCACTTATTGTGCATACACCTTTTTGAAACCCAAAACTTCACTTAAGACATGGCTCACACTGCTTAATGAGATGTCTACGGCTTCTACTTCATCTCTCTCAGTCAGTCGATGATCTTCCAAAACTTTATCCTGTATGTTTGCTATGATTTCTGGTGTTAATGCACTTTTTATACGTCCTTGACATGGATCGTCTTCAAGACTTGTTGAAGAGTCATTATACACTTTAAATAATTGTTCATAAATTTCTTTTGGTTGTTCACCTTTCAAAAAAAAAAAAAAAAAATAATTCAAGCATTGCGCGATACTCGATTTTTTCCATACTAAAAAACATTGACAGTTTTTCACAGTTGTCTTCTTTGAACAGCTGTAAATATAAGACTGAGTTGTCAGATCTACATGACACTTTACCAGTAACTACATGGAAAGTAGTACCATTTTTAGAAAAATAAAATGGACATACTACCTCCATCTATGTGTGATACTAGAAAATTATTAAACAACCTGGTACTATGTCATTAAAATATTCGAAAAAGCTAATATGGAGCGACCAAAGAATAAAATTTTACGCTGCAGCCACACGTGATAGTACTGGCATGCCAATAAAGAATATGTATTTATTTCGAAAATATTCCGAAATAATCAACAAATTACGCTGCGCCCACACGTGATAGTAAATATTCATTTGAAAAATGTCGCCAAAGCCACAGGTTCGACCACTTTTTTATTCCGTTTGCTTTTATTCAGTGATGCTTTATATGCCAACACAGCACCAAACTTAAATGGGATAAAAATGGATAATTAATTATGTTGTAAAATGTGTTTATCAATCTTTTCCAAAATGAAATGCAACTTATTCATATGATATTTTATGTGTGAAATAAGGGGGCTAGCCACACGTGCCAGTTCGAAGACAGTAACAGTTCGAAAAACTCAATACACTTTCACTTTTCACTAATACACTCACACCTTGACATCACTGGCAGTCCACTGGCAACAACTTTTACTGAGCCAGTGAATTTTGACAACCACAGCCAGTGCGAAATCGAAGTAAGGAAACAGTGTTGTATTTTCTCCCTAAAATATTCGAACTTTATATATGCACTTTTCTTTCATGTCTTGTAGTGAAATATATGCAATTATTTTAATTGCCTTATTTAAAACATAAAATATCAGATGAATAAGTTGCATTTCATTTTGGAAAATATTGATAAACAGATTTTACAAAATAATTAGTTCCCCATTTTTATCCCATTTAAGTTCCGTACTGTGTTGGCATATAAAGCATCAGTCTCTATCAAGGTTCGTTAATATAGGTAAAGTCCCTTGAGAGAAGCTCGGTAGAACTGTCAGAATGGATGAAAGGAAATCAAGAAAAAAAACCTGAATCTGTACAATTTTTAGCTAACAGCTACTTTGACAGTTCGAGCAAAGGCGAAAAAAGAGTGCTTTTCTCTCAAGTGACATAATCTATATTAATCAATCATGGTCTCTATAACTCGAACCATGGCACAATGAAAAGAAGGTAGCATCGCGGCTGATTGTACTCTCTTTCTCAGCTACCATTATTGTCAAAATCAATACAAATAATTTTCTGTCACTTGGCAAACTGAGTCCAACTGAGTCTCCGCGTAGTGTTGTTTTTGCTTTTCTTTTGACAGTTATGGCTCTCAGCCGTGCAACTACCTTAATTTATTCTACCATGACTTGGACTTTACTTGAAAAATTTCTCCGAGCACGAGCAAACAGCTGATTGCATGTGTTTTTTGTGAAAGAAATTATGCAATTGGTTAGTAAATTAATCAAAATAAAGTTAAATTAAGCAAAATGAACAGATATGAGAGTGTAGATCTTTTAAATATACTGCCACTAGGTGCTTCCAGTTAATCTGAAAGTCTTCTATGAGTTTTAATTTTTTTGAAATAAAACAATAAATAATTTTTAATTAATTTCAATTGTCGAAAAACAGCTGTTGTGCTTGAAACTAATTTTAAGTCGTTTCAGGGAATAATTGCTTTAAAAACTTTCATTTGGAATAAGAAATGTAAATAAAATAACCCTCTACAATTCTTTGTTGCAAACAACAGTTGAAAAAAAGCAATTAAAAAAAATAATATATAAAAAAAGAATTCCTACTAAATTTTGATTTTACGTCAAAAAACACTATTTGATGAAAAATCTCGCTGTTGCCGTGTAAAGGGTTAAGTTGTTGATTTTACACTAACGATTTTTATTGATTTGCCAAATATCACAGTTAACTAATTTTTTGTGGAATTCGGCATGAAGATATTTTCACAAGCGCTGAGTTCATTCAGTTAAGTTGTTGATGAAAAATAATTAAAATGTAAATTAAAAAAATAAGCACTGGAGTTTACTGGTAAAACTAGCCTCAAGACACTGATATGCTTGGAGGCTGCGTACTGAATATTTTTACAAAAAAGAACTTAAAAAAACTTTAAACTTGTTTGAAGCCATTTTTTTCATTTTTAAGTCAACACATTTATTGAATGCTTGTCATGTTGGTTGGCAACGCGATAACAACAAAAACAACGCATTGATGGCTTTTTCGTTCGCATCGTTAAAGGAAAATCTTAGTGCAGCCTGTGTGAGGTTAAAAATGTTTATTTTTGCTTAATAAAAAAAATTTTTTAAAAATAAAATCAAACGCTAAACAATTTTCAGTCAACGTTCGAATGAAGAGTTTTCCCTACTTTCGGCCTGTTACATTTGTACTGAACATTGTGTGTGCGTGTGTGTGAACAACAAGTTTTAAGCGCATTTCCAGAAGTCGTCCTACAACTTTAAGACACTTTACCGATCTGGTTGCTGCCATTAAAAGATTGAGATGCTACGTTTTTAGTTATTTGCTTGGTTTGCCTCAAGTCTTAAATTCAGGCTTCAGCGCTTTGGAATGCGGTTATAGAGAGATGAGCGATTAAGTATGGAGGTTAAGAAAACTTACATTTAAGGTTAAAACTAAATACGTGCTTTTGTAATTTTAATTGTAGAACTGGAAATTAATAATAGGAAGCAAACCAAATTGGGTAATAAGTCAGACACTGTTAAATTATATTTAAAATTATTATTATTTATAATTAAATTATATTTAGAATTTCAAAATTTCTGCGTATTTTCTTCTGAAACAAGCGTTTTATTTCATTTAGCTAAAAGATTAAGTTACATTTTACTATTCAAATTTGTATACTTAAAAAAATATCGTCTGTTCAAAATCGAACCGAACTGAGCAAATAAAGCAACAACGGTTAATTATTCTTCAGTATTTATTTTATCACTTTCAAAACAATCACCATTGGAGGCGATACACATATCGCCAACGTTTTTTTCCATTCTTGAAAGTATTTTTGGTAGGTCGATTTTGGAATGGCCTTTACATTGCGTCCACACGTGCAAGTAATCATTTGCAAGTAGAGAATATATATTAGTGGAGTTCACGAACTAGTACAAAGTGCAAGCACTAGCAAAATGCATGAGTGCATTTGCAAAATATTACATATATTTGCACTACACTAACAAAATACACTGATTTGCACTTGCTACGTTCTTGTAACAATGCAACGCTAAAAGCCTCTAGCATACAAATGCTACGCATGTGCTACACTGTTTTGCATGTATGTACAATCAAACCTAATGTACCTAATTTTATATAAAATACTACATAACTTCGTTAAAAATAATTTCTTCAACATCTTCTTCTATTAAAGAGTCTTTTATTGCTTCACTCTCACTTTTTATCGGGATAATATTGCAGATTTAAACTAAATACAATAAATGAATTCTTCACAGATTAGTCGTTTCTGTTTTCTTTTACAAAACCTGCAATAGTTTAGCAGCAAGTGTTGCGGAGTAATCTAAAAAGAGCTGTTCACAATTGATTGCAAATGTTTGCAATTGGATAATTTTGCAATCTGGTGCAAATAAGATTGTGAACTGCCCTATTGTCTTCGAAAAAATTCGAAACTAGCTGCAAGTTGCTTTAGCGTCCACATGTTCAAGTGCAAGTTCATTTAAAAATGTCGTCGAATGTGAAGGTTCTTCCTGTAATTGCAGTATTGCTTGAAATAAAGAAACTAGAACACGAGGAAAACATGTTAGCAGTATTGCTTCTTGAATAAAATTGTGGAAATCCCGGAAAAATCCACAAAAGCACAACAGAAACATCACTTTTATCCTCCATTTTGACATTTACTTGCAAGTGTCAAAATTCACTATCTTTGAAAATTCCATGCAAGCATGGTAGAATAAGACAAGGTAGTGTTAGTAGTTCAAATTCTCTCTTGTGCTGGGTACCGCACCTGTCAAAAACAGGTTTTTACGAATAAAAGCAAAACAAATAACACAATTTGCATATTATAATATTATATGTGTTTGACAGCTGCGCTACCCACCGCTCCGAAACGACACTACCTTGTTAAATATACCTTGCATGCAAGTAGGCATGGCAGAATAATAAGGTAGGCTTAAGTTGGAGTAAAAAGTAAGCTGCATGTCAAAATCGGCTAGTCGAATTTCAGTTTTCGTATTGTTGTTGTTGCCTTTATCATTTGACGTTTAGCGTTCTCACAGCTTTGTTGTTGGAAAACTTGGTGTTTGAGCAGCCATTTAAATGTGAGCTTACTTTATAATTTTATCATGGCAAGTAGGCTGCAAGTTCGAAAATGTGAGTGTTTTAGTAAAAATGTTCTTCGAATGCAGAGTTCTTCGAACTTGCACTTGCACGTGTGGACGCTAGGTTAGCTCCCTCTACAAATTCTCCTTGGCAGTTTTTATACGTCATTCAAATTAATTGAAGAATATCGCGTTTTTTGTTCTCTTTTACTCTCTTCGAGATATTTGATTGAATAGCTGCTCACACGTGATTTTTTGATTGACTGGCCGATGCCGACTAAAAGTGTTGTTGAAAGTACTAGAAAAAATGACTATGCAACCTTGTGATGATTGATGCAGGTCTGCAGCTCCATCAAAATTTTGATTTATGAGATGAAGTTTTGAAAGTTCATTTCCGCTCTCGCAGAGAGTTCATCTTTTTTTCGCTGGGAAAACAGCAACAAATTTTGAATGATCGTTCAATTTGAATGACGTGTAAACAGTGCCTTTGATGACTTTAATCGTCTCAAAATGTTTTCCATGAAGCGGCACTTTGAGTTTGGGGAATAGGAAAAAGTCACACGGGGCCATATCTGGCAAATATGATGCTTGTTTAACGACATTGATCTTGTTTTTGATCAAATAATTGCGTACAATGAGTGATGTGTGAGCTGGTGCATTATAGTTGTGCAAACACCATGAATATTGTCCATCCATTATTCTGGCCTCTTTCGCCGAATATTCTCGCGCAAACGCTTTAAAACACTCATATTATATTGAGCTTTGACCGATTGATTTTGCGGAAGGAGTTCTGAGTGCACGACTCCTTGAGAATCGAGGAAAACAATCAATATCACCTTAATTATTCAATGACTTTGTCATGGTTTTCTTGGTTCTGGCTCATTTGCATAGCGGCACTCTGCAGATTATTGAGCTGTTTTGACGTCATAGAACCTGAACAGAACCAAAGCGGCTGTCGGATTCGACGTACATCAAAATACACTCAGTTCTGTTTTTACACGGTAGATACGTTCCCAAAGATTTCGTGCAAAAAAAAAATCGTGTAAAAAATGCATTCCACTTATGGAAAAGTAGAAGGTTGGTTCCAAATTTAACAAATCTGTAGAAATAATACAATAAACCATTTTTAAGCTCATATTGGAGCGTTATAGCTAATACTTGCGTATATTTTTATCTTATAAACTTAGAAAAGAATGCAAAAAAAAAAAATTTCATAAACTTATAAAAGAATGCAAAAAAAAACAATTTGAGAAACTTAGAAAAGAATGCAAAAAAACAATATAGTACACATACAATTCAATAGGGACGACTGTTGACATGCATGTTTACACGCGGCAACACGGGAGTATAATAAAAATTAAAAATTTTATAGCGGTGAAAACTGTTAGTACTAAAATTGTTATTTTCAGAATTTGGGTCAATCGTGTTAAATCAAAATAAAGCGTGTAAAAAAAATAAAGATTTATTTTAATTCGTGTTAAATCAAATTCGTGTAAAAAGTCGTGTAAAAACAGAACTGAGTGTACATATATATTTTCTTAGTTTTTGTCATGCGCTGACGTGTCGTTTTGTCTGTCTGTGTTGTAACATAATATGATATAATTTTTTCCAAAGTGAAGCCTTCACACCGAAAAGCAACGCTGATCCGACAACCGACAACCGCTTCTATTCTGGACGGGTTCTCAGCGGATTTCGCCGAGAGGGGCCTGACAAAGCCACCCGCTTTGTTGCGGTTCGGGCTCTTAATCAAACTTGGCTAGAATAGAATCTATTTTATTTTTTCTCCGACGGCTGTCGGGTCTCTCTTCAAGTGGCGTAAGTCTTGCCGTATTTTTGTTAAGGATTAGCTGTGTTCAGTGTTATTTTTTAGATTTTCCCATGAGCTGATGTTTCGTTTTGTGCGTCTGTTTTGCATTCATGAAAATTCGAAACAAAATATGAAATAATTTTCTCCAAAATGAAGCATTCACACCGAAAAGCAACGCTGATCCGACAATCGCTCCTATTCTGGACGGGTTCTCAGAGGATTTCGCCGAGAGAGGATCGACAACCGCTTTGATTTTGTTCGGGCTCATACTCGAACACCCAAGTCTCGTCCAGTAAAAGTTGAGCGACAGTTTTGCAAAACTCTTTTTGAAGAAAATTCAGCAATTTTGGCACAAGTTGCGCTGCAAGAAAAATTAACGCCCAAGCCTATTAACACATCTCTCAGTATGGCTTCTAGCTTGTCTGTAATTCTTAATAGTAAATGACACTACAGAAATACTAAATCTCTATTTTTGTTGTAATGATTAAAGGTTTTTAAAATTGATAATTTAGTTCATCATTACGAAATTGAAATTTTGTCTACTTGATTTAAGCGATTATCAATTCCATAAATGATTTCTTCAGTACAACAAATCTATTTATCAAGCCAAGAAAGTATTCTATTTATTTATAAAAATGATAACATTTTATTCAGACTGATTGACAATTTTGTTAGCGTGACTAAGTTTATATTAAGTTAAACAAATAAAGTTTCTTTGGATTTGAAAAAAAAAAATAAAAAAAAGATAAAGTTTTTACTCTGATAAAATTTAATAAATTGTACAATTTAATTTTGTTAAGGATTAACAAAAAGTTAATCCTTCATTCATTTCACCAAGACTATTTTTTCGAATGCTCGCATTTTAAAACTTGCTATACAAAATTTTAAAAAGCTTTCAATAAGACTATATTGACTATATTGTCTATATTGAAGAATATAGCTATATTTTTTGTTATGTAATTAAAAAGTCATAAAAAAAAAATTAAAAATCATTCAAGTGGGAAATGTGACAATCAAAATATCATTCTTTTCCCAGCCATTATAATTCATGGCCTACAACAATGTTTAAATACAACTAAGCATCTATTATTCTGGTATTAAATAAAATGCAATCGGCAGTTTTTAACGCATCATTGAAGTTTTCAAAAAAAAAAGACTAACGAAAAAAAGAAGAATAAAAAATAAAGTAAAAAAAAAATCAATCATTCTTCAGCATGAATTTCTTTTTTTCCTACACTTCAATGTTTCCAAGCTGTTGTTTTATGAAGGAAGCAAAGAAACTGGTTCGCCGTCAAGACACGCGAATGAAGACGCTGACAAAAATCGAAATATAGATAAAATAACCAAAAACAAGCGAAGCGCGCGAAACACCAGAGCAACAAGCCCGAAGCCACTTTAAACCGCTTAAAATTCCCCCCAAACTGTAGACTTAAAACGTCTTACAAGCAGTCGGAGCTGATCGACAGCTCCAAAGCCATTACTGGGGAGTGTTTCTTGGCTACAAACCAGTCTTCGTCGTGAACTCCGTGAATGAACAACGTCGTCGTAAATAAGTTGAGAAAAGTTTTTGTGTTGATCACTAGTTTGAAACAAGCGGCACACGTTAATTGATAAAGTGCTCAAATTGAGAGTAAAAATTACATTTAATTTTTATTGCCTAGTGTTGATATTAAAAAAAAAAAGTTAAATTTTCAAAATTTTAGCAAAAACCATTTACAAAAGGTTTAAAATTTGCCTTTGCTTAAAGTGTATTTTCCTAAACGTTAATAACGATAACTTCGAAACCTTACGGATTATATTGGATTATTTTCTATTATTTTCAGAATTTTTGTAGCCACCTTATTATTGTTTGAATTATACGGAATAATTTAATTCAAAAACAAGTATTTAAAGGTAATTGCCAATTAAATTAAAGGTAACAACAAAAAGATTGAAAATTGAGTTTTTGATTGATTCAAATTCATCGCTTTGACTGAACTAAATTGGAGGAAAAAATTTGCCAATGATAGTTTTTTAATTCAATGGATTCCAAGAATATGATCGCTAAAAGAGATCAAACGATATTTGCATTTCAAAACGGATTAAACAAAAAAAAAAAAAAATATTTCCAGTGTTCATGTGTTAAAAAGCTTTTCCAGAAATCTAAGCACTGACTCACTAATCCTGCGTCCACACGTGCAAGTAATCACTTGCAAGTAGGGAATACATATTATCTTCGAAAAAGTTCGAAATTAGCTTCAGCATCCACATGTGCAAGTGAAAGTTCATTTAAAAATGTCGTCGAATGCGAAGGTTCTCCCTGCAGTTGCAGTATTGCTTAAAATGTTGCTTCTTGTATAAAATTGCGAAAATCCCAGAAAAATCCACAAAAAGCATCACTCTAATCCCCTTTTTGACATTTACTTGCAGCAAGTGCCAAAATTCACTGCCTCTTAAATTCTTTGCAAGTAGCGCTGCAAGTAGGCTGCAAGTCCAAAAATGTGAGTGTGTTAGTAAAAATGTTTAGATGTATTGAGTGTGGACGCTGGGTTACCAAGGGACTTCCGCAATTTTATACAAAAAGCAACACTGGTAACATGTTTTCTTCTTCATTTGAAACAATACTGCAATTTCAGGGAGAACCCTCGCATTCGAAGACATTTTTAAATGAACTTGCATTTGCACATGTAGACGCTGAAGCTACTTGCAGCTAATTTCGAACTTTTTCGAAGACAAAATATATTGTCTACTTGCAAGTAATTGCTTGCACGTGTGGACGCAGGGTAAATTAGGTTTGTCAGTACTGTAACTTTTTTTGTTTACATATTGCGCTTTATTGAAAACTTACTGATGTGGATTCACGAACCTAAGTAGTTTTTCAGTAACTTTGTATCATTTACGTTGCTTTTATATACTTTTATAATTCCATTAACGTCCAACCCAAACGTTCACGATTTTGCTGTTCATTTTGCACCGTTGCGACACTAAAATTTTAAAAGTGAAGAATATCCTCACACACCTATATGTTTTCAAGACCACTTTCCAATAATGTTAACAAAAAATCAAAAAAGGTCTTATATAAGAAAAATAAACTTTGATGTGCAAAAATTATATTACGTGTATAGAGTAGATTGATCAAGAAATCAATTATCAATAACTCTCAGAGCTGGCTAAACTCGTGAATATCACGGTCTCTATGTCTACGCTTGAAATTAAAATGATAGGAAAAAATTTTTTCCATTGTCCGCACTGGTAACTCTACAAGAGATTCTTCTTGAAAATGTTGATGTATTCCATGATACAATTATAAGATAGGCTCATTTTGAAATGGCTACTCTAACAACAAAGCTGTGAGAGCCATAAAAGTCGAATGATAAAGGCAAAAACAAAAATTAGAAAACTTAAATTCTAATAGTTGACTTTGACATTCAGCTCCCTTTTTCCACCAATTTGAGCTTACCTTATAATTCTTCTATGGATGTGTTGCAAATTGTCCTCAATGCAAATTGCAACCATTAAAATTAAGCATTTGTCTCTCTAGTGATCTTTTTTTGATAAGTAAAACCCGTGGCAGAATTATAATACTTATTAGAATGATAGCAAAAATTGATACCTATGCCATTACTTTGAAATCCGTGTGTTTTTGATAAATAAAAACTCCGATTACTAAAGCAAATACTTATAATTAAACAAATACTGCAACGTCATGAATTTGAATTAAAATTTTACAAAAAACTAGAGTTAGTTTTATATATTATTTTGTTTTCAATCACTTTTGTCTTATAAAAACAATCCCAAAACAAAATTTTTCCCCCACTAAGTTATAGAATTCGAAAGGTTGGAGTATTGGTGTTAGTTTTGACAGTATATTAGTATCTGTTTCTTGGAATTCTACTCTAACATGGTGTAATTAAAGAGGTAGTAGTGAAAATTAGCTACATTCGCTCAGACGGCTATCATCGGTTGTCATTTGCCTGTATATTTTACTTTTATTTTGCTTTTACTTATTTAGTTTTCCACCTCGTATCATTTTTGACAACCTATGATCGCCAAAAAAACGGTCACTACTACCTTGTTCTTTGTATCGTGGGTTCTAATAAGTTTACCATGGGCTTATGGCATGGTATAATAAGAGAGGGTAGATGCATGACTGAGAGCCAAGTTCAGAACTGTCAAAAAAGTGCAAAGCAATTTGCGACGCAGTTTGTTAAGTGTCAGATAAATATTAATATTGATTTTGACAATTCTGACACTGAAAAGGAGAGCATGATCAGTCATACATACATCTTGTTTTGATCTACCATGTCTCATCGTGGTGGCCGTGGCGTAGTGGGTAGAGTGTGTGACTCTTACGCCAGAGAACCCAGGTTCGAATTCTCCATCTGACACAGAATATTTTTTCAATTGAATTAATTTTTCTGTTCGGTCGTCACCTCTCTGCAGACTATGGCAAACCTCAGAGAGTAAAAACTGCCATGAAAAGCTTCTTGAGAGCATAAGCCGTTCGGAGTCGGCGTAAAAAAACATGTAGGTCTCGATCATTTGTGTGCGAACATTTCACATCACACACAACACAATTGATCATAAGAAGCTCGGTCAAAGTCCTTTCAAGGGCTAAGTGGGCTAAATGGCCATTCCATTTTTTTTTTTTGTCTCATGGTAGAATTATAATTTAGGGTCAGATTGTAGTATTGTAGATTGTAGTAAATACCATTGTTCTTTAGTATAATTAAAAGAAGATAGCTGCATGGCTGAGAGCCGATCATCATAACTGGCAAAACGCAATTGACAGCTCATAGAAAATAAGAAAGCAAAATAGAAACACACTAAATCTGATGATAATAAACGGATTTTCTTGCTTTTAATTGAAAATTAATAAAACTAGTTATAAGTAAATAAATTTAAAAGTAGTGGCTGGCCAATAGCGTTGCAGCAAACCTCGATTCTACCATGATATCTATATTAAAGCATTGTTAAGTTGGAAAAAAAGTATTATTTGGAATGCGTCACTTTTTCACAGCTGATTGAAATATGACATAAGCAGTATACATTCAAATAGCTAAGCTTGTTGCACCTGTATCGTGATATTTGAGCATTATGTGAATAATAGCAAGCTTAAGTGTAACATTGTAAGTGACAACTGTAAGTTGAGCTATGAATACCTCCATCTGATAGGCATTATATTCCAAGCTTACTTAAAGAATATAGCAATATATTTGACTTCACTTAAAGTGCTCTCTTTTTACGTTTGACATAAAGTACGATGTTGGATTACAGATTATTATATACGTAGTAGAGTTAATGATTAATTGGAATGTTTAAATGGGCGTAGAATAAGAAGAAGTGGATAAAAATAAACTGTGAGAGGGAGGTGATTGTAAAAGTGAATGAAATCACTGATTTAGAGTTGTTTCTACAGAGCCAGTTTAAGTCGAAGCAACTTTAGCTAATTGTAATGATGTAAACGCTTGTTAAAATTTAATTTATTGAAAGACTAGTTACGCTGCTTTAGCTCATTATAAAAAAGTTAATTGTAACTCATTATATGGACAATAAGACTGGCGTTATTTGAGTAGAAATAATTAATAGGCGTACCTTATAATATCTCAGTAAAATAAATGCTAGATTATTGCACACAATAGAATTACATTATTACAGCTTTGATGAGAATAAAAAAAAACTACATTTGGTTCTAAGAAGAATTTGTTATGCCATGTCACAGCACCAGGAATTGATTTAAAAAAGAACAGCTTAGAAAAGAATGCCTTTCCAAACCTTTCTTTAAAATTTCTCATAACCGTTCTATACAACTAAAATCAATTGAGACAATCGATAAACTGCGAAGCTTGTCACTTATTGTAATCTTAATTTCAACACGTTCCTTATTTCACATAATAAAATTTAAAAAAAAAGCATTAAACGATTCTAATAGCCTTATCCTGGTGATTGACAATTCTAAATTTATTGACAGCTGTAAAAATTTCGTATTCTAAAATATTATCAAAAGTTCATAGCATGACAAAACTGTCAACATCATAAAAAAAATATGCAGAACAAATAAATTTGCGGAACATTTTCAAAGTGTTCAACTCATTGGACCAAAAAATAGCACTTCAAAGACTGGCTCCTCAATGAATTTACAGTTTTCAATCACCAGAAAAAGGCTATAAATCTCTATATTGACAAAAGTTTTTTCTGAATAATTGGCAACGCGATCTAAGATAAACACAGTGTGTGTTTATTATTACAGTGTTTAGCGTCGCTGTCGTTATTATTAAAGGTTCGTGTTCATTCATTAAGTAATGTAGTTCTTAATAATAACGGTTAATTTATGGGGTAATTTAACTTTATCAAGCTGTTAAAACCGATTTTAAGAAATTAATTTTTTTTTTAAATTATCTTTTCCATAAAAATTAAAAGAAATTTTAAACAAAAGTTGAGTTTATATAAGCTTTGTATACAAAGAGTCATATTAAATAAAAAATAATTAAATTTTATGCAATTGAAAAAGAAAAATTAAAGATAGTAGCAAACAAAAATTTAGCCTTTGTCTCATTATGACATAAAAACCAAAACAAAGGTGCTTACTTATGTATGCAAAATTCACAAAACCTGAAATAGAGGTTTCTAAGCTTCTGGAAACTGTTCCGCAAAAACATATGTATATTGGTAAAATTATTTGTCATTTTCAAGAAAAAAATGTTTCTTCGACTTTAAAATAATTAGAAAATGTACAGTTTTATTAATGTTTTTTAGAGAGAGCCTGTTTGAAGAAACCTTTCCATCAAAAAAGGATTTAATGCTCCGATATTTCGAAGTTCCCTTCAGTATTAGAGTAGATACTTTTCTTAATTTTGAAAAAAAGAGCACATGCCTTCTTTTAAGAGGAGGTTTATTAGATAGAAGAAATTTGTCTAGGAAAATATTGTTGATCTTATTACATTAAACGACCTTGAAAAATTGTCTTATCTGTATCTCTCCAAAAAATATTTTTTTCCTTTAGGTCTTGGAGAGTCCTTTTTTATGCTCAAATTGTGGGAGACATAAATGTGATGGAGAGAGAAATAGACTTTAGCTTCTTGATCAGCGTCACCAAATTATAATTAAGCTTTAGGAAACTCCAAACACTAAGCCAAAAATTGCAATTTTGCTGCACTGTGGTAAAGATACAAGAATTTTGTATGTCAATATTTATCCAAAAACTTAATAACTTAATAACTTACTTAACATTAACTTACTTAATAACATAAAAACTTTTAAAACTGCGAATTAAAAGACAGTGTGAAAATTCAAGCAATTCTTAATGTTGTATGAATGAATCATGCTCTATTCTCAAGATCTACTTTTCTTCTTACCGTATTATTAAAAAGTAAAAGAGTTCTCGTGACGAATCGCGAAAAAGAGACATTTCATCAAAAAAGTTATGAGACATTTTTGTAGAACGTTCATCTATTGGCGTCTATTGGCTTTTAAGAAATAAAAATCAGAAATTGAAAAGTAATTTTTAACATGCTATTTATATGTAAAATAGAAAATCGTGATGCGCGATCCTTAAATATTAAGATCCGGTTCCGTTTTTTACAGATATCTCTGCTCACCTCCTTGAATCACCCTAAAACACGTGCATATTAAAAAATTTAAGTATGGAGTTGCATTAAGCTCCACTACCTCGACTATGTATAGTGAAAGCAACCTGGTTAATAATACGAACTTAAGGAACTACCCCCACTTGTAGCTTTGAATTTTCCTCGATTTTTCTGTTTATTTTTGAAGTATAACTATTTGCGAATGCATCCTTAAAATTTCAATCTAACCTATGAGCGTTGAAAGACAAGAATCTGTTCTTCGTGTAAGCTAAAGTTGAAACAATTCAAAAACTACTGAAAGGATTTTTTTTTTGATATTTTGTAGGCTTCTTATTCAATACATAAAAATGTGAAATGTGAAATGAAAATGTAAAATGAACGAATGTAGTCGTTCGATTTTTTTTTTTTTTTGATGAAAAATTTGCCTTTTTATAGCAAAAACGACTGTTTTTTTAGTGAAAATCGAACTCTGACTTTCCGCCATTTTGTGACAAATTCATAAACTCATAAAACACCTTCTTATATTGTTATTTATTGTTATATTGTTAACACATATTTTTTACTATACAATATTTTTAATTTATTTATATTGCTTCATTTCATTTTTAACCGACTTGAAAAAGGGAGAGGTTCTCAAGTTCGTCGGTTTCTCTGTTTTTTTTTTCGTTTTTTTTTTTTTTTTTTAAATGTATGTACATCGATAACTCCTAAACCATATGCCTGATTGCCATAATTTTTGGGGAATAGATAGATATCATAAGCATGAAGGTTCCCTTAAAAAAGTGGGTGGTATTCGAGAACTGGGCGTGGCAATACTAGATCTCGCAATACTAGATACTACTGTATCAGGAATAATATTGACACTAGGGTACTGCAATTTAGTGTAGGGGTAGGCACAATTATTACAAATTACCGGCAAATGGACGTCATTCGACAAATGGGCGTGGCAATATTAGAAAAACAGTGTATCTTGAATAATTTTGAGACTAGAGTACTACAATTTAGTATAGGGGTAGGCATTATTATTACAAATTATGGTCAATAAAGTGGGCGTTATTCGCCAAATGGGCGTGTCAATATTATTAAAACACTGTATCTCGAATAATATTGACACTAGTGTACTGCAATTTATTGTAGGGGTAGACCCAGTTAATATAAATTACGGTCAAGGAAATGGGCGCCAAGAAAAGAGTATGTCTCGCATAATATTGATTCTATGGTACTGCAATTTGGTATAGGGGTAGGCATTATAAGTACAAATTACGGTCAATAAAGTGGGCGGTATTCGACTACTGGACGTGCCAATATTAGAAAAACAGTGTATCTCGAATAATATTGACACTAGGGCACTGAAATTTATTGTAGTACAGGGGTAGGCAGAGTTATTAAAAATTACGGTCAATAAAGTAGGCGTTATTTGACAAATGGGAGTGGCAATACTAGATCTCGCAATACTAGATACTACTGTATCTCGAATAATATTGATACTATGGTACTGCAATTTGGTATAGAGGTAGGCATTATAAGTACAAATTACGGTCAATAAAGTGGGCGGTATGCGACTACTGGGCGTGTCAATATTAGAAAAACAGTGTATCTCGAATAATATTGACACTACGGCACTGAAATTTATTGTAGTACAGGGGTAGGCAGAATTATTAAAAATTACGGTCAATAAAGCAGGCGTTTTTTTTCCAAATGGGCGTGGCAATACTAGATCTCGCAATACTAGATACTACTGTATCTCGAATAATATGGACACTAGGGTACTGAAATTTAGTGTAGGGGTAGGCACAATTATTACAAATTACCGTCAAGAAAATAAGCGTTATTCGACAAATGGGCGTGGCAATATTAGAAAAAGAGTATATCTCGAATAATATTGATACTATGGTACTGCAATTTGGTATAGAAGTAGGCATTATTAGTACAAATTACGGTCAAGAAAGTGGGCGGCATTCGACTACTGGGCGTGGCAATATTAGAGAAACAGTGTATTTTGAATAATATTGCCGCTAGGGCACTGAAATTGATTGTAATACAGGAGTAGGCAGAATTATTAAAAATTACGGTCAATAAAGTAGGCGTTAATCGATAAATGGTCGTGGCAATACTAGATAAACACTATCTCAGTTAATATTGACGCTGGGGTACTGAAATGAAGTACAGGGGTAGGCACAATTATTGGAAATAACGCTTAAGAAAGTGGCCGTTTATTTAACAAAGGGGCGTGGCAATATTAGAAAAACCCTATATCTCGAATAATATTAACACTAGGGTAGTAAAACTCGTTACAAGAATGGGTATAATAATTTCAAAACTCGTGACATCTAATTTAAATTTAAGTGACAGATATTTGAAATAACCAACAAACTTTCAGAATTTAATAGAACAAATTTTTTCGGAACAATTGTACTAATGTTGTTTATACTCTTTTTTTGAAAATTTATCATATTCTCTAAAAAGAAAGATATAAAAACTTTTTAAAAAAAAAACAACCGACTACAAAATCACTACAAAGTAAAAAATAATTTTAAAAATACTTTTCCTTTTAATTTCTTGGTCATATTTGATAATTTATTTAAACAAATTATTATATATAAAATCTTATTATTTTCTTATTTGTTTTATTATCTTCATGAATACAAATGCTTTGAAGTTGGCGCTTCTGATTAAAAGTCTGATTATATTTGCGCCAACCTTAAAAGCTTTTGTAATCATACAGAAATTAAGGTATTTATGATAATAAAACAAATAAGAAAAAAATTATAATAATAAGATTCCATATATAATAATATGCTTAAATAAATTATCAAATATGACGAAGAAATTAAAAGAAAAAGTATTTTTAAAATTATTTTTGACTTTGTAGTGATTTTGTTGTCGATTGTTTTTTTTTTATTAAAAGTTTTTATATAATTTATTTTACTTTAAAATGATATATTGATCGTTTAAAAAAGTTTAGCAGTTTTCGTAAAAAAATTCATGAAAATCACCTATGTTTTTGCGCTAGAATAGGGGTAACTCCCGTAAGAATTTGGTTGAAATCATTCTTCATCTGTCTTTGTCTTATTCTTATATAAATATATGCAGCATTCAAAAGCTCATTAAAAAATGCTTAAGGCACTTTATATTTGCAAGTACCTTAAAATGGTGCCTTGGAAGATTTGCCTCTTATAAAAGGGTCTTGAAATTGTTCTCACATATATTAGATTACATAGATCTAATCGAAATTTCGAAAAAAATTAACACTACTATTTTTGTCTTAAGTTTAAGCTCTTAATTATCATTAAAAAATCTATTAAAAAAGCAATTAAATGCATAATAGTTCAAATAAAAAAAAAAAACATACAAAAGAGATATGTATTTATTAACTATATCAAAAGCAGCTTATAACAAACATAAATTGATGCTTTTTTAATTAAGTGGAAAAAAATTAAAATATGTCTTAACTGGTTTTTCTAAAGCTAAGAAAGAGTTGTTGGTTTGTTTTTTTTTTTAACGGTTTGTCGAACATATCCATATTCAAAATTGGCTTCAAACGCAGTGGAAAAAAAATACCTGTTTAGTTAATATGGCAAATATATAGAAGCTCTTATAACTGTTCACAGAAGTTAAACAAACGTATCGAAAAATAGATTTGCTAAAAATAGGTTAAACAAAATAAAAAAAAAAAAATAATAAAAAAATTACCAAGAACAACATATAAAAACGTGCCTTGGTACGCATACTTGCCGAGTTATTTTATTTATTTTTTTTTGCTCACAAGCTTGTAGTTAATGGCCTCAGGTACTTTCGATAAGTTATTCGATTGTATTTACATGCATGTTTTGAAGCTTCAACCTTACCGTTACTCATACATGTGTGTAAATATATAAAAGTTAAAGTAATTCAATTAAGGTAAGGCTAAAACCTTCTTTTAAGTACTTTGCAGCACATAAAATACACTTAAATTAACAATTGCTAGCGATTGTTTATTCTTCTAAATAAACTAAGTGAATGGAGTTTATTTATTTTCACCTATATGACTGCGGAAGCTCTTGTTTTAGCTTTGGATTCAAAATTAGGTAGAAAAATATTCATCAACCCGAACCTTTATGACTTTCGAATCTTAAAATAATCAAGTTTAAGAACCGAATTTCATGGCTTGAACACGTTGGTGACGACAGCGGCACAAGTTTTTCTAATGTTTATTTTCAGTAAATTGAGCCACTTTGTCTTTTACGCCCTTTTTCTCATTTTATTCAAATATTATTTTGCATTCAACGGAAACACTAAAATGACACCTTTAAATACAGCTATATTTTGTTTACTCTTGTAAGAGTTGCCAACCACCTAG
Source organism: Coremacera marginata (assembly GCA_914767935.1). Lineage (NCBI taxonomy): Eukaryota > Metazoa > Arthropoda > Insecta > Diptera > Sciomyzidae > Coremacera > Coremacera marginata. The sequence continues at coordinate 163,942,590 of OU612046.1, forward strand.
TTACGCAAGCGACGCAGTGTTGCAGTTTTCTGGTAATAACTAAAAATGTAAAACATAAAGCTTAAGACACACTTTTAATGATGCCTTTCGTGGGTGTAATGAACCTACTACATATGCATTTTGGAAAGTTCCTAATTTTATGTAAAGTAGCACATCTTAATTTTGAAAGAAATATAAAAATCGAACAAGTGCCTACAATTTGACAACTTTTTGGCTTTACTATGCAATTAAATGGGTTATTATATGGTTAGCATTCACCTAACTAATCTTGTTGAACCTGCCACAGTAAGTTTGACTTATAAAGTTGTCAAGATTTTTGTATTATTATGTTCAAAGCTCGTAAGCCGCATTAGTAATTAGCACTTAAGTACTAAATAAGTGTAGGTTGGTCACAAGTTCTCAACAAAGATACTTATTTATATAATTTTTGTTGTTTCTTTTTTTTTGTTTTACTGGTTTTATTTTTTTCCCACTAAGTTTCACGCAAATATTTAAAAATACAACAACAATCTAAAACATTTGTGCTATGAGGGACAGTTTGAGGTGTGGCCTCAGATAAATATTGCATGAGCTCATCTCACGACTATTTCTTTCAGGCCAGAGTAAAAATTAAGATAAAAAAACAAAATATGAATTTAATGAGGACCGGTCGGTTGGTCACTCAAGTTTGTACTCGTACTGCTGCACGTAGAAACTTTGATGTAAGCGACTTGAACAGGTTGATATTCAATAGTTTTTTGTTTTAGCCAGATTTTGCATTTCTTTAGATTACTAACATTACGTTTCTATTTCGAGTTTCTCAATAAACGTCGAAGAAGTTCCTTTTTGCACTTCATAGCTTCGTTACACTCTCCCTAGGTTTGTTTAAATTATATAAATAACAATTTTATCGCTTATGTTAATATTTAGATATTTTTTCGTATGTGCAACGCATATATAAATATTACCAAAAACGTCAAGAGTTTTTAAAATTTCGATGACCTTTTTTAGCTAAGCAAAAATGGCTGCGCTTTGTTGTTTAAGCCCAGCTGCGTATTTGCATTGGTAACGTGTTTGTTTTTTTTTTTTATTTACGTTACTGTGACAAATTTTTTTAAAACTATGCGCATTAAAGCAAGTTTTCGCCAACTACTAAAGTTAAGGCTTGTGCTGTAATGTTAGATTTTAAGTATTTTGCATTGACAATTCACAACATTGACAATACTGTCAGCCATTTGCATGTTTGGATTTATTTAATTTTGTGCTTAACTAAATAGAGAGAAATTTTTAAAGCGAGTTAAACGTGCAAAGTATTTAAATAAGTTTTCTCCATATAAAGATTAAGAACTTGAAACTTATCATGGCACAAATGCGTAAATTTAACAAAAGTTAGAGATGATCTAATAAACAGGGATGACAGTTGTAATATTCAAAAATGGTTGGTCAATAAATTAGTAAAAAATTATGTTAATACTATGTATGCGTAAATAAGCTATCATTTTTATTTGTTGTCAAAAGCTTTTGTGCTTATTTATAATGAAAGTTTGAATAACTTTAAAAAATTCATTTATTTATTTCCAAAAATACATAAATAATTATTAGGAAGTCACAGTTGTGCCTATTTTTAAGATTTTAACTTATCTGATAATATAAACATGTTAACAAAATTTATTAACATTTTTCATCTTTCACACTGAACTGATGTCATTGTCAGTAGAGTGATACGAGTATAAGCAAATGTTTACAAAATTTTATTATTCTTGACAAACAAGTTAGTTTTTAGTCAACTTTAACTTTTCATTTCATTGGCAAGGAATACAAATAGCTTTAATAATACTTTTAAAAACATGTTTTATTAAAATATGAATACATAAGTTCAAAAATATTTCAATGTTGAGTTTTTGTCTCATGAATTTGTATAAAAAGTGTCTACTTAATATTTAATTACCTGAAAAGAAAATTGTTTGCAATATGTTAATTTTTTTTTAATTTATGTTAATTTTTTATTATTCGATACCGCATTACCTAGATTTATTTGCTCATGTAATATTTCATACTTTAAAATGAGTATATTTCTAAATGCTGAAAAATTAGGACTTGAGTAATATATATATACATATATATTCAGTAATATATGATACTTAGTAACTTAAGAGTTTTATTCAGTTTAATGTGTAAAATACGCGATATCAATTTAATACACTTTTGATTACAAATAAACACTTGATTATAATTTAAATTTCAAGAAAGTTAACGATTTGCGATTAATTAGAAAAAAAATTTGGTTTCTGGAAAACTTTTTAAGCAAGAAAAAATGTTTGGTCCGAAAACGTAGATTCAGATTGATTTGTTGATAATGAAAAAATAAAGAAGTACACACTCAAAATGCAAAATATTATTTTGTAATTTTTGAAAAATATTCAGTTCGTGTTGATAAAATCTCATACAACAATTTATATGATTATAAATATTTCAGTTAATACTGTTTATTATGCTCTTAAGCGTTTGCATGAATACCCTTAATGAAAAACTGTTGCATAAAAACTGAAGAAATTAATTTTATTCAATACTTAGTGTCTGTTCATAAATTATGTGACACGTTTTTTGCCAATTTCAGATTCCCCCTTCGCCCTATGTCACACCTTGTCACAATGCCTTGACAAAAAATGAAAGCAGTATTTACAATAAAATTAAATTTTAATAAAATTGAAATTTTTAAACTGAGTTTAGAAATTTTGTTCGAACGACCTTCTCGCCCTTCCCTATGTCACACTTCGCCACAAATGTTCAAGATTTCAAAATGTCCATCTGTCATATGGGGAAATATACCAGATTACTGATTTCGGTTATATGGGAGGTGGGTTTTTCATTCATCTCGATTCAACGAAATTTTGTGTGAATAGTTCTCTTGTCGCAAAATTAATTACCACGAAAATTCATGATCCTGCGGCAACTTCTTCTATTTTTGTTCGCGGCTTATATGGAGCCGCAACACTGCGCGTTGTTGTCGTCGTCAATGTGTTCCATGCATTATTGAAAATCGATGGAAGTCGTTTCCGTAATTTTGACAAATTCTCTCTCATTTTGACAGAAAGCTAAACTACTACTAAAACTTTTCCATAATTTTGTTTAATTGTAAGATACAATTTTTTTCTTGGAATTGTGCCATATTTAAGAATAATGGTCAACATAAACATGTTCACATCGTTCTGTAAGGAAGTGGAAGTGTTGGTCGAACAATTGCCTCTACCAAATGGATAATTGTATTCTTTAGAATTTTCTTTATATCTCAAATCAAATAACTGTCTTTAGTTTTCACTCCAGCTTGATTGATCTTTTAATAACAAACATTTTCCAGATTTCAGCACTATTAAATAAGCAGTTTAAGGCAATCATGCTTTCTCAGAAAATTTCTGCAATAAAAACAATCATTTCCTCTCATCAAATTTATAACAGTTACTTAATTGATCATAATGTCGATCATGACATTCAAAATTGTAGGCTACAAACAACACTTCATTGTTTATGTTTGTGTTGTAGTTGTTATTGTTGTTGCTCTTGTTTTTATTTCCATTAATAGGCTTGCTTTTGATTGCTGTGATAAGTGTGCGCATTTCTTTTATTTTCTCTCTGCTTAACTATTTTAATAATTAATTTTCCGTTGCTGTTTGACAAACATGTTGTGCGGCTTCATTCATTTGTTGCCAACTTTTTTTTATGTTGCTTGCATTGTCATCGAGTGCATTACCCTTCAGTGTGCCATTCAAGTAGCATTCAACTCAAGGTTTTATAACAGCAAAAACAAGAAGAAAAAAAAAACAACTCAAATCTTGCTAACAATAGCAAAAAATTTTATACTACAAATATTAATGTGAATGCAACCGTTTCAAGTTCAAATACAGTGTTGATTATGATCATTTGGTTAGATTGTTCCGGAAAGAGCTGTGAGCGGTTGGTGTTCGTGTAGCGAGTTGGGCGGATGAGGAAGGCATAATCAATTAGTGTGAACTCTTTATTGGCAGTTGTTGGTAAAATTGCAGGGCACGCTATTAGATAAGCTTAGGATTTAGTAATTATTTTTGACGAAGTGTTGTGTCAACAAGTCATACATTTTTTACATTTTCAAAGTGGAGTATGTATTATGTTTTTGTGATTTTAGAATTGTCTTTATTAAATTATTGCATTCTAAAGAATGCCTTTTAAGTAGACAATAAGTGATTTTTTTTAGGAGTTCTGTTTTTGTCTACCTCGGATTACAATTTCTTCGTAATGCGTAATATTCGAAATTAAGGTGAAGGCTATTATTTACGATTTTATTTCCTTCTATTGCATCGGCAAAATGCATTTGAAATGGTGATAAAGGTAAATTATCAAATCCATGACTCGCGATAAAATACATTAAAGAACATAAGAAGAAGTTAACTTCGGTTTTCATAAAATGTTTTTTTTTTTAACCGACTTCAAAAAGGAGAAGGCTCTCACGTTCGTCGGTTTCTCTGTTTTATTTTTTATTTAAATTTATGTACATCGATAACTCCTAAACCATATAACTGATTGCCATAATTTTTGGGGAACAGACAGATATCATAAGCATGGAGGTGCCGGTAAAAAAGTGGGCGGTATTCGAGAACTGTGAGTGGCAATAATAGATCTCTCAATACTAGATACTACTGTCTCTCGAATAATATTTACACTAGGGTACTGCATTTTAGTGTAGGGGTCGTAAGTCGTTAGTGTAGGGGGGTAACAAATGGGCGTAATTCGATAAATGGGCGAGGCAATATTAGAAAAACAGTATATCTTGAATAATTTTGAGACTAGAGTACTGCAATTTAGTACAGGAGTAGGAATTATTATTACAAATTATGGTCAAGAAACTGGGCGCTATTCAACAAATGGGCGTGGCAATATTAGAAAAACACTGTATATCGAATAATATTGACACTAGTGTACTGCAATTTAGTGTAGGCGTAGACACAGTTAATGCAAATTACGGTCAAGAAAATGGGCGTTATTTGACAAATGGGCGTGGCAATATTAGAAAAGGAGTATATCTCAAATAATATTGATACTAAGGTACTGCAATTTGGTATAGGGGTTGGCATTATTAGTAAAAATTACGGTGAAGAAAGTGGGCGGCTTTCAACTACTGGGCGTGGAAATATTAGAAAAAAGTGTATCTCGCATAATATTGACACTAGGGCACTGAAATTCATTGTAGTACAGGGGTAGGTAGAATTATTAAAAATTATGGTCAATAAAGTAGGCGTTATTCGATAAATGGGCTTGGCAATATTAGATAAACACTATCGTAGTAATATTGACGCTGGGGTACTGAAATGAAGTACAGGGGTAGGCACAATTATTGGAAATAATGTTCAAGAAAGTGGGCGCTTATTTAACAAAGGGGCGTGGCAATATTATAAAAACACTATATCTCGAATTATATTGACACCAGGGTAAAAAAACTCGCTACAAGAATGGGTATAATAATTTCAAAACACGTGACATCTAATTTAAGTTTAAGAGACAGATATTTGAAATAATCAACAAACTTTCAGAATTTAATAGAACAAATTTTTTCAGAACAATTGTATTTATGTTGTTTATACACTTTTTTCGAAAATTTATCATATTCTCTAAAAACGAAGAAATAAAAACTTTTTTAAAAAAAAACAACCGACTACAAAATCACTACAAAGTAAAAAATAATTTTAAAAATACTTTTCCTTTTAATTTCTTGGTCATATTTGATAATTTATTTAAACATATTATTATATATGAAATCTTATTATTTGAATTGTTTCTTATTTGTTTTATTATCATAAATATATTAATTTCTTGATGAATACAAATGACCAAGAAATTAAAATGAAAAGTATCTTTAAAATAATTTTTTACTTTGTAGTGATTTTGTAGTCGGTTGTTTTTTTTTTAAAAAGTTTTAATTTATATCTTCAAATGGTTCGTAGTGGAATACATAAACTTTATTTTTAAACGACACAATTCTTCTCTTTCGATTAAATTCGAAAAAGCAACTTATTCGTAATAAGACTCAAATTAATTCTTTGTTACGATGGGATTCTAGAATAGCCATGAAATAATAGCCAAATCAAACTCCATGGAATATTCCTCAGATTGTTAGATGGCATTAAAATTGCTAAGATTATCTAACAAATACAAAAACTTGCAGTGAAATTGATTATCTTGCATAAGAGTTAAACAAATGAGGATTGAAAATTAACATTGATAAGGAATGAAAATAACAGATTTTACACTTACAGTGCCGTCTTTTTGTGAGTATGGATCAGTTAGTTTTGATCAGTATTGATCAGTATTGTTTAATTTTCTTGCACACGTTTTTAAAGTTTACATTGAAGTACATTTTTGAGCAACCTTTTACCTTTTACTACTTTTTGAGCAACCGAAATTTATTTAGCTTTGACAATTAAAGCAGCTGATTTATTTAATGTGAATATTATCTTATAATAAGTTTTATGTATTATTTAAAATAAGTGGAATAAATGATTTCATTTTAATTTAAAAAAATGTGCACCTTTTTTGGCGCTTTTATTTTTTGTATTTGGCACTGTCTGGCACTTTTTTATCACCAATGGCACGTTAAACCTAATAAAAGTTGGCAGCCTTAATGGGGGGAAAGGGGAGGTTCAGACTAACCTACATGTTGGCACGAATGGTAGCCTGGTGTTTGACTGTTCGAACGCTCGATACAGCAGATTGACAACATGTTTACTTGGAATCAGCATTTTTTGATTTCAATGCCATTATGCAAGGTTTGACAACATGCTGTATCGTCTGAATCAAGGGCATAAGCAGGATGAAAATAAGGAAGGGGCAGGGGGAAGAAACCTTAAAAAAATGTTTCTTACTATATCTTTCATTCATGCATATTACGAGTCAATGAAAATAGTTAAAAATTAATGCATGGTTTCTTATTACCTGATGTTTTTATATATAATCGAGCTAAATGGCAGAAAGATTTTCTACTTATGTATACCAAACAAACGCAAGCCAGGAGATGAAATAAAGTTACATTAATTGAATTCATTTCAAAATTGGTATCGATTAAAAATTTACTTAAAAAAAAAAATCAACAAACATTTACACAACTGAGAAAAACTCAACAAAAACACTTCCAAGCATTGAAGAATTGTTTTATTTTTTTTATCAGAAATAACTCATTTCTTGAGCGTTTTGTTCCAGGAAAACATTAGTATTAATTTAAAAATTCAACCTGGAGGTGCTCAGCTTTTTTAATTGTTTACTCCAACTCACAGATAGATGGCACTGACTGCAGTTGGCAGTTCTCATGAATTTGAAATGTCACTCTGGCCGTAGTTTCTAATGAAAAGTTTGCTACGATTCAAGTACCACTGCTTTGATTTAGGTATATGTTTTAGATTTAAGGTATTTCATTATTATTACTATTTCTTCATTAGCTATAATTAAAATTAGAAATGAATGAAATCTACAAATCACTAATTTCATTAATTTGTAAAAAAATCATTAATTTGTAACTTTCAAGTGCCGAAAATCGGAGTGAAAATTATTTTAAAGCAGTTTGATATTAGCAATTCCCACATTAATTCAGTAAGTACCCATAGTCAAACCTCCAATACAAACAGTATTAAAAAAGCTTTGCTTCAAAAGGGTTATTTCCACTTTTGCATAACGAAAAATAAAATAAAAATGTTCTATTATCTACTCCATGTAAATATCTAAGTATTTAAATTTCTGTTTGAACACTATAAATTTCCAGAATATGTTGGACACATACATACTTGGACCAAATTATACAATATCGCTTTAAAAATACTGATATGCTTTTGACTTTTTCAGCTTTAGTTTCAAAGAAAAAGGTAAAACCACGCATTGAAAAAGAATTACATATAGAAACTAAATACTTACAAAGCCATCATTAAATAAGAAATTTCAGATTTAAAGGGAAGAGCAGTTACCCCCTTTATCACTCTGCCTACGCCTTTGGTCTGAATCATCCTATTCTGAGGCTCTTGTTGAAGCTATATTATTGGTGGGAAATAGAGCAAATTAAAGTCAATTTTCCCAAATTACATATTTAAAATTCATGTTATTTATATCTGGTACACTATCTGGTACGCCCCTTTGTTGAGTCCCGCCCACTTTTCCCTCACGCTTGGAAAAAATGCTTTATTCCGAGTATTCTGCACCAAGTTTTATTAAATTCTATCTATTCATTAGAATTTAACTCATAAAACTTTACAGAATGTCTCGACATTGTTTAACTTTGCGAAAATGTCAGAATGTGCTAATATTTTCCTAGAGATTACCTTGGAAGCAATTAAATAATGTGCATTCAAGTTGATATTTTGTCAAGTATTTCGCTACTTTGTTCTATAATTCAATATTTTAAAATTTATGTTATTTATATCTGGTACATTATCACTTCATGGAGTGTGACACAATCGAAATAGAGCCCAAGGGTCAAAACTTGTAATTATTGCATACACAAAAAAAAAAAAAAAAAAAAAAAAAAAAGAAAAAAGAACGTAGAAAAATTAAAAAAACCAAATCAATGAAAAACCGAAAGTAAAATCATAAAATAGAACAATTTTTTTTTAACAAATGAAGTGTATTAAAACAAAAAAAATACTGCTAAGTTGTAACAGCTACAAAAAACAAAAAATAAAAAATTACAAAGAAATTTCAGACACATAATAATACACATTAACACATATTCGCAAACAAATAGCTGTAAGTCGAGTTAACAAAAGAATTTATAACACAAACGTTGTCAAGTTCAAGGTCGAAATAAATAATAATTAAATGACAACAAGAAAAGTGAAAACGCTTAAATGTGATTAATTCTCATTTTGAATTGTATGATAAAAAATTCAAAAATAAATTCAAGTAAAAACCTAAAAATAATTGCTCAAAATGACCTCAAAATTATGCTTGAATGCACGTATATTAAAAAAAATCATTAGTTAAAATGAGAATAAAATGATTGATCATTAAGTTGATGAAGTCCAAATTGTTTTTACTTTCAAACAAACTAAGCATATTTTTTTAACTAACAACACATATACTAAGCATATTTTTGAGTTTGCTTTAAGTTTAACTTTAAATCTTAAAAAAACACGTTTTACTCCCTTTTTTTTGGGTCTCTTAATGACTTTTTTTATTGCAACACTTAAAGACATGAATTATACGAAATACAAGCGACGAAAAACTGCAAATCATAAACATATGAAAGGAATTGTATAATAAAGCTGCCAGACAATTCAACTAAGGTGGGAATAATTTTCTTTTATCCATAGCTTGCCACACATTTTGACTGCATTTTGATTAGTTCATGATTATCTCTTTAGTTTGTTGACTTTTTTCTTAGCTGTTTATTATGGTTTTTTTTTCCACTTGACTTTGCGTGTTACATAATTAATTACTTAATTATGCGTTTTGTTTTTTTTTTTTGTGTATTTAACTTTTAAGTTTAGCTATGAGCCTAAATAGTATTATTTTTAATTGCTTATGCATTATTTACAGAAATTCTTTTGCATTAACTACTTGTTAATCATAACTTTTGATCTCTTGACACCTGTAGCTGCCTAAAGCACAGTTTTTTTAATTATTATAATTTATGCTACCATTTAAATATTTACAAAATATTAGAGAATAACTAAGAAAATTGTATATCTTATAGTTAAACTAAAGAAACCTTATTTGATTGTATCTATTTTCTGAATATTTGAGAATAAGGCTTTTTCCACATGGAGAAACTGAAAACTAATCCAACTGCAACACAGTTGTTTAGAAAGTTGCAAGCCACTGCAATTCCAAACATTATTGCAACCTATGCTTTCAGATGAGCAAGTCACGTATAACGCAACAATGATCTCTCATTGCAGCTTATAATTAAATAAGCAGCGATATTTCAGTACTTGTTGTGTAACAAATATAAATTTCTAAACTCCTTGTTCATTGCTGCTTTCTGTATTCAAAATAAAAAACATAAAACACCATTTTTCTGAATTTAATTGATAATTTTCTTACCTTGAAGTACCACACAATTGTTTTAAATTATCAAGAAAAACACAAGTCGTTGCTATAAATTGCAGCAAGCTGTGTTGCATAAAACTTATCGCAAACGTACTGCCAACTAGTTGTGCAAAAGTTGCTTCATCTGAACGTTTCGGCATACTTACATGGGCTAGCTACATTTGTTGATGTTGCGTTGTTTTTCAATTGCTCCGTGTGGAAAAGACCTAAGTATAATAATAAGAATAATTTCAATAAGCTACGCATATATAATGAATGCTAAATGTAATTGGGAGGAGATATTTTTCAGTGTGAATGCTTTCATTTCAATATGAAAATGATAATTTCATTGAAATTAGCTCAAAAATGTCAAAACAGTCTCTAGTTTTTAAATTAAAAAGTCTTATTATTCTTTTTTCGATTTAATGCCATCATAAAGTCAACATAAATTGTTCACAAACCTCACATTAACGCACATCACACGCTTGCATCTGATGTGAAGATTTAGTCGTACATAATAATTTTACAGCGGATGCTTTATTTAAAATATTCCAAGCTTCATACTTTATTTAAATTCTAACAACGTTAAAATTTAACTCATAAATCTTTTCAAATTAATCTTAACTTATAAATCTTTACAAAATGTCTCGACATTGTTTAACTTTGCGAAAATGTCAGAATGTGCTAATATTTTTCAAGTGATTACCTTGGAAGCAATTAAATAATGTGCATTTATGTTGATATTTTCTCAAGTGTTTCGCTACTTTGTTCTATAATTCAAACAGAGATAAACTAAAAAATGCTGTTGTTTATTAAATGTTTTTCTCTGCAATTATTGGCAATTTACACAATTGCCGTTGTTGTTGTTGTTGCTGCTATCGTCCGGTGCTGGTGACTTGTTAAAAAATGTCAATTTGACAGCTGAATGCATGCATGTTTATGCATTGCAGCAATATAATGTCTGAAGAAAATTGCAAGTAAGCAAGCGTGTTCGTTGTTTTGTCACCAATATATGCAGTTATTGACCCACATTTTGACAAAGCAATAATACGTGCGTCACCTGCGAAGTTCATACCTAGGTAAGCGACAAAAAATATCGATAGCCAACATACGTAGATATTTGATGAATTTAAGCTAAGTAACAAAAAACTGTGTAACCCATATTTTTAATAGGGTGAATTCGTACCGACTCTGACGAATTGTATAATGGGTATCTTAGTGCCCATTGTAATTGTAACAAATAAAAAATAATATTAATTTTTTCGTTCATTTTTGCAATAAACTCACTCTTTCTTATTTCTGACCAAAACACCTGAATATTATATTTTTACACCCCAACGCGTACTTTGTCATTACGTTTGTAACGCCAATAAGGAAGCTTGGCAGGTATAGAAAAGTATATATATTTTTGATCAGCATCACCATCTGAGTCGATGTTCGTCTGTCTGTCTGTGGACACGATTACTTACTTACTTACCTACTTAACATAGGTGGCGCCTACAACCGTTTACCGTTTGCCGGACACGATTACAGTCGTAATTTTAAGGCTATCGCGATGAAATTTAAAATATAAGTTTCTTTTTAAGATCTAGTTCAAAAGTCCGTGTTCACTGTCATTTAAAAACTGCATTACCTACTCATTTCAAACTTGGTATACATTTCTACATATACAATACCTCCCCTCAACGGTAAGTTTTTGACTTTTTTTAAAATTAAGGGGTTTTCCACTGACAAAATGGCGGAATTTTTTGTGAAAAATGGCAATTTTAACTTCAAATGACCACCAACAATTTAAAAATGAGTGAACAATCAGAGAAGATTGGCGGGGGGAGGATTTGGTGATACTTAGACTCATAGCCTCATTTTGTATTCCTAATGAAGCATTCCACGAATGATGTCTATGCGAACGATGTTGAATTCAAGCGGAAATATGTATTTCGAACGAAGCTTATCGTTAGCTCATTCGACAAGCTTTTGTTTGATATGCACACTCAAACTGTTACTCCTTAGACACACGTGACAGTTCGAAGACAGTAACAGTTCGAAAAACTCAATACACTCTAACTTTTCACTAATACACTCACACCCTGACATCACTGGCAGTCCACTGGCAACAACTTTTACTGAGACAGTGAATTTTGACAACCGCAGCCAGTGCGAAATCGAAGTAAGGAAAACAGTATTGTATTTTCTCCCTAAAACATTCGAATTTCAAATATGCACTTTTCTTTCATGTCTTGTTGTGAAATATATGCAATTATTTTAATTTTCCTTATTTTACACATAAAATATCATATGAATAAGTTGCATTTCATTTTGAAAAATATTGATAAAAACATTTTACAATATACTTTGTTCCTCATTTTTATCTCATTTAAGTTTGGTGCTGTATTGGCATATAAAGCATCACTGAATAAAAGCATACGGAATAATAAAATGGTCGAATCTTTGGCTTTGACGACATTTTGCAAATGAACATTTACTATCACGTGTGGTCGCAGCGTAATTTTTTGATTATTTCGGAATATTTTCGAAGTAAATACATATTCTTTATTGGCATGCCAGTTGTCAAATGTGGCGGTGCCATATCAAACTCTAGGGAAGTTTTCTGTATTTTGTCTACTTACTTCAAAGGTTTTAAATATTACTGCGTTTCCATGGGGAGTTTACGCGGTGTTTAAGCCTGAATGATATTTCATTTTTTTTGCTAAATTTTTGTCATTGAAACTGAAAACTAGAGCAGTTCAAATAGTATGAATGCATGGATTCAATTGGTGTGAATATGTACGCATATAGTACGAATTGGAGAAAAATTTGTATTTTCTTTGCATTTTTTTGCCGTTTCTTTCAATTCGTTCTTCGTTAAGTTTCGATCAAATATTTACTGTACTGTCAATAATTAATTTGACATTTTTAGAGTAAACAAAAGTATTTAATATAAATGTATGCTGAATTAGAAGTGATGTGTGTAGCTAATATTAATTTATTAAATGCAGCTGCTCTTCAAAACACCAGAAATAAAAAAGTAACAACGTTTAACCTTTTCTTACAAAATATTACTGAGTTTACATGCCGAGTTAACTCGGGGTTAGGGTTTTCGTTGAGTTAAAAACATGGCGACGCTAACTCGATGCTGTTTACATGCAAAACATCGAGTTGAGTTAGACTTGTCAAATTTACTTGACATTTGCCATATATATTTGCAAACAGTTTGTGTGTGTTGTGTTGTGAGCGTTCCAAAAACTCTTCTATCCGCCATTTTTTTAGTAATAAATGCTATAATGCATTTTGACAGATAGAACTCAGCTAGATCCAGCAAGTTTTGTGGAGTTTACTTGGATTTAACGAAACTCAACACAACTCTCGTTTACATGCAGGGTTAACTACGAGTAAGCCCCGAGTTAACTCGGCATGCAAACACAGTATATGTCTGTCCTTCCCACGCGCCACTTGTTTTCAGAATTTAAAATTGGACAAAAAAAAAATGAAGTATCATACGGGCTTTAAGCGTGGAACAGAATGCGATGTAGTTGAAGCGATTTCAGGTAGTAACCTCATCAGCTGTTCAGTGTGTAGCACGCTACGACAAAAAATATGTCCACACTGGCATGAGCGCTTCAATTTTTTCGATTTTACAAATATTGAACACTTTCAACACTTATTTCGTTACCGACAACGTTTGCAGTATCGATTTGATATACTCAATCTTAAAAAAAGCATCATCAATACAATTTTCAGAGCAGCGTAGTACTCAAAAGTTAAAGTTAGCTTAACTTGCGCTACAACTACAGCTACGTGCCACAGATGTACTACGCATTCTGTGCGATTCCGCTGCATTTAGTTATATTTATTATATTTTAACTTTTGACAGGTCATACTACGTACCACAAGCTACACCATTCTGGTTCCCACTTTACTCGGGGTTAACATGTCATGGAAATGCGAGTTGAGTTGAGTTTCGTTAAGTCCACATAAACTTAACTGGCTTCTATCTGTCAAAGTAAATTGCATTAATTTGTATTAAGAAAAAATGGCGAGTGGAAGACACAAATGTCAAAAAGAAATTGGCCGCATTCAGCGGAGTCAACAGTTGTGTAAAAATTCGCTGAAGGGTACAATTATTTGAGCGCTCACTAAAACTGATCAGTAGCAGGATTCCCAAAAAGTTAACGATAATAATAGTTGTCGTTATCGTTCATTGAGCATGCACAGTTTCATAGTAAATGACAGTTTTCGCTAGTTAACTACAGCGACAATCTTCGTTAAGGCGTTTGGGAATCCCGCAACAGGTAGCGGACGCCATTTAATCGAGACAAAAAATTCTATGCTACCTGAACTCAACTGTTGTGTGCTTTAACCTTTAACTGGTACACCTCAATGTTTTATGTTTTTTTCTAAGAACGCCTTGAATAACAACACGACTGATCAATACGAAAACATGCACACACCTGAAAGCTTGAAATGTACTGAGCGTTAGAGAATGAATGGTGAAATCTTTTCTTTTTTTAAGGAAAGTTAGGGTTAAACTTTGACTCTAAATTTTAAGCTTTGACAACTTTTCTGACGCTTAGAGTAACAACACATGCAGAGAAAAACATCGCTCACTAAAGTATCGCTACCGTTAAAAATTCACAATAGTTGACTACGCTGAATGCGCCCTTTGTTTCTTATATGTTGGCAGTGCTTTTGTTCGGTTTGTGTATTCAATAAATATACTTTGAGGTGGTTTGCAGATTTGTTTTTCATTGTTATTGTTTTAGCAATTGAGTGATTGCTTTTGGACATATCAAAATAAAATGTATGCAGCTATTGCAGTTTCTATTTCTATTTTATGTATTTCAAGTGCTTCACACCCTTCAGACACTGTATATATTTATATATTTCATAATTTATTTACCTTAAGGTTCAGAATTTTCCATTTTTTAACCATTCTAGTAACGACTGCAACCACAACGATAGCATAAAAGTGTTCATTTGATTTTGACGTTCGGATTGGTGGTATCAGTGATCGTTAGAAATACATATTGCAAACATGTAACTGTACTACGGCAGCGTTCGCTGGCTGATCAGCTGCTATCGTTGTTTGATTCTGTTCAAATTACAAATTTCAAAAACACGAACGAACACTATTTTGCACAAAACGATTGATCGGATAGGAATACAAAATGTAGTCATAAATTTGAATGTTCTTCGATTTCATATAATTTCCGGCTGAAATACAGTGAATACCGCAAATCGTCTTTTTCCAAAGACATTCTTGGAAAAGCTTTTTCATCGGGTTGTTTGACGATATTTTTGCATTAAATAATAACGGAATGTTATTAAAATGATACCTTATAATGTACCAAAGGTTTCAATAAATTTGCTCTATCCATTTTTCAAAAAAGAAGTTCGTAAAAGTGTATTTTTTACGCTTAAGCTCTTATAATCTACGCTAAAAGTTACCGTATGTCGTTTGTGTTGAGTACTTACTACGTACACATTACAAGCAGGTCGCATTCTAGTGTAGTGTATATGTTTGTATATACGAACGCTACAGAATAACGAGTCAGGCTATCTACTGTACACTAAAATATCGTAATGTTTATCTTCGTTTATAGCGTTCCACTCCTTCTCTAAAGAGTTGAATACTCTTTAATACACTATTAAGTTCAGTAAACAGGAAATTCTGTGAAGTTGACATGTACTGTCTTCACAAGCTAATTATATAAAAATGTCAAACTGGCTGATTTGAATTTATCTTTACAGCTTATGAATGCATTTAAAACACTAGAATAGCGGAAATATGTGTCTATTTCTTTTAAGCTGCACTCATTTCAGCTGATTTCTCTTTGAATTTATTAGACAACTTTTAGTCTATTTATGTTAATATTGGCCTTTATATGAAAAAGGAATTAATACTATCAATTTAATGTCATTCCACTTAAAGTCAAAGTAATACTACGTTCACATTGAGAGCTAAATGCGTATTTACGAAATTGAATGTATATATTTGTCTCTTTTACTCTTACAAGGAGCATACGGCCACGCATTCTAAATTGCTAATGCGCATTTCGTTAAATGCGCATTTAGCCCTCAGTGTGAACATAGTATTATACTACGTTCACATTGAGAGCTAAATGCGCATTTACGAAATTGAATGTATATATTTGTCTCTTTTACTCTTACAAGGAGCATACGGCTACGCATTCTAAATTGCTAATGCGCATTTCGTTAAATGCGCATTTAGCCCTCAGTGTGAACATAGCATTATGCTGCACTGGGCAGATTACTGTGTCACTGCTTCTGCCTGCAGAAGTTAGCTTAACTTGCGCTACAAGTTAAGCTAATGCCAAGTTGCATTTTTAAAAAATTTAATATCAAAGAACTCATAACAAAACAATAATACACTATATATGCCATTGTAATCGCGGTTATTTATTGTTATTTGTATTCAATTGGCTTTGTATTCATGTCTAATGTGCTTGTCTACACTTTGTTTTCTATAACAAAAAAACAAAAAAAAAATTAAAGCGTACCTACTTATTTTCTGAACATTTCAACCGTATAGGCGACTTTCTTTCACTTTCATTACTTGAATGCATTTTATGATTTTTCCTAAGCCCGCATTTATTGTAATTTTCTGATGAGTTTTTAACATCTTTTAAAAAAATTTCTTTTTTTATTGCTTTTGTTTTATTGCTTCAGTTTTTCTAATAATTACTACTTTTCAGTAAAATTTATGGCTTTGTTTTTTTTTGTCTGCTGATCTGCATTTTCTCTTCGTTTGGCTTCATCGACCTTAACATAATTGTGTTTCATGCTAATTGTGTTTTAATTCTACTACATCTTTTGCTTCTTCTTCATCTTTTTATTGAAATTTCTCTGTAGTCAATGAAATCTTATTAATGAACTTTCGATTTTTTTTGTACACATTGAAAAATGTTTTTATTACCTCTTAAGAATTATGTTAAACAATAGCTACAAAGGTTTATAATTAACATTTTTAAGAATGTGGGAACATTTCTTTCACTAAATTTGCGAAAAATTTGAATCTATTTGAATAGAATCTATTTGAAATATTTGAGTTTGAATCTATTGTGTGACACGATTTAAAAGTAGGACACGGGCAGTGAACGAAAATAAACGTTTACGTAGCGTATGTTAAGGTACCGTAAGGCCTTTTCCGTACGGAGAAACTGAAAAGTAATCCAACCGCAACACAACTGCTTAGAATGTTGCAAGCTACAGCAATCCCAAACATTATTGCAACCTATGCTTTCAGATGAGCAGGTCCCACACAACGCAACACTGATCTCTCATTGCAGCTTATAATTACATAAGCAAGGATATATCTCTACTAGCTTTATATTTTTTAACTGCTCGGTCATTGCAGCTTTCTGTATACAAAATAAAAAACATAAAGCACAATTTTTCTGAATTTAATTGAAAATTTTCTTGCCTTGAAGTACCACACAATTATTTTAAATTATCAAGAAAAACTCAAGTCCCTGATATTAATTGCAGCAAGCTGTGTTGCATAACACTTATCGCAAAAGTGCTGCCAACTCGTTGTGAAAAAGTTGCTTAATCTGAAGGTTTCGGTATACTTACACGGGCTAGCAACATTTGTTGATGTCGCGTTGTTTTTCAATTGCTCCGTGTGGAAAACGCCTAAAGTAGATTTGTGAGAACCAGGGACGGACGATTAACGTAACGATTATTTTTTAATTTTTAGATCAAAAGATCATGTGTAAAAAATGTATTGCAAAATTATTTTAAATGTTGCAATATGATATGATTTTTTTTCATGATTTTTAAGATAGACATTACCTTAAACCAATTATTTTTGACAGATTTTTTTTCGATCAAATATAACAATTATTTTTTAATTGTTATTATTTCGATCAGAAATAAAAATAATTGTTGATTGTAATTTTTTCAATTAGAAATAAAAGTTATTTTTTTATCGATATTTATGCAATCAGAAATAAAAACCATTTTGTGATCGTAACTTTTTTGAACAGAAACAAAAGAAACAAAATTTATTTATTAAATAAAATTATTTTGGATCGTTATTTTTCCAGTCAAAAATAAAAGTTATTTTTTAATCGTTATTTTTTCCACCTGAAATAAAAATAATTTTTTAAATCAGAAATAAAAACCAATCATTGACCGATATTTTTTCGATAATTTTTTGATTGAAATAATATTGATTAGTATTTAAATCAAATCAATATCAACATATAAAACTGTTATTGAAAGTTGCAATAACTGTTACTAAAAAGTTATTGAGCATATAAAAAAATGAAGTTCATAAGTACCACCCTTCGAGCCCACGTTACTATCATACAAGCAAGTTGTCTTGGACAAGGTTTTAAACTATGATTTTTACAAGGACAAGGATTTTTATAATTTACAAGGACACGATTTTATACATGGATTTGGAAAAGTGTTTGCACAGGGATTTTGTCAAGGATTAGGACAAGTATTTGGACAAGGATTTGGGCAAGGATTTGGACCAGAGCTTGCGCAAGAACTTGGATAAGGACTTGGGCAAGGATTTGAATAAGGACTAGGACAAGGATTTAAATAAGAAAAAGGTGAAAAATAGTAGCATTAAATAGCAGTAGATATGGAAGAGGAAATAGTAACAGAAAATAATAGTAGAAAATAGTGGTGGAAAATAGTAGGACAAAATAAAAAACATAAATAGAAAACACTGGCATTAAAAAGTAATACGAAATATTAGTAGAATTAGTTGACAAAATAAAAGCAAGAAATGGTAGTAGAAAATAGCAGTGGAAAATGGTAGCATTGAATAAATGTAGATATAGAAGAGCTGAGGTCAAACGATGATTATTTGAACGGCGTTCAAAATGTTTCGTTGTTTCTTTCAATGCAAAACTGTCCAAAAACATTGAGAACGAGAGCGGATAAACACCTTGTGGAGCTATCAAAATTTGTTCATTTTTGAACGCTGTACATGACAGCAATCATCGTTCAGAACAGTGATTCTAGATGGCGAAATAACGGATGTGCTGGCTTTTAGTAGGTAAAAATTATTTTTTTGAGAAAAATACTACTTCTATACTATACCATAATAAAAAGAGTTATATAAAAATAAGAGATTTTGGCTATATTCACACAAACGGCGACCAGAACTTGTTATTTATTTGTATATTTTTTTATTTTTGTTTACTTTTTTCATTTTCTACACTTTTCATAGATTGTCAAAAATCGTACAAAGTCAAAAAAAAAAAAAAAAAATTAAAAGTTAAATATACAAGCAAGTGACAACCTTTGGTCGTCGATTGTGTGAATATAATTTCATGATGCAACAAGCAAGGTGGTAGTGACGGTTCTTTTGGCGATAATATGTTGTCAAATATGGTACAATGTAGAAAATGGAAAAGAGTAAAAACAAGTAAAAAGTTAAATATACAACCAAGCGACAACCTATGGTCGCCGTTTGTGTGAATATAATTGCATGATGCAACTAACAAGGTGGTAGTGACAGTTCTTTTACAAACATTACAAACAGAGCTGTAGGTTTTTCTGCCAAACGGGAGAGAACTATAATGTTTGTGTTAATTCTGTATGCGATCAAAATTCCGAATTTTGTTTTTGCGATCGTAGTGTAGTGTGTGTTTGCGTTCGTGTACACAAACATATATGCTACAGAATCAACACTTATAATCTTGTCATCACTTAAATATCGTATAGTTTATTTTCGTTCACCGCTTGAGAGGCACTGTAGTTCCTGAAAGAAAAACTTGTAATCAAGCACATAGTTTCAATTAGTTTAAATGTTCATACAATGCGATCCGGCATCGATAACTTTGAAGTAGTCAAAGAGTTCGTAACCTTGGCACCGCCATTAATAACAACAGCGAAGTCAGCCTGGTGATAAAGCGAAAAACAATATTTGCTAATAGGTGCTACTACGCTCTCAGTAAGCCACTTAGCACCAGAGCCCTCTCTCGATCGACAAAACAAACACTCTACAAGACGCTTGTCCTCCATGTGCTTCTTTATGGCGCTGAGGCATAGGTAGTTTCGCAAACTGGCGCAGCTGCTCTAGGGGGGTTCGAGAGAAAAGATCTTCGCAAAATCTTTGGTCCTGTTCGAGTCGCGATGACTATCCAAATGAACCACAAGCTGTATGAGCTCTACGAAGACATTGACGTAGTACGGCGTATAGCTGTGCAGCAACTACGCTGGCTGGGTCATGTCCATCGTATGGACGACGAAGCTCCAGCAAAAAACGACGACGAGGGATGCCTCCGATGGATGGACAAGGCCGAGGAAGTCCTAACCACACTTGGTGTATCTGATTGGAGAAGGCGTGCGCAAAGCAGAGGCGCCTGGCGAGAGCTGATGAGGTCGGCCGAACCCGAACACGGGTTGTTATGGCCACCAAAGGAAGTAAGTAAGCAATGCAATCAAACTTCAAACTGATGCTTAGTTAACATTTTAATTATATTAAATTTTTAAATACATAATATTTTTAATGTATTGAATTATATACTTGTATGACAGTTTTATGTGTAATTAACCTTGAGCTCTTTTATTTGGTTGATTTCAAATTAAATTTTTGATAATTTTATAAAAAGTAGTAGTGAAATTTATTTACTAAGCTTTATTCAATTTTAAAATTTATAAAATTATTTTATTAGAGAAATTTGCTCCTCTTAAAATGTCGGAATTTTTGCAGTATTTTCACTTTTTTTTATTACCTTATTAAAGTGCTGAATTTAGCGCCGTTCACTTTGGCCAACATGTAGAAGCAAAATTGTGAATTCCATGAAATTATACACTGCACCTGACTAATAAACGGTTATAAGCAAGAAGATGAATGTGTGTGGAAGACTGGCTGGCTGCATGTGCAGGCAAGCACACATTAGTTTGCGGCAAACAATAAAACCAAACAACAACAACAGGGGCAACATTTGCATGATCATTAACACAGCTTTGCATGCGCATTAAAAGTTAATCAAGCAGTCAACCAACAGTCAACAGTTTGGCAGGCACTGCACTGCTTTGAAAGTGAAATTAGCTGTTTGTTGGTGTTTTGCATACGCTCCATTTTGTTGTTGTTGTCAATAATATTTTCGGTTAAGCCCAGTATTAGGCAAATAATTTGCGGGCCAATAATTATCAAGGTGAACATTAGCAGGTAGTTATATCTGTCTGTTGTTTGAAAAATGTATATGTATATTTTTTTCAATTATTTTAGCCACAATATAACAACAACAACAAAAACATGTCATTTTCCATTCAACAGTTTAGCGCAAAAATAACTGCAAAATAAGTAAATATTTGTTATTTTGCAATTTTAAAGTCTATGCTTAAAAGAGTTATTACAGTAAAAACAACAATATTACAAAAGATAAAACAAAAATTGTTGTCCATTGTTGTTGCGTAAAAAATGTTGCTAAATTATTAACTTGCAGCGTGGTGACATCGTTAATGGCATTGCCACATTGAGTTTTGCGTCAATTAAGGCAACGTATTTCCGTTTATGCTAGTGTCGTTTTTTTTTTGTTTCTACTCACTTATTGTTGGTAGCGCGCAAAATCTTCTTTTCGCTTTTTTTTTTTGTATATTTGCCAAACGGAAGTATAATCAGTCGTTTTCAGCCATTTTAGTGTGGCCATCAATAGTATCCGTTTTGAAATAAAATTTTATTTCGCCGTAATTAAAACAATATATTTGCACAGATGGTATTTTGCACACTCAGAAGTTAATGAACTACTGTTGGTTTGTTTGTATGATACCTGAAACTTACAATCAGCTTCTTATGAGCTTCCGACAAGCTTTACAGAAGCTAGTTATAGAAACTACGTAAATTAAAAACGACTGTTTCTTCCAGTAGTTAAATAATTTTACTGAATTCTTTCGTTACATTTTTTGTTTGCTGTGCTAATTCGGTAAATTAACCTTTCTCTATTCACACTAAGAATACCTGCAATTATATAAATAAACTCTTTACATAAACAACCAAATCAGCATAAGAAAATAATGCATTATTTATTCAAAATTACCGTAAAAGCAACCAAACGTGCTCAGGCAGTGCACCGTGGGCTGAGATAGTAAACTTTCTTATCATAAACTAATTTTTTTTCGCATGTTTACGTAAAATTCAAACGTTAACACAAATCTAAAACGAAATACTAAAAGTTGAGAAAAAATTTATAGTTCAAATATAAATAAACTAAATTAGAAAAAAACAAGTAAGGTATGGAGCTTTGGCAGGGTACCGAAGCTAAAATACCTCCCCGCGGCGGTATTGAAGTATATTCGAATTCTTTAGACGTCTATAAAATGTTTATGTATAATCTGCAAAAATATTTGTATCATATGCTTAATTTAATTTAACCTTTAGCTGCCACATAGAGTAATTTGTAGACTGCTCATTATGCTAAAAAATATATGCATGTGCAAAATTTGGCTGGTATGTGCAAATTCATACCAACGGTGTAAAATAATTTCGTTAAAAATTAAATTGCCATGTCCCCCGTTCAATTTCGCCCAATTTTCTAGGCGACTATAGAATAAGCATTCTATTATTCCAAAGAATATGTGTGGAAAATTTTGAAGAAGTCAGACAAAGGCTATACAAGAAGTTCGATTAAAATTAAAGTGACACGCCTCTGTCTAATTTCACCCAATTTTAAAGACTAATAATTACTGCTCATTATTTCAAAGAATCTATTTGCAATTAAAATTCCATTAAAATTAAAGTGTCATGTCCCCTGTCCAGTTCTGCCCACTTTAACCCTCCGTGTGGCTAGTTAGTATTTGTCTACGCGCTGTGGCTAGTGTAACGATATCGTCAAAGCCATTTTTTAACCCATTTTTTTTAAGGTTTTAGGGAAACATTTCAATTAAAGGGAGAAAAGTGTTTTGGTCAAAATGTCCACTAAGTTTTGCCCCAAAAATTTCTGAACAGCCGGAAACAAGCATTTTTTTTCAATTTTTTAGTCCAAAATTCATATCTCCGGCCCTAGTTGATATTAAGGAAAAATATTCAAGGGAATAAAGCTCCATATATATGTCTACAAAAAAAACCTACTCAGATTTGGCTAAAACCATAAAACCACCTCTGTTCTAAAAACCATAATTATTTTGCCTGAATTTTGCCTGAAAATTGGCTTTTCGAGAAAAAAAATTTTAAAAAATTCAAGGTTTTATTGGATAAACATCCCGTAGGTGTATTAATCTTGTGATTAATATTAATTAAAACAAGGCTTTTAATTCTAAAACGTTTTTATTCAGTCAACGCAAACACGTGTCTAACAACTCTAACTTTTTCCTATCCAACAATCAATACATTTTTTTAACAGTGTTGCCAGACTAGCATATTTTACACGTGGCCAGATATTATTACATGCTATTTTAATTTTTTTTTTTTTTTTTTTAACATATTAGCAATTAACTTACATTATTATTTATATACATTTAACCTTCAGAAAGTATATAACAGATAAAAAGAAAATATACAAAATAAATATGTATGGTAAAACTAATTACATTAATTGTTATATATATAATACTTTTAAAGTTCAATTACATAAATGGGAAAATATATGTATATGTTATATATTTTATAAAAGTTAAAGCTAAGTTACATGACATTACTATATTCCCAATCACCGTAACGTGTTGGTGGTCTTATTTCGCGACCAGTTCTAGTTTGATAAGGTGTTGCAGTAATTGATGGATGAAAGCTATTATTTGAACTATTTTCTTGCTCATAACTAGCATTTTCTTGATTGGCATCAACATAAACAGATTGTGTAGATGATTCTTGATCAACTGAGTCACCTGCAAAGTTCGAAACAAGCTCTCCCTGAGTGGGTTGTTCTGTAACACATGACTCATTTATTGAAGAGCCATCATAATCTTCATATAACATGTCACTGGTGCTTAACTCGCTATTATCTGTCTTAGCTATCATGCGCCTGTTACGACGATACAAATTGTCAAATAAATCACTAACAATATATGACCTACCGCTAACCTTACTGGCAATTTTCCCATAATGCCATTCGTTATTGTTTTTCTTAAACATAATCAAGTCCCCCTCATTCAAGATTGGTAATTCCTTTGCATTCCTATCGTAATATCCTTTTTGCTTTTCCCTTTTGTTTTTAATTTTATCTTCTATTACTGATGTTTTAATATCTTCCTTACGTAAAAGACTATTGACAATCGGCAATTTGGTTTTTATTTGACGTCAAAAAAATAGCTGAGACGGTGACATCTTCATTGAAGCAACAGGCGTTGCATTATACTCTAGTATGTGGTAATCAAAATTACAGACCAGGTCTTCCTCATAACATCGTTTTAGAATATTTTTCGCTATTGCAACCGCCTTTTCTGCCAACCCATTACTTTGTGGATATCTTGGACTAGAGAACTTAAATACTATGTTAGCGTCATTAGCAAAGCGTTCAAATTCACGAGAACCAAACGGGCTGTTATCAGCACGAATTTCTGTTGGAAACCCAAATTTACAAAATATTTTATTAAGCACTTCTATTATGTGACCCGACGTTTTGTTATTTAAACTTTCAGAGCACAAATACCCAGAATAAGAATCAATAATAGCTATGAAATCACGTCCAGCATATTCAAATAGATATGTTGGTATCTCATCTTGTATCAGTGTTTCCTTCTGGTTATTCCGCTTGAATTTTTCACAGATCTTGCATGTTTTTACTAACTCTGTAATGTCCTTGGACATTCCAGGCCAGAAAAATTGTCTACGAGCTCGCGCTAATGTTTTTTCAATACCAAGGTGCGCCATATGGATCCATTTACATATAATTGGTTGTAAAATCTTCGGAACAACTAGTCTATCGTTTTTAAATAACAAATTATTTTCGTAATGTAAATCATGCTTAATTTTATGAAATAACTGACTATAGTCATCTAGTGAATTATATGAAGGCCAACCATTAGATATGTAATTAATTATTCTGAATAGTGGCTGATCATCTTTAAGTGTCTTAATATAAAATTCATAGTTCTCATTAGAAAGACATGCTCGACGAGTTAAAACATGTATCATGCCGGTTAACTCTTTATACTCGGCATCTGGTTCAAAAATTGCAGCACGCGATAAACAGTCTGCAACTAACATGTCTTTGCCAGGAGTATATGTTATAGACATATTTGGATATTTAAGTAATTGCATGAACATTCTGTGTAAGCGGGTGGTTACATCATCGATCTCCTTTTTGAACAAAGTTTCCAGCGGCTTATGATCTGATTGTACAACAAACTCACGACCATAGATAAAATGGTGGAAGCGAGCACAGGCGAATACAATTGCCAACAGTTCCTTTTCAATTTGCGCCCACTTCTGTTCGCTTGCAGTTAAGCTGCATGAAGCATATGCTACTGGCTGGCCATTTTGTAGAAGTACACTACCTAACCCATCTTTGGAGCTATCCGTTTGAATCACTAAATTTTTTCTTGGGTCGAATGTCGCCAAGACTGGAGTCAGACTGATTGATGAAATAAGGTCTTTATACTCCTTTTCATGCTCAATTGACCACATCCATTCCGAATTGTTTTTTGTAAGTTCGCGAAGATTTGCTGTTCTTTTTGAAAGATTTGGTATGAACCTAGATAGATATTTAAATAGTCCAAGTAATCGCATGACTTCCGACTTGTTACTTGGCTTTTTCATGTCAGTGATCGCAGACATATATTTTTTATCAGGTTTTATTTGGCCCTCTGAAATAATATGTCCCATAAATTTAACTTGAGTTTTTCGATACTGCATTTTAGCGATATTAAATTTAACATTAAATTGGCGTGCACGTTGCAACACTCGTGAAAGAATATCATCATGTGAGGCATCATCTTTAGCACCCACGTAAATATCGTCAAAATATATTTCTACCCCCGGAATATCACCAAATATATGGACCATCTTCTTCTGAAACATTTCAGGAGCACTGTTTAATCCAAATGGAACACGGTTCCAACGATATCGACCATAAGGAGTCATAAATGTGGTTAGATCAGCACTTTTATCCTCTAACTCCATCTGCCAAAAACCATTGCTGCAGTCAAGAACAGTAAATACTCGCTGGCCCGACATGCGACTCATAATGTCTTCAGCTGTGGGGATCAAAAAATGCTCTCGTTTGATACAATTATTTAAAGGCTTTGGGTCTAAACAAATGTGCAAGGACCCGTTTGGCTTTTCTACAATTTGGAGGTTATTAACCCAGTCAGTAGGGTAATCAACAGGTGACAAAATTCCCTCATTTACCTTCCTATCAATTTCGGTTTTAAGTTTGGCTATTAAACTACTAGGGATACGCTTTTTGTATTTTAGAACTGGTTTTAAGTTTTCTTTTAACGTGATAGAACATTTGCCGGGTAGCTTACCTAGAACTGAAAAGACATCGTTATTTTGTTCTACAAACTCCTCACAACTACTTGGTAGTGAACTAACTACAGATATTTTTTTAATTAACCCAAACGAGATACATTCTGTTAACCCTAATAAAGGTTCGAATTTATCATCAACTACATGAAACAATGCAGAGTGTTCAGTTTTCCTCTCAGAGTCAAAGCAAATCAGAGTAATTGTACCATAAAGTTTAAGTTTATTAGAGCTATAATCAGTAAGGATATCTTCTGTTACATTAATTTTTTGCTTATTAGGAAGTTTGTTATTGAAACTGATAGGTATACAGCTAACATCGGCGCCTGTATCCAATTTGAAGGTGATTTTTCGATCTTGAATGAGGTATGACTTGAACCAACTATTTCTTACATCTGGATTTTGAATATGGATATTCTTTACGCTACAAAAATCAAGTTTTTTTTTTTTATTTACATCGATCTTAGATACCTTATCTACTACAAATGAATCAATAGCTAAACTATTACCTAAATCAATCCAATTGACAGCCTTAGCTTGACTCTGCCGCTTTGTGATTTGTTTGTCTTCCTTGCATGTAGTTTCCCGTTCAATGCACTTCTTTTCCCCAGATCGACAGTACTAAGCAAAGTGACCTTTTTTGCCGCATGTGTGGCACGATGCATTTAGCGCTGGACAAAAGCGACGATGATTTCCATTATACCCTTTACCGCAATTGAAGCATGATAGTTTTTGCTTAATCATTTCGATGGATTTTTCCTCATTACTTTCTATGACATTAACCTTTACGTCAGATTTCATCGGAGTGGCTCTATCTAAAATACGCTTATGTGCCTCAGCCGCCTCAAAGGCTTTGCAGGTATCAATTACCCTTGATACTGGGTTGTCGCGACCATCCAGTAATTTTAATTGCAGCTTTTTATCCTGAACGCCAACAATTATGCGATCGCGTAGCATTCGATATGCAAACGAAGCCTTGCACTTTGTGCACTCGAATTCGCAGTATTGTAATTGTGTGCGTAGTTCTGTTTCGAATTCCCCAAAGATTTGCTTCTCTTTCTGCACAATTGTGTGAAACTTGAAGGATTCCATTGCCAGATTCTTCTTTGGCAAACAGTACTCATCAAATGCCTTGAGGACACTCGAAAGCTTCAGTTCGTTTGGTGAATCCTGTGCAATTTGCACAACATTGTTTTCTGCAGAGGCACCTTGGTCTCCGTCTGCAACTTCCTCTTCGTCAGCATCAACGGCTGATGATTGTTGTAATTGAACTGATTGCTCAAACAGATTTTCCATGTCCCCGTTATTAGGAAACAATGTGTTAAATATCTCCAATCCTCGCTCACCAATTAGCCAGAGAAAAGTAGCAATTTTGGCCTCCTCTTCGTCTTTAATACGGTTAGTTGCTCGCAGATAAATTAAAAATTGCTTCTTCCATTTTGGCCACTCTCGTGCAAGGTTGGAACAATCGAGTGATTTTGGCAGCCTGTCTGCTTCCGATGCCATTTAAGTTGTTGCCTGGAATTTAAATAACTTGTTGAAGGTTCTTACTTCTGACACCATGTATTAATCTTGTGATTAATATTAATTAAAACAAGGCTTTTAATTCTAAAACGTTTTTATTCAGTCAACGCAAACACGTGTCTAACAACTCTAACTTTTTCCTATCCAACAATCATTACATTTTTTTAACAGTGTTGCCAGATTAGCATATTTTACACGTGGCCAGATATTATTACAGTAGGGGCATTTAATGTTCAAAAAAGTTATTTGGTGATGAAGTTTTCTTTTTATAAATAAATAAAAAAAATTTTGCAAAAAGAAAAAATTAAGATTGTTGGTCGGAATAAAATTTGAAAAAAAAAATACACGCAAACACGTTTTTTCAACGTTATTTGGAGGTAAAAATTCCACTTTTTTTTTTTTGGTCACAAACAATTGTTTTTTTATATTGCATTCATTTGTACACAGAAGAGAGTAAAAAATCTGACAAAATTACTTCATTTGGAGCAAAAACAACAACGTTTTTTATTAACCAAAAATAGTAAAAAAATCACGTCCTGTAACGATTTCGTAGTCGATCTAACTTTGCACTCACAGTACATACAAACGGCTAAACCAAAATTGACGCGGCTTGGTAGGTGTTCATACAAAGGTTCAAAGTTTTTTTAGGAGAAGATGCCAACCGTCTCTTATTGCACATGTCTGAGATACAGACGATATCGTTACACTAGCCACACGGAGGGTTAACAAACTACGGGCTGCTCCTTACGGTAAAGAATGTATTTGCAATATTTGGTTAAAATCAAACAAATGGTGTAGAGGGAGTTCGATTAGAATTAAATTGACGCGCCTCTTGTCTAATCCCACTCACTTTTGTAGGCTTAAAACTTCTCATTATACTAAAGAAAATATGTGCGAAATTTTGTTGAAATCGAAGAAACGGTATAGATGGAAATAGATTAAAAATAAAGTGCCAAGCCCTCTGTCTAGTACCGCCTACTTTTATAAACTACGGACTGATCCTTATGCTAAATAATATGTGTACAAAATTTGATTTAAGTCGGACAAACGGTGTAGAGGCAGTTCGATTAGAATTAAATTGACACGCCCTTTGTCCAATCCCACCTACTTTTGTAAGCTTAAAACTTCTCATTATACTAGAGAATATATGTACGAAATTTGGTTGAAATCGGATAAACGGTGTGGATGGAGCTACTTTAAAAATAAAATGCCACGACCCCTGTCTAGTATAGCCAAATTTGATAAACTTAAGATTGCTCACATTACCAAGGATTGTGTGTGCAAAACTTGGATGAAGTCAGACACACGGTGTAACAGAAGTTCGATTAAAAGTAATTTGCCACACCCACTTTTCTAGTTTAAAGACTCCACATTATACCGAAGAATATATGTGCAAAATTTGCTATAGGTTGGATAAACGATGTGGGTGGAATTTGGGTACATTCAGACACGATGTCAGTCAGTTTTATATATTTACGAATGCTTTTCTTAATGTCACTTTGCGTAGTTTTCATCAGATTTTTCCAAATTTTTTAGTCAGGATTTATATTGAAAATCAAATCTTACGTGCAAAATTTCATGGCATTTCTTTAATTTTTGTGAATTTTTAAGAGATTTTGCGGTTAAAATAAAAACACTTCGTATGGGAGGTAGGCATGATTTTCATCCGATTTGGCCCATTCTCGAACATGGTCTCCATTTTTTAGAAAGAAGCTTATATTTTGAATTTCATTTTAAAATTGCGACTGTAATAGTGATCACAGACGGACAGACGGGCAGACAGACGGACACACGGGAATCGACTCAAGTGGTGATGCTGATTAAAAATATAAATACTTTTCTACACCTGCTACGGCTTCTTATGGGCGCAACAAACGGAATGACAAAGTTAATAGACCCCTAACACAGTACGCGTTGGGGAATAAAAATCGGGGTTTTTGTCATACAATATTATACCTTATTATTGGACACACGAGAGAAGCAAAGATTTTTGCAGTTTCAAGATTTAATAATTTAGTGGTTTATTTTTTTTAATAAAATAGCGTTTTACATAAAGTAAATTAAAACATACACGTTAATATTCACACCAGTAAATTTTAATACATTTCATTATTATTTTATTTATTTTATTACATACGTGCTACATTGATAGTTATTTCAATGCACTTGTGAGCAATTGCTAATTTTTGCCAATGCTGATGGCATCTTCTATGTAGCAAGTAGAAGCAACATTTTTGTTATATTTGGATAGCTGCTAAATATGCTGGATATGTAGAAAAGCCAGTAAGCAATCCTTTTAATGTATAGATTTTTCAATCTGCTGCAATATAGCTTACGTTGTACTTTATCAAAACACCGATGCTGGGGACATCTTGTAGCAAGTAGCAGCAAGTAGAACATTTTATGTGAAATGTTTTTATATGTAGAATAGCCAGATTATTGTGATCTACTGCAACATAGCTGTATTAATACACACTTCCTAATGTTCCTAACAGAGGCTTTTGGAACAGTGGATAGTATTTTGAACTTCTAATCACAACGATGCGGGTTCAATTCCACGCGGAAGATCGAAGAAATATTTTTAATATATTGAAATTACAATTTCTTGTTATAATAGACGTTAATAACTAAGAACATCAATTTTTAATTAAAATGCTGTCGAAATTAACAAGTGTCATTTTTGAGATTTCACTCAAGCAAATCACAGAACGAGACGTAAAAAGCTTAGCATCAAAAAAATTCTAAAAATTGTACTTGCCAAATTCTCTTTTTGTGTAAAAGGAAATAAAAAATTGTTTTATTTTATGTATAAAAGAACTTAATAAAAGATTTTTGAACCGATTACTTATATTTTTGAATGTTCTGTTACTGATATGTTTATTTATTTAAGTTATGTTTCACTACTAGTCATTTTTAAAAAAATCTAATATTTTAAAAATTTTCAGTTGCCATTTGGATATTCTTGCAATGAAGTCAATTTATTGTGAAATATTTTAAAATGATTTTTTTTTTTAATTTTTTTTAAACACTTTACAACTTATTTTTGTATGATTTTCGATTTGTTTTCAATTTATTTTTAAGCAATTTTTAACTAATTTTGAATATATTTAACTAATTTTTGCCTTTTTTATTCGTGACTTTTTTTTTACTTATTTTTAAACACTTTTCGACTTATTTTTAAATGATTTAGTTTTTTGCACTTGATTTCAATTTATTTTTGAATAAATTTGAATAAAGATTTAACTAAATTTTTCAGTCGACGTTTTCAGTCGACGAATCTGTCATCAAAGTTTTCGATAATAAAGATTAGTCGCCTTTTTTTTTTTAACATGTGTTAT
Source organism: Coremacera marginata (assembly GCA_914767935.1). Classification (NCBI taxonomy): domain Eukaryota; kingdom Metazoa; phylum Arthropoda; class Insecta; order Diptera; family Sciomyzidae; genus Coremacera; species Coremacera marginata. The sequence goes on from OU612046.1 coordinate 163,973,859, forward strand.
AAAACATTAGGTACTCTACACTGTGTAAGATTTGTGTAAGTTGAAACTGAGAGAGTAAAAATGAAATGTGAGAATAGTTGCAAAAGTACGGAAACAGCTTCTAGTAAGTTTCAAGCACAAAACAGCTGATTATGACTGCAGACATGTCTAACGTAAATTACTTACTTACTTAGGTGGCTCGTTGACTAGCGACCCTCGCCTCGAGCACCTTTTTCGCTGGAGCTTCGTCGTCCATACGATGGACATGACCCAGCCAGCGTAGTCGCTGCACAGTTATACGCCGAACTACGTCAATGTCTCCGTAGAGCTCATACAGCTCGTGGTTCATTCGGATGCGATAGTCATCGCCGACTCGAACAGGACCGAAGATTTTGCGAAGAACTTTTCTCTCGAACACCCCCAGAGCGGCTGCGTCAGTTTGCGAAACTACCCATGCTTCAGCGCCATAAAGCAGCACAGGTAGAACGAGCGTCTTGTAGAGTGTTAGTTTTGTCGATCGAGAGAGGGCTCTGGAACTTAGTTGCTTACTGAGCCCGTAGTAGCACCTATTAGCAATTATTGTTCTTCGCTTTATCTCCAGGCTGATTTCGTTGTTAGTATTAATGGCGGTGCCAAGGTATACAAACTCCTTGACTACTTCAAAGTTATAGCTGCCGGATGAAACGTGGGAGTCTAAACGCCGAGCTCCCTTGTTTGTAGACAGCATATATTTTGTTTTGCCCTCATTTATCGTCAAACCCACTTTGGCTGATTCCTTTTCGATAGCGGCGAAAGCAGCGGTAACATCTCTCTTGGTTCTGCCGTCAATATCAATATCATCAGCGTACGCAAGGAGCTGGACGCCTTTGTAGAAAATGGTGCCATTACGATGCACACCGGCCTTTCGTACGATCCCCTCCATGATGATGTTAAAAAGATCGCAAGACAGTGGATCGCCTTGCCTGAAACCTCTTTCGGTATTGAAGGTTTCGGAGAGGTCATTTCCTACCTTGACGGAGCTGCGTGTGTTGCTCAACATCATTCTGCAAAGTCTAATCAACTTTGCAGGTATACCGAACTCAGACATTGTTTCGTATAGGCAATCCCTTCTCGGGCTATCGAACGCAGCTTTAAAGTCGACAAAGAGATGGTGTGTGTCAATTTGATTTTCGTGGGTTTTCTCCAGGATTTGTCGTAGCGTGAAAATCTGGTCTATGGTGGACTTACCAGGTCGAAAGCCACACTGATAAGGTCCAATCAGTGTTTTTGTAATTGGCTTTAATCTTTCACACAGTACGCTTGAGAGAACCTTATATGCGATGGAAATAAGACTGATACCTCTATAACTTGCGCAGATTGTAGGGTCTCTTTTCTTAAGTATAGGGCACAGTACACTGAGGTTCCAATCGTCGGACATGCTTTCTGCTAGCCATATTTTGCTGATGAGCTGATGCATGCGCCTTATCAATTCATCGCCGCCGGTTTTAAACAATTCAGCTGACAGGCCGTCAGCACCCGCTGCTTTATTGTTTTTGAGTCGTTGGATAGCAACTCGAACCTCTTCATGACTAGGTGGTGATACTTCCACTCCGTCATCGTCGATTGGTGGCACTGCACTGTGCTCTCGATGGGCGGCATTGGTGGAATCGTCGCCATTAAGTAAATTGGAGAAGTGCTGTCTCCACAATCTAAGCACACACTGTGTATCCGTATTCAGATCTCCATTTTCGTCTCTACAAGTGGATGCTCCGGGCTTGAAACCTTGGGTTAGACGCTTAACCTGTTGATAGAATTTTCGTGCATCCTTCTTGCCCTGGTATACCTCTAGTTCCTCACGCTCACGCTTTTCCTGCTCTCTTTTCTTGCGTCTGAAAAGGCGCCTCTCTTCCTTCCTCTTTTCGCGGTAGTTTTCTCGCACGGCTCGCGTTGCATCTGACTGCAGCGTTTTTCTGTATGCGGCGTTTTTTACTGCTGTCGCGATGCGACACTCCTGATCGTACCATTGGTTCCGAGGTTGCGGGCGCCGGAAACCAATGACTTCTTCAGCGGCAGCGCGCATGGAGTGGGATATATGCGCCCAAAGTCCGCCGGCGTCGTCGAGTCCAGAGGTTGGTTGGTTGAGCTTAACCGAGAGTTGAGCGGAGTAGGCTTCGACAGTCCGTTGTAATTGCAGCTTAGCGACATCTAGCTTTCGTTGCATTCCTGTGCGTATGTTCTGCTCATTGCATAATCTCATGCGGATCTTGGCTGCAACAAGATAATGGTCGGAGTCAATGTTGACCCCCCGAAATGTACGCACATCTAGAACACTAGAGGCATGCCTTCCGTCGATTACAATATGATCAATTTGGTTTCTCGTTTTTTGATCAGGGGACAGCCAGGTGGCCTTGTCAAACGTAAATTGCGCCAATTAAAATAATCGTAAATTTGTTTGTGAAGTTGATGTTTGTTCTTCTTGATGCTTGTTCTTACTTTACTCGGAGTCTTGAGTTCTAGCACTCTCTGTGCACTTTGTGTGCTCGAGAGAGCGGTTTTATGCTTGTTCTTCTTCTCCCATTTTAAACACAGAAAGTACGGAAACAGAAAATAGTGTCCCACAAGTTACACAGTGTGAGTACGGAAATACACCTATTTTGAGCACACAGTTTGAGGATTTGTATGAAAAAGACATCTATCTGTCTTCTTCTTCGTTCATCAAATCTGTTTGCGTTTAATCAATTTTTAAATTATGTCCACTTATTTATTTATGTTCTAGAAATAATTGCTTAAACGTTGAAATAATCTGTATTGGAAATCAATTAAAAAAATTTCAATTATACCAAAAAGAAGTTACAGTGTAAGAGCATAATTTCTAACGATTACATCACATCAAAAATATATGCAATATAGTCAATATAGGTTAAGCATACTCAGTATATCCCCACTCAGTTCCGTGTTTTCTTCCACTTGTAGGAAATCGTTAAAATTCGTGATTTTACAGTTGCACACATTTTAACACATTAACATGGTTAAAATAAAAGAAAAACCAGAAGAAGATACGCGGCACACTTATGTACCATCAAGTAAAATCATTGTTGCATTTGGAATGAAATAGCCGTTGGTTAAACAACTACGTTCGGTTGTTTTTTTTTTTTTTGTTTTTATAGTTTTTAATAAAAAATAATTTTATTTCCATAAATTTTGAGTACAAGTTTATTACGTGCAGTGCAATGGGTTCAAGAAACACTCCACTCAGTGCTTTGGTTAATAAAGAGCTGATTTATTATCTGCATTATGCATGGTCACACATTGATGACCATAGCATGGTACTATGGCCCAAAGAGTGGTCGAATGGCTTCTTCGAAGGCACATGCATACTCGCATACATACAAGCTGTGCGATATAAACAAACACACGCAGTATTTGTTGCATTTATATGTTTATGCTTGAAAGTAGTTTCTCGGTCTTAATATATTTTACTGGGCCTAAGTGTGGCCTCTGATCACGTAATCTTGTTACTATTTCTGCTATATTCAAAATAGTAGTTTTCTATTAAATGATTTGAAATGCATGCATTCATTGTGTTCGTGATATTATTTAAATAATAATTACATTATTTCCAGCATTTGACTTTGTAAAAGTTACAATGTTAACCATATCTCTGGCGATGTTCATGAATACTTTGCTAAGGTTTTAAAACTACAATATGTAGAAGTTGCTTAAGAATTTGAAAATTACGTCCAAGAAAACCACAACTACAAAGTGATTATTTTGTAGTTTTTATTTGTGATCAATACATTTTTTATACAGAACATTCTCACATTACTGGGCATGTGCCAAGCATCGAGTTAAAAACGTTTGACTGGGTTGCACAAGATATTTAATGAAAGGTAATTAAATCTGTAATAACACATGCGAAATCAGTGTAGCATTCTCCAAATAAGAAAACGAGTCGGGTCACATGGATCTTGCATTAAATGCAGATAAGACGAAATAGCTGGTGTCAACAAACAAACAGTCCCAGCGTATTGGCACCCACGTCACTGTTGACAACACCTTCTTTGAAGTTGTGAAGAACTTCGTCTACCTCGGATCTAGCATTAATTCCATCAAAGATATCAGTAGAGAGATAAAACGAAGGATAACTCTTGCCAACAGGTGTTACTTTGGGCTAAGTAGGCAATTGAGAAGTAGAGCCCTCTCTCGACGAACAAAAGTCACACTACTAATCATGCCCGTCCTGTTATATGCAGCTCAAACCTGGACGTTGAGCAGATCTGATGAAAAGACTTTGGGAGCGTTCGAGAGAAAGATCGTTCGTAAAATTTACGGACCAATCTGCGTCAATGACGAGTATCGAATACGATGGGGCGATAAGCTGTATAAGCTATACGCCGACATCGACATAGTAAATCGCATAAAAATCTAGCGACTTCGCTGGCTAGGTCATGTTGAGCGGATGAAAGACGACGCTCCAGGGAAGAAAATATTCGATTCGGTACCCAGCGGCGGTCAACGCAGAAGAGGGCGACCGCATCTCCGTTGGAAGGACCAAGTAGAGGACAACTTGACGAAACTTGGAGCTTCCAACTGGCGCCAGCAAGCGCAAAGCTGAAATGGCTGGCGCAGTTTCTTACACCAGGCGAAAACCGACTTCCGGTTGTAGGCGCCACCAAAGTAAGTAAGTAATATTTCACACAATATAGTCTTCTTATAACAATTACGTACAGTAACAACAATAAAAATTAAACTATTTAAAAAAAAACAAACTATTTCTTAATAATTTCGTAAAATATCCCAAAATTAAAATGAGGAATGCGTGAAGAGGTAATGTGCGCGACACTCTGTTTGCGTTACTATCCTGTAGAATTGAGGATTCTTGTGAAATTCGATGTATTTCTTTGATTTGGTGAGTGCATCGAATTGTACATTGATATTTCAAAAAACATCGATGCATTACCGAGTAATATAAGAATTCTTCCATAACTGTGTTATGCAGTAAGGGATATATTACATTTCCTATGACATCCCTGTGTTAAAATTCATCGATGTAGGTAATGCATGCAAACTATCGATTGCCACTTCGGTTACCTAGTCGCTCACTTTCCTGCTGGGATCTTCCACAAATTAAAATTCATAAAAACAGTTTTTATGCCTCAACTTATTTGACCATTTCTAACCCTCTTTTCAATTTCATTACCAGAACTTTAATATTTTTCTTTGACTTCACACAGCGCAGTTGTTTAAAAGTCATTACTTCCGGCTGTAAAAAATCAGATCAGTAGTAATCTCTAATAATCGCTTCTTACATTGTTTCATTGTCCAGTGAAATGTCAGAGATCTAACAACCCAGAATCACTTAAGGTGGGACAAGACATTCGCGGCAGAGAAAACAGAAATTTTTTTAAAAATTCATAACTCAGTCAAAAACAAACATTTTTTCAAAATTTTTATTATTGTAGAGAATTGAACAAATTACAAGAAAAAAAATTCAAAAAAATATATTTTTCACACCAACATGGTTTTATAGAGCTCCAAACTGGCGGCAGAGAAAAAAACGGGGCCTCGTGGTTGCAGCGCTGGGAGTTGCAAAAATTGTCCGATCTGAAAAAAAGGACTTTTTTAAATCTTAACAAAATTGGTTATCGTATGACACGAGCTTTTTTTTTTAAATTTTTTTTCAATTTTTGGTGATGTTCCAAATTTGAAAGTGTGTTTTTTCGAAAAAAATATTGACTTTAAAAATTCATAAAAAATCGAAAAAAAGCTCGTGTCATACGATAGCGAATCAAGTTTAAAAAAATCAAAAAGAATTTCGTCAAAAAATTAACCCGCTAGTGCCGCAACCAGTATGAAAAACATGGTTTCGAGATAAACGCGTTCAAAGTTTGTAAACAAAGAAAAAAAAGGTTACCTTCAATCTGCCATGCCTGCTTTGTACTGTATGCCTTCGTTATCTTGTGTTGTGCTGTTTCTTATAGTTTTTTGCAATCGTTTAGCAATTCGGGCTTCACCCTCCACCCTTCAAATAGGTACGAAATAACAACCACCAAAAGTCAGGTAGCAAGTAAAACAAATATATACCAGCTGCCGTACGTAGGTAGCGCAAAAATTAAAAATGCGCTCTCACTAATCCGGCTGTAACTTTTGAACCCGTAGGAATTTTTCCATGAAATTTCTTAGAATCTTAAGAATATTTACTAAAATACAAAATTATAAAAAAAAGATCTATAAAATTATCGATTTCAAAAAACTGCCAATGTCATGTAACCCCTTAATATGTAGGTCTAATATGTAGGCATGCCCTGCTATGCTTTTACTTTATTACTTGCTGTAGTGGCAGAAAGCATATCCCAGTGTCAGGCCCGTGGACAAGGGAATTTTGAGTGTTAAGCCCTCCATTAGGATCTATTATTAGGAATGTTTACACTATCAAATTCTTCGTCAAATCGTTGATCTAACAGTTTGACCACGCAAGTGTTCAATTTATCAAATTGTTCGTTAAATTTAATTATTGTCTTGCACACCGAAGTGAAAACATCGCGATGCCGAAACAAATATTTTTAGCACTTGTTGCTGATATTTTATTGGAAGAAAAAGAAGAAGAAGAAGCTGAAATTAAAAAAAGAGGGAAGAAACGATTGTGCGCGAAACGAACATTTTTAAGTCCCTGACGATAAGGCGTTCTAAGACAACTATTTTTTTGAGGTGTCTATTGTTGCCTTGGACGTTTTTTCGTGCAGTTTTTTTTTGAAGCGGCACTCCATATGACTTATTTTCCAATAATCTGTTTTTATAAATTTCCAATTTAATCTGCCACAGTTCTGCATATTGTTTATAAATTTCAATAAAATCACTCCAAATATCTTCTTCATCAAGCATTTTGAATTGATGTGTTCACATTGAACTCTTTTTTTTTTTTGTAACGAAATCTCACTAGCGATATTGGAATAAATACAAATTTTTTGAGATCTTCCTTAGTTTTTGGCAATTTTGCTTTGGCTCTGACCTTTTTTGCTTAGCTCTGGACGAGGAGTCGTTCCACATCAATGCGATACCTTGCTCTGACCATTTTTATATTTTTTTGGCACACTTTTGTATAGTTTTTTTAAGTTTATTTAGATACTTATCTTCGTTTTCCAACAAACACTTTAAACTCGAAAACTGTTCAGTCAACTGATTTTCAATCGAGTGATTATATTTTACTAGTGATAACGCCCTGAAAATCGGGTGTACTTCCCTACTTCGCTTTGGAAATCACACTTTCTCATTCACATTGAAGCGAGTTCGTGTCTTAGGTCTTTTTACCATTTTCTCACCTTTGAACGCTCATATCTGCTAAACGCTATCACTTTTCAAAAATCTAATAATTTTCTGCTTACCTATACCTCAAGACCTTTCTAATTATATATAAAGTGTTGCTGTAGCATTTGTAGATTTGCTGGAATAAGGGGACCCTTACAGGAATAAATATATAGACTAGTGATAACTCCCCGAAAATCGGGTGTACTTAGCAAATTCGCTTCGGGGATCACATATTCTCATTTACCTTAGAGCGAGTTCGTGGCTTAAGTCTTTTTGCCATTTTTCCAACTTTAAATGCTCATATCTGCTCAACGCTACCACTTATCAAATATCTACTAATTTCCTGCACACCTACAGGTCATGGCCTTTCTAATGATATATCAAGTGTTGCTGTAGCGTTTGTAGATTTGCTGGAATAAGGGGATCCTTACCGGAATAAATATATAGAAGACAGATTGTCTCATTGCATTTACACGTGTTCTTTCAATTTCGAGAATTACCCACCAAACAGTTGTGTTTGAACGAAACCATGGTGTAAGAAAACCAGGTGAAAGCCTCTTTTTTTAACCTCTCTCACAAAAATTGTACCCGCATCTGTCAAAAACAGCAGAAATAAATGGCTGCGTTCAGCAGATACAATCATGTTTCAATCATTGGCTGCATTCAGCGGAAAATTTGCTGTTGAACAACTTTCGGACTGAATGGTATGTTGCATAAAGTGCTCGTACAACACGTTCCCTGGGCGGTCGCCATCTTAGGTAGCGAAAATATTTTATGCTACTTCAGTTGAGCGGCTTACGCTTACTTTATTTTGATAGATAAATATACCAAATATTAAATTTATTAATTACTAAATTATTAAATTGCTTAGTAGTGCTTTTAATTAAAACTATTTGTTTGAAACGTGTGCACACAGAACATAAAAAAAATAAATTTGAGACAAAAAGCATTTATTGCCGAACATTTATTGCTGTTTGCCGTTTGACGTTTCGAAAAAAAAAAAATAGTTCAGCAGAAAGTATCACTTTATGCATGGCAGAATTATAAGGCAGGGCCGGTTGGCTCAGTGTCCTCACGCGTCAACGAATAGTGGATAATGAAACGGTTGGTAAGTTGTCAAAACGACGAATTTACAAGGAATTGCAAATTAAGAAAAATTTTTATGTTTCCAAGTTGCAAGTAGTGCGGTCGCGTGTGTTAAATTTGTGATAGTTTGAGTAAAAATATTATTAAAACAGTGTAATAACAACTTTAAAATGTGAAAGATGTCTTAAATTGGCAAAAAAAACCTGTGAAAATGTTAACCTAAAATCGACTGCGAAACATGAACATAAAGAAACGTGAGATGAACAGCTGATTTTGACATCTATCCCGCTTTATTCTGCTTTCTACTTCATTCCTCTCCGAGTCGGCCCTACCTTATAATTCTGTCATGACTTTATGGTACTTCGCTACCTGAGCGCTCTTTGGGATAGAATGCAGCCATTATAAGGTTATCCAGATATTTGACATACCCTTATTTTATGTAAACAAAAGACACAGTTAGTTATTATCGTAGACGTAGACTTTTTTTTAGCCATATTTTTTGATAAATTTATTTCAATTTTAGGCTTAATAAATGGAAATAAATATTTCGGAAAAATATGAATTTTTTATTTTTCCCAAGTAAAGAGCTTATATATATCTTAAATTAATTTGAAAATTTAAAATTTTAACAAACAAAATATATTTTTAATATGTAATAAGTATAAAATTACTTCAATAAATAATTCGAATTTACTATGATATTTAAAGAATCAATAGAGTTTTCATAGCACAATGACCATGCGCATTCTCTGTATATGTAAACCTGCGTAGTAGTAATACAAATTTTTGTAGCTACATACTGGCTCTACAGCACATCTCTATAATACATCTATATATTGTTTATTTTATTTATCTCGCTGAAGATAAACAAAAACAATAGCAAACGATAAAAATTAAAGCAGCTGATATGCATATATAACATAAATGTAAATTTTACATACGTATTAATAACAACAACAATACAAGCCGTTACTGAGAAATATTCGTAAAATAATTCATTCCAAGAAACAAAACGGTGTTGCGTTCGTGATTTCGGCACGAACAAAAGCAACAACCATAAGAACGTCAGCAGCAACTGAAGCATCAATGCATGATTTTTTTCTTATTATATAGATATAAGATAAACTGATTTTTGACTCATATTTTATCTTTGTAAGATGAATATTAAAGGCTGTAAGTATATTCCAAAGTGACCTCCAAAAACGTTAGGATGTGCTTGAAAAAATTTGTGGAAAAGACTCCCAAAAATGACAAACGTGCTGTAAGACGTAATTCTACGTCAAAAATATGTTTACGTTCTTGAAAAAATGACAATGGTTCTATCAGGAAACATTTAGAAGACATATTTACACAACCATTAACTATAAACTATAGTTTTATATATAATATAAGAAAAAAGTTCTGCGTTGACTGAACAAAACTAGCCATCTTTTGTCAAAAGAGGAAAAAAGTAAAAATTTTTGATTTTCCCTAACACAAATGTAAAAATCACTATTTTTATACTTTTGGTTAAAGAACTATTTTAAACTATTTTGAAAACATTATTCCAACAAATTTTACATATAAACTGACTATATAATTTTTACGCAAATATAAAAAAAAAAAACATATATGTAATAAAAATATTCATACAAACTCTGTATGAAATGCGTACAACATTCAGAAGTTTTATTTTTCCAATATTATTTTACGTCTAAAATGTGACCATAACATTTTAAAGCTTATAATGTTTTGGTTCAACACAAGCAAGTATTTCAAAAAGTTGTAGTCAAATGTATCTTTATTGGTTTGTACTATAAAAAAGTATGATATTCCGGTTACTGCGTGATTTTAATGTCCTTACAAAATTGCTATTTTGCTCTCCTCTTCAAATAAGAGTATACATTCATGTGAGTAGACGTCAAATATCTGGACAACCTTATAATAATTGAATCATGCGGCAATGTTGTTGTCGTCGTTAATGTGTTTAAGCTATTATTCTTGTGAGTTGACGTCAAATATCTGAACAACCTAATAATAATTGAATAATGGGTACAACATGTTGTGTCTCTGATCAGGTATCAGTTTACGTTCCTTTTTTATTTCTGTGAACACAATTGTTTTAAAAGTGAACAAATAGGGGGAAAATTGTGTTTTCTCGTTATATTTTGCGTTATTTATTTCATTTGTTATAAAAGCACACTAATTCTAAAAAAGCCAAATTTTTAACTGGAAATACTCAATACATTGAGCAAATGTATCAAAAATATAAAGTGCGGCGAAAGACAGACATTTTCACATGTTGTGATTAGACACTGATATTTTTTTCGTTCAGCAGACACACACTAACCGGTTGCACAAAAGTTGTACCTGCTGAACGCAGCCAATAAAATTTGGCACTAATCAACAGTTGCTCTCTCTCTGTCAGAATTTTTTGACAGACCCGGGCCAAGGTTTATTAATACAGGTTAAGTCACTTGAGAGAAGCTCGGTCGAACTGTCAGAATGGATAAAAGGAAATCAAGAAAAAAAAAACCTGAATCTGTACAATTTTTAGCTAACAGCTACTTTGACAGTTCGAGCAAAGGCAGAAAAAGAGTGCTTTTCTCTCAAGTGACTTAACCTATATTAATGAACATTGACCCAATTGACCCATTGGGCCAATTAAAAGTGTGGTAAAAAATTCGCTTCCACCTGGTTTTCTTACACCATGAACGAAACCCAGCAAGCAGTTTTAACGTGATTTGTAATAACGAATTTGAATGAAAGAAGTTGGATTTTTTTTTTTTTAAAAAAACTTAATGTATATAAACAATTCTGCTCAGGATGATTGTATTTTATTGTCCGGCACTGAATAGTATTATTTTACTGAATAGTATTATTTCGTCAAGTGGTAGAGTCTTGATTTTGTCGTTTTCCCAAGAAACGATCAGATCAAAATCACTATAAAGGACCATGATTTTACGAAAATTTTAAAATTCTTCTAGAATATTTCAAAAACAGCTTGAGTATAACTAGTTCAAATGTGTTAGCAATACCTTATTATTTTACGAAAAAATAAATATGCGACTAAGCTGTCGTCTTTTTCATTATATAAATAAAACGTAAATCAATCAATTCATGTTTAGTAATCATTTCATTTATAATATTATAGCTATTGTTTTTTTATAAATAAATGCATCAACTTGATGCCAAAAGAAACAATTAAATAATGCAACGAAACGTAACACAAATATTAATTGGCAGTAATTATTTATTAGAACGTGACCAGCGAACAAAAGTGCTGAAATGGTTATAATATAAATTTTTAAGACAAAAACTTCAAAAGTTGCATGCTTTTGAGGTAGATATTTATTTAATTAGCTTTCGATTATTTTTGGAGTGCAATAATTAATGGTGACTCATTGCAGTGGTTAGCTTTGAGAATCGATGGGGAACACTTTCAGTGTTTATTATTTTGTTTATTTTTAGTAGACATGGGCGTAGCGAGGGTAGGGCAGGAGGGGCTGTTGCTCCCCTGAACATCAGATACATAAAAAATTTTAGTATTAAATTAAAAACATTTTTTCTTATAATTAAAAAGCATAGAATTTCTAATATTTTTTAATGCTTAATTTATTTTTTATTACAAACTTACGGCTGACACATTTTTTATTTATTTATCAGTCACATGCAAACAAGAATTTTGAGCTCCCCTGAACAAAATCCTGGCTACGCCCATGTTTGTAGATATGGGCTAAATTTAAAATTTTTGAGATCTCAGAATAGTAACGTCAATACTGAATATCATAATTAAGCTAAACAATATCAAGTAAATAGTATATGAATTATTAATTCTTTTATTCAGTATGTAATATATTGTGTTGTTCAAAAAGACAGTACGGTTTTTTATTTACAGTTTAGGTTTTATTTATTTTTACGAAAAAATTTCCCAAAAACCCATAAATATATATTTTGAAAAAGGCAAACACAAAATGCATTAAGAATAGTTTTGAGCTATTTTGTGTAAAAAATTAGAAAAAACCAGGGCAACCAAATTTTCCTATGTATATTTTGGCAACCCTGAAATTTAAAATTTTTTTGAAAGAAAATCAGATATATTTTTAAGAATTATTGTAATAATTTCAAATAAGGAATCTATGTTTTTGATTTTTTCTGTATTCGATATGCCAGAAAAGGGCACTTCAAGGATTTTTTAAAAAAAGTCAAGTTTCAACAGCTTTAATTTTTTAATTTTTTGCACAAAATAGCTCAAAACTATTTTTAGTTCAGTTCTTGTTTGTTTTTTTCGAAATCAGTCGCTCTCGTTTCACGGCTAAAAACCGTCTCAGTTCTCTTTTATTTTGCACTTCACATGCTTGAATTCTGCTCGCCGTGCTATCGCAACAGAATTCAAGCGTCGCAATCGAACCTTGCGGTCGTCTGCCCTGGTAAATTGTTTAGATCCTGCTCGCTGCGCTGCTTGGGTGGCCCTTGCAACAGAATCCGAGTGTTTACACAAGTGACCTTTGCAAAACAAATATTTTTACTGACTGCATAACTTCTGACCTCGCCGTCTGCCTTCTGCCCGATTTAACTTTCAAACGCCCCCACCGCAGAACCTTTGTTACTGTACATAGGCTGCGTCAAAGAACCGATCACCTGTTTTAAGAACCAATTACATGAACCGATTGAATAAGAACCGATTACCTGTTATAAGAAAATATCACCCAAACCGAGTAAATATCATAAGAACCGATTAGATGCCATGAGAACCGATCACCTATTATAAGAACCGATCATATTAACCGATTAAATAAGAACCGATTACCTGCGATTAAGAACAGATCACCCGAACCGAGTAAGTATCATAAGAATCGATTAGATGTCATACGAGCCACTCACTTGTTATAAGAACCGATCACCCGAACCGATTATATAAATAAGAACCAATTAGATGTCATAAGAACCGATGACCCGAATCGATTAAATATCATAAGAGTCGATTAGATGTCATAAGAACCGATCACCTGTTATAGAAATCGGTCACACGTGCCGATTAAATAAGAACCCATTAGATGTGATAAGATCCGATTACCTATCAGAAGAACTGATCCTCCGAACCAGTTAAATATTATAAGGGCCGCTTAGATGTCGTAAAACCTGGCCACCTGTTATAAGAACCAATCACCCGAACCGATTTTTAAGAACCGATTAAATATCATAAGAACCGATTACCCGTCACAAGAACCGATTACCCATCATAAGAACCGAGTACCCGTTGTTACATACCATAACTTCCGACTACTTACGCTGTACTGCAAAGATTTTGATAATTATAATAAGAACTAGCATAAGGAATTGGAATTGTTCAATAAGCATTAAAGAAATAAATTCAAATTTCGTTCTTATTTGCTTGGGGTTAACTGGATCCTTTAGAGAATCCTGGGACGACTGAGTTTTAGCTCATCCATATATAAAACCACGTTACAACATATAAAATACCTTACCACAGCGATAAGTTTTGGAATTTTTTCTTAAATTAAGGGGATTTCTACTTACAAAATGCCTCAATATTTCGTAAATAGCAATTTTCACTTCAAATAACCACCAATAAGTTAAAAACAAAAAAAATAATAATCAGAGAGCGTTCGGGTTATGGGGGGAGGGGGGATTTGGTGACACTTCGACTAAATTTTAATGTTCTTAGATTTAAGATAATTTCCAGCTGAGATACAGTGAACACCACAAATCGTCTTTTTTCAAAGACGTTCTTGGAAAAGCTTTATCACCGGGCTGTTTGTCGATATTTTTTTGCAAAAATAATTACAGAATATTATCAATTTGGAACTTTATAATGTACAAAAAGTTTTAATGAATTTGCTCTAACCATATTTCTTAAAATAAAAATTCACATAAAAAAATGTTTTTTTTTACGCTGAAACGCTTACTCTCCCCTTAATAATAATCGTAATTCTTATAAGGCATACTTTTCTCAAAAATTAATATTTGAAAGCTTTAAGAAGAAAACAAGAGAAAGTGAATAATTTGTGTTAAAGCAAATGAAAAATGTTTCATTCTTACGGAGCTATTCTTGAAAATTTACAATAGTAAACCAGTATTTTTCATATTTCTATGTGTTTATTGTAAGTTTTTGATTTAAAAACAAAGTTTGAAACTCAAAAAACAAAATTTTGGCAATGAAATTGTTAATATATGAAAAGCAGGTGACAATTTTTGTCAAAATTTATTATTTTGAGCTTCAAATTTAATTTTGAAATCTAAAAATTACAACAAACACACAGAAATATGAAAAATACTGGTTTACTTTTGTAAATTTTTAAGAATAGGTCCGTTAGACTAATTTTATTTTATTTCTCTTTTGAAGAAGTTTTCGAATTATGAACGCTTTAATGAGATACATTTCTAAAGTTTTTCTAAAGATCAAGATCTAAAGATACAGTTCTTAAAATTTTTCATGTCCCCATTAACAAAATTCTCAAATTTTCTTTGTTCCAGTAAAAATAATCTTCCAGCTGTTAGGCTAAATTTTAACAGTTCTATAAAATGCTCATTTTCCAAATTTGTGTGTTCCAATTTTTCCAGAAATTAGAATTTTCTCATTAGAGGAATGTGAGAAGTTCAATAATTAAGAAAGGAATTTTGTTTTATGACTGGAATGATTATAAATACTAGGGAGATGTAAATTTTTTAATATTAAATTTGATTTTTTATTACTAATAAAAACTCAAACAGTGCTTTAAGGAATAAAAGTAGAGTTTGAAAAATTTCAAAGGAATTCTTATTCCCATGACTTTGTTCCTGAATGATTTATAATTGGGAGTAGTTTATTCTTAAGGTATAAACATTTTTGAAAGCTGAAACTCTTTACAGTTTTTATTCCAAACCGAATTCTTATTTTTTCACAAACATTTAAAAAATTTAATTATTCTACATATTAACAAAAAAAATAAAAAGGATTCCTTACACTTCAATACATTAAAAAAATCAGTCTTTACTAATTCCGTTCCACTAAAAATTCTATTTTTTTTTTTCTTTCCAGCAATGTCATAATGGAACCAATGACCGCATTGGTGTTGGCCTTCCAACTTCTGGCGCTCTTCTCAATTGCTGGGGCGCTGCTCATATATCTGCTATGCAAAGTACGCAGCGCTGAGACGCGTCTATCTGAGTCACAGGGCGGCACAGTGCTGGTCACTAGTGCCGACACCGCACTCGGTCTGCAGCTGTGCACACATTTGGCCAACAAAGGTTGTCGTGTCTTTGCCGGCATGAAAATGGCCAATGATTCACTGCCAGCCAAGCTACTCAGCGGTTGGCTAAAGATGCGCGAGTGCAGCGACGAACCAGTGCCGGGCTCTATCATACCAATGCAGCTGGATGTGACACGCGAAGATATTTTGCGTGAAGCCACCGATGCCATGGGTGCTCATCTGAATGCCGGCGAACGCGGCATTGCTGCTGTAATCAATACAAGTGGAAGCATTTATCGCGGTCGTGTTGAAAACCAGGAAGTGCAACAGTGGGAGCACATGTTAAAAACAAATATTTTGGGTTCACTGCGTGTTGCAAAGGCATTTGTAGCGCTTTTGCGTCCGACTAGAGGACGTTTGATTTACTTGGGAGCTGGTAATAGCGGCGGCGGTGGCGCTGGTGGTGGTGATGGGCTAGTAGCCTACAATGCAACGCGTGTGGCAGTCGAGCAGTGTGCAGAGGATTTGCGCAGGGAACTACAGCCATATGGCATCAATGTAGTAGCACTAGATACCTGCGGTGTGCCGGCCGAGGCGCTCTTCAAGGCGCCGGTAGCACAGCGTAAGTTGGAGTTTGGAAAATATTACAATTTTATGCTGCACTTTTACTGTATGTTCATTTTTTACAGCCATTGCCGACTGTGCCGATGCACCTACACAGTACACCGCCGATGTCTTAACCGCCAGTGCATTGCAGGTGATTGAACGCGCGCTCTGGGATGCTAGACCACAGGAACGCTATCAACTCTCGGTGCCGAATAGTAAATATAATTTTATGCTGCCATGTAGATCATCGTTGCGTCTGACAAGATTACACGACGGTAGTGGAGTCGTGCAAAAAGTTTAAACTTTAATTAAACTCAATTTTTAAAGTTTTTAAAAGTTTTCCCACACGACGCCAGTGCTTTTTTGGTGACACTCCAAGCAACCAAGCGAATCTAACGAATAACAAACTCTATCTTTGTATATAAAAAAAAAGAATATAGAATTATATTGAAAAGTTAGAACTATGTACATACAAAATTTTACAAAATAACATATATGTATAAGTTAAAAAAAAAAAATAAAAACTAATAAATAGTAGTCCTCTAATATTTTGATACAGTCAGCAGAAATCTTGGCCAATTAAAAAAATGTAAGCATACCTTTAAAAAGGTTGCTCTTACATGACAACTTTAAGTACACTATAAATGACATTATTTTTAAGTAGTTATTTGTTTACTAATTCAAATTTCTTTGCAGATTTACTAAAATAAATATTAACAATTTATTTGTAAGTTTTTTGTCTTTTATATGCTGTTTATTTGATACAAAAATATATCTTGATTTTATTCAACTATGTTTTTTCATTAATTGTGCTTTAAGTTTACATTATAGC
The DNA here is from genome assembly GCA_914767935.1 of Coremacera marginata. NCBI lineage: Eukaryota > Metazoa > Arthropoda > Insecta > Diptera > Sciomyzidae > Coremacera > Coremacera marginata. The sequence goes on from OU612046.1 coordinate 163,990,818, forward strand.
GATAAAATTTTTCATAGAAATTCAGCCCTATTATTAATAAAATTAACCCCGGAATTAAAAAACGGAGCCTTGATTTTTTAGACAGGGGAAAGATTTTTTTTTCTTGTGATAAAAATTGACGATGCATGCAAATATTTGTGTTAAAATTTTACAAAAATTTCGTGAACATTGTTAAAAATACAAAAATTCCCTTTTTTAATCCCGCGCGAAATTTTATTCAAAATAGGACTGATTAATTTTATAGATGAGGCGGAAGCCAGCGCACTGCCACTTACTCCCTCACTTGAGGCGAGATTCGTGTTAAGACCACAAAAATTAAAATTATTCGTATTTCGATATAAAGTCGTAGCGCAGCACAGAAGCGCTCAGCTTGTCGCCAGCTATAATATTAGTTTTTGTTTCAGTGCGCGCTGGACAATGTAGAAGCACATCAGCGCCAACAATGCTCTGCAAGCGGCTGCTCATCTAGTGGTTAAAATAATGGCAATCAAAAAAACTTATTCGAAGATTCAAACATACCTGATTTCCATTGATGGTAGCAAAAAGTTGTCCATTTGAACTTGTTATAGAAGCACGCATATATTCCGGACGTGGGTCCAGCGCAAGACTATCATTCTTAAGCTAGAATGGTGAACAAATTTAAATAGAAAAAAAAAATTAGCATATGTTAAGTGACACAAATTTTTCAAAAACTTACAATAACTTGCACTGTGGGCAGCTCGCATTTGTCGCGTTGCCAGCCAGTAGCCCAACGTATAGCCGGCAAAGCGAAGAGATGGAATGTAACAAAGGCTGAAACTGGATTGCCTGGCAGGCCGAAGAAGTATTTTTCACCGCGCGAAGCAAAAGTCATAGGTTTGCTACAAAAGTAATGTTAAAATATTATCTTAAGGTGGGTGACTTGTACTAAACTTCACTTAAAAACAAATCTACTAAATAGAGCACTCGGCATGATAACGTATCTCAAGTTGCTCGATCGTTGGTGTACAAAAATTTAATCATACACACATAAAATAAATGATCATAAGAAGCTCGGTCAAAGTTCTTTCAAGGGCTGAAATGGCAAATTTCGTTGGTGTCTCTTGTTTTTTTAATGTATGTACATTGCTAATTCTTAAAGCACTTGCCCGATGGCTGTAACATTTTTCTAAACAGATAGAGCCCATAAACACGGAGGTGCTCATCTATAAAAGTGGACGTTATTCGATAAAGAGGCGTGGTAATATGAGAAAAGCACTGTATCTCGAATAATATTGACACTAGAGTAATGAAATTTAGTACAGGAACAGGCAAAAATATTACAAATTACGGCAAAGAAGGTAGACGTTATTCGACAAAAGTGAGTGACAATGTTAGAAAAATACTGTATCTCGAATAATATTGATACTATTCGACATATGGGGAGTGGAAATATGGCATAGGACTAGGTAGAATCAATTTAAAGTATGATCAAAAAAGTAGATGGGATTCGAAAAAAGGCGTGACACTTTTCTTTGTTGAGAGATGTTATCTTTAGGCTGAAAATATCTACTGAGAAATAACTAACAACTTTTCCTTAACAATTTTTTCCTATTAGTTTCTTGGCCAAATTTGATAATTTATTTATATATATTATAATATTGGAAATAAAATTATTTTTATTTTTTCTAATTTGTTTTATTATCATAAATTTATTTATGAACATAAAAACTTTGAAATCGGCGCTAATCTTTGGCACACAATCATGATCTTTTTATCATCCCTGCATTATTTTAAACTAGCTTAAGCCCGCCGCTTCGCCGGGTTTTCAAAAAGTTTTCATTCAAAAATTGATAGTGGGTAGGCTTGATTTTTCGCTACCAAAACGATTTTTTATTGTTTAAGTAATACTACAAATTATTAACCTTAAGATTGTTATATCATCTGATAGGAAATCGAAAACCTAAATTTTGGATTTAATTTTTTTTACAACAAAAACAACTTTTATCCAATTTGTTGGCTTAAACTAAAAATTTTTTAACATTTTTTAAAAAAATTTTTAAAAATATTAATACTTTGGTTTAGTAAAAATTTCAACTTATGTTTGAAGGATATTTTAACAAACAACATTTTTCAAAAAAAATTATTGAAATCCATTGCAAACTGACTGAAATATTTGCCTTCAAAGCTAAAAGTGTGAATTTCAAGTCGTTTTTCTCTCATTCTCAGCTTATAATTAATACTAAAAAGATCTGGTACTAAAATTTTTCACAGTTTTCAAACTACATACATGATTTTGGTATCAAATTGAAGGAAATTTAAAAGCGTTTATTGATTTTGTTCTCGTTTAACCGAAGTGCAATTTAATCCATTAGGGCCGAAAGAAAACCATAAAAAACAGACATTTTTAGACTTGAAGCAACATTTTAGTGAAAACTATGTATGCCATTGAGCAGAAATAAGTTATTATTGCATGCTAATTTTACTTTTTTTAAAAAACTGGCACTAAAACTTTTGAAATATTATGCAGTATTTAATGAAAATTCGAGACGCATATGTTTCCATATAGTAACATTGGTTGTTAATGGGTTAAAATAAAGTAACCTATTGCACTCTCTGCTGACCTATAAATATGTGTACAAAATTTTATAAAAATTTTATAAAAAAAAACGTGATGAGTGAACATAAAAAGTGGCTACAGATTTATTAATAGTATAGATATAGATTTTGCTTATATGACGCTATGCTGCTTTGGTGACGCTGTGTTAATTTTAAATCTTATTTTAAAGATAATTTTCAAAGCTTTGCACGCATAAACATTTTTCACTCTACTGGTTTGTGTGAGCTTATAAAGCTCATATTGAATATGCTATAGGTGTGTTACACCTGCACAAATAATGCATGGACCACATTGGTTACCGAGCCAATACGAACGAGATTTAAGTTCCGAAGTTAAGATCAGCGAGTAACAGACCCACTTCCTAACAAACAAAAGCTCTCGTTATTGTGTTCAGTGATCGAAAGCGTTCATTTTATAAAAGTTTGATTATATTAGCACCGACTTTAAAGGCTTTGTTCATAAAAAAATGAATTTATGATAAAACAAATTAGAAAAAATCTGAATAATAAAATTCCAATATAATAATATATACAAATAAAAAATTGAATTTGAGCAAGATAAGTAATTTAAGTAATTTTTTACTTTGAAGTGATTTTGTAGTCGGGTTTTTTTTTTTTTTTGTTAAAAAGCTTTTTAAAATAACATTTTGAATATAATAAATATCCTAAAAAAAACCAGTAATACTTCTTTTTTCGATGGCAAAAACAAATTTTTAATTTTTGAGTAAAACTGAAATAACTTTTGCTGTGACATTTCACACAGAAGGAATAATAAATTTTGGTCCGGTTTTTGAGAAAGCTTTAAATATTTGGGATATTTAAGCATTTCGAATCATCGCACTCAATTTTTAGACTAAAAAGTAAAATAACAGAGAAATGACTTAATAACTGGGTTTTCCACAATTAACTACATGTATAATGTTCCAGTAACAATTGTTAACAAAAAAAGTTCTACTCCACGAAAGATGATGAAATATACTAATATTTTTACAAAAGCCAGCACCTACTAAAATCATCAAAACAAATGTAAAGACAAACATTTATTGAAACATGCTGAGTTGAAAACTCAAAGTTAATACTTCGAATGCTCGAATTCATATTATAAAAAAAAAAATTTAAAAGGCAAGTAAAAATTTAAAAGGCAAACAAAATGATTTTAGTGGTGGTGCTTTTTCCTATTTGTACTTGTTTTTCTTGAGTGTTTTTGCAGTTATTCCACACCAAAGTTATAAACTATTTTTTGTTAACTCACCCTGGCTTCATATTAACGCGTCCAAAATGAATTTGAAAGTCAAGTTTTTTCAAAACAGGTTTAATGTAATCCTTATCACCCATGGAAACGCCACCGCTGCATATAACAAAATCCACATTTTCAAATAAATCTGCGACATTGCGTTGCACGGTATCAAAACTGTTTTGTAAATATAACAATGTTAATTCTCACGATATATGTAGGTAAAATTATCCCATACTCATCGTTGAGCACTAAAATGTGCATGCACTCGAAGCCAAAGTACTGCAACAACTGTTGCAACATTGTGGTGTTGGAGTCGTAAATTTTACCCATACAATTTGACTCTTGCGGCGCCATCAGCTCGCTGCCTGTGGATATTATTGCAATTTTGGGTTTATGAAATTGAGCTGGCATAAGTTCACCAACGGAAGCTAATATGGATTTGATCACTACATCTGAGTGATCAACACTGGGAAACAGATTTGTGCCACGTTTTAAATCGCAGCCAATAGGTCTATGCAATAAAATTTCTTTTTAAACATTTTATGTAATAAAAATGTATTAATAAACTACCTACCGTATGTCCAAATTTGCTATTGGTTCTATAAGAATTTCAACCAAATCTTCATCGCCATTCTTCTTGGTTTTTAAAAGTTTTGTATCCTCCACTTGCACCACACAATCTGTATGATATGGAATGGGTGCACCAGTATTTATTTTAAAGCATTCATCTTCTTGCAATTCTTGTAGATTTATCTAGAAGCAGAAACCATTATTTGAGAACACACCAATTTTTGGTAGCTGAGCATTACTTCATCGCCTGCTGCAATACAGCCAAGTACTTTTTTAGTGCCCGAGAAACCAGTTGACTTCATCGCATAGCCATCCTTAATTGATGCACGAAATGGTGGAATGTTAATGGGAGCCACGAAATCGGCAATAAACTGTGAAGTCTCGTGTTTTGCTGCGACAGTTTGGTATATTAACTGCAAAGCTTCTGTTACTTGTATCATTGGAAATGGTGAGTTGCGATCCGTGCCATCACCGCTGCCAGTTTTGTGTGGACACACATGTGTTGCTCGATTAGTTTGAATCTCAGCTTTAATAGAAGCATGTACATTGTGTACCTGTGGCAAATCATTTGCAATAAGTTGCACAGCATGTGGCAGCACATCAATCACCGCCTCAAAGCACTCTACCACAGCTTTTTCACTGCCCGGAAAATTAAGTATCAGAGTCTTTTTCGCAATGCCACATATGCCACGCGACAGCGCTGCGAACTTGGTTTTCTGCAGTGATGCTAGCGAAATAACAAAAGTTAGCTGTGGGCACTCCTTGGTCAGCACTGCTTTGGTGGCTTCAGGCGTGACATCGCGTGGTGCAAAGCCGGTACCACCCGTGGTCATGATGACAGCCACCTGTAGCTCAATAAACTTGCGCAACACTTGTTCAATGGTGCCTTGTTCATCTGGAACAATCTTAACGTGGATACTTGGTTCGTCAAATGAATCATTGATGAGCTGAACCAGCCGTGGTCCACTTTTGTCCAGTGTTTGGTCTTTAGAACAAGTGTCGCTTACTGTAATAAACAAAATCTATAAAATCTTTAGAGCGTATTTAGTAGTAGAGGAAACCAACTTGTAATTACAGCCAATTCTATGCCTTTCATTGTAATTTTTATTGCTGAGGGTTATAAAGATAACTAATATTAAATAAAGTCAATAAGCAATAATTCCACTTAGTCGGTGAGAGTAGTTAAACAAATGGATGAAATCAGCTGATAAGCAATTTCTTGAACCATTTTCGCCCTCTGGCTGTGATAATAAAAAACAATTTGTGTTTGTTGTATGTGTAGAACGTATGTGGAGCGTATTTTTTATCATATTTTTCAATTAGGTGGAGTTTACACATCTTTCAAAATTAATAAGGAATATAGCGCTTTTTGTTCTCTTTTTGGCGCAGTCAGATATCTGCCAATGAGGCTGTTTAGACTTGCCTCAAATGAGGCGACTCACTTGCCTCATTTTGACGTCTACTGGCAAAGGGGGAAGCCGGAAGGTGACTTGTTACGTGAGGCAAGAATTTTTGAAATTTTAAAAATTTTGCGACTCATTTCGACGTACGTCAGAGCGAAATTTTTTCTAGTGACATTTTTTATTAATTAATTTTGTTGTTCGCAAATGAGTATTGGTCGTATTGTGAATAATTTACACATTTGATAATTCAAAAGTGCTTTTAAAGTAAAAATGAGTAATTGGACTCGCGCCCAAGCTTTACAACTAATTACTTTGTATGAGCAAAGCCCAATTTTATAACACCTCCAGTCCGAAGAATTTTTGGACAGAATAAAAAAGACATCCACCGTCAATAGCATTTGCCAAGCTTTGAAGGCATTGCACCCTGCATGCACAGCAGAAGAAGAAAAGGCAAAAATAAAAACTTTACGCAACCAATTCATTCGGGAGAAGAATGCTATTGGAAACTCCAAGAAAAGTGGTGCCTCAAGAGATGATATTTATGTGCCTAGATTGTAGTGCTTCGATGAGTTGCAGTTTCTAGACAGCCACACTTTATCTACTCCTCAGATGTCGAATATCCCATAGGTTTTTATATAGATAGTTAGCTGTATTACAATTTCTTTAATTTATAAATTTTAAGCATTCAAATGAAAGCTTGCTGGAGAGTTCTGACAGTGTTGATAACGATGCTAATGTGCCCAGTAACGACTGCAGCACGAGGAAGAAAAGATGCAGCGCTATAGTTAAGCAAATATCTAGGCAGCTTAGGGTGGCTGAAGAGATGGCGGAGAGCATACGAGAAAAGCAAAATACAAAAGTAAGCCTCAATACAAATTGGGAAATATAGTAGAGATGGAACTGGATGGTATTCCAGAGGATTTGTTTTTGAAGGCAAAGTGAAAAATAATGGGTATTCTCAAGGAGACACAAGAAACACATTTTTTTTCGCTCTTAAGCTTCTTCCTCGAATGCCGACCAGCCACCCAAGTTGTACGTTGAAATTGAGAAGTCTCAAATGCCGCATACTTTCTTGTCACCATCATCAAGTTCTGGATTTGAAACGTTCCAGGAGACTATCTTTGTATGCAGTCACTAATCAGCAAGGGCCTTTGAAACCAACTAAACGCAAGCTTATATCAAGTCAGTTTATTGCCAAGAACTACAAGGCAATAAACTACAGGCATTGTCACAGTCGGCAACGTCACCCACTAATTTAATCGACCAAACTCAAACTCAACAGAATTCCGAGATACTTTTCCAGCCTATCAAAAGTAGGAAGCTCCATGTTGGAGGCAAATTTCTTTAATATAAAAACTGAAAAGCCAAGAATTTTAAAAATCTGAACGATGTTTCCCCAAAATAGCTCTTCCGATAATTCCAATCAATGTTTTGTATACTTTAATGAGTAAAAATAATTTTTGTTTATATCTTATTTTTTGTGAATGACTAAAATTTGTTTTTACACTCTTAGGAGCTACAGGGTTAATAAATATTTCATTACTTAGAGAGAACTTATTTTGAAACTTATTTTGAGGTTATTTTGACTTAAGCCTTACCGAGTTATACTCATGTGAAGATGGAATCAATCGGTTGAAACTAGTAAATTTCAACTTTGAGTAAAATAAACATAAGAATATTTCTAAAAATGAAAAGGTTTAATACAAGTGTATTGAATATAAAATTAAATAAATTACGAAATTGATGATAAAAAATTTCATTTATTACCCGAAATTCTGAGAAATTTGCAAAGGTTAAGTTGGTAGGGTTTGTTGATATATCGTGAGAGAGATGATTTAGTAAGTAAGTTAGTTTTTTGCTAGAAACAATAATGTGAATCAAAGTCATGTAATATTAATTAATCCCGTAGGTCTCTAGAATGTGAAAATAGACCCTCATCCCATACGATTTTTTCCACGACTCAATATCAGCTTTAAACTACATAAAAACTTACACTCAGTCGCGGGTTACCCTGTATAATATGAGATTATATCAACGCAAGCTTACTCTACAATTAATAAACTGCTATTTATTACATATGTATAATGTTATAATTTTTTTTTATAACAGTTTCTATTAAATATCGTTTGGCAAACATATTCGCCAACTGCTCTTTATGCGTCTCAGACCAGTAAGCATAACCTTCGACAGATAGTGGCTTATAACATAAGTGTAAATAGCACCTTGCTTGTACATATTTTAATTTCCATTTCAGCCCTGCTTTTTGAATGACATATCCACTAGATGCAACCCACAAGAAACAGCTGTTATCGTTTAGGTTATGTTTTCCAGTTACCTAAAAAGTTCCGAAAACTAAATTTTTGTAAATCATTTAAACAACAATAAATAATGAGCTTTCCTACCAAATCAGAACGTGCCAAATGTTGGGAAGCACGTGATCAATACTGGCAGTGCCTAAACGACAATGCACCCAAACACAGCTCAACCAGTGGCGAAAAAGTGCCCGATGTTTGCCAGTCGGTGCGCAAGCTTTTCGAAACAACCTGTCCAGGTCAATGGGTTAAACACTTCGATCGCAAGCGCACCTATGAGCAATTCAAGGATAAAATGGAGCAGGGCTTCGATCCGATTGAAGAGACAAACAGAAAGGAGAATAATAAACGTTCAGCGGCTTAAGCGCTATACCAAAACCAAAATAAAGCAAACATCAAAAAGTTCTTCATTGCATCAGTTTATAAGTTATTGTTAAAATTATTTAATTAAAGAAAAAGTTTAGTTTCACGAAATTGTTAAATTTATTCTATTTTCAATCGTTTAATTCTAATGCACTTCCGTCGTTATTCCATTGCCGGTCTGCTCCTGCTTAGTCGACTCTTGGGAGGGCATATCTACCGCTATGGAGACAATATGTTTGCCGGGTATCATAACATTGCCGAGAATGCGTGCATCCTTACCCTCTTCCAGATACTCAGCACACATGGACAGCACGACGTTTGCGTCTTTGTCGGTGCAATTAAAGAAGCCTACCAGCACCCGGCCATCGGTGATAACTACACGAAAAGTTTTACCTAACCACTTGTTCAGCTGCTCACGGCGTTCGCTGGTTGGAGGATTTAAAGTTTCCAAACAGGTAGCAGGCGCAGGAAAGACAATGGCCTGTGGGAATTAATAACTTGACTATGTTCATGTTTATTCAATAAGAATGCAAGCTTACATCAACGTTTGTTGCTCCTGGTAGTAATTCATTATTTTCACTCATGTTATTATTAGAACTTATTAGATTATTAATAAATATCTAAAATTTTGTAAAACCACAAATGTAAACAAGAAAAAATTCGAGCGGCGTGTGTATAGCAAATTATAAATACGCTGGCACTTTCTGGTGGCAGATTCACAGAGTGACTCAGAAACTTGAAAATGTTTATGAATATTCAAATATTATATTTATATATATTTTATATATATTATTTATATATATATTATAAATAAATATTTTTTTAATTTGATCTGAACTCATAAAATATTGACCTAGTCTTAGTACAAGGTAGATTATAAAACTCTGATGTCTGGTAAAAATTTTTTGGCTTGTATTGTATAAATTTTTCAAGTCAATATTGACGTGTTCCGGAAGGTCATTAAATATAACGCTAATATTTCCCTTACACGTCACTCTTGTCGTGCGTTAAGTTGGTAGTACTGAATATTTTCTTCTTCTTCTTCGTTGACTTCATATTTTTTGAAATATAACACAATTTAATAGGGGTTTTTGTTGAATTGTTAAGAGAAAAGCAGATCTCTAGGCGAGAGCACATGGAGTAAGTTCCAAGAGATCCCGCTTTGAGTACTTCAATGTGGTCTGAAGTAATAAATTTTAAAACTGAGCACGATTTGCCTGAGCTGTTATTAGGGAGTATCAAGGTTGATTTATAAGGTTGTCGCAGAGCTGCTGATCGCACTCTCTTCTCAGTACCCATAATTGTCAAAACCAGCCAATTTTGCGAATGACTACGAAGGAAAAAGGGATGATAAAAAAGAGCACTTGCAGATATTCTATGAGCTGTCAAATTCGATTTGACAATTATGGGTACTCGCTCTCTCCCTTGCGACAACCTTATAAATCAACCTTGGGGAGTATTTTTTTTTAAGATTATTGCTATCAGCTTCTTTTGAGCAATGTATTAAACATTTGCTTGGTATTTTTATTGTTTTTCTTAATTTTTGTTGAATATTATTTGTTTTCATTCATTTCAAATAAGTCTGACGGAATGTCCTTGGTCACTTGAGACAGAGCACGTAGAGTAGCGTCTAGTGTACACAAGAACTCGATCTATCCACTCTTTACCCCCGTAACATAGGAGAAAGCCTAAACAAGTTGCTTGACAGTTCTTGGTCTGCTCTAATCAAATAAAGAAAATTGTATATTTTCAGAGATCAGAGAAATGTATAGTTCTCAAAGAATATAAAACATACAGAATTTTATATTTGGATTATGGTTTGCAGCGCTAAAAACCAATTTCACAGCTGGATGGCTTTGTGAACACATTAAGAGCTGAATTATGCAAATCGGCTGGGAATGTTAGAAAAAACACTGCTATTGTGACGATAATGACTATTACGAATTAATAGGCATTGGGATATATGTTGTATTGTTGACAATATCATGTCGAATACGAAGAAAAACATTTACTATTGCTCAAAGCCCAACACCGACTTATCAAATTGAATGTCAATGTTTGACAGCTGCGGTGCTGACAGCAAATTTTTTCAATATTGTTGAATTCAGTGCTGCCATTGCTTGCATTGTTTTTGATAGAAGGAACATTTATGGTTTTTTCCAAGAATGATGGATATAAAGATTATGCATTCCGTGCGCTAAAAATTAAATCTTCTGCGCAATCTAGGTCGCATGGTCTTGTCAGCTGTAAAATACAAAAGAAAATAGCAAATAAAAGTAAATAACAAACACATACTGCACAAGCGTTTAAATTTGTAAGAGAAACATTGAATGAATTTAATTTAATTTGAAATATTCTGCACTAATAACACATGTATATTATAATTTTAAATATTTTATGTAATTATAATAAGTATTTAACTTTTTAATGAGTATGATGAGAAAAACAACAATTTCAATTTGTGCCACGGATTGAATTTCTAACAATTTTTGCCAACAAACGAAATAACAAACGAGAAGATTGTGTTTGGGCACATCAATAATATTTGTCTATTTCACTCTTTCATGTTGTTGAAAGAGAAAACATCCCTGTTTTGACTTGCAGTTTTTTTCAAAAATAGTACTGAAAAACATATTTACTTAAGTATGGACATGGGTATTTTTAAATGATATTAAGTTATTGATTCCAAGTTTCAATAAAAAAATATCGAAATTTCTTCATTTCTATAACCCCCATAAATAAATTGTGATATCGTTTTTATTTAGCCACTTTGGTATAAAAGGGCTACGTTACGATTTTTTTCCGCGAACTTTACAGAAAGATGTAGGACATGCGTAATCTTAAAATTTATCATTCTTGGCTTTTTACCATTCTCATCTATGAATTACTTTACTTGAATAAAATTGCGGTGGGTACACCCTGTGCGAGTAGGACTAAATAATTTTGGAATGAACTGTCAAAAGTTGTGTTGTTACTTGACATCCTTGATTACCCTTGAGTGCACGCTGGCTTGACATTAAAATTGTTTCTACATTTGCTTGTGTGTGTAGTGATAGGAAAAAAATTTGTAATTTGGTTAATCGATCATACGAGTAATCGAAAGGAATGATTATTAAATGGAATTAATTGCAACAAAATTAACCAAATATCCGATCAGAACCACTACAAAGTATGAAATAATTTTAAATTTGTTTTATGAAGTTCTTTATCTTATTTATTAAGTTGTTTATATATTATATTGTTGAATATCGTAATATTTAAATTTTTTCCTGATTTGTCTTATAATAATTTACATCAATTCTATATATTAATATATATGTTTATTTATAAATTTATAAAAATATACCAATTTTTTTATGACTAAAAGTGCTAAAAAGTTTTAATTTTGTCCTTTTTAGTGAATATGATAAGGGTGAGTAAAAAGAAATAGTTTAGGATACAAAGTTTGGATTTGTTTTTAATTTCAGACTTTCCTAAAATGGTGCAAGCTTTCGAAGTTTTGGCTCTTCTAAAAAGTTGTTATTTTCTGAACAATTTTAGGTTTGCAACTCTTTCCAAAATTAACAAGGTTTTTATGAATAATTTAAGTTCTAAACTTATTTTTACAAGCGACGAGTTAAAGGCCACCTTTAACTTTTAAATGAGAAAACATTCCAATCGTTTATGTACTTTAGGACTACAGTTGGAGTACTCATTTTTAAAGTCGCTTAAAAATTGTCTCACCCATTGCAAAAATATTTTTCGTTATTTATTTAAGCTAGTTAAAAAAAATATTCAGTGTGTCATCCCAACGATTATATTTTAAACTACAAAGGATAATCAAAATTACCTTTGCCAATGTGTCAAAGCTATAAGGCGTATATTTAATTATAAATAAATATCCAAAAATTACATTACTTTTTTTTAATTCATCAGTGCTTTTTTGTTGGTGCCTAATTTTCGTTAAATAAACAATTGTCAATTTTTTTTTTTGTGTTAAAACTATTTCCCTTACCTTTAGAATTTCAGCATCTTTCGGATGCTTCATAATTAAATGCTGCATCATATATGATGTGTCATAGTTACACTTTAAAACTTTGTAGCACAGTTGGCATTTCACCTCCTTTGCATTTTCTTTGGTAAAATGCCTCCAAATTTCGCTTCGATTAGGAGCCATTGCTTGTACTTTGCGCTTTTTTATTATATATGTTATTTTCTTTAAAGATGCGCCAAATCTGCTGCTTGCTAAATTGCTTGTGAAAATTGTGAAATTGCATTATTTACTAGTGATGGTTTTCGTTCGATTATTTTTTCCATTTTTCGACTATTTTTTCGGTTCTCTACTAGCACGTGTGATTACTTGCACGTGTGTTCGCAGGGTAACCGATTTATTTAAATTTTTCGTTTATTCGTTCCATCACTAGTGTGTGTAAGTTTATGAAAAAGTATTCCCTATAGTTAAAATAATGGCGCGTGGTAAAAAGCAGAATCCGTTCGCAGCAAAAAAACGTCAGAAGCGTGAAAATGTAAGTCATTAAGTAGAGCATCCCAAAAAGTAACCCATAAAAAAAATTGGTTTGTTTTTCAGGCCAAATTGCCGCTGCAAGATCGGCGGTCGGAGCCCTATGAAGAAATCAAACGCGAAAACGCTGCTTTTGTCAAGTACTATCACGCACAAAACATTTGCAAAAGCGACGAGGAATGGCAGCAGTTTCTGACAGCAATACGCGATAATCTGCCCACTACGTTCCGAGTTACCGGCTTTAAAGATGAGGCTAAAGCGCTGCTGAGTATAATAAAAACGCAGCTCTTTGCTGAATACGTTGAAGGTGTTTCTGAACTGCATGGCATTGCGAAGGACGAAGTTGAGCGTCCTTTGTGCTTGCCTTGGTATCCCAATGGTATGGCCTACCAGTTGCATTTGACACGAAAGGATATACGTCGTTCAGAGCCTTTATATCGGCTGCACAATTTTCTGATTGTTGAAACTAGCGCTGGTAGCATAAGTCGTCAGGAGGCGGTATCTATGATACCACCATTGGTGCTGAATGTACAGCCCACGGACAAGGTGCTGGACATGTGTGCTGCCCCTGGCTCCAAGACGGCTCAACTAATTGAGGCGCTGCATGCAGCTCCGGATACACATAAGATACCACCTGGCTTTGTGGTGGCCAATGATGTGGACAACAATCGCTGCTATATGTTGGTGCATCAGGCCAAACGTCTCAATTCGCCTTGTTTCATAGTGACAAATCATGACAGCAGTTTTTTTCCAAATTTACTCGTAGGTTGAGTGTGTTTTTATGGTGTTCAATGACAAAGTTTAAAAATTTGCTTATAGAAAACTAAAGAAGATGGCTCAAAATCTATACTGAAATTTGATAAAATCCTGTGTGATGTACCCTGCTCGGGTGACGGTACGCTACGTAAGAATCCCGATATATGGACTAAATGGAATCTTGGACAAGCCTACAATCTGCATGGGTAATAGTCTTTCTTACAGCGGAATTTTAATCATGGTTAATGTATTTCGTTGCAGCGTGCAGTATAGAATTACTAGACGTGGCGCTGAAATGCTGGAAGTAGGTGGACGACTGGTTTACTCAACATGTTCTCTGAATCCCATTGAAAATGAGGCTGTGCTGCAACGCATCATTGCCGACTCTGATGGCGCATTAGAAATTGTTGATTCATCACATTTAGTGCCGGGCCTCAAGTACAATCCTGGCATGACAGAATGGAAGCTGGCGTCTAAAGAAGTTGATGAGATGTACACTACTTTCGAACAGGTACCAGAAAAATATCACACTGTCATACGTCCCAACATGTTCCCACTGCCAAAAGAAAAGCTGGAAACTATTGGTTTAGAGAAATGGTAGGAATATAAATTTAAATAAACATAATAAAAGCGCCAATGAAGTCATGTTTTTTTTACCATAGCATACGCGTTCTGCCACATCTTCAGGACAGCGGTGCCTTTTTTGTAGCAGTTCTGGAGAAGAAGCGTCAGTTGCCATTCGAAACGAATGATATCAAGGATCTGCTGGAAAAGCCGAAAGAGGTGCCCAAACTTGACGAGCTGGGCAATGCTATTGAGGAAAAGTCTGTACCTTGGGGTCCACAACGCAAGCGCAAACGCCTGCATGGCTACAAGGAAGATCCTTACATTTTCTTGAACGAAACTGACACTGACTGGAATGAGATCAAAGAGTTTTACGATCTAGATGAATCGCTGAACAAGCGCTGTCTGTTGACACGCTGCGTTTCGGATAAGAAGAAAAACATTTACTACTGCTCCGAACCCATACGTGACTTGGTGCTGCTCAATGAAGATTCCATTAAAATTATCAATACAGGTGTTAAAACGTTTGTGCGCTGCGAGAACCGTCACACCACGCATCCCTTTCGCTTGGCACAGGAGGGACTACAGACTTCAAATGCCTTCATGGGCAACAACAGACGCATTGAAATTGAGCGCGAAGATTTAATATTGCTGCTTAATTGCACAGATCCCACAAAACCGCCCTCGACCACAGAGCTGAAAGAAACAACGCAACAGCGTTGCAAGGAGTTAGGCGAGTGACTCAACATTTTGTTTTAATTATTTGTATTTTATTTGTATCTTATTGCAGGTGTTGGCAGCTGCATTTTAAAATATGTGGATTCACGCTTTACGCTCTATACTGTAGGTTGGCGTGGCACCTCTAGCTTGCGCGCCTATGTAGACAGCAATGAGACGGTGCATATTTTGCGACTGCTTGGAGCAGATTTGGGCAAATTTCGTAGGTTTTCTGTGGGATGGTTTTGAAAAATTAGGCTATAAGTATATCATTTGTTTTATTTCACAGAGGTAAATAAATTCGAGAAAGCTAAGGAAGCTGCAGAATTAGCGGCGGCTGCCGAAGTGGAAGCGAATCAAGCTGCAAACGGTGAGGAAACCAACTCAGAAGCAGTCACAGAGACAAATGCTGCTGAAAAACCACAGCCAATGTCTACAGAATAGTGAAAGTTCAAACACTCTAAAATGTATTAAAAATTCTATTTTATATAATTGAATATTATATTTTTTTTAAGTTTCCTCTAGACTGTAGTTAAATTTTATTTAATAATATAAAAATAACGGTTATTAAATTTAATCTGCTATGCTAACAGCTAAAGTGTACATATAGATTAACAATGAAAAAAAAAGACAATCGTTATCAAAACCGCTTTAAGTGTTTCAGATGTAAACTGTTTTGAATTTTCAATGTAAGAACAAAATCAATTTTGTCATCTGCCATATTTTTTTAACCAATTTGCCATTCGATTAGAATTGCATTTTTTAATTGCTTACAGTTTTTTAGCTGCCAGCTGAGCAAAAAATTTTAAAACGCAGCTGCTTCAGTTCTCCTCTGGGACAAATCACTGCACATTGAAATTTTAATTTTTCGATTGCTGCGCATCCTATTGGTTTCTAATACAAATATCCGGTGAGTGAATTCGTCAAAATTTGCTGAAATCTTCAAGGGCAGCATTGAAAAAAATATTGGACGAATTAATTGGAAAAGAGTTGAGAGAGAGAGAGAGAGAGTAAATAATTGAAATAAAAATGTTTGTATTCAAAATATGTACGAAAGAATTTCAAAGAACTGGAAACTCAGAACAATTTATAATTTAATTATATATAATAATTCTGGCTAATTTATTAAAAGGCGATCCGTTTAAAGAAAAATTAAGCTACCATTAGAGTCCATTGCAAGTTCAATGATTCCTGTAGACTCTGAGGGGGAGAAAATATGATTCCATGGTTTCAAAACATTTTTAGGTTTTGTGGACTGCTTGGACAAAAGTTTTGGATTTTCCGACAAATGCCTTGCACTTGGACAAATAGGATCCAATTGCAATATTTTTGGAACTACTTGGGCCATTGGAACTTTTTTGGATTTAGTGGATTACTTCAATAAAATTTTCTTGACATAGGTTTCACATGGACCAATAGGTTCTACTTTCAATATTTTTTTAGCTACTTGTGTTATTGGAACTTTGTTGGTTTTAATGAACTACTTGGACAAAAATCTGGGATTTCTTGACAAATACATTCCACTTGACCAAATGGCATCTATTTGCAATAATTTTGGAACTAATTGGGTTATTAGAACTTTTTTGGGTTTGGTTGAGTTTGACAAATAGGTTCCACTTTTAATATTTTTTTAACTACTTGGATCATTGTAGCATTGTTTGGTTTAATGGACTCCTACAAAAATCTTGGAGTCCATTAAGCAGATAAGTTCCAATGGCAATATTTTTGGAACTTTTTGAATTTAGTGGACTACTTGAATAAAATTTGTTTGACAAATAGGTTACACTTTCAATATTTTTTAACTACTTATGTCATTGGAACTCTGTTGGGCTTAATTGACTCCTTGGACAAAAATCTTGGATTTCTTGACAAATATATTCCACTTGGATACATTGGGTCATTGGAACTTTTTGTACTTAGAGGACTACTTAAATAAAATATTTTTGACAAATAGGTTCCACTTTCAATATTTTTTAAACTACTTCGGCCATTGGAACTTTGTTGGGTTTACTTTGTTGGACAAAAATCTTGACTTTCTTGACAAATAAGTTCCACTTGGACAAACAGAATCTACTTGCAATATTTTTGAAACTAGTTGGGTCATTGGAAATTTTTTGAGTTGAGTGGACTGTCTGGACAAAAAATTTTTTGACAAATAGATTCCACTCGATAAAAAAGTTTCCAAACACAATATTTTTGAAACTACTTTGGTCAGTAAAACTTTTTTGGGCTTAGTAGACTCTTGGACAGAAATCTAGGAACTCTTGACAAATAGGTTTCACTTCGACATATAGGTTCTACTTTCAATATTTTTTAAATACTTGAATCATTGCAATTTTTTTGGGCTTAATGGATTCACTGGACAAAAATCTTGAATTTCTTGACAAATACGTTCCACTTGGGCATTTAAGTTCCATTTGCAATACTTTTAGTACTAGTTGTGTGGTTGAAACTTTTTGAATTTAGTGGACTACTTAAATAATTTTGAAATTTTAACTAATAGGTTCCACTGTCAATATTTTGTAAACCGCTTGGGCCATTGGAACTTTGTTGGGTTTACTGGACTCATTGGATACAAATTTGCCTTTTTTGACAAATACGTTCCACTTGGACAAATAGTATCTACCTGCAATATTTTTGAAAAATAGGTTCCACTTGGTAAACTAGTTTCTTTACACAATATTTTTGAAACTCTTTTGTTAAGTGGAACTTTTATGGGCTTAGTGGACTTCTGGATAGAAATTTAGGATTTCTTGACAAATAGGTCAAGATACATAGGTTCCACTTGCAATATTTTTGAGTTGAAACTTTTTTGGTGTTTAGTGGACTCCTTGGACAAAATTTATTTTTATCAAATGGGTTCCACTTGCAATTGTTTTGAAACTACTTGGGTCACTGGAACTTTAAAAAGACTTTAAAAAGACTATTTTTTTATAGATTTTTTCAAGTTCTAAAGACTTCGGTCAATGTAATTTATTAAAGTAAATCAGCAGCACAGATATTATATATTAATGAAAAATATTTCGCTTAACTTCACTTTTTGAAAAGACTGAGCTCAGTAGTTTCTTAATTAAAATTAGAAATCCGAATAAAAAAATGTTTTGAGAAAAATTTAAAATTTTAAAAAAATTTATATTCACTGGGAAAATTCGGATTAAATTAAATAAATTAAAAATTTTAAAAATAAAATAAGTATAAAAAGCCTGAATATAAACTGAATAAAACTTGTTCTTATATATGAAAGTGGCGGCCGTGGCGCAGTGGGAAAAGTGTGTGGCCCATACGCCAGAGAACCCGGGTTCGAATCCCACCTGACACAGAAAGTTTTTCCAATTGAATTAATTTTTCTCTTCGGCCGTCGCCTCTCTGCAGACAATGGCAAACCTCAGAGAGTAAAAACTGCACAACACAATTGTTCATAAGAAGCGGGGCCAAAGTCCTTTCAAGGACTGAAATGGCCATTTCGTTTTTTTTTTTTTATATATGAACGTCTTTGACGCTATTTTGACGACATAAAGAAGGAATAAAAAATAAATTATGCCTTTTTCGTAAAAAGCCATAATTTGGTAGCACTTGGCTCTAGAAAAATATTATTTGAAGAACAACAAATTTCAAAGAATTTATACCAATCATGGAGTGGAACTTATTTATCAAATAATGAAAAATTTTCCAATACATGCAAAGTTTCCACTAGTTTTGAAAGTATTGAGAGTAGAACCTATTTATCATAAAACCAAGGCTTTTGTCCAAGAAGTCCACTAAACAAAAAAAAGAAGTTGCAATGATCCAACTAGTGCTATAAATAATCCAGGTGGAACCTATCGCGTATAGAACCATATATATTTGTCCAAGGAGTTCACAAGTCCCAAAAAAGTTCACATAATCCAAGTAGTTCAAACACTAATCTAAGTGGAACCTATTTGTCCAAGTGGAACCTATTTTTCAAAAAATGTTTTTCCAAGTAGTCCACTTAACTCAAAAAAGTTAAAATGATCCAACTGGCTTAGAAAATATTGCAAGTGGAACCTATTTGTCAGCAAATTTTTGTGTTAGGAGCTTCCTATTCTTAAAAAAATTCCGACGATCCAAGTAGTTCTCAAACTAATCCAAGTTGAACGTATTCGTGCAAGTGGAACCTATTTGTCAAAAAATCTAAGATTTCTGTCTAAAAGTACCACAGTAGTTCTAAAAATATTGAAAGTGGAATCTATTTGTCAAGAACTTTTTCTTTAAGGTGCCTTATTTGCTTAACGTATTCGACCAAGTGGAACGTATTTGCCAAAAAATCCAAGATTTCTGTCTAAGAGTCCACTTAACCCAACAAAGTTTCAATGACAACAGTAGTTCTAAAAATATTGAAAGTGGAACCTATTTGACAAAAAACCAAAATTTATGCCCAGAGTTCACAAAACAAAAGTCTCCTATAGCCCAACTTTTTCAAAAAATATTGAAAATGGAACCTATTTGTAAAAAAAATTTTTGTCCAAGGAGTCTACAAATCAAAAAAAAAATTGTCGAAAATACATCAAACTTTTGTCTAAGGAGTCCATGCAACCAATAAAAATTCCTACTTGGGAGCTCTACTGTGACCTGTTTTCATTAATTTTGTTTTCAGCCCACACGTTTGTGAACGCGTACTCTAAATATTTTTTTGTCATTCCAGTGCCTGAGCTAGCTCCATTGCTTTGAAAATTTGGGTCACGTACGCGGGCGTGAGATGAGGAAAATGGGTGTCAAAAATGTTTTAAATTTGTCAATATTTCTATAAGACAAATATTTCCACAATCTTAAAGAAATATTAAATTTTTTTCATTAGTTTTCCTGCGAATAAATTGCACCTAATATAACTGACTGCCCAGTAATTGAATTCAAGAAATAACCATCTGTTGGTCTGAAAGCTGAATGTGGACGAATCTCTCAGCATGCAGACGACTTTCACAAATATCTTTCATTAATCTTAGAAAAGTTTTATTAAGTATTTGTATTTCATTAAGCAGCACTCCCGTGATAAAATCCACTTTATTTAGAAACTGAATTTGTGTGAGATTAAAACTGTGTGACAATAAAGTTTATTGAGTTTATCTGCTACACTTGTAGTCACTTTGCGCTGTTTTGATAAATTATTTGATGATTTTTCTGAATTCTGTGTTTGTTGACAAATAAGTCTTATATAAAAGAAAAGTACAGCAACACATTTTGACCGTTTTAAGTTTCCAAACACTACAATTTATGCCATTTTAAAAAAAAAAAAATAAAACCTTTAATTAAAAAAATGTTGCTTTTAAAAATGCTTTTCTTTCTCCATATTGGTGCCTTAATGCATTTTAAAATTGTGATTTTTTTTTGTCTACTCTTTACTATGTGCATTGCATTAATTTCCTGCCGTGCTAATTGATTGCAACCATTTTATTTGACATTTAAAAATTCAACTAAACACTCATTGGTGTCAATTTCTCTTCAAAAAAATTAATCAGTTTTGATTTTAACTCACCTAGCATAAGCTAAGCGGAAGTGCCAAAACTAGTTCCGCTAGTTGGAAAAAAAAGCTTTTAAAAAAAGCACATCAGCTACAATTTCTAATATCCGCTTATCAAGTTTTATAGCTCTTCTATAGTTCAAGGTTAATTATAATGAAATATTTCTGTTTTTGCTTTTTAAGGACTCCTTCAAATAGCTGCTTCTTCGCTCATTAATGTGCGCCATTTATAACTTCCGTTACAGTGTTGTGAGCTCTTCCGTTTTAATTCCGTTTTACTTTCTATGTGTTGAAGTGCACTTCCGTTTGCTGCGCACACACTTTTACTACATGAGACAAATTGTCTGCGTGTGTGTAGCATTTTATTAATACGCACAATATAGCCAACAACAACATGCAAAGAAAACAAAACAAAACAAAACAAAACAAAAAACAAAACGAAAATAAGGAAAAACCAGAAACTTAGCGTGAACGTGCCGAATGGCGTTAAGAATGAAGACAACAATGTTGCTGTTGCGCTTGTTAGCCTGCTTTGCTGTGTGAACTTGTGTGTGTGTGTGTGTGTGTGTGTGTCGGTGTGAGTGAGAATTGTGTAATTTTGGTGTGCGAAAACTAGGTTTACGTGACCAGCTGCAGTTTCTCAGTTCGCCGGCGTGCATGAAACGTGAAATAAGAGATAAGAACTCTGGAGTGGCAATCATCAAAACCGGAAATTAAGCTTAACTGTTGCTGTTGTCTTTTCCGTTGGCAATGCACACGTAACATTAATTTGACACCATTAAGTATTCATATTGAAGGATTCAGCCTTGAGACGCTGTGGGCTCAAAATGCGTTAAGTTTGGGAAATTGTTTTCAAAACGATATCTATGCCATTTTTTGCGATAGATAATGGCATATTGGCATAATGGCGGTATTGAGCATAATATGCAATCACCAATACGAGTCAATCACCAATACAATTTGTCAATTTTCATTCCATTTTTTAGATATCAAAATTAATTTTATAACAAAAAAATTTAATTTTTTCAGATATAATATTCTTTCAAAAACAAATTTAAATTTTTGCAAATTAAATTCGGATTTGTTTCAAGTTAAAATCAACTTTTGACATTCCAAAATTGTGAAAATTCCAACTTTGAACACTATCCAACCGGTCAAAATACTTCAGAATAATATTATAACAAACTTAACAACATAAGCCTTAAGCTTGAAAAAATCTTGAGAAACTATTGAAAAATACTATCTCTGCAATTGTAGAAAAATCGAAATGGAACCCTCGTTACTCATGCAAGATTTTTATAAGCTTTTTCTTGCAATTGTAGAATAAGCTTAAAAAATAATATTAAAGCTGTGGCCAAATTAAGTTTCACCGCGATAGTGGTGCCGCACTCGAGTTTCTAATATTGAAATTCACATGCATAAATGAGAGGGATCATATTACGCGTTTGTGCACTATGGGTAAAATGACTACTTTTTTGGCCAAAACCTCAAAAAACTAGATTTTTATTGAAATTTGTAGCATAATATGGCAGAAAATATAACTATTAGGAACTTTGACCACGATAATTTCTTTAAAAATGAAATTATAAACAAATTTTGTGATATTAGAAATGTATGTGTATTGATATGAACTCTTAATAAGTAAGGTATTCAAAGATAAGGCAAGTTAACTCAACAAAGGATCCGAGGTATCTAAGGCTCTGCTGAAAATATCTGTCAGATTATCTACACGACTTGTTTTCCTAGCGTGATTAAGACGATCTGCTTTATACAATTTATGTCTCGATTTTGCAGCATTTTCACCAAAAACCCCCACTGGAAGCACATAATAATTATATCAGCTGTATTGAAACAATACTGATAAATTTTTTCCAAATTTAGCAGATGTTGGCAAGATAAACAGATAAGGATGACTTTAAAAAAATAAATATTAAGTCAACGTCAATACCGCAAATTTCTGAAAATACAATGTGCTGCTTAAAAGCACGACGTGCTGTATTTCCGTCATTGCTGCTGCCACAACCTTCAGTTTTCGGTTTATCGACATTTAACCCAAGACATTCCCAAAACATATTTTGTATACATTGCTTCCTTTCCAACAGGAATTTTTTTATAACTCTCACTTATCTGCCATATTTGAAGATTTTGCTTATATCCGGCGTGTAAAACGAATTTAAAAAAATCTTATCTAACAATGTAGTGGACTGTTTCCATATTTTAAGAAATCTTCCTTTGCGTAATATTCTACGACTTATAATCAATAATGCTCATGAAATCTCGTGGCGTAGCTCCGCCAATGGAACATTTTCGGGTAGACTTTGTATCCGTGAGAATGTTCAAAACCTTTCCATCAATTACTGTAAAAAATAGCTTACATTTTGTCTCTATAATTTTATTCTCAGCTACTTCTACTACGAATGATTCCATTTCTTCTATATTTTTTTAATCGAACATTCTTCTTTCAGAATAGGTTCTATTGTTTCCTTAACATATTCGAGTTTTAAAGGTCTGCAAAATCTTACCGATTGTGGTGTACGGTTATTCCAGATAATTTTTCCTGATGAGCATATTAACCGTAAAGGAATAACGGTTGTTGCAAAGAGGGATGTGTCTGAACCATTTGAGCTGCCTGATTCTGAATAATTTTGCTTATAATTCGAGTGCCCAGTACAGCTATCATATCCATAGCACAAGACTAATAGCCCGAACACAACACGCGCGACGAGCGGCAAGCGTCAATTGTCACTTTTCATTTACATGTATTTCTTATGGGACGAATTTTGGAAACTTGTCTCGCAGCATTGTTGCTTGCCGCTGCCGTCGGCTTCAATTTAATTTTAATTTGACAGGCAGCAAAAGCAAGTTTCTGCCATTGTTTACATTTGTTATTACTGGTCGCATTCAGCAAACTGTACTGTTGTAAAATTTCTTGTGAGTAAGGGATGTTTTGCTTGAACTTCACAATTTTAAGTACACCTGAATAACGGCATTAGAATCCATAATGAATGCAAAATTGATTTATAAATAAAATTTTTAATTTCAGTAACTTTTTGTATGATCTGGTGCATAGTTGATTCACCAAAACTGCTCAACTGCGATGCTTTACATAAATGCATTTAGGAACTCAGCCCTACTTTCGACAGGCGATAATTTCGATAAAATATCACTTTGATTTAATTTGTTCATACAATTTTGTTGTTTTTTATAACATGCTGCCACATTGATAATTCGCTTCGATGTTCGCTTCAAAAGTGAAGTTATAACATGTCGCCACAGAATAATGAATGAATTTTTTTTCATATGAATGCTATTCACAAAGAATGCAATTCAGAAAGAACATCAGAATGAATAAAAAATTAATAATAATTAACAAGTTAATAATGAGAAAGAAATCAATAATGAATCATTTTTTTATTCATATGAATACTATTCACAAAGAATGCAATTCACATCGAATTTCAGAATTTTCAAATATTCTTGTTTTTATCCATCTATCGATCTATATTACGTATTATTACGCAAGCGCATTTTTTATGATGACTATCAAATCTATACTATAGACGCGATTTTCATAAATAGGGTGCAATTCAAAGGTCTTGCTTTGTAGATGTGCAATATGGTCTTATTTTTTCTTAAATATTGTGTTTTTTTTTTAAAAAAAGGTGAAACAATTTTCTATGAAAACCAACCAAATTTCTTTGAGATGCCTAAAAGTATGTGATATATTTTTATTATAATGCTTTAATAAGGAATAATTGGGTTACTCAACAATTCAACAGAAACATAGAAAGTTTCTATGAAATCCTTGGTTCAAAGGTAAAAATAGTCCTCAATATAAAGACAAAGTCACTAGATCTTTTTTATTTTGGCGTTTTAACGCCACACGGGATTACTAGATATTAATATTTTATTCACTATTTATTTCATATTAATTATTCATTTGTGATTCATTATTCATTGGTTATTCATTGTTCACTTGTTATTCTTTACTAATTTCTCATTCATTATTTCATTTCATTTTTTTATTTACTAATTGATATAAATGAAACGAATAATTATTGAATTTTTGAAATTTAATGTGAATTAATATTTTTATTTATGAATGAGTCTTGCTTTCATTGAATCGATTATTATTTCGTTATTCGCCATTCACCTCTTTGAAAATAAAATTAAATTGTACAGTGCACGGCTTGCCTTCCGTTTTGATTATATTTCAGTTTTTTATTTTATGGTTACATTTTAATTATTGTAATTAATTTAGGCGTTATTTATTAGTAATCAAAATTTATTGGTTTTTGAAAAAAGATTTTAAAAACAAATTAATTTAACAAATTAAAATTTTTAATTTTCAAAATTTGCCGACGTTTCTCAGATTGTTTGGCTGCTTCGTCAGTGCGTCTTTTATTAACTATAAAACTACAAAAGACGCCTTAATGAAGCAAAAAATTTGCGAATCGTCGACAAATTTTTAAAATTAAATTAAAAAAAAAAATTGAACTTAATTTTGTTAACATTATTTGTTTCTTAAATCTTTTTTCAAAAAACAATAAATTTTGGTTACTAAATAGCGCCTTAATAAATTAAAATGAAATTTAATGTATTTCTTTTTTAGCTCAGTGTTGTTATTCAAAACGGCAACTGTTGTTAGTCGGCTGAATGCAGCCATTGTTTTTAATTTACTATTGTTTGGCTGTTGAAGTGCTCGTATTTTTGTTTACTTTGTAAAAGAAGTTTTTGAGTTAAAGTTTTGTGAAAGGTAAGTTCATAAATTATAACATAAAGAATTTAATATGTATTATGTTTCTTCTATTGCAATATGGACTTAGATAAACAATTAGTTGAAGAGCAGCTGAAGTTTGCTGCTGTCGCGTTTATTATAATCAAGTCGCTCAACATTTCTCTACAACGACAGAGTGGAGACATGTTGCTTGCCGCTCGTCGCGCGTATTGTGTTTGGGCTATAACTCTGCGCACAATTTGTCTGTTTTATTTTGCTTCATCAACCTTCAACAACCTCATTTTGCAATTCAATAATTCGTTCAACGGTATGTTTCAGCAAATTTTTCACAGGAACTTTTGCACATTTATCAGATACAATTATCGCATCTGGTCTACATTTATATTTTGCAATCGCAACTTCTCTATAAGGAGGATATATATCGCAGTTCCTTAGCGTATTTTCTATCTTTATATTTAAGTACTGCTGTTTTGTAAATCCGTTCTCTAATAAATATGATAAAGCTCCATTAATATAGAACAGTATCGGCTTATTTTCCTTAGTAAGTAGTGTCTTTTTTATTTTCGAGGCTCGGCTGGGGCTTTTGACGCAATGCATAAGAATGGTTGCCAAGTCTGCATTACCGTGCTTGCGAGCCGAAATGCTGGCTGTCAAAACCATTAAGTCGCTTTCATTGTTAGTTGACTTACACAACTCTGACGCTTCTCTTCTTTTTCCTTGATCTGATTTTTCATTGAAGGGTACACGAGGACGGCCACCTTTTGATTCTAATGTCAGTTTTTTTTAAGTCAAGTGGTGTTTCTCCTCTTAATCCAATCATCGAATTTCACCTTCAACGTTTTCAAACTTCTATTGGGCTTTTCCCACTTTCTACTTATTTTTGAAGCGAAGCTTTTTACGCCTCGTTCTGTGATTTGCCTGGAGTGAAATCTGAAAAATTTTCGACAGATTTTTTCTTACATTTTTATATGGTTCTTTGTTTCTGTATTTTTTACAACAAGACAATTTTATATTACAAATATAAAAAAGCATTTCCTCACTTGCCGTGGGGACTCGAACTCACAAACCTTTGTTTGGGAGTTCTATACTACATCCACTGAGCCAAGCACCCTTCTTATGCGAAAGCATTGATTCAGTATTAAGTGCTGCTGAAGCTATGTTGCAGCACATCCAATAACCTATTAATGAATTTGTGTGGCTTGGGTAACTGCTAAACCAGTTGCTATCATCAGTGTTGAAACTTTTCCACAATTGTGGTAAGTCTAACACTTTTTTGGTTTCTACCACTTTTATCACTAACTATTTGCATTTTTACAAAATCTATCACTTCTTGATATATTTATAAAAAAATTATTGCATTATAATTAAAATTTTAGAAATTTTATTGCATATATTTTATTTATTATTACATTTAATATTGTATTTTAGTACTGTCTTGAGAACATTATATGGGAATTATTTGCAATAAAACTAATTCAGCGTGAAAAAACGTACTGTATGGTATAATTCTTATGATTTGTTTTGCTGTAGGACTTCAGTCGAAATTTTCCTTAAGGGAACAATATATTCCAGTTTTTTAAATTCACCACTCATTTTAGACTCAACCTACCACTATTTAAAATTTGCAAGTGACAACACTGGTTATCATCCTCAGTTTGTTAGTGCCATCTGTTAACAACTGTTAACGTAGCTGCAGTTATATATTTAATATTAAACAGAGCTGTTTGGATCGGTGGAAAGAGTGCATTTGTATTAATCAATGGGTTATAGAATCGATCCTCACTGTGGGTAAAGTGATATATTTTTTTTTATATGAATTCGTTTATGCTGTTGTTGGTACATGCTTTTGTTTTGTTTTTGCATAGTGCGAAGGAAAATTAACAATTGTCCACAAGTGCGTTGAAAAAAACAATAGCAGTAACATGTAATAAAATAAATAGTATAATAATGAAATGTAATACAATTTACTGGTGTGAATATTAACGTGTGTTTTTTTAACATATTTAATGTTTTAAATTTTTGAATTTAAGTTATTTCAAAAAAACAAAAAAAAAAATTAAATGATCATATCTATGAAACTGTAAAAAAGCTTCGCTTCTCTCGTGTGTCCAACGACGCACCTGTGTTTTTTTTGTTTATATTCACATTTTTTCACTAAAATATAGTTGTCAGCTTCCGTAATGTTTGCTTCCTGTAAGGCTTTTTTTAAATGATTAAGAAGTCATGCTTGCTTTGCTTTAGTTGTCCGCTCTGCATGCCGTATATGAAATAAAGCTGCATTTTTCAGCTGGTACTTATCTAAAAATAAACAAAGTGTTCGAAAGTGTTCAACAGCGGCTGCAGAAGAAATAAACAAATTCCTGTTAAGAGTTGATACCTTTAACAAGTAATAGGGGTATTCACGGGTTGATGCGAAACGGAGTTGCGACGATGCGAAAATGCAAAACTGCGAACTTTCGCATCATTCCAACAACAAACACATTGGAAGCAATTTTGCAACTCTTCTTGAATTACGCACTGCTAAAACCTATTGCGAGAACGCACAAGCATTGATGCTAAACAGCTGTTTCATGTTTTGGTTGTTTTCAAATATAGTTGCCATCTGGGTAAAACTTTAGAAAGGTTAAGTTTGTACGTTCTTTTATTAAATTTTTGTGATTTTCAAATGAGATGGCAATATATGTTCTGTTCATGTGACAATACCATGGCTAATTGAAGCGAATCACTGAATTGTTGACATGAGTTCTTGTGTTGAAATTCCACGTTGTTGCATATCAACGATTCCAGTAATTGAAATTGAACTTTACTGCATCGCAAAATTTGATGGAATCGGTCATCATCAAACTGTACTACTACTGTGTCTTCACACGAACTTTTCGATTTTGGTACATAGTATTCAATTCCACGCCGAGTTCCTAATACTTTGAATAGGTCTTCATACAGTTTCTCCAATTCCTCGTCCACTAGTTCATCCGGCAGATCCATTGCATTACTGTTTTTTGAAAACACTGTGAACATGTGTGAATTTTTTGCATACAAAACCAAAGACGCATTTCTTCGTACTTTTTAACTTTTGATTGACAGTTTAATTTTAACAAAGTTGCAACTCTAGAGTGCGAATGCGTTAGTGCAAAAAATGTCTTGCATTTTCACATTTTTGCAATTTGCATCAACCCGTGAATACCCCTAATGTTAATCTTTTTTAGTGCCGAGTGGATCAACTTTTTTATATGCTTTTATAATGGATTTCTAGTATTTCACACTCACTTTTTAACGATGTTATAGATATCAAATTTTTTCGAAATCAATTGCAATTAACTAATATTTTTTAATGCACTTTTTTTACTTACTGTTAACACAATTTGCCATATCGTTTTTTTTTTCAGTTGTAAATATAAATAACAAATATTTGCTTTCAATTCTAATGCACACCTGCTGCTTAGCAAAGACAAACTAAACATCAGACAGTAATCCCACGATCAATAGCAAACAGTTTAGAGATATACCGTTATAATACAAAAACAAGTGTTAATATGTGATATTTGGTGTATGTATATTGCAAGAAAAGTACAAGTGTTGCTTTTTAGAGAACTTTTAAATGTGGGTTTTGGTGAGAAAATGAGGTAATTTTACCCATAGTGGGATGGGGCCATCCATCCATCCATTCCATCGCGATGAAATGCAATATTTGGCCCCGGCCTAGGAGTATTGCTTTAGATGATTTGTTTTTGTAATTTGCGCATAAAATAGATTTTATTTCTCAGTAATATTTCATATTGTATTGTTATATAAGTTAAGTTGTTATAAGTAAAGGGTGGTTCAATTTTAAGGGCCGATGCTGAATGTGAACCACACCTAAAAGTCAAGTTTTTTAATTTCATTTGACATTTCTCAATTTCAGACTAACTCAATTTGAACCATGGCAAGATATACAACCGAGCAACGCGTTAAAGTCAGGCTTAATAATTCAGGCTTATTATGAAAATGGGAGTTCAAATCAAAATGCATATCGTGCACTTCGTGATTTTTACGGTCAATTTAATCGTCCAAATGTGCGTACAATCGGAAAAATCATGCAATAATTTGAGCAAACCGGATCTGTAGGAGATGTGAAAACACCAGTGCATGCTGCTTCACAGCTCGTACTGCAAAAAATATTGCTGCTGTTTGCGATAGTGTGGCTGAAGAGCCATCCACCTCAACTCGTCGTCGTGCCCAACAATTTCGCCTCTCACGCTCGTCGTTGATGAACATTATGCATAAAGACTTGCATTTACACGCTTACAAGGTGCAATTGACTCAAGAACTAAAGCCTCTTGACCATTTCAAGCGTCGTCAATGGTCAGAATGGCGACAAATTCAATGGCCGTGTTATCTCACGTGGTGGCGATGTCAATTGGCCGCCAAGATCATGTGATTTGACACCGTTGGACTTCTGTCTTTGGGGTTATTTGAAAGAAAAGGTGTACGTCGATAAGCTAGCAACAATTCAAGAGCTAAAGGATGAGATAATTCGGCATATTAACGGCATAGAACCTCACTTATGCCTCAGCGTCATCGAAATTTTGGACCATCGGATGGAGGTGTGCCGTCGAGGTCGCGGCGGCCATTTGGCCGATATTTTGTTCCATACATAATTGAACCATACCAATATTATCATTAAAAGAAATGATAATAATTTCCTAAATAATTTGTGTTTTATTCAAAATCAACATCGGCCCTTTAAATTTAACCACCCTTTATAAGTGTTTATTAAGCATACTTTAGATTCAGTTATCTATATCAAGCGTTTCTCAAATACGATTAAGATTTTATTGGGATCTCACTTTTTAGCAAGCTTGTTAAAAATGATATTAAGAAAACCTTAAAACCTACAGTTTATATTAAGCTTGTTCTCAAGTACAACTGCGGTTCGCTTTCTAGATGGCCGGCTGGGTAAATAATTTAAATTCAAATTTACGTCGAGTATTTAAATATTTAAATACGAAATTTTCGAGTTTTTTTGAAGTGCATGAACATTGAACATTGAACATTTGAACATTGCTTTAGACGCGTTGAGCACTTTTGGTAGGAGTAAAATTTTTGAATTCGCGGCAGCACTGTTAACGTCAGCAATGTTAACGTCAGCAGTGTTAATGTCAGTAATGTTAACGCAATGTTATACAATCACTACTGTTAATGCCATCACTGTGAATGTAAGCACTGTCAAGGCTTGCGCTGTTAATGCCTACATTTCTGATTCAGCTATTAGGCAAGCAGAGAACATAGTAACGCTTTTGTGTTTTTTGTATGGGGATCCCCAGAAGGGATAGGGGCTATGTGTGTTCAGAAGAAATATTAAAGGCTAGAGATTCGGGAAAGATTTGAACTATAAACGTTAGTTTTTGTGTTTTTTGTATAGGGACCCCCAAAAGGGTGGCATATAGAAGTTAGGTGTGTTCAACAGAAATGTTGAAGGGAAAAATAATAGGACCAACTTATATATATCCTCCCTAAGGTCATTTGGAAGAGAAATGAACTATTATCGACAATTTTTGTATATTTTGTATTGAGACTCTCAGAAGGGTGTCAGATAAGGGTTAGGTGTATTCAGAGAAATATTGAAGGGTAGAAAATAATTGGAGCAGTTCATAAATTTGACCCTTCTAGGGATCAATTCGAGAGAAATTTGTTTTTATGAGTACGAGCATAAAATACTCGAAAAAAGATTTATCGAAAAATTTGACGATGTACCTATTAAATAGCTGCACAAAACATGCTATTTGCGACACTTCACTACTGTACTTCAGTGCACTGCATTTCACTGTAGCGTTGACATAGCATACACAAGTTCTATGTTAAAGCTCAGCAACGAAACAAGCACTTCATCAGTTTAAATCAGGAGTACGCAAAAGATCGCCCATGGGCGGATAGCTTCACATGCATACGACAGCTTTCAGTTAAAAAAGCTTTTTAGTCGAGTTGAGAACTTATTACACTGAATAAATTAATACGATCAGTCGCTGTGGGAACTTTTTGCTGTTAGGTTGCGGCCGCTCGACTCTGCGTTGCCTTATTGAACACGACGACATATAATTAGCGCGTTTGTTCGTTCAATCGATACGATCATACTGCTAAGTTGCGGCCGCTCTCTTCTGCGTTGGCTAAGGTTGCGAACATAGTGAACGCTTATTGCTGAGTTGAGCCAAAAAACACATTGGAGCAATAAAGAAACCAAGTCATGCATCTTTTCTGCTCCAATGTGTTTTTCGCAACATTATAGAACACGACTAGCTATGATTCTCGCGTTATGCTGTGATCGTACGAATGAACAAACTCGTGCTTTTTGCGCAGTGCAAACTCTTAAAACAAAAGCTTTGCAATACAATCACAAAAATGTGAATGTATAATTTTGCGCACACCTGGTTTAAATGTTTTTTGCTACAGTAACAGGCAGTGCTTATGTTATGATGCAAAGCAGAATATCAAAACATAAAGCGACAATACAGTGAAGTAACCGTAAATCATAGCAAGCATAGCGTGTGCTTGCTTCATTGTCGATCAGCTAGCAGCAATCGTAGTTAAATCTGTGAGTTAAAAAAAATATTTTTGACAAAATAATGTTTTAAGACTTTTTTGGTAGGAGTCTATGAATGAGTCAATTGTCGATGGAAGCGTAATATAAAAAATTTTATCAAAGGAACTCATTGATGTACTCGAATCGTACAAAAAACACAGGTGCGTCGTTGGACACACGAGAGAAGCGAAGCTTTTTTACAGTTTCATAGATATGATAATTTAATTTTTTTGTTTTTTTTAAATAACTTAAATTCAAAAATTTAAAACATTAAATATGTCAAAAAAACACACGTTAATATTCACACCAGTAAATTGTATTACATTTCATTATTATATTATTTATTTTATTACATGTTACTGCTATTGTTTTTTTCAACGCACTTGTGGACAATTGTTAATTTTCCTTCGCACTATGCAAAAACAAAACAAAAGCATGTACCAACAACAGCATAAACGAATTCATATAAAAAAAAAAAAATATATCACTTTACCCACAGTGAGGATCGATTATATAACCCATTGATTAATACAAATGCACTCTTTCCACCGATCCAAACAGCTCTGTTAAATTTTGATGTTGATTTAATATTAAATATATGACTGCAGCTACGTTAACAGTTGTTAACAGTTGTTAAAAGATGGCACTAACAAACTGAGGATGATAACCAGTGTTGTCACTTGCAAATTTTAAATAGTGGTAGGTTGAGTCTAAAATGAGTGGTGAATTTAAAAAACTGGAATATATTGTTCTTCTTAAGGAAAATTTCGACTGAAGTTCTACAGCAAAACAAATCATAAGAATTATACCATACAGTACGTTTTTTCACGCTGAATTAGTTTTATTCCAAATAATTCCCATATAATGTTCTCAAGACAGTACTAAAATACAATATTAAATGTAATAATAAATAAAATATATGCAATAAAATTTCTAAAATTTTAATTATAATGCAATAATTTTTTTATAAATATATCAAGAAGTGATAGATTTTGTAAAAATGCAAATAGTGGGTGATAAAAGTGGTAGAAACCAAAAAAGTGTTAAACTTACCACAATTGTGGAAAAGTTTCAACACTGATGATAGCAACTGGTTTAGCAGCTACCCAAACCACACAAATTCATTAATAGGTTATTGGATGTGCTGCAACATAGCTTCAGCTGCACTTAATACTGAATCAATGCTTTCGCATAAGAAGGCTGCTTGGCTCAGTGGATGTAGTATAGAACTCCCAAACAAAGGTTTGTGGGTTCGAGTCACCACAACAAGTGAGGAAATGTTTTTTATATTTGTTATATAAAATTGTCTTGTTGTAAAAAATACAGAAACAAAGAACAATATAAAATTCTAAGAAAAAATCTGTCGAAAATTTTTCAGATTTCACTCCAAGCAAATCACAGAACGAGGCGTAAAAAGCTTCGCTTCAAAAAAATAAACCATTCGTTTTACCTGTAAGTAGTTCAGTGACAGTGAAATGGGTTCTACTTCAGTTTTGTTCTATTGTCCTATTGCTTGAATGTTCTAATGTCTCTTCGTGAGGTGTTCGTTTGTATATCAAAAACTCTCTTCAGTGTTTGTTTTGATCTGAGAGAGTAGTTGAGTGGAAGTAGTTGAAAGCAGATCTGATGGCTTGCAAGTCATTTGTACAGTGCTTGTGCAGCTCTTTAGTACCTATGATACAAAGAAAAGACTTCAATATTAACTTAACAGATGATACCAATCTGCCTCTAATTGAACTTTTGAATGAAGTATTAGAATTGATTATGGGAGCATTTCATGTGAAGCGGATAGCGAAAATAATGTCAGATTCTTAATTTTGTTCATATTTGGACTAATTGGAACAGTACGTTCAAAAAGCCCATAGGATGACACATAGATGGCGTTACTGGATTTTTTCCATATGATTTTTATTTAGTACCAACCTTCAAGCGATACCTATAAAAATTTGACAACAATCTGAAAATTGATTCGTGAGTTATAGCATTTGGTGTGCAACTATTGTTATTGAAAAAAAAAAAAAATGGAAAAAGTGAATTTCGAGTTTTAATAAAGCACTGCTTTTTAATGAAAAAGAATACAGTGAAATGGAGACAATTGGTAGAAAAGAGGATTGCTGAATTTAAACGTGGTCGTTCCAGCACAAATGATGCAGAGCGCAGTGGTCGCCCAAATCAGAAATGCTATCAAAAAACATCAAAAACATCCACAAATTGGTTATGAACGATCGCAAATTGAAGATGCACGAGCTAGCTGACATTGTAAAGATACCAGATGGTAGTGTTTTTACCATTTTACACGAACATTTGGGTATGCGAAAGCTCTGTGCAAAGTGTGTGCCGCGGGATCTCACAGTCCACCAAAAACAACAACGAATTGATGCTTCAGAGGAGTGTTTGGCGCTGTCAAACCGCAATAAAATCGAGTTCTATCGTCGATATGTGACAATGGATGAAACATGGCTTCACTATTACACACCAGAATCCAAAAGACAGTCAGGTGAGTGGAGACCAGTCGACGAACCGAATCCAAAGCGAGCATAGACCCAACAGTCGGCTTGTAAGGTGATGGCGTCTGTATTTTGGGATGCAAAAGGAATAATATTCATCGACTATCTCCAAAAAGGAACCACCATCAACAGTGACTATTACTGAGCACTTTTGCATAGATTGAAGGCTGAAATCTCCAAGAAACGGCCACATTTGTAAAAGAAAAAAGTGTTGTTTTACCAAGACAATGTTCCGTGTCACAAATCGATGAAAACGATAGCAAACTTTACTGAATTGGGCTTCGAATTGCTTACCCACCCACCGTATTCTCCAGATTTAGCTCCCAGCTACTTTTTCTTGTTGTCAGATCTCAAGAGAATGCTTGCTGGAAAGAAATTCAAGTCCAATGATGAATTAATCGCTGAAACTGAGGCCTATTTTGACGAGAAAGAAAAATCGTACTATAAAAGTGGTACCGAAAAGTTAGAAAATCGCTATACTCATTGTATAGCTCTCAAAGGCAACTATGTTGAATAATATAATCCAGTTTTATCAAAATTTTGTATTTTTCCTTCTTTTCCTACGGACTTATTGAATGCCCTGTTATCTCTATATGAACTGAATGAATGTATATTATTATTTTGGTTTATCAAGCCTAATTGCCAGTATATAAAAATTTTTTAAAAGCTAATTCTGCTATTATCCAAAAAGATCAAAAAGAAGGCAAGTAAAATGTTTTTTGAGGAAATTATATGTTCTTCTTAACAGTTATTAAAAATTTTAAACTATATTTTTTCATATAGGGAACCGGAAGTAAGCTTTCTAATCGGGTTTCACTTATCTTCAGTATTTTTCATTATTTTATTTTTATCTCAAAATGCAGCTTGTAGTCCATAAATAATGAGTTACAAATTTTTGAATGAGATCTGCATTCCTCTTGGAGATAGATGAACTGTCCTACTATTTTATTATATAAATTTAAATATCAATATAATATATAAATATATTTTTTATATATAAGTGCAATTTAGGCAAAACTTAAATTTCCAATTATGAAAACCAATCGTGACTCTTAGCGTCACCTCTTATCACTGGAAAGTATTACTTTTTCATTAGTTAGATTCGACTTTGAATGTTAAAACAGATAATAGAAGCTCATTCTATTTTTCCGTAATATTTTTAGTTCTCGATTTTGTCGCTACGCGAACGTTCTGTTATATTCAGTACCTACGAGTACATAAACTGATTAAGTGATTGTAATATTATGCATTATTACGTTATTATGTACCAGTTCGCATGTTAAATCTGGAAGAAAAAAGCACATCCGGCGACTGACATAACAGTCCCATATTCAAAAAAGACGATCCTTTATCTTGTACCTATAGAAAAAAAAAGGCGGATGTGTATACGCGAGAGCCCTGGGTTCGATTCCTGCTGTGGAAATTTGGAAATATATAAATATAAAAATATATATAATAATAATTTTTAAACTCTTTGTTTTTTCACATCTGCATATGTATATGTCAAATTGACAGGAACACAATATCACTGACTTGAACTTAAATGAAAAATTTTTTGATAAATTCAATTTATAAAAAAAATTTTTGAATTCTTAAATACTCCTTTTTGTTTAAAAAATAATTAATTATTTTTTTAAAAGAAAAATTTCATTTCGATATAAAAAAAACAAGTAAATTTTCTTTAAAATTTAGTGAATTCTCTTTGATCTTAGTATTTTTTTTTCTCAGAGTAACATTTTATATGTTGCATGGGGCTTCATGGCAAACATTAATTTATCTGTGGACAAAATATTCCAATAAGATTTTGTAAGCTGCCAGTTGTATTATTGTTGCGTGAAAACCTTCATACTTCCTACTTGAAAAAAAAAATAAATAAATGACGCGTTGAGAACTGTCATTATCATAGCAGAATATTTTTTTTACAGACACGTTTATCCTTTCCATAAAAATTCATAAGACCAAAGAAAGTCACAATGATACATCTGCGAGCTGACGAAAATCTTCATTCATTCATAAAAACCTTAATTCTCTTTAAACTAAATCTTTAGTTTAATTATTGCATTCTTTAATTATGCAAAAAATCTAATTGACTGCAAGTTGGCCAAATTACAACAAATAAAAAATCGAACTCATCTCAAACAAGACACAACGATAGAATTACGTTACGATTTCGTAACAATATTTCGTTACGCCAAAAAAATTGTTACAAACTCATTACAAGCTTTGTTACGAAGTCGTGTCAACTCCTTCATACGATTTTCTTTACAATTTCGCAACGAAAACGGATTTAAAAATCGAAAACATTCTAAAATATTCGAAACGAATTTGTAACGGTTTTGTAAACTTTGCTTTGCTGTGTCGTTTGAGCAATTATTAAAATGCTTTCATTTGTAAAGCCTTTATACGAAGTTATTGAGCTATTGAATGTTTATGAATATTGCTTTTCGTCAAGTTTCTCATAAAGGTTTTGTAAGTTTATGAATACATCCTTTAGAATATATTCAACATGTATTTAATTTTATTCCACGCTTATGAAAAAGTTACTATCAAACTTTTAATCTCTTGAAGACTTTGAATTCTCATAAGAAAGTTCACAATTCCAATGATTGTATTTAAAATTGGTTAAAAATTTTTGATTATGCGTTACTGCTGCTTGACTTAGTTCGAGTTATAGAAAATTTGAGTTAAGAAGTTCAAGTTATGGCAGTTTTACTGTACTTATTTAAGAACAACAATTTTCGCTATCTTTTGTAGAACCTCAAATATTAACTTAGCTTTATGAGTATTTTAATTTGAAAACTTTTAGAACCTGCTGAAATTATCTTTTTCACACCTTGAAAAAATACACGATTTCAATGACATTAACTTTTCATGTCTGAGAACATCTTTAAATATTTTACAACCAGATCTGTTTAAACCATATAATTTGTTGATAACCAGCTTTATTCAGCACAAGTTCTTAAATTGCGAGTTTGTAGATATTAAATTGCAGGTCACACACAACGCCGAGTTGTTTTTAGATTATCACTTTTATAGCAGTCTTAAGCTATAAGGTTTGTCCGCACCTTTATATACTGGGTGTTTTTATATAGTTGTAAATTAACTGCTTACAATGTTGAAAACTTGCTGAAAAATATGATTTATCAAGTAGAATGGAGCATGTTGAAATATGAGCTTTCTTTTAAGAAAGAACAATATTTGAGTATGCGAGATTTCAAATGCTATGAATCTTGACAAGAATTGAAATTGGACAACAAACACTCGAACAGAAGTTTTCCCCGTAAGAAGTTGAATGCTAGTAAGTTAAAGTTAAAAGATTTGAATTTTTATTCAATTAGCCAATTCAATTAATTTTTATTCATAAAAAATAACGATTATGTTTTAATTTTTAGTCAACAGATCATATGTATAAAGATCTAAAATAATTTTGAATGTTGCAATATGACCCTAGGGAGTCATAGAATCCGTTTTTGATATGGTTGTTTTTTATGATTCTTAAGAAAGAAATATCAATTAATCAATTATTTTTATCGATTTTTTTCAATCATATATAACAATTATTTTTGATCGTTATTTTTTTCGATTAGAAATAATTATATACATATAATAATTATTAATTATATATAAGTTATATAAATATATTTCCGCAATCAGAAATTTTTTATCGTTGTTTTTTCCATCAGAAATTAAAGTTATATTTTAATCGTTATTTTTTCGATCATAAATTAAAATCAACCATTGATCTATATTTTTCCGATCAGCATTGAAACTGATTTTTATAGGTATTTTTTCGATAAGAAATAGAAGTTATTTTTTCGATCAGAAATAAAAATCGTTTTGTGATCGTTATCTTCCGTTCAGATTACAAAAAATATTAAAAAATATCAATTAAAATCTAAATTAAATCATTGTTAACATATAAAACTGTTATTGAGTTAAAATTAAAAAGTTATTGAGCATACAAAAAAATTAACTTCACAAAGGTAAGGTAAGGTAAGGTAAGGTAAGGTAAGGTAAGGTAAGGTAAGGTAAGGTAAGGTAAGGTAAGGTAAGGTAAGGTAAGGTAAGGTAAGGTAAGGTAAGGTAAGGTAAGGTAAGGTAAGGTAAGGTAAGGTAAGGTAAGGTAAGGTAAGGTAAGGTAAGGTAAGGTAAGGTAAGGTAAGGTAAGGTAAGGCAAGGCAAGGCAAGGCAAGGTAAGGTAAGGTAAGGTAAGGTAAGATAAGGTAAGGTAAGGTAAGGTAAGGTAAGGTAAAGTAAGGTAAGGAAAGGAAAGGAAAGGAAAGGAAAGGAAAGGAAAGGAAAGGAAAGGAAAGGAAAGGAAAGGAAAGGTAAGGTAAGGTAAGGTAAGGTAAGGTAAGGTAAGGTAAGGTAAGGTAAGGTAAGGTAAGGTAAGGTAAGGTAAGGTAAGGTAAGGTAAGGTAAGGTAAGGTAAGGTAAGGTAAGGTAAGATAAGATAAGATAAGATAAGATAAGATAAGATAAGATAAGATAAGATAAGATAAGATAAGATAAGATAAGATAAGATAAGATAAGATAAGATAAGATAAGATAAGATAAGATAAGATAAGATAAGATAAGATAAGATAAGATAAGATAAGATAAGATAAGATAAGATAAGATAAGATAAGATAAGATAAGATAAGATAAGATAAGATAAGATAAGATAAGATAAGATAAGATAAGATAAGATAAGATAAGATAAGATAAGATAAGATAAGATAAGATAAGATAAGATAAGATAAGATAAGATAAGATAAGATAAGATAAGATAAGATAAGATAAGATAAGATAAGATAAGATAAGATAAGATAAGATAAGATAAGATAAGATAAGATAAGATAAGATAAGATAAGATAAGATAAGATAAGATAAGATAAGATAAGATAAGATAAGATAAGATAAGATAAGATAAGATAAGATAAGATAAGATAAGATAAGATAAGATAAGATAAGATAAGATAAGATAAGATAAGATAAGATAAGATAAGATAAGATAAGATAAGATAAGATAAGATAAGTTCGGTAAGGTAAGGTAATGTTAGGTTAGGTTAGGTTAGATCATATTAGGTTTTGTAAGATTGAAAAAGGTTAGCTAAGGTCAGGTCAGGCCAAATGAAGTTTCTTTTATTTTAAAAAGGCTATATAGGGCAAGGTTCTGTTGACTAAGGCTTCATTAAGCTGGTTTAGGTTAGGTAAGGTCAAAGTAGGTTTCGCAATATCGTTGGCTGTAAGCAAATTTTAAGTAAGGTTGGAATGAGCTTTCTTAGAGTACTTTAAAAATTCTGGTGGGCTTAATTGAATTCTGGTCTTTGAAGAAAATTCATATATATCTTCGTCACTTCGCTTTTTATCAAAAATGAAATCTACTACCAATACAATCCTATATTTAAATTTCTTAAGCATTTCTCTTTCTAGCTCAATATCTTTTTCTATATCACCCTATCGATGACTTCGTTAAAAATAAACTTTATCTGCTTAAAGTTCTGCCATCCAGACAGAATTTCATGGAAATAATACCCATTGAACCCAATGCGTATTGAAGAAATATTTGAAATTTTAATGAAAGTCAGCAACCTTATACCATTTTGTGAAAAAAGTTTCCTTTCTTATCTTACTTTGATATAATATCTGTAAGCAATGCTATAAATTTCAAAAGTCATTAAAGATGTTATTGTTTACGAAAGTACGAAATTTTTACAATCCATCCTTTTGTAGACACGTTTTAAAGCCTAAGCAAATACATACCATAATTAAGCAGATAAAAGCGTAAATCTAGTTATAGACCATCAAATATTCCGTGATAAGTTCGAGGTAGTTAACGATTGCTGTCGACCCACTTTAAACAGTAATTTACATACAAGCAGTAGATATGGCAGCAATTTTTGTATTTGGAACACTGCTCCTATTAACAGCTCCACACTTATCTTGTCAGGTACTTAAATAAGTCTTCTTAACAGCAGGACCTCTTTGCTAAAATATTCCATAAACTTCACAGTCATCACTACCAACCGATCCCACCTACCATGCGGGGATCGTTGAATTTATACCCATCGAACATGAGATTAATTCGGCAAGAAGAAACATGTATAATATGAAGCAAATTATTGAGTCAGAGGATACCAGGGACTTGGATATTCTAGTCTTTCCCGAATATGTACTGAATGATATGGATTTGAAGACTTTTATACCAGATCCAGAGGAACATATAACGCCCTGCGATACGCCTGACTATGAAAATTTTCTAGTTGAGCTATCGTGCTCGGCCCGTAGTCGTCAACTCTACATTGTGCTGAATATGGTTGAAAAGGCGCGCTGTTTGAAAGGCATTGAAGCTGATTGTGACAAAAGTGGTCTTAAAACATACAATACGAATGTGGTTTTCGATCGTCAGGGTGTCGTTATATCGCGCTATCGTAAGACTCATCTGTATGGGGGTGAATGGTATAAAACCAATGTAATGGCCAAGCCGCAACATGCAATTTTTAAGACAGATTTTGGCGTGACCTTCGGACATTTTATCTGTTTCGACATGTTGTTCTATGATCCGGCAATGGTGCTGATCAATGAGCTCAATATAACTGATATTATTTATCCGACTTATTGGTTCTCAGAGTTGCCCTTCCTGACAGGTAAGTTTTGTTTTTTTAAAGACAATTTAAAGGAAGAAATTGTATGAAGGGACTGAAAAATTTTTATTGTGTTGCAAATTTTCCCGAAGATGAATACTCAGGATTTTTATATACAACACATTTAATTATAAAATTGAATAGCCTTGCGAAAAATTTGTTTTTACCAAAATCAGAAAAAATTTTTAAAATTACAGTATAACAAAATTTCAAGCTTTGCCACTAAACTTTTTTGTTGCAGTTAAGCTTAACCCAATATCGCTTGTAGGAAACACTCGAAATATTTCAAAATACAATATCGCAAGGGTTGCGACTTGAAAGAAACTTGAAAGAATTTTCATATATTAAACAGTTGCAATATAGCTGCCTTGCAATTTATTTCAATGAAGCTTAATAAAGCCCTTATTTTCAGCTGTACAACTGCAGGAAGGTTGGGCCTATGCCAACAATGTTAATCTTCTCGCTGCGGATTCTAGTAAGCCATCGGGCCAAAACACAGGGTCCGGAATTTATGCCGGTAAACTCGGACGCCTTGTAGCTGTCATTCATGAAGAGCCCACAACACGTTTGTTCAAAGCTCGTGTACCCAAGCATAACCAGCTAACGAAATACCAACTGCCACCTGTTGTACAACCTGTCTTTGTGCCACAGCTGGAGACGCCACGCTTCACCAAGATGTCTTTGCTGCGCGACTACAATGTAGATATTTTTGCTACAAAACTGCTGGCTGCAGACTTTTTAGTTACTTCGGAAACTGTGTGCCATGGAAGCTTTTGCTGCAAGTTCAATGTACGTCGTTCGCTGATAAGCAATTCTGTAGCGCATGCAGCGTATCGCTATCGCTTGGCTGCCTACAGTGGTGGCAATGTCACATTTCAACGCAAAGATCCCAGCGACTTGAGTATCTGCGCAGTTATTGCCTGCACGAATGATGAGCTGTGGAGTTGTGGACGCATTTTCCCAGAGGGGCGTTTGGTGGGCAATAAATACTATTTCAGCGCATTGAATGTAAGTGGCAAATTTAGACATGCCGATCGTCGTCTGATCATGCCGAGTAGTGTGGATGGAGTCATAATGCCCTTGCCGGTCTCAATGTACGAGATGAAGCAGGCCGAGAGGTAGGTGTGGGTGAGCAAAGAAATGTCTAATATTTTTAGAACTTTCTGGGCTGTTAATTTAAAAACATGCAAAAAACGAATTTATTTCTACAAAAGTATCATCAAAAACCATTTTGCTCAAATATCTAAAGTCTCTGCTCAAATTTTCAAACCTATTGATAGATATTTTTATTTGAGAAAATTAATATTCTGTAAAAAATATTAGTTTAACCCATTTTGCCTCAAGTGTTCATGACGTCTAGGAACTTTTAAAGCTATATTTTTGTAAAGATTCTCCAACAATTGAATGAAAACACACAAAAAACCAATTTATTTCTTATAGATCTAAAACAATTTTTTTTCCAAATTTTTATATATCTTGAGATCTTTTAAATCTATTTATTGTCATATCTTATTAAGAAAATAAAGATTTCTATGCAAAATATAAGCTTAGCCCTTTTTGCCTCAAGTGATCAGGGCGTTTAGGAATTTTTAAAGCTTTATTTTTCAAAGATTTTACAAAAATTGAATGAAAACATACAAAAAACCGACTTATTCGAGTAAAACCATCTAAGATCATTTTTATTCAAATGTTTTTCTTTTTTTTTAACTTTTATACGTATTAATTGTCATATTTTATTAAGAAAATACAGATTCTGTGAAAAATATTAGCTTATCCTATTTTGCTCATGACGTTTATGCTCATGACAACAATTGAATGAAAACATACAAGAAACAAATTTATTTGAGTAAAACTATCTAATACCATTTTTACCCAAATGTTTTTCTTTTTTATGAACTTTCATGCATATAAATTTGCATGTGTTATAAAGAAAATATAGAGTATATATCTGTATATATCTGTGAAAAAGATTAGCTTATCCAATTTTGCCCCAAGTACACATGACGCTTAGGCACTTTTGAAGCTATATTATTGCAAGGAATTTATAACACTTGAATCAAAAAAACAATTTATTCCACTCATACATACAAAAGCATTTTTTACCCAATTTTTTTGTTTTTTTTTTATAAACTTTCAAACCTGTCAATTGTCATATTTTATTAAGAAAATACAGATTTATGCAAAAAATATTAGCTTATCTCATTTTGCCCCAAGTGTTCATGACATTAAGAAACTTTAAAGCTGTATTTTTTGCAAAAGTTTTACATCAATCGAATGAAAACATATAAAAAATTATTTTGTTGCATTAATACCAACTGAAACCATTTTTATCCAAATGTTTTTATTTTTTATGAACTTTCAAACCTACTCGTTGCCTACTTTTTTAACTCTTTTTATCAATTTATG
The DNA here is from genome assembly GCA_914767935.1 of Coremacera marginata. Taxonomy (NCBI): domain Eukaryota; kingdom Metazoa; phylum Arthropoda; class Insecta; order Diptera; family Sciomyzidae; genus Coremacera; species Coremacera marginata. The sequence goes on from OU612046.1 coordinate 164,034,127, forward strand.
CGTTATTGAATGTATAAACTGCTAATTTTTAATGTTTATATATAATACATTTGCAACACAATTACTTTGGTTGAGTCATCGGTAATCGTTTCGGTAATCGGTTGGTAATCGCTTTGGTAATCGGTTGCTAATCGCTTCGGTAATTGGTAATCGCTTTGGTAATCGGTCAACGCTTGATAATCGCTTCGGTAATCGGTTATCGGTTGATAATTGCTTCGGTAATCGGTAATTGGTTGGGTAATCGGTAATGGGTTGGTAATAGCTTCACTAATCAGTTGGTAATCGGATGATAATCGCTTTGGTAATCGGTATTGGTTGATAATCGCTTCGGTAATCGGTTGGTAATCGTTTCGATAAACAGTAATTGGTTCGGTAATCGGTTGGTAATTTCTTCGGTAAGCGGTAATTGGTCGGTAATCGCTTCGGTAATTGGTTCGATAATCGGTTGGCAATCGCCTCGGTAATTAAAATAAAAAGCTCACCAAACATGTTTGTCTAGCATAACCACGGCATAAGCAATGTTGTACAATGCAACAGAAGTGAACAGCTAAAAGCGTGATGATATCGCTAATAGCGCGATGATATCTCTAACAGCATGATTATATCGCGAATCTATAGTTTTGCTCTCTACCAAAATGTTCTCTACGCTCCTAAAGAAGTTTTCACTTCAAAAAAATCCCTCAAAAATAGATTTGTTCAAAAAATTCTATAGTGCAGACTAGTGTTTAGCAGCGCCTTTCATCGAAAGTGGTAAACAGAGTTCACTTTTTTAAGGTTTTTTCCAAGTCTTAAAAATTCTTTGCCTAGCCTTAGTGCGCGCTTATAATGCCGGCTGGTAAAATATAAAATAAGCGCAAAGTGCGTCAAGTGCCAGCCGAGCAGGCAGCTTAGAGTGTCAGCCAGTCGCTTTAAGCTGCCTGCTCTGCTGGTGCTTTACGCAATTGCAGCTTATTACATATATTGTATGTGTAGCGTTTTTCATTTTTCTTCTCGGTTCGGCTCGGCACAGCAACCAGTCAGCATTACAAGCGCGCACTAAGGCTACGCCAAGAGTTTTTGGACTTGGAAAAAACCTAAAAAAAAGTGAACTCTGTTTACCACTTTTGATGGAAGGCGCTCCTAAACACTAGTCTGCACTATAGATTTATTGGAACAAATCTTTTTTTGAGAGATTTTTTTGAAGCGCAAAGTGCGTCAAGTGCCAGCCGAGCAGGCAGCTTAGAGAGACTTAGAGGGTCAGCCAGTCGCTTTAAGTTGCCTGCTCTGCTGATGCTATACGCACTTCCAGCATATTAAATAATTTTGTATGTGCAGCGTTTTTCAGATTTCCTTTTCGGTTCGGCTCGGCATAGCAACCAGCCGGCACTATAAGCGCCACCTTAGAAGCTGTTTTCATATTCAAGCTGTAATTTCAAATCCTTGTATTTAACTTAATAAAATAGTTAAAAAAAAAGAATTGCAAATCATTAGGCATTATTTTTTTTAAAAATGATTTCATTTTCAACTTGTTTGAAGAAGAAATTGTTAATATTGGTGTAAAATGGGTTATTTAAGTAGAATTGGATGAGATATTTTTGCAAATAATCAATTTATTTAAATACCGTTTGTATATATAAACGGAATAAATAAATAATAGGTCACTAGCCAATATTTATGGAAACTGAATGGAAGTAATTTTCGAATGAGTAAGAGTCTTGAAGGCTAAGCTATGCTTTAATGGTGGCAATATTAAATTAAATTGCTTGGTTGCGGCGGGTCAATAAGCCCGATTTTCGCCTCTCTTCATAATGGTTTAAAATACAAAAAATTCATCGATTAGTACCGGTTAAGTACATTTTTTTGCTAAACAGTAATACTTTGCGTAGATAACTCAACTTCTTTTTAATCAACTCTTTCGGAATGACCCATTTTTGTGCACTTTTGACCATTTGTGTGCGTAATTTTTTAATATTTTGTGAAGAATGGAAGGTGGGTGAAGTTTGTCTATCCATTTAGCCTAAAATTAAATGAATACTGTTTGAATGGGTCTAATAAGCAATTAATACAAAGGGGGCCGAAAAGTGGCCTTATTGACCTTGTTCCTTTTAAGGTCTTATATGAGAACTTAAAGCGGGGTACACATTAGAGATCATGAGTGACACTCATGTTCTTATGCTCTCTTTTTACCCAGGTTTGCCTGTGTCGCCACTCTTTTACGTCAGTCAGCAAAAATGTTTGTAGTTGAGTGACAGTCAGCGGCCATATTTGTTGAATTTTTGAGTGCCACTCATTATCGCTAATGTGCACCTCACTAAAGATTAAGAGTTATATTCAATCTGGTTTAATTCTTTAAATTTAATTAAAATCTATATAAATGTGTATCTTCCCTTTGTAGTGCCAACTCCACTAACGTTGAGATCGCTTTGACGTCGTCAAAAGCGGACCTGCTGACATTCGGAATCTGGGCCAATTACTACACTGAGCGCACGGCGACACATAATATATATGCACCAATGAGCTCTATGATGAACAGCACACATGTGACCACTGCATTAGCATCAACTGGAGTTTCCTCCTCCGTTGCAGCACTGTTATTGGCAGCACTGGCCACTTTAATACGTTAGAAAAATTAAGAAAAAAATATGTAAATTTAAATTTTAACTACTTTAGCACTAAGTTGCGGTAATTTTACTTAAATTTACCACAAACTACAAAGTTTACATTTATTTTGCTTAAACTTTACACACAACAGCAACAAATGCACATCCTTGTATATTGTATTGGATACCTTGAAACAACATTGTACTTGGGTAACCTGATATCTACCTGAGCGCTGTACTTAATCAATGTGTTTGTGTATAAAATATTTAATAAACTTTTTCATTTTATAAATAATAAATGTGTTTCAACTTGAAGCAGACAGACACACGGAGGTAAAAAGCAACTGTGTGGCTTTTTTACACAAGCACAGAGCAGCATAGAGAGAGAGAGAGAGAGAGAGAGAGAGAGTGCTCTGTAGACTTTCCCAGGCCTGCGCAGACAGAAACTCCTCTTAAGAAACTCTCTCGTGCTCACTTTGACAGGTAATTTCAGTGCTTTCCATTCTGCTGCTGCTCTGGTGCTTTTTGTTGCTCTTCCCCCAACAGGTAGCTGCTTTCATGTTGATTTTTGCTTTCATCATCAGCCATACTTCAGCCTCCTGCAGGATACACCGCTATATGTAGAGCATATTTTTAACAGAACTTCAAAAAGCACTTCAAACGGGTTTGTTGGCATGTATGCGTGTGTGTGTTGGATGTTGCCAGTTTGTTTAACTAGGTCGCCACAGAGGATACGTAGATGTGTGTGTGTTGACCTGTTTCCGGTTGCCCGTTAGGCTGATGGTTTTTTTTTTACTGTTGCTCTTATTGGTAAAACATATACGAGAAAGTTGCCAACAGTTTGGCATCATCATATGTTGATTGCTTTGCTATAGCTGCTCTTTTGCAAGTGCTGCCAGAGGCGAGTTAGGGGGTGATAAAAAGAGTTCGCAACAATATCAGGTTGTTCAACGAAAGTTGAAAGAAAAAAAAAGATGCGGTTTATTGAAATGAGAAATGTTTTTGTGTTGCAATATTTAGACAAAAGAATTGTCATTAAAGCACAATTTGACCATATTTGTGCATTTTTGAGAAATGTCTTTTGAGTTTAGTGTTTGTGGAGCTTTATTAATACATTCGCAGTAAAGCAACATTTTCAAAATTAAAATTTTTGCAACTAGAAATTTAGAACTAGCTTAAAAGCTGACATCGATATAGAAATTGTTACATTGAGAAACTGAAGTTATTGTTAACTATAATAAACAATTTTGCACTCAAAACTTAGACCAAAATAGCACACATAACATATACGAGTATTAAAATTAATCCAACTTTATAGTCCAAAGTTAATGGCTTGTTAAGCGAGTCCTTAAAATAGCCTTGAGCTTATATTGACTCCAACACCCACACGGTATATGTTTTGTAAGCCGTTTATAAAGTTGCAGAGCTAAGCATATCATCACAACTTATTGTTGTACAACTACAAAGCTTTAAACAACAACAGCCATCATTCTACCATAAAATCATAAAATTAAGCTCATTTTAAGTATGTACAACACAGTCTGTCTTTTGCAAAATATATACAAACATTTAATAACATCAGCATAAAACCGCGCTATAATAAACAACAACAATGCACTATAACTTAATTATGTTGACTCAAAAGAGATAAAATAAATAAAAAAAAAAAAAAACAAAAATTAAGTTCGAAACCATTGCTTGTAATAAAAATATTCATGAATCTCATTAAAAGCAGCTAATTTAGCTTAATATTCAAAATTAATGTTGATTTTTATTTAATGACAGCACAAAACATTGTACATAAAACTGTTAAAAATTATCATAAACTGTCACTTATTGTTGTCATGGAATTCCATTGTGGTTGAAAAGAATATTGTACTAAATAAATGCACATCATTCATCAGTGGATGATCGTATAAAAGGATATTAGTGGTTGAAATGAAATTGACTTGAAATATATAAGTATGGCACAACTTTGGGCAAACCAAAATATATACAAATGCATAAAATTTAAAATAATACACTTACAATTATTATGTTAAGTTTTGAATTGTTATAAAGTGCTTTAGTTTTGAAAAAAAAAATTTTCAGTTATACGAAGTCAATACTATCGGCTGAGTTGAAGCTTTAAGATCTTGTCTTGTGTTCTATCTATTTTTTTTTTAAGAATCTATTTTTGTTTTTATATAAGTCACTTCATATACATATGTCTCAAGAATATGCAAAAAATTTTTTTTTCTTCAAAATTCCTTCTCTAACTATACTTATTAGCCTGTTTTGCGCTCGCCGTCAAGAGTTTTTTTTTTCTAAAATTGAAATTGATGGCGTTATTATTCTCGTGCCCTTCTCTAACTCTTTCAAATAGCTTATGTTTTTGTTTATTATATTACTTACTTACTAACGGGGGCGTAACAACCCTTGTTCGGGTTTCGGCCGACCTCATCAGCTCTGGCCAAGCGCCTCTGCTTTGTGCGCGCTTTCTCCAATCGGATACACTAAGTGTGGTTAGGTCTTCCTCGGCCTGATCCATCCATCGGAGGCATGGTCTCCCTCCATACGATGGACATGACCCAGCCAGCGTAGTCGCTGCACAGTTATACGCCGAACTACGTCAATGTCTTCGTAGAGCTCATACAGCTCGTGGTTCCTTCGGATGCGATAGTCATCGCCGACTCGAACAGGACCGAAGAACTTTGCGAAAATTTTGCGAAGAACTTTTCTCTCGAACACCCCCAGAGCGGCTGCGTCAGTTTGCGAAACTACCCATGCCTCAGCGCCATAAAGCAGCACAGGTAGAACGAGCGTCTTGTAGAGTGTTAGTTTTATCGATCGAGAGAGGGCTCTGGAACTTAGTTGCTTACTGAGCCCGTAGTAGCACCTATTAGCAATTATTGTTCTTCGCTTTATGTCCAGGCTGGCTTCGTTGTTGGTATTAATGGCGGTGCCAAGGTATACAAACACCTTGACTATTTTAAAGTTATAGCTGCCGGATGAAACGTGGGAGTCTAGACGCCGCGCTCCCTTGTTTGAAGACAGCATATACTTTGTTTTATCCTCATTTATCGTCAAACCCACTTTGGCTGATGCTTTTTCGATAGCGGTGAAAGCTTCTCTCTTGGTTTTGTCTTTGTAGAAAATGGTGCCATATCGATGCACACCGGCCTTTCGTGCAATCCCCTCCATAATGATCTTGAAGTGATCGCAAGACAGTGGATCGCCTTGTCTGAAACCTCTTTCGGTATTGAAGGTTTCGGAGAGGTAATTTCTTACCTCGACGGAGCTGCGTGTGTTGCTCAACGTCATTCTGCAAAGTCTAATCAACTTTGCAGGTATACCGAACTCAGACATTGTTGTGTATAGGCAATCCCTTCTAGGGCCATCGAACGCAGCTTTATAATCGACAAAGAGATGATATGTGTCAATTTGATTTTCGTGGATTTTTTTTCAAGGATTTATCGTAGCGTAAAAATCTGGTCTATGGTGAACTTTCCAGGTCGAAAGCCACACTGATAAGGTGGAATCAGTGTTTTTGTAATCGGCTTTAATCTTTCACACAGTACGCTTGAGAGAACCTTATATGCGATGGAAATAAGACTGATACCTCGATAGTTGGCGCAGATTGTTGGGTCTCCTTTCTTAAGTTCCTTAAGAGGTTCAAATCGTCGATCATGCTTTCCGCTAGCCATAATTTGCTGATGAGCTGATGCATGCGCCTTATCAATTAATCGACGCCGGTTTTAAACTCGCTGCTTTATTGTTTTTGATTTTGAACTCTAGCCTCTTCATGGCTAGGTGGTAGTACTTCCACTCCGTCATCGTTGATTGGTGGTGCTGAACTGCACTCTCCATGGGCGGCATTGGTTGAATCGTCGCCAATAAGTAAATTGGAGAAACGCTGTCTCCACACAATCGCAGCGCACACGGCGTATCTGTAACCGGCAGCGCGCATGGAGTGGGATATATTTGCCCAAAGTCCGCCGGCGTCGTCGGGTCCAGAGGTTGGTTGGTTGAGTCTAAACGAGAGTTGAGTGGAGTAGGCCTCGGCAGTCCGTTGTAAAGTTTAGCCACATCAAGCTTTCGTTGCATTCCTGTTCTTCGCATTGCATAATCGCATGCGGATCTTGGCTGCAACAAGATAGTGATCGGAGTCAATGTTGACCCCCGAAATGTACGCACATCTAGAACACTAGAGGCATGCCTTCCGTTGATTACATCGTTATCAATTTGGATTCGCGTTTTTTCATCCGGGGAGAGCCAGGTGGCCTTGTGGATGTCGAGGTGCTTGAATCTAGTGCTACTAACTACCATGTTTCGCGCCGCGGCGAAATCAATCAGTCTTAGACCGTTGTTCGTGGAGGTCTCATGAAGACTGAACTGACTGACAGTGGGGCCAAAGATGCCGTTCCTTCCGACTTTCGCATTAAAATCGCCAAGGACTATTTTCACGTCATGGACCGGAAGGTGGTGGTATACGTCCTCAAGACGGCTTCGTTCCTTACCTCCGTCGGGGCGTGCTCGCAAATAAGGCTGTTGAAGAAAAATTTTGTCTTGATGCGGATCGTAGTCAATCTTTCGTTCACAAGTGTGAACAGGGAAACAACTTGGCGTAGTTTACGGCTAACGACGAATCCACATCCGAATTCGCACTTCTCCGCATGGCAGCTGTAATAGATATCGCAGTGTGCTTGTTTAGAGCAGCCTTGACCTTTCCATCGCATTTCCTGGATGGCGGTGATGTCAGCTTTTATTGTTTTGAAGGCTGCCGCCAGTTGGATAATGGCACCTTCCCTATAAAGGGTCCGGATATTCCAAGTGCATATCCGTAAATCATTGTCCGTATTTCGTTTGCGGTGGTCGTCCACGTAATTGGGGTTCTTATCCGAGGCTGGTTTAGTTTGCATTCTGGGCAGTAGTAATGCGGCAGGACCCAAACCCTGCGCACATTCCATGATTAAGGTCCACGGAGCGACCCGCTCAAATTAGCCGCATAACTAACGGATGCAAGTGTGCCGTTGCCCAAGGAACACCACAAGGAGGTTTGAGTCGACTTGAGACGATTTCGACATGGATAATGCTGGCCTCGCCAGATTGAGGCAGTCAGACACGTTGCCATGTGAAGGTTCGCCCTCCTGATCCCCTGATTAGAACACCTCCTTCACGGGTCAGCTCTACGCTTGTAAAGTCTCGGTGTACTGTCCAGTAACTGTTCAAAATTTCTAAGTGCCTGAAAGTATTATTATAGTTCATATATCTCCCTAATGAATCTTTAGAGCGGTGAAATATATGAGCTATATAAAAATGCATGTAATTCTTAAATTTCGATTTCCTTTTCAGCCATATTTAGGGCGATTCAAAAATTTAGTAAAATAGTGATAATTGAAGATTTATTTTTTTGAAGCGAAGCTTTTTACTCCTCGTTCTGTGATTTGCTTAGAGTGAAATCTGAAAAATTATCGACAGATTTTTTCTTGGAAATTTTATGGTGTCTTTGTTGCTAGCGCTTATTACAACAAGAAAATTTAATACTTTAATATTAAATACTAAAAATAAGGTTGTTTTGGTTCCCGTGGGGATCGAACTCGTGTTCTTTCAATTGATAGTCCAACACACTATCCACCAGGCCACAAAGACTTGTAAGAAATAATTGTTAATTCAATGTTAGTTATAACAGAAGCTATGCTGCAGTAGATCCTCACCATCTATCAATATATAGAGGATTGTGTATTTGCTATGCTACAACTTACAAAAATTTGGTTTTATTTGCCACAAGGTGTCTCCAGCATCGGTGTGCTTGTATTGTGAATGTGTTTGTGGCGTTGTTGCCAAGAAGAAAATTAGCAATGCCCACAAGTGCGTTGACAAGTGCGTTTTTAAGTGTCAAAAAATAGATGATATCAATAAATACGGATTAATAAACGCATGCATGACATCGGCATGCATTTAGCAACACAAAATGTTTGTTAAATTTTGTTTCGAGTGCATTCTTCAATATATATTAATATATCAATACATATTTTTATCCTCGTTCTGTCATTTTCTTGGAGTGAAATCTGAAAAATTTTCGACAGATTTTTTCGCTAGGTAGTACGCTGTTGAAGGAAAAAATTTGTTCAGTGCAGCCAAGTTCACAACCATGTGTGGAGAGTTAAAATGGAGAGTCGCTGGCATTATATGCCCGTATATGTAATTGGAGTGGAAATTTGACATTCAACAATAAAAAATAAGCAGTAAATATGTTTTCTGTATATATGTAATTTATTTTATGTTATTTTAAATTTTTGAATTTAACAGTTAATTTATTAAAAAGAAAAAATTATTAAGCTATCAAATGTATGTAACTGCGAAAAAGCTTCGCTTCTCTCGTGTCTCCAACGACGCACCTGTGTTTTTTTTTCTGTTTACTCTCGAAGACCATGTCGGGTCGGGTCTATAAACTTTTATTGAATTTAATGACTGTTTCTTAAGTTTCAAATAACATTCATTGAATTAAGATTTTAATACAATCTCGATTCCTATGATTTCCTTACCTAACCTGTTGCTTTTGCCTAATAAACTATTAACGAAATTTCTTTATATCCCATGTGTAGATATTTATTATTCATAAAAAGTTGATATTGTATTGTTGTTGTTTACTTTCTATTATTTTATCTTATCGTTGTCCTGCTGTTGTCCTGCCACTGTATATTGCATAGTAAAACTTGCTGTGCCATTTTTGTTTTTGTGATATTTATTTTTGTGATTTTTATTTCCGGTTGTGCGTGTGTCGACACTGTTTGTTTACTTGCTGTTACTGTACAACTACTGTTAGTGTGTTTTTTTGTGCCTTTTTCTTATTTTATTGTCGTTGTAACCTTTATGTAGTTGACACTAAAATTCAAGGCGGATATTGTTGGCGTTATCGTTGTTGCTGTCAGTGACATGCTGTGTTCTTATCGTTCATTAAAAACAAAAAAAAAAAAAAAAAACAATGAAAAAATAAAGCCGCGCACACGTTGACACTAGTTGATGTGTGCTTGTATGCACCCTGTAGGAAAATCAACTAATTTAAAAGTAGTTGATATAGTAGTTTTTTGTCAACCACAACTAGTTGAAATTCTGACTTTTTTCCATAGAACGAACTAACTTATTTTGTATGGTGATGTCCGCTAAATAAGTCAATTGACTTTCGTCTGCATACATTTTTAACTACTTGTTAAATTAGTTAAATTTAAATTAGTTTTTAGCTACTTTAAAATAACCAATTGAAAACTATTACTGATGGCCTAAAGTTAATATTTCATGAAATAATATGGTTAAATATATATAAACTTGTAATCTAATAAAAATTTGCAATTAAAACATGTCAAAATCAGAGTAGTTGCCGCCTTAATAAAATTCAAAGTAGTTTATCAATCACTTGTTTTTATGTAGTATTTCAATTATTTCATATATAATGCAAATAAAACTATTTACAATTGAAGTGGATGCCGCCTTAATATAATTCAAAGTAGTTCATATACTGGTTTATTTTAAACTAATTTTTTAACTAGTTGTTTTTAAAAACAAGTTAGTTTGTTCCTATAGGGCATAGTCAAGTGTGCGTGTGTGTGTGTGACTACATAAATTCATTTGTCTGAGTTTTTACTCTAAACTATATTTTATGCTCAACGCTTATTATTTAAGCTGTACTTTTAATTTGCACCGACAGTCCTGCTGAGGTTGTTTTGTTGAATTGACTCAATATGAACTCCCACCCCCCTATTATGTATATAGCTTTTTGCAAATTAAAATTCTTGTCACTCTGCTATAATTAATTAATTAAATTAATCAGCATGACTTGACAACAGCATAAATATAAAGCTAAACTTGTTTTTGTCACTCCAGATATTTCGGAAATGTACTTTTTTTTCTACTTTTGTGGGTCTGCAAATCATTTTCTTTCTTTCAAACCAACGCAATACTGAACGCACAATTACAAAGTCATTAGCGCAGGAAAATGTTATAACAAGTTCAACCCTTTTTAAACATCAAATAAAAGCCAAGAGAGGTACAAAACGAAAAAAAAAAAAACAAAACCGACAGACGATTTAACGAACCGAGTACCCAACAAAAAAGACATAAAAAAAGAATTGACATAAAATCAATGAGAGTTTAGATGGTACAACAAATCAAATAGTTGGGGCAGGGGGTAAACATGCTTAACAAATTTATAAGCCAAAAAACTGTCGTTTAAGCTTTAAGCACTGGCTTGTACACACAGAAAAAACTTATGTAAAATTAACTAAAATCAGGTATATAATAAAAATATAAATTGCGATATTTTTTTCTAACTGAGTTTCTTTTAATAAAACTATGTGTATTGTCTATGCAAATGTATTTAAAATTTTATTGCAAATAAAAACTAAAAAATATCACTGGACTTTTATTTCCTTAGAACTTAGCCAATAACTGCCCTGCAGTGTAGCAAACTAGTTGAAATACTAGTAAATGTACTAGGTCAAAAAATACCAGCACTAGTTCAGCCCAAATGATGTTTACATTGCGCAAACTGGTTATTTTCCTGTGTTGATGTCATAGGAAAAGGCAATTGTCCTATTCTCGATATGATTTGAGTTAGTATTTTAACTGGCATTTTTTGAACTAGTTGTAATAGTAGTATTTTTTAAGCTTTAATGGTATATTAAGTATATAAAGGGCTGATTGCAATAACACGTCATGCCAATTGATTTAAGAATTGGTATTTTTAGTTCATTATATGTTTTACCTATTACCTGTTCGTGAGCGTTTTATTGTTAACCCTCTAGTGCTCAGGTCCGACTCTAGGCGGGGTTCATGCCGATCGATATAAAACCGTAATCTGTGGAAATCAAATTGTTTTCTTCGAAGAGTTAACGAATTTTCAAATCACATTTCTGTTTTTACCCCTTGGCGCTTGCATGCTCCGTTTGACAACTATTCAATTTGAAATGAGGAAATCTGTGTAAAACAGGTAACTAGCAAAGCACTAGTACATTTATAACTACTTAGTTATGAGCTTGAAAAACAGCTGGTATTTTTTTAAGTAGTTCCAAAGCGACTGGCTAGTTAGCTACAAAATTAAGCAACTAGTTATTTTTATACTAGTAAAACACCTGATCTTTTTGAAGTAGCAACATTACGGATAGTAACTTATCTAGTAACTCTTTGTCTAGTGTGTTAACTAGTTTGTCAACTAGTGTGTTAAGTAGTCAAATTCATGACTAGTAAGATTTTCCACTGCAGGGTGCCTAAGCTTTATAAGTTTTTCGTTAAATTAAACAAGTTTTTTTAGACTTCCAACAAAATGCTCTTACTTATGGTATATTTTTTTCGTTCAGGGTAGCACTTAAACCCTTTTTGCTAACAAAAGCCTTTTCTCACAGCTTATCCTTTTAATTTTTTGCTGCTTTAACATGCTTACTTTAAGTTTTGGTTCTTTGTTTCTTTTTCTGTTTTACTTTTCTGTTTTATTTTGAGCTTACTTAAGCAATTCTAATATGGCTGAATTTAATTTCCGTTCTAATTTGATTTTTCGTTTGGCTTATCACCAGTATTCGCTGTCGTTTCCTTTAATCTTCTTCAACTTTCGCATCTCTCACTCTGTAGCTGCTGTTGCTGTTCATTGTTATTTTATATTCTAGCACGTAACAAAGACGTGCGTTTTTTTCCTTTTTTTTGTCAATTGCCGAAAATATAGTGTTTATTTATTTTTTTCCTTTTTTATCTTTTATTATAAAAACTTGATTTTGATTTTGACTCTATCCTTTTTTCATATCCTTTCGAACTTTTTCCACACGATTTAACTTAATTTAGTTGATCCGGCTGCAGCAATAGGTGGGTATCAAAAACAACAAAAAGAACAATAAAACGCCATTACTATAGGTAAGACCATCGACATAGACAATACCGTGACATCCTTTTGATGACTATCATTGCCAACAAGTTTTGGCTCTTCGAAAACAAACAAAAAGAAATGAATCCTTACTTGAAGTGGGGTTTCCTTGTAAAGGAAACGTTATTTAGACTTAATGTTTCTCGACTCTTAATTTAAAAAAAATAAAAATTGTACAACTTAAATCAAAAGAAAACAACAAAAGTGTTTTATATGTTTTATTCGTGCCTCTGTGTTGCATTCTAATGATTTGTTTCTTTCTTGTGTTTAGCATAAATTTTTAATATACCGAATGGTCTGTTTTATTGCACACTTGAAATAGCTGACAGTCCGCTGTTAAGGATATTCCGCAAGGAATTCTTTCTAAGGCATTATAACTAAAGCAAAAAGAATAGAGCTTACGGAAAATAAAACTATTATTTAAAAAAAAAATCAGAACTTATAGATACTTTAGGAAGGTATACGCAAGATTTTCTTTAAACTTTAAAATGTTTGAAAATTAATTTTTTGAAACAATCTACAAAAATTTGACTGCGAAAATTTTTAAAGAATATTCTTTTTTCCGATTTATAGAACAGCATGTTTAGGTTACAGTTAAATATATTCATGAAGTATTTATAAATATTTTCTAACGTCTTGGACGTTAAAAAAATTGTATGGTCGTAATGCGCTGTAAAAGTGCAAAAAAAAAAGGAATGCGGAGGCATGATAGGGAAAAAAAATATTTAAGAATCGAATCGAATGTAACGAAAGGTTTAAATAATATCAAATGACAACAATTCGACAAAATTCGCCGCACTTCACAGTTTAAGAACGGCAATAATTTTATTTTAAGAGTATTTTGTTCGCTCTGCAAGTCGAACTCACTACCTCTTGATTTTTAGATGAATGTTCTACTCTCTGAGCAACGTCAAATGACTTTTTTTGATTAATTATTAAGTATTAGTTCCTCTTTTCATGCTCATCTGATGGCCTTGCGCTAGTTGCATATGAGGAAGTTATAAGTACAAAATCCAGCGATGGACTTATGTATAATGGTACCGTAATTAAAAAGATACTAAGCTTTTATAGCAAAATTTTGATTAATAATACCTTGCTAGAGCAGAGACAAGACCAATTAAAGTAAAGTAAGGAATCCTTTTGTAAAACGCATTTTTAATGCTCGCAGATGAACTTAAAAAAAAGTAATTAGAAAAAGTAATTAGTGGGGACTGCCGACCGAAGTAAAAACTTAAAGCTATGACATAACATAGCTGTTATGAATTTCCGAACAAGCTAGAGTCGGCAAATCAGACGGGTTCCACTTTTTTAACTCTTTTTATCAATTTATGAGTTATTGAATGTTATACTATTTTTTAATGTTTACATAAAAAATATTTGTAACACAATTACTTTGGTTGAGTAATCGGTAATTGGCTCGGTAATGGGTTAGTAATCGCTTCGGTAATCGGAAATCGGCTCGGTGATCGGTTAATAATCGCTTCGGTAATCGGTAATTGCTTCGGTAATCATTTGGTAATCGCTTCGGAAATAGATAATTGGTAGGGTAATCGGTTAGTAATCGCTTCGGAAATAGATAATTGGTAGGGTAATCGGTTGATAATTGCTTCGATAATCGATAATTGGTCCGATAATCGGTTGGTAATCGCTTTGGTAATCGTTTATGGTCGCTTCGGTAATTGGTTCCGTAATCGGTTATTAATCGCTTCGGTAATCAGTTATTGGTTCGGTAATCGGTTAGTAATCGCTTCGGAAATAGGTAATTGGAAGGGTAATCGGTTGGTAATCGCTTCGGTAATCGATAATTGGTTCGATAATCGGTGGGTGATCGCTTTGGTAATCGGTAATTTGTAGGATAATTCGTTGGTAATCGCTTCGGTAATCGGTAATTGGTTTGGTAATCGGCAATTGGTAGGGTAATCGGTGAGTAATCGCTTTGGTAATCGGTAATAGGTAGGATAGTCGGTTGGTTATCGCTTCGGTAGTCGGTAATTAGTTCGGTAATCAGTTTGTAATCGCTTCGGAAATAGGTAATTGGTAGGGTAATCACTTCGGTAATCAATAATTGGTTCGATTATTTGTGGGTAATCGCATTGGTAATCGGTAATTTGTAGGATAATCGGTTGGTTATCGCTTCGGTAATCGGTAATTGGTTCGGCAATCGGTTGGTAATCGGTAATTGGTTCGGTAATCGGTTGGTTATCGCATCGGTAATAAAAACAAAAGCTCACCAAACATGTTTGCCTAGCACAACGACGGCATAAGCAATGCTGTAAAATGCAACAGAAATGAACAGTTAAAAGCGTGATGATATCACTAACAGCGTGATGATATCGCAACTCTATAGTTTTGCTCTCTACCAAAAAGTGCTCAACTCGCCTAAAGTTAACAATCATTTAAGGAGGCCCCACAAAATCAGCATTCCTTTTAAGGTAAGCTCTAGTGGCTGGAGTCATAAGACTCATTGCACACGATCCTAAAAATTTTGCTGCGTCTCTACTTTTGTTAGAGTTCTATGAATTCGTATGTAAGGTGGGAGACGGTGAGTACGTCTCTATCTTTGTTAGAATTGCAAGGTGGGAGACGACCGACCTCATTGTGCCGTGCCGCTGCCTCTACTAAGACTGTCTGTGGGGTCATGGTATAATGATTTACAAGGTAGGAGTGACAGTTCTGTTGGCAATTTGGAGTTGTCAAA
Organism: Coremacera marginata; assembly: GCA_914767935.1. Lineage (NCBI taxonomy): Eukaryota > Metazoa > Arthropoda > Insecta > Diptera > Sciomyzidae > Coremacera > Coremacera marginata. Next base: position 164,049,293 of record OU612046.1, read on the forward strand.
AACACATCGAAAAGAGAAAACGAAGAAGCAGCAAAACAGATTATAAGTTAAACTTTGTATTGATTTGACAACTCCCGATCGTTGCTCGTGAGAAAAAAGGTAGTTGTCAAGGCTACCTCGTAAATTATTGTATCATGTGTGGGATAGTAATTGTCGGCTTTTTTCTGTTATATGTTTTTGTGCTATTTATTTCTCTGCAAAGTCGCTGCCTTTGTTAGGATCGTTAAATATGTCTGCAAGGTTTGCGGCTGCTGTCTGTCTGTAGTGCTGCGCCTCTGCTGCCTGGTCGTAAGGTATGTTTGAAGGCCTAGGTTGCTGCCAGTGTTCATCCGCTGCGCCTCAGCCCTTGCTACAATCGCTTTCTTCTTCCCTAGAAGATTCTCTTTCTTACTTCTTTTAACTTCTCTAAACAAACGCATCATATTTAAAATTTGATCGCGACGTATAATTTTAAAATAAAACTTTTATATGACTTCTTATTCATTTATCATTAAAGAATTAACTCTGAATTATAAGACATCTGAGTGGTAAGAATCTGAAAATTGAGACGGAAGGTAATGAAATATAAAAGTTTTGGCTTTATTAAGACGGAGACTTAGTGGATAGCGTGCACGACTATAGAGCGTTTGGGACATGGGTTCGAATCCGTTATACAACACGTGAGTAGAAATAAAATTTGAAAATTTTAAATAAAATTAAAGTAATTTAAATTTAAATTCTTATAAAAAAAAGAAACGAATCAAGAAAAAAAAAAATTTAGAAAAGCATTTCCATAACAATTTTTCAAGTATTTTTTAAGATATCGTTGAAAGACCTCTAAAAGTTACCTTACCGAGTCTCATAAAATACACCACTGAGGGGCACATGTCTTTATATCCCATACGCCATACTGGCGCTATAAGCGCCTATAAAGAGCTTAAAAATATAATTTATTATCTTTGTACTTGTCTTTGCACGGTCTGCAAAAGAAGCTTTAAATACTGTGTGTGCTACTAGGGTGGATTGTGTCTTGGCTATATTAATAGTAATGCACAAACCACAAAGCTTATATAAAATTACCGATTCACTATTCTAATAGCCTTGCAATTGATTTCCATATCACCAATGCTTCAAATCAGGTTCATGCATATAGTTAAAAATAATCATAACATCTTCTATAGATCTATAGGACGCAGGCTTAATTCTAGCTGCGGTTTTGTGGAATATTTTTATAAGTACAATGTTTTTTTGCTGCAATTTTGTTGAAAACAAACAAAATAGCAACAAAAATGTAGAAAAACGATGTGTTGTCAGCGAATTAAAAAAATGTAGGTGTTGATTTGAAACACATTTTATATACTGACTTCACTTCTCCTATCTCATTTCCTTTACAAATTTAATTTCCTGTAAAAATATCTAACTCAACGCATCAAAAGAAGTATACCTTCAATATATATATTATATATATATATATATATATACGAAGGCATACTAGTTGTTTGCTTAAGGTAACCTAATGCTAACATTTATTTATAGAAAATGCTTAAACATCTAAAAGCACTAAAAATTTTAGCACTAAAATTTGATAGGTAGTAATAAAAAACCTGCAGCTTTTTAGCTGAACACTCTTAAAATGTAACACATAAAATTTAGGTTTTGCTTCAGTGTGGTTGAAATTTTGTTAATTTTTCATTTAAGTTATAGTTTTGCCTTCTTTACAAATTGTGTTATCCCTACTAAACTAATTTTAGCTGCTAACTTTTCAGCGAAATCACTTTTCACTTTTCATTTTCAAATATATAAGAGTTGTTTTTTCTTTTTCAATTTCCTAAAGGATCTAATGTGATTTAAGGCACATCCTTTACACCTTTCTTTATATACATGCATTTAACTTGTTGACTGCGTCAGCAGATAATAATCGTATTTAAGTTTTATGCAGCTTTTTTCTACTACTTCTACTTGATTCTGCGTATTTTTTTTTTTTTGATTCTTCTTTGCTAGACGGGGGATTATTGAGATTTTTCTTTTGCTCTTTCGGTGTTTAGGTGCTAAAGTAGCAGAAGCAATTTACATCTGTAAGTGCCACTGTGTGTGTGTGTGTGTGTGTGTGCATATGTGTGTATGTATAAGTATGTGTGCTATATGTAACCTGCAGCTATAAAGGGCTTACATGCGACTATATTTATATATACAGCATTAAGAGTCCATTTGTGGCCAGCAGCATTTTGATGAAATTGATTTTTAATAAAATTATTGTTACTCATACGACAAGCATAACCTTCACAGAAAAATATTATGCAAATAAAGAATGGGTTTGCTTACGTGTTTCCTTTGCGCTCAGACAACAATATTAAAATAGATAGAACATTTTTTGAAGTGAAAGCTTCATAAGGCGCGTTAAGTTCTTTTTGGTAGGGGTAAAAGTCGTGAATTCTCGCCAGCATTGTAAACGTCAGCAATGTTAATGCCAGCAATGTTATATTGACCCAATGTTAAAGGCATTTCTGATTCAGCTAAGAAGCAAGCTGAAAACATAGCAAAGTTTTTGTATTTTTTGCACAGGGACCCACAGAAGGCTGGCATACAGGAGGTAGGTATATTAAAAAAAAAAGTTGGAGGGAACAAATAATACAACCAGGGGTCGATTCGGGCGAAATATGAACTATAATTTAAAGTTTCTGTGTTTTTTGTATGGAGACTTCAAGAAGAGTAGCAGATGGGGGTTAGGTGTGTTTAGAAGAAATGCTGTAGGGTAAAAACGGATAGGATTAGGTCATAAATTTGACCAATCTAGGGATCAATTCGGGAGAGATATGAGCTATAATCGTTAGTTCTCGTATTTTTTTTTTGTGTGGACTTCAATAAGGATGGCAGATAAGGGTTGGGTATGTTCAGAAGAAATGTTGAAGAGGAAAAATGATAGAAATAATTCATATATTTGACCATCAAGGGATCAATTCGGGGAAGAAATTAACTATTATCGCCAGTATTTGTGTTTTTTGTATTGGGATCCCCAGAAGGGTAACAGGTAGGGGTGGACATGTTCAAAAGAATTGTCGAATTGCTAAAAATAATATGTCCAGCTCATATATTTGACCCCACTAGGGATCAATTCTGGGAAAAATGAACTATAGTCGACAGTTTTTGTGTTTTTTGTATGGGAATCCCCAGAGTTGTGGGAAATGGAGGTGTTAGATGATCTTAGAAGAAATGTTGAAAGGCAAAAAAATTAAAAAGGGCAGCTCGAATATTCAGAAGAGATCTTTTTATTCGAAAGTTTGATGATTTATTCAAATGAAGGTTCGAAAATGTTCGAAAAAGATTTACCGAAAAATTTGACAATGTGCCTATGAAACTAAGTGAAGACTTCAATATTAACTTTGCACATGATTAAAATCGACCACTTAATGAATTTTTGATTAAAACATTCAGTTTGAATATGTCCAATGATCGAAAACTCAGTATATCGAGAAAAAAACTTATGCAAAATTAACAAAAAACCAAGTATAATTCCTTCCAAGTAATTCCATATTAGCCTATAAGAAAATTAAGCAATTGCTTAGGGCATCATGTCTCGGGGGGGGGGGGGGGGGATAACATGCAAAAAGGAGAGACCAGAAGGAAGCTAGTAATTTGACAAAAAAATTGCAGGAATTAGAGTTTGAAATTTTATTGGCCATGTGGGATGAAATTTTGCAAACCTTCCGAAGTTAGAATGGTAGTACAAGGCCCTGAAGTCACTCAAGTACCGTACGCCAGTATTTATAAATCACTCGTCGATTTTTTAGAAAAATTACGAGTCGAATTTTATTATTAAGAAGCCCACTCAAAAGTGAAGATTTTAAAGATTTGGATTCAAAGACACCCTTCAAAGACAAAGGAAAAAATGCACAATGACGGCCAAGTTCCAAAAGTTAATCTCAGCCTAATTTAAAGTTACGAGTTTTTATGGCTTCATTTGATAAATTGACTGTAGAGATGCAAAGAAGGGGAGAGATACACAAAGAAATAGCAGAAAAATTCTCATTCCAGACAACTTTGGTTTTATTGTAATATCTACTCCACGAATGTATCTCTTTCATCTTTAATGCATATTCTAAGGTATATAATGATCTATCGTGTTGTTATAAAAATGTTGAAAAAACATTTTTAGGACCTACACTAGTTTACTAGCGGATTGGTGCCAGGCGTGGATTGCTTACAGCATCAAGTTGTCTTAATCAAGCTTATTATTAATTATTAAGTTGTCTTAATATTATTTTATAAATAATACATTATGGCTTCGACGGTTAATATTAGCGCGCTTGCTTAATCTACCAAGTTTAAGTTCAAGATTAAAAAAAAACTACTTTGTTGAACTATAGAAGTTAAATATATCAACAAATATATGGGAAAAGTATAAAATATATATCTACTTAGGTAAACTAATGCATATTGCTTGTGTACAAAATTACCCAAGGAAAAATATAAAATAAACACGTAATTAAGAAAAAAAATTTTTTATTTTGTGTAAATCGGAACTAGAATTTGGTTGAAATTTACAACGTAGAACAAATTATGCAATCAGATTGTTTATAAATGTATCAATAGTTATATATTGTTGCTCTAATTAGTTCACAATTTTAATAAGACTATATTTATATTTTTAGGTGACTTTTTAGAATTGGTTTTTTGCTTAATTGTCCCACTTTTATAAAATATTGCCACTCCTTTTATACAATCAAAAATTAATTAAACAATTATTTATTACTCGATTTTAACTATCCGAGTATCCGACTACTGCTCTAGTAAGCAATTAAATGCAAATGAAATGGAAGAAACTCTGCTTTACTGTACTTTTCCATCGAATGCCAATTTTCAAGTTTAACATATCAGCGAAAGTATCTGAAAATTTTTTATTTCAAAATGGATGTTCTGGTATGAGCATGCATACATACATGACTACACCGAGACAAAAGCTTATGTTAAATGGCTTAGGCAGTTTTCAGCCTCTCAAGTTATGCATCAAAACGCCTAATTTTACATGTTAAATTGCCAATTTTATTTGGGTGATAAATTAATCAAGTATTTGTTAATTTATACGTTATTTAAAAACAGAAGAATTTCAAATATATAACTTTTTTCCGGGTTTTGGTTTTTTTTTCTTTGTCTTTTTTAAAGCCGCCACTCGTTCTGTGATTTGCTTTGCTTGACTGAAATCAGCAACTACACAAATTTTTCTTTTATCAACACCATTTTTCTTAGAAACTCATGGCTTCTGGGCTTCTCTTCGCTGCTTGCGTTTATTATAACAATACCATTAGATTAAATTAAATATCAAATATAAAAATTTCACCTGCGCCTGCCGTCTAGATTTGAACCCACACCCACCGATACCACCGATTAAGAAGTCACTACACTACGCATCGAGCCAAAGTCCTTCGTTATGCAGAATGATTGATTCAATATTAATCACAACTGAAGCTATGCTGCAGCATAACACAATAATCTATTAAAAGATTTTTGTTGTATGGCTATTAACAGAAACTGTGACGTACTGCATCTGTTAATACAGCATCTGTTAACATAGCTGCAGTTATGTCAGAAACTAGTAGTAAGGCTTTTTGGATCAGTTGGTAGAGCGATGGACTGGTACCAAAAATTGCAAGTTCAATTCCGCACGGCGAGTACAGAATCTTTTTTTTCTTTTTCTTTTCTTTTTGTTGATGAAATGTAATAAAATTTACTGGTGTTAGTATTAACGTGTGTTTTTTAAAGTACATTATGTTATTTTTGAATTAAAAAGATATTTTATTACAAAAAAACCATTAAATTATCAAATCTATACTTCTCATGTGTGTCTGACGATGCACCTGTGTTTTTTTTTGCAGAAAATAGCTCAAACAACTATGCCATGCTAGTTTTTCTTAAATATGTATTTTTGGATTTTGTGCTAAGGTGAATCAAATATTTTTTTTTGGCTGGGTATCGAAGTATGTGCTTTCAAAGCAATGTATTAAACAATAAATTTCTTAGGTGAATAAGCATAAGTTTATAATTCCCATACAATTTACCCAAGACGACTTGGGTGATTTAACTATTGCTTTTGTTCTCGTTGTATGAATACAAGTAGGCTACGGATGTTCAACTCAGCAGCCCGCGGTCAACGTCGATTGCATTATTAACACGTATTTTTGTTGCTGTCCTTGCCTTTGCATTGCGTTGCTGCTCTGGTTATGAGCTGTGATCGTTCTTGGTGTACTTTACCTAAGACCTTACTCTTTGTATAATTTCTTTGTATATTGTTTGTATATAGCTTGTGGTACATTAAATACCTATGTACGCTTATTAGACCAAAATATTTTGGCAAGCCGAGTTCATTGCATATTTTTCAAACATGCGAGTACATCAAATTGGAGTCCTATTCAATTCTCTTGACATTGAAACGTTGCGGACCTACCTACATACGATAATTTAATATGGTTAAATAATAAAATACCGTTTTCTAGTTTTTTTATGTAGAACCAAAAAAATATTCACTCGGCTTGTCTTGTATAATTATTCATAAACTAATCTCATATAATAAATCATGAAGAATCTACATATGTATAATAACATAAATGGCATCGATGACAAATTACGTTACAATATTGGTTAATCTATTTTATACTTGGCTTGAATCACATACTTTTTTATTGGCAGCGTATCTAAGTATGTGCTTTCAAAGCAATGTATCAAATAATAAAATGCTTGGGTGAATAAGCGTAAGTTTATAATTTCCAAACAATTCTCTTTACTCAAGTCGACTTAGGTGATTTAACTATTGCTTTTTTCTCGGTGTACTACTAATAAATAAAACGACGGTCGATGCAATTTTTACACGAAACTTATGTTAAAGACCTTGATGGCCGACCATAGTGAGCCCATCAGTCCACCACATCTCGAACACTTTTGAATAAACTGCATCATTTATATGAACGTGTTTTTGATAAAGTCGCTTCACTGTACACACAAAAAAAAACTTGTGGTAAACTCTCTGCTCAATATTGAGATAAGCTGTCAAAATCGAGCACTGTAAGAAAACTGAATGATAGATCGCTCTCAAACTTCACACCAGTATAGAGGACAGTTGTGCCAACTAAGCGTCAAAAAAAATTTCAACAAGCTCTTTAAGCAGGCTTTTTAAATGATAATTTTTCGGTACTTTTTTGACAGAATGTAATTTATGTACAACAAATGTTGAATATTTCATGTTGCTAAATTATTAATATCTGTCTCTTCATTTAACAGTGCCACCAACTCACTGAAAATCTACAGCAGTAAAGTCTTAAATAATAAACAACAACTGTGGGCATACCTTGCGCAAAGATTAAGGCTTCCGTTTCCGGTATGTACTGACACTAAAAAAACGGCAGAAAATATTTTTTTTACTTTTTTTTTTTAAAAAGTGAAAAATACAAAATATGTAACAACAAAAATATCGATCGCAAATAATGGCAACACGTTTATTATTGACACCTACATCTACATGCAAGGCCAATTGTATGAGTTTCAAGGTACCTGTCGTTGCTGCTGCTGTTGTGGCGGGTCCTGGGCTGCCCTCGCAGCTTCCGGCAGCGCATGTTTTATTGCTTACTTCCAACTATATCTATAGCACAGAGTAGCACGCTTCGAAGGAGGCCTTTAATATTTAAGCAGCAGATTTACTCCCACTTGGCCTTCATTTGTTACAATGACGCTGTATGTCTGTATGCACAAATATATATATATATATAGGTATATATATTGTATTTATATATTTTACATGTGTGTGTGCGCTTATTTTTTACATGCGTTAAACTTTGTGCTTCTTATTTTTCTCGCTCTTTTTGCAGCTGCTTTGCTGTCGAAAATTTGCTGCCATTTTTTTTGTAGTTTTTTAGTTTTTTTGTTGCTGCTTTTTAGCCATATGTTTTTGTTGTTGCTTTTTTGGTTTTTGCTTTTGATTTATAAGCATACATTTGCTATAAATATTTTATATGCCACAGATACTTTCACAACAACAGCAACAACAACAAAAATCCGATACTCAACAACCAGCAAAAACAACTAATCCTGCTAAGCGGCTTTTTTATGAGCGCGCATTAAGCATAAAAAGGATCAAGTTTTATGCATGTACTAGTTTGTGTGCGCAAGTTTTATAGCATACGCATATTTCGAACAGTGACTAATGTTTCGTCTGGCATACTGTTGTTGTTTTTGCTAAGCGAGCTTGTCAAAATTTCAATACAACAACAACAAAGAGATAAAAACTTCTTATAAAAGATGTTCTTATTAGCATAAATCAAGTGACAGTTTCTTGCTATTATGTTAAATAGCAAACAAAAAGGATAAATAAAAAAATCGCTTTGAAGATAGTTAACAAGAGCTTAAAGCTAAATAGTTAACAAGAGCTTATAGCTCGAAGTGAAACAATTTTTTTTGGAAATTTAAGAACACAGAAAACTTTTGATTTCCTAACTTGTTTCCTTCACCTCAGAAAATAGCATATCGTTCCTATATCTATATGTAATAAAAGAATTAATAAAGTTTAATACCTCAGGATTACAACGAAAACTTAAATTCGACGAGCCAACGAGACAACGAGCCAACGAGCTCTCTCCGGAACAAATCATTACTCTGATTGTTATTTTTGTCTGACTCAGTTGGTGGAAACTAATGGTTAACTAAACATGCACCTAACTATGTCAAGGTGCTGTCGGGGACGAAGCCGCTGTCTTACAAGCTACCAGTGCTTAAATGCCCCGACTTCATTCCTTAACGAATCAGCCACGCCTTTTGTCGCAAGCCCAATTTAGTGATAGGATATGTGATTAAAATTTGAGCAAAAAATATGCAGATCTGCATGCTTTTCAGATGAAAGAATTGAACTTTCTAGCTATCGAAGTCGGAGTTTTACCGTTATAGAGGAAATCGTTTCGCTAAATATCACGCCAAGGATGGTGGGATTTGTTACTGCGCAGACATAAATGGCCTGTTTACAGAACTTGGCCAGAGCAACGGTCCGACTGGATGGCACTTGTTCATTGATGGATGTTCAGGCCTACGGCAGCTTTGATTTATACTGACAGCTAAAAACCTTCGATTCCTATCGCTTATGCTGAGGACATGAGACGTATAACGAACTGGGTTGTAATGATTACTGTAATTGAAATTGAATTACAGTAACCTCCAATTACAATTCATGAAATGGAATTGAAAATTTCAATTCCTTAGGAATTGAGAAGTTAAACTACTAATTACAATTCCGTAATGGAATTGGCCATTTTTTCTAATTCCATTCCTGAGGAATTAAAAAATTCGATTTGACGATGTTCTTCCAATTCCTTTACTGAGGAATTGTGATGTTCAATTACCAATTACAATTCCTGAAATGGAATTGACGGCCAATGACCAATTACCAATTCCTAAGTTCAAGTAATTGGAATTGAAAAGTGAATACTTTTCGACCCAGCTCTAGACGTATACTTCGCTGGCAGTACTTATGAAAAAATCACAAATGGCTTACAAGCCGGCTTCACAAAGCACTGCTGCTTTCTATGCAATGCAATTTGGAAAGCCACGCACGTGTATCTGCACCGTTACGTCATGTTATGTTCTGTTATGTTATGTTATGTTATGTTCTGTTATGTTGTGTTATGTTATGTTATGTTATGTTATGTTATGTTATGTTATGTTTTGTTATATTATGTTATGTTATGTTATGTTATGTTATGTTATGTTATGTTATGTTATGATATGTTATGTTATGTTATGTTATGTTATGTTATGTTATGTCATGTTATGTTATGTTATGTTATGTTATGTTATGTTATGTTATGTTGTGTTATGTTGTGTTATGTTATGTTATGTTATGTTATGTTATGTTATGTTATGTTATTTTATGTTATGTTATGTTATGTTACGTCATGTTATGTTCTGTTATGTTGTGTTATGTTGTGTTATGTTATGTTATGTTATGTTATGTTATGTTATGTTATGTTATGTTATGTTATGTTATGTTATGTTATGTTCTGTTATGTTATGTTATGTTATTTTATGTTATGTTATTTTATGTTATGTTATGTTAGGTTATGTTATGTTATGTTATGTTATGTTATGTTTTGTTATGTTATGTTATGTTATGTTATGCTATGTTATGTTATGTTATGTTATGTTATGTTATGTTATGTTATGTTATGTTATGTTATGTTATGTTATGTTATGTTATGTTATGTTATGTTATGTTATGTTATGTTATGTTATGTTATGTTATGTTAAGTTATGTTATGTTATGTTATGTAATGTTATGTTATGTTATGTTATGTTATGTTATGTTATGTTATGTTATGTTATGTTATGTTATGTTAAGTTATGTTATGTTATGTTATGTTATGTTATGTTATGTTATGTTATGTTATGTTATGTTATGTTATGTTAAGAATATCGATTTATGTCATTTCGATTTGCATCGTTTTCGAAGTTGCGCCGTTCATAAATTATCGTGTTTTTGGTGTTGCGTTTAGTTTTGAAAATTTATTGCTGTAGTTAGGGATTTCCCAAAGCAAATCAAAGTTTTGGTGTTTTATGTTATGAAGCAATGCTTAACATACCTTGTAATGAGATAAGAAGTTATTTCTGATGTCAGAAATTCATAATACGTTGCTACTTCAGCTATTTTGTAAATCCTTTCTTTGGTCGATCCATATGTTCTCGATCCATATCTTTTGAACGGTTGTCAAAACTAACATTAAAGTGTATTACGAATATTTATAGTAAATCATGAATGTGTATAGTAAGTACAAAGTGATTGCTTACAGTAAATGTTAAAAAATGTTTTTAAATGTTTTACCATCCAACACATAATAAAAATTTTATTGAACTAAAATTATGCTGGGTCAAATATTTTTCCTGATTATTTGCATTCATTTTTTTTTTTATTATTTGAATTTCACTTAAATGTTTTGAATTTGAAATTCTATACAAAATACTAAGAACTTGTTCAGCGATGCATTTCATTAGTTCTTCCGTTTATTTCAAACGAAAAAGCATTAATTTTTTCCAACATTATCCATGCCACAACATCCGATGCTATGCTTTCCGCTCATCCATATCTCGAAATATTTACAAATTGTTGACTATTAATTGTTCAGTGTTCGAACAGAGTTTCTGTGTGTGTGTGTGTGTGTGTGTTTGTGCGGGGGAGAGCATTTTTCAATATCAATTGAATTTCCATTTATTATCAGTTACACACATAACACATACAGCGCAGCAGTTATACTACTCAATGAACAGCAGCAACAAAGCCTGAAAAACGACCTCAAGCAAAACAAAAATTCAAAAAAATAACAACAAACAAATATAAACAAAAAAAAAAACAATGAAAATGTTCTTATAATAACAGCTGAAGTTGTTGTTATGCACGAACCATTGAACAGTTGAATAAACCGAAAAAGGATTTGCAAAACAAATACAAACAAAGAAAGAGCAACAAAAACAAGAACGATGTTGCTACTATGCTTGGAATGTTGCTACTGTGGAGGAGATGAACAACAATTAATTGATTTGTTCAATATTTTATCTGTTCGTTTACAGTTGATTTCTCTATCAGGAACAGATAAAGGAATGCCAGACGCTTTACTGCATTTAAGGACATTGTTTCCAGTCCTTACTAAACAATGCAGTACAAGATACGGCAAAAGTCGAGCATAAATTTTAATAAAACTAATATAATATCAGGGTTGTCTTCTTTTGATTTTTCACTTTCGTTTCAAGCTCCAATTTAATGCGATTTTTTAAGAAATACGCTGATTAGAGGGTGCTGCTAAGCAATTTATTTTCAATTACCTTGAATTAAAGTTTAACACGATATACAACCACCCACACACACACACACACATTCAAAAATACATGCTTGTATTTCAAGCATGATTTTCAAAATTTACCAACTCACAAACTTTACTCTAGCTAAAGAACACAGCCCAAAACACAACATATCCTTGAGAGGAATAAGCGTTTTTCCTTTAATGTGATTATTTTTAATATTTGGTTTTTGCACCTGATCGATTTTAATTCCATTTTTTTTAAAAACATTATGTATTTAATGTGAAAATGATAGGTAGAGTCTTGGTTGGCAACACTTTTGCAGTTGTTGTTGTTGTTGGGATTGTTGGTGTTAGTAGTAATATTGAAAGTTTCAAGCATAAACAAGACTAACAACATCGGCACAACAACTCTCAAACACTGGATTGTGTTTTAATTAAATTACCTGAAATTCATGCATCATGTAACAAGGTAAATGCGAACATGTGTTCATTTATGTGTACATGTGCCTGTATAACACATGTGTGGAACGTGCTATACAAAAACGACACAAATAAAGCATTGAATGAGGCAATATTGACAATAAAACTTCCAATTTTTATTATTGTTGATAAAAGTTTGATTTGCAGCCCTGAATTAAGTAATAAACTAAAAGCATTTTTCGGCTTACCGAGCTATACGGGAACATTTATTAGACACTGGGACTTTAAACCGAAGTCCCTAAGAAAAGTCCCTATATTTGAATAGAAAAATATAAAGAAATGAGAAATGTTAAGAAAATTTGTGGCATAAAAATTAGTTGTACCTTGATTGGAAAAATCTGCTTGCAAAAAACAATATCTGATATATTAACTTTAAACATCTGACTATGGTTTACCTCGAACAGAAGTTAGAAAACGGAATTTTGCTTTAGAAACTCGTATGTAAAATAAGCATTAGAAGCACATTAGTAGAAGACCTCGCTTTCATATCGTACAAAGCTTAGAAAATTAATATAATAGCCAGAAAATTTCTATCTGACATTTACATGTTAAAAACGATATCAGTTACATATACACAGTGGTCTGAAAATCGAATTTTAGATTTTAAATACACATTTGAAATTCAGCTATGAAAAACGACATTTACCATATGAGGAGGATCTAGATTCAAAAATGGCCAAGTCCGAAAAAATTGGAGATATTTTGAGATCATTTTTTTCGACATTTTCTACATGTATACAAATTTTTGGAACAAAAAGAAAATATGTCTAAATTTTTTCTTAATAAGGGTCAATTTTTTTAATAGTTTTTAGATTAACTTTAGAAATAAAATCAGGAAACTTTTAAGATTGTAAATTTTTTCATAAACTTTTATATTTTATTAATTATTATATGTGTAAGACCTAGAAAAGAACAAAAAATAGAAATTTTTTTATATTTTTTATTTTATTTAATATCCATGAAATTTTTGTTTTGAGTCTGAATCACGGCCGTATATACCGAAATATTGCTCGCAGAACTTAAATTTTTTTCCTTAAATTAGAAAACAGTAAAATTACACGGTGCCACAAAAATGCAAAAATTGTATGCTTTTGGAAAACCACATAGTAGAGGTTGTAGACATGATAAAACCTAAAATTTCTGCATACCTGGTTTTCCGCATACACCCTCAAAATCTGGATTCATGGTCAAAAAACCAATTTTTTATAGGTACATGTATATTTCATAACGTAGCTCTTGTATGTCTGGTTCGATTCAAAACTGAACACTGTGTTTTACCCAAGAAATTAAACCAAGTGACTGACTAAGCCCAATAACTTTTTAACACTTTAAAATTTATCTTTTAATTGATAAGGAATTTGGCTAAACATTTTTTTAAAATATTCAATACTATAGTGATCATCACTTTATTGTTTTATATATAAATTTTAATGCACTTGTCTCTGTGTATCAGTTTATCGTGTTTTACTTAATAAGGAAAAAAGTGAACTTGAACATTTTTGAATCTAGACCCCTTAAATCTTACACAGAGTTCTGAAAATCTTATTTCAGCTTAAAAATCCGCATCCAAGTTTTTCACAAGAAATAGAATTTTGATTAGAAAGAAAATTTCAAATTTTACCTAAGAAAAACATGACGCAGCAAAAGATATTGCACTGATACACCAACTCAAGGGTCGTTTACTGTATCAGTAAAGTGCGTTAACTCAATTGCGCCATGACGTGGTTTGAAATTCTATGACGTGATTTGAAATCTTACACAGAGTTCTGAAAATCTTATTTCAGCTTAAAAATCCGCATCCAAGATTTTCACAAGAAATAGAATTTTGATTAGAAAATTTCAAATTTTACCTGAGTAAAACATGACGCAGCAAAAGATATTGCACTGATACACCAACTCAAGTGTCGTTTACTGTATCAGTGAAGTGCGTTAACTCAATTGCGTTATGATGTGGCTTGAAATTCTATGATTACGGAATCAATGAAATTTTAATCAGCGCAGTAAGTATTTGAGTTAAATAGCGCATTGAGTTGTTTGTTATGTCGTGTTTTATTAAAAGTAATCATATAGCCCATAAAGTCATATAAAAAATGTTTAATCAATAAATAAATAATATAAAGCAAACGAAAGGATTTTAAAATAAAAAATCTTAAAATTTAAGTAATCACCCAGGAAACAATTTTACCTAAATAAGCCTTGAGTAAAGCTTTAATAAAGGAATTAATGTAGGTAGGAGAATTTAAACTTTCTTGAATAAACCTTGAAACAATTTTCATACAAGTTCTATGCAAGGAGAAAAGGCGCATGAAATATATTTCTTTATTAAAGAATTTATATTAAGTATTATATAAGGTTTTTATTCAAGGCTTTCTCAGGAACTCGTACATATTTGATTTTAATTTAATTGTTATTACGTATATTTCTGCCAGTATATTTAATTAAATTTTAGAATATAAATCTTGAACATTTTACATTTTTTTTTTATATTTACCATGGTCACCTAGCGCGGTTTTAACTCGGAATCTTTGTATCAAAAGCCGCACACACTATCCACTAGTCTATTTAGGAATTTGCTTGAATAACATTGACAATTGATTACTATTTTCTTTAAATTTCCTTCAGTAAGCCTATATAAATGCCTCAACTTAAATCATTCCAAAATAAGCACTTAATTTGACAACCATAAAATGCTTAGGTAAATATGTGGTCTAAGCAAACAGCTTATCAGTCCGTGGTTCGACGCCGATCTCAGACAAGTTTTTTTTTTTTTATTATTGAAGCAAAAATCGTTTGTCAAGTTTTTTTATAATAGAGATTTGGTTGAATAAAAATCTTGTTGAATACTTCCTAAAAATAATATAATATATAAATGGCCATTTCAGCCCTTGAAAGGACTTTGACCGAGTTTCTTATGATCATTTGTGTTGTGCGTGTTGTGAAATGTTTGAACACAGATGATCGAGAACTGGACCTACAAGTTTTATGCCGACTCCGAACGGCTTATGTCCTCAATAAGCTTTTTATGGCAGTTTTTACTCTCTGAGGTTTGAGAGGTGACAGCCGAACAGAAAAATTAATTTATTTGAAAAAACTTTCTGTGACAGGTGGGAGTTCAACCAGGATTCTCTGGCGTACGGACCACACACTCTACCCACTACGCCACGGTCGCCACTAAAAATGCCTCTTTGAATAAAGCTTTATGTAAGGAATTATACTTTAATAAAATCTTCTTGAATAATTTCTTAAATGTTTCATTAAATTTAGCTTTTTATATTAGAAATTATATAAGATAATAGAATTTTCAAGGCTTTTACAAGGCTATTTCAAGCAAAGCTTTAATAATTACTTTTATACAAGGCCTTTTCAAGTTGAGCTGAAATAACTTCAAATATTTAGGTGAATTGTTATCTGCGCAGCCTAATTGTACTTCATTTCAGGTTGATACATGATGCTGCAAAACGGGTTGGTAGTTTGAAGTTGGATTCATATATGCTTAAACTTTTGATATAAAATTTGATATAAAAATAAAAGGAACAAAGAATAAGTGTATCAGCGCAGTAACGCAGCTTAGTACTTCAAAACGCAAAGCAACGCTGCGCTGGATTAAAATTTGCTTTAATTTTTTAAATAAAATAATTTTCTATCAACAGAGAAATAGAAGCTGATAAGAAGCAATTTTAATTACTGCACTATTGCGTTAATTTTTCAAAATAAGTGTATCAGTGCAGTAACACAGCAAAGTATTTCAACCTAATAACACAAAGCAACGCTGCGTTGGATTAAAATTTATTCTAATATTTTAAATAAAATAATTTTCTATAAGCAATTAAATAGAAGCTAATAATAATCAATTTTAATTACTCTGCTATTGCGTTACTTTTTCAAAATAAGTGTATCAGCGCAGTAACGCAGCTAAGAACTTCAACCCAAAAATTCAAAGCAAGGCTGCGTTATCCTTCTCTATATTTTTGAGCTTTATATACTAAACTGCTCTGAAAATTCGTAGATGAATGTAATATATTTATTTTATTTATAATTAATAAATTTCACAAATTATTATTATTGTATCTTGAGTTAAAAATGCAAACCTTAAAGATTGATGGTTCGCTTATATTAATACATCATCTTAATATAAGCGTCAAAAGTAAAACCACAACCAACAGCACGCTTGATGAAATAAAAAATGTCTGGTGTAATGCCGCTGATCTATCATAATAATTGCCATAAATGCCAAAAGTTAGTAAGTTGTTCAAACGGTGCTTCAGCGAAAAACGCGCAGTATAATAGGAGCTGAAAATAGATAAAACATAAATAATTATGCCTTAAATGTGTCCATCAGTAATCTCGGCAAAAATGTGTAAGCAAAAAAAAAATTTTGATACTGGACGAAAATGTGACAAAATATTTTTGAGTAGAGAAAATTACAATAACTTTTGTATAGAACAAAGAACTAAGATTAAATAGTTTTGTAGCTCTAAAGTTTGTAGCTGTGTATTAAAGAACAAAGTACATTAATACATATGTTTTAGGAAAATTTGTAAAAATATGTTTTTATTGCAAAAAAACTTGATCTAGTATAAGTCAAATATGTTTTGATATTAGAAGTAGTATACTGTCTGTTCACAACTTAAAGGTTTAAACTTATGCTGTCAAGCAACATACTCGTATTACTGATGCTATTTTTGGTGGAGGAAGTGAAGTTTTTAAAAATAGTATGTAGAACTTATAGATAAAAATTGTTACAAAGTAATTCATAATACTAACTAAGAACATAAATATTAGCATATGCATAAACGAAACCAAGAACTAAGGCGAGGAGAAGTTAGACTTCATAAGCATTTCATAATTTTCTTAACGAGTTCTTTTAATTTAATAAAACCCAATAAACAAAATTGTCGTAAAAACACATTTACACATTTTGTCATTGAAATGTGTGTACTTGGAACTAGACATGGGTAACGCAGCCAAAGATTGTTCACTGATACTTCAACTTAAGCGCACTTTACTGTATCCGTGAAATGCGTAAACGCAATTGCGCTATGGCGCAGTTTGATATGTAATGACTCCTGTAGCAACAGGACTTCCATTAACGCAGTTTGAATTTGTATATGCTAGCGTGTTGCGTTATGAGATACATTTTTTGAGGGTGCTAAGTTGGATAGCTTATTGAATTATTTGGTACACTTAACGCAACTAAGCTCAATTTTGAAAAAATCATCATGCCAAAAAAAAAAAAGTCCTGTAACAATAAGTTTCAACGAAAAGATGTCGAATTTTCGTCATAAATTCATTAAAAAGAGCTTAATTTATAAAAAGCAAGTCTGAACAAAAAGCAGAACTCAGCATGTACCAAAAATAAACACACCTCAATTTCAAGCTTGCAGTCAAACTGTACTTCATTTCAGGTTGATACAGCAATCAAACAGCTACAAACACATTTCTGTTCTGCAAGATATGCTGGAAGTTTGAATTTAAGTAAAATTTAAGTTTGCTTACACTTTTGAAATTGAACACGTTTGAATAAATAAAGAAAGAAAAACGAGCAAGAAACTTTTTGTACTACTGCGCTATTGCGCTACATTTCATAACAAAATGTATAAACGCAATAATACAGGTAAGTGCTTCAACTCAATAGCGCAATACAGCGTTGCGTGACCCATAACTACTTGGAACGCATCACAACTTGTAGATGCTAAATATGTTGTAGCACTTTTCACATCTTTGCCAAAATGTGTAACTTCCATCTTACCTTTCATCCACAACTTTCCATTCTGCTGTGTTCGGCGACAATGGATATAAAGCGCTATTTAAACTATTCGGCATTAACAGCAGCTGTACGGTTTTCGAAAAATTAGCCTCAATTTCAAGCGTTGTAAATTCAAAGTTATTCGCATAGTTAATCGAGCTATTGAAAATTTTACCACAGCTCATTAGAGTGTTATCCGTACAAGCAATGATGGCGCATATTTGTAGTGAGCTCCATTCGAGCTGCTCATAGCGACGCTCATCATTAAAGAGAGCCAAGCGATATTTGTAGGCATGCGAGTCACTGCTCGTATTCAGCGCTTGAGTTTCAATATAAAAGTGACAACAGAAACCAGTTTTGTCACAAAGGCTCTGCTGCACATGTTGTTCCTGGGATAAGTCAAGTAACTGTGTCGTGTAGTTCTCCATTTGATAGTCCTGCATCAGCTTGAGAGGTGGATGCGTTTCGACTGAAGCATTGTTATACATGTCTTGTAGATTTCCTAAATTTGTCACGGAGGACAAGTTTTTAGGCACTTTGGCCACCAGAAGACGACGTTCACCTGGGCCTTCTCCAAGCATAAGTGCATTTAACGTACCTCTTTCTCCTGCATAAATGCCGGATCCAGTCATGCCAGCCTCTGGATAGCTAGCACCAGCAGCTAGCAGATTGACATTATTGGCCCATGCCCAGGATTGCTGTAGCTGCACGGCTATGCATGAAATTATTTGTATTGGTTATGCTGCAAGCTCAACACTCACCTGTCAAAAAAGGCAGCTCCGAGTAGAACATGCTGGTAAAAATAATATGCTGCACACCATGTTTGCGTATAAGCTGCTCAGCCGGTGCATAGAAAAGCAGGTCGAAGCAGATGAAGTGTCCAAAACGCACACCGAAGTCTGTATCGAAGATTGCGTGCTCCGGTTGTATCGTAGTATTGCGTTCTTCCATATAGATGTGAGCCTTGCGGTAGCGCGAAATGAGGCGACCCTCACGATCAAACACCACATTTGTATTGTATATATTTAAGCCCGAGGCTGCGCATGGTCTTGGGTCACGCGAAGTGGTGGTGCAATTTTCCTGCTCGGTCAGATTGATGACCAGGTATTTCCGTTGATTGCGCGCCAAACATGAGAGCTGTACGAGAAAGTCTCTATACATGGATCCATTGTTGCAGAGTATGCGACGTTCTTGAGGATCGGGCACATAGGTCATGGTTAGCGCACTGTTGAGCGTGCCCTCCGGAAAGACAATAATATCCGTTGCAACGGCTTCGGCTGAGGTTATGATTTCACGGTAGCCCTGGAGATGTGCCTGCAATATCTCCGCTGAGGACATGCCCGACACAATTGGTTGAAACTCAGCAACGCCGGCGGTGTAGAAATCGGAAATTGCTAACTTTGAAGAAGAAAATTGGTGAAAGCAATCATTTTAAATTTTAATAACATTCAGTTCTTACCTCTGTAGCAGCTACAGTTGCTGCGAAAAATGCTGCTACCATCAAACACATCATGGCTCGACTTACACTCAGTTGTATTTAGAATGAATAAATAAACATAATGAGCTCATTTACAATGAAGCTAACAAGTTCTCATCGCTTGAAATGTTGATGAACGACTGTCAGACGTTGGACTCAACACAAAAACCTGTTGCCTCATATAACTCTTTCAAAGCTACACTCTATACACTACACTGAAAAATATTCATTGAAATTGCTCATAGATACTCTACAAAAATATAAAAAAAAAATTTATATATTTTCTTACCTATTCTTAACAATTAATTATTAAATATTAAATATTGGCTATTCACTATTAACAATTAATTATTAAATATTAACAATTAATTATAAAATATTAACTATTAACTATTAACTATTAACTATTAACTATTAACTATTAACTATTAACTATTAACTATTAACTATTAACTATTAACTATTAACTATTAACTATTAACTATTAACTATTAACTATTAACTATTAACTATTAACTATTAACTATTAACTATTAACTATTAACTATTAACTATTAACTATTAACTATTAACTATTAACTATTAACTATTAACTATTAACTATTAACTATTAACTATTAACTATTAACTATTAACTATTAACTATTAACTATTAACTATTAACTATTAACTATTAACTATTAACTATTAACTATTAACTATTAACTATTAACTATTAACTATTAACTATTAACTATTAACTATTAACTATTAACTATTAACTATTAACTATTAACTATTAACTATTAACTATTAACTATTAACTATTATCTATTAACTATTAACTATTAACTATTAACTATTAACTATTAACTATTAACTATTAACTATTAACTATTAACTATTAACTATTAACTATTAACTATTAACTATTAACTATTAACTATTAACTATTAACTATTAACTATTAACTATTAACTATTAACTATTAACTATTAACAATTAACTATTAACTATTAACTATTAACTATTAACTATTAACTATTAACTATTAACTATTAACTATTAACTATTAACTATTAACTATTAACTATTAACTATTAACTATTAACTATTAACTATTAACTATTAACTATTAACTATTAACTATTAACTATTAACTATTAACTATTAACTATTAACTATTAACAATTAACTATTAACTATTAACTATTAACTATTAACTATTAACTATTAACTATTAACTATTAACTATTAACTATTAACTATTAACTATTAACTATTAACTATTAACTATTAACTATTAACTATTAACTATTAACTATTAACTATTAACTATTAACTATTAACTATTAACTATTAACTATTAACTATTAACTATTAACTATTAACTATTAACTATTAACTATTAACTATTAACTATTAACTATTAACTATTAACTATTAACTATTAACTATTAACTATTAACTATTAACTATTAACTATTAACTATTAACTATTAACTATTAACTATTAACTATTAACTATTAACTATTAACTATTAACTATTAACTATTAACTATTAACTATTAACTATTAACTATTAACTATTAACTATTAACTATTAACTATTAACTATTAACTATTAACTATTAACTATTAACTATTAACTATTAACTATTAACTATTAACTATTAACTATTAACTATTAACTATTAACTATTAACTATTAACTATTAACTATTAACTATTAACTATTAACTATTAACTATTAACTATTAACTATTAACTATTAACTATTAACTATTAACTATTAACTATTAACTATTAACTATTAACTATTAACTATTAACTATTAACTATTAACTATTAACTATTAACTATTAACTATTAACTATTAACTATTAACTATTAACTATTAACTATTAACTATTAACTATTAACTATTAACTATTAACTATTAACTATTAACTATTAACTATTAACTATTAACTATTAACTATTAACTATTAACTATTAACTATTAACTATTAACTATTAACTATTAACTATTAACTATTAACTATTAACTATTAACTATTAACTATTAACTATTAACTATTAACTATTAACTATTAACTATTAACTATTAACTATTAACTATTAACTATTAACTATTAACTATTAACTATTAACTATTAACTATTAACTATTAACTATTAACTATTAACTATTAACTATTAACTATTAACTATTAACTATTAACTATTAACTATTAACTATTAACTATTAACTATTAACTATTAACTATTAACTATTAACTATTAACTATTAACTATTAACTATTAACTATTAACTATTAACTATTAACTATTAACTATTAACTATTAACTATTAACTCTTAATTATTTAGTTAATGATTAACTTCAAAAAAGAATGCAAAAATTATTTCAATAAATATTTTCATTTAAGTTCTACTAAAAACCGAAATTTTTTTGAGTGCGTCATGTTCTTGAATACGTTTTAATCTAATCTACAAATTTTCGTTTTGTGTAGACATTCTTGTTTTTTTTCTCATTTTTCTCAAAGCATTTATTTTTAAAGTTGGCGGTCATTGCATTGTCTTGGTTTTTTCTTTGTTTTTTTTTGCTCCCTCCTTTATGCAGTCAAGAAATATTACTGTAAGCCAGACGGAGAGAACTGCGTTGCTATACAATTTAAATTACTTTTATTTATATTTGAAGTGCTATAATATTAAATTGACTCACTGTTAATTTAGATTTTATGATAGTTTTTGTTTAGAGCATGTTTAGAGATAAGGTTTCTCGAAAATTAATAAAGCTATGTAACTCCGGCTTTTGCTATTTAGAATGATTTTTGTAGAGAAATTTATATCCTAAGGTTAGCTTAAAAGAAGTGCTATTAGTGATTTTTTGAATCGATAGAATTACACGAAGGTTTTTTGTAACCATGATATTTCAATCAGAGGAATGATTTATGAATAATGTACATATGAATATGTTCTATATATTTTATGCATTCAGGGAACTGTACTTACAAGTTTTATACCGACTCTAAACGACTAATGTTTATGTTCGCAAGAAGCCTTAGTAGGCATTATATACTCTCTAAAGTTTGTCATTGGCTACGTAAAGGTGACGGATGCATAGAAAAATAACTTCTGTTTGAAAACATTTCTATGTACCTTAGGCCGCGTTTATAGTGCGAGCTGAAGCTGGTGCTGGCTTGCGCTTGCAGATGAAAGCTGCTTTATTAAGCTACTGTTGTTAAGAGTGCATAAATGTAGAAAGTAATTACAAATCAAAACAACAGCAAATGCTCTTAAAGGAATTTGGAAACACAAATAATGATTGAAATTTTAACACAAAGAATAAAAAAAAAAGAAAGAAGAAATAAAGCAATAACAATGGAAATGACTAACAAGCAACAAGAATCAAGTGTCCAAAATCATTTAAAAATGCTACATAAAAAACAAAAATAAAAACTTCATCGAGATATTTGTACACTGCAAACAAGCGAAGTAGAAGATACTATCGCTAAAAGGAATCTTAAAGCAGCTTGAAGCTTGAAACCAACCTGTAGGACTGAGCTGAAAACGTGTCATGCTTTAAGGAGCTGATGTTGCGTATA
Source organism: Coremacera marginata (assembly GCA_914767935.1). NCBI lineage: Eukaryota > Metazoa > Arthropoda > Insecta > Diptera > Sciomyzidae > Coremacera > Coremacera marginata. Next base: position 164,072,386 of record OU612046.1, read on the forward strand.
GTGCTCGCTTACCGCCGCTGACTTGTTGCAGCTGGTTTTTTACTATTTTGGGTTTGTTTGTATATAATAGTTTTTTCTTTGCTTATTTTTGCAATCGAAGCATCAAAAAAGACACGTGATTTCGTGTTGAAGAGACAAAAATGCAAAAAACGCTATTGAAAAGTAATTTCAGCCACTGCAAGTCACTTCAAGTCACTTGCCGTTCCAGCTTGTATCGACTTTTTTGCAATTGTTTTCTGCTGTTTTTTTGTAGAAATAACGCATATTAAAAAACGTACATTAGATGCTTACCCAAGATTATTCGATTCTAAGCTACAGCTGGAACGCACTTCAAGCCGCATTGAACTTCCAACTATTTTGAATTGCTTGCACTTTTTTCTTTAGATTTTCTTGTAATATTGTTGATTTTGCAACAGAGCAATATAAAACTAAACTAAAAATTAAAAGAAATTATTTTTGTGCACAAAACCAAATGGGTGGAAGGAAAGCACGCACATAAGCGCACGAGCAAAAAACCACAAAAAGTGGTATAAAAAGCTTCGCTTCAAGAACCGCAAGGATGCACAAAACAAGATTTAACCACACTCTCCCAAAAAAATTGTTTGTTTCGACAATAAAGTACAATAATCTTTGTTACAATGGAATCGACAATAGGCTATTGTTGATTTTATGTTAAAATTAACAAAAAAAATTGTTAATTTTTCGAAGTTAACATTTGACAAATGAAATATCTTTGAAAGACATTAAATGTCAACATAAAATGTCAAAAACTAAACGTCAAAAGCAAATGTCAAATGCAAACGTTAAACAGAAGACGTCAAAAAGGAAATGCCAAAATTAATTGAAATTAAACAAACTGAGTGATGGGTCAGACTGATTTCACTGTTTTTTATATTATGCTTTGGCTAAGGCCAATTATTAAAATGAAACAACTTATAAAAAATATGGCATATTCAACTTAATAGAATGGAAGTAATAAAAACTGCTTTGAGGAATAAAGTTTTTGTTTTAACACAAATATGGTATCAGCCGCAACTAAAAGCAATCTGGTGACTGTTTGAATACCTAGAACATGAATCTGTAAATTATTAGACGTTCTTATTTTACAGATCTTGGCATCGCCGAAAAATTGGTAATTTTGTTGTCCAAATCAGCACCATGGCATAAGGCAGTGGAAGTAAAGTAGCTGTTGCGTCGACCTGTAATTTGAATATTTAGCAATAAAGAAAAATCATTTGGATCTTTACAAGCTTATATTTGAAGCGCATGCCATAGTATTCCAACTGTCAACGCGACTCCAATAATGGCCATAGGTTGGCAGTGCACCTTCAATCCCTTTGACTACCACCAGCGTAAAAAATCCTTCAGGTCACTTGGAAATCTTCAACCATACATGGTCTCTCACTGCAAGGGCTTAAGAGTTTTTTGGTATATTTTGTTTTTTGCATACAGACCAAGAAAAAACACAACACAAGAAAAATATTGGAAAAAATTCAACCGGTTGGTAAAGTGACTCATCGCAAGGCTCCCTAAGCATTTACTCTAATGCAAAACTTAAACAGTCAAATACTTGTCAGCAATCATTTGTTAGTTTGGCAAAAATAACAAAATAAAATATATATTTGTATTTTATTGGAGCTTTCCTTCCATGAAATAAGCAACGTGACAAATGAAACAAAACTCATTCAAACCGTGCGAGCGAGCAAGAAAAGAACAATTGACATACTGATTACCAGCGCACAAGTCGCTTTAAGCTGCCTATTCAGCTCGCACTATACGCACTTTGAGCTTTTTTCATATGATTGCATGTGCAGCGATTCCCAGCTTTTCTTCTCGGTTCGGTACGGCACAGCAACCAGCCGGCATTATAAACGCGCCCTTAGAGCTTTTCTGTTATATTATACATGAAGCGCTTTCAGAAGCTGTTGCTAGCTTGTACTTGGTTATGGAAAACGAAGTTTAGGTAGTTATTGGCTAAGTTTGTAGAAAATACAAGTCAAAGTAATATTACCTAATAACTTAGGCAAATATTTATTTGTGAAATTTGAAATAAAAAGTATTTGTGAAAGGAAAAACAACATATCTACATAAGAATTTTGTATGATAAGTTTATAAAGGAACTTAGAAAAAATATATTTTGTACTTTACACTAGTTTATTGGTTAATTTTACATAAGCTTTTGTCTGTGTAAAGTATTTTATAGCAATTTAATAATTTCTTAAGCACTTTTATATGAGCCAATACAAGTATATGAAACTATTTTAAATTATATTAAGTGCATTCAAAACATATTTTTCGTATAAATCTGCTTAGAATAAATAGCAGTTATTTAAAAGTAATGCCAAACTTGCAAACAATGCTATTAAAAACGCAGAGATAGAAACTGAGGAAGCAGCATCATCACCATTACCCTCGATCAGGCTATCGTAATAATTGCCATAAATGGAAAAGGTTAACAAGTCGTCCACCGTGGTATTCAGCAGAAAACGTACCTGTTGTACGGAGCTGCAAGAGGGAGAGAGAAAAAAAAATGATTTATTAAACTGAAACTTGGCCAAATTGCACACTTTTCACCTTCTTTCGGTAACATTCCACTGAAAACTGTCCAAAGGCAGCGGTAGCAAGTTCTCGCGTAAGCTATTCGGCATCAGCAGATACTTTGGTGCCTTCGGAAAGCTGCTCTCAATTAAGACTCTATCGAAAGCTACTTGTGGTTGCATCAGCGTATCTCCCGGAAATAAAAGGCCACAATCATTGATATCATCACCAATACAACTGAAGATTGCGCAATTTTTGAGACGGTTTGTTTCGTTAACCGTCTCACCACGCCAACCATCGAAGGCACCAAGACGATAGCGATAATAGGGGCTATTCGGATTTGAAGGCACATTTTTAAAATATCGAAAACTAAGCTCAAAGCTGCAACAGAAGCGTTCCCTGTAGCAGAGACGATGCTGCAAGTGGTTGCCCTGCGTAAAGTTCAGCAATACAGTCGCATAGTGATCCAGAAAGTCACGTTTCAAAAATATGTCATTTTGACTTAGGCGAGGTTGAGGCGCTTGGCGCTCTTTTGACGCTTTACGTCTAACTCTAGTATTTGACTTGTCGACATATTTTGGCACTTTGGCTACATATAGCTTGCGCACACCCTGACGCTTATTCATTACAGTGACTGGATGTTGCTTGTTACCGTTATAGATGCCGGTGCCAGTTGAACCAGTAGCGGGATTGCTGGCACCAGCAGCCAGCAGGTTGACATTGTTCGCGTAGGCCCAGGAACTTTGTATTTGGACACCTGCAAAAAGAATAGAGGTATATTAATATAATAGAGATAATAGCTGGTGGGTGCGTCAATGACGAGAGCAATAATTTCACGTTAAGATATGAATATAATATTTATACACGCTCCACGGATTGAAAGATAAAGTTCATATTAGCAAGATATCAAAAGCGAATCGTTATCTTTGAAGGTTGAAAAAAGATAAGGAAATAATCTAAGAAAAATTTTGCAAGATAATACAAAATTGGACGAAAATAGAGAATAATTTTAAAGCAAACAAAATGTGTTCTGAATTAGGTTTAATTTATTTTTAATTTTAAATGCTTCAGCGTATAAGAATAGAATAACTTTATTTTTGTCAGGACTCTAGGGTTTGAACTTTTATATGTTGCAAGAAAACGTTCAATATCTTACTTTTATATATTTTTATATACCAATTTATATCCCTATTATATGTTAATTGTCTTAAAGCGCGGTTTGTATGAGATTCTTTTTTACTAATTTTTTTAAGCAACATGTAACGTATTGCTCACTTTTTGGGGTATACCTAGAGTCTTTAATATTCATTGTGCAAGGATAAAATATATGATAAAATATTAGTTACATGGCGAATGCAACAAATATCTAATATTGAACTATGTCACTTCTTTAATAAAGTCACAAAATAGCAAAATGTATAAACAAAAATTTTCATTTTCGTATGAGAAAAGTCATGCTCAAAATAATTTTCAGTTGCTGTTTATGTTATTTTGTTTGCTGAAATTTTAATTTTCTATTAAATTTTGAAGTTCTGCACTGCACACTGCAAATAAATTCAAATTTTTCCGAAATATTGAACAAAATGAACAAGAATAACAAATTCAACACCAAATATATCAAACAAAATTTCTACGTCTACACTTACTATATTATCGAAAGTGTGTCTTTTTTTCATGAAGTCATTAGAATTTAAAAAAACAATGAGAAATGTTTGTATTCCGCTAGAATTTTTAGACTTTTTATCGATTAAAAGTGAATTTTAGTAACCTTGATTAGTTAATTTTAGTGAAAAATTTTCTTATTTAGAGCTTATGTCAATTATATTGAAGACTAAATTTTTTTAATTTTAACTATTGTTGTATTCAAACTTCAATTAAGTGATCAGAGATTTCAAAATGAACTATTTGCAAAATTTTGCGTTCTTTGATTGATGGAAAAAAATACGTTATGTTGAACTAAAATATGGACCTTATATTATTTAATTTTGTTTTTATATTTAAAAATGCGTTTCTTGAGTGCGTAAAGTTTGATTTAAAACAGTAAAATAAAGAGAGCAATGTGCACGATGTGTACTTCTATGTGCCGTAGTGATGGCGCTATTTTTAAGTGAAGTACGCTACATTATTAAATTTTTCTGAAATTATTAAATTGTGCTGTAATGTGCTCAACGTGTGCTACAATGTGCCGAAGAGATAAAAAAAAAATGTACAATTTTTCAAAAAGTTCCGTGTGCTTACTTTTTGTATTATTTTTTTATGTAATTTTTTACATTTGTCTGTTATATGTAAGCAGATAGCTCCAGTATTTTGATAAATAATATGAGAAAAATACAAAATTAAACAGCTGGAGATTTGCTTTAAGTTTGGTCATGTTGTCACTAGTGATGGGCAAACTCGATCATTTTTGGTACTCAATACTTTTTTCTAAATACTCGATACTTTCTACTCGATACTATTTCAAGGGTTTTTTTTTTAATTTTGTCAAATTTACTATAGGAAAGCTGCTTTTAAATATCCGCCTATAATAAAAGAACAAAAGTAATATTTTTTTAATAAAATATTAATCATATTCATATATTTATTAAATATATATCTATGTTTAACAAAGGTACATCTTGTTTCATTTAAGTCATTTTGTTAAAAGTTCATAAGCTTTGTTTAAAATAGGAACATATGTCACTTCTTTAATAAAGTCACAAAATAGCAAAATGTATAAATAAAAATTTTCATTTTCGTATGAGAAAAATCATGCTCAAAATAATTTTCAGTAGCTGTTTATGTTATTTTGTTTGCTGAAATTTTAATTTTCTATTCAATTTTAAAGTTCTGCATTGCACACTGCAAATAAATTCAAATTTTTCCGAAATATTGAACAAAATGAACAAGAATAACAAATTCAACACCAAATATATCAAACAAAATTTCTACGTCTACACTTACTATATTATCGAAAGTGTGTCTTTTTTTCATGAAGTCATTAGAATTTAAAAAAACAATGAGAAATGTTTGTATTCCGCTAGAATTTTTAGACTTTTTATCGATTAAAAGTGAATTTTAGTAACCTTGATTAGTTAATTTTAGTGAAAAATTTTCTTATTTAGAGCTTATGTCAATTATATTGAAGACTAAATTTTTTTAATTTTAACTATTGTTGTATTCAAACTTCAATTAAGTGATCAGAGATTTCAAAATGAACTATTTGCAAAATTTTGCGTTCTTTGATTGATGGAAAAAAATACGTTATGTTGAACTAAAATATGGACCTTATATTATTTAATTTTGTTTTTATATTTAAAAATGCGTTTCTTGAGTGCGTAAAGTTTGATTTAAAACAGTAAAATAAAGAGAGCAATGTGCACGATGTGTACTTCTATGTGCCGTAGTGATGGCGCTATTTTTAAGTGAAGTACGCTACATTATTAAATTTTTCTGAAATTATTAAATTGTGCTGTAATGTGCTCAACGTGTGCTACAATGTGCCGAAGAGATATAAAAAAAATTTACAATTTTTCAAAAAGTTACGCGTGCTTACTTTTTGTATTATTTTTTATGTAATTTTTAACATTTGTCTGTTATATATAAGCAGATAGCTCCAGTATTTTGATAAATAATATGAGAAAAATACAAAATTAAACGGCTGGAGATTTGCTTTAACTTTGGTCATGTTGTCACTAGTGATTGGCAAACTCGATCATTTTTGGTACTCAATACTTTTTTCTAAATACTCGATACTTTCTACTCGATACTATTTCAACGGTTTTTTTTTTTTAATTTTAACAAATTTACTATAGGAAAGTTGCTTTTAAATATCCGCCTATAATAAAAGAACAAAAGTAATATTTTTTTATAAAAAATATTTATTAAATATATATCTATATTTAAGAAAGGTACATCTTGTCTCATTTAAGTCATTTTGTTAAAAGTTCATAAGCTTTGTTTAAAATAGGAACATAAACAATATTAATAAATTCCGTGTTCTAAAAAAAAAGAAATAATATTACTGTTAAAGTAAGCAAAACAAAAACAAAGTCAAGAAAAGTCATTTGAGAAATCCTGAGTATTTCGTTGGTATTGAGTTCGACATCGAGTATTATGTGAGTATCGAATATAAAAGACTTGATACCGAAAATTTGCCCATCACTAGTTGTCACTTACTTGGGTTTGATTAAAAGCTCCTCAAATAATTGCGTAAGTTTTGTATTATTAAAATCCCTATAAAATGAATTAACATTAGAGTTCATTCAAAGTACTATGTAAAGCACTATGCAAAAACAAAACAGAAACATGTAACAACAACACAAACGCGTTCACATCAACAAAAAGAAAAAAAAAAAAATAATAAAAACTTTTTTTTGCCTGCCCACTGATGCAAGCAGCCTTGCTGCTGGTTGTTGATATAACTGCAGCTATGTTAACAGATGCTATATTAACAGATTTAGTATATTACAGTAATCTGTTGATAGCCATACAAAAAAATTCTATTAATATATTATTGTGTTGTGCTGCAACCTAGCTTCAGTTGTAATTAATATTGAATCAATGACTCTGCGTAACGAAGGAGTTTGGCTCGATGCGTAGTGTTTTTTTTTTTATTTTTTATTCGCGAAGGGGGAACCTTCAAAAGGCGCCACCGTACAGGTGGGAGTGTGCGTAGGACCGCCGTAAAGCATTACTTCACGGAGCATGGGAACAGCACTAAGCTGGAAACTGTTTGGCTTGTGCCCGTATTCAATATGATTTGGTCATGGGCTTGTCTATAACCTCTACCTTATCTATTCCGCAAACGCTCAACTCTTCTCAGTTCTTCGATTATTAGTCGTGCCAGGGTGCTAACCACTAACCAGTTAGCTTCATTTCTCAGCATAAGGGTAACCAGGTTTTGATCAGTCACCGATTCGCCGAGACTGACTGAAGCCTCAATTCTGCCATTTTGGAACTTGGGGCACTCGAAGAGGACATGGACCGAGTCTTCTGGTATATTTCCGTAGCAATGGGTACAGTAGGGATCTGCTACATGCTGGTAGTTGTGCGGATATGCCCTAAAGCAACCGTGCCCGCTTAAAATCTGCGTAATGTAAAAGTTTATGGAGCTGTGAGATCTACCAAACCAAGCGGTAATGTTGGGGATGAGCTGATGAGTCCACCGACCCTTGACTGAACTATCCCCGCGATCTTGCCACTTAAGCAAGCTTCTCTCTCGTGCGAGTCTTTTGCGAAATGATGGACTTTCGCTATTGGCTTCGAACAACGTTTCGTCTACGAGAAGGTCGATAGGTATCGAGCTTGCTAGGACTAGTGCTGCGTTTTCGGAAACTGTTCTGAAGGCACAGCATAGCCTGAGTGCGCCGAGTCTGTGCACTGATTCAACACCACTCCGGTATGACTTCGTTTTCATTGCTGTGGCCCACACCGTTGACCCATACATCACGATGGATCGTACTACATTAAGGAGTAGTATCCTGCGCGCCTGTTTGGGGCCTCTCGTATTCGGCATCATTCTCGATAAAGGCATGCATGCGTTGGATGCTTTTTTGTGGGCATACTGGAGATGCTGTTCAAATGTTAATCGGGAGTCAATCATCACGCAAAGGTATTTAATGAACTCCTTTGATTGGACCAGCGTCCCATTTACAGTGATGCTTGCCACTTCCCTCTTCTTTCGGCTGCTTATGAGCACCGCTTCGGTTTTATGTTCGGCCAGACAAAGTCCGACTGACTTAAGCCAGCTATATACTGAGCGCCTCGACTTCTTCAAGGTGTTTTGCAGTTGCCACAACAGCTAGGTCGTCCACAAAGCCAACGATCTTGACGCCTGTGGGAACTGCGAGTCTAAAGACTTCGTCATACATAACATTCTACAGCAGGGGCCCTAGGACTGACCCCTGCGGGACACCACCGGAGACGTAATATAGCATTATCCCCTCGTCTGTTGCGTAGCGTAGTATTTTTCCATCGAAGTAGTTCGCTAATAGCTTAGAGAGATAGCGTGGAATTTCAAATTTGGTGAGCGCTTTTATTATCTTATCCCAGTTTGCGGAATTAAAGGCATTTCGCACATCCAGCGTTGCCACGAGGCAATACTGCTTTGTCCCCTTCTTCCAGTTTTTGCCTTCAATAGCTTTACTTGCTATACTTGTGACCAGTTTTATGGCGTCGGACGTAGAGTGACACTTCCGGAACCCAAACTGTTGCTTCGAGAGTCCTCCTCTGGCTTGTATTGCTTCTTTAAGGATCTTGCTTCTTCAAAGATCTTGCCTATAGTGTCGAGCAGGCATATAGGTCGGTAGGCTGAGGGATCCTCTAGAGAGCCGCTACCTTTTGGTATTAGCACAAGCTTTGGCGTCTTCCATTGTGCGGGAAATATGCCCTCTGTGAGACAAGCGTTGTATAGCTGTACGAAGGCTTGTGTTTGGGCTGCGATGGCAATTTTTAGCGCATGGTTCGGGATTTTATCTGGACCTGGGGCCTTGTCGTTATGGACAGCATTGGCGATTTTTATGACCTCTTGTGCGGTTACCATCGAAATGAGTTGCACGTCGCCATGATCAGTGACGGGCTGCATCAGTGGTTGCTGCGGAAAGAGCACACTTACAATGCGACTAAGTATGTGAGGGCACGTGGGTGGTGGTCGTCCAAACGACTTCATTTTTTTCATTACCAGTCTATATGCAGTACCCCATGCGGTAACGTCAGCTTCGTCGCATAACTGCAAGAAGCACTCGCGCTTTCTTGAAAGGATCTTGTGTTTAAGTAGCTTCCTACACTCTCTATAGACCTCGCGCAGTTCTTCAAACCTGTCGGTTCGTCTGGCGCGGTAGCAACTTCTTCTGGCTTGGTGGCATTGGCTGCGGGCCTCGGCGATTACGGCAGACCACCAGTACACAGGCCCGTGGTGGTGCTTGCTTGGTCTTCGCAACATCATCGCTGCGTCGCAAGCTCTTTTCAGCTGCTCTGCTGTTTGCGTAGCCATATCTTGCGCTGAACCAGTGAGGTGTATGTCAGCCATCATTGCTGTGAGGATTCCTTCATCTAGCGTTTCGACATTGTATGATGCCTCGCTATGGGGTCTCTGCTCCTTCGGTTGGCTTGCCTTCCCAGTGTGTACCCGATTGCTTGGTGGTCACTATTCGTGTACACGTCACTTACTTGCCACTGCACTTGCGTGCACAGATCACTACTGGTAAATGTCAGGTCTATTACCGAGATGCCATTTGCGTTGGAGAATGTACACTGCGTTCCAGTGTTTAAAAGCACAACATCTCGCGAAGCAAAAGCCTCCAGAATAATGAGCCATCTTTGGTTCGTTCTCTGGCTTCCCCAGTCTACGGCCCACGCGTTGAAGTCACCAGCAATAACCACTGGTCTGATTCCTCTAACATCGTCAACTATTGCGTCGACAGTGACAGCAAACTCTTCTATGGATAGGCTTGGTGCCAGGTAACAGCTTACAATATGTGTGCCCATAACTTCTGCACGCACAAAACCGTTTGCACGTGTATGCTGCCTCATTAGGTTTGCGCTAAAAGGTCTTGAGCTGCGCGATAGTTGCTGAGATTCAACTGTAGGAACCTCATATTTTCCTTGGTTTGCTAGCTCCTGTAAAGGACGGATATTTCCAGCTTCCGGCACGATGATTTGCTTCCGAGCAGTTTCTTTCTAAGCACAAGAAACAGCTTGCTTCCCCAGAACACTCTTTTGTCTTGTGGCCCTCTTTGCCGCATTTCATGCAGCACTTACTTCGGTCTGTGCTGTTGCAAGTTTTCGCCGTGTGTCCAAAGTCGAGACACTTAAAGCATCTAGTTGGCGCAACTTTTTCGCGGACTCTGCAAATGATCCAGCCAATTCTGAGTTTGCCAGCCTCTATCAGCTGCCTCGCCTGCAGTGTTGGTAGGCTTATGACCGCCGTTTGCGTGCCTGCATAAGCTTTGCGGAGTGATTTCACTCTTGCCACATTTGAGTCGCTGAGCTGCTTTTGTACTGCTGTGCGGACATCTTCTGGAGTTCTAACTTCGTCAAGGTCCTTGATCTCGACCTGCGTTTTTTTCGTGAGAGTCCTCGTTTCGGTTTGGCCATTGAAAACTATATCGAATTCTTTCTTCAGCTCCTGAGTTGACTGGGTGGTTGTGCGCTTAAGCTAGATAAGTACTTCACCTCTTTCAGTGCGCCTTACTCTCGAAACATTTTCGCCGAACTTTTTGAGCGATTTTCTTGTTTCATCCGCATGATGATATCACAATATGAAAGCTCACCTGCTTTTGCTACGACGATTGCATCAGGTCTAGCAAGCTTCTGAGGCGGTTCGTTTCGCCGGAGTTTCTGGCAGAGGAGACTGATTAGCAACTTCACTATAAGGGCGTTTTTGAGAAGGCTCTTGGACAGCAAGCTGCTGCACTCGAGTCCTTTTTGGTGGAGGTTTCCGGGAGTCACTGCTGCGTTCGCTTGCTCTTTTCGGAGTAGCCTTGGATTCATGCGCAAGAATTGGGTCCGTCTGAGAGTCTTTATGGACTTGTGAAGAACTCGCGTTCACCTTTTTCTTGTTCGCGTTATCGGCGAATAGCTCAATTGAGAGGTCATCGCAGGCCAGATTTGCCAGTCTTATAAGCTTCTGGATCTCGTTGTGGACGTTCGATTTGGTTTTAACGAACTTTGCCAGACCTTGTATCAGTGTTTTCACTTTAACCAGCTTTTTGATGACAGAGTCATCTACAATGACGCTTGCTGCTGCTTCAGGGGTTGCCTTGATGACAGACTCTCTGTTCTGCAGCTTTGTTCCTTCGGGTATGCCTTTAATTGGCGATCGCTGAACCTTTGAGCTCATTTTAAATGGGTTCTCGGTTGTAATGTTGCTGCTCGTAGCTTTAATGCGTAGTGTAGTGAACTCCTAATCGGTGGGTGTGGGTTCAAATCCCCACGGCGGGCGAAAGAAAGATTTTTACATATGATATTTAATTTAATGTTCATGTTATAATAAACTCAAGCAGCAAAGATGCCATAAATTTCTAAGAAAAACGGTGTTTAAAAAAGGAAAGTTTTAGAGTGTCGATTTTAGTCAAACAAATCACAGAACAGGATTCGTAAAAAGCTTCGCTTCATAAAAAAAAAAAAAAAAAAAAAAATAAAAAACCAAAACCCGGAAAAAAGTTATATATTTGAAACTTAACTTTTTTTGTTGTTAATGTATAAAGTACCAAATACGTGGTTTACATGTAGAACTAAGGCATTTTAATGAAGAACTTGGTAGGCTGAAAGCTGCTAAAGCCAGCTTGTTAATTAACTACGGTTTTTGTTAATTTAACATAAGCCTTTTTCTGAGTGTGCAGTCACTAAATTTCAACAAACGCTTACATGGACCAGAGCAAATGAACAAATGAGTTCAGAATGTTTTAGCTTCTACATAGCTCGTTCAAGAAACTAGCGGCAAAATTGTCTGCAAAAAAATAATCCATATTTTGTTAACAGAAAATTTGCAAATGCAAAATGCTTTTAAGGGGCTATTATCTTTAGACTTTAACATGCAGTGAGCCAAAAAAAAAAAACAAAACAAGACTTCAACAATTTAAATAAGACATTAAAGAAATTTCTATAGAACTATTAATGTTGATATATTTAAATTGGCAACCCACGATTTTTGTTAACAACCCAAAAAAAAAACAAAAACAAATGCAAACGTGCAATAAATTGACACAATCCACACGACTTATAAAGCAGATCGACTGGGATAAAAATACCTATGTAATAAAATAATCATTGCTGAGATTAACGCACCTGTCAAAAATGGTAGCTGTCCGAACCACATAGATGTTAGAATAAAATCTTTGATGCCCATTTTGTGTGCCATTTCCTGTGCTGGCGCATAAAATAATAGATCGAAACAGACAAAGTGTCCGAAACGCACACCAAAATCCGTTTCGAATATACCAAATTCGGGCAGATAGGTGGTATTTTTCGACTCACCATACAGATGAATCTTGCGATAACGCGATATGACACGTCCCTCGCGATCAAATACAACATTCGTATTGAAGATATTCAGGCCATTGGCTGCACAAGGTCGTGGATCTTGTGTTGCATTCAAGCACAACTCTTTCTCCGACAGATTGATGACAACATATGTGGATGTATTTCTTGCCGCACACGAAATGAGGCTCAAAAAGTTGTATGAATATTCAATAGATTCATTAGCTAAGCAGGGTATAATGCCAGCTTCGGGCTCGGGCACAAAAGTAGCCAGCTCATTATTATTAAGCGTGCTCTCGGGAAAGATGAGAATATCTGGGGATTCGGGTAGGACTTTAGCTGAGCCAATTATTTTCAGATAATCTCGCACAGTATTTTCCAAATTTTCTAATAAAGTGTTTCCTTCTCGGTATGGACTGAATTCGACGACGCCCGCTGTATAGTGGGTGTCGGTGGGTAGGGAGGTCTGTAAATAAAGATAAAGTACAAAAAAGCATTTAAAAACATTTTTTTTTTTTAATTTAAAATAAATGGAATAGGTATTTTAAAATTTTTAATTTTATATAATACAAATGAAAATTGTCTATTCTCCGTTAACATTCTCATCAGACTAAAACAAATTTTCTTTCTAAAACAATTATATTTTAGAAGATACACTGTACGGCAATTTCCAACTTGTGTTCAAACTTACAGACTTCTATTAACAGATTCTGTTAGAAGAGAGAAAAACTAACATGTACACGCTTTAACAGTTAACGCCTGAGTAATGTTTAATTTGGCTTTAAAATTGATACTAAAATTAGCAATTAACTAACATTAAGCGCAGGAAAACTTTTAAATATACAGTCAAACAATAAAGTTTACGTACATATTTATTTAATATTTAAAATCCTTCGCAAAAGAGTTTTATGCATAGTTTCGTACTATTTTTTTGCTTGAAAGCTAGAAAAATATTCACTTTGTTGGTAAACACAACGGAAAAGGTAGTGATATACTAGCCAAACAAGTTTACGTACATCTCTGTCGTTTATTCTAATAGAACATTGTTTTTGCTAATATAACTCTAATTTGTGGCTTTTTTTTTAACTCTTTTAAACACTTTTGTTTGATGGTGAGTGAAAGTTCTGCATTTGCTAGCATATTTTGCGATCTATTTTCAGTTCAAAGTTTGATAACGAAAGTTGTAATGAGCCGCGGTAAAGATATTTCGTTAGAAATCTCTAAGTTAATAATAGAATTGTATTTAGAAAACATAACTTTACGCGAACTCAGAAAAATATTTGAAAAACTGCATTCTAGTGTACAAACAATAATAAAATCGTACCCATGCAATGACAGCTTGAAAAAAAAACATCGATCTGGAAGACCAAAGATCTTAACACCATTTATTGAACGCAGAGTCATTGCTGCAGTAGGAATAAATCCGAAAATTTCTGCAGGGAAGTTGGTGGAGGACATTACTCAGAGCACCAAAAAAAAAAAAAAAAAAAATCTTCAAACAGTAAGGAACTCTCTGTACACTAGTGGGTATCATGGTCGAGTGGTGCAGCGTAAGCCTTTAATATCCAAAGTCCCTAAAACTATGCAATGGGAATTTCTTCCGATGGGGAGTAGTAGTCGTTTGTGTAAATGATAAACTTTTTACATGAAGTAATTAAAAGTTATGTAGTGGTAGGGTAATGTGTACCATGGGTTGATGTGTAACACGGTGATTTTTAGTAGAAAATGTTGGCATGAGTGAATAAACAACTGTGATATGTTTATTTTGATAGCATCTAGTTTTCTTTTTAAATCTTTAAAGTAGGTACACATACATTTCATCAGAGTTCTTAAGAATCGTGAAAAATTTTTCTGATTGAAAATTTGAAAAAAATAGCATTTCAGATAATATTTCTTCAAATTTTAAAAGTGAGTAGATGTTAAATGTGGTACTGCTAAATATCTTTGAATATAACAAAAGGTTTTACATTTTTTCAAACTATGGTAAAATACCATTAATGAGAAAAAAGTGACTTACATTGGGGTAATGCGTAACAATCACGGTGGGGTGATGTATAACACACTATAATTGTCATTGCCCAGACCAAAATTCAACTGTTTTAGGAAGTCAATAAGGAGATGTATTCTAACAATGCAAAAAAAACGTTTACAGTTGCAGAAGGTGGCAGAAAACCAAACAAACGACAAAGAAAGCTGTAGGTGCTCGACCGCAAAACCGCCGCTCTTCGTCGTCATCTGAAGAAGATCGAGATTTTTGCATGATTTGCTGCGATTTTTTCTCAAAAAATGTAAATCACAAAAATTCACTCGAATGCAACAAATGTATTAATGCAACAAATGTAGTAAATGCGTGTAACATGCGCCTTTTTTATTTTTGAAAATCATTTTATTTGAGAGAATTGTCTCTCTGATATGGATATTTCCGACAAATAATCATTTTACATTTGAAATGTAATATGAACATTGTCCTCTGACTTATGAGTAATGCAGGTGGTAAGTAGTTGACCTTTGACTTATAGACTAGCAGGTGACAACAAGTAATAAGTACTCTGGTTTATTGGAAATACTGTATGTACTCGTAATAAGTTTGCCTCTCACTTATAAGTAATACTGAATGTAAGCATCACACATTACCGCTTATGACAAGCCCATGCTAAAGTAATGCCTTTTTTCTGTGCGTTGTAATTTAGCGGAAAACCACCTCCTATTACCAAGTAATCATTATGTAACTAGTTCAGTAATAATAACTTTCCATGTAACTTTAACATTAAGTTAACAAAGTTAACAAATAACTTTAACATGTATTTAGAAGTTATCTTACACTTTATGTTAGTTACTCCTTTATGTTACTCTTTATGTTTAAACTTATATTAAAGATCACACAGATGTAAAGTCTTAAAACGCCAAAACAGGTATAATATTTATTGTCATTATAAAATTCCGCTGATAGAAGATTGTAATTTTTTATATGTTGTATCTGAAAAGTAAAAACTAATTCAAATATTTAATCGAATCTATTATTAAGCATGCTTTCTTGATTTTGCCTGATTTTATAGCTTTTTAGGAGGTAAAAACAAGGTGCGATAAAAAAATGCCAATCATCTACAAAGTGCCTGTGTTTCATAGGTTTCAAAGTTTAAAGTTTGCCATTTTCAGAATATTGTGCTCAGACGTTTCGAAGAGTGAGAGCGCGTAGTTTACATAAAGTGCCCTAAAATATCCTAATATGGACCTAGCTTCGCTGTATGCTAAAGCTAACTGCCAAGCACATCGTGATGCCGAACAGATAGTTAAAGAAAATGCCAAATTAATCCAATGGCGAAAAGATGGACACGACGCATTAATCGATATCGGTTCTGGTCCGGGTACTGTTGTTATGGATTTTCTTTATCCACTACTGCCGATAAATTATAAAGAGCTGATTGTCTCAGACATTTCCGACAAAATGATGAATTACGCACGCGAACGCTTTGGCAAGGATGAGCGCATGAAATTTCAGGTTCTAGATATATCAACTGAAGTTTTACCATAGGAGTTGTGTGGTCGTTTCGATCATGTAACATCATTTTACTGCTTGCATTGGGTGCAGAATCAGCGGTGAGTTTGTGAGAAATGTGCTGATTCTAACATTAAATTCTTCAAATCTTTAATACAAACAGAAAAATGTTAGATAACATCAACGATCTCCTAAGCAGCGATGGTGGTGATTGCTTACTGCTATTTCTTGCTTCCAATGTTTTATTCGATTCATACGAGATAATAGCGAAAAAAAGCAAATGGTCTGGTTATATGCACGACTATGAGCAATTTAGTTCACCATATTATCATAGTTTGGATGCGGCCGCGGAGTTTCGGAAATTATTGGAGCAGGCAGGTTTTGAAGACTGCAAAGTAGAGCTTAGACATCAAGAATTTGTCTATGAGGGTCTCCACGCTGTACGCGGTGAGTCGTTGTATTTATTGAGAGAGAAATCGTAAAAACGACGTAATTGTTTTGAAATATTCGAATTAGATGTACACAGGTCTGTTTGCCCATTTTACGAACGCATTCCGAAGGAGCTGCATGAAGAGTTTTTCAATGAATATCTTAAAATTGTGGAAAATATTTATATTCGTGAGAGTATAGAGGGAACCGATGACTTTAAATTCCGCAAACCATACAAAATATTGATAGCTTATGCTAGAAAACCCAAAGGATGCCAGAAAAAGCAAGTGAAATAGTGAAAGAAATGTATATCTTTCGAAAGGTACTGTACCATAGATGTGCCGAAAAATGAAAAAATTAAATACAATGTATTATTGCATTAAAATAAACGTATGCATTCTCCTACTTGTGGCTGTTATTAGAATCTCTCTGCCTATCTTACTCGAGAGATATAATAAAAAGTTATAATAAAAAGTTATGCAAAGGTGCATGCTCCACTTTCGAGACCGACAAAATTTGTTGTTGTTTCGCGGGTAAAAGTAAAAACTGAAATTTGAGAGAGCTTCCTCTCATCCAAAAATTTCAAGCAAACGACAAATTATGTTCAAAATCTCAAGCCGAAAACAATTTGGACCACTGGCAGAAAACAGGCTTTGCACAGAGAACAGAAGAAAGACTTAAGAATGCCTTCAGTCTTGCCAAAAAGAAAAGTTTGTGTAAGAAAAGTGAAAGAAGGCGAAGCTTCAAACATATACTGCTCCTGCTTTCTCTCTCTCTCTTGCACTCTAATTCCGCCGGTGGAGATGTATTCGGATGCAAAACCGCCGGTTCAAAGCCAGGATAAAGGAGGATGGTTGTTTGTAGCATACGTCCTGCAAACGTAAAAACTGACAGGGCCAACCAAAAGCTCGGGTTGGCGCCCATCCTGGTAGTAGGTCATATTGGTATATCGAAATGGAAAAAGCCTGCGAAGGTATAGTCAATTGACCTATAAAAACTTGTTAGCACGAGGATAGTCATACTCGTCAAAAGAGGATGACCCTATCTATCCACGGCAAGGAGACAACTAAGGCTGAATTAAAATGGGTGATTAATGGTGTCATAGACACGGAATTGTACGTTGTATTATAGGTTGTATTGCATAGAGCTAAGGAACTTCTTTCATGGCAAGTGAATTTAAAATTCATGCCTGGTTCGAAGATGCTGGTCATGCACAATTAAGTGCTCAAACTGGGCACGGCCAGATGCAGACACACAAGCATGGATGAATTCTTTGTCTCGTTGCTGGGATGTTGTGGAGCTTCTTTGGCGGGACCGAGTGGCCCAGGTGAATATCTTGGGTTGGCTCTTCGGGGAGACTCGTGCTGGCTGTCGTTGTGTATATGCTACACAGATGTAGATTAACCGGCGAGGTCGCGCAGTGCACAATGGTCCCAAATCGATTTTTTGCGTCACACAATATTTAGAGTTGACCTGCAGATCTGAAAGTTTTCCCATAGTATTTTTAGATGAAAAAAATGTTGTTTTTAAAAAAAATTGACGAGCCAATCCCACTATTTCAGGTATCTGCCATACAAAGTGGTTAACCTGTGTACAATTTTAAAATTCCGTTCCTGCCACAAGAACTAAGAAACATTCTGAATTTTTTGTAAAATATCTAACGATGCTCTAGTTTATATATTTACAAAAAATAGGCAGGCCACACCCATTATTTCAGGTAGCTACCATACAAAGTGGTAAGCCAGTGTACAACTTTAAGATTCTACTCCTGTCGCAAAATTTGGGATAGATTCTAATGATTTTTTTAATATCTTACGATGATTTAGTTTATATTTGTACAAAAAATGGGCAGGCCACGCTCACTGTTTCAGGTAGCTGCCGTATATCTCCTATAAGTGAATCGAAATACTAATACTATATTTTGTAAGATTCACTTTGCTTTATACTTTAACAAAAAAGAAATTATAAAGTTAACATTTAATTTCTAAAATTATAAATTTACTTTGATATTATTTGAAAAGCGAGTAACTGTCGTAATCCTTGGAAGTCTATGTAAAAAATTATTAAAATTAATACATACTTATGTATGAGGAAACTTTTCAATTACTTCTTGAGGAAATTGCCTTCACGTTCACACAAACATAGCTCTGTGAAGCTTATCTAGTATATTATGCATTCCTGAATATTTTCTAGAATGTCTACGTCAATCTGTTTTAGAAAATTTATTGCGCGCTATTGTTGCATTTTTACACAGACCACCCTCCTGTTTGTTATTGAAGCTAGTAACTCGGTGCGAGAAAACGCTCTCCTTTGAAGTTACACAAATTTTGAATTTTGTTTGTATTGCAAGCTTCACATCTTGGCGTATTTTATTTGAAATCTTACTTTTGACATAACTGCGCATATCATCCATATCTTTTTTGTTATAACATAAATCAAAAATTTCGTCAATTTTTAACTTCAAACTTTCTAGAAACAAAGAAATTTTTCGCGGGGTTGCAAGTGAAAGCAAAAAATATTAGTATAGTACAATCCCTAGAAACAAAGAAATTTTTCGCGGGGTTGCAAGTGAAAGCAAAAAATATTAGTATAGTACAACCCTATAGGAACAAATTAACTTGTTTTTAGAAAGAACTAATTAAAAAACTAATTTAAAATAAACTAGTTTGTGAACTACTTTGAATTATATTAAGGCAGTGGATGCCGCCTCAATTCTAAATAGTTTTATTGCATTATATATGAAGTAATTGAAATACTAGTTAAAAACAAGTGATTGATAAACTACTTTGAATTATATTAAGGCGGCAACTACTCTGATTTTGACATGTTTTAATAGCAAATTTGTATTAGATTACAAGTTTATATATATTTAACCATGTTATTTCATCAAATATTATTAACTTTAGGCCATCAGTAATAGTTTTCAATTGGTTATTTTAAAGTAATTAAAAAAATAGTTTAAATATAACTAATTTAACAAGTAGTTGAAAATATATGCAGACGAAAGTCAATTGACTTATTTAGCGGACATCACCATACAAAATATGTTAGTTCGTTCTATGGAAAAAAGTCAGAATTTCAACTAGTTGTGGTTGACAAAAAACTAATTTATCAACTACTTTTAAATTAGTTGATTTTCCTACAGGGAATAGCTGAGATTTACACAATTTAATGCATACACATATTACACTCCTTATACAATTATACACTTATACACAACGTAAGTTCTACTCCACGAAAGACAGAATACTTGTTCGAAACTTCACTTAAAACTTGATCAAATAAAAAAATGAAATTTTACACAAAATATGAACATTAAAAAAAATATCTTTTTTTCAAAGAAACGTAGTTCTAGTATTACAATCCATCTTGTCAAAAATTTTGGTCGCACAGATTATTTTACAAATATTCACTTTTTATGTTCTTAAATTTCTTACTGCACAAACGCACAAAAATATTTTTTACAAAATGTAAACAATGACAGCTGTGTAAACATAAACCGAATTGCCAATTAGGAATCGAATTTTACAAAAATATTTTGGATAATCTCAAGTTTCAAATTTTAATTTTTGTCGCTAAAAATCGATTTGGGACCATTGTGCAGTAGTACGACCGGGCTGGCATACCTGCTTAGTATGCAAGAGATTGGGTAGGTCTCGTCTTCACCAGAAGATGACAATGAAGGTACGTCACTACTAGTAGTTGAACTGGTACTGCTACTGGGAGCAGTGCGGCCCATATATTGGAGTCGTAATGTTTTCAGTAGTAGGACGTGTGCTTATGTTTATGGAAAGGCTGCCAGTTCGTGTTAGCTCTGCCGGGTTCGCTGATGGAGTGTACACATAAGTGCTTGTCGTCCGTTCCCTAAACTATACCCTTGGTCTATAGCCCCGAATACTTAGGTCTACACGGCAGGTGTATTCGTACATTAACCAGATTTCTCTTTCTCTCTCTCTCTCTCTCTCTTTGTTAATCTCATTCCATATTATTTTGCCATGTAGAAATTGTTGTAATAGTGATTTCAATTTACATGCAATTGCAGTGCATATATTTGAAGAATTTTGTTGTGTTTAATAATTTGGTAACATTATTTATATTATTTATATTAATACACAATAAACAATACACCAAAATTAGACCCTTTTTTTACCCACTATAAAGTTAACATTTTCGAATGAAACTTATATTATTTGAAAGCTCTGGTTCATGTGAAGTGCACAATATAATTTTAACTCAAACGTTTTGTCGTAAAGATAGGCAAAAATTAAAAATTTGAAATATCTTTTTTCCCATATAAGAGAAACAAGAACAAAATACAAAGATCTGTTGAAGCTTTTTACATTTTTTCACCCTGTTCAAGCCCCACTGCTCTGTTGAGAGTAGAATTCGAGAGTGAAAAAAAGTCAAAAATTTCAACAGAGCTTTGTGTTTTCTTTCCTAGCTTTTTGAACGCGCTCGATTAGCGTTGCTGATACAAAATAAAAAAAAAATGGTGTCTTAATAGAAGTGCATATTAAAGCTCTGCAAAGAACCATCCAAGCATACTAGTTATGTGTACTTATTTTTTCTTATATCAATTTGTATCGGTTTCGTTCTCTAAGCATTGAGTGTGCATGGAATATTTCTCTTTTACATAACGATAGAACATATATGAGAGAGTGAAATTATCAAGCATCAAGAATACTAATCTGAGCATATACGCAACAAACAGATATATCGGTAATATTGTTATCTCTATTTGGAACATCTGGATATGTGCCGTCAAAAACATAAAGAATAAAGTGCGAATAATTTCAATAAAATAATAAATGAGACACTTTACATAAGTGCAATGCATTCAAGTTTTAAATTTATTTCATAGTAAAATAAACATAAGAAAGGCATTTTTGTCGGAAACTTAATGAAATTAAAAATTTATTAATTAATAATTAATAAATGTGGCACAAGTGCCTTACATAAAGCAATCGATTCACAGAATCGATATCCATTACACCATTACCTATTTTTTGTAGTAGCATACACGCAGAGAAATTTTTCATTTAGCACAACTGAAAAATTAGCCAATTATACTTCGTTTGCGAGCTGTAGTAGCTGCAAACGAATATTCAGTTGTAACTAACGAAAAAATAGCGAAAAATATCGAAAAAATAAAAAAAAAAAAAATCGCAACGCAATTCGCTTTACTAAAAATAGCATTTTTATTGAATTTTTATATTCAAATTTTTATTTTATTATAAACATTTATTCTAACACATAAATTCAATATGATTTCAAATAATTGATATTTATCTTAAAGCATTGGAATTCGAACCCGGACTCGTCGATGTCTGGCTTACTGCCCGCTCTGCTTAACGTGTTGCACCACCGTCAATTGAATTTTCAGTCGGCTAATATGCGCCTAGTGCTGCTGCTTCGAGTTCAATTGTATTGAAGTAAAGTTACACAATTTTTTTTCGTTTATGGCAAAAGTTAAGCATTTGTCATGGACAGAAGCCCGACAAAAAAGAAAACTTTCCACCAGATTTTTGTAGTGTCCGTGTCATAGTGGTGAAGGTGCTTGATTTGTATGCGAGCAGCCTAGGTTCGAGTCCGCAGCTGACACAAATTTGTTTTTCGTTTTTTTCTTTGGTTTTATAGAAATTGAATTGAAATAGAAATTGAATAGAAATAGAAATGCAACAAACAAATTCTTTATTTGCCGCAATTAAAAAATTGCTCGCGCTTATAACAAACGAAATTCTTTTCCTGGAACTAAATAACACGTTTTCCGCAACTTTTTTCTGTTTCTCGTAATTGTTGAAACGTTTGCAAAAAGCGTTTCCAAGCACGATAAACGAAATTCGTTTACTGCAAATTGGCGAAAAACGTTTTTTTTTCTCTGCGTGCAGAAGAAGTAAAATAAGAAGAAGTAAGTAAGATGGTAAGATGGTTCTCTGCAGACCTTTATTCTCAACATATTTAAGTCCGAGAAGAACTTATTTACTGTTTTCTAAACATATTTTGTTTGCTTCAAACCAACAATTACTTCTAAGGAAATATTTTGTAATCACAGTGAAAAACTTTCGGCATTTCTTTTGCTAAAATATGTTTCCAAGTAAATATAGTGCAATCATCGGTAAATATATTATGTTGTTCTTAATTATCGTTTTGAAAATAATTGCTTGACTGCAATTAAATTATGTATTCTCCAATTAATATATATTTGTCCGTGAATATTTAATGTTATTCTTGACTAAATTATATTTCCAAGCAAACAAATAGTAATAGACTAAAAGTGTTCTCAGTCCATTTATAATTACAATATATTTATATGAAAACATATTTTCTTTAATACAAATTATATTGTTTTTAAATTCAAACAACAAATGCTAAGGTACAATTAAATAATGTTAAGATGCAAATATATATATAAAGAAAAATTGAATTGACAACTGTAGGAAGTGCAAGGAACCAGGCACGGCCGAAACCCTGGAACACCTACTATGCACATGCCCCGCTCTACTTAGATCGAGACTCAAATACTTAGGCTCACCGACGGTTCCGTCACTATAACATGTGGCCAAAATCTCTATAGAAATCCTCCTTAGATTTGTGAATTCTGTACAAATCTTCACCGATGTTAACTAACTCCCTACATGTTCCTTACACTCGGTACCACTAAGGATCAGAATTAGTCTATGTGAGCCTCCGCCAGGAGGCGGCCGGATTAACCTAACCTAGCCTAGCCTAACCTAACCTAACCTAACCTCAACAATTCTTTAGAATTGTTGCTTGGGACAGTATATAGACAAAGTTTTAATTTTTGTATACAGATTTTAACAGGTCATTCAATAAGTCCGTAGGATAAGTAAGAAAAAAATAAAATTTTGATAAAACTCGATTATATTATTCAACATAGCTGCCTTGGAGAGCGATACAACGAGTATAGCGATTTTCCAACTTTTCGATACCACTTTTATAGTATGATTTCTCTTTCTCGTCAAAATAGGCCTCAGTTTCAGCGATTACTGCATCATTGGACTTGAATTTTTTTCCAGCAAGCATTCTCTTGAGATCTGAAAACAGGAAAAAGGTGCATTGTCTTGGTAAAATAACACTTTTTGTCTTTTGCAAATATGGCCGTTTCTTGGCGATTTCAGCCTTCAATCGATCCAAAAGTGCACAGTAATAAACGCTGTTGATGGTGGTTCCTTTTTGGAGATAGTCGATGAATATTATTGCTTTCGCATCCCAAAATACAGACGCCATCACCTTACAAGCCGGCTGTTGGGTCTTTGCTCGATTTGGATTCGGTTCGTTGACAGCTGTCCACTCAGCTGACTGTCTTTTGGATTCTGGTGTGTAATAGTGAAGCCATGTTTCATCGATTGACACATATCGACGATAGAATCCGATTTTATTGCGGTTTAACAGCGCTAAACACTAATCTGAAGCATCAATTCGTTGTTGTTTTTGGTGGACTGTGAGCTCACGCGGCACACACTTTGCGCAGAGCTTCGAAATACCCAAATGTTAGTGTAAAATGGTAAAAACACTACCATCTGGTTTTTTTACAATGTCAGCTAGCTCGTGCATGTTCAATTTGCGATCGTACATAACCAATTTGTGGATTTTTTTGATGTTTTGTGGAATAACAGTCTGATTTGGGCGTCCACTGCGCTCTGCATCATTTTTGCTGGTACGACCACGTTTCAATTCAGCAAACCACTTTTCTATTATTTGTCTCGATGGAGCAGAGTTCGGATAGTGTTTATCAAGCTATTGTTTGGTTTCCACTGTATTTTTTTTCATCAAAAAGCAATGCTTTATAAAAACTCGAACTTCACTTTTTACCATTTTTCTTTTTTTCAATAACAATAGTTGCACACAAAATGCTATAACTCACGAATCAATTGTCAGATTGTTGTCAAATTTTCTAAGCTTTTTACGTATCGTTTGAAGGTTGGTACTAAATAAAAATCATATGGAAAAAAATCTAGTAACGCCATCTATGTGTCATCCTATGGACTTTTTGAACGTACTGTTAGATATGGATAATGATAACCTCCCTTTGGGGGGGAACAATTTATTTTCTGCCGCGGGTGCCAACAACCCTAGCTACGCCACTGTATGGATGTACATATAAATATATTTATAGTTATGACTACCATAGTGAGGAATTATTGCCAAAACTAGCGCAGTAACTAGTTACCCAGTAAGCAAATATCATTACGCCTTCGCTTGCGGTTTCTAAATAAATAATGCCAAATAAGATAGAAACAATAGTTTTAGTAACAACAATTAATTTTATATTGTATGTATTGAAATTGTTATTCGTCCATATCTCAACAGTTGACATTATGTTAAATGAGTGAAAAAATAACATTTATATTAAAGAGGCTATTGTTTTTATATGGTAAATATACGGAAATTTTGTTGTTGAAAGACCCTATAAGTTTTTTTATATTGATGATTTTTTGCCAACACGTAATATTGCATTTCTCAATATTTTGCAGTATAAAGCTATGCTTAAATAAAGTGTTCTTGAAAAACGTACAAACAAGGGGGTGTGGGGAATAAAATATAAAAGAACATTTTTTATCAATTTAAAAGATATATCATTACTTCCTACAAAAATATCGTACCACTTTTAGTTTCGACGCTTTAAGTTGATTTCTCTTAAGAAATGTTTTTTCGTTGCATTACCATTTTCTCAAAATCCTGATGGAAATAATTAAAAATATTTGTCGGTTTCTGTCTCACAAAAAATAGAAAGTATCTTCTTGGTGCACAGTGTAGTTTAAATTGAAAAAAACAACAAGTACTCTATTTCAAAAGTTATCCTGAAGGTAATGAGCTACAATGACTTATCAGTAATACGGGAGGTAATTACGAGTAGTTGACCTCTGACTTATAGGTAATAAAGGTGGTAAGAAGTTGACCTGTGCCCTAAAAGTTACGACTAGTTATTATTTGGTTTGCCTCTCACTTATAAAAAACACTGGATGTAAGTACCACATATTACCGCGTATGACAAGTCCATGTTAAAATAATGCCTTATTTCTGTGTGTTGTAATCCAGCAGGGAACTAATACCTCCCATTATTAAGTAATTATAATGTAACTAGTTAAGTAATAATAACTTTCTCTACTGGGTTTTTAGAAAGTTTCTAACTTTTACGTTAACTTTTATAACACTTTAAATTTAAAACTTAGATTAAATTTTACACAGATGTTTGTCTCTTCTATCTAAATTCGCTGATAGAAGACTGTATTTTTTTTTATGTTGTACTCTGTTATTATCTGAAAAGTGAAAACTAATTCAAATATTTAACCAAAACTATTACTAAAATCATCTTTTTGATTTTGTAGCTTTTTTGGAGGTGAAAACAAGATAAAAAAATGCCAATCATCCGGCTAGTGCCTGTATTTCATAAGTTTCAAAGTTTATAAATTGTCATTTTAAGAATATTGTGCTCAGACACTTCGAAGAGTGAGAGTGCGCAGTTTGCATAAAGTTTCCTAAAACATCCCAATATGAACCAAGCTTCGCTGTATGCTAAAGTTAACTGTCAAGCACGTCATGATGCCAAACAGGTAATTAAGGAAAACGCCAAATTAATCCAATGGCGAAAAGATGGACGCGACGCTTTCATCGATATCGGTTCTGGTCCGGGAACTGTTGTAAAGGATTTTCTTTATCCACTCCTGCCGGCAAATTATAAAGAGCTTGTTGTCTCAGACATTTCCGACAAGATGCTGAATTACGCCAGCGAATTTTTTAGCAAAGATGAGCGTGTGAAATTTCAGGTTTTAGATATATCAACTGAAGTTTTACCACAGGAGTTGCGTGGTCGTTTCGATCATGTAACATCATTTTACTGCTTGCATTGGGTGCAGAATCAGCGGTGAGTCTGTGTGAAATATAATCATTCCAACAATAAATTTTTAATACAAACAGAAAAATGGTCGACAACATTAACGAACTGCTTAGCAGCGATGGTGGTGATTGCTTGCTACTTTTTCTTGCTGCCAGTGTTTCATTCGAGTCATACGAGATAATATCGAAAAATAGCAAATGGTCTGGTTATATGCACGACTATGAGCAATTTACTTCACCATATTATCATAGTTTGGATGCAGCCTCGGAGTTTCGGAAATTATTGGAGCAGGCAGGTTTTGAAGACTGCAAAGTAGAGCTTAGAAATCAAGAATTTGTCTATGAGGGTGTCAACTCTGTTCGCGGTGAGTCATTATTTTTTGAGTATTTATTGAGTATTTATTGTATTGATTGTTTGAGAAATCGTAAAATCTACATAATTTTTTGAAATATGCAAATTAGATACACACAGGTCAATTTGCCCATTTTACGAAAGCATTCCGAAGGAGCTGCATGAAGAGTTTTTCAATGAATATCTTAAGATAGTGAAAAGTAAGAATATTCCTGAGAGCATAGAGGGAACCGATGACTTTAAATTCCGCAAACCATACAAAATAGTGATAGCTTATGCTAGAAAACCCAAAGGCTGCCATGAAAAGAAAGTAAAATAGTGTTTAAGTGAAGACAAGAAGTAAATTTTAAACATCGTTTTTTCATTTTTGCTCATATCAATTCACATATTATGAATATTATAATATTATATTCACATATTATTTTAGCTGGTGTTTCGAAACTATATCATTTTGTATAATAATAAAAAAAAATTGCAAAAAGTTAAAAGAAATTACAAGTTTATTTGTTAAAGCGTGGAAAATTATCACATAAGCGAATAATTTTCATTATTTTACTGGAAATATTTAAAAGAAGATAATCAATTTAATGCTAGTTGTTGAACTTGCAAAAATAAGAATGTCTTAGCTTAATTTTACTTAAATATGTCAAGAGAATAAAACAGACTATAGGGGTATTCACAATGTGGTTAGTTACACAGGTTACTGTGGTTAGTTACACAAACAAAATGTAAGCAAATGTAAGACATAAACCATATTTACCACAAATACAGAATACAAGACCAAATACACCACATTGTGAATACCCCTTATAAAAGAAACACCCGCTGGTAAAATAGTCGCTGATGCTATTGTAATGCAAAACTGTAATCGGGATGTGATATGAATCTGTTTTGTGTTCTTCTCGGTTTGTCACTTTCTAATAGTTGTCAAATGAATATAGTGCGAAATATATTAGTGTATATTTGTTTAACATAAAGCAACGCGAATTTTGTAATAAATATATGTTTCACAAAAACGTATTTTGAAAACCCTTCTCAAACAGAACAAAGAGAATGACAGAATCATTAATTTAACTTAGTTTATTTATATTACAATTTATTGTAACATTATTAAACATATATATTTATAAGTATGCATTATTCTTGCAATTAAAAATGTGTGTAAATAATGTTTCTATTCGCACCGAGAAAAAAAGCAATAGTTAAATCACCCAAGTCGACTTGTGTAAAGAGAATTGTATGGGAATTATAAACTTATGCTTATTCACTCAAGTAATTTATTGTTTAATACATTGCTTTGAAAGCACATGCTTCGATACCCTTACAAAAAACATTTTTTTGATTCACCTAAGCCCAAAATTCAAAATTTGAAAACAACAATAGCATGGATGGCTTAAGCATAGTTTTGAGCTATTTTCTGCTATTTATTTGGGCTATGTATTTTGTTACATTCAATGTTATTTCAACGCACTTGTGAGCAATTGTTCATTTTTTCTTCCCACTATGCAAAAACAAAACAGAAGTATGTTCACACAACAACACAAACGCGTTCACATCAACAAAAATAAAAAAAAAAAACAAAAAAAAATGTGTTTGCCTGCCGTGGGAATCGATCGTAAATGTTTCGATCGCTCTACCCACTGATGCAAGCAGCCTTGCTACTGTGTGCTGATATATGGTAACTGCAGCTATGTTAACATATGCAGTATATCACAGTAATCTGTTGATAGCCATACAACATAATTCTATTAATAGATTATTGTGTTGTGCTGCAGCCTAGCTTCAGTTATAATTAATATTGAATCAATGACGAATCAATAACGAAGGAGTGTGGCTCGTTGCGTAGTGTAGTGAACTCTTAATCGGTGGGTGTGGGTTTAAATTACCAAGGAAAGTTTTTCGATATTTAATTTAATGTTTTTATTATAACAAACGCAACCAGCAAAGAAGTCATACATTTTTAAGGAAAAAGGTGTCGAAAAAAGAAAAGTTTGTTGTAGTGTTAACGAGGCGTAGAAAGCTTCGTTTTAAAAAAAACAACAATAAAAAAACCAAAACCCGGAAAAGAGAGTTATATTTTTGAAACTTAACTTTTATTTAATAATGTATAAATTATCAAATACTTGGTTAATTTATCGTCCAAAGAAAAATAGGCAAGTTAACATGTAAAACTTAATCGTTTTAATGAAGTACTTGGGAGGCTGAAAACTGTCAAGGCCAGCTTATAAATTATACTAGGTTTTTTGTTAATTTATCATAAGCTTTTTTCTCGGTGCACTAGCATTCTTTAGGAAAAATTATACCGATTAGAAATGCTTTAATTTTATATAAAGTTTCTAGTACGAACTTAAGCTAGAACTTAAATTTTAGCACCTTAACGCACAACTTTTAAAATTTATGAAAAAATTTATTATTTTTGCTTTAATGTATTTTTTTCCAGCGATGGCGCACAATGGTTCTATTGCAAACAAAGTTTAAAATGAAACAGGAGTTGTCGTAGACCTATAAAATTACGTATATGCGTCTAAATAGACTATATTAAATCACAGACATTATATTTTTAGCCCCACCCACAACCAAGCTGAACTAAAAAATCAAAGAATTGATCCAATGTATGATTCATTGATTTAAAAACGTTCTGTGATTTAATTAACTTTTTCTTACTTCCAAAGAACGCATTCTTTAAAAAAATGTACGAGTTACCTGATTTCAATGCACTTAGTTTAGTTAAATGGATCTGTTCTTTGAAAGTGAGAACTACACACAGAAAAAAAAGTGTAAAATTACAAAATTTTTGGGTATAATTTGCCTAAGATCTTCGGTCATCTAAGGGTTATCTAAGTATTTGTATAAAACAATAAAGGAAATTAAGACAAACTTCTGCTTAAATGGGTTGCAGTAGATTTTAAGCAATATTTAAAAGGAACTTGGATATCATAACCTTAGGTAAGTTATACTTAAACTTCTGAAGATTTCATTAGTTAACAAGCACTTGCGTTGTTCTCTTATGATTTGTTTGCTTTTTTTTCATCTTTTCACTTGTTTGACACTTTTTCAACTTTTTTGTTTTTCTGTTTTTAATTAACTCAATTTTTATTAAATAATGCCAACTCATCAGTAGTCTTACGTGATTCTCGCTGTAATTCGCTAATCTATTATATGTTCTATTTGTTTCGTCAATGTCACGAATAAATTATTTCGAAATACAGGCACCTCAGTCAAAATGATAAGAAAAGGAAAGCAAATAATGACCGCGTATGACAGAAAGAGTAGCAATGAGAGAAAAGATTATAAAAACCCCAATTTGCTTTTGCCCAAGTATCTATGGCATATTATACAATTTTGGCATGCCTAAGTTGACAAAAAACTTATGAAATTTACACAAATTTCTCAAGCTTCATACAAAAATAGTTACCCAAGTCATTTAAGACAAAACGCTGTAGGTATTTTTCTGTGTGTATTATTAACTTGATTTAAGATGTCGATTATTTTGCTGTAAGAAAAAGTTTATAAAATTAAAGTATATGTACCTTCATTGAACAAATGAACTCGTACATTGGACCAATTTTTTTAAAATAAAGAACTTTTTCTTTGATTTTATGCACGTTTTTGGTTCAGTGTATCTCTCATATAACACAAAAATTTAACATGTCATATTTTTTGTTTTATTGAACCCATACTAAAACTACTACGTCAATAATCTAAGATATTGGATAATTCGAAAAAGTTCGGATAAAAATTAGACCAAAAATGAAACACTTTTTTCTTATATTTGAAACAAGCTTTACTAAACCAAGTGTATACAGTTTTGATCTAGAACCTTTTGCCAATTTTGGTTTAAATCCATTATATCATCTGTGTAGAACTCTTTGGTTTTCTGAGCGAAAACGGATCCAAGTGCGTTTTGCAGACCTCCACAGAATTTAAATTTACACCATTAAGAGAGTGCTGCAGATAACGAAACAAATAATAATGTAAAGGTGCAAGGTCCAAGCATATATGGTGGATGCATCAAAATTTCTGAGCCAACCACTCTCATTTTCTGCCGGGTCATAAAAAATGTGTGTGGTCTGGCGTTGTCATGATGGAACAAAACACCTTTCCTGTTGAACAATTTTAGCCGTATTAATTGAATTGCTTGCTTCAATCTCGTTAATGGTTGATAAAAGAGAACAGAATCAAACGTTTTACCAGGTTGTAGAAGCTCATAATGAACAATTCCCTTCCAATCCCACCAGACCCACAGCATTATCTTTCCTGGTGTCAATCCTGGCTTTGCCACCGTTTGTGAAGCTTCACCTTGCTTCGTCCATGATCTTTTTCATACACTATTGCCGTACCTGATTAAGTTTTCTTCGCCCGTAATCATTCGCTTCAAAAATTGTTCGATTTCGTTCTGTTTTAGCAGTGATTTGCAAATGGATATTCGGTCAATTAAATTTTTCGCAGTTAATTTAAGTGTCACGCAAACTTTGTATATCTTGTGTATCTTTGTGTATCCAGCTTTCTTCAAATGGTTGATATCGGCTTGGTGATAAATGCCTAGTTCCCTAGCAACATCCACGCTGCTTATGTGCCGGTCTTGATCAATTTTTTCATCGATGTTTTTAGTGATTGGTCGACCAGAGCGAGGTGCATCTTTTACGTCAAAATTATCTTATCGAAAATGAGCAAACCACTTCACTGCTGTTTTTCTAGTTACACACGCAGAGAAAAAATATGTTTATATATGTTTGGTTCCAAGAACTAAATATTCAGAAGGAACCACCTAATGACTAAGAACAATAGCATTATTTTTCGATATAAGAAGATATTAGTTATCCCCAACATTAATATAATTGCCTTAGCTAAAAAACTAACGTCTACATTAACATGCTTGTGACAAAATAGAATTGTGTGTTTCTACCCAATAAAAATATATTTGCATCACTGTTAAATTCAAAAAGAACAGAACTCTGCAAATTTAAAACAAACAGAACTCCTTTCTTTTATGTGTTTCGCCTAGACATACATATATCTGTTTCTTTTGCACTTGCACGAAAAATAGCGGAAACTTTGTTGCTTTATGCGCTTGTTTATAACAGTTGCCAAGACTTGGAGTCATTTTAAGTTTTAAGCAACCGCGCCAAACGTGTTGAAAAGCTTAGCTCTTGTGAAAAGTGTTTCTGAAAATGTTTGTTTAAATTAAAAGTGTTTGTGTTTTCAAATTAACAAAATAAAAAACAAAATAAAAGTAAATTAAGGCGGTTCAGCAGTAAAAATAGGTGAGTTTTGAAGCAACTTTGCTGATAAAGCGGGTGCTTCGCTGGCAAAGTGGGTGCTCCAACCATATTATGTTTTCTCCAACTAGAAAATGTGTGCTTATAAAAATTATTGTAATGTCGGATAAACATAATATGGTTACATCTCAACATAATTAAATCCGAGAAAAACTTATTTACTGTTTTCTAAACATATTTTGTTTGCTTCAAACCAACAATTACTTCTAAGCAAATATTTTGTAATCACAGTGAAAAACTTTTGGCATTTCTTTTGCTAAAATAAATTTCCAAGTAAATTTAGTATCATCGGTAAATATATTATGTTGTTCTTAATTATCGTTTTGAAAATAATTGCTTGGCTGCAATTAAATTATGTATTCTCCAATTAATATATGTTTGTCCATGAATATTTAATGTTTTTCTTGACTACATTATATTTCCAAGCAAACAAATAGTAATAGACTAAAAGCGTTCTCCAGTCCATTTATAATTACAATATATTTATATGAAAACATATTTTCTTTAAAACAAATTATATTGTTTTTAAATTCAAACAACAAGTGCTAAGGTACAATTAAATAATGTTAAGATGCAAATGTATATGTATATAAGGAAAAATTGCATTAATCACATTATATGTGGAACCAATTATGATTACTTGTTTCCAAATGTCAATCATATGCCAAATGTCTGTATTTCATAGGTTTCATAGTTTATAGTTTGTCATTTTAAGCATATTGTGCTCAGACGGTTCGAAGAGTGAAAGCGCGTAGTTTACATAAATTTTGCTAATATGGACCAAGCTACGCTGTATGCTAAAGCTAACTGTCAAGCACGTCGTGATGCCGAACAGGTAGTTAAAGAAAATGCCAAAATAATCCAATGGCGAAAAGATGGACACGACGCATTAATCGATATCGGTTCTGGCCCGGGTACTGTTGTAAAGGATTTTCTTTATCCACTTCTGCCGACAAATTATAAAGAGCTGGTTGTCTCAGACATTTCCGACAAAATGATGAATTACGCCCGCGAATGCTTTAGCAAAGAGGATCGCATTAAATTTAAGGTTCTAGATATATCAACTGAAGTCTTACCACAGGAGTTGCGTGGTCGTTTCGATCATGTTACATCATTTTACTGCTTGCAATGGGTGCAGAATCAGCGGTAAGTCTGTGAGAAATGTAATCATTCCAACATTCAATTTTTAATACAAATAGAAAAATGGTAGAAAATATTTACGAACTACTAAGCAGCGATGGTGGCGATTGCTTGTTACTTTTTCTTGCTTCCAATGTTTTATTCGAATCATACGAGATATTGTCGAAACGCAGCAAATGGTCTGGTTATATGCAGGACCATAAGAAATTCATTTCACCATATCATCATAGTTTGGATGCGGCCGCGGAGTTTCGGAAATTATTGGAGCAGGCAGGTTTTGAAGACTGCAAAGTTGAGCTTAGAAATCAAGAATTTGTCTATGAGGGTGTCAACGCTGTACGCGTTGAGTCATTGTATTTGTCGAGAGAGAAAAATCGTATAATCAACAACATTTTTTGAAATATTCATTTTAGATATATACAAGTCTGTTTGCCCATTTTTCGAACGCATTCCGTTGGAACTGCATGAAGAGTTTTTCAATGACTATCTTAAGATTCTGGAAAATAAGAATATTCGTGAGAGTATAGAAGGAAGTGAAGACTCTAAATTCCGCAAACCATACAAAATATTGATAGCTTATGCTAGAAAACCCAAAGGATGCGAGGAAAAGCAAGTGAAATAGTGTTTAAGTAAAAACAACAAGTGAGCTGGAAACAATGGTTCTCTCAGTTTTGCTCATATAAATTCACTTAATATGAAAACAATTTGAACTGATGTGCCAGAATTATATCTTTTTGCATAATAATAAATCAAAAAAATTGCAAACATTTAAAAAAAATTACAAGCTTTTAAGTTAAAGCGTGGAAAATGATCACATAGTTGAATACTTTAACTTATTTTGTTGAAAATATATAAAGGAAGATAAAAAAATTTAACACTGGTTGTTGAACTGGCCAAGATAAGAATGTTTTGGCTTAGTTTTACTCAAATATGCCAAGAGCATAAAAGAGACTACCGAAGAAATACCCGCTGGTAAAATTGTCGCTAGTGCTAAAGTAGTGCAGAACTGTAAAAGGGATAAGAATCTGTTTTTCTCGGATTGGCAGGTTGTATTCATCGTTACATAAACAGTTGGAGTTCCTTTAAGTAGTTATCAAATGAACAGAGTTTGAAAAATGTATTAATTTTTTTTACCCCAAGGCCACGCCATTCTAAAATAAATGTTTGTTTTTCAAAAATTCGTTACAATGCAACGAAGAAAAATAGAGAACCCATTAGTTTATTCTAAATATTATTATTTTAATTTAATTTAACATTGTTATACATATATATTTAAAATTAAGGGTGTGAAAGAAGGACTTCAGCAAAAGTAAAAAATGATTGAAAAAAAAAATTATTAAATTGTGTGGTCGCATTCCTTTTTGCGAATTAATGTTTCACTGGGATTTCAATACTATAATCTTGTTATAATTTGGATCCTTTGTCGAAGAACTAGCGGCTGGTTTAATGGGACATACCCCCCTCCCCCCACAATTGGCCATTGATAGATTTAAAATCTTCGTGCTTTTTTAAAAAAAGTGGTTAAAAAAATAAATTTAGCTAAATGAATTGCAAAGTGCCAATATAAGCAGAAGTAATTTGTTCCGGACGAAAATGTTCATGCTAGTATCATTCAGTTTCGGATTCTACATGAAATTCTGAGTTAAAAACTCCTTGAGACCATATAACTCCGAAAAAATTTATCGCAGCGAAAAATCGTTAACAGATTCCCATATAATAACTTCATAGAGCGTTCGGTTCTTACTCTGTGACTCGTTCACTGTTCGACCCACAAGTCTAAGCTACTTGGCCCAAAAAAATGAAATTTAATAAGACTATTACTTTGATTGAGAGCTGATGAGGTCGGCTGAAACCCGGACACGGGTTGTTACGACCACCTAAGTAAGTAATTACTTTGATTATGAAGATGCTTAACATAATTTTGAAAATTATGTCTTTAAAGGGTTAAAATTTGGTAAAAAGTGTTAAAAACAGGTAACTGGCTACTTAGAACTATACCTGAGATGTCGAAGTTCTTTAAACGGATTCTGATAACCTTCATTAATGTTGAAAAAGTGTTTTCAGGGTTTGATAAATTTGTGGAGCTTAAGGGTTAAAACTCTATTTTTTATCACTATCGGAATGAGTTTGAAAGAATTTGATTGATTTGATTTGAACGACTTTGATTTTTCTTGTCCAGAGCTTAGTACAATTTTAAAAACTAAAATTTTAGCACGCAAAATCCAAGTCATGAAGAATCGTGATCTACGACCCCAAAAGCCACTGTATACGATAGTTGGTACTCGAAAAGCCAATAATATAGAAATAACAATGGTCATGTCCGCATTTTCGATGCTGCCATTTTGAATATACAAATGTTGACCCCATATTTATGATCAGTGACTCTGAAAACCTCCGAATTACAATTTTTGTGGCGATCCGTAATTACCCTGTAAATTGATGCGAATTTTTGAGCAGTTCTATGCTATAAAAGCAGTTCTTTGATATAGGAATCTATAAACAATTTTTCGTTGGGAAAAATTTCATCGGACCTTATGGTCCCAAGGAGTATTTAATTTAGAATTTCAAGTAGAGTCCGAAAATGGATGTTACCAGTGTGGAAAAAAATTACTACTCTATGCTTACCCAGTGGGCAAAAGCAGGACTTCGAAGCGCTACTAGCAGGGCTTCTAATGGATTTCGTATTCCTTCCACGCTCATATCCAAGCCCATATACTTTTTTATACGAAATGACCATAATTTTCCAGGCCTTTCGCTCTCCCAGCTGTAAAGAGGCCTGCCAAAAGTTATTGCTGAAAACTTAAGCAACGTTGACGGTATCCACATGGAAACCTTCCTTCCACATGGACGGGGGGTTTTTTTTTAACTTTTAACAAATTCTTAACATTCATCAATAATCTTCCAATTCATTCTGAAAGAAGATAAGAAAAATTTGCTGATTATAGCCACTTGAAAACTTTGACCACACCTCGGCTTATCACTGTGCGTGTTGTTTTATTGTTTGAAAACAATTGATAAGGATCAGTAGTTATGCCGATTTTAAGCTTATTTTTTATTTTCAAGTTTTGTCATGGTCTTCTGAAATATCACATAATATTTCTTTTTTTCGCTGAAAAGATTCACTCTTTGATACGATGCTGCTACACAGCAGAGCTGTAAAAGAATGCAATCATTTGTGATTTAAAATCATTCAAATCCCAATCAATAATTTCAGAAATTTAATGCAATAATTTTTTCAAATCTTTGATTGGAACTTGAAATTTCAAATCACAATCAATAATTTGAAATATTGATTGCATTCATTTTTTCAAACCAATAATTGTGATTTGAAATTTTAAGTCCGAAGCAATGAATGCAATCAATTTTTCAAATCATTGATTGTAATTTGAAATTTTAAGTCCCAATCAATGATTTGAAAAAATTAATGCAATCAATTTTTTTGAAATTTCAATGACAATCAATGATTTGAAAAAACGAAGCCAATAATTTTTTCAAATCCTTGATTGTGATTTGAAATTTCAAGTCCCAATCAATGATTTGAAAAAATGAATGCATTCATTTTGAATATAAATCACATGATTTAAAATCACAAATAATTGCATTCTTTTACAGCTCTGCAACACAGTGCAACACATACAATAATTACAGACTTAAAATTCAGGTAGAAGACTCAAAAAAATGTACAGGTGTATCGGAATTTTAAACGTCTATGTCCGAGTAAAATTTTATATATGTCTTTTAAGTTAATTAAGCAAAGTATTTAGTAAGTTATTAAAATACAGAATAAATTAATTTATTTAAATTTTGTGTTCACAGAGCTATAGTTAGATATTAAGAGAAATATTTTTGTAGACTGTTTTTTTTATTTTTGTTTATAATTAAGCGTCTATTTTGATAGTGCTTTCTTTGACTTTCTTAAAAAAAAAAAAAAATCAATAAGGAAAGTTCTCTTAAAAGAAATTGTAGATAGTTAAAATAATCTATAAAAAGGTTACTTTAAAATATTCATATAAATTTTATTGGACAAGGTTTCTCTACAACGTTCTTTACGGATAAGAATAGAAAGCTTTTATGTACTTTATGTAAAAACACCAACAAAAAGTGTCCACTAAGCATCATCGGAGAAATTTTTATTGCACAGTTTAAGGGAGTTTTTTAAAATTTAGTATATAAAAGAGATATATCGTGAAATTTTCTCAGAAGTATTTAAACTCAATGCAAAACAAAAATGGGAAAAAAGTCATTTAATAATTTTTTGATTCCATGACTTCAAGATCAGCAATCATTTTGGATTCATGACTTCAAAATCAATCAATTAGAATTTTTGTCGAAGTCTTTTGATTCATTCACTATGATTGAAGTCGCGATCTTTGGTGTCGTTGATTGCATTCAATTAAAATCCAATTTGAAATCAATAAAATCATTTGAAATCAGTTGAAATCATGTTTTAATCACTCAAATGTTGAAATAATTTGAAGTCAATTCAAGTCTCTTGCTTGCATTAAAAAGTTTTTGAAGTCATTTTGAAAAAATTCAAAAAAATTTAAAAATACAAATTGTATAAAACGACTTATGTTGTTACCCAAATAAAAAATGTATTATGATTAAGAAAAACCATTATTATTATTATTTAAAACAACAACAACAACAACAACAACAACAACAACAACAACAACAACAACAACAACAACAACAACAACAACAACAACAACAACAACAACAACAACAACAACAACAACAACAACAACAACAACAACAACAACAACAACAACAACAACAACAACAACAACAACAACAACAACAACAACAACAACAACAACAACAACAACAACAACAACAACAACAACAACAACAACAACAACAACAACAACAACAACAACAACAACAACAACAACAACAACAACAACAACAACAACAACAACAACAACAACAACAACAACAACAACAACAACAACAACAACAACAACAACAACAACAACAACAACAACAACAACAACAACAACAACAACAACAACAACAACAACAACAACAACAACAACAACAACAACAACAACAACAACAACAACAACAACAACAACAACAACAACAACAACAACAACAACAACAACAACAACAACAACAACAACAACAACAACAACAACAACAACAACAACAACAACAACAACAACAACAACAACAACAACAACAACAACAACAACAACAACAACAACAACAACAACAACAACAACAACAACAACAACAACAACAACAACAACAACAACAACAACAACAACAACAACAACAACAACAACAACAACAACAACAACAACAACAACAACAACAACAACAACAACAACAACAACAACAACAACAACAACAACAACAACAACAACAACAACAACAACAACAACAACAACAACACCACCACCACCACCACCACCACCACCACCACCACCAGAACTATTTTCAACAATATCAAAGAGTCTCGTTATTTTACACTATTTCAGCTGTTCAAAGAAAAAATTGTCTACGTAAGATCATTACTTTTTTTACTTTTCAATGGCTTGAAATTTTTCGCTAATTTCGTTCGGTTTTTGAATTCAATTGGTTTTTGCTACATATTACCCAGTGAACCAAAATTACCGTTTACGAATTTATTTATAAACCTTTTAATTTTTGGCACTCATAAATGAATCCTTTTTGTAGCATTCGTCGGACTAAAATGCCTCTCAAAAACGAACCTTATTTTGTTCGGAAATGAGTTAAAAATTGAACTATATTGATATTGACATTTCAAAGAAAAAAAGACATGATTGTTTTCGAATTTGAAAAACTTCGTGTGAAATTATGTGTGAAATAACAAAATAGTAAAGTTATTGATTGGGGAAGTTATTTGATTACTTTCTTGCATGGAATGTTCTCGTGGTTTCCATTCTATTTGAACTTGATCGTAATTTTTGATAGATATTTTCAAATGTTATGACAGTTTTGTTGATAGATGAAAAGGGAAATTGTTTTCATAAGTGTAGCAGCAGATCCATCACCTTTCTTATGGCAAGAATCAATTCGCATTGCTGACAAGTTCATATACGACTAATGTTTTTTTAAAGGTTAACATTTTAATTTGTTATTATAAAAATATCAACAAAGATTAATTTTAGAAAGATTATCTTTTCTTTTTAATTCATTTTAGAATATAAAAAGTAACTTTTATGATTCATTTCTGAACTCATTTATGAACAAAAATTGTTCGTTTATGAGAAATTTTTTAAAACTGATATAATAAAAAAAATTATTTTCTTTTGAACTCATTTAAAAATGCAAAAAAAAAGAACTTTTATGATTCATTTCTAAACACGTTAATGAACAAAAAATGTTTCATTTACGAGGAATTTTTACGTACTTAAATGATCAGGGAATGATTCTTTTTCGATTCAAAATAAGTTTCTTATGAATTTCGCAAAAGATGCACAATTTTTGTTTATGGAAAAAGTTTTCACGAATTAAATCTTCTATAGCAAGCACTTTTAAGCGAAAAAATAAAAAATTAAAAAAAAAATTCTACCCAAAAACATTTGCAAAGCTCTCACCTTCCGCAAACCTTCACTTATGGTTCAGTGGGTAGCTTCTGAAATTGTTTACGGTAAAAATTAAGCTAAAAGAAATATATCGTGACTTTAATGATTTTTCTCGGTTATGAATTCATTTATTTCGACAGATTGCAACCAAATGACTTTAATGACTTCAAAATGGACCTCAAAGGCTTCAAATACTTATTGCAGTGACTGCAATATTTTCAAAAGAATTAATGAATGCAATCAATTCAGTTTTTCAGTCATGTCTGCGTTATAAAATTAAATGAATTCAGCAATGACTTCAATTTTTTTCAATTCATTCAATAACTCATAATGATTTTAGGACTTGTTGTATTGAAGTCATTGCAATCCGAAATGATTTAAAGATATCAATCAAAACTTGAAGTCATTAGCTTCATACTTCATCAGTGACTTCATATTGATTGCAATATAAAGTGGTTGCATTCTTTTACAACTCTGCTGTATATTTTAAAAATAAAACAAAAATATTTTCGTTTTCTTTCGCTCTAGTAAGATTTCCCAATTAAATTCTTTTATTAGAATATGTTTTGCTAGTTGTGTACAATATTTTCTTCTTAGCATTAAGTAGTTTTAGTGTGAACAAATTTTTCTTTTCAAGTAATTAATTTACGATATTTCTCCAGTATGTAAATTGAAAATTATAAAATTGGCAAAATGAAATTGCTTTCTAGCGGAAAATTTTGCTTTACTCGACCGGAGAATAATATCAATTTAAATTTGTTGACGTAAGATGTAATTCTAAAATGCCTCTCAAAAGCGAACCTTATTTTGTTCAGAAATGATTTAAAAACTGAACTATATTGATATTTCCATTTCAAAGAAGAAAAGACGAGATGTTTTGCAATTTGAGGAACTTTCGAATTATGTGTGAAATATCAAAATAGGAGAGTTATTGATTGGGGAAGTTATTTGATTACTTTCTTGCATGGAATGTTCTCGGGATTTTCATTCAATTTGAACTTGATCATAACTTTTGATATAAATTTTGAAATGTTATGACAGATTTGTTGATAGATTTGTTGGAAAGGAAAATTGTTTTTCATACGTGTAGCAGCAGATCCATTACCCTTCTTATGGCAAGAATCAATTCGCACTTTTGAAAAGTTCATATACGAGTTATGTTTGTATAAAGTTTAACATTTTAATTTCAAAATGTTCAATCAATTATTATACAAATATCAACAAAGATTTAAATTCTTTCCTTATTAATTCATTTTGGATTATAAAAAGGAACATTTATGATGCATTTCTGAACTCATCTATGAACAAGTTTGTGTAGTAGTCTTTTTCACAATTTTTTTTCAAGCAAATGTAGCGTTTTTGTTCACACTTTGGGGTATACCTACAGCCTTTAGTATACATCGTAGAAAGATTAAATATATGCCAAAAAATTATTTATGTGACGAATGATAAAATCACCAAATAGTAATTTCAGCTTCAGTAGCTGATTGTGTTGTTGTTTTGGTTATTGATTTGACTAATGCCGAAATCACAAACGCAATATTGTATCGCAACGTACTTCTGTGCTGTGAATGCTCAACAATCGCTAGATGTTTGAAGTCTGGTATGGAACTTTCCCTACCTCTGAAGCAAATGGTCCGGGACTCCATCCACCCTGGATGCAAAAAGATTCATCAATAAACACAAAGCATATGGAACATTCAACTTTACTTATCAAGAGCTGTTTCTTAAGGAAGCTGATTAATATAAAGCCTCAGCATGGAGCCTTATATTCATCGACGGATCTGAAACTAGCAACAATACTATTTTATTTTTCTATTTTCTATTTTTTAGAAAAAATTTGCAAAATTGTCGTACGGTGTAATGTACAGCTATTACGCCATCAATATTTGCAGATTATCTATCTTATCATTCTAAAAATTGGTAAAAAAAATTGCTGATTGAAGCCACTTGAAAAGTTTGACTACACCGCTGTTTATCACAGTGCGTGTTGTTTTTATTTAATTTAATCATAGGTTATGTCGATTTCAGGCTTCTAGAATATTTTCAAGAGATTCTTATTTTTCTAGTACCGCAAGCGTCTTCTAAAAGACATCGAAATTTTCACGTGGATTTTTTATTAAAAATACTATGTATTTCTTTAAATTAAATTTTTTGGCTGTTATATGCACACTAGCAACTATATTTTTGATTTATATAAATGCTTTCTTAAATTCGACTAATTTTCAATGTTGTTTTTTCATACGCACCTGCATTGTTGATTCAAAAATCGTGCTTATAATAATGGCCAATAGCAGGCTGCCTCTTATTATATTCATTTTTATCGTATTAATAATGCCAGACTAAAAATTTTTGACCGTCGTTCTGATACCACTTCTAGAATGCACTAATTCTTTTGAAACTATCTGAAATGCTTAAAATCTAAAAATCACAGCTGTGTACGAACATGAGAACTATATGTTGTTGTTATTGGGGCTATTTTTGGCTAGCGATTTTTATTTCTTTGCTTAACTTATCAAATGTTGCGTCATAATTAACTTGATTGTTAACTTGATTGCTGACTTGACTATTAATTGTTAGCTTGATTAAAATATTATTCAGTTAGCTAAATGCCATTTTTGTTAAATTGCATACTTTTAGGTGCTGTGATTATAATTTTATGGTTTTAAAATTTGTTAACCTCGCAGTGATTTAGCAATAAAAGTGCCCGTTGAACATGTTGTAATGAATCAGCAATAAAACTGCCGCTAGAAGTCGTTTTATACAGCTGTTACTGTAGGCAATACGATTGTTTAATTACACATTAATTTCTCATAGCTCCTTAAGATATGCCATCAAATCATTGCGCACAAGGGAGCAATTTTTTATGGCGTACAAAGAGCTGGAGTAAGAAACTCACAAACACCCACACATACACAAATATTAGGAAAGCCCAGTAAGCCAAACAGATTCGTTTCGAATTTGAAACGAAACCGACTACGTTTTGCTGTTTATTGGGAGCATACATCATGCCTTTTATACTTATAAACGTGCGTTAAACGTGCTTATTTTATTGTATGTATTGAGTTTAACCTCTAGTTATAGCAACAAAAACAAGAAGGAAAAAAAAAAATTACCAAAAGCGTGGTAGCAGCCGCTATAAAAGTGTTCGCCCTGAGGCTGAGTCAAAGTCAAACAAAAGTTTCGCTATCTAAACTGTGTTGTGAGTGTTTGTGATATTGTCTTTGAGTGTGCGTGTGCGTGTGCGTGTGCGTGTGTGTGTGTGTGTGTGTGTCAACATGCTTTGACTTCGAATTCAAGCAATTAATTTTATTTTAAGGTCATGCACGATAAGCGGCACATAAACCATGAAAAACCACAAGTAAAAGTTGTGCAAAATAAGAACAACAACAAAGTAACAAGCAAGCACCAAGTTTTAGCAAAACAATAAAAAAATAGCCAAAACATATCGATCGCTTTTGAGAGACATCCTGCCAAATTAGTAACAGCTCGTTTGTTTTTATCTTGGCATTTAATTCTTTTGTATTTCCTTAAAATGTTTGGGTGATTAATTGAGTTTGCTTGCTGCCATGTGTTAATATTGTTGTTTTTATTGTAGTGGCAAAATAAGTGTCTGGTTGTGTCATTAACTGTGCGTGTGTGTAAGTTGATCTGTCTATTTGGCTCGTAATTTGTTAATGCGCGCCTAAAAGTATGCAATCATTAAATATTTATTTATTTAGCAGACTGGGTTGAGAGTATTTTTTTTTATTTTGTTTTTTAACCAATTAAACCAAGAAATAGTTACTATAAATGCCTTTAGTTAAAAAAAAAATAAAGCGGAAGTTATAAAATACTTAACTCGATTGAATAATTTGAGTTTAAAAACGCAATTTATACCTCACAATAAATCTCACGCATCTTATCTAGAAATCGTTTTAGGTAGCTATATGTATTTAAGGCCAAAATGTTTCCATTTTATTTACGGCAATAAACCTTTTTTTGGCGATAGAAAAGACATTAACACAGAACATCTTTAGTTTATTGCCTAGAAGATAACAGCAAAGATTTGTGCATTGCAACATAATGCTTTCATATAAGCTAGAAGAATTATTGCTAGTTTAGGATTTAATCTGATGGTGAAAGCTTTGCTAATGTAAGTTAAGTGCGAAAAATTGAAGATAACCAGCAGATGGCTATAAATTCGATGAAGCAAATTGATTAAAGACCTTTTGTGGCACCTTGCACCATGACATGTATAAAGCTGGTTACTTGAGTTCGAAAATGAATGCATTAACTTACAAGAGGGATACCGTTCGGAATCGACAAAAATGGCACCAACAGATGAAATCATCAAAAAGTGCATCAAATGGTTTTATATGACCGTCGCATAAAGATTATAGAACTTATTAAAAAATAATGGATTATATTGAAGGAAGATTAAAGCATGAAAAAGATATCCGTGCGTTGGTTGTCACGCTTGCTGATATTGGACAATAAACACAATCGTTTGAAGATTATAAAAGCCTTCTTTGGGCACTTTAAGAAAAACCAGACAAATTTTTTGCACAAATTTAGAGCTGCTGATGAATCTAGGACCCACTACTACCATTTGGAGATAAAGGAGCAATCAAAACATTCAATCACTGAAAAACCAGTGAGAACACTGAAGAAGGCGCTCAGCTAGTAAGATCATGACGACATTTTATTTGGTATAACGGTGGAAATCATAATAAAATAGGATCTCATTTCAGTATGTTCATATTTCCACATTCGCAATGGCAAACATTTACAATGGCTTTGAATTGATAAATATATATATAGTGAGTAAAGTACCAGATATATTTTTGATTTCCAAAGTTACAATTTTTGCTCCAAGAGCAATTTACAGTGCGCACAACTGTAA
Organism: Coremacera marginata; assembly: GCA_914767935.1. NCBI lineage: Eukaryota > Metazoa > Arthropoda > Insecta > Diptera > Sciomyzidae > Coremacera > Coremacera marginata. Next base: position 164,116,877 of record OU612046.1, read on the forward strand.
AAAAAAAACGTGGCACCTTGAAGCAAAAAAAAAAAAAGTAGGCAGTGTGGGGACTGTCAACCGAAGCGAAAACTTAAAACTAGGATATAACATAGTTATTTTTTATTGCCGAATTGTAGAATCTTACGCGTTCTTATTTTTTAACTCTTATTATCAATTTATGCGTTATTGAATGAGTAAAATGCTATTTTTTAATGTTTATATATAATATGTGGCGGCCGTGGCGCAGTGGGTAGAGTGTCTGGCCCATACGCCAGAGAACCCTGGTTCGAATCCCACCTGACACAGAAAGTTTTTTGTAATTGAATTAATTAGTCTCGGCCGTCACTGTCATAAGGCACACATACATATGCATGTGCTATGTATACATAGTACATTGTACGTATAGCTATACCTTGCCATCACTTACTTTCTACTTGAATAAAGTCAGTCGTTAAATAACAATCGTCGTGTTCATTACTTGACATGGTGTCAGAAGTTTTTTTTTAAAAAAACGGAAAAAAAAAAAAAAAAAATAAAGCATGGTAGACGATTGAAGAAGCACTGACGCTAGCGTTGGCAACGTTAATTTTGTGAAACCACCGAAACCACTACAAATTGTAGGCAACAATGCATCACAAGCCTGGAAGGATTGGATGCAACAATACAAGTGGTTTCAGACCGCTGCACAATTGGACAAAAAACCAGCACAAATTCAAGTGGCAACCTTCATGTCAAGCATAGGCTCCGATGCAATAAATATATTTAACTCATTTTCATTAACAGAAAGTCAACAAAATAGTGTTACCGAAATACAAAAGAAGTTCAACGAATATTTTGCTCCAAAAACGAGTATAACATTTGAACGGTACCGCTTCAACACGTTAATCCAACATGAAAATGAACCGTTTGATGAGTTTTTTACAAAAGCAAGAAATCAAGCAAAAAACTGTTCATTTAAAGAGCTCGAAGACTCTTTGCTAAGAGATAAAATCGTAGTTGGTATAAAGAGCGACTTAATAAGAGAAAAACTGCTGGCAGAAGACGACGTAGCCCTGGAAAAAGCTATTAAAATTTGTAGAGCGAGTGAGACAGCAACTCAACAATTACAAGAATTGCACAAAACAGACGAACAGAAAATCGACGCACTAGATAAATACAAACCATACAAACACACAAAAATGTTGCGATCGACAAAGACTGAAACAACCACAACGCTATGAACCATGAGATGACATCGTTTGCCATATTCTTTATCTCCACTATCATTTTTTTTTTATTATTACATTTATGAAATATTTTCCTTTATTCATTGTTATATATTCTTCTCGGATTTTCGTCTTTATTAAATTTATTAATTTCATGAAATATTAACAAAAACAAAAAAAAAAAAAAAAAAAAAAAAAAAAAGAAGGAAGATGTCATAAGGCACACATACATATGCATGTGCTATGTATACATAGTACATTGTACGTATAGCTATACCTTGCCATCACTTACTTTCTACTTGAATAAAGTCAGTCGTTAAATAACAATCGTCGTGTTCATTACTTGACAGTCACCTCTCTGCAGACAATGGCAAATCTTAGAGAGTAAAAACCATGAAAAGCTTATTGAGAACATAAGCCGTTCGGAGTTGGCATAAAACATGTAGGTCCAGTTCTCGAGCATTTGAGTTCAAACATTTCACTACACACACAACACAATTGATCGTAACAAGTTCGGTCAAAGTCCTTTCAAGGGCTGAAATGGCCATTTAGTTTTTTTTTTTCATATAATATATTTGTATATTATAATTTATAATATATATATAAATAAATAAAAAAAAAAAATATTAAATAATTACTTTCGTGGGGTACTCGGTAATTGGCTTGGTAATCGGTTGGTTATTGCTTCGGTAATTGTGGTAATCGTTTTGGAAATCAGTAGTCGGTTGGTTATCTCTTTAGCAATTGGTTGGTATTCGCTTCGGTAATTAGTAATTGCTTCGGTAATCGGTTGGTAATTGCTCTGGTAATCGTTTCGGTAACCGGTAAAGGGTTGGTTATCGCTTCGGTAATCGGTAATCGGTTGGTAATCGCTTCAGTAATTGGTAATTGGCTAGTAATTTCTTCGGTATCGGTAATTGGTGCGGTAATCGGTTGGTACTTGCTCCAGTAATCGGTACTTGGTTTGTTAAATGGTTGGTAATCACTTCAGTAATTGGTAATTGTTTCGGTAATCGGTAGGTAATCGCTTCGGTAATCGGTAATTGGTTGGTAATTGCTCCAGTAACCGGTACTTGGTTTGTTAAGTGGTTGGTAATCACTTCAGTAATTGGTAATTAGTTCGGTAATCAGTTGGTAATTGCTTCGAAATTCGCTAATTGGTTCGGTAAATGGTTGGTTATCACTTTGGTAATTGGTTCGGCAATCGCTAATTGGTTGGTAATCGCTTCATTAATTGGTTCGATAATCAGTTGGCAATCGCTTCGGTAATCGGGAACTGGTTCGGTAATCGGTTCGGTAATTGCTTCGGTCTTCGGCTTGGTCGATGGTAGGTAATCCTTAAGAAGGAATGCTGTACAGCAATAATTTCTGTTACGCCAACAGGGTGATGATATCGCAAATCTATAGCCTTGCTCCCTACCAAAAAGTGCTCAATGTGCCTAAAGAAGATTTCACTTAAAAAAATCACTCATTCCATACATTAATGAGTGTTTAAAAGAAAGACACACACACAAAACAATGTTTGTTTTTAATTAGTATCTACAAGTTTTCTTATTTAACCAATCACTAAATCAACCACTGCCATTAGGAATAAATTTTCTTTTCATATTTTTATAATTTTCATTTTAAGTTAAAAACTTTAATTTGCAATCAATTAATTCTTACTAAAACTCAATTATGCTAACTCTTAACTGAAGCCACTTGACATTTCAATAACGCTGTTCCTGCCTAAGACACATCAGTACATTAAAATTAATTGAAAATCAATCCAGCGTCTTGAGCAGGCTGTTCAATGTCAGCGAAGATATTTTGCAGCCTTACAAGTTAATTAATATCTATGGAATGTGCGACCCAGATATGCATGTCGGTCAAGATAAACATGTACAGCGGCAGGAGGCAACAAGTTGATGAAAAACGACATCAGACAAGTGAGCAGCGAAGTGTAGAGCGAGAAAAGTGGCGCGTAAGTATTTTCCGAAAAGTAGCACAAGCAGTCATTGTGAAAGAGACAGGAAGCCAGGTAAAATACTCCCAAAGTAACAGAAAAGTTTGAGTCACAAATGGGCCAAACTTATAGAGTATTGGACAGCGCTTAAGTTAAGTTGGACAGCTGAAAAATAAATGGTGCATAAAGGCAGCTCAGGCAATGTTGGCAGCACATAAATATAAGAGCAGAAAAATTTTTTAATTTCTGCAATTGGAAAGAAAACAAAAAATAAACTAAAAAAACTGCTGTTTGATGGCTGAATATGTTTAAAGAAGGGGCCCTCGAGGCCAACGCTTTGTCATTTGCATAGCAACAGAGTTTTGACAGTTTCGTGTTTTTGCTTTGTGCTCTTTTTTTTTTTTTTTGCTTTATCTTAAGTTTTGCACGATGCTTTTTTGATGTTTTAGTTCTTGGTCTTGTTTTGCAGTCAAATTAAGTAGAATTCTTCGAATTAATTATTTAAGCACCCCAAAGTATGCAAAAGATATTTGAAATAATTATGTTTGCATTCAAGTGAATAGCATAGCGACAATGGTAGTAAATAAAAAGTACCATTGATAAAAGGGGGAGGGGAAAGGAGCTTAATATTGCTGCTGGAATAAATATGCTTAAGTAAGCTTCAATAATCAACGAAGTTTTACTTTGAACTATAGATGCAAAAATTTTTAAATAATTTTAAATACCATGAAATATGGTTTAAATACTGCTAAAAATTACCACAGACTTGTTCTTTTTTTCACGCCCCCCCCCCCCCTGAGTGTCTTAAAGACACGAAGCTTAAGAATTTATGCTCTTACTTCGCTGATTTCGTACATGTTACAGATGTTTCACATTTTTAAATAAATCCTTCACTGTACGTTTTCGAAGTTAAGGAATTGTTCACAAGGGAGCTCTTAAATAAAAGCAATCTACCCCTTCGGCCCCCCTATTATAACTTCAACTTGTATATTTGAATGACTTCATGCAAGCTTTTTTTGTTTTTTGCATTGCTATGCTGCATGAACAGATTGTGTAGAAGCATTAAATTTTAAAGATTTATATTAAAAACTGCAATGCAGGCGATTCTTGCTTCCTTCATTTTTTTTCTTGGAATCTTTGCAGCATTTAGAGATAAGCCGGAACTTATAGAAATTGAATTTTGTGAAGTGTACTTTATACTGACTTAACTAACTGAGGAAAATATCTTATAAGATGCTCATAGAGTAGTTTATCTACAATTTAACACACCCAATAACGATGGAGAAAATAAACTTCTGTAGATTATGGAAAGATTTGTACAGCTTTAGTAGCTGCAAGCATGTATTCAAACTGCTGCGTTGCAAAAACTTATTTCGGCAATAGAGGCACGTTTTTTAAAACTAAACTTTTGCTCCTAGTACTAAAAAATTTAAAGATTTATTGTTTTTATTTAAATTTACATATTTTCTGATGTAGCCGTATTTTGCGGCGGCAATATGCCAAAGAACCACATTACACACATTATGCCAAAAAACCACCACATTAGAATTAAGCTCATTCAAGGGCTGAAATGGCCATTCGTATTTTATATTTTGTAGTTTGAATTTTTTATTTTGTATTACTTATTTTGCATATTGTATATTGTATATTGTATATTGTAAATTGTATATTGTATATTGTATATTGTATATTGTATATTGTATATTGTATATTGTATATTGTATATTGTATATTGTATATTGTATATTGTATATTGTATATTGTATATTGTATATTGTATATTGTATTTTGTATATTGTATATTGTATATTGTATATTGTATATTGTATATTGTATATTGTATATTGTATATTGTATATTGTATATTGTATATTGTATATTGTATATTGTATATTGTATATTGTATATTGTATATTGTATATTGTATATTGTATATTGTATATTGTATATTGTATATTGTATATTGTATATTGTATATTGTATATTGTATATTGTATATTGTATATTGTATATTGTATATTGTATATTGTATATTGTATATTGTATATTGTATATTATATATTGTATATTGTATATTGTATATTGTATATTGTATATTGTATATTGTATATTGTATATTGTATATTGTATATTGTATATTGTATATTGTATATTGTATATTGTATTTTGTATATTGTATATTGTATATTGTATATTGCATATTGTATTTTGTATTTTGTATATTGTATTTAGTATTTTGTATTTTGTATTTTGTATTTTGTATTTTGTATTTTGTATTTTGTATTTTGTATTTTGTATTTTGTATTTTGTATTTTGTATTTTGTATTTTGTATTTTGTATTTTGTATTTTGTATTTTGTATTTTGTATTTTGTATTTTGTATTTTGTATTTTGTATTTTGTATTTTGTATTTTGTATTTTGTATTTTGTATTTTGTATTTTGTATTTTGTATTTTGTATTTTGTATTTTGTATTTTGTATTTTGTATTTTGTATTTTGTATTTTGTATTTTGTATTTTGTATTTTGTATTTTGTATTTTGTATTTTGTATTTTGTATTTTGTATTTTGTATTTTGTATTTTGTATTTTGTATTTTGTATTTTGTATTTTGTATTTTGTATTTTGTATTTTGTATTTTGTATTTTGTATTTTGTATTTTGTATTTTGTATTTTGTATTTTGTATTTTGTATTTTGTATTTTGTATTTTGTATTTTGTATTTTGTATTTTGTATTTTGTATTTTGTATTTTGTATTTTGTATTTTGTATTTTGTATTTTGTATTTTGTATTTTGTATTTTGTATTTTGTATTTTGTATTTTGTATTTTGTATTTTGTATTTTGTATTTTGTATTTTGTATTTTGTATTTTGTATTTTGTATTTTGTATTTTGTATTTTGTATTTTGTATTTTGTATTTTGTATTTTGTATTTTGTATTTTGTATTTTGTATTTTGTATTTTGTATTTTGTATTTTGTATTTTGTATTTTGTATTTTGTATTTTGTATTTTGTATTTTGTATTTTGTATTTTGTATTTTGTATTTTGTATTTTGTATTTTGTATTTTGTATTTTGTATTTTGTATTTTGTATTTTGTATTTTGTATTTTGTATTTTGTATTTTGTATTTTGTATTTTGTATTTTGTATTTTGTATTTAGTATTTTGTATTTTGTATTTTGTATTTTGTATTTTGTATTTTGTATTTTGTATTTTGTATTTTGTATTTTGTATTTTGTATTTTGTATTTTGTATTTTGTATTTTGTATTTTGTGTTTTGTATTTTGTATTTTGTATTTTGTATTTTGTATTTTGTATTTTGTATTTTGTATTTTGTATTTTGTATTTTGTATTTTGTATTTTGTATTTTGTATTTTGTATTTTGTATTTTGTATTTTGTATTTTGTATTTTGTATTTTGTATTTTGTATTTTGTATTTTGTATTTTGTATTTTGTATTTTGTATTTTGTATTTTGTATTTTGTATTTTGTATTTTGTATTTTGTATTTTGTATTTTGTATTTTGTATTTTGTATTTTGTATTTTGTATTTTGTATTTTGTATTTTGTATTTTGTATTTTGTATTTTGTATTTTGTATTTTGTATTTTGTATTTTGTATTTTGTATTTTGTATTTTGTATTTTGTATTTTGTATTTTGTATTTTGTATTTTGTATTTTGTATTTTGTATTTTGTATTTTGTATTTTGTATTTTGTATTTTGTATTTTGTTTTTTTTTTTGTATTTTGTATTGTGTATTTTGAGTTTTGCATTTTTGTTTGTGTTTTTTTGTATTTTGTATTTTGCTTTTTCTATTTTGTATATTTTTTTAGTTTTTTTTTGTATTTGGTATTTTTTAATATTTTATTTTGTATTAAGAGCTTTAAGTATTGTCTTAACTTTCATTTTCTTGTGTACCTCCATATGCAGCCGTATTTTTGAGCATATGTATCTTTGTCTGTTCCGATACTACTTTCAAAATGTATGTCTATATTTGTAGCTGCTTCAGTATCCTTGCCTCTTCAATTCCTTTTTCTTATATCTCTGTCAGCATCTTCAACTGTATCTGTGACTAGCCATGTATTTGTGTCTCTTATAACTGTATCTTTAGCCAACAACTGCCACTAATGCAATTTGTAATGCGCTGCTTAATGCTAGTAAAGTGAAAAATTACCACGGAATTGTTGTCAGTTATTTTTACACAGCTTAGCATTTCAATTTTTATTTTATTTTATTCCTGGTATCTTGCATTTTTCGTTTTTCTGCAAATTTTTTTGTGTTTCTTATAAAAAACGACCTTGCTAAAGACTCCATGAAAATGTGCTGAAATTGGTTTATGCACCGCAAGCGCCAGGTAAATGCAGGTAGCTAACAACAACAGCTCAAAAAAGCAGTAACAACGACTCAAAATGCGCATAAATAAATCTTTGAAATATACTTGAGCAGAATAAATTCGTTGCTGCGGAAACATAAACAGCAGTTATCTGCCGCTTAATATATCCATATTTTAGCTGATGCATGTGTGTGTTTTTAGTGGTTATCCGCCTGTATTTGTATGCGTTTTGAAGGCCAATAAGCGGAAGCATAAAATGTTTAAGATAGGAAATTTTGACTTGAGGGGAAAAAAGAGCAAATAAGATACTAAAAGAAAGCTTTAAAGAAAATATCTGCATTAAATAAAGTTTACCAACATCAAAATGTCGTTTTAAATTTTTTAATTTTTTTTTCTATTCTGAACCAAGATTTTTATGTCGCTGTTAGACAGAACAACGTTGAACGTTGAATTCTAAGAAAATTTATTTAAAAAATTGCAATTGCAATGCAAAGTAGCGGCAAGACAAAGCAGCGAATTTTGAAGTGAAGTGCTCTCTGGCAGCCGGCGCAACTTGCTGTTGCAATGCTTGGGCAATGCAAATGATGCCAGTTTAATGCCACTTGATGACTTTGATAAAGATGCAAACGTTGACGACGACGACGACGACGACGATGATGAGCAGGATAAAGCATGCTGCGCTTGTTGTGGATGATGATGTCTTTTGTTGACCGACAAAGAAATGTTAAGTGAAATAAATGAGCTCAATTTTGCAATAACTGTAATAAACTAACTGCTTTCAATTTTATGTAGATATTTTAGAACATTAAAGCAAGATCAGATCGTAAAGATAGGAAAATATTAAAGCTATTTTAAGACATAATTAAAAACTTAATGCTTAATGGCTGACATTTAAATCCGAAAATTAAGTAGCTAAAATTAAAATTCTCTGCTTAGCGGAAGTTGTAAAACGCCCCAAATGTATGCTACACAAATTTCGGCAGTAAATTTAATACTAATGCATGCCGTGAGTTCTAGCTTTTGCTGTGTTGTGGTATGTTTGAGCGTGTTAAACCAGGCATTCTAGCACAACGGAAATTAAATGTACTCAGCTATGAATAACGTTTTGACGCCAGAGTTGTAAGAGTTGGCGCAGCAACCATACCAAGAATCAACCAAACACAACACTACCATGTCGTCGTCGTCAAACTCTCTGAAATACCCGCCTGCTATGTCCCACTCACTTTACAATATTTTGCTAAAATCTGTCTAGTTCTCTGGGGGATTTTTTTTTTTGTGTTTTTGAAAAATTTTTGAGTACTAATGTGGAACTGGCCAAAGTAAAGCAGTGAAGCATTCATGTGTGAGCTAATAATGTGGCTGTAGCAGCAGTTACTACAACAACAACAACTGCAGCCAACCACGTTACAACATGCATGTTAGAAAGAAAAGAATTTAAAATGAAAATATCACAAAATTGAAGCAGTAGCAAAGGTAAACAGTTGGTAAGGTGTAGTGTAATGAACAGATTATTTGTTTTAAATCTTGAGTATTAAAGCAAGCTTTTTTTAACAAAGCTTGCAATGCAACTATTTAACTAAGTACAATTAACCAAGTACAATAGCTTAACATACAATGTGAACTCTGGAGCTTAATGCAGAGAGCATAAATTTTAACAGAGAACGGTTACAAAACAAGCCAAAATTTAACTCATCTATTAGTCACATACGTTGGCCTCTAGAGCTTTTTAAGCTTTTTCATATCCAATTCTTTAAAAAATAAAGAAATGCAAAAGTTGAAATAATCTGCGTTTAAATACATTTGAAAAAAGGAATTCAACTTTTGCTCAGGTTCTTAGACTTAGGAATTATAATTTTCAAAATACTTAAGACAGGTTTTTTTTAAAGCTTTTTCGAAGTAAACAATAATATTTATGCATTTTTGAAAGTTTAAGGCTTTAAGCTTTTATTTTTGTCTTGATATGTAGAAAAAATCTTACAAACAGAAAGAATTTCGTTATGTTTTTTTTTTTGCCCAGTTTCTTAGAGTTTAGAATTAACACTTAGAACAGGTCTTTTGTAAAACTTTTGAAGAAAACATTAAATATATAACTTGTACTTTTATATCTATACTATTATATAAAATTGAAGTGCAAATTTTTGTTTCTAGGTAAACGTCAAAAATACTGGTTTTTTATGAAATAATTTTTAGAATATCATATTTGTGCTTTAGCAGAGTATATGGGCATTTTCCTTTAATAATTAGTATATTAAATTCAAGTGTACACTGAGGGAAATATGTGTTAAAATTAAATGAAATTGTGTTTATATTAAACGAATATGTTTTTGAAATAGAGCTTTAAACAATTTCATTTAAGCTAAACACAAATGTTTGCAAAGTAAAATTTAAAACAAAAGCTTTTGTTTTCAAAATAATTTTTTTAAATATACTTTTAATGAAAACATTTTCAGTTTTAAAACATTAATATAAAAATAAAATTGAAAACAAGTTTTTATACTGAAAACAAATATTTTAAACCCCCATTTTTTCGATGCCATTTTTTTTAATTTTTTCGCGTTTTTGACGTCAGATTCGTGATCAGCGACCCCTGGGACCCCTCGAATACTAAATGTAAAGTCCATTCGATGAAGATTATTTTTTTATTGTGGCTTGAAATATTGAAATATGTTATATATTAGTATAATTAATTAGTTTTTATTTCATCTTACCTTTAAATTTTGTAAGTCCAAAAAAAAATATATATTTTCAAACAATCAAATGGTTTTTTTTAGCTTGGTCTGCCAATTGTCTGCTCAATGACTCTACTACACGTAATTTTTTAATTCAATCTCAGATAGCGACGAATTTTTTGTTAAAAAAAAAAAATTGATAAGAGAAATTTGTAAAAAAGTGAGAATATGAAATGAGAATTATAAAAAAAAAAAATTAAACACGCTTGTCTTACATTTTCTTCTGTAGAAACACAAACGCGTTAAATTTATATTTTAAAATATTTTGTTTAATTTTAAGGTATGTTTTTTTTCTCAGTGTAAAATTTTTAAGAAATCATACCCAATGCCACGCATTGCTTGATTGTTTTCTTTTCACGCGTTTGTGTTGCGAGAGCTTAAATTAACTCCATGTTGCTCTCTACTTTTCTCTTTTTGTGCTCAGCTAGCAAAGAGCAAAAAAGAAAAAAACAGATGAGCCTCAGGAAAGGCGAAAAATGAGATACATATTCATGAAATGCTGCGCTGCAAAATAAAAGCAGAAATGTTTTTTTATTTCGGTAAGTCTTCGTATTTCTTAAGGCAGTATTTTAGTGTAGAATTTTGAAAAACATTTTTTTTTTTCATATTTTCGAAGACTAGACTCTTAAAAATATATCTTCCAAAGAAAATTTTAAAATTTATTAATTTACCGAGTTAAGGCTATTTAGTTTATCTTTAATAAAAATCTCTAAACGCGTTTTTCTCAAAACAACTTTTTGCATCACTTTAGATATGATATCTCAAGTTCTAATGAACCGTTTATCTCAAAATTTGGTGCGGGCCTTTTTTTATATACACAGTTGGACTAGAATTATTTAATATTTTTTTTTTTAATATTTTTAAATAATTCAAAACTTTGCCAAAAAAATACCAAGCAAATAATTATTTTTTTCAAACATTCGCCAATTTGGGGAAAAAATTTATTTTTCTTTCCCTAGTCCGGGATACAGCGACATTATTTCTTATTGAAAATCTTTTTTCTTCAAATGACTGGAAGAAACACCATTTTTTAACACCCTCACCATTCCAGCCTGTAATTTTTTCAATATTATATTTTTTTTTTTTGAATTTTTTTGTGTATTATTGAAATATTTATAAACATACAATAAAAAATTGGATAGTAAAACTATTTTTCTTTTCTCTTTGAATTTTTTAAAAACGCCCAACATGTTTCTCTCCAGATTAAGATCCTGCCACTGACCACTTTTAGGGTGCTTAGGATTTTTTTTTATATGATTTTGGCTTTATCTCTCTCCACACTCATTCAAAGAGTAACAAAAACTTGTTAATGCCTTTATTGATAAAGAGAAAGTGTCCGTGTTGAAGCCGCTTGCTGCTGTGACCTGCTATGGAACTATTTTAATAAAATTCAAGCTGGAAATGAGTTTGGTGCTCAACATTGTAACGATCATACCGTTACAAGCCTCTAAGATATGAAAATATCAATTTTTTTAAAAAAAGTTAAAACGATATAAATCATTAATAGAAGATTTAAATATATATTAATAATATGCCAAATTGCTTGAAATATTGAAAAAGAAGAAAAAAAAATTATTATTATTTTGCCCCGACGGGGATCCGATGCAGTCCCCAATCTGGGCACTAGGCCTGTTGCACGACACTTAAGGCAAATGATCGCAAGAAGCGACGTTAGCGCTCAAAGCCAGCAATGCAAATGATCGCAAAGAGTGCGATCAGCGTTGCATTGAGCCACCAGCGAATGCGTGTACTTCGCATGTTGTTCATATGTAAATATGAACAAATAGTAAGCGAAATATCATCATAATTGAGTCAAAAAGTGGTTTTGACCAAAAACAGCTGTTAGGATAAAAAGCTTTCTTTCCAAAAAAATATAAATAATTTTGGAAAATTATAAGACAGGCATTCTTGGTGGCAAGACGTAGCCACTTAATCACCAACAATGAAAATTCAAGCTTCAGCTTTTCGGCTTCTGCCGCCTGCTAAAATCGGCCCTTAGCTGCCGTGTGCACTTTGCCACTACATCCGCCTGTAAAATTATATATATGGTTAACCGTAGGAACTTATTGTTAAGCTAATATTTTTAAATAAAAAAAATTATAAAAAAATAATAAGATATATTTTAAATAAAAATTAATAGATTTTGTGAGAGCTCCGAGCTAAAACCTTCGAGTTTAGCGATAGAGTTGGCCTCCGAGTTCAACCGTGACAAATTCTGCGGTTCACAAAGCTATTTATTGTTTTTTTCTTGAGACTGTTTTTGCTCAGGGGTTGGGAGATCCCTCGAACGGATCCTGGAGCGGCTGAGCATACCTCAACCTAAGAAAAAAAACACAGGTGCTTCGTTGTACACACGAGAGAAGCGAAGCTTTTTCGCAGTTGCATAGATTTGATAGCTTAGTAATTTTTTCTTTTTTTTAAATTAACTTTTAAATTGAAAAATTTAAAATAAAAAAATAAATTACATATATACCCAAAACATATTTACATATTTTTATTGTTGAATATCAAATTTCCACGCCAATTACATATACGGGCATATAATGCCAGCGACTCTCCATTTTAACTATCCACATATGGTTGTGACCTTGGCTGCACTGAGCAAATTTTTCCCTTCAACAGTGTACTACCTAGCGAAAAAAAATTCCGCTGCCTGTTCGCAGCTAAGAAACTCAATGTACTTCTTATGGGAATTTTGTTATCGTTTTTACAACACATTCGCTTCTACTTGCTACAAGATGTCACCAGCATCGGTGTTTTGTGGCTGCACTGCATTGATCGATATGGCAGTGCTAGTGTATTGGTTGGAATGAACAAAAAAAAGAGAGAAGAGAATGGGTAGAGAGATAAAAAGCAATCGTGTTTTTTAAGAGCTGGCTTCCGCACTTTATCATTTTTTTTTAATAAACTTACTTTGGATTTAATGCAATAATTGTTTAAGTTTCTTTAATAAGAAAGAATTTTATATTGTAGTGGTAGCACGTCTACAGTGTTCCTTTTTTGCGCGTTCACATCAAGGAAAAACAAAACACACCGCTGCTGATGACATCTTATTGGCATAAACCAATACATAATCCTCTATCTATTGATATTGACGATTTACTGCAGCATAGCTTCTGTTATAGTTAACATTGAATCAACAAGCGTTTCTAAAACAGCTTGGTTGTCTGGTGGACCACCAAATAGCGTACAGAACTCGTGCTCAATTGGGTGCGGGTTCGAATTCCAACGGGGCAAAGAAATATTTTTAGTATTTATTGATATCAAAGTATTTAATTTTCTTGTTGTAATAAACGCAAGCAATAAGAAACCATGAAATTCTAAGAAAAAATATGTAGATAATTTTTCAGATTTCACTCCAAGCAATTCACAGAAGGAGGAGTAAAAAGCTTTGCTTCAAAAAAAAAAAAAACTTGTTACAATATGTAAAAAAGAGTTATGTTGTTGTGGGTTCAAATCCTTTGTGAGTCACCTTCACAGAGCTCACAAAATTAATGTTCCAACGAAACTGAAGAGAAATCAAAAGAAGGTTAACTAGACTAGACGCAATCACAACCGCCACTGACTTATTAGCAACAGGTATGAAGTTACGCAGATCGCTGTCACGTTCCGATAGTTTCCCTATAGGAACAAACTAACTTGTTTTTAAAAACAACTAATTAAAAAACTAATTTAAAATAAACTTGTATATGAACTACTTTGAATTATATTAAGGCGGCATCCACTGCAATTCTAAATAGTTTTTATTGCATTATATATGAAGTAATTGAAATACTACTTAAAAACAAGTGATTGATAAACTACTTTGAATTATATTAAGGCGGCAACTACTCTGATTTTGACATCTTTTAATTGCAAATTTTTATTAGATTACAAGTTTATATATATTTAACCATGTTATTTCATCAAATATTATTAACTTTAGACCATCAGTAATAGTTTTCAATTGGTTATTTTAAAGTAATTAAAAAAATAATTAAAATATAACTAATTTAACAAGTAGTTGAAAATATATGCAGACGAAAGTCAATTGACTTATTTAGCGGACATCACCATACAAAATATGTTAGTTCGTTCTATGGAAAAAAGTCAGAATTTGAACTAGTTGTGGTTGACAAAAAATTACTTTATCAACTACGTTTTAATTAGTTGATTTTAATACAGGGTTAATACACGATTCCCAATACATGCACTTTTTCAGCAGTGCTGGATAATAGTCGCGATGCCTTCTTCACTGGTTCCGGTCTTCAGTACTATGAAAAAAAAAATGTTAGTTTTCATACATCCGCCCACGCCCGAGATCATTTTTGATTTTACATCAACTTCATTTTCTGTCGACCATAGCCTTGTGTTGGAGGAACTCTGCACGCAGTGTAGCCATAGTTTGTGCTGGTTGGATTATTTTGACTGATCAAATTGGAAAATAAAAACGTTCATAATGTCGTAACTTACCAACTATGAAGCATACAATGAAAATTTACACACATAAGATGCAGATAATCGCAACACCTTTCAATTGATACCAATACGGAAACATCGGCTTAAATCGATTATGAGCTCCGATTTGACGATTTTTGAATCGTGCTGAAAATAATCGAGAACAAAATCGATGATCGACCTTTGATTTTGACTACCCATCATCAGAAAGATTTGCATTAAGTGTTCATTAAGATTTAATTAAAGCTTAGAATTTTTGGTATCTTAAAAAATTGTTCACAAAGAGATATTTTAAAAGCTTTTAACTTAATATTTTAGCCTTGAGAGGTATAAAAATATTTGAAAATTTGTTTTAAATTTTTTTCAAAATAATTGACAAAATAAATTGTGCTATCTTAAGTTTTTAGCCTTTGAAAATTTCTGACACAGAAAGATTTTAGTTAAAAAATCTTAAAAATTTATAAGCACTTATAATGCACACAATTTGACAGTCTAAAATTAATAAAAATTTTTGCATCTATACATACTTTCGTTGAAAATTTTTGTAATAATATAGTACAAGTGTTGCATTTTTATTTTTATGCATAAATTTTCTTTGTCAGATTTGTGCATTTTTACAGTTCTGGCATTTTAAAATTTTTTTTTTTTTTGTTTTAATTCCTTGCATTTTGGCAATTTTTGGAGTTCTTGCATTTTTTGTATTTTATGTAATCAAATATTTTGCTATTTGTTGATATTTGTTACTGCTGGGTTATTCATAACTATTTAGAAAGAGAGAAAAAGTCGAAAGACAGGCACCTATTTAGTTTGATATACATAGATAAAAACTGACAGTTGAGCATGTGCAATCAATCAATGTCATCGCACTCAATAAATCTATCACTAACAGCATTTTTTTTGGCAATTTAAGCTCATCAAGTGCTTTGTCACTATACAGCAGACATTTATTGAAAAACATTTGCTTGAGTATAGTTGTGAGTGTGAGTGTGTGTGTTTAATTGGGCACTAAACAGCTGATGAGCTTTTGTAAACAAAACAGTTTATGTAGCAACAAGATTAACCAACTGTGGCTTATATACAAAGCTTTAAACTGAAATTTTGTAATTTTTATTGAAAATTTTCTTTGAAATTGAAATGAAAATTTCCTCAAAATTTCTTTAAAATCTTCGGCTGCCAGTGTACCAAATATCATCTTAAAACAATCATCTTTCTGCTCACTGATTTGAAATTTGTAGTCAGTTATTTCTCTGGCGATTTTTATTCTTCGAATACGCTTCGCAACTTTTGTTACCTTTTAATTAACTCACGTTTTTATTTCGTTGGTTTTTTATTTCGTGTGCTTAGTTGTATTTTGGCCCTTACGTGCTTTTAAAATTCTTTTGTTTTTTAAATTTTTTTCTCATTTCAGTTTTTTTTTTTTTGTAATATGGCCGAAAAGTTGTCTCCTTTTTAGTTTTTTTTTAATTTTTCTGTGCACTGACCCGTACACAAAGTACTCCTCTGCCTGCCGTTGCCTCTTTTAAAAGTTTTCTGTCGATGGCATTCATGGCGACTGAACGCAAATATCATCTGACGTGGCCTGCTACGTGCCTTGTTGTATGTGTGTGTTTGTATGTCGGTATAGATTAAATGAGTTTCAATGTGTGTGTGTGTGTGTGTGTGTGTGTGTGTGTGTATGTGTGCGTGAAGCAATGACGGTTACTTTTTGTTTTATCATATTTTATTTGCCGTGCTATCTCTGAAGGTTTCAATTTTGCGCTCGATGTGTAGGTTTTTCTGCTTCTCAAACTTCCGTTTCCTGCCTACTGAACATGATGGCCATTACCTGAGCTGTGACTGTGTGGTAGGCTTTAAAAAATTTATGGCTGGTATGAAAAATAGTAATGTATATAAAAAATAAACTTAGATAGAAGATGTACTAATATCAAAATATTTATATAATCGGGCAGGTTCTGCATTTCACTTCCGAGTGAAAGTGAAATCAAATCACTATGAATGCGACTTTTTGTATCACTTTTTACGTTTTAATTTAATTTTTTTTCGATTCGTATCTCGATTAAAGTTCGAATAAAAATTATATCAAAGCTTAAAAAGTGATACCAACTATCGAAGCTCAAGTGATTTGATTTCACTTTCACTCGAAAGTGAAATGCATAACCTGTCCGAATATTTTTGTACATTTTCATTAGAGTTGTTAAGATTTGTTTTAAATACGCAGAGAAAAAAAAAATATTTTTGTCACAACTATGTTATGCGTGGATCATATAATGTTTGTAAATATATGATTGTAGTGAACATGTTCGTACACCGAAACGCTGTAGCAGAAAGTAGTTTAACAATTAAATAAGCGTCTAGATTGCTTCGATAGCCGAGCGGGCTGAATTTTCGGTTTATCATCGCAGAGGTTGCGAGATCGATTCCTGGTGAAAAAACTTTTTTAGTTTTTTTTTCAATATTTAAAAATTAAAGAAATGTATGATACATTTTTATTTTTGTCCTCACTCAGTCCTCTACAATGCTAACTTAGCGCAATTCCCTTGAGCTATCGCAAAAAAAAAAAAAAATATTCAATATAAATATAATTGAACGAAAAAAAAGCATATTAATGAAACTGAAAGAAATTAAATTTTGGGAAATTTTTTCATAAGCGGAAAATTCAGTTTGGTTTTTTTGTAAAACTTTCATCGGTAATAAAATTCAAGGTTCGAGTATGAGATTCTAACACCGTAATGAATTTTGTGAAAATTGCTTTAAGGGGGAGGTAAGGTTTGACAACTGTTTTTATTCCATATTTTTTTTATTCTTGTTTCTGAAAGTATAACATCTGAAGAATATTGTATTAAATTTTTAGGTCATTCGGAGCAAAACTAACGAAGTTACAGTACGTTGAATGACCGTACCTCTAACTTGGATTTGCGCCTTTTAGCTACCTGCGCTGAGCGGCGAGCGGCAACTGTTTTGGTCTCTATTGTATTACTTTTATCCCCTCTTTTCGTCTTAATATATTCAGGTAAATAAAATGTGTAACGTACATTGTATCCTTCGATGTAGAATATATATTTCAGTCTAAAATTTAACGCTTAGGAGAGCAGATATGTGCGTCATTTCAGTTTTGCTCCGATTTTGTTAACTCGTGCTCCGTTTTGTTTTTGTGTTTGTTTGTTTTCTTAGTGATTTTGTATTTATCATCGAAAAAATACAGAAACCAACTGGCAGAGAGGGACGTGCACAGGGTGGCCCAAGAGTAAGCCGAGCAAGAAAAGGAGTATCGCCGCAGGATCGAAAAACGAAAGTAAGAGCGTCTAGTGCATCAGCGAAAAAAATCAAATTGAATTGAAGATTTCAAAAAACATTATCTAATTAAAGACTTTCTTCTAGTTTTTTCCACTGTAGCAACTTTAGTAAAGTGTAAAACGTGTGATAGCTCAGTGGCATTTGAATCTTGTAAATAAGAAGGTATTAGCTTCAAAATAAAAGTTACGTGTGAAAAGTGCAAAATTCCAAACTATGTTCCGTCGAGTGAAAGAATTAATGGTAATGCCTACGAAATAAATAATAAATTTGCATTCGTAATGCTAGTTTTAGGCCTAGGATATGCTGAGTGTGTGAAATTTTTGTGGATTGATGGACATGGTATGTAGTTTTATTTCATAACCATGCTACAATACTTTCATTAAAAAAATGAACACCAGCGTCAAAATTGTTGCGAATAAATATTTTGCTTCTGCCCTCAAAGAAGAAAAAGAAGAGACTAGTAAACAAAGTAATCGCGAAGACACAGACGAAATTACAGTATCCGGTGACGGTACGTGGAAAAAAAGAGAATTTAATTCGCTCTTTGGTGTATAGTGACTGATCGACTATTGGACCGGCAAAGTTGTTGATATTTTTGTCAGCAGTTCGTACTGTAACTTATGTGATACCTGGAGCAAAACACTAGGACCTTCAGAATATGAAGCGTGGCACGAGGAGCACGTGAACAAAGGACAATGTGAATCAAATCACAGTCAGCCATCCGGTAATATGGAAGTGAGCGCTATCATGAAAATGTTTCAACGTTCGATAACGTTTTTAAAAGTAAAATACCGTAATTGTATTGGTGATGGCGATACCAAAACCTAAACCGGAGTAGTCAATGCGGTAGCTTACGGTGATAACTTCTTAATAAACAAGAAAGAGTGTATTGGCCACGTCCAAAAAAGGATGGACAAACATCTGCGTGACTTAGTGAAATCGCACGTGGTCGATGCAAAAACGAAATCTGGTTAAAAAGTGAAGAGAAAAACTCTTTCCGGTGAAGGCAAACTAACTGGCAACATGATCGACAAATTAACAGTGTATTATGGGCTAGCAATTCGAAGAAATCACGATTCTGTGGACTTTTTATCATTATTCTTCGACTGATCAAAATCTCTAGCATAAAAAATGCGATGAATCGTGGTGCGAGTGGAAGAAGGCTGAAGCTGCAAAAGCATTACGATTATTCAAGCAACAGTTACTCTCCACTTCCAGCTGATGTTTTAGACGCAATAAAGACAATATATGAAGATTTAAGCAAAGACACGCTGTTGGAACGTTGTCTGGCTGGTTCACGTAGAACAACAACGAAAGCTACAACAAACTCAGATGGAAAATTAGTCCCAAATCAGTGAGTGGTACCGCAACGGTCGTTAAAATTGCAGCATATGCAGCAGCATCAGTTTTTAACGAAGGCTATACTGCTTTTCTGACCTTAATGCAAGATTTTATTTATTTATTTATTTAGTATTTTAGTCTATGTTAAAAATAACTTACAGACTAAAAGATATATAAAAAAATTAATTCAAAAATAACAATATTTAACAGATAGAATTTAAGAGAGATCTCATTTGATCCTTTGAAATAGAAAAATCTAGATTAACATTGCAATTGATAGAATTAAACATTTGTAAAGCTCTATTAATAGGTGCATTAACTGCATAATTAGAACGAAAAATATCAAGATAAAACGGATCGAAATTTCTAAGAATCCGCAGAATAACGCAGGGCAATCCACCAAACCATTAATTAAATCAAAAACAAAAAGCAAAGACAAGATACATCTTCTACTCTTCAAAGATTTTAATCCAATTAAAAGACATTGGGTGTTGTATGAAGGAGGTACACCATTAGTATTAAAAGTACGCAAAGCAAACCTCGTAAAAGCTTTTTGAATCCTTTCTAGCCGCAGCTTGTGGCAATCATAAAAAGGGTTCCAGATAATAGCTGCATATTCTAATCTAGACCGAACAAGAGAATTAAACAATACTTTCAACGTGTATGGATCCGAAAAGCATGCACTATTTCGTTTAATAAAGGCTAGCATAGAATAGGCTTTAGGAATAATGTAATCCAGATGATACACATAAGTAAATTTATGATCAAACACCACACCTAAGTCTTTAAATTGATGGACTGAAACTAAAGAAGAATTGGCAATATGATAAGCAGACTGACGGAAATTATCTGATTTAGAGAAAGTCATAGAAACGCATTTAGCAAGGTTTAAAGCAAGACCATTACTGCAACACCAATTATAAAGCTTATTAACTTCATTTTGCAGGAGCACAGTATCATCTATATTATTAATTTTTAAAAATATCTTAAGATCATCAGCGTAAAGTAAATATTTACAATGAACAAACATCAAGGTAACGTCATTTATAAACAACAGAAATAGGAGAGGTCCTAAAATACTCCCTTGTGGCACACCAGAAGTTGCCACATATGAATAAGAAAAAACATTATCGAAGGCAACTACACAATGCCTGTTTGATAAATATGACTTAAGCCAGCTTAAAAAACTTGAGTGGAAACCCAGTTTTTCTAATTTTTTGATTAAAAGTACGTGCGACACTTTATCAAACGTTTTAGAAAAATCCGTATAAATGACATCAACCTGACATCCTTTAATAAAAGCCGATATGCAGTATTCAGAAAATAAAACTAAATTGGACGTTGTAGATCGGCCAGGTACAAAGTCATGCTGGTGAGGAGAGATAACATTTTTTACGGCAAAGAACAATTTGTCCTTAATTATTGACTCAAATAACTTAGAAATAGTTGTAAGCTTTGAAATTGGCCTATAATTAGCTATATTATTTTTACACCCCACTTTATGGATTGGAGTTATTAAGGACATCTTCCAACTATCAATAAAAGAACCAGAATTCAAAGAACTATTGAAAATAAACATTAAAGGATAAGCTAAACTAAAAGAGCAATTTTTCAAAAAAATGGAACAGAGGCCATCTGCATCCATTCTAGTTGAAGGCTTTAATCTTGAAATACCATTTAAAACATCATCAATCGTTAAAGTTAAAGAACCAAAATCAATTTCAGGAAGTGAATTATCACCACAATTATAGTTATAATTACTAGTTTCTTCAAAATATGACTGAAAAAATTCAGCAAACAGATTTGCGATTCCGGACGCATTGGTTGAAATTTTATTATTTAAAAACATAGATGATGGAATATTTGAGGAACCCTTTTTAGATTTAATAAAATGCCAAAAAGCTTTAGGATTTGACTTAATATTTGATTCGAATTTAGAGATCTATTGTCTATATAAGAACTTATCCAAGAAGTTAAACTCCCTCACATAATATCTGTATTTAATAAAAAATGAATTTAGATTAGTCAACAGAAACTTTTTATAAAACTTATTACGAAGGTTTTTCAACTTTTTCAAACCACTCGTGTACCAAGGCACCTTACTAACACGATCCTTAAACTTAGGAATATGTTGCGTGCAAATAGAGGAGATACGATTTTTAAAAATACTAAAACATGATGCCGTATTTAAATGTTTAAACTCGTCATCCCAATCAATACAACCAAAAATGTAATTCAACAAATGGGCATCACTTCAGGACCAAATGCGCATGAATGGGCGCGCGCGACAGACTCTTTGCGGATCAGCAGAGCGGACGAGCAAGCTGCTCGCTAAGCCAAAGAAGGCAGAGTTTTACGTAGACAGGAGCAAAAAGATGCCTTAGATAACGTGGATGATAGTGATGTACTGTATTGACCTAGCATCGATGAAGACATGATGAAGACATGATTTTTTTAAAATTTTTTAATTACTAACAATTTTACGATAACAAATAGGCCGATTTATTCGTCAAAAATCGTCATTTTAGCGTCAAAATGGTGTCAAAAATTATAAAAATTTAAAAGAAATATTGACGAGGCTGGAGAGATAAAGTAAGAAACTAAAGAAAGCATATTGATTTTTTGGTTTCAGATGATCCAGTGATGTTGTAGGCTGGTCACCGCACAAAAACTATTTTTCGAGGCGCCTGCGGAGATCTACAATAAATCCGTTATTTATCTCTATTTTTGAACAAAAGCTTTTTTAAATATTCTTCAAATGTTGTTCTTTTATATAACAATATGTAAAATAAACCTACAGTAAGAATTTTTCTAAAAAAAAATTCATGAAAAAGGTCTTTTTTAGGCAAAACAAACCTTACCCTCCCCTTAAACATTAATTTCGAGAGTAGAGATTGAGAATGTAGACAACTCTTTTTTAATAGATTGGATTTTGTACGTAATTCCTTATATTTTTAGAAAAAAAAACTCAAACTGGCTTTATGAAAATGTAAAATGCAGATTCTGGGAATAGCTACGATTTTTGAAATTTAACTGATGTTTGGGTAGATTTAGATAGAATGGAGTTATTAATTGTTATTTGAAATTAATTATCATTTGAGTTAGTATGCACTATAAGGCCAAAAACGTAGTTCTTTGAAATAAAGTAATAAGTATTTACGAATACATGAAATGTGCTGAAAAAATTTTAAGAAATAATAACACAAAAACGGAATTTTACTGATATTGTTTCTTTGAAAAGTATCCGTATTTAAGCACCGCTATTAAAAGCTTAAATACTATTAAATAATTAAAGTTTAGATTCCTGATTTTTTTTATGTATTACTTGCTCATTCAATATTTTAATTATTTAGCAGAATAAAGAGACAAAATGCTCATTAAAATTTCTTCTTCTACCGAAAAAAAAGTATCAACAAAAATAAAGCCACAGAGCACGTTAGAGGCGTAGCTTGTAGTCATTTTGTTGACTCCCTGTAGGAAAATCAACTAATTTAAAAGTAGTTGATAAAGTAGTTTTTTGTCAACCACAACTAGTTGAAATTCTGACTTTTTTCCATAGAACGAACTAACTTATTTTGTATTGTGATGTCCGCTAAATAAGTCAATTGACTGTCGTCTGCATATATTTTCAACTACTTGTTAAGTTAGTTACATTTAAATTATTTTTTTAATTGCTTTAAAATAACCAATTGAAAACTATTACTGATGGCCAAAAGTTAATAATATTTGATGAAATAACATGGTTAAATATATATAAGCTTGTAATCTAATAAAAATTTTCAATTAAAACATGCCAACATCAGAGTAGTTGCCGCCTTAATATAATTCAAAGTAGTTTATCAATCACTGGTTTTTAAGTAGTATTTCAATTACTTCATATATTGAAGTGGATGCCGCCTTAATATAATTCAAAGTAGTGCATATACTGGTTTATTTTAAACTAGTTTTTTAATTAGTTGTTTTTAAAAACAAGTTAGTTTGTTCCCATAGGGCTGCGTGTTTGTTACCCACAATAACACACACACACACACACACATCTCCAAAATTCTCGCATTATAATTTTTCAAAACATTCAAAATCTTGTTTGCCATTCATCTTGAATATCTTCAAGTTCTAACAAATCAGTCACACTTTTACATATGCCTGTTTTTTTTTACATATTCCTTTTGTATTGGCCCCAAACAGCCGCCTCTAAAGCACGTTATCTCCTGCCAACTCTTCCGTTCCCATTCGTGAGAAGGCAAAACATATCCCTGACGAAATGAGAAAAGCATTTTTTTTTTACTTATTTGCCATCAGGTGCAAAACTGCTTCATTCCAAATTTGAGCCCAAACCACCCACATGCAACAGCGTTAACTTCATTCACTCTCACTCTCTCTCACTGCCACTTATATTTTTAGTCGCTCGTATTCAATTTCACGGTGCTCTCGCCAACATTATGCGAAAAATTATGCCACGCGACCCAAGAGCAAACAAAACCTGAAAAAATAACCGTTGACCGACTGTCAAACTGAGCGCGTCCTATATATATATAAGTATATCGAATGAACAAATGCAATATGTATGACGAGGTGTTATGACGAGGCCGACGATCAAAGCGACGTTGCCGCTGGCGTCATGCAACGCTACTGCTTTCAACTGTTGCTCCACTTGTTAGCATAAAAAAAAAAAACAGAGCATAGAGCGCGCGATAGCAACAGGGTGAGCAGAGAGAGTGTCTTTGGAAAATAAGAATGGAAAAACATTTTCCAGTGTTTATTCGTGGTTTTCCTGTGAGCATTAGAGAAAGAAGTGAAATACTCAATTGATTGTTAGGTTGAGAGCTGCTCTATTGGAGCGACGAAGTAATTTAGGGAACGTGAGATTAGCAAAGTTCTAAAAAGTCTTGCATTTTTTTTTCTTTTTCAATAAGATTAATAAGAACTTGAAGGATACGTGAATATCTTGTGTTGCAAATCAATAAATTTTTGGGAGAATTTTGGCCAAATAGATAAAACAATTTAAAATTGGCAAAAAAAAAAAAAAAAAATTAAAAAAAAAATGAAAAACTAGATAAAAAAAATTATATTTCAAACATTTTTCGGCTAGTAAAATTATATTATTGTACTAAAAGGTAGAACATTTATTAAAGTTACCTTTAATTTGCACATAAATTTTTCTTATTTTTTGATTTTATTAAAAACAAAAAAAAAAATGTATATTTATAAATAAAAAAAAAATTTTTGAATTATAAAAATTCTTAAAAAATGAACGAAACAAAACTTATCGCATCAAATCAATGTGTATATTCTCATCAAAACAGATAACAAAAGTAGAATTTATACATAGTATACTTCGACATCCAAACTATTTAAAAATTAAAAATAGAAATCGAAAGTATTTCTGATTTTTTATATATTTTCTGTTTATATAGATTTATCGTATTATTTTTATAAAATATCCACCGGAAATATTCTTGTTCGAATCATATTTGCAATTGTTGCAGTTGTTTACGTTTTCTTTGAAAGGCTTTGTCTTGATTTACACTGATCAAGATTTGACGGTCAATTCTTTGCTATTCCCTTTTAAATTTACCCTCTCTCACGTTTATGCACGCGTCTCTCATCAACAAATGCAAAACTTGATCGTCAATTCTTGACCAATGTAAAACGGGACTTCGACTTTGCTTTCTTGGCGCCGCAGTTCTTGCAGTCAAGTATATTATTGCTTTTGATGAGCAAACAATGAGATCATAGCTGTCGTTTGCTGCTTCAGTCGTTGAAGTTGATTGAAAAAAAAATTTTATTTTTCTAACATGTGCTTGAAAACAGTTTGATTTATTTTGCTGAAAAACAGCAAAGCAAAGCAAAGATTAGCAATCCAAACACTGGTTTCGTTAACATCGTAGAATATTTGAGCCAAGAAAAAATGGTCTTCAATTTGGTTCATTAGACTGCTATAATTTTTGCCCCATGTTTTGCAAAAAATAAAAACAAGATTTTTAAAATATTCTTGTATTATTCAATAACGAATAATTTTTTTGTAAAAGTTTAATGATTTTTTACTGGCTTTCCATTTCTAAAATCAAAATGGTACCTTAAGATATTAGAAACTGTGGTCCGGTGGGTCAGTACTATAAGGGGTCAACTTAGGCCAATAAGTCCTAAAGACAAGAAAAAGGTCTTCCTGAGACAAAAACATAGACATACAATTATTTAAGATCGGACTATAAATACCGAAGATATAAAGAAATATGTCAATGCGCAACCCCTACGTTCGGTCAACAAAAAATCTTTAGTTTTTCGAAACTTTACTCCAATATTGCTTCAGATTAGCTGGTGTGCGGAGCCAATTTTTTTTAAAAATAATACGATATGACAAAAATTTAAAAATTTGCCCTACGTTTTGCAACAAAAATTAAAAAAGAATTTTATAAATATTTCTAGTGGCAAAGGCGAAAAAATTTTGTTGTAAAAATTTAATGATTTTATACGGACTTTTCATTTCTGAAATCAAAATGGTACTTAAAAAGGTAGAAAGTGCGGCCCAGTGGTCAGTGCTATTAAAGGTCAACTGAGGTCAATGAGTTCAAGAAACAAAGAATTGGTCTTCCTAAGACAAAAGCGAAAACATATAATTATTTAAGATCGGACGGTAAATACTAAAGTTATGAAGAAGTATGTCAATGCGAGACCTTTTCCTTCGGTTAAGGGAGTATTCCTGGTAGGCAAACATTTTTTTTGATTTTTTTTTTTTTGCATATTTGTATAGCTTCGATATTTGAAAATATCGTCCTAAAAGAGTTTTTTGAAATTTGAAATACTTTAGGAGATATGGTTTTTTTTTGTCCAACAATGTTTTCGCCAAAATGCGTTTTGCTTAATTTGGCTACTTTTTGAATGCAACGGTTTGAAGCAACCAACGAATTTCGTTCAATGCGTTCTTTAGTAGGTAATAATAACTTGTTTCTATACGCATTTTAAAAATAAATGCATACACATTTTAGAGCTTAGGTATTCGAATGTTGGCAGCGTTTAGTTCACTTTGAATTGAGTTATAAACCGGACGCGCGCGTTTCAAGCATACGTATGCACCACTAAATCCGAGAGTCCAGGAAGCAATCAAACCTATTTTCGAAGCAGTGTCAGCCAATGATTTGTTGAACAGATGCCTTGGCTCTGAAACTCAAAACAGCAACGAATCTTTCAACGCAACGTACTGTGGTCATTCGCACCGAAGCATGTGCACACCGGCGCACGCACTATTGAGATTGCCAATTATATTGCAACTGTCATATTTAACGAAGGTTTTTTGCCAATACTTCAAATAATGAACCTAATGCGCATCCCGATTGTCAACGTCACATATGATTTCGCCATGTCTCGGAACGAAGAACGTTTGAAAAGGTCCGAAGCCATAGCTCTGGCCGCATCAAAAGAAGGTAGAACTACCCGAAGAGCACAAAGAGCCGCTGAGTCCTCATTTTTCGAAGAAGAGGAAGGAGTTTTTTTGGGGCTGGCTTTGCAGATTGATATATGTAAGTATTTCACAAAAAAAAAAAAAATGTTTTATTGCCTAAAATTTTCTTTAAGTTTTTTTAAAATCACGTTTTTGAACTTCGAAGTCACTTTTCTCCGGCTCTACTGGACCGATTTTGATCAAACTATGTGCAACCGACGCAGAATTGTCGAATTTTTAAAACTGCATGCTTTTTTTTCATTTCATTTCAATTTTTTTTGATGCAAAAAAATAACTTCACGTTTATCTCAAAATCACGTTTTTCGAGCTTGCGGCCCAGATTGCGCCCGTAGTTCTGAACCGATTTTGATAAAACAAAGTGCAATCGACGCAAAATTGTCATCATTCTAGTCCCTTTCTGAACTACAATTTTAAACATTTTTTTACTATATTTTTTTTTAGACTAAACTAAAAAAAAAAATACTCAAAATCGGTTTTTCATTTTTCAATGACCGCCATTTTGTAAAAAATAATAGCAAAATTATGATTGAGGCAGGAGTTAGAATAACATCTATATTAAATTTAACGCCGCTTACTTTTTTCATTTCAGATGATTCAAAGTCGAGTTACCCGGGCCGCAAGCATCATACCCAGCTTTGAAGGCCGACAACTTTTTGAACAGCACTTGTGCAAAGGAAAAACAAATTTTATTTAACTTATTATATTCCTAATGCAATAAAAAAAAACACAATTTAAAAAGCTTTTTGAGTTTTCATATGAGAAGTTTTTCAAAAAGGGTCCAAAAACAGCCTTCCAACCAGGAATACTCCCTTAAACGGCGAAATGTCGATGAATTAGTCAACAAAATTCAACTTCAACTATACATCTTTTACCAAAATGAGCGTTTTTTAAAAATTTGTCTAGTTTTTATACTCAAAAATATGTTTCAAAATAACGTCAATTTCTCGACTTTTTTTTAAGCTTCATAATTTTCTAAATTTTTGATATTTTCGTTTCATTTTGGTAAAAGATGTGCATTCAAATATTTTTTTTCGAATCCATTTTTTTTTTTGCAGACGATCTGCAGCCGCGCTATGATGAGGACCGATTTTCACCTTTTTTGAAGGACACCAACTGCAGCGCCATCTGTATATATAAAAAATTTATGATAAAAAAAACAAAAATTTTTTCTTACTTATACTGATGATGTAAAATTAACATGCAAATGGAATTTTTTGTACATATAATATTATATT
The DNA here is from genome assembly GCA_914767935.1 of Coremacera marginata. Lineage (NCBI taxonomy): Eukaryota > Metazoa > Arthropoda > Insecta > Diptera > Sciomyzidae > Coremacera > Coremacera marginata. Next base: position 164,144,830 of record OU612046.1, read on the forward strand.
ATAATTGTACATATATTATAATATATATAAATATATATTGTGGCGGCCGTGGCGTATTGGGTAGAGTGTGTGACTCTTACGCCAGAGAACCCATGTTCGAATCCTGCATCTGACACAGAAAATTTTTTCAATTGAATTAATTTTTCTGTTCGGCCGTTACCTCTCTGCAGACAGTGGCAGACCTCAGAGAGTAAAAACTGCCATGAAAAGCTTCTTGAGAACATAAGCCGTTCGGAGTCGGCGTAAAACATGTAGGTCCAGTTCTCGATCATTTGTGTGCAAACATTTCACATCACGCACAACACAATTGGTCATAAGAAGCTCGGTCAAAGTCCTTTCAAGGGCTGAAGTGGCCATTTTTTTTTTTTTTTTTATATATATGATATATATATATAACTTTTTTAGAAAACATCTTCTAAAATTTGCCTTAATCTTAACCGCTTTTGCCTAAAACCTCCCTTAAGTCAAAGTAGTAAAATATCAATTAACGCTGTAACTCCCCTAAGATTGTGAAAATCGATCGCCATAATTTTTTTGCTCAACTCTCTTTTTACTACTATGAATATTTGCACTCAGGTCTTGGGTACCCTGTATATTATTTAAAAACGTTGTTTTTAATTATTTTGAGGAACTAAATGTTCTTCAAGAAAGTTGCAAGAAAATATATATTAGCACATTAACGTAACCAAACATTTTGATAACAGAATACAAAACAGCAAACAAAATATTCTTAAAATGTTTCCATACATATATATTAAATGTATTGAATAAAGTAATAATTTTATTCTCAAAGGAGTCATTGTATAAAATATATATTTCATTAAAAAATAGAGAGAGAGAGAGAGAGAGAGAAAAATCAGCTTTTCCAAGAGCTTAACTCTCCAAATTTGCCAAAAGTTTTCATAGTTCTCTCTTACCTCACACTCAAGCAGTCATTCAGTGAGTTCGTCAGTGTCATGGCATTGCCATGCATTGACAACGCACAATAAATTTTCCTCTTGGTTTTTCAGCGCAAGCAACTCGAGGAAAATCGAGTCTGTGAAAATCCAGTAGGCTTTCAGCCTCCGAGCGGATAACAATTCGATTTTCTCCATTGCGAAGCGTGTGACTGTGTAGCTGAGTATTAAGAAGGAACAAGAAAAAACCAACAAACATACATATATAAAATATATAAAATAATATAAAAAAATAGTACTAAAATTTTTTGAAAAAAGTGCCAAATTTTAAAAAATTATAAAAATTTGCAGCTTTTATAAAATGAGCAAGTAAACGTTATAAGCTGAAAAGATGTAAAACTAAAGTTTTCAATAAATAGAAAATATACAAAATTCTCTATACTCATTAAACGATCGGAAACGAACTTGAAAGCTGTACGCGCGCATACAAATGCATTTAAAAATTCAACACATAAACTACCACATACACAAAGTTACTCAAACAAACGCAGTCGTTTGAAATCGTTCGCAAAAAAATCGTTTGGAACATCATAAAAAATTCAACGCTGAATAAACAGCTTCTGGCTGGTAAGAAGGACCTCGACACAAGGATATGTTTAAACAGTTTTTCAGTCTATGTGCGTGTGTTTATGGGCACATTTGGTTAATATACATATGCTAATTGTTCTTGTTGTACTGCCTGCAATGTTGTAGTAGTCAATCGTTGTAGCTATTGCCGTAGTTGTATTTGTCGTGCGGGTCGTCTGTGGTCGATGCGGGTAGCGTATAACTCGAAATTCCAAGTCTGTTTTTAGGCGCAAACCACATCGTTATACCGCGTTTGCAGAATATTTATGAATGCGTATACGTAAGCTCGAACGTTCTTCGTTTGCTAGAGCGCCTTTGATTATATGCATATGTGTTCGTTTGTGTGCGTGTGGTGTGGTTTATGCATGCGTGTGTGTGCAAATTCATTAAGCGCTGCGGTTTTTACTCGATTCTTTAATTAAAACAAGAATTTCGCACGACTTGTTTGGCTGTTACTTTTTTTATGTTTGGCTTTAATGCGATGTGAAGTTTGCTTGATCGATTTAATGAGACTACAAATAAACGGAATTGATGACATCTTGAAAACTTAAGCTGCTACAATTATTTTAAAGGTAAATTCACATTGTTTATTACATGGATTTTGAATAGATCAAAATGACGGTACTTATAATGAAAACTGTTGGTTTTTACTTGGAGCATCGTTGAAATGTCTACAAAGAATTAAAGGAATGGAATTATGAAATTAGGAAATTAATTTTTTTAGCATAATTCAATAAATATAGGATTTTTTAAACTAGTTTCTTAGTATTTATACGTATATTTTATAAAAGCCGTCAAAACGTTGAAAACCTCAAAAAATGTTTCTTGAAGAAATATTGAACAGTAGCTTGTGCAAAGATTTGTTATCTATTCTTTTTCTAGCTTCAGAATGAATTTTTATGGCTTATACAGTTTTGAGTTCGTACGATTAGTTTTATAGCTGATTTAATTTTATTATGAAATAGTCCCTTGCGGTCAAAATTTACGACAGTTCTCTCTTCAGAAAGAAAGTAACGCTCAGAATGTAAATAAAAAATGTTTGATAACCACACTCACTTTCACCAGAAAAACACCTTCGCTAGCGTCATGTCCATGTATTCCTGCAACGCTAAAGTCTTTTTTGTCATATGACTATTTATTCATGCAACGATAAAGCCTTTATTTTATTATTAATATGTATAAAATAAATTTAATAAATAATATTCAAATTCTTTTAAAATAATTTAAGCTTTGCATTATATTGTTAAGAATCCCGCCCACTTTGCCAGGCACTTTTTTAACAGGCTTACATTTATATAATTATGCATGTGTAGTGGAAAGTGTCTGTAAAGTTTCTGTACAGAAAAACTGGTTTGAACCTGTCAATATGAACTGTAGCGAAAGTGCTTTTTTTAAAAATTTTTGAGAATTTTGGTGTTTTATCTTTCACCAGCGAAATCGTAAAAATAAAAAAAAAATAAAGTGGCAACTCTATGAAAAAAAATTACAGTTTTTAAATTCTGACAATGAATGCGGCTTAGTGGCATATTTTTACCTAGTGTTCGCCCCAGCATACAATTCATACAAGTAAAACATTTAGTTGGCTTCCCTATGGCAAGAGAACTTCATAATTTTTAATTTCAAACGGATTCGGATTCAGCGACTAATTTTGACCTAGTCTTCGCCTGCACTAAATTAGTAAAAATGAAAAAAATGTAGATGGCAACCCTATGGTAAGAAAATAACATAGTTTTTTCTTTTCAGAAAAAGTTGTGATAACGGATTCAGTGACCCATGTTTAACTACAGTACGCCCTAGCCGAATTCGTAAAAATAAAAAAATTTTAGATGGCAACTCTATGGAAACAATAACGTTACTTTTAAATTCTGACAACGTATTCGAAATCAGCGCCATATTTTTAGCTTATGTTCTCTACCAGCACCGATCGTAGAAATTTAAAAATTAAAAAACTGGCAGGCCTATGTTAAAAAATTTCAGAATTTTTGAAATTCTGACAATGGATTCGGATTGAGTGGCCTATTTTTAGCTAGTGTTCGTCCCAGCACTGAATTCGTAAAAATAAAAAAATTGAGGTGGCAACCCTATGAAAAACTACGTAATTTTGAATTCGTAAAAATAAAAAAAAATTAGTTGGCAATCCAATGATAAGAAAATTAAAGAGTTTTAAATTCTGACAACGGATTCAGTGACCCATTTTTACCTAGTGTTCGCCCACCGAATTCGTAAAAATTAAAAATCTGGACGACAACCCTATTTTTTTTTGCCTATAACCTTCGCATCATAATTATCTACATTTAAAAAAAAAAAAAAAAATCAACTAAATTGTTGGAAAATTACAGGCAGCAGTGGGAAATAAACGCTTTTTCCACTTTGTTTTACTTTTTGACTACACCCACTGAACCATAAGCGAAGGTTTTGAGTAAGGTGAGAGTTTTGCGAACGTTTTTGGTTAGAATTTTTTTTTTTTAATAGTTTTCTTTTTTATTTTGTCGCTTAAAAGTGCTTGTTATAAAAGATTAAATTCGTGAAAGCTTTTCCCATAAAGAAAAATTGTGCATATTTTGCGAAATTCATTAAAAACTTATTTTGAGTTGAAAATGACTCATTTTTGTATCATTTTAGTAGGTAAGACTTCCTTGTAAATTAACCATTTTTTGTTCATAAATGAATTCGGAAATGAATCATTTATGTTTCTTTTTTGCATTCTGAAATGAGTTCAAAAAAGAATAATTTTTTTTATCATATCAGTAGGAAACAATTTCTCATAAACGAACCATTTTTTGTTCATAAATGAGTTCACAAATGAATCATAAATGTTACTTTTTATATTCTAAAATCAGGTAAATAAAGGAACTTAAAATGAAAATGGTAACCTTCAAATTTTCAACATTTTAACATTTCTATCAAAAATTAAAATCAGGCCCAAATAGAATGAAAACCACGAAAACATTCCATGCAAAAAAGTAATCAAATAAATTCCCCAATTGATAGCTTTACTATATTGATATTTCATATATAATTTGGAAGTTTGTCAAATTGGAAAACAATCACGCCTTTCCCCTTTGGAACATCAATATCATGAAAAACACAATGCGTGAATTCCAGCCCAGGTATATTAATTCTATTAACCCAATAATTAATATGATCTCTAATTTTAGCAATAAGCATTTCTTCTTTAACAAAATATCGATATGTAATAACAAATAGTATTATGCAATAATAAAATTTATAATTCAATAAGGTTCTTTTTTCAACTCATTACTGAACAAAAAAATGTTTGTTTCTGAGAGGCAATTCAGTCCAAAGATTGATACAAAAAGGGCTCATTTTCGAGTGCCGAAAAATACCATTTTATGGTTCTTTTTTTAACTCATTTCCGAACAAAAAAAAGGATAATTTATGTTTTTTTTTTTTTTTAACTCATTTGCGAACAAAATAAGATTCGTTTTTGAGAGGCATTTTAGTCCGACGAATGATACAAAAAGGGTTCAATTATGAGTGCCGAAAATGAACGTTTCTACCCGAAAAGGTTCATAAATGAATTCAAATACGGTAGTTTTGGTTCACTGGGTAGGTCATAGACCAATTTTTGAAAGCAATGCAGGAAGCTTTTTGTTGAAGCTTTCAGTTGAAAGTGAAGCTTTCTGTTGAAGAAAGTTTATCAAAAATTTATAAATTCGTTGCTCAACTTTAAGTATATTACTTTTTAAATAACGTTTTAATTGATTTATATTTGGGGAAATATTTCAAAATCATAAAATATCATAGCTTTACTTTTTTTAAATGTCATGTTTAACATAATGCTGTAATATCTTTGAATACCTTTTCCGATTTATGGTTTTATACCAATTGTATTATTACACGGTGTGACAGTCAAAAAACTTGTGGGATGCGATATAGTGTAGATTGTAGATATAGTTAAATGTCACATTTTTCATACCACAAATTTTTCGGTCACATCAAAATTTTGAATAGCGGTTAAAAAACCGTATTTTCGAGGTAGTTGAAGTTAAAAAATCATATCTCTTAAACTATGCATTTAACCAAAAAAAAAAAATAACACCTTTCTAGAAATGTATTACATTACAACAGGCCCGTAGACAAGGGGGGATTTTAGGTGTTCAAACCCCTTCCCCCCCTAAGTGTCCAGAAAGTATAAAGAATTAACACAAATGAGACTGTTTAATTCAAAATGTAATTTTTTTTTTTAGATAAACTGTTATAATGATGTTAATTTTCTTGAAAACTTCACTTAAATATTGAACATTTTTTTTTGGCCAAGTGATTAATTTTGCTTATAAGAGTCAGAACCATTATATTGGAATTCATCTCCAAGGAGTTGGTATATTAAAAATCAGTTTCAATGCTCAAAAAGTCCCTGATATCCAGTAAAATATATATATATGAAAGTTATACCTAGAACGAATATAATTTTGTAAATTGAAGAAAATTAGCTTGACATTTTTTATGCCATATCTACCCAGCAAACCATAGTTGACGACTATGTCGAAATTCCGACTAATTCGTCACTATTTTGAGCTGTCTTAAAGAAATCATTACAATTTCGTTACGCAAATATCGGAACAGTATCACTTTTTATATGAATTTTTATAAAATTTTGTTATGCGATAGCTTGTACGACATATTCAAATGCTAACAGAGTAAAGTTTACTTTCTTTCGAACTGTCTGAACGAAATCGTAACTTTTATGTAACATTTTCGTTAGGACTCGTTACGAAACCATTACGATCCCTTCATACGATTTTCCTTACGATTTCACAACGAAAACGGAATGATTTCGAAATATTCTTAACGAAATCGTAACAAACATTTCACAATCTTTCCGCTTTCGGAATCCGATTTTGTTACGAAATCGTAAAGAATATTGTATGAAGCGGTTGACACGACTTCGTAACGATTTCGTAACGAGTCTTAACGAAAATGTTACAAAAAACTTACGTTTTCGTTCAGCCACTTCGGAAGAAAGGTAAGTTTACTCTGTTTGCATTTCAATATGTTTTACAAACAGTCGCATAACGAAACTCTTTATAAATTCGTATAAAAAGTGAAACTGTTCCGATATTTGCGTAACGAAATTGTAACGATTTCTTTAAGACAGCTCGGAATAGTTATAAATTCGTCGGAATTTCGACAAAGTCGTTAACTATGGTTTGCTGGGTAAGCTTATTAGACCCAATACTTTTGAAAAAGCATTCATTTGAGTGGGTTTTTTTTTTCATTTTTAAAAGTGTAAAAAAAATATGAACCACGAAATTTAACACATTATGGGGTATTCCACGTTAAGTGAATGACTAAAAATGTTGACATCTAAAATTTCCAACTTGGCACAAAAATTTCGCCCTGTGCGAAAACCTTTCCAAATAACAGGTTTCGGAAAATCACCTTAAATCTAAATATGAAAAAAATTTTGTAAAACATTTTAAACAGCCCAATTTTATAGTGCTTTCATGATTTTTTAATCATGTTACCAAATTTTCATAAAAAAAAAAAATTAACAATTACAGTTTTTTAAGCTTCAGAATTTAAAAAATGTTTATCTTTATTATATTAAAAAATTAAAAAACAATTTATAAGTTCAAAAAATTTTGTTTTTAGTGTTTTTAATATGCAAATAATTTAAATATAAATCCACAACCGATTAAATTCATAAATATTCAAAAAAAGTTACTGTTTCTTTTTATTAAAATTTATCTATCAGAGTAATTATTTTAATATTAACATTTAAGGCTTTTTGGGGAAAGCCTTAACTTATTAAATAATAACTTCAGAGAAATTGTTTCATTTCTTAGCGAAGTTAGTGCCGCACCCACTACCAGCGTTTCTGATGAAATTACTGTTCAGGATAACATTTCGGTTCCTTCGTCCATGACTGCTTCTTCCGGAATTTTGTCAGTTTCATCAGAAAAAGACCCTAAAAGCTCTAAAAGAAAGAGGAAAAACAAAAACAAAAATAAGCGTCAGAAGGCGTCCTCCATACCTTCCAAGGCAAAGCAGCCCTCAGCAATGCCATCAGAAAATAATAATACGGTGATTTCTTATACACCATCTTCTATTCCTCCATTGACTAGTAGTCCAAATACGATTTCAACTACGCCTAACAGTCATTTGACTTTAAGAGCAGTTTCGAGGACCAGAAATGTTTTAATTTCACGTCTTCAGCCCGACACATCAATAGAAAATATATTGACGTTTGTCAGGCAATCCAAGTTAGTGAACTCAAATGCATTCTGTTCATGCAAAAAAATTGGTAATAAGCCTTCCCATGCTTCTTTCATTTTAACAGTTGCAGCCGATGATTTTACAACTGTTCTTAACTCTAATTTGTGGGCCGATAATATTCTTGTTACTGAGTTCAAGCAAAAAAATAAGCCTAAAAGGGTGACTCAAGCCGCCCGCCAGTCTCAAAAAAACTAAATAGGCTGTCCCTTTACTATCAAAATGTAAGGGGACTACGTTCTAAGACGCAGAGCTTATTTCTATCAACTCAAAATTGCTCTGAGGATATTATCGCGTTAACAGAAACGTGGCTGAACGGAAGCATTAATGATTTGGAATTGTTTGACAATAGTTTTCAAGTTTTTAGAAAAGACAGATACACTGACAATATTTCTTCTGTCGGTGGTGGTGTCCTTTTGGCTGTAAGGAACTGCTTTGTCAGTTTTATTGTTGACATTCCCTGCTCTTCTAATATTGAACTAATTTGCGTTAAAGTTATACATTGTAACTCTAATGTATATGTTATTAATGCGTATGTTCCTCCTAAGAGTAGTGTAGAGGTCTATGCAAGCCTTGCGGAGTGCATAGATTACATAATTGATTTACTTGACGTTAATGACGACATTTTATTATTGGGCGATTTTAATCTACCTGATTAAAAATGGCATTCTTCTGACGATGATACGTACTATTGTGCATCTAATTCGAAGACCCGCCAAGAACATATATTTGTTGATAATATATGTTCAGACTTACAACAAGTGAGTTGTATTTATAATAGTCTTGAAAGACTTCTTGACCTGGTCTTAACTACAGACAGTAACAATGTTGTTGTTAAGAGGGCCTTTCATGCTCTAACTACTGTTGATGAATATCATCCACCATTGAGTATTTGGTACGAATCCGACAGAGCAAATATAGTAAATTCTAATTCAGCAGATAAGCTTTATGAATTCAATTTTAAAAAAGCTGACTTTTTGAAGTTGAATCAGTTTCTTAATGGCAAACTTAATGCAATTTTAGAATATATAAATGGAAATTGCCTTGATGACTCCATACATTTTTTTTATATGGAACTCTTTGCTGTGTTTTCTCAATCCGTACCTTATAGTCTCAAATTTGCGAGGAATTCTACGTACCCTTGGTACACAAAGGATTTAAAGACTCTTCGCAACAACAGGAATAGGGCATGGAAGAAATACATCTGTAGCTTAGGCTCAAACGACCTAGAAACTTACAAACGTTTGTTTCTGGAATTTGAAAATCGCTCAGCTACATTATATCCCGAATATTTAGATAATGTTAAGCTGAGAATATTGACAGATCCAAAGAAATTTTGGGGATTCGTAAACACAAAGAAGAAATCTGATGGATTTCCTTCTTCATTTAGAACTCCTGAGGGATTTACTGACAATCCCGTCAAAATTTGTGGCCTTTTCGCCAATCTTTTTAAAGAATCATTCTGTTCAGATTCTTTTAATCCTGATGGAGAGTACTTTGAATATATGAATTCCGAACCCAGAGTATCTTTGGAACATATATCCTTCACTCCAGAGGATATTTTAATGTATATTAGATCGATCGATGAGGAGTTTGGTGCTGGACCTGACGGTGTTCCTGCCGCAGTGTTAACACAATGCGGTTCCGTTTTGAGTCAACCACTGTCTTTATTATTCAATAAATCTATTAACGAAAGTTATTTTCCACTTTTTTGGAAAAAATCATTTATAAGTCCTATTTTTAAAAAGGGTTGCAGGAACGATGTCAGTAACTATAGGCCTATCGCTAAGCTCTCATCAATTCCAAAACTTTTTGAGCGGATGGTGTACGATCGGGTGAAAATTCACTGTGGCAAAGTCATAACAACTCGTCAGCATGGTTTTGTGAATGGCAGATCCACTGTGTCTAATCTTCTCGATTTTACAACATTCTGCTTAAATTCTATTGATTCTGGTAACCAGGTCGATTGTGTTTACACTGACTTTAGTAAGGCATTTGATAAGCTACCACACAATCTAATCTTATTTAAACTTGAGTTAATGGGATTTCCACAATATTTTGTGAACTGGATTAAATCGTATTTGGTGGAGCGATCTTATCAAATACGTTTCCGAGGCGCATTGTCTTCTGAATTTATTGCTGGATCAGGTGTTCCTCAGGGTAGTCACCTTGGTCCTCTTCTGTTTATTTTAGCTATCAATGATGTAACTCACGTCATTGAACACTCTCATCTGCTTATTTATGCCGATGATATGAAAATATACAGAACGATTAATTCTAGAGATAATTCAGATCTACTCCAGTCTGATCTAAAATCCTTTGAAGTTTGGTGTTCTAAAAATAATATGTTTTTAAATTCAGATAAATGCCAAACTATGACCTTTTCGCAAAAAGGAATAATTTTATATTTGATTATAAGATTAAAGATACTGCCTTGAGTCGTGTAGACACCGTCAAAGACCTAGGTATATGCATGGATTCTAAGCTGTCGTTTAACATTCATATTGATAATATTTGTAAAAAAGCATCTTCAATGCTTGGTTTTGTAAAACGCTGGGCCAAAGAATTTAATAGCATGATTACAACTACAACGTTGTATTATGCAATCGTGCGTCCTCACTTAGAGTATGCAAGTCAAGTGTGGTCCCCAAGTTACAATGTGCATGTTGATCGAATAGAAAGAATCCAAAAACCTTTTGTTCAGTTTGCTCTAAGGGGCTTAAGTGGAACTGACATATTAGACCTTCCTCCTTATGCGGATCGTTTAAAACTATTAAAAATGCAGTCTTTAGGTGATCGAAGGAAATCGGCAGATATCGTATATTTACACCAGCTCATAACAGGTGTATTCGATTCTCCAGAACTTCTTTCTCACATAAATTTTAACACTAACCGTAGAAGCAGTAGAAACGCTAACAACTTAATTTATTTGCCATTTAGTAGAACAAATTATATGGCTACTGCTCCTTTAAGTCGCATGAGTTCCTTTGTTAACAATTGTAGCGTTTTTGATGTTAATTTGTCAAAAGGTCAACTCAAAAGTAGATTAAAATTAGTTGTGTAAATAGATCTATGTATACGCATGGTTAGTTGTTACGTCTTGTGTTGTCCCTGAGCCCAACCCATTTATTGGTGGGTAAATTTTTCCCACATTAACTTGTTTGTGGTCACGGGTATCCATAACATTGATATTTTCAATGATTACTGGGTAGTGGCTTTAGATGGGTTAATGCTGAGGAAGTGCGATATAGCTGTAGTAGCTGAACTCTATTGTTATTGCATGTAAATTTGTAAAAAAAAAAAAAAAAAAAAAAACATGAACTTATTTTCATGTGATATCTTATATAATAAATTGGGTATAAGATACTGGTGCTGTGCGAAAACCAGTATTCGCATTACACTTTTTTAAAAATTGTCTGAAATTTAAATGTGACTTTATCGGAGTCGATTCCTCTAATCAAAAAATTTCAATAAAGAAAAAATATATATAGTAATTGTTATTTGAATTGAATCATGAGAAAATGAAACTGTTAAATTTTTAAAGATCTTCAAATAGTTTCTTTTGAATTTATTTAAATTGTCGCAATCATCTTCGAGAACAGTAATATTTTTGCCCTTAACGATAACTCGAACTAGAGTTCACACAAGTTCAAATAGTTGTACACAAGCTGGGGATCAACAAAAGCGTAAGATAGCCAAAAAGAAACCAAATCTAAAGACTAAAATTTTTTTTTCTCCCGTTTATATGGAATGTCCATAAAAGTTGTGAATACAACTTCACCAGCTGAACTTATTAAAAATTGTTTGCATTTTCCATAGCTCATTTTAATTTTGATTTAAATAAACTGCAAGTTATCTTACCTATTTTTACCGTTCACATTAATAATGTTGAATTAGTTAAATTTTGTCCAAGACATTTTTACTGTTTGTGCTAATTTTCGGAATAATCCTTTTTAAAAAAAGTAAAAATTCTCAATTTGGACCATTTTTCAACAAACTATAGGAAAAAATCAAAACACTTAGTACTCAAAATTGTTTTGTAAAAAAAAAAATTAAATAAACTCTTCTCATCTATCTTATGGTCATTTCAAAAGAGGCATATTCACAAATAGTCTAAAAAGAAAACGGATTTGCGTCAAAATTTTCATATCCTTTCTTTCAGTTATTACTGGTATCTACTTATAGATTTCTTTTCAAAACCCCCCCCCCCCCCCCCTCAGGTAAATCCTGGCTACGGGCCTGCATTACAATATCGAATAAAAATTAAGGGAGCTACATGAGAAAACATATAGATTTTTTCGGTTTTTTGGGACTGCACCGTACTTTGAACGAAAATGAATGAGTCCAATTTGTATAAAACTATATATAGTTTTGGTATGCAGTTTCAAAACACATTTCATTTTGCGTCTCCTACACTTTAGTTTATTTAAATCGAGTAATATTTGATTGAGTTATTTAACTTTTTAGGAAAAAGTCCATTTGCCGATATTTTAGACTCATGATGTGTATTAACCTCCGCGTAAGTTCAGTTTGGCAGTTTTGTTTGAATTTGTTACTAACAATGAAATAAACATTCTGTATACAGAATACCGAACATGAGAGAAATGAGAACGGTTTCACCAAGAAATCGCTACTATAGAAAAGCACTTTGATGGTAAAAATAAAATCCAAATGATGACAAATTATTGCTGGTCCCTTAAACGAGAAACCGATGATGATCAGTTAAAAATAAAAAAAAACTAGTAAACATTTTTGAGTGTCATTTCCAAAAACGGTATACTAAAAGTTCAACAAATGCCATTAAGCTGTCACAAAACATACTTAAAAAATATATAAATAAATTGAAGTAGCTTGATATGTTTTTTTCATTCTACAGTGCTCAACAATATTATATATTATATTAAATACTAGCAGGACACAGAGGTCCGTGGCTTCGCCAAGGACGTTCCAGCAACCAAACTGTTTTATTTGTTGGGGGTGAAAGGGGGTATGGCAATAATTTTATTCCGCATAACATCTCGTACTCGAAAACAATCTACTGCCAAAATTTCAGCTCAAATGGCACAGAAGTTTTGGAGTCTTAATTATTTCTTAAAAGTGGGCGTGATTATTGTTCCATCACGCCCATTTTTAATACAGTTTCCGATGGTAAGCACACAAGCTCAATCACCAAATTTCAGTCTTATACGACCAAAACCATCTGGAATATAGCATTTTGATTGATTTGTGGGCAGTAAAAGGCCACGCCCCCTTTAGCTTATTGGTATAATAAGCTCGTGTTTGGTATAGTTGCCGAAAGTAAGCATATAAATGAAATTACCAAGTTTTAGTCTCATACAATCGAAACTGTAGGAAATATCACATTTTTATTGATTTGTGGTCGGTAAAGGGGGGCGTGGTTAAAACCAAGTATACAAAAATGTTATCTAGGATGTTTAGGTTTAAGTCCGTTTAGATTTGTATAAAAGTCAAACAAACAAATACACATAAATGAACAAACAAACAGAAAATGATATTTAGTAATAAAGATTATATTATTATATATTATTGACCGATGTTAGAAAAAAGATACTGTTAAAGCCTGTATGATACTTAATTAAATTGCTCATTGTTTTGTCATTAAAAATTAAGCTAGTGCAGTTCAAATAGTATGAATGCATAGATGCAATGGGTGTGCGTGAGTACTCATATAGTACGAATTGGAGAAAAAATATGGGACGGACTGCATTTTCAATGCATTGTTTTTGCCGTTTCTTTCAATTCGTTCGTCGTTAAGTTTCGATCAAATATTTACTGTGAAATATTTTGCTGTTTATAATTAATTTGACATTTTTAGAGTTAACAAGACTATTTAAGAAAATTGAATGCTGAATTGGAAGTGATGTGTTTAGTTAAAATTATTTTATTAAATGCAGCTGCTCTTAAAAATACCCGATATGTAGAAGTTACTACTATTATAATTTTCTTACAAAATATGTCTGTCCTGCCCACGCGCCACTTGTTTTCAGATTTTAAAATTGGACAAAAAAATGAAGTATCATACAGGTTTAAGTCATGTATGGCATATTTGAAGACCTAAATTTCTTCTTTTCAAAACCGGTAAGAAAATGAAAACCAGTGGATATTTGACGAAGTTATGGGTGTATATGTGACCGCATGTGCGAAAAACCGTTTTTTTACCGTTATTCAAATTTCAAAAATCTATTTTACTATACCTACAACCTACGCTTTGTCCCATCCCAGAAGTTTTGTTTTGATTTTTTATTTTTTTACAGTGTGTTATTGTATCTACTATTTCGAGTATATTTTTTAGTTTTGAACTCAATAAAAAAATTGAATATCAAATTGAACAAATTGTCTATTTCTGTAATATTCTTAATATTCTTTAATAGAAAAAAACGCATGTACATTAGTAGAAAAAATAATAGAAACAAGCTAAATTTCTTGTATTTTAAAAAAAATTTTTAATTTGAAAACTTTCATAAAAAACTAAGCATGCAAATATTTCCTAAACTCAAATTATTTAACGAAAAATTAATAAAATTTAGCAAAAACATACGTTGATATAAAAATATGTTATATTTTCCGATTTGCTATTGGAAATATAACAGGAAAAAAAATTTAAAATAAAATATTTCATCATTCTATACAATAGAAATATATAACACAAACTCAGTTTAAAATAGAAAAAAATATTTCATCATTCCATACAGTAGCCCCCAAATCAAAATTATTTTATTTTTATACATGGACGACCCGCCTTTTAAGCGCATTAATTCAATACATCTACGATACATAAAATTCCCTATATTTTCGCATGTTTTCGGCAGTATGGAATACCATTGCTTCTTGAATTTTTCCCAAAGATCTTGTTTATTTTGTCCTCTAAAGTTACCTAGTCTTTTCTTCAAGATCCCCTCAAAGATGTTCTATGTCGGGTGTGTTTACGATCGCCACTCCATTACCTTTACACTACTCCCGCTAAGCCATTTCTTTTCTTTACAAGCTGTGACGAATGCTTGGGATGAATTGGAAATGGATTCCTATATATGAAGCAATTCCTCTTCTATGAATGGAAGCATCGTTGTCCTAAAAATGTGGACATACCATAATCCGGTGCACACATTTTTTCATCTATCAAATAGATTGAACCCACATTATTTGAAGAAAAACATCCCCATAAGATGATAGATCCTCCGCCATGTTTAAAAGTCTTTTTGTTGTATTTTGGGTCATAGGCCGAATGTTAAAAAATCTTTTCGGTGTATTTTAGGGCATAGGTCGAAGGGACGTCGCACATAAACTTTTCCATCGGATCTAAATAATTTTTTTTCTGCTTCGTGCGACTGGCATTTTTTGCAATTTAGACGGATAACAACGGTAGCTTTCGTGGACTTCTTGTCGTCAAATTTGTGGTCTTTTAATTTGTTTTTAACAGTTCTGCAGGTGGTAACTCCGATAATTATTTCTCTTTTTACTTACTTTTTTGTTACAAAGTATCAAAAATTCGTCCAGGTGATCAGTGGTTTTTCGCTTTCATCTCCTGGTTTCAACCTTATTTTCCATATGAATCCATTTCATAATTTCCGCAATTTCTTCCATTGTTTATCTGTTTTCGCGAAGTATTTTTATCACTTTCTGCTCCGTTTCAAATTTCGATCTTGAATTGGCACGCCAGCAGCACTGATCAATAGCTAATCGAGTCAATATGTCGTTTGATGAAATCCAAATTGTGAAAAGGACAGGCTGGTATCATTGAAAGTTTTACAACAAGACTATAAGAAATCTTGGGTACAATTACACCAGACGACTGTCGAAAATTAGTAGTAACGATGCCGAAGCAAAAGGTGATCTTGCGAGTTGGTAAATTTAGTCAATCCTATGAAACTTTCAAAAAATGTTTGACAAGAGAAACCTGTCAAGATTTCAGTCTAATCTGCCAATTTTTTGAGTTACAGAACGAGCATTTTTTGAAAAAATACTTTCGAAAAAGTGACTATTAAATTTTTGATACGGTATAACTATAAGTTTAAGTGACTTACGGGTCAAGCTGCGATTCCGTGTCCATACAATAGCCCTTCTACTGCTGTTTTTGATCTGTACGAGCTGCTTTTGTCTCGTAGACACTCTTTCGGTTTTGCTTCGCTACTCGTGCCTCATCGGTATTTTTGGCGAAAACTTTGCAATAGGTGCTAATAATTATACCCAGCTTATTCATAACACAGTACAACACATTATTTTAGGACACAATTCTGACAATTGCACGTGAAAGTAGGCCCAAAATGAAGAACTTGTGCATCATTCGTTTTGTCTTCTTGCCTGCCAAAATATTTTTAATATCGATTTGAATTTAGTAACTATCGTATAGGGGAATTTTTCATGTTTTAGGCTCTTTTGTTTGACATAACTCGAGAACCACTAGTCCGATTTAGCTGAAACAAATTTAGAAAAATTAGGAATTACAATTCCTCTAATCTGTTTTTATACCGTTTTCCTATGTGTGCAACACTTTCGAAATTAAAAATGAATGTATGAAGGGAAAAAAGTATTTTTTGCCTAAAAAATAAAATTTTTTTTTTTTAAATTTCATAAAAAATCCAAAATGGAAAAAAGTGTCAAATCTAATTATTTTCACGTAAAGTCACATAACCTATGAACAAAATAAGGCATAGATGATGAAAATCGATGCACGTGTTTCGATTTTATTCACAATTAAGTAAATGTATGAATTTCAAAAATTTCCTCGAGATATGCACAACATTATTTGTAGAAAACACTGACACCTTTTTTATGATTCTGAGAATTAAAAAAAAAAGGAATAAACAAAAGGTTATTTGATTTTTATGATTGCGAAGCAATAAACGCTAATAAATGTATGATAACTACCTGTATGATTTTTTTACAGAAATTGCACCCACATTTAAGGGTGGTGATTATTTGGAAAGTTTTGTACAATTTGAAACGTACAAGTGGCGAATCAGGTATATAGCCAGGCACCCTTAAAATATGCGCCCATTGATTAAAAGTGATTTTTCTCCAGTTTTTTAAAAGTGAATAACAACAAAACATAAAATATATAAATATGGAAAATAACAAGTGCCCAAAATTGGATAATTTTTGTTACGTTTGTGGTCATATCGTCCTAAAAAAAAAAAACAAACACTATCGGAAAAATTTGTTTACTGAGGAACTCAAAAAAGCATATTGTGATTTTTTTGATGAAGCAGATTTAAGTGGTTCAAATTTTGCGCCGAACACTGTGAGGAAAATGTGTCATAATACCCTTGTAAATTGGATACATGGAAGAGGTCCAACGTTGTCTTTTATGAAGCCAGTAATTTGGGTGGAAGACACAACTGGACATGGTACTACGCATGCATAAATTTTCGTCGTGGATTAAACAGACAACAATTGAAAACAAAAGTATACACTGCTGCATTTACTGCCACACTTCCAGTTAACCGCCCTGCTGATATCGATGCACCTAAACCTCCGAGTATGGATACTGTGTCCCTGCAAGCTGAAACCGTTTTCACCAATCCGAAAAAATTGATAATGGATTATATCGCTGGCGACTGGCGTTTATTCATCGATGGTTCAGTTTCCAGTTTGAAGGCTGTGCTGTTACACAAAACAACATTTTGAAGGAAATCAAATACGATGAACACAAATGGAAGATTTGTTGCGATCTGAAGGTGGTCAACATACTACAAGGCATTATAGAAAAGGGCGGCTATCCAAAATACTTCTGCTTCCTTTGTTATTGGAATTCACGATACACAGGGAATCAATATCAACTTAAAGATTGGGAAGCAAGAACTCCCGAGCTCAACAAACAATTACAATTACGCAATGAACCTATGATGAAGGACACCTGGATGATATTTCCATATAAAATTAAGAATAGCTGGCAAATTCGTTGCAGTGGTAGTCAAGGATATTGTGGACGCCTATGAATGTTTAAAATCCATCTTTCCAAAACTCAGTGACGCTAAAATTAAAAAAAGTAAGTATCTTTGTCCGGCTAACAACGAATCCACATCCAAATTCGCGCCTCTACGCATGGCAGCTGTAGTAGATATCACAGTGTGCTTGTTTAGAGCAGCCTTGCCCTTTCCATCGCATTTCCTGGATGGCGGTGATGTCAGCCTTTATTGTTTTGAGATCTTCCGCCAGTTGGATAATGGCACCTTCTCTATAAAGGGTTCGGACATTCCAGGTGCATATCCGTAAATCATTGTCCGTTTTTCGTTTGCGGTGGTCGTCAACGTAATTGGGGTTCTTATCCGAGGCTGGTTTAGTTTTCATTGGGCAGTAGTAATGTGGCGGGACCCAAACCCTGCGCACATTCCATGTTTAAGGTCTATGGAGTGACCCGCCGCTCAAATTAGCCGTCAAACTGACGGATGCCAGTTTGCCGTTGCCCAGGGAACACAACGTGGAGGTTTGAGTCGACTTGAGACGATTTCGACATGTATAATGCTAGCCTCGCCAGGTTGAGGCGGTCAGACACGTTGCCATGTGAAGGTTCGCCCCCTGTTCCCCATCTGGGGAAGGCATCTTTGGCCCCACTGTCGGTCAGTTCAGTCTTCATGAGACCTCCACGAACAACGGTCTAAGACTGATCGACTTCGCCGCGGCGCGAAACATGGTAGTTAGTAGCACCAGATTTAAGCACCTCGACATCCACAAGGCCACCTGGCTGTCCCGTACATTTCGGGGGGTCAACATTGACTCCGACCATTATCTTGTTGCAGCCAAGATCCGCATGCGATTATGCAATGCGAAGAACATACGCACAGGAATGCAACGAAAGCTAGATGTCGCTAAGCTGCAATTACAACGTACTGCCGAAGCCTACTCCGCTCAACTCTCGGTTAAGCTCAACCAACCAACCTCTGGACCCGACGACGTCGGCGGACTTTGGGCGCATATATCCCACTCCATGTGCGCTGCCGCTGAAGAAGTCATTGGTTTCCGGCGCCCGCAACCTCGGAACCAATGGTATGATCAGGAGTGTCGCATTGCGACTGCAGTAAAAAACGCCGCATATAGAAAAACGCTGCAGTCAGCTGCAACGCGAGCCGTGCGAGAAAACTACCGCGAAAAGAGGAAGGAAGAGAGGCGCCTTTTCAGACGCAAGAAAAGAGAACAGGAAAAGCATGAGCGTGAGGAACTAGAGGTATACCTCAAGAAGGATGCACAAAAATTCTATCAACAGGTTAAGCGTCTAACCCAAGGTTTCAAGCCCGGAGCATCCACTTGTAGAGACGAAAATGGAGATCTGAATACGGATACGCAGTGTGTGCTGAGATTGTGGAGACGGCACTTCTCCAATTTACTTACTGGCGACGATTCCACCAATGCCGCCCATGGAGAGCGCAGTTCAGAGCTACCAATCAACAATGACGGAGTGGAAGTACCACCACCTAGCCATGAAGAGGTTCGAGTTGCTATCCAACGACTCAAAAACAACAAAGCAGCGGGTGCTGACGGCCTGTCAGCTGAATTGTTTAAAACCGGCGGCGATGAATTGATAAGGCGCATGCATCAGCTCATCAGCAAAATATGGCTAGAAGAAAGCATGCCCGACGATTGGAACCTCAGCGTACTGTGCCCTATACTTAAGAAAGGAGACCCTACAATCTGCGCAAGTTATAGAGGTATCAGTCTTATTTCCATCGCATATAAGGTTCTCTCAAGCGTACTGTGTGAAAGATTAAAGCCAATTACAAAAACACTGATTGGACCTTATCAGTGTGGCTTTCGACCTGTTAAGTCCACCATAGACCAGATTTTCACGCTACGACAAATCCTGGAGAAAACCCACGAAAATCAAATTGACACACACCATCTCTTTGTCGATTTTAAAGCTGCGTTCGATAGCCCGAGAAGGGATTGCCTATACGCAACAATGTCTGCGTTCGGTATACCTGCAAAGTTGATCAGACTTTGCAGAATGACGTTGAGCAACACACGCAGCTCCGTCAAGGTAGGAAATGACCTCTCCGAAACCTTCAATACCGAAAGAGGTTTCAGGCAAGGCGATCCACTGTCTTGCGATCTCTTTAACATCATCATGGAGGGGATCGTACGAAAGGCCGGTGTGCATCGTAATGGCACCATTTTCTACAAAGGCGTCCAGCTCCTTGCGTACGCTGACGATATTGATATTGTCGGCAGAACCAAGAGAGATGTTACCGCTGCTTTCGCCGCTATCGAAAAGGAATCAGCCAAAGTGGGTTTGACGATAAATGAGGGCAAAACAAAATATATGCTGTCTACAAACAAGGGAGCTCGGCGTTTAGACTCCCACGTTTCATCCGGCAGCTATAACTTTGAAGTAGTCAAGGAGTTCGTTTACCTTGGCACCGCCATTAATACCAAAAACGAAATCAGCCTGGAGATAAAGCGAAGAACAATAATTGCTAATAGGTGCTACTACGGGCTCAGTAAGCAACTAAGTTCCAGAGCCCTCTCTCGATCGACAAAACTAACACTCTACAAGACGCTCGTTCTACCTGTGCTACTTTATGGCGCTGAGGCATGGGTAGTTCCGCAAACTGACGCAGCCGCTCTGGGGGTGTTCGAGAGAAAAGTTCTTCGCAAAATCTTCGGTCCTGTTCGAGTCGGCGATGACTATCGCATCCGAATGAACCACGAGCTGTATGAGCTCTACGATGACATTGACGTAGTTCGGCGTATAACTGTGCAGCGACTACGCTGGCTGGGTCATGTCCATCGTATGGACGACGAAGCTCCAGCGAAAAAGGTGCTCGAGGCGAGGGTCGCTGGTCAACGACGACGAGGGAGACCATGCCTCCGATGGATGGACCAGGCTGAGGAAGCCCTAACCGCACTTGGTGTATCCGATTGGAGAAGGCGCGCGCAAAGCAGAGGCGCCTGGCGAGAGCTGATGAGGTCGGTTGAAACCCGGACACGGGTTGTTACGACCACCTAAGTAAGTAAGTAAGTAAGTATCTTTGTCTGTATTTAAATATTGTCATATATAAATTTTTTCATTTCGATATATTCGCATTACCAATAATTTTTTTATTTTTTTTTATTTAAAACAGGTATTCTCAATGGACCAGATATAAGGAAATTAATGAAAAGCGAAACTTTCACAAATGTGCTTTCGAACCATAGTAACCACCTACATGCATGGAACGCACTGAAAGATGTCATCGAAGGCGTTTTAGGAAAGAACCGAGTACAGCGAGGTGACATACAGAAACGAGTGGACAAGTTGCTGTATTATTTTGAAAAAATCAATGCATCCATGACATTAAAATTACATTTCCTGCATTTCCACCTTGATACCTTTTTGGCACAATTATCACAGGAATCAGACGAACAAGGAGAGAGGTTCCACCAGGTGACCATGCCAATGGAAGAGCGATTCAAAGGCAAAAAATTAGATGCGATGCTGGCGAAGGTTTGTTGGTGGAGTTCGAAAATTATGCATTATGAAGATGAAAGCACCGAAGAAGAAGATGACACTGAAATTGGTGGACCCATGGGAAAAACCGAGCCCTTGAATATTATGGATTCCTCGGATGACGACGCAAACTCAGACCACGAATATCAACAACCTACGAAGAAAAGAAGATCATCAGAACCACAAGCGTCAACTTCAACGAGAATGAATATTGACAATAATTATAATTATAATTGAAAATGTTCTCAATTTTGTTTTTATGCATAGATTCCATAAATTCCATATTTTCTGTGTAAGAATAGCTGCAATACAAATCGGAAATTTTATTTTAAGTTTTGTGTATATTCATTTATAACATTATTGGAATTGAAATAAATTTATTCATCGATTTTCTCAAAAAATGTCTCACTTTACTCACAGGTTACGTGGCTTTATTTATACATTTACTTAATTGTGAATAAAATCGAAACGCGCGCATCAATTTTCATGATCTATGCCTTTTTTAACTCATAGGTTATGTGACTTTACGTGAAAGTAATTAGATTTGACACTTTTTTCCATTTTGAATTTTTTATGAATTAAAAAAAAAAAAAATTTAATTTTTAGGCAAAAAATACTTTTTTCCCTTCATACATTCATTTTTAACTTCGAAAGTGTTGCACACATAGGAAAACGGTATAAGAACAGATTAAAGGATAATTCTCAATTTTTCTAAATTTTATTTCAGCTAAATCGAACCAGTGGTTCTCGAGTTATGTCAAACAAAAGAGCCTAAAACGTGAAAAATTCCCCTATACGATAGTTACTAACTTCAAATCGATATTAAAAATATTTTGGCAGGCAAGAAGACAAAACGAATGATGCACAAATTCTTCATTGTGGGCCTACTTTCACGTGCAATTGTCAGAATTGAGTCCTAAAATTATGTGTTCAAAAATGTTGGACTGTATAAGCTTCAAATTTGAGTTGTAGCCTTCATTAAACATTCACAGAAATATTTTTTTCTTAATTAAATAGTAAACAGATGAGTAAACACTTTTGATAGTTGATGGAGGTAATCACTACGAATAGTTTAAAAATTTGTAAATTTTTAGTTGTGCCTGTTTTGTATATAGAGCGATATATACTCGTATAATAGCCCTGTCCAGAGTAACGGAACAAAAGAATTTACAATGTGTTGTGAAAGAAACATTGCTCTGCCCTAAGCGCTCCGATCACCTGAAAAACGAAGATTACGAACTTGGACGTTTTCCTTTTGATATTTTTAACAAGTTATACATTCGAAATAGGAAAAAATGTTGCATTTTTCCGAAATTATGAAGGTATCTTCCCCCTTCAGCATTTTGTGGGTGAAACCATTGTATTAAAAAAGAAAAAAATATAAGTATCCAACTTCATTGCACATGGGTAGGAAATGAAAAAATTAAATTGGCCAAAATACTATTACGATTAGGTACAAAAATTATTAGTTAATAGCTGCTTTATTTTAAGTGAATGGTGATGGGCTATTAATTAAAAGAAAAGATATAGCATATTTATTTTTTCAGCACGTTGAAGACTTTTAAATTTTATTTTTATCCGGAATTTTCGTAGAACTTTTCTAAAAGCTTTCATTATTAAAAACAGTTTTTTGTGATAGCAACAGTTCTGCTTTGATGTTTACCTTGACATTAAGTTATCGTAGAAAATTTAGTTTATTAGCACAAAAATATGTTAAATATTTTCAAAAAAATGTTTCATATTCAACAAAAAGTTTAGCAACACAAAAATTTGCTTAATAATTTTTCACAATTTTGTATAAACAAAATATTTCGCCAGAGTTAGCTGTTTGACAGCAACAAATAACAATAAATTAAAACTTCGCATAGCAAAAACTTTACAATTAATTAAATTCAGGTCAGCTTTGTAGTTATACAGAAAAAAAAAATTATTTCATGAAAATGGCGCACACATTTTTAAACGACAAACGCAGAAAAAAGGCAAGTTAAATAACCAACGAAAAGGTCTGCAAACAATAAAATAAAAAAAAAAAAAAAATTAAAATTTTCATAATTTATTTCCTACAGCAGGTTAAAAAAAATTTGCAACTTTCAATGATGAAAGGACGCGCACAACGTGGTTCAACGCAGCAGAAGAGGCGAAAAAAAAAATACAACATAAGAAAATATATGTTACAAAAGAAATAATAAAATAACAAAAAACACACACACAAAAAAAAAAGGACAAAATACCATATTTAGGTTTAAATTTGCAGCGCAGGAACTATTTGAATTGTATTTAATTTTTTCATTTGAATTTTGTTTGAGGCACGAAACCCAGGAATGTTTGTTTGTGAATTTCAGGTGAATAAGTAAGAAATAAACAAACCCAATGGAAATGAGCAATAAATGGGCAGCTGCAGCAAAGAAAATAAAAACAGGGAAAATGTAGTTATCAGCACCAGATACACAGATACTTTTCGACTAAATTGCGCTGAGTTGTGAAGCTTATAATAAGCTAGCAAGTTATTGTGTACATTTGTTGTAAAGATATAAGCAGGTTTTGTTTAATTTGAATTATTTGTTTTTTTGTGAAAAACGTGAAAAAATTTTAAGAAACACCAAATAAGAAAATATAACTCAATACAGAGGTACCTAGCTGTGTATCTTTCAGCAAAATACAACAGCAAAAATAATGACAAAGTTAATCGATATGTTCTTTAAACTTGTTGTTTTTATTTAATTGCTTTACTGAAATTAAACAGATTTCATTTAGATTATCTTAGAA
This sequence comes from Coremacera marginata, assembly GCA_914767935.1. Lineage (NCBI taxonomy): Eukaryota > Metazoa > Arthropoda > Insecta > Diptera > Sciomyzidae > Coremacera > Coremacera marginata. The sequence goes on from OU612046.1 coordinate 164,168,797, forward strand.
TGTGTGAAAAACTGTATGTGAAAAGACTTTGTTTTGTATCGCCTGTATTTTTTGTGTATAAGAAATGCTTTATTTATTTTAATAATCATTAAATATTTAGCTGATTATAAAATGCAAGCAACAGCTATCACATTTTATTGGTTTTTATTAGGACTGAATTTTAAAGATTTTGAAAAACACATTCTGATTAGAGAACACAGAAAGACATGCTAAGCGTATTTATTTCGAGTTTTTTGGAAAGAAACTTTATCGTTGATATGAATTGAGTAAGGTGCTATTTACTGAATTGATTACTCAAGGCTTAAGAGTCACTTTTAATTATGTCGCATCCCTATAGGAACAAACTTACTTGTTTTTAAAAATAACTAATTAAAAAACTAATTTAAAATAAACCAGTATATGAACTACTTTTAATTATATTAAGGCGGCAACTACTCTGATGTTGACATGTTTTAATTGCAAATTTTTATGATATTACAAGCTTATTTATATTTAACCATGTTATTTCATCAAATATTATTAACTTTAGGCCATCAGTAATACATTTCAATTGGTTATTTAAAAGCAATTAAAAAAAGTAATTTAAATGTAACTAATTTAACAAGTAGTTGCAAATATATGCAGACGAAAGTCAATTGACTTATTTAGCGGACATCACCATACAAAATAAGTTAGTTCGTTCTATGGAAAAAAGTCAGAATTTCAACTAGTTGTGGTTGACAAAAAACTACTTTATCAACTACTTTTAAATTAGTTGATTTTCCTACAGGGATATGCCATAATCTGAAGTTAAGAGAGATTAATTCAACCTTTAACTGGTACACTATGTCTGTGTGACCATGCTAAAATAAGAGAAGAGATTATAATACTTTCAATATATTCCTAATAATTTTCTAAAGCTCAGTTCATTTCAAGCTTTCAGGTGTGTGCATGCTTTTGGATTGATCAGTGATGTTGTTATTTCAGGCGATCTTGAAAAAAAAAAAAATATAAACTTGTAACAACATTTTTTCAGGTGTACGAGTTAAGGGTTAGATAAACGTTTTAATTACAATTTTTTTGTGAAAATCGCGTCATATTGTCTAATAGAGCCCTGCATGAGTATGCTCTTTCGCCTCCCTGAATATATTTTCTTGCTTTAGAATAAAAAATTTCCTCTATCCCTTTTCTGCTTTGCTCATACCTGCTCATTCACTCTCTTTGTTTAATTCAAATATAAGAAACGAAGAGATTAAGAGCACGATGCTTTACTAACACCAGCAGGTAGCAAATAAAACAATAAAAAATAACAAAAATATCAGTGTTCATACCAGGGATGATATTTGGGGGCTTTTAGGGCTTTTTTGGGCCCTTTTTCATTTCAAAAGCCCCAAGGCCCTTCTTATACATTTTACGCCCTTTTGGAAAATTCTACCGAAAAAAAATCTGAATTTTTTAAAAGAAAAGTTTATTGGTTAATGAATATGATTTCATTATGCCAAAGAAAAATCGGCGAAAAAATAAAATGAAAATCCCCCAAACGAAAAGAATACAAAATATTTACACAATAAAAACGAAAAAATGTTCAAAATTTTTTGGAAAAATGTTCCAAAATGCAATTCAGCGGCGTTGTTGTGCTTGACAAAAATAAAATGAAACAACGAATATCCGCCGTCACGAAGGGTATAATTTTTCGGGTATAATTTCCGTGATCAAGATTCAATATAAGATTATCAAAGTATAAAAGAACAGATTCGAGTAGTAAATTAATATTCCCCTGAAAAAAATATCTGCAAAGATTTCATTAATTTTATTTGTTTTTTGATGTAATTCATGAACAAGGGGTCATGACCATTATTTACGGATAAGGTCCAAATGGTGTTTTTTTATGATAAAATGATTTGCTCTTTTAAGGAATAATGTTTTTTACCTTCCGTATAAGGGCGAACCATTTTATCGTAACGAATTTGATATTTCTTAACTTTTCGGTAAACAAAAATTCTGGCGTTTTTTATTTTTTATTTGGCAAAAATGCCCGATTTTTTTTCGGTCCTGAATTCCAAGCATATTTTTCGTACCTTTTCCTTTTCAAGCATTTGCAAAAAAGATCCTAATTTTTTGGTACAAACACCCGAAAAAAATGTCATTATCGGTAAAAATTTCGGTCATTGTTTTTCGAAGAATTAAGCCCGATTTTGTATAGAAATTTCGGGTTTTTTGTAATTTTTTTTCGTTTTTAATTTCTGGAAGCTATCTTTGATTTATTTCGTAAATAGAAATATCTGGAGAAAGAAAAAAATTATCTTTTAGCGATCATGAAAAGGTAAGACAACCGCGGGGGAGAGAGGTGACGGATAGTCCACGACCGATTTTAGTTAATTATTTGAAATTTTAAAAAAAAATGATGATCGAGTGATAAAAATAAAAAAGAGCTATAATTACCATTTCACTAGTAGTCAATGTGAAGTATCAGTTAAAAACAGAAAGCGAAATTGCATCCAAAAAAGTTGGTGATTTTTGTATAAACCCTCAGCAAAAAGCGAAATTTCACTAAAAAATGTGCAAAATTGGTAAATTTTTTCGGTGATTTTTCTTTTGAATTTCCCATTCATTTTTTATTTCATTCACCCCAATTTTTGATGAAAAATGTTGGGTAATTTTTCATATCATTCTTATGCTAATTTTTATTGTTTGTATTTTATGTAAAGGCGATATTTCCTATCGCCTTTAAAAATGTTCTCAGTAAAACAAGTTTTGTTATATACAGTCATTGTCCCATTAAGAGCATACTTTTTAGGAATTTCAACAAGTTTAGTTTATTTCCCTAGTTGAGTTTAGATGAAAAGAGTGATCCCTAGTCCCGCTTCATTAATTAGACTTCTTGCAAGACTTAACAGAGAGTCTGCATTAAATTGCTTATTCATTTCTGACATTCTACGACTATTTCAAGATGGAAATATCTGGTGTGTGGTTTTTGTGGAAAAGCTTTACAATTTTTATTTATCAAATTTAGGATTGACTTATCAGAATAATGTTTTTGTTAAAAATGTTCATGTAGAAACACTTTATCTATAGATTATTTTTGGCGCCTTTTTAACTTTTACAAACAAAGCGTGAAATAAAATCTTTTTGAAAGAAAAACCTTAAACCATATCACTTTCACCTAAAATTTTTGATTTAAAATGGAAGTGATTTCATTTAATGTAATTTAAATTACAGTTCTAAATGAGTCATTATCATCATCATCATCATGCGTGGAGCGTGCATTAAAATTAGTTAAAATTAGTAAAACTTTGGTTCAGTCGTAACCTTAGATCCACAGTTTGCTTTTTATTTTTGCCTTAAAAAATAAAAATCAAAACTTACCAGTTATTTAGAGCTCAAAAAAATTTCGGTTAGATTTTGCTTTTTGTTTTTGCCTTAACAAATAAAAAGCAGAAATAATTATTTGCTTAAAATTTTAAAAGTCAAAATATAATTATTATTGTTTGCTTTTTATTATAAAATGCATAATTGGTACCTATTAATGTTAAGCCCTATTAATGTCAGATTGGCCCTTTTGCAGTAAAGCCAATATCATCCCTGGTTCATACCCTGAATATTTAGCGAATATTTTTTTATTCGTTCGTTCGTAGAACGAAAAGTATGTTTCTTGTATTGGTACCCAAAAAAGGGTGGTAGATAGAGGGTAGGTGTGTTCGGGAGAAATGTTGAGGGGCAAAAAATAATAGGACCATTTTATATATATTTCACCCCTCTAGGAGTTCGGCTACGGCCGATATAAACTATTTTCGACAGCTTTTGTGTTTATTGTATGGTGAGCCAAAGAAGGGTGGTAGATAGGGGGTAGGTGTGTTCGGGAGAAATGTACAGGAACAAAAAATAATAGAACCAGCTCATATTTTGGACCCCTCTAGGAGTTCAGCTACGGCCGATATAAACTATTTTCGACAGCTTTTGTGTTTATTGTATCGAAAGTAGCGAATAAGCAACAAAAAATAACACAAATATGCATTAAGAATAACATAAAGCTTATTGCGGGTGAAAAACCAACATACCTGATTCTTATTCAGGTTACTGCAGCAGATTCCTGAGTATTCATATAGTTTATTAAGTACTCAGAGAAATAACTGAAGCAACGCGTAGATCGTAACCTCACCTCAGTGCAAAACTGTATGAAAAGAGAACAGAGAACAAATGAAAAGTTATTCTCTTGCGCTACACGACCTGTTGTTTACATTTATTTGCTTGCAGCCTTGCTTGCCGTGACTGCTACAGCAGAGAATCAGGGTATATTCAGTTGATGAATATATTCATGCAGGGCTCTATTGTTTAATGCATAAAAATGACATAGTCCACGGGGATCAATTTGTCGAGATCAAACTCAAGCAGTGAGTCACCAGCATTTTTTCGGTCTCAGAATTGTATGCATAAAAATTATATCAAGCGCATGACAAATCACTCAACATAAGTTGATCGATTGATCTCAAAGCTACCCTTGAATTTGTCCCTTGAACTTGTCTTATCTTTTACATAGAAATAGAAAAGAAAAGTATCTCAAAACTTCAATAACAAAACAAATCTACTTTGATATTTTAAAGAAGTTCTTCGTTTTTTTTGCCAAGATTAGTAAAACAATTAAAATGTTTTGACTTAGAATTACGTCTTACAGCGCGGTTTGTATGAAATCTTATTTCTCAAATTTTTTCAAGCAAATGCAACATTTTTGATCACTTTTTTTAGGTATCTTACAGGCTTTAATATTCACCGAACATGAACAAAATATATGCCAAAATACTAGATACTTGACGAACATCACTTTTTTAATAAAGTCACAAAATAGCAAAAGCATAAAAAAAAAAAAATAGAAATTAATTCAGCAATGCGAATTCAGCAAAAATAAAAGCAATGATAGGATGATATTAAATATAGACGGCGTTTAAGAAAAAAACTTCAATTTGCTTATTAAATTTAAATTAAATTCAATTCAATTTAAATTTAAACAAAAATAAAGTAATGAGTTAATATTAATATACGCTTTATAACAAAGATTGCCATTTAACCTCAGCTGATGTTTCTGTTATATTTCCTTCTTCCATTTTAGGCATGCAGCGGTCTTTCGCAGTTACGATGATTCTGTAATTTGGGTAGCAGTGTACACCGATGGCCATTGCGGAACTTCTCACCTTTTCATATTGCTGTTTTGTCATTTTAGTATTTATGAAGAGTGCCAATGCTGAATCAGGAGATAAGCACTTGGTGGCGTTGTCGTTCTCCTGTGTTTGCTGAGGTGTTGGAAAGTCAGTTAATACCCTTCCTAGGCGATTTGAACTAGCTTTGAATGCACGTTCAACAATCTTAGATTGCAAGTGCCTTCGTGCGGAATTCAATTGCTTTTCGAAAAACTCTTTACCACAAGTTTTCGAGATCTTCTGAAGTTTTCTTCTTTGAGAGCGTACAGTACTCTCAGTGAAAGGCTTCGTCTTCCTCTCTTAGTATCCTGTTCATTTCCATCTTCAGGATCGATATCAGAATCACGTTCCTCATCTAATTGACAATCGTATTCAAGAGTTTTTTTTTTACACATTCCATAGGAAATATATTGCTATGCAGATGCGCGGCTTTATATATAAAAAATGAGCGCAAATAGGATTCTACCAGTTAACCAATTAAGATTTCCACTTATGGCGCTACCTGCGGTTGCATGATTAAGGGGGTCCTCTGGTAATCCGAAAAATTTTTTCAATTTTTTTTTTCATATTTCTATTGCTCAGATACTCAAAAACATTTTCCCAAAAGGATTTTTCAAAATTCGAAATAGTTTAGGAGATACAGGCATTTTTGTGTAGGTATGTTTTCGTCAAAATAACGCATCAGCAAAGTTATTTATTTGCCTGCAGTCATTAGTCGAAAATTCTGTGGAATTCTTCCAAAATATGTATTGATATTACAAAATATACACACACAGTATGTATACATGCATGTTTTGATTTAGGGGTTGAAATGATTTTGAGCCCAGGTGTTCACATGAAAGAAGCAAACGAACGAGATTCAGTTTATTTTCGAGTATTTTAAAAATAATGTCAACAATGGGTATTGTCATCGGCCCACAAGCCGAGATGTATGCTGAATCTCGCGACGGAAAACGACTTCAACGCTCAGAGCTAAAAACGTACGCATCATCGAAAGAGGGTCGCACAGCCCGCAGAGCCCAAAAAGCCATGGAAAACTCGTTTTATGAGATGGAGGAAGGCACACTTTATGGGGCTGGAATTGCCGATTAATATTCGTAAGTATTGTATTAAAAAAATATGTGTTAATGTCATTTGTGTGCCTCAAAATTGAAGTCAAAACTTTAAACGCGTTTTTCTCGAAACCATGTTTTTCAAAACTTTGCGCACGATAACTCAAACAGTTTTTGACCGATTTTGATATATGAGGCATGAAACGACGCAGAATTTACGCCGCTATAGCCCCTACCTCAAACTTGCCGAAAAAATAATGTTTACTATTTTTTTTCTACACTAGACTACAAAAAAAAAGGTCGAAATTCGATTTTTCATTTTCAAAGTGGCGGCTCCCCCCCTAAAAAAATTTCGATTTTTGTTTCCGAGGTAGGGGCTATAGGGACATTCATTCTAAGTAACTGAATATTTTTACACTGACTATGAACAAAGGTGCTTTATTTTTTAAAAATCTGCTGAAACTGAGGAAATGTCTCGATATTTTGCACATGGGCTTTGATATTAAATATAGACCATCACTATGATATTTGGCAAAATGGGATGAAAACCACGCCTACCTTCCATACAAATTGGCCACGGGGGGTATTCTAGCTTTAGTACCTTGCCGAAGCTCCATTTCTTACTAGTTTATTATTATTTATCGCAAACATCTTCTGTTTTGCGAGAAACTATTAAGATTTTTTTTCTTTAATAAATACTTAAAGAAATAATTTTGCATTACAGATTTACATAAATGTTTATTTATCATCTTACAAAAACGAACATACTCACAGTTATTAAGTTCACTTCAGCAAATTCCTGAATATTCGTGTAGTTTATGAAATACTCAGAGAAAAAACGGAAACAACGCGAAGCTCGCAAGCTCAACTCAGCGCAAGAGTGTATGGAAAGAGAACAGAGAATAAATAAGTAGATAATCTCTTGCTCAGTTTTATTCTGCCCTTAACGACCTGTTGCCTACATCTATTCGCTTGCAGTGTCAGTTTCTACATCAGAGATGCAGTGTATATTCGCTTGGTGAATACGAGTATATTTATGCAGGGCTCTAATATACTACTATGGGCAAAAATACTGGGAAATTTTCATTAAATTTTTTTTTGGGGATTCCGATAGGCACAAATTATTTTATTTTCAAGGTGGAACTACTCTTACTGACATCTGTGCCGAATTACACGTCAAAATGTTTATTACTGTTTCAGTTACGCTTGCTTTTGTAAATAGCTAGAAGTAAATTTTCCACAGAAGGCCTTCGGTGAGCAAGCTCTATCAAAAACAAAAGCTTATGAGTGGTACAAATGAGGATCGAGTAAGCGTTGAGGACGAGGCACTGCCAAGACTACCATCAACATCAACTGATGAGCTACACATCAACAAAATCAAAGAATTGGTGCTCCAAAATCATCGATTGACAGTCAGGACACCTTATTGACCTTGTTGGAATCATCAGTTGGAAAGGATCAGTGAAAATAATTTTGAGTGACTGTTTGGGCCTCAGAAAAGTGAAATCTCGATTGGTGTCAAAAACCATCTCACACTGCACTCCTAATGCGTGATCATTTCGCCAAAAATTCGACCCATCTCGTTATGCAACCAACGTATTCGCCTGACTTAGCACCATGTGACTTCTGGCAATTCGCTAAACTCAAGAGACCGCTCCGTGGATACCGTTTTGAATCGATAGAAGAGATAGAAACAGAAACGAGAAGGATTTTGGCGCATTTTATGCATTATTTTTCTCATATGAAAATGTGAATTTTTCTTCTTAGATTTTGGCATTTTGTGACTTTATTAAAGAAGTTAAAAAATCCAAATTAGATATTCGTTCTATTTGGCATAAAGCTTATATTTTGGCATATATTTTTTCTTTGTACAATGATTATTAAAGACTGTGGGCCTGAAAAAGGCCCCCATATAAATCACGCTGTAGGACGTTATTCTACGTCAAAGATAATTTTTGGTTTCATTGAATTATTCCATGCTGTTCTTCATAAGCGTCAACGAAAAGCCAATTTTTTTAAAATTCGCAAAAATTTACAGTTTTTTGTCTTCTTTTTAAAAGTTTTGGTTTCAGTGGATTTAGCTTTCACTTTGTATGAACTACAAAATCCAAACAGGTAGGACAGAAAAAAAAATATGTTTTTGATGTCATTTTTTGAAAATAAATGTAAGAGATAGGCTCTCTTATACCACATTACAATAAAGAATTTATTCTTAAAACATAATGTCACGATGTGTTTCATAAGATTTCATAAAGCTTGTTCATAAACTAGTGAACTCATAAACTGAGGTAAGCTCATCCGCTCCAGAATCGCACATAGATTTCACAAACTTTTGATGAAATAAAAAGACGCAGTTTTCAATTTAAAGCTTAAATTGATTGACAAGTATCAATCGCTTATTATAATTTTTCTACAGCGCATGGTGGCCATGCAGTCAGTAGCAGTTGTGCATGGATATCCGTAAAAGGGTTTAATGCAGTGATGGGCACACTCATACTATAATATTTTCTGCAATTTTGTGCTTGTTGTAGTTGATTTTCGCTCTCATTTATTTTTCGCTGCATAATAATCAAGTTTGAATCATTAAGCAGCGTAGACCTTTTAGCATGAAGTGTCAGCGCCAACTGATTGAAATAACTCCATGTCGGTACCCAGCGGCAAATTTACGGAGTACTCCAATATTTCATATATGAAAGGATGTACACTCGTGTTATGTGATTCATATATGAATTTGTATGTGAAGTTACATATGGGAGAAGGAAGCTCGACTACTTGTTTGCATACTTTGTAATTGAAAATGTAGCCTGTAGCTTGACTAGGAAGCTTGATTACTCGTTGGTATATTTTGTAATCGAAAATGTAGCTCGTCTGCCCACAAAGCGGCCATTGTCTTCTAAAAGTATGTTGAAAGTGGAGAGTTTATTCTAAGGATCTACGTTCAATCTCAGATTACGTGGAAGTAAACAAATGTTCACTAGAAGATGAATAGAAGGATTTACTATTTTTATTTAATGATCTCAAAGCCTATAGTGTTTCGGGTTTTTGGAAAGAGGTGGTCCCCAGAAAGACCCTAAGCTGCGTTGTTTTCAAATTTAATAATACTGTCAACTTATGCCCTGACATTACAGCACTCTAACGCCGAAATGTTATTCTCAATAGTAACAGGTATGAAAACGAAAAAACCAAAATGGCGTTGGCGAAAATACTTTAAGCGCTATTTGTATTATTAAATCTTCATTAAGGAACCAACAAATAGAAGCGAATTCATTTAAATGAAGCAAAAAATACTTAAAACTTTTGTTAATTAAATTTTATTAAATTAAATTTTGGTTTTTTTATGATATTTGTTTAAAACCAAGCAAGCTCTGAAGTAATATTATTTTTAGTTTAGTGTAATAAATATATAATCTTTTGTTGTAATATAAATTAGTTGGAAAAAAAAATTTTATGTATTTTTACTTATATTTTTTGGTGGGATTTTTGGTGGGATTTTAAGATACCTCTGGCGGGATAAAGTGGGATTTTTACGTACACATTCGGGATTTTTCACAAGGTCTGAATCACAACACTGCTGGTGCTGGTCGGTAGTCGAGCATTTTCTAATTCCATTCTCTCTCTTATTGATTAGTAACTCCAGTATTCGGTATCGGGTAGTCGGTTTCGAGTAATCAGTAATCGATTTATTGATGTTATTGATGCTGAGAGCTCTGGTGAACAATTCATTGCAAAGTCAAAGAAATTAGAAGACAAGCTAGACGAAAGGCGGTTTTTGTAAATTTCACAGAAAATTTAATTTTTTTATTAAATTTTAGAAATCCATTTAACCATTTAATTTGATATTCCTTATGATTTATACCAACAGGCTTTTTAATGCAGTCATAAAATTTGTTTCTCATTTATTTCTTATAAATATGGAGCATATTTTAATAAACTACTTTTAAATTATCTTTGTAGATACAGTTTCATCAAACTCAGCATGAAGCAGCACAACCTTGAATGACACTAGCGAAAAACACGATAAAAGAACACTACAAAAAAAAAAAAAAAATTACAAAAAACAAGCACCTGAAATAAGCTCAATGATATTCAATAAAAAATTAATATAAATAGTTTGCATAAAAAATATTCAAATAACACACGAAGAAATTCCAGTGCAAGGAATACAAAACAAAAAAAAAAAAAAAAAAACAAAACAACAACAGCCAAAACTAAAACGAGTAACTAGCTGAAGTTTTAAATAACAACAATAAAATTGCTGTGTCTGTGAAATTTTAGTATTGAAAAATTTTCCTTCAGTTGTTACAGTTTATTTTTGATTATTTTATGAATGCAAATGTTTACAATTGTTGCTTTTGCTGCGTGTTTTTGTATGAGTGTGTGTGTGTAACGGTGTATAGCTGTGTCTGAAGACAACACAAGCAAGTTTTAAAAACAAAAGAAAATAACAAGCAAAACATGTACAACAATAAGTGAAAAAAAATATTACAGCAAAAATTCAGCAGAAACGAAACAAAAATTGTTTCAAAATTGTATCAACCAGTGGCGCAGGAACACGTTAACGTTTACAAAAAAAAAAAAAAAAAAAACAAAAAAGAAATAAAAAATAAAAAATACACCAAAGTAGAAAATAAAATAGAGTGAAAGAAACACACAAGCAAGCGCAACAACAAAATTGAATAGTTTGAATGTGAATACAATTTATTTTGGTGAAATATATTGGAAAATACAACGAGCAACAACTTGTTTATGGAAAATTGAACAAAACAAAAATATTTACTTGATTGCAGACTAAGGCACAGAAATTGCAGCGAAGTAAAATAAAATAAGGTAAGCATGAAATGAACAAGATTGCTGAAGCATATTAAAAAAAATAACTGAGATTAAGAAACATTCAAGCAAAAATATATCACATTTTGAAAAGTAAGTGTCTTAGTACTTAGGTAGTTTGAACATTTTGTGTTTGATATGCAAATGAATGGAGAATTTTTAATAATACTAAATACAGAAGAAGCAAAAAATTTAACTTTTATAATTGGTGCATTTTCGAAAATAGCCAAAAAATTTAAAATTTTATTTGTCAGATTTTAAAAGTTGTAGACTCAGTCACTTAGCCTCATATGAATTATGCCAATTTTATTTCCATACCCACTATATTAACAGCTATAGTTAAAAAAAAAAATCATGTACTTCATGGCGTATGATTAATAAATAAATATTTGAGTGGTTTCTGCTGCGTTATTACAACTGTTTATTTTTTTCAACACTTTTTTAAATGTGGTTATCAACTGTTGCATACTACACTCAATATTCAGTTATTAAGCTAAAAGTGGTTTATATGCTTGTGGCAAGCTAATATTTAATATTTAATTTAAAAATCTCGCCAATGATTGATCTTTTTTTAACACCATGTTTATTATGTGCAACAATTAGCAATTTTTAATAACACATAAATTTTGTCATTAATAAAAATCAAACCACATTTTAATGCAAAAAAAAAAAAAAAAAACTGTTCTCAAAACGTATGCAAAAAAAAAAAGAAACAAACACAACGCTGACTGCGCAAAAACTGCGGTAAATGATTTAATGTGTGTCAAAAGCTGCACTTAATTTGCTTAAATGTGAAAATTCATGCATACAAACATATTTTCTGATGGTTAACATAAATGAGTGCATATTTTTTGAATGGTTTGGTTAGAATGCAGCACATAAAGAAAAGTTATGAATATTATTATGTGTTAGAGTATGAGCTATTATAGCTTGACAACTGATATAAAAAGATGACAAATTTTTAAAACATTCTTATGTTCCTTCACTTTTTCATTTTTCTTGAGATATTTTTCTTGTTTTGACATTAAGCTGAATTTTTATTTCAAAAAATAACATCATTCCAAATAGTTTGCATTTAAATCTTCTAATTAAAAGAAAATTGAAATGAATGTATCTGTTACGTGTTTTTTTTTACATAAAGCCAATTTCTTCATTCGTAAGAACAAACATATTCAAAGCAATCAATTTTTAATTACTATCGTACAGTTTCTTGCTTGCCAATGCTTAAGTTTACGCTGCAAGCCAAATGCTAGATGCTAGCTGAATTTAAAATATGCTGAGTCTTAACTCAATTGTTTGCACAGCAAAATTTTTTCCTAATTCTCTTTTAATGACTCTATTTTCATTGGATTTGAATATACAAACACAATTCCATCTGTGCATCTCTTCTTGCCATTGGTTATAAAATGATCAAAAATATTTTAGTCAATACATAAGCAATATATATAAAAACCAATTTTTAATTAAAAATCTACAAAAAGCATTCAAGTTCAAGTGCAAGAAGTTTTTTTATGCGAATATAAAGTGAAACTAATATTTTTTCAAAAACTCTTTGTAAAAAATCTTTTGTTAAAAATTTATGAATCTCTGTATACAGAATATGATTTCAATATTTTCATGATATCTTTCCAAAAATTTTACTTGAAAAGTAATTAAATTTAAATTAAGTTAAAATTTTGTAGATTAAAGAAATATTTAAGTTGAAAAAATTCTGAAGTAAGCTTTATTTTATGACGAAAAGAAAAATGTTTCCAAAAAAAAAACATCATCTTAATATTAAGAATCAATGAAAGAACTTTAAAAAACCATTATTGAATTTGCATTAATATTTTCAAGACTTAATAATCTTCAAATAGGTCAGTTTAATTAAAAAAATTGAAAAATTCTGGAAATTTTAATTCGTAGCTTCTTTGTGTTGCATTGGAATGATAAGCTAAAAAATTTCTATAAATTGCTTAAAGATACAATATATAAAATGCAAGCAAGCAGAAATAAAATTCAAGAAAAAAAGGGGGGGGGGCGGAAAATCATAATGCCATAAAAAATCCTACAGTGGCCAATATTTAAAATATGAAAGTTTTAAGAGTTTAGGGGAGGGATCCAAAATACTACAAAATAATATTGAAGTTCATATACTAAACATGCTGTAAACGAGGTATAAAAAACCACCCACACGTTACAAGATACGAACTGAAAGATATAAAAACTTGTAAGGAATGGAGCTTCGACAGGGTATCGAAGCTAAAATACCCCCGCGGCCGTACTGAAGTATATCCGAACATCTATAAAATTAGACATCTATAAAATTTATTTATTTATTTATTTATTTATTTATTTATTTATTTATTTATTTATTTAGCCAAACAAGGCAATATACTTATTCTAACTTTTTTTTCTAACAGGTTGTTGTTGTATTTATTTTTTTATTTTTTTTGTTTTTCTCTCTTTGTTATGTTTATGTATAATCTACTAAAATATTTGTGCCATACGCTTAATTTAATTTTACCCTAAGCTGCCACATAGAGTAATTTGTAAACAAAGTAATATGCCACACTCACTTTTCTAGTATAAGGACTCCACATTTTACCGAATAATATATGTATGGGTTGGATAAACGACGTGGGCGGAACTTGGATACACACAGACACGATATCATTCAGTTATATATATTTTCGAAAGTTTTTCAATTTTGATGAAGTCGCTTTGTATTGAAGGTAGGCGTGGTTTTCATCCGATTTTGCCAAATATCAAAGAGTGGCTTATGTTAAATATCAAAGTTTGTATGCAAAATTTTCAGACATTTCTGTAATTTTTGCAGATTTTTAAGCGATTTAACGTTTCAAATAAAGCCACTTTGTATGGGAGGTAGACGTGGTTTTCATTCGATCTTGCCAAATATCATAGTGACAGCCTATATTATATATAAAAGCCTATGTGCAAAATTCCAAGACATTTCTGCAATTTGAGCAGATTTTTAAGGAATTTTACAGTTAATATAAAGCTACTTTGTATGGGAGGTAGGTGTGGTTTTTAATCCGATTTTTCCAAATTTCATTGTCAGTATTTATATTGAAGACCAAAGTTTATATGCAAAATTTCAAGGCATTTCATTAATTTTTGTGGTTTTTGAAAAGATTTTACTGATAAAATAAAGTCACTTTGTATGGGAGGTAGGCATGGTATTCCTCCGATTTTCCAAATTTCATAGTGAGGATTTATATCATAATACCAAAGCATACATGTCAAATTTCAAGGCATTTCAGTAATGTTTGTGGATTCTAAAGAGAATTTACGTTTAAAACAAAGTCACTTTGTATAGGAGGTAGGCGTGGTTTTCATCCGATTTGGTTCATTCTCGAACTTTATCTTCCTTTTTTAAAAAGAAGCTTGTGTTTTTAACTTCATTGCGATAGCTTTAAAATTACGACTGTAATCGTGTCGACAGACGGACAGACATACGGACACACGAAAATCTACTCAGGAGGTGATGCTGATCAAAAATATATATGCTTTTCTATACCTGCCACGCTTCCTTATTGGCGTTACAAACGGAATGACAAAGTTAATATACCCCTTACGCAGTACGCGTTAGGGTATAAATATACAACATACTTAAGTAGAAACTAATGCCCGTATTCATAAACGTTGACTAACAGTTGACTTTATTTTTGAAGTGAAACTTTTATAGCCGCGTATACAACAATACGGCGAGCTATATGGGGGCAAAATCAATGTAACGAAATGGGTCTTACGAAAACAACAACACAGCAATTCGCCGCACTGGTTGTATAATACTACGTTCACACTGAGAGCTAAATGCGCATTTAACTAAATACGCATTAGCAATTTAGAATTCGTAGCCGGATGCTCTTTGTAAGAGTAAAAGGGACAAATGTATGTATTGAATTTTGTAAATGTGCATTTAGCTCTCAGTGTGAACGTAGTATAAAAGCAAAATAATTGCTATTTAACATTTTTCATATTTTTGCTTTCACTGAGAATAGAACACAGTATGCTGTGATCCGTAGTTGGCTGTTCTACCCACTGGGCCACGGTGACATATTTATTTGAGTAGCTCATATTATGTTAAATTTTACAATCAGCAGTTCTTTTCTTTTTTTTATGATTGAATTGAATCTTTCGTTCAATACTCTGCACGTACATTACGGACTAAAAATTTGAATCTGAACGTAGCTTTTTTTCAGAACATTAGTATACTTTTAGGCATTTCTCAAATTGAGCTTTAATAAATTCAGAAAGCAATTTTCGACGTAGGACTTGCATTGATTGATTTGGAAACAACACATGCTGTAATATTAACGAATGCAACTTTGAATCTAAAATTTGTTTTATTCTTAGATCTGTGCATTTTTCTATAAACATAAATATCGTATCTTTCATATAACTGTAGTTTGAAGTTTTTAACTCACATTTATATCGAAATAAAAAAATATTCGCATGCTGCGGTATTTAAACACACAAAATACCTACGATTCACTACTTTGGTCGAAAG
Source organism: Coremacera marginata (assembly GCA_914767935.1). Taxonomy (NCBI): domain Eukaryota; kingdom Metazoa; phylum Arthropoda; class Insecta; order Diptera; family Sciomyzidae; genus Coremacera; species Coremacera marginata. The sequence goes on from OU612046.1 coordinate 164,184,360, forward strand.
TAAAACATGAGAAGGTTATGTTACTAAAATATTGTGCGGAAAATGTCTGCATCATTTAGCATTAAATATCGTCACAAATGTAATACAAAATACGAGGCAAGTCGTGTAACGAAAAGCGCATCAACATTTTTAACTGTGTAGGCACGGTGAAATAAACCCAAACAAGTATGCGCGGTAGCATAAGGTCAGAGCGAAGTTTTTATTAATATTTACAATCATACAGGCAGTTTTGGTGTTTTTTTTTTTAAGAAAAACTTGAAAATAATTTATATAAATAAAGCCGAAAATTGTTTATTTTGGATAAACAATAAATTCTATTTGGCATTAATCCTATGGAATAAATTGGAAGATGTATACCAGAGACCTGTACCGAATCTGCATAGGTTTTTTTACGATTCTAAATCACTCGTTGAAAACCGAGTGCGAGTGTGTACGGTTGCGCACAACAACAACAACCACTTCCCCGTGAAGCATTCTCATAACAGCGATGAGCGACGAATGCCGCTGCTTTCACTCATCGCTCATGAGAAATCATGACTGCTGAATTCTAAGCATATGATTCAAAGCAACCTCAATGACTTTATAGCCATTGAATGATTTGCGTGCATTTCAGTATTGGCGTGCGTTTTCCCTACTTTACTTTTGTTTTGTGTTTTACGTGTTGATTAACCCTCCGTGTGGCTAGAGTACACACAGCTGTTCTCAGACATGTACAAGGGCGACAGTTGGCATCTCCTCCTTAAAAATCTTAGAACCTTTGTATGATCACCTGCCCAGCCGCGTCAGTTTTGGTTTAGCCGTTTGTCCGCACTGTGAGTGCAAAGTTGGACCGACTACAAAATCGTTACAGTAGCCACAGGACGTGATTTTTTTTACTATTTTTTGTAAGTATAAAATGTTGTTATTTTTGCTCCAAATGAAGTAATTTTGTCATAGTTTTTAATTTTTTCAATGTACAAATGAATGCAACATAGGAACACGTGTATGTGACCAAAAAAAAGTGTCCGAAAAAAAATAAACCGACTAAAAATATTTTTATTTTTGTACAGTAATATTTATTATTTTGAATAACTATATTTTTTGTAAAAATAATATATAAAAAAATAATAAAAACAATAAAAAAATAGTGAAACCGTGTAAAAATAAATTTATTCAAAATTTTTCACAAAAAAAAATAATTTTTTTACCGTCATAGGGAATGACTCTAGAATCATTGGAATCATTGAGCGGCATTCTTATGAGCAATGAGAGTGGTGGTTGTTGTACGCAACCGCACGCACTCGCATTCGGTTTTGGATGGATGATTTATAGCCATTCGTTCAAATCATAGACTCGTTGCAGTTCTCTGATGTATACTATGCTTGCTCTCAGGTTTGTTCGTATTTTGTTTGCTTTTATGAAAGGGAGGCAATGGAACGATGGTAGCACGTTCAACATGCAGTCGAATTGTACGCGGTTCGATGCGAGTACGGAAAGGGGAAAATGCATTATTCCTGACACATGTTTTTCGACAAATTTTTCCTTTTAAATATTTATAAATAAAAATTTAATTAACAAAAAAAAAAAAAAATAAAAAAAGCAAGATCTGTCGTATGTGCTATGAGGATCGAGCCTGGGTACTACATAAGTCATCAAAAACACAGATGCGTCTTTGGAGACACGAGAGAAGCGAAGCTTTTGCACGGTTTCATAGATATGATAATTTGATGGTATTTTTTTTAAATAACTTAAATTAAAAAATTTAAAACAATTAATATATTAAAAAAACACACGTTAATATTCACACCAGTAAATTTTATTACATTTCATTATTATATGATATTATTTATTTTATTACATGTTACTGTCATTGTTATTTCAACGCACTTGTGGTCAATTGTTAATTTTTCCTTCGCATTATGCAAAAACAAAACAAAACAAAACAAAAGTATCTAACAACCACAGCATAAACGCATTCACATAAAAAAAAAATCCCATAACCCACTTATTAATAAACCTACACTCTTTCCACCGATCCAAACAACTCCGATAAATTTTTGAGTTGATTTAATATTAAATATATAATACTTAATATTAATAAATACGGCAGGCGAAGAAATCTTTTTATATTTGTTATATTAAATTGTCTTGTTGTTAAAAACACAGAAACAAGGAAACCATATAAAATTCTAAGAAAAAATCTGTCGAAAATTTTTCAGATATCACTCCAAGCAAATCACAGAAAAATAAATCCAACCAACTGTGTCACAAAAGTAAAAAAAACTGTTATCTAATTCTGTACGTGAATATTGAACTTTTCAGTAACTGTCCATAAAGAAAAGGGTCAAAAAAATAATAGTTTGCTTTATGAAAAAAGACTGGTTTTTGAACTACTTCTGGTATGAAGGCAGACTGCTTTATAACCAAATATAACCAAATATAAAAAATAAATTAGCAAATCTTCCCAGGAATTCCATTTTTGGGTAAAAGTTTCACTTTTACCGTGCGTGGCGGCCACACAAATTTTTTTTTTATATGGAAAAATGTATTACAAAAAGTTTTTAATTAAACATAGTATTAACTATAGCTAGAAATGTTTGATTTTCTGTCCGTATCAACGGGATTAGCTTGATACGAAGCTTGAAAATGTACTCTGCTACTCTGCCTCCGGTGAATTTCAGTCTGTCCTTTAGAAAACTCTGTAAATATATACCATATGTAACGTAACGTTCTTGCATTCTATATCCTGATTCAGCTGTGAATTAAGTATTTTGGATGGGAAAGGATAGAGCAAATGTTGCATATTCTTTAACCACAATTCGACTTTGGTACTGCCTGACAGTAGTTGCGCCATTATCCTTGTACAACAAAGTACCCGAAACATAGTACTGATAATTTACTTACAAGCAATCGTCGAACGACGAACGAAATGGCCTTGAAAGGACTTTGACCGAGCTTCTTATGATCAATTGTGTTGTGTGTGATATGAAATGCTTGCACACAAATGATCGAGAACTGGACCTACATGTTTTACGCCGACTCCGAACGGCTTATGTTCTCAAGAAGATTTTCAGGGCAGTTTTTACTCTCTGAGGTTTGCCATTGTCTGCAGAGAGTTGACGGCCAAACAGAAAAATTAATTCAATGAAAAAACTTTCTGTGTTGGATGGAGGATTCGAACCTGGGTTCTCTGGCGTAAGAGTCACACACTCTACCCACTACACCACGGCCGCCACGAGCAATCGTCAGCTCACTGAAAAATGGTTATAAGACCGAATTATTTTTTGCGTATATTTTCCTTGTACTTGAAGCACAACGTGGGTACACAGCAGTTAGTTTTAGTAGAAATTCAATTAATATTTGAGGTATGGCCTATGGCTACATGGCCTATGTCTAAGCTGGTTGGCTGCCTAAATTGTTTTTGTCCGGTCGTCAAATATGCCGCTATAATTCTTCTCTTCTGATCAGTACAGCAAACCATTTCTTAAACCCTAAATAAACCATATTTCAAATTTTAAGTAACGAAATTTACTTAGAGAAACAATGTGTAGAACATATAACTGTTTTTTGGCACTGATCAGGGCCTTCGGATGATTTAAACCAAGGGTTATACGTTATTATTGCCTTTCACTGTTCCAATTTTTTGCTTTTCATGGGGTACTCTTCGGTTATGGATCGAAAAGGCTAGATCCATATTACCATGGTAATAAAACGGTAACTTTCTTAAATTTTTTCCTCTGGCGGTGAACTGACATATATCATGGCCATAAAATTCACTTACTTTATGCTTATCCAAGTGTTAAATTTTCTGCATAAGTTCCAATCTGTATCTTTTTCTATATAATTGGCAGAAGTATGATTTAGTAAGAGGAGGAGTAAGAAATAATTTTGTGTATCTTAGAGATTTGATCTATTTTTATTTTAAACAATCACCTGCAAAACGAAAAGATTTGACCCATTATCTCATTATGACCTAAAATTTTCTCATTATGTTTTAGCAAAATATTGCATAATCTCGTTCAAAACTTGCCTAAGACTGCAATACCAACGTAATTGGCGTAAACTATCATCAGACCTTTACACTCAAAGAAAAAAAGCTTGGCAGAAACTTTTGTTAACTCTACACTGAAAAAAAAAAATTTTTAACTTAACCTAGGAATTCGTCAATATGAAAAACATTTTTCGTATCAACAAATTCCTTGCTTGAGTTGATAAATTTTTGTGTCAGTATAGAGTAAACAAAAGTTTTATTCAAGGATTTTCCTTTCAGTGTATTAAAATGAAGATTATTATACCATCATATTGTTTCTCACAAAAGTTAAAAATCTTTTTCTTGCATGCTGGATTCACTTTCAAGTAATTTTTTAAAAAAGAAAAATTCTTTTTGATAACTTTTCAGTTTTTTCAATGTGATTATTATGCTTTAGTTGAGAGCTAGAAAGAGGCCTTTACTCATTAAATTGTAGCTGTGCAAAAAACGGTAGAGTATAAATATATTTGATGGATGAATCGAGGATAATATGCCTTTTAAGCCATTCTATGATATTCTGAATAAAAACCTTCAGCTTTTTGCCAAGTAATCCATGTGGCGATCTGTAGCTTCATGAATTACTCGGCATAAAGCTCGCAAATGAAATTCTTTAAAAATTATATTTCTTAAATCTAGTCTAGTTTTAGTTTTAAATCTAGTTTTAAGTCTAAAGAGCGCAACAATAAATCTTTGCAGAATTGATTGTCAATTTTGAACCTTTATTTTGTGCAAAAAAGTAGAAAAACGTTGCTTTTTAAATTGAAACGCACTAAACTGCAATACCGCTTTGGTTTAGCAGAAGTTGTGTCTATTAAATTTTCAAAGTAAATGGACTGCATAAGCCATAGAAGATTACTGATGAGTTGGTATAGCGACCAACGAAACAGCTGTCTAGTTTGTTAGTGGTTTGTTTTGTAAAGAATAATGTTGTTGTGGCGACCTGTTGCTTCATGAATTACTGCCAATGCTCACAAATGTTATTCTTACAAATTTATTGCTAAATATTAATTGTTAAACAATAAAAAATGCCACAATTTAATTTTTTTAAAAAAAAAAATAAAAAAAAAATATTATTTTTAAGCAAAAAAAAAAAAAAAAAAAAACAAAAGGTTAAAAAAAAATGCAAATATTTTTAATTTTTACCGAACTATCGACGTTCAAAGTGCCAAATTTTTACAAATATGTGAGTTTCGAAAAGCGTACGGTTTGACATGGAATCACCGATATATTCATGCATATCGCTAGTAAGCAGATTGGAGTTTTTATCTCCATCCTGTAATTTTTGTTCAGTATTTTTTATCTTCTTATTTATTTCATATATCTAAATACTCTTACTTAAACTGTATCATTCATTAATATATCTATCTTAAATGTCTGTATGCATCTTGTATCTGTATTGGCATTCAGCATAAAAAACCTATTTACAATTTGTTGCTGTATCTGCAGCCTATTGTTATGGCTACCTAAGTAAGTAAGTAATCTGCAGCCTGTATCTATGACTATCTCATGTTAATGAAACTGTATCTGTAAATATCTGCTGAACTTTTTTTCCAAATCCTATAACGTGTAACAAACAAACAAAAAATTTTCTTCTCCTGTGTGCTGCATCTTAAACATATTCGTTGCTTCTCTTCTTGCTTTTACAATGACGGCAACATAAACTTAGTTTAATTAAATTGTTGAAATCTTCAAAAAGCAACGGCTTGTTCATCACAAAAATGATTTGAGTGTATGCAAGAAACAAACGTTTGAGAGAAGGAAATTATCAAAAAAATCCAACAATAATCGTCGCAACGGATATCCGTTTTAATATATGCAGTGAATTTAAGACGCAGTGCGTTCTAGCAGCACGTTTGCATAACTGCATAATTTTTTTTTTTGTTGTCTTCAGTTCTTATTCCACTGAATTGAATTCCATTCTTATTAAATTCAATTCACTTCAGTTCAATTCAATGCCAAATTTTTCTAATGCAATCAATTTAGTCATTGTTAATTTAAATTCATTGCGCACGACTTAAGCAGCCAAATTGAATTGCGTTGAAGTTGAAGCAGAAAGATAACATAAATGAAAGCAACAACAACAAAGCAAGCATTTTACGCTTATGCTGCTTTATTTTTTTTCAAATTCACTTTAAAATCAGTGAATTTTATATGCAAATTTTTCTCAAAATCCAAACAAATGAAATTATTTCAATTGAATAATATTTGTCATGTTTTTGCTCTAAGCTGCTGCTGTTGCTTGAAAGAAAAAAAAAGAAAAAGAAAACAAACAAAAAAAAATTTCTGTTTTTTTGCTAAATACTGAAAAAAGCGTGAGCTAAACAGACAAATAACACAAAATTCAGCTAGAGCGGAAACAAGATTATTAACGTGAGTGTATGTGTGCGTGTTTGTGCATTTCCTGACATTATTACGTGATCACATAGTGCGGAATGTAATGGAAAATTTTATTCAATTTATTGAAATATTTGATTTCCTCTTTGTTTTTTTTTTCTACCAGACGTCATCAGTATTTCACACAAAAACAAAAAAAAAAAAAAAATTGTATGAAAAGAAAATAGCAAATAATAATAGAGAAAAATGCTATTTGCACAAAGTGAAAAGTAAGCAAACTTTAAATGAAAGTATTATAGAGGAAACAGCTGTTCGAAATGGACACGAAACTCGGACTTGAGTGAATGTTATTATATTAGAACTTTTTTGTTATTGTTATGCAATTAAAGGTTCTCAAAGAAGTTTTCAACGAGCAATAGTTTTGGAATATATCTACAAAGAAAATAAATGTCAAGGTTAAATGTTTAAAAGCAGCAGTGACAATGACAAAAAACATTAAAAGAAAACTTAAAAATTAGTGTACACAGTTAATGAAGAGTAATGCAGAAAACTTGGAACAAATTTTAACAAAAAAAAAAAAAAAAAAAAACGCAATGACAAAGCTACTACTTGGTCGGTACTATTTACAATTCATCAATTAAGTACGTAGAGATTATAATATAGAAAAAAAAATTAATGATGGTTGAAATCAATAATAATTGGAAATTAAAGAAACGAGATTAAAAAGAGACATTAAAAAAAAATAATTAAAAGTATTTAAAAGTCGAAATTTGTAAATCATTTGATTTCTACAAATATATTGATATATCGCACACTAAATACAAAATAGTCACAACTCAAAATTTTTAAATTTCTAGGTGGAGTAAAGAACAATTTTATTTTTGAAGGAACTCCATACCAAGCAATGAGACCAAACTTTTTTTTTAAACTATCGAAAAAGAAGATGTGTACAAAATGAATTTGATATGTTACAGTCAAAGTATATGATCACTATGAATAGTTTTAGGTTAAAATGTAAAATTTTGCAAATTTTGAGTTGTGACTGTTTCGTATTTAGCGTGCGATATATTATATGGTTAAAGTGAAATGGGGGCTGGTGTTGATTACTGGAGTTGAGAGCCAATAGCGGCCAAGTCACATACATACTGATCAAAATTTTTATTCTTGATCCATAATGTCGATTTTGGGGATAGAATTGGAATTCTAAGAATGTTGTTTACATTTGTTAAGAGATAAGATTTCATATCGATTAAGCTAGACAGTGTAAATTTGTCATCATTTGCTATGAACTAAAATTTCAAGATGACTTTACATAGCTTTAAAGTTAATAAGTTTCCAAAATAACATTAAATTTTGCTGAAATTAACTTAACTTTATAAAAAAATGGCGGCCGTGGCGTAGTGGGTAGAGTGTGTGACTCTTACGCCAGAGAACCCAGGTTCGAATCCTCCATCTGACACAGAAAATTTTTTCAATTGAATTAATTTTTCTGTTCGGCCGTCACCTCTCTGCAGACAATGGCGAACCTCGGAGAGTAAAAACTGCCATGAAAAGCTTCTTGAGAACATAAGCCGTTCGGAGTCGGCGTAAAACATGTATGTAGGTCCAGTTCTCGATCATTTGTGTGCAAACATTTCACATCACACACAACACATTTGATCATAAGAAGCTCGGTATTTATAATATAAAATAAATATTAATTAAATATTAATAATATAAAAATATTATTTACATAACTTTCACTTTAATAGGAAAAATTATTGAGAAATTACTATTAAGTACAACTTTACACTTTTGTTGTATTTAATATGCTCATATTTAAAATAACTCAATTTAACATAGCAGCATAACTTCATTTTTATTATAATACTAGCTTATCCCCTAAAAGAGGGTATAGCATTAGTGAGGCCATGCTTTTATTTTAAGTTTGTACCGAGTTTCATTGATGTGTAACTTATTTCGAAAGAAAAATTACCACGCCCCTCGTACAACGCCCATAAAATATTGCCAGTGGAACTGCATGTGTAAATTGAGCTCGAATACTGTATTCCGAGGCTGGGCGATCTATAATTCTAAAACTGTTCGATTATAATTATAATCATAATTATGATGAGTAATTATAGGCCAATTTCATTACTATCTAATTTAGGAAAGCTTTATGTACGAGTAATAAAGTCAAAAATGGATACTAATATACAATCCGATTATATACCACCCTACCAATTTGGATTTAAGCCTAGACACTCTACCTATCATGCTCTGCTAAAATTCCACAGTGATGTTATCAAGAACCTTCGCATTCAGAGATGTACGGTTGCAATATCTCTTGATATCGAGAAAGCATTTGACAGAGCTTATCATAATAGAATAATATACAAATTAATAAATATTGGGTTTAGTCCTTTCTTAATTAAAATTCTTAAAAACTTTCTTAGCGATAGGAAATTTTTTGTTCAAATTAATCAAACATGTTCCAATTTAGGCCTCGTAAATAGTGGTGTCCCTCAAGGTTCAATATTGGCACCACATCTGTACAATATTTTAATTTATGATTTCCCGCACATTTTGAATGGATCTAAAAGTATTCTGTACGCAGATGATTCTTTAGTTTACGCACACGCAGATGCCCCTTCTATTGCTTTAAGACAAGTCTCTAATCATCTTAATTTAATTAATAGTTATTATAAAAATTGGGGTATTAAATTAAACGTCTCTAAGTCTCAAGCAATTTGCTTAAGAAATGCTTCTGGAAGATGTGGCCGATCTGTTGTCCCTGAAAGTAAAACTCTGACTCTATTCCTGGACGGTTCTGAAATTCCCTTTAAAAATAGTATAAAATATTTAGGAGTGACATTTAACAAACTTGTAAAATTTAACGAGCACGCACGCTTGGTTTTAAAGAAGGCTAATAAAATTAATGGAATGTTTGCAAAACTCTTAAGAAATAAACACTTAAGTCACAATTCTAAATTATTAATATATAAAGTAAGTATTCGACCTGCTATCGTCTATGCATTTCCAATTTGGTTCACAATTTCTCCAACTATCGCTAACGAATTAGAAATTTTAGAAAGAAAAATTTTAAGATTATGTGTTGACAGAAACTATGAATCTTTAACAAAAATATATTCAAATCAATATATCTATAATAAAGTTGATATAAACCCTTTGTGTAATTACTCTTTGAATTTGTTAGAAAACTTCGTAAACAAACTTGAATTTCATGAGAATCACTTGATTTCTGATGTTTTTCACTATCAAAAAGCTTTTAGCTGGTCAAGTATGCGCTATATATATCTCCAATAGGAATATTAAATGAAAACCTAACTAATCTTAATAATGATGCCCCCTTATTGCCTGATTTTTACGAAAGAGTTTCTCCAGACACGCATAGAGGTTAATTAAAAGAATCTTTTATATTATTTTTAAGAATAGTTATAAGTTTAGTTTTAAGTTTATTTTTAAGTATAGTTTTTAAGTCAACTTCAATGCAGAAAATATCTTCTTAAGGCGGTCTTCTCATTGAGCAACTTTTTTTTTTTGACTTTTTTTTTTGCATTTATTTATAGCTTGGGTAGTTGTGAATATGCCCCTAAAAGTATTTTTAGAAATTCGAAATACTTTAGAAGATACAGGCTTTTTTGTGAAGCAAGGTCTTCGTCAAAATGAGCTATAAAAAAATTACTTCAAACTTTAAACGCGTTAATCTCGAACCCACGTCTTTCGAACTGGCGGCCATGATATCTCCAGTTCAACTGAACCGATTTTCATGAAACAAAGTGGAATCGACGCAGAATTGTCACCATTCTCGGGTGAACTTCGACCATAAATTTAAAACATTTTTTACTATTTTTTTTTTACACTAAACTACAAAAAAAAAAAAAACCCGAAATTGACACAAAAGGTTCAAAGTAAATAAAAAAAATTTTTTTGCCTCGATACGTGGGCTGTTCAAAAAGTAATGAGACTTCAAAGTTGGTGGTGAAAAAAAAGGTGTCGTCACGGCGGCCACGATTCCGGGTCTCCGGAGCGTCTGAAATGAAAAAAAAAAACGGGGTTATAATCAGTATAGATGTAATTCTCGGGTGAACCTCAAGCTTAATTTTGTGATTTTTTTTTGACAAAATGGCGGCCATTCAAAAAAAAAATTTCAATTTCGGGCTTTTTTTTTGTAGTTTAGTGTAAAAAAAAAATAGTAAAAAATTTTTTAAAAAAAGTTGAAAAAAAAAGTTGCTCAATGAGAAGACCGCCTTAAATTAAATGTGTCGGGAGCAACCACAGTATAATTTAATATTAAAACAAATATTCTTTGTATTTCAATCCAAGCTAGTTGCGTTAACATTTAGAACAAAAATTAGAATAATACACATAGTTCTAAGCTTGCACAATATTTTGAAAAGGATGCATTGTTACTTATACATATGTAAGAGTTAAAAAAAAAGTCTGAATAAATTGAAATTGAAATTGAAACTGTTCGATATCGAAAATTTGAGGTGTATTTAAGGTGCCTTTTACGATCGGCACCAGTCTTCACAGGAACACTCTCAAGGCTTTGGATTAAAAATTGACCTAACGGTTTCGGAGTCTTAACGTGATATAAACATATACACACATACGTATATACATTAAGTCGCCTCACGCTCCATAGAAAAAAAAAAGTTGATCGGTCCGGTTCTTCAAAATAATCGATGGTTTATATCATGTTATTGGCGGCCGTGGCATAGTGGGCAGAGTGTGTGACTCTTACGCCAGAAAACCCAGGTTCGAATCCTCCATCTGACACAGAAAATTTTTTCAATTGAATAAATTTTTCTGTTCGGCCGTCACCTCTCTGCAGACAATGGCAAACCTCAGAGAGTAAAAACTGCCATGAAAAGCTTCTTGAGAACATAAGCCGTTCGGAGTCGGCGTAAAACATGTAGGTCCCCTCCAGTTCTCGATCATTTGTGTGCAAACATCACACACAACACAATTGATCATAAGAAGCTCGGTCAAAGTCCTTCATGGACTGAAATGGCCATTTAAATATCTATACTCTATACTATTAATAAATCTGTAGCCACTTTTTATGTTCACTCATCACGTTTAAACGACAACTCAGATTTTTATAAAATTTTGTACACATATTTATAGGTCAGCAGAGAGTGCAATAGGATACTTTATTTTAACCCATTAACAACCAATGTTACTATATGGAAACATATGCGTCTCGAATTTTCATTAAATACTGCATAATATTTCAAAAGTTTTAGTGCCAGTTTTTTAAAAAAAGTAAAATTAGCATGCAATAATAACTTATTTCTGCTCAATGGCATACATAGTTTTCACCAAAATGTTGCTTCAAGTCTAAAAATGTCTGTTTTTTATGGTTTTCTTTCGGCCCTAATGGATTAAATTGCACTTCGGTTAAACGAGAACAAAATCAATAAACGCTTTTAAATTTCCATCAATTTGATACCAAAATCATGTATGTAGTTTGAAAACTGTGAAAAATTTTAGTACCAGATCTTTTTAGTATTAATTATAAGCTGAGAATGAGAGAAAAACGACTTGAAATTCACACTTTTAGCTTTGAAGGCAAATATTTCAGTCAGTTTGCAATGGATTTCAATAATTTTTTTTGAAAAATGTTGTTTGTTAAAATATCCTTCAAACATTAGTTGAAATTTTTACTAAACCAAAGTATTAATATTTTTAAAAATTTTTTTAAGAAATGTTCAAAAATTTTTAGTTTAAGCCAAAAAATTGGATAAAAGTTGTTTTTGTTGTAAAAAAAATTAAATCCAAAATTTAGGTTTTCGATTTCCTATCAGATGATATAACAATCTTAAGGTTAATAATTTGTAGTATTACTTAAACAATAAAAAATCGTTTTGGTAGCGAAAAATCAAGCCTACACACTATCAATTTTTGAAAACTTTTTGAAAACCCGGCGAAGCGGCGGGTTTAAGCTAGTATATAATAATATTATGTTATGATGATCCCCAAAATATTTCGACTGGTATGGTGGTTAAAAAAAAAAAAACAAAAGGTCACAAATAATAGTAATGAAAAAGTTCTTCTGCAACAAAAAATCTTAAATTATTACCGTTGGACCAAAGATTATGCGGATTTTTATGGATTGGTTTTAACTTCTTGCATATTATTTTCACTAAAATTCAATTCATTTTTTCCACACTACTTTTTGTCAATTGTAAAATGTAAAATGTTAAAAATGTGAAATTTTTTTTCTAATTTAATTCTTTACTTTCCACTATATAACTCAGTAGATAATTTATTTGACTAAAAGTAACATGGCAAAACAAAAAGAAAAAAAAAGTTTTAATGTTAAATTTAGTGAAAATACAAAAGTTAAAAAATTGATGAAAATTCGCATTACCTCTGGTCCGACTGCAAAAATTTAAAATTTATTGGTGCAGATTGGAAGAAATTTTTTATTACTATTATTTCTGAACGTTTGTTTTTGTTGACCAGTAAATTTTTAAAAAAAAAACTCGATTTTTAGAGTATATTTCAAACAATTTCGTGGCATACTGGTTGAGGTGCGTGGCTTGTATGCGGTAGGGCCCACGTGTATATCACGTTAAGACTTCGAAACAGCTAAGCCAATTTTTAAACCAAAGCCTTGAGAGTGTTCCTGTAAAGTTTGGTGCCGATCGTAAAAGGCACCTTAAATACACCTCAAATTTTCGATATCGAACAGTTTTGGAATTATAGATCGCCCAATCTCGGAATACAGTATTCGACCTCAATTTACACATGCCCTTCCACTGGTAACCTTTTATGGGCGTTGAACGAGGGGCGTGGTACTTTTACAGCGCCCTAAGTTTTCGGTATAGCTTTCGAAATAAGTCACACATCAATGAAACTCGGTACGAACTTACTATAAAAGCACGGCCTCACTAAAGCTACACCCTCTTATAAGCTAGTTGATGATAAAATATAGTGTAAAGTGAAAAATTAAATTGAAGGAAATAACAAAAACATTACACATTTTTTACATTTTACAATTTGTTTGACTAAAAGAATTTGGGGAAAAAGATTCAATTTAAATTTTAGTGAAAATAATATGAAAAAATGTTCAAAAATCCTTAAAAATCTGCATTATGTTTGGTTCGACGGCAAAAATTTAAGATTTTTTGATGCAGATTGGAAGAACTTTTTCATTACTATTACTTCTGACCGTTTGTTTTTTTTTTTTAACTACCATAACAATACTTTTAGTCGAAATATTTTGGAAAACATCATAACATAAGTCATGGATTGTTTTGAGGAACCAAATCCAACAACTTTTTTTCTATGGAGCGCGAGGCGCCTTAAAAATATACGTGTGTGGTTATATGTGTATATCACGTAAAGACTCCGAAACCGCTAATCCAATTTTTATACCACAGCCTTGAGAGGGTTCCTGTGAAGTCTGGTGCCGATCTTTAAAGGGGGCGTGGCACCTTAAACAGTTTTGGAATTATTGGTCGCACAATATTCGACCTCAATTTACACATGCCGTTCCTCTGGTAACATTCTGGTAAGCAAAGCTGTCGAGAGTAAGCGTATGAACTTAATTAACAAATTTTAGTATTTAGCGATGAGAATCGTCTGATTTATAGAAGTTCTATTGATTTGTGGGTGATACAAGTGGGGGTGGCAAGCTTTAAATATATATATTTACCGCTCCTAATAGCATCAAAACGTGTACAACTCAGGAATAAGCATGATTTTGAAAAAATAGGCGTATAAATGCTGAGACCACGCCTATTTTTTGAACCATTGCCAACAGTAACCATATGATCTAAATTACAAAATCTTAGTTTTCTACGCTAAAAGCCGTCAGATATACAGCATTTTTACTGATATGTGGGCGGTAAAAGTGGGCGTGACAACATTTATATATATATATTGACTGTCAATTGGACCTATAGCACCTGCATACCAAGATTCACTATCAAAACATGTGCACCTCAGGAATAAGCATGATTTCGCTAAAGTGGGCGTAGATATGGTGCGACCATGCCCAGTTTTTGTACATTTTTTGTACAGTTTTGGACCGACAGTAACCATATAAACTAAATTAAATTTAAACAAAAGCCGTCTGATATGAAGCATTTTTACTAATTTGTGGGCGGTAAAAGTGGGCGTGACAACATTTTTATATACATAGTGACTGCCACTTTGATCCATAGCACCTGCATACAAAGAATCACTAACAAAACGTGTACAACTCAGAAATAAGTATGATTTCGATAAAGTGGGCGTAGATATAGTGTGGCCAAGCCCATTTTTTGTACATTGGCCAACAGTAATCATATAAACTAAATTACCAAATCTTAGTATTCTACGGCAAAAGCCGTCTAATATAAAGCATTTTTACTGGTTTGTGGGCGGTAAAAGTGGGCGTGACAACATTTATATTTACATAGTGACTGCCATTTGGATCCATAGCACCTGCATACCAAGATTCACTATCAAAACTTGAACATCTCAGGAATTAAAATTATTTATGAAAAGTGGGCGTAGATATAGTGTGACCACTCCCATTTTTTGTACAGTCACCGAAAGTAACCATCTGAACAAAATGACCAAATTTTAGTTTTATACGATTAAAACCGTCTGATATATAGCATTTTTTTTTTGGTTTGTGGGCGATAGAGCCAATTTGGGTTGTATGGGAGGTAACACGCCCCCTTGCCCAATCAACACCAAACTTCACAGAATGTTATTTCAGTGTCCCTGTACGTGATATACCCCATACATACATCCATTTTTATACAGGGTTGCCCCGCAATTGAGTGCAACTATTTACGGAGCTGAAAGGTTATGTCGAGCTGAGCAAAAAATTGTATGGGAGGGGGGAGGGGGGGCTCACTATTTAGTATAATTTTTTTAGTACAGCCAACTTTTTTATTTTTTAAGATATGTTTATGTTTTTGATGCCATTGAAAAGAAAATTGAATAAATTACAAAACTGATATAAAGAAAAAAATTTCATTTATTACGCAAAATTCTGAGAAATTAGCACTCAAAGTTGAAATTTGGTAATTTCAACCGATTGATTTCTTCTTCACACGATAACAGCTCGGTAACGGTTAAGTTGGTGGGGGTTTGTTGATATACCGTTGGAAAGGTGATTTCATTGCCTTTAAAATGAGTTATCAAAATAAGTTGTATGTAGGTTAGTTTTCTACTAGAAACAATAATGTGAATCAAAGTCGAGAAATGTTAATTAACCCTGTAGCTCCTAAGAATGTGAAAATAGACCCCCCCTCCCATACGATGTTTTGCTCAGCTCGACATAACCTTTCAGCTCCGTAAATAGTTGCACTCAATTGCGGGACACCCTGTATACAGGGTGTCCCAGACTTAAGGTGGGGGTGGTCGCAAATGCCCCCCTAGGGGGCTAGGAGGGAAAAATAAAAAAAAATAGGTGTCGTAACGTTTTAATCCATAGCTAACATATCTCTGCAACGATTAAAAAAAAACATAACTTTTTGAAAAGAAAATTAAATTTGCTTTAAATTATTTTTACAAAATTTTTCCATAAAGTCATAAACAAAAAATGTATAAGCACCTGAAGTCAAAAAATTGGTTTTTTTCTTTAAAAATTCAACTTTCAAGGCAATTTTCTCAGAAAAAAACCAAATGTTTTATTATTTTTTATGACGCAGTTTTTTTCCTTGGTCAATTCTCTAAAAATTTTCTAAAACCGTAACAAAAAATAATGTCTGCGTACTCTGAGTTGGAAAACATTATAACTCTACGATCGGTGAAAGAATGTGTCGATTCCGGCATGTGATGCACTTAATAATGAGAAATTGCTTTTTTTTTTAAATTCCGTTAAATCTAACTGTTTTACTAGTTATTGTAAGCAACAAAAAAACAAAGTCGCCTTGCTTGCATTAAGTACCCCAGTGGGAGGAAAAAGTGGTAGAATCGGAAAATCGATATTATACGAAAAATATTATCTCTGAGGTATAAACAATGTATGATGGATTTTTAGAGAATTGACCAAGGAAAAAAACTGCGTCATAAAAAATAATAAAACATTTGGTTTTTTTTTTCTGAGAAAATCGCCTTGAAAGTTGAATTTTTAAAGAAAAAAACCTATTTTTTGACTTCAAGTGCTTATACATTTTTTGTTTATGACTTTATGGAAAAATTTTGCAAAAGTAATTTAAAGCAAATTTAATTTTCTTTTTAAAAAAGTATGGTTTTTTTTAATCGTTGCAGAGATATGTTAGCTATGGATTAAAACGTAACGACACCTAATTTTTTGTTTTTCCCTCCTAGCCCCCTAGGGGGGCATTTGCGACCACCCCACCCATACAATTTTTTGCTCGTCTCATCACGAGGAATCAGCCCCCACATTATAGTACTCTAAGTCTGGGACACCCTGTTTATAGAAGATAGATTTTATGGAAATTTTAGATTTAATAAAAAACAAAATTTGTTTTTAGTAAAAGTCCCTATAAATTTACATTCTAACCATAAATAAGTTCTACAAATAATTATCACCATTATGAATGTGTAAAATGCACGAAGATCTGCTGACACACTTTATTGTTATTGGACATGTCCATTGCCTTCTCTTCAATGTAAATGATATTTTTTTCATACGTGTATAAATTTTATTTGTTATTTCCATAATAAACATTTTTTTCACGTTTACTGAAGATGTCTGGCATGAAAGCCGAAATAAAAGAAATGCCAGAAGCTTCATTCAATACGATAAAATTTAATTATACACGTATTTGTATTTATTTGGAATTTGTTCGATGTACAAACCATTTAACAGAACAAGTTTAGTTATGTATGCATAATGGCCACATTGAATTTCGATATTAATATGTAATGAACTTACGAATCAGCATATAATTGAAAGGATATCTATAATTAAAGTGGCTTGTTTGAATTTTAAAGAGTTGTTCTTTGAAGATATTCAAACAGCTATTAAATATTTGATAAAATAAAAGTATTTATAACTGTTTCCGATAGTAGTAAAAAAAAAATAAAAAAATAATAATAATTTAGTTTAAATAATGGTGGAATATGTTTTTTAATGAATTTTATAAAGATCAAAGTCAGAAAAAATTTTTAATTTTAAATGATTTTTGGACTTAAGAAGCACTTAGCTAAGAGCGTTACACCTGGTCATGATGGCGCACTTTCAACCTTTATGGGCGTCTGGGAATAGTTCGAAGAAAAAAATACACATTTTTATTAAGCTGTACTTTATTTTAGAACAAAATTTTTTTTTACATTATTGAAGTAATACTATTCAAAAATTATCTTTAAAATTTCGGCCAGCTCTGCAAAATACCTTAAATTTTGCGGTGAGCAAGATATGTGGAGACTGGATCATCTGGAAAAAAATTTTCGGTTTAGTTCTGTTTAGTTCTTTGTTTTGTGCTGCCTACTGATATTTGTACGTTAGTTAAATACGTCATCTTATTCTGAGCTGAAATTTTCTGAGCAAATGACGCCCTCTCTTATGCTCACTCGCCTACAACGTGATCACCTTGCTTCTCGTCTCAATAATAATAGTGAAGGTTCACCGAAGCTAGGAAGCAGCAGCAACGCATCTTTTTTTGAGAGTCAAATTACGGCAGTGAAAGAACGGCTAAGTGTGAAGATAAAAGAAGAAATAGAAAGCCTAGAAAACCGACTTCAACTACATGCTGAGAATTTATTTGTTCGAATTTCTGATGACATTTCGAACAAATTCTGCAAATTGGAGAACGAAGTGTCCATAAGCCAGCAACAACTCCACAATAAGTTCTCGGAGTATGATAATAAAATTACGCTCTTGGCAAGCGAAGTTAAATCTTTGTCGGCACTCTGCAAAGGTTTCGAAAAAAAATTGCAGATAACAACAACACTAGCGTCAACATCAACAATAACATTGATCACACGATGCTGTAATATTTGGTTAAACCTATTCAACTGGAGAAAATCTTAAGGGGGTCTTCTCATTGAGCAACTTTTTTTTCAACTTTTTTTTTGCATTTATTTATAGCTTGGGTAGTTGTGAATATGCCCCTAAAAGGATTTTTAGAAATTCGAAATACTTTAGAAGATACAGCCTTTTTTGTGAAGCAAGGTCAGATGTACAAGAAGGTGATGGAGGTAATAAAACCAGCTTACGAAGCGCTGTCGGCAGATAATTTGCTTGAAAGATGCCTTGGATCTGAAACTCAGAATTCCAATGAGTCCTACAATTCTGTTCTTTGGTCACTTTCGCCCAAACACATCAACTCAGGCGCACGCACCATCGAAGTGGCCAATTTCATTGCAACGTGCCTCTTCAACGACGGTTTTATACCCATACTTAAAATTATGGGTTTGATGGGTATTGCGATTGGCAAAAACGCATACGAATACGCACATTCTCGCAATGAAGACAGATTGAACCGATCAGAGACTCGAGCTGCGGCATCATCAAAAGCTGGCAGAACGGCTCGCAGAGCAGAGAGGGCAGCAGAAAGCAGTTTCTACGAAAAAGAGGAAGGTGGCCTGCATGGAGCTGGCATGGCCGACTAATATTTGTAAGTAAAAATTGTCAGCTCTTTAAAACTGCATTTGTTTTGATTTTTTTTGAAAAATGTTTTGATTTTTTTTTTTGTTTCCCAAAAAAATTACTTCAAACTTTAAACGCGTTTATCTCGAACCCACGTTTTTCGAACTGGCGGCCATTATATCTCCAATTCAACTGAACCGATTTTCATGAAACAAAATGGAATCGACGCAGAATTGTCACCATTCTCGGGTGAACTTCGACCATAATTTTAAAAAATGTTTTACTATTTTTTTTTTACACTAAACTACAAAAAAAAAACCCGAAATTGAAATTTTTTTTTTGAATGGCCGCCATTTTGTCAAAAAAAATCACAAAATTAAGCTTGAGGTTCACCCGAGAATAACATCTATACTGATTATAACCCCGTTTTTTTTTTCATTTCAGACGCTCTGGAGACCCGGAATCGTGGCCGCCGTGACGACACCTTTTTTTTTCACCACCAACTTTGAAGTCTCATTACTTTTTGAACAGCCCACGTATCGAGGCAAAAAAATTTTTTATTTACTTTGAACCTTTTGTAATACAATAAATAAAAAAAGTTTTCAATTATTTTTTGCGTTTTCAAATAAGAATTTTTTTAAAAAGGGTCCAAAAAACGGGTTTTGAATGAGAAGACCGCCTTAAGGCGGCTTTTAATCTCATCTGTAGATATATATATTTTCAATCGCCGCAAATACGAGACATTTTCCGGGTTAAGCCAACTGTAAGCAACTCTTGCCCTTTCGTTATAATTAAGTATTGTACTCCATACGACCGAAATCGAGTACTAAAGGCATTTGGCGACTTTAGAAGGCGAGAGAAAAAGGCAGTAAGCTTGAGAGATGCTGGACTTGACTCAGTCAGTAATGTTTACATTACAAGTTACATTTACAAGTCTTACTGTTGAGCTATTTCTTGTTAACGCAAACAAAAGATCTTCAACGCTTTCACTCGCAGAGGATCTGTCTACATCAGAAGAACCAAAGGCGGCGATGCGATCAAAATCTGTAGTGAAGATGAACTCAACAGTATTGCATGTAATGCTGGTGCTAGTTCTAACTAGTTCAGTCCAGCTCATTTATTTCTTTCATTTTTTGATGGCTGTTATTTCCGCAACTGCTACCCGACTAATGAGCTCATACCTAGCTAATAGAATACAAGCAGTGAATATCGGTTGCGCGACCTCAAGTTTTTTAAGCGTGAACCGTGGCGTACCTCAGGGTTCTATAATGGGTCCGCTTCTTTTCTCGGCTTACATAAACGACCTACCCTCTGTTCTGCATCGATGTGACATACAAATGCACGCTGACGATGTGCAATTGTATACTAGCTGTCGCAAGTCTGATGTTTACTCCTGTGTTGCAAGTTTGAACGAAAATTTACTTAAAATTAATGAGTGGGCATCTGCTAATGGTTTATGTCTTAATCCAAACAAGTCTAAATGCTTGATCATAGCTAGAAAACATAATTTCACCTCGACCCTACCGCAAGTTATACGAGGGCCGTTCGGAAAGTTCTTAGCCTAACAATGAAAAACAAGAGTTAGATTTTTAAAATTATCTTTATTTTTCAATATAATCTCCTGAAACTTCAACACACTTAGTCCAACGCTTTTCTAGCAATTCTATCCCCTGATTAAAATAATTTTCCTGAAGCTCTGCAAAATAATCGTTTACAGCTGCAATTGCATCTTCATTTGAGGTAAAACGCTTGCCAGCAAGAAATTTTTTTAGATTTGGGAACAGGTTAAAGTCAGAGGGAGCTAAATCAGGAGAATAATGTGGATGGTCAAGCAATTCGTACTTCAATTCGTTGAATTTTGCCATTGCTTTAACACTCTTGTGTGCTGGTGCGTTGTCTTGATGAAAAATTACTTTTTTGCGTTGCAAACCAGGTCGTTTTTCTCGAATTTTCACATCCAATTGGTCCAAAAGGTTACAATAATATTCTGATGTAATTGTTTTACCTTTTTGAAGATAGTCGATCAATAAAATTCCTTTATAATCCCAAAAAACCGTTGCCAAAACTTTTCCAGCCGATTGAATTGATTTTGCCTTCTTTGGTACACTTCCTTTAGCTTCAATCCACTGTTTTGATTGCTCTTTCGTCTCTGGTGTATAGTGATGAATCCATGTTTCATCAACAGTTATGAAACGACGTTTAAAATCCATTTTATTTCGCAAAAATCTATCCAAACAGTCTTGAGCAATTTTCATGCGAATGCGTTTTTGATCAACCGTAAGCAAATGCGGCACCCATCTTGCAGATAATTTTTTCATTTTTAATACTTCATGCAAAATCAAATGAATTCGATCATTTGAGATGCCTATGGCATCACTTATTTCCCGCACTTTCACTCGTCGATCGTCTAGTACTATATCATGTACTTTTGCTATGATTTCTGCTGAAGTTGCAGTTTTTGGACGACCACTTCGAGGCTCATCTTCAATGCTTGAACGACCACGTTTAAATTCAGCTATCCAGTTTTTTACTGTTGTCCCGATAAACCTTTTTTATGTAAATATTTAATTACACAACGAATTTCAAATTTTTCCATTGCAACACAAATCACTGAAGTACCGTTTTTGAACAGCTGTTCTTATACGAATGAGTTGCAAGATCCAATTGAAATTTTACATGTGTTCATACGATGGATTAAAGTTTCCTACAGACTTAACTTTTTGCTGTTTATGCCGTCATATCTGTGTCAGGCTAAGAACTTTCCGAACGGCCCTCGTACTAAATGGATCATCATGTATTGAAGTCGTAAAATCGGCAAAAAATTTGGGCATTACTTTTAACACCACTGTAGGAAAAATCTATGCTATGCTCAGAAGCCTATGAGCTACACAATATTTTACCCCCTTTAACATAAGAATGCTACTGGAAAAAACATATCTCGTTCCCACTGTACTATACGGTTCTGAAATTTTTGCATACTGTGATGCTGCAAGTAAGCGCAAACTGAACGTTGCTTATAACAACATCGCTCGTTATGTCTTTGGACTTAAACGAACTGATCGCATATCACAGTATGCTAAACAAATATTCGGTATGACTTTTGACCATGCTTTGAACATGAAGGCGTTAGTCTTCTTGCATAAAATTATTTTTAGTAAGGAACCTCCTTATTTATATGAAAAATTGAAATTTTTAAGATCTCAGAGCGGTAACAACCTAGTTCAACCTACACATGCCTGCTTGGCGTCGGAACGGCAGTTCTTTGTAAATTCAATACGTCTTTGGAACTCGCTTCCATCCTATTTACAGCGTATTTGCAATGCAATCTGGTTTAAATCTAAGCTTTCAGATCATTTATTTTCACTCTAACTTAGATTTTTCTCTTCCTAATTTCTTTTTAATAGTTTTTCTTCTTTTGTTTTCTTTGTCTTTATATTTTTTCATAAATTTAAGTTAATATCTTTGGTTCAGTTTTAGTAAACTGTTAACGATTTTTTTTTTTCATTTTTGTATTTGTAATTTTAACCATTAAATTTATTTAAAATTATGTTTTAGATCTTGCTTGTTTTGTTGATTTTTATCGCTAAATATGTAATCGGTGCTTAACTATAAGTTTATTCTTGTAAGCGCTTAAATTAAATTAAATAAATAAATATATAAAATAAATTATACAATTTTGATTTCTTTTATGTGTCCATATTCACCTATTTTATTAATCTCTCTTTTTTCCATATTCACTCATTTTATGAATATCGCTTTTTATCTGCTATTCTTTCTATATTATCTCTTTTTCCTATATATTTCTTTTAAATGTTTTAAGTACTTCTTGTGTATATTTTTTTTTCTATATCAAGTGATAATAGTTATTGTAGATATGCTAGCGAAAATCATAAAACTATGATTGATATTCTTTGCAAACAACGCTCCAGTCTAAAAATTGTGCATTTTAACGCAAGAAGTCTTAATGATACTAAGATGGATTGGGTTAAATATGCTTTTTCAGAATAAAAAGTTGATATAACCTGTGTTTCGGAAACTTGGTTTCACGTTGATGTTAATGACTCGTTTTTTAAATTGCAAAATTATAAATTATTTCGAAATGACAGACTGGGTAGTCGAGGCGGTGGTGTAGCAATATACTGCAAAGTAAATTTAAACGTAAATGTTTTAGGCAAGTCAAGTGGATCTAATGTCGAATATTTAAATGTGTCAATATCAGATAACAGTACTAAAGTCTTCGTCTCGTGTGTGTACAATCCGAACCATTTTATCAGAAATTTCAAATTGTGTTATTGATTTTGAACATTTAATTTTGTGCGGCGACTTTAACATAAATCTATTAGCCAATGGCAACCTTCGTCTTATCATCTCGATGAGACAGCCAAAGTTGGGCTCAATTTTGTCAATAGTTCATTGCCAACACGCTTCTCTAACAATGTAAGTCCAAGCTTATTAGACATTTTTGTGGTATCTGATGCCTCTCTTGTTACACTTTTTGGCCAAATATCATTCGTATCTGATCATGACCTAATCAATGACCGATTGATTACGAGTCATTATTTTACAGCTTATCTCAAATAAATTGATCAGATTGTTGGTTTTTTGCATCAGTCGTTGAAATGCTAAATTATTTCGTTAACGCTATAATCAATTTGTTCGACTTGCATGTTCCCTTGCGCACACGGCACATCACTAATAAATACTGCTGGAAACAATCTGGCTTCCGATATAGCTGTTCTTCCGCTTTGGTCAAAATTTTAGACGACATTAGAGTGCCATATGATATGGGGCGTTTGAGTTTACTTTTCAAAGCGTTTGACTGCATGAATCATTACCTACTGTGTAAAAAACTCAGGTTAAACTTTGGTTTTTCACATGCTTCTGTTCGTTTGATGTTTAGCTACCTGAATGGCAGGTCTCAAAGAGTAAAGGTTGATAACATCTTCTCATCATTTAGAGGTACAACTGGTGGAGTTCCACAGGCTCAGTTTTCGCGCTCAGGGCTCGAAAACACCGTATCAGAATCTGGATATTCCCACAATATCCCTCAATGGCGTTGAACTAAAATTTGTAAGTAAAGCCACAAATCTAGGGTTTCAGATAAACTCTTCATTGTCCTGCGATGATCACGTAAACTCCAGCGTGAAAAAAATCTACTTCGTTCTTAGAAATCTTCGTATGACTGCAGCGTTTGTACCTATTAAAACTAGAAAAAAGCTAGTCCTACAGTTGTTACTTCCAATATTTACATATGCGGAAGTCGTTTATAGCAAACTCGATTCGATATCTTCACACAAAATGCAAGTGGCTTTCAATAATTCTGCACGTTATGTCTACGGTGTGCGGAGATTTGATCACATTTCACCATTTAGCAGCCGGTTATTAGGTCGTACTTTAGTTAGCTATCTCGAAGCAAGAAATTGTATCTTCTTACACAAGATCATCCACTCGCATAGTCCAGGGTACCTTTTTGAAAATATAAAGTTTTGCAGGTCAAAGAGAAGCATGCACCTTGTTATTCCGAAGTATAATTTTCAAAACTCAAGCCGACTGTTTTTCGTTAGTGCTATAAGACTATGGAACTCACTTCCAACCAACTTTAAAATTGTTTCCAACAGTAAGTATTTTAAGCATTTAATTTTCAAATACTTCTCTTAACTTCTGCACCTTTTTGCCTATTTGTCTTTCTTTTTATTACATCTTAACATCTTAACTACTTTATTTATTTAGCTCTCTGCAAATTTCCTTTTATTAATATATATGTATATAAATTTTTGTTCTAAATTGCTGTTATTTATTATTGTATTAGTTCTTCTATTTACTGATGTGTTTGACATCAAAAACAAATATGCTTAAACTATTAAATCGTATATGATTCATATATAATCATTTATAATTTTACATAGTTTATTATAATTGTAATATTACTTGTTATTTATTTTGATATTTATGCAGCATGTAAAAGACTTAAGTTTTAAATGCTAACTTTATTGGTAAAAACTTTTAAAAAAAAAAACAACCGACCACAAAATCACTACAAAGTAAAAAATAATTTTAAAAAATAATTTTCCTTTTAATTTCTTGGT
Source organism: Coremacera marginata (assembly GCA_914767935.1). NCBI lineage: Eukaryota > Metazoa > Arthropoda > Insecta > Diptera > Sciomyzidae > Coremacera > Coremacera marginata. Next base: position 164,209,300 of record OU612046.1, read on the forward strand.
CATATTTGATAATTTATTTAAACATATTATTATATATGAAATCTTATTATTTGAATTTTTTCTTATTTGTTTTATTATCATAAATATATTAATATCTTGATGAATACAAATGCTTTTAAGGTCGGCGCTAATATAATCAGAATTTTTATCAGAAGCGCCAACTTCAAAGCATTTGTATTCATCAAGAAATTAATATATTAATGATAATAAAACAAATAATAAAAAAATTAAGATAATAAGATTTCATATATAATAATATGTTTAAATAAATTATCAAATATGACCAAGAAATTAAAAGAAAAATTATTTTTTAGAATTATTTTTTACTTTGTAGTGATTTTGTAGTCGGTTGTTTTTTTTTTTTAAAAAAGTTTTTATTTCTTCCTTTTTAGAGAATATGATAAATTTTCGAAAAAAGTGTATAAACAACATAAATACAATTGTTCTGAAAAAATTTGTCCTATTAAATTCTGAAAGTTTGTGGGTTATTTCAAATATCTGTCTCTTAAATTTAAATTAGATGTCAAGTGTTTTGAAATTATTATACCCATTCTTGTAACGAGTTTTATTATCCTGGTGTCAATATAATTTGAGAAATAGTGTTTTTCATATATTGCCATGCCCCTTTTTTAAATAATCGCCCACTTTCCTGAGCGCTATTCCCAATAATTGTGCCTACCCCTGTACTTTATTTCAGTACCCCAGCGTCAATATTAACTGAGATAGTGTTTATCTAGTATTGCCACGCCAATTTATCGAATAACGCCTACTTTATTGACCGTAATTTTTAATAATTCTGCCAACCCCTGTACTACAATAAATTTCAGTGCCCTAGTGTCAATATTATTTGAGGTACACTGTTTTTCTAATATTTTCACGCCCAGTAGCCGAATACCGCCCACTTTCTTCACCGTAATTTATACGAATGATGCCTCCCCTATACCAAATTGCAGTGCCATAGTATCAATATTATTCGAGATATACTCTTTTTCTAATATTGCCACGCCCATTTGTCAAATAACGCCCATTTTCTTGACCGTAATTTGTAATAATTGTGCCTACTCCTACACTAAATTTCAGTACCTTAGTGTCCATATTATTCGAGATACAGTGTTTTTATAATACTGCCACGCCCATTTGTCGAATAACGCCCACTTTATTGACGACAATTTGTAATAATAATGCCTACCCTTATACTAAATTGCAGTACTCTAGCCTCAAAATTATTCAAGATACACTGTTTTTCTAATTTTGCCACGCCCATTTGTCGAATTACGCCCATTTTACCGTACTTTCCCGTAATTTGTAATAATTGTGCCTACCCCTACAATAAATTTCAGTACCCTAGTGTCCATATTATTCGAGATACAGTAGTATCTAGTATTGCGAGATCTATTATTGCCCCGCCCAGTTCTCGAACACCGCCCACTTTTGTACGGGCACCTCCATGCTTATGATATCTATCTGTTCCCCAAAAATTATGGCAATCAGGCATATGGTTTAGGAGTTATCGATGTACATACATTTAAAAAAAAAAAAAAAAAAAAAAAACAGAAAAACCGACGAACTCGAGAACCTTCTCCTTTTTGAAGTCGGTTAAAAATAAATAAATAAAAATAATAAAGAGTTCTTGGGCGTTTAATTGTTCGATTTTTTTTTTTGATGTATGTCAATTTGCAGCACAAAAAATTTAAATTTTCTTTCTACGCCCTTTTTTGTTGGTATGAGAACGTTGTTTCATATATTTTCTTAATGAAATCAATCTTGAACTTTTCCATTGGTTCCTTCCTTAAGTTTTCCCTCTACAATCAGGTTTTGATCTTTAATACGCCATTGAATATGTCGGCTAAATAATTAATATCTAAACAAAAAAGAAAAAAAAAAAAACTAAAAGCAATCAAATAATCAGGCAAAGAACACAGAAGATAAAAATGTCACCAACACATTCACAGTTAGTGACGCACACTAGGGACGCTTAGTGGACGCCAACACGAGTGTCAATAATAAAACAATTTCGTAAAAGCAACTCAATAAAAAATAAGCCACAAGAAAAGCCAAACAACTTAAATCAATAAAATAATAAAAGTAGCTAAATTTCTTTGTTGTGGTGAACAAAAAAAAAAAAAAAACATATATATATGTATGTATAGCAAAATTGAAGAAAGAAGGCAGACACAACTAAAAATGACACAAAACTAAAGAGAGGGACAAGCTTAACTTGGTTTAGAACTGTCGCCGTAGTAGATAAATTGAGATAAGTAGCTAAGTTGGTGGTTGTTGCTATCTCTTACTTCAACATCCTGCACTGGCTGCCATTTGTTTTAGCATGGCTTGAACTTGTCCGGCTGGTCGCATGATTACTTCCGTTAGCAGTCATGAGGTCGGAAATGAACTACTACTCACTCCTTGTGACAAGCACAATAAACACAATAATAAAAATGGCTATAAAAAAATTATCTTGGTTGTTGCTGTGGTTGTTGTTGTTGTTGTTGTTGTTGCGCATAGCTAGTAGACAAACATTAGAACTGCTGCTGCCTCTTTGGCTAGATTGAATTGATATAAGTTATCGTCTGTTCAATCGGCTGCGACTTCACTTGACAGTGGATTTGATTCAATTAAAGCCAAGTTTATAACGTTAAGTTGTGAAGAAGGATCGCATCAGCTTAAGATAAGCAAGAAACAAATATAAATATTTTAATATCTGCCTTCCGCTTCACTAGCTGCGATAACTCTACGTTTGTCATAAAAACTTTTTTAATGCTTCTTTAAGCTTTTAAATATTTATGTCCTTATTTGACAAAATTGAAATAAATGTGAAGAGTAAAATTTTGTTTTAATATAAATTCAAATGAATATTTTATGTTAATGTGACGCATCAATTTGTAGAAGAGGTTGAATTGATTTGTGTAGATATTGTTTCTTATTAGAAAAAAAAGCTTTGTTAATTATATCATTGCTGCACCTGAATAATTAGCTCTGCAATGTTCTTAGATTCTTTTCAGAAAAACAAAAATCTGTTTTTTTTTATGCATGTGCAAAATTTTATAAATATCATAATTTTGTATTTTTAACAGTGTAATTCTTAAGTACTTTATGGGTGAATTGCAAAATAAACGGTTTTTTTCTGTTGCTACTTTTTCCAGTACTTTCTCACAAAAAATAAACTGCAAAGAGTTACCTAAAAATAATATATACAAATAAGACATTTGGACTTAAGGCAAATTTTATAGCTTAATATTTACAAGCGGTTATTTTTTTCCGCTCTTTTACCTGTTTCACAGAAAAGCATTTGCCCCCACACTTTCCTGCAGCTATTCAAGATAGATAAAGAAAACGAAAACAAAGAAAAATAAAAAGAATATACATTGATTTGCAAGGCCAGTAAAAATTCTAAGGAGATTTTGGTGTTTCCAATATTTAATTTTTTTTTTTTGCAGAATTTGTGTTGTTACCGCTTCATGTCAGGAGTGTTATGTTTTACTTTATATGCTCTAATGTTTATTTTAGTTAGTGATATTCATAACTGATAATAATGCATAGCTGCAAGAAAACACACGATTTATCGATTTCAGTTTTACTAAATAAGTGTCAATTTAAAATGTTTATTAAAATTTAATCAGCAGATTATGGTAAGTTTGGAACAATTCTTCAAGAGTGTTGTCTATGATTGTTCTTGCTCTTTCAAGTATTGAAAATAAAATGGCTTATTTTTTAACTGTTTCTTATATGTTAAATTTTGAGTTTTTAGTGCAGAAGTTTTTTCAACAAATCTATTAAATCAGTGTTGAAAGTCCTGAGTGTTGTTTCAACACCTACGTCTATGCTGCCGGATTACTAAACTTTTTTTTTTAATTTTGAAGTGAAAATTTCTTTAGGCGCGTTGATCACTTTTTGACAGAGAGCAAAACTATATATTCGCGATATCATCATGCTGTTAGCGATATCATCACGCTGTTAGTGTAACAGAAATTTTTGCTGTAGAACATTCCTCTTTGGGGATTACCTAGAACTGACCAAGCTGAAGACCGATGCTATTAACGAACCGATTACCGAGCCAATTACCGAAGCGATTACTAGCCGATTACCAAACCAATTACCGAGGTGATTACCAACCGATTACTTACTTTCTCACATTTAAATGGTTGCTCTAACAACAAGTTTTGCAACAACAAAGCTGTGAGAACGCTAAACGTCAAATGATAAAGGCAACAACAACAATAAGAAAACTAAAATTCGACCAGCCGATTTTGACATACGGCTTCCGTTTTGCTCCAACTTGAGTCTACCTTATAATTCTACCATGGGTGGCCATAACAACTAGAGCCCTGCATGTATATATTCATAAAGTGAATATACCCTGATTCTCTGCTGTAGCAGTCACTGCAAGCAAAGCTGCAAGCGAATAAATGTAAACTATAGGTCGTGTAGCGCAAGAAAATAACTTTTTATTTGTTCTCTGTTCTCTTGTTATATACTCTTGCACTGAGGTGAGCTTGCGATCCATGCGTTCTTTCAATTTTTTTATCTGAGCCATGGTGTAAGAAAACCAGGTGGTAGCGAATTTTTCACCACACTTTAAATTGCCCCGAATCTGTCAAAGAATTCTGACAGGGAGAGAGCAACTGTTGATTAGTGCCAATTTTTATCGGCTGCGTTCAGCAGGTACAATTTTTGTGCAACCGGTTAGTGTGTGCCTGCTGAACGAAAAAGTATCAGTGACTGATCACAACATATGAAAATTGTCTGTCTTCGCCGCACTTTATTTTTTTGATACATTTATTTAGTTCCAGTTGAAAATTTGGTTTTTTTAGAACAAGTGTGCTTTTATAACAAATGAAATAAATAACGCCAAATAAAACGAGAAAACACAATTTTTTCCACTATTTGATCTCTTTAAAACAACTGTGTTCGCAGAAAATATATCATACAGCACTTAACGAGTTCAACAGGCACACAAAGGAACGTAAACTGATACCTGATCAGAGACACAACATGTTGTACCCATTATTCAATTATTATTAGGTTGTCCAGATATTTGACGTCAACTCACAAGAATAATAGCTTAAACACATTAACGACGACAGCAACATTGCCGCATGATTTAATTATTATAAGGCTGTCCAGATATTTGACGCCTGCTCACAAGAGGACCCTTATTTGAAGAGGAGAGCAAAAGAGCAATTTTTTAATGACATAAAAATCACGCAGTTGCCGGAATATCATACTTTTTCATACAACAAACCACTAAAGATACATTCAACTACTACTTTTTGAACTACTAACTTGTGTTGAACCAAAATATGAGCTTTAAAAATGTTATGGTCACATTTTTGACGTAAAATAATATTGAAACATCTGAATGTTGTACACATTCCATACAGAGTTTGTATGAAATAATATTACATATGTGTTTTTTTATATTTGAGTTAAAATAAGTTATCAATTATATAGTCAGTTTAAATATCAAATTTATTGGAAAAATGTTTTTAAAAGAGCATAAAATAGTTTCTTTAACCAAAAGTATAAAAATTATGATTTTTACATATGTATTTTGAAAAATCAATAATTTTTACTTTTTTCCTTTTTTGACAAAATAACATATTTCGGGATATAAATTCTTTCGGGAAGACCACACAACAACAGTTGTCGTTTTTTCAAGAACGTAAAAATATTTTTAACGTAGAATTACGACTTGTGCCTTTGACATTTTTGAGGGGTCTTTTTCAGAAATTTTTTGAAGCATATTCTAAAGTTTTTGTAGGACACTTTGGGATATACTTACATCCTTTAATATTCATCTTACAAAGATAAAATATATGTCAAAAATCAGTTATATCTATATAATAAGAAAAATCATGTATTGATGCTTCAGTTGCTGCTGACGTTCTTATCCTTGTTGTTTTAGTTCGTGCCGAAATCACAAACGCAACATCGTGTTGTTTCTTGAAATGAATCGTATTACAAATAATTTTCAGTAACGGCTTGTATTGTTGCTGTTATTAATACGTATGTAAAATTTACATTTATATATCAGTTGCTTTAATTTTTATCGTTTGTTATTGTTTATGTTTATCTTCAGCTAGATTAAAACAATAAACAATACAGATGTATTACAGAAATTTGTGCTGTAGAGCCAGAATGTAGCTACAAAAAAATTGTATTACTACCCTGTAGGAAAATCAACTAATTTAAAAGTAGTTGATAAAGTAGTTTTTTGTCAACCACAACTAGTTGAAATTCTGACTTTTTTCCATAGAACGAACTAACTTATTTTGTATGGTGATGTCCGCTAAATAAGTCAATTGACTGTCGTCTGCATATATTTTCAACTACTTGTTAAATTAGTTACATTTAAATTATTTTTTTAATTGCTTTAAAATAACCAATTGTAAACTAGTACTGATGGCCAAAAGTTAATAATATTTGATGAAATAACATGGTTAAATATATATAAGCTTGTAATCTAATAAAAATTTTCAATTAAAACATGCCAACATCAGAGTAGTTGCCGCCTTAATATAATTCAAAGTAGTTCATATACTGGTTTATTTTAAACTAGTTGTTTTTAAAAACAAGCTAGTTTGTTCCTATAGGGTACTATGCAGGTTTACATGTACAGAGACTGCGCATGGTAATTGTGCTATGAAAACTCCATTGATTTTTTAAGTTTCCTAGTAAATTCGAATTATTTATTAAATTAATTTTATATTTATTTCATATTAAACATATATTTTGTTGTTAAAATTTTAAATTTTCAAAATAATTTAAGATACACATCTTCAGTTCTTTACTCAGAAAAAATAAAAAATACATAGTTTTCCGAAATATTTATTTCCATTTACCAAACATAAAATTGAATTAAATTTATCACCAAATATATCAAACAAAAAATTCTACGTCTACGATAATATCGACCTGTGTCTTATGTTTACATAAAATAAGGGTATATCAAATAGCTGGATAACATTATAATGGCTCCGTTCTATCCGAAAGAGCGCACAGGTAGCGAAGTAGCATAAAGTGATACTTTCTGCTGGATTATTTTTTTTTCGAAACGTCAAAAGGCAAACTGCTGTTCGTCAATTAATGCTTTTTGTCTCAAATTTATTTTTATTATGTTCTGTGCACACGTTACCAATAGTTTTAATTAAAAGCACTATTTAGCAATTTAATAATTAATAAATGGCATTGTTTTCTGTCAAAATAAAGTGAGCGGAAGCCGCTCAACTCAAGTAGCATAAAATATTTTCGCTACCTAAGATGGCGACCGCTCAGGGAACATGTTGTGGGAGCAATTTATGCTACATACCATTCAGCCCGAAAGTTGTTCAACAGCTACGTAGCAAACATTTCGCTGAATGTAGCCAATGATTGTATCATGGTTGTACCTGTTGAACGCAGCCATTTATTTCTGCTGTTTTTGACAGATGCGGGTACAATTTTTGTGAGAGAGGTGAAAAATTCGCTACCACCTGGTTTTCTTACACCATGATCTGAGCACTTAATAAACTACACGAATACTCAGGAATCTGCTGTAGTGACCTAAATAAGATTTAATATGTTGGGTTTTCCCCGCAATAAGCTTTTGTTATTCTTAATGCATATTTGTGTTATTTTTTGTTGCTTTATTCGCTACCTTCCATACAAAAAACACTAAAACTGTCGAAAATAGTTTATATCGGCCGTAGCTGAACTCCTAGAGGGGTCAAATATAGGAGTTGGTTCCGTTATTTTTTGCCCCTCAACATTTCTTTCGAACACACCTATCCCCTATCTGCCACCCTTCTTTGGGTCCCCATACAAAAAACACAAAAGCTGTCGATAATAGTTTATATGGGCCGTAGGTGAACTCCTAGAGGGGTCAAATGTATGAGTAGGCCCTATTATTTTTTGCCAGTCGACTTTTCTCCCCAACACACCTACCTCCTATCTACCACCCTTCTTTGGGTCCCAATACAAAAAACATATATTTTTTACGAACGAACGAATAAAAAAATATTCGTATTCAGGGTATGAACACTGATATTTTTGTTATTTTTTATTACTTTATTTGCTACCTGCTGGTGTTAGTAAAGCATCGTGCTCTTAATCTCTTCGTTTCTTACATTTGAATTAAACAAAGAGAGTGAATGAGCAGGTATGAGCAAAGCAGAAAAGGGAGAGAGGAAATTTTTTATTCTATAGCAAGAGAATACATTTAGGGAGGTGAAAAAGCATACTCATGCAGGGCTCTAATAACAACCCGTGTCCGGGTTTCGGCCGACCTCATCAGCTCTCGCCAGGCGCCTCTGCTTTGCGCACGCCTTCTCCAATCAGATACACCAAGTGCGGTTAGGGCTTCCTCGGCCTGATCCATCCATCGGAGGCATGGTCTCCCTCCATACGATGGACATGACCCAGCCAGCCGTCAATGACTTCGTCATTCGTCGTAGAGCTCATACAGCTCGTCGTTCATTCGGATGCGATAGTCATAGCCGATTCGAACAATACCGAAAATTTTGCGAAAGAACTTTTCTCTCGAACACCCCCAGAGCAGCTGCGTCAGTTTGCGAAACTGCCCATGCCTCAGCGCCATAAAGCAGCACATGTAGATCGAGCGTCTTGTAGAGTGTTAGTTTTGTCGATCGAGAGAGGGCTCTGGAACTTAGTTGCTTACTGAGCCCGTAGTAGCACCTATTAGCAATTATTGTTCTTCGCTTTATCTCCAGGCTGACTTCGTTGTTGGTATTAATGGCGGTGCCAAGGTATACAAACTCCTTGACTACTTCAAAGTTATAGCTGCCGGATGAAACGTGGGAGTCTAGACGCCGCGCTTCCTTGTTTGTAGATAGCATATACTTTGTTTTACCCTCATTTATCGTCAAACCCACTCTTTGGATGATTCCTTTTCGATAGCGGTGAAAGCAGCAGTAACAGCGCTCTTGGTTCTGCCGACAATATCAATATCATCAGCGTACGCAAGGAGCTGGACACCTTTGTACAAAATAGTGCCATTATGATGCAAACCGGCCTTTCATACCATCCCCTCCATGATGATGTTGAAGAGATGGCAAGGTAGTGGATCGCTTTGTCTGAAACCTCTTTCGGTATTGAAATTTCGGAGAAGTCATTTCCTATCTCAACGTCATCCTGTTGGTTAAAGTTGGTAAGACTTTGCAGGTATACCGAATTGAGACATTGTTGTGTATAGGCAATCCTCTCTCGAGCTATCGAACGCCGCTTTATAATCGACAATGAGATGATTTGACTTTCGTGGGTATTTTCCAGGATTTGTCGTAGCGTGAAAATCTGGTCTATGGTGGACTTTCCAGGTCGAAAGCCACACTGATAAGGTCCAATGAGTGTTTTTGTAAACGGCTTTAATCTTTCACACAGAACGCTTGAGAAAACCTTATATGCGATGGAAATAAGTAAGTGATACCTCGATAGTTGGCGCAGATTGTTGGGACCAAGTGATTACCGAAGCGATTATCAACCAATTACCAATTACCGAAGCGATAACCAATCAATTACCGAAGCAATTACTAACCGATTATCTATTACCGAAGCGATTACCAACCGATTACAGATTACCAAAGCGATGACCAACCGATCACCGAACCAATTACCGATTACCGAAGCGATTATCTTCCGATAATCGAATGAATTATCGATTAACGAAGCTATTACCAACCAATTACCGAACCAATTACCGATTACCGAAGTGATTACCAACCGTTTATCGAACCAATTACCGAAGCGATAACCAACCGATTAAAAATTACCGAAGCGATTACCAACCGATTACCAACCATTTACCGATTACCGAAGCAATTACCAATCGATTACAGAAGCGATAACCAACCGATTACCAATTAGCGAAGTGATTACCAACCGATTACCCAACCAAATATATTTTGTTACAAACACATTATACGCAAACATTAAAAAATAGCAATTTATACATTCAACAAATCATAACTTGATAAGAAGAGTTAAAAATATAGAACGCGTCTGGTTTGTCGACTCTAGCTACTTCGGAAAGTCATAACAGCTATGTTATTTCATAGCTTTCCCACTGCCAAATTTTTTTTTAATTTTCAGCTTGAGACAAATAAACTATCAAATGCAAAAATTCGGTTTAGTAGACCTAAACAATTTTAAGTATAGGTATAACACTCAATACAAAAATCTTATGCATTTCTGCAAAAGCTTTAAAGAATAATTTTAACAGAATTTTTTAAAGAGCGTTACAGTGTTTTTGGATTCTATATTAATTTTCACAAGTTGAAAATATTTTAAAAATTTCTTTGTCATATCCATATTTTTTGAAATTCGTCCATATAAAAAAAGCCAAATAAAGCACGTTTTGGGCAAAAACTGAACAAATTTTTAAGAATTTTAATTTTATGAAGAAGAAAAATATTGAGTTCAGTGGAAGGGGGGGGGGGGTGGGGAGGGGGCGGAAAAGTAAATCGAGATAACAAGGCTTACTTGTCGCATATGACTTGGGAAGTCCAAAAGCTCTGAGAAAAAAATGTAGCACCTAGTTAAGCTCTTTTTAACAGTATATCATTTCCTAAGATCGGATATTAAATTCATTAATTATGGAAAAGAGACAATTTTGACAGTCTTTCCGAGGTTTTGACCTTCGTAGAAAATTTTTTTTTTGGTTTTGGAGTTGTGTAGAAGTCATCCTTAAAATAAGTAGGTCCACTTTTCAAGTTTTTTCTTTAAATCCCAAGTGAAAAGTTCAAAATTCTTGTCGATCAAAATATCAAATATCGAAGTAGGTATTGGATTATTATTGTATTAGCCTGACTTAGTTAGGCTAATAAAAAAATTTAATAGATTTCACACTTTGTAGCATTTTGTTGCCACCTTTTTAATGCTCAAAATAATCTAAAACTGAATATCCGGTATATATAAGCGAAAAGCTTTAACAAAAAATCTTTTGCTAAGTACACAAAAGTAAGTTTATTGGGCTGAAGAGGCTAGTTAATAAAACCCAACATAATGTTTATATTTGCCAAAAAAACATAAAAAACATAGAATCATCTCAATAACACTTTGTAACGGCAAATATTTGGAAATATAGTAAATTTGATCAAATAGCCTGAAGCAACTGAATTTTTCCCCCTTTACCAATAAAAACTTCCGCACAAAATCCTAAAACAATAAAAAATGTTAATCGAAACTAAGTCAATAACAATAACAACAACAAGAACAATGTTGTTCTAGCCTAGCCGCACTTCCGGCACGTACTTGAGCACGACTTAAAGGCAACCATTAAAAACCTTTCTAGAGTGTTTTGGCAGTTCGACACTGAACAAGCAACACTGCCGGTGACTGCCATATCGCTTCCCTGACATGACCTTCGAAAAATTCTTCATCAATAGCTAATAATTTGGTACAAACACAGCGAGAGCAACAAGAATAACAGCAAAAATAAAGCTAGAATAAAAGTAGCTACCACAGTTATTTTGATATTTTGTGAATACAAATGTGGCAGGGGAGCGATATAGCAGGCAGCCCCTGCAGAGTGGCCTCAAAGTCACAGTTGTTGTTATTGTTGTCATAGCCAAAGATTTTATTGGATTTTAATTAATTTTATAATGATTAAAATAGCAGTGAGCGACAACTGTTGACATCTTGTGGTTGGGGGGAGGGGGGGAGGAGGGCAGTAGCTATAGTGCAATATTGTGACAGTTAAAAATTGAATTGATGGCTGTTAATGCAACCGCAGGAAGGGATGGCAGCGACATGAATGAAGAATTTTATTGCTTTTTTGCTTTTAAAAATTCGCTGTTCATGACAATCAAAATAACAGCTTTTCAAGAAATAAGCTTATTAAGGTAATTGGAGTAGCTTTAGTGCAATTACGGCTACTTAAAATAGCAGTAGCTAATCATGTTAAGTAAAATTTTCATCTTTTAAGCTGCTAAGCTTGCCATTAAAATAATTGATAAATATGTATTTGGTTATTTTCAAAATGAAAAAAAAACAAAAACTACGAAATAAACCTCACGTCGAATACGTGATTTTGAACAAGATAATCGTTTGAAACATTTTTTTTTTTTGTTGTAATATTGATTTTGCACAAATTAGAAAATTCAATAAGTAGAAAATGAAATATTTATACAAAACTAAAACCACATGTTGCAGATTTACTGCTGGAAAAGTACGGTGTATACAGTAGTTGCAAATATTTTGTGAACACATGAATGAAACTATTTAGTAAACATAAAAAATTAGTCAAGAGAAAACCACAGAAATTTTTTATGTTCAAAATTTTCAATGAGGTAGAATACTCGTGCATTCGGGTAATGTGGTATACATTTTACTTTTTTGGTTATTGTATGGAACTGGTTACGCCGATTCATGAGTAAGATAAAATGTAATTTTTGTATCTGATGGAAGTAGATATTTCGCTTTCAGACGGGTTGCCAATATTTTAGCAGACTCTTTCAATAAATAAAATCTCCCCTTCGTCGTTGAATTCATTCGGAATAAAAGGTTGAAGATCTGTTACTAGACAAGTTGCGAAATCTGAAAAAGATGTCGATGGTGCTGGCTCAAGTGATTCATCAGTGTGTGTGAGAGCTCGTTGAGTAGAAAGCAACGTTGGATATGACAACGTTTTACGGTTTGAGGAATTTATACCGGTAATGTTCACCGCAGGAAAACAACAACCGTCATAATGTTTACGGGGCTCCCACCAGATCATAGGTGTCCTGAATTTAAGCGCGGATCTTTTCTCACTTGACATTGTTGACATTGACACCCACGGTTTGTCTAGGTTGGAAATATTCACACCAAAGTTGCATTATGTTTTATCCAGGATGTGAGCAACATATTTATTACTCCTTTTTTTCCCGGTCGGATGTCTTTCTCTAAAGTGTTGGGCATTTTTAGCAACTTATAGAGAGTACCAAAAATGAAAATATTTGTGAATACACACAATACCACACTACCCGAACTCAGGTATACCATATAAGCCGACTTTCAATTTTTTTATGAATTTATATTTTTGGAACATAACTAATCAAAGTAATAAGAAAACCATTTTTTATTAATAATGCATATCGACGTCACTAAACAGTCTCCGTAAAGGTTGTTTTTTCTTTTGAAACGAATTGGATTTAATAAGTTGAATTTCTCATCATAATTTTTTACCTTAAGTAGTTGCATTTTTCATGAATGCGATAAAGCTTGAAGTTTTTGTATCGAAGTGTACTTTTTTTAATATTAACTTTTTTGGGGCTTGTATTTTTGTAGTAAAAGAAAAAAGCCTTCAACTATCGTCATGCTTCGTACGACTCTACCAATTTTGTAAAAATTCTGTATCTCTCTCTTATACAACCAGTCAATCGTACGGAACTTCGGCTCCACCGAATTGTCTCTTTTATTTCATACTGAAAAATATATCTAAATAATCTACAAAAAATATCTATAGTCTAATCAAAACTTTAAACTGAAAAATATATCTCAATATATCTATAAATATACCTACTCTCATTCAAACATTAAACTACATTGGTTATTTTTTGTATTGGAATTTGCCTGGGTCTACTACCAAAAGTGGTGCTTTGTTTCATAATGAAATAAAGATATACAAAATACACTACGACAATAATATTTACCATTTACAGATTTCCAACAGCTGAGAGTAGAGGTACCAAGTAGGGGGCTTTTTTTGGCTGCTCCTTGTAAAAGAAGACGAAGTTGTAATACGTATTTTTCAATATACTCTGCTATTTGCTGCTGAATACGTATGCAACATTATAAAACGTTTCTCTTTTAAATGCAGTGAATTATTTGTTCGAGCTTATTCAGCAATATTGTACATACCTAGCACTAAAAAATATTCCCTTATTGTGAGCCTGCTAGATTTTGCACAAAAATATTTATTATGACTATTTATTAATACGAATATTTGCACTGAGTTGTAGAAAACGCAATAATAAATGTGCTTATTCAATATTTTTCTATAAATTTTTGCACTAAAAAGCTTCTGTATAGGTGCTGAATAAAATAGCTTACACAAAAATATGTTAAAATAAGCACTATTTGAAAACTCTTTTGATGTGCTAAATACAAATGAACAGCTGCTGAATATAGCTGAATAACAATAATTCACTAAAAAAACCACTTTAACGTAAATTAGCGCTGGTTTAATTATATAAGTTAACACATCTAACACGTGCAGCCGCTTTTAAAGGGTGATTTTTTAAGAGCTTGATAACTTTTTTTTAAAAAAAAACGCATAAAATTTGCAAAATCTCATCGGTTCTTTATTTGAAACGTTAGATTGGTCCATGACATTTACTTTTTGAAGATAATTTCATTTAAATGTTGACCGCGGCTGCGTCTTAGGTGGTCCATTCGGAAAGTCCAATTTTGGGCAACTTTTTCGAGCATTTCGGCCGGAATAGCCCGAATTTCTTCGGAAATGTTGTCTTCCAAAGCTGGAATAGTTGCTGGCTTATTTCTGTAGACTTTAGACTTGACGTAGCCCCACAAAAAATAGTCTAAAGGCGTCAAATCGCATGATCTTGGTGGCCAACTTACCGGTCCATTTCTTGAGATTAATTGTTCTCCGAAGTTTTCCCTCAAAATGGCCATAGAATCGCGAGCTGTGTGGCATGTAGCGCCATCTTGTTGAAACCACATGTCAACCAAGTTCAGTTCTTCCATTTTTGGCAACAAAAAGTTTGTTAGCATCGAACGATAGCGATCGCCATTCACCGTAACGTTGCGTCCAACAGCATCTTTGAAAAAATACGGTCCAATGATTTCACCAGCGTACAAACCACACCAAACAGTGCATTTTTCGGGATGCATGGCCGGTTCTTGAACGGCTTCTGGTTGCTCTTCACTCCAAATGCGGCAATTTTGCTTATTTACGTAGCCATTCAACCAGAAATGAGCCTCATCGCTGAACAAAATTTGTCGATAAAAAAGCGGATTTTCTGCAAACTTTTCTAGGGCCCATTCACTGAAAATTCGACGTTGTGGCAGATCGTTCGGCTTCAGTTCTTGCACGAGCTGTATTTTATACGGTTTTACACCAAGATCTTTGCGTAAAACCTTCCATGTGGTCGAATAACACAAACCCAATTGCTGCGAACGGCGACGAATCGACATTTCACGGTCTTCAGCAACACTCTCAGAAACAGACGCAATATTCTCTTCTGTACGCACTGTACGCATTCGTGTGGTTGGTTTAATGTCCAATAAAGTAAACTGAGTGCGAAACTTGGTCACAATCGCATTAATTGTTTGCTCACTTGGTCGATTATGTAGACCATAAATCGGACGTAAAGCGCGAAACACATTTCGAACCGAACACTGATTTTGGTAATAAAATTCAATGATTTGCAAGCGTTGCTCGTTAGTAAGTCTATTCATGATGAAATGTCAAAGCATACTGAGCATCTTTCTCTTTGACACCATGTCTGAAATCCCACGTGATCTGTCAAATACTAATGCATGAAAATCATAACCTCAAAAAAATCACCCTTTATAAAATGCTAACGATTGGTCCGCTCCCACGCTGACGATCAGTTTAGCAAAATGTACGTGACAATATCAAAATTACAATTTGACAACAGCAGCAACGATCTGTTCTTTCAATAGTAATAAGACGCCCATGATCACAACGGCAACAACAACAATAACACCAGCAACAAGAATTGCAATAACAGCAACTGTAACAACAACAACAACAATAGCACCAGCGACAAGAATTGCAATAGCAGCAACTGTAACAACTACAACAACAAGCAAATGCAATTCCTTTTAGAATTATAAGCAGATTAATTATATTGAAGTTAGTTTTAAGTCAGTTCTTAATCTTTGTTCCTAGTGGTAAGACAGCTTCCACATAGTGGATTCTTTTAAATAAAAATAAATATATTAAAATAACAAAAAGTGTTATTAATTTATATATGCGAGCGAAACAGAATTTTTGTTGAACACGATTTATTTTGCATGGCTTCTTTTGTGTAACATAACATATTATGAAATTTTTTGAATAAGAAATACAAATTCAGCTCAGCACAATGCTATTCAGCTCAATAAAACAAAGTTTATTATAGCAAAAATATTTTCAAAAATCTTTAAAATGTTATTCTATAGAACATTTTTTATCGAAAAAATTTTTAAGCATACAATAAAAATCTACTATCTACAAAAATCTTACTAACTTTCACTGAACACAACTTTTATCGATTAGAATGAATTTTTCATGCTTCAATTGGTATAACGTAACATTATACAAAATTTTTTGACTAAGAATTTCAAATTCAGCTTAGCACAATGCTATTTAGCTAAATGGAACTAAGTATATTATAGCGAAAATGTATTCAAGAATGTTAAAAATGTTATTATAATGTAAATTTTTTCAAAAAAAAAAAAGAAATTACAATAAAAATTTATAAAACACATTAAAAAAAAACATCTTACACAAGTTTAATTTAGTTAAGCTGAATACAACTCTTATCGATCATGATTAATTTTGTGTTCTTCAATTGGTAGCATTATATGAAATTTTTTGATTACGTTATACAAATTAAGCTCAGCAGAATGTTATGCAGCTCATTAAAAATTATGTTTTTATTGCAAAAATATCTCTTCAAATCACTAAAATGTATTCGTAATGCAAATCTTTTAATTCAGCGCTTAACAAATCTATTCAGCGCACAGTAAAAATGCTAAGTCACGGGTTTTTCTTTACAATGCATGTGCTTATTCAAAAAATGCACATTCAGCTCATCATTATGCTATTCAGCTCATTAAAACTTACTTTGCTTCAGCAAAAATTTCTGTTCAAACCATTATATACGTAATATATTTTTAATGCATATTTTTTATTTCAGCATCAAAAAAAAAAATACATTCAGCACTCAAATCCAAAAGCAAAATCTCGAATTTTTCTTTATAACTCTTTTTAATTTAATTGTGTTTTAATTCAAGAAATTAATAATTCAGCTAAGCATTATGCTTATGAGCTCACTAAATCTAGTTTAGGTACAGCAAAAATATCTCTTCGAATCATTAAAATTTATTTTTTATTTCAAGGCTTTCAACTACTAGTGATGAAAATTATAAATATTGTACTTTCACATTATTTTCATAGCTTCATTTCAAAGAACACAGTTTTTCCAGTAAGTTGAATGCACACTGAAAAAAATTGACATGTTTTAAAATTGAACACAATGTTATCATTTTCAAAACGTGTTTTTTCATATAGAATTTTTGAATTTTTTAAATATTCACATAAAGGGTTTTTCAATAGGGACGCTACAAAAGTAGACCGATAGGGACAGCAAACGACGCCATATTTTTCCCCGCTTTCTTGACATTTCTCTTCAGTAAGGTTTGCCATTTCATCATGGAAAGATATACGAGCCAACAACGAGTCGAAATTATTAAAATTTACTACCGAAATTCGGAGTCAGTGGCCTCAACTTTTAGAGCGCTACGTCCAATTTATGGTCGTCATAATCGTCCTACCAGGTCAACAATTGAGCGTGTAGTGGAAAAATTTGAATCCACAGGCATAGTACAAAATGTTTCCGTGCCAGTGAGACAAAGAAGTGCCCGTAGTGTCGAGAATATTGCTGCCGCTGAGGCTTCAGTTCAAGAAAGCCCAAATGTGTCTCTCACACGTCGTTCTCAAGCGTTGGGCATCTCTGTGACGTCGTTGTGGCGAATTTTGCGAAAAGATCTTGGCCTACATCCTTACAAGATCAAATTGACGCAAGAACTGAAGCCGCTTCAGTTCAGATGAAAAAAAATCATCTTCAGCGATGAGGCTCATTTCTGGCTGAATGGCTTCGTCAATAAGCAAAATATGCGTTATTGGTCAAGCAACAATCCACACGTACTTCATGAGTCACCATTGCATCCCGAAAAAAATTACGGTTTGGTGCGGTTTATGGGCCGGCGGCGTCATTGGGCCGTACTTCTTTCGTGATGATCAAGACCGGCACATTACTATGGGTGGGAATCGCTACCATTCAATGATAACCGAATATTTTTGGCCCGAATTGGATGATATGGACTTGGACAATATGTGGTTTCAACAGGACGGCGCCACAAGCCACACAGCGAATGTCACAATCAGTTTATTGAAAACCAAGTTTGGTGAACGTGTTATCTCACGAAATGGCCCAGTCAATTGGCCGCCTCGGTCGTGCGATTTGACGCCGTTAGACTATTTCCTGTGGGGCTACGTCAAGTCTATGGTCTATGCCAACAAGCTAGCGACGATTGATGAACTTCGTATCAATATCGAAAGTGAAATTGCAGCAGTATCGGCCGATTTATGCTTGAAAACCGTTGAAAATTGGGTTCAGCGTCTGGACTTCTGCAAGCGTGCCCGTGGTGACCATGCAAAAGAAATCGAGTTTCATACATAATGGCATGGAATGTTCTTTCACATTAATAAAGAATTTTATTGATATCCAAAACCGTTTTTGTTTTATTTAAAAAAACTTTTGTAGCGCTCTTATTGAAAAACCCTTTATGAATTGGTAACTTTATATGTGATAACTTTATTTTGACAACATTTGTTGTAAGCTATTTTTTGATCACATAGTTTTAAATAAAAAAAAAACAATTTGTGATCAAAAAATAGCTGAAAAATTGCTCGAAGTATTAAATTCATAGTATTTGCCCATTAGATAATTTAAAAATAAATCTTCCAATCATAAAAATCATCTTCCTTGACTTTGTTCTTATTTGAGTTTCTTTTCTACAAAAAATTTTCTTTCTTAAAGTGTCTGCTCACTTTTCACATACACTGTTAGCTTTATCGGCGCACTTGAAAGATATGAGATAATTTTTGAATTATTGACTTATATATGCGATTAATTTTTTCTCGATTACTTAGAGCTATATTTATCAGCATGGAAAAATATGAGCGAAACGCAGCCCACGCAGCTTAGCTTTAAAATTTATTGTTCAGCTATGACGTAGCTTTGAGTTGATTTATATAGGTATTTATTATGAGAACTGAACAAAATTAAAGCAAAAACAAAACATTTTAAAATAAATCCTTTCAATATAATTGAAAATGCAAAAATGATGACGATGCCAAAAAAGCGTTTGAAGATAAGTGAATAAATTCGTGTCGTGTGCTTTGAATCGAGTACAATGGGAAGAATTGGGTTAATGGTGAGCAATAAATTAAACTGTTAATAATAATAAACTCAAATAGTAGAACAAACAGGCAACAAATGCATTTTGTTAGTCATAAATGCATGCATTATGCACACACACACACACTCTACACGAATATCATTAAAGTTGAGCTTATATGCTGTGCTTGCGGCGCATTATTATAGATATTGTACGTGTAGGTAAATAGCTGTAGATACCCTGTAGGAAAATCAACTAATTTAAAAGTAGTTGATAAAGTAGTTTTTTGTCAACCACAACTAGTTGAAATTCTGACTTTTCCCATAGAACGAACTAACATATTTTGTATGGTGATGCCCGCTAAATAAGTCAATTGACATTCGTCTGCATATACTTTTAACTACTTGTTAAATTAGTTCAATTTAAATTAGTTTTTAACTACTTTAATATAACCAATTGAAAACTATCACTGATGGCCTAAAGTTAATAACATTTGATGAAATAACATGGTTAAATATATTTAAACTTGTAATCTAATAAAAATTTGCAATTTAAACATGTCAAAATCAGAGTAGTTGCCGCCTTAATATAATTCAAAGTAGTTCATATACTGGTTTATTTTAAAAAGTTAGTTGTTTTTAAAAACAAGTTAGTTTGTTCCTATAGGGTACATACAGGACATGCACGCATTTTTATAATTTTTTTATTTCAGAGAGCTTTCAGAAGCGTTGCATACTTAAAGGGTTAACGACGAACACAAAAACAAATTCTAGAATACCATCCCTGTAGGAAAATCAACTAATTTAAAAGTAGTTGATAAAGTAGTTTTTTGTCAACCACAACTAGTTGAAATTCTGACTTTTTTCCATAGAACGAACTAACATATTTTGTATGGTGATGTCCGCTGAATAAGTCAATTGACTTTCGTCTGCATATATTTTCAACTACTTGTTAAATTAGTTATATTTAAATTACTTTTTGAAAATTGAAAATTGAAAACTATTACTGATGGCCTAAAGTTTATAATATTTGATGAAATAACATGGTTAAATATATTTAAACTTGTAATCTAATAAAAATTTGCAATTAAAACATGTCAAAATCAGAGTAGTTGCCGCCTTAATATAATTCAAAGTAGTTCATATACTGGTTTATTGTAAACAAGTTTTTTAGTTAGTTGTTTTTAAAAACAAGTTAGTTTGTTCCTATAGGGTACATACAGGACATGCACGCATTTGTATAATTTTTTTATTTCAGAGAGCTTTCAGAAGCGTTGCATACTTAAAGGGTTAACGACGAACACAAAAATAAATTGTAGATTACCATTGGACTAATGTTTTATGTCGGTCTAAAATTAATTAATTTTTTTCTCAAATTTTTTGCTTAATATTTTCACTGTTAGACATAAAATTAATCATCTATTTCATTAGAATATTTTAGCTATTTCATCATATTTTTGATTGATGAGCTATCGATTGGAATGTTTTTTTTTTTTTAAATTACTCAATCATTAAAATGTTTCAATTTCAAATAACTGACATGAAACAAAAGAAAAAAAAACAGTTCAATTGTATAGCTTAATTTAAAAATGGAATGGCCATGGAAAAATTTACGCTATTGCTATGTATTTCCGGCAAGAAAATTACAGCTATGTTCACTTCAATGTTTGTAAACAAATAAAAACAAAAAGCAAAACAAAGTTTAAGTTAGAAAATAAATGCTTTGAAGAGCAATGCGTGCTTGACCTTTGCACGATTTTTCAAAATCAGCCAACACATACTGAACCCCTGTGTCCCCGCCGATTCCACTTTAATGTTTTTTAATTTTTTATTTTTTTGGGTTAATGCCTTCGATATTGTAAACAGTTCAACGTGCATGACTTTATATGAATTTTCGACAGTAAACAAAATAATTGTGCTCTGAGCTTGTGAACTTTGTGCGTGTGTGTGTATGTGTGTACGTAATATTTAATAGCAAGTTGGTTACAGTTTCTGTATTTTTTTTTTTGTTTTGTGTGTGCAATGCATGTGTTTGTGGGTGTGCAGTTGTGTTTATCTTTAGCAAATTACAAATTTAATTAGAGTTCATGAATTTTCACAGTTGTGTGTGTGTGTGCACACTGAAATTTGCTTATTTTGCTGTGTGCGTAGTAAAATTTAAATTAAAAGTTGTAATACGGAATTTTTAATGAGCTCTGCTATTTGCTGCTGAACAAGAAAATGTGCAACATTGAAAATTGTATCCCTTTTTAATGCAACAAATTGTTTGGCCTAGCTTATTCAGCAACATTGCGCATGCTGATCTCTGAATACCAAAAATATTCCCATATACCACAAGAGCCTGCTAGTTTAGACATAATCAAAATAATATAGTATGCTCCAAATTATTCATTATATCTACTTATTAATACGAATATTTGTACTGAATGTCAGAAAATGCAATTAAAAATGTGCTTATACAAAATTATTCATTATGACTACTTATTTATACGAATATATGCGCTGAATTGTAGAATATGCAATTAAAATTGTGCTTATACAATATTTTAATATAAATTTTTGCACCACAAATGTGCTGAATTGGCGCTGAATAACAATAGCTTGCACAAAAAGTACATTAAAATGTATAAGCGCTATTTGAACAATTTCTGACTATGCTAAATACAACTTAACAGATGCTGATTATAGCTGAATAACAATAATTCACTTAGGAAACAACTTTTACATACATAAGCGCTGACTAAATTTTTTTTGCGTATTTGAGCGGAATAGAACTATTGTTTAACAAGATTTACTTTGCCTGCCTGCTTTTGTTTAATATAACACTTTTTGTATTAATTTTTTTTATAAAAAATACAAATTCAGCTCAGCACAATGCTATTCAGCACAATAAAACTAAGTATATTTTAGCAAAAATATCTTCATGAATCTTTGAAATGTTATTTTAATATACATTTTTTTACCTAAATAGTTTATAGAGCACATAATAAAAATACTACATAAAAAAAAATCTAACTAACCTTAAGTGAACACAACTATTATTGATCATGATTAAATTTGTATGCTTCACTTGGTATCACGTTACATTTAATGAAATTTTTTGACTAGGAAATTCGAATTCAGCTCAGCACAATGCTATTCAGCGCAAAAAACTAAGCTTATTATAGTAAAAATATCTGCAAGAATCCATAGATTGTTATTTTTTTTTAACTAAATAATTAATTGTGCACAAATTAAAAATACTATCTTACAAGAATCTTACTTAATTTAACTAAACACAACTCTTATCGATAATGATTAATTTTGTATGCTTCACTTGGTATAACGTTACATTTAATGAAATTGTTTGACTAAGAAATACAAAATCAGCTCAGCACAATGCTATTCAGCGCAATAAAACTTAGTTTATTACAGTAACAATAGTATCTAGGATCTTTAAGGTGTTATTCTAATTTACAGTTTTTTAACTACAAACTATTTTGAGCACACAATAAAAATAATATCTTACAAAAATTTAACAAACTTTAACTAAACACAAATTTTATTGTTCATGATTAATTATGTAAGCTCCAATTGGTTTAACGTAACATTATATGAAATTTTTGATCAGCAGAATGCTATTCAGCTCATTAAAACTAAGGTTTTTATGGAAGAATATCTCTTCAAATTATTGAAATGCATTTATAATGCAAACATTGGTATTCAGCGCACACAAAATCTATTCAAAACATTACAAAAAAGCAAAATCACGGGTTTTTATTTACAATAAACGTTTTTTTATTCAAAAACTGCTAATTCAGCTCAGCTAAATGCTATTCAGCTCATTAAAACTTATGTAGTTACAGCGAAAATATCCCTTCAAATCAATAAAATTTATATTTAATGCAAAATTTTTAGTTTAGAGCCTATAAATTCAATTCAGCACACTTTAAAAAAGTAAAAACACTGGTTTTTCTTAACAACATTTGTTTTATTTCAAGAAATGCTATATTCAGCTTAGTATAATGCTTTTCAGCTCAAAAAATATATTAAAAAAAAAAAACGAAATGGTCATCTTAGCCCTTGAAAGGATTTTGACTGAGCTTCTTATGACCAATTTTGTTGTGCGTGTTGTGAAATGTTTGCACAAAAAATAATCGATAGCTGGGCCTACAAGTTCTATGGAGACTCCGAACGGCTTCTGTTTCAGAAAGCTTTTCATGGCAGTTTTTACTCTCTGAGGTTTGCCATTGCCTGCAGAGAGGTGACGACCGAACGGAAAAATGAATTCAATTGAAAAAACTTTCTGTGTCAGGTGGGATTTGAATCAGAATTCTCCGGCATATAGGCCACTCTACCCACTGCGCCATGGCCGCCACTTAAAATTTATTTAGTTACAGCAAAAATAACTCTTGCAACATAATCTATTCAGTGTACTATAAAAAAGCAAAGTCAAGTTTTTTATGCAATACATATTTTATTCAAGAACTGGATAATTAAGCTCAGTATTCAGCACATAAAAACTTATTTACTTTCAGCAAAAATATCTCTTCCAACTATTGTAATATATTTTTAACGCAAACCTGTCAGTTCAGTGTCTGTTTTAATTCAATAAATTTAAAATTCAGCTTAGCATAATGCTTTTCAGCTCAATTAAATTTATTTAGTTACAGCAAAAATAACTCTTGGAACCATTTTAATTTATATATAATGTCAAACTTTTAATTCAGCGCATACATAATTTGTTCAGTGTACCATAAAGAAGCAAAATCACGGGTTTTACTTTACAATACATGTTTTTATTTATGAAATGCATATTCAGCTCATACTAATGCTTTTCAGCTCACTTAAGCTTTTTTGGTTCGGGAAAAATATCTCTTCGAACCAATATAGTGTATTTTTAATGCAAATATTTTAGTTCAGCGTCTATAAAATCCATTCAGCACATTTTAAAAAAGAAAAGGCACCGCTTTTTCTTTGCAACATACGTTTAAATTCAAGAAATGCAATATTCAGCTCAGCAGAATATTTTTCAGCTCACTAAAACTTATTTAGTTACAAAAAAAAAAATATCTCTTCGAACCATTAGAATTTGTATATAATGCAAATTTTTTAATTTAGCATATACAAAACTTTTTCAAAGCACTCTTAAAAAACAAAGTCACGGGTTTTCCTTTACAAATACATGTTTTTATTATTAAAATGCAAATTCAGCTCAATGCTTTTCAGTTCACTTTAGCTTATTTAGTTCTAGAAAAGCATCTCTTCGAACCATTCTATTGTATTCCGGCAAGTTTTTTAGTTCAGCGTCTATGAAATCCATTCAGCACATTTTAGAAAAGAAAAACCGTGGATTTTTCTTTACAACTCGTGCTTAAAATCAAGATATTCAAAATTCAGCTCAGCATTATACTTTTAAGCTCATTAAAATTTATTAAGCAGCAAAAATAACTCTTCGAACCATTAAAATTTATATATAATGTAAGACTTTTAATTCAGCGCATACGCAATCTAATCAGTGCACTAGAAAAAAGGAAAATCACGAGTTTTTCCTTACAATAGATGTTTTAATTTATGAAATGTATATTCAGCTCATACTAACGCTTTTCAGATCACTTAAGCTTATTTGGTTCAGGAAAAATATCTTCTCAAACCATTATAATGCATTTTTAAGGCAATTTTTTTAGGTTAGCGCCTATAAAGACCATTCAGCACTCTTTAAAAAAAAAAAACAAAATCATGGATTTTTCTTTGCAACACGTATTTTAATTCAACAAATGCAAAATTCAGCTCAGCATAATGTTTTGCAGCTCACTAAAACTCATTTAGTTACTGCAAAAATATCTCATCGAACCATTAAAATTGATTCTTGATGCAAACCTTTTAATTCAACGCTTTATTTTTACGTATTCAGCGCATTATAAAGAAACGAAATTCCTTATATATCTTTATTTAAGGTGTTTTAACTCTAAATCATGAAACGCCATGAAAAATATTATTCAAAATAGTAATCTTATAAAAGTTAATTTTCATGTTTATAATTTAGTTTTATATAATAAGCAAAATCTGTTCAGCACACATTATTGTAGTGCTTTACAAAATTTACTCTCAAAAATAGCAAAATATATTTCTTATTTAGTTTTTTAATATTTTAGTTTGTTAATCTTTTTTTTTTTGTATTATGAATTTGAAATGTAACCGAATATAAAAAAGTCATCGTATGAAGATAAATTTAAAACAAATAGATACTATTAGGCTCTAAAAAGCCACAAAAAGAAATTCTCGTTTTAAGTCTAAAGTAGCAATTTAAATTAAATTTGTTGTAAGCGCATATAAAAAGCTATTCAGCACACTTTATGTGACTACGTAAAGTTAAATTAAAGTTAGAATTAATGTTGAAGTTTTTTTTAAATATGTGGCTTACAAATATTTTGGCTAAAGCTTATTATTTGCGCAACTCATCATATGAGTTATTATATTTTTGTGTGTGGTATAAATAAATAATTAATGCGCACTCAATTATACTCAAATTAGACTTAAAAAGTATTTACAACAAATTTTGAAATATTTGTTGAATGCTTGCTGCATAACTTTGTTTGCTGAATGCAGTTTAGAAGCGCTGAATAGCAAAAATAGTTCTGTTTAAGTGTTCATTATTCGACTGAATAATAGTTTCTCTGTTTAAATTGTAAATGAAAGTCTAAACAAACAAATGCCTTCGAACGTAAAATATGCACATGTGAATATATTGAATTAATATCAAATTTTCCCCATCTTCTCTTGTTTGTTCTCTCTCACATTCTTGCTGCTCCTCTTTGTTTTATAAAATGTCAGAAAATCTTTTTTGTTTGTTTGCAGCTCATACATTTTTGCTGCTTAGATAAACAGCAAATTCCTATAAAAGAAATATCTAAAACTTGAATGTATAAAAATCTCGATGCAAGTGTTGCCAACCCAAGGCAATGAAAATCCGCTTTAACCACTCTAAACTTTAAGAACTACAAAAAACTTGCCACTTAATGATGCTCATTTATACGCAAGCTCATGCTTTCATTCTTTTTATTTTTTTTTTTTGAAACATGTACGCTGCATCATTTACTTTCCTCTTGCTCCTTGACCCTCTTTGTAGTGCGTTTGGATTTTCTGAGTTTTTGTAAAAAATTCAATCTAATTTAGCGTAAGTAGAAAAAGTTACTCGTTATTGTTTTTGTTTGTAGCATACTTT
Organism: Coremacera marginata; assembly: GCA_914767935.1. Classification (NCBI taxonomy): domain Eukaryota; kingdom Metazoa; phylum Arthropoda; class Insecta; order Diptera; family Sciomyzidae; genus Coremacera; species Coremacera marginata. The sequence continues at coordinate 164,235,628 of OU612046.1, forward strand.
AAGGTGCTGCCTGTTGATATTTTCAAAGTGGCTCTTGGTTTTCATTAGGCGAAATTTTTTCCCAAACATCTAACGGCATCTAATTAAACTTCTTTATAAGCCACTGAATTTGGTAGCTCATATTAAAATTATCAAAAAAAAAAAAAAAAAAAAAAAAACAAAACTTTTTCAATAAACTTGCTTTGCCAATAAAAAGTACAAAGTTTGTAAAACAGATTTAATCAACGAACTCATTAGCTGGTTGCGGTAAGTTAAGCAGCTGCTTAAATTTTGTAATTTCAAAATTTCGTTGTGAGTTCAAGCATGAGATGTTTGACAGTTTTGAGTGCTCGATGAGCTTTTTTGAAACGCCGTTTTGCACAGAGCTGCCTAATGGAAAAAGTTTCTAATTGGAAAAATTGTTGTGTCAATATCTAAAATATCCAACATATTTTCCCTAACTTACCCAATTAAGTTAAAATTTTGAGTTTCTAAAAGCCATGCAAACAAACAGTTTAAAAGTATGCCAAGTATTTCGCGTGCCGTACTCAAAACTTGTTGCTCTCTATCGCTTAGTTATAACAGTAACAATAAAAGATATACTGCTTAAAAATTAAATTGAATTTTAAAGACGCTGCTTGCAAGTCTCAAAGCATGCCAGGTAAAAGTAGCGGAAAATGTCGTTAAGCACACGCGCTGCGGTACACCAGATTGGTGTGGCGTGCTTGTGGTTGAGCCTCAACATGGCATGCCTAAAATTGTACGAAAATTCATAGTGAAAATGTGCGAGCGAGACAGCCTTGCGTTGGCAGGCATGCTAGAATGTGAATAACTTTTATTTTATTTTTTTTCAACTGTCGAGTTGTTGTTGTGCCTAGTTCACTTTCCATCGTGAGCTACTAGCATATCCACAGTTTTGTCAGCTGCTATGAGTGCTCATTAAAGACGCCAAGTTTGCCAAATGTAAAGCGAAGGTCTATTAATTTGTGCTAGTATTAGTGCGTGTGTTAGTTTTGTATGCGCCTGTGTGACTGCAACATAAAAGGCGGCTTAATGCATGCCAAAGTATGTGGGTGTGTGTGTGTGTAAACATTCCACCTGTGTGCGCTGTGTTTCCTGTCTGCCATCTTACTTAAACTCTTGTTGCCATCTATAGAATTCCGCCATACGTCCGTCCGTTTCTGCTTATTTAAAAATAGCTCACGTTCATTGCTGGAACGTGTTTAAATACCATCATCTGTGGATTTTGTGGCAGCTTGCCAGCGCTTCAAATGATGCTCAACAATTATTAATGCAGTTCGAATTGCGGCAGGTGATTATAAAAAAAAAAACAATGAAGAGCAGTTTTAGGAGCAAGGCAGTGAGTGTGAAAAAAGTTTAGATTAGTTTTAGGGGCTAAGCAATCAAGCAAAAATTAATTATAGCTTAAGCTGAGCCAAGTTATTAAATCTGTATTCGACATGTATTCAATATAAGAAACAGGTATTGAATTTGAAAAAAAAATCATCTTAAAAAAAGCATAAAATAGTTCCAAATTATTACTTAAAAATATTAATAAATTCATTTTATATATTGAGCAAATGATTGTTGCTTTTTTTGCTGTTAAATTATTAATTTGCTCTTAGAACATATTGAATGATAGATTGCTTAAATTCTTCATAAAGAGATTGTTTGTGTTCTTGTTGGAAATATTGATAGATATGTTTACTTTTGCAAGCGAATAATTAACTTGAAGAATGATTTGAATAAAGTGAAATTTTCTTTCATCAACTGTCTGATTGATTCTTGTTTTGTGTTTTATAAAGATAATATGCAATACTAAAAATAGATGATCAAAAGAATGTTTATAAGAAAAATTAAATTTATGCTAAGATTTTATGTTTTTTTCTTATGCATATTTCAATGGTGAGTTGATGAAAAGATGATGAAAAATTACAAGATATATTGATAAGCTGTCAAGCTTACTTTTTTAGATTTGAAAAAATGTTTTGTGGATATTTTTTGATCAATTGATAAACACACTGTGCCTGCCAGTTTTGCTCGAATGAAAGTATGTTTATTTATTTATATATTTATGTATATCTTTTTATTATATATGGGCATTTCCAGCGGAAGGTCCACCGAGACCTCAAAATGAAAAGTTATTGAAAACACTCTCTTGTATCATATTTTAATAGGGTAAGAATCAAACTTACCTAATGTAAACGAATTTTACATATATTCATTACCCATTTTGAGATATTCCAACACAAAGTCGCGTTACTTAAATTTTTCTCATTGGCATGTTTCTATGGCATTTTTTGTTTTGATAATAGTTCTTAAAGAGAGACATCACGCATTGACTTTTGATCTCTTTACACTTCTAAGAGTGTAAAGATTTAAAAAGCATGCATAAGAAATCGTAGGAGGATATGCAATTGAAAAAAAATGTAACGGGATATTGCATATTATGATGGTCCTTGCGACCCCGAAAAACATCATTTGTCATTAGTGCGTCGAAAGGAAAAGCAGCAAATGCACAACAAATTGTCTCCAAGCAAAATTTTTTTAAACAATTAAATTAAAAAAAAAAAAATTGGCAATATATAATAATATTTGCGATCGTAATCACAAAACAAATTTTGTCCCGTGCGACACCGTAAGTGTGAATGTTAAAAATTTAAAATTTTTTTTTTCTTACACTAACAATTTATTTATGTAATCAAATATTTGTAAATAATTTAAATGTAGATGAGCAAAAACAAAGAGAAATGCAAACGGTGGAGAGAAGAGTTGAAAGAAGATCAAATAAAATTACAAAACCATAAATTGAAGAACAAGGAAAGAATGCGGAAAGCTAGGCAAGAGTTTCAAAATGATGCCAGTAATGAAAAGAATGAAGAAAAACGGCGGTATGAACGCATACGTAAGAGACAAAGCCGGAAAAAGCAGGTAGAAATGCGAAATGCACAACAAACCCTCAGCGAGCCGTATAAATGTAAGCAAACGTTTGCAAAAGCTGTTAAAAAAGTGGAGGACGTGTTGCCAAAAGATTTACAGAAAAAACTAAAGGTAATTGAAGTTTTGAACAAAAAATATAAGACACCTTTACAAACGGATTACAACAAAAAAAATTCCAGCAATACACTGTCAGAAAATGTAGTAACTTCTATCCGATAACATTAGTGTGCAAGCTGCGGGAAAGAAGGACACACTTTTGATCGAAGGGGAATTAACTGCTAAACGCTTTATGATAATGACAGTGGGTGAAGCATATGAGTTGTATAAAAAGGATTATCCAAACGAACCAGTTGGCAAATCAATGTTTTTCAGTATGCGGCCACGCAATGTGCAATTAGTAACAAAAATGCCACACAATATGTGTGTCTGCATGTACCATGCTAATTTTGGGTATTTCTTGGAAAGCTGCGCAAAAATTATACCTTCATTTCCCAGCAACTATGAAAGCTTTCTTAAATCCGTTTGCTGCAATATTCATAGTGAAAATTGCATGACAAGCAAGTGCAAGAACCGCTTAACGGATTTGAAGTATCAATTTATTCCTTTGGCATATTTTTCAAATATGGATGATGAAGTATCCTGGAAGCAATGGCGAAAAATATATAATCATATAGCTCTTACAAATACCGTTGCAACTTTTTCTGAACTAATACTTGATGTTGAAAGAAAATTGCCCCCATTTAAAATTCATTTTTTTGTGAAAAGAGCTCAGCAACAGTATTTTGAGGAAACTAAAATCAACTTAAAGCCTTCGGAATTAACCATTCAATTAGATTTTGCCGAAAATTATAGGCTAACAAACCAAAATGAGGTACAAAGTGCACATTTTAGCTATAGCCAGTTATCTATTTTCACTTGTGTAGCTTGGATGGCAGGAGCTACAAAGTCTTTCGCTCTCATAAGTGACAAGTTAACGCATAATAAGCACGACGTTTTCATATTTGTATTAAATCTCTTAAGTGAAATGAAGAAATCGTATGGATCTTTTTCAAAAATATTTATTTTTTCTGATGGCAGCTCTGCTCAATTTAAAAATAAATATATGCTAAGAAGCCTAGATGACTTTAGGAAACAATTGGGCTGTACCTCAGTAGAATGGAATTTTTTTGCAAGCTCACATGGAAAGGGACCCGTCGATGGAGTCGGATCAGTTGTCAAAAGGAAAGTTTGACAATTAACGAAATCGCAAAACCTTGTTACACCCGATGCATTGTCATTTTATAATTGTGCACAAAATAACGTAAATGGAGTTAAAATATATTTTATGTCATCTGATGAGATTAATAAGAATTCCATGTTATACAATTTAGACGAAAAATGGAAAGAAGTAAATCGTATTCCAGGTATATCCCAGTTGCACTACTTTTGTTGCGACGGCCAAGAATTAACAGCAGCTAGAACATCATATTCCGAAAAAAAACTATTTGATGCTCCTGATATTTTCATTTAAATATACTTTTTTCGATCCTTATCTATATATATAAAAATGAATGTATGTATGTGGGTATGTGGGTATGTGGGTATGTGGGTATGTGGATATGTGTGTATATCACGTATAGACTCCAAAACCACCGAACCAAACTCTATGAAATTTTGAGGGATACTGAAGCAACATTCGGGAAGTGTTCCTGTGAAGTTTGGTGTTGATTGGGCAAGGGGGCGTGGTACCTCCCATACAACCCAAATTGGCTCTATCGCCTACAAACCAAAAAAATTGCTATATATCAGACGGTTTTAATCATATAAAACTTAAATTTTGTTATTTTGTTCAGATGGTTACTTTCGGTGACTGTAAAAGAAATGGGCGTGGTCACACTATATCTACGCCCACTTTTCAGCTATTATTTTAATTCCTAAAATGTTCAAGTTTTGATAGTGAATCTTGATATGCAGGTGCTATGCATACAAGTGGCAGTCACTATGTAAATATAAACGTTGTCACGCCCACTTTTACCGCCCACAAATAAATAAAAATGCTTTATATCAGACGGGTCTTGCCATAGAAGGCTAAGATTTGATAATTTAGTTTATATGATTACTCTCCGCCAATATACAAAAAATGGGCGTGGCCGAACTATATATACGCCCACTTTATCGGAATCATGCTTATTCTTGAGTTGTACACGTTTTGATAGTGAATCTTAGTATGCAAGTGCTATGGATCTAAGTATGTGGGTATGTGGGTATGTGGATATGTGTGTATATCACGTATAGACTCCAAAACCACCGAACCAAACTCTATGAAATTTTGAGGGATACTGAAGCAACATTCGGGAAGTGTTCCTGTGAAGTTTGGTGTTGATTGGGCAAGGGGGCGTGGTACCTCCCATACAACCCAAATTGGCTCTATCGCCTACAAACCAAAAAAATTGCTATATATCAGACGGTTTTAATCATATAAAACTTAAATTTTGTTATTTTGTTCAGATGGTTACTTTCGGTGACTGTAAAAGAAATGGGCGTGGTCACACTATATCTACGCCCACTTTTCAGCTATTATTTTAATTCCTAAAATGTTCAAGTTTTGATAGTGAATCTTGATATGCAGGTGCTATGCATACAAGTGGCAGTCACTATGTAAATATAAACGTTGTCACGCCCACTTTTACCGCCCACAAATAAATAAAAATGCTTTATATCAGACGGGTCTTGCCATAGAAGGCTAAGATTTGATAATTTAGTTTATATGATTACTCTCCGCCAATATACAAAAAATGGGCGTGGCCGAACTATATATACGCCCACTTTATCGGAATCATGCTTATTCTTGAGTTGTACACGTTTTGATAGTGAATCTTAGTATGCAAGTGCTATGGATCTAAGTGGCAGTCACTATGTAAATATAAACGTTGTCACGCCCACTTTTACCGCCCACAAATCAGTAAAAATGCTTTATATCAGACGGATTTTGCCGTAGAAGACTACGATTTGGTAATTTAGATCGTATGGTTACTGTCGGCCAATGTATAAAAAATGGGCATGGCCGCACTATATCTACGCCCACTTTATCGAAATCATGCTTATTCCTGAGTTGTACACGTTTTCATAGCCAATCTTGGTATGCAGGTGCTCTGGGTGCAACTGGCAGTCATTATGTAAATAAAAATGTTGTCACGCCCCTTTTTACCGCCCACAAATCAGTAAAAATGGTTTATATCAGACTGCTCTTGCCGTAGATGACTAAGATTTGGTAATTTAGTTCATATGGTTACTGTCGGTCAATGTATAAAAAATGGGCATGGCCGCACTATATCTACGCCCACTTTAGCCTGCATAGCCAATCTTCGTATGCAGGTGCTAAGGGTGCAAGTGGCAGTCACTTTGTAAATATAAACGTTGTCACGCCTACTTTTACCGCCCACAAATCAGTAAAAATGCTTTATATCAGACGGCTTTTGCCGTAGAAGACTAAGATTTAGTAATTTAGTTCATATGGTCACTGTCGGCAACTGTTTAAAAATGGGCGTAGTCGCACCATATCTACGCTAACTTTATCAAAATCATGCTTATTCCTGAGTTGCACACGTTTGATAGTAACACTTGATATGCAGGTGCTCTAAGAGGCAGTCAATATATATATATAAAATTTGCCACGCCCACTTGTACCACCCACAAAAAAACAAAACGAAATGGCCAATTTCAGTCCTTGAAAGTACTTTGACCGAGCTTCTTATGATCAATTGTGTTGTGAGTGTTGTGGAATGTTTGAACACAATTGATCGAGAACTGGACCTACATGTTTTATGCCGACTCCGAACGGCTTACGTTCTCAAGAAGCTTTTCATGCAGTTTTTATTCTCTGAGGTTTGCCATTGTCTGCAGAGAGATGACGGCCGAACAGAAAAATTAATTCAATCGAAAAACTTTCCGTGTCAGGTGGGTTTTGGACCAGGGTTCCCTCGCGTATGGGCCACACACTCTACCCGCTATGCCACGGCCGCCAGTTGGTTTCTTTTTACCCACAAATTAATAGAACTTCTATAAATCAGACGATTCTCATCGTTAAATACTAAAATATGGTTATTAATTTCATACGCTTACTCTCGACAGCTTTGCAAAAATTGTGCATGGTAGGACTATATCTGTGCCCACTTTTCAGAAATAATTTTATTTAATTTATTTATTTACTTATGTATTAATGTACTATAGTTCATTACAATTTAAAAATTATAACTAAGTTAGCTGCCTGGGCTATCGGTTAGAAATAATTTTAATTCCTGAGATGTGAACGTTTTGATAGACAAACTTGGTATGTAGGTGCTATGGGTCAAATTGGCGTTCACTTTATATATAAATGTTGCCACGCCTACTTTCAATGCCCACAAATCCATAAAAAGGATATATATCAGACTTTTTTTACAGTAAAAGACTAAAACTTGGTAGATTAGTTCATATGGATACTGCCAGAACTCTTAAAAAATAAGCGTGTCACACTTTATTTAAGACGACTTTTCAAAAATCATTGTAATTTCTGAGCTGTACGCGTTTTGATAGTGGAACTTGGTATATAGGTGCAATGGGACCAAGTGGCGGTCACTTTATATATAAATGTTGCCATACCTACTTTTTCTGCTCATCTATCTATCTGTAAAAAATGTATGTATGTATACTAAGGCTCCTCACAAAAAAAAGGTGTTCGGGTCGGTTCCTCAAAATAATGCTTTATGTTATGATGATTCCCCAAATATTTCGACTGTAGCGATAGTCATCCGTGAGCTGGAATGGTTTGAAATAAAAAAAAAAAAAACAAAAAGGAAATAGCCATTTCAGACTTTAACCGAGCTTCTTATGCGTGCGTGTCGTGAAATGTTTGAACACAAATGATCGAGAACTGGATCTACAAGGCTTATGCCGACTCCGAACGACTTATGTTCTCAAGAAGCTTTTCATGCCAGTTTTTACTCTCTAAAGTTTGCCATTGTCTGCATAGAGATGGCGGCCGAACAGAAAAATTATTTCAATTGAAAAAACTTTCTGTGTCAGATAGAATTCGAACCTGGGTTCTATGGTATACAAGCCTCGCACGTCAACCAGTATACCACGGAATGGTTTCAAATATTCTGTAAAAATCGAGTTTTTTATAAAAATATTTACTGGTGCGGTAGTTAAAAATAACAAACGTTCAGAAATAATAGTAATTAAAAAGTGCTTCCAATCTGCACTAATAAATTTTAAATTTTTACTCTACTCTATAAATTTTAATTTTTTAACTTTTTTTTTTGTATTATTTTCACTAAAATGCAAATTAAATTTTTTTTTTGTTTTGCCATTTTACTTTTAGTCAATTATATTACCTATGGATGATAAAATAAAGTGTAAAGTGAATTGCTAAATTGAATGAAATTACAAAAAAATTTACACATTTTTTACATTGTACAATTTATTTGACTAAAATTAGTTTAGGAAAAGATTCGTTTGAATTTTAGTGAAAATAATATGAAAAAAGTTAAAACAATCCAAAAAATCCGCATTATCTTTGGTCCAACGGAAAAAATATAAGATTTTTTGATGCAAAATTTTTTCCATTACTCTTATTTCTGACCGTTTGTTTTTTTCTAACTGCCATACCAGCCAATATTTTTAGTCGAAATATTTTGGGGATCATCATAACATAAGCCATGGATTATTTTGAAGAACGAGACTGAACAAATTTTTTTCTAAAGAGCGTGAGCCGACTCAATGTATATACGTATGTGGGTATATGTGTATATCACGTAAAGGCTTCGAAACCGCTAAGCCAATTTTTATACCAAAGCGTTGAGAGGGTTCCTGTGAAGTCTGTTGCCGATCGTAAATACACCTAAAATTTTCGATTTCGAACAGTTTTGTAATTATAGGACGCAAAGCCTCGGAATTCAGTATTCGACCTCAATTTACACATGCCGTGTCACAGGTAACATTTTATGGGTGTTGGACGAGGGGCGTGGCACTTTTTCCGCACCCAAAATTTTCGGTATAGCTTTCGAAACAAGTCACACATTAATAAAACCCGGTAAGAACTTACTATAAAAGCATGGCTTCACTAAAGCTACGCCCTCTTTTAGGGGATAAGCGCTGAGCGCAGCGAAGCGCGCCGGGTATAAGCTAGTATTTATATATAATTAATAATATATGTATATATATATGCAAAAATATACATTATATGTAAAAATGTAAAAAAATTTTAATTTTTTTTTTGTCATACCAAAATAAATAAAATGAATTTTCCTCTTAATTTTAAAACATTTCCAATAAGCCCTTTTTTATATTAGTAAAAATAAAATCAAAAGCCATATAAATGTCATGGTGGAAAAAATGTCCCGTGCGACCTGTCCCGTGCGACCGAGCTTAATATTAAATTAAAAAAAAAGTGTTGAATATTATTGGGTAAAATAAAAGCAATTTTAAAGAAACACCAATGCGCAACATTCATAAAATAAACTCTTTGAAATATTCCCGCAGACTTCGCTGAAATCGGCGCTTAAGTTGTTGTCCTCTAAAACCACTTCCGTTTTTTGTCCCGTGCGACACCCGTTGTTATTTGCAATTATTTTAAAAAGAAAAAATTACCCAAAATCAACCTTAGCACCACTTAAAGAGCTTGCTATGAGTTATAAGTTAAGACCATGATCAAAATAAAAATCCGTTTTAATAGGACTTTTTTTTTACTTTAACTGCGTACGACAGTCCCGTGCGACACCATGGAAATGCCCATATGCTACATAATCATAAAAAGTGTGTGTGTCAGCTCCGACGTGCGACTGCAGCTAACTCTTCTAGATCGATTACCTTGGAATTTGAAATGTATATGAAAGGCAAAAGGGTGAATACATAACTCTTATATAACTCAAGGGATTGTATACTTTTTAAATTTTAAAATATATTTCATACATATACCCAGGCGCGCAACCAGAAATTTGTCTTTGGGGGGAGTTTTAAAATAGGTCGGATTTACATATAAAAAAAACACGTTACTAGAGCGGCTATTTGTACTTATTAGTGAGTCCGAATTTTGCACTAATAGTTCCTGATATAAACCTCAGCCAGGGCAAGCAACATATAACCATTCAACTTCTTCATCTCCAGTGGCGGACTGGCCATACTGGAGGATCCGGAGAATTCCAGAAGGGCCGGTGCAATTTGGGGCCGGTTGCCGTATAGCATATAAGAAAATGATCCCTAACAGTTGTAATTAGCAAAATTTAGTCTTTGTTTCACATTTGCATTTATTACATAACTTTCAAATAGTTAATATTTTAAAGCACATTCATTAATATACATATCATATGAAAACAATTTTCCAAACAAACTTATAAAAACTTTATTACATAGCATTTGATAGTATTCTTGAAAGTTTTTTATGGAAGAGTGGACCATAGAGCTCTTGGAAATAATATAATAAATTTTTTATAGAAATGTCTTCACAAAAAAAAAAAATTAAAGGAGGTTCCGAGAAAATACGGCTAAAAATGCAACAAAAACGTTAAGAAATAGCCAAAAAGCATCAAAAGAAGATGAAAGTGATAAAATTGCTACTGTATTAGTTTAATAATGCAAAGAAAAATTAGTAGAAGGTATTTGTACCAATCTGTAGAAGAGCATTCAAAAACTTCTTGACATTTAAACTCTTCTGAAGCTTATTTATATTTTTTAAGACCAACATTGAAAACTTAAGTTGCTTCAATCAAATATCTGAAGTAAAGTATTTGGCTCAAGTAAATACAAATAGGCGTGATATTCTAAAAGAATTATTTACATTATACATGTTGTCCCATGTTGTGAAAGGTTATGTCGAGCTGTGCAAAAAATCGTATGGGAGGGGGGTGGGGATTGTATTTTCACATTCTTAGGAGCTACAGGGTTAATTAATATTTTCCGACTTTGATTCACGTTATTGTTTCTAGCACAAAAACTAAGTTACGGAAAACTTTTTTTGATAGCTCATTGCAAAGGCAATAAAATCACATTTTCAACGGTATATCAGCAAACAGCACCGAAATAACCGTTTCAAATTTCTCAGAATTTCGCGTCATAAAGGAAATTTTTTTTATAATCAATTTTGTAATTTATTTCATTTTCTTTTCAATGGCATCAAAAATATAAATTTTTTTTCAAAAATAAAAAAGTTGAATGTACTTAAAAAAATTATACCTATTAGAAAAGAATGGTAAATAATGGCATTACAATAACTTATGCAGTAGATAATATCGTTGTTTTCTAATAAGTATAATTTTTTTAGTACAGCCAACTTTTTTGTTTTTTTAGATACAATTGATAACAATTGATTGATGTCATTAAAAAGAAAATTGAATACATAACAAAATTGATTATAAAAAAAAATTCATTTATTCCGCGAAATTCTGAGAAATTTGCATTCAAAGTTGAAATTTAGTAGTTTTAACCGATTGATTTCATCTTTGAACGAACACAGCTTGGTAACGGTTACGTCGGTGCTGTTTGCTGATATACCATTGAAAAGGTGATTTTATTGTTTTCCGTAACTTAGTTTTTGTGCTATAAATAATAACATGAATCGAAGTCGTGATATATTAATTAAACCTGTAGCTCCTAAGAACGTCAAATTTACCCGCCCTCCCCCCGCCCATACGATTTTTTTCTCAGCTCGACATAACCTTTCACCTCCGTAAATAGTTGCACCCAATTGCGGGCACCCTGTAAAAATAATATGTAAAATATTAATTAGCTTCAGAGAAAAGGATCAGGAGGAAGCTTATACGTTACAAGATGAGTTCATTGATCATGGACATTTTTAAACGACTTCAAAATGGAGGAGGTTCTCAAGTTCGTCGGTTTCTCTGTTTTTTTTTTGTTTTTAAATGTATGTACACAGTATTACAAAAGTTTACATACGGGTAACAAATTTCTATTTTCTTCAAAACAGTATATTTTTTTTTACTTTTTATTTATTATTTATAAATAAAATATAAAATATCTAATTTTACGAACGATGTAGAATAATTTTGTTGTTGTTATTTGAGAATAACAACATAAAACGCATAACGCGTTAATTTTCATATTTACATAAGTGTACATACCCCTCTTAAAATTTGGTGTACCGTTATTAGAACCGGTGCAAATGTCATGATAATTTGCTTCATCTCATTAGTGGAGCTTTTAATCTCATAGAGTCTGGTAACATTTGTAAAAGGAAAATTATAAACTCTCGTTAGTGCAGTAAAATGGGCAAGGGCAAAGAAATTTGTGAACCAATTCGAAAAACAGTCATTAAATTAAGAAATGACGGTAAATCTCTCAACGAAATTGGACAAATATTAAATTTAAAAAAGCCAAACAATAATAAAAAATTTCAAAGAAAGTGGAAATTACGAAAGTAAAGCTCGTTCCGGCCGCCCTCGAATGCTTGATATTCGAACAGAACGAACTGTTATTCGCTCCGTCAAAGAAAATCCTAAGCAAAGCGCAGTCGAATTAAATCGAAAATTAAAGACTGATCTGGGAGTAACTGTTTCCGACCAGACCGTTCGCAGGTCCATCAAAAGGAATGGCTATAATAGCAGAGTTGCAAGAAAAAAACCCCTACTAAGAGCTGTGAACATACAAAAACGCTTGCAATACGCACAAAAGTATGAAAACGTTCATATAAATGACCCCACTTTTTGGGAAAGAGTAATATTCACCGATGAGTGTAAATTTATGGTATTTGGAGGTGATGGCCGTTCCAAAGTGTGGCGCAAGGCGAATACGGAGTTATTACCCCAAAATGTTAACTCCACAGTGAAACATGGAGGCGGGTCAGTCATGGTCTGGGGATGTATGGCAGCAAATGGTGTTGGCAAACTGCGATTCATCGATGGTATTATGGATAAGACCATGTATGTGGATATTTTAAAGAACAGCTACCTCCCTAGCATTGAAATGTTGGATCTGGAAGGAAATTCTATATTTATGCAGGATAACGATCCAAAGCATTCTTTAAAGATAGTGAAGGAATGGCTTCTCTATAACGTCAAACACAAGCTGGAACATCCCCCACAATCTCCTGACCTAAATGTTATTGAGCATTTATGGGATATTTTGAAACGAGGTCTGAAAAAACGTCACATCACATCCATTTCATCGTTGAAGGAAGCCTTGAAGGACGAGTGGAGCAAAATTAATCCTGAAATAACCAAAAAATTGGCTTTATCCATGCCATCTCGATTATCAGCTGTAATAAAAGCCAAAGGAGGACACACAAACTACTAATTAAAGATTTTTTCAGTATATTTACCATCCGTATGTAAACTTATGTAAATTTGAAGAAAACCAAAAAATGAATTATTTTATGTTATTTACTACATACCCATGAAGTTATAATATTTTTAAGTTTATTTTTTCCAATAAAATGCGATACAAAATAATAAATATTATTCTAGCATTTTTTTATTAACATTTATTTAAAAAACTAAAATATGTGGGGGGTATGTAAACTTTTGTAATACTGTGTACATCGATAACTCCTAAGCCATATGCCTGATTGCCATAATTTTTGGGGAACAGATAGATATAATAAGCATGGAGGTGCCCGTATCGACTGGTATCAAATACCAGTGAGTGGTATTCGATAACTGGGCGTGGCAATAATAGATCTCGCAATAATAAATACTAGTGTATCTCGAATAATATTGACACTAGGGTACTGCAATTTAGTGTAGGGGTAGGCACAATTATTACAAATACCGGACAAGAAAATGGGTGTTATTCGACAAATGGGCGTGGTAGTATTAGAAAAACAGTGTATCTTGAATAATTTTGAGACTAGAGTACTGCAATTTAGTATAGGGGTAGGCATTATTATTACAAATTATGGTCATTAAAGTGGGCGTTATTCGACAAATGGGCGTGTCAATATTATAAAAACACTGTATCTCGAATAATATGGACACTAGGGTACTGAAATGTAGTTTAGTGGTATGCACAATTATTACAAATTTCCGTCAAGAAAATGGGCGTTATTTGAGAAATGGGCGTGGCAATATTAGAAAATGAGTATATCTCGAATAATATTGATACTTGATATTAGTACTGCAATTTGGTATAGGGGTAGGCATTGAAGTTGGCGCTTCAGATTAACAGTCTGATTATATTAGCGCCGACGCTTAAAGCATTTGTATTCAGCAAGAAATTAATATATTTATGATAATAAAACAAATAAGAAAAAAATTAAGATAATAAGATTTCATATATAATAATATGTTTAAATATATTATCAAATATGACCAAGATATTAAAAGGAAAAGTATTTTTAAAATTATTTTTAACTTTGTATTGATTTTTTGGTCGGTTGTTTTTTTAGAATTGTTTCCTTTAATAAGTAAATATGGTGTTTGTCTCAAAGAATATGTTGAAAAGTCAATAGTCAAGTTTCAAAGGAAATGGATCCTTAATTTATATATTTATAAAGCCATGCAATTTATATTTTATTCCTAATTATTTTACCCGTTTTGGGCTGGTAAAATGTCATTTGTCGTTTTTTACGCCTGCGTGAATTTTTTTTAGATATGCGTGCAATTTTTTATTTTGGAATTTTGACTAATATTGACAAAAGCTATAAGCTATCGCTTGATCCATTTGCGTTTTTATTTGGAAAATTTATTTTTGCTGAACTTTAAAAGTATCTAAAAACATTGCAAAACATTTTGAATATAAACGTAATGAAGAATAATGCCTTAAGGTGAGAGGGCCGGTCAAGTCATTAATTTCCAGGTCAAATTTTAGGCCCCAGTCCGTCACTGTTTACCTCGCAGTAGTAAATCGCAACTTTTGGTAGTAATATTTGCATATCAAAGTATGGTTAAGTTAACAAACAAACAAAGAATTCCAATACAATGATTACATACATAATAGCTGCATTCAACTTTATTACAATTTGACACCACTCGCTATGAAGTGTCAAAATACGAGTACGAACAGTAAGGCGAAAACTCGTCGAAGAGCACTTCAGATTTGCCAACTATGTTTGTTTTGAAAAAAATGCTTAAGCTTGGCATTATTTTAAGATCTGAAATAGAGCCAGGAACTAGAAATAGGTTCTAGTTTTTGTTTTTGCATTGTGAATAAAGTAGAGTCACGCTCTAGATCAACGACCACGGGAATGCAGCTAATGATAACTAAAAATAAGTATTTATAAAAAAGTGTTTTATTTGTATTAAAAAATAATAAAAAATTTAAAAAATTGCGATCAATTGTTTGCTTTTTACAGAAAAAAACGTTAGTTACAGGATTATTGTGATAAAGATTAACAAAATAAGTCGAAACTATATTTTCAAATTCAGTTTACGTTTACTTTCAGCGAGTTTATCTTAAATAAAATCCACTGATGACGTCATATCTCTATACAGATTAAGCAATGTGAGACCGGTTAATCTATCTTGCAACATCGTGCTTCTTAAATAAGCATTGGTAAATTAAATATATAAGAAAATATTTCTTTATCGCTTAGTTCTAAGGCTTCAATCACAGTCTTTTTTCCATCGCTTGTTTTATTACTAACTTTATACCAAACATACAGTTTCATTTTTAAATCTTCAAAATCTCCTTCCAAATCATCTTAATAGAATCCAATTAGTTTTTCAAAAACTCCTAAAGCGCCATATCCAGCTTTCATTTCAATGATCATTTCAATAGTGTTGAAATGAATACTGGAATAGATGTTTTAAAAATCTAACTCTTAGGTTTGAGATAAAGTAAACGCTCGTCAAAATATTTTGACAGAGACAGAGCCAACTGTTGATTATTAAACACAAAAAATTCAATGTTAAAAATTCAACACAAGTCAGTTCCACGAAATTTTTGCTGGCATACCGCGCTTGCGATTGCGTGTTTTTTCTCTATTGATTTCTCTTGCTCGCTCACATGCATGCCGTGTATTTTTCCCCGATTGCATATGATTGATTTAGTTTAAACTTGCAAAATTATCTATTGTAAAGCACAAAGTAGAAGGCACAAAGTGTCTCAATCGCGATGAAACAATAAGTTTGTCAACAGACTTGAAACTCGATAGTGCATTTATATTTCAGCCGATTAGAGTAAATGATAGCTTGTTAAATGCAAAATTTACCAGACTCTTATAATAAATTATGTCAACAAAACGTTGTTAAAGTTGAAAGAATTAATAAAAAACGAGCAATTTTCAAATGATTTTACCTATAACTTTGTCAATTTATTTGGTATAAAAATAGTCTATACACTGTTTTAAAGAACTGTTGAAAAAGTTGTTAAATTTTTAAAATCGAGCTAGATATACCGGAGTTTCATACCAAACTATTCATATACCTACGTAAAATCGGTTTTTTGACCACAAATCCCGCTTTGGAGGGTATATTAAAAAACTAAGTACGCAGTTGTCTTCTATTCAACCATACCTACGACCTCTACTATGTCACGAGCCAAGTTTTCTGAATTTTTCTTATTTTGTAACACCGTGTAATCAATCAATTAATCAATAATCGCACAATCCATCATAAATGAAATACTATATGTACTTTAAGCACCTATGAACGATATAGGTATTATAAAAAGAGACTACCATAGTTACTTTTCATATCGAAAATAATGTAACAATAATGATGAAATTCGTATACCAATTCAAAATTAGGATATTTTTGTGTTACCAAGTGAAAGTACGATTTATATTCATGGCTTTATTGTAAAACTTTATAGTAGAAGAAGGAAAAGAAAAGGTGTGAAATTTAAAAACAACTTTGTCTCATATCTGTTTGATGAAATTCCTTATGAAATTAATGGCTTTGAAGTTGATCATACTCGTAATTTTGGAATTTCTTCCACCATGAAAAATTTTGTTTTATTGAATAAAGTTGAAAGTGATGCATTAAAACACGCTTTATTTTTTGTTATGACATGGAAAGTCCTGGCAACAAGCCTGAACTAAGCTATATTTTATAAGTTATTAATAGTTATTAATATTATAAAATAATATTAATAAAAATATAAATAAAATTGGAAAAAATAAAAAATATGAAATTGGAAAAAATTTTTTTCTTATATTGAGGCCGAAGTAGAACAGAGGTCGTAACTTCAATATTTTAAGAAATGATATGATATGAATAATTGTAGATATTTGCGATCCGGCTTGTAGCTCTGTATCTCATACCAGTAGAACTGCTCGTATGAAATTTTGTTTATTAAAATTTTTTAATATTATTCTTTCTTATCCGCCCAAATATTGACCATTTTTCCAAGACTTAATATAAAGTAATTTGATTTATAATAACAATTTATAAAAAATATTTTTATCTAGTTGTCATTATTTTGTTGATTTTTGTTGCATTACAAATTAGCTAAATCATTTACTCTCGCCTGTTTTGACAACATAAGGCATGATAATCCGTAACTAATCTACCCAAGTATTTTTCTTTTTGTTGCTCACAGATGCGTAACGGTCAACACGTTTTTCAATGCTGCTCTGCCTAATCCAAACATTTCATAAAATATATCTAAATATATGTGCTACATTCATCGCTGTGTATGATTAACTTTATTACTTATTAATAGAAAAATAAACAAGTCAGCTAAAAGTCATCTGCCGCCAAGAACACACGCTCGATTTATCGGCAACGGAGCCATCAAGCGGGAAATATTTACTAACAATAAATTATAAATTATTTTGTTACCACGACGTAGAACGTAAAGTGAGCAGAAAAGAATAAAAAAAAAAAAATAAATAAATAAAAAAAGTTCAACATGATTTAAAAATAATATTTTCATATATATAAATATTTCAGTATTATAACAAAAATAACATGCATGCAAGTGGCAAAAATATTTCAAATATTTCCAGTTTGAGAATGTAGCGTGTTGATTTATAAATAGCTGTTAAATGTTGACAGTGAAGATTTGAGCCCACATCAACAGCGTGTCAGAGATGCCAAAAGTGACAAATAAAAAAAAAACAAAACAAAAAAACAAACAAACAAGGCTATGAATGCAAAAAAATCACAACACAGCTGACAGCAATAACAACAACAGCAGTGAAGATATGTTTGCTGAAAAAATATTTTGAAGAAAAAAAAGTATCTTAAAGATTTGCCTTGTGACACTTTGGAATTTCTTCTGACTATTCCGCTGACGGATGACTTTTCTTGGATGACGTGTGGGGATTTTACAGTTTTTTTTTTTTAAGAAAACTTTTGTTTATTGATGATGATGAACAAAACCTAGTTAAGACGAAGTGGAAAGCAATGTTCAGAATTTCTAGAACAGCATTTTAAGAGATGTTGATATTTTGTGAAGCTTTTTTTTAAACAAAAGACAGAGAGTTTAAATAGCTATATTTGACTCGAATTCTTCTAAGGAAGTGTAAATAAAAACTGGCAAGATAGAAAACGAATAAATCTGATATTTATTATCTTATATAACACTCATAGCGCTATATACACACAGAAAAATACCTACGGCGTATTGCCAAAAATGACTTGGCTAACTATTTTTGTATGAAGCTTAAGAAATTTGTGTAAATTTCATAAGTTTTTTGTCAACTTAGGCATGCCAAAATTGTATAATATGCCAAAGATACTTGGGCAAAAGCAATCAAACACTGTCATACACGGTCATTATTTGCTTTCCTTTTCATATCATTTGCTCTAACGTGCATGTATTCCGAAGTAATTTATTCGTGACATTGATGAAACAAATAGAACATAAAACAGCTTAGTGGATCACAGCGAGAATCACGCAAGACTACTGATAAGTTGACATTATTAAATAAAAATTGAGTTAATAAAAAACAGAAAAACAAAAAAGTGAAAAAAGTGTCAAGCATAATTGAAAAGATGAAAAAAAAAAACAAATATAAGAGAACGGGAATCTTCACTAGTATAGGTATAACTAATCTAAGTTTATAATACCCAAGCTCCTTTTTTAATATAACCTAAAATCAACGGCCACCCATTTTAGCAGAAGTTTGCCTAAATTTCCTTTGTTGTATTATACAAATACTTAGATAACCCATTCTGGCCGAAGATCTTAGGCAAATTCTACCCGAAAATTGTATAATTGTACACTTATTTTTCTCTGTGTGTACGTGGAGACAGCTTATTTTTCTACATCAAGAATTCTGCAGATTTTTCTATGATATTCAAGCACAAATACGCCAGTTTCCGACAACAACAACAACAACTATTTTGCAGCTAACAGAATTTTAATGTACTTAAAAGCTACGACTATCATTACTTCAATAAATAGGCAATGATTGCTGTTATGTTGTTGTTGTTGTCATTCAATTGTTGCTTGCCAGGGTCCGCTGCTCGTGTGAAAGTTTTATTCGCTTTTTTAAATAAGATAGAAAATGCTATTGGAGCCACTTAGCAAGAGCAACAACAACAACCTTCATACCGCTTGTAAGTTCCGCAAAACCAACAACAACTACAATGGTGCCTTGTTCCGCTGCTTGACGCGTAGCTTAAGTGTTGCTATTCTCCTAGATCAATCATCCTACACTGAGAAAAAGCTTACGTTAAATTGAAGAAAAACCTAGTATAATTTATAAGATGGCTTTGGCAGTTTTCAGCCTCCCAAGTACTTCATAAGAACGCCAAAGTTTTACATGTTGACTTGCCAATTTTTATTTGGGTGATAAATTAACCAAGTATTTGGTAATACTAATACTACTTTTAAAAAAAAAATTTAATTTCAAAAATATAACTTTTTGCGGTTTCTGGTTTTTTTTATTTTTCTTTTTTTGAAGCTGCCGCCACCTCTCGTTCTGTGATTTGCTTGACTGAAATCGGCAACAACACAAATTTTTCTTTTATCAACACCGTTTTTTTTTTCTTAGAAATTAATGACTTCTCGGCTTTTTTGCTGCTTGACGTCTATATTACAACAAAAACATTAAATTAAATTAAATTGAATAACAACTAAAAACCATTTTACCTTCGCATGCCGTTGAGATTCGAACCCACAACAAACCGATACCACTGTATGTGCAGTCACTATACTACGCATTGAGCCAAACTCCTTCGCTACGCGGTGTGATTTATTCAATATTAATTACAACTGAAGCCATACAGCTGCAGCATAACATAATAATCTATTAAAAGAATTTTGTTGTATTGCTATCAACAGAATACTGCGACATACTGCATCTGTTAATACAGCATCTGTTGAAATAGCTGCAGTTATGTCAGCAATTAGTAGCACGGCTGCTTGGATCGGTGCTTAGAGCGATGGACTAGCACCAAAAGTTCCAGGTTTGATTCCGCACGGCGGGCCAAGTAATTTTTTTCCCTTTTTTTTCCTTTTTGTTGATGATATGTAATAAAATATACTGGTGTGAATGTTAACGTGGGTTTTTTTTATTTACTTTATGTTATTTTTGAACTTAAAAGTATTTTATTACAAAAAAAAAAAACTATTTAATTATCAAATCTATCCTTCTCTCGTGTGTCTAATGACGCAGCTGTGTTTTTTTTTTGCAGAAAACAGCTCAAAAGTATGCTTAAGCCATCCATGCTAGTTCTTTTTTAATTTTGTATTTTTGGATTTTGGGCTTAGTATGTGCGAAGTATGTACTTTCAAAGCAATGTATTAAACAATAAATTGCTTAGGTGAATAAGCATAAGTTTATAATTCCCATACACTTCTCTTTACCCAAGCCGACTTAGGTGATTTAACTATTGCTTTTTTTCTCGGTGCATTGTTGTGTACTCTTTCTCTCTCTCTCTCTTCTCATTTTTATTAGCATTCTTATCAATATCAACGTCATCATCATCATCATCATTATTATGCATACCATCAAACGGAAGTGCGCCATGTTGTGCACCTTTTAGTTTTGTTAATTTTCTTGCTTTTGTCTCGCGTTAACTGTTTGCTCTGTTGTTTTTATTTTTGTTTTCTTTATTTTTATTTGTCAAACTCGTGTTTTTGTTTACTTATTTTTAAATGAAAACCTTTTTATTTCTATTTACATATTTTTTTTGTTGTTTTGCTTTCTTTGTTTTTATTATTTTTTTTCTTATTTTTACTACATTTTCCACTCAATGTCTTCGAAGTTTTGCAATAAAACCTTTTTAATAAAATGCCTGCAAAAAAACCACACAACAACAATAACAACGATGCAATTGAGTAAGACGCTATTTTTGGCAACATGCTGCTCATGCTGCTTGTTATTGTTGTTATTATTGCTTTTGTTGCTCTTAATGCTAGCATAACAATAAGAATAAAACATAATTTTTGACATTTTGTGAGATTCTATCCTGTTTCTTCTTGAAGGATCTGTGTTCTTCTTGAAGCAGGCTTTAAATACAAAATGAAGGAGGCAAAAGTAAATGTTTGCGTCAGTGTGTCTGTGTGTATGAAGACAGACAAAAACTTGCTGCTGCATTTGCATAAGCAGGATAATGTTTTTGCTGGTAGGATATTAGTGTCAAGCGCGTATTTTGTATAGTGTTGTCATTGTAAAGTGATGACTGCTGAATTAGCATAAAACGTAAAGACGATTGGGTAGTTTTGCGGTATGAAAATACAAATTCTGCTTGTTAAGTAATGAGCAATGTACAAAAAAAAAAGATGTGTGTGGCCGCCACGTACGGTAGAAGTGAAATTTTTTGCCCAGAAATGAAATTTATGGAAAGATTGCTAATTTATTTTAATAACAATCCATCCTTTAGCGCAACCAAATGGTTAAAAAACAGTCTACCTTCATACCAGTATTAGTTCAATAACTGTCGTTTTTTCATAAAGCCAACTAGTATTTTCAGCATGGCAATATCAAGGGAAATATTAATTGTCCCTTTTGTTTATGGACAGTTTCTGTAAAGTTCAATATTCACGTACAGCATTAGATTTTTTTTTTTTTACTTTCGGGACACAGTTGGTTATCTAGAGGATTTATTATTTTAATTTTATAGTAGTGCCCAGGCTCGATCCTCATAGCCCCTCATATTTTTTGTGTATTATATTTTTACTTATAAATATTTAAAAGAAAAAATTTGGCCTTCCGCGTACAATTCGGCTGCAAGTTGAACGTACTAGCATCGCACCATTGCCTCCCTTGTATCAAGGAGAACAAAATACGAACAAGCCCAAAAGCAAGCATAGCATACATCTTCCAAATTATTGCATAGGATTGATAACAAAAAAAAAAAAATTGGCGAAATGAGCAAAATGTAGCTTCAACATCTGAAAATTATGAGAAAAAGTTAGGGAAATTGTGATTTGAGTCTGCTTGCCGCCGATCGCTTGCAATAAAATATTTTCAACTTTTATATTGTATTCTCGATAGATTGCACATTTTTGAAAAAAATCAGAGCAAAAACGTATTTTTGCCAATTCGCGAGGAAACTGGACAAAAATTCAAAACAACGCCAACTTACGACGCAACTGATTTGCGCATGTGTTCATGCGTACTCAAATACCACAGAATTCGGTATCAGCTGTCCTTATTTGCGGAAAAAGAAAGTGGAATATAAATACACATAAAGAAGAAAAGAAGATATTTATCACTTTTCGCGTTTTGCTACGCTTTACTGTATTTTGTAGTACAGCGCAATCTGGGGTTCAAGATATAGCAAAATACATAGCGCCAAAAGACTCACCGCATCCGAAAACCATTTATAAAAATCATACGTATCGGATGAGTTGTTTTGAGTTTTTTGCGGTATTTGTACAAAAGTCCCTCTGCCCTTTCTATACTCGATAATCAAATCTTATATATCTGATATACAAATTTTAATCTAAATCGGATGAGCGGTTTTGGAGTGTTTCACGATTTCTTAAGTGACTTGTACTACAGCACCGTCTGATGTTTAAGATAGAGCAGAAAAAAAAAGCCCAAGATACCCACAATATCCGAAAACTGCTATGTACAAATGCTCACGCAAATCGAATGCACAGCTAGGAGTTTTTCCAGATGTTTAACACATTTGTACTGCAGTGCCCTCTGGTGTTCAATATAGAACAAAATAGCCATAAAAACTACCGTACCCGAAAACCCCTAAATACAAATTTTCATGTAAATCGGATGAATGGTTTCGGAGACAAACTATAATAACAAAATTTGTGGAACCCGATCGCAGCGCCACCTACCGGGTCCAATTATGAATCTGAACTATCCAGGGATCCACTTAAACACACACAAAAAAACAAAATCGGTGCAGCCGTTTTGGAACAATTTAATAACATACACACGTACAAATTGGACAACAGCGTCCTCTAGTTTTCGAAACATGGCAAAAGAGATAACGCCAAAACAGTTGCCGTACACGAAAATCCTTTAATAAAATTCTGCATCCAAATCGGATGATGAGCAGCTTCCTACTTTTTCACGATTTCTTAAGAGATTTGTGCTACAGCACCCTCTGGTGTTCGATATAGTACAAAAAAGATAAGTCCAAAACAGCCACCATATTAGAAAATCCCTATATACCAATTTTCATGAAAATCGGATAAACAGCTTAGAAGTTTTTTAAAATAGTTGTACACAGCGCCCTCTGGTGTTCAAGATAGAACAGTGTAGATAAGACATAAAAACTCACCGTATCCAAAAACATCTATATGCCAACTTTCATGAAAATCCGATGAACGGTTTCGGAGATAAACTATAAAAACAAAATACCTTAAACACGATCGCAGCGCCACCTACCGGGTCCAATTGTGAATCTGAACCATCCAGGAATCCACTCAAACACTCACAAAAAATTTCATCAAAATCAGTGCAGCCGTTAAGGAACATTTTAATAACACACACACACGTACAAATTGGACAAGAGCAAAAAAAGATAGCACCAGAACCCTTGCCGTACTCGAAAATCGCTATTTACAAATTTTCATCCAAATAGGATGAGCAGTTTTGTAGTTTTTTACGATTTCCTAATATTTGTGCTAAGGCGCCCTCTCGTTTTCAAGATAGCACAAAAAAAAAGATAAGTCCAAAACACTTACCGTATCAGAAAACCCCTATTTTCCAATTTTCATACAAACCGGATGCACGGCTTAGGAGTTTTACGAGGTTTTTAAAAATATTTGTAGTACAGCGCCCTCTGGTGTTCGAGAGAGAAAAGAGTAGATAAGTCAAAAAACTCAGCGTGTCCGAAAACCTCTACACACAAAATTTCATGCAAATGGGATGAACGGTTTTGGACTTTTTCGACTTTTTTAAAATATTTGTACTACAGCGCCCTCTGGTGTTCAAGATAGAACCCAGTTTATAAGTCATAAAAAGTGTTCGTTTCCAAAAACCTCTATATACCAACTTTCATGCAAATCGTATAAGAGACTTAGGAGTTATTTGACGTTTTTTTAAATATTTGTACTACAGCGCCCTCTAGTGTTCAACATAGAACAGAGTAAATAAGTCATGAAAATCCACCGTATCCGAAAACCTCTACATACCAATTATCATGTAAATCGTATGCACAGCTTAGGAGTTTTTCGAGGTTTTCCAAAATATTTGTACTACAGCGAACTCTGGTGTTCGAGATAGAACAGTGTTGATAAGTTAAAAAAATTCAGCGTGTCCGAGAACACCCATACATACCAATTTTTATGCAAATCGGATGAACAGTTTCGGATATAAGCTAAAAAAAGAATACCTGGAACCCGATCGCAGCGCTCCCTACAGGGTCCAACCTTTATTATTGGATAAAAAGTAGCCTATGTTATGACCGGGGATATATAAGGAACCTAGGTACCAAATTTCATTTAAATCCATCCAGTGGTTTTCGCGTGATGCTTTAACAGACAGACAGACAGACAGACAAAAATTTTAATAATGCGATTTTCGGACTCAGCGTCATTCAAAACGTCCATCGCAAAAAAAATTTCAAAAAAATATTCAATGTACAGATTTTTTTTTTTTCAATTTTATATATATGTAGATAGATGTGTTTTTGGATCAGATTATTTTCAGAATCTATCTCAGTTTTTGTGGCAGGAATGGAATTTTAAAGTTGTACACAGGTTAACCACTTTAAATAGCAGCTACCTGAAATAGTGGTCGTGACTCGTAATTTTTTTCAGAAAAGCATTTTCTTCATCTAAAAATGCTATGTGAAAATTTTCAGATCTGCAGGTCAATTCTAATATTTTATTTTAATATGTAAAAACAATTTATTAAAAAATTGCACTCCTAACGTTCTTTATGATGATATGGTAATATTATGGTAAAAGTTTTGCAATTTAGCAGGAAATTTAAAGAATTCAAAATGCCGAAGAAAATTCAAATGCACCCCTTTAATTTTTTTTTTTTCCAAAATTACCTTTTTATAGTTTTAAGAAATAATTTTCTTACATTTTAATCTTCTAATATATTAATACACTGAAAAAAATTGATATGATTTAAATTGAACACAATTTTATCATTTTCAAAATGTGTTTTTTCATATAAAATTTTTGATTTTTTTAAATATTCACATATAAATTGATAATATTATGTTTCTATTTTGACTACATTTGTTTTAAGCTAGTTTCTGATCACAGAGTTTTAAATTAAAAAAGAATTTGTGATCAAAAAATTGCTTAAAACAAATTTCGTCAAAATAATAACACAATTTTATCAATTTATATGTAAATATTTATTTGAAAGATTCAAAAATATTATATGAAAAAATACATTTTGAAAATTGTGTTCAATTTTAAAATATGTCGAGTTTTTCGGTGTACGCCATAATAAAACTTTAACCCCCCTTTTTCTCAGTTTGAAAGGTCTGGCTTATACCAACTGCAGAATATAGTTTTTATTCAAATATTTTGTCATTAAGATAGGTATAAATTAGAAATTAAAAACACTTTTTTTCCCCCATATAAAACAACAAACAATGCCACATAATTATTTTGCTGTTGCTGCACAACGTTGCTGTGGTTGAGAAGAAGGCGAGAGAGAGAGAGAGAGAGAGAGAGAGAAAAAGCTTCACTGTGTAGAATCAATACACTTTAAAGACAACACATTCGCATGAAACATACATAATTTGAAAGCTTTGCTTCATACCAAGTGCGCAATATAATTTTTATTTCAAAATTAAGGTAAAAATTAGAAATTTTAAACATAATTTTTTCCCCCATTTAAAAAAAAAAACAAAATATAAAGCCACACAGCTCTGTTCAACAGCGTTGCTGTGGGAGAGTAGAATGCGAGAATGAAGGAAAAAGCCAAAAGCTTCAACAAAGCTGTGTGGTTGTTGTTGCTTTTTCTTTGGCAGTGTTCACACGATAATCAAATGATCAAGTTCATACCTCTTTTGTTTTGTTCTCTTTTACTCTCTTTGAAATATTTGCTTAATATCTGCTCACATTTGATTTTTTATTGAATGGCCGACACCAGCATTTATTACTTATCTGCTGCCTACGCTAATATGTGATCCAGAGGTATATTAGTGAAAAGTGTAGTTTTGTAAAAAAAAAAAAAAAAATATAACAATTTTTACTCAACTCAAATTTATTCAACAAAATTATTCGGTAATTCCAAGTGCAGAATCAGATTAACAAAACAATATTTTTTTTTTTCTAATAGCGTTTCAAGCAGAACCAGCCTGATTTCTACAATTCTTGAACTTTTAATTGCACAAACTATTTCGTTCGCAACCATCGTTTATAATTCCGGTGGGCTAACTGGATCCCAAACACTTAAGCGAGAATACAAAGAATAAGTAACTAAAACAAATTATACACCAAATTAAAGGTAATTTATTAAGTCTTGAGAATTTTCTATAACTTTACCGTTTTTCTAATACAGGGTCCGCCATCTAAGGTTTTATTTTTCAACTAGTGCTTATTTCGTAAATGGTAACACTTAGCACATGTCTGATTTGACAGATAATTAGTTTTATCCTTCCGCTGAAAGAATATAGTTGTGTATACGTTTGAATAACGCTGGGAAATGTTGCGACATTACTTTGAAAATCATGGTAATGTTGCAGAATGTGTGCAAAAATTGCGTACGGATTTTGGAAGAACAGAAGCACCGTCAGCTCTGTATGTTCGTTATCTTGTGAAAAAAGTGAACGAAACTGGAATCCTCATCGATAAACCAAAGCGTGAAAAGCCAAAAACAGTGCGTACACCTGAGAATATTGCTGCTGTGGCAGAAAGTGGGCGTGAAGCAGCATCAACATCAATTCACAGTCGTTCTCAACAATTGAACATTTCGGAGACATAATTGAGACGAATTTTGCATAAAGACCTTGGAATGACGCCATACACAGTTCAATTGGTTCAGGAGTTGAAGCCAACTGACCATCCAATGCGTTTTCGCTTCGCTCAGTGGGCCTGCTATCGACTTACAGAAGATGCCGATTTTGCCAAAAAATCATCTTTTCAGATGAAGCTCATTTTGCTCTTGGCGGGTATGTAAACAAGCAAAATTGTCGCATTTGTGGCACAGAAAACCCGCACGCATACATTGAAAAGCCGATGCATCCAAAACGAGTCACTGTTTGCTGCGGATTTTGGTCCAGAGGCATAATTGGGCCATTTTTCTTCGAAAAATAAGCAAGGAGTGGCCGTTACAGTCAATGGCCATCGTTATCGGGCCATGTTGAACGAAGTTTTGTTCACAAAAATTGAAGAGGAGGATATTGGCAACATTTGATTTCAACAGGACGGTGCTACGTGCCACACAGCCGAAGCTACACTCGATGTTTTGCGCCCTGTTTTTGAAGATCGCATTATCAGCCGCAGAGCTGATGTCGTTTGGCCACCTCGGAGCAGCGATTTGACACCGTTGGACTATTATTTGTGGGGTGCCCTCAAAGATAAGTGTTACGCCGACAAGCCAGAGACAATTGACGCTTTAAAGGACAATATTCGTGAAGCCATTGGTGAAATACAGCTGCACACAATCGATAATGTGCTTAGAAATTGGACCGATCGTGTAGGCTACTGCATGGCCAGCCGAGGCAGCCATTTGAATGAAATTATTTTCCATTATTATTCCATTATATTTCCATTATTATTATTATTATAAATTGAAGAATTGTACATTCAAATAAAAAAAGAAATTTGGATAAAATATTCAGTAGTTTTTTTTTGCATTTTCAAAAAAAAAAAGTTATTTGGCGGACCCTTTAGAATTTCAAAAGAAAATAACGGGTTTTTGCAAGCAAACATATGATTATTTACAAAATAAAAGGTAATCAAAGTATATCATTCAATTAAACTTTTCCGAAAGTTTATTTCATATTCTTAGTGATAAAGTTATATAGTTTTTTACTACACCGGTAAAAAAACTGAAAGCAAATTAACAATAAACTTATGTTAATTTATTCAAGGTTTTCGTCAATTTGATGTCTTCCAAGTTCTTGGATAAGACAATTAATTTTTATTTCTTGATCTATAGAATTTTATTTTAATTATTAATTCGATACTTTGTACAATTTAACATATATCCGTTCTATTCAAGTCTTTTTATATAACTTTACATAAGTTTAAGTGATGATTGAATCAAATTTTATAAATAGCCTTTGTGCACGTTAACGAGAGTTTTTTAAATTTTACAAACTTCAACTTTAACAATTCAAACAATATATTTTTGTAGATATTTTTAGAAGTTTTAATTTCTAAACCATGTTTAGCTAACACAAATACCTATTTCAGTACACATTAGTTTAGCCACTTACTATATTTTTCTTTGACATGCATATTCATATATATATTCAGACGGTGGCGTTAATGCTCCACTTCAATCGAATGATGGCAATAAGGCTGATTCTTTTGCTTATTCAGGAAAAAATAATGCTATTGGAAATTTAGCTGTGAACAATAACTCTAAAACAAAATTATCTCGTTGGGATTTTTTGGGAGTTAATGAGTCTCATAACCTAGATATTGTCGCTGAACAAAAGTTTGTGCATGTTTCATCTTTCAAACCGTTTGTCCCAGAGAGTGATATAATTGATTATGTTGTTAAACAAACTGGAATAGATAGGAGCCATTTCTCATGTTCCAAACTTGTAAAAAGAGATGCTGTGCTTGAAAATGTTAGCAGTGTCTCTTTAAAATTGGGAGTTTCAGCAAATCTTTTTAATAATATTACTGACCCGTCTATTTGGCCAGCCAATGTAAGAGTACGGTCATTCAAAAATTTTCAAAAGCTGGGCGCACCGAGCACAGAAAATTAGCGAAAGAAATAAATGCTAATAGTTCCTACCGTGGAGTTAAACTATACTTTCAAAATATGTCCGGTATGAGAACTAAGTCGGATGTCATATTTAACTGGTTTTAACTCGTTTGGTGATTTCGATCTGATTATCTTTATTGAAACCCTTATCTTTTTGACTTGGATATATATAATGTGTATCAAAAAGATAGAGACCCTTTAAAGACTGGTCTCTTGCGGGGTGGCGGCGTTTTAATTGCTGTAAAA
The DNA here is from genome assembly GCA_914767935.1 of Coremacera marginata. NCBI lineage: Eukaryota > Metazoa > Arthropoda > Insecta > Diptera > Sciomyzidae > Coremacera > Coremacera marginata. The sequence continues at coordinate 164,264,924 of OU612046.1, forward strand.
CGTCTTCTTCGCTCCAACATTTGCAACTTGTCCAATCCAGATTCTACCTTGGACCAGCTTTGCATTACGATTGAAGAATTGGATTGCACCCTGTTCTTATGTGCTTCGTACATTCCTCCGAATAGCTCTGATGAAATGTATGCTGCCCACATAGATAACATTGTATCTCTGCACTCTTTGATGGATTTAAGTGGCCATTTGTGTGTTTTGGATGATTTCAACTTTAGTAAAATTAAATGGATTCGGATTGCAGGTGAACTTACTCTAACGACTGTTAATCAGCTTCATGAAATTAATTTTGTAGATCATTTTTTTAGTATCGATTTAGCTCAAATCAATTTTATTGAGAACAATCTGAAAAATATTCTAGATCTCATTTTTGTTTCCAATAATATTCAATATCAATTAACTGAATGTATTTTTCCAGTTAGTCCTGGTGTCATTCATCATGTGCCTTCTGTTTTAGAAATGAAATTTTATGAATTTTTCTCATTTCAGGAAGCGCGAAATGTTTTTAACTTTAATTCCTGCAATTTTTGATTATTTAACTTATCTTTTTAATGACATTAACTGGTCAAGCTTATTTGATAGTCAAAATACCGCAGCATGCTTTGATATTTCACATATTTTTCATATCTGTGCAAATAACATTCCACTAGTTGTGCAGAAACCCCACAAAAACCCGTGGTACTTGCGAAATAAATTAATTAAAATAATTTTTTTAAACTTTTTCAGTCTACTTATGATTATAATTGCAAACTCAAATTTGATCATTACTCGAGGCAGTTCAATTTCCTAAATAAATTTTTGTATAAGCAGTATATTTTGAGATTTGAATCTAATATAATTTCTAATCCAAAAAGTTTTTGGAATTACATTCAAACAAAAAAGAATGGATCTCAGATTCCAGTTTCAATGGTTTTTGATGGCAGGCATTCCTCTTCTACTGGAACAGTTGAAACAGTTAATCTTTTTGCTGACTATTTTAAGTCTAACTTTGATGATGAGGACTCTTGGGTTGATAGTTGCATTTTGGATTGCATTGAGTCTAGGCTCGATATTGGCTCCATTTCTGTATCAATTGATGATGTTCGCAGTGCATTGTCCCTCCTCAAAACCTCAACAAAGTCTGATAATGACGGTTTGTGTGCTACGTTAGCTGAACCGCTTTGTAAAATTTTTAACAAATCACTTGCATCTGGGTCTTTCATAGAGTCTTGGAAGATTGCAGCCATAACTGCAACCTTCAAAAGTGGGTGAAAGAATGATGTTTGCAATAACCGCCCGATCTCTAAATAAACGAACATATCAAAACTGTTTGGGTTAATTGTCAAGCAGAAGCTTTATTTTCTTTCAAAGCGATGTATCTATCCTGAGCAGCATGGGTTTGTAGCTGGAAAGTCCACCATTACAAACTTCAACCTTTTTTCAAATTTTTGCATTTCTTCTTTGGAATCAGGTTATCAAATTGATGCCCTTTACACAGATTTTTCGAAAGCTTTCGATAAAGTCTCCCATAAGCTGCTTGTGGCCAAGCTTAGGAAAATGGGCTGCCACTCGATTTTTCTGGAATGAATAAAATCCTTTCTTAATGGTTGATTTTGTTTTGTCTCGGTTGATAACACCAATTCTTATTGCTATCCAGCGACCTCTGCTGTTCCTCAGGGTAGTATATTAGGCCCTTTGTTTTTTGTGTTGTTTATTAATGATATTACGCAATGTTTTCATTTTGCTAAGTATCTGCTTTATGCAGATGACATCAAATTATTCGCAAAGGTAAACTGCATAGCTGATGCGGCATTATTGCAAGAAGACCTTGACAATGTCTCTGTATGGAGCATTCGTAATGGTTTACCTCTGAACATTAGTTAATGTTATCATGTATCTTTCAGTATCTTTCAATTTCCGATACACCTCTTCAAAAAGTAAATACAATCAAGAATCTGGGTGTCATCTTTGATTCGAAGTTTACCTTTGTTGAGCACTTCAACTTTTTGCTACCTAAAGTTTTCGCCCTGCTTGCTTTTATTCGTAGGAATAGTCAAGAATTTAAAGATCCCTATACAATAAAAGCACTTTATTGTTCTCTAGTCAGGTCAAGATTAGAATATGCTGCTTTAATTTGGAACCCTTCATCGGCGATTCATTCGTCAAGGCTTGAAAGGGTTCAAAAAATTGCTACAAAGTACATGCTTTATTGCACTAGTTTTAAATCTGACTTAGCCCCTTATAATGTGCGATGCTTATTAATGGGTTTGAAGTCGCTTGAAATCAGGAGAAGAATTAACTCATTAATATTCATCTATGATATTATTTCTAGTAATATTGATGATTCTATGCTTCTAAGTTTGATTCATTTTGAATATACCACCAAGGCAGTTGCGTTAAATTCCATCGAACGAATTATGCTTTAAATGAGCCTATATATAATAAGCCCGGGATTGGCCGAATCAGGCCACAGTGGGTCCCTTTTCGTCCCCTATTTGACGAAGGATGCTACTGCTCGGAGCACTCATAAGTGAGCATACTCCTTATATAGGCACCCTTTGTCACCTCAAGCATGTCCTTGTAGGTCAGTTGACCAATCTCGGCTTCGTCAATAAATGGACGTCCCAGAATGGTCAATCTTATGCTTGCCAACGCCGGACACTGGCACAAAATGTGTGATGCTGTTTGCGGCTCTTCTAGGCATAACCTACACGCATCGTCCTCGGTCAGAGTCATCTTCCTGAGATGGTACATGTAGGGACCGTGTCTTGTGACCAGCGCAGTAAGCCAGCTTAAAGTCTTCCGATTGTATCGGGTGACTTTTGCTGCCTCACTACTTGACCATTTCACGGCCGCCTTTGATTGCCTGCAATTACCAGCTTCTTCCCACCTTGTACGATGTTCCGAGTCCGTCCATTGCTTAATAAGGCCTGCCACCATGTTGTCGCCTATGGCGATACGTGGTTCTGGTCCACAGAATTCTTCTGCTGATCCTTCTCTTGCTAAAGAATCAGCCTTTTCATTCTGTTCTATGCCAGAATGTCCTCGCACCCACATAAGTGTGAGCTCATTTGTCTGAGCGCACCTATTGAGTTTGGTAAGACATTCTATGTCCAACCTAGAAGTAATATCTGTCCGTTGCATGCACCTAATGACCGACTGATTGTCAAGGGCAATGACAATTTTCTTGCCATTTACCCGTCCATCTATCAAGTGGTCCAGCGCATGCACTACACCAAGCATTTCCGCCTGGTATACAGACACGAACCTCCCCAGCCTCAGTGCACAGGATAGGTTCAACTCCTCTGAGTAGACGCCAGACCCGGCTCTTCCATTCATCAGAGAGCCGTCTGTGAATATACTGATGTCACTACCAGCGGTTTCTCCACAAACGGATCCATCTGTTATTAGAGTTTTATAACATTTTTCTGTTACTCTCACTCTCTGCCTTCCGTCCATAGGCATACACGTCTCCCTGACATTTCGCTGTGTCATGTCCAGGATGCGCATATGACCATGGAGGGCTGTTGCTCCATGCCACGTAGCATTTCGCAACATCCTGAGGGCTGTTAGCGCTGCCGTTTTCTTTATTTCTAAATCCAACGGTAGCATACCTAACAAAACCTCCATTGCGCTGGTTGAAGTGGTGCGTATTGCCCCTGTTATTCCAACACACGCCAGCCGTTGGACTCTGTCTAGTCGCTTCTTAATGATTTTCTGACTGACTTTTGTCCACCAGATCACCGAAGCATACGTGATGACAGGTCTAACCATCATAGTGTAAATCCATTTCATAGCCTCTGGGTTTAGCCCCCATTTTAGACCACAAACGCGTCTACACTGAAACAGAACAGGCTCTTGGCCTTTTGAATCCTGTCTCCAACATGTTCGTTCCAGTTCAGTTTACTATCTAGAGTTACCCCTAGATATTTAACTTTCGTGGGCATGTTGATTTCAGCTCCAAAAAGTCTAAGTGGTTCTCTCCTCAGGCCTACCCTCTTTCTAGTAAAGAGAATATTGTCTGATTTTCCTGCGTTCACGGTGAGGCCTTGTTCTCGACACCACTCCTCCACCATTCGGAGTGCTCCCTTCATGATGTCAGAAATGGTGTCAATGAACTTACCACAGACCACCAACACAATGTCATCTGCATACCCTATCGAGTGTATGCCCGATTCGTCTAGTCTAGCCAAAAATGAGTCCGCAGTGATGTTCCACAGGGTTGGCGATAACACCCCTCCTTGAGGACATCCTCTACTTAATCTACCTCTAGTCTTGACTCTACCGTTCTGCATGTTGACAGCCCTGTGGTTGAGCATATTGTCTACCCAATTTGTTATCATTGGGCTTACATTGCGTTCTGTCAGAGCCTGTCGCAGCCTCCAAAGCATATTTTGTCGAAAGCACCCTCGATGTCCATAAATGTGGCCATCGCGATGCCTCCTGAAAATAACTCTTTTTCAGGCCTATAACTAGGTCTTTGTGTTTATATAATGAATTATCATCTAAGCACTTTTTTGATTTTTCAATTTCAAAATTATCTTTTAAAAACTTTGTTACTGGTTTGTTTTAACTAAATTTAATTTTTTTGATTTTCTTCTTTAATCATTTTTAATTTCATATGCATATTTTTTATATTTAAATATTATAATGTAATTTCTCTAGTCTGTAAGGAATTGTAATGTCCATAGACTGAAATAAACTAAACTAAGCTAAACTAAACTAAACTAAACTATATTCATATATTCATATATACATGTATCATTTTTTACTCCCGGTGTATATCTAAAGAGATAAAATAATTCTATTAAGAAATCTCATTAGAATATATTTTTAAACATCGTTAAATTATTAATCGGTTTTACTTTGGTTATTTCTTTTTTTTATAAATGATCTTTACAAATGCTTAGTCAAATCTTGCTGCCCCGGAACTCGTAATCTCCTTCACGAAAGACAAGTTGATGGATGCGTTGTACATTTAATTTAAACTCGCTTGAATAACATTGCAAACCTTAGAAAAACCCTGAGTTGATGATCAGAAGCTGTGCAACTATTCGACTTTTGTTTAATTATTTATTTTTTGTTTTTTACTTTTTCAACATCAAGCTAAGCTTTTATTTTAGCCACAACATTGTGTACTCCATGGCGTATGTGCAACATTTAATTAAAATAATTAATCTTAATAATTCAATAAAAAACACGCTCACCAAAAATTTGAAAAAAAAAACAAAAAAAAAACTAACGAAAAAATGCTTTGTATATTTGTCTAAAAACCGCAAAAAAAAAACTTTCAGCTAAAACATTAAATGGCAAAAAACCAAGCGATGCTTTTTATTTTACTTCATTTTATTCAAACTAAGCCGCAAAACCGCATGATTTTTGCTTCGCTTTTGTTTTCAATATTTTAATGATGTGTATTTGAGTGAATAAAACACCAAATAATCAACAGTTTTTTTGTTTTTATTTTGCCTTTTCACTCATTGACGATGTGCGTTAGTTTATTTCATTTGCTCGTTGCAACTAGAAAAAAAAAAAAAACATAGCCACATAAAAGTATGCAAGAAAAATGTACTGAAATGAATGAAGGAAACAAAAATAAACATGAATGATAAAAATAAATTTTTAACCATATGGTTGTTTTTCTTTTTATTTTTTTGCTTTTGCGTTTGCTTATATAAAATATAAACAACAGCAATGTTGAACGCCATTTTTTGATATAATTTTTTTCTTTTTTTTTGTGAACAAGCGCTGAAGCACTTCATGTGCTGAAAGCACTCTACTCCACTCTACACTACTCTACTCTACACTACTCTACTGTTGTATGTTTAAATATGAACTGTTTATTATGTATTTCGAAAAAAAAAATAAATTAAATGTATTGAAGCCATTGAGTGTTGCACTGACTATGAAGTCTACATGTTGAGTGATGAGTGGATAAAAGTGATGCGTGTCCGTTTTTTTTTTTTTTCAAATTGTATTTTTTTGCTTACAGTTTGTTAAAATATTTCATATTTTTATTTATTAACTTTATACTCTGTGCGCTGTTGTTGTTTATTTGTAGAGCAATTTACATGAGTAGCGCAAAAAGTAAAACATGATAGATACAAGTAGTAGCACATAAATTGGTATACAATCATGTGATGAAATATTTACAAATGCGTTCTGAGTGAGTGTTGAAAAAGCTTTTAAGCATTTTTTTTTTTTTTTTTGTGTATCTCGCTTGCGATTTGTGATTAGAACTATAAAAAAGTGTAAACAAGCACATTACTTAAGATCAAGCAACGCTCCAGGCTATAAAATTAATTAAAATTTTCTTCATCTCTATTAAATTCTTAAACCACACTTGGCAGCTCTTAGCTCTTGGCATTAATTATAACAATAGAGTCAAAATAAAGCACTTGAATGACACCAACTGTTGAAGTGACTCCCACCCTTATCTGCTGTGCCCTCACTCCAACTAGAGCCCAACCCTACAATCAGCACAATAAAAAATTATAATCATGAAAATTGTTATTGCGTGCTTTTGTGTAGCGTGCAGTTAAGTTATATAAGTGCCACCACAATTTTATGAGTTAAGGGTTGCCAACACTTGTCGCCAACACATGTAAGGCGAATTAAGCTGCAAATAGTTGTTGTATAATAATAATTTTTCATGTTGTCATGAGTTTTAGCTTAATTGTGTGTTTGTTGTGTTGGGCACAAATTTTGTGTAGCAGCAACTAGAGTTTTGTGTGCCCTTGATTTTTTGTTAATCAATCGAAATATTTTACAGTATTCCTGGTGTACACTTTGCTGTTTTTAGCCAAGTTTAATTTGTTGTCTTTTATCAGTTAATAAATATTGATTGCCCCGATACGTGAACACAGCCACGTCAGTTTAATCATGTTAAGTGTTTGGCTTAACAGGTTGTGACATTGAGCCTCGTCGCTGTGGTGAGATGGCGTGTTTTGGCTATGTGTGATGTTCACTGTTCAGTAGCTGTTATAAACAAGGATTGGCATGTTTGTGCTAAAATAAGCATTCTTAAACCGAACCAATGAAATGACAATGCCAAATGCCGGCTATTACTCATTTAATGGCATTTTTAATCGGTATTTTCAATTTGACACTGAGTTACAAAAAGGGAAACAAATTAAAAACTTTGCAAGTCATCAAATGGACGTATGGTAAATTATATTACAGCCACATACTTGAATTTTCGAATTTATCTTAAAAATCTAGATATTGGCTGGAAAAAAAAATGGTTTTGAGATAGTTGTACATTAGAGCGAGTCACATTTGTATGGAATTTGTTAAAGTATTTGGGATCCTTCGTGCCGCCCCCCCCAAATCAGTAATGGGTCTAAAAGAAGGAATTAGAGCCCATAAAATTTCATGATAAAATCCATAAAATCCATATTTTGAAAAATTTTTTTTAATGATATTTTAAAAATTTTTTCTAATCTAATTAAGCATATGAATAAAAGAAATCCAAAGAATTTATTTCTATGTAAAATTGTCTGAAGTTTTCAATTCTGTACTTAGATTTGGCGTACCATGACGTAAAGTCTCAATAAACTAAGTTAAAGTAAAAAATTTGAATTTTTTTTTGTATATTTTTTCTTTATTTTTCCCCTTCGTACCGATTTAGGTTTTTTTTTTAAACGTTATTAGTTTTTTATTAAAGCCCATTTCATTGCAATAATATTAAAAAAAAAATAAAAGATTTGACCCTGTTTTAAATCAGATACGCAATTTTTTGTAAAAGCATTTCTAAGAACCTTATTTAAATCAGTATAGTAGGACATTTTTTTTTCTTGCAAAAGTTGACAAAAGTTAGCCTTTGTTGAACCACGCGGAAACTGTTTGCAATTTTCTTCTACCACGTGAAGAAGTGCCTGTTTTTCATCCTCTGACGACGTGACTTTATCATTATATCGGGACATCAAATTAATCGCTCTTTCTGCTGCATCATTAATCACAGAAATATTTCCGACCACTTCTTCTGCGCGCAAGTAATTCTCGTTTTCAGTCCAAAGACTAGAATCAATTTTTAAAAAATTAAAGTTACGTTCAGTACTCAAATCATTTACAAACAATGACTTAAAAAACATTTCTGTAGTGGCTGTTACAAAATTATCAATCGCCAATCGTTTTCTTATTTTCAAAATGTAAGTAAACTAATAGGCCTAGAACGTGCTTGCAATTAGGCAAGCTTTTTTTAAAAAAATATCTCTGGCGCGTCTCGATTAAATACTGCATCTCTTGGTTTTTTACTTTTCACTTTCACTTTTACTTCACTTTTTTTAATGTGTGACACCTTGCGACCATGATTTAATGAAATAAAGGTTAAGTAACTTCAGAGAACGTCAAAAAAAAACCAGCTGTTTCGTCGTTGCCCTTGCAAATGTCAAACGAAGTTTTCTTTACTTGATATTCTGAATTTTAGCAGCCCATGATTTTTGCTTTTTTTTTTTAAAACAACAACCCAGCCAACCAAACTATTATTTCTATCGATAAAATACTCGATATGATATCGTTACGATAGAAACAATAGCTTGGCTTACTGGGAAGGTTTTCTACTTACCTTTTGTATTTTTCATGCAAAGAGCAGGGTTCTGAAGTTACTTAACCTTTATTTTATTAAATCATGCTTGCGACAAATCAAACTTAATGATAAAATCACTTGACTTAATGTGATTCATGTAGCATAGTAATACCGATCGTACAACATTTTCCTTCCTAGCAGGTAATACTGAGAACACTTTATTTGAATAAATATGCTTTTACAAAAAATTGCGTATCTAATTCAAAAATGGGTCAACGTTTTTTTTTTGTTTTAAATATCATTGCAATGAAATAGGCTTTAATAAAAAACTAATAACGTTTAAAAAAAAAATCCTAAATCGGTACAAAGGGGGAAGATAAAAAAACATATACAAAAAAAAAAATTAAATTTTTAACTTTAAATCAGTTTATTGAGATTTGAAGCCATGGTATGCCAAATCTAAGTACAGAATCGAAAACTTCAGACAATTTTACATAGAAATTACATAGAAATGAAAAATAATTTTTGAAATATGGTTTTTTGCAGTGCTGCGGAGTCGGAGTCGGAGTCGAGGAGTCGGAGTCGGAGTCGGTAGGAATTTTAAGACAAAGGAGTCGGAGTCGGAGTCGGAAAAAATGCACCGACTCCGGCAAAATATTCTGAATATAAATTAATTGTTCACATAATTTTGAAAATTTTGTTTATAAAGCCGCCTAATTTCGCTGCTGAAAATTTCGTCGGGCATTATGTATTTTTGTCACCACAGCAGAATAATTAAACACAAATGAAGTTAAAAAGTGCGAAAACGTCGCAATAAGCATAATATGTCAAAATTTAGCTAATGCTTAAATAAATATAATGAATGATTCCAATAATTTGCTGCTGGACAAGTGGCAAAGCACTATCTATTGGGTACTAGCAAGATATGTTTTTAGCGGCTGGAGCTCAGTACTACTCTGGCGAAATAATAGAATAAAAAAAAATAAAAAATATTTTTATCAACATTTAAAAAATACTTTTTTAAAGTATGTGCAATGTGTATATTTTTAAAGAAAATCTTTAAAAAAAGGTCGGTTTTCGGGAAAATCGGTGTTTTACTTCGGTTTTCAATTTCGGTGAAAAACCGAAACTAAAAAAACCGGTTATTCGAAAAGTAGGTTTTTTTTTTTAAGTGCCCATCCCTAGTTCTGAGCTCTACCGGCACGGTTGCTACTTTTCGCACGCGTTTATGATTGTTTTTTTTTGCACAAATGAGATTTTCTGCAAATATCTCGAAAAGTACCGATCCTAGAGTATTCTAGATAAAAACTGGCAACATCGTTGTTACACTTTCCGCCCGAAATTTTCCGCCCGATCGAATGAGCTGTGTCTCGTTTTTGCCAAAATTCTCGTTCTCCTGTAATCACGTTTTTAAAATGAGTGAAAATTCCCACGAACACTCACAAAATCTGATTGTGTGGGAATTTCGACTCGAGAGATATCTCATTCGATCGGGCGGAAAGTGTCATAAAGTTTTATCTAGAAGACTCTAAGATCGGTACTTTTCGAGATATTATCAAAAAATTTCATCTGTGGGAAAAAAAACAATCATAAGCTCGTGCGAAAAGTGGCAACCGTGTCTACCGCTAAAAGCATTAATTGCTAGTGCCCAATAGATGACGCTTTGTCACTTATTCAGCACCAAAATATTTTTTAAAATTTGGTTCACCCTGTGAAATTATCGAGTACACGTTTAAAATGCAAAAACAACAGCTATGTCAGTGACCGAAAATTTAAAATTGTATTGTGTTAACGGTTAAGAAATGGCAAATAAAATGTCGATAAAGTCAGCCGCTTTTGACTATTTACAATTACGCCCGACGGAAAACATTACGCGTGTCAGTGTTCAATTGAAGATGAAGATGGAAAACGAAATTGTGATGCTAAAATTAGTAGTTTTTGTGGATTAGATAAAAACGCTCCATCAAGAGCATCTAACCTTAAAAGGCACCTTCAGCGGTTTCATTTGGAAATATTGAAAATTGTTACTGAAAAAGATAATAATAGCACTCGAGGTAGTTCAGTGGCAAGAAAAGACCAGCTTTCAATAAAAAGCCAAGCTTCACTTGGAAAATTTTTTACAACAGACAAAGTAACAGTGACTATGACACCAGAAAAATTCAAGAGCTATATAATAGAGCTCGTTGTAAAGAATTGTGTTCCCCTGTCATTTTTTTCCCAACCGGCGTTTGTGGGTTTAAATGGAGAGATGGCTCGAAAGCTTGGTGTTTCCCTTGAACGAGAAAGTGTACGGCATCTTATAATTAGGGAGGCTGAAGATAAAAGAGAAGCACTGCGAAAGAGTTTAAAAGGTAACTTTTTATTCGTTAAAATGGATGCATGTACACGTCATCGAGTGAACTATTTTGCGGTCAATGTTCGATATGTTGATGTAAGTAATAAAATTGTAACTCGTACATTGGGAATAAAGGATACCCAGGCCCATCACAGCAGTGAATACCTATGTAACTTGGTAGAAAATCTCTTAAAAAATTTTGAAATTCAAAAAATGCAAGTTCTAAGTATTGTTACTGACAATGCATCAAATATGATAAGTACTATTGGAAAAATTAACAGTGGCCAAGAAGGAAGCGAACAGCCATTGGAAGATGAAATCGGAGACGAAGATGACATTTTGGATGCTAATGCAGAGGGAGCATCTAAGCTTATTTCCATTCAACATATGCGTTGTGCTGTTCATACATTGCAACTTGCAATAAGAGACGGATTAAAAGACCGCTCTGTCGTTTCCCTCATTGGTAAAGTCAGGCAAATCGCTGTTGCTGCTAGGGTCCCCAAAACAGATGCTATTTTGCAAAGACGTGCTGGAAAAGGTGCCATTTTGGATCAAGCAACTCGCTGGGGTAGCACCAATCTGATGATAAAAAGATTGCTTGAACTAAAGGATTTTTTTGCTGATCTCGATAATGAAAATCTTTTAATGACTGAAAATCAGTGGTCAAAAGTAGAAAAACTGGAAAAAACACTTTTACATCCCTTTACTGTCACCAAAAAATTACAGTCTGAAGATTTAACACCTGGAAAATTTTTATTAGAATGGAGAAGTCTTATATATTCTTTGGAAAAGCAGGGAGGAATAATTGCTGATAGCATTGTATCTTCAATGACGAGAAGAGAAGTATCCCTTCTCGATAATGACACCTTGTTAGCTGCAATATATGTCGATCCTATGAATCGGGTATTGTTAAGTAGCGAACAGATTGAGACTGCAAAGAAAACACTCTTTAAACTGGCAATTCGTTTGAAAGGGCTTCAAGATCCACCTGAAGCGTCTGATTCTCTGCAAGAATCAGGAAGTACCAACCGTACCGAGTCATCGTCCAGTTCAAATGAGGATTCTGACTTTGAGTCCTTTTTAAACAAATTGGAAAATACAAATATAAAAAGACGCCGGCTTAACAATCAAGGTCCATTGCGGGATATAAAAAAGCAAACATTTCAACAAGATTTTTTTAAAGCGCTAAAGGAGGTTGAAACGTTCAACAGGTCTTCCAAACTGGATGTAGAAGAAGCCATTACTATGTATCCTGATATTGTTCGAGAGGTAGACATGATAGTAACAGCAATGCCGCCAACTCAAGTCAGTGTCGAACGGCTATTTTCAGCGCTAAAAATTATCAAATCTGATTTACGAGCAACAATGAAAGAGGATCTCATAGAGGCAATTTTATTTCTAAGAAACTCTTAAAATGTTATCTGTTTAAATTCTAATATTAATTTAATCACTTTGAACTTAATTTATTTTAAATATGTTTTTTAGCTGCTTAGACTAAAGATTCATTTTTATGAAATTGTTTATTAAAAAACATAATAAAAATATCTTAAAGGTTTTTTAATAATTTGGTCGGAGTCGGAGTTGGAGTCGGAGTCGGAGTCGGAGTCGGAGTCGGAGCTCCAACAATTTGAGGAGTCGGAGTCGGAGTCGAGGTCGAGATTTTTTGGTCCGACTCCGCAGCCCTGGTTTTTTGGCCAGAACCGGCCCGAATTTCACAATTCTTTAAATTTTATGGGCTCTAATTCCTTCTTTTAGACCCATCGTTGATTTGAGGGGGCGCACAGTACTTTGAGCCCATACAAAAGTGAGGAATAAATACAAGGAGTTGTTCGATCTTTACGAAATTTGCCATGTTTATTAATTTTTGGCTGCTGATTTCAAAAATCGAATCAGATTTTATGTATATTAAGTATTTACGCCATAAATGAGGTTTAAAAATTAAAAAAACTGAAATTTTCCTATTTTCAATTAACTATTAAAACTATAAAAACTTTTTAAAAAAAAAATTAAAATATATTTTTGAAAAGTTTAAGGTCTTAAAAAAAGATTTTTAAAAAAAGATATGCTTATAGTTTGATATGCACTTTTTTACGAAAATGTTACTTTTCATGTAAAAAAATAAGTTTTTGCAAAAAAAAAATATTTTTTGTAATTCTAAATTCACTTTGTATTATTAAATTAAATATTTTTTTGTTTAATTGATTAAAAGAATAAAAATTAAAAAACAAAATAAAAAAATGTATGCCAAAAAAAAGGTATTTAAGTAATATAAACCTAAGTACCCTCGGTTCTTTCCGTTGCAATATTATAAAGCATATACGTATCTTCCTCATATAACTTGTTCTTGTATTTGATTTTTCTTTGAGATGATAAGAAAGAATCTGATGAAATCAGCAGATCTCTATTTGTATTTTCCCATGAGCTTTTCCTCGTATGGCTAAGACGAGCATATCGAATGTGTTTGTGGGAAGCCTCCAATGCTTCTTCTGATAAATTTCCTACAAAAATTAAAAAAAAAAATGTTATTTATTTCTTAATATTATTTAAGTTAAATATTACCTATAGGTAAATCGAAGAATTTTAAAACTTCACATCCATGCATTAAAATTTTGTGGACAGAACTAGGCATATAATACCAAGGGTAAAGATCTAGGTACAAATTCCTGGTATCAAGAAGGAGCTTACTAAACTCATCAATTTTAATGTTTTTTCCACACGACAAAATCCTCAATATTAATGAGAAGTTATAAATTAGATCTTTGTTAATGCCAGTTATTTCCGCTGATACTTCGTAATTAACAAAAAACTTCCGTGCGGTGTTTCCGTCATTAGTGGTTCCAGAACCCTGTTTAACAACGTCTATTAACAAGCCCATTTTTTCTCGAAAATTTTTTGTTCGTTTTGTTTTTGTTTTGTTTTTGTTTTGCTTTGTTCTCTTCTCTTACTTGCCATATTTTAAATGGCAAACGATATGCTATGTGTATTAAACATTCGAAAAACCGAATCCAGCAGTGAAGCGTTGACAGTCCATATTTATAGGTATTTATATTTGGAGGATTATATAAATCCGTTTTATTCATTTCAACCGGACTAGCATTGCAAATGAAGCATCTGCTTGCAGAATTTGTTTCCGTTAGCGTATTTGCAACGGATCCATCGATCATTGTGCAGTGCATTTCATATGTCACCTCAACAGATTTTTCAGTTAGTTCAAAAATATCACACTCTAAATAGCTTATTTGTCTATTGATATCTTCATTTTCTTTCACAACCAATGTCCGGTTTTCTTTTGCCCATAATATTTTGATGGGTCGACAGAATAAAGTAGAGGAGGGCTTACTGTTAACCCAAATTTCCTCTTTGGATGCGGTATCAATTAACCTTAATATAAAAATGGTCGTTTGTTATACAGAATTATATAAATGTCGAATTTTTTACTCACTTGATTGGGACGAATGCAATAAAAAATAAAAATTCATCGCTAAGTTCCTCTGAAGAAAATTTTTGTTTGTATCGACTGTGACCTGAACTGCCTTCCATACCCCATTTGCAAATAAGAGTCATTTTATCTGTTGCATCTTTACAGAGCTCTAGTACACTTTTAGCTGTAAGCCGCAAAAGTGGTTGTAAGCGAACTTCTGCAGTACTTTCCGAAGCTTCAATAGATGGTACTAATCGTTTCTTAAAATTTTGTATCGCATACAAACTCGGAAATAAATTTTTATGATATACGTTGATAGTGTTGCGCAGAATATTATATTTTTCTTCCGAGAGATCCAAATCTAAGTACAGTGACAAAGCCATTTCTACTGATAGACAATTTTGACTGTTAATATTCGAACCATGATTATTTTTTCTTGAAGCAAGTTCTGATGCATATTGTAATTCGTCTTCAGAATAATCAGATAATAAATGAGCCACTTTCCTTTTTTTCATTTGTTCTGATAACAAATGGAACTCCTTTTCAGGCCTTCCGCGACTTGTGCTTGGTTGCTGAAATGTAAACTTTATTTTTAACTGCGCTAATATTAAATTCTATTTTTACTTGCGTACATTGTTTGGATCAGAAATAACAATTGCTTCGGCACTTAACCAATTGGAATACTTTTTAATAAGCTTGCTTTTACTATATCCGCACTGCTTCCACTTCGTTTCCAATTGCAATATAAAAAACTTAATATTATCATCAATTATTTCTTCAATGTATGGGATTTTACAAATTTTATCTTTAACAAATGACTTTAAAAACAAATATTTATCGCGTGGAGCGGCAGAAATCCAACAATTAAATAAATCGTTATTAGTAATAATTATTGGCATTTTAAATTAAAAATCTTTGTAATGTTTTCGCTGAGAAAAATACGGTAAAAACAAATATGTTGGCATTAGTATGCATGAGAATGCCCTACATTTTAACATAAATAGTCATTATTTATTTTTAACCTGTATTTAATAGCAGCATTTTAACAAACAGTTACAAAAGAATATTTCATACTCCAATTACTTTTACAAACATAATAAGTGAAAATCACTATTTAAAGTACCTCTTAAAAAAAACAATTTTCTGCAAACTGATACGTCTTACTTTTGAGCGTAGAGTCCAATTCATACAGATTACTTTAAAAATGATCTAAGTCTTAATTTTTTTAAAAGTAAACATTTAATGATTTAATAGAAATAAACATACTATTTTTTTACCTAATGAAAACGATTATTAAAAAAAAATGGACTTAGGTCATTTTCGAAATTAGTCACCCATAAATATGTTTGTTTACATTTCAAAGGAGTAAACTCCTCACTACATGCTACGTTTATTAGAGGAAAATATGATTTTTAGACCATTTTTCAAAATACGATAACTCTAAAAGTCGGATAAAAAATTTTAATATGTTTTGGAATTTTGAAAGAAAAATACATACATAACAATATATTTGAAAATAAAAGAGATGTTTTTCGTTGTTTTTTTTTAATTTGCTCTCAAAAATTGGAAATTTTTGGAAAATATTTACAAAAAAATTTATTTCTTGGCGAATTTTAATTTTTTTACTTTCAGCTAAATTTTAAACATATTAAAATTTATTTATTTATACAGTATTTATCTTGAAGAAAAATCAAAAATAAAAAGAGTTGGGCCAAAATTGCAATTTTGGCAATTTTTTCTTTGTAAGATGTGCAAATTATTAATTTCCATTAATTAAGAGAAAATATGATTTTTAGACTATTCTTCAAAACGTGATAACTACGAAGGGCGGACGCAGGCGGATATCAAATTTTGGAATTTGAAAGATAAATATGTATATTAAAATATATTAAAAAATTAAAGAGATGTTTTTAGATGTTTTTTTTTTATTTTTCTCTCAAAAATTGCAAATTTTTGAAAAATATTTTAAAAAAACTTTTATTTTTGGACAATTTTCATATTTTTAGTTTTAGCTTAATTTAAAATATATTAAAATTGATTTATTTTAACAATATTAATTTTGAAATAAAATCAAACACAAAAGAATCAGGCAAAAATTGCGTTTACAGCAATTAATTAATGATTATAAAATTAAGAGCATACATATATCGCATAGATCATATTACGAAAAATAGTACCAATTATTATAATGTAGAGCATACATCTATCGCATAGATCATATTGCGAAATAGTACGATTATTATAATGTAGAACGTCCATGTATCGCAAAGATTATGTTACGAAAAAGTACGATTATCAACCCTTTACTTCATCTTCGGTTCAAAAATCACTAATTGTGAGGAGCAACCATCCAGTGAAGACACAAATTTAGTTCTGGCTTATGCTCTCAAATGCATAAAGAATCCAGCTGTGTATGTAACATTCACTCCCTTAATCCTTTACACATTAAGAGCTTGGAAACATAGGCTCTGAAACGTTATTTAGTTGCTTTGTAGCCAAAACGGAACTATAACCGAGTACTCCATAACATGGTTAACATCACAAGAAATTAGGCACCAAGGTCAACCATCCCTATGAAAATAATTGCCTAATTCTGGCTTGAGCTCTCAAATACAATAAACCCACACTATGCATAATACACATCAGCTAAGGTCTTATCGTACTAAGAGTCTGGAAACATAGGCTCTGAAACGTTATTTAGTTGCTTTCCTTGGCGATGTAACCAAAACGGAATTATGAAGAAATTATTCCACAAACATAGTTAACCTCTCGCCAAAATTTTCGGCCGAAGACCGTCAAGAACATCAAACTGTGCAGCACATAATCAGAGTCCCAATAACCGATTTTTTAGAGGAAAAACACATTTATTTAACATAAACCTGTATTAAAGAATCTTTAACATATGTGTACGGGGCACATTTGACAAAACGACCTTTTTTAGAAAATATTTAAAAAAGACCTGTAAAGACTTTCATAATACAATATGCTTTGTAGGTTTCTAACTTGAATCATTAACGCTTATAGAGCACTAAAAATTTTGGGAATCGGTCATCAATTTTCGAATCACCACAACTTTGAAAAAAAGGTGTCAAAGGTGCCCCAGGTTAGCCTACTCAAAAATCCTCGAATTATAAAGAATTTTATAAAAAAAGGATTCCATTAATATATGTTAATAGATAAATATTGTCATCAAATGGTATGACAATTACATTCCCATTCTTGGTTATTATAACTTTCGATTGATAAGAGATAGATATATATCTTCTATATAAAAATCTCGTGTCACGTTGTTTGTGGCCAAGCTCCTTCGAAACGGCTTAACCGATTTTAATGACTTTTTTTATATTTGGTAGGTATGAGAATAGGTCGTAAAGTATTTTTCACTTTCCTATGCAAAGCGGGCGTGGCTTTGCCCATCCAAGTCACATTGTCGATACAGAATAGCTTTGCCGGCTTGGTCTCTACTTGGTGATGTTCTTTTAATGGAAAACTTGGGCGGACATTGGAAAAGGGGGTTTGGCTGCGCCCATACCAGCCAAATTTTTGATATCGAATAGATATGGAAGTTAAAGCCACAAAATATTGGAATTCAGAGTGGAGTTTCCACTTAGTGATTTCACTTTCTAAGAGAAAACTTGGATAGGTATCCAATATCCGCATCCGCGTCTTCTCTTTTGCTGTTTCTTTCCAATACGCTGCGATGTTTTATAATAAAGCTTAGAACCAATTTTTTTTTTTCCAAATAAAGCTAGTTGTTTATTTTTAAGTGGCGGCCGTGGCGTAGTGGGTAGAGTGTGTGACTCTTACGCCAGAGAACCCAGGTTCGAATCCTCCATCCGACACAGAAAGTTTTTTCAATTGAATTAATTTTTCTGTTCCGCCGTCACCTCTCTGCAGACAATGGCAAACCTCAGAGAGTACAAACTGCCATGAAAAGCTTCTTGAGAACATAAGCCGTTCGGAGTCGGCGTAAAACATATAGGTCCAGTTCTCGATCATTTGTGTGCAAACATTTCACATCACACACAACACATTTGATCATAAGAAGCTCGGTCAAAGTCCTTTCAAGGGCTGAAATGGCCATTTCGTTTTTTTTTTTTCGTTTTTATTTTTAAGACGTCCATCAGCTCTGTGTCTTTCAAAAAAATTAAGTAGTCTAAGCTCACACGCAAAGTTGCGGAGTTTGGAGTTATATGGAAATTTTTAATTTTGATTTTATTTCTCACATATTTAATCCTAACAAACTGTTTAAAATCAATCTTCAACAATCTATCTTAAACAAGCAATTCAATGATATTTCTAGCGAAAATCTTTCAAAACCAAGCAATATATTTTATAAACATAATGATTTTCGTAGTATCTCCAAGTAAATTGAATTTTTATCGTTTCAATACAACAAAAAAATAAAAAGTTTACATGGCATTTGCAAAATATAGACATAAATATTTTTCACCCACATTTTTTTTTTCGCTAACAAAAGCTAATCGAACCATACAATTCAATTACATGCACTGCTATGTTCGCACATGGTACCATTTTGTCAATGATACTCGTATCATTTTCGATACTCAGGAAAATATGATGTCTATGGTAACTTTTATGCCATTTTCAGAAGAATGGGCGTTTTTTTTTTATTTTGCATGAATTGCTGTTATAATATGAATATAAAAACGATATAGAAAAAAAACGCAACTACTCAAAAATGCGTGTCAATCTTTAGCAGTCAACAACAACAACAAAGCATAACAACTAGCTCAGCAACAATGAATGCTTATACAAGCAGGAAACTCACTTGACATGAGGGCATCATTCACACATCTACGCGCACACACACACAAACATATATATATTCAACACAACATGCACGCCTGCACAGTTGAATGCTTTTACATGAATAGAAAATAGAATTCATACGTGAATACATTTCATATGTGTGTATGTATGTGTGTTTTTTATTTTTGTTTTCTTATTGTATGAGTGTGAATAAAAAACCGAAATACTTGCAAACAATGACGCAAAGATAGCCACAAAACAAAAGAAACAAAAGTTAAATAAAAATAAAATTTAGTGCATAAAAGTAACAGAAAATGAGTGCCAGGATTTTTTTGTTTCTTTTATATTTTTCTTGGATGCAAGAGAAGACAAAAAGAAAAAAAAAAAATGGTTGCCACTCAACTAACGAACGAAGTGCAGTCACACCGACAATAGCAACAATAACAGCTACTAAAAAAAAACCATGTAGAAAAAAAAAACACAACAGCAACTACAACGGCGGAAATAGCTTTGGTCCAATGAAACGTTTAGAACGTTGTAGCATTAAGATGTATGTGGCTGGCCTTGACATACACACTCGCACTTACACTCTTAGCAATATAAGCAAACATGCAGCGGAAATATGGCTATGGCAAGCTTAGCTGGCAGTGGCTTTGTTACAATTCTGGCAGTTTTGCATTTTTTTATGAATGAGAAAAAAAAACTTTTTTACGCATATGAGTGGCAGAAGAATGCGCCGAGAAATCTTTAATTTTAAGAATTGGACTGCCTGTAGTGAAAATAATTGAAATTTCGCCAATTTTAACTTAAACTTTACGTGATTCTTTCCCTTGAAGATTTTTGCTGTATTTTAATGATATTCCTATGGCTTTGCATTTTGTTTTTAAGCTATTTTACTTTAGTTAGGTTGTGTTTATTTGTTGTTGTGTTTTTCCTATAGAAAGCAAAAGTTTTCCGTCTTATTTTCTAGACAAAACTTAGCTATGCTTGAAGCAAACTACTCACTGGTGCACTAAATAAAAAAAAATTCTTATTGACCAAAGATTTTTTAGTTTTTTTTTTTAGACTCGAACTACTTTTGAATGATCTCATTTATGTTTTCTTAAGATTTTCTTCCTTTTATTGCTTTTAAACTTATTCAGGGTATTTTGCATTTCTTACTTCGAACATCTTTAGAAAGTTTCACAATAATAATAGATTCTTTGGGTTATATTTAGTCAAGCAATTTTGCATCAGAAACTTTAATTTATGTTTTAAGAATACTTCTTTCTTAGGAATCTTTAAGAATTTTGTCATTTCGCTCCTTCGAAAATCAAACAAAAAATATTTTTTCAATGTTAAAGAAAGATTATGTTTTCATTTAGTTTTTTACCTAGAATATACAAAAATAAAATATATATTACTAAGTTATGTTTACTAAAATATTACTCTATATTTTGTTGTCTGTTTACACAAGTGTTATTTAGGTAAGCTTATAACATCAGTTTGCACACACATGCTATATTTTAGATTGCTTTTGCGTACAGGGACAGTTAACGCTGCAATGAATGACGAAATATTTCATCTATTTGTTAAGTAAAGTGCATACAATGGTAGATTTTTTGACAATATGAAGAATAAAATAATTGATTCTGAAGAAGATTTTGTAAATATGAAGAAAAAAATAAGTCATATTGAAGAATATTTTGTCATTATGAAGAATAAATTTAGTCACATTGAAGAATATTTTGTTCATACGAAGAATAAATTAAGTCATATAGAAGAAGATTTTGTTAATATAAAAAAAAAATTAGTCATATTGAATAATATTTCGCCAATATGAAGAATAATTTTAGTTATATTGAAGAATATTTTGTTCACACGAAAAATAAATTTAGTCATATTGGAGAATAGTTTGCTAATATGAAGAAAAAAATTAGTCATATTGAAGAATATTTTGTCAATATGAAGAATAAATTTAGTCATATTGAGGACTGTTTTGTTCATACGTAGAATAAATTTAGTCATATTGAAGAAAATTTTTTTCGTATAAAGAAAAAAATTAGTCATATTGAATAATATTTTGCCAATATGAAGAATAAATTTAGTTATATTGAAGATAATGTTGTTCATACGAAGAATAAAATTAGACATATTGGAGAATAGCTTGCTAATATGAAGAAAAAAATTTAGTCATATTGAAGAATATTTTGTTCATACGAAGAATAAATTTAGTCATATTGATGAAGAATTTGTTAATATAAAGAAAGAAATTAGTCATATTGAATAATATTTTGCCAATATGAAGAATAAATTTAGTTATATTGAAAAATATATTGTTCATACGAAGAATAAATTTAGACTTATTGGAGAATAGGTTGTTAATATAAAGAAACAAATTAATCATATTGAGCAATATTTTGCCAACATAAAGAATAAAAAAAAAAAAAACCAACGACATGGCCGTTTCAGCCCTTGAAAGGACTTTGACCGAGCTTCTTATGATCAATTGTGATCAAAAGAATCGAGATACTGGACCTACATGTTTTACGCCGACTCCAAACGGCTTATGTTCTCAAGAAGCTTTTCATGGCAGTTTTTACTCTCTGAGGTGTGCCATTGTCTGCAGAGAGGTGACGGCCGAACAGAAAAATTAATTCAATTGAATAAACTTTCTGTGTCGGATGGAGGATTCGAACCTGGGTTCGCTGGCGTAAGAGTCACACACTCTACCCACTACTCCACGGCCGCCACTACATAAAGAATAGATTGAGTTATATTGAAGAATATTTTGTTCATACGAAGAAGAAATTTAGTCATATTAGTGTATAGTTTGTTAATATAAAGAAAAAACTATTAATATTGAAGAATATTTTGTCAATATGAAGAATCAATTTAGTCATAATAAGGAATATTATATTGATGAATAGTATGTAGATATGAAGAAAACAATTAGTCTTATTGAAGATATTTTATAAAAATGAATAAAGAAATTCCTCAGATTGAAGAATATTTTATTATCTTGAAGAATTACTTTCGTTGGATTGATGAAAACTTTATGAAATTGAAGAATTTTATTCAATACGAATGAATGAAATTTCGTCATACTTACAAAATATATTCATATTAACAAAAGTTTTGTTGTATTAACACTCAGGAGGTGTTAACTGTGTGTTATTGTTGACCGTTTCAAAAAATTAGCCTACTTTTTCTTCATATTCACCACCAAAATTTCTTGAGTTTATCGTAGCAAAGATTTTGGCTCGTTTTTGATAAAGTCACTTAGTTTATCGATGTTTGTTGCGTTCACGGCTTTTCTGGGACAACTTGCACGTTAATCGTCATTCAAGGCTTCCCCACCTTCTTTGAATTGCCGAAACTAGTTGTAAATTGTTTTACTGACAATCATCACCTTAAACTTTTTTCATAATTTGATGAATTTCGCTAAAACTTTTGCCAAGTTTCCAAAAAAACCTTATATATGCTCATTGTGCTCATTTTCCGACAGTCAACAAAAACACAATAACTAAAGAATGCAAAATCTCTGCTTATATATATCCAAATGCCATGAAATTTTAACAGAATGTCAATAAAGGATGTTCCTTTCAAGAGCAGAAAGATGTTCCTTTCTTTATAGTAGTTACCGCCACTAATTTTTGACATTTTAAAAAGTTTGGGAAGTTTTGGGAAGCACTTTGTATGTAAGGATAATAAGAACGTAGATTGAGATTATTTTCTGTTGACAAAATTAATATTCTTTTGCTTTTTTTTTCCACAAAATGTTTAGTATTTAAAATTTATAGGATTCTTCGTAATCAAGAGCTTTCCAATTCAAACTGAATTATATCAGCATGTAGAAGTTTCTAAGCAGCATGGTATCTCCCTTTTAAACCTTATCCCAAACTTGTTTTTTCTTTAAATACTTTTGAAACATTTTTTTTGTCTAGAACAGAAAAATGATATAAAATTTTACATTAGTACAGAAGACCTTGAAAAACACTGTTATAAGTTTCACAAACATCTACACTCTACATGACCCCAAACTTTCACCAAGCATATATAATATATATGTAAAAAAATTCAATTTCTCTTTGGTTGAACTTTCACAAATTTAGCATTAGTATTAATAATAATAGAACAAAATGTTGCTCATACGTCTTAAATGTCGTATATTAAGACGTATTTATTTCATTTTTATGTAGGCATATAAACATTAGTACCAATTAGCAAAATATAAACAAACATGTAATCTACCAACCCACACAAACAGCTGCTCAACATATTTTATGACTACCGTTAACTGTGTGCTGAAACTTTGCCTGCTACTCGCTGCCTTCATGAAAATAAATCCTTAACACTTGATTTAATTAAGCTGCCAAAAGTAATGCAAAACAACAGAATCAAAACAAAAAACAAACTATAATTGAAGCAAAACCTAAACGTGGAGCAACTCGGTAAATGCGCAAAATTAATTAGTAGTCAACTTTGTGTGCGCTATACTGCTACTGAGACTCAATGGCGCTACACTGTGAAAAATACGACAACCATAACTCAATGCAAACATTTATCATGTGGTTAAGAATCCATTAATTATAAGCAAATCAAGGAGTAAACAAGCAGCAGAGTCCCAAGCAAGGCAGCTTATAAGATGGCCAAAGAACACACACACACTTATGTGTGTGAGCATTAGTTGGTTGAATTTAGAAAAAAATTCCAAACAAGCCATAAAATTTCACTGGCACATAACATATGCTTATTTTCTCTATTGGACAGACAGCCTTTGCTGTGTTCTACATTGAACCCGAAACAGCAAAAGGATAATGATTTTGAAAATTTTCTTGATTAGTTCACAATTTGCTGTAGTATCCTGTGCTAAGCAACGTTCATCCATCTTTACGCCAATTGTGCACCATTCCACCAATTTACCACTTTACCTTACCAACGTTAGCTTCATGGAATAGCCAAGGGTAGCAGCGTTTACAAAATTTATAGTAAAAAAAATAAATAAAAAAATAAGAAAACCTGAAGCAGCAGCAAGGCTTAAAAGATTAGCGTAGCTACACCAGCAACAGTAACGACAACAACAACAGCATCGGTAGCAATAAGCAGCCCAACAAAAAAATTGGCATCATAGCGGAAACGGAAAATGAGAAATAAGCAGTAAGGACGCAACTACTTGAAACATATTGTAACAAATCTTTGTAATCTGTGAGTTAATCCGTGTACCGAAGTTGCGTGTTGGTTGCGTGTTCTTTGCTCATGTTTATTGTAAGAAAATATATTTATGAATTTTTTTTTTTTTCGCAATAAGCTTTGTGTTTGTGTTATTTTGTTTTTTACTAAGCTTTTCTCATTTATTTGGTTTAAGTAATTTTCTGTGGATCTTAGCTTGATGTTAATCTTTTATAACTGGGGCCTTAGTTTTTCTTTATATTTTAATTCCCGTTTCTTTGTTTTCATAAACATTTATTTTTTTTTTTTATGAATTTTCGTTCAAGTAAACTTTCTCAAAAAACAAAAAAAGAAATAATGGATGTTGGTACCGAAGCTAAAATACCCCGAAGCTAAAATACATGGCGGCTGAATTGAAGTATTTTCAAAGTCCTTAGCCGCTTATGAAGTGTCTATATATAGTCTGCGAAAATATTTATGTCATACGCTTAATTTAATTTAATGTGATGTGCTGCATGGAGTAGTTCGCTGTCCCTTATTTTTTTTTAACCGACTTCAAAAAGGAGGAGGTTCTCAAGTTCGTCGGTTTCTCTGTTTTTTTTTTTTTTTTTTTTTAAATGTATGTACATCGATAACTCCTAAGCCATATGCCTGATTGCCATAATTTTTGGGGAACAGATAGATATCATAAGCATGGAGGTGCCCGTACAAAAGTGGGCGGTATTCGAGAACTGGCCGTGGCGATAATAGATCTCGCAATACTAGATACAACTGTATCCCCAATAATACTGCAATACTAGGGTATTGCAATTTAGTGTAGGGGTAGGCACAATTATTACAAATTACGGGCAAGAAAATGGGAGTAATTCGACAAATGGGCGTGGCAATATTAGAAAAACACTGTATCTTGAATAATTTTGAGGCTAGAGTACTGCAATTTAGTATAGGGGTAGGCATTATTATTACAAATTATCGTCAATAAAGTGGGCGTTATTCGACAAATGGGCGTAGCAATATTATAAAAACACTGTATCTCGAATAATATTGATACTATAGTACTGCAATTTAGTATAGGGGTAGGCATTATTATTACAAATTATCGTCAATAAAGTGGGCGTTATTTGACAAATGGGCGTAGCAATATTATAAAAACACTGTATCTCGAATAATATTGATACTATAGTACTGCAATTTAGTATAAGGGTAGGCATAACTATTACAAATTACGGCCAATAAAGTGGGCGTTATTCGACAAATGGGCGTGACAATATTATAAAAACAGTGTATCTCGAATAATATTGACACTAGGGCACTGACATTTATTGTAATACAGGGGTAGGCAGAATTATTAAAAATTTTGGTCAATAAAGTAGGCGCTATTCGATAAATGGGCGTGGCAATACTAGATAAACACTATCGCAGTTAATATTGTCGCTGGGGTACTGAAATAAAGTACAGGGGTAGGCACAATTATTGGAAATAACGCTCCAGAAAGTGGGCGCTTATTTAACAAAGGGGCGTGACAATATTTGAAAAACGCTATATCTCGAATAATATTGACACTAGGGTAATAAAACTCGGTACAAGAATGGGTATAATAATTTCAAAACAGGTGACATCTAATTTAAATTTAAGAGGCAGATATTTGAAATAACGAACAAACTTTCAGATTTTAATAGAACAAATTTTTTCGGAACAATTTTATTTATGTTGTTTATACACTTTTTTCGAAAATTTATCATATTCTCTAAAAAGGAAGAAATAAAAATTTTTTTAAAAAAAAACAACCGACTACAAAATCACTACAAAGTAAAAAATAATTTTAAAAATACTTTTCCTTTTAATTTCTTGCTCATATTTGATAATTTATTTGAACATATTATTATATATGAAATCTTATTATCTTAATTTTTTTCTTATTTTTTTATTATCATAAATATATTAATTTCTTGATGAATACAAATGCTTTGAAGTTGGCGCTTCTGAATAAAACTCTGATTATATTAGCGCCAACCTTAAAAGCTTTTGTATTCATCAAGTAATTAATATATTTATGATAATAAAACAAATAAGAAAAAAATTAAGATAATAAGATTTCATATATAATAATATGTTCAAATAAATTATCAAATATGACCAAGAAATTAAAAGGAAAAGTATTTTTAAAATTATTTTGTACTTTGTAGTGATTTTGTAGTCGGTGGTTTTTTTTTTTATCAATTCATCTTTTTAAATTTTTTAGGTTTTGTTTTTTTTTTTTTAATAAATATAAAAGGGTAAGGATTACTGGGCCATCAAAAGCATATATCAAACAAAGTTTATTTATATTTTGGTTAGTCAGTCTCAAACTCTATCTCAAGTTTTGGGAGTGATGTTTTGTCGTTGGTGTAACTATTTACAACAGTGTGCTAAAAGGAGTAGAAGAAAATTTCACTTAAAATTAAGGCCTCACGCCCTCTGTCTAATTCCGCCCAATTTTCTACACTAAGCACTTTGGCAAAATGATATGGAATGCGTTTAACAGAAAGAGAGAGAGAGAGAGAAGAGAGAGAGAGAAAGCAGCAACAGTACTTGTTTGCCGCATGCCTCATTTAGGATAATTGTCTGTCAATTTTTTGAAGCTTCGCCATCTTATTTCTCACTCTCTCTTAGCTTTTTTGCTACACATACTTTTCTGTTTGGCAAGGTTAAAGGCAACATTCTTCTTTTGTTTTCTGTTCAAAACCAGTTTTTTGCCAACTGGTCCAAACTGTTTTCGGCTTCAGACATTGAACATAATTTGTCGGTTCCTTGGAATTTTTGGATGAGAGAAAAGCTCTCTCAAATTTCAGTTTTTTCTTTTAACCGCGTAACAATAACATATTTTGTCGGTGTCCGAAAGTAGAGCATGCACCTTTGCAAAACTTGCTTGCATAACTTTTTCTTTTTTGGAATTGCTCTCGAGTAAGACAGGCAAAGAGTTTCAAACTACAGCCACGAGTATGAGAATGCATACGTTTAATTTGAGATGTAATAATCACATAATATATTTAATTTTTTTATTTTTTGGCACCTCTGTGGTACAGCACCTTTCAAATAATATAAGTTTCATATCCTTATTTTTATTATAAATATTAAAAAAGGGTACAACAACACTTGATGTTTGTGTACTAATATATAGAATGCAGATAAGGAAATGGCTTAAAACATAGACTTGTGTATATACCTTTGGAGTGGTTCGAAATATTTGAAAAATTTTTTCACAAAAATTCCTTTACATAAAAAATATAAAAATAACATTTTGAAAAATTTAATTTTATCAAAAAAATCATAGTGTTAGCTCATGATCTTCGATGATAGAAACACTTAATTGAATTATGTGTTAAAATGTAGCAATTTTTCAAATAAGTGATATGTCGTTAGAAAGAGTATGAAAATAGAAAATTAAACAAAAAAATAAATATTACAACAAAAGAATATTTGGCATTTCTTTTGCGAAAAAGTTGAACATTTTAGAGGTTTTTTGAAAATAACATAAAAAAATTGAATTGGTGAGAACGGCAAATATTTTCGTTTTTCTTCAAAGCCATTTCATTTAACTTTCAGACAAAGAAAATTTGATGAAAATCGATTGAAAAATGGCTGAGACATTTGCTTGCAAGACCAAAACTTGAAACTTCAATAGTTTTTTTTTCATTACGAGGCAATCATATTGCTATAAGATATATTGCAGTTTTCGATATATCAAAATAATTTTGATGTCATAATAACGGAAATTTTTTTTAACATTAGCAAAAAAGTTTTTGTGTACCGTTATTTTTCTCAACCAACGACTTTTCATACAAAAATCGTTGTACTAAGAACATCTATAGTTTTCGAAATATCACAATAATTTGATGTCAAAATAACATCAATTTTTGAAAATTTACTATTTGTAAGCAATTTTAGCATCACAATATTGTAAGATAACCGTACACCCGAAAAATAATTTTACTAAAATCAAGGAAAATTTACGCTAAAGTCATCATATCCTATATTTAAAGAAGCACTTTGCTTAGTTTAAGTAAGTTTTCTTTAACCAACGAAAATAGCCTCAGTTTTAGGATAATACTTACTTCAACTTTCTCTAATTTCGAATCAAACTGATTTTACACGAATGCTTCGTCAAACACACGAAAAAACTAGTTTTTTCTTTTAATAAAACAATCATATAAAGTTTTCATAGGAATTTCACAGATTCAGAGTTTTCAACGACACTTTTCTGATTGAACGTCCATCCAATCCCCGAACATGCAATAGAGTGGTATAAAAGTGTGACCAACTATGGGTAACCAATACCTCAATTTAATCAACATTAAGAAGACATTCTTGAAAAAACCAGCGACAGAGCATAATTATTACTGCCTTATATTTATTTTTTGCCTCCACACCCATACCAGATAAATCTAACTTTTTATTGAACCGATTTCTGATTCCTGTGGTAAGGAGCTGCTGCTAGTTATCTCGTTGAATACTTTCAGTCCAACAGTAAGAAAATGTGTTGAAGATATTCTGTGGACCATGAGAGGAATCTTGGAAAATTTAAAATATTTTGTTATGCCTACCTACGACATCAAATAAAAAAAAAAAATTGAAATAAACTGTTAAATCGGAAAATAAAAATTAGTCCAATATTTTTGACCGTGTAAGCTTAAAGGAACCGAACGCTTGACTTTTTTATCTTCATACATTCGATCTTCCATCTGACACAGAAAATTTTTTCAGATTAAATAATTTTTCTGTTCAGCCTTCACCTCTCTGCAGACAATGGCAAACCTCAGGGAATAAAAACTGCCATGAAAAGCTTCTTGAGAACATAAAGAACATCCGTTCGGAGTCAGCGTAAAGCTGGTAGGCGCAGTTCTCGATCATTTGTGTTCAAACATTTCACAACACACACAACACAATTGATCATAAGAAGCTCGGTCAAAGTCCTTTCAAGGACTGAAATGGTCATTTCGTTTCGTTTTTTTCGCTTCTATTCGATCTGGCTTAATCCGAAATTTTTTTTAACACATTTT
The DNA here is from genome assembly GCA_914767935.1 of Coremacera marginata. Classification (NCBI taxonomy): domain Eukaryota; kingdom Metazoa; phylum Arthropoda; class Insecta; order Diptera; family Sciomyzidae; genus Coremacera; species Coremacera marginata. The sequence goes on from OU612046.1 coordinate 164,294,158, forward strand.
TTCACCTTGAAATTAAATTTTCCTTAATTTCAACTAAAATGCACATATAGGCAAAACACTTGCAATACACTTCTGCATACTCGCCCATGTTTGTTCGTTCTTTTTTCTCTCGCTTTTTCTCAAAAAAGGAAGTTGGCAATGTTTTAGTTTTTTTTTTTTTTTTTTTTTTTTTTAAGATTTATTGTGTTGCTTACTGGATAAACCAAAAATAGACGCATCCTATGAGTAATTTTCTAGTTTAACCACGACACAGATTGTAATTTCAACCCGCAGAAAACAGAGCTCAGCTCTTTGCTATTGCAAAAATAGAAAAAAAAAAATATAGAAAAAATATTGCAACACAGAAATGTCAACACAAATTGGGGCCAAACTAAAGTAGTTTTTTACTCAGGCAACTCTATGCAGCTAAGTAAAATCACGTTTGACACTTCATGTTTGACATGAGCTCGTATATCTTGTGGAACAATTTCCTGTTCCAAATGAGCATGTGTGCGTGTGTATGAAAACACACATATATATGCAAGTGTGCGTGCATTTACCTCAAAATACTTTCACATACATGCACAAAATCTAAGAAAAATTAAAAAAGAAAAAGCAAAAAACAAAAAAATAGAAAATCAATTTAAAAAGAAATTAAAAAACAAACCGAGTACTGTGAGTTCTGGTCCAAGTTGAGCTGTTTTTGCTTGGGGCTTTTACGGCAGGCAATACATACAAATATATCTACACACGCAATCTCATTTTGAAATGTAGATTTGTATGCTGATTAATGCCTGGCTAGATCTGTAAAACAGTTCAAATGCTAAACTCAGCGCCAAGAAAGCAGTTGCCATAGATGCTGCCTGACGGACGGCGAACGCAGCTTAAGCGGAGCAGGTCATTGGCTTTGGTATAAATTACATAAATTATAGACGTGTTCAAAGCAGCTTTTATAAATTGCGAAAGCATTTAAATGAAACGTTTTTTAAGCTATTGAAAGTCAAGCGAAAGGCAGTCATTGGGGCAAGGATCAAAAAGGAAAGAAAAGAAAAACAGTGACAGCAGTTTTAAAGCATACAATAATGAAATATGCAAAAAGAGTGCAAAACAATAACAAAGATAAGACAGCAAGATAAAAGCATGTCAAAATTATGTCATTAATTGAAGTGCTTACAATGAGAAAAAAAAGGAATATTAAAATAATTGCAAAAATAAACAAGTTTGAGTGTTTTTAAAAACGTTATCCGTCAAGAGTTTCAGCAACGCTACGCAAAACGCCCCACAGCATTACATTAAATAAAATGATAATGATTAATTTAATGATCATTATTTCGATGATGATGATGATGCGAATGGTTTTCAATGAAAGAAATAATTTTGCATGAGTATCTTTGTAATAACTGAGCTGCAAACAATTTGAATGATATGAAACATTTAATTTAATTGAAAAAGTAACGTTTATATTTTACAAACTTCAAGGAAAAGAATATTAATTTGAAACAAAACATCAATTCTTGATTAGCTCAACTAATATTTTCAGAATTTTATCAAAAACATTCTATAAATAAATTACTGTGAGTAGACTGACTTATGGCAAATAACAAAAACCACAAATAAAATTATGCATTCAATTTAAATTTTAAATTTAATTAAAACTTTGATGATTTGAAGGTATGTCTTTGAACTGAATATATACGAGCAATATTATATAATTTGAAAATACAATGTTAATTATGAAAAAAAGTAATTTTTTTTTTTCAAAGATATATTTAATTTGTTCTAATGATTTGAAATGAACTACTATGTAAACCAGTTGCCCCAGTTTGTCAACTTTTTTCTAAGTTCTTCTCTTCTGATCTTATATAAATTTTAATGAAGATATTTAATAAGCGAATAAGCTTTGTTTTTTTGAAGAAAATATTTTTTAGGTCTGTGAAAATTGACAATTTTTATAATTTTTTTTTTTTTCAACTCCTTTAGACCTTATTGACTGATCCAGAGTTTACTGCATGCCATCAGTTGATGATCAATTGGCGTTCTTAGAGAATAATATAAGCTTCCTCTTTGATAAGAGTTCGTAAATACTTATCATTGAGGAGTAAAATATCCCTCACTCATCTCAATACAACTCAATTCAGTGCATTTCGTTTTGTTTCTTTAATTGGAAATGAAAAACAAACAAGCGATCATTCGTTAATGTCCGAATGAGCAAGCGAATCGTTTATTTGCATTGCTCTTTCGTTGCTGTTCACAGCATGCGCTTTTGCAGAGCATAAGCCGATATATGAGCTCGGCTCTTTTTTTTTCCTCCTCACTCAGATTATTTGAAAATGATGCACTCTTTTTAATGATAGTTATATACTGTGAGAACTGAGTGAGTTTGATTTTGATGTCATTCTTTTTTTATCATTCGTTTCTATTGCAGTTTGTTTGTTTTCTGTTTTTTTAACAAATTCGCTGCTGGGGCCAAAACTAGGTAAGAATGACTCGCTGAATGCGAACCCGAACACAAATAGAGAGGTCTATATGCCCCCCATTTGCAATATTTTTAAAGGGGGGCCGAAACATGTATTTGACTTACAATTTGACCTAAAGTAGGCAGTTAAACACGTGTTTCGATGCCAACCCCCTAAAAATGTACATAATGGTGGCTGATAGACTTCTCTATTTGTGCGTCTCAGAAATGCTTTCCCCCTTAGAAAGCCCCAAAAATGGTAAATTTTAACCTATTTTGTTTCCCCTTGGAGATATAGCACATTTTCCATTTTTTTGAGGATTTTTTGTTATCTTTCGATTTGATGTTGTTTCATATCTCGAAGGGGAAGCAAAATAGGTAAAATCTTACCATTTTTTGGGGATAACTATAGGAGGTAGCATTTTTGAGACACACAAATAGGGGGTATATCGGTTCCCATTCACCATATTTTTAGAGAGGAGCCGAAAAACGTGTTTGACTTACAATTTGACTTACAGTGGACAGTTAAACACGTGTCTCGACGTCCCCCTAAAAATGTGTAAAACGGGGGGATAATAGACCCCTTTATTTGTGTGTCTCAAAAATTCCTGCCCTCTTAGAAACACACAAAAAATGATTCATTTTGACCTATATTGCTTCTAAATAAGCAAATATTAAATAAGTATCAAAATACTTATCATTAATGAATTCAAATGATTTTCAGCTCATATAAAGAGCACATCATTTGCAGAACTCGAGAGATGAAAACAGTGACGATGTTCTCACAACGATGAGGCTTGTAATAATGCTAAACTATCACACTATGAGTACAAATATAACTCGGCCATTGTTGGAAATCAGACCTGGAATGTAATAAAGCAAATTGGGGTAGGCAAGGTTGTTGCACAAGCAGGTGTAGATGTCGATGTAAATATGTACTCTGAACAAAAAATTTTTTCGATATTTCTTTACCAAAGCAAACAAAAAATCCAATCAATTTATCGAAAGTTCAACAAGGCCAAGGTGCATACTTTTGTTTTGACAGTGCCACTTAAGATGCAGTTTATCAGTGCTGTTTGAAAGTAAAATCCAACACTGCTGGCTTGGAGAAGATGCATCCGGATGCATTTCTAAAAACAATTATGCCAAAACTCCTTCCTTTCGTTACACATCACTTCAATACCATTATAATGTCATCTTTGTCTCCAACAAGCTGGAAAAAAGCCAAAAGAATCCCTATTCTAAAAACTTGCAACGACTACCGACCAATTGCCATTTTGCCATTTTTATCCAAAGTATTCGAATCCTTAATTCACAAGCAAATTAATCAACATCTTTTGAGAAATGCATTACTTTCAGATAGACAATGCGGGTTCAGACCTAAACGAAGCTGTGTTAATGCATTGCTAGATGTGTTCGACGAGATTCGAATAAATCTTGATTGCAACGAGATTACTTTCTTGGTATTACTTGACCAGCACATTCTTTGCTCTAATCTGTCGAATATGTTTAAATTTTCATCGACTGCTACTCGTTTTCTGTCGACGTGCCTGCCCGGGAGGTCGCAATCTGTAAACATTGTAAATATTTTCTCAGAATTCTTACCAGTTGTTCGTGGGGTGCGCAAGACTCCATTTTGGGGACCTCTTTTGTGTTTTCTATGTATATTAACGACCTGCCAAATATTTTAAAATTTTGTCCTAAATTTACTTTATCTTTTTTTTTAGATTTTTTTGAAGTTTAAAATTAAAAAAAAAAAAATATGGAAAATTCCCAAATTTCCCAAATTTCCCAAGCTTGGAAATATAAGTAAACGTAATTGTTTAGCCTGGAGCTAAAACAGGTCGATTAGATAAATTCTTAAAATTTTATATTCTTTTTGGAGATCATGAAAATCTATCACTATATGACCTCCAGGTTAAGAAAAGTAAAACCGTTGTGTATACGCAACGCTGGACAAAAATGGGTTAAACTGCTTAACTGTTCTACTAAACTATTTCCAAGGTAATTGTTATTCGTAATGTTTTACCTGAATACATGAAGCTGGTAAAGCTAATAAAAAACAAAGTTTCTTGAACAAAAACTGCATTAACATATACATGACCTTGAAACTCGAATTTCTCGAAAATAGCCAGAAGAATTAAAAGATGCTTAAGTTCATTAAATTGAGCGTACTTGAGTTATGCTGAAATGTTGTATCGCAAGCTTGTTTGCGAAAAAGTGCGTCATTCATGCACATTATTACCATATAATAAGATAACTCTTCGTAGGCATGCCTTTTTTTTTTTTAATACGGAATGTACGCTCTGTCGAAATTTGCCGCTTTATTCAACCCAAAATGTTTGCTTTCGAATTTTATAGGTTTCTATTTAAAACAGCCACAAATAAAGACATTTTTAATTTTAGCAAATCGTATAAAAAGAAATTGATATTTTTTCCCCGAATCAAAAATTGCCTAATTTTGATTTTAGTTGATTTAGTTTTGTTTTTTTTTTTTTATTTTTGATTTTTTTAAGTTTACAAATTGCGCCGGTTTGCTGGGTTATGTGCGTGCTTGTGTTGACGCACATACGTGCAACATTTAACATTTATAAAAAAAAAATATGTTTTTGTATAATTTTTTTATGCTTTTGTCGTTGACATCTTGAAGTGTACAATACTTGAAAAGAAATGCATGCAAAAGCAAAGACAGCCGAAAGCAAAAATAAACTGACTGAATATTTCTGCTTTTGACAAGTAGAAGCGCGCTTAAATTGACAGCACTTTGAAACGTTTGCTTTTGCTTTTACTTTGTTCATTGTTGAACATATTAAAAAGTTTCGCATTCATTTAATATTTAAATGTAAACCTTGTGAAAAGCGTTTTTATTTTGAAGAAATTTAAAGTGTTTTAATATAAAAATTGCTGATGTGCATCGATTGTGTTTAGTTTTAAAGCAATATAATTATATTGATAAACACGTATGCTCTTTAAATAATACAATCCATACTTTTCTCAATCAATACACTATCATTACAATAAAAAGTTTTTGAAGCGAAGCTTTTTACTCCTCGTTCTGTGATTTGCTTGGAGTGAAATCTGAAAAATTTTCGACAGATTTTTTCTTGGAAATTTGATGATTTCTTTGTTGCTAGTGCTTATTACAACAAGAAAAGTTAATACATTAATATTAAATACTAAAAATATTTTTAGCCTGCCCGTGGGGATCGAACCCACGTTCTCTTATACGAGAGTCCAACGCACAATCCACTAGGCCACAAAGACTTGTTAGAAATGGTTGTTAATTCAATGCTAATTATAACAGAGGCTATGCTGCAGTAGATCGTCACCATCTATCAATAGATAGAGGATTGTGTATTTGCTATGCTACAACTATCAAAAATTTGCTCTTATTTGCCACAAGGTGTCTCCAGCATCGGTTTGTTTGTATTATGAATGCTTTTGTGGTGCTGTTGGCATAGAGTGTAAATTATTAGCTAGAGATTGCATCAACTCTGCTAAATCTCTGGCATGTGATAACAGAGGTTAACAGAGTTTTTTTTCTTCATGTTTTTAAGTGAAATAACTCTGAAATAATAATTTACAATCTATGACAAGTGCGTTGACTAGTTCGTTTTTAAGTGTCAAAAAATAGTTGATATAAATATATATGGAATTAACAAACGCATGCATGAGTCAGTGCAGCCAAGTTCACAACCATGTGTGGAGAGTTAAAATGGAGAATCGCTGGCATTATATGCCCGTATATGTAATTGACGTGGAAATTTCACATTTAACAATAAAAAAATAAGCAGTAAATATGTTTTCTGCATATATGTAATTTAATTTATGTTATTTAAAATTTTTGAATTTAAAAGTTAATTTATTAAAAAGAAAAAATTATTAAGTTTTCAAATCTATGTATCTGCGAAAAAACTTCGCTTCTCTCGTGTGTCTAACGACGCACCTGTGTTTTTTATTTTTGCTTAAACTTTCCTTAAATTGTTTCTGTCATATAATAACATCAACTAAAGAGCTGAAATTCCTAAAGAACATTGGCAAGGTTTTTAAAAACCGATGAATTTATTTATGTTAATTTATAACCTGAGAGTTTTAACACAAATATAGTGATGATTTTATATAACCCTGCAGTAATTGGCACTAGTACAGAACTACCAATTTCACTAGCCCTGAGGTAACCAGTATTAGTTCCATTTCTAGTTCCACAATCTACTGTCTTTGCATTCAACTGGATTTAATTTATGAATTTTACGTGAACATGTCATAGGCAGGGGTCATTTGCTACCTTTTACTTACCATTCCACTAGTCACTTTACTAGTGCTATAAGGCTATGCGCTAATCAGGAAGATAAAGAAACAAAAAATAAAAATAAATAAAATGGAGGCATTGAGAAAGCAATCTTCAATTAATAAATTTAATCTTTTTTCTTCAGAAATTTTTTTTTCATGTTTTCAACGAAATTGAAGCGTATTAATATCATGTTTTCTCGAAAAAATTACTTCGAACTATATAAGCCATCCTTACAAAATCAAGACGTCAGAAACACAAGCAATAAGCAGTACAAGCTAGAAGTTGATTGAACTGACCATATTATGCATTACCTTGGGTCAAAAAAGCAGCTAGTTCGTATAAAACTAATAAAGTAGCTAACGAGAAAGAAGCTTTCGATACTGGCGGGACGTGATAAAATAACTTTTAAGAAGCTTCTTAGAACGTTTTCAAAATTAAAACCAACAGAAAAAAAAAAATAAATTAAAAAATAAAGAAAACAGTATTCTAATTTTAGACGTTGACACAAAGCATTGTTGAAAATACTTGAATTTCTGTGATAGAAAAGTGACGGCCGTGGCATACTGGTTGAGGTGCGTGGCTTGTATGCCATAGAACCCAGGTTCAAGTCCCATCTAACACAGAATGTTCTTTCAATTGAATTAATATTTCACTAAAAACTGCCATGAAAAGCTTCTTGAGAACATAAGCCGTTCGGAGTCGGCATAAAGCTTGTAGTTTCAGTTCTCCATCAACAACACAAAATACAAATACAACACAATTGATCATAAGAAGCTCGGTCAAACTTCTTTCAAGGGCTGCAATGGCTCTTTTTCGTGATAAAAAAATGAGATAAGAACATTGTTGAAAAAGCATTAATTTAACCATTTTCTTAACTGTATTTCTATTAATATAGTCTAATTTTTCATGCGTTTTTGTTTGCTTAAAAAATTTTTAAATTTTTTAATGATAACACAAAAGCTGCTATCTTAATTAACTGAAATTATTCATATAATTAATTTTTCCCTCTCTTTTGCTTGCAGGTAAATATGAGCTGAAATTCAAGCAGCTTTTACTGGAAACTTTATTTGTAAGTTAATTTAAAAAAAAAAAAATAAAAAAACTTTTTCCTTAAAGTTCCACCAAATCAAGCACACACTGCTACCAATTTGAAACTTAACTCATTATATAACTACCAAAATATTCTGCAATTCATATAATAAGCCATAAAATGCGCGCTCCTTGGGATATGCAAACTTTTATTACAAAACTGCATTAAGTTTCCACTTCACTGCAATTGCTTCATTTTCTTCTTCTTCTTCTTCTGCGATTCTTCAACTTTTGAGTGAGCTTTGGCAAAGTTTTTGCATTTAGAATTGATAAAAGTGCACAAATATTTTAACAAGCAGCATGCAATAGTGTTGCCATAGCTCTCTAATTGTTTTTCTACTTTTACCACTGTGTCGAATCATTGCATATATAAAAGCTTAGAAATGGAGTTAAAATAAAATTAACGCTGAAAAAAAACACTGCTACCCACGTTGTGGCAAGAAATACAAAAAAAAAAAAAAAAAAAAAATTAAAAACCAAATTTATGGCATGATGTTTATAAAACGCTTGTGCCCACGCACACCTACACACTCCTACAAACACACACATACACCGCTTCATCACCGCCACAAATACAAATAACATCAATTATGGCTGCAGCACTCTTGCTAGCCACAATGCAACAGCTCACAGCAGGTGGCAACGCCATTGTGTACATTTTCTTGCACTTTTAAGTGCTGCGACTGTTTTCGTTAAGCATTTCGTGTTGCACTTCTACTTATTGTGTTTGTGTTGCTGTCATTGTTGTCGTTGCAGTTGCTTTTATTTGTGTTACAGTAGCTGCTGCAGCGTTTCGCTCAGAATGCTCCGCAAACGGTGCAATGAGTATTACATCAACAACAGCAACAACAACAATAAAAATTAAAACAACAACACGCTTTAGTATCGCCAAACTTTTAATTGAAATTAAACAGATTCCTGCCACTAGATGGTGCGCCATGCTGTTGCTTTACCCACTTCTGTTGTTGACTTAGTGCAGCAACTGTTGTTGTGTGTGTGTGTGTGTGTGTGTGTGTGGGTGTGTGTGTGTCGATGCTAGCTGTTGCGATTCTTATTATTTTTTGCCCTGTTACACTGTGCCCGTTCGGGCCAATTAAAATGCAGTTACAATAAAATAAAATAAATAAAATAAATAAAATAAATAAATAATAAAATAAAATAATATAAAATTTTGGCATTGAAGCGTATAAAGCCAGAAGGTAGTCGAGGTGCTTGCAAGTTTATCAATTCAAAGCTGGTTTTTGCTCATTTTTTCGATATAAGTCAGGCGTGGATCTAGAGGGGAAATATGGGAGCTGAATACCTCCCAGAGGCTCATAATTTGCTTGCACAAGAAACGCTTGGGAAAAAATTTTCTATAGATGCTATAATATGTGACTTAAAATTGCAAAAAAGTTGATCCTATCGTTTTCGTTACAAGTTATTCGCACAATAATATAAAATAGAAAAATGTGATATTGCTGAAAATTGCTGGAATATTTTAATTTTATTTGTACTTGTATCACTTAAGAGGCAATTGATAACCTCTTTTTATATAGCAAAACTTTTGTAATAACTTATATTTTGTTGGAATAACGATAGTAAACTATAAATGTATTTTTTAAATACAAAACTGATTAAATACTTTAAAATATATTGATAGTTTTAAGACCCAAAGCAGCTATTCCAGTGACTTTAGGAACTGCTGAAAGAAGTTATTTGGAATTAAAAAAACAAAAAACTTATTTTAAATCCACTTTGATTGAAAATTTTTACATATAACATGATCATAAAGATATTAGTTAACCCAGGAGAAGTTCGATACCTTTTTAAGAACTATGAATGTAATTTACCTTCTTCACTGTTTCGTGCTGTTCTTGAACCACGAACCCACCGACTGCTAGTCTAACACGCAACCATTTCATCATTGCCTTGCGTGTATGTAAGCAAACAAATTACATGTAAGCAAAATTTTTAGTATTCAATTACAAAATATAGACGTAGTTCAGGAAAGTATTGTTTTGATTTCATCTACTCAGAAAAATGATGTAATTGCAATTGCTTGAAAATAATTTTAAGCAAGATTTTGTTAATAATAATATGGGACTATATACATTTTTAGATGCTACGGTTTTTTTTTTCTTTTTCCATTTATTCAAATTTTGAGATCTTAAACAAAAATATTTCAAGCAATTTTTACTGCTTGTTTCAAGTAATAATTAAAATTATAACACTGTGCGACAGTTTCGAAATTTATTTTTGTATCGGAAAAATCACAGCTTGTTTCTAGAAGAAGAGGAGCACTCCGAGACTAAGAACTCATACTCCATTTTGTCGTAGAGAGTCACAATTTTTTTTAATTGGTAGATTCATTCTGCCTGATTGTGGGGCCACACAGTACTTCGTCTCCATACAAATGATGGGCAAAAATAGAATAGTGGTCCGATTGTAATGAAACTTGGTTTTTGGTTTGAAATGAGTACGGTGATTTCAAAAATAAAGTCAGTTTTTTTGTGAATCTCATAGTTTTTTCAAAAATGCGCATTTTCGAAAAACGGTTTTACAGGAGTTTGGGGTGCATATGATTGGTATGAGAAAATTTTGCATATGGGCTAAAAAATCTGGCAAATTTTGCATAAATCCTTAATTCTAAATACGCCTGAGGTCAAATCATATATTAAAAATGCAAAAATGTAGAAAGTTTAAAATTATGTAGCTCCAAATACTGGTCAAATATTAGCCAATGGCGGTTTTCTTTATTTTCAGACTGAAATTTCCAGTGAATTTATAAAATTATTTTCTTTTTATTCTATTTATTTATTCACTAATTAAAATAAAATGATCACAAGTTTTTCATTTTAATTTTCGCTTTCGGAGCTATCTTCAGAAGAACACTCGGAAGGATTTACTATTGACGAATACAAGTCCTCATTGGCTTCAACCTGAGTTCCTGGTTTCAAAACATAATAATCGATTAATTTGTCGTCGGATTTCTTGTTTTGCTTGTAATACTTCTTTTATTGGCAATTAAAGGATCCAACGACAGAAGAAGGTGCAGTAAAAGGTCTTTGTTCGTGTCTTCTCGTCCCGTTTTTCTAGTGTGCTCTAAACGAGATGTATGAGTGATTTGAATATTAAATTTACCGATTGGCAAATCAAAAAACTTGATAACGTCACATCCGTGGATCAGTACTTTATGTACCGAGCTAGGCATGTAGTAGCAGCTATAATTTTGCAGATATAAATCTCTTGTTGCTTCCAAGAGCTCACCAAACTCGTGGGTTTTTATAGATTTACCGCTAGATAACACCCCTGATATAACTGAGAAGTTATAAATGAGGTCCATGTCGATTTTTGTGATATCTGCTGCTACGTCGACTTCTGAAAAAAACTTGCGTGCATTATTACCGTCATTTGTTGCTCCAAAGCCATGTTTTACTTGGTCAGCTATTATGCCAGTTTTTTCCCTAAATTCCCTCTGAAATCGGATTTTACTTTCTAAAAATGCAGCTCTATTTACATCTCGTACTTTCCAGGACCTAAATGAGAGACGATATGCTATACGAAGCAGGCATTAAAAAAATCGAATATAGCAATGAAGAATTGCTAAGTCAAACTTAAAGTACTCAGAGTTGCCGCTTGCTCCTTGCACAATTTGATCCATTTCAGTCAGACTAACTTTGCATATGAAGCATCTGCTGGCGGAGCTCGTATTTGACAAAACAGTTGCTACAGAACCATCAATCATGGTACAGTGCACTTCATATGACACTTCGGCAACTTCACCATTGGTTTGAAATACATCACATTCCAAATCGCTTATTTTTTTCTTCATTGCTCGATATTCCTTAAGAACCAAGCCCTTGTTTTCCTTGGTATGGATAAATTTCACAACTCTACAAAATAGTGTAGATGACGGTGTTTTATTCACCCACACTTCCTTCTTGGTGGACGAATGAACTTATCTGCAAATACCATAATAAACACCATGATTACGTAATCGCAATCATAAAAACTATGTCAATACTTACTTAAGTGGCACAAATGCAATAATAAACATGAATTCATCGGATAAGTCACTCGAAGAAAATCTTTGTTTATATCAGCTGTGGCCCGAACTACCGTCCATGCCCCATTTGCAGATAAGAGAAAAGTTTCTACCAAACTCCATACTTGAACAGAGACTAAAGATGCTCTTCACTGTGACTCGCATTAAATGTTTCAAGCAAACTTCTGCTGATATCTCAGATGCAATAATATCAGGAATTAGTTCCTTTTTTAAACCTCGCAAGGTATGCAGGCTGGGGAAACAATCGTGATGTAAGTTTTTCAAAACTTTCCGCAGTACTTTATATTTTGCTTCTGACAAATGTAAATCTAGGTATAAGGCAAAAGCTTTACTTGGCTCCAAGGCTGTTTTGCATTCATCAGCACCACTCTGAGATTTTATGTTCTCAAAAGCGAAGGTTATCTCATCAGCATTGCGTTCATTTAATAATTTCTCTACTCAACGCATTTTTGTTCTTCTTGAAGCTTCCGAAAAATTAACTTCAGGTCTGCCGCGTTTCCCTGTGCTCGTGCTAGGCTGCTATAAATGAGAATAGTTAGAGATATTTGCATTGCATTATACTAATATGATTCTCTTACATTATCAATATCTTCCTCTTCCATAGAAAACATTGTCCACTGTAGCCAAGAAGAGTGCAAAACTTCCAGTCTTTTTTTTTATAAGAAGAATCTCTCCAATTGGCGATCATTTGGCTATGAAATTTGTAAACCTTAAACCGCAACAACTTTGAATCGAATTCTCGGTCTCTGATTTTTGACACAATAAAAGAATATATTTCAGATATTCTTTTATTAGTTTCTGCGAAAATACACAGGCCAACCAATTCACTATTTAAAACTTTAAAAGAAATTATTTTCACTTTAATTATAACCACTTTAATCGCGCTTGTTAGCCAAAGTTAGGCTACATTTGTAAGATTTGTTTTTGTAAAATCAAACGGTAAGTTAAACGAGAACAAAAAGTGTACAGATGGCCTCACTAACTATTAAATGCCCCACACGTGGGAGTCTAAGATTTTGTAGGTAATTTTTGATGGCGTAATGCATGAAAGTTGGGTGGGACATAACAATATAAGCAAAAAGAAATAATGAAAGCAAATAAAAAAAAAAAATACAATAACAATTCTACTTATTTTGTTTTGAGTGCACTACTAAAAATGCAATATTAGGAAAAAACTGCATTTTGAACGCTTAGAAAAAATTTAATATTTTCAAGAATCGGAAAAAGTCAGAAAAGTTTTTGGTTTTTCCGAATAAATTAAGGTTTATTGTTACAGAAACAGCAATAACATTTCACGGACTTTCAGGAACTAATTTTTCATATTTTTCCAAAATAAAAACCTCCATGCTTGCCTCCTTCTAAAGCTCTTACAATTTCATAAATTCAAAAAAAAATTTAAAAATTCATTTAACTGAGTTATTTCTTAATTTAAAATGTACTATATTACATACATGAAACCAAAAATGTAATTTTGCCTATCTTAAAAGCACTTACGAGCGCTAAATTCATGTTTAATTATTTCAATATCATATTCGTCAACTGTTTATAATAATTAATCGACCAATTAAAAAAAATTAGATCCTCCACGACAAAACGAAGTATGAGGTCGTGTTCTGGGAATGCTCGTCTACTAGAAACAAGCAGCAGTTTCACCGATACATTTAGGCTGTTGCACTGTGCAATTAATAACTTTGAATCTATAACTAGTATGTTGCAGTTTGATGATTTTGCAAATTTTTTAATAGAATTAAAGCATAGTTGTATAAAATAAACACCGTGCTTTATAAAATTGCGATAAATCTATTTTGAAATAGAATTTGTAAATTAGTCCTGCTAAAATGTCAACAAATATTTCTTATTTCTCTCTATGTGTAAGCATTTTTTTTTTTTTTTGCATAAATATTATTTTTTTTTTTCTATCTAAACAAAGCTGTCACACAGTTGGTTAATTTGAAGGTTTCTAAACTGACAGAAGGCCTTAAATCCTTAGCAGCACTTCTTTTTTTTCTCTGTCTTTATGCTTCTACTTGAATTACATACAATTTTCCATTTGTTAGACGTATTTCGTCTTTGGTATAAGGATTACTTTTTTTCCGCGTCTTTAAATTAAGCTGGCTGAGTTTTAAAATTCAACTCAGAGCTCTAATGTGTAGCTTGAGCTCATTTCGAATTTCGTTGCTAAGTTTTGGTATTACAATAAAAAAAAAATTGTTATTTTGTTAGGTACAAAATTTCATTTCCATTTCAGATATATAAGCTCAAAGTAACTTATTTCTTAAAATAAATTAAATTTATTTTATGCATGAATTAAGAGCTGAGTAAAAAATATACAGCCTTGAAATGTCGAGGTGAATTAAAAGCCTTTTTTGTTTTTTTTTTTTTTTGTTAATAATAAAAAGTATTCGGCGCATAATAATTTAAGCTGGGCATAAAAGCTTTATACTGAAAGTAATTTTTAATTGAAGCAAGTGAATATAAATTGCAAATCGTAGCTGGAATTAAGCACACGAAAGTGTATTACAAGCTTACAGTAAACATTTAAATTTTTAAATTTTAGTAAAATATTTTAATAAGTTCTAAAAAAAAAAAATTAACACAATATTTCAGCTATAAAAATGTTTCATATCAGCCATGCCATATAAAACGTAACCTTGCAGGTTGCCACTTTATAGCTTTTTTGCACATAACTCTTCATAATATCAAAGTATTGTTAATTTGTTGCACATGTTGGCAAGAAAAAATAAAAAGCCCCCAATACCGAGCTACAAATCATTTGAATTCTCAAAATGAAAAAAAAATTTAACGGAAATTTTCAGAAGTATCTAAAATCGAACCTTTAAAATTTTGGCTTGCAGGTTGCCACTCCTTGAAAAATTGCCGATATTGAAGAAAAGCTCAAGGAATGCTTTGTCTGATTTAAAGAATTAATAAAAATTTATTGAATTTTATATGAATCTTGCAGTGCTCTACTTCGATTTATTGTTGACTTATATTGTTTGAATTTTAAAAAAAAATATTTCATTTTTAAGAACATTTTTTTGATTATAAAATCCTCCTTTTTGTTAAAAAATGCATTTGCTTTTTCTTTTAAAGAAACATTGCATTTTGATCTAAAAAAATTTCTTTGGCGCAAAAATAAGTAAGATTTTCTTTAAAATTTAGTAATTTTTTTTTTTGATTTTAGGATGTTTTTTTTCTGAGTGTAGCAAAGATTTTATGTTTTTTGTATGGGGACCCCCAGAAGGGTGTCAGATAGGACTAGGTGTGTTTTGAAAAACTGTTGAAAGGTAAAAAATAATAGAACCAGATTCACATTTTCTACCTCTCTAAGGGTCAATTCGGGAGAGATAAAAACTATAATAGACAGTTTTTGTGTTCCTTTGTATGGAGACCCCCAAAAGGGTGTCAGATAGGGGTAAGTGTGTTTTGAAAAACTGTTGAGGGGTAAACAATAATAGAACCTGGTTATAAATTCTACTCCTCTAAGGGTCAATGCGGGAGATGTATGAACTGTAATCGACAGTTCTTGTGTTTTTTTATAGATACCCAAAGAATGCTGGCCGATAGGTGGTAGGTGCGTTATGAAGAAATATTTAAGGTCAAAACATAATAGGACCAGCTCATATATTTCATCCATTTAGAGGTTAAATAGGATGTTTTTTATATGAGGACCCCCAGAAGAGTGGCAGATAGGGATTAGGTGAGTTCAGAAGAAATGTTTATGGTTAGAAAAAAATAAGACAAGCTCATATATCTTACCCCTCTCCGGGTCAATTAAATTTTTTTTATTCGAAAATTTGATGATTTATTCAAAAGAAGTTTCTAAAGTACTCGAAAAATGATATTCGGGAGAATTTAACGATCTACCTATGATACTGGTGATGACTTCAATAATATTTTTACAGATGATAAAAATCCATCACTTATGGAATTTTTGGACTTTATTGAACCGTATGCTTCATATCCAGTCATTGAAAACTTAGTACTACTAAATATAAAATGAATATCGATGCGGTTTTTATGCGATACTTGCAGAAATTCCTATAAAATATTTTTTTTTCTTACATTAGTTACCACAAACCTATTGTAACCTTTTAGGAATTTAATATGAAAAAATTGAAATATGGCTGATTTCATACAACAATTTATTAAAAAAATTCAAAGTAAAAAAACTGTTATTTCATAGCTTTAAGTTTTTCATAGCCCTAAAGAGGGCGGGGGGAGGGGGGGCAGATACCTTTAAAATTTCAGAAAAATGCAATTTTTTTTTCATATTTCGAATGTATAAGATGTTAAAAAAATATATTGTCAAAAGGAAAAATCGAAATATTGAATATTTACTGCGTTATGGTCAAAAACGTCCGAGTCCGTTACCGCCACTTTTCAGGTAGTCGGAGTGCGTGAGGCAGAGCAATGCTTCTTTCACAATAGATTGTAAATTATTTTGTTCCATAATTCTGGGAAGACTCTATCTACAAAACGGGCACAACTCAATATGCCCATTACTTTTTGAGGTGCACCTCAATTCCGGACTGAAAATTGTCAAAATTTCAGCTTACATTAATGATGGAATGTTTAATTAAGGCTACACCTCAATTCTGAAGCTTATGAATATACTTGGTATAATTATTGGCACCTATTACAAGGTTTTCGTCGAAAATACAGATGAGGCACGAGTAGCGAAGCACAATCGAAATAGTCTATCCGAGACAAAAGCAGCTCGTACAGCTCGAAAATAGCAGCAGGTACAAGATAATTAGCTTTTCGATGAGTTCGAAGGGCTATTATATGGACCCGGAATCGCAAATTGACTCGTCAGTCACTTAAACTTAAAGTTATACTATATCGAAACTTTTAAACGTGATTATCTCAAAGCTACTTTTCAAAAAATGCTCGTACTGTAACTCAAAAAGTTGTTGACCGATCAGGTTTCAACACAAATTTTGACAGGTTTCTCTCTATAGTAGTTTCAGAAGGATGTATCTACAAGTTTAAGAATACTTGTATCGTGTGCATAAATAATTTTTTTGAGGTCAAAACTGTTGAAAAAATTAGTCGAAAATCTGGAGATTCAATTAAACAGCCGATATAAATTTTTATTTTTAATTTTTTTGTTATTTTACAGATTAACATATTATACCATTTCCATTAACATATCAGTAATCGAAGAAGAAACCCTCTTTTGTTTCAGATAAGTTAAAAACTGTTGACAGCTACAGTAGATACTCCAGAGATTCACGCCGATAGATACGCCCGAGGAGATACTCTGCAGAGCCGCCATTTTGTAAAAAAAAAATTAAAATATTTTCACATTTCAAAGTTGTAGGCTGAAGTAGGGTGATGTGTAACACGTTTTTATTTGCTCCAATAAAAGTGTTAAGAAATTGAATTTCTGATTGGTTTTAAGGCCAATCCATTGCAGAAGAACCAATGTGAAGTGAGTGTTTTCATGGCTTTTGAAGTTTTTGAGAAATGTTTGAAATAGGACAAAAAAAAAAATCAAATATGTTTTTTTTTGGCCTTTTTCAAATCGGTGGAGTGAGGTGTAACACCAACAAAATGTTGGTTGAAAGACAAGGAAATTTAATTATTTATGTTTATTTTGAATTTTAATGTTTCGTAAAAGTATTATCACAAGATCTTAATTAAATCTCCTGCACCTGCAAATGTAAACGTTTCTGTAGCGTTGTTAGAACACAGCTTTTCATTGATTTCCTGCCAAGATTGGATTTTGGTCTGGACTTAATAGTATGAACCGGTGCCGATCTCTTTTAATGCTGTTGATGTAGTTGCATTTTAGAGTTTAATGTTGCTGCCTCTTTAATGGCAACGATAATGTGCTAGATGTGTTACACATCACCCCACCTTGAGTGTTACACATCACCCAAATGTAAGTCACTTTTTTCTCAGTGATGTAATTTTACCACAACGTGAAAAAATTTAAAATATTTTGTTATATTTAAAGATATTAAACAATACCACATTTAACATTTACTCACTTTTAAAATCTAAATAAAAAATTTTATCCAAAACGCTACTTTTTGGAAATTGAAAAAAAAACTTTCTAACAAACATTTTTCACGCTTTTTAAGAACTCTAATGAAATGTGTATTTGCCTACTTCCAATATTTATGAAATTTATAAATGCTGTCAAAAAAAACATATCACAGTTGTTTATTCACTCATATGTTAACATTTTGAAAGAAAAATCGCCGTGTTACATATCATCCCATGGTACACATTACCCCACCTCACCCTACTAAAAAGATAGGAAAATAAAAATATTATCCAATTATATTACCAACTTGAAAAAAATTCATTAAACATGACTAGTTTCACCCTGTGTAAAAGTATCTCCCAGAGACTACTGCAGCAAGTAGTTATAAACAGAGTAGACTCGAGTATATACGCATCATTTCGTATAGTACTACTCATTCATACTCTTCAAAAATGTTGCTATACTTCTAACACGCAAGTTGATTTCAATATTTTAAGTATCCTTCATATTCTGACTCGCCGTCGTACGTAGTCGGGATGATCTTAAAGTGGCTACCAACAAATTGCGTACAAAAGAGTTTGAACATGCTCGAGAGTGAATGAGCAGCACTTTTTCAGGATTGCCAGTTTGGCATAAGTATAAAATTGCTGTTTGATTTATGTTATTATTGAATTATTTGTAGGTTCTTATGTATGTGGCAACACTACTCAATACGATACGAAATGAAGGTCAACACTTTTGTTTTATATAATTTTTTGAAGCAAACAAACGACATATTAAGTGATTAATTTTTTTAAAAATTTCTCGGAGAAGTTGACTTTATATACAAGGTGTGTTATTTTATTTTTTACACCATTGCTTACAGCGCACCGCAGAGTTCCGTCCAGAGTAAAAGTAAGTATTTTTTTTTATTCCATTAAAAATAATTCGGAAGTAACCCTTCTTCTCTTCTAGCAGTTCGGAAACAACCACCGCGTCTCAATAGCAAAAATACGCAAGTAGTCGCAATGAGCTATGGGACATTTGCTTGAGCTATGAGTATTTGATATGATTTCCAACAACTAGTTTGATGTTGAAGAGTTCGATCGGTGCTTTTATGTCCGATGAGCTGAATTCCTTCTGCTCAGAATCAACAAACATTGAACTTTGTGTTACTTTCTGTGGCAAGAGTGTGTAATGATTGGATGTGATTTTGTCAGGTCCTAAAGAGTCCCTTTTTTTTAAGAGAAACCAAAAACAAAACACTTTTAAAATATGAACGAATATGAACGACCAGAAACTATAAATATTCCCGCGAATGATCTTATAAATAACACCAGATGTATCGCTTAGATCGAAGTACGATACATTTTCTTTACCCACCCAACCTATGATCTATTTATTTTGCAACGTTCTTATAGATCCCTCACAGAAATTATTTCATACCTTAACCACTAAAGGAAAACTAAAGGTATTTATAAATTCATAATTATAAACCAAATTTTATTTACTATACGTAAACATTATTCAAGAGTAGGATTTTTTTATGATTAACGTGATTTGAGATTTGAATTATAGTTTATAACATTTTTAATGAAAAACAATAGGAAGAATATAAAGAAAATAGGAGAAAAATAAGCTAAAGATTTAATCATGTTTAATTTTTTTTTTTTGTTTTTGTTTTTTTCTTTATCTTTATGTGCATTAATTAATAAATTAAGTTACATGCATATTAGACTAAAGTTTTCAAGTATTAAATGTGTAAAAATATATTGAATAATTAATTTGAAAAAAAAAACGAGAAAAACAAAGATAATTCAATTTGCAATTTAACGTTTCTAGTTAAGCATTAAAAGGTCAATGAACTTTATAAAATTTCTTTATAAAAAAAAAAAAAATAAAGCTTTCGTTGCTTTGAAGTCTACAACTATTGTGGTAGGTCAGTTAAAGTATAGCTGAATGATTAAGATAAAAAAAAATAATGAGAAAAGCGCTCAGAGCAAAGCTTGCGCTGTTAGCCGAGCTTCAAACCTAGCTTATTTACTTCAGCTGATCTCCACTTAGTTGTACACAATTTTTATTTTATTTGTTTTTTTTTTAATTTAAAATTTTTTTTTTTGGTTTTCTGTTAGTTGGATAGATTAAAAAAAATGTGGTTTATTTTCTTTGTTTCTGTTTTTTTCTATTTTTTTATTTAATATATAGGTGTAACAGGGAACTTACTGTCGCCAGCAGCTGCTCGTAGAAAGGCCTTTCGTTGAGTACATGTATGAATGCCGATTTTTAGTGTTTTTTTTTTTTTGTAGAATAGCTTTTGTGTTTTTTTGTTCTTTTATGTCGACTTAATTATATTTTAAAGAGAGCAACAATGAATTAAAAAATTTGTTTTTGTAATGCAATGCATATTTTTAGATTTAAAGTATTTTTTTAACACTTACTTAAAGCACAAAGATTTTTTTTTTTTCTTCCTATTTTCTGTTTTATATTATTTTTATAGTTAATTTAAGTTGAATTAAGATAGTTTAGAAACGTATTAGTTATTTAGCGCGGGCTATTTTACTATGCGCGTATACTTGGTTAGCTATGTCGTGCCAAAACCAGGTGCTGTTCTCTGTTTTCCAAAGAGAGACGAACAATTGGTTTAGGAGATTTCTTTTGGTACACCAACAAAAGATAGTCTTTAGTTTTAAAATACTTTAAGTATTTTGACTTCCGGACAATTTTAAAATTTGTGGATATGTAGGTTAGAAAATCAATGTCTTGTAGAATAATCAATGTTATTAAAATCAGTGTAATAAAATAATTCTCTGTTCAATCGACTAATTACTTTTGCCGATTACTTCTATTTTTTTTTATTTTATTAACACTTTACTTTTTCTTGCAGCTTTGTGTCTATGCAAAGACGTAGACGGAAAAGGCAGACTTCAGTAGTTTTCTCTATATCATAAATGCGGTTTTAGGCTTTTAGTACAAAAACGTTTTAAGCAGTTGGTAACAATATATATGGAATTCTGTCTGTCGAATGTTCGGACTTAGGGGTAAACTACAGCAGGGTTAATTACAATTTTATGTTCTCAATTTAGAATTTTGTGCAATTGTTCATTACAAGTGCTTCAAGTAGTAGTGGTGGTTGCTGTTTGATATGTACGCACTAGTATATGGTTTTGTATGAGTAACTACAAGTCACAAAAATTTGACTCGTTGCAGACCTCTGGTATCTCACCCCTTATATTTTCACTTCGGCTGGCAGTCAGCCCATAGTATATGATTGAAGTAGAATTTAGTTTGCTTAGATCGTAAGAAGAATTAATTCTAAAAGTTTAAGTAAAATCGAAGATGGTCAACCCGTAACTAGAGACTTTTTGGTGCATTTCATGTGGAAAGGCTGATGGCTGACATACATAAATCATTTAATTTATGCCGCGCCTGTTGAAAGCTGTTTTAAACATTTGAGGATATTTAAAGTTTTTGTTAATATGTTAATACCTCAAGGACAGGTCCCCAGGTGTCACTCACCAATTTGAATAATTTTTGGATATGTGATAGAGGTCAAAAATCTAAGGTCGACGTATTTTTTTATACGTGCTCAATCGATTGTTTTTCGGTTTCAAAATGACGTTTTAAAATCAGCGAAAATTTCGTTTTTTTGCCACAATTTCACTATTTTCCATAAAAATATATTCAAATTTGGTATCAAAAGAAAGGTATTTTAAAGCCACACATGTTGGCATCCATTTTGGAGAAACAAATTTCATTCAAATTTTGTTGTTGTCATTTTTAACAGTATTTAGTCGATATCATAAGGAGCGCATTTTCGAAATTGTTTCATTTTCATTTATATTTGATTTAAAAGAATTCTAAAAGTTACCTTTTTTTTTTTTAAATTTTTAAGTTTTTATACCAAAATTTTCTTTATTAAAATATGCATTTATTTTCTAAAAAAAAATTTTTGTTTAGAGATGAAGACCACAATATGGGTATCAAAAATTTTGGTTTTTTCTCCAAATTTACGTATGTGTAAATATTTTATCGGAAAAGTTTATATTTAACAGGGCTTCTATACAACTTTGTGCTTTTAACTTGTTTGCCCGAAGGAATGAGAAAAAACCATCGGAAATTTAAAAATATGACTTTCTATATAAATAACTCCGTTAGTTCTTAACATATTTCACAAGAATTTTTTTGTAATAAAATTTAATAAAAGTACTTGCCAAAAAATATTTTAACAATACCAATTACTGTACTTTTGTATTTTTAATATTTTTTTCAAAAAAGGCCCAAAATATTCAATGTTTCCTCAAAAAATTACGTAAAATTTGTTTTTGTTGTAAAAATAATTTAAATTAAAAATTGCATTTTAAACTTCCTTTCACATGGCATGACATTTATTAGCAAAAAATTTATTTTTAAATTTCCGATGGTTTTTTTCTCATTCCTTCCGGCAAACAAGTTAAAAGCGCAAAGTTGTTAAGAAGCTCTGTTAAATATAAACTTTTCCGATCAAATATTTACACATACGGAAATTTGGAGAAAAAACAAAATTTTTGATACCCATATTGTGGTCTTCATCTCTAAACACAAATTTTTTTTTTAGAAAATAAATGCATATTTTAATAAAGAAAATTTTGGTATAAAAACTTAAAATTTTAAAAAAACAAAAAAAAGGCAACTTTTAGAATTCTTTTAAATCAAATATAAATGAAAATGAAACAATTTCGAAAATGCGCTCCTTACGATATTGACTAAATACTGTTAAAAATGACAACAACAAAATTTCAATGAAATTTATTTCTCCAAAATGGATGCCAACATGTGTGGTTTTAAAATACCTTAAATAGTGAAATTGTGGCAAAAAAACGAAATTTTCGCTGATTCTAAAAAGTCATTTTGAAACCGTAAACTGTCGATTGAGCACGTATAAAAAAATACGTCGACCTTAGATTTTTGTCCTCTATCACATATCCAAAAATTATTCAAATCGGTGAGTGACACCTGGGGACCTTTCCTTGTTCGTAGAAAAAATTGCCCGTTTATCTATCTTTTTTATGCGTAAAAATGTAACCTTTTTTCCAGAGCTACTGCTTGTTTCTTAAAGGATTCTCAGGCGATTTACTCAAATTTTAAGTATCTTAAATAAAACGATTCATAGCTTATATCCTTCCTTTTGGACTTAACAAAACATAAGCCTGTAAACTAGCTCATAAGTTTTAAAAGCTGCTTTTTATACAGGATTTATTTTGTTTTTTTACTTCAACAACTTGAACATGTAGCGGCTTTCTCTACTGCCTGTGCTGCAAAAAGCTGTTTTTTCATTTTAACGAATTCTGTTTTTTGTTGTATCTATGATATGCTTGCTTATGAACATGAAATCTTAAGCAGCTTTAAATAACGCTGAAAAGTTTCAAATTGGCAGTAAAATAAAAGTGATAGAAAATTATTTAATTTTCTTCACACGCACACTTATAAATAAAAAATCGTGTTTTTAATGCTGTTGCCTTTTGAACCAAAAAAAAAAAAAACATGTCATGTACGTTGTAGTAGCACGTTTAACTTTTATGCTATAAAATAAGCACTCACACACTCCCATACTCACACACTTTAGAAACACGTACAGTTACACATGCTGTACATGTATTTATTGAATTCAGCCACACATTAAAAATCAATTCACACCACAAAAGCTAACAGAGTGGTGGGGGTGGAACATGCTTGTGGGTGACCGGTTCATGCATGTTTATTGGCACTATAGAGCGTTCTTATTTTGTAGTAATAAAATAAGCAACAATTTTGTTGCTTTGTTATTAAATTTTGCTGAGCTACGCAAAATAAAACCATAAAATGTCAGGACCTCAGTGTAGTACAAATAAACAAGACAAAAAAAAATATAAAAACCCAAAAATTATAAAAACCTTAGCGTACAAAAAAGTTGACCTATTTTGTTTTGTGTGAGTGTGTGTGTGTGTGTGTGTGCCTTATTCGCTGGTAGTGGTTGGCGAATATTTATCAAGATGTTGCTTGGCACATAAAAGTTGCTTTTATCGCAATTTAATGACTTTTTATAACACTTGCGTGTGCGTGTGTGTGCATTGTTGTTATTATTCTGAGGAGCTATTCTTGTAATGAAGTCTTTGTATTGCTTTTTTTTTTTTGATGTCAAAAAGTTTTTCATTGCTTATTTTGTGATACATTGCTTATAAAAATACTTAGTTTTATTGTTTTGTAATTTTGTTGTACATTTTTTAAGGATTGTAGTGCGTTTCGTAATATTGGATATAATAATCAAGATAGTTGTCAAAAATTGATAAAATTATGACTTATACAGCTGTCTTAACTATGATGCTATGATAAAAAAATTTCCAAAACCGATCAACCAATTGCCCGATAACATCGCGCAAATAAGTTGCATCACCCAGCAAAATTTTTAACACAAATTGTATATGCATTCTTAGTGATAGTGCTTCCAGAAGGCATTCCATGGATCCAATTGTGCTTCTTCTTAGCCTTCTCGAGAAAAGCATTCAAAATGCATTCTCATGAACTATTTCAAATATCATTTAAATTCAATGACAAGTTCAAATTATATATTGAATAAGACTTAACAAAAAACTTCCATTTTTTCATTGAATACCTGCAAGAAATCTTCCTTTAAAGAAATTTTAAAAGCACATCTGAAGAAGTCTAAGGCAAGCATTCTTTCTAATGACATGCATATCAGAGAACTGCACAAGCCTACTTGAAATCGATTTCAAGTACTTGCTTAAAATACAAGTTGAGCTTGATAGTTTTCAATCAAGTCTGACTTGTGATTGAAAATATATAAGCCCACGACAGCTTGCGACTTGCAAGTATGCTAGCTTACAAGCGAACGGCACGAAGCCCCAAGTAAATTAAAAATTGATGCCTTCGGCAAAAAGCTTGAAAAGCTTGAAATTGAAGGCAATATAAAAACAAGTATCCAAAAAATTCAATAAGCTTGTGTAGGAAAAGCTTAAGCGTATTTGGACTTCTAAGAGTTCTGTGGACTCCGTGGTTGGCAGTTTTAGGGGGTAGCTGATTTTGAAATTGATGTAAAAATTTAAAACTCAAGATGGCGAATAGAGTTGCCACCTTGATTTTTTTTTGTATTTTTGCGAATTTTTGTTATTTTGAATTTCTGACAACGGATTTGATTTCGAATCTAATATCACATATTTCAAATTTAAGATGGAAGACCTTGCCACCTAATTTTTCACCATAGTGTTGCCACCTAGTAAAATTAATTTTTAAGAGTTTTAAACGTCGTTTAACAGTGTTAAACTTAAACACGTGTTAAACTGTTCACTGTAAGTCAAATTGTAAGTCAAACACATGTTTCGGCCCCTCCCTAAAAATATGGCATATGGGGGCACATAAACCCCCCTACTCGTGTGTCTCAAGAATGCTTCCTCTCTTAGCAACCCCCAAAAAATGGTTAGTTTTTACCAATTTCGCAACTCTTTCGAAATATGGAACAACATAAAATTTAAATATATCGAAAAATCCTCGAAAAATCTTCGAAAAAGTTGAAAAAGTGCCATATCTCGAAGAGGAAGCAAGATAGGTAAAAATTAACCATTTTTTGGGGCTTTACAAGGGGGGTAGCATTTCTGAGACGCACAAATAGAGGGGTCTATCATCCCCCCATTTGCTACATTTTTAGGGGGGACACGTCGAAACACGTGTTTAACTGTCCACTGCAAGTCAAATTGTAAGTCGTGTTTCGGGACGTGTTTCGGGACCCCCTTAAAAATATAGCAAATGGGGGGGGTCTATTTTTACCTATTGTTCGCTCCAGCACCGAATTCGTAAAAATAAAAAGTTTTAGGTGGCAACACTATTAACCATCTTAAATTTTAAAATTCTGACATCAGTTTCAAAGTCAGCGACCCCTTAACACTGTTAAATGGTGTTTAAAACTCTTAAAAATTCATTTTACTAGGTGGCAACACTATGGTGAAAATTTAGGTGGCATCTTCAATCTTAAATTTTAAAACTGTGATATTAGATTCGAAATCAAATCCGTTGTCAGAAATTGAAAATAACAAGAATTCGCAAAAATACAAAACAAAATCAAGGTAGCAACTCTATTCGCCATTTTGAATTTTATATTTTTATATCAATTTCAAAATCAGCTACCCCCTAAAACTGCCAACCACGGAGTCCACAGAACCCTTAAAAGCCTTAATACGCTTAAAATTTTCCTAAACAAGCTAATTGAATTTTTTCGGATACTTGCTTTAAATTCAATTAATTGGATACTTGCGAGCTTACAAGCTTTTGCCGAACGTTTCAAGCTTATCAACTTTCTTACCCGACATAGTAAGCCTCAACAAGCAAGCCAACGAAAAAGCTTGGATATGACTTGTAATTGTTTGGTATTTTTATAAGCAGGCCAAAGCTTACTTTTCCAAGTTTGGATACATACTTAAATTCAAGTACTTGAAAAAGCTTGAATTTCAAGTAGGCTTGTGCAGTTCTCTGATGCATATGTTAAAAGAATACCTTCTGGGTATGAAGGGAAAGCAATTCAGGACACTCCCTTATTATTGAGTCCAGCTAAATTTGGCGAATTACAATACACATACAATTTTTGAAGTTGTTGTAAATATTTTTTGCTTTGAAACATGTTACGAACCTTTTAGGACGTCCTTTGTGACGTTTGTCAGAAAAATCGATTACACAGTGCTTAGTTTCATTGTATTGGTCATTAGTGCATTTATTATAAAGTAGGTAAATTGAAAGGAAAATATAATTGATTACAAAAGCTTATGTTATTGGGTTTTTATATATAAGTACACCGAGAAAAAAGCTTATGTTAAATTGAAAAAAAACCTAGTATAATTTATAAGATGGCTTTGGCAGTTTTTAGCCATCCAAGTATTTTATCCAAACGCCTAAGTTGTACATGCTGACTTGCCAATTTTTATTGGGTGATAAATTAACCAAGTATTTGGTAATTTTTTATACACTACTTTAAAAAAAATTGAATTTCAAAAATATAACTTTTTTCGGGTTTTGGTTTTTTTATTTTCCTTTTTTTTATAAGCTGCCGCCTCTCGTTCTGTGATTTGCTTGACTGAAATCGGCAACAACACAAAGTTTTCTTTTATCACCACCGTTTTTTTCTTAAAAATTAATGACTTCTCGGCTTTTCTTGCTGCTTGACGTATATTATAAGAAGAACATAAAATTAAATTAAATTGAATATCAAATACAAAAATGTTACCTTCGCATGCCGTTGAGATTCGAACCCACACCCACCTATACCACTGTGTATGAAGTCAATACACTACGCTGCGTGCCAAACTCCTTCGTTACGCTTAGTGATTTATTCAATATAAATTACAACTGAAGCTATGCTGCAGCTATCAACAGAATACTGCGACATACTGCATCTGTTAACATCTGTGAATCACCTATTTTTTTGGCAGGGTATCGAAGTATGTGCTTTCAAAGCAATGTATTAAACAATAAATTGCTTAGGTGAATTAACGTAGCTGCAGCAAACAGCAGCAAGGCTGCTTGGATCAGTTGGTAGAGCGATGGACTGGCACCAAAAGGTCCAAGGTTTAATTCTGCACGGCGGGCAAGAACATTTTTTTTTCTTTTTTTCTTTTCTTTTTGTTGATGAAATGTAATAAAATTTACTGGTGTGAATATTAACGTGAGTTTTTTAATTTACTTTATGTTATTTTTGAATTTAAAAGTGGTTTTATTAAAAAGAAAATCCATTAAATTATCAAATCTATCCTTCTCTCGTGTGTCTAATGACGCAGCTGTGTTTTTTTTATGCAGAAAATAGCTCAAAATTATGCTTAATTAAAATTTTGTATTTTTGGATTTTGGGCTTAGGTGAATCAAATATTTTTTTTTTTTGGCAAGGCTTTTCAAAGCAATGTACTAAACAATAAATTGCTTGGGTGAATAAGCATGTGTTTTTAATTCCCATACAATTACCTTTACTCAAGCCGACTTAGGTGATTTACCTATAGTTTTTTTTTCTCGGTGTAGTCAAAGTAATTATTATATCATTTGCATTTAACTTATTTGCTTATATAATTCTCGTAATAATTATTATTTCATTTGTCTTTAACTTATTCACTTATATAGTTCTCTTACTATATATTCGATATACTTTATCTTTTTCTGATGTCATTCGTGCTATCCCAGTACAGTCGAAGAGTTCGCAGCGTTGATGGGGAGGAAATGAGGATGGTGAGGTCATCCATACAGCCTAAGGTTGCGAACATAGTAAACTGTGATTTAGGCAGGCAGGCAGATTTCACATTGGAGCAATAAAGAAACCAAGTCATACATCTCTTTTGCTCTAATGTGTTTTCTGATCTGATCTGTCTGCCTGTTTGAATCGGCGCTCATTATGTTCTCAACCTAAGACGGTATTTCGTGGATTTTGGAGTCGGTTCAAGTGAAAAGAAGAAGGATTTTTGGCCACTACGGCACAACGCGTAGGTACGACTTAGGAAAATAACTGTCAGCCACTAGGGCACAACGGTTTGGCAGGATTTATTAAAGCGCCGCCATCCACTATAGCACAACGTGTAGGCAGGACTTAGGAAACTAAGTGTCGGCCACTACAACACAACACTTAGAAGAAGGTTTTAGGAGCTAATTATTTATTGATGACTTAACAGCTTGAGTGCCGCCGCTAAAATGATTTTTAATCTGATGCTTGTTGTTTAAGTCACCCCAGCTTGGACGCACAGCGATTGTGTGGGAAATGAATGTATCAGCTGTTTCATTGCTTTGACGTGTGTTCTTTTTCACCTCGGTTGGCAACCGAGTGAAATTAAATACTTTAGCTGTCGCTTACTTGCATGTGTTAGTAAGTGTACGATAATTGTTTTTAATTGAATAATTAATCAGTTCCATGGTTATTTATAAAATAGGAAGTTAATTTTTTAATTGTAGGGGGAAAAACGACGTCTACCGACTTTCGTCCTCACAAACATATGAGTTTGGTTTTAGTAAAATATCAAGAAGCGAAGAACTGTTCAGTGAAAAAACTGTACAACCGTCAAGCCCATTGCTGGGATCTAGGTTGGGTTAGGTTAGGTTAGGTTAGGTTAGGTTAGGTTAGGTTAGGTTAGGTTAGGTTAGGTTAGGTTAGGTTAGGTTAGGTTAGGTTAGGTTAGGTTAGGTTAGGTTAGGTTAGGTTAGGTTAGGTTAGGTTAGGTTAGGTTAGGTTAGGTTAGGTTAGGTTAGGTTAGGTTAGGTTAGGTTAGGTTAGGTTAGGTTAGGTTAGGTTATGCTAGGTTAGGCTAGGTTAGGTTAGGCTATGTTAAGTTAGGTTAGGTTAGGTTACGTTAGGTTATGTCATGTTAGGTTAGGTTAGGTTAGGTTAGGTTAGGTTAGGTTAGGTTAGGTTAGGTTAGGTTAGGTTAGATTAGGTTAGGTTAGGTTAGGTTAGGTTAGGTTAGGTTAGGTTAGTATGGTTAAGACGTCTATCCATCTCGTGCACTAAGACCAATATAGGACCATTGTGATACCATATAATCTCATTTAATTTGTATTAAAAGAGTACTGTCTCCGTTGAACCATTACGTGGATTTAATAAATGTGTCGATCTTCTTTGTATCTATCTTGGAGATTGAAGCAAGAAAGTGAAAACCGGGTCGACTGAGGGTATTTAGTCTCCTTCTACTTTGAGTGGGCCAGTGACAGAGACAGTGTTGTACGTACTCCTCCTTACTCCTCAGTATCTCTGCATGCTCAGCATCTCTGCATTTTGGCTTCACAGCCTAGACAAAGAGCGTGCGCCCCTATAAATCAGTGTCCTATGAGTACTCCTACCAGAACAGGGAGATTTGATCTTCCGGTAGGGAGGAGTCCCAGTAGGGAGGAGGTGCGTTTGTTGTCGTAGGAAGGCCAGGTAAGTCTGGCTGTGGCGCAGCTGAGCAGGTTATTCCACTGCTCATTGGACTGGCACAGCGTGTTTCGCCTGCATTAGAGTTAAAAAGGTGGCTAAGGGTATAACTACCCCATCCTTTCCCGGAAAGATAGCAGCGGTCGTACCTCTTCCAGCCAGTTCGTCATCTTTGCAATAGCCTTCTATGTCACGATTCCTAGGCATCCATACAAGGCGGATCCTGAATTGCTCAGCCATCTCGTTGAGATATTTGCGGCATGCAGTAAGAGATTCAGAGTTTGGATATAGGAGCATAAAGCTTTTAGCATCGCTTGACTGTTTGAAAAGATATATACAGCTTTTCATCAGGTGCTCAGCTGGTGCTTCCTTGATGGTCAAGGCCTCCGCTTGGTAAACGCTGTGATCGGGTAGTCGGAAGGAGGTATTGATCCCAAGGGGCGAGGAAAAGACTCTGACACCCACTCGCCCTCCATAGTGAGCTATCCTGCTATCCCATTCTTATCGTGTAGAATGCACTCATTGTATTTTTTGACAAAGATTGCCTCTGGTGTACAGTAGTCTGTGTTGGAAGGGATAGTGGCCGAGAACAGTATTTTCGTGTATCCGTTACCATCTTCGAACCAGAATTTAGCCTCAGAGCTGTGATAGCAGAACCTTCGATGGCAATTAGGTCTAAGGGAGGTAAGTGTAGGATGGCGTTTAACGCATCCGTAGGAGTAGACTGCAAGGCTCCTGTTATGCATAGTTCTGCACTTCTTTATACTTTGCACGAGTGGCCAGCCACCAGAAAATTACTCAATGGAGTATAATTGGTCGGACGATAGCAGTGCAAGTCCAGCGGAATATGATGGGAGAAAATGTCAATGTTTTGCCAATTGATTTTTAACATGCCAAGAGCGCTATGTTTACCTTCTTGCTGCGTTCTTCAGTGTTCTCGTTCCATAGAAGTATCTTGTCTAGGATTACTCTCAGAAACTTGACGCTGTTGCTGAAATTAAGCCTGACGTTGTTAAGATTCGGGGGTTTTAATATAGGGATTTTGTATCTCCTAGTAAAGAGAACCAGTTTCATCTTTGCCGGATTCACGCTGTGCCCGTAGGTTCCAGCCCAGCTGGATAGCGACAAAAGCATGGTCTCCATAATGTTGCAGAGTGTTTGCGGAAATTTATCACGTATGATGATAGAGACGTCATCTGCGTACGCTTTCACCTGATGGCCATCCTCTTTCATGTGTCGCAGCATCTGGTTGATCGTCCCGACCCATAGGATTGGAGAGAGGACCCATAGCGTATACTCCTTAACTGAGAGTGAACTTTCAATAGTCGAGACTAAGGAGTTAAAGGCAGTGTAGTCAAATTTAATAACAATTCTTGTGTGAGCATACATTTTAGTCTATTTATTTTAAAATGTATATAAAAATTTCTAACCACACTCAAAAAAAATGTTAGGATAAAAATAGGAATAAAATCTTTGTAGAAATAAGAACGGAGACTATTTGTAGAATGTACAAATGCTTGTACATATTAAAAACATTTGTAGTGTTTTGGAAAAAACAAAAATTTTCGAATTCGTACAATTCGTTTGTAAAAAAAAATGTTAGAATAAAAATAGGAATAAAATCTTTGTAGAAAAAAGAACGGAGACTATTTGTAGAATGTACAAATGCTTGTACATATTAAAAACATTTGTAGTGTTTTGGAAAAAACAAAAATTTTCGAATTCGTACAATTCGTTTGTAAAACGTACGAATGCACGTTTGTAAAATCGATGATATATAAATATGTGATATATACGAATGTCGTTTGAAAATTTTTAAAGTTTCGGTAAAATTGTTTGTTTATTCGTACATTATACAAACGGCATTCGTATATTAAAAAAAATATTTTTTTTTTCCTATAATATACAATTTTTTCTTTCGTGCAATGTACAAACACTCATACGTAGTATGAACAAAGCCCTTCGTAGGCTGAAAAGAACACATAATATTTGAAATATAATAATTATTTTTTTCATAGTACGAAGTTTTTTTTTGAGTGCATGTACTACATGGTATTGAATATATACATAACTAAGATCTTGTCTTAGGGCGCGTTTATATTGCCGGCTGCTTGCTGTGTCGAGACGAATTGAGAAGGAAAGCTAAAAAACGCTGCACATACGACCAGCTAATCGCTTTAAACTGCCTGCTTGGCTGACACTATTAGCACTTTGAGCTTATTTCAGCTCATTTCATGAAAAAAGCTGCACACGCAACCAAATGAAATAAGCTCAGCCAAGCAGGCAGCTTAAAGCGGCTTGCTGGCCCTATACGCACTTTGAGCTTATTTTATATCGTTGTATGTGTAGCGTTTTTCAGCTTTCCTTCTCGATTCGGCTCGGCACATCAATTTATAGCCGGTACTATAAATGCGCCCTTAATTCTTTGTTTTGTCCTTTTTACTATATAAAAAGATTTTTTGCCAGCATTCTATGAAGGAGCACAACCAAGCAATAGCAACACAGTTAAGTTCTTATTATTTGCATTTTGTTTTTTTTTATGTTGAATATTCTCAAAGTTAGCAAGACAAGAAGTTTCAGTATTATCCTAATTTTATCCTTTGACAACAACATTTAACGGTCACAATTTTTAATGCTGTGTTGTTTTTGCAACATTCTCTTTTCTTATTTCTTTTGTACTATTTTTTCTTGTGTTGCATTGTTGTTGTAAACTAAGTTTTAGTTGTGATTTATTTTTTGTTGTCGTGTTTGTAGTATTTACTGTAGATAATGCTGTTGTTGTTTTTGTTGTTGTTCTAAGATAAGCTCACGCTAACATTTTTGACTTCATGTTCAGTCGTCGTCTAGTATAAATTTTGGCCAGCTTAGTTATCATCTCTTAGCGTTGAATTTAGTCTGGCTACGTTAAAAAATATAAAACTTAAAGTTGACAACAATAACAAAAGAACTACACAGGCACTGATATATGTACATGTATACATTGGAGCCAGCAACCTAGAGACCGACATTTTTAAGCTTCTTAAGCAATACAACATAAGCCCAGTACAAAATTCACACACATGCTGATATAAAAACATATGTATGTATTTAGGCACACACACACACATATACACACACACTTACTTCAACATTCACTCATACACGTGCTAAATGCAGCAACTCATTGGAGCTCATAAGCAGCAACAGCAGCAGCAGCAGCAGCCAGCTTTTGAAATAAATGCCAAGATGAAGAATTACAACTACTGTGGCTACAAGAACAACCATACAACCACTACTACAACAAACAAGAGCAATGAGATGAAGGCAATTTTTTGTGTGTTGTTGTTTATGTCACCTTTTTTGCTGCATTTGTTGTTTTTGACGCAAGTTTCTGCTGCTGTTAGTTTGTAGCTTTGTAGTTTTTTCTTTTTTTTTTATTTGCTTTCTTGTATAAGCTTGGATCACACAGAATTTTCTTTTTATTTTACTGCTTTTCTTAAAGTTTGCTTTGTTTTTGTTCAGCTTTTAGCTGCTGCTGTGGCTGTTACTGCTGCTGCTGCTGATGGCTTCATGGTCTTAATGGAAATTCTGTTAAATTTGTTGGCAAAAGTGACATTTACTTGTCGTTTTTGTTGTTGTTGTCACTGCTCTAAAGGTCAACAACATATTTTTTTTGCTTTTTGTTTTGTTGTTGTTGTTGTTGTTGCTCTTCTATGTTTTACGTACTCATTTTCTATATTTTGTGTGCTACTTAGTGTGTTGTTGTGGCTACTTTTTTTTTTTTGTTTTTGTTTGTTTGCAACAACAACTTTTGGTTGACAGTCGTCATGTTGGGATGTTTGTATTTTGGTTTTCCTATTTTTTGTTATTTCATGAAGAACTTTATTCAAGGTAAAGGTGAGCAGCTAACAACTACGACGAATTAGCACGAGGACATGTTTTTAAGAGAGCTTAAAGCAGATTAGTTTTAAAATTTCGAGTTTAACGAAGGTTCTTCAACGTTTTGAAAAAAAAAAAGGTTAGGTTGGGAAAATTTCGAACGGCAAATATTTAATGAAAACACATTTTACAAATTATACATTTTAACTTTTAGTATACATTTTACATTTTATAAATTATATTTAGAGCTTGAGCTTTTCAAATAAAACACCATTGTAGGCCGAGTTTATAGGCTAAATATTTTTTTTTTTATTTTTTGCTTAAATAAATATTTTGAAAATTGCTAAAAGCTGTCCACTGAGTCACCTACATGCGATATTTCAACGAACTGTTAGAGTTTTCTGATGCCTTAGGGACAACATTTTTATTTATATTTTTTTTTTTTGGGAATTCTTAAAGAAACTTTCTACAAATCAAACTACAAATGTATAAAAAAATTTCACTCCACTCTGGATGATATCCTAGCTGCGCCTATGTTAAGAGTAGTCGTAGAGCTTCATATTTCATATATTCTATGGAAATGCTTCTTGTAAAATTTCCTTTAAGACAAGTTTTGCCTGCAGCGTCCTTTTATGTATAAAAATATTTATTGTTTCCCCAGCCGTTGGTCAGCGGCGCACAGAGGATTGAAATTGAGCAAAGTAAAGATTAATTCAAAAATGAACATTTGTTTTTTTCTTTAAACTTACTACTCAATTAAAGAGTACAAAATTCTACGTCATCACTGAAAATTTCAATGTCTTATCTTGTTTCGTTTTTCTGTTGTATAACCTTTAAGTTAAGAAACTTGTCATTCTTCCACGAATAGTTGAAAAATTTGAAATCCGGCATAATTTAAAGCTTAATATTTTTTTTGTTATACATAAAAAGTGATATTTTTATTACAAAACCTTCAATTTCAAGTATTTAAGCCTCATTTATAAAAAAAGTGGTTAACAATAATTGTGTACAAATATTGACAAAAAATTTTTTTAAATGTCATAATTTGCGCTATTTTCGAAATAAATGCGGAATTAGGAATTCGGTAACATCAAGTAGAAATGAAAATTTTGTAGTAAACTAGAATCTGTGAGTTTCCATATTCAGTAATAAAAAGTTGCGCATTCTTGCTCGAATCACTTTTATTCAATAAATTGACAAAATAGTCACAATTTTTGCTATGCGATAATATTTTATATAAATTCATCACTATGTAATATTTTTACGAATTTTGTTAAAAAAAAAAACTAGTTAGGTGTAATTTTCGACTGAGCCGAAGTTTTGAAGTTTTTATTACATTGGTGACATCACTTTGTATGATGGCTAGGGGGTGAGGGGCTATCTTCCAACATCTTCAAATTTAAAAAAAAATAAAACGAAATGGCCATCTCAGCCCTTGAAAGCACTTTGACCGAGCTTCTTATGATCATTTGTGTTGTGTGTGTTGTGAAATGTTTGCACACAAATGATCGAGAACTGGACCTACATGTTTTACGCCGACTCCGAACGGCTTATGTTCTCAAGAAGCTTTTCATGACAGTTTTTACTCTCTGAGGTTTGCCATTGTCTGCAGAGAGGTGACAGCCGAACAGAAAAATTAATTCAATTGAAAAAATGTTCTGTGTCAGATGGAGGATTCGAACTTGGGTTCTCTGGCGTAAGAGTCACACACTCTACCCACTACGCCACGGCCACCACAATAACTGCCTCCATAACTACCAGTCTAATAACTACTCCAACTCGTCCAGGGTCTACATATAGCCCTCAGCTTATGTACGTGCTGGAAGGACTGGTGCATTTTTGCAACACTAGCTTGATCACCTACCTTTATAGCCGTGTCTGCCCAGTTAAAAACGGCAAACGGTCTCTAAATTCATTTTCAAATAATATTTTAAGCTTTTAAAAATTGATATTGAAAGGAATTTTCGATATCGCGATTTAAAATATTTTACCGGAATTTTAAAAAGTCAAAAAAAAAAATATGCAAGGATTGGGCCATGCCGTGGGCATTTAATCCAGGTAAACGACCGAATCGACTGAAACCAAAAATAATGTATGTCGATATTACTTTTGCGCTCACCTGGAGAAAATTCAAAAGTGATTGATGCCTTTAGCTGGAAATGAATTAAAGCTAGTTATATTTTATACTTAACTAACTTTTAATTAGTTACGAAGTTAGTTATATTAAGAAATTAAATAATTTTTGAGGCATTTATGAATGTTTTACTATTCAGATGACATAATTTTGTATGTGAGGTAGGCAGAATCTTCACTAGATTGTGCCAAGTTTCAAACTTGGATATGAAAAAAATACTTTTTGTTTGAAAATTCTTTGTATCCTTGAAGTTTCCATTCCAATTTAAGCCAAAAAAAATTCTTATTTTAAAAACTCACCCTTTTAATTATGTGTCTGCGAAATTTCACTGAAATTGAATGCTGAGTTTTGCACTTTATAATTTTTTAAAGTATTTTAAAAGTAATTTATCGTAAAAATTTCTACCTTGAGCATATATTATAGCCCGAAACATGTCGTTGGAAATGTCAAATTATGTGCAAACAAAGTATGAAAGCGTTGCAAATGATCAAAAAGCAAGAAAATTGAGTTTCGTACGGTTTGAAACCCAGAGACGTCGAAAGACAATTTTTCGCATGTGAACAGCTGCGCCAACAGCAAAATCAGAAAGGTTTTTTGCATCGTATTGTCACTTGCGATGAAAAGTGGATCCATTAATTTAAAGCGTAAAAATCATATGGTTACCCCGGTCATGCCTATAGCAAAGCCGGATATTAATAGTTCCAAGCTCATATTCTGTATTTGGTTGGATCAACAACGTGTTATTTATTATGAACTACTCCAACCTAACGAAACAATCACAGCAGATCCCTATAGACTGCAATTGAAGCGTTTGAGTATAGTATTTTGAGCTCGACCACATGCTACAAGGCCAGTCAAAACATATTTGGAAACGATGAAATGACTTCCGACTACTACTTGTTACGATCGGTGACCCATGACCTGGCGGGCAGCACTTTCGTTCTTATGAAGATACCCAAAAAGGGATCGATTCGACATGACCTCAAAAGTCATGTCTTTTTTTGGAAAGTAGTGGCTAGCGTTGGGCAGACAATACTTTGAATAAAATACATTGTACAAATTTGTCACAACAATGCACCCATTGTAGCAAAATTAATCTCAAACTTAATCTCAATTATCAGTTGTATTTGTACATATTTGCACGGTGCGAGAATGTCGAATCATTTTTGCATAGAATTTTGCAATATACGTGGACTAAGAGCGAATTTCTTCTCGGTCTATGCATATTGTACTCTTAATAGGCCTCAAATAATGGCATTGCGAGGATGCAGATCCACTGGATTTTCATATTCCTGGGTATCACTTACTGCATCGCTCTTTTTATACTTTCTGATGTAGCGTATCAGTGCCAACGGGGTCTGGGCCTGTCCGATCCGGAATTTAGCTCTATGTGGGTTAGGTTCAGGGTCCGCTCGCACTTGCTACATTTCTGCTACGTCTATAGAAGTCCGAATTTAGGTAGGGAGCCTACTTTTAACAAACTAGACTCTCTCTCTCTCTCTCTGATTTGATATCGCACATTTTGGGGTTGTTCCCTGATAGTGAAATCGTTGTAGCTGGCAATTTCGAGTCCACAACTCGGCTTGGTTATGTCACTCAGGCCAAACAACACCTAAAGGGCAATAAGTTGAGCTTTTTGCTGAATCGAATCAATTGATTCGACTAGTGAAGGAACCAACTTTTTTTCCAAGAAGTGATCTGCATAGCCATAACATCTTAAACCTCTTTCCGACTTCGCATCATGAAAAATATGATGCGAGTGTCAATGCATCTCTTGGTAATTCGGATCATTGCACCATCTCCGCTGTTTTTCCATATTCTAACCATCGCACCTTTACGCCTGGAGCCCGGAAAAGGGCTGCATGGTTTTATGGAAGAGCAAATTGGACTGCGCTAAATAATTTTTATCGCAACTTCAATTGGAAATTATGTTTCGCTGACAGAAATGTGAATGCAGCGGCTGTTATGGTACAAGAAATTATCTTATTGGGTATGCGGTATTTCATCCCCAATAAGATGAGAAGCATCAAACCAAAAGACCACTCATGGTTTAATGAGAATTGCAGGACTGCAGTCAGGTCCAAAGAGGAAGCCTTTCAGAATTGGCGCTCTGATAAGAATGCCGATACGAAAAGACATCGCATTGAGGCTAGGAATCGCTGTAATGGAATTTAAAAACGCGAAAAGTTTCTTCACGAAACTCGCATCAGAGAACAGGTTCTTCTCTGCCCCAAAGGGAGTAAAAACTTTTGGTTATTTGTCGAAAAAGTAAAGAATCAGACGTCATCGACTATTACAACTTTTTGAAAAGATGATCAAATCTTCACGGACTCGGCTGATAAAACGAACCTGTTAGCCGGATTGTTTGCACATAATTCCACACTCCCAGCAAGCAGTCAGCCACTGCCTTTCGTTGAAAGAACGTCTTCTGTAATGCAGGAGATAAATTTTCGTACGAGAGCAGTTAAAAAAGTTCTTGCAAACTTGCGCTTAAAGCGTGTGCTTCTAGTCTGGCTCGGCCTTTGCGTAACCTGTTCAACATCTCCTACAGGACAGGAGTATTTCCATCTTGTTGGAAGGTCGCAAGGTTCCAGCCGGTACCAAAAAAGGGCGATGCCACGAACCCTGCAAACAACCGACCCATATCGTTATGCTCTACGCTAGCCAAATTTATGGAGAGCGTAATTAATTTCAACCTGATGAACTATCTGGAGCACAATGAATTGCTTAGTGACCGTCAATATGGTTTTCGTAGGGCCCACTCTACTGGTGATCTTATGGCGTTCCTAACTGAAAAATGGAACCAATGCGTGCACTTATTCGGTGAGAGCAAAGTTGTTGCTCTGGATATTTCAAAGGCATTTGACTGAGTGTGGCATAAAGCGCTCATGTCTAAACTAATTGCATATGGTGTCGGTGATAGCTTTGCTCGGTGGATTACGTGCTTTCTTATGAATCGAACGATCCATGTTGTAGTCGATGGCATATCGTCCAGAGAGCACGCCATTATCGCGGGTGTACCGCAGGGCTCAGTTCTATCGCCAACTTTGTTTCTCATTTTTATCAACGACCTTCTGTCGTTGACTCACAACCCAATTCATTCGTTTGCGGATGACAGCGGCATTTGCCATTCATATTCATTTAAAAAACGGCCGAGCTCTTTGGAGATTGAGAAAAAGAGGCAACATATGAATGACACACTTAATAATGACTTGGGAAAAATCTCCGAGTGGTGTCTTGCGAATAGAGTAGAATTTAATGCTAGCAAGACCCAGTGTTGTCTGTTAACTCACAAGCGAATCAATTGCTCCCCTCAATATGAACGGTGTAGATCTTTTGGAGTCAGATGCTCTTGACGTTCTGGGCATATCAATACAATCGGATCTTCGGTGGAATCATCACATTTTTGATGTATCAAAAGAAGCAGCCAAGTGCGTTGGTTTTTTAAAACGGTGTAAGAAATACTTTACTCCATCTGATCTTCATTTGATCTATACCTCATATATTAGGCCGAAAATGGAGTACAATTCGCATATTTGGGCAGGGGCTTCAAGATCATATTTGCAGCTTCTGGACCGGATTCAACGACGTGCGATATATTTGATAGGTGATGGAAATATTTCATCTTCACTCGGGCAGCTCTCCAAGCCTATCCCTTTACCATTACAACTTTGCCCAATAGAACATCGCATTACCGAGATAATTCGTTCTTCGGTCGCTCAGTAAAATTGTGGAACAATATCCCTGCGAGCGTGTTTCCCGGCAGTTTCAATCTGTGTAAATTTATATCAAATCTTCCCCGACCATACTCCATCTTTCCACTTCCAACTAACTATCACACGTCTTCCGAATCAACACAATGCTTTCGCGTTAATGGAGGGCATCCCCTGAGTGCTGGTTAAGACTACAAAAAAAAAAAAAAATATTAATTCCTAAAACATACATTGAAACATATTTTATAATTAAATTAATTAAGATTTTTTTATTATTAAATATTTAAATTTCATTTTCATTTTGATATTTCATATTTCATTTTGTTTGATACTCTAACAATATTCTGCAATCATTACTATCAAACTTTTGACTTTATAACGATTCTCCATCTAAAGAAAAAAATCGAGGTGGTTGTGAAACAGTTGAACTTTTCATTTCCTTGAATGCAGAAATCATTACCTTGAAAGCAGAAAGTTATAAGGAATAATTTTGAAACCAAATTTAATATTAATACCCAGTTTTTATATTTTAGTTAAACTAAAGAAAACGTTGCTTCTATCGATAAATAAATGTGATACTACTCGGGATTAGGGAGTAATAGAGGGGGTAATATAGGGAGTAATCTTCTAATTTAATTCTGGGTATTACAGAATTAGAGAATTAGGTATTAGAGAATCATGTGACTGAACTCTCCCGCGGCTGTGTCGATTTTGATTTTTTGTGTGTATTTGAATGGGTCCCTGAATGCCTTAGTTTTACAATTGAACCGAGTAGGTGGCGCCGTGATCGACTTACACCAAATTTTTTTCGAAACCGTTCATCCGATTTGCATGAAAATTTGTACTTTGAGATTTTTCGGGTACGGAGTAAGTTTATTATTTATCTATTCTGTTCTATCTTGAACACCAGAGGGAGCTATAGTACAAATCTCTAAAGAAATCGTGAAAAACTCCAAAATCGCTCATCCGATTTGGATAAGAGTTTGTATATAGAGATTAAGCTTCAGCAATAATCGTAGCATGTTGTTAGATGTATAACTTTGTAACGGTGATCCGTCCCAAAGTGCACCTTACGCACTACGCCACTGGCCCCCCTACGCCACTGAATAAACTCACCAAGTGGCAAAAATAGTATAGTTGGCTACAACAACTACACACACACACACACCGCACATACAACAGGCAAACATCAACTACTGCAGCAACTAACATAAGCATGACGGCTACAACAGCCACACATACACCTCGCATACGACAGGC
This sequence comes from Coremacera marginata, assembly GCA_914767935.1. NCBI lineage: Eukaryota > Metazoa > Arthropoda > Insecta > Diptera > Sciomyzidae > Coremacera > Coremacera marginata. The sequence continues at coordinate 164,334,864 of OU612046.1, forward strand.
AGACTACCATTCACCGATGTACGAGCCACATAATTCCCATTATGTTTATGCAAAGGAATATTTAAGAGCGCTGGGTTTGGCAGACTTAGGCACGGCTCGGCAGCGTAGTGCTTTGTACCGTCTGCTGCTTGTTACCAAGTAGTGAATTTTTACAACGGACTACCGAAAGGTGGACCGTTATTTATACATTTAGTTTTTTTAAGATATCGTATACGTGGATTATTTTACGTCGGCTTCGGCCGGTCGATCGTCCACAGTAGTTACCGTATTCGTGGATTATTTTACGTCGGCTTCGGCCAGTCGATCGTCCACAGTAGTTGCCGTATTCGTGGATTATTTTGCGTCGGCTTCGGCCGGTCGATCGTCCACAGTAGTTACCGTATTCGTGGATTATTTTACGTCGGCTTCGGCCGGTCGATTGTCCACAGTAGTTATCGTATTCGTGGATTATTTTACGTCGGCTTCGGCCAGTCGATCGTTCACATTAGTTATCGTATTCGTGGATTATTTTACGTCGGCTTCGGCCGGTCGATCGTCCACATTAGTTATCGTATTCGTGGATTATTTTACGTCGGCCTCGGCCGGTCGATCGTCCACAGTAGTTACCGTATTCGTGGATTATTTTACGTCGGCTTCGGCCGGTCGATCGTCCACAGTAGTTACCGTATTCGTGGATTATTTTACGTCGGCTTCGGCCGGTCGATCGTCCACATTAGTTATCGTATTCGTGGATTATTTTACGTCGTCTTCGGCCGGTCGATCGTCCACAGCAGTTCTCGTATTCGTGGATTATTTTACGTCGGCTTCGGCTGGTCGATCGTCCACAGTAGTTACCGTATTCGTGGATTATTTTACGTCGGCTTCGGCCGGTCGATCGTCCACATTAGTTATCGTATTCGTGGATTATTTTACGTCGGCCTCGGCCGGTCGATCGTCCACATTAGTTATCGTATTCGTGGATTATTTTCGTCGGCTTCTGCCGGTCGATCGTCCACAGTAGTTGCCGTATTCGTGGAATATTTTGCGTCGGCTTCGGCCGGTGGATCGTCCACAGTAGTTACCGTATTCGTGGATTATTTTACGTCGGCTTCGGCCGGTGGATCGTCCACAGTAGTTACCGTATTCGTGGATTATTTTACGTCGGCTTCGGCCGGTCGATCGTCCACATTAGTTATCGTATTCGTGGATTATTTTACGTCGGCCTCGTCCGGTCGATCGTCCACAGTAGTTGCTGTATTCGTGGATTATTTTACGTCGTCTTCGGCCGGTCGATTATCCACTGTAGTTACTGATTAAGTTACACATATGCATATTAATTAGCGTATAAAATATAGTAAGGTAACGAATAAGAATACATGCCAAATTGAAGCATAAAAATTAATGCAGAGTTTTTGCTATCCGAAAGCAACGTAGTGCCTAAGTGTAGTTGTATCACCGAACCTACCGCCGAACTTCACCGAATATTACATTCCTCTGAACATCACCGAACACGAACACGAACCGAGAGCACTACAAGCGGAATTAACACTCGTCTGCAATCCATCAAGCAGCATTTAAAACTCGACAAGCAACGCATCATTTTGGAATATTCATATTATTGTGTATTGTATATAAAAAGACAGATTATTAAACTCATAATTAGAATTGTACTATTATACTCTGTACACTAAAAGAAACTGTTTATAATAAAACAAATAATTATTTGAGTCGAAAAAATCGAATAACACCACCTCTTTTTAATTGGCGAAAGTTCGAGGGTCTTTCGCCTGATCCTGGAGCAGCTGAGTCATACCTCAGCCTTTGAAGAAAACCCCCCATTACAACTTTCTATACACTATACACACCTTGAATGCTACATCAGAGCCAGGCGGTGCCAGGTATTCAGCTAGTATTTATATATAAAATTATATATATAAATTACCATTAAATATCTATAATATACTAAGATCATAAAAAATAATGAATTAATGATTAATAATAATGAGTGAATAATAATTTTATATATAAAAAATTTTATATTAAAGGATCTTTTTAATGGCACTTAATTTTGTTTTTTTTTTTACTACTGTCATCAACTTATTTAACTTGTTAACAATTCCTTGACAAAGAGAGCGTGAACCAGTTGAAAGCTTAGACGAATGATGCAATGAACATAGTGAACGGGGATCAAGACTAAAAAAGTGGGTTTCTTTATCAAAATTTATAAGTTGCTAATTACAGGGCAGAAAAGAATATTAAGATTGCCATTCACAACTGATAGAAATAAATAGGTACAATAAATGGATTAAGAAAAATGTAAACAAAACAAGAAAAATTATAAAATTCAATATAGAAAAAGAAAATACAAAGGAAAAAAAATGAAAAGAGTATGCATTGATTTGAGTATGCAATTTTTTTTTTTTTTTTTTTGCTGATTAAGTGTAAGTGTTCACTTTGAGTAAGTGAAAAGTTTTATTTTCCTAGAGTAATTTATTTAGATAAAACTGGCAATTCTTTAGCTTTCTCTTTTGACTTATCTCTATGCTTTCCTTGCTGCTGTGTCATGGATAAAGTTACGTTATTCAATTTTTTCACATTATATCGTAACTTTTCGCTCTGTATAAAGTATTTTTTTTTTTTACTTTTCTTAATTTTCGTTTTATGCCCTGTTCATATGAACACATACTCCTATGCACACACATACTATCAAACACATATGTTACACATACGTTTGCGCAAAGATGCTCACAGACAGCGCATAAATAACGTCAAATCTAATTAAAAGTTTTACAAGGTAGTTTAAGGACCTTGAACAGCATCACGTTGGCAGTGCTTAATGAGGTATTTAGATGGCAGCGCTTGCTATACTCTTATAGCAGCATGGGCAGGTTTGCAAAATTCTGCCTTCAAGGCGCTATGGCGGCAGTCATTCAGCATAAATAAACTCTATATAATGTGGCTTACAGTTATTTAGACTTTAATTTAAAGAATGCACGCATTCTAGCGTTAATAAATGAAAACAAATGCTTCAGTTAACAGCTCACAAATACCAAAAAAAATTACTTTTAATTCAGTACAGGTGAAATTTTTTTCTAACGTTAACAGCACTGGTTTTAAGTGACAATATTTTTAACGTCAAAAATCTTATTTCGGGGAACATTAAATTTGCCAATTAAAAATATTTACAGCATGTGCCGTAAAAATGTTATAAAGAGTCCGATATACAGTATCGGACAAAACGTTTGCATCTGTGAAACATTTTTGAAAAAAATCACAGCAAATCTAAATATTTTATAAAAAGAATGTTTATTTGATTTAAAAAGTGACAAATATGTTTTAATTCTTTATAAAACTGAGGTATTTAACATAAAATATTCTTCATTAAAAAAGTAAAAACTTTACTTCATATCAAATCTAAAGATGGACAAGACAAAACATTTGCAACTAATTCATTTGAGCAGAAATATTAAATTTTAATTAATATTTTGTAGCGAATCCATTATTTGCTATAACTTCTCTGCAGCGGTATGGCATTGAACTTATTAAGTTGTGAATGATATCAATCGGAATTTCATTCCAGGCCGTTTGAATTCGTTGAAAAAAATCTATCGAGTTTTTCACATTTTCATGGTTTATTCTGCGTCTTACTATCTCCCGAAGGTTCTCAATGGGCTTAAGGTTTGGGGATTGCGCGGGCTACTCCAAAACATTAATCTTATTGTCGCTAAACCAAGTTTTGATAAGCTTAGATGTGTGTTTGGAATTGTCTTGCTGGAACGTCCAACGCAACGACATTTCCCATTCAGCAAATGGCATCATGATGGTCTCCAATATACTTTTGTATACATGCTGATACATAATGCCGTCAATTCGGTAAATAGGGCCTACTCCTGCATTCGAAAAACATCCCCAGACCATAACATGCCTACCACCATGCTTGACCGTTTTGACGCAGTACAATACTTGAAGTCGTTTTCCTCTGCGCAGCCTAATCCTGGTCATACCATCACTGCCAATCAAATTGAATTTCTATACATCCGAAAAGAGGACCAATTTCTATTGTTCAACTGAACAATTAAGGTGTCTTTTTGCAAATTGAACACGTTTTCCTTGGTTCCGATTTGAAATCATAGGTTTTCTGGCTGGGCGACAAGAAGGTAAGCCGGCATCAACCAGGCGACGACACACAGTATTTGAAGAAATTGGTAACTGGTACTCTTCAACAAGTTGTAGGGCAGATGCAAAAGGTTTTTTCTTCACACGTCTCACTAGTAAGTTGTCAACTCGAGTCGTTTTACATGGGCGGCCTCCATGGTACGTGGAGTATCAATTTTTTTAGTTTCACGATATCGAGATATAATTCGCGAAATTGACGAAACGCACTGTATACTTTTCTGAAATATCTTTTTGGCAAAAACCGTTATTAAAGTCATCAATTATATTCTTTATTATTATTATTCTTTATTCAGTCTTTGGAACAATTTCCTTACAGACTATTTACAATAACAATCAGGCTAAAGTAAGAATAAACTATTAATATAATTTTTAAAAACTTCTTTAGAAACAGCAAATTCAAAAAATTATTTAATGATAAATCATTATATAAAGACAAAGCCCCTGTAATAAAGGTAAAATTTTTAGCATAATTAGTTCTAAATTGTTTAATAAAAAATAATTTAAAAGGTCGCAGCTGCCTTGAAGGCACATTTGAAAGCAATCAATATTTCCGACTAAAATATCGTATATGAAGACTAAAGAACTAATCTTCCTTCTCGTTTCTAGAGTTTTAAGACCCAAAAGCAAGCATCTTGCATTATACGAGGGCATAAAGTCAACAAATAAAGGTCGCAATGCAATTTTAGAAAAAGATTTTTGAATCCTTTCCAATCGAAAAGAGTGCGTGGCATAATACGGGTTCCAAATTACTGCTGCATATTCTAACCTAGATCTTACAAACGATTTGTAAGGACATTTGAAAGTGTGTGGATCCTCAAACTCAGAACTATTTCTTCAAAGAGTACGCTTTAGGAATTATAAAATTTAGATGGTCAATGAATGTTAGCTTTGAGTCAAAGATAACTCCCAAGTCCCGAATAGTATTTACTGACTGTAATAGTGACTCACCCAGGGAATAACTGGAAGTAATAACATTAGAAACCTTAAAATAGGACATGCGAAAACATTTTTTTATGTTTATTGGTAACCCATTAATACTGCACCAATTAAAAACATTATTCCAGGTCTGACTGTAACGCTGTGATATCAACCGGGCAATATATTTCCTTACAAATTTTGAGGTCATCCGCATACATTAAAAATTGTGAAGATCTAAAGCAATTACAAATGTCATTAATATAAAGAATAAAAAATAGGTGGCCAAGTATACTTCCTTGTGGAACACCAGACGTTGCAATAAATTTTGCGGAATTTACATTGTTTATAGAAACAAAACAAGAGCGAGAGCTCAAGTATGATTTTATTCATTCTAGAAAAAATGAGTGGCATCCCATTTTAGCCAGCTTGGCAACTAGTAAATTATGTGGAACTTTATCAAAGGCTTTTGTGAAGTCTGTATAAAGAACATCGATTTTATTGCCCAGGGCAACAGAAGAAATGCAGAACTCCAAAAAAACAGCTAGATTAGTTACAGTAGACTTCCCGGAAACAACAGATAACAGATAATTGTTGAGAACAGATAAAACGTTTAAAGGTAAAATAGAGCTTATCTTTGACAATGCTTTCAAAAAGTTTTGAAACATTTGATGGCTTGGAAATTGGTCTATAATTAGACACATAATTTTTAGAGCCAGTTTTGAAAATTGGCGTAATTGCTGCAATTTTCCAACAATCAATAAAGGAACCCGTGGCTAAAGATTTATTAAAAATAGTGCAGAGGGCACACTTACGAAGTGCTTTCCCGAACTTTTTTTCCCGAGTTTATTTTTTATTATGTGGCTGCACAACCTTTCTTGCAAAATTGTTTTACAACTAACATGAAAGCTTCACCAACTTAGTAAGAACTTAAAATGTTCTGCATAATTAACTGTTGGAATAACGGATTTTTGTTGTTGCATGTGAGTTGCAAATGTTTTGTCTCGCTCAGAATTTCATGAGATTAGAATTTTAACAGAAGATCTTGCAATTTAAGAGAGGAATACAAAATATACAGGGTGTCCCAGACTTAGAGTACTATAATGTGGGGGCTGATTCCTCGTGATGAGACGAGCAAAAAATTGTATGGGTGGGGTGGTCGCAAATGCTATGTATGATGGATTTTTAGAGAATTGACCAAGGAAAAAAACTGCGTCATAAAAAATTATAAAACATTTGGATTTTTTCTGAGAAAATTGCCTTGAAAGTTGAATTTTTAAAGAAAAAAACCAATTTTTTGACTTCAGGTGCTTATACATATTTTGTTTATGACTTCATGGAAAAATTTTGTAAAAATAATTTAAAGCAAATTTAATTTTCTTTTCAAAAAGTTATGTTTTTTTTTAATCGTTGCAGAGATATGTTAGCTATGGATTAAAACGTTACGACACCTATTTTTTTGTTTTTCCCTCCTAGCCCCCTAGGGGGGCATTTGCGACCACCCCCACCTATACGATTTTTTGCTCGTCTCATCACGAGGAATCAGCCCCCACATTATAGTACTCTAAGTCTGGGACACCCTATATATATATACGCTTGATGGCTAAATTACAAACAAAAAATTACATGTAAAGAAATCATAATACACTGTAAAATATTTTATATTTTTATCAAAATTCTTACTTTCTTAACGAATTGCAAATGTTTTGTCCGATACTGTATGTTAAAAATTATAGACACATATTTGCAGTATGTGCCGTAAAAATGTTGCGCTGCAATTTTGTGCAAAGCTAATCACACCACTTTTGGTTAAAAATGTTTTCACTATAAGAATATTGAAATGTTAAATGAGATGAACAAAAATTGCTCTGCGTTGTGCCATAATTTCTATAAAAAAAACTTTGTAACTGAAGAAATCAAAATAACATATCTTGAGCCCAATGTGAGTCGTTTTAACAATTTTGAAAACCAGAGCAAAAATCAAAATGAAATGCATCAAAGCAGAAGCGAAGTTACAGAGAAGGAACGTTTGAATTTTGAGTTAAGCAAAAAAGAAACCCATTTGAAATTAAATATATAAATCCCATATTTAATGGTATCACAGCAGTCATGTTTACACAGAAAACAAAACAAGAAGAGGAAACTTTTATATAAATATACATAAATTTTACCCAAACTTAAGCACATTGAACGACGCATCTTCTTGTTTAAAAAAAAAGTATATAAGTATATATATATGTACTGATATTTTTAAATAAATTAAAACATAACACTGCAACAAACCTGAGGAAAAAGAAATAATTATACAAAACAAAAGGCACATGCAAAAACAAAACATAGCCATCAACAAATTTATTAATAAAAAACCAAAAATGTATCCCAAAAGGTTGACAACTGTCTCTCCTTAGGTAGTAAATGTCAACAATTTGACACAAATTAGAATTTAATCGAAAATCTAACAAAAATAAAAAGGTAAAAATAAACAAGAAAGAATTGAATAAAATAAATCAAGATCCCAGAGAAGTCAAAGAGCTGAGTAATACAGAGACAACATTGTTCGAAAAAATAAGAAAACTCAAGAATATAGTAGCTAAGCTTGGCTAGCCAAAAGCTAACCAGCACTTGAGGCAGATTATTGGCGTTAGAGCGTAACGTAAATCTTGGTTTAGGAAGCTTGCGTATTTGTTCAAAGAGAATGTTTTTCTTTTTTGGCTTGTCAGCACTTTGCACAACAAGAAAATTAGAACCAATTTTCAGGCGGTTTGAAAAAACAGCAACACAGTTATTTTAACACCTTTGCACGTAAATGTAAAAACAACAAAGCAACAAAAAAAGAAAAATGTTAAAATAGGTCAATAAAATAAAAAAAAAAAAAAAATCACGTTTAAAACATAAGTCAAGCAATAGCTTAGTAAATTTTATTCATTTTATGTTTTGCGGAAAACTGAAAAATGTTTTAGTATTTTTTTTAATTTCAAATTTAACTACATCTTTGTAAAGTGCTTAATAAATAACAATAATACTTTTTAGTCCTTCATTAATAGATAAACAGAAAAAAAAAGAATATAACGCAGAAGCTTTGCAGGAGAAAATAAAATACTATTTTAATAATTTTCTTAAATTGCATCCAACTCTACTAAAAATTTTTCAACATAAAAATTAAAAGTTATTAAAAACATATTGTTTAATGATATTGTCTGAGAGAAATATTTAAATTTTATTGACTTAAGCAATTTAAACATAAACTTATTTACCATGATGATCAAATCGTCTTCACTGTTGCACAAATGTAATTTTTCTTTTTAGCAAATGTTTAGTAAATGTTTCGTAAGCGCTTATATTTTAGTAAAAATAGAAGGCATTGGCTAAAAATATAGAAAAATGCTTGAGGCAAGGAGAGGCAGAATATATTAGATTTGCTTTTTAATTACTAAATTACATAATTACCTAATTGCATAATTACACTATTGAATTACAATGGAAATTTAAATAATGCAATGCCAGTAACGTCACACGTCACACTAAGCCTAATCACAAAAAAACTGGAGAAGATTTTTAAATTTGATTACTTGGAAAATAAACTTATATTATTTCAAAACCATCTAAAAAAGGTTTTATACAAAAAAATCTTGCCCAATTGGCAGAGTTTTGCAAATTTTGTAATCCAAGTTTATTTTGTAACGTCACGCCAGAGCATATTTTGGCTTATAACTTTAAAGCCTTAAGATCGATTGTAGTAATTATTTTACTTAATATAGTGCTACTAAATTACTTCGCAAACATATAAAAAACCTTTTTAAAAATTTCACTTTTCCATTCATTTTTTTAATATTTTTTCGTACAAATCGTACGTAACGCCACTTTGAAAATGCTCACATGTTTACTTTTTCTCTTTGCTCAGTTAAATTTTCATTAACTCACTGCTGCCTCTTATTTATTTGATTGCGCATTACTCTTTTTAATATTTTCAATACGTATCCTCTCTAAACTTAATTTCTGAACAAGCCTTTAATTAAACGCATTTTAATCAGTCTTAATCAATAGTTTAAATCAATCTCAAACCCAACCTCAATTATATTTTCTATCTTCACTTATATTTCTATATTAATCTCAATCTCTATATTTATTTTGATCTCTATCACTATTTCATTTCAGTTGCCTTTTCCATTTCCATCAACTTCTACATTACCATCGACATCTCCATATTCATATTCATCTGCATATTCATTTTCATCTTCATCTCCATTTCTATCTTCATCTGCATCCTCATTTTCATCTTCATATTCTTCTTCAACACCATCTTCATGTTCATCTCCATTTCCATCTTCATCTTTATCTTAATATCTCTTTGCTTAATTTAAACTTCTACTTAAACACATTTTAATCAATAATTGCAGTCAATTTCAAACCCAAACACAATTATTATTTATATCTTCACTTTCATTTCTATATTTTCAATCTATTTATTCATTTTGATATTCCATCGCTATTTTATTTCCGCTTTTTGTTTTCCGTTTCCATCAACATCTACATTTCCATTTCCATTTAAATCTCGATTACCATGTTCATCTTCATCTTCATATTCGTCCCAATTTTCATCTTCATCTACATCCCCCAACTTTGTCTTCATCTTCATAATCATCTTTTTCTTCATCTTTACTTTCATATTCAACTTCATCTTAATTTTGATCTTCTTCTTCATATTCATCTCCATTTTCACCTTTATATCATAATTATTCATATTCATATTCATATTCATATTCATATTCATATTCATATTCATATTCATATTCATATTCATATTCATATTCATATTCATATTCATATTCATATTCATATTCATATTCATATTCATATTCATATTCATATTCATATTCATATTCATATTCATATTCATATTCATATTCATATTCATATTCATATTCATATTCATATCCATATTCATATTCATATTCATATTCATATTCATATTCATATTCATATTCATATTCATATTCATATTCATATTCATATTCATATTCATATTCATATTCATATTCATATTCATATTCATATTCATATTCATATTCATATTCATATTCATATTCATATTCATATTCATATTCATATTCATATTCATACTCATATTCATATTCATATTCATATTCATATTCATATTCATATTCATATTCATATTCATATTCATACACATAGTGGCCTATTTGAGTTGCTCTCTAATGGATTAAATGTTACTAATACACCATGTTGTTCAAAAGTAATCCTTAATAATTTAGTTTTTAGTTAATTAATGTACTCGGATTAATATTAATATTTTATTTGTAGGAAAATTATTGCAAATTTCTATGAAAGATTTAATCCTTATTAATATATGAAAACAACGAATCGATTGCTTTGATTATAAATAAGCAAATTTTGCCTTTAACTAATTTTAGTAATCAATTTAAAGTACGCTTCTTCGAACTTACTCATACACTTTCTCTCGTCTCTTGTCTTGGCTTGTCTCTAGCAAATTTTGAGTAATATGCGTGTACTTAAGAGAAATGCAAGTGTAAGCGTGTGTGTTTTTGCATGTGATGTGTATTAGTGTTTATTCTACAAACCATCAAGCTTGAGCTCATATAAGTATATACTAATGTGCGTTTGTGTGCTTATGTAAATGGCTGCCTTTGCCAAAGCGTAATATTTGCTGTTACTGCTGGAGTGTAAAATAGGGAAATTGATTAATTACAGTCAAGTGCATTAATACGACAAATATTTGTCTTAACACATACACACACGAATACGCGTTTGCCTGTTTATTTTTTTCTTTTGTTTTTATGTTGATTAAACTTTCTGTTGGGGGAAAAATGCTTTTGAAAAACTTAAGCGCAATAAAAAAAACTCTGCAAGTAGATACTTAAATATGCAAGGATTAAATTAAATTGCATTTTAAAATCCTTGCAATGTTTGGCTGCAAAATTTTAATAAATATTTATTGCATAAATTTGTTGTAATTTAAAAAAAAAATGATTTTATGTATTGTGGACTGCTTCAACACATGTTGCTGGCGTCAGCAAGCTTAAGCATGACAACAACAACAACAACAATGACTCAATGGTCAATCTTATTTATTTACTGAATTATTTATACATCATTTTAGCTTGTTGTCGACTTATTAAGCTTCAGTGTTCTTACTGTTTGTTGCTGTTTAAAGAACTGTAAGCTGTGCAATGTCACAACTTTATTTACCCGGAATAAGACTTCCGGTTCATTCAAGCAAGTGAGGCATACAAAATCAGGAAATCATGATAACGGAATAGCATTTGCTTTAAATTTTACAGTCACATCCCAAAAATGAGCTGACAATTTTTGATTGTTGCAGTAAAAATAATGTTTTTAAGTAGCATTTACAGCAAATTTATTTAGCCCTAAAATGATATAAAATTCAATGTCATCTCTTTTACGCCCTTCACTTTGAAAAACATTGAAATACTTTTATTTTTTTTGTGGTTAGTTTTGTTTCATTATCCGTTTTGCACTTATGCAAATTAAATAAAAAAAAAAAACAAAAATTATTGCGCTGCTGCTGTTTTCTCCATTCAAATTAAGTAAAAGAAGAATGAAAAAGTTTCGGTTATTTGCACACGCATAAAAAATAAGAAATTTACATAAATACTTAGTTAACGTATAAGTGAGTGTGTGCCTTTGTGGGGACTGTCACACAAGGATATACAACAACAGCAACAACAACCAAGTGTAATGTGATACAAAGAAAAATAATGTAAGCAGTAGCAGTTAACCCATTTGCAGCCAATGAATGTTAAAAGGTACGCAGATAAATTTTTTTATAAATTTTTTATTATATGTCCTGGAACAACAACGTTGAGGTTAAGCTTTACCAAATTGAAAAAGTAATCATATCAGCAGCGAAAATTTGCAATTTTTTTTTTGTTTTTACAGTATTTATGCTGGAGTCTCGTTTTTTTTTTTCTATGTTGGCAATTTCATTATTTCAAATAAATTTCTTTAAAGTAGTATGTGTGTCTACCGTTTCATTGTTTTTATAGCAAGAACAAAGACAACAACAACAAACAAAGCAGCTGAAAACATAACATATAATGGTTTGTTTTTGTTTGCAAAAGAAAAGAATTGTATGGTAATAAAACGTATGCAGACATAATTTGTTGGCAGCTACTGTAAACAAATGGCGCCAACGCAGGATTAATGCAAATCATAAAAACGTGTATATGCGCATCCACAATTTTTTTGTAAGAATTCTTAGTACTCCAAAATAAATGCTTAAAGTTGGAAAAATAAGCAGTCAATAATATTTCATTTGTTTTCATTTATGTTATTTAAATAGAAAAATAACCAACAAAATACTTAAATCTTAATGTTTTTAATAAAAGTGTTTAAGTGTTAGCGACCTTTTAAGTTTACAAGATTTATTTTTAACTGGCTTTAGGCCATCCAAATTTGAAACAAATAATTTTATATGTAATTTTGTTGATGTATATTTTATTCTCGATATTTCGAATTGACAATGCAGTTTATCATCAGGCAAACTGTAGGAACAAAAACATAATAAAAAAATATTTTAGTTACACAAATTCTTCTATAGAAATTAACGTATTCTAATTGACACGGCATATTTTTTTTTACTTTATATAAATGATTTGCCATCTGTAATAATGCATTCTAATATCTTGATGTATGCTGATGATGTCAAACTATTTATTTCTTATAAAAATGAATATGACGCTTTATTCTTATAAATTGACATCAACAATCTTCATAACTGATATAAAATAAATCACATACATCTCAATATGAAAAAATGTAAGCACATGACCTTCTCGCGTAAGCCATTGCTTAGGCATACTTATAAAATTTGTGATTACACATTAGAATCTCTAGAAAGTTTCGTTTATCTTGGAGTTACCATGGATCCTAAGTTGCGCTTTCATATTCATATTAATAAAATAATAAATAGAGCAAATAGTACCCTAGGATTTCGTAAACGATGGGCAAAAGAGTTTAACGAACCTTTTATAACGAAAAATGTGTTCACTTCTCTAGTGCGGCCTATCTTAGAATATGCTTTAATTATATGGTGCCCACGATACGGTTGTTACATTGACGATATTGCATCGGTTCAGAAAAAATTTCTTCTGTTCTGCTTAAGCAATTTTTGTTGCAGATCTAATTTTCCTCTACCACCCTATGAATATCGGTTATGCTTAATGTGAGTTGGATTGTTAACCTTATACATGGATATGTAGACAGTTCATATTTATTGAGTAAAACTTACTTTAATATTCCTCTCCGTACTAGAAGATCTTTTGAGTTACTTTACATGAACTTTTGTAGCACAAATTACTTGCAAAATGAACCACTGAGAAGCGCTTGTGGTGACTTTAAATTTGTTTCAGATGTAATTTCCATCAATGAATCCATGTATTCAATTAATCATAATATTCTAGATTATCTCCAGTAGCGCAGCTGATGTGAATCATTCTCTCCCAAGGGATTTCATTTTTTTTTCGGCGATGTTTGGCAACATATTACTATCAAGCTGATTCAAATTAAACATGATTATCCAGAGCAAGACCACGGGTGTCTCGCCTGGCATGTGCAGGAGCTGGACCCCGTCCGTCTCGCCTTGCATGTGTGAGATTTACTCTAATCATTGTTTACAGAAATCTACATACAACAGAATAGAACTTGATTATCCAGAGCAAGACCTCGTCCGTTTTGCTTGGCATATGAGGGAGCTTGACCGCGCCCGTCTAGCCTTTCATATGTGAGCAAGGCTCTAATCAATCGATCTATTAACTATCGAGATGACATCCGGAATATGCATACAACCGTTTTTAATAATTTAATACTAGTAAACTAAGTTAATATTAATTGTTATATTAAAGTAATGCTATAAATGAATGCATGTAATGCTATTATGATTTCTAATTATGTGTACGTACAATGAATTGTTAAATTGTTAATATGCTATAAAGCCTTAAAAATAAAAAATAAAATATTTTAAACTAAATCCTTATAGAGCTCTACTATTGCAAACTTTTCCCCTTATGACTAATTATGTGTCTGTAGCTGTGAGCACAGTTCTAATGCGTATCCGTATAATAATAAACTAACTTATTTTTAAAAACAACTAATTAAAAAATAGTTTAAAATAAACTAGTATATGAAGTACTTTGAATTATATTAAGGCGTCATCCACTTCAATTCTAAATAGCTTTTATTGCATTTTATATGAAGTAATTGAAATACTACTTAAAAACAAGTGGTTGATAAACTACTTTGAATTATATTAAGGCGGCAACTTCTCTGATTTTGACATGTTTTAATTGCATATTTTTATTAAATTACAAGTTTATATGTATTTAACCATATTATTTGATCAAATATTATTAACTTTAGGCTTCACTAACATTTTGTTTCAAAAAGACATATTTTTTTATTTACGACATTGAGCTGCAAGACAGACGTGGTAAAAACACTTTAAAACTGTTAAACTGCCTCAAAACCCAGTGAAACGATTAAAAATTCTTTCATCGACCATGATTGATGGTTGCAAAGCGTGGAAAATCCCGCTGACACGCTTGTTTAGCTCATATTTTGAAATGAAGCATCAAAAAGCTGGCTCGTGTTAAATAACAGGCGCAGTATCCACACAATTCCGATTAATTGGATCGGCACCTTCGCTCATGTACCCAGGCGGTGGCGTGCCTGTTTTTGGAAACTGCTTCCGTGGTACGCATGCTCACATATAAGCGCAGAGTTCCTTCAGCTTCTGGAACTATCACCTGTTGGAAGCAGAAATAGCCCAATGAAGAAAGAAATAATGAAATTATATCTACCATCGCAGCGTACTTCTGTTGCGCTCCTAGAATGTAATTACTAGTTCTTTTTTCAATTAACTCGCAATGAAGTTTGGCATGAATCACTTTGGAATTATTTTAAAATCAATTAAAACACCACAAAGAACGACATTTCACAATTTTCCATTAAAAAACTCTGATCACTTTTAACTTTGTTTACATTTTGCTTTCAGAATTTATTTCTGTCGACCAGAGAAATTTAAAATTTTTATGCTTTTAAATTCATTTTAAGTAAGTGGAATATTAAATAGTTTTCAATTGGTTATTTTAAAGTAATTTGAAAAAATAATTTGAATTGAACTAATTTAACAAGTAGTTCAAAATATATGCAGACGGAAGTCAATTGACTTATTTAGCGGACATCACCATTCTATGGAAAAAAGTCAGAATTTCAACTAGTTGTGGTTGACAAAAACTACTTTATCAACTACTTTTAAATTAGTTGATTTTCCTACAGGGATGTAACTAATGCGTATGTTGCTTAGAGTGTGTGATATATGGAGCATCTCAAGAGTGAGTCGTTTAGAATAATTGTTCTCTCGTTGTAAGATTTTCACTTTGTCAAAGTTGGGAATGTAAGCCTCTTTTAAGCAGTGCAAAGCAAGTGCTATTTATTGGCTATTATTATGTCCTTCTTTAATATCCCATTTTTAGGATAAAATTCTTGTCCTTGATATTGATTTTTCTTGTTCCAATCTATACTTTGTTGCATAAATTGATGCCGTCAGAATTACATGGAATTTCATAGATTAATTTGGATTGGTCAAGTTTGTCGATAGGCTCTTTGGTTTCACTAAAAAGGTTTTTTAAAATGGTTTTTTAATTGGTTCATTACCAGACCTGTGTTGTAATGATTCCTTTTTGAATTACTTCCATCCCAATTCCAATTTCTTGGCATTAGGAATTGGTAATTGATCATCTCAATTCCTCAGGAATGTAATTGGAAAAATTCGTCAATTCGTCAATTCCTCAGGAATGTAATTGGAAAAATTCGTCAATTACATTTCTGAGGAATTAAGATGTCCAATTACCAGTAACAATTCCTTAAATGTAACTGACGAATTTTTCCAATTACTTTTCTGAGGAATTGATATGGCCAGTTACCAATTCCTAATTCCAAGGAATTGGAATTGAATTGTAATGAATACTTTTCGACCCAGCTCTGTTCATTACCAATTACAATTCCTGAAATGGAATTGACGATTTTTTTCAATACCATTCCGGGGGAATTGAAACGTTAAATCACCAATTACAATTCCTGTAATGGAATTGAGGATTTATTCCAACTCCATTCCTAAGAAATTAAAATCTCAATCATCTCAATTTCTCAGGAATGGAAATGGAAAAAACCGTCAATTTCATTCCAGGAATTGTAATTGGTAATTGGTAATTGAGCATGTCAATTCCTCAGGAATGGAATTGGAAAAAATCGTCAATTCCATTGAAGGAATTGTAATTGGTAGTTGAATTTTTCAATTCCTCAGGAATGGAATTGGAAAAAATGGTCAAATCCATTACGGAATTGTAACTGGTAATTGAACATCTCAATTCCTCAGGAATTGGTAATTGACATTTTCAATTCCATTACAGGTATTGTAATTGAAATTTTCAATTCCATTACAAATATTGTAATTGAAATTTTCATATCTATTACAGGAATTGTAATTGGAAGTTACTGTAATCCAATTACAATTATAATTGAGATTACTGTAATCCAATTACATTTACATTAACCTCCAATTACAATTCCTGTAATGGAATTGAAAATTTCATTTACCAATTCCTGAGGAAATGAGATGTTCAATTACCAATTACAATTCCTGGAATGTTATTGACGAATTTTTCCCAATTCCATTCCTGCGGAATTAAGATGTTCAATTACCAATTACAATTCCTGGAATGGAATTGACGAATTTTTTTCAAAAGGAATCATTACAACTCAGCTCTGAGTATATATAATTATATATCTAGATGCAAATTCGCTGCGCTCCGCGCTAATCTCCTACAAAGTGGGCGTATAGGGAGGCCAGGCGTTTATAAAATTATTTCCAATTATTGTTGTATGTCTGTTTGTTTGATGGTAATTTAATAAGTGTCGACATGTGTATATATAGTGACTGTTTGTACTTTCCGCTTGGATCAATAAACCCAACATACCTAACGTGGTATATCACTACCAAAACATGTACAATTTTAATGATTTCTAAAAAGGCGGGTGTACTAAAGTGCTACAACTCCCATTTTTTGTGGACCTTCCTTAAAAAAAAACAAATTTAAGTCTTATACGATCAGAATGTGTATAGAAGTTTTTTTAAATTTATTTTTATTTTTATTAACAAACAACTTTTATTTGACCCTTCATTTGACACCACGCTCACTGTCCAATTCCGTTCCAGTTTCCCGGTAGCAGGACATTACTAAATAGTGAGAAACTCCATTCTGAGTTTTAATGTTCTGTGATTTTTAATTCCAAAGCTTTACTGTATCAAAAATTTGGCAACTATGGGAGCAGCCATACCCCCTTGTCCAATGCCCTTCCAAGTTTTCCATTAAAAGCACATCACCAAGAGATAACTCCATTTTGAATTTAAATATTCATGTGACTTTTACTTCCATAGCTATTCGATATCAAAAGTTTGGCTTATATGGGCGGAGCCACACTCCCTTGTTCAATGCCCTTCAAAGTTTCTATTAGAAAGACATCACCAATTGGTAATTTCATTTTGAGTTTTAATGCTCTGTGACTTTTACTTCCATAGCTATTCGATATCAAAAATTTTGCTTGTATGGGCGGAGCCACGCCTGTTTTGCATAGGAGGTTGAAAAGTACTTTACAACCTATTCGCATACCTACCAAATATACAAAAAAAATTTCATTAAAATCTGTGGAGCCGTTCCGGAGGAGTTCGGCCACAAACATTGTGACACGAGATTTTTATATATTGGCTGTGGTGCAGTGGGTAGAGTGTGTGGCTCATACGTCAGAGAGCCCTGATTCTGAGAGTAAAAACTGTCATGAAAAGCTTCTTGAGACCATAAGCCGTTCGGAGTCGGCATAAAACATGTATAGGTCCAGTTCTCGATCATTTGTGTTCAAACAATTCACAACATACACAACACAATAGGTCTAAGTCCTTTTAAGGGCTGAAATGGCCAGTTCGTTTTTTTTTTTTTATTATCATATCAAAAGCTGTTTTATCAGCTCAAACTCAATCTAAAATTATTATGATTTATTTAAGAATGATTTGCTTGCACTTTAAGATAGTTTTACTCTTTTAAAAATTATACATACATACGTTTGTATTAGTAAAAGTATAATTTTTATCCCCCCATTGTTTTTATATCTTATGTCAATACTGTAGATAACATTTTCAATACTTTTCATTGACATTGAAGCGTTATGATTGTAAAAACGATTGCTTTTCATAGTAAAACCTGCAGCAACTGTCATCAAGGATGTGCGCGTTAAGTAATGAAAAATACAACAACAACAAAAACTGCACTACAACAAACAAAGTCAAGTGCATACACTCAAACATACACATAAACTAGTGCATACAAACTGCGCGTGGAAAATAACTGCGAAGCAGCACAAAAGTCAAGGAGCAGATATTTTGCGATTTACGTTTGAGTGTTTGGCAATACGTAAAAGCAAAAACTATTCAAAGGAGAAAATATATATTGATTTTTAATGCAGTTGAATTAAAAATAACCGAGGTTATAAAATGTATGTACTCATGGCATATATGGTATATTATGTAAAGAACATCAAACGACTACGCATTTCTGTCATTAAAATGCACAAAAAAAAAACAATTCGCTTTCAAGTGGTGAGTAAAAATAAAATACAAGAAAAAAAAAATGACGATAAGCCACTTGAAAAGCAATCTCAACAATTTTCAACAAAACAACAAAAGCAGATAATAAATGAATGCTTAAAAACAAAAAGAAAAACAAAGTCATAAACGAAATCAAGAACAGCAAACTTTACATTAGAACAACAAGCTTTCAACCACTATTCAATCATCAGATATCATCAATCAAAGTAATCTCAAAAGTTTCATTAAAATGCTGGAATTTGCGGCACTTGGCTTTATCGAAAATAAAATAAAACAAATATTTGCGCAAAAACAATTGAAAGAAAAAATACTGCCACAGATTTGTGAAAATTGTAAACAATATTGGCGGCGCCGCTGTTAGTTTTTATATACCTTAAATTGCTGAAATATCTTCAAAAGAACTTGAATTTTTTGCCAAAACTTGTTGTTTGCGCTCTTAGCTGCCACCATGTAAGACTCAGCTGTGCATACTGCCGGTTACTTGTTTTTAATCACTGCCTCAAGATAACGCTTTTAATGCTTTTCCGAAAGCGGTAACGTTTCCACGAAAGCCCTATAAGAAAGGGCAAAACGCCCTCACACACACACACACTCTAACACACATATAGACATAAAAAAAAAAATCATTTCATGGTTAAACCAAGCAAACAAGCATGGTAAATATTTATTTGTGGCGGGCGTAGCGGCAGTACACATATTTAAGAAAAAAAAAAAGAAATCACGTTATAAAATTGATTTAATGCCATCGCCATAAAAGGCCAAAAATGTGTATAACATATTTTTATTGGTGTTGTTGAACAAGAGCACACAAAAAAATTTACGGGAAAATTCCTCATTGTGCATAAAAAACAAAAAAATATTCATCGTTAACAAAGTCATACATATGTACACCAAAAAAATGTGTGGCGCCTCCGCTATATGACTGACTTTTACCATTGCCATTGAGCGGTATTTTTGTAGCCAAGAATAAACATGTTGATGTTACTTATACTGCTTGAGAAAAAAAAAAACACACACACAACTGCTGTATAAAGTAACCCTATAGGAACAAACTAACTTGTTTTTAAAAACAACTAATTAAAAAACTAGTTTAAAATAAACCAGTATATGAACTACTTTGAATTATATTAAGGCGGCAACTACTCTGATTTTGACATGTTTTAATTGCGAATTTTTATTAGATTACAAGTTTATATATATTTTAAATGTTATTTCATCAAATATTAACTATAGGCCATCAGTAATAGTTTCCAATTGGTTATTTTAAAGCAATTAAAAAAATAGTTTAAATGTAACTAATTTAACAAGTAGTTGAAAATATATGCAGACGAAAGTCAATTGACTTATTTAGCGGACATCGCCATACAAAATAAGTTAGTTCGTTCTATGGAAAAAAGTCAGAATTTCAACTAGTTGTGGTTGACAAAAAACTACTTTATCAACTACTTTTAAATTAGTTGATTTTCCTACAGGGAATATTAGGAAAGTTCAATACCACGCGAAATCGGTTGACATTTCTTATTTTTTTATATTATTCTAGAAAATATACAAGTATGCAAATTCATATTTCATATGGATCACAATTCATGGAACATATCACTTTTTCGACTATTTTTATTTTTTAATGAAAATACGATAAATCGGTAGCTATTTACTAGTAAACTCTTACCTCAAAATTTAAGAGTTGAAAGCTTTTTTTTTTTTCTTTGGCTTATATCAAACTAACGGTTTGACAAATTTTCATAAAATTCAGAAATAAGACCAGCTTATAGATTGAAATCTATCTATCTATTGAAATGAATTTGCATTCATATTCAGAGTTGTAAGAATCCTTTCATTTAATATGAAATGGATTCGTAAATAAAATTTTTATTTGCATTAGATTTTCAGAAACTGTGTAATTATTCATTTCAATAATTTATCTTTCTAATTCAGAATTAAAATCAATTTTTTTATCCATATGACTGCTATTCACGAGAACTATTCCTTTTTTATCCATTGTTTTTTATTCATTATTAAATTGTTATTCATTATTAATTTTTATTATTTTTATTTATTTTTTATTATTCATTCAAACCGAAGCCATTAATAAAAAATTAATAATGAATGAACAATGAATAGTGAATAACAATTGTATAATTAATAAAAAATGTGCAATGAACAAAAAATTAAAAATGAATTAGAAATGACTAATGAATAAAAAATAAATATATCTATTTATATATAAAATTGTAAAAAACAAATCTGTACATCAAATATTTTTTTGCAATTCTTTTTGCGTTGCACATTTTGAATGACGAGAAGTCCGAAAATCGCATTTTTAAAATTATTGTCTGTCTGTTTGTTTGTTAAAGAATCACTCGAAAACCCCTGGATGGATTTAAATATAACTTGACATTTAGGTTCCATATATTAGGGGCGTGCTTAGGTGGGGGATAGAAGGGGCTACAGCCCCCGGCCCCAAGTAGGCAGAGACCCCGCAGGCGCTTCTGTGAAAATGTCTAATTTGTTTTTGCATGCATTTTTCGATCCAGGAACAAAATTTGAATTTTCTTTCAATTTTGTTCCTTATTATTTATGTTCCTTTTTGCTTGCGTCTATTATAGCAAAAGGATGCAATATTAAAAAATTTGTTTTGCCTTAATGGGTATGAAAGTCATACCCCATCGCGTGATAGTTTTATACACTAACCACCAATCCAAAAACTTTCGATAAGCAAAGTTGCTTACATTAGCAGCTATCCAAACCAAAAAAAAAAAAAAAATAGCATAAAACAATGTTTCTTCTATTTACTACTCGTTGTCATAAGCTTCGGTAAGTAGGTGTTTTTTGTTTTTGTTGATGTGAAAGCTTTGTTATTTTTTTTGTTTTGCTTTTGCATAACGGAAAAGTAAAATTACATTAATGCGTAAAAATTAATATTTAGATTATTAACAGATCCGAGCTAAGTGCTTTGTCCTTAAGGTGGGACAAGACATTCGCGGCAGAGAAAACAGACCTTTTTTCAAAATTCGAAACTCAGTTAAAAACAAACATTTTTCCAAAATTTTTTACAAGATTACAAGAAAAAAAATTCAAAAAAATATATTTTTCAGTACAACATGGTTTTATAGAGCTCCAAACTGGCGGCAGAGAAAAAAATGGGGCCTCGTGGTTGCAGCGGTGGGAGTTGCAAAAATTGTCCGATCTAGAAAAAAAATCACTTTTTTAAATCTTAACAAAATTGGTTATCGTATGACACGAGCTTTTATTTTCAACATTTTTTTACAATTTTTGGTGATGTTCCAAATTTGAAAGTGTGATTTTTCGTAATTCATAAAAAATCGAAATTTAAAAAAAGCTCGTGTCATACGACAGCGAATCAAGTTTAAAAAAAATACAAAAAAAAAAAATTTCGTCCAAAAATGAACCCGCTAGTGCCGCAACCAGTACGAAAAACATGGTTTCGAGATAAACGCGTTCAAAGTTTGTGAACAAGGCAAAAAAAGGTTACCTTCATTCTGCCATGCCTGCTTCGTACTGTATGCCTTCGTTATCTTGTGTTGTGCTGTTTCTTATAGTTTTTTGCAATCGTTTAGCAATTCGGGCTTCACCCTTCACCCTTCAAGTAGGTACGAAATAACAACCACCAAAAGTCAGGTAGCAAGTAAAACAAGTATACACCAGCTGCCGTACGCAGGTAGCGCAAAAATTAAAAATTCGCTCTCACTAATCCGGCTGTAACTTTTGAACCCGTAGGAATTTTTCCATTTTTCAAAAAACTGCTAATGTCATGTAACCCCTTAAGTAGGCCCCGTGTCAATTTTAACCGCAGGCCCCGCTATGAATTAATTTTGTGCTGCCTTATATCCCTGGTCAATATATAGGCTACTTTTTATCCAGTAAAAAAGGTTGGACCCGGTAGGGGGCGCTGCGATCGGGTTCCAGGCCTTCTTTTTTTAGCTTATCTCCGTAACCGTTCATCCGATTTGTATGAAAATTTGTGTATAGAGGTTTTCGGATACGGTTAGTTTTTATGATTTATCTTAAAGCGCTGTAGAACAAATATTTTAAGAAACGTCAAAAAACTCCTAAGCTGTTTATCCGAATACATGTGTATATCACATTATATATTAGACATATATACATATATAAACATCAGGGGCGGATCCAGGAAAATATTTCGGGTGGGGATATTAAAAATATTAATGTACGCTTATATGTATCATCGTTGGGCGTGCAATACCGCGTATCAGCCATTTGCACATACACACACGGTATTAGTAAAATTCTACAGGAGTGCAGTAAAACTTTTTTCTTTTAAACTATTGAATGGATTTTCAACTGAACTAAAAACATTTATTGAAATAAGATACTTGCTTTGTTCTCAAATCAGCATTTAATGGAAAATTCGCCCTATATTAATTAAATGTAATTGAACTAAAATCCAAATTTAAATTTTTGCCTTTTTGCAATATACGCAGTATTGCAAGTGGCTGATACGCAGTATTGCACGCCCAACAACGATATGCATAGTATACTTATAAAATATGTTATCAGTAAGTTAAATCAACTGTTTTTTAGATTGTAAAATGATATTCAGTTTTCTTGGCTTTTTCGATATATTGCCGATTACATTTTCGCACGTTATTTCCATGTCACGATGCAGCCAACCCGTTCAATCGGTCCTCACTAGTTTTGCTTCGCAGACACGTTTTCAATCTGCGTAGAGTCTATGAAACTGTGAAAAGCTTCGCTTCTCTCGTGTGTCAAACGATGCACCTGTGTTTTTTTTTTTTTTGTTTTGCAAGCTATAAACGGTAGAAAATTAAAAACAATCAACATTTGTCATTTACATAGACAGTAGTAAAACCACAACGTCTTCAAACCGTTAGTCCTACAAAAAAAAAATGTTTAGGAGATATTTATGAAAACTTCAGATTACTTTCTTTGTGGTGTAGTTTTTTACCAACACTTTTATAAAAATTTAAATTTTTTGGAAACTAATTCACATTTTTCAAGGTCACCACTATTATTTTATTTTTGGCGTTTTGAAAACATGGTCGTATTGAAATGTGGGCATGAGGCACGTTTATAATGCTTACTATTATAAACGAATTTTTTCAAAAACTCCATACATAATTTTTTTTCATACAAACACTTTCAAACTTAAAGTGAGGTTTTTAGTATTTTTGTACTTCTTCAAGTATTTTTTAATTTTTCAGATAGTAATAGAAGAAATAAATAAAAACAATAAACAAAAAAGTATATAAATTTGAAGCATAATTAAAAGTTTTCGGAGGTATATTACTAACTAAAAATTATAAAAATTACATTTTTGATTTAAAATTAAAGTGTTTTTTATTTAAAAATTGTCTAGGCAGTTTTTGAAAAATTCGTTTAAAACAGTAAGCATTAACTCATCGACATACAATTTTGAGAATACATTAAGAATGAATGCCTCAACACGACGATGTTTCAAAAACTCATCAAAATAATCGTGCTGAATTTGAAAAATGTCAATGAAATTTTAAGTGTTAAAAAAAATTTAATTTTTTTATTAATCTGTTGGTAATAAACTGCACATTTATAAAATGTTAAATGAGAAAAGGATCTCTTAAAAAAATCTATAAATACTATTGATGTGCAAAATTTGAAAAAAATCGGTATCGTCAAAATCACTTTTTGGACAAAAACGTGCAATTTGACATAGAATCATAGATGCATGACTGTTTACAGCAGGGCGCTATAGCGCAAAGAACATAAAAAAACAGGAACAGAACTCAGGTGTGACATAATAAACACTAGTACATCACATTTAAATACAGGTTCTCCTAGAATTTCGGGGGAAGGGGGTTTGAACCCACAAAAACCTCCTCTGAATCCAAGCCTGCCCCGGAGCAGCTGTGAATTATTTTCGATATGTTTCTTAATTTTTCATATTATTGTGGGGGAGCCCACAGAAATATGGCAGATAGGCAAGGCCGTAGATAGCGAAATATTGCTCGCAGAACTAACAAAATTTTTACAAGATTAGAAATTAATAAAATAATAATAAAAATTAAAACTTTATGGGGGGGAGAGGGAAAGCGGGGGCTTTGAACAAAATTTTTATCTTAAATTATTTTTGTGATCATTCAACAAAAATGATATCTATTAAATTCATCGTAAGTTCATAAAACAATTTTGTCTTTGTTCGGGAAAGCCTATTTATCAATAGTTTGTCTACTTGATAGTACAGGTTTTTTTTTCTTCCTTCCATTTCTAATAAAAAAATTGACGCTATATCTTGTGAAATATATGTGAAAATAATACTGCATATTCATAATACTGAAACTTACGATGTGTCTTGAAATCAGAGCCACATTAAGGGGCATGGCATGCTTGCAACTGAAAAGATTAAGTAAAATTCTTTAAGACCTAAAATAATAAGAATCTTGTTCGCATACTTAGTCATTTAAAATTTCAACAAAAAATATTTTTCGACTTTTGTCCGCACCCCCGACACTGTGCACCGGGGTGACCCATAGAGTGGTCAAATGTATTAACTGGTAATTTTATTTTTTCACATAAAAATGAAGAAAATATTCATAGCTCCTCCGGGCTGACCCTTACTAGGGTCATATGCATCAGCTGGTCCTTTTATTTTTTTACTTTCAAAACTTTTTCCAAACATACCCACTTCCTATCTGCCACCCTCCTCCGTGGGTTCCCATCGTCATTCATATAAAAAAAAAAACTATTAAAAAAAAAATTAACTTTGGTTCGATTTTGCGGAGCATAACATTTTAATTAAGTATTTTAATTAAACAACTATTGATTTCTGCAAAAAAATCATATAAAACAAAATGTGTCCAAGATTCTTAAGAAAAAAGTTTAAACAAAAAAGTATACAGCAGGGCCGTAGCTAGTGAAATATCGGTCGCAAGACTTCCAAATTTTTTCAAAATTAAAACACTAAAATAATAATAAAAATGGAAACTTTAAGGGGGGTTTGAACTAAATTTTTTTTTTAAAAATTATTTTTGTGATCATTCAACAAAAATGATGTCTATTAAACTTATCGTAAAATCACAACAAAAAATTTTTGTTGACATTCGGGAAAGCATATTTATCAATAATGTGTCAATTTGAAGCAAAACATACCGTCGAAATTATTTATAAAAAAAAAATTTTTTTTTGATATTTTTATAATTACCCAAAATCACCCCTTAAAATAATTTTAGAAAAAAATTTAACTCAAAACTCATTTTAAGGTGAAATCATTGTCCACAAAAATACAAGTTTTCAAAAATATTACGGAAGTTTACTTGAAACTTAAGTGTTGAGTTCTTGAGGACTTTATTTATTTTTATTGATGTCAATCAAAAAAATTCCCTCAAAAATATTCGGATATGTGTCTTGACTAATTTTATATATCTTTCAAGAGAATTGGCTCATCATTGAAGGGTTGGAATTTTCCAGCTTGGAAGCCTAAACGATAGAGTCTCATATAAAAATCACCAAGATTGTTATTCAAATAAATTGGAATATTTTGGATACTTTTTGTAAACTTTCGATACTTTTTACGAATTTATTTGTTTTTTTAAATTTAATATTTTTATGTCCAAAACAAATACAAAAACACTCTGTA
The DNA here is from genome assembly GCA_914767935.1 of Coremacera marginata. NCBI lineage: Eukaryota > Metazoa > Arthropoda > Insecta > Diptera > Sciomyzidae > Coremacera > Coremacera marginata. The sequence continues at coordinate 164,361,263 of OU612046.1, forward strand.
AAAAAAGAGTACCTATGTGTTTACTACGAAATACTCAGTCAAAGCAGTACTGTACTACCAAAAGAGGTACGGATGATCACATCAGGGGCCTCCGGGAGTTTTTCGAAGAAAAAAAGACAAATATTAAAATTTTTTTAAGCTGTATTATATTTTAGATCAAAATTTATTTTACATTATTAAAGACTAACTATTCAAGAACACAAACACCCAAGAACTCTTTACTAAACCGAATATTAGTATAAAAATGTTTAAGATAAACCAGTCTCCAGATATCTTGTTGACCACAAAATTTAAGGTCTTTCGCGGCATTTCTTTTTTCTACCTTATCGACGTATATTTTTGGACCAAAATTTCAGAGATAAATCTTGACTAGTTATACTTTAATAATGTTAAAAAATGTTTGGTCTAAGATAAAATACAGCGTCAAAAAATTTTTTTATAAATATAAATATAATATAAATATAATTAAATATAACATAAATTATATATAAATTTTTTTAAAAAGTGAAAAAGGCGTTTTTTTTCTTTGAAAACCTCCCGGAGGCCTTAAGTATATTTTTATTTTTTTCCAAATGTTTTCTGCTTGCCTGATACCTGAATCAGAAATGCAGGTATTAACAGTGCAAGCCTTAAGGGTGCTAACGTGAACAGTGATGATATTAAAAGTGGTGACTGTCGCGAATTCATAACTTTTACCCCTACCAAAAAGTGCTCAACGCAGAAGTTCTAACTTCAAAAATATAATTGTAGATCTGATGCCCGGCAATATCAGACTTTCCGTCTCTCTGTAATTGTATACTTGAATAATTAATATTACTCCAAACAATGTTAACCAACACTACCAATGCTTGAACAAAAGCATTAAAGCAATGTTTATGAAATAGTTTTTATTTTAAATATCACAAACTTTGTTGCAATTTATTTTAAAACGCGCAGTTCAATTATTATGAGCGCACTTAAATTTTGACTAAGAGTAACTTCAAATTTATTGTAAGAGAAATTGAAAAGCTACATTTTCATAACTGAATTTTTACCTTTCATTTTTTTGTTTTCTTTTTCTTTGTTTGTAAATAAATTCCAATGAGAACTTAATGCAAATTTATTCAAATAATATGTTTTGTAATGCAACGTCGACACCATTATTTTTTGAAACCTAAGCCCTCCAGTCCAAACCAACCTCTTACATTAATCAGAATGCCCAACAACAACAACCTGATTGCAATTCACTTCATGTCTCAACACACAGCCAACAAACAGCCGAAACACAGAGAATATTTAATTAAAGCCTCCGCTGGGAGTCGCAGCTCGAAAAAGCTTCTCGCTCGCAGCTTTCATCTTAAAACTGAAAATGAATTTTCATTCACGACTTCTGTTCTAAATAATAATATTGTGCTTGTTGTTGTGCCTGTTGTTTTGGCCCTCATTGTTTTTGTTGTTGCCCGCTAGCCATTGCATCTATTGTGTGCCATTATATTTAATTTGTGTTCGTGAAAGAGACAGCATGCTCGTACTATGGCAAAGTTCTTCGTTTTTGTTCTGTTCAAAAATTACCTTGATTTCTATATAGGTGGCAATGGAGAAGCAAGGAGCTTGAAGCACCGCACAAAACAAACTTATTCCCAAGACAAATCTTGTAGTAAATTTTCTGTTGTTGTGGTGGGCACGAGTTGACAAGATATTAGGACGGACGAACCGTTGAACCTGGCACAAGTTTGAAATTGCTTGAAATAATAAAAGGCGGGCTGTTTACAATTAAGACAGATGCAGGCAGCTGTAGGGGTGAGGGGTGATGGAAAATCAGCATAATAAGCAGTATCTGATCAAGGTGAAATTTTAAAACTTAAAAAAAAAATGCCTAAGTGGGTATTCGACAACAAGCAGCTTATGAGACCAAAAAGTTGTTGCGTGATTTTGTTTCCCACACAAAGAAAAAAACAAAAACAAATAAGATTTCAATACACAACTTGAGTAAAGTTGATGAGTTTATAATTATTAATTTTATTGATTATTTTTATTATTATGATGATGACGTTGATAAATATTTATGGCGTTGATGAATTTTTTAATAATTATTTTCATCAAACTACAGTTAAGAGCGAATGAATGCCGTATTCAATATAATACCAGGTTTTAATTGAAGCTTGGGCTGGTTTTAATTAATTACAGTAATTTGCGGTTCAGTAAAGGTTTGAATGAGAGTTCATGGTTTTTCAGAACCACAAGTGTAAAAGTTATCCGATTTCAATATGTTTTTGGAGAAAATAAATTAAGAGGCAATTTTAATTGAGATTTTATACGCATAACATTTAACCGCATTTTTTAATTTTCAACTTATTAAACTATGTGCTGCATAGTGTCCGATGTATGCTATCCTAAGCCACACTGGAAAAAAATGGTTTTGAGGGTATAATTCTTGAGTTGGAACATTTATTTGATTTATTTGGATTATACTCATTCTGTCAGTTATTCAAAAATTATTCTCTGATGTGTTCAAGTTGTGCTGCAATACACGCCACTCACATAGATATGCCATTTAAATGTGAACATTTTTTCAGTCTTTCTATGGGATATTACAGCACAAGCAGAGCACATGACAGCACAATAACTGTCATGTAAAAATAATTAACATTAGCAAAGTTCAAAATTTTTTTAATATTTATTTTTACATATTGCTGCACAAAAGGAGCACTTCACAGCACAATAGCCACTGTGTGGAAAAATTTAAATTTCGGCTAACTTTTAATGCAGCTTAAAAAAATGTGAATTTTTCTTGCACTTTGTCACAATTTCCAGCAAAACTTAAGCACATTACAGCACAATAACTGCCTGCACAATTATCGCTTTGTGAAAAAATTTTAATTTTGGCTCACTTCTTAGACAAGTTGCATATATTTGCGCATTTTTCTTCAACTTTTTGTGGCAAACTGCGGCACAAGCGAAGCCCATGACAGCACAATTCTTCGCACTTAGAAAAAAATTAAAACATGGCTTACTTAAGCCAAAAACCATATCAAGTAATACAAATCGTGCCAAAATGTTTTTTAAAACACATCCATCACTTTGAAATCCGATCAATTTTTGTTTATTATAAAAATAAATATTTTAGCGGTTCACTTTACGTTCGTCTTTATACTTAATGCGCAAAGAATTGTCTCAAAATTAATTGATAATTTCATTCAACAGTGCTATAAGCACTTAATTGTCTTAAATTTCTTTTCTCATTGCCTTAAGTTAAATTTTTTTCCTTGTAAAACATTTCTTCATTAAAAGCATCCCTTCTAAGTGTACTCTGGTATCAAAAGAGGCTTTTAGCCTGGCAGCAATTATTGTTGTAATAGTAATAGCGAGCTTTATTATTGCCAGCTAATATCTTTAGGCAATATTTTTGCTATTCGATTTTGCTTTCAATTCAGCATATCGAAAAATTTCTTTTGTTAGCTGTTTTTTTTAAATTTTATTAAATTTATCACTCTTTGTATTGAATCTATCTATTGTTGTCATAAAGCTTATACTTTTTTTAAATTTTTTTGCAGACTCACCCGTGAACAATGTGCCCGCGTAGCTGCAACGTAGCAACATCATCCAAATGACATTTACTGCATACTCTCTGGCGCACTAGCAGCATCAGCAACAGAAGTCAAATCAGCTGGCAACACTGACAGTGCAATATTTAACGAATTTTTCTAGTCATTTGAGCCCGCAAGCTTCACTTCGAAGTGCGCGCATAAAATGTTGAACTCCTCCAACAATGAGTCCAACAAACAGCAGACAAAATCAACAACAAAAACAGCAGCAGCAACATCATCATCATCACCAGCAAGCAGCAAAAAATTTAACAACTGTCAAACAATCGATACACAAAAACTAGCTGGCACAGCAACACAACTAGAGGCGGCTAATGGCGGTAGGCGTGTCCAAAGTGTGGGCGGCGATCCCGAACTTGGACTGGGTACAGTCACAAAACCAAGACTAAAGGAGTCGCATACAAAATCAGCAACAAGCAACAAAATGCATTCCAGCGATGATCCGACAGCTGTTGTTGTCAACATGAGTGGCAGCAACAGACTTTCACGCATAGGCAGTAGCAGCAGCGGCGGTGGTGGTGGCGGCAGTGGTCGAAAAGTACGTAAAACAAGTTCCTCGAGTGCCAAATGCAGCAGCAATGCTGCCGCTACAACAACAGCCGCAACAACTTGTGTTGTCCTGGATGCGACAACAACAAAAAATCCTCCTATTAGCAATAAGTTCAGCGTAAGTGGCCAAGTAAAACCAACGGTAAGCAGTGGCAGCAGTACCGGTAATCGTTTGCAGCGTCAGAGCAGTGAGCAGATGACGCGTCATCGACGTCAAAATTCTGCATCGGGCAGTAAGCGGCAGCGACACGCGCCAAGCAACACCAGTGCACAGAGCAACGCACACAGTTCGCAGTCAACGATGCATTCAGTGCGTCAGCAGCGCGGCAACAACGATGACGATGTGGAGCTGCGGCAGCAACGCAGGCGTTTGCGTCGACACAGCGTAAAGTCATCGACCAGCGGCTACTCTTCCTCCTCCTCCTCGTCAAGTTGTAGCGGTTCGTGCAGCACAGATGACGGCGATAGTTCAAACTCGACGTCCTCCTCTGGTGAGCCTAATTTGCCATATCCAGGTTTTCCCGAAGTGGCATTGAAGTACTTGACACAGGATACGCCAGTCAGGAATTGGTGTCTGAGGCTCATAACAAATCCATATCCTTTGCAAAACAATACAAAAACTTATAATAATTCATTACAAAAAAAAAACCCAAATATTAGGCCTGAATGTATGCAGCTTATGCTTCCGTAGCTATAAGAATTCCTATTTTCCCTAAACTATGCATCTTATTTAAACGATATTTAAAATCTCTTCTATAGGAATACAATAGCTGGAAAGGAGTAACTAGAGAGTTTCTACATCTATGCAGAAATTATTTTGAATCGTCACTGCCCCAATTTTTGTTTGTAGTAAAAATAATGTTAGAGGCTTGTTTTTAGGTTAAAGAGACGAATATGTCATTAAAAAATTTTTTAAGACCGCCAAAAGGTATTGTTGGCCACCTGAGCATAGCTGAAAACTTAAAGCTATGAAATAACATAGCTGTTATGAATATCCGAAGTAGCTAGAGTCGACAAATTAGACGTGTTCTACTGTTTTAACTCTTTTTATCAATTTATGCGTTACTGAATAAACTACATAAACTACAGAAAATATATTTGTAACGCAGTTACTTTGGTTGGAGAATCGGTTGGTGATCGCATCGGTAATTGGTAATCGGTTGGTAATCGCTTTGGTAATTGGTTGGTAATCGCTTTGGTAGTTTGTAATTGGTTGGTAATCGCTTCGGTAATCGCTTCGTTAATCGGTAAATGGTTCGGTAATTGGATTGAAATCACTTCGGTCATCGGTAAATGGTTTGGTAATTGGTTGGTAATCACTTCGGTAATCGGTTGTTGCTTCGGTAATCGGTTGGTAATAATTTCGGTAATTCTTAATTGGCTGGTAGCCGCTTTGATACTCGGTAATGGGTTGGTTATCGCTTCGGTAATTGGTAATCGGTTGGTAATCGCATCGGTAATATGTAATCGGTTGGTAATCGCTTCGGTAATCGGTAATTGCTTCGATAACCGGTAACCGATTGGTAATCGTTTCGATAATTGGTAATTGGTCTGTAATCGCTTCGGTTCGGTAATCGGTTGGTTATCACTTCGGTAGTCGGTAATTGGCAGGGTAATTGATTGGTTATCTCTTCGGGAATAGCTTCGGTTATCAGTAATTGGTTGATAATCGCTTTGGTAATCGGTAATTGGTTCGGTATTGATAGGTAATCGCTTCGGTAATTGGCTGGTAATCGCTTCGGTAATTACTTTGGTAATCGGTTAGTAATGGCTTCGGTTATAAAAAAAAAGCTCACAAAACATGCTCGCCTAGCATAACCACGGTATAAACAGTGCTGTAGAATGCAACAGAAATGACAGCTAAAAGCGTGATGATATCACTAACAGCGTGATAATAACGCCAACAGCGTGATGATATCGCTAACAGCGTGATGATATCGCAAATCAATAGTTTTGCTCTCTACCAAAAAGTGCTCAACGCCCCTTAAAAAAGTTTTCACTTCAAAACACTTTCGGCATTCTTACATTAATTCTTATATTTAAGAGATATTTTGCAATTTACTCATATTGAGAAAAGTTGTTTTAAACGAAAAATTAAAAATTGCAAGGTAGTAAAAACGGTTATTAAAAACTACAATTTTAATGTAACTTTAAATGTTAAATAAAGAAACGTTTTCTGTGAGGTCACTGTAAATTTTCTGTATATTTTTTGTCACTTCTTTTGAACAATTGGGAAATGATGCGCATCAAAATCTATTAATTTCTTACTGTCTTTCTACCAGTAATCACCGTCGGCCATAATTTCAACGACATAATTTCTAGAATTTCAATATACAAAAAATGATTCAGTATATTGATTCTACCCAGTCCCGCCAAAAGACAGTCTTATAAGCAAAATAAAAGTTTGCTCTAAATATAGTAGAAGGTATTTGGCAACAAATCATATTGAAACATTGTCAAAAATGCTTATACCAAATTTAAAGTCGCTTTAATTATGTTTATGATTATGGGCCTAAATGTTGTTTTATAACACTTCCAGTTGAAAAAATACATCACATTCTTCACATCGATTAATACACATAATATACATACTATACCTTTTATCGTATAACTTTCGCTTATTTTATCAAAATAATTAAATGCTTGCTTTTTCACGAGTTTTGAACTTTCACAAAAACTAAGCAGAAAACATGATAATCGCTGCACATACGATCATATAAAATAAGCTCAAAGTGCGTATAGTGACAACCAAACAGGCAGCTTAAAGCGACTGGGTAGCACAATTCTATACGTAGAGTATTCGTCACTTTTTTATAAAGCCACAAAATAGTAAAATCTAAAAAGAAATATACTAACGTATGGGGAATGAAGTAGGAACAAACACCTTTATGTCCACAGAATTTTTCTTTCCAAAATATAATTCTGAAATTTTTACATTTCAAGCTACTAACAATTAATTTATGTTATAAAATTGTCTGATTTTCTTATATTTAGGGGCACTTTACGTATAGCCTCCTGAATACCCTTTGTATCAATTTGCCGCAGCTGTTTTAATGTTAGCTATAAATAAATCGACATTTTTTCTCGATAACCTTTTCCGAAAACTATCGGTCTAAGCTGTGGCACATTTGGTGGATTCTTTTCTTTTGGCACGAAGTCAATATATAAACCCCTTAAAGCCTTGGTCACCCTGGCATAGTGTGACGACGACAAATTCGGCCAAAAAATAATTTCATTGTTTTTATGATACTTGTCGATGAATACTTTTTAAACCTGGAAGGCATTTTTTGATGTAAACGTTCGCATTCACAGCTTAACCGGCTTTGATAAATGCAGGATTGCTCACGCCGTGTTCGCTTATTGCCATCCGCATCCAAACTTTTCCCGGGTATTTTTTTCGACTTAAATTTAACTTTATCGGGAATTTCAATACCTGCAAGCTTGAAATAATACTTCGGGGTCCATACATTTCCTTTGAAAATAAAATAATAAAATATGAAAATTATAATCATGTGAAAATATTTGCATTTAAAATTTGTTGATATTTCATTCCCCACACGTTATACGTATAGTGCCGAGCAGGAAGCTTAAAGCGACTTTAAGCGACTTTAAGCTTATTCCATTATTTCCATTACCACATTTTCATTATTTTTTGTCAAATTTTAGTTGAAATGAATTGTTTTCATAAGTGACGGGCAGTTGAGGGTTAAAGTGCTTAGCATGCTTAAAAATATGCAAAGTTCTAAATGAGTTATAAAGAACGCTGCGTTATTTTAAACATATTCGAAAAGCATGCAATATTTTGTAAAAATTAAAATCTAATCAAATTAAGTGAATGAAATCAATTTAAATTATAGCAAACGCAAGTTTGCTAGAAGGAAGTCATAATTTAAGTCATTGATTTGATTATGACAAAAATCGACCAAAGAATCATTTTGACAGCTATTTTAGAATCAAATCAAATTCCACAAAAAAATCGAATCAAAACTAAAGTCAAAATCAAGTACAACATGGGCTGAAAGTTCCGGGATTTTTAAGGCGGATTCACTAGCCACCTTCAGCCAGTGTCTTTCACTGACTGGACAGGGAGATAGAGTGCAAAAACTTCATGTAAAAAAAGGTATAAAACTTACTGAAGCTGGTAAGTGAATCCGCCTTTAATGAAAACAAACGTTTTTTGAGCAAAGCTATATTTATTACTCAACATAGTTGCCTTTGAGGGCGATGAACTTAGTATAGCGATTTTCCAACATTGACATGCCATTTCTGTAGTCGTACAAAACGTCAAAGCCTTCGAAATATGGCTCAGTTTTCACGAACACTCTCATCTCTTTTTCTGCAGCCAACGCTTAAGGTTGGCATTATATACTAGTGACTAGGACCAAGTCTGGATAATACGGTGGGTGAGCATCCAATCCGATAGTAATTGGTCTAATTTGGCCATCGCTTTCAAGAACAATGACGTAAAATTACGTTTATAATGCGGTTTGCATATGGGTACTTTTCTTAAACTTTTTCAAGCACATGCAACGTTTCTGTTCACTTTTTTGGGGTATGTTTATAGCCTTTAATATTCATCTTAGAAAGATAAAATATATTCCAAAACATCAGTTATGTGTCGAATTAAACGAATATATATAATACGTTTTAAGCACATTTAACGTTTTTGTTCACTTTTTGGGCTATACCTGTAGCATTTAATATTCATCATACAAAGATCAAATTTATGCCAAAATATCAGTTATATGGCGAATAAAACGAATATCTTAACATTTTGTCACGACTGTAATAAGGTCACAAATTAGTAAAATTTAAGAAGAAAAAATTCACACTTTTGCATAAGAAAAATCATGCATTTTGGTATGTGTAAAAATCACGAACGCAATATCATGTCGTTTATTGAAACGAATCGTTTTACAAATATTTTTCGCCATTGTGTTCAAATTAGGAAAGTTACAAAAGAATTCTAGAGGGTGACCTCCACAGTTGGTCGATAATTGGTGGAATTGCTCATATATACAAAAATAAAATGCAAAAAAAAGATATTGACTGCGCATAGCCCCTTAAGGTACAAAGCGCAAAGATTGCTACTAGTCAAAGTTTTGCTCACAATCAAAGCATTATTAAAATGAAGCAATTTATAGCTTGGAACAAGAATTGTTTCTCAACAGAGCTCTTCATTTGTTAACTTACATATATTACTTAGTTTATTTGTTTTGTCGGGTTTTGTTTTATTTAAATATCTCTGAGACTAAAATTAGAGTATTATTCACAGTGAATCACAAGGCACAGTAATTGCTCTTTTATTGAGTTTAGTTATATTATTCCTTTAAATTCAATACCGAAGCACTTGAAGCTCAAGATACAAGAATTGCTTTCTGATAGATTATTGCTAATGATTTTCTTAAGCTGAGTTATATATGGCTTATACAATTTCCATTCAATAAACCTATCTGAAAAGAGAAAGTATTCTTGATGAAGAAGCAATTTAAGAACACTGTGCAAAAATTATTTCTGGGTACAGTTTTAACTGCTTTTTTTTCTTTAATGAGGCCACTGTAGAAGTATGAAAATCCTTCTATTTTAATTTGGCACTACTAAAAATTTTTCAAAAAAAATTAATTTTAAAACATGGTATCATATACATAAAATCGTACAAAAATATTATATTATATGTAAGTCAACTTTCGAAACATAAATTGGAAAACATATTTTAGACCAATAAGCACAAGAAACAAGCCACAAAAATTGCTCTTTGCAATTGTTTTTTGGCTTTTTCAATTTTTTATGCAAAAAAAAAAGTATATACTTCACGATCTGGTTAGAAAAAATGCTGCCATAACGGCGTCTTTTTGATATATTGCTGCATAAAAAAAAGAAATTATTCAAGGAAGTTAACATATTTTGTACACATGAGCACTTATTCACACGAATTTATAGCCAACATATATACAGCAATAAAAAACTCACTGCAATTTTCAGCCATTTCATTTGAACCAAACACAGACTCACACCTCAAATGCTCAGACAAATGCAGGCACAGTTGCAAAACTTCACGCATTTGATAGAAGGGGAGCAAGTGGCAAAAAACAAAAAAATGGAAAACTTTGAGCGAATAATTATTTTGCTGAGAACTGGCACAAGGACGTAGTCAGAGTCGTAATCGTAAAAGCTAAAAGTGACATGAAATAAAACTAGAGTCTAGCGAATGCAGCAAAAGGCCGTTAAAGGATGTGCAAGCATGTGTGCGTGTGTGTGTGTGCATGCGTGTTAGTGTTACATCAAGTGTACAAGTGTGACAATGTGCTAAGCTTTGACCAGCACAGAGAATTTCAATGATAAATTTTTTTTAAAAATGCTTTTAAAAATGCTGTTAGTTTTGGCTTGATATTTAAGCAAATTGAATGCATTTTTTAAAAATGTTACAACATTGATTTTAGTTTGCACTGCTGCTATTTCTTATTTACGCTTGAATTGTTGTTAAGTCCTACCAACAGTACAATAACAGAACCAATGAAACAACCTTGTACAGGATTAAATACCTGAGCCATAAATTCCTTTGCCACCTGGCAGCCAGTATGTTTATGCAAAATTGCAACAACGTTGCATTATTATTGTTGGGCGTAACGCAACATCGAGTTGAGCGTAAGTTTTTTTTTTTTTGTTGTTTTTCTTTGTAACATATGCAGCAGTAATGCAAGCAAACAAGTGGAATTAATGTAAAGGACAAGGACGCATGCATATGTATTTAATTGAGCCGTAATTAGCATATATTGCGCAAAATATTGGAAATATAGGGGCAGGATATTGAGCGTACTTTGTAAGCATTCATTGACAAGTTACAACATGGCGTATGAGTAACATTAAAGAAGAGGAATCTTTAAATTTTTAAGTACACCGCAAAAAATCGACATGTTTTTAAAATTGATCACAATTTTATCATTCTCAAAATGTACTTTTATACCCCAACGCGTACTGTGTAAGAGGTAAATTAACTTTGTCATACCGTTTGTAACGCCAATAAGGAGGCGTAGAAAATATATTGAATATATTTTATATATAGAATAGAATAGAATATATATAGAATATTTTTCTATAATAATATAGAAAAGCTTAAATATTTTTGATCAGCATCACCTGCTGAGTCGATTTCCGTGTGTCTGTCTGTTTGTCTGTCTGTCTGTCTGTCTGTCTATCGACACGATTACAGCCGTAATTTTAAAGCTATCGCAATGAAATTCAAGATATCAGCCTTTTTTTTTAAATGAAGATCAAGTTCGAAAATGAGCCAAATCGGATGAAAACCACGCCTACCTCCCAAACAGAGTGACTTTACTTTAACAATAAAATTTCTAAAAAATCCACAAAAAGTAAGGAAATGCCTTCAAATTTTGCACATAAGCTTCGATTTTTAATGTTAATCCTGACTATGAAATTTGGAAAAATCGGATGAAAACCACGCCTACCTCCCATACTAAGTGGCCTTTTTATTAATGTTAAATCTCTTAAAAATCCACAAAAATTAAGGAAATGTCTTGAAATTTTGCGCATGAGCTTTGATAACTAATATAAGCCACCTCTATAATATTTGCCAAAATCTGATGAAAACCACACCTACTTCTCATACTAAGTGACTTTATTTAAAGCTAAAATCTCTTAGAAATCCACAAAATTTAAAGAAATGTCTTGAAATTTGGCACATGAACTTTGGTATACAATATGAACCATATCTATGATATTCGCCTACCTAGGAATACTTTTAGGAATACCTAAAATAGGAAAACTTTCGAAAATATATAAAACTGAATGTCATCGAGTCTGTCGTGGCTAAGGACTTCGAATATACTTGAATTCGGTACCCTGCCGAAGCTCCATTCCTTACTAGTTTCATATAAAATTTTAGAATTTTTTATATTCACATATAAATTGTTTTTAAACTGAAAACTTTGTGATCAAAAAACAGCTTAAAGCAAATTTCGTCAAAGAAACAATATAATGTTATCAATTTTTAATATATATATATGTAATTATAATATATAAAAAGCAATTTATAAAAGGCAAGCACAATTCTCTGTTCACAATATTGCTCAAACTGTAATTGTTTTATGCGATCAGCCTGAAAGCATGCACAGAAAATTCATTTGATACTTATCAGTGACATGCTTGCCTTTTATATATATGCATACTTTCAGGCTGTACATTTTTCAGAACAATATGTTGTTAAAGCACTGTAAAAATGGCAAAAAATTATTACAGCATTTATACTAGTATTTAATGAAATCTAAAATTTTATATAAAAAAATACATTTTGAAAATGATATCAAGTAATCAATTTACAAACATGTCGATTTTTTTCGGTGTGCTTGAGAATTTTTTACAGCATTTTATAGGAACTTGACTGTTGTACAGCAAGAAAATTGTTGCCACTCACTGCAACAACAAGATTTTATTACAAATGTAAGCACAAATTATGTATAAAACAATTTTATTATGCTTAAGCTTGCTCAATAAACTTAACTTTGAGTCACAAAGTGAGCTTATGGACAATAAACAACAACAACAAGAATAGCTGCAGCAACAGCTACATGGAAGATAAATTGCTTACATTGTCGTGCAACATGCTGCTGCCGTTAATAAACTATTTGCTAATGTAAATGCAATTGTGTGCAAAGTAAATTAAAATCAAAGCAACAACAAAAACTGCAGCATAAATATTTTGCCACTGCTGTTGCTAGAACTGTTTTAAAATGAAAATTGTCTCTAATGTTGTCATGTTTGCATCTTAATAAACCGTTGAGTAAACATTATTAAAAATTTCCCAAGATTTGTTAAAATTTTCTTGTGCGGGTAGCGTCGCATAGTGTCGCGGGTTCGGACAAAAGTCAAAAAAAAATTTTTTGTGTTGGAGTTTAAAAAAATTAAATATACAGAGTTACAGACAGGAATCTTATTATTTTGGACTTTAATCGATTTAACGACATCTTTTGAGTTTCAGGCATGCCACGCCTTTTACAGTTTAGTACTTAAGATTTTACAACAGAACGTAAATTTCAGTATCGTGAATATGGAATATTCTTTATATATATACATATTTCACATGATAAAGCGTCAATTTTTTTATTAAAAGTCGGCAATCACAAATATAAGATTCTAAAAATACTAAGAAATTTTTTTTTTGTCGTATTTAATTTTTTTTGTAGGGTGAGTTGTACCATAGGGTGATGTGTAACAGCGATTTTTTTTACAAAATGTTAACATATGAGTGAATGAACTACTGCGATATATTTCCTTTGACAGCATCTAGTATTTCATAATTCTTGGAAGTATGAAGTGTAACATAAGTTACACTTCATTAGAGTTCTTAGGAAAAAAATAAAAAAACTTTGTCAAAAAGTTTTTTTTTTTTTATTTATAAAAAATAGTGTTTCGTATAAAATTTTCTCAGATTTTGTAAATGTGTAGATGTAAATTGTGTGAATTGTTTAATATCTTTAAATATAACAAAATATTTAACATTTTTTCACGTTGTGGTAAAATTCCATTAATAAGAAAAAGAAGTGACTTAAATGGGGTGATTTTTAACACTGACGGTGTGGTGATGTGTAACATATCTTACATATTATAATTCCTATTAAAGAGGCAAAAGCGTCAGACTCTGCAATGCAATCACATAAACGACATTAAAACAGATCGGCCCAGTTCATACTTTTCAGCCCAGAAAAAAATCCAACCGTGGTAGGAAGTCATTGGAAATTTGTGTTCTAACAAAAATTTTTCTAAAAAAACTATGGAAAACAAAACCAAACAAACAACAAAGAAAGCTGCAGCTGTTCGGGATGGTGATTTTTGCATGATTTGTTGCGATTTTTGACCAAAATATTTAAATCATAAAAATTCACTTGAATGCAACAAATGCAAACGCCTTTCTTTATTTCTTGTGAGCCATTTTGTTTTTGAGAATTGTCACTGCAATATCAATATTTCCGACAATTAATCGTTTTTATTGCTTAAGTTAAAGATCGCTTTTTTAATTTTAACGTATGTGTGTGTGTGTGTGTGTGCATTGAGATTCAGAGAGATTTACGAGATATTGCTATGGTTTCATTAAGTTTTTATCTTAATACCTTAAGTAAACATAGAAAGTCAAGATTAGCATAAAAATTAAAGTTTCTGATCTTACAACCCACACTTTGTTGGTGTTTCACATCACCCCACAGATTTGAAAAAGATCAAAATTGAAAACACGCCATATTGATTTTTAAAGTCATTATTATCCAAATCTGACTACACCAATCGAACCATTGCCCTCAAAAATAGTGGAAAAGTATGTTTGGAACTTTTTATTTAAATTTTTTTTTTGACAGAAAATAAATATCGAATATCGCAAGAAAATTGTGCTTTTCCCCGTACTTAATGGGTTAATTGAGGGTAGAACAGTAATTCAACTTTTTCTGTGGTAGACTTACTTTCACCAGTTATACAAATCAAACGCCGTCAGGTTGTCCAATTTGTGGCTCTTCGGAGAGAGTTATTGTTGTCTTCTCTTATGTCTATCATCAGCGGGTACTGGATTTAATTTTCCTTTTCTGTTGCCTATGTCATTAACACCAGTCATTGATCAGTGGCTGTAATATAGTAACAACTTTGGACGATGATAGTAGGATCGTTAAACGCTTTTTAAAAATCTATTTTCTTTGAGAAACACGAATAGAAAAAGGTAAATATTCCTGGCCAACATCATCACTCAAGTCTATTAAGTCACAACAGGTTCGTAAGAGAACAATATATTTGTTTCATTTGTAGAATCAGTGAAAACAATTATAACCACGCCCATATCTTAAAGAAGCGGATTTTATAAAGCAATGAATTCATACACAATGCATTTTAAATTTTACTTCCGTGAAAATAAGTGGAAGTAGAGCGAATTTCGCAAATTTTGCCTTATTTAAATTTGAAAAGGAAATACAGACTATAGCGCCGCGCCTAAACTCAAGGCAATTATATTGTAAGTAGGGCTATATAGCAGCTATGAGTGGGACGTCGCCATGAATGGGACACAAAGACTTATTACATGGTATTACGTTGGTGCCAAAATTTATCGCCTTAATTCAACAAGTGGCGGCCGTGGCGCAGTGGGTAAAGTGTGTGGCCCATACGCCAAAGAACCCTGGTTCGAATCACACCTGACACAGAAAGTTTTTTCAATTGAATTAATTTTTCTGTTCGGCCGTCACTTCTCTGCAGACAATAGCAAGCCTCAGAGAGTAAAAACTGCCATTAAAAGCTTCCTGAGAACAAAGCCGTTTGGAGTCAGCATAAAGCATGTAGGCCCAGTTCTCAATCATTTGTGTTCAAGCATTTCACAACACACACAACACAATAGATAATAATAAGATCGGTTAAAGTCCTTTCAAGGGCTGAAATGGCCACTTAATTTTTTTTTAATTCAACGTGTTCCATGGCGAGATGTCTTAGGTTCAACAAATTGATACCTAATAGATGAAACCGTCAGGCGGCTATACTATCTCTCTTCCAGTAACTCTCTCAGTTGTCACTTTTTCAAGTCCAAACGTAACTAGCGCTCTTTTCGTCAAATTTCAACCCAGGATACATGTCATAAATCAGGAATTCAAATTAATAAACACATGATAGGAATACCATAGATACCTGCATTGGAACTCAATAGTACCAGTGTTGTGGATGGTTAAGTGTGGATGGATGGAAGCATTAAGACGAATTTAAAATTTTTGACAAATTAAGGGAATTACCGCCTGTTTGTATCATTGCGAAACTCCACGCAAACCAAATTAGGCCAGCCCCTGACAGTCACGCCAGACGAGAAGTTCTACCAAGGTATACGTACAGCACTTTAAGACCACTGACACCAAACTTTAACGCACATAGCCGTGATTTAAGCAGCTAAATTCGACATTTTAAAGCTACCTTTCCAATACTAAAGTAGACATCGAATAACACATCAAATAACACAATTCACAGCAGCCATTCAATACAACTGTTCTAAACCAACATTGCATCATCACACATTTTACAGCTATTTTAATCACCAGTCGACACGTTAAAGTGCCAGTGGTGTATTTTAACAGATGTCTATCCACATGCTAACAAATTTATTGGACCAAATTGCTAGTCTCCTTCGCAGGCATAAAGCTGACTATTATGCCAATAGTTTTACCTGCTTCCCTGATTTCGCGTCGAACTCACAGTGCTAGATTTGTTTTGATTTTACAATAGATAAGAAGAGATTCAATACGTCTGTTGCCTAAAAGCATCCTCGTTTACCCTGATTTTGAACGGGCGGATTTGTTAGGTCCTCACGGAGTTACCTTGAATTGGACAGTGAAATAAACAATTTATGCCTCATACTGGTATCATTTAAATTTCAACTGCTATCAATCAGTCGTGCTGCTAGTTCAATTTTGAGTAGTGTTCGGAAAGATAAAACGTGCTTATTATTTGTGCCAAAAATACAAAAAATAGTTGCGATCTTATTTTTTTTTTTTTTTGGGTATGAAGTGGATATTTTTATAGCTATAAAAATTCAACTTTTTTCATTACAAATACAATAAAATAGAAATTTTTTGCATGTAACATGATTTCCAAAATAAATGAGTGAAAAAATACATTAGCTGACAAAATGGCACTTTTGTCATGAATGGGACATGGTTTTCGGCATGAATGGGACACTCCTCATTTCCAAAATAAATGAGAGTGAAAAAATACATTAGCTAAAAAAATGCCATTTTTGTCATGAATGGGACATTTTTTTGGGCATGAATGGGCCACTTCGCAAAGTGGTTTTTTCATATGGACGTAATTTTTATCATATAATTACATGTTTTCTGTATATTTTTTTGTGGTTGCATGTTAATAGGAGGAAATTTTAGTCGATATTTTTCCAAAAATAGTTTTTTCTTATATTATAATTGTTTTTTATTACATCATTCTAAACCGAAGAGCTGTTTGTCTATCTAAACATCTCTTAAACATTTATTAGCAAATTTTTAGCAAAAAAATTTCACAAAATATCAATTTTTGACACTCTTCCCACTGAAAATCGAAATAGTGCATATTTTAACTACCAAGCAGCTAATACATGTTTATGAATAACTATGTTTTAAAATATTTTAACAAAAAAAAAACGCTTTTTTTTGAAAGCGTTAATAGTTTTTTTTTAAAGACTATTTGACTATTTGTTGTAAGACTATTTTAAAATATTTTTATGAATGCTTCTGTTCATTTATTATATAAGGAAAGTTTATTTAAGATAAAGTCTGAAGTGCTGGCGTAAAAGACTTTCAACAAATTATAGAAATTGTTGTGAAAATAACTTCGATGAGTTCTCTTTCTGTTCGTTGTGCTTTTAGCCTAGAGGGGAATTTGATTTAAATTTTTGAGTTTCTTCTATCTTGTGTGTCGTTAGTCACACACCTACTCCCATGGTCGCTTACTGTGTAAGGAAGATGTCATCAGTGTTTAAGCGGTCATGTCCGAACAAATTTAATAGATAATTGTATATAGACGTTGGAGGCCTTGCAGCTACATTGTGTTTAAGAAATATTTGGAAACGTCATTTGTCCATTTACCACTAGAAGGTTGCATGAAATTTTAATGAAATTTGAACCTATCTTGTCCACTGTGCAGCTTTGAATGTAGCTCTGCACATTTTGCGGCAGGCAGCGTATGCGTAACATTAATTCATATAAATCAGAAACCTTACAGCATGAGCGCCTCCCACCATACACACACGCACACACACACACCCTCTCTGCGTACCATTTAGTGTTATTCATTTAATACACAATACAACTTAATGCTTTAAACTGCTTACAAATACACAAAAAACAAAGAAGATCAACAAGTTTTGTTAATTTATACAAATTTTTTGTTTTTATTTTTGTTGCTTTTTAATATAAAAACATAAATGATATTATGTATAAATAAATAATCATGCAATGCAGCAGCTTATATTGCATGAGCTCACACAATCTCAAGTTAACATAAACACAAGCACACACTCACACACAATAAAGCTTTATTTTCTGCTATGTAATCAATCATGTTCAAATATCGATTTTATGGCATTTATTTATGGAGTTGTGGTTATGATTGTGTGAGCTAGCGTATGATTATATCAGCAGTGGATGAAATCTTATAAAGTAGAGCAACTCAGTTTGAGTACCTTTGTAGCATAGATAACGACTTTCAGTAATTCAATTCAAAAAACTCAAAATGAAAAACTGTTTAGATGTTTTCTGCAGGTTTTTATTTGAGAATTTTAGTATTCCTATTAATTTTCAAACTGACGAATTTTTAATTTTGTTTTATATTTCTTTTCAACTTTCGTGAACTTTAATATTTCAGCTTGAATTATTTTCATTTGTTTATTTTTACTTTTACAATCAACCATCAATTTATGCTGTATGAATTATTAAGAGTTCTTCAAATATTTTGAAGTCACTTTTCATTCGAAATATAAGCAAGCAAAAAAAAAAAAAAAAATGACGAATTGTGTTTGAATTTTTTATATTCAATATAGATTTATGCCAAGAAGCGATTTTTGCTTCTTTCTTTCACTAAAATTTAATTTATGGAAGCGATGACATAAATATTTCAAGAAACAAATCTGTCTACAAAAGGAATAATATATCAATAATATTACGTTATAAGAAAAAAAATCTGAATTTATAAGTTACACGACTAAATTATGACAAAGTGTAATGTCTTGTCATATTTTGTTACTTATACCTTACGTTTTAAGTGATTTTATATTGATTATAACACTCAATCTTGAAAATACATAAATAAAATTATGCCCAGAAATTATTCCTGCCTCTTGTTGTTAACTTGTTCATTTATCATTAGTACGCTGTCGTTAGTCAAAAATTAAATATTTATGTAAAAATATCTTCAGTCTTGGGTTCCAAATGATTTTCAGTGTTTTAGCTTAAACGAAAAAGAAATAAATCTTAAATTTCGTAAATCATTGGAATAGCTAGATGAAGCAACTCTTGTGCAAAAAGTACTTTTAAATTTATTTTAAACAAGCTAAGGCACAATTTTCAACAAATATTAAGACAACGACATTTAGGAAACATTCTTGTTGAGCTTTAATGTTTTCATAATAGTAAATTCAAATACGATTAAAGTGAAGAACCAAAATTGAATTTATGAGAAACATATCAGTACAATTATGTTTTAAACATAAAACATTTTTGTTTTTAATACTTAACTTAGAGTAATAACAGAAAATTTATTTATGAAAGGAATCTACATCTAGAAACAATTATTGCATTTTGTTCTTAAAGTATATAAATAAAGTATATAAAAAGCAAGCTCATATTAGCTCTGATTTGAGTTAAATCAACTTAATGTTTAGACTTAAGTTTATGCCAAACGAAAGATTTAAGCCAAATGGCTAATATAAGCCTTAAACTGAATCTTTAGACTCATTGGTTCCATTTACTTTGTCCTTCCATATAACAATTCAAGGAAACTATTAACAACAAAACTCTTTCAAGGATCAGTTTATGTGCCTTGTGCTTCAGCATTAGTTATATTCTTAAACTTTTAAATGTAAAAGTTGATTCAATCAGTGCATAAACTAACTTCTGTACATTGTGAACAAAGTTCTCTTATATGAAAGATAAGATAAGATGCAGTTTTTATACATTAAATAAGACATTTTTAAAACTTCTGACTATCGTTATTTCAGTTTATTTTTAACAAAGAAAACCTTTTTCAAGCAGAAATCCAAGTACCTATGAATACCCGGAATACTTTTTTGATACAACTTTGAAAAAATCAATATAAATTTATAAAAAAATGTCATGTGCGTAAGCATTGTTTTTATTTAAATTTAACTCGAGCTTAAATAAAAAAACAGCAGAAAATAAGCACACTTATCAAATAATTCCTTTCAAGGGCTAAAGTAAAATAATCATTATTAGTGTCCGACCAAAATGGAAATTTTGGCCGAAATTGAAATCGAAACCAAACTTCTACACCTTTTATAATACTCGGCCCAAGCCAAAACTTATATCTAAAGTATATAATAGCGGATCAATTTTTTCGAGACAAAAATTGAATTTTTAGAATTATTGATATTTTTATTCTACGTTAAATTCTATAAACAAACTCTTCTGGAACATATATGGATACAACGATGAATAAATTTTCTACGGCATTTCGTTCAAAGTATTTTATTATATATGAAAATGCACTATTTTATTATATCATTCATATAAATATCATATTCATATATCAATGGATCAAATATTCATAGATCAAATTTCATTCATATAAAATCAAATTTTATAAACGAAGTTTGGCCAAAAAAAAAAAAATCACCGAATACCCAGACGTATGAGTGTCATTTAATTAAATAACATGAAATTTTATTAAATGACACTCATACGCCATGGAGAAATTTCATATACTTGTTATCAAAATCTTTTAACGAAAATCCGCGGAAAATAAATGCATCGCACCCATATGCTAATGAAGAGACTTTTCTTATAATTTAAAATAGAATACGAAAATCAATGATTCCAGAACGAAAACAAAAATTAATCCCCCCTAATATGCATACATGAAAATTAAAAGTTTTTTAAACGAAACGAAAAAAACGAAATGGCCATTTCAGCCCTTGAAAGGACTTTGACCGAGCTTCTTATGATCAATTGTGTTGTGTGTGATGTGAAATGTTTTCACACAAATGATCGAGAACTGGACCTTATGGCTTATGTTTTCAAAAAGCTTTTCATGGCAGTTTTCACTCTCTGAGGCTTGCCATTGTCTGCAGAGAGGTGACGGCCGAACAGAAAAATTAATTCAATTGAAAAAATTTTCCGTGTCAGATGGAGGATTCGAACCTGGATTCTCCTGGATTAAGGGATTCCTGGTTGGAAGGCTGTTTTTGGACCCTTTTTGAAAAAGTTCTCATTTGAAAACGTAAAGAGTTATTTATATTCTGTTTTTTTTTTCATTGTATTAGGAACATATTAACTTATATAAAATGTTTTTTTCTTTTGTGTGAGGTCTGTTCAAAAAGTTATCGGCCTTCAAAGTTGGGCGTCGAAAAAAAGGTATGCTGCTTGCGGACCGGATAACTCGACTTCGAATCATCTGAAATGAAAAAAAGTAAAAGGCGTTAGATTTAGTATAAATGTAATTCTAGCCCCTACCTCAATCATAATTTTGCGATTGTTTTTTACAAAATGGCTGTCATTGAAAAATTAAAAACCGATTTTGGGTCGTTTTTTTGTAGTTTAGTGTAAAAAAAAAATGTAAAAAATTGTTGAAAATTGTAATTGAGAAGGGAACTAAAATGGTGGCAATTCTGCGTCGATTGCACTTTGTTTCATCAAAATCGGTTCAGAACTACGGGCGCAATCTGAGCCGCAAGCTCGAAAAACGTGTTTTCGAGATAAATGCGTTTAAATTTGAAGTTGAAATGAAAAATTTGAGCATGCAGTTTTAGAAATTCGACCATTCTGCGTCGATTGCACTTAGTTTGATCAAAATCGGTTCAGTTGAACCGGAGAAAACTGGCTTCGAAGTTCAAAAACGTGATTTTGAAAGAACTCAAAGAAAATTTTAGGCAATAAAACATTTTTTTTGGGAAATACTTACATATATCAATCTGCAATGCCAGCCCCATAAAGAACTCCTTCCTCTTCTTCAAAAAATGAGGACTCAGCGGCTCTTTGTGGTCTTCGGGCAGTTCTACCTTCTTTTGATGCGGCCAGAGCTCTGGCTTCGGACCTTTTCAAACGCTCTTCGTTCCGAGACATGGCGAAATTATATGTGACGTTGCCAATCGGGATACCCATTAGGTTCATTATTTGACGTATTGGCAAAAAATCTTCGTTAAATATGACAGTTGCAATATAATTGGCAATCTTAATAGTGCATGCACCTGTGTGCATATGCTTCGGTGCAAATGACCACAGCACTGCACTGTTTCTTTTATTTTTATTTCTTTAACTTTTTCTATCCATTGTCTTTAGCAACAAAAAAAATTGTTATCAAAACTGTACTTTTCAAAACTGTATGCGCGTGCGCGTCCGGTTTATTACTCAATTCAAAGTAAACTAAACGCTGCCAACATTCGAATACCTTAGCTCTAAAATGTGTATTCATTTATTTTTAAAATGCGTATACAAACAAGTTATTACCTACTAAAGAACGCGTTGAATGAAATTCGGTGGTTGCTTCAAAACGTTGCATTCAAGAAGTGGCCAAATTAATCAAATCGTATTTTGGCGAAAACATTGCTGGACAAAAAAGGCCATATTTCCTGAAGTATTTCGAATTTAAAAAAACCCTTTAAGGACGATATTCTCAAATATCCAAGCTATAAAAATATGCAAAAAAAGAAATCAAAAACCAGGAATTTTGCCAACCAGGAATACTCCCTTAATATAAGAAAATTTCTTCTGAATATTAAAGTTCAACCTTAATAAAATACAAGATATAATTTTCATACAAAAATTATAACGCACTTTAAATATGTAGCTCATCGCCTGAGTTAAATAAATTTTAGTTTTTTTACTACTCTTTTTACTACTTAAAGGCTCAAAAAACTCAAAAGCTTTTTTACAACTCACGGGTGTATGTTGTGCTAATTGTTTTGTTGGTATTTTTTTTCACAGTCGGTCTTAGTTTCAGCAGTTTGCTGATATTGAACTATAACACCATTAAAATTCTTGTTCAAAAACTAAAATTTTTAATTTACTGTGTGTGTAAACACACAAATAATCACATAATAGAAAATAACAGAATAAAACTAGCGCAACATAAGCCTTTGAATAGTTAAAAGCTTTAAATCTATCTTCGAAAAGAGCTTACTTTTCACCAAAAGTATGCATCAAAATTTGAAGAACTCCAAATTGCTTCATCATAATTTGTAACACACGCATATGTTTTGAAGTAATTTACTCGTAACATTGACGAAACAAATAGAGTATGCGTATAAACAGCTTAGTGGATCACAGCGATAGTCACGCAAGACAATTGATGAGTTGGTGTAGCGGCTAACGAAACTGTCTGTCTATTCTGCTGTTTGATTACTACTCAATACAGGGTATTGTTGTTGTTGTTGTTGGTTACAAAAATAAATTGTAAAAAAAATTGTAAACTTTATGTTTTTGTGTAAACGAGTCTATAAAAAAAAAACAATTCAGTTATTGATTAAATTAAAGCTATTAGAGACATATGCATACAACAACTAAGTAATTAAAAAACTTTATACAAAACAATAGTGCCCAGTTAGTTAATGCCTTTGAAATAGGTACTAATTATTGAATATTAAATAATTTAATTGATATTGATTATTTATTGCCATGAAAAGTTTCATATATTGCATTCAATAAGTCTCATACCAGCCATGCTTGATATATAAAATTAAGAGCCACTCATGTGACCTAAAGTACCGCATTCAAGTACATGCTAATTAAGCTCTTATAGCATGTCGTCAAAGCCACAAACACGCATACATACACACACAACATAGCCACCACTACACATTGAGTTCCACACAATGTTGCCGTTTGGGTAAAAAAAAAAAAAAACGAATTGGCCATTTCAGCCCTTAAAAGCACTTTGGCCGAGCTTCTTATGATCAACTGAACCAAAATTAGTAGTTTTGTTTTTGTAAAAAAGCTTTTGGTAGTTTTCTGTGTTTTTCCCCAAATTTTTATCGCAAAAAGTTTGAATAAAAGTGTTTTAAAAACTGGTTGATCGCCCTATTTTTGTCGAAAAAATTTATGAAAAACAATCATGTGATGTTGTTTGAGGGTTTTTTAATAACAAGTATCTAGTTAAAATATTAAGGGGCATATTTTTTTTTATATTTGAGAGATTTGGGAGGAATAGAATTTCTTTTCAGAGGGTTTATTTAATACACATTGAATTATGTGGAATTGAAATATAATATTTATTTTTTATACAGGGTGTCCTGCAATTGAGTTCAACTATTTACGGATCTGAAAGGTTATGTCGAGCTGAGCAAAAATTCGCATGGGAGAGGGGGGGGGTCCATTTTCACATTCTTAGGAGCTACAGGGTTAATTAATATTTTACGACTTTGATTCACGTTATTCTTTCTAGCAGAAAAACTAGCTTACATAAAACCATTTTATTTTGATACCATTTTAAAGGCAATAAAATCAACTTTCCAACGGTAATCAACAAACCCCACCAACTGAACTGTTACCGAGCTGTGATCGTGTGAAGATGAAATCAATCGGTTGAAACTACCAAATTTCAACTTTGAGTGCAAAATTTCTCAGAATTGCGTGTAATTACCAACCAACGATTACCAACCAACTTCCGAGTCAATAACCGGTTACTGAAACGATTACCAGCCGATTACCTAAATAATAACCGATTACCGAAGCGATTACCAATTACCGAAGCGGTTACCAACCGATTACCGAACCGATTACCAATTACCGAAGCTATTACTAATCAAATGCCGAAGCGGTAACCAACCGATTACCAACTTATTACCGAAGCGATAACCAACCAATTACCAATTACCGAAGAGATTACCAAGCGATTACCGAACCAATTACCGATTACCGAAGCGATTGCCAACCAACTACCGAACCAATTACCGGTAACTGAAACGATTACCAACCGATTACCTAACCAATTACCGATTACTAAAGCGATTACCGATGGGATTACCAATCGATTACCGAAGCGATTACCAATTACCGAAGTGGTTACCAACCCATTACCAATTACCGAATCTATTACCAATCAATTACCAAAGCGGTTACTAACCGATTACCTACTGATTACCGAAGCAATAACCAACCAATTACCAATTACCGAAGCTATTACCAACCCATTGCTGATTTCCGAAGGGATTACTAGCCGATCACTAATTACCGAAGTGATTACCAACCGATTACCAAACTAATTACCGATTACCAAAGCAATTATCAACCGATTATAGATGCTCCCTTTCTGAACAGCTATACATTTGAACTTATATTAGAATTTTACCATTAGAGTCACTGCATAAGTATCATCTCGACCTTCAAGCTTACAAGAACCTGCTAAACATCAGCTACAATATAACACAGCTATCAAGGCGCACTCACAACATTAGTACAAGGAACAGAGGTGACTTGGTAGCGGCCAGATGCAAATTTGAGGTTAGTAAGCAGAGATACGCCTTTGCTGGTCCAGCGGCTTACAATAGTCTACCATCTGCTTGCAAGAACGCCCGATCAGTTGGTTGCTTTAAATTGGAAGTAAACATTTTTTTGTTAGCTACAAATAAAACATTTGTAAATATAGATACGTATAATAATATGATAATGCAGCATGCCCCTTCAAAGCTTTTTATTCAAGCAATGGAGCTCAATGTTTTGTTAGCTCTTTTTTTTAAGATTCTGTAAATAAATAAATAAATATAAAAACAAAAGATAAGCAATTACCAACCGATTACCGAAGCGATAGCTAATCGATTACAGTAGAGACTATCAACCGATTACCGAGCCAATTGCCGATTACCCAACCGAAGTAATTGTGCTACAAATATATCATATATAAACATTAAAAAATAGCAGTTTATACATTTAATAAAGCATAAATTGATAAAAGGAATTAAAAAATTATAACGCGTCTAATTTGCCGACTCTAACTACTTCGGAAACTCATAACAACTATGTTATTTCACAGCTTTAAGTTTTCACTTTGGCCATCTATCACTATTTGGCCATCCATGTTGATGATTTTTTTCCTCCTTTTCAGTCCAGAATAACTTTAAGAATAATCAGGCCTTCCAAAATGCTAGAGCGGTTTTTCCCATTACACACAGAGAAAAGATATGGTAGTAACATTATAGCCGCCATAACCATACTTTTTATCTCCCATAATAGTATGCTTTTGGAAAAATTTATTATTGTCATTAAAAAACCATATGTGAAACGCTCGTAGTAACAATAATATTATGACATTAATGTTGGCGCTAACATCTAACTATGAACGCTCAACAATCATATTAATATAATGGTTGCAACGGCCACACTTATAGTTAAATATTTGTAGTAATAAAAGAATTATGTGAACATTTTTATCCAAAAAATTTAAGCAAAATGAGAAAAATGTTTTATTAATGCGATAGCTCAAGGAATTTGCACTGCTCTAACATCGCAGCGGACTGAGTTCGAAACAAGTCTTGAGTAAGTGTCAATTAAAAGATTAATTAATTTGTTCGAAATAACTAATAACTTTACAAACATAATCTCGATTGGAAACTCACTAAGTCATATATTCTTAAAGCGTTTTTTTCAAAAACTTAAGACTTTTTTGTGAAAAACTGGTAAAAACCGCTGTTCCCATTATTCTGACAGCATACCAATTCCGTGGCGAAAAAAAGAACTCGTGTTTTCAGGCGATCCACGAATCAATCCAAATTTAGCATTGATCGTATGAAGTCAAGTGCTGCTCAACCAGGCCATGCGTCATCGATCAGAAGTGATGGTAGTCGGATGGAGCAATGTCTGGACTAAACGGCAGGTGGGGTGGGGTGGTTTTCCAACTGAGTGTTTTCCTGTAGGCTTACACAAACTAAACAACATAATTGCATGTTTACAAAGAGAGTTTAGTTTGAGCTTATTTTGAGTTCAATTTAAGGTTTTCACACAGAGATGTGTGAACAGAACTGAGTTTAGTTGAATTTGATATTTCGCAGAAAAAATCTTTCAATACTCTGCGTATACAGTACGGTCTAAAAATTCGCATCTAAACGTAGCTTTGAATCTGAACATAAGCATACTTTTACACTGAGGGAAATATGTGTTAAAATTAAATTAAATTGTGTTCATATTAAACGAATATGTTTTTGAAATAGGGCTTTAAACAATTTCATTGAACTCCAATAATTTTTCAATTATTCAAGGTTATATTTTATCGAGCTCAAGGACAATGTTGCTTTCCGAAGAAAACAACTGAAGGAATAACAACTAACAACAACAATACCCTATATAGAGTATCAACCACCTAGCAGACTAGACAGCTGTTTCGTTGGCCGCAGTTAATATCAGCTAACTGCTGAAGCTAAGATCGACTGTGAAATAGAAGAGCAACAACAACTAGCACAACAAAATCTTTGAGTATTTAGAAGAGCTTTGATCTATCTTCGAATAATAGAACATACTTTCCCCGAAAGTATGCTTCACAAATTATAAGAACTTTAAGCTGGGTAATTCTAGCTAATTCAGGGTAATTTACTAATTGCATTCGTGAAACAAGTAGAAAATTAAGAGCTTAGTGGATCACAGCAAGAATCACGATAAAAGGCTACTGATGAGTTGGTGTAGCGGCCAACGAAACAGCTGTCTAGTCTGCTAGGTGATTGATACTCTATATAGAGTATCGTTGTTGTTGGTTGTTTTTCCTTCAGTTGTTTTCTTCGGAAAGCAACATTGACCTTGAGCTCGATAAAATATAACCTTTAATAATTGAAAAATTATTGGAGTTATATAAATTCTTACTTATGAAAGAGGTCGTAATTAATTTACAAACAATTTCATTTAAATTAAACACAAATGTTTGCAAAGTAAAATTAAAACAAAAGCTTTTGTTTTCAAAACAATGTTTTTAAATATACTTTTAAAATAAACATTTTCAGTTTAAAATCATTTTTTTTACAAATAAAATTTAAAACAAAAATTTTTGTATACAAAACAAATATTTTTAACCTCCATTTTTTCGATGCCATTTTTTTAGTTTTTTCGCGTTTTTGACGTCAGATTCGTGATCAGCGACCCGTGGGAACCCTCGAATACTAAATGTAAGGTCCATTCCATGAAGTTTGTTTGCGTCTTAAAATATTGAAATATTTTATATTTTGAAATAATTAATTAGTATTTATTTCATCTTACCTTTAAATTTTGTAAGACCAATTAAAAAATGTTTTCAAACATCAAGTGTTTTCCTCAAATTAGTCTCAGTTGTTTGCTCAATAATACTACTACACATAATTTTTTAATTCAATCTCAGATAGCGACGTATTTTTTGTTATAAAATAGAAATAAGAGAAAATTATAGAAAACAAAACAAAATGAGCTTTATATGAGAATGAGTATATGAAATAAGAATTATAAAAAAAAAAATTAACACGATTGTTTTAAATTTTGTTTTGTAGAAACACAAACGCGTTAAATTTATGTTTCAAAATTTTTTGTTTAATTTTCAAGTATGTTTTTTTGCTCAGTGTAGGCATTTCTCAAATTGAGTTTTGATAAACTCTGAAAGCAAACTGACAAGGAAAGGTCCCCAGGTGTCACTCACCGATTTGAATAATTTTTGGATATGTGATAGAGGACAAAAATCTAAGTTCGACGTATTTTTTTATACGTGCTCAATCGATAGTTTACGGTGTCAAAATGGCGTTTTAAAATCTGCGTTAATTTCATTTTTTCGCCACAATTTCACTATTTTCTATAGAAATATATACAAATTTGGTATCAAACGAAAGGTATTTCAGAGCCACACATGATGGCATCCATTTTGTAGAAATAAATTTCATTGTAATTTTGTTATTGTAATTTTTAACAGTATTTAGTAGATATCATAAGAAGCGCATTCTCAAAATTATTTCATTTTCATTTATATTTGATTTAAGAGAATTCTAAAAGTTACCTATTTTTTTGTTTTTTTAAAATTTTAACTATTTATTATAAAATTTTTTTATTAAAAATATGCATTAATTTTTTTTTTTTTTTTTTTTTTTCTTTTTTAGAGATGAAAACCACAATTTGGGCATCAACAATTTTGTTTTTTCTCCAAATTTCCGTACGTGTAAATATTTGATCGGAAAAGTTCATATTTAACAGGACCTCCATACAACTTAGTGCTTTTAACTTGTTTGCCCGAAGGAATGAGAAAAAACCATCGCAAATTTAAAAATATTGTTTTCGATGTAAATATTTACACTTGTTTTCAATATATTTCACTAAATTTTTTTTTTGTTATAAAGCTCAATGAAATTGCTTGCCAGAAAATATTTTAACAATGCCCAATTACTGTACATTTGTATTTTTAATATTTTTTTCAAAAAAAAGCAAAAACAAAATACTCAATGTTTCTTCAAAAAAATTACGTAAAATTTGTTTTTGTTGTAAAAATAATTTAAATTAAAAATTAAAAATCAAACCCCCTTTCACATGGCATGACATTTATTAGCAAAAATTGATTCCGTTTTAAAAAAAAATTTATTTACTATTTCTATCATAAAAAAACAAGGGTGTACCCTTTCGATTTTTTGATGAAATTGATCTTTTTAAAAATGTTCTTTTTATATTTTTTTTATAAAAGAGTATAGCTTCAAAAATAATTAATTTGAAAAAAATATCCCAATATTCTTTCCCAGTCAAAAGTTATTAATAAAAATCTGTTCTCATACCATGTGGATTTGTATTAACAAAACTCCTTTTCTGAAACTCTAGAGTTTATATTGAGTTCAGCGACAAAATTCAACTTTGTACTAGAAACTCAAACTAAATTCTCTGTGTGAACATGCTATAAGGTCAAGCATCGTCGTGCTGCAAAATAACTTTGACATGTCTTTCGACATATTGTGGCTGTGTTTCTTTCAGTGCGCAGCTCAAACGCATGAATACTATTTTGTAGCAAGCTCCTGTGATTGATTCTTTAGATTGGATCAGTTTGACATAAATCTTCATCGAGCAATGAAGCATCTAAATCAGCGTCCTCAAACTTTTTTGGCTACGCTGCGCTGCGTTGCGTTGTTAAGTTAAAGCACTTAAGTGAGTTATTGTGTTGCAACACTTTTTTTTTTTTTTAAAAGTAACGCAATATCGCAGTAATGTAAATAGTTTCTTGTTCGTTATTCTTACTTTGTTTACCCGAAAGGTGTATGTTTCTGTTTGATTACTGCATCAATATTAAACGATCTAGATTTTGGCTGCATGCCTAAAATTTGCCTATTTTTAGTGAATATGAACGTTGTGTTTCATTCAGACATACTCAGTATCGATTTCTTATTGTTTATGCTAGTTTTAATGAATTTATGAACGATATTCCTTTTATTATAATAATCTTTGTTGGATGAAAAATATTGCTGCAGGACTTTAATTTGATTCGTGATATTTGTTTGAGTGACGCTTAGCTTCACTACACAATTCAATGCTTTACCCAACTCACTACATTAAAGAAATTTACCTTATAGCTACGTCATAGCGCAATTGTGTTAACGCATTTCGCTGACACAGTACGCTGTGCTTGAGCTGGTGCATCAGCACGACATTTTTACTCAACGCAGTACGTAACATAATTAAGTTATAACCCAATAAAACAAAAATATACATGCTTTCACCAGGAATCGATCTCGCAACTCTTAAAAAAATTATAAATCTTTTTTGAGTTCTTGGTTTCATTTTAGTAAGTTTTTGCTTACAATTTGGTAGGATAAAATGTTCTAAAGTGGCAATACTCGTACCACGTAATGTTCTGAATGTTGTTGCTACTGCCAATCGGGATCAAATAAAAACATATCGATTGGCACTCATTAGTGTCCACTACAAAAACAAATGCACAAAAACACATAAGCTCGCTGACAGAGAACAACAAAAAAGCGCAATATTATTATGACAACAAGCGCTATCAACACATATAAACATACGTAAATGCAAACTTTAAATGGCCCAAAACACACCCAGAATTGAGCAAGATATGTTATTATAGCAGCTAGGCGATGGAAGTGGAGTTACGGTACATCTATTTTGCATAGCTAGACGACTAATGACAGTTTTGCAACATCAACTTGAGAGAGCAAGGCGACAGAGGCGTAGTTAAGCACGTATTTAATGACCACAGCGTGTGATATAAGAATATTAAATAGCTGCAAAATTGAACTGAAATGGATATTTATGCATTTTTTTTTTTTTTTTTTGTGTTGTACGCGTGGACAAGCTGATCATTCAATGTGTTTAAATGTTATTGAATAAATGAATGAATGAATGAATGAATAAACGAATGACTGAGTGCGGAAGCTAATGAAGCATCATGACCCGCATGCTAACTGCTGCTAATACTTTAGTATGTATATTTGCGTGTGTGTGTGTGTGTCTGTAATACCATGCATGTATTTTGTATAAGCGATTATTTTGTTATTATGGTAATTTATAATTCCGAAGATTAATGCGTTGTTACGCGGTTGCTGGGGTACAACGCAAGCGGCATAAAAAATTTGCATTAAGCTTCATTAGAAAAGCTTGTCCGAAATTTATTGCCAGCAGATGAAAAATTAATTAATATTAATCTAACCCAGCAAATTTATGGCACATAAGCAGAGTTTTACGAAATCTATCAAATCTCAAGAGTTATAAGTCTCTTATGTCAAGAGACATAAACTAAGTACAAGATTAATTTAATACTGCATTGCTTATATTTTTGCTAAAAAAAAAAAATTGAACTAAAAATAAATAGTTTATACCTCAAGCTTAAACTAAGAACTTCTGTGTGCAAAATTTTTGCAGTTTTGCTTTGACTTACTTTTTTATTACTTAAATAAAAGCCACTGTCAAAATAACAAAAACAACAAAGATGAAAACATTGCCAACAAACTTATGGCAGTTTTGTGTCAGCTTTTTCATGCTAGAAGTGCCATAAAATGTCAATTTTGTTGTTAATGTTTGTATGAGTGTGTGTCTGTGTGTGTTTGTGTGCGAGCTGAGCTGTGTTATAGATGTGCACTCAAGTGACATTCAGTAGGGAAAAGAATGAAACATTTGTGGTTTCCATAACAAAAAGCTTTTTAAAATGAGTGAAAAATTGAATGGTTTTTAATATTTTCTTAGTGCATGAGACTAAAAAAAAAAAACTCCCTAGCGTATGCGTTATGTTCAATTTTAAGAAACAAAATATTTTTAACATGCCAATCATAAATATTAAGCTCAGCAACCCGGTTAAATTACAGCTTTAAATATACGCTTATAAAGAAAGTTTTAGTATCAACCTTTTCTATTGCCAAATAAATATTGTTGCTAATTTTTTCTTAAGACTCAAAGCTAAAGATTCCATTTCAAAACGAAACTGAAAAATTAAGCATTATTTAACATGAAAAAAACTAGTAAAACTGACAGGAAGTTAAGAATAAAGATAAAAAAACCTCAAGCATAAAAATCAGCATAGAAACATAAAAATATTTCTTTATAGCATAAACAGTAAAACTGTAACGAGCTTCTAAAAGTAGCAATCGTAAAAATCATCTAACGGAACAAATGCATAATAAAAATTTATATTAATTTGAGCATCA
Organism: Coremacera marginata; assembly: GCA_914767935.1. Taxonomy (NCBI): domain Eukaryota; kingdom Metazoa; phylum Arthropoda; class Insecta; order Diptera; family Sciomyzidae; genus Coremacera; species Coremacera marginata. Next base: position 164,393,717 of record OU612046.1, read on the forward strand.
AATATGAATAAATTTAATAATATCTTAAAGTAAAATTATCTACAAAAATGTTTAAAAAGTTATTTATTGTGTTATGTTTGACTTTTATATAAATACATTTTCTACAATGCAAGAGATTGATTAACGAACTAGATCGGTTAAAGAGCAATTTGCTCTAAATCACCTAAAAAATTGTTTGAAGTTTTCAGAGATACATACCTATATATATAGGGGGGATGATAAAATTTATTTATTTTTATATTGAACTAGCTTATACCCGGCGCACTTTGTTGCGCTCAACGCTTATGCCCTTAAAGTGAGCGTAGCTCGTTTTTATTTAAGAAAAGGCCAAAAAACTGATTTTCAGCGATTTTGTATTAGAAATCGTATGGGCGATAGGGGGATCCCCTTTTAATATTTTTGCAAAACCTCAAGAAGCGCTCATCCGATGTTGTACAAATAAGTTTAAAAAACCCCGTGCCATGAATGAGCAAACACACCATAGAAATTTGAACAACACCATTGGAACGGTTCAGAAGTGATGGAGTTTATATATTAAAAAGGTGGGTCAAATTGAATTGCGAGAAATTTTTTCGCAGTCTGGCTCAGCAAAAATCGTTAAATTCATATTATTTCAGGTATCTTTTGCGAAGAAACCATATATTTAAATGAATTTAGACCTTGCAATATTTTGAAAAAATGGAACTAGCTTTTTTATTTAAGGTTTTTATTTTTTGTCACGATTCTTTTTTTTCTAGTGATAAATAGTAAAGAACAATCTGATGTTAAGTAGTAAAAAAAAAAAATACTAAAGCTTTGGCATATCCAACGTAAATTTTCCAAGCAAGCAAACAAAGCGTCGAAAGATCACTCTATTATATGCTGGGCCTACTTTTTTGTTTGTTTTTAATTTTAATATGCAATAGGTATTAAAAGTTGCGTATTTTTGCGTTGATTTAAAATACGCTTACCATTTCTAAAATGAATTTAACTTTTGGCCCTCTACCGGAGCTTTTCTGTCTGAAATTTAAGGCTGTGCCGATATTTTTTTTACATAATTTTAATACGTAATAGGCACCAAAAGTTGCGTAAAATTAATTTTAAGCTGGACCTATTTTATTGTTTGTTTTTTTTTATTTTAATACGCAATAGGTACCAAAAATTGCGTATTTTTGCGCTGATTTAAAATATGCTTACCATTTTTAAAATGAATTTACCTTTCGGCCTTCTACCAGAGCTTTTCTGAATGACATTTTTTTCAGTTTTGTATTTTGTAAAGAAAATTTCGCCCATATTTGCAGCTAACTAATTTGAGTCACTAAATTCAATAATTAACATAAATAGTACAATTTTTGAAGAATACGATTTGTTTTGTTTTCGAGACGTATGAGTAATTTTTTCATATCGTAGTTTACTTTGTTTAATTATTTTGTTTATTGTGTTTAATTTTATCAAAGATAATTTTAATGATTTTTCAGACTAAGCGATCTAATAGTGTTAAGAAAAAAGTTCACAACCAGACAGAACTTTAATAGAATTGCTGAATACCTCTGTAATTATGTAGAAAGGCAGTACAAATAAGAGAAGTTTCAGTCATAAAAGCTCTGGTAGAGAGCCGAAAGCTATAAGGAATTAAAAGATGGTTAGCTTGTTTTAAAAATACGTTAAAATACGCAACTTTAAGTTCCTATTGTGTTTCGAAAAAAAAAAAAAATTTCAATATAACATCGGCCCAGCCTACTGTATAATGTAAGTACATAAAAACCTGTCATGAATGCTGGTGCTAAAAAATTCTGTAGTCCCAACAAAACAAACCAAATGTCATAGTTCTACTACAATGTTTTTTCAAAATTTATAGCGACTGCTTTGAAAGAATCTTAATTAAAAAATAAAAAATATATATAAGAAATCTAGTTTTATTTTCTTGAAAAGTTGCAAGATCTAAATTCATCGAAAGTATGTGAGTCCTTTGCAAAACATACTTTAAATAAAATGTATTTTGCAATTAGATTTTTTTAATTTATTTTGAATATCATTTTTTTGAATGACCATGCAAACATTTAGAAGACGATTGTTAAAGAATCTGGTTTTGCAATGCACTTGCAATTTACCCAAGGGTTCTTTAGAAGATGGATCGTTTTTCGATCGCCGAAGCAATGAATGCTCAATTCAAGAAACATTTTCAAAATCTTCCTTCGCTCATTCCGACAATCGTTGCAAGATTGAATGTGGTTGGAATATGAGGCAGGCTTTTAAAAACCGTTAAAGTAAAGCAAAACGTTGTTAAACTTGTGAAAAAAATGTCAAATGTATCGCTGAAAATATCGCTGAAGATCCGTTGTACCGAATAGTTTCTACTATGATATTTAACTCTTCTTTTTGTAAATCGCTTAGACCCTTCTTTGCGACTCTTCACATCGAATCGCTTAAGATGCCCCTAGGCGATTCGTTCACGAATCTTCCCAACGAGTCACTTACAACCTCTTCAGGTGATTCATTTATGTATCTTCCCGGAGAATCGCTTTTATGGCCTCAGCTGCTCACAGTCGACGATACCCGGATGACTCCCAAATGAGCTCACTAGCGACTGTATCATCTTCTCTGGCGATTCTAGCGATTCTGAATAAATTTGCAGGGGAATAATAGCTTGAGCACATTGATTTGGTCTATTTCCGCAGAGTTTTGTCGTCGATAAAGAATCATTCCTTATTTGATAGCTTGTCGTTTCAGTCATCGTTAATGTGTTTAAGCTATAAATTTTTAAATACAATTTTTTTGAAAATTAAATATTGAAAAATTTGAAAACATAATATGTGAAATTTAAATTTGTAGGCAGGAAATTTAAATTTTAGTGTTTATTATCTAGTGATTATTTGTATGTGATGTATGTGTATCCAGAATGTTTGTGGTATCCAAACATGTATGGCCTTAAAACATTTTCACCAAGGATTATTTTGTGAAATCAATGGAGCCCTAAGTAAATAAAAATTAAAAATTGCTTTTTTGACTGGTTATGATTCACCGCATCAAAATAAATATTCTTGCTAAATTTAACACTGCTACAACTAAAAACGACGTTTTTATTAGCAATTTTTTAAAAGCCCTAAATGCGAGCGCATTTATTTTATTTAATAAATTATATGTGTGGCACTTGTGTGTCATACGAAGTAAAAAATATAACTGAGGATCAATATAACAGGCATAGATCCAAAATTGATGATATGATATTTAGAAAGTTTTTTTACTTCTCTTGTAAAAGTTTTGATATGTTACTTAGGGTTTTTTTTATTTCATATGGCGATATATAAGAGAGCACAGGGCAGGTGAAATGAGATGATGAAGCTTTAAACACGTTTTTCTTTTTCAAAGCAATTTTAACGTTTTCATTTTTTCGGGCTTGGAATTGTTTGACAGCTCAAAAAAATTAACCAAGCTACAACATAGTTCAGTTTTATCATCCAAAGTAGCTTCATTAATTATTTTTTAGCGTCATTTAAATATGATTTTTTATATTTTTTGAGATATGCATTATTGTTTGCAAAGCCACAAATAATGATATCAATATTAATGATTTGGTTTTTTGCTAACGAGCCTCAATAGTCTTATAATAATAATCTTGTATATTTTATTTTGAGTTCTTTTACTTTTTTCACCTGTCTATTGAAAAAAAAGATACAAAGCTTTCAAAAGTAGACACTTAACTGGAAATTTCAGTCCTCTACACATCGTTTTTACTCAAAATCTGAAATTTGCTGTGTAGGGGAGGGTATGTTGGTCCAGTCCGTTTGACAGGGAATGACCTATAAATATAATAACAAATTCTTAAATCAGCAACTTGGTGTTATTTATATGTATTCCCAGAGAAAAGCATAATCAAAAGTTGCTAATTTTTTCATTCGCTATGTTAGATTGCTTTTTACGTGGAAATATACATCTAACGGTATATGCTGAAATATGCATATAAATATTATTGTGTACATTGTAAATTAAAATCAAAGCAACAACAAAAACCAAAACGTAAATATTGCTGTTGCTTGTAATTCTTCATTAAAATTATGTTATAAGTTGTCATGTTTGCATCTTAATAAGCCACTGAGTAAATATTATTAAACTTTATGTCAAGATTTGCAAGGATTTTGTTGTGAGGAAAGCGTTATTTGATCATTTTGTTTGCACAACATGGCGTATGAGCAACATTAATTATTTAATTCAACTGAATACTAGATGAGTTGATTATATTTTAAGCAAATAAAGATAATTTTTGGCAAGAGTAAATTCAAATGCAATTAATTCCGTTAAATAACATTGATATTTTTTGCGCATATTGCCCACTGTGCCGATTTGAATGTTATTTAGCTCATTTCGTGCCCCGTTGCGTAAGTGTAACATAAAGGAAAGAAATACATGTAATGGCCGAATAAATCGATAGTTTTTAATTTTTTTCATCAATATTCTATAATGGAGGAGTATAAGTGCATCACCAAAAGTTAAACAAAAAAATTTCATTAAGAAATTACTGCTCTAATCCATTGTTAACAGCAACTGATCTGAACATTTTTTTTCCGAGTGCTCAAATGGCACACAGTGCAATTTTTTGGCCTGAAATTGGACCAAAAATAAGTAAAATCAAAAAAATGATGAAGTAAAAAATTGGGCTTTGTTCTTTCTTAAAAATGCACAAGTTTTATAAAGCTGATTTTTGTTTTGTTTTGTTTTGTTTTGATTTGTTTTTGCCTATCTTTTATAACTTGCAAAGTTGAAACTTGTACCGAAATTTTCAGCAAGTAAAAACATTTCTATTTTTTATATTTTCAACTTTGAAACACTTAGTTTGCGAACAGAACATTACTGTTTTATGCATTTATTTTTTTATTTAAAAACATTTTTTAAATATTAATGTTATTTTAATATTGCTTCTTCTGCAAATAATTTATAATAAAAAACCTTCTTTTTTTGCAACTAGTTTCCGTAACTTTCAGAAGAGATTAAAAATTTTGAATCCAAAATTATTCAAACATCAAAATATGCGCTGAAATATTGACTTCCATTGGATGAATATTCCCGGGAAGTTCTAGCTGTAGAATATAATATTCAAAATTATCAAAAAACACATTAAATTCTTTGAGTTTTCCACAAATCTGTTCAACTTTACCGCACACATTAAAAAAAAAAAAAAATAAAGTTAAATAAATTTAAGGCTTTGGCTTATTATATAAAATTTTTAATAATTTTGCTCCATTTCATATTAAAATCCATTGTTTACTTATTGTGACTACTATAAAATTCGATTTCTACAGTTAGCCGAAAACTATACTAGAAAATTTGTTGGTACTGCAATTCGACAAAAACACTAACGAAAAATATGATAAAATTTGGTCGACCAAAAAAATAAATAACTTTATACAGGCTGAAAAAAAGAATTTAGGGTGAGTTCCGGGAAGGAACCGGCTTCATATGGATTTTTCTAAGTTAAGGGCCTCCGAAAGTTTTTCGAAGAAAAAAGACATCTATTTAAACATTTTTCTTTTTTAGCTGTATTTTATTTTAGATTAACTTTTTTTTTTCATTATTAAAGTATAACTATTGAAGATTTATCCCTGGAATTTTGGTTCAAAAATATTGTCGATAAGGTAAAATAGACCAATGCCGCGAAAGACCTTAAAATTTGAGCAAATTTTTTTTTTGTAGGTCAACCAGTCTCCAGATATCTTGCTCACTTTTATACCTTATGTACCAAAATTTCTGAAATGAATCTTCAATAGTTATAATATAATAATGTACAAAAAATTTTGGTCTTAAATAAAATAGAGCTTCAAAAAAATTGTTGAAATGGTGTCATTTTTTTCTGCGAAAAACTCCCGGAGGCCCTTAATGAAAGTTGAAACGGCTTACATATTTCTCACTCTCTATAAGATTTGCTATAAAATAACTTTTTTTTCTATTGGTAAGCTATCTGAAAGGCCAAAAATAAATACAACAAAAGTTTAAAACTAAGTCACACAGAAATAAAAGTTTTTTCCTATTGGTGAGCTATCAGAGCAGGAACAAGAAGCCAGAAATAAAGATTACAAAAGTTTTAAACTAAGTCACACTAGAAAAAATACTTGGGAAAACCAAAACACTGACAATGTTCATGATCTAATCAAAAAATTTGGAAAAAGTAGGCGGGAAGAGACGGCATGTCAATTAAATTCTAATCGAACTCCTTCTGCACTATTTAATCGACTTCAATCAAGTTTTGACCGTAGTTGAGAAAAGTAGGCGGGATTATGCAGGGAACATTGCACTTTAATTTTTTCCGAACACCTTCTACATCGATTTTTCTTACTTAATGCCTCGAAAATTGAGCGGTATTATGCAAGGGGTGTAGGGCTGAGCATTCCGTAGTCTAGAAAAGTGGACGATATTAGACAATGGGGTGTGTCACTTTAATTTGAATTGAACTCCTTCTACACCATTTGTCCGATTTCAACTAAATTTTGCACATTTATTTGTATTTTGAACAGTCTGCAGAATAAAAGAGTAGGTGACGCTTTAATTTAAATTGAGCTGCTTCTACACTGTTTTTTCGACTTACCAATGTATTCTTGATGTAATGAGCAGTTTGTAGTCTAGAAAATTGGTCGGAATTAGACATGGGGGCGTGTCAATTTAATTTTTATACTTTTTATATTTTCATCAAAGTATTAATATTTGACATATAGATGGATATGGTATGTATCAAGCACCATGCACCGGCATTAGAAAAGGAGCATGACAATGTTTAGAAAACTATATATCAGTTTTTAAAGTCATCATTCAAATATGACCATACAGCTAAAAACCTTAAGGTGGAAAAATAGTGTTCTCTAACCTTCCTGGCCAAGGTTAAAGAATAACTGCAACAATAAGGAGATGTAAGCAATTAAAACTTGTTCAGTAAGCATCTATCTAGCCATGCGAATTCAAATTTAAATATTTTAAGCATCGTGAACAGAGACAATTTGAGCCGAGAACTTTGTGGAATTGATACTTAGGTGACAAGTGACAAAAAAGTTTTAGTTGATATGGATTTGAACTGGATTGAGAGCTACTTTTTTATAAGGACTGAAGTTTTAGTCCTGAAATTGGAAATTTAGGAACCAAAATAAATAGCAAAAACCATATGGTTGCGTTGTATTGCGTTCCATATATTATAAACACGATGAATGCTACACCACCTCTGACACCTCAGCTAGTATCTGTATAAATATGGACTCGAAAATGTAAAATTTTTCGTGCTGTTTCCTTACAAATTTTTATTTGTTGTACGATCTGTTATTTTTTTGTTTTCTAAAAATATAAATTTTTATATATTTTATACAACACTTATTAAAAAGAACTTAATTTCACCGGCTGGTTTTTTTCCATTAAGAAATTTTTTATAGAGTGACTTGTATTTCGCCCCGGATATCACAAAGCCTAGGAACGCTACTAAATTTATTTGTGGTTCAGTACGTGGACCACACGCCAAGGAACCTCAGGTGGACCGTGTTCGAAGCCCATATTACATCAAAGTTTTTTTTTCAATACAAATTTATATTTATGATCGGCCATCATCAGTGGCGGCCGTGGCATACTGGTTGAGGTGCGTGGCTTATATGCGATAGAACACAGCTTCAAGTCCCATCTAACACAATTGAGTTTAAGATTAACAAGTGCGCCTGCCGTTAGGCTTAAACAACTTGGGTTATCTAAAACCTAGGGTAATAGTTCATGAACCAGACAATTATGAACTTTGTGTTGAACCACAACACGGACCCGTTTACGTTTTAACAAGTAAAACATACGGGGCATCCGGTGTGGCAACACGAACATGGAAGCTGTTTCACAAACACAAAGCATCACCCTGTGCCCTGCTGATTAGGAGCATTATGAATAATTACATACTGCCCGTAATAGCAGTACCAGTTTAGAATTCCGTAGCGACGTACTTCCATCTATCTACTGGTGAAGACGAGACCTACCCAATCTCTTGCATATTAAGACAGATATGCCAGCCCGGTCGTACCATTGCTCGACCCCGCCGGTCAATCTAGACCTGTGTAGCATTCACATAACCACAACCAGTACGAGACTCCCCGAAGGGCCAGCCCACGACAGTCATCTGGGCATCTCGATCCTGACAGATGAGGATCCACAACATCCCCGCAAAAAGACCAAGAATACACAAATGCAATTATGAAAAAGTGCATTCTTATGCATGACTGTGCTCAATGAGCACTTAAAGGCTAGTCTAACAACTTGTAGTTGCCGACTCAACTGGAAAATTATTGCGCATGGCCGGTACCTACTTTGGAGGACCTTTGCAATTGCCACTCTTACTCTGGCCGTTCGGATTACAACATCCAGACATAGAGTTTTGGCCATTGTTCTCAGGGACTGCCGTGCTCAGTATGAGAACCCTTAGTTAAACAACCAACGTCAACACTTCCCTCAGTGACTGCCGTGCCAGTTTGAGGGTGCGAGTCAAACTCTTGACAAGCAACACTTCAGAAAGCCGAAGAGTTGGCACTTTGACGCACGCATGCCAACACTTCACATCCAGTATTTCCAGCCGAATTAAGGTCTCCATGCGGTGGATAGATAGGTTCTACCATATCTGCCGGGTAAAGACTGTCCCCGTACTAACAAGTTTTAAGGTCAATTGCTATACCTTCGCAGGCTTGTTTCATATCGATATACCGAATATGACCTGCTACCAAGATGGGCACCACCCCGAGCTCTTGGTTGGCCCTATTTTTTATGTTTACAGGACGTATCCTACAAACAACCCTCCTCCTTTATCCTGGCTTGGGACAGGCAGGCGCAACTAAGTTGCTAACCTGGCGGAGTTTCCCATCTGACACAGAATGTTTTTGCAATTGAATTTATTTTTCTGTAGACAATGTATCAGAGAGTAAAAACTGCCATGAAAAGCTTCTTGATAAAATAAGCCGTTGTCTTAAATCAGCCTAAAGGATCCTATTATTTACATGAGCTGTGAACTACGAATAGTGTGTGACTAAAAATAATGGCACACAAACCTGGAAGTCGTAATATCCATAACATTTTAAAGAAGGATGAGTGTGACCCAAACTACATTTTTCGATTTCGTTACACTTATAAAAGTTTACATGGCCTTCATTACGTAACGTCTCAATTCTAAGAGAGCGCCTTGTTTTCTATAGGCGATTAATTTTTTCAAAAACTTGCTTTCTATTGACACAATGAAGCTTTCTTTATTGTAAAATATGAAAAAATTATGACTTTATTTTTTATGTCGTATTTAACATACAATTTTTTTATAAATATTTGGTAATTTTAATATACAAGTATTTTGACTGCCAATTTTTTATTTTTCTTTTTTGCATTTCCAATCAAATCATCAAAAGTGCTTCTACATTAAAATTTACCTTTCCATAAAAATATGATTGCTCTAACGTATGCGACATAAAAGTATATTTGGCACATTTAAATAATCTTCTGACATTGGCATCACCAAATATGCGACACTCAACGCACAACGAAATAAATGCCAACCTAATTTAACAACCTAAAAATATGCAACATAAATTTTATGCGCCATCAGTTTTAACAGCAAAGTATTCAGCTTACTAATCGTTTTGCTGTCGAAATGTTTTTTCCATTTATATACGTGTATTATATAGGTATGTATATTTATTTTAGCACAAAACAGCACAAATAACAGCTAAGGAGCAATGTCAGCAACGCCTTTAACGCCCACTTATTACAGGTTACGATTTTGGCTTTTATCACTGGCATCATCATATCACATCAGTGAACGAAATTTATGAGCTATAAAGCTGTCACAGAGCAAATAGCAACGCGGCACACTTCAATTTTGCCACTGATGCTGGTGAAGTCACTGAAAATTAAAAACCGCAGGCATACTTTTAGGCACAAAAACATGCACACATTACATAGCAGCTGAGTGCTTATGTGGGTCTTGTGTTGCTTATGTGGGCCCTTAGAAAAAAAAAAAAAAAAACAACTAAACAAGCAACCAGCAGCAATAACAACAACAACAGCAGCAGCAGCAGCAAAGAGTCAAGTGAGCAGCATTGTTTATGAAATTGACTGCGACGATCGAGCTCGTTTGTGTTGGAGTGAAGGTTGTTGAAGTGAAATGGTGTGGCATCGTGCTTATGTATGACAGTTTGCAAGGCAGACAGACAGGCAGGCAAGCAGGCAGTCAGCTTGTCAGCTTACAATTATTTATAGCTAGCTGTGATAAATATTCTTGCAATGACATAAATATGCTTTTATTGTTAACAGATTTTTTTTATGAGCAATTTTTTTCACGTTGTTGTTGTTGTTGTTGTTGTTATTGTGTAATTTACACAAAGAGATATGCAAATTTTAAGCAGAAATCACAAACAAAAATAAAGACATAAACAAAGAATTGATAGCAAAAATGAAAGCACAGTTGAGTGATTATGATTGGCAAGAAATGAAAGTTAGTGTGTGTGTGTGTGTGTGTGAATGGCACAGGTAGTAAATTTTATATGGCATTAATTTATATGATATAAAAGAATTTAACTGGTTATGTAAGTGTTGTTTTCATTGCAGAACCACTTAACTAAAAAAGAAAAACAGCATGTTGTTGTCTGCTACAAACTCGAACCTGCTGCTTTAAATATGCAATATCAATGGACATTTTTTTCATGCTTCTTCGTATTAGCTCAGTTATAATTTGAAATTATATGTATATAATTGTGTTTAATTTACAGCTTTGCAAAGCTTTGTTTTATTAGCTTCTAAGCTTTAAAACTCAAGTTTTAAGCTGCATGTCATGCAATTAAATGTTACTCATACGCTCTGATATACCAATTTTTATGCAGTCAATCATGCGCCCAATTTAACTCACATACAAACTTTAATAAAAAAAAAAAAAAAACACTCAAAACAACATTATTCACACCCACACCTTCTGCTTCCTCTACGGGTTCTTCTTTATCTACCTCATTGTGAAAATTTTAAATGGGCTCACAGCTTGATGGTAATATTTTTGGTGCTTTTCTTGTTTTCTTTTTTTTTTCTTAACATTGCTCTCAATTATTTGAATTAAGTCCCAAGTGTACATAATTCAAATTTAAAATTGCTTCGCTGTAATAGTCGTGCAGCTCCTCACTCACTGGCAGCACACTAAAAAAGGTTTAGAAGTTTGCCTCCGTACAGCCATTCAATTGCATTAAGCACAGCTTGTAGAAGGCGACGACGTTGGCGATTCTAAGTATGAAAATGCCAGCCAATTTGGCTAAACATTCATCGGCAGGGGGTGCAAAATGGAGCACAACCTTCACTGACATTAATAGACCAATTAAGATTCTTGCCATTTTACGACATGCCTTATAAGAGCTGAATGTTAACATCTTGTGGTGAAGCATAACAACGTTTATGTCTTTGCCGCTTAGCTGGCCAGTTATTTTACATTCTGGGCTTTGCGACTTTGACATCGAAAAAGGAACTTTTGGACAATATTTTTCAATGGCAGCTCATTATGTAGTTAAGTGAGTATTTTTAAACGTTTTACAATTTGTGGTTATTTAATTTTATAAAGCTGCTTGTAATGCCGACCACCTTTGAAAATTTTCAATTTTATCTATGTAGAGCAGTAAAAGGAGCAAATAAATTAATTGAATTTTAACTGGAACTGGCCTTGAACTTGGATCAGAATTTATTTCATCTCATTCAAATTAAATTTTCTTCTGTTATAAAAATAGAAAATATAATCAAATCAACCTTTAAATAGCTATCAATTCTTGCTTAGGTATTACTTTCGAATGTATGTAAATCTTTTATGGCTATAATAAAAAAAAACGAATTCTTACAAACTAGCACATTTAGCACTCCAGCCGCACAGTGTTATGTTTGGCCAATATAGCATAACAAAATTCCAAATTTTTGTAAGTTGACGCCCTGGTTCATCCTAAAAATAAAAAAATTATCCAAAAATCGGAGTCTGTCTGAAACACAATCCTATATTTTTGGTGCTTCTGGAATGTGTTCCTTAAATGTAAACTTTTTACAAAAATGATCTTGATAATAAAATCTGTTGTTTGTGTTGTTTTATAAATCTTTTAATAAAAAAGACACAGTTTTTATAGTATCTTAAGTGTAGATGTAGGATTTTGTTTGGTTAAAAATGATTTTAAAATATACCATATAAGAAGTAAAAAAATTTACCGCAATATTATGATTTTTAATTCATCATACTATGTATAATAGAAGCTGAGATATATAAGTTAACACAAATACATACAGTTGCGGTCAAAAAAATAGTAGTGTTATTATTCAATCGTCGTATTTTTTTTTTTTTTTTTGTTTTTTGTTTAATTTATTTATTATGCCTTCTCTGTTAGATCCCGTTACATAGAGACAATTACCTGTTTCAAATGTATTCATTATTTAGTCAGTCAAAAAAATAGTAGTGTTTGCAGAGATCACTTAAAAAAAATTAAAGTTACATAAATAATTACGAATAAAAGTTTGCAAGCAAGTCTTCATTTTATTTCGTTAAGTCTTTCATAAAATTTACTATTATATTTAGTATTATAGTGTTTAGAAATGAGACAAGGTAAGCACTGTACGGCTTATCAGCGTGATCTTATTAAATAATTAATTTCGGAAGGAAAAACGTATGCGGAAGTTCAAAAACTTATGAGTTGCTCTCCAAAGATGATACGTAATGCCTTTAAATATTAACTACAGCCAGAAAACCCGTGAACGGCATCCTTCCATGACACCGAAATTAATCAAGCTAGTAGTGAGATATTCGAAGAAGCACCCATTTGCAGCTGCTACTGAAATAAAAGATGAGCTCAATGTAGAGGCTAGCATCGAAACAGTCCGCAGACACTTGCGAAAATATAACCTGGCAGCTCGTAGTCCAAGAAAAGTGACCCTACTAACAAAATATCATGTGACAAAGAGATTGAAATTTGCAAAGGAACACTTGAATTGGGCTGCAGTAAAATAGAGGAACATTTTGTGGTCAGATGAGTCGAGGATCGTGCTTTATGGTGATTAGGGGTCACGTCAATATGTCAGACGACCACCAAACTCCGAATATAACCCAAAATTTACAACAAAAACCGTTAAACATGGTGAATCCAGCATCATGATATGGGCAGGCTTTTCATTTTACGAAGTTGGAACAATATACAGGTTCGAACAAATAATGGATCGCTACCTTTATATGAAATCCTGCAGAAGGTTATGCTCCCATATGCCAGCGAAGAAATGCCACTGCTTTGAGTCTTCTAGCAGGACAATGACCCAAAGCACACAAGAAAAATCGCGCAACAGTAGTTTGAGACTAACAATGTTTAGGTAATGAAATGGCCGCCGCAGTCACCAGATCTCAACCCAATTAAGAATTTGTGGTTGTGACTCAATCCAAACCAACAAATAACTCTAAGCTTTGGTATGAAGTAAAGCGTGCTTGGAATTCAGTGCCTCCAGAAAGATGTAAAAATCTTGTCAACTCTATATATCGACGCTGTGCCGTATTAATCGCGAACAAATGCTACGCAACCAAATACCAATTTCTTTAAAACATATTTTTTTCACTATTATCTTACATTTATGAAAAATATAAGGTAATGTTTGTATTGAAGTAAGCCTGACTACTATTTTTTTACCGTTTTTATTTAACCCATTTTCGGCCAAGGGCATTTTTTTCGAGAAAATTGAAATCGTTCAAAACACATGTCATTAGAACAAAAAAGAATAGTTTTTCGCTTTCAAAAAAATTTTACTATTTCCCGGCTGGCGGGGGCAGGTTGGTCGAATTTTAGACCATTGGCGAACCATTCCACCATTAGAGGTAATTTTTTAAAGAATTTTTTGCAATGAAAATACACTTCATTTGTTGTTTTTATAATTGCTTTTTACAAAAACATTTTGAATAACTACAATTACTTACGTGGACTGTATAATGTGAAGCATATGGAATGCAAGTGAACATTGCAGCGCTAACAAATGTTGATGGTGTGCTTACTGCTTTGCTTGCAGCGACGATATTTTCCACCAGGTGAACGAATAATCAAATGGTAGCGAACAGCAATTTGTGGCAAGCCAATTGGACGATCGTGTTCGTCTTCTATAGACTCATTGGTCTGAGCGTCGCCTTCTTTGGATACGGTGAGCAAATAGCGAGTGATTTCACTGCGGAAAGCGATTTGCGTTGGAGTTGGGGAATTGTTTTCTTTGGCAACAAAGCAGGCCAACTTCCAAGCGTTTGCAACTGCTGTGGTAAGACTGTGACTGAGGAGAGGCCACCACCACTTTATCCCACGAATGTCAACTCGATAATTTGCCACAGCATTATCATGCAAATCAACGCCACCCATGTACCGATTGTAGGTGTTGATCAAATGTGGTTGTGGCTCTGTGTCCGTTGTTTTAGTCTTAGTCATGGGCTCCAAATTTTCGTAGTTTGGGGCCATGGTCACAATGGTCTGCATTGTCGGCCCATCGAACTAATAATATTTCGTTTGTTTTATCGAATCGATTTTCTACATTACGAAGTAGCTCCAACACTACTTGTGCACCAAGTCCAACTGTTTTGTCGTGTGTGACTGACGCTCCACTATATGGAATTGCCGAATAGAGACAACCATCGCTGGAACACAAACATCAATACTTGAAACCAAAACGTATTGGTTTGCCACGAATATACATTTTACATGACTGTCTGCCGAAGTACGGCACCATTTGTTCATCGATCGAAAGATGCGTGGTGAATATTCCAAGCAGCAAAAATGTTTTATTCAAGATGCTAAGTAAAGGGCGTACTTTGCTGAAGCGATCGGTTGTATCAAACTCATCGTTGTTTCATAGATGAAGAAATCGTTTGACCATTTTGAATTGCCTCGGCTCATAGCTCATAGCTCATAGCTCATACAATCGGGATTCCAAGATCTGCTTGAACTGACCAAATCGAATCAATGTCTGGCAACTTATGATACCCAAATAAAAGTAAAATGCCAAAAAACCGCTTCATTTCTGTAAGGTGTATGGTTATACAGTAAGGCTGATTATTATGAGTCTATATAATGTTCTCTCAGAAGCTAGGTAAAATCTCAATAGTTGTATGTACAGTTATACATTAATGCTAGTTTTTATAAGTCATGTATTGTGTACTCTCTAAGCTATGTAATCTCACTATTGTAAATATAAGTTAACATGAATTGGAAATGTACTCATTATATTATGAAATAAAAGCCTCAGCCTTTGCTGAGAATCAGAACGTTACAATTTCGAAAAAATTTACCACATCATCTTGCACATTGTTTTGTCTTGCGTAAAGGTTAGTGAAATCGACGATTTGTTGAATGATTTCGTCGTCTGAAAACATCTCGAATAGCTCATGCGGGCATTTTCCGCCTACTTCTTCCATCATAGCCTTAATGGTCTCGTCTAATGGTACGTCTTCCGCATATCGTGTGTACTTAATTTTTTTCGGCTGTATCCATTTCGGCGCATCAAAATCATACAAAGGTGTATACAATTCACTACCAAGGCTCGCATTGCCAATATCTCTTGCAATTAAATCTGTCGATGTTGATAGTTCGCCTTCAGCGTGAATGCGCTTCAATTTTGCTGGTCTATCAACTAGCGGAGCAGCATCATTAGTTTGCGACTCGAATTCAATTTTAACCGTGCCGGCGATATCGTGATAAAGAGTGATTTGCTCGTCGTTTGGTATGATATTTTCATCTATCAATTCTTCGTCGCTGTTATCATCCACTTTTTCAGGTGGAACGTAAATCACATTTCACGCACTTGATGCATAAGGATCTTCATCATCTTCGCTACACTCTTCCAAAATGTTTTGGTTATTCTTCATGCTCGAATATTGCGAGCGCCTCATTTTGCTCTGAAATATCAATATAAATTGCACCAAAATTTGACGAAATGCACAAATATCACTAACAGCTGTATTAAAGTACAAATAACTAGAACAAATGTAAAGTAATCGACAAAAATATCCAAATTTAATATCTTTGTTCATAACAACTTGTTTCTGCGTTGATATCAAAAAACAAACTGCAGCTGCACATATGAAATGTCTAAAAACGATCAATGTGCGGTGACAACTGAAATGACACATATAATATATAATTTTCGGCCAATGGTTGATTTTTCGACCACTTTGCATGAATTCCCAATCATTCGATATTAAATTTTATTATTTTCAATATTAATCATAATTTAATTACAAAATGTCCTAAAAAGATGTTCATATAAATTAAGTTATGCACCAGGTGCGAACAAGCCAATCTTGGCGACTTATAAATACTTTGAAAGCGAATGAATCAAGCTTTATTTTGACACTTTTCCAATTGCGATAACTTGCACAGAAGATAAGATAGAGTTTTTTGAAGTAAGGTGAAATTTCTTGGTTGAAAAATCGATCAGCTGCCGAAAATGGGTTAAGAATCTTTACTGTTTTTAAGTTATTTTCTCCTAATATGATTTGTTTTCTAAAGATTTTTTTTTTCTAAATATCTTGTTAAGACAATAACTTGCTTCGAGTATACAAAATAAAATACTACAATAACAAATACATATTTTTGTATACTTCTTCTTTTGCGATGGGTGCACTACTATTATTTTAACCGCAGCTGTATATCGCTAAGGTAGGAAATAAAATATGACCGCCATTCTGAGAAAAAAACAAACAAATTTTTTTTTTTAAAGCAGTTCGGAGATTGAAATATACCGGGCAACTGCTAAAAAAAATATCAACTTTTTAAAAATTAGTCAACTAAATAAATTTCGTTTTTTTGTATCATTTCTTTGAACTGACTCTTAAGTAAAGAAGTAGCCAAGTTCAATATTCGTTTTATTTGCTATGAAACTGATACTTTGCCTCATATTTTACCTTTATACGATGATATGAAAGGCAGTAGTCATACCCCAAAAAGTGATCCAAAACATTGCATGACTTGGAAAAATTTGGGAAAAAAGATCCTTATACAAGGAAACTTAGAAACAGAAATATTAAATAGCATTGGCCCAGCTTGTGCCAGCAGTCGCGGTTAAACAAATAATGCCATTAAATTTAATTGGTTATAGAAAAATTGATAAAATAAATTAAACGTTACCATGCTGTAAGACGTTATTTTTACCTAATTTTTTGGCTGTCCAACTTTAAACGAAATTTTATTTTTATTTATTTTCAAATGTAGCATTAGCATTAGCATTAGTTGATATTTATCTACATACCTTTACAAAAATTTCTATAAAAAAAATTTTAAAAGTTTACAAATTTGATCAAGACACTTAATGAAACAAGTGCAAATTTTCTGCAGACTGCAACAATTTGATTTCTCAAAAATTTTCAAAAAACAGCATTTCCCGACCACTGCTTTTAATACAATAATCGCTTCAAAATTTCTGTGTTATCAATTTAAAAACAATTTGTAATCAAAAAATAGCTTAAAACATATTTTGTCAAAATGACTAAATAATGTTATCAATTTATATGTGAGCATTAAAAATATTCAAAAATTTTTATGTAAAAATTGATTTTGAAAATGATAACATTGTGTTTAATTTAAAAACATGTCGACTTTTTTCGGCATACATACACATTTGGATACATATACTAAATATACATAAACTGAACATTGCATATACTGAACTATATGAACGGTGTATATATACACATACTGAACTTAATATAATCAGTTGGCAATAACTTGAGATATTTGGTAATGTTTTAATGGATCTGGGGGGAGGAGGGGGCCAAAGTCGTGGATGTTCCATATCTACGCCACTGCTCTGACATAATTTCAATATCTATACGCTATATTCCCAACCAAATTTTTATGAAAACTGACTGAAAATAGTGATTGATTGAAAATTTTGATTTAAATTGACTAAAAAATCGGCTAACTAAAAAATGTTGTTAAAAAATCTCACTTGTCACATATTAAGCACTATAAGCAGAGACTGCAGTGTTTTGTCGACAGAAAGAAAATTAGTTATGGCTTTTTTAAAAAAATTATAACATTAACATTTATAACAGCAATTGAGTCTCATGATCATGTGTAAAATTATTTTTAAATTCCTTTTTTTCCTTTATGTTTTTTTTTTCTTTTGCTATTGCTGTCGCACATATCCTTGAATTCTTCAATATTTCATGCCTCAGCGTCAACATTGACAACTCCCAGAGTACATTAAATGCCAAGGCTGTAATATACACCACCATATATAGCGGCACAACGCGCCAATCCAACCTTCACGCTGATGAGCGAAAAGAGAAAAGCGTCGCTTCAAGTGACAGACTCAAATAGTATTTGAAGTAGAAAAAAAAAAACAAAAAATTACTTTAGTCACAACCAGTGAAAATGGCAAAAATTGCCGCTAACTACAAACACCAAACATGGTAGCTTAAAAGCAAACACAAATTGTTGCTTTGCGCTGTTTTCACTACTTATTTTTCCTTCCCTTTTGTATTTTTTTTTTTTTTTTCTTTTTGTTCAATGAACCATTTTTTTACAGCAAATGCATTAACCAAGAGTACGCCTCAAAGTGCAAAGGCGGAAACGGAAACAGCTGCAGCTCAGTCACTGTTGTTCACTTTGACGGTGTTTGGACGGTAGGTATTCACAGTGCTGCTTGCCAGCCTAAGTGCAAAGCTATGTATGTTTATGTGTAAAAGCAAACTAAGACGTTAATGCTTCAAAAAAAAAAAAAATAAAACCAAAAACAACAAAATAAGCAACTATAAAGCATTGCAACATTAATGCATAGCGTACAGTTTTTCATTACACGCAAAGTTGCTGCTGAAAACTTTTAACAAGCATTTTTTGCTTGTTGCTTAAAAAAGTTGTGCATACTTGTTGGTGTTAATTAAGCAGTCTTTAGGCAAAAACAAGTTAGCGCGCTATTTTGAGGCTATCAAAAGAACTTGCAACCAGGTCTGCTAATAAAAAAAATCGAGTTTTCCGCTCAGTTGTCAGCTATAAATGACATTAAATCAAAAACCTAGACTGCATGAAAACAGCTGAAAAAAAAGTATTTCATGAAAAATAAATTGTGGCATTTTATAATTTATATTAAGCTTTAAGCAATTCTTAAAAAAATTAATTTTTAAGAATTACACTTAGAGCTTTATGCCCAGTAATTCCATGAAGCAACAGGTTGCCAGAACAACAATGTTCTTTACAGAACAACCACCAGCAGATTAGACAGCTGTTTCGTTGGTCGCTACACCAACTCATCAGTAATCTTTTGTGGCTCATGCAGTCCATTAACTTAGAAAATCTTATAAGCACACCTTCTGCTAAATCCAAAGCGGAATTGCAGTTGTGTGCTTTCTAATTTAAAAAGCAATGTTTTTCTACTTCTTAGCAAAAAGCAAAGGTTCAAAAAATTGACTACATTAATTCTGCAAAGACTTGTTGTTGCGCTCTTTGTTTACTTCTTTTCACGCTACAAACAAAATAGAAATTAAAAGATGCCACATTTAATTTTTCATGTATACACTGGTACGAGCCCGACCTCAGAAAATAAGATGAGTCATCTTTTTTTAAAAAAAAACTTCTCATGCCTTCTATGGTTTAATACCAACGAATTGTTGGTGCCAAAGAATGAAATCGTAAATAAGTTTTTGCATAAGCCAATACATAATCCTCTATTTATTGATAGATTGTAACGATCCACTGCAGCATAGCTTTTGTTATACTTAACATTAAATCAACAAGCGTTTCTAATACAGCTTGGTGGCCTGGTCGATAGTGTATACGACTCGTGATTAACTGGGTGCGAGTTCGAATCCCCACGAGGGCAAAGAATTATTTCGAATATTAAAGTATTTAATTTTCTTCTTGTAATAAACGCAACAAAGCAATAAGAAACTATAAAATTCTAAGAAAAAATCTGTCAAAAATTGTTCAGATTTCACTCCAAGCAAATTAGAGCGTGGAGTAAAAATCTTCGCTTCAAAAAGTAGCAGTATGAGTTCGGTTACGTTGACACACGAGCGATGAATGAAAAAAAAAAAACGAAGAATTTAAACAGAGACAAAAGATTTTCTGTGTATATTTGTCGAGCAAAAGTTCATATAAAAAAAGTTCCATATAAACTTTGAAGATACGCACAAAGTGAAGAGAACGAAAACTCGCCACTTGACGCTAAAATAAACTCTTTTTCTATTTTCAGTTTGCCGCTCATATTGCGTTCTCTCTGTGCTAGAGAATTAGTGGCGAATTCATTAGGAAAGTAAAAGTAATGCCAAATTTTATAGAAATGTATGTATAGAAAACAGAAAACAATTTTGTCTTCAACTTTACTAAATCCATTTATCACACATTAACTTGTTTGTGCTCACTGGTATTAATATACAGATATTTTCTAATGTTTTCTGAGTCGTGGCTTCTGATGGGTTAATGTTGAGAAATAAGACGAAAAAGCTATAATAACTGAACTCTATTGTTATTGCATGAAAAATGTTGGATGTGTAACATTCGCCAATGAAGAATTACCAACAACAAAATGTATATATAAAAAAAAAAATGTTGGCAGACAGACTAAATTCGGCGTATTACGACTCACATTCAAATATTGAAGTTGTTATTATATGTATTGTATTATTTGTATTGAAAAATTTATCAATATATTAGTAAATTTTTTTGAATTAAGTTAAATTGAGCTTTGCCAGATACTAATTTTAGAAGTGAAAAAAAAATAATTTAAATCAGTCTACCCATTGCTGGTATATATTAATTTAAACGTTCTTCAAATAAGTTGCACCATGGGAGCATCACTCCCAAACCTACAAGAATGTACCTTATAAAAGAAGCGAAACAAAAATAAAATTACAAATTTTAAATAAAAGATTACAAAATCAAGGTAGCTTCTGTAAGAAATTTTGAGCTGTCAATCAATTTAAGTTTATCAAGGCTTGAGGTGAGAGTTCCAACACTTCAGAGTCTGACGCATCTTAAATTCTAAAAGCAGCGCAACTTAAGTGCTTCTAAGTAGCTTAAAATGACACAATTCTGACAGGAAACATACATAGAAAATTAATCACAGAGAACAAAGTATACGCAATTGAGAAAAAAAAAAACATTCGAGAGAAATTTTTAACGTTTGTGAAAACCAAACTTTCTTCATGACTTTAAAGCAATTTTTGTCTGAAATTTAAAAAAACAAATAAATGCCTCAGCTTTGATTGACAAAAAGCATTTCTGTTTTATTTATTACTATTTTGTTAGAATATAAGCTATTCGGAATAGGCATACAATACGCACAGTAGCTCCACAAAGTGGTCGGATACTCATGCTTTTAAATTTGAAAAAAATGATTTTAAATTAAATTTGTAGTGAGCAAATAATATTATTGAAAACAAATGTTATTTTAATTTTTTTGTTTTAAGGCACGTAACTTGACTTTTAAAAACAGCAATAACAAACATTGTAGCGGCCGTGGCATACTGGTTAAGGTGCGTGGCTTGTATGCGTGTTTTTTCAATTGAATTAACTTTTTAATTCGGTCGTCACCTCAATGTTCTTCGCAGACAATGTTCTGAAATATATCGCTACCTTAATATAGAAAGGCCCTATCAATAAAAAGGCCCTAAGTCAATAGGAGAAGGAGAAAACTTAATAAAAAATGAAATTCTGTAGTTTCGAATTTTTTGTAAATCAATTTTTTTGATAAAAACTATAAGTGATGTAGCGATGTTACAATTCTTTTTACTGTAGAAATTGCAGAACTTTGTTTTTTATCAAGTTTTTTTCTTCTCCTATAATGTAAAAAAAAATGAGTTAGGGCCTTTCTATATTAAGGTAACGATATATATATAAAATAAATATATATTATAAATTCAACTATTTTGTCTCCCTTTCTTCTTTTTTTACTCTTGGAATTTTATTTATTTGATTGGTCACATTCACTAATAATTTCATTACCACTTGATGATTTAGGTCCACAAGGAGATTGTATCAGAAATGTTGAGCGATAATTGGCTTACTTCCAGCATTCCGTTTTTGGCTTTTTGGATATCTTTGAAAAATCGTATGCAACGAGTTTCACTACTTGAAAACCACGATCTCCCGGCGATATTATAGTACAGATACTGTCTGGTATCCTTCTGGAGATAAATTGCCAAATTCACCCAGTGTTGGATCGTGAACTTCCAGCTTGGAAGAACTCATTGACAATATCATCTATTGATCTTTTGATGAGGGTGGCCCCTGAAAATTGTCTGCATAGCTGTTTAGTATCCAAATGGAAGTCTCTATAGTTATACTCGGTACTAAATATGTCTCGCTGTTTAACAGCATTGTTGCTAAATTCTTCAATGAACACTTGTTAGGTTCTCTCTTCTAGGCTTTTACTTCTATCTGGGCTCTATTCTGGGCTAGCAACTTTCTCTTGGCTTCTGAGCAAACATCTATTCTGGGCTAGAAACTTTCTCTTGGCTTCTGAGCAAACATTAGGGAATCCAGTAACAAGAATCTAACTAGATATATTTATTAATAATATAACTAGTTTTATTTAACAATATTATTAGATATATTTATAAATTAAAAAGAAAAGATCATGTATCTAATTTAACCAAACAAATTTTCAATAAGAGGTTTGATCAACAACTAGACTTGAAATTTCACTTTTTGCTTCATAAAATCGTATACAAAAAGGAACCACTTTAGCTGTTCAAATAATTAAGATGCACTTTCCTTAATCATTCTAATCAGCTAGTTCAGTTAAGACACCTTTCTCTTACGTCTGAACGTCAGTTCTTTATATATGCTATCATACTATGGAATTCGCTCCCAACTCGCATCATCCTATTGAAGAAGGATCTTTTACACTATTATCAAAGGCAATAAATATTATTTATTTTCTCGTCCTCTTTTTTCCTCCTTTTATTTTTTTCTTTTCCCCTTTTTATTTTATAGCTCAGCTTTTATTTATTTATTTTCTTTTTTTCACTTTCCCTCATTAGCTATAAGTTTGAACCAATACAAAAAAAAAGTTTAATTGTAATAATGTTACTTATCTAATGGAAATTACTATTACTAATATCTGAATTTGTTAACTTTTTATAATTTTTAAATTGATGGTTTTTAGTTATTTAGGTCATTATTCTGTCGTTAGGTCAGCTTTATAAGATTGTATAGTTTTGATGTCCTAAGTGTTATATATCTAAATAAAAACACAAAAAAAAAGAAAAAGCGTTCGATTAAAATAAAAATTACACGTTTTTTGTCTAATTCATCCAATTTTTTTTTTTTTTTTTTGACAAAAGACTGTTCATTATATTAAAGAATATATGTACAACACTTGGTTGAAGCCAAACAAACGATGTAGGTACCTAGCAAACAATTTCAATGCCCATTACTTGTATGCACATAAAGAGCGCTACATTTTCCTTGCAATTAGTGCTGTTTGTACAGCGCTTTATTTGTGACACTTTCCGTTACGATAACGTTGCACTTGAAAATAAAGTATTAGATATTAATGTAAAAAAAAAAAATTAATTTCAAAAATTTTAAAAATTCATCTAATCGTTTTACGTGATTAAACAAAACTTGATTTGATTTTATCAAACTTGCTGTTATTTGTTATTAAGAAACAATTTTTTTCAATTGAGATGTGGCAGACTTGCTGATGTGTTTGCCTTGTAATCGAAATGCCCTGGTACAAACCTGGTTGGCGGCGATTATTTTTTGTTTTTGTTTTGTTTTATAAAGTTGCTTATAAGTTTTTCTGTTATTATAAACCAAATTTTACACCTAAATTGTGGCGGCTATGGCATACTGGTTGGGATGCTTGCTTTGTAAGCTAGATGCCCGGGTTCAAGCCCGTGGCTGGGTGATTGTTTTTGTTTTGTTTTAAAAATTTTAAATATTTACGTATAGCGACCGGTTCTTGCTACGTTTTTATATCAAATACAAGGAGAACAAAGCGCTCGGCTCTCGCTACAATTTCATATTTTCTACAGCGGGAGCGGAGCGCATACATCTGATGGCATGACTATGTTAAAAAATGCGCTATACACAAGAAGAATGAAGCGCTCTACTGTTTTTTTGGAGCGCTTCAGATGCGCTAATGGAGCGTTCGCTTTTCTATTGGGTACGGTTGGGGTACATACAGATACGATGATATTCAGGTTTATAAATTAGAAAGGTGTTGAAGTAGGCGTGGCAATTATATATATAGTATATATATATATAGTGACCGCCACTTGGACTCATATAATCTACACACCAGATTTCACTATCAAAGTATGCACAACTAATAATGATTTCTCAAAAATGAAACCACGCCCATTTTTTAAGCAGTTTCCGACAGTAACCATACAAACCAAATTACAAAGTTTAAGGGTAAGATATCCAAGACCGTCTAAAATACAGCATTTTTTATTGATTTATGAGCGGTGTGTGGCAACTTTTTTTTTTATAAGCTAATATATTAAAATTAATAACAGATGTAAATTTGGTGACCTTAGTTGTTACCGTTCCTGAAATCTTAAAAGATACCATACCACAGCGCACGAAGGATTTTTCCATATAAAGAAGAAAAAAATCATATCTCAAAAACTTATTCATACAAATAGGTTTCGTGATACTGAATGATAATGAATAACGAATGAATCGTGATAATGAATATTTTTTAAATAATTTTATGTTTTATATTTTAATAGTATAAAAGCCCGGTCTACGACGGGTTGGAAGCATTAACGCTAAACTGTAACTATTTGTTGCCATTATTACAGTGCTTTCACAACATACTGTTCTGAAAAATGTTCAGCATGAAAGTATGCATATACGTAAAAGGCAAGCATGTCACTGATAAGTATCAAAAAAATGCCTGTGCATACTTTCAGGCTAATTGCAAAAAATAATTACAGTTTGAGCATTAAAGATTAAATAGATTACTAGATTAAATAAATTATTAATTAAAAAAGTGGAAATTTACACTTTTTACTTGATTTTTCCTTAACTCTTAAATGCATTTTCTTGCATTCTTTAACAACACTTGGTTTGAGCGCATATCAATTCTAGTAATTCTTCTCAACTGCATTACGCTCGGCATGTATCAGCCATGTGTGGACGATGCCTGTGTAACAAATCGTTGCAAAATATTACAGGTAAGTGTTTGCTTAAACAGTTTATTTGTTCCTTATAAATATGTGCTAAATTTAATTTTATAAAATAAATCGTTTGATTCAACCCACCTATTAATATTTTGAACTATTAAGTATTTAGCACTTTTGCTTTTTTCAAAATGTTGCAATTTTCTTGGCATAACAATTACGTCTCACTTAATTATTGCTGCTTAATTTATTACGGCTGCGGCAGCATCATCAAAGTAATTTTACTGACTTCAAGAGCAGCAACTAAAATGTCAGCAATCTTCTACACACACACACACACACACACAGTGCTCGTCTAGCACTCAAGAAAAGCTGTGTGATTTGCTATCTCTTTTCTACACTCACATACAGCGGCTTTTCGACTCATTAGTCAATGAAAATTTTGTGGTAATTAATATGTTGCCAGTGTCAGCCAAGCAGCAGCAACGTTGTTGACAAATTTTCACTTTCCTTTGTTGTTGTTTTTGTGGCGAGGCAGCATTAAGATTGTCAATTTAATGCAAGTACAAGATATATGTAAGTTGTAGGAGCTTTAAGAGTTTCCGTGTAACTTTTGAAGAGTGACGCATTAAGGCTAAAACACAAGCACACCCAACAAAAACTTCTAAGGCAATGGCTCTGACTCAGACTCTGTTATCTAACCACAAACAGCTTTAGTGTTTATATTGCTTACGTGTGTGCAACACCTGACTATGTATGTATGTGTTGCACTTATCTATTTATTAAATGGCAATTTATGACACACACACACTTACAAGCTTTATTAGTTCACACTCGTTTTTCTTCTGCTATTGCTGCTGGTTTTTGTGTCATTTTTAAAAGATTAACACTGAGCCAAGGACTACGCACTGAACTCTGAGTTGATTACCTGTAATAAAGGAGCAAGCAGCTCAGGAGTTAGTATTTGTCATTAAGTTGAAATTAGATGCTGCCGTCGTCGCTGCTGCTGCAGCTACTGCTGTTGGCTCATGCTTTTTTGTTGCTGCTGCTGCTGCAAACATCTTTGCGGCTTTCGTTCTATAGCTTGTTATAAAATATAGCCACATCATGGCATATGCTGCATATTAAGCAGCTGACACAAGATGCAGGAAGTCAAGAAAGATACAAGTCATAATGTTAGAGTAAAACTTGAATATTCAGCTTTTGTGCTGTAAATGATGTATTAATAAAAGTTGACAAAATGATACCCACTTGTTTAAAAATCAAGACAACGTGATAGTGACGTTGAATTATAAATAACAAAAAACGCTTAACTGTGCTTGAGAAAAGACCTAAAAGCAAGGTTTTTATATTTTTTTTTTTTTGCAATATTATAGGTGAATTATTTTGTATCTTTTACTTTTAATTTTACTTAATTGACAGTTATATCTTTAGAGATTTTCAAAACACACAGCAAAGATTTTAAAATAATTGACTTTTATTGCCTGGCTCAAGTTGCTATTTTGTCTAACTTTTTACATCACTTTGACAGCAAGAAAATTGTTGCTGACAACATTTAACAGGCAATTTCTAAAATTTCTATTCAATTATCTATCGTTTGACACCAAAACCTTAACACTCTTAAACGTACAACAGCTGCAATTCGTTATAATTCAAATTTTAACTCAATTAAATGTTGCTCATACGCCATGCTGTACATTTTATTGCACTAGCTTTAAAGTAGAAAAAACACGAAACAATACAATATATTGCTATGTCATTTGAAAGCATGAGTCAAAAATTGTTTTTTAATTTGCACATACATACATAGAATGTGTGTGCACAACTACACAAACAGCAAAAACACACACACACACACACAGCAGACATGCATGACAATTATTTTCTCATTTGCTGTACATTTGCAGTTGATTAATTAAAAGGTGTCAAGTTTCTGCAACATTTAGATGATAGACAAACATATACACACACACGCACACACATAAAGATGTTCACACTAACATAAACAAGGCAACTACAAGCAGCTATGATTTATATACGAACATTTATATAAATGAATAGATTGTAGATTGTGTCTGTCTGTCTGTCTGTATGTCTAAAAGCAGCAAACAAACAAATCATCAACAGCATACAAGCACATTTTAGCATACATACATACATGTATATGTGTATGTATTTAAATGTGTGCAAAGTTTATTTTACCAACAAAGAGCTGCTGTTGTTGACTTTTCACACAACGCTTCGCTTAACTAACAGCTTAAGCAGAGCCAGTAGCTGGGGAAAACTTTGCTCATGGATTTTAAACATATTCTGATTAATGGATTTTTAAGTGCGACTTCACAGAACTTTTGTCAGTTCAAAGGCCTGACTAGCCTAGCTTTTGTTCAGCAGGCCAAGACTAAGACATGGTGATGTGATGTGCGCTTGATTTTTCTTGCCTTTTTCATGATGTTGTCTATATTTTAAGTTTATGTAAAGTGCTTATTACGCTACTTAAGAACAATGATGTTTTTTTTTTTTGCTGTACTTTTACAGATATTCGATGACATCATCTTTGCCTTCTTTGCTCTGGAGATGACAATAAAAATGGTAGCCATGGGCATGTATGGCAAAAACACCTATCTTGCAGATTCCTGGAATCGTTTGGACTTTTTCATTGTGGGTGCCGGACTGCTGGAATATGTGATGCATGTAGAGAATCTTAATTTGACAGCAATACGCACAATACGTGTGCTAAGGCCATTGAGAGCAATCAATCGCATTCCAAGTAAGTAAAGGGTCAAATGTGTGTGTGTTGCTGGCATTACTTTGAACATGCTTTGGCTATTGTTTTATTATTTTTTTTTTCATTTAACAGGTATGCGCATTCTTGTCATGTTGCTGCTCGATACTTTGCCCATGTTGGGCAACGTTTTGTTGCTCTGTTTCTTTGTATTCTTTATTTTCGGCATCATTGGTGTGCAGCTGTGGGAAGGCATTCTGCGTCAGCGTTGTGTACTGGAAGTGCCCGAACATGTAATAAGACCAAAGTGAGTATTGCTTAGCAAAAAAATTTCTTTTTCAAACTTACTCCACTAATTTTGAATTTAAGTTTAAACATGTTTAAATTATGTGTAAAAAACTAATAAAAAAATTGTATGTGCGTTACATTGTGTCAATAAAAAACAGCATATTTTAAGATAATTTATATAAAATATGTATGGCTGAAAACTAAAAAATAAAAAAAAAAACCAAAATAAAGCGCTTTTGATGTGAGTTTTATGCGTTTGACATATGTGTTCAATTATAATAACAACAATATAAATAACAGCAAAATACTTTTAGCTAAGATTGGCTTAAAATGGTAGGCAGCAGTTTCTATATAACAAATGTTTTAATTACTTTGTCAGAGCTTTTTAGAAAATATCCTGGAAAAGAAATAATGTTATTAATTATTTTTAGGTAAATTAATAAATTTTCAAAAACAATAAAGCGCTATTGAAATTTTTCAATAAAATAAATTCTAAATTAAATAAAAGCTTGATTATTCCAAAACATTTTTGGCTCTCTAACCTTTTTATGCTTTGTTTCGCTGTGTATAAAGCGACAAAGTTTTTTTAAAACCTGAACTTAACTGTATGCAATTCTGCTTAAAATATAAAAAAGAGTTGAATAAGCTGCATTTTTTATTATATAAGCTTTTAATTATATTCACTCATTGCCAATTATCAGAGGGATTCACTTTTAACACTTTTAATTCAACACTTCAATAAAGCTTAAAAACATTTTAACAGCTAAATTTAACTACAAGATATACAATTTAACTTTTG
The DNA here is from genome assembly GCA_914767935.1 of Coremacera marginata. Classification (NCBI taxonomy): domain Eukaryota; kingdom Metazoa; phylum Arthropoda; class Insecta; order Diptera; family Sciomyzidae; genus Coremacera; species Coremacera marginata. The sequence goes on from OU612046.1 coordinate 164,422,589, forward strand.
AATTTTATTAATTTTAAAACATAAAATCTTTAAACAGAACTAAGAATATGAATTTTAACAAATTGCATTTATAAGCGTTAATGCTAAAATATTCATGAAGTAACAGGTTGCTACAACAACAAAGTTCTATATAGATCAAACTATCAGTAGGCTAGACAGATGTGTTGTTGTTCGCTCCACTAACTCATCAGTAATCTTCTGTGGCTTCTGCGTTCCATTAACTTTGATAATCGGATAGGCACAACTTGTGTTTCGTTGTAGTTCAAGTCCGAGTTACATACAATTTGCTTAAAGCTTTGAGTATAAACTTATACTTATATAAAAACTTTCATAAATTACATTCATTACTGATTTGGCTCTCATTTTCTGAACAGCTCATTATCAACTTGTGTAAGCAGCTCAGAAGAAAGCTTTTTCGTTAAGATTTTATTTGTTTGACTTCTAGTTTTTTTAAAAATTTTTAACGATAAAAGCTTTTTTGCACTGTTTGTGCGTTGTTTGCTATTATATTTATAGTTGCATATAATTTGAGCATGACATTAAGTAAAAGACTTTAAAAGCTTTTTTAAATTTAATTTAAGGAGTTAGGCCACCTTAGAACTTTTGAAAAATCAATACATTTTACTTTTAATGGTTTCTTTTGACATCAAAAATTATGTCTCAAGAGATTATGGTCCTGGTTTTTGAATTTGAGGATTAAAAGTATTGCAAAATCATTCATTAATTTTTACCAGCTCAAAACTTCAAACACGTTTATCTCAAAACTTTCATTTTTTTAAGTTTGCCGGAAACATAATTCGGACAATGTCGACTGATTCACTTGAAATTTTGAATATATCTTGAAAAATATACTGTGCATGGAAATACGTATAATTTTTTTATATTGAAAGGTTCATTTGTTATTACAATAATCTAATGGTTTTACTGGCAAATTTTTCACATTCCACATTAGAAGTGCGCCATTTGCTTTTTATGATTCAAAAATTACATGACCTGTTTGTCCGGCTTGGATCCTAAAAAAACGAAAGCGTCATTGCAAAAACGCTGCACAGCCGCAATTTTGAAATAAATCGCTTCAAAAAATTATTGTTTACAATCACTGATATGTATAATAAACATCCTTTTTTGGAATCTCGATTTTACTATGTCGTGTTTCTGAAAAAAAAAATTCAAGAAACCATATATTTCAGGCATCTGCAATGGCCTAACCCCTTAAAACTTGCAAAGCCTTTTGAATGCAATAGTTTAATGATCACTTCACAAGAAGCTTTCTTTGTTAGACATGCCTTTACTTAAGTCTGATTTTCTGATTAAAAAATAAACTTTTACAACACAATGAAAGCTGTTTAAGCTTTTTTTCGAAATAAAATAATGCACATATTCTGTTAGCTGTCAAAGTAGGAGCTAAAGCTTTAAAAATCTTTACTAAATTTTATGAAAAGCTGGCTTAACACTTTGAATTCCAGCGTTAAAATGGTTCAATAAGTAGTCCGGTTGACCCGAGCTCAAATCCATTCTGACACAAACAATTTATTCAACAGAAATAATTTTTCTAATCAACCGTCACCTCTCTGCCGACAATGAAAAAACTCATAGAGTAAAAAATGGCATATAAAGATTTTTGGGAAGAGGCCACTTAGAAACGGCGTAAGACTAATAGTTCCAGTTACCGAGCATTTGCGTAGAAATATTGAATAACACGCAACACGGTCAAAGTGGCTTTCAAGTAATGAAATGATCAATTCATTTTTTTTTTAAATACTTCAGATAAGAGTTTTTTCAAGAAAGTTTGAAAGTTATTTTTTTCATTCCTTCTAAACGTCGATTAAAATAAGAACACTTCACAAAAAAAAAAAGAAAAAAGCTCGTACAAACTTCATATAACATAACATAAGACTTGAACTTCAAAGGCAAACAAATTTTACATTTCATTACGTAAAAGCTTTAAAAGTTATTTACAGGCTTGAACAACAATTTTCGACTGAAAGATTTCAAAAACTTCCATTCAAAGAAAAAAGCTTGAAAAGCTTTTATATATTTTGGCTTTACGCATTGACACAGAAAGCCCAAAATTTTTAAAAATCATATTTAAAAAGCTTTCTTAGCAATAACAAAGCTTTGAAAATTTTCACATTTTTTGAATACCAGAACTAAAAAACTAAACTCGAAAACTTTTTTGTGCAAACTTAAAAGCTTTCAAAAGTTTTTAAATATTTTAGCTTATAACATTGGCACAGAAGGCCCAAAATTTTTAAAAATCACATTCAAAAAGCTTTCTTAGCAATAACTAAGCTTTGAAAACTTTTAAAGAAAATTTTAATACCAGAATTAAAAAACTAAGCTCGAAAACTTTTTTGTTAAAACTTAAAAGCTTTCAAAAGCTTTTATACATTTTACAATCAAACTGGTAGTTGTGAAACAGATGGCATAAACTTTTTCAAATTAGCTTGAAAAAAGCTTTTATAAAGCTTTTAAATGCTATTTTAATATTTGAATACTACGAGTATAATGAAAAATGAAACAGCAGTTTATCAAACACTTCCTTTTTTTAGTTTTGTTAAAACTTAATGCTTTCAAAAGCTATTATACATTTTACAAGCAAGCTTGTAACTGTGACACAGCATAAAATTTTTTAAATTCACTTTGAAAAAGTTTTCATAGCAATAGCCAAGCTTTTAAAAAACATTTCAATACCAGAATTAAAAACCAAACAACTCAAAAATTTTTTTGTTAAAACCTTAAAGCTTTCAAAAGCTTTTATACATTTCAAAAGCAAGCTGGTAACTGTGAAACTGGTGGCATACAATTTTTTAAATTCACTTTGAAAAAGCTTTCGTAAAGCTTTTAAAAGCTTTTTGTAAATTTTAATATGCGAATTAAATGTTAAACAACAGACAATCAAAAAAACTTTTTGTTAAAACTTAAAAGCTTTACATAATTGTTAATATTTTACAAGCAACCCTGTTACACAGATAGCATACAAATTTGTAATCTAGTTTTTTAGCAGCTTTTACAAACAACCCTGTAGAAACTTGCTCAGGCCTCTAATAGTCAGACTGGAATTCAGAATTGAATTTCTAAACATAATCACGTCTCCATTAATCAGTTCCGATTTCAAGGGCTACATTAAAATATAATTCAGTCTTCCTTTTTACAGACCTGAATTCTAGCCTGAAATTTAACAAAAATCAATCCTCTTTTATTTCAGAAAAGATTTCATATTTGAATTTGAATTAAAAATTGATATTCAGGCTAGAAATCATAGATGAACATTTAAAAAAAGTAACACCAATAATCAAGTTTAAAGAGGCGGGTATGAAAAAGTCAGGCCTCGATCATGCCTGTCAGGTCTGAATTCTTTCATGACATTTTCTGCTGGGAAGCAACTTTTTTTTACTTTTTAAAATTATCATCTATGATTTCTGGTCTGAATAATATCAATTTTCTTTTTTTCAAACTCAGAAATGAAATCAGGCCTGAAATAAGAGCAGGACTCATTTTGTAATTAATTTCAGGTTAGAATACAGGTTTGTTCAATAATGGAGAGCATGCTCAGATAAACTAACTCAGTCGGCGTTAGCATCAACGTCGAAAAAACAGATCTGGTTCTATTTACGAAAAGGTACAAGATACCGCCGTGGATACCACCGAAAATAAACAATATACACCTCACCCGGAAAACCCATACGAAGTATCTAGGAGTCGTCCTGGACAGCAAACTATCATGGAGAATCAATGTCAATAAAAGAGTGAAGAAAGTCACCAATGCGCTATACTCATCCAAGAAGATGTTGGGCAGCACTTGGGGTCTCTCACCCTCATTGATGCATTGGATCTACGTAACGGTAGTTCGTCCAATTCTACTCTATGGTATTATCGTGTGGTGGGTGGCGGTAAAAAAGTCAACATACCTTAAACACTTGGATAAAACACAGCGGCAGGCAATGATCTTCATAACAGGGGCGCTGAAATCAACTCCAACAAAAGCGCTAGAAACAATTCTATGTATGGACCCCCTACACTAATAGCCAGGAAAACGGCACAGCGACTTACGGCGGCAAATAATATGCACAAACATAGGTTTGGGCATTGTACTATCAGCAAGGATTTATCCAGTAGCACAGACCACATGATAACTCGCACAATGATAGAATCTAGAATATCAATACGCCTAGGACCGAACGACTGCTGCTACGGCATAGAACAAGCACAGCGGGCGGTCAACCTATTCACTGACGGCTCTAAACTGCACAAGGGAGTGGGAGCGGCAGTTTTCTGTGCAGAACCAGCGAAAAGTCAGCCTTATAAACTACTGGACTACTGCAGGCTCTTCCAGGCGGGAGTGTTCACCATAAGGAATCCCACAGAGACTGCCCTTAACATAAACACACATCACTCCAATATTAACATCTTTATAGACAGCCAAGCGGCGATCAAATCCATGTGCTCCGCTACCATCAGGTTCACAAATCCACTGGCAAGCATTTTGGAACACGGGGTTCCAAGCCACCCGGGCATTGACGGAAATGAAAAGGCAGACTAGCAAAGAAAGCCGCCGGGCTGGGATCGGAGTCCATACAACATGTACCTATCCCACTACAAGATCTGTACAGAAACCTCAAAGATAGGTCTGCACAAGCAGCGAGTCGTAAATGGAGAGATACGACAACATGTAGAATCTCAAAAATCATGTGCGATACACGATGCAATAAATGGACTCTGTTCATCCTAGCACGACCGCGCAGAGAATGCAGGACACTGGTGGGTGTCCTCACGCGTCACTGCATGTCGGCAGCTCACGCGAAGAAGAGGGGCATCACAACGGATAACAACTGTAGGAAGTGCAAGGAACCTACTCTACTTATATCGAGACTGAAATTCTTAGGCGCATCGACGTTTTCGTCACTACAACATGTGGCCAAAATCTCTTTGGAAATCCTCCTTAGATTCGTGAATTCAGCGCAAATGTTTACCGACTTTAAATAACTACCTACAGGCTCCTTACGGTCGGTACCACTAAGGACTAGAATTGGTCTATGTAAGCCTCCGACAGTAGGTGGATGGATTAACCTAACCTAACCTACAGGTTTGTAAAAAAAGGAAGAAAACTGAATAATCCAAACATGATTATGTTTAGAAATTCAGTCCAGAATTCCAGTCTGACTATTAGAGACCTGAGCGAATTTTCTACTCGGACGCTTTGAATAGATTTTTGAAAATTTATTCAAATTATTATTATGATTATTATTAATTTATTGAAAATTCATTTTTGTATTAGAATTATCAAAAACTTCTTTGTTGAGCAAGTTTCAAAAGCTCTCTAAAACAAGAGTCTCTGCCTTAGTCATTATATAAATTATTTAGATAAAGCTTGATTACCAAACCAAGCGCTGAAAATTCTAAAAATATTTATAACTGAATAAAAAAAATTTTAATTAAAACTTAAAACTATTTTAAGATCCCATCTTTTAAGCCAATCTTCAAAGCAATGCGTGCACGTTATTTTATATTATTATTCATAAGTTGCTTAAATAGCCAATCAAAGAAATAAAATCAACAGAATTATATTAAAATTCAAAAATTTTTAAGGACTTAAGTTGATGGTTAGGCAGGAAAACTTTATATAACTCATTATGCAGAAAAAAATCATTCAATTTCGTTTCTTAATTTTGTTATTTTAGTTTTTTAAGATTTTTTATAGTAGAGTTTTTTACAAACCTAGTCAAAGCTTTTATTAAAAAACACAAAAAGTATTTATTGTAGTTTACTTTTCTAAACGTAAAAGTAGTTTATGTAGTTCTATAACCAACAGCTCCCCTCCTCCCTCTCCCTAAAACTCGAGAAGTTTTGCCCTATGCTACATATGTGAGTCATTAAAAGTAGTTTAAAAGTTACTATATGACAGCTTTAAGCTGTACAGACAGTATTGCCAACATAGCAGACAAAGCATTAGCTCAGAAAAATATTAGAAAACACATGCAACATGTTGCAACTAATTTGCATTTTAAATGCTGTGCCAGGCAATACGGTGTAGTGTGTCCTTTTCTAAGGACCGATTTTTAGTTTTTAATTTTTTATCTTTTTTTGTTTTATATGTTTTGTTTCCTTCTTCATGGTCCCAATGGTGCAGTTCTGTGCGCAGATTATGTTGCTGCCACTTTTGCTGCTACTGCTACTTCTGCTGATAATGCTGATGACGCCAGCTGACAGTTTAATAAATTCATCGCACGTACGCTGTTAGCTGTTGGAAGCCAGCTTGTTGTTGCCAACCAGATTTTGTATGCAGTCATTTATTTTGATTGCTTTTGTTTTGGTGCAGATGAAGAATGAGTTGATGACAGCGATGAGACAGAAAAACATTATTTTTAAGTGAGAACAGCTAATTTTAGGCCATATTACATGTCCCAAAAAAGCAAGAAATAAATAAAAAAATTAGCTCTAATTAAAGGATTTTTTGTTTAATTTTAAATAACTTCGAAATTTAGCTGAGTTTAATAAAGCAAAAACGCATGTCGTTATTAGTCAGTGTATATAATTCAAAATCAGCCGCTGTAAATAAAACCGCTGTGATTTGAAAATTTCTTAAATCAAACCCATCCCCTGATTGAACATTAGAAACAGGTAAATATTTGTTAATATTCCCCAAATTTATGCTTGTTTCGTAATACACATCCCTATCCTGGCTTAGTATTTGTGTGAAATCGCCGCTGAGCGCTATGCATATACCTACTCAAAAAACAAAAACAATGGCATTCAAAAAACTCACACCAATACAACAATCGTTAAATTGTAAATAAACATGTTAATTTAAAAAAACAATCTATTCATGTAGATGCGTATTTGTGTGCTTAAGTTGAAGCTTTAAAGCTTCACAAGAACAACAACAGGCTGCTAAAAGTGTTGAAACACTTTAACTCATGTTTGATTTATTGTATTTTTTTTTTAATAAACTTTTTGTTTAATGTATGCACGGAGTTGCCAATAAAACAAAAATAATTTTGTATTATATTTCTATTGCAACCATTTTGGCAACTCCTTGCTTACTATACATTTTAAGTAAAAACAACTTTTCTTTACAAAAATAACTACACTTTGAACATATCCACCAACACTGAACAATACTTTCTCATACTATTAAACTTGAAAATAATCATACCTTGAAAATAAGGAATACCATATATTATTGAAAATGTCTAAAATTATCTCAACTTTGTACATATGTAAAATTTCCTCAACTATTATTTCTTAGAGATTTTTTTAAGCTGTCAGCAATAAGTTTATTGCTTTTAGTTTTGAATTTAGTGATAAACACTTAAAAATATTAACCCTTTGACAAGTTATGCTGATTTATTATAACAGTTTTTTTGCTTAAAATTTTTTTATAAGTTATTTAATTTTATTTAATGGAATGTAGCTTCTAAGGAATACAAAAATTTTAGATAAAAATCTCATGAGGAGCTTTGGCTACACAAGACATTGTTTAAGAGAATAGAGTTTTTTAAAATTAAGTACATTTTTAACGTTAAACGTTGTTAGGATTTGAGGTGTTACACCTATTCTACCATGGTTCAAAAAGTACAACATGGTCTTCATTTCATAAAATAGCCGTATAATAGTAATACTTTCCTTAAAAAAGAAAATGCGTTTACATATATTTTGGGCTAATTTTTTTTTTTTTTTTTTGTTAAAAGCTCAAATCCATAATATATCGGGTGTACACATCACTTTTGAGGGATTTAAATTACATGGGACAACCATGTAACTATATTCATGTCAAATATTCGTCATTTTCCTCTGAAAATCAGTATGTGTCATTTTACTAAAGATTAAACTACAAACTTTCTTTGAGCTATAACTATGTCAACTATTGTAACAAAAAAACACAATTTGCGGGAAGTGTTTTTCACTCAAAAAATCGAAAAAGTTTTGGTCATGCATCAACTTCAACGACCAAACCAAATATTCGTGACAAGAAGCCATTAGCTTCTTTCATTCATTAGATCATTAGCTCTTCCACTCAGTTTGTATCAGAATTGAGTGATCTATTATGAGCTATTTCTCCCTAACAATATATGAGTCACTCCAGCCCAACAAGCCGAGTTATGAAGCTAAAACGCCTCCAATAAATAAGACATTGCTCTGTCAAATGTTACAAAAGTCGCTAAAACATTGCAGACATTGCTCCTATCCACTACCACTTATTCCGGCTGATGTCTCATAACCTGGCAGAGCAGCGCTTTACTACTTACGAAAAATCCGAAAAGTCGCTTAATTCTTGGATCACCTCAAAAGATGAGAAATGCATATTCATATTCGTATTCATATTCATATTCATATTCATATTCATATTCATATTCATATTCATATTCATATTCATATTCATATTCATATTCATATTCATATTCATATTCATATTCATATTCATATTCATATTCATATTCATATTCATATTCATATTCATATTCATATTCATATTCATATTCATATTCATATTCATATTCATATTCATATTCATATTCATATTCATATTCATATTCATATTCATATTCATATTCATATTCATATTCATATTCATATTCATATTCATATTCATATTCATATTCATATTCATATTCATATTCATATTCATATTCATATTCATGAATATATATGTATATATATTCATTCATATTCATATATATTCATATTCAAGGAATAAGAATCAAAAACCGTTACACATACGGAATGATAATGTTTGTGATCATTTTTAGGCTATCGCAGTATATTATTTGTGTGTTTCTTCAAGTTCATACACTTTAACACTACAGAATGATAAGTGAAGTCATCTACTATACTCAACGTTAATCTACGTAGAATTGATATGAGAATATAAATATTGTTCCTGATTATCAAGATGTATGGAACTATTTTGTCAATAGTATCCGGCGATCTTAGCTATTTTAAAAAAAGTGAGTTCACTGAATATGTGGCTCAATATTTAACGAGAAAGTTCTCACACACGCGAGCTGCATTTCAGGATTATGCATATTGTTTTGAGAATTAACTCACTGAGAGCTTTCGTATTAAAACGTTTCTCAGGTTTTGAGATTCATCTTGATGAACGAGATCTTACTAGCGAGTAAAAGATTTTTTATGCTTATGACAACTAGTAATTGCTCAAAAAAGCAAGTAAAAAGCAATATCTTACTTTTGTGCATGTGACCTACTGTCTTTTGAAAAGCTTTTACCCAAGAGGAGCTATTGGAAGAAGGTACTTCATTATTATATTATGTTTTTGCTTAAAGCTTAAAAGATACCGTAAACTGTTACTCTCAAATAGTTTTTGCCTCATAAGACACTATCAATAAATGAGCTACCAAGAGTATTTTTTTACGTAATAATAAGATAAAAAGTGAAGCTTTTTATCGCATTTAAGAGCACTAAATTCAGAAAACACTAATTAAGAAAAACTTTTCGATTGAATGTTTTTTATGGTCTTGCACTAATGACTTAAAAGTTTATTCATTAGTAATTTGTTACTTGTTTATATTGAAAAGATGAAAATTTTCAATGTTAATGCAATATCTTAACTCTCGAAGAGTCTAAAGTTTGAAGCGATTTTTTTTAAATTAAATACTTCGAAACAGTGTTGACATGGAAAAGAGTTCGAAGAACATAACTTTTGTACTTGGCTGGTCTGATTTTGATCTGATTCTTGATGAATCCGTTAAATTTTAAACAAAGATTTTTTCATTTATATTTTACAAACAGCAAATGTAATTTCAAAATTGTGTTTAATTATTAATTACTGCTAATATAATGACCAATATTTTTTTTTCTTAACTTTTTAAAGAATTTCACTGAACTCATTATCAGTTTTTGAGTTTGAGACATAGGAAGCATTATTTAAGACAAAACATTTTAAAGAAATTTCATTTAGTATCGTACAAAATCCGATACATCGAACTGTACTTTGTACATTTCTTTCTTAGGTACTGAGCCTTTTATATAAAATAGATATGAGTTTTTTTATAAATAGTTTAGGTATTCAGGAATCTTCGCTGGAGTGTGAGCGAGTTATCAATTTTTTATAAAGAGTGGAATGTTATGCTCTTTTAAAAAATTTCTCTCAAAAATAATGCTCTTAGCAATCAAAGGGTTAAATTTTGTTGTGATTTTACTACGAACAGTATTGAAAAACAAAAATTCTTCAGCATAGAAACTCAATTTGCTTCCCCTAAAAGAACCCACATCAATTTCTCTCCCTCCCTCTCTCTCTCTCTCTCTCTCGCTCTTTTAATAATACAACAATAACTCTTAACTATACAACAATAAAAACCACATCAATCTATACCAACACAAAACAATTTTTTATACATAAATTTCATTTTCGTTTTTGTTTAAAAACATATTTTGTATTATATATATATCTATACATAATATATAGTATTTATTATCAATATATGCAACAACAAAAACAACAAGAAATTCAAATTCAAAAATCATACGGGATTTTTTGTTTACAGGGGACTACCTGAAGAGTACAGAGTTCGAGTCCGTGTTAACTCGTAAGATAAATTTACTTAATTTTTTTTCTCTGCAATTCTTTCTCTCTCTCTCTCTCTCTCTATATATATATATCTCTCTGTCTCACTTGATATCTTTATCTTACTATATTTTTTGATATATAAATACACTTCAAATGAAATATATACATATATATCACTTTATATGTATATATTTTAGTATATAATATAGACATATATATATGAACCTTTAATTTTCTTATGAGTATAAAAATAATTTTTTTTAGCAAAATACTAATACATATATTTACTAAAACTCTAACATACTCAAGTTTAAATATGTTTTTTTATAAAGTAAATAAAAGCTGACATTAGTTGGTAGCAGCTTAAGCTTAGAATAATATGTATATTTTTGTGCGTGTAGTCTTTGATATTAGAAAATTAGATATAAGCAATAGCCACGCCTCTCTGTGACACTAACTAAGTATTCAATTCAGCACTGCTCCAAAAAATATATTCCTCTTAACATTTCTCTCTTTGACTCACTACCTACCAACTTTACTCCCCCCTTACTTGCCTTTTCCTGCTCTTACCCCATCTTTCTGGATCACGAAAAAACACAAGAGGCAATAGATTTCTGTATGGAAAAAAATATTTCGGGTAGTTACTTTTTTGCCATTCTTATCTTGATTCGTGATACTGCATGATGGGGTAAATCTTTTTCCTCTCTTACGTAATTTCCTTTGTGCTCCTAAAAGTAGTCAATGTTTTGTATGCTGCGTAGCTTAGTTGTGCGCGCTTAGCAACACTGTCGTCCTAGTAGTATTTTTCACTCACTCAATGTTTTTTCATAATATATCATTTTCGATGTCTTTGTTCAAATTTTTAGTTTTAATTTTAACAACTAGCATTTTTATTTGGCACAACTAGGCTATTTTTTTTTTTTTTTTTGCATAAAACTTATACACTAACAACTAGTAGTAGAGCACAAATACTCTCCAACATAAAAATACAAACTTAAATACAAAATTTTATATCTTATATACAGCATTTATTCATTACAATCAATATTATTGAAAACAGTTTTTTAATTGGTGAGAAACTCAAACATTTTTTTATTGAATCATTCGTATAAGTTGGGTGCATAAATGGACATTAGAACAACAAATACAACTATAAAAAAACAACAACAATAATAGAAACAAAAATCAACAATAACAATAGCTATGTAAATATTTTTGATTCACAGCTAGCACTATCCACAAACAGGTGTGGCCAATGCGCTATTTTCAAAGCGAGCAGCACAAACATTTGTACAAAGTTTCACATCTATTCTTAACAGTTTTGTATAGAGCAGTTTATATTAGAACAAAATTAAAAAAAACAAAAAAAAAAACCAAAATATTATCTGTTTGATGCAAAACAGTCTCTAAGCTACCCTGTTTCAATACGTAGTTTTATGTGGTTTTTTTTTTTTTCTTCAATTGTGTACAAAAAACTTCAAGCAGTTCCCTGAAAACAAACGTTTTACTTTAAGTTTCTTTTAAAAAAAAAACAAAATCCTTAGTTAAAGTCTATTAAATATGAAGTAAAAATATAAACAGCACAGCATAACAACAGCAACAACAACAACAATAAACCCTACAACAACAACAACAACATTCATACAAACATTAATTTTTCTCACTTTCTGAGGTAACTATGCAACATAGTGATAGAATCTAAAAGCGTAACTTGTCGAAACTAACCGTTCCAACGGACTTTAGGGAATATTCTACTCAGAAAGGAAATTAAAATTTTCCATAAGAACAATCAAGAAAATATTTTATGATATTTTCCAAAGTGACAAATCTTCAGTACATAATTCTAAACACTTGATTTTAAAGTTTTCTTAACCAACTTCTTTTTTGACGCTATATGTTGATAGTTTGAGAATATCAATTTTTATCTTCAATATAAATTCTGAATATTTTAAAGTCTGTTAAAGCCCAACTTGAGTAAAGTAGATATATTATTTATCTTCAAAATTAATTTGACATTTAAAGAGAGGTTTAACCATTTTTAAATAAATCTGCATTCTCTCCCTATCTATTTTGACTGGATAAGATGTATAAATGTTTGTATTTAGAATAGATAGATCTGTTTAATTAGGGTTTTTCGACGTTTATTTCTTATGTAGTCTTTAGTATTTTTTTTAAAAAGAATGTGTATAGTTCGTGCATAAAGGCATTTGTTATGATCTTTTTAATTTCTATATGTCTATTTTGATTACCTCTTAAATGTTGTTTGTGTAATCAAAAGTTGTAATTTTGAATCAGTATTTAGTATAGACCAATATTTTCTTTTCATTAAAGAAAAAAAAAAACAAAAAGATGTAAATATCATGGATAAAGATATAAAAATGTATAAAAAATTTTTAAAAATCTATGAAAAAGATATTTTAAATATTATTACTGTGTCGTTTCCTTTTGTGAATTTTACATCTATAACAGCGATATACAGGGTGTCCCGTGACTAAGTGCACCTATTAACGGAGGTGAAAAGTGATGTCGAGTTGAGTAAAAAAATGTATGGGAAGAGGGGGAGGGGGGAGAAGGGGGTATATTTTCACATTCCTAGGAGCTACAGGTCTAATTAGCATCACACGATTTTGATTCACATTATTTTTTCTAGCAGTAAATTTAAACCACGGAAAACTTATCTTGAGAACTCATTGCAAAGGCAATAAAATCGCCAACAAACCCTAACGACTTAACCATTACCGAGCTGTGCTCGTGTAAAGATGAAATCAATCGGTTGAAACTATTAAATTTAAATTTTGAGTGCAAATTTCACAAAATTTCGCGTAATAAATTAAATTTTTTTATCATTAGTTTTGTAATTTATCTAATTCTATTTTCAATAGCATCAAAAACATAAACAAATCTCTAAACATAAAAAGGTTGGATGTACTGAAAAATTTATTCATATTACAAAACAATGATATTATCTTTTTTTTTAACTCAACCAACTTAACCAATTGCGTTAATTCGGAAGACGGGTGATAGTTAGTTGGAGGGTGGAAAGATGAAAAAACTATCGAGAAACACGCTCACTGGCAGATTATTCCACAATCATACTGTGCGACTCGGAAAACGAATTATCTCGGTAATGCGTGGTTCTATTGGGCATCAATGCAATGGTAAAGGGATGGGCTTGAAAAGCTGCCCGAGTAGACCTAGGAAATACACGAACTGGTGGCGTCAGGCCATATACCTCCCTTGTACACTTCCCATGGTAGAATCTATACAAAAGGCTTAGGCAACCAACATTGCGCCGATGCCCAAGAGAACTGAGAGGAGATAAAATATTTTCATTCCTATCATATATATCGCACGGCGTTGAATTCGGTTCAGAAGCTCCAAATAAGATCTCAAAGCTCCTGCCCAAATGTGCGAATTGTACGCCATTTTAGGCCTTATATATGAGGTATAGATCATACGAAGATCAGATGGGGTGAAGTATCGCTTGCACCGTTTTAAGGAACCTAGGCACTTGGCCGCTTCTTTTGATACATGGAAAATGTGATCATTCCAACGAAGGTTTGATTGTATGCCCAGAATGCCCAGAACGTCAAGAGCATCTGACTCCAACAGATCTAGACTAAGGCACAGTTCATTCGCTTGTGGGTTAAAAGGCAATGCTAAAGGTCTTGCTTGCATTAAAATCTACTCTATTAGCAAGACCGCAGTCGGAGATTTTTTTCAAGTCATTAAGAAGTGTGTCATTCAAATTTAACCTCTTACTCTCAATCTCCAAAGAACTCGGGCGTTTTTTGAAAAAATATAAACGACCAATGCTGCTGTCATCCGAAAACGAATGAATTGGGTTATGAGTCAACGACAGAAGGTCGTTGAAAAAAACAAAAACATAGTTGGCAATAGAACTGAACCCTGCGGTACACCTGCGTTGATGGCGTGCTCACTGGACGAAATGCCGTCGATTACGATACGGATAGTTCTATCCTTAAGAAAGCACGTGATCCATCGAGCAAAGATACCACCGACTTCGTATGCAATTAGCTTAGAGACGAGTGCTTTATGCCACACTCGGTCAAACGCCTTTGAAATATCCAGAGCAACAATCCTGCTCTCACCGAACAGGTGAACGCATTGGTTCCGGGCCCTACGAAAACCACATTGACGGTCACTTAGCAATTCGTTGTGCTCCAGATAGTTCATTAAGTGAAAGTTTATTACGCTCACCATAACTTTGGAAAGCGTAGAGCGTATCGCAATGGGTCGGTAGTTTGCAGGATTCGTAGCATCGCTCTTTTCAGGTATCGACTGGACATTTGCGACCTTCCAACAAGATGGAAATATTCCTGTCCTGTATGAGATGTTGAAAAGGTTGCGCAAAGGCCGAGCCAGTGTAGAAGCACACGTTTTAAGTACAATAAACTATTGCATAACGACCCGAGGCGAAATTTTCGAAAGCGAAAGAGTCAGAAAATGATCGGGAAATAATTATTTTGAAAAAGAGCTGATTTTAAACGTGACACACTTTTTGATATTCATCCTGAACAGATCACCTGATCGTGGCAATAAACGGATTTGAATTTGGTAAGGACTCCTTAAGTAAGGATAGTCTCAGAAAAACATTATATCCTTACTGATTAGATCTTGAGAAGGTTTCCTTAAAAGGGCTATCGATATCATATCCGGACTATATCAGTGCATAAATAAGGGTTTCCTTAACCGATTTTCACTCGGGTCATTGTGATGTCATTGTATGATATACTAGTATAATCGTAGTACGACGAGTTAAATGTAAAAATGTGACAAAAAATTTATTGGATTTATAGCTCCAAAGCTAATATCGCTCAAACTGTTTTTTTTTGCCATATTTACAGTGATTTTACAACACATACTGTCATGAAAAATGTTTAGCCTGAAAGTATGCGATCTGTCACCGATAAGTATCAAATGAATTTTCTGTGCATAATTTTAGGCTGAACATTTTTCACGACAGTATATGTTGGAAAAGCACTGTAATAATGGTAAAAAAATAATTACAGTTTAAGCGATATCAGGTGCGAATCAGCATGCTTGGGTTTCATGTATTAAGATCATTGTTTTCTTATAAGTATAAAGTTTTTAGTACAGCCAATTTTTTTATTTTTTAAAGAGATATGTTTATGTTTTTGGTGCTATTGAAAATAAAATTGAATATATTACAAAACTGATAGTAAAAACAAGTGCATTTATTACGTGAAATTCTGAGAAATTTGCACTCAAAATTCAAATTTAGTAATTTCAACCGATTGCTTTCATCTTCACACGAGCACAACTGGGTAACGGTTAAGTCGGTACGGTTTGTTGATATGCCGAGAGAAAGGTAATTTCATTGTTTTTACAATGAGGTCTCAAAATAGGTTATCAGTAAGTTAGTTTTTCTGCTAGAAACAACAATATGAATCAAAATCGTAAAATGCTTTTAACCCTGTAGTTTCTAAGAATGTGAAAATAGACCCCCTCACCCCCTCCCACCCTCTCATACGATTTTTTGCTCAACTAAACATCACCTTTCACCTATGTAAATAGTTGCACTTAGTCGCAGGACAGCCTGTATATGAAATATTTATAAAGTAATCAGCAGTCGTAGCAATATATATATATATAAAACTGAGTTGCCAGTAATTTAAAAAGTACAAAATTCTGCCCCACTTAGAATGATTATAGGTTAGCTTATTTTAAGTTGTACTTTTTCCCATAACCTTAATCATTTCATTATGAAAAAATATGTTTGTTAGTTACCTAATAATACTTAATAATATTAAAGCAGTCAATATACAATCACAGTAGCTAATGCACTCAATTTAGCCAAAATAAAAAAAAAAATTAATCGAGTGCAAGCGATATTTTTTTTTTACTTTTCAGGAAAAATCATCACTTTCTATTGCAGAGGTATTTAAAACTACCTTTTATATAGTTCAAAATGTTAGAACATAGAAGTTAAATGCCCAAAATAAACTCAATAAATAAAAAACCCAAATAAAACAAAACATTATTAAAAAAAAAAAACAAAACTTAAAATGCATAACCTTAAAAACAAACCATAAAGAATAGCAGAAAATTTAGATTATTTAGAAAAACTTTTATCCAAAAATAACACTGAAATAACAAAATATTTTGCTTTTCATTATCAACGAAAACAATGCAAATTAGGAAAAAAAAATAGGAAAAAAACTAGAAAAAAACGTTTTTTTTTTCAATAAATAAAAAGTTATAAGTATAAAACGGAAAAAAAGCGTATAATATTTGCGAAAAGAGTTTGCAAGCGAAGAAACAGTAATATTGTCAAAAAATTGGAACTATAAAATAATCATAAGAAAGTTTTTATCCAAAGCATTAGCTTAAAATTTTAATTTTTTTTTTTCTTAAATATAAATTTTAAGCTGATATTCATAAATCAATAAATAGTCATATTTATGTGATTGATCCCTTCCCGATTATTCATGAAAAATGATTTTAAAATAGTCACAGAAAAAAAAAACATCAATTGCAACATTTAAAGACAGCCATAAAGATGCCTTTTATAACTCATGCTACAAGTACAGTATTGTGCAAGAAGTCAGCATCTTTTGAAATTTCCAATATTTTAGTCCCTACTTAGCTTTTCTCTATTTATTTATTGATAACGATAGGAACTTTGTTCTTTTAATGTACAAGCTAGGAATAAAATCTTTATTAAGTGAAAAAAAAATAATTTAAACCTACATATAAAAAAATGTATCTTAGTATTGAGTAGAAATAGAAGAAATCGAAATTCTTCTTTCGTGAGCAAGGAAAAAGTGTAGATTTTAAAAAAATTGGCTAAGAAGTATTTACACCATTATTAAAAGCGAAATGCTGAAATATGCCTCGTCTAAATCTGGTTATTTACCTTAAAGCTCTTAAATGGCTCGGTAAAGAATTCCAAAGACGAGTGGCATTAATAGAAAAAAAAAATCTTGTGAAGTTGAGATAGTTAAGTCTTGGTGGAGTCAGCATGTAACTTTCCGTTGAGTGGCCAAATTGAATTTTTTAAATTAAAATAATATTGCAACATTTTTGAGGTCATCGTTTTGGGGCTTATGTTTGACAATCTTTCGTGAAAGTACTTGCCAAAACTTGAAATTCTGCATCATTACTTTTGTCTACTTACGTTCAAATAAGAGATTTACGATATAATCTATTTTTTGGCTAAAAAGCACTTTTTCGATATTTTGACAGGAATGTTTCGCGATTAACCGTGGAAAATATTGTTTTGGTGCCTTCAGCAAAGTTGTAGGTATTGAATTAGAGAAAAAGTAATGCAAAACAAACTCACCCGAAACTAGTAAGGGTGGAGCTTCGGCAGGGTACCGAAGCTAAAATTGAAGAATATTCGAAGTATTTAGCCATGACATACACGATGACATTCAGTTTTATATATTAACGAAAGTTTTCCTATTTTGATGACATCACTTTGTATGGGAAGTAGGCATGGTTTTGATCCGATTTTGCCATATATCATAGGGATGGTTCATATTATATATCAAAGCCAAAATGAAAAATTTCAAGACATTTCATTAATTTTTGTGGATTTTTAAGAGATTTAACGTTTAAAATAAAGCCAATTTGTATGGGAGGTAGGCGTGGTTTTCATTCAATTTCGCCAAATATCATAGTGGTGATCTATATTATATATCAAAGCCTATATGCAAAATTTCAAGGCATTTCTTTAATTTGAGCAGATTTTTAAGAGATTTTACTCTTAAAATAAGGCCACTTTGTATGGGAGGTAGGCGTGGTTTTCATCCGATTTTTCCAAATTGCATAGCCAGGATTAAGACTGAAGAGCAAAGCAGGCATTTCTTGATTGCCTTTAGTTTAATTTTTGTGGATTTCAAAGACATTTTACGGTTAATATAAAGTCACTTTGTATGGGATGTAGGCGTGGTTTTCATCCGATTTTGCCCATTTTCGAACTTGTTCTTCCTTTTTTAAAAATAAACTCATTATTTGAATTTCATAGCGATAGCTTTAAAATTGCGGCTGTAATCGTGTCGACAGACGGACGGACACACGTAAATCGACTCAGGAGATGATGCTGATCAAAAATATATATATTTTTCTGTACCTGCCAAGCCTCCTTCTTGGCGTTACAAACGGAATGACAAAGTTAATATAACCCTTACGCAGTACGCGTTACTTACTTACTTACTTAGTTGGTCGTAACAACCCGTGTCCGGGTTTCAACCGACCTCATCAGCTCTCGCCAGGCGCCTCTGCTTTGCGCGCGCCTTCTCCAATCGGATACACCAAGTGCGGTTAGGGCTTCCTCAGCCTGGTCCATCCATCGGAGGCATGGTCTCCCTCGTCGTCGTTGACCAGCGACCCTCGCCTCGAGCACCTTTTTCGCTGGAGCTTCGTCGTTCATACGATGGACATGACCCAGCCAGCGTAGTCGCTGCACAGTTATACGCCGAACTACGTCAATGTCATCGTAGAGCTCATACAGCTCGTGGTTCATTCGGATGCGATAGTCATCGCCGACTCGAACAGGACCGAAGATTTTGCGAAGAACTTTTCTCTCGAACACCCCCAGAGCGGCTGCGTCAGTTTGCGAAACTACCCATGCCTCAGCGCCATAAAGCAGCACACGTAGAACGAGCGTCTTGTAGAGTGTTAGTTTTGTCGATCGAGAGAGGGCTCTGGAACTTAGTTGCTTACTGAGCCCGTAGTAGCACCTATTAGCAATTATTGTTCTTCGCTTTATCTCCAGGCTGATTTCGTTTTTGGTATTAATGGCGGTGCCAAGGTAAACGAACTCCTTGACTACTTCAAAGTTATAGCTGCCGGATGAAACGTGGGAGTCTAAACGCCGAGCTCCCTTGTTTGTAGACAGCATATATTTTGTTTTGCCCTCATTTATCGTCAAATCCACTTCGGCTGATTCCTTTTCGATAGCGGCGAAAGCTGCGGTAACATCTCTCTTGGTTCTGCCGACAATATCAATATCATCAGCGTACGCAAGGAGCTGGACGCCTTTGTAGAAAATGGTGCCATTACGATGCACACCGGCCTTTCGTACGATCCCCTCCATGATGATGTTAAAGAGATCGCAAGACAGTGGATCGCCTTGCCTGAAACCTCTTTCGGTATTGAAGGTTTCGGAGAGGTCATTTCCTACCTTGACGGAGCTGCGTGTGTTGCTCAACGTCATTCTGCAAAGTCTAATCAACTTTGCAGGTATACCGAACTCAGACATTGTTGCGTATAGGCAATCCCTTCTCGGGCTATCGAACGCAGCTTTAAAATCGACAAAGAGATGGTGTGTGTCAATTTGATTTTCGTGGGTTTTCTCCAGGATTTGTCGTAGCGTGAAAATCTGGTCTATGGTGGACTTACCAGGTCGAAAGCCACACTGATAAGGTCCAATCAGTGTTTTTGTAATCGGCTTTAATCTTTCACATAGTACGCTTGAGAGAACCTTATATGCGATGGAAATAAGACTGATACCTCTATAACTTGCGCAGATTGTTGGGTCTCCTTTCTTAAGTATAGGGCACAGTACGCTGAGGTTCCAATCGTCGGGCATGCTTTCTTCTAGCCATATTTTGCTGATGAGCTGATGCATGCGCCTTATCAATTCATCGCCGCCGGTTTTAAACAATTCAGCTGACAGGCCGTCAGCACCCGCTGCTTTGTTGTTTTTGAGTCGTTGGATAGCAACTCGAACCTCATCATGGCTAGGTGGTGGTACTTCCACTCCGTCATAGTTGATTGGTAGCTCTGGACTGCGCTATCCATGGGCGGCATTGGTGAAATCGTCGCCAGTAAGTAAATTGGAGAAGTGTCGTCTCCACAATCTCAGCACACACTGCGTATCCGTATTCAGATCTCCATTTTCGTCTCTACAAGTGGATGCTCCGGGCTTGAAACCTTGGGTTAGACGCTTAACCTGTTGATAGAATTTTCGTGCAACCTTCTTGCCCTGGTATACCTCTAGTTCCTCACGCTCACGCTTTTCCTGCTCTCTTTTCTTGCGTCTGAAAAGGCGCCTCTCTTCCTTCCTCTTTTCGCGGTAGTTTTCTCGCACGGCTCGCGTTGCAGCTGACTGCAGCGTTTTTCTATATGCGGCGTTTTTTACTGCAGTCGCAATGCGACACTCCTGATCATACCATTGGTTCCGAGGTTGCGGGCGCCGGAAACCAATGACTTCTTCAGCGGCAGCGCGCATGGAGTGGGATATATGCGCCCAAAGTCCGCCGGCGTCGTCGGGTCCAGAGGTTGGTTGGTTGAGCTTAACCGAGAGTTGAGCGGAGTAGGCTTCGGCAGTCCGTTGTAATTGCAGCTTAGCGACATCTAGCTTTCGTTGCATTCCTGTGCGTATGTTCTTCGCATTGCATAATCGTATGCGGATCTTGGCTGCAACAAGATAATGGTCGGAGTCAATGTTGACCCCCCGAAATGTACGCACATCTAGAACACTAGAGGCATGCCTTCCGTCGATTACAACATGATCAATTTGGTTTCGCGTTTTTTGATCCGGGGACAGCCAGGTGGCCTTGTGGATGTCGAGGTGCTTAAATCTGGTGCTACTAACTACCATGTTTCGCGCCGCGGCGAAGTCAATCAGTCTTAGACCGTTGTTCGTGGAGGTCTCATGAAGACTGAACTGACCGACAGTGGGGCCAAAGATGCCTTCCCTTCCGACTTTCGCATTAAAATCGCAGTACGCGTTGGGATATAAAAATTACATATTGTGCCTTAAAATCGTAAAAACGTTCTTTTTACAATTTTACACCTTTTTTTGGTCAATAACTCGGTTACACATCCACAAATATGTTTTTTTTTAAGTTTCACTTTATTTCTATTCAAACAAATATTTTTTTAATTAATTTAAAGCTATTAAGGCAAAAAAAAAAATATGAGTTTATGTTTGTTATTTATGTATGGAAAAGAGATAAAAATATTTTAATTGTTAACATCCTTTGAACTTTACGCCTGTGGTTCTGATAAGCTCAATCTCTGCGTGGTTGATTGTAAATCATCATCATCGTCTGAATTTGAGTTAGATACAGGATGCAATGGTATATCTTCTTCTGTGTGTCCTTCATATCTAGTGGTATTATCAGGGTTTTCGGTGCCTTCATTTACTACTTCATAACCGCTTAATTTACTTGACCACCAACTTACTTTGGCAAGCAGTGTCCATTTACTTGGTTATCTGGTGAAATCGCTCACCTTGTTTGTCCAATTCTTAAGGACATTGTCACCGAAAAGGTATCAAGGTGAAAATGCAAAAAAATTTAATTTTAACGTTATGGATGCATTGATTTTATCGAAATAATACCATAGATTATCGACTCTTTTCTTTATATCATCTGGCTGTATCCGATTTTTCACCTAAAACACCCTCGATTACTTCTTTTAGAGCGATTCAGGCATTCAGGTGATTGTTTTATCGTAAGCATGTGAAGTTTCGCTTTTCATCAATTTCCGATCTGATCCATGGAGTATAGTTGTTTAAAATGAAAAAAGGGATATGCACAAAAAATTTGCTAGAAATACGATTAGAGTGAAGTTAAACAGATATAAATATGAAAACATTTAAATAGAAAATATTTAATATAATACATACCAGATTTAGTTTTATCATCGCTGATCTGATATTGGAAATATGGTCTTCAAACAATCAAAGGCGCCCCCAACATCTTTAACTACCACTTCGACGCATTTCCCACAGATTCCCAATTTTATATGGAACGGTGGCAGCAATATGTCAGTAATATTCTCTATCATTCTATAATCTTAAGTTTTTTTGGTGTGTCGGAGTTCTCAGAATCAAATTTCTACACTCTTATTGGTTACCTTTGTTTCGCGAATCCCAATTACAAAGGAAAAGGAAAAAAGTACTTTGGTGAACCGCTTTTTTCTATAATACCTTGCAATATGTTGATAACCTTTAGATCAAAACAAATCTTCCATTTATGTTCTTTATATTTGATTTTCTCCATTATATCGAGAAAGCGTACCTCTTCTTCATATTTATGCCAAATACTACTGGCATAAATATGACAAAAATTTTTTTTTTTTGTTATGTGCCATTCTTCAAACTTGAAACTGAACCATTTTTAAATATTCGCCACTCATCAGCCACTTATAATCCAATCCCAATTTATTCACTAATCCTGGAATTTCTGTGTGAGTTTTCTGCGCTTCAGAAATGGGATCAAAAATTCTGAATTCCGTTGCGATAATCTCAACTAAGCCACAACGTAATCCATTTACTTTTGTGTGAGCGGTTGTGGTGCATCATTACACATCGGTCGGATTAGTGGCAACAGTTGTAGCTGCCTGGGAATCTCGCTCTGGACTCGGTGCTTTAGATGGTTCGGTAATTTTAGGGCGTAGTGCTGGTAGTACGACAGTAAGAGCGGGAACGTATACTTTTGTTCTCAACCTTTTTCTGTTCAAGCCAACATCAAAATCAGAGAACGAAAATAAACAATAACAAATCATTTCATTTCGTTACGTTTCGATCTTTCAAGCGTACGAAACAAAAACGATTGAAATAATAAAAGAACGCTTGAGCGTCTGTTTTGTTTTTCGTTTGCTGTCACGAAAGCAAAACTATAAAGACAGAGTTTATACGTCATTCAAATTGAATGAAGAATATCGCATTTTTTGTTCTCTTTTACTCTCTTCGAGATATTTGATTTAACAGCTGCTCACACGTGATTTTTTGATTGAATGGCCGATGCCGACGAAAAGTGTTGTTGTAAGTACCAAAAAAGTTGATTATGCAACCCTGTGATTGATTGATGCAGGTCTTGAGCTCCATCAAAATGTTGATTTTGATCTCGCAGAGAGTTCATCTTTTTTTTCGCGGGAAAAACAACAACAAATTTTGAATGATACTTCAATTTGTAATGACGTGTACCCAGTGCCAAAAAAAAACCAAAAAATTGTGTAACCAAGGGACACAAATGAAACCGAAACAACGATTCGTTAAACGATCGTCGTATAATAACAAAATAAATATTCTACTTCGTATTATTTTGCGTCTTTGTTTTTTTGCTTCGTTTCTTTAGCAAATTCTCAGCAAAATTTTCTCCTTCCTTTGTTTTTTAACATCATATTTTGCTGTGAAACAACAAAAACAAAAGCCACGCTCACGCTGTGTGCAACACAAGTCTTGTGTTATCGCTCAATGCCTTATGCATAACAGTGATCATTAATGAAACGTTTGCTTTGGTTTCGTTTTTTATACACAGACACATTAGCAAAAATTATAAAAATCACCTTAGCTCTGTCTTCCACTGAAAAGTTTCGTGTTTCCTTTGCCCTCACTAACAATTCGAATGAAAAATATCGACTTTATATCACTCTCTAAGAGATCGGTTCGGATAGCGTTTCGTTTATTTTCGTTCTTTGAGCAGAATTAATGCATGCGTAGTACCTGAATGCATCATGAGCAGTTGGATCTTTCACCAAAATTATTGAATTTCGAAAAAGAGTGTTTTATAAACTTTTGCATACCGCGTTCGACGTAAAGTCTTCACTACTTGAATCAGGTTCATCAAAATTAAGGTAATATGCATTTTTTAATTCCTCATAAAACTTGTAGGTTCTATTTGCCTTTTCTTGACACTATATGACCACACACGTGGTATTTTCAATATTATTATTGTATTATTGTACACAACACGCGAAAATAGGTAATTTATGAGTAAAAGAAAATTTATTCTGTTAATCGCTTTTTCTCAAACACATTATTCACTTCTTTAAGCATAGGTACAAGACTACGAAGAAATACTCTAACTCGCTCTTCTTTTATACACGGACAAAAATGCGACAAATAGCCCTCACTTGCTCTTTGACAGGCAAATTTATATATATTAGGAAAGTTAAAATTTTAACTTTTTTTTTCATTTTCATGATTTTTTACCTTCCTCTTGACCAAAGAAACACCTTTTATATGAAATTTTTGAGCTCTATCTCTCTCCACACTTAGTCAAAGTGTAACAAAAATGAAATCTCTTATTTGAAAGTGTGTAGGCAAAAGTAATGATGCAGAATTTCTAGTTTTGGCAAGTACTTTCACGAAAGATTCACAAACATGACTCCCAAAATTATGAGTTGCACTGTGTTATTGACCTGCCGTTTTCTAAAAATTATAATGCAATTTTGGTTTCTTCCGCGATGTTGTCATGATCCATTTTAATTAATATCTCTCCCAAGTTTTGTGTCCGAAATAATATATAAAATAAAAAAATTATTAACATATAAAAAAATTATGAACTTTTTAACTGAGTAGTGACTAAGGGACCACCCTGTATATTCTATATGATACTATAACAATCAAAACTGTGCATATAACGATGTATGCTGTCCCAAAGGTTAGAATTTTTAGCTGACTATAATACCATATCAAAGACAACTATTGTGCTCTAATTGTGCTTTTAATTTTAAAATTTTCGGGTGAAGTGGAAAATTATCTATATTCTTCAAAACGGATTTGATCTCAGGCGCTATCATAATATTATACAAATGAAATTTTAAGATAAACAAAACAGGCACCATGATACAGAGTTAGTTTCACTTTTACGACGAAAAATAAACTAAAGTATTAACTCGTCAATATCGAAAACTTTCGAGTTGAAACAATTTACTCATTAGCTACTAGCGAGAAAATAACCATAGCACAGAGTGAGATTCCACTTTCCCCGACTTCTCCCTAGCAAAAAATATCAATAAAAAATAAAAACAACTTAAAAATCTAGCTTCAAAATCGTTTCTCAAGACGTTAGTTAAATGGCAAACGCATACATTGATAAATATAGCAATTAAAAAAAAACTAAAAAAAAATTTCCTAAAAAGCTGTAAGAAAACATTTAAAAAAAATAAAAACAAAAAATTCAAATTTTTTTATTACTGTCTCGTAAACTTTCGCTCTATTCGCTCTATTGCTCTCATTTCAAATGTTCGTTGACTCTCTTTCAGCTCATAGGTGTGTCTATATGTAACTCATAAATGTGTGTGTGTGCATCGTGCATTGAAAAAATAACAAAAAGAAAAACATAAAAAATAATTAATTAAACTTAGCAGATTTCATACTAAATTTTCAAATTTTATTTTCAAACTCATTACATTTAATTTTAATAAAATTTTAAGCAAAACAATGCTTAAGAACTATAAAAGAAGTTAAAAACATACTTTAATTAATTTGAACTTGCTCATTTCAAATCTATGCTCTCTTTCTCGCTACGCTCTTTCTCGCATACAATCATCACGCACACACAAATGTTTAGCGTTTCCTTCTACTATGAATTCTCCAAGGAGCAGGATTACATTTGCTCAAAGCCTGAGGACTCGGGCATGCATTTATGCTCGGATTTGCCGCCATATCGCGTGGGTCCAATGATATGTAACGGTAAGTGGCAATTATGTAAGACACAAACACACAACAAAAACAAAAACAACAACAACAGAGCAACAAGTTAATTCAATTCAAATACTATTAAACAAGGACTAAAGTAATTAACGTAAATTTTAAAAAAGCTGTTTAAGTTTCAGAGTCAGGCAGTGAGGCTCAATTAGATTTATGCAAAATTTTAGCTGTAGCAGAACAATTAAAAAATGTTGTTGCTCATAAAAAACTTTAATTGCGCGTACAACTAAATACATCATTATAATTATGTTTAAATTGCATACCAAGAATAAGCAGTCATTTTTAATTTTAAAGAGAAATTAAAACAATTTTTTAATTGCCACAGCAATGTCAACAACTACTGAATAAATTAGAAACATCTTCATTTTATAGCAGCAGAAATTTACATTAATTATGGTTTGTTGAAGAAAATCTGCTGTAATAAAAAATAAGACAAGCAACGCTCATTAAGAATTGTGTGGAATAGATTATTTTTTCTTATGCAAACCAACTTAATTTTGTTAGGTTTAGTTGTAAAAATTTTTAATTTATTTTGTATTTTTTTTTTTCTAGCCTCGGCTCTCTCATTTAGCTACAATCTTCCAACAAATCGTTCCTGTGTTAATTGGAATCAATATTATACAAACTGCACGCAGAGTGCCTTGAATCCTTTTCAAGGCACCATTTCATTTGACAACATTGGACTGGCATGGGTGGCCATATTTTTGGTAAGTACAAAAAAAAAACTTCCACAGTAATTTAACATACAACGATCCGCTCGCTACAAAGGTTAAATGTTATATATAAAGAAAAAAGCAGAAATAAAATGTTGGAATTATATAAATATAAAGCTTAAGGTATAAATAAAAAAATAAATGTACCAATAAAGCATCAAAAGTAGTAAGCAATAAAGTACAAAAAAAATTGAAAAAATCTAATCAGCCGACGGTGATTCAGTGCGGTTCCCCACCATTTTACTAAACGCATCGCATACAGCTTAATTTTTACGATCGCAAGAAGCGACACTAACACTAAAAACCGGTTATTGTAAGCAAAGCGAGTGCAATTCACATTGAGTGACCGTCGGCAGCCTATAGTTCTTATGTTGTTCATACATAATTATGAGTAAATAGGAGACAAAATGTAACAATCGGCAGTTAAGTTCACTTGACAAAAACAATTGCTTTATGTAAGTAGAACAACTTTCGGGTGATTTTTAAATAAAAAATCGATATAGGAAAGAAAAATAAATTTTTGGTTGCAGGAAACTAAGAGAATTCGTTTTGTTAGAATTGATGTTTCTTTGTTGCCTGCTATCATTAAACTGTAAATTAAACCAAAACTTGTCAATCGATTGTAATGAAACATTTCTAGCTTTAAAGCCGCAGTGTTATATAAGTGTTATATAAGTTTTAAGGATGATGATATTTCTAGCAATGCTTAGTAATGAAAACATCTCATAAGGCCATTCCTTGAAAAAGGGCAAACTGCATTCCTAATCCAACAGTCCAAATAATAACATTACTAACAGGTCACAGTGGTCTGCGGCTTCACCACGGATGTTTTCTTTTTATTAATAAAGAGCACTAACAAAATTTTGTTACTCCTTGAATGAGCGTGGAGATAGATAGAGCGCAAAACTCTTAGAAAACAAATTCCAAGTACGCTGAAGTTGGTCAGTGAATCGCCATACGACAATAAATGTTATCTAAATAAAATACTTTACTTCTTTTGTCTTTCAGCTGAGCACTGCATGTATATGTATCTCACTTTTGCCTTGCTTGAGGCTCATCTCTTTTGTTTTTTTTTTGCTGTTCTAGCTGAGCATAAAAAGGAGAAGAGTGGAGAGCAACATGGAGTTTATTGAAACTCTCGCAACACACACGTGTGAAAAGAAAGGATCAAGCAATGCTTGGCATCGAGGATGATTTCTCAAAAAGTCTTTTATTAATAATTCCTGTTGTTAAAATTTCGAGAGGAAAATATCCCTATACTATGCAGTAGCGCAAATATGACATTTTAAAACTTGTATCTTTAAAATCGGCCCAGTACTTTTAGAGTTTACCTGAAAACAAAAATTAACATTTCAATTTTATATCATAATATACATAAAAATGACAACAATTTCAGTTTGCTATTTTACCACTAGTTTAAATGGCCATTTTGCTATGAGCATAGCGCTCTAAATTAGCGCATTTAACCACCTGACCGATTTTCAGCCGCACATTTATACTAGCTCAATTAAACTATAATTGCAATAGTTCACAAACGTTCACATTTAAAGCATTGATTATGAAAGCTCATTTGGCATGCTTAACTATATTTACCAATGTGGTGGTGGTGGTGGTGGGCAACTCTGACTGTGACCCCAAACCCTAGCTGCTGTCAGCCACAGAAACCGTTTATTACAACTGCAGCGCATTTGTTCATTTTATGTTGATTTATATAAACATACATATATATTTTTGGTAGCAATTTCAACAATTTAAATAAACTCGATTAAACCAGCGCCATGTTGAAAATGGAAACGGAAGCGGACATGCCACACACCAGCGTTTCCTAAGTAGCAAAATCTGCGCTTCACTTTGTCGCTACTAGTTCACACTACTATCCGGTGTTGTTTTTGTTTAAGCTGTTGCTGGCGTTGTTCTTCTGACTGCCACAGCACACATTAAATGTTAATTTTGTGTAATATGAGAGTCGGTTGTGCCTTAATAAATAAAACCTTGCAATTAGTAGAGGGCTCCCTTTATATTGCTCCTACTTAATACCGCACAAAAGAATACACCCCCTACCCCTCATCATTGTGTGCAAAATAAATGAGGCACACTTTATTTTGACATCCAGGCCTAAATCAAAGGCACGACTAAACATATTTAATGATGAGCCTTCTTCAAGCAAGTGCCTAAAAGTAAGCTATGCCTAAAATAGGATGATTGGGTTGAATTTTAATATTTAAAACGGTCTTAAGTTATATAACATATGTGTGTAATTAAATAATTTAAGTTCTAAGAGAAGCGAGAGACGCGAAGCTTTCAATACGAGTTGCAAAAAAGTTCACCTTTTAACAAAAGCTTTGAGAATGGGTTTGAAAATCACAGCTCCGGAAAATTAATTACAAAATTATGCATGGATTAAGTTTAATAAAAATTTACGTTATAAAAATCTTTGGCAAAGTTAGAAACAAGCAAGCTTTAATTGATAGCTTACGCAGCGAAGGAAAATATTTATTTTACTTCCAGCCTAATTTATCAATACCAGCCTTGCCTGTAGTTGAAATTCTGCCAACTGTGGCTATAAGGTAAAAAATTCCAGTAGGTTTTTTACATAATTAATTCCAATTTATTTGTATGCGAATTCTTACCTTAACGCTATGAGGAAAATGTAGAAGAGAGCTAAACGGAAGCAGGAGAGATCAATGACAAAAATTTAGTCAACATATAAAATTAATATAAAGTATGTAACTATTACACGGTAGATTAATATAATAAATTAATCAAGCTAAATGTGCATTAGGCTGGGCAGATGCTATATGGCAATTTTTTTTGTTTTTGAAGCGAAGCTTTTTACTCCTCGTTCTGTGATTTGCTTAGAGTGGAATCTGAAAAATTTTCGACAGATTTTTTCTTGGAATTTTGATGATTTCTTTGTTGCTAGCGCTTATTACAACAAGAAAACTTAATACTTTAATATTAAATACTAAAAATATGTTTTGGTTCCCGTGGGGATCGAACCCGTGCCCTCTTTAACGATAACCCAGCACACTACCCACTAGGCCACAAAGACCTGTTGGTAATGGTTGTTAATTTAATCTTAGTTATAACAGAAGCTATGCTGCAGTAGATCGTCACCATCTATCAATAGATAGAGTGTTGTGTATTTGCTATGCTACAAAAATTTGCTTTTATTTGCCACAAGGTGTCTCCAGCATCGGTGTGTTTGTATTGTGAATGCATTTGTGGTGTTGTTGGCATAGAGTATAAATTATTATGTAGAGATTGCATCAACTCTGCTAAATCTCTGGCATGTGTTAACAGAGGTTAACAGAAATTTTTTTCTTCATGTTTTTAAGTAAAATAACTCTGTTAACACTGTTAGCAGAGTTGATGCAATCTCTAGATAATAAATTACACTCTATGTTTTAAGCGTCAAAAAAATAGATGATATCAATAAATATGGAATTAACAAACGCATGCATGAAATCGGCAAGGTATCTAAAATGTTTGTTAAATTTTGTTTCGTGTGCGTTCTTTAATATATATTTTTGAAGCGAAGTTTTTTAATCCTCGTTCTGTGATTTGCTTGGAGTTAAATCTGAAAAATTTTCGACAGATTTTTCGCTACGCAGTAAGCTGTTGAAGGAAAAAATTTGTTCAGTGCAGCCAAGTTCACAACCATGTGTGGAGAGTAAATATGGAGAGTCGCTGACATTATATGCCCGTATATGTAATTGACGTGGAAATTTGACATTCAACAATAAAAAATCAGCAGTAAATATGTTTTCTGCATATATGTAATAAATTTTATGCTATTTAAATTTTTGAATTTAAAAGTAAATTTATTAAAAAGAAAAAAATTATTAAACTATCAAATCTATGTAACTGCGAAAAAGCTTCGCTTCTCTCGTGTGTCCAACGACGCACCTGTGTTTTTTTTTTTAACACAATATGAACTAAAAGTTGCGAATTTTTACGTAGTTTAAAAATAAGTTAGCCGTTTTTTAATTCCATATAACTTTTAGCCCTCTACCAGAGCTTTAATGACTGAAACTTCTCTTATTTGTACTGCCTTTTTACATAATATCAAAGGTATACGGCTATTTTATGAGTTTTTCAGGTATTTTCTAAATACCTGATAAAAGTTAAAAAAAATATCATTTAAAAAAACTCTGTTAGAAGGCCATATTTAAATTCATCCCAAAGATGATCAGCGTAATTTAAATCTGCGCAAAATACGCAACTTTTGATGCCTATTGCGAGTTAAAAAAAAAAATATCGGCTCAGCCTAAGCTTTCAGTCAGAAAACCTCTTGTAGAGGGCCAAAAGTTATATTTATTTAAAAAATGGTAAACGTATTTTAAATCAGCGCAAAAATACAGAACTTCTGATACCTATTGCGTATTGAAATTTAAAAAAAAAATATTTACTCAGCCTAATGTTCATGCCATTTGAAAGAAATTAATTTACGACTAAAAATTTCAGTATAATCATCTTATCCGCCAAACAAAAGTATTTACAGGTCCAAACACATTTTAAAATATCAATTGAACACGAGAACCATAAGCTTGAAGTGGTTTTTGTGATTCCATCGTTGGTTAAATAAAGGGTAAATAAAGAAGTACTATCGATCGTATACTAAACTTTTAGAAAGTCATTTTTGAAGCGAAGCTTCTTACGCCTCATTTTGTGATTTGCTTGAGTGAAATCTCAAAAACGACACATTTTGCGACACCGTTTACTTAGAAATTGTTGTTACATTTTTGCTTGCATCTATTACATTAAGAAAATGTGATCTATCTATCTATACTATAATATTAAATTGAAGTGCAAATTTTTGTTTCAGGATAACCTCCAACAGTACTGGGTTGATTTTTATGATATAAGCTTTAAAATGTCATATTTATGCTACAGCATAGCATGGGGGTATTTTTCTTTCGAAATTTTAATAATAAGTATATTTAATTAAAGTGAAAAGTTTTTCTGAAGTCGTTCCCGATGCCACGCATTGCTTGCTCGTTTTCTTTTTAAACGTTTGTGTTGCGGGAGTTTCAATATTCTATGTATGCTCAGATAGCACAGTATAACAAAAAAAACGAAAAGTGAGACACATTTACTTCCAGTGCTGCGCTTCAAAACAAAACAAAACAAAACAAAACAAAACGAAGGAAGAAATTTTTATTATTTCGTTTGACATTAATAAAGGTTGCGAACATTGTGAATGATGGTTCAGATAGGCAAGCAGATTTCACATTGGAGCAATAAAGAAACCAAGTCCTGCATCTCTTTTGCTCTAATGTGTTTTCCGATCTGATCTGTTTGCCTGTCTGAATCAGCGTTCACTATGTTCGCAACCTTAGGATGGGTTTATAGTGAACGCTTATGCCAAAGCTTATTTGCGCTTTCGCCTAAGGCAGCTTTTTTGAGCTTATTGTGTTCAAAGTGTGCGCTTATTGCGTACACATTTAAGTAGCTTATTGAGCTAATTGGTGTTCATAGTGCCCGCTTATTGTATTACTTGAATATTAAAGTATCTTATTGAGGTTATTTGTTTTCGAACTTTGTGAATTTAATAGAAATTGGCAAGAGTAGAGAAGAAAAAGAAGAAAAAAGCAAATAGCGAAAAAGGAATATGGTTGAAAGTTCAGCAAAAAAATAAAAAATTTCCAAATAGAACAGCAAGAACAACGAAAACTATGTAAACAATCGAAAATGAAGACACAAGTCCAGATATCTATCTTGAAAATCATCACCAAACGAAACAGCAACAAGAGAAAGTTTTGTACAAAAAATATCAAAGAAATAAAACAAAAAAAAAATTAAAAATATATGAACAAGCGAAATTTTTAAAAACGTAAAAATCATTTTTTAAATATGCAGAATGGTGAACATAAACAATTAAATTAATTGAATTAAATTAATTAAATTAAAATGTAAACTGTAAAAGCGACCGAGATTGAGCTATAAGTACGAGTTAAGCGAATTAAACTAAGTATTTTTAAGTTCGGAATAAGCTTCCACTATGAACACGTTCAGCTTTTTCCATATGATTAAACGTAAAGCGTTTTTCAGCTTCAACAATAATTTTCGGCATAAGTGTTCACTATAAACATAGCATGTTATAGTGAAGGCAATTCACTGACCATCTTCAGTGTGTTTACGATTTTTTTATATAAAACTTTTGCGCTCTATCTCTCTCCACACTCATTTAAAGAGACACAAAAGTGTTTTAGGGCTCTTTATTGATAAAGAAAAAATGTCCGTGGCAAAGCCGCGGACCACTGAGGCCTGCTTGTATGTATTAATATATTAAGATTTTTTTCTTTGGATTCGCCATGGGTATTGAAACTAGTACTCCGTCGATTGAGAGTTCTATACACTATCCATCAATTTGTAATCATTTGTTACTCAGAGTTGTTGATTCAATATTAAATATAACTAAAGTAATGAAGTCATTAGCATCCGTGATTTTTTTTTTTGACATGTTGTTGTTTTCTTTTTTTGTTTTTGCATAGCGCGAAGGATAAAATTAACAATTGCCCACAAGTCTGTTGAAATAAAAATGGATGTAACATGTAATAATATTAAAGAACTTTATAAAATTTACTGGTGTAAATATTAACGTGCGTTTTGACGTAGAATTACGTCTTACAGCTCGGTTTGTATAGGAGTCATTTGTACAAATTTTTTCAAGTAAATGCTAACTTTTTTGGGGAACATTTTGGTGTATGCCTTCAGTCTTTAATATTCATCATACAGAGATTATATATATGCCAAAATATCAGTTATATTGTCAATGAAACGAATATTTAACTATGGGTCTTGTCACTTATGTAATAAAGTCACAAGATAGCAAAATCAAAGATGAAAAATTCACATTGGTATTTGTAAGAGAAAAATCATGCATTGATGCTTCAGTTGCTGTTTGACATTCTTATGCTTGTTTTTTTAGTTCGTGCCGAAATCACGAAGGCAACATCATGTTGTTTCTTGAAACGAATCGTTTTACGAATATTTCTCAGTAACTGCTTGTGTTGCTGTTGTTGTTATTAATATATTTGTAAAATTTATATATATATCTGTGAACATTTCACAAAATCACTTAAGTCGAGATATGACAATTATCCAGTTTTTTTTATAATGGCATAAATCTTTTCTGTATTATTTCTATGGCATTTGGTTAAAGAGATATCATATACGATAGTTCAACTTATCACGACTTTTTTTTCAAATAGTGCGAGTTAAAATTCAAAAGAAAAAATTGTAATAATCTTTCGACAACACAACTAATCTCGACATAGCACTCCCAATATTTTCGCAATTTACTTTGGAAAAACATCTAATTTCAAAATAAGTTCTTTTGTCAAATACAAACATAAAAATATAGCAAATTTTTATGCAAATTCTGCATTTGAAAAAAAAGCCTTAAGCCTACATAAGTTATATACTTATATACGCATGAGTTGAATCTTGTTTCTATAAACTGTTTGCCAAAACCACTTTTGTTACATTTTTATAAAAAATCCAATTTAATATTGAAGTCAATATTTTATTGGATTTTTTTATTAAAATAAAAAGTAAGTGGTTTTATCAAACTGTGTCTGAACAATTTCTGGACCAGCCCATACATAAGTTCTTAGCTGCAGGAAAAATAATAAACTCATATTTATCCGAAATAGTTATTTTCATTTATTAAACATAAGATTGGATTACATTGATTTTTAAACAACATAAAAGTCAACAATAAAAACAAATTCATCACCAAATATATCAAACAAAAAAGTTATACGTCAGCATTTACGATACTATCGAAATTGTGCCTTTTTTTAATTCTCTTTATGCTATTTAAAGTTTTTTAGCTCAAAGGTTGTTTTATTAAAACAAAAAACCTTAAAGTATCTCATACAACGACGCACCTGTGTTTTTAAAATTTGACCAGCTTTCCGAATTCTTTACCAAAACTTCGATATTTTTTTTTTTTGTAGGGTAACAGACACTGGTGAAGAAATGAAGTATCTCCTTTAATAATATAGATTCTTGCGTCAAAAACAGGCGATGCCAGAGTTTTTGCTATATTTTTCCCAATGTGCAATGTTTCTGGAAACGTCAATAAATCAAGTCTTTATAAGATGTTATATTATTATAACAATTTACTGCAAATTTCACTTAAGCCATTTGAAAGTTTTATATTGAAAATTCTGCGTAAACTTTTTCTAAAACTAAAATTTACAATTTTAGGTTTTTTAGCAGTTAATTTGTGCTTTTTGAGCTAATTAGCTATATCATTAAAAACATATGTATAAATGTAGTAATGCAAATTTACATGTAGTTAATTCGAAGTAATACACGCACACGAAAGCACGCACACATAAACATTTATATGAAGTAACAACTAGCTAACTAGTCAATGAGCAAAGTTTTGAATTTGGTTCATTATAATAAGTTGTGCGCCTGCAGATATGCAACAAAGTTTTGTATAATGTTAGGCAAACATGACTTTTTTGTGTTTATATATAAATTGTTACTGTGTTTATTAATTTTCTGTCAAAAAGTAGGCAATGAAAATTTTGTTAGCTGCTATGGAAATAAATGGGTAACAAAAAAACACATACAAGGTACAAAAGAATATTTTTTTTTTTTATTTTGTTTTCATTGCGGTAACTTTACTCAATTTGAAACGAGCAAGTAATTTGCACAAGTATAACAATCAACACACACACACACAAATACACAGATACATGTTAAGTTTTTACGTGCTGCTGCTAAAGGGCAATATTTTTCATGTCATGTTTTTGTGTTTGTGCAACGTGTACGAGGCGTGGAAAAAATTAATGAATTGTGCGCTGCTTTTTGTTTTGTTTCTCAGACACTTTATTTTTCGTGGAATATTTTTGAATGAATTTTTTAGGCTGACAAGAAGCGCAAAAAAAATTAAATATTTTGAATATATTTAAGAGATATATTCAAATGCATGACCTTACTGAGCATATGGATCTACCTTAAAATGATTTGCTCTTAAAAGCTTTTCATATTTTTTTCACTCGAATAAAAAAAAAATATTAAAAAATTGGCTTTAAGTTAACTCGCAGCTATTATTGTTTAATTAAATTATTTTTTTATGCAAAGGTCACTTGGAATATTATTAAATTATACAAAAAAAAATTGTTTTTGTTTTTTTGTTTTTTTTTTTTTGCTTATAAAAAGCTGCAATAATAGCTATATTTGATTTGTGCTTTGCGGCGGTTTTGTTTCTTTCAAGCTCACAACTGCTCACAAACACACACAAAACAACAACACGTGCTGTATATCCAATCCATGACGGTTTTTTCTCCTTCCTTTAGTTTGCTGCAATATATCTACAAAAACAATATTTTTGTTTAGCAAAACTTGCTAACTGAATTGTTTGCCAATTTTTGCACTAACAATAACACTGTTTTTGCCTCAAAATAATTTTCTTCTCTCCTATTTCGTTCCCCTTACACACTAAACGGAAACAAGTTAAGTTGTTCACGGCAAACTTTCAAACAACAACAACAACAACAACAACAACTACAACAAGCTTTAGCTAAAAGTTAAAATTTTAGAAAATTGTTTTGAAAATTGCAATGTTTGGAAATTGTGTAGATTTCCTCGTACTCAACGACTACGTTAAGCTTGTTGAGCAAAAAACTTTTGTTTTACCACAAGTTTTGTCGGAAGTGGGCTTAGACTGTATCAAAATTAAATGAAAAAAAAAAATGATGTCATAAAATCTGGAATAGTTTTTTTTGTTGTTGGTATATTTTATGTTGCATTTAGCTATAAAAAAAAAAAGTGTAATACTAAAAAAATATTATTATGGTTTCCATTTCATGCCATAAACAACTTATTTCAATTTACTATGTTCTTTTTTCAGGTCATCTCGCTTGAAGGCTGGACGGACATTATGTATTATGTACAGGATGCGCACAGTTTTTGGGACTGGATTTATTTTGTGCTGCTTATAGTGGTAAGTAGCTTATAGCAGCTTATAGCAGGTATGGAATAAAGGCGCTTAAAAATATTAGCTATTGACTCTTAGGCTTAAAAATTTTTTAAAAAGTTATGTGCAGTCGATGACTTTGCTTGATTGCTTAAATTACAATGTGCGACAATTTACAATTTTTCAAAATTACAGACTTCTGTCAAAGAATTCTGTAGTAGAAAAAACCAAAAAATAAAAGCATTGCAAGTGTATCGGTTTGTTTTCATATGAAACGATTTTGTATTAAACATTCCATACTCTCCAAGATATGTGCATAATTTTGATGTCAAAAAATAGGAAATATTTTTTTTTTCATTACATGACCATAAAAAAGAATAAAATTATCCATTAGATATTCACTTATTAAGTTATTCACTTACAAACTTGCCATTTTGATTTAAGGGTAGATTTTTCGCATAAAAAAAATTAAATTTAAAAGTTTTGAAAAAAAAAATTTACAAAAAAAATCTAAATATCCATTAGATATTAAAGAGTTATTCTCTTACAAACTTTTCATTTTGATTTTAGGATAGATTTTTCAAATTTTTTGCAAAAAAAAAATGAAATTTAAAAGTTTTGAAAAGAAAAGTTTACAAAAAAAACCTAAAAATTTATTAGATATTCAAAAGTAAGTGAATATAAACTTTATATTGTGATTTTAAGGTAGATTTTTCAGATTTTTCTCAAAAAAAAAATTTAATTTAAAAGTTTTGAAAAAAAAAGTTTACAAAAAAGTCTAAATTGGATATTAAAAAGCTATTCACTTATAAACTTTTAATTTTAATTTTAGGGTGGATTTTTCAGATTTTTCGCAAAAAAAAAAAAATTAAATTTATAAGTTTTGAAAAAATGTTCAGAAAATGTATTTAAATGATTGTTTTTCATAAAAGTTATTATGGAGATATTAAAAAATATAAGGTGTTTTGTGGGAATAAAATGCACACATAAAACTTCTTTTATATGGCAGCCCTATAATATATTAACATATGCCTAAAATTTGAATGCAAACAGTTTATTCTAAACAAAACAAAGTTTTTAATCCCATATTGTAAACTTTATTTAAAATAATAATAATTACATTTTAATTATCAATATTTATACAATTGTGCATTTTAAAAATTAATTTTTAATAAAAAAAACTTTAAGTTACAAAAAAAAGTTAACTAACTAAATTATATAAGGATTTACATACACGTAAATGGATGGATTACAAGGATTTGATATGGTAAAGAAACGGTTACGTAATCAATACAATATGAGCTTAAATTTGTTAAAATGAACAACAACAACAAAACAACAACAACAAATGTTTTATAATATATACCAAACGACGTGAAATTTTAGTACATTTCATTGAAGCCTAATTTGTGTAAGTTTCAATATGTAAAATTAAAGTTATTGCGAAAAAAACGTTATTTTTTGTAAATTTTCGAACGCCATTTTGAAAGCATTAACCTTGAACTTAGCAGATATAAAAAAAAATACGTCAACCCTAGAATTTTGTCTTCTATCACATATCCAAAGCTCATTAAAATCAAATATCATAGGTACATCGTCAAATTTTTGGGTAACTTTTTTTGAGTAATTTAAATGTTTCCTTTGAATATATTATCAAATCAGTAATAGAATTACAAAAAAAAACTCTCCAGAATTGACTCCAAGAAGGGTCAGATATATGTGCTTCTGAAGTCATGATTTCAATATCGATTCGTACAAATTTTTGTTGAAGTCTTTTGATTCATTCACTATGATTGAAGTCGCGGCCATTGGAAACATTGATTGCATTCAATTAAAATCAACTTGAAGTCAATAAAATCATTTGAAGTCAGTTGAAATCATGTTTTAAATCACAGAAATGTTGAAAAAATTTGAAGTCAATTAAAGTCTTTTTATTGATTTCAAAAAATTTTTAAGTCATTTTGAAAAAAATAAAAAGAAAATACAAAATTCAAGTTGTATAAAACGACTTAGTTTTTTACTCATACAAAAAATACATAAGTATTAACAATAGTTAACATATAAGTTTAACAACATAAGTTTAAAACAAAAAAAGCAGAATTAAAAAATGTTCTTTGCAATTTTTCGCTAATTTCGTTCTGTTTTTGAATTGAACTGTTTTTTCGTTACATATTAGATTTTGAAATTGTTTACGGTAGAGATTAAGCTAAGAAAATATATATCGTGGCTTTAATATTTTTTCTTTGTCATGATATCATTTATTTTGATAGAATGCAATCAGATGACTTCAATGACTTCAAATTGACTTCAAAGGCTTTAATAATTAATGCAGTGATTTCAATCTTTTCAAAAAAATTAATGAATGCAATCATTTTGCTTTCGCAGTCATAACTGCGATATAAAATTTAATGAAGTCAGCAATGACTGATTTCCACACCTGAAGCGATTTCCGTGTGTCCGTCTGTGTGTCCGTCTGTATGTCCGTCTGTCGACACGAAGGCTATTGCGATGAAATTCTAATATAAGCTTCTTTTTAAAAAATTAATGAAAAATGAATCTCTTAAAAATCCACAGAAATTAAAGAAATGCTTTCAAATTTTGCACGTAAGCTTTGATCTTCAACACAAATGCTGACTATGAAATTTTAAAAAATGGGCTAAAAAACCACGCCTACTGTTTTGTATTTATCGTAAAATCTCTTAAAAATCTACTTAAATTAAAGAAGATCTTGAAATTTTCCACATAGGCTTTGATATTTAATCTAGACCGTCAATATGACAAAATTAGATGAAAACCACGGCTTTTTTTTTTAATGTAGAAGCTCTTAAAAATCCACAAAAATTAAAGAAATGTCTTGAAATTTTGCACATAAGCTTTTATATGCATATATTTGCACATATATTTTATATTTAAACGTAAAACAGCTTAAAAATTCACAAAAATTAAAGAAATGTCTTGAAATATTGCACATAAGCTTTTATATTTAATATAAACCATCTCTATCTCTATTTTTTGACAAAATTGGATGAAAATCACGCCTACCTCCCATACAAAGTGACGTCATCAAAATAGGAAAACTTTCGTAAATATATAAAACTGAATGTCATCGTGTCTGTCGTGGCTAAAGACTTCGAATATACTACAATACGGCCGCTGGGGGTATTTTAGCTTCGGCACCCTGATCAAGCTCTATTCTTTAATGGAATGCATTCAATAACTCAAAATTAATTTGGGTCTTCTTGTGTTGAAGTCATTGCAATTAAAAATGTATTTAAAGATTTCAATCAATACTTGAAGTCATTAGCTATGAAGTCACTGATTGCAATGCAAAATGATTGCATTCTTCTACAACTCTGCTATCTGCCACCCTTCTGGCGGTCCCCATACAAAAAATACAAAAACTGACGATTATAGTTCATATCTCTTCCGAATTGACCCCTAGAGGGATCAAATATATGAGTTGGTCCTAATATTTATTATGCGGCCCATACACGCTGCGGCCAAAACAAAGCTGGAAATGCAACCTGACAGCGATATTTTCACAAATTTTGCCACACACGCTGCGATGGTTGCAGTAACCAGCCTTGCCTGCGACCAAAATATTAAATGATTTTAATATTGGCGTAACCTGAGTTGCAACCGCCAACAAGTTGTGTAACTTCGACACACACGCTGCAACTTCATTCTGATAAACCTCAAAAACTTCCAGGTTACACTTCTAGCTTTGCTTTGGTTGCAGTGTGTATGGGCCGCATTACACTTCAACATTTCTTCTCGACACACCTACCTCCTATCTTCCACTCTTCCAGGGGTCCCCATACCAAAAACACAAAAACTGTCGATATTAATTCATATCTCTCCCGAATTAATCCCTAGAGGGGTCAACCACATAAGCTGTTCTTATTCTTTTTATCCTTCAACATTTCTTCTCACTGCACCTACCCCTTATCTACCAACCTTCTAGAGGTGTCCATACCAAAAGTACAACAACTGTCGAATATAGTTCATATCTCTCCCGAACTCGTCCCTAGAGGGGTCAAACACAAAAGCAGGTCTTATTATATTTTACCCTTCAACATTTCTTCTCAACACACCTACTCCCTATCTGCCCCTTCCCCTACCTTTCTGGGTTCCCCATACGAATAACACAAAAAATGTCACATATAGTTAAAATGTATTTCGACTTAGCCCTACAGGAGTCAAATACGAGTATATGAGCTGTTGCTATTATTTTTCACCCCTCAATATTTCTTTTGAACACCTCTAGCTTCTATCTGCCACGGTTTCAATAGGATCGTAAGTATACACGTAACATTTTTTGTTTGATGTATTTCGTGATGAATCGGTGGTCCATGTTTATTTTTATTTTGGTTAAAATAAATTTAATTTAATATTTATTAATTTAATATTTTGCCAATTTTAGACCCTGAAATGTCACACTTCGTCAAAGTCTTAATAAATTCAGATATTAACAGTGCTGACGATAACATTGCTGGCTCTAACATTGCTGATGTTAACATTGCTGGCGTTAATAGTGCTTTTCGTTAGTAGTGCTAACTCGAATTTATAAATTTTTTAAGGTGGGACAAGACATTCGCGGCAGAGAAATCAGACCTTGTTTTAAAAATTCACAACTCAGTCAAAAAGGAACATTTTTCCAAATTTTTTTTATTATTGTAGAGAATTGAAGAAATTTCAAGAAAAAAAAATATTTTTCACTCCAACATGGTTTTATAGAACTCCAAACTGGCGGCAGAGAAAAAAACGGGGCCTCGTCGTTGCAGCGCTGGGAGTTGCAAAAATTGTCCAATCTGGAAAAAAATGACTTTTTTAAATCTTAACAAAATTGGTTATTATATGACACGGGTTTTTTTTAAATTTTTGGTGATGTTCCAAATTAGAAAGTGTTTTTTCGAAAAAAATATTGACTTTAAAAATTCATAAAAAATCGAAAAAAAATTTAAAAAAAAGCTCGTGTCATACGATAGCGAATCAAGTTTAAAAAAATACAAAAAAAAAAAAATTTCGTCAAAAAATGAACCCGCCAGTGCAGCAACCACTACGAAAAACATGGTTTCGAGATAAACGCGTTCAAAGTTTGTGAACAAAGAAAAAAAAGGTTACCTTCAATCTGCCATGCCTGCTTCGTACTGTATGCCTTCGTTATCTTGTGTTGTGCTGTTTCTTATAAATTTTTGCAATCGTTTAGCAATTCGGGCTTCACCCTTCACCCTTCAATTAGGTACGAAATAACAACCACCAAAAGTCAGGTAGCAAGTAAAACAAGTATATACCGGCTGCCGTACGTAGGTAGCGCAAAAATTAAAAATATGCTCTCACTAATCCGGCTATAACTTTTGAACCCGTAGGAATTTTTTTCTTAGAATCTTAAGAATATTTACTCAAATACAAAATCATTAAAAGATTTTTATCGATTTCAAAAAACTGCCAATGTCATGTAACCTCTTAATGCACAAATTGCAGTGACACAGTTACAGTGAAAAAATTTGCCCCATTTAAAAAAAAAAAACAAGATATTTATTAGAATCTTTTTAGATATTTTTAAAAATCACTGAACAAAGTGGTTTTTATACATTTACACAACAATACGCGTCAATGCTCAGCAAAAAATTTATTCAGCAATCATACGTATATTTATATAGAAACCTCATCTTAACTTTTTTTAATAACAGTTTACAAGTTTCACTTATATAAATTTCTTTGGATCGTTAGTTTCCTTAGCAATGTAATTTATATTATACAGGAGTAAAATAAAACGTTTACAAGCGTCAGTTACAAAGCGTCAGATAGAGTAGACTTCGATCCGTTTCCATCTACTAACTTCACCGCTCAGATGGATCACTTTCAACAATCGTTTTTTTTTAGCGAATGCTCAAACCAAGTGCTGAAACAGATTACAATTGGGTTCAAATGATGCAAAAAAAGAGTTGCAAGCAAAAGTGCTTAATTAATAATGTATGTAAAACACACACAGCCTGTTACTGTTCAAACGGTTTTTTATTTTTTTTTTTTTTAAGCCTTAGCTTCTTTAGAGTAACATGAAAAGTTAACAAGCGTCAGTTAGAGTCCACTTCCATCAACTCACTTTGCCGCTTAGATGGCACACTTCTCAACAAACTTTTTTCTTAGCTAATTCTCAAACCAGGTGCTGGCACAGACTATCATTGAGGGCAAATGATGCAAAAAATAGATTTGTAAGCAAAAGTGCTCTATCTGAGTATATACGTAAAACGTATACACCTGTTGCTCTTGAAGCGATTTTTGCTTTTTTTTAATCTCTTAATAAACTGAAAAAATATAAATTAAAAACTTAACCCTGTGTGCTTGTTTATTCCATCAATTAATATTATATTATATTTAATTTAATATCTAATAATAGAAAACTAAAGCTTTCATCAACAGTCCAGATGACTACACCCGGTTTTTTTTTTTTTTTTAACTTTAAAAAAAAAATGCGCAAATTATATTTTGCTTAAATATTATTTCTTAATGACCACTTACTTAGTTAACATAGCTAAATTTAAAGCTTGACACAGTTATGTATCTTTTTATTGGCTACAAGCCAAATTGTGGCAAAATTATTGTTTTATATTTTATAATCTTCATAATATTTCGATAATTTATTGGCTGTCAGGTAATTATAAAAATACATACTCAGCTCTTAATTTTTTTAGTTTTTAATTACTCATTTACTAATTTAGAATTTTTCACAAAGCTTTTATCTGATTGAATATAATAATTAGCTTAACTTCATATTTACATTGCAGAAAACATGCAAGGAATGAAACCTTGACAAGCGCCATATATAAGCTCCCACAACTCACCTCAAAACCCAACTCCTTGACAATTTCATAGAATCTGCAATTCACAAATGTTTTTGCTTACCTGGCAATTTTAACTTTTCACTTACAGTCAGTTGGTCGTTATGCAAATTTTATTGCAGTTTAAAATCAGCAAAAGTTAAGTATTCTTCAACAAATACCAAAATCATTTCAAATCAGAAGTTACGGAATTAATATATAAATAAATAAATTTCAAAGGACCAAAATTGTAACTTCATTCAGTATATTGCAAGCAATTGCAACTATTATATTATCTGTTGTTGTTGGTATTGTTGTTGCTACCTACCCACTCGTCAGCAACTGACTTTATCAATTTGCATTCGGAATGTGCAGCAAAACTTTGCCCAACAACCATCATGAGTGAGCTTGAGCGGAGTGCATAAATTGTAAGATAGTATAACTGTGTATGTGTGTGGTCGGCCCGCATTGCGACCTTTAACATTTACATGTAGTACACCTACATAATATGCAACAAGCAGCTTTTGTGGCTCTAAAATAACCATAGTCAAGGCATAAAATTGAAAAAGTTTTTTGAAAACTTTTGCATAGTTACAGCTTGAAAGTTTTCTGAAGAAGTGTTGAATGTGCTACACTTTATCAATCAAGTGCTTTAGTTTGCTTGGGCACATTCTTCCTTACCGTAGTTAGTTTTTTAGTTCTCTTTTTCTTTCTGTTGTTCTGTGTGCTTAAATATGCAAATTTAGACACAGACACCACCCAAAGAGAGACACGCACACACACACAAACACTGAACTTCGTATATAAATTATTTGGAAAGGCACACAAGAACGTACACAGGAATGCACATACACACATACGCTGCACTTTGAGTGCGTTGTTTTTAAGCTGTTCATGTACAATTTCAGTTCCACCTGCATGGATGGCAAAGTAACAAATATTGTTGCCAAATTTGA
This sequence comes from Coremacera marginata, assembly GCA_914767935.1. NCBI lineage: Eukaryota > Metazoa > Arthropoda > Insecta > Diptera > Sciomyzidae > Coremacera > Coremacera marginata. The sequence continues at coordinate 164,466,989 of OU612046.1, forward strand.
GGATTTGCTGTCGTAATTTTGAAACAGGAAAAACGAATTAGTGCCGAACATCGAATTGTAATAGTTTCAATGAATGTTAGTTTGTGGCTGTGTGAGGGTGTGCACATGGGTACCCTGTAGGAAAATCAACTAATTTAAAAGTAATTGATAAAGTAGTTTTTTGTCAACCACAACTAGTTGAAATTCTGACTTTTTTCCATAGAACGAACTAACTTATTTTGTATGGCGATGTCCGCTAAATAAGTCAATTGACTTTCGTCTGCATATATTTTCAACTACTTGTTAAATTAGTTACATTTAAATTATTTTTTTAATTGCTTTTAAATAACCAATTGAAAACAATTACTGATGGCCTAAAGTTAAAAATATTTGATGAAATAACATGGTTAAATATATATAAACTTGTAACCTAATAAAAATTTGCAATTAAAACATGTCAAAATCAGAGTAGTGGCCGCCTTAATATAATTCAAAGTAGTTCAAATACTGGTTTATTTTAATCTAGTTTTTTAATTAGTTGTTTTTAAAAACAAGTTAGTTTGTTCCTATAGGGTAGGTATTTTTGAATGGGTATGTTAACCAACCATCAAGGTATAACTTCCAACAAAAAATTTCAATCGAAAAATGTTGAATGCTTTAAAAATATCAATTTAAGGCCGCCAATACATTTAGAGGAGAGTAAAAAAGACTGATATTGAGGTGATGGTTTTCATAAGAAGAAATTTGTTCAGAGTTTTAAAATTTTCAAATTTGGTAAAATATATGTTTATGTATAAAAAAAAGGTTTTTTTTTTTTAAAAACAAAGATGATTCTGGCTACAAAGATTGCTGTAAAATACCTCTTTTTGCACTGTGGGCATTCTGCTGGCTCCTAAATTGACCCGAAAAAAAATAATTTTAATATTTTAAAACGTAATGAAAATATCTCCTATTTGAATGAGACAAAATTTTAAAAAAGTCTTTTTTAAAATGTTATACATACTTGGAAAAAAAGGCTAGCACATTGCTCTAAACCCAATATCGCTCAAACTGTAAATGTTTTATGCGATCACCCTGAAAGTATGCACAGAAAATTGTTTTTGCTACTTATCAGTGATCAGCTTGCCTTTTTATGTATATGCATACTTTCAGGCTGAACATTTTTCAGAACAGTATGTTGTAAAAGCACTGTAATAATAGCAAAAAATAATTACAGTTTAGCGTTAATGCTTCCAACCCGTCGTAGGATGGGCTTTTATGCTGGTGATATACTAAAATAGCAGCTGTAGTAACTTGATTTTTATATTATATCGAACTCACGCGCGGGTTTTTTTTTCAAGCTTATAACTCTCTTAATATTCATGATGTTTTTATAAAATTTCTTTTACATATTTTTAAGATATTTTTAAGTCACTTAAAATGAAAAAAAAATTTCGATTCTGGAATTCCTCTAAATGTATTGCCGGCTTTAAAGCAAAGCGATAAACGAAGAACTCGATTTAAGTTTGAGTAACAATTATTTCCAAATATTAAACTGCATTATAAATAATGAACTAATTTTGAAAAAAACTAACTGTAAAATCACTACAAAGTAAAAAATTATTTTAAAATATCTTTTCCTTCTTATTCATTGGTCATAACAGTACGTTCAAAAAGTCCATAGGATGACACATAGATGGCGTTACTAGATTTTTTTCATATGATTTTTATTTAGTACCAACCTTCAAACGATAGGTATAAAAATTTGACAACAATCTGACAATTGTGAAAAAAAAAATACAGTGGAAACCAAACAATGGCTAGATAAACATTATCCGGACTCTGCTCCATCGAGACAAATGGTAGAAACTGGATTGCTGAATTTAAAAGTGGTCGTACCAGCACAAATGATGCAGAGCGAAGTGGACGCCCAATTCAGACTGTTATTCCACAAAACATCAAAAAAATCCACAAATTGGTTATGAACGATCGTGAATTGAAGGTGCACGAGCTAGCTGACATTGTAAAGATATCAGATGGTAATGTTTTTACCGTTTTACACGAACATGTGGGTATGCGAAAGATCTGTGCAAAGTGGGTGCCGCGTAGGCTCACAGTCGACCAAAAACAACAACGAATTGATGCTTCAGAGGAGTGTTTGGCTCTGTTAAACCACAGCAAAATAGAATTCTATCGTCGATATGTGACAATGGATAAACATAGCATCACTATTATACTCCAGAATCCAAAAGACAGTCAGCTGAGTGGACAGCAGTCGACGAACCGAATTCAAAGCGAGCAAAGGCCCAACAGGCCCAATAGATTGTAGGCTGAAATCACCCAGAAACGGCAACATTTGTAAAAGAAAAAAGTGTTGTCTTACCAAGACAATGCACCGTGTCACAAATCGATGAAAACAATTTGAATTGCTTACCCAGCCACCGTATTCTCTAGATTTAGCCCCCAGTGACTTTTTCCTGTTTTCAGATCTCAAGAGAATGCTTGCTGGAAGCAAATTCAAGTCCAATGATGAAGTAATCGCTGAAACTGAGGCGTATTTTGACGAGTAAGAGAAATCGTACTATAGAAGTAATATCTAAAAGTTGGAAAATCGCTATACTCGTTGTACAGCTCTCGAAGGCAACTATGTTGAATAATATAATCGAGTTTTATCAAAATTTAGTTTTTTTCTTACTTATCCTACGGACTTATTGAATGACCTGTTATCTGTCTCTTAAATTTAAGTTAGATGTCACGTGTTTTGTTATAATTATACCCATTCTTGTAACGAATTTGATCACCCTAGTGTCAATATTATTCGAGAATAAACGCCCACTTTCTTGACAGTTATTTGTAATAATTTTGCCTACCCCTGTACTAAATTTCAGTACCCTAGTGTCAATATTATTCGAGATACACTTTTTTTCTAATATTGCCACGCCCAAATATCGAATACCGCCTACTTCTTGGCCGTAATTTTTAATAATAATGCCTAGCCCTATACTAAATTGCAGTACCATAGTATCAATATTATTCGAGATACACTTTTTTTCTAATATTGCCACGCCCATTTATCGAATAACGCCTACTTTTTTGACCGTAATTTGTAATAATAATGCCTACCCCTATACTAAATTGCAGTAATCTAGTCTCAAAATGATCCAGGATACACTGTTTTTCTAATACCGCCACGCCCATTTGTAAAATAACGCCCATTTTCTTTACCGTATTTTGTAATAATTGTGCATACCCTTTCACTAAATTGCAGTACCCTATTGCCAATATTATTCGAGTTACAGTGGTTCTCTAGTATTGCTACGCCCCTTTCTCGAATATCGCCCACTTTTTTAGATGAGCACCTTCGCGCTTATGATATCTATCTGTTCACCAAATATTACTTATGGCAATCAAGCATATGGTTTGGGAGTTATCGATGTACACACTTTTAAAAAAAAAAACAGAGAAACCGACGAATTTCAGAACCTCCTCCTTTTTTTTGAAGTCGGTTAATGAAGTCGGTTAAAAAACATTAATTATAATTAATATGATAGTATTGTTTTTAAATAAAATTCGAAGACAAGCTCGGAAAGAACTATCTCAGCCTATTTTAAATTTTTGAAGTTTTCCGCACGCCTTCATACAAAATTATTTGCTTAAAACTTTGTCTCCAAGAGAAGCTTTTTTAGGTTTGATCCACTATTTCATGGTTTGTTACATGTATCTGGTTGGATTTTTTGGCAAGTTTCCTTTGAACAAATTGTTTATAATGTCGCAGACTTTAACTTTCGTGTGCATACCAAGCACCAAAAGATAGCTCTTGGGCCCCAATAGGTCCAAATACGAGTACCAAAGAAATTTAAAAAAACTACACGTTTACGAAAAAATATTGCTTTCGCTGTTCTGAGCAGCTTCTGTGTACAAACTGATTTACAAACAGACCAGAAATTAGGAAAAATTAGGTGTAGGTTCTATTTGGTCAAAGTTTTGGTCGAAAAATTCTATTTGGTCAAAAAAAAAATTAAATTGTTATGTATTTTGTGGTCTGATGACATACAACACTTACATAATGAATATCTTTTAGAGTTCTGTATTATTCTGTGAGGCAGTATTACTAAACAAAAAAAAAAAACGAAACGGCCATTTCAGCCCTTGAAGGGACTTTGACCGAGCTTCTAATTTTTTTTTGGTATAATTGACCAACACTCAGGGGATGCTTGAAAGTATTGTGTTGATTCGGAAGACGGGCAATAGTTAATTGGAGGGTGGAAAGATGGAGTAGTGTCGGTGAAGATTTGATTTAAATTTACACAGAATGAAACTGCCGGGAAATACACTCGCAGGGAGATTGTTGTATTGGGCATAGAGACAATAATAATGGGCTTGGAGAACGGCTCGAGTGGACCTAGGAAACACACGAGCTGGTGGCGTCAGGCCATATATCTCCCTTAAACACTTTCCATGGCAATACCTGTACAGAATGTTGGGCAACCAACATTGTGACTATGCCTAAGAGAGTTGAGAAAAGATGAAATATTTTCATTTCATATCAAATTTATCGCCCGTCGTTGAATCCAGTCCAGAAGCTCTAAATATGATATTGAAGCCCCTGCCCAGATGTGCGAATTTTACTCCATTTTCGGCCTAATATATGAGGCATGGATCAACACCGTTCTTAGACTTACGATACTCTCGAAACTGTGTATTTTTATTAAGCTTCAACAGCTTTACTTCATACGCAGCTTTCAAAGTGTAAGATAAAAATCAGTGCCTTCCACCCTGTGCTCTTAAGAGCTCTCTCTCGTTTCACACGTATTCTTACTCTCTCGCGTTTAGTCGCTATTGAGACAGCAGCGGCACAACATCGAGAGCGCTTATTATGATACTCCACAGCGAGAAATTTAATGTTTGAAGATGGCAAATGAAAATATGTATAAAAATTGTATTATGATTTCAAACGTTTTTGTTCCAAAGACATAAGAAAACTAATATGAAGAGGCATTACTGTAGGCAGATAATGTAGAAAAGCAAAGTAAAAAGAAAAAAGCAATTTCTTTCGCATGAAATAAAGAATTGAAATTCTGAAATGGAAGAAAACTTGGATTAGAGCAATTTACAAAGCAAACAAATTAAATTAAAAATGACATTATCTTTATTAATAAGCTATAATATTGTAAAAAAAAAGGTAGTCCTTTCTCAGATGGAGCATTTATTACAGATATTTGCGTTAAAATTTTGCAAAAACGAGAGCACTGACATAAATGATTTTTTTCACTTGGTGGTTTGCATTCGGTGTATAGACAAATTTTTACAATCTAAAGTTCATCTGCTCTAATCAGCGCAATTTATTAAAGACAGATAATTTAAAAAATATTTGACTTAATAATTATATATTAATATTAATATTAATAATTATATATTAATATTAATATTTATATTAATAATTAATATTAATATATAATAATAATAAATAAATAAATAAATAATATATAATAATATATAATATATAATATTAATAATTATTTAAATATTATTAATAATTATATATTAATATTAATATTAATATTTAATTAATATTAAATAATAATATTTAATTATTAATATTAATATTAATATTAATATTAATATTAATATTAATATTAATATTAATATTAATATTTTAATAATAATATTTAGTTTTTGCAATATAATATAATATAATATTAAATATATTAATATTATATTAATATTATTATAATATTAATATTAATATTAACTTTATATTATAATATCATTAATTATAATATATATTATATATAAAATATATAATATTAATTATAATAATTATTAATATTAATATTATTAATAATATTAATATTTATTAATATTATTTAATTATATTTAATTAAATATATTTATGTATTTGCATAAATATAAATAATATATTTATTTATATAATATAAATAATATATTAATTATATTATTATTAATATTATTTTATTTATTAATATTAATATTATTTATTATTAATATTATTATTAATATTAATAATATTAATATTAAATAGAACACAACTTAAATCTAATCACATTTTGCTTGTTTCTTTACAAGCTGCAACTTCTTAAACAATTGAACATAAGATTTTTAAAACTCTTTTGACTTAGTTACACAAAAAAAAAAAACATTGCATAAAATTAATATTTTTGAATTTAGTTGAATTTTTGAATTTGAATAGATTTTTTTTTTTTTGTGCACAATTTCGTCTGCTCACCAACACACGCTCATTACAATTTTTGACAAGCACTGATCTAAATGCTCAGTACAAAAAAAACCGCACAAAACAATTACAAAAAAACTCGCTCACTTTTCCAACCTCTCCCGATCTCTCATGATCCGACTCATGATTTGGAATACTCATATTTATTTTAGCCACCGCATTGTGGCTTCATAGAAGAGAGTATGAGTCGAGTTGCGTGCGCTAAGGGTTGAGTAGGTTTTTGTACTTATTTTTTTCGAATATACTCAGAGTAGCAAGAAAGCTACCCGTTATCATTGGTACGTAGCCACAAGGCCAGTATGTAGCTACAAAAAATTGTATTACCACTACGCAGGTGTGCATATGCGCATAGGCGGGGTGCTATCAAAACTCATAAGAAAATTCTACGTCTTTACTTACGACGCAATCGAAACTGGGTCTATTTTTATTCACTCTTCTACCAGAATACGTTGTTTGAAGTTTGTTATTTGGGAAAAAATTGGAGATTGTCGTACTGTCTTTTTTTTTAAATTAAAAAAAAAAATTAAGATTTTTTTAATAATTTCTAGCAAAAACCAAATCTAATTTCTATCAATTTCAATAATAAATCAAGCAAAACCTGCTAAGAATTTGTTTGTTTTCCTATTAAAATTGATCACTTTAAAACTTTACCCCTTATTTTGTGTCACGAAAAATTACAGAAAAGATGAACAAGACACAAGAAGCAAAAGATTTTTGTATGGACAATAATAGGTATTGCTTTTCGTGTTACAGAATAAAGGCGTAAACTTTAGTTATAGATAAATAAAGCAACTTCACTGACTAAAAATATGCAACATTATCTTTAAGATTATTTTCTTGCACTTAAAATATTTTCATATCTGAAGCTACTACTAAGCTTAAAACAAATAATTCACCCAAAATGTCAGATAATCCGCAAACCCCTCCACACACTGCATTTCAAGCATTGCTTAAAGTTCTCAACTGTAAATATAAAATATTTAAATGAATGTTGACCATTATTCAAAACCTCAATTTATGCCGCACTCTAGACAACAGCCAACATATATAAATGTTGATTTAAATGGTAGTCACGCACACCTGTGAATGCCCACTATACATATCTGTAAACTATTTTAGAATAGAATTTTTACCTTTTTTTTGTGTTATTCTCATAAAACTGAATTTTACGCAATCAATTTTTTATATCGTTCACTTTCATCCTCAAAATGAGTTTTAGATTATCCCGTGTGCTGGGATTTCCTACAGCCCTGGCACACACTATTTTCAACCTTTTTTTTTTTTTCTTATAACACACTGCAATGCCATGTATTGTAGTGTATGCCGAAAAGTATGCTATACAAATTTAAATAGACCTTTAATAGCTATATTTTTCACATGCCAAGACAGACAAAAGGGTTCTTTTTTTTTTTTTGCTCAACGGTTTTTGATATGCTGTCCTATTTTTCTGCCATGACAGCACCTAAAATTATGCAATATCTACCACTTTGATTTTTTTCCAATTGATTTGAGATATGTTTGTGTTGACTGGGTGTGTGTTGAGATATCATCGGTTGCGTGTGGGTCTGCTGAGTCGGTAAGAAAATTTGCTTTTATTTCTAAATGTTTGCTTTTAGGCGCTTTTTTTCTCAATTTCGGCTCGTATTTATTTTATTTTATTCGCACCTTTCTAAAGCCAAATACGTTATTAAAGCTACTCTAATTGAATATACAAATTCTACTGTATATTATGTTGAGCAAAAAAAAAACACATTTCGTTGATAAGACTTTTTATGGCATACTTTCAGGCAGCACTTATATGAATATAAGAAAATTTTTCATATAAAAATTTTTAATTAAGATTAATGTTAAAGGATACAAAAAGGTGTTTTTATTTGCATTTTTGCATAAATTAATTCTCAATAGCACTCAAAGATATCTACCCACACAAAGCAAACACACATAAAAGCATCAACTCATACATACTTAAATGTTGCGCATCGGTTAATGATACTTATATAGATAAAGTTGCTTTGAATGTAGCAGAGAGCAATAAATGCTGCTTAAAATTCAGTATTAAGGACTCTTTCAATAGATAGACAACACCTGCTCACAAACACTTACATCTACATACACATCTTCACACACAAAGATAGTCTGCGAATTTTTGACTTTTGTCAGAAGTGTGAATGAATGTAAATTAAATTTATGCATGCCAAGTTCTGCTCTTTTTCCTTTTTTTTTTGCAATCTTTACTACTTGAAACTTTACACGCGTAGCTTTTGAAAAATTCATCAGCATTCAATTAGGCTGACATTTGCTGTGTTTATCATTCTTTCGCTATTTTGCGCAAAAAAATAAAAACACATCTTTAGAAACTTAAAAATACATAGAAAAAGTTGTCGCTGGTTTTTCAAAATAAAACTTTAACAATTTACGTCAAAACGTGTTGATTGTAGCTCAAGTTGTGTGAATTTTATAGCAATTTTTATTTTTGTCAAACTGACAACAACAGTTTTGTTTAGCTCAAGCTGTCAGTCGAAATGGCCAACATATTGTCTAAAGTTTTATATAAGCTTGCGCAAGCTTTTCAATACTTTTCAAAAGGCATTGAAACTTTGAGCTTTAGCTTTGATGGTGACATATTTTTAGATATTTAGAAAAAGTTTTGTAAGCATCTTGCAAAATTAGAAAAGTTATTAACTGCTGAGTATTTTTAAAGCTCTTAAGCGTCAATCAGAAAAAGCTTAAAAGCTTACTCAGCCATTATATAAGTTAAAAAGAGATAACAAAAAATCTTATTTATAATAAAATAAATATGATGTTATGATTTTAAAGTGCGCCTCAAATATATGTTTATATCGAAATATGAGGTGGAAAATTCGTTAAGAATATTTAATAGTGTTTAATAGTGAAGCTAATTTAGAAAAAGTCGCAATGAACAATTTTATAATGCGACCATTCGTTCTGATATCGGTGGAGCAATACCATTTGCAAGTATTTTGTCCGATATGTCCGGCTGGGCAGAGCGAAAAATCTCACTTTAAAACATTTGACTCTAAAGCTCGGAATGGATTTATTTATATTAAGACAGAATTTTTTTCAATTTATATTTACAATAAATAACATTGGCATGGTTTTGCTAGTTTTGTATTTCTTTTAATTTAAATTTTTATTTAAAATATAATTTTTTTTTTAATTTAAACATGTACCTACTTTTAAAAATTGCATTTTTAATATGAATAAATAAGTCCACTTCAGCGCATAAGTCTGAACAATTTGTATTTTATTGAATCACTAGTATAAAAGCCCATCCTACGACGGGTTGGAAGCATAAACGTTGAACTGTATTTTTTTACATTATTACAGTGCTTTTACAACAACTGTTCTGAAAAATATTCAGCCTGAAAGTATGCACACACACAAAAGGCAAGCATGTCACTAAGAAGTATCAACAAAATTTCTGTGCATACTTTCACGCTAATCGCAAAAAATAATTACAGTTTGAGCGATATTGGGTGTGCAGAGCATTGTGCTCTCCTTTTATATATTTGGATTATATAATTAAAATTAAATGGTTTTTTTTTTTATTTTTTGTTTACTCAACTCTAGATTGGTTCCTTCTTCATGATCAATCTCTGCTTGGTCGTTATTGCCACTCAGTTCTCCGAAACAAAAAAACGCGAAATGGAACGCATGCGACAGGAGCGCGCACGTTATACTTCAACCTCAACGCTTGCTTCCAGCACCAACAATTCGGAACCGGCTACCTGCTATGCCGAAATTGTCAAATATATAGCGCATCTCTGGCGACGCTTCAAGAGACGCATGTTAAAGAAGTACAGATTATATAAGTATGCTGGATGTAGTTTTGATTATTTTTTTTCAGTTAATTACTTTTAGTTCAACTATCCCACAAACCACGCCTAAGCCCCCCTTATTATATATAAATATATGCATTATTAACAAATGCTTTCAATTGAAGTTGAATATAGTATTCAATGAAAGCAGCGAACAAATACGCGTAAAAGTATGCAATAGTTTTAACTCATTTGCATAGAAAAAAGAGAAAAAAACTAACTCTAGCTGTTTTTGCCGCTTTAACATCAATTTGTAAAACTCATAAGACGTAGCTTTAGTATTCATGCAACCATATTCCATGTAATTATATTCCATTGCAAAATTTTGCAGAAAACAGCGCTTTAATTAGCTCTTAAAGTATGCAATGAATTGTGACTGCCAAGCAATTAACTAATAAACATTTCTTTATATATTGCTTTATAATTAACGCCAAATGTGTTCAACGCGCCACAAAAAATACAAACAAACAAACAAACAAACCCACAAATACACGAACAAATAAACAACATCGAATTAAGTGCGCCGCAAAGTATGCTGCAAAATACTTTGTCATTGGACTTTGTTTGTTGCTAAGCCGCAAGACAAGTAGTTAGAATACAAAAGCTGTGTAAAGAAAATATTAAAGAACATGTAAAGCCCATCTATTTATTTATTCCTTTATTGACTACAAATTTTGTGAAAATTGAAAATAAAATAAAACGCGAATTTAAACTTCTTAGCGAACAATTTTATTTTTCAATTAAAAGCGTATGCATTTCTAGCAGACATGCTGCTCATCATCAGCGCTCACACGAAACTAAAATTTAATTAGACATATTACAGACATATTAATTTCTACAATACAAAAAATAATAAACAAACAATGAGAACAAATTTGTGACGATATTAGACGAGTGCGAATAGAGGAGAGGAAATGTTCCCGTTATCCGTATTCATAACAATGCTGGTTTTGGAAATCATAAGTGATTCGTATGCGTCCAGTAATCTCTCGTTCTGAATATTTTTGAGCAGTCGCACATTCTCTTCAAAGCTGCCTATTCTGTGTGGTGGATTACCTTCGTCGCATGCTGTAAAGACGTGGGCGGCTACTGAACACAGAATAGGCAGCTTTGAAGAGAATGTGCGACTGCTCAAAAATATTCAGAACGAGAGATTACTGGACGCATACGAATCACTTATGATTTCCAAAACCAGCATTGTTATGAATACGGATAACGGGAACATTTCCTCTCCTCTATTCGCACTCGTCTAATATCGTCACAAATTTGTTCTCATTGTTTGTTTATTATTTTTTGTATTGTAGAAATTAATATGTCTGTAATATGTCTAATTAAATTTTAGTTTCGTGTGAGCGCTGATGATGAGCAGCATGTCTGCTAGAAATGCATACGCTTTTAATTGAAAAATAAAATTGTTCGCTAAGAAGTTTAAATTCGCGTTTTATTTTATTTTCAATTTTCACAAAATTTGTAGTCAATAAAGGAATAAATAAATAGATGGGCTAAGCTTTCGACTACAAACTAGGTTCAAAATACTTTTGTGTGTTAAATATAAAAGTAAAAACGATATTAAACATGTAAAGCTTTTATGAAAAAATTAAGAAAAAAAAAAAAAACAAGAATTGATGTTTGTTAAAACGTATTGAAAACGTGCACCGCCATAATGTATGCTACGTTTTTTTAATTTTTATTATTTATTTAGCGTTGATTTGTTTATTTATGATTTTGAATCTTTTGTTTGATTTTTTTTTTTACAATTTTGTGTTGCTTCTGATTTTGCATGTTCATGAGATAGCGTTGAAGAATTATCATGATAGCTTAATAAGCTCTAGCAAAATAGTTTTATGCATTATGGTAGAATAAACTACAATATCATGGCCACAAAGCATATGGAAGGAGTGTGAGTGTTTTTTTTTTAATTTTGATATATCTACTAATCAACTTTGTATATTTATTTAGAGATTACAATGCTTTGCAAATCGATGATTTTTTATCACTACATACTAATTTATATTTGATTTTGCTTATATTAATAAAATGATTTTGACATTTTTTTTAACTTTCATATTCACTTTAACTTTCATATTCAATATTACATAAGCAATTAATCGATTTTTTTCCACTTCGAATACCGATTAAACCGTTTCGATATTTTATGACACAATGAATATAGCCTATATTTAGAATCAATAGCCAGTATATCGTTTATTATTTATTTGATTTAGGTATTTTTTTTATTCGTATTCTCTCTTATTCGCTGTTGTCTCGCGCTTTTTTGTATTGACAGCATCATGGTAGAATAAACTAAGCTGGTCGCACTGCTCAATGTTCATTAAGGCGGTCTTCTCATTCAAAACGCTTTTTTTGGACCCTTTTTAAAAAAATTCTTATTTGAAAACGCAAAGAATAATTGAAAACTTTTTTTATTTATTGTATTACAAAAGGTTCAAAGTAAATAAAAAAAATTTTTTTGCCTCGATACGTGGGCTGTTCAAAAAGTAATGAGACTTCAAAGTTGGTGGTGAAAAAAAAAGGTGTCGTCACGGCGGCCACGATTCCGGGTCCCCGGAGCGTCTGAAATGAAAAAAAAAAACGGGGTTATAATCAGTATAGATGTTATTCTCAGGTGAACCTCAAGCTTAATTTTGTGATTTTTTTTTTGACAAAATGGCGGCCATTCAAAAAAAAAATTTCAATTTCGGGTTTTTTTTTTTTTAGCTTAGTGTAAAATAAAAATAGTAAAAAATTTTTTAAAATTATGGTCGAGGTTCACCCGAGAATGGTGACAATTCTGCGTCGATTCCACTTTGTTTCATGAAAATCGGTTCAGTTGAACTGGAGATATCATGGCCGCCAGTTCAAAAAACGTGGGTTCGAGATAAACGCGTTTAAAGTTTGAAGTAATTTTTTTGGGAAAAAAAAAAAAAAATCAAAAATGTTTAAATGCAGTTTTAAAAAGCTGACAATTTTTACTTACAAATATTAGTCGGCGATGCCAGCTTTTGATGATGCCGCAGCTCGAGTCTCTGATCGGTTCAATCTGTCTGCATTGCGAGATAGTGCGTATTCGTATGCGTTTTTGCCAATCGCAATACCCATCAAACCCATAATTTTAAGTATGGGTATAAAACCGTCGTTGAAGAGGCACGTTGCAATGAAATTGGCCACTTCGATGGTGCGTGCGCCTGAGTTGATGTGTTTGGGCGAAAGTGACCAAAGAACAGAATTGTAGGACTCATTGGAATTCTGAGTTTCAGATCCAAGGCATCTTTCAAGCAAATTATCTGCCGACAGCGCTTCGTAAGCTGGTTTTATTACCTCCATCACCAAATCAAATAGCTCATTTTGACGAAAACCTTGCTTCACAAAAAAGGCTGTATCGTCTAAAGTATTTCGAATTTCTAAAAATCCTTTTAGGGGCATATTCACAACTACCCAAGCTATAAATAAATGCAAAAAAATATAAAAGTAAAAAAAAAAAGTTGCTCAATGAGAAGACCGCCTTAATAAAGGTTAAGTTACTTGAGAGAAAAGCACTCTTTTTCTGCCTTTGCTCGAACTGTCAAAGTAGCTGTTAGCTGAAAATTGTATAGATTCAGGTTTTTTTTTTTTTCTTGATTTCCTTTTATCCATTCTGACAGTTCGGCCGAGCTTCTCTCAAGTGACTTAACCTGTATTAATGAACCTTGGCACTGCTGAGAGCCGACTAACATAACTGTAAAAAAAGCAAAAACAACACTATGAGAAGACTCAGCTGGACTCAGTTTGTCAATTGAGACAAAATTATTTGTATTGATTTTGACAATAATGGTAGCTGAGAGAGTACAATCAGCTGCGATGCTACCTTCTTTTCATTCTACCATGGACAGCATTAAAAAATGCTACAAATGCGTTTCTATTTTCTTTTTATTGTTCACAGAACTAACACTTCTAGTGTGAAATATTTTATTTTTATTAATTAAGTAAAAGGTACTCAATAAAATTTTCTAAAAGAAACATAAAAGTTCTGTTTTCGTACTCACTTCAAGTAACTTGAAGTTGCTTGAAATCGTTTCTTCACACATTTTTCGTGCTCGAGAGAAAGAAAGAGAACAAGCAAAATGTCACTCTCTTGAGCTCGTAACAATATTGAAGTTTATGCATGGAACATATTGATGCATGGAACACATTGATGACGGCAACGGCTTTACTACACGACAAAAGAGAGAATGTAGTCATACCGTTGGCTACTTCATTATTTTGAAAGTGACGCAACAAAAAACTTTCTCACACGCAAAGCCAAATTATTAAATAAATACAGATTTTGACATGCTCTCTAAGCAATGAAAAAAGAGAAAAATTTGTTGCCTGTCAAAATAGAAATAGTTCCATATCGACGACATCACAAAGAGCGACAATGTCGTTGAGACATATTCACCAAACTCACCTCCATAAGAAATACATGTAAAACAAATTTGACAGATGGCGTAACGTCATGATGACGGCAACGGTTTTACTACACGACAAAAGAGAAAAATGTAGTCATACCGATGGCTACTTGATTATTTTGAAAGCGACGCCACAAAAAGCTTTCCCAAAGCCAAATTATTAAGTGAACAAAGCTTTTGACATGCTCTATTAGCAATGAAAAAAGAACAATATATATCGCCTGTCAAAATAGAAATAATTCTATACCTTCGACATCAACAAGAGCGACAATGTCGTTGAGACATATTCACCAAACTCACCTCCATAAGAAAAACATGTAAAATGATTTAATGACTCCCCCACACCGACTGTTACTGTCAAAAATTAACTTTAGCGGTGCAATACCATATGTTCTTTTATGATCCGGTAGCACTGTATTTTTCTTTTTGTATTGGTTTTGACATTAGCAGTCGGTGTGGAGAGTTTCTGTATGCTACCTTATAATTAAATCATGACATATAAAACAAATTTGGCAGATGGCGTGTTCCATGCATTTTTTGATTTGTGAAAATAAATTAAATTTTGTTCCTTAAATATTAGTGCTAGAGTTTTAAATATGATGCACAAAGTGTTTATTAAAAAAAAAAATTATTAAATTGAAGAAAAAATCAATTGTTTCTATTATAAAATTGTGTAAACATCTGCTGTGCTTGTAACTTGCTTGAAGACGTTTCCGTCATGATACAATAATTACAAGGTAGCCTTGACAACTACCTATTTTCTCACGAGCGATAACCAACATATGTCAAAATCAGCTGTGTATGCAAAGAAAGAACAAAAAGTAAAAACGAAGTGAACATTTTTGCATTCAAAAACAAATATAATAAACATTGTCGCTGTTAAACATGTTGTCGCTACTATTGGCCTTGCGTATATTGATGGCACCAGCTTCTTTCGGAAATAGTCCAGTGGTCTGCATGAACGCTGTGTTGGTAGTGGCACCTCGGCTGCCACGTCCAGCATTTGCAGCGCAACAACGTTCCTATTTGCCATGACCGCTATGTCCATGTACTCCATGTGTCCTTGGAAGTATCCACATTGCTATAATCACAACAATGAAGGAAATATTATCAAGTGTCTCAAGATAGTAGCAACAAAAATGATGCAATCACATTTTTCTGAGGTGCCTTTTCGTGTCGCACCACATTGAAGACTGCATTGCTGATAATTATTGTATGATAGCATTTGTTTCTGTTTCATTATTCTCTCTCTTCGTTGCTGTATTTGACAGTGTCGACAAAAGAACTGTCACTCCTACCTTGTAATTATTGTATCTTGAGCTCTACAATTTGATTGGCTCTCTGAGAGTAAAAATGCTAAGCTAGAGGGAAAGTATGAAAAACTAGAGAATTTAAAACTAGAGCAAGGTTGATTCATAGTAGAATAATTGCTGGTACTATAAATAGCGACTGCACTGCCGAGCGTTGGGCATATAATATCACAAGCAAGTTATGTACACCAAAACAAAAATAAAAAGGCAGTTTCTTTTCAACAAATACTTTCACACCAACTTCTTATTAAATAGGTATTTTTGTGAATGATTCTCAAAGCTATATTAAATAAATTAATTACATTATTACAAATTGATTGATTGTGGTGGGATTATAATAAAAGTTTTTATAAAAATTTTGTTTTGACTAATAAAGATTTTTATGACAATTTTGTTTTGACTAATAAAGATTTTTATAAAATTTTTTATTTTACTTATAAAGATTTTTATAAAAAATTATTAAAAAAGAAGAAATATGACTAATTTTTTTAATTGATTGCATGTGGTTTTTTATATATACGATTATATGTACGATGTGGGATTAAAACAACAAGAAGGAAAGTTGAGAAAGGTTTTTTTAAAGAACAGTAAATTTTGACAAATAAATAGTTTAAAAAAGAAAAATAAATTTTGACAAATAAAGAGTTTAAAAAGGAAAAATAAACTTTTAAAATTAATAATTGGGGATTTTAATATAAATTTTTATGAAATTTTAGTAAAATTGTAATAAAATGAAAAATGCGACAATTCGTAAGTTTAACATTAGGATAATACATTTTTTAACACTAAAACTTTAGGTTTTTATTATGAAATTTTATGAAATTTTAATTAAATGACAGTTCACATTTCATTATTTTCAACAGAATTGATTGTGAATTGAAATGTACGATGTGGGATAGAAACAAAAATAAATTTGGCAATGAGTTAAAAAAGAAAAATGGATTTTGGCAAATAAAGAGCTTAAAAAAAGGATAAATAAATGTTGACAAACAAAAAGTAAAATATGACAATTAGGGATTTTTAAAATTACAAATTGTCGCATTTTTAATTTTTTTTAAATTTCAAAATTGATTTTAAAAATCTAATAAAATAAATAAGTTACTATAAAAAAATAATAAATTTTAAAATTAATTTTACTAAAATTTCATAAAAATTTATTAAAATCCCCAAATTTTGAATCTAAAAACTTTATTGTCATCCTCTGAAAAAAATCTAGAAAATCCACTTTATTTGTGAACATTTTTTTTCCTTTTTAAACTCTTTTTTTTTGTAAAAATTTATTTTTTCCTCTCGTAACTCTTTATTTGCCAAAATTATTTAATTTTTTTATTTTAATTTGATTAACTCTTTATTTTTTTTTCTTAACATAAAGGCAATTTTTTTTTTTTAGGAGGGGTAAAATAATTTTTTAAACTCATTGCCAAAATTGTTTTTTGCTTTGATCCCACATTTTTATTTAGCATATAAATAAAAACTACATCGTACATATAAAAAAACCACATCGTTCATATAAAAAAAAAACCACAATCAATCAATATATACTCAATTTTTCATTTGTTTTTGTCTTTTATCCTTTATGGTGGTTTATTTGAAGATTTCTGATAATTTTAAGAACGAGTCGCGATCCACTTGTAACCCTTCCGATACAACATTACGACCCACTTTTGCGGTTGGGAACCGCTGCCCTAGTGTAATTGTTTACTGGGATATACCTTTTTCTAGGGAAAAAAAACTGCGTAAAGACGGATTCACTGACCACCTTCAAGCAAGTTTTGAACTTTTTTTTTATATGAAGTTTTTACGCTCTATCTCCTTTTCCGCTCAGTGAGAGAGACTTGCTGCACGCTCTTTGACTTGATTAGCATTATTTTAAATTTCGCAAAAACTTGCTGAAGGTGCTGAGTGAATCCGCCTTAATACGGCACATTCAGATATTCATAAAATATATCTTGTTCAATAAAGTTATATATTTAAGGGTTTATATATCTCCTATTTTTTTCTTTGAAAACTCTTATGAACAATACAAAACTAAACTAGTTAACTGAATCTTTAAATTGTGCCGTTTTAAAAAATTAATTTACCCCTACTAAAAAACTCAGTCAGTTTTATTTATACTACCTGAAATTATTGTATCATGGATTGATTAACGTAGGTTGAGAGAGCAGCTCGGTCAAAATGGATGAAAGAAAAACTTGAACAAGGTGAAGACTTTGACAGTTCGAACAATGGCGAAAAAGAGTGATTTTCTCTCAAGTGACTCCACCTGTATTAATCAACAAGAGTATCAATTTTATTTTTATTAGAAAAATTCGTTGAGTAATGTGTTATTTTTTGTAACATCACCAATATATGCGTTACATTTTGCAACATTTATTGCAGTGATTTTTCAGTCAGTTTTTAGAGTGTATATAAAAATAGCGAGTTCACTCTAACATTCCTTCCAGCTGCTTGGCTTAGTTAAACGTAAAACCTAGTTAATCTCACTCTATAATAAGCATTACACACTCATTAACATTTTTTGCAAAACTACACTACACGACAAAATAGTGCATCACAGAAAATTTAGAAAACTAACACATCTTCACGCAAACTCATCCACTGCATTAGTTTATCCCATTCAGCAAATAATTGATGTCAACTGACACCCATAAAACCAACACATGACTAACACGTGAATCTCTTTCTTTTGCTTTAATTAAACACTCTCACCATGAAACAATTGAACACAACAATACATGTGTGTGTCAATGTCACCAACAATACAATTTCAATGACAACAAAAGGTATCAACGTCAACAACGCAAAGAGGGCCTCTTGCCGCACACCGACAATTTGACTTTTTCGCCATCACGCATCAAGTGTCATCATCCAAAGTGTCCGAAATACAGCAACCGGAAACCGTCCAACATACAGGATCAAATGATCACAGTGATGGTGCCATTGAATTCCAACAATAATGTCAGCAGCAACAATAATCATCATGCGCATCGCTTGGCAACGACAACAACAACAACGACACTGCCGGTGTCAAATACGACAGGCACAACAACAATGACGACGACGACGACGACGACAACAAATGCAGTCGCGACAGCTGTAGCTACGACGACAACGACAACGTTGGCCTTAAATGGTGGCAGCAATACAGCTAATTATGCAATGTCTACTCTGAATCAACAACAACAACAGCAACAACAACAATTGACCAGACCCACGCATCACAATTCATCGTCAGAGAATTCGGAACAATCGCTGGAAAATGCAACGCCGATTGTGGTACGGAATTCAAATTTAAAGAAAACAAGCAATCAAATTAAATTGCCAGAGGCAGGTGACAATCACCGGCTACAGCAGCTGCCACAACAACAACAACAACAGCAACAACAACAACAACAGAAGACCATTTTGCTCAAGATACCATCAAATATGGACTCGGAACAATTAATTGTAAGTGACATGCGAAATCTTTTACATCTGATTTTATACGTAAACACATAAAATGATTGGATGAAGAGAGCTTTTATCGTTAAAAAATAAACAAGAAATGCAAAACAGAAAGAAACGTTAACACTAGTTAAACAACAACAACTAAAACAAAAAAAAAAGCAAGGAATTTTAGTAACTTTTACACTGGCTAAACAGAGACAAAAAACAAGAGAAAAATATGAAAATAAAAATAACAAGAAGAGGTTTCATTAAGAGTGAGGAGTACTTTTCAAATATTAAAGTTTGTTTTTTTAAATATTTTCTAAAAATTCCTGACGTAAGGTTTTTCTAATTTTAGCACTATTTCTATCGTTCTTAAAAAAATAGTATAGTGTAGTTAACACACTTTCAGGTACTCAGATAAGTTAAACTATGAATTTCTGCTGTAAGTACGGAATTCCCTCAGTTAATGTAATCAATGTAAATTTCTTTAGAGGAACTTTTTCATATGGTCAAGTCTGTTCTTCTTGAAGTATTAACTATGAATTCCTTACGTGAAGAATTATTGTCTTTATATAAGGAATTTTTATTGTAATTATAAGAGCATAATTAACACAGTGTTGCACGCAAACTTTCATAAAGTCGATTTTCCTTATGTTGGGATTTTTTTAAATCAATGTAATGAATCAAAAGTTTGTTTTTTTAAGTTTTTTCTAAAAATTCCTGACGTAAGGAATACTTAATTTTAACAGCATTTGCAACATTCTTAAAATAAGTAGTACAATGCAGTTGACTCACTTAACTAATAGTCAGATAAGCTATATTTTGAATTTATGATGTAAGGAATTCTCTTAGTTGTTGTCATCAATGTAAAGTTCATTGGAGGGAATTTCTCAAATAATCATATCTGATATTTCTTAAAATATTTGCTTTGAATTCCAAACGTGAGGAATTTTTATCTTTATGTCTGGAATTTTGATTGTAATTTTCATTTCAACATTCATTTTCATTTCAGCATTTCAACATTCTTGAAATAATAAACACGGTGTTGCACACAAAATTTCAGATAGTCGATTTTCCTGATGTTAGAAAATCTTTAAATCATATAAATTTACTCATAAGATACGTTATCAAAATGTGTTTATTTTTACGAACAACTTGAAGGTTCTTACGTGAGGAATTACTTTTTTAATTCACTTTTAACATAATAAAAGTTGTGCGTAAGGAATTCCTAATACAAGGAATTCGTGATTAAATAAATTCTTCTAAATGTACAATTTAGCTTAAATTTGAGACTCTTTGAGTTACCTTTACCTCCCACCCATGGTGGGATAAATATAAGGTGTTCTCATCCGGAAAGTCAGAAAAAAATTGACTGCCTTATTTTGACATTTTCATAGAATCAAACATCGAACCATGTATGAAACTTGTCAAACTAAGGCAGCATGTCAAAAAATATATTGAAAAATGTCATGGGATGAGAACACCTTATAATTATTCCACCATTCCTCCCACCATAAGTCAAATTAAAAACATATTATTAAGAAAAAATTTCATTTTTTATAATTTATAAACCCTTTATTCCCTAAATTCCCTAAATAGAAGTTTTCTTTTGAAAAACTTGAAAAACTTAAAAAAAAAAATTAGTTAATAACCAGTTTTCTTACGTAAGGAATATAATTTTTAGTCCTAATTAAAAATTGTCTTTTGAAACAGAATCTAAGGTTAGAAATTCTGACAAAAATCTTAAAAAAAATTGTTCACACAATTTTTTACCTTCTTACATATTCGAATTTCCTTAATAAAACTCTAAGCTATGAATTTGTGATGTTCTGCGTTCTTTAAGTCAATGTAATCAATGTAAATTTCATTAAAGGAACTAATATCAAAGTATTTAATATGAATTCTTTGTGTAAGGAATTATTCCCTTTATGTAAAGAATTTTTTTTTGCTATTTTAACAGCTTTTCAACAGTCTTGAATTAATTAACACAGTGTTCCACGCTAGCTTTCAGATAGTATATTTTCCTGATGTAAGGAACTCTTTAAATCAATGATATCAATGTTAATTCCCTCATAAGAAACCCTTTCCACCCATCGAGCCCTAACCGCCAAATGAACTTAAGTGTCACGTTTTTCGGAATTCACTTTTTTATCCAAAACTATAGTTTAAGAATAAAGCCAGCTACATTAAAAAATCACACCTCTAAGGTTAACCGCTACAAAGTAAGATTTTACATGTAATGCTTATGAAGACAAAGCTAGAAAATTGATTCTCCTATAAAATTTTGTTTTTGGCGCTTATCTTTATTTGGCGGTAAGGCCTAAATATTAAAAACATAATCAAAATAATTATTAAAATATGATCATTTTATATAAAATACTTAAAATTTCTTACTTCAGGAACTCTTTCTATAGTCCACTTTTCATAATAAATGTTTTGTATAAGGAATTCCACATGCAAGGAATTTTTCATTAAAGAAATTCTTCTGACTGTGTAAAAAAAAAAAAAACGATAAGGCCATTTCAGCTCTTGAAAGGACTTTGAAAGAAGCTTTTCATGGCAGATTTTACTCTCTGAGGTTTGCCATTGTCTGCAAAGAGGTGACGGCTAAATAGAAAAATTAATTCAATTGAAAAAACTTCTTGTCAGGTGGTAATTGAACCAGGGTTCTCTGGCTTATGGGCCATGCACTCTACTCACTGCACCACGGCCGCCACTGACTGTCTAATACAGCTGAAATTTAAGATCATTTGTTCAGTACAAAAATTTATTTCTTGTAATTACCTTATATAAGTCTAAGTGGGAAGTTATCCTTTGAACAGAATCTGAGTAGTTACGGAATAAATGGCCGAAAAAAATTAGTTAATCAACATTTTTGTAAAGTAAGAATTATTATTTATCATCCTGGCTAAAAATTGTCTTTTGAAACAGAATCTGGGATTGAAGTTTTTCATCTTTACACATATTCGGACTTACTTAAAAAACTGTTAACTATGAAATCCTGATGTTTGGAACTCTTTGAGTCATTCTAATTAATGTAAATTTCATAATGAGGAACTTTTTTCACATAATTTATCTCATAAGATTAGACCACTTTTAAGTAGCATGCAATAACAATAGTGTTCAGCTACTTACGATACCAGAATGTTGTAAGCTTAACAAATTAGACACAGTAGTGGATCTGTCATTAACAAAACCATGCTGACGAGTTATTATGACATCAAAGTCCTCCTCGATCGATCTAATATATTTTAGAATAGCCCCGGAAATAAAAAATATTCATTAAAAAAAAAATTTCTTGGTGTGGAATTCATATACTCAAAGTAATCTTCATTAGTATTAAAAGAATATGTATAGAATGATTCTTTAAAAATATAGCCAAATAGACCACAAATTATGATAGGATCGTCAGCAAATCTATTAAGAGTTCTAAATGAAGAAGATAATCAAACGGATTTCTTTTTTGTGTTTCTAAATCCCAAAATTTTCTAAGATATGACAATATCTTAAAATATTTGTGAAATAATATAGCTGAGCGATAACATAGCACTTTAACATAATAATTGAACATGTCATAAGTTAGGAATTCCGGTGGCAAGGAATATGTTTTTTCAAAACTTTTCGCAATAATGATAATAAGTTGGCATATTAAATGAATAATTTACGAAATTTTGTATTCTTTGACTAAGTTTCCCAGTAATAGATCATTTGAAATCATATTATATTTTTTTGCCAACCTAGCTAGAAGTTGTCTTTTGAAAAGAGTCTGAAGAGTTTCGGAATAAATTTTTGTCAATAAAATGCTCTATGAATGTTATTCCTCAAGCATGTGAAACTTTTCCAAAGGTTTTCAAAATAAGTTATTCAGTAAGATCTTAGTTTCCAAGTTTTCTGATTCATTAAAAATTTCTTTAATTCGGCACCCAAGAATTCCTTGCATAAAAAATGCTTTTTGTCATCAATTTTAACAGAATCCAAAACATCCAAACAGCATAAGATTTAAAAAAAAAAGTTAACATTCTTAACAATCTTATTTGTTTATATTAAAATGAATAAAAATTAAATTCTTTTATCATGAATAGTTGCAAACATCTTAAATCAGTCATAATAGTAATGTACAACTATTTCGAAAATCTAAATTGAAATTTGTTGCACTTTCGATATAAAATAATTGTATTCTGTGAAGAGCGGAAACATTTGAAAACAGTATTAATATTAATGAATGAAAATGTTTCAAAATGGTTATAGATCCATAGGTTGGATATTAGGTATTTTTTTTTTTTTACGTAAGGAATTCCTTTATTTCTTATATTTTGGATAGTTATTTTTAGAAGTTATACCGAAAAACATTTAGTTGGAAAACTGGAAAAACTACTCAGATCAAGCTTAGTATCTAATTATATTAAAAGTTTTTATAAAAATAATGTTCCTTGTGTAGGGAATTGCTCTGTTAATAAGATTTACATAGGCACCTTGAGAAATCAGCGACTTCAAATGCAACACTGATTCTGTTAACTACCATCTGTTAATAGACTACTATCAAATTTTAGCCAAGCAGCGTCATTTAGATTGTCTTTGCCAACGAAAATGGAAAAAAGTAAAATTCGTAAATATTGTAAAATATTGTTAGAAATTTTGACGTAAAGAAAATTATTTTTGACAATTAACGGTTCACAGTCATATAGATTTATTATATATAAAAACCCAACTTATTAAAATCGAAGCCAATTATTTGAAATATTACACTTTATGCTATAGATAACGAATTCCTTTCATAAGGAGTTCCTTTCATAAGGAATTCGTTTGTGTCATATATAACATATATGAAATCATATTATAACATGTTGAAAAATAGACATTAATTAAATATTTAAAAGGAATATCAAATCATTAGTAATAAAAATTCGTTCTACTTCCAGGCCTTTATAACAATTCAAATCAAAGAAAGAAAGGAATTCCTTAAGTGAGAATCTTTCAAATGCATAGCAAAAACAAGCTAAAAGCTTTACAAAATTGTATTAAATTAAGTTAAAAATTTAATACAATTTTGACAAGCTTTTAACCTGTTTTTGGTTAATGGTTTGAAAGATGCTTACTTAAGCAATTCCTTTCTTTCTTTGATTAAAAGAAAATTTTCGAGATACTTACGAAGTAGTAAAATTTACGAAAACGGCAAAACAAATCTTTCGATGTTTGAGAATTTGTAGATTTAGGATTGTTTTATAACTGAAAACTTCACTATGAAGAAATTTCTAAGTTTCATTGTTTTGTTTTTTAACACATTAATAAGAAGTTTTAGCTTGGCTTAATGCTTTTTTCTAACTTTGAAAAACTAAATATAATTTAAAAACTAAAAATATTTAAAAAATTATAAATTTTTTAAAAATTGATTTTATTTTTGATTTTTAATAAATAAAATATTTTATTTTGGTTAAACTTATTTTGTAATTTCCTTATGTTAGGCATTTTATGTTAGACATTTTGGCGTGATGTTTTTTTTTTTTTATAGACACAATTTATTTTATGTTATATATTATTATTTCATATGCTATTTTTATTAGATTATATGTATGTATTTTATATAATTTATTTTCGAATGCAATTTTTAGATATTACCCAGCCAACATTTGGAAGATAAATTGTTCGCCTTTCGCCGAGGTGAAGCGAAAGCGATACTTTCGGAAGATATTTAGGCGAGATTCCTTTTGTGCGAAAAAATAGCGATTCAGCTATCATTTCATCCGAGTGATACATTTTTTTTTTTTCGCCCCAAACACCACAGTTTCGCCCTTTTTTCGGCTAGGCGAAGAAAAAGCGATGTTATTGAGGCATTTTCAACAATTTCTGCTCAATGGGAAGACTCATTTTCTGCTCCTCAGTAAGTTGAATGTTGTGTTTAATGTTAACACCTGCCGTGTAGGCTTAAGTTTACATGTTCCATAACATTGGTACCGAGATATTGCGTCGGTCGAAGCTCCTTTGAGGATTCAAAGGTACCAAATTAGCTACATGTTGCGATGACACTTCGCAACCCTTGTTGGGGTGGGGGGGGCCTATCTAAAACCGCTTCCATACTAAAGGGTATGGCGCCCGGTTTGAGAGTGCAAACCGCACCGAGCTGGATAGCACTGCCCGCGATATGGGTAGTAAACCACAGCTACCACGAAGACTCCCCGAAGGGCCATCCCAAACCAGTCAGCCTGGCATAAGCCAGGGGCCGCTGACTGCCCGTGGTACCAGTTTTAAAGTCCTTAGTCAGACCTCGTAGGACTAAACCCGGCTACTACCAGTTTTAGCCCGTCACAGCTCTGGGCTCCTCAATAAGAATCATTTTCTGCTCTTCTAGAAGATTTCGCCACGATGGACTTTTTTCTCCCACGAGAGAGCAGAAAGCGATAAGATAACGAGCTCGCCGGCCTAAAATTGTTCTTGAAGAAGATTCGCTTTCTGCTCTGCCGCGATACAAAATGCTAGCTGGGTAAAATTTTAAAGTCAAAATTTTTATATATAATAAAAATACAAGCAAATATAGCAATATACAGTTAAAACAAATTTCTTAAATTATTTTATATTTAATACATACATTTTAGGTCATCTACACACATATATATTTTTATTTGATTTTTTGAAATGAAAAAACCAACTTAAAGAAATTATGTTGGATCAATATTAGACATAAATAGTTAATTAAATGTTATACATATATTTAATGTCTCTTTATAGCATAGAGTCAACGGCATATAGCATAGACCAATGGCTGTCATTGCAAATCATTGAGGGTCAAATCTAGTAAAGAAAATCGATCTCTCAATGAAAAATACACATTTAGCATTTAGTACGCTTTACATTATTTAAAATTATTTTAATTTAAACAAAACTTTACCACATTTCAAAACTAAACGCAACCAATACTAAACTAGTTTCAACACTAAACACAGCTCGAAATAGTAAAAACCTGCATATTTTCCAAAAATTTGAACACAGCAAAAACCAAAAAAAAAAATAAAATAACAAAAATAGCTGTAGCTAAATACAAAACTTGCAATTTTTAATAAAATAATTTCAATTTAACTCGTATTTTCAAATTATTTCTTGTTGCTTAATTTTTTAGCTGCAGTTGGGAAATTTAGGCAAGGTATTAATTGTTTAAATAAAAATATATAATCTATAACTTTTTTTTAAGAAAAACAACCACTTTTGTAAATAATATTTCCCAACCTTTGTAAGTAAAACCATTGAATTTTAAGCTATCCTAAGTTTTAACCAAACATTTGTAAGTTAGATTGTTCCGACTTGAAAACGTACTTTAGATAAATATAAATAAAAAAAAAAAAAAAAAAAAACCTAAAAGAAACTTTTGGGTCTGCATTGTAAATATTTTAATATAGTTTTCAAGTTCAAAGCTGTTCAAGTTCAATAGAGTTTGGATTGATTTTTTTTTTTTTAACCTCAATATAATTGACTTTGAACCAGTGTTTATTAAATATTTAACCAATTATTTGTGTTTGTTATTAAATTTGAGCTATTAACTTTCTAATTTTTATACTTAAATTTTTTATCTCACACTTTCATCTTCACACAACTCAGAACCATCCATGCACTTCGGGTTTTCTCAGTCCACCTTCTTCAGTCAGTCGCCGTCCATCGGTGATGTTTAACGAATATGTTATACTGCACACGCCACCCTCGATGCCCGAACCGCAGCAGGATAAAAATGTGTGCTCCTCGGAGAAAATGACGCAGGCAGGTGATGGCAGTATTTGGCAGGTAGTATTAAAGTTTTCTTCTCCTATATTGCAGCACTTAAATCATTAACTCCAAACAACAGGTAAATCTGCCTCAAACGATTGGCACCATTGCCAATCCATACACAGACTGCTCCGAACTGGGTGTTCACGATGCCATGACGTGTCAGGAACTGCTTGCTTTCTCTGTCGCCTTCTCAGCCGCTCTACCCACTGGTCAAAGCACACTAGAATCCTTTTATTCCTCGTTGTCGCGTTTTGATCCGCACACTGCAGAAGTGATCAAGAATCAGCAGAATCTGGATAATTCTGTCGTTGTGCTGCAACAGCAACAGCAGCAGAATACGATGCATGATGTCAAGAAAACGCGAAAACATAACAATAGCAACATTAATGGTGGTGGAGTTGGAGGTGGTGGTGGTAATGGGGGTGGAGGCAGCACTGGCAACTATATGGAAGACTACTCCTGTTGCTATGATCTCTATCAGAATGCTTTATCGCCGCTGGATGAGAAGAAGCGACGTGAACATTCAAAGACTATGTTGGGAATTATAGCAGTATATCGCTGTGTCTCACGCGTTTGCCACATTGTGCGTCGTTATATCAGGCTTCTGGTGGAACACAAGTACTTTCAACAGGGCATCTTGTTGGCCATTCTAATAAACACACTCTCCATGGGCATCGAGTATCATGATCAGCCACCAGAGCTGACTGCCATTGTGGAGACAAGCAATATTGTGTTCTCCGGCATATTTGCTGTGGAAATGCTGCTCAAGGTGGTGGCGGAAGGACCATTCCGGTATATAGCAAATGGCTTTAATGTGTTCGACGGCGTCATTGTGATACTGAGGTAAGATTGTATGGTTGTATGGTTTAGGGTGTTAATAAAGTGGTCAGTTTAGCTTTTAAATTCACAAAGTTTAAGTTTTTTATTCTCACAAAGCTTAGTTTTAATTTTTTTTTTTTTTTTTGTGCACATTTAAAGTTCTTCTTATATATGGATACAAAAGAAATCTTTCGATAGTTGCTACAAAAGCTCTACGATTTTTAGTACAAAATAATATATTTATGTAAAAAAATTATTTGTTATTAAAGAAAATTTAAAAGCTTCCAAAAGCTTTATTATTAAAAACTTTAAAAAAGCTTTTACATTCAAATATTTTGAAGCAATGGTCGGCATTCTTGCTATACCGCAAGCTTGGCGTTTATTATATATTTTAGTGAACAAATTATTTGTAAGTAAAGAAAATTGAAAAGCTTTCAAAAGCTTTATTACTGTAAGCTTTAATTAAGCTTTGGCATTCAAATCTTTTAAAGCAGTGGTCGGCATTCTTGCACAGCCACAAACTTGGCGCTTATGCGTTAATTCAAAAGCTTTGCATTGTTAGAACAAAGTGTGTTGCGCAGCATTAAACTTTTATAAAAAATGGTTTGAAAACTCTAGCAGCGTATGTGTGCTTAAATACGTGTACCGGCAGAGAAAGTTGTTTACCTATGCTGCCACGAAATACCGAGTGCTGTTTTAAAGCCTTAAATAAAAGCTTCTGTGTCAAAGATTTTTAAAAAGCTCTTTTATTGAAAGCTTGCAAAGCTTTTTAATTTTATTTTTGAATATGTTTTCAATATAATGGAAACTTTGTGAATTTGTTTTTCCTAATTATTTTAAACCAACCAAGAAAGCTTTTAAGTTTTTTAACATCAGTTATGGAATAAAAAAATAAATAAATAACACTCCATAAAAAAACCGAAAAAGCTTTAAGTTTACAAAACAATAATTTTTTTAAAATGATAACTATTTAGGAAAATTTTTATTTTATTAAAATTGATTTTTTAAAAAACCTCTTTTTAATTTTTTCAATATGATAGAGACTTTGTGTATTTGTTTTTTTTTTTTTTATTTTAAACGCTTTTAAATTTTTAGAAATAAGCTATAGAAATAAAAAAAAATGGATACACTAAAACACTTCACATTTACAAATCCGGAAAAGCTTTAAATTTTTGTAAAAATGGAATGTTTTTAAATTTTAAACCTGCTGTTTGAGGAAAGATTTTTAGAGTTGTGGGCTATTTTGGTAATTTACTATGCATAAAATTAAGTTTAGTGCATAAAATTAAATTTTTTGTTCGATGCACAAAAGCTTTTCTGTCAATTTTTAAAAAATATTTAAAACATTCAAAAGCTTTAAGCACAAGTTATGCAAGCATTAATTTTTATCAAGCTTTATAAAAGGAAATATATAAACTTTAAAAGAGCTTTTGCATTAAAATTTTTTAAAGCCTTAAAAAACTTATTTATTAAAGATTATTAAAAAGCTCTCTTATTGAAAGTTTGCAAAGCGTTTTATTTTAATTTTCGAAAACTTTTTAATGCAGACTTCGTAAATTTGTTTTTCCTATTGTTTTTTAACCAACCAGAAAAAGCTTTTAAGTTTTGTAACATGACTTATGGAATAAGAAATTAAGAAACTAAAATACTTCGCCATTAAAAATCCGAAAAATCTTTAAGATTCTAAAAAATGTTTTCTTTTATTGAAATTGTACAAAGCTTTTTAAATAATTTTTGGAAATATTTAAATTTTAATGGAAAAAGCGTGAATTTCTTATTTTTTCCATTTATTTTATACGCTTTTAAGAATTTTTTAAGTTTTTAGAAATAAGCTTTAAGGTGTTTTAACATGAAATTAGAAATACAAAATTGTATAAACTAAAATACTTCGCCATTAAAAATACAAAAAAGCTTTAAATTTTCGAAAAATTTAATGTTTTTTAAAATTTATTGCTATTTCAGAAAACCAAAAGCTTTTATGGCTATTTTTAGAAAATATTTAAAACTTTTAAACTCAAGCGATGCAAGCATTAATTTTTTCAAGCTTTATGAAAGAAAATATTTAAACAAAATGTGTGATTTGTTCGTCAAGCTTAATTTTTAGCGATGTATACAGCACATAACAATTGTTACAGTTTATTGCATAAAAGAAACTTTTGTTTGAAATACCAACAAAAGTATTGTCTTCAAAAGATTTAATGATAATATATCTTAGAGCTTTTCCTGCCACCATGCGTTTGTTATGGCAGCATAGAAAGCTTTTTTTAGTGTAAGAATGTTCCCACTAATGCTTTAGAGCAGGGGTGCGCAAAAGACCGCCCACGGGCGGGTAGCTTTCACATGCTTACGACAGCTTTTAATCAAAAAAAGCTTTTGAGTCAAGGTGCGAACTCATTACACCAAATAAAATAATATTTATTTGTATGAAACATATTAATAGGATTAAAATTGCAATCAAAGCGAAATGATGTGCATTCGTACTAATGCATAATATATATTTCTCTTGCTATCACAGCATAAGCGATCAGTCGCTGTGCTTACTTCATGCTGTAGGGTTTGCGTTCGTTCGCTACTGCATTGCTTTATTGAATATTGAATATTGAATATGAATATGAATATGAATATGATCGTTAGAATGAACAAACTCGTGCTTTTCGTTCAGAGCAAACTTTTAAAACAAAAGTTTTGGGCATTCCTGCTTTAGAGCATTGAAGGGCATTATGCCGCTCTCGAGCAAAGAGCTTTCCCTGCCACCATGCGTTCCATGCTTGCCAGTGAGAGAATGATCATCAGTGCTTTAGAGGAAGCCTTCATGTATACAGAATAAACTTGTATTTTTGCGAAAATATTGGTAGGGTCTAGAGCTATTTCAAGAAGCTTAAGCTTTTTCAAAAAAAAAAAAAATGTTTTTGTTTTTGTATAAAAATAATTATTATTTTTTTCGAAATATTACCGAAAATTACTTCTCACAAAGCTTTCAATTGCATTTTAATACTTTTAGTGATTAACAAGCTCTGTGAATATCAAAGTTTAATTTAATTAAAACTTTTCAGGTATAACTCATCCACTTTATTTTTCATTTTCAATTTAAAGCCATTTCAATTTACCACATCTCATGCTCTTACTAAAAACACAAAAGCACTCCCATGGGTGGTTACTTTTGTTGTAATTCTTCTGCAGCTAAACAAAATTGAAATTGCAGCTGAACGAAAATAAAAATAAATAGTTTTTCTACGTTTGTGTTATTTTTGTGCATCTGCGTTTGTGTGTGTGTGTGTGTGTGTGTGTGCGTTTGAATCCCTATAGGAACAAACTAACTTATTTTTAAAAACAACTAATTAAAAAACTAGTTTAAAATAAACCAGTATCTGAACTACTTTGAATTATATTAAGGCGGCAACTACTCTGATGTTGGCATGTTTTAATTGAAAATTTTTATTAGATTACAGCTTATATATATGTAACCATGTTATTTCATCAAATATTATTAACTTTTGGCCATCAGTAATAGTTTTCAATTGGTTATTTTAAAGCAATTAAAAAAATAATTTAAATGTAACTAATTTAACAAGTAGTTGAAAATATATGCAGACGACAGTCAATTGACTTATTTAGCGGACATCACCATACAAAATAAGTTAGTTCGTTCTATGGAAAAAAGTCATAATTTCAACTAGTTGTGGTTGACAAAAAACTACTTTATCAACTACTTTTAAATTAGTTGATTTTCCTACAGGGGATATCACAGACACCCACACAAATTCAACTTGCAACTTGTTGGCTGTACTTAAGACCTACTTTCGTAACTACGTGCTGATTGCATGTCTGATGGAGGATTTTGCCACATTTTCGCCATTTTTGTTTTTTTTTTTTTTGTGTTTTATAGAGCTGTTTCCGGGTTTCTACTTCCTTTTGTGGCACTTGTTGTTGGCGTTTGTGGCGTTAGCGGTCTTGCAACATTGTTGCTCACAAGTAAATCTTGGCCAATCTTATGTCAACGGTTCATTTAACATAGCAGAAACAATGCACGCTGTGCAGGATTGAAATATTTGCAAAGCTTAATTTTGCAAATTGAAAAATTTAAAAGCTTTAACTTTGAAGATACAATCAAACTAAAAATTGATTCAGAATTATTAATTTAATGAAAGGAGTTTTGTTGAGTTAATGGTTTTTTACTTAATGATTTCTTTGTTAAATTTTAATTAATTGTTAATATTTGCAGCGCTATTGAAATATGTCAACAATTTTTTGGCAATGGCACCGGTGGTGGTGGCTCTGGTCTATCCGTCTTGCGCACCTTTCGGCTCTTGCGCATATTGAAGCTTGTGCGTTTTATGCCCAACTTGCGACGTCAGTTGTTTGTTATGCTGCGCACCATGGACAATGTGGCGGTCTTCTTTTCACTGCTGGTGCTTTTCATATTCATATTTAGGTAAGTGTTGAAAACGTTTTAATATGTAATTAAACAAAAAAAAAAACAACCTAATTTTTAGTCTAAAAAAACATTAACAGGTTTTAGAATATAAAAAGTTCGATCGAGTATTCATATTAAATGAAATTAAAATGCCTGCACTAAGCAGAAAGGCTTTAAAAACTTAAAGCTTTCTAAAGCTTTTTCAAAAACTCGAAGCTTTCAAGCAGGCCTTTCAAAAATATTGTCTTTTGCTAAATTTATTTTAAAAAACTTTTACCTAAAACTCTTTTTGATATGTTTTGAGCTTTTAGAAGCTTTTTAAAAACTTTAAACTTTTAAAGGCTTCTCGATAGTATTTTCTTTTATTAAACTTCTTTAAGCACTTTTTGTTTTCAAAAGCTTTTCTAAAAGTGTTAAGCTTTCAAAAGGTTTATTAAACACTATGAACTTTCAAAGGATTTTCAACAATATGTTCTTGTGCAAAATCTTATTTTTAAAATTGTAAGCCTTCAAAAGCTTTTCTAAAAACTTTTAGCTTTTAAAGGTCTTTTAAAAAAGATTTTCGTTTTTCTAAAATATTTTTTTTGCAAATGACTTTTAAAAAACTTAGCTTTCAAAAAATTTTTGAAAAATTTTGAGCTTTCAAAACTTTTTGACATACTTAAAGTTTTCAAAGGCTTTTCGAAAATATATTCTTTTGTAAAATTTTTTCCAAAACTGTAGGCTTTCAAAAGCTTTTTACAAACATTACACTTTCAAAGGAATTTCAAAAATATTTTCTTTTGCAAAATCCCTTTTTACTAACTTGAAGCTGTCAAAAGCTTTTTTAAAAAACTTAAAGCTTTCAAATGCTTTTTAAGAACCTTTATCTTTTAAAAGGCTTTTGAAAAACGTTTTCTCTTTTCGAAAATACTTTCTTTACAAAATTTTTTGGAAACTAAGGTTTCAAAAGCTTTTTAAAAACATTACACTTTCAGAGAATTTTCAAAACTATTTTCTTTTGCAAAATTTAAGGACTTTTAGCTTTCAAAAGCTTTTTAAAACGTTTTAAGCTTTTAAAGGCTTTTTCTAAACATTAAATTTTCAAAGGATTTCCAAAAATATTTCTGTTGCAAAATACTTTTTTTAAAAACTTTAAGCTTTCGAAGGCTTTTTTAAAAAGTTTAAAGCCTACTTAAGTTTTTTTAGAAAACATATCTTCATTTATTTTTCAAAAGGTATTTTTAAAAGCTTTAAATGAAATTCATATTTCTAACTTAAAGAAATTTTTTGCTTTAACCGTTATCCAACAAAAACTTTTTCTAAAAGCTTAAAGCTCTGAAAAGTAACAGCAAGCATTTTAGTTTCATAACAACTTTAATTGGTTCTAACATACTGTACTTAATTATTTTCAATTATTGTTAAATTAAAAACTCTCTGTAGAATTTTTCCAAAAAAATTAACCAAATTCAAGCTTTTTAACAAAAAAAAAAAAAAAAACAAAAAAAAAAGCTCTTTCCCCTTATGAGTTGTTAAGTTATAAGTCACAAAGTTAGCAAAATTTTAGACATCCGATATTACAAACGATTTCTTTTCATGCCGTACAATTGAGTTATTCACTTCCCCTTAGCTGCTCCCATAAGGTTCTCATATACGTATATACTCTTTCTAACTCTTCACTCTACACCTCTTTTTTTCGCTCTTTAATTCAAACACATTTTATCCTTTACGTAACGAAAAAAATATTTCCCATTTATGTCTGTCATTCTTGTAGTAAAGCAAACAACATTTTCAAAAGCTTACATCAGTATTTTAAACTTTATATGCTCACATCTCAAAAACTTACTTAAATAAAAACTTTCCTCACACTTCAGCTACTCACACATTTCCACTTACTTTGTTAACACTGTGAAATTGTTTGACTTTGTTGTTGATCTCTTTTAATTTCACATTTATAACAAAAAAGCTCAAGTCTAAAAAAGCAAGAAAGCTTTATTTTGTTTTTATTTCTACAGAACAGAAACAAAAAAAAAATACACTCTGTACTTCTATCAATGTATGTGTTAGCTTATAGAACTAGCATTACAACCAAATATTAATACATATATATTATCGATACCTAAAAAAAAATAAACATTTACTAATTACTAATTGTGTAGCGAGTTATTTAAAAATACGAAATTAGTTTTAATTGTTGCCTCAAGTAGTTAGTGAAATATTAAAAAATTTCTTAAATTAATACTTAATCGCATTAAAACAAAGTATTTAAACAAAACTATAAACCTAGCTTTCTTATTTTCTAAATCCCAAAATAAGCAAAACTAAAAACAAAAATATTTATAATATTAAAAAAAAAAAGTACAAAAACTTTCCATAACTCATTGAATACAACTAATTCTTTAACATATTTTAGAACTTTCGTAGCATTAAGCTTTGCTTTGAATCTTTCTGCAACTATTTCTATGCTCAAAACTAAAACTATTTAATAATTTTTGGCTAAACTTAACTAAACTTGACACTATCCGGATATCATGCATATACTCATTTGTTAAGATTTTCATTTTTTTAATTTTCATTGCAAAATTTTTAAATTTATAACGGTTTCTTAATTATGTCCCTCTTCTATAATATTATAGCAGTTTTATTGCCACAGTAATCAAAGCTTAAATAAATTTCTTATGCCGTGGTTATGCTAGGCAAACATGTTTGGTGAGCTTTTTTTGTTGTTAGTGTTTAAGACAGTGCTTTCTCTGACGCCACACGTATTTAAGCATGCGTACACTGCTAGAGCTTTCAGTGTGGTTTGAAAATTCAGGAGGGTAGTGTGTCTCGATGCTCATTTTCTCCACACGTATTGAAGAACAGGTACGCTGCTTTTTTTTATAAAAGCTTTTATGCAGTGCAAAGCTTACATATAGCTTTAACAAATACACATAAACGCCACGTTTGCGGTTGTGTTAGAATGCCGACCATTAGTTTAAGAGCACGAGAGTAAAGCTTATTTCTCATTTTATGCGTAAAACACTAACAACAAAAAAGCTCACCACACATGTTTACCTAGCATAACCACAGCATTATAATGCTTCTAAAAATTAAGGCAAAATACTTATTTTTATAGTGAGTAATTTTAAATTTTAAGCTTTTTTCTTAATCTTGTCTGTGCAGCTTAAGTTTCACATGAAGTTCTTTGAAAATGCTTCAAATTTCTACTAAATGTTGAATTAAAATTATAATAAATATATCTTTCTCATTGGAAAGCTAAAAAACGTGTTTACTTGTAAATTTTTGTAATGAAATTTATTTATTATAATAAAACAAATACATTAAAATATGTATTTTGCAGAGTATTTAGGATTTCTTTGTTGTCTGAGCTTTTCATCTGCTCATTTAGTGCGGTAAAGGTTACATAAATTCTTTGAATCCCAATCGGTGACCAGTCGTCTCAACCTCTGAAACTCATATTGGAGCAAATCTTTGAGATTTAAAAAGTATTGAAAAAATGTTTGACCACTTTTAGCCCAGTAGACGATTTTGAAAAAAAACAGACGAAAAATGCCCTGTTTTTTCATCCATTAGAGTGCTCTAACAAATCAATTTTTTCAATGTAATGTATAAAATATTTTAATCTTTAATCTGTAAAAAATAATACTTTAATGAAGAGAATTAAGAAAGTTTCAGCCGAACCGGACTTAAAGATTATTCTCTTAGCTGGTCGCATCGTTTCATTAAATGCTGAAATTAAGGCATACATATATGAATGCCAAACGTGGCGTTTATATTTATTAGTTTAAGCTTTATGTAAGCTTTGCACTGTAAAAAAAAAGTGTGTTGCGCAGCGTAAAGCTTTTATTAAAAATTGCACACGGTACGTGTTTTACAATACGTATGGAGAAAATCCGCACCGACACCCTATTCTCATAAATTTTCAAACCACATTGAAAGCTCTGGCATCATACGATACAGAAAGTGTTTTGTTGTTGCTTTCAACTAAGGAGAAGAGCGGATGAGCACTTTGTAGACCGATCCAAATATGTTAATTTTTGCACGCTGTACTTTATAGCGACCACCGATCAAAACAGTATTGCGTGGTAGAAAACATATAAAAATGTCAAACATTGCTCGGTGGTCACATCGTTGTCGCATTAAAATGTGAAAGAGTAAAAAGAGTTCATTGCTCACCGAGCAAGCGAGCATTGGGCTATACCTATACCAACATTGCAGCTGCGCTGCAAAACAAAATAAAACAAAAGAATAAATTTTTTTATTTTGCTTAACAGCAGATCACTCTTGACGCTGGAAAAATATGCTTCTTTGGATTTTATTTTTTTAAATATTACACAATAAACCGAGATTCCAAAAAGGGTGTATATTATACATATCAGTGATGGTTAAAGTGATAAATTTCAAAATAGCATCATTTTTGTGATGACGTCTCCGTTTTTTCAAGGTCTAAAAGAGTCCTACGTACTACCATACACAATAAATTAGTAAAAAGAATGGCTATTTTCTTTAATTTTTTGAAAAAGAATTGTTGTAAATATCTATAAAAAGTTTTATACCAGTGTCGACCATATCTGGTTAGCAAGCGAAGAGCTTTTCAAGCAACGTATACGTATATAAATGCTGACGCTGCTAAAAAACTTTCAGTCTGCAGGCAGACTCCAATTAGTTTGGGTAGCGTAGCTTTGTTCTCTTGATACACACAGAGAATAATACGAAGAAACGATACACAGCTTTTTATATATTAGTTTACATTTAATATTTCAAAAACTTTATATAAACATTGTTTTCGTAGTTTGCAAGTTAATAATAACCCAATTTTATATACATATATTTAGTTTTTTAGGTTAATTTTATCTGTAGTAGGTTGGAGCCGAAAAAATGTGAATAAAACATCTAAATGGTAACGTTAGTATTAAATACAGAAAAATATTAAAAATTTTTCAGTTCTTGTAGATTTTGTATGACTTTTTATACATAGAGCTTTCAGGAAGCTTTCAAAATGCTTTAACGTTCAATTTATTTCAGTAAGAAGCTTTTAAAGTTACACATTCAATCAAGCGTTTTGAGCATGGAATCTCTCAATTTTTTTATACATATATTTCTTATGGAGGTGAGTTTGGTGAATATATCTCAACGACATTGTTGCTCTTGTCGATGTCGTCGGTATAGAATAATTTCTATTTTGTCAGGCGACATATATTGCTCTTTTTTCACTGCTTAGAGACTATGTCAAAAGCTTTGTTCATTAGTAATTTGGCTTCGCGTGTGGGAAAGCTTTTTGTTGCGTCGCTTTAAAAATGACGTGGTAGCCATTGGTTTGATTACATTTCTCTCTTTTGACGTGTAGTAAAGCCGTTGCCGTCATCTATGTGTTCCATGCATTAAGCTGTGTGCGTTTGATCATCACTGACTTATACACTCTTAAAGTACATAGAAAAAGAAAAATGTTCACTTTTCTAATATTTCAAAATGGCTGGTGGCGGTAACTTCGTGAAAAACAGTAGTTCGCTGGCGGAGGTGATGTTTCGATAATAACTCATCTTATATGAAAAAATCAAAATTGTTTACATTCAGTACGTGTGTAGCTCTAGCGCGAACTACGGATATTTATTATTATCGATAAATGAAAAAATGGCGGACATTTAAAAAAAAATTTCAAAAATTACGTTTTTTTCATTGTGTTTGAGCCAAAAAAAAAAAATAGTAAATATTAAAATTTAAATTCGATCGTAGTTCAGGCTAGAGCTGTTTATATGTTCAATGTGTGGTTAAAATTTCATGAAGATCGGTTAAGCGGTTTCCGAGGAATCACCGCCGACGACCCTCATTTAAAAAATTCCCATTTTGAAGTGTTAGAAAAGTAAAAAAATAGTTTTTTATGCACGTTAAGAGTGTATTAGTTAAGCTCAATAAACTTTTTACAAATATTTATAATAATTCCTTCCTAAAAATATTAAAGAAAGTAACTTCTTTTTTTTACCGCCTAAATCACTGATACACTGGCCACTTTCAGCGTGTTTCAGAGTTTTTCATATGAAGCTTTTGCGCTCTATCTCTCTCCACACTCATTCAAAGATTAACAAAAACGTGTTAACGCTGCACTTTATTGATAAAAAGAAAACGTCCGTGGCGAGACCGTGGACCACTGTGGCCTGCTAGTACAACCATAACTTACTTACTTATTCAAAGTATCGATCTGAAAGTTTTAACTACATTCTTCACATTTATTAAAAGCTTTTTTTTTTAATAAATTTTCACCAATGTCAAAGATCTCTTTAAATAAAAAAAATGGATCTTTTAGACTAGGTCAATTTTTTTCAATAAGACTTTGATTCAATAAGTAGTAAATTCTGTTAAATTTCCTTCTCATTAATTTCTGTGTTTTTTTTTTAATTTTATTATTCTGAAAAGCTTTTTGGAAAGTTTTGCTTTACTCTACAAAAACAACCTCCCTTTGAATGATTCTTTGATAATCCTCAAAGATATCACTCCAATCATTGCCTTTGAAAGCACTTTGCCCGAGCTTCTTATCATCAATTGTTTTGTGCGAGTTTTGAAATGTTTGAACACAAAGATCGAGAAACTGGGCCTACAAGCTTTATGCCGATTTCGAACGGCTTATGTTCGCAAGATGCTTTTCATGGCAGTTTTTACTCTCTGAAGTTTGTCATTGTCTGGTGACGGCCGAACAAAAAATTGAATTCAGTTTAAAAAATATTCTGTGTCAGATGGGATTTGAACCCAGTTCAATTTACCTAGTCAAAACTTCGTTAAACCGTTAAGCTAGTAGCTCTTCATAAATCTTCACAATCACAAAACTGTCTGAGAAACTGTTTTAGTACGAATTCTTATCTTTCTAACGCCATCTAGCATAACTCTATCGCACTTAAACAACGCGAGATACAAATTACTACAGCCAATCTATTGGTAAAATAATGCATTTCTTTTTACTACACCTAATATATAAAAAATGAGATCCATGTAAGCGGGTAGGTGGAAGTTAAGATTTAAAATTTGGTCCATTTTTTCATGGTTTTTGCTCATAGCTATTCAAGAAGATTCCCTTAAAAAATCTGTGCGTCCTAATTTTTCAAAAGCTTACTTTGACACTCACTTTATTAAGTAAAATTCTGCTTTTCAGCTCTTGAACCCACAAGAAAAAAATGAGTCAACTTTTTTATTTGTTTTTCTTATAATATTTTTTTTTTTTAATTATCATGATTTACATTATTTTTTAAAAATATCACCCACATTAATGTGTCGCATAGCTTTCGGCTGCCTAAGAAAACCAACTTTTTAACGCTCTCACTAAACGATTTGTTTGCTCTTGTATCTCTGTATTTTCTCTTTATCTTTCTGACTCTTTTTCTATTTCTATATCTTTCACTCTCTTTCTCTCTCTTTCTCTTTCTGTGTCTTTGACTTTCTGTCTCAAACCCAAACTCATCTTCAAACATCTGCTTTCTCACTATGTTACGCTCATTGTTACTCTTAACACTGTACTTACAATTTAAAACAAAAAAAAAATCATTAAACAAAAAAACTAAATTTAACAATTAATTATATTGTCTTAAAATATAAACTGCATTTAAAAATAAATTCTAAATCCAAATTTAAAAAAAAAAACCAAATATATATATATATATCAACTACTCTATATACTACAATTACCAAAATAAACCAAACCAAAAAAATTTAGTATACTCGGCATGAATCTGTTCGGATGTAAATTCTGCGAGATAATAAATGGAGAGAGGGTTTGCGATCGTAAGAATTTCGACAGCCTTCTGTGGGCGCTCGTCACAGTGTTTCAGGTAGAAAAAAACTGAATTTTATAACTTAACTAAGCTTAACTGTTATTATGATGAAAACTATTTATTTTTTTAATTAATTTCTTTTGTTTTTGTGTTCATTTTAATATTTTCTTTTACAGTTTTTTTTTTTCATTTTTACAAATAACTAAATGTCAGTGTGTGTGTCTGTCAAGCATTCTTTGCATCTGTATAGCAAAATGTTAAAATTTTTAAAAATTCTGTTACATTTGATGAAATTTAGTTGAAAAAAAATGTATTTTCTTTGAACTACTTCCAAAAAACTGCATTGGTTCTAATTGCCTGCTGAGCTGTAAGAAGGCTGCTTTAATTTGTGGTGTGTTTTTTTCGTTTGTTTTTTCTTTTTGTTAAATCGTTAAGTTTCTATATAAAATAGTTTCGTTCAAAAAAATTTAGCGCCGTTATTTTGTACAAATGTTTAAAAAATTATTACTAGCCAACACACTGAACTAGCGAAAATTATATGCTTTAAGTTTTAAAGTTTGTATTAGTTCTTGAAAACGACCGAAAAAATGGCGAGTTTACTTTTAAGAGAAGCGTTTAAGTGACAGCTAGAGTTGTCAAAGTTTATGTTGAATAGAATGCTGTAGATTTTTAGCCAAAAACTAAACGTGTAAATAAAATATTATACAATTTAGTGTAGAGCAGTTAATAGGCAGAGGAAACTGCACTTAGTTAAGAAAAAAAAAAAAACAATAAAATCAATATTACAAAATCGCCCAACTGCACTTAAGGTAAGCCACAATTTTATTATATTATATTTTTTTTTTGAGTGAACTAAAAATGGAGCAACACTTGCATGTTTTAAAAAAAAAGTAGTATTAAGATTTTTTTTTATTAGTGTAAATGTGATGCTTTGAGAACGGCTTGCGCAGCGAAACAAAGGAATTGAAATCGGAGAAAATTTATTCATTCCAAACAGTGGTGGCAATAAAAATTGCAACAAATGAATAAGAAGCTTTTCACTTCTTTTCTTACACTGCGTTAACTGAGTGGAAGTGGCATGTTTTCTATATTGTTGTTGTAATTCTATTTAAGCATTAACTAGTGTTTTTTTCCAATCTCTCTCTCTTTCTCACTCTTTATGTTTTGTTGTCTGCTGTTCAACTTAAATAAATTCTATAAACTTGTTTTTTTATTTTCTTATTACTCGTTATTTTTAGTACAACTTCGCTTTAACTCCACTCACTCTATTCACTCTTCTACTACCTACTACATTCTACACACTGTTCTTTAAATAAAAACATTAAAATTCCAAAACTACTACAAAGCTGTCACTTTCAATACTACTACTTCTATCAGCTACTTTTTTAAATTTTAATATAACCACAACTTCCCCTAACTAACTCAGTTACCAAAAATCAGTTGAATTTCATAACAAAATTTCCAACCAAATAAATAAAAATATTTAGAACAAGTTCATAATTTTTGTAAAAAATTCAAAAATCTTAATTTAAAAATAAGGCTATCAATATTTTACGTGTGTAAAAAGCTTTTGTTACTCCAGCTATTTATACCCACAACTAAACAATTTATACGAAAAACAACAATTTAACAAATTAACCCTTGAAGCGTAACAACAACAAAAACAACAAACAGCCAGCAAACAGTGTATTTTTGTTTTTTATCAAACAACTTTTACATAAATATTTTATACTAAAATTGAAATA
Organism: Coremacera marginata; assembly: GCA_914767935.1. Taxonomy (NCBI): domain Eukaryota; kingdom Metazoa; phylum Arthropoda; class Insecta; order Diptera; family Sciomyzidae; genus Coremacera; species Coremacera marginata. The sequence goes on from OU612046.1 coordinate 164,508,674, forward strand.
AAAAAGAAAAATAAAAACATATACTATATAAATATATTATAAATTAACTACAAAAACAAACATTATATACCTACTTATATATAAAAAAAAAGTACTACTACTCGTCTATACTATATAACTATATAAACCTGCAGCATACTGGGCATGTATCTGTTTGGCGGTAAGTTTTGTAAATTTATGGACGATACTGGACTCGAACGCGAATGTACGTGTCCCGAAATAATCAGCAAACATCCACAATGTGAATGTGATCGCAAACACTTCAACAACTTTTTATGGGCCACAGTAACAGTATTTCAAGTAAGAACACTTTTTTCCCTTCCCACAAAACAAAAAAAAAAAGAAAAATTAAATCAAAACCAAATTTAAACATTTTAAGTACAAAAAATACTTTTTTTTTTCTTTTAAAGATTACAAAGTTAATTTTTCCTCTGTTTAGAAATTGTTTCATTTTAGTTTTGAGAATTTTTATGTACAAAAAAGTTTATAGTTTTTTGATTAATTTTCTTAACATAGAGTTGAGTAGCTTTAAACTTTGTTTCGAAACCATGCTCTGTTCCTTTGAAACACTACTACACAGAAAAAAAAAAAAAGATATGAACACACTGAACACAGTTGCAGTATGAACACTAGTTATGTAAGCACTAGTTAAAGAGCTTATTTTTGTGCAAGCTTAAATAATTTAAAGCTTTTTTTCAAAAGCCACAAGCACAGAAATAGCAAAAAGTTTAAAATTATATACACTGAACACGCACACGACATGCAAGCACCAATGCGATTTTAATATGATTTCTTATGATTTTCTAACTACTTTTTAAGTTTATGAATAAATTGTTACGTTGACTTTGCAAAGCTCAGCAAAATTGCATTTCTTTCAGTGTCGTGGTGGATTTCACCATTCATAAAATAAACACAAATTCACCAACTTTTGCGCATTCCAGCAAATTTGTTCACCACTTTTTAAAAGAGAATTTAAAAAACATAGCAAAAGCACTGTTAAAAACACTAAAAATTTGTTGGCGACACCAAAATTCCAGCATGTTAGCAATACACCACATACCAAATTCTAAAACAACCATTATAAAAACTTAAAACTAATGCATGCCAGAGTTTCAATTTCCATTTAATACATATTTCAAGACTTTTAAGCTCCAAGTTAACATAAAAAACATTCAGTGCTCTATTTTAAAATTTTTTTGTATTGCCTTTTTGCGTAATTTCCTTAAATTCTTCCTTACAGTTTATGAGCAAATACGATAACTTGTACGCAAAACCAAATTTTAAAAAATTCTTATCCATTTTTGCACGTTAAAAAATTAATTTTGCTTAGCATTTCATATAGAAAACACATACGTTTAAATTAAATTAATTTTTTTTTTTTCTTGAAAGTTTTCAACAACTTTTTAAAATTCACACCACGAATTAGTTATGAAATATATAAAAATTACTTAAAAATATATTTATTGCTTTAATTGTCATCTGTTGCTTCAATTATTTTGATTATTTTAATTATTTCGAGCACTTTTTTGGCGCTTTTAAATGTTAAAACAGCGCAAAATGCAGCTTGAAAGCTTTTCTTTTATATTAAATTTACATGTATGTTTTTTATTGCATATGATTTTATTCAAATTATTTGCTTATAAATATTTTATTAACTAGCCTGAAAAATAACTCATGGTGTTAATTATGTGCTTCGGAGAAGAATGAAACGTGTTGAGAATGTAGTATATTAATGCCTCGACAGTTAAAAAATTTTGTTTCACTTTCACCTTGTTCGCAAGAGTTTAAAAACTCACTTCATTTAAGATCAGTAATGAGCACAAGCATACATTTTTAACTAGCATTCGAGTTAGTGAGCTTTTGAAGCTCTGCAGTTGAAAAAATTATTATAGCTCATTATAAAATACACGATCATACAAAATATAAAACAAAAATAGTTCTTTCAAGCACAAAAACAATCAATAACAAGCTTTTTTTAATTTAAGCATAATACGGACAAATAAAAATAGAATAATGAGGTTCTATAAAGTAAAGCAAAATAGAGCTTAGCCCGCGCGCTAAGAAGCTGCTCGATTGTATTCTAGGCAATTGAATTTTTTTTTAAATGTTAAAAGCTTTGAAAGCTTCAAAAACTTGTTTCATTTTCGCTCCATTCCGTCAATAGTTATATGTTACAAGCAATCAATACCGCGATTTGTAAACAAAATAAGTTTCTAAAAATTTAATAGCAACTTAAAACCGTTATCGCTGACGTCAATTTCAAAATAATTAGCTTTTTGAATAAATTTAGAATCGATTTTCTATCCTGGCTTAATATTTTTAGTTTACACCAAAACTTACGTTCAAGTTTGTTCGCATCAAAAATTCAAAAAGATTAACCCATAACGGGAACAAAGTTTTTTTGTTACCACTTTTTAATGAGTGTATTTTTTATATCATAGCAGACAAAGAATTAGGAGAGCTTTTAGAATCTGTCATGTGTTTCCTTAAGAAATATGACTGAAAGTAGCAACGCGTGTTTATTAATGAAACAATTTAGTTTTATTTAATATTTTTTCATTCCTCAATTTGTGTTTTCGGATCCTAAGTTAATAAAATACATTGCGTCTAGTCACCCTTTACTTCAAAATGTATATGCGGTGAATTCAAGCTCAGAGTTGCAAGTTCAAAATACATTTCAGAATAGTTTTCTCCCACAACAATGAAGTTTCAGAAAAAGTACAAAATATCAAAGACAAAATTAGTAAAAGAATAGTATTAAATGGGCAATTTGAGAAGTCAGTGCCTTGTTGCTTTAGGCAAGAAAACGTTTTATTCTCAATATAGTCTACTTTTAGATTTAAACATTTAGTGTAGCGTTTTTCCAATTTTTGAAATGATAAATTATTTAGGCGCACTTTTTGGTAGAGAGCAATGCTATAGATTCGCGATATCATCACGCTGTTAGCGATATCATCACACTTTTAGCTGTTCATTTCTGTTGCATTGTAAAGCATTGCTTATGCCGTGGTTATGCTAAGCAAACATGTTTGGTGAGCTCTTTTTTTTTTTATTACTGAGTCGATAACCAACTGATAACGGAACCAATTATGGATTACCGAAGCAATTACAACCGATTACTGAAGATATTACCAATTACCGAAGCGATTACCGACGCGATTACCAACCCATTACCGAAGCGATTACCAACCGATTACCAATTAGCGAAGCGATTACCAAGCTATTACCGATTACCGAAGCGATTTCCAATCAATTGCCGAACCAATTTCTGATTACCGAACCAATTACCAATATTACCGATTACCGAACTGATTTCCAACCGATTATCGAAACAATTACCAACCGATTACCGAAGCGACTACCAAGGGATTACCAATTACTGAAGCGATTACCAACCGATTATCAATTACCGAAGTGATTAACAACCGATTGACGAAGCTATTACCAACCCATTACCGATTACCGAAGCGATAACCAACCAATTACCGGAGCAAATACCAACCGATTAATGAAACGATTATCAATCGATTACCGAAGCGATTACCAATAGATTACTGCAGCGATTACCAACCGATTACCAATTACCGAAGCGATAACGAACCGATTACCTAGCAAATTACCTATTAACCAACGAAAGTAATTGTGTTACAAATACCTATATTATATAAAAACATTAAAAAATACCAGTTAATACATTCAATAACGCATAAATTGATAAAAAGAGTTAAAAAAAGTAGAACGCGTCTGATTTGCCGACTCTAGCTACTTCGGAAATTCATAACAGCTATGTTATTTCATAGCTTTAAGCTTTCACTTCGGTGGGCAGTCCACCCACTGCCTACTTTTTTTCAATAAAATTCAATGAAATTAAAAAACAACCCACCGACAAAAATATAAAAAAATTCTGCCAGCACAAGTTTCGAACTTACGAGCTTAATGACGAGGGTCTGACGGTCTACGCTATAGACTATATAACAATGGTCGACAAATAATCGAAGAATCAATAAGTCAAACTCACTATATGTCTCTTGCTAAAAATACATATACAGGGTTGCCCATATTCGACGGACCCATGTTTTTGTTAAAAAAATCAAAGAAAAAAATAAAAATTTGGCGGTTGGCAATCTTAATCATTTAATTTGTTCCAAGTAGATTTGTTTACATCAATTTTTGAATATGATATCTCTCAAATGGCCGCCTCTGGCGTTGATGGCGTATTGTGCCCTTTTTGCAGCATTTTCCATCGTTTCGCCAACATTTCGGCCGGAATAGCGGATATTTCTTCACGAATGTTGTCCTTGAGCTCTTCTACGGTCCTTGGCTTGTTAACGTAAACCTTTGACTTCAAATATCCCCACAAGAAGAAGTCAGGCGGCGTCAAATCGGGCGAACGCGGTGGCCAAATCACCACTTTTCGACATCAAACGGCCCGGAAACAAATTCTTCAGAAAATCGATTGTTATGCGACTTGTGTGCGGTGGAGCGCCGTCTTGTTGAAACCAGAACTGCCTCATACGCTTTCGACGAATAATTGGCATCACAAAATTGGTCATCATGTCGCGATAACGCTCCTGGTTGATGGTAACAGCATGGCCATTTTCATTTTGGAAGAAAAACGGCCCAATGACCGTTTTCGCACTAACGCCGCACCAAACTGTGACTTTTTCGTCATGAAGAGGCACTTCTTGAATCTCCTGAGGATTTTCAGTGGCGTAAGTACGGCAATTTTGCTTATTTACGGTCCCATTCAATGTGCACTTCTCACATTTTTTAATATTTTAAAAGCACGTTGAGTTTTCACAATTGACTTCTTCTGTTGAATGTAAATTTCAACTATTTCAGAGCGCTCGCGTGGCGTGTATTGTTCCATGGTAAAAATCTGCTTGGACTGACGCTTCAAACGCGGTATGTCATTAAGCGATCTGACATCTCTGTCAAAAGTTATGGCGTTGCCAGATGGGTCCGTCGAATATGGGCAACCCTGTATGTATTTTAAAGAATATTTAGTTTTTAAATTAAAGTTCTTAGTGTTTTAAGACAAATGTTGATAATTTTAAAAAACTGGTGCATTTTAATTTTGAACTCAATTTTTTGCCGAGTATAGCTATTTCTGGTCATATTTTTTTTTTCTTTATTTAATCCGATGGCAGATGCTGAAAGTTTAGCAAATTCTCATCGCAAATGATGTGTTTCAAATATCAGCCCCATTTCACACCAAATTTATCAGTTCAACTGACTGATCAAACTTTTCGATCGATTTTAACTAAATAAACGAAAAGCTATTCAAATTTATAGAACCCGATGTATTGATCACTCTAGAACAGGAGTATGCAAAAGGCCGTCCATGGGTGGATAGCTTTCACACGCATACGACAGCTTTCAATTGAAAAAGCTTTTTAGTCGAGGTGAGAACTTATTACACTGAATTAAATAATACGATCAGTCGCTGTGTGAACTTCATGCTCTAAGGTTGCGGCCGCTCGCTTCTGCGTTGCCTTATTAAATACTACAATATATCATTAGCGCGTTTGTTTGTTCATTCGATACGATCAGTTGTTGTACAAACTTCATGCTGATAAATGGCGGCCGCTCTATTCTGCGTTGCCTAAGGTTGCGAACATAATGAACGCTTATTGCTGAGTCGAGCCAAAAAACACATTGCTGCAATTAAAAAATCAAATCATGCATTTCTATTACTCCAATCTTTATTTTTTAGGTTTTTTGCAACCTTATAGAACTCGACCTAGAACTGTGATCGTACGAATGAACAAACTGGTGCTTTTCGTTCAGTGCAAACTAATAAAACAAAAGCTTTGCAATACAATCACAAAAATGTGCCTGTATAATTTTGCGCACCCCCGCTCCATGGCAGAATTATAAGGTAGGGTCGACTCGGAGAGGAATGGAGTAGAAAGCAGAATAAAGCGAGATTGGTGTCAAAATCAGCTGTTCATCGCGAATTTCTTTATGCTCACTTTTCGTAGTTGTTTTTAGGTTAAAACTGTTACAGGTTTTTTTTTTGCAATCTTAAGACTTCTTTCACATTTTATAGTTTTTATTACACTTTTTTTATAATATTTGAACTCAAATTAGCAGAAATTTAACACCCGCGACCGCACTGTTTGCAACTTGGAAACATAAAATATTTTCTTCATTTGCAATTTCTACGAAATTTGTCGGTTTGACATATATGCTTCCTTCTCATTATCCACTCTTCGTTGAGACGCGTGAGAGCACTCAGCGAAGCGGCCCTACCTTATCATTGTATCATGCCCTGCTCTAGAAACAAGAGAAAATAACACTTAACAGCTAAAACTGAATTTTTTTTTTAAGTGCCGTATTAAAGGAAAGAAAATTAAAATGGAACGCACGTTTTGGTTTTGACAAAAACATATTTAGGCTACTTGCTGCCACTGTTTTTAAATTCAGACACTCGTTTATGCATACAATTTTGTCTTAAATATTACTATAGTCGATTGTATACATTTACATACTGCAATATCTATAAATATTCTTGGAACACTTTGAAATTGAAACACTTCATTTCATCGCAGCACATAATTAACACTCACAATCTGCGCACAAATATCAGACCCATCCCAATGAGTCACTCATAATTTATTTTTTTTTTACATTTATTTTCTTTTATTTCAACTCAAAAAAAAAAAAAAAAACACCAAACCAAAAACGCAAAAAAAACCAAAAAAATTCTAGATTCTCACACAGGAGGATTGGAATGTTGTGCTGTTCAATGGAATGGAAAAGACAAGTCATTGGGCTGCATTGTATTTTGTGGCTCTAATGACGTTCGGAAATTATGTGCTATTTAATTTGTTGGTCGCCATTTTGGTTGAGGGATTCAGTTCAGAGGTAGAGTTTTCAAAAATAACAACAAACTTCATCAATGAACAATTTTTTCTGTAGTTCAAGCAAAATGAGTTTATTAGCAAAAAAAAAAAAAAACAAGCAGCACAATTTTAAGAAATGTATTGTATTAAAGTTAACAAAAAAGCACAAATAATTTGCAAGCAACACCTTAAAGCACAACTATGCACCGTTAACTTTTATTCGATTTCGATTCACTTCAATGAGCAATACAATTTATTAAGAAAAACAGCACTCCAAATAAACTCAATTTGTAGCAGTTAAACTTGTTCATCGATCGAATATGTGTTAAAAATATAAATAATGCTTTATATGATAAACGTCAAACATGAAATGTCAAAAAGAACATGCGCGCAAAAGTCTAATTTTGAAATTTTGATTCCCTCAGCGAAATGAACGTCGCGAACGAGAACAACGCGAATTGGTTAAAAAGTTACGTGAAGAAACTTTAGCCGAAAATTACAGCGACATTATGTACGATGAATCACGAAGTACTTCGGATTCATCGTCGACAAATGAAAGCTATTATGAGGTACGCAACAAATGGCACAGCGCCGAAGATGTGCGAAAAGTGAGTACAAAATAGAGTAGCTGTCACAAAGTACGAAAAACTTACAATGAACTATAACAATGAATGATAATTTTTGTGCTCTTCGCCTTGCAGTTACAAGACTCGGGTGAACTAATTATTGATCCAAAGTGTAATTTACAAAAACAACGTCTACGCCAGCCAAGTCTCGATAATCAGCTAAGCGATAGCGTGGTTAATGGAACAGGTGCACCAGCAATGAGTAGCGGAGGTGGAGGTGGAGGTGGTGTACATCGTAAGTCGTCAGAAAAGGATGTTAGTCGTCTGGTGCAAGATGAGGAGAGAAAAAGTTTGAAAAAGGTAAACATAGAGAGCGAGAGCGAAAGATATTGAGAACAGTTCTTTGTAGAGCACATTATTTTACAGACATATTCAATAAAAGAGCGTCGAGCCGATGCGCCCAAATTATCAAAAATACGCTCATTTCGTGACCCACCTATTATAACAACAACAGCGGCAACACCGCAAGATTCGCCAAATACCACGTTGGAGTCTGGCAAAAGCTTTCGCAATTGGAGCCAACAGGAATTGGATGCAGAGGGAAATTTGAAGGTAGGTTAAGTTTCGCAGGTACAACAGTAGGTTTTGAAATAAAAAACAAAACTTAATAAAGTATTCAGAATAAAAAAAAATATATATATATAATAACGATTATCGTTATCAATCAATCATTTTAAAGCAATTATTTTATTTTCCATATATTTTTTGGATCAGAAATAAAAGTTAATTTTTGGTCGTTATTTTCTCGCTCAGAAGTAAGAGTTCCTTTGTGAACGTTATTTTTCGATCAGAAATAAATGTTATTTTTTGAGCGTCGTTTTTCGATCAGAAATAAAAATCATTTTGTGATCGTTCTTTTTTATCAGAAATAATAGTTTTTTATCGATATTTTTTTGATCAGAAATAAAAAGCAAACATTGATCGATATTTTTTCGATCAGATTAAAAAAAATTATTTTTTGATCGAATTTATATTGATTAAAAAAAGGAGGATGTGGGCCATGTGACGGTGGCCGTCATTTAGAAGACTTTTTTAAGTAAAATTTGTCTTAACTGCTACTTTTTTTCTACAGCTATGTCAATTTTATATCTACCACTATGTAAGACTACTAATTTCTACTGCTATTTTCTACTACCATTTCTTGCTACTATTTTGTCACCAAATTGTACTCATATTTCCTACTACTTTTTAATACTCCTGTGTTCTATTAATGTCCTTTTATTTTGTCCTATTATTTTGCAACACTATTTTCTACTACTATTTTCTCGTACTATTTCTACTTCCACATCTACTAATATTTAACACTACTATTTTCAATTACAACTACAACTACAACTACAACTACAACTACAACTACAGCTGCAACTACAACTACAACTACAACTACAACTACAACTACAACTACAACTACAACTACTACTACAACTACAACTACAACTACAACTACAACTACTACTACTACTACTACTACTATTTTATTATTCAATTATTTTTACAATCAGAAATAAAACTTATATTTTAATCGTTATTTTTTCGATTAGTAATAAAACTTATTTTTTTATCGATATTTTTAAGACCAGAAATAAAAACCAATCAGATTAAAAAAAATTTTTATTGTAATAAAATCCACCTTTCCTTATTTAAATCCTAGTCTTAGCCCTTATTCAAATCTTTGGGCAACTCCTTATCCAATTTCTAATCGAAAAAATAACGATTAAAAAATAATTGTTAATAAAAAATATCGAAAAAGAAAAATCGACCAAAAATAATTGATTTAAGTTGATTTCATTGGCTTAAAAATCATGAAAAAAATCATGTCAAAAGCGGGATCTCTGACTTTTTCTGCATGATCTTTAGCATTTTAATCATTACGCTACGGCCGCCATTTTTATCATCAAGAGAATATGTTGATCTACACACAAAATTCGATTATATCTTATATCTTTGCAGAAACAGTGAAAACTAATTTCTTTCTCTCTCTTCCTCTCTTTCTCTTTATTTATTTTTCACGACGTCACGCAGAGTTCTAGCTCTTCTTCTCTGCTCAAACCACCGATTCTCTTCAGTGGACAACGTTCACTCGACGAAGGCATTCCGTCGATTGATCTCATCCCGCCCTCACCGGTGCTGGCCCACAAGCCACTCAACATACTCAACGCCAGCCATCTAGGAAGCAATACTAGCATTAATAGCTGTAATAATTTAGTCCCTAGCAATAATAGTTTACATCCTAGCCCCTTAAGTAGTAGTACGCGCAACCTAATGATGGACGACATCTCGAAGAGTTCCTTAATTTCTAGTGGCGGTGGCGGTGGCGGTGGCACTTCCGGCCCCATTCTTGTACAAACCGTTTCCTCTACTGCAGCATCGCTGCAACCGCCACCAACTGCACAGCAGCTAACGTCATCCTTACAGCCTCCTGACGATAGCACCGTACTGTCACATTTGACAGCTGTCGCTAATGGCAGCATGTCGTCGCAATCAACGCAGCAACGCTCATCAAGCTTTAAACGTTTTCGCCGCTCCAGTTCCAAGAAGAAAAAAGCCGAAACTGCCAATGGTGCTGATGAGGAGGAACAAATTGTACTCAATAATGGGCGTGACAACGCCCATTTACTGGCCGCCAATAAACTAGGTGGCAGCACTGCACATCTGGATCCTTTTCTGCGTAGCGGCACGCAACGCATACAAAACAACACCAAAGATACCAACCGACTGAGTCCGCAAAATTCTATACGCCGGCCCTCCACCTCGCTGAGCATTGGCAGCGGTGGTGGTGGTGGTGGTTATGCCGGTAGTCGACGTGCCTCCGCCTGCATTTATAACAATTCACAATTCTATCAGAATCTCAATCGTTCGCAAAAGAACTATGCGTCCGGTTCCGGTCAACAAGGACAGCGTCGCATGTCATCGATCGAACTCGCATTCGGCAAGGCTTCGAATCTGAATCTATACAATTTGGAGGCGAATCGAAAGTCCATGTCGTATACTAGTTCAAAGATCGATTTGGAAAAATGGCAAAAGTCGCTGTCCGAGCTGAACGAGCCCGACATGTTGCAGCAATATGTGCTGGAGAAGGAGAAGCGCAAGAATTCAATGAGCCAGCAGCGACACGAACGCTATTCGCAGCAGCTGCAGCTAGCGAAAGATCAACATTCCATGATGTCGACTTCGAATACGGAGTGCGTTTCGAAGATAAAAATTTTGATCGAACGTCTGAAACCGACGAATTTTACCGAAGAGCGAGAAACCTATTCGATGTATATATTTCCAGAGGACAATAGGTGAGTTTGTTGAAGAATTAAAAAGTATTCGAAAATTTGAAATTGAAAGTTCGAACTTTTAATTTAAACACAAAGATTATGAATACGATTTTGATTATAATTAAAATGTAAGATGATATATTGAAAGTTGGAAAAACAATGTTCGAAATCAAACATTAAAATTTTTTTAACACTGTTTTCAATATTGCCAATACCAATTTTTATTATATTTTAAAAATAAAACAAATTTTTAAATTTTAAAAACTTTAATTTTAATGTTCGAAATTGAATATTAAAATTTTGCAAATACAATGTTTTGAGCATTTTGAGCTGCCAATACCAATTTCTGTAATGTTTAAAAACTCGAAAATTCGAAAATTTAAACTTAATTTTATAGTTAGTGCTTAAGTTGAAAGCCAACATCAGTTTTGGATTCACTTTCTGAAAATACAAAATTGCACCGTCGAAAATTTAAAATAATAAAAAAGAACAATACTCGCAGATTTTATGTTTCAACATAGTTTAAATATTTTTCCAATTATCACTATTCAAAAATTCCAACTTTCAATTCATCAATTTTTTTGCATTGGTCTAAGCTTGATCAACCAACCATCCCAGCGATTTGTTTTCGAAATTTTATTCTGTTATTCCTTACAATTCATCGCAATATTATCAAATTTAAAAACTCAAAAATTTAAAAAGATACAAATTGGAAAAAAAGAACCTTTTGTGTTTAATGGTATTTCTCATATAATCGAACTCAGGTCATTGCCACTTTATAATATTTTATTATACCTAATACGATGTTCAAAAACACTCGTTGTTAATACTTTCGAACTTACTTTTCATTTCATCTTCATTGTTTTTTTTTCATTAACCACAAGGCTTCTTTAAAAATTTAAAGTTCGAAATTCTAATTCGAAATTTCGGAGTTTTAAATTTTCGTTCCAACAATTATTTTTCTTTCATCAAATTCAAAATTTTTTGAAAAACGCAATTTTTTTAAATTCGATATTGAAAATTCGAACTTGTATTATATGCTTTGTCACATTTGTTTCAAGCTTATTAACTGCCAGCAGTATCAATATTCAAATTTTTTCGAAATATCGAAAATATTCGGAAAAACAATATTCGAAATTTCGTTCTACATCTTTTTATATTGTTTATTATTTTCAACTATGTTCGTTAACATAATAAAGTTTCAAGTTTCAAAATATAAGAAAACTCTTTTAAAAGCTTAACGAACAGTTTTGAAAATAGTAAAGAATATAAAAATATAAAGTTCGAAATTTCGAATATTGATAATAAATAAAGTAACCATGTGAAAATTGATACTGCCAACAATTGATGAGCTTAAAATAAATGTTACGAAGCATCTAATAGGAAGTTCGATGCTCGAAATGTTGAAAATAATTACGAATATACAATTCAGAATTTCGAAAATTGATAATAAAAAAAAATAAATATGAAAATTGATATTGCCGACAATTGATGAACTTGAAATAAATGCTACGAAGTATATGATAGGAAGTTCGAATTTTCGATATCGAATTTTCGAACACTGCATTTTTCAAAAACTTCGATTTTGATGAAAAAAAATTAATTGTTTGTAGCGAAAATTTTAAATCTCTAATTTTCGAATTTTAATTTTGAACTTTGAATTTAAAAAAATAAGCCTCGTAGTTAATAAAAGAAGGAACTTTCTTGAGATGAAAGTCATATATAGAAAATTATTTATATCTGAACCAGTAATTAACATTTTCTATAGTTTAATTATTTTTTTTTTTTGCAGCCTTCTTAAAACTTTTTCTCCATGTTTTCAACAATAGTCAGCGACAATAATACCGTTTGTTTGAAAACATCATTGCAAAATTTTTTGATAAACGCAATTTTCGAAAATTCTAACTTGCTATTCTCATGCAAAATATTAAAAAATATAAAAATGTTAAGTTCGAAATTTCGAATATTGATAGCAAAAAAAAATATAAAAACTGATACTGCCGACAGTTGATGGGCTTGAAATAAATGTTACGAAACATATAATAGGAAATTCGAATTTCCGATATCGAATTTTCGAACATTGCGCTTTTCTACAAACTTTGAGGTTGATGAAAGAAAAACAAATGTTTGAAGCAAAAAATTAAAACTTCTTATTTTCGAATTAGAATTTCGAATTCCGAATTTTTTTTTCTTTGAAAACCCCTTGAAATGAAAGTGGAATATAGAAGAGTCTGAACCAGTTATAGCAAACATTATGTCTGAACCAGTTGTTAATGTTTGCTTTTTGATTATTTTTTTTTTTAGCTCTACTTCAAACAAAAATAACAATTTTTCCCCATATTTTCGACAATAGTCAACGACTATAATCCCGCTTGTTTAAAAACATTTCAAATTTGGCACATAAATCCAAATACTGTTTATCCACTTTGAACAATTTTCATATTGTTACGAATTTGTTTGATCCTCTCGCTTTAACTCAAGTTAACAATAGCAGAAATTCGCTTTATTTAATCTGCCTACACACACACACACACACACTCACACAACAGGGTTGCCGCAACATTTTGTAGATTACAATTACGAAACCACACTTTTTCGAACATAATCCTTTAACTACCTTTATTCTCGTTTTGCACAGCATTTAGTTATCAGCACCACTTGTTCGTTGCTGTGCCCGAGTCAGAATGTGTGTGCAGCCAACCATTGAAACTCGAGTTTTTTGGTTTTGTTTTTCTTTTTTGTTATGCTGCTACAACAATTGCCGCCACAAACTTGAACATCCTACTACACTATGTTCGAATTCAAAAAATTTCCCGCTGTGCGAATACATAACATCCTGTTGCGCCCCCAACCGCTCTTAGAGCTTATCTAGGCAAACCTATTGTCTGTGTGTGTCAGCCCCATAGATTGAGCATATTGTTTATTCTACTTTTCCCTTCTCTTTTTACTGCTGTTTTGCAAGTATTCAAGTATTCTCTATTGTATTTTCTTTTGTATATTTTTATCTTCTTACTATTCAACAGGTTCCGTCAAATCTGTTCATGGTTTGTTAATCAAAAGTGGTTCGACAATGTAGTCCTGCTGTTCATTGCTCTTAATTGTATAACATTGGCGATGGAAAGACCAAATATCCCTCCAGATAGCACCGAAAGATTGTTCCTGTCTACAGCCAATTACGTGTTCACAGTTGTTTTTACGGTGGAAATGTTCATAAAGGTAAGACTAACACGTAAAACCATAAAAATAAGCTTTGGTGTTTGAAGGTATCTTGTGTCTGAGTTGCAAATGAGAAAGCAACAGTGTGGTTGGAAGCACTAAGATTAAGGTTAACAATTAAAGCCCGCACTGAGGTGAGAGTTACCATTAAAGTTTTGCTAAAAGTTCGCGTTACAAATGAATCCAAAGGAATTCCATCTAAAAGGGAGTGAGAAGGAAAGTTGTTTCTTACGGAAAGATTATCAAAAATAAAACAAGTTTAAACGAAGTTATAGTAATTCATAATCTAGTTAATCTAACATAAGATATCAAGTTATAAAAGTTTATTTTATGGATACTATTTCCTCTCTTGCTAACTTGGAATTTCCATCTTTCTTTATATTTGTTTTAAGTACAGGCTAAAATAACCAAAATTTAACCATTTTTAATCTTTATTATTACAAAAACCAATTCAATAATTTAAGCAAAATATTTGTCTGAAACAGGCTGTGGTTCATTTATTTTAAGACTATGTGTAAATTCAAATTTCACTTGTCACACAGTTTTGTAAAAATGGCTTGGTTTGAACGTAGAAAACTTATTTTGCACGATAAAATAAAAATAAACAACTTTACATACGATTAAATGGTGGAACGGTGGAGGAGTGGTGTCGAGAACAAAGCCTTACCATATACGCAGGAAAATCAGACAATACTATCTTTACTAGAAAGAGGGCAGGCCTGAGGAAAGAAACACTCAGACTTTTTGGAGCTGAAATCAACAGGTCCACGAAAGTTAAATACCTAGGGGTAACCCTTGATAACAAACTGAACTGGAACGAGCATGTAGAAGATAGGATTCAAAGAGCCAAGAGGGTTCTGTTCCAGTGTAGACGCGTTTGTGGTCTCAAATAGGGGCTAAGCCCAGAGGCTATGAAATGGATCTACACTATGATGGTTAGACCTATCATCACGTATGCTTCGATGATTTGGTGGACAAAAGTCAGCCTGAAAACCATTAAGAGGAGACTGGACAGAGTCCAACGGCTGGCGTGTGTTACTCTCCAACAAGCGCAATGGAGGTTCTGTTAGGTATGCTGCCGTTGGATTTGAAAATAAAGAAAACGGCGCCGCTAACAGCCCTCAGGATGTTGCGAAATGCTACGTGGCATGGGGCAACGGCCCTACATGGTCATATGCGCATCCTTGATATTGTACAGAGAGATGTCAGGGAGACGTGTATGCCTATGGACGGAAGCCACAGAGTAAGAATAACAGAAAAATGTTATAAAACTCTTATAACAGATGGAGCCGTTTGCGAAGAAATCACTGGTAACGATATCAGTATATTCACAGACGGCTCTCTGATGAATGGCAGAGCCGGAGCAGGCATTTACTTAGAAGAGTTGAGCCTATCCTGTATACTGACGTTAGGGAGATTTGTGTCTGTATACCAGGCGAAAATGCTTGGTGTGGTTCATGCGCTGGACCACCTGATAGATCGGGCACAATGGCAAGAACATTTTGACAATCACCCTTAACAATCAGCCGGTGATTAGGTGCATGCTACGGACAGACATCATTTCCAGGTTGGCCATGGAATGTCTTACCAAGCTCAATAGGTGCGCTCAGACAAATGATCTCACACTTACGTAGCTGACAGGACATTCTGGCATAGAACAGAATGAAAATGCTGACTCTTTAGCGAGAGAAGAATCAGCAGAACAATTCTGTGGACTAGAACCACGTATCGCCATAGGCGACAACATTGTGGCAGGCCTTATTAAGCAATGGACGGACTCGGAACATCGTAAAAGGTGGGAAAAAGCTGTTAATTGCAGGCAATCAAAGGCGGCCGTGATGTGGTCTCGTAGTGAGGCAGCAAAAGTTATCCGATACCATCGAAAGACTTTAAGCTATCTTACTGCACTAGTCACAGGACACGGTCCCTACATGTACCATCTCAGGAAGATGACTCTGGACAAAGACGATGCGTATAGGTTTTGCCTAGAGGAGCCGGAAACAGCAGCACACATGCTGTGCCAGTGTTCGGCAGTGGCAAGAATAAGATTGACCATTTTGGGACGTCCATTTATTGGCGAAGACTGACCTACAAGGATAAGCTTGAGGTGACAAAGGATGCTTATATAAGGAGAATGCTCACGTATAAGTGATCCGAGCAGTAGCATCCTTTGTCCAATAGGGGACGAAAAGGGACCCACTGTGGTCCGCTTCGGCTAATCCCCAATGTATTATATTATACCATTAAAAGAAAAAAACGGCAAGAAAAGTTAATAAAAACTTAAGCAAAAGATAAATTATCAAAAGAAAGCGCGGAAGTGGTGTTAAGCACGGCCAAAGAAATCTAAAAGTGCCTCAAACGGACATTAAAGTATTTACATAGGATCCTTCTATTTCAACTTGCGTGGTGCAAATACAATTAAGAAATCGCAAAATTTTGGTATGTTCCAGTTCTTCATGTTTTGGATGATGGGAAGGTGCGGAAAAGTTGTGGAACCGCACCAAATGAAAGTACAAAAAGTTTCAGTCCAATCGGATAATATTTACTATTCCCGTAGCGCCCTTGAAGTTTTTAAATTTTTTTTAGTATAGTAATATTTTAGCTCGAGGGGTACAAAATATGTCTCGACATACCATGAAAGCGATTGGTCGAACCGGGAGTTTCATTTAAGTCCTGAAAACCAGGTAGAAAAATGGTGGAAAATGTGCAATTTATGTGAAATGTAATAAATACGGCATATATGTACATATAGGTAATCGCCACAACGAGTTAAGGACTAAGAAATAGTGCAGTGGTGGTGAGGTGAGGGTCATCAACAGAAAAACGAAAAGTGATCGAAGTGATTTACTTTGTGCACTTACACTCCAACGCAGCCTGTTGAATACAATTAAAAATAAAATGTACTTACATGATCTTAGAATATAGCTTCGCAAATTTTATGTGTGTATCAAAACTTAGAAATATTCTCATCCTTACATATTTACTTATGTGGCGCTTGCTGAAGCCAGTTGGAAGCCCCAAGTTTCGCCAGGTTGTCCTCCACTTGATCCTCCTAACGGAGATGTGGTCGTTTTCTTGTGCATTGATTGCCGCTGGGTGTGGCGGCCGTGGCTCAGTGGGTGTGTGGCCCATACGTCAGAGAATCCTGATTCGAATCCCTCCTGACACAGAAAGTTTTTTCAATTGAATTAATTTTTCTGTTCGGCCGTTTTTTCGATTGCCGCTAGGTACTGAATCGAATATTTTCTAGCCAGCGAAGCCACTTGATTTTTATGCGCTTTACAATGTCGATGTCGGCATATAGCTCATACAGCTCATCGTTTCATCGTATTCGATACTCGCCATTGATGCAGATTGGTCCGTAATCTTACGAAGCATCTTTCTTTCGAAAGCTCTCAAAGTCTTTTCATCAGAGCTGCTCAACGTCAAAGCTTGTACTGTATATAACAGGACAGGCATGATAAGTGACTTATAGAGCGTGACTTTTGTTCGTCGAGAGAGGGCTCTGCTTCTCAATTGCCTACTGAGCCGAAAGTAATACCGGTTAGAGAGAGTTTATCCTTCGTTTTATCTCTATACTGATATCGTTGGTGGACTTAATGATGGATCCCAGGTAGACGAAGTCCTTCACACCCTCACGAGGGTGCCAATACGCTGGGACTGTTTATTTGCTGACACCACCACCATTTCATCTTATCTGCGTTCCCCGAAAGACCCATACGACTCAAATGTTTTTCTAATTTGGAAAATAATGCACTGACTTCGCATGTATTATGGCCAATGAACCATCAGCATACGCTAGCAGCACAACACTTTTATAGAAAATAGACCCGCTTTGTCTCAGATCAGCAGCTCGATTGATCTTCTTCATAATTAGATTAAAAAAGTCACACGATAAAGAATCACCTTGTCTGAAACCTCATTTGGTAAAAAAATGGTGAGAAGAGGTCCTTTCCGATTTTAGCTGCGCTGCTGGTGTTGCTCAGTGTCATCCAAATTATGTATACCAAATTCAGACATGATAGAGTATAGGTTGGACTATCGAAGGCGGGTTTGTAATCGACAAAAAGATGATGAGTGTCGATTTGTTTCTTTAGGGTCTTTTCCAAGATTTGTCCTAGTGTAAATATATGGTCGGTGGTAGATTTTCCAGGCCTGAAACCACACTGACAAGGTCAAATTAGTTGGACTACGATGGGCTTCAGTCTTTTACATAATACGCTCGATAGGACCTTATATACGATATTTAGGAGGCTTATCCCACGGTTTTGTTGACATAAATAATGGGATCGCCTTTCTTGTAAATTGGGGATTGAATTGGGGATTGTGGATTCTTCTGACCATATTCTGCATAGAAGCTCATGAATGCATTTAAACAGAGCTTCGCCACCGTTCTTAAACAGCTCAGCGGGTAGACCATAGGCTTCCGCGGCTTTGTTGTTCTTAAGCCGAGCTAAGGCTTCATTATAGTCGGAACGATAGCGTAACTTCAACGCTGTCATCCACAATTGGGTTTTCCAGGATATCATCTCTATTGGGTGAGCTATTGTCATCATTGTCAATCAGAAGACTAGAGAAGTGTTCCCTCCATAACGTCAGTGCACTCTGGATATCTGTTACTAGATTCCCGTTCTCATCCTTGCAGGAAGAGGACCCGGTTCTAAAACCATTGGCCAGGCGACTTATCTTTTCAAAAAATTTTCGGGCCTTTTTACTGCCACCATACATATCAACCTTCTCGCACTTGCGCTTTTCTGCCTATCTTTTTTTCGCCTGAAAAGATGTCTTTCATCCCTCCTCTTCTCTCTGTACCGCTTCTTTGCAGCACGCGTTTCTCTGCAGTGGCGTTGCGACACTCCTTATCGTGCCACTGGTTTCGACGAGGGCAGTGGTCAACTATGACCTGGTTTCCGGGACTTAAATGAAAATCCCGGTTCAACCAAACGCTTTCATGGTATGTCGAGACACATTTTATGACCCCTCGGGCTAAAATATTACCATACCGACATTCGGTTCACCGTGCAATCTTTCATTTGACATGGCCTTACAACTTTTACGGACCCCTTCCTATATGCATTCTACCACACGTCCTATAAAGCGATGGCCACATTGGACTAACTACGATTCGAATTGGTTCCTCACCCATTGTATTCTCCAAACTTGGCCTCCAGCGACTATTATCTGTTACCAAACCTCAAGTTGTGGCTCCAGGAATAGAGACTCAGATCGAATGAGGAAGTCATCGCGGAAACCGATTTTCGAAGGCATGAACATTTCATACTACAGAAAGGAATCGAAATGTTGGAAAATTGCTAAGCGTAGTGTATCGTCCTCAAAGATAACTATGTTGAGGAATAAATGTAACTTTGCTTTAAAAACGCTTGTTTTAATTACAAGTCCCAGGATTTTTATATATATTTGGGAGTTTGAAAAGTTTGTATTTGTATCCATAATTTGGAGCTATTCCATCGAAATAAAAGCATTTATTCAAATAAAATCAAAGCACACACAAATATTATTTGTTTGGAGGAAAACAATTTATATTTGTAGTTGACAAGCACTGGAAATTTTTAAAGGTCAACACAGAACTTGCACAATTTTATACCGACACTCATTTTTTAAGAACTAGAAAGCTTTTCAAATGGGTTCAATACTTAACCGCGTACATGTTGGCCCCTCAAAACACTCGCTGCATTTATATGCATTTCTTTTTTGAACTATGAATCCACAACAATTAGCTAAAAATACCCCCTATGGATTCTACTTTTTCTCATAACAATGTTTAATTCAGAGTTAGTGACATTGTTACGATGTCACAACCATCAAACGCACAATATTACATAAAATATATCCAATTATTTTGTATGTAACCCAATTGTAAACGTTTTTATTTCTATTTTGCAGGTGGTGGCAACTGGCATGTTTTATGGCCCAGATGCTTATTTCACGTCCGGTTGGAATATTATGGATGGATCTTTGGTTACAATTTCAATCATTGACTTGCTTATGTCATTGATTAGTGCATCGAGTCCAAGGATATTTGGGATTTTAAGGGTAAGTATAAAGAAGCAGCATGGTGCACGAGAGTGAAAGAGGACTCGTAAAAAAATGACTCATTTTGTAAATGTCAAAAAAATGTTTGTAACTAACGATGACGCTTATGATTGCTAATGGCGAATGGGGGTGGGGCGGTATGGTGCTTCAAAAGCAAATTTAGAAAACTTTGAAATTTATGCTATATAATTGAAATGCAATCAGCAGGAGTTGCTCTTAACGAGCATTTGCAACGAACGTAGAGCGCCTAATTATGACCCGTAACATATTTTTGTAAACTTTTGAACACTTAATGAGGATTTGGTAAACCTTAACAATGCTTTTTTAACAAAACAGAAAAAAAAATATGCAAAACAAAAAACAAATGTCAAAAGCTTTCAATGTAGTTCATGTTTTCTGTTTAAGTCTAACAGCTGTTTAAAATTTTGTATAATAAGAAAAAAAAGTCTTTGCTTTAGTTGTATTAAAACCTTAGATTTTAAACATTTCAATATTTAAAGTACTCCGTACAAAAGCTTTCAATGTCAATGTATTTTTTATATGCTGCTGAAAGTTTCCCGAGCTTATAATCATTATTTTAGAATTTCGACAAATGTTACAGGGGACATCATTTTAGCAATGTTATTAAAATTTCTGTTATCTGTATTCTGTTAGCTAGAGTAACAGCTGTCAGGTTGTGCGACGCATTCAATTCTGTTGAGCGCTCATTTGACGTTTAACAGCCACGGACGTTAAATAGGACAAACAAAATTGAATAGGAAAGTTCAAATAGGAAGAGAAAAAATGCCCTATTTTGTTTTAACATCCAAACTTTTCTTCAATCAATTTGACAGCTGAGTGAAATCGTAGAATTTAACTTGCTGTATCGTGTAAAAGGATGCGCAACATGCAATAAATGATGCCTTATGTAACAATGGTTTTAGTGAAAATAGAAACACGTGCAATTTATGTTTTTTAAAAAATTTCGCTCTCCTCTATTGAGATTTTAAGTAAATTCAGTTGAGCTGTCAGTTACTTAAGTTTTGAATTCTATAGCTCCGTGTATACTGAAGTCAATCAGTAGATCATAACACTGTATTTGAATTTAAATAGTCCATTAGCTTGCAATAAAAGCAGCGCTTTAGACTCTTTGACTCATTACAACTCCCATTGAGTGCAATAATTATTCACACGTCTTGATTTTGTTTAAGTTTTCTGTGCATATCTTGTCCTGATCTAGCATAAAAGTTGTATAAATAATTTTGATCATAAGCTCCGGTACCTTCAAATTTACACCGTTTTCTTTCTTCAACATAGCCAAGCTTTTTATATATCCTACCTTTTTTAACTCAACCCCCTAGTTACTTAAAGCTTTTTAATGTATTCTCAGTATAGTAAAGCTTTCCCCAAATTTCTACTTTGTACATAAAATTATACTCGTATATATTGAACTTTCCCTCAACATAGTTAATGTTTCTCTTCTTAACCGTCTCTATGTAGCCCTTATGTTAAAGCTATGTTAACATAACATGCTTCTCCGTTTTATGTTTACACTTGTTGAACTCTTACATACACTTCACTCATATTCACTACTACTACTCCCAACACAATTGGTTGTTGTTTCATTATGTTTCATGCACTTTCCCACAACTAGCTGAAACCTACTTATACAAATATATTTACTAATCTATAACTTTTATTCTATCCTAAATACTCTTCTCCTACACCATTGCAACTTCCTTCCTACCTACCATTCCCCACTTCCTCCTATTCCCTAATCCAACAGGTGTTTCGGCTACTTCGTTCCCTACGGCCGCTGCGTGTTATCAACCGCGCCCCGGGTCTCAAACTAGTCGTGCAAACGCTCTTATCGTCCCTGCGTCCCATCGGCAACATCGTCCTCATCTGCTGCACATTCTTCATCATCTTTGGCATACTGGGTGTGCAGCTGTTCAAGGGCACCTTCTTCTACTGCGAGGGCGAGAACATCAAACATGTGCGCAATCGCAATGACTGTCTAGATATACCCGGCAATGCCTGGATCAATCGCAAGTACAACTTTGACGATCTCGGCAAAGCTTTAATGTCGCTCTTTGTGCTGAGCTCACGTGATGGCTGGGTGAACATCATGTATACGGGGCTAGATGCGGTGGGCGTAAATCAACAGCCCATAGTCAACTATAATGAGTGGCGGCTGCTTTACTTTATTGCTTTCATTTTGCTGGTGGGCTTTTTTGTACTCAACATGTTTGTGGGCGTGGTCGTTGAGAATTTTCATCGTTGTCGTGAGGAGCAAGAGAAGGAAGAGAAAATAAGGCGTGCTGCCAAACGTGCATTGCAAATGGAAAAGAAGCGGCGACGCATGCATGAACCTCCATACTACACGAACTACTCACCGACACGCATGTTCGTGCACAATGTCGTCACATCAAAGTACTTTGACTTGGCCATTGCTGCTGTAATAGGTCTGAATGTGGTGACCATGGCCATGGAGTACTATAAGATGCCCACTGCTCTGCAGTATGCGTTGAAGATATTCAACTACTTCTTTACGGCGGTATTCATACTCGAGGCCATTATGAAGCTAGTCGCTTTGGGCTGGCGTCTCTATATGAAGGACAAATGGAACCAACTAGACGTTGCCATTGTCATACTCTCGATCGTGGGTATTGTGCTGGAAGAGCTCGAGACGAAAATCATACCCATCAATCCGACAATAATACGCGTGATGCGTGTGCTGCGCATTGCACGCGTCCTAAAGCTACTCAAAATGGCGAAAGGCATACGTGCGCTGCTGGACACTGTTATGCAAGCTCTTCCGCAGGTCGGCAACCTGGGGCTGCTCTTTTTTCTGCTCTTCTTCATCTTCGCCGCCCTGGGAGTGGAGTTGTTCGGGCGGCTGGAGTGCTCGGATGAGATTCCCTGCCAGGGTCTCGGCGAACATGCACATTTCGCCAACTTCGGCATGGCTTTCCTCACACTGTTTCGCGTAGCGACAGGCGACAATTGGAACGGAATCATGAAGGACACGTTGAGAGATAACTGCGATGATGCAGCGGATTGCGTGCGCAATTGTTGTGTCAGTTCGGTTATCGCTCCGATCTTCTTTGTGATCTTCGTGCTGATGGCGCAATTCGTTTTGGTGAATGTCGTCGTGGCTGTTTTGATGAAACACCTCGAGGAGAGCCACAAACAAATGGAGGACGAAATGGACATGGATGTTGAGCTTGAGCGAGAGCTCGTCCGGGAGCAGGAGTTCGAACAGGAGCAGGCGCTATGCCTGCAGTTGCAGCAAGAGACGCCGGCGGTGGTCAAGCGTCCACTCGAAAAGGTCGCCTCGCTGCCATCTAATTTTACATACAGCACGCCTTCCTTGGAGAAGAAATTCACAAATACCGGTCGAAGACAGACTATACAGTACTTCAGTCAATCACCCGCCGCCTTTGGGCTGGCTGAGTTCAATGCCGGTGGTAGCCTGACGCCGCAGACTCTTGCCATGCTGGGCGAAGAAGGCACAACGAAAGAGAACAGCTTTGATGCCAAACTGCAAGTGCCACCACAAGCCAGGCGTGGACGTCGTAGCTCTGCCTACCGTAAGCGTGGCATACTATCTAAAGAGCGTTCACTTGATGAGCAGGCCATACGTCGCCGCAATCTCGAATCTAAACGCATGAGTTGCGACTCCTTGCCTTGGGGCGGAGATGGTGGCAGTGATTATCGTCGCGGCACCATTTTTGAGAGTCTAGAGTCGGATGGAAGCCCAACGGGTACTTACGACATAAGCAGCGTACGCAGTGAAGATGTGACGCACTTTCCAGGACCACCGGCCACCAGAACCGTTAGCGCTGTGATCAGCGAAAAGCCAGCACCTAGCACAGTCACAGCCCCACCCACACCTGCCAATGTAATTAAAACGGAGCCTCCGCGTCGTCCATATGGGCGTTCGCTGTCAACGGATCAAAGCTGCCTGGGTCCACCGCGTAGCGGCATGTTGTCAGTGCCGCGTTCCATGCCGCCGCGCAGTCGCAGTGGCAGCACGAAGCAGCTATTCAAACAGCAGGCATTGGACGAGGATCCTGACATGGATGAAAACTCTTTACTGCTGCCAGTCATGGTGGAGGGCGGCAGTAGTAGTAGGCGTAAAGAGGACAGCGATAAAAACGGCGATATTGAAATCGGCGAGGCACTCAGCAAGTCCGATTCGGCGGAGATTCTGCGCATCATCTCAGAGCGGCGACGCATTGACAAACGCGACAACAGCGGAAACGAGGACTCAGACTACAATGCTCTGCTGCTGGTAAAGTCGCCGCATTCTTCGATGGACGCCTAAGGCGAATGTCAGGCCCAAAAAAACTTCGACTTCCACTAGGGCTGAAGATAGCTGTTGAGCGAAGACAAAAACTCCAATTAAAATAATCTTTAGGGAATTTTTCTATGTGAGCCAGTTAAGTACTCTTTAATGTAAACTAGTTATAGCGGAATTTATGGTTTTCATGCTCGTAGTATTAAAAGAAACTTCTGTCAAAACCTAATACTTCTATAACATCTATTAATATTTGAGTAATATTTTTTTTTAAATAAATAGGTACTAATATAAATGAACTAAATCATCAACTCTGTGATTAGCTGTAAAAAAAGAAAAAACAAACATTACTATGTAAACGAGTATGTTAAGCAAAACTATGTTAAAAAAAACATGCTAATGTACTCTTAGGTTTAATGACGAGAACAAAAGTAGTTTAAAATATGTTAAAAAAGTATATTAAAATAGTATATGAAATAGTTATAATAATTTCCTAAGCAAAACAGCTAAGTTTGTTGTAATAATGTTAGTTAGCATAGCATTAAATGTATAATAAAACAGTTATTAACAGTCATTTAGCAGCGAGTTAACAATTAAGTATATATATAGTTAGAAAAACAGTGAAAAAACTACTGCTAATAAACTGTTAAATTCATGTTACACGTATGTTAATGTTAACTCTGCATAGCATTGTAAGTAATACTATAAATATATATATACAGACAATGTTCGTTAAGTGGTTTTTAACACTAGAGTACAGCAAAGTTTTTCTTGTACATGTAAATTAAATTTAAAAAATAATTGGCCATTACTAATATACATGCATATAAACGGGCATGAGTTGTTAAAAAAAAATAACTCGTATATATAAAAAGTTACTCATATGTTAGAAAAAATATTAAATTTAACATTAATAATAAACATTAACAGTAATGTTAACATAAACGCAATTTTCTAGAAAAAATATATATAACAGTAATGTAACAAATACTTTTAAAGTAACAAACATGATTTTCCAAATGACAATCCTAACTCTATGTTAAAAAACTACAAAAAAAAAACAATGTGAACTTTAATTCAATTTTTAGACATAAATGTTAGCTACTGGATTTGAAAAACAAATAAAACAAAATTTTTAGTTATTTATTATATCGACGTTTTTATTTTTCTTATGTTAGTTAACAGAGGGGGAGCAAATTTTAATAGAATATATGTAAATATCAACAAAATAAAAAAAAATTAACAGTGCTGTTAGCAGTCTATAATTTTGCTTGATTTATCACTGCTAGTTTAATCGAAGTAAATTTTTTTTTTAATATTTTTTTTTTAAGTAATAAATGCAATTTAATTATTTGAACTAAATAGTAAACGTTTTGTCATAATTTTAAGACGACGCACTGAGGGTTGAAATCGAAGAAAAGTGAAGATTAATTAAAAAATAAAAATTGTTTTTCAAGAAAACTTAATATTCGATTAAAGAGTACAAAATTCTACATCACTACTGAAAATCTCAACGTTATATGATTAGTTTTACTGCTGCATAGCCTTAAATATGAGAAATTTTTCGTTTTTTCGCAAACAGGTTAAAAAATTTTAATAAAATTATGCGTCAAAAGTGATCTTCTTATTATGGAACCATCAACTTCACTTATTTAAGCGTGATTTTTTTAAAAAAGTCTAAAGCAATAAAATTCTTTAAAATATGTGAAAAATTGTGCTATTTCGAAATATAGTATGTGAAGTTTTTAATGGGAATTTGGTAACATCAAGTATAAATGCAAATTTTGTATTAAACTACAATATGTAAGCTTTCATATTCAGCAATAAAAAGTTGCGCGTTTTTGCGCGAATCATTTTTATTAAATAAATTGTGAAAATTGCCACAATTTTTTATATGTAATTAAATTTTAAATTAATTGATCATGTAATATTTTTATGAATTCTTCTTTAAAAAAAAAAAATTGTATGGAATGATGAATTATGTTTAAAAAAAAATAGTATCGAATGATTTTTAACTTGAACGAAGTTTTGAAAGTCTTATTATATTGATGACGACACTTTTTATGGACGATAGGTGTGGTTTTCTTCAAACTTCTCCAAATTTCAAATTCAAAATACATTTTAGTTATTAAATGTATTTATATAATGCAACAAATTAATTTTTGAGGAATTTATGAAGGCGTTCCTATTTAGCTTACGTGATTTTGTATGGGAGATAGACGGATCTTCATTAGATTGTGCCAAATTTTAAGCTCAGAGTGCATACTAAAATTTGAAACATATGTATATATTAGGAATTCAAGTCATTATATTAATTTTTGTAAAATTTTTGGAAATTTTACCGTTTTCATAAAATCACTTCGTATGGGAGGTACGCGTGGTTTTCATACATTTCATACACATCAATATCAAAGCTCATTTCCAAATTTCCAATGTCCACATATTAAGTGTTGTTGAATTTAAAGAGATTTTAGAGATTTGACGACGTCACTTTGCATGGCAGGTAGGCGTGGTTTTCATCCGATTTTGTTGAATTTTATACTCAGAGTAGATAATAAATATCAAAGCTGTTGTACAAAACTTCAAGTCCATATATATTTAGTTTTGTGGAGTTTATGGACATTTTACCGTTCAAATAAAGTCACTTATAGTGGGAGGTAGGCGTGGTTATCATCCGATTTGGCTCATGCTTTAACTTGGTCTTTAGTTTTTAGTTTTCAAGCTTAAATATCGAATTCCATGACGATAGCTTCAAAATTACGACCGTAATCATGCCGACAGACGAACAAACGAAGAAACGGACGAACGGACAAAATTTTTTACAGAATTAATCTCAAGTTTTGGCGATTTCAACCCTCTGTGTGACACCGACTTAAACTTGGAATTAAAGTGAACAAATTTATTTTGTACTATGTTTTGGCACTTTTTGTGTTTTATATAAAAAATTGAAACTGAATACTTCACTAGATATATTCCGATTCAAGGGCACGGAACTCTGAACACTCTCTTACATAACAACACAACACAAATAATTAAAAAACAAGAACTTAACTGAAATATTTTATCAACAGATAAAGACTACAGAGCAACCAATAACAATTTAACAGATTTATTTTATTAACAGACAAGGACTCCAGAAATAAAGATAGCAACTTAACCAGAACTATTTTAGATATAGACTACAGAATAACTGGAAATAACTTAACATACATTTTTATTGCAGAATAAATAAAGACTACAGAATAATGGAAAGCAACTTAACAGCAATATTTGAAAGACTTAACAGATAAGGACTTAACGAACTAAGAAAACGACGGATAGAAATTTGAAAAAAATATTTAATTAACAGAAACCTTACAGAAATACTCTACCAACAGATAAAATCACCGAACGACTGAAACTTTACAGAAATATTTTATTAATTGCAATATTTATATAATTTTATTAACAGATAAAGACTACAGAACGGCGGATAGCAACTTAACAGAAATATTTTATCAACAGATAAAGACTACAGAACAATGGATAACAACTTAACATTTTTATTTTATTGACAGATATAGCCTACAGAATGATGGATAAAAACTTAACAAAAATTTTCAATTAAAAAATAAAGGCTAGAAAAATGGAAAGCAACATTAACAGCTAAAAACTTCAGAAACTTGATAGGAATTTTTTGTTAACAGAAACCTTACACAAATAGTTTGTCAACAGATAAAGTCTACCGAACGACGGATAGAAACTACAGAAATATTTTATAAATTTCAATGTTTATTTTATTGAAAGATAGACTACAGCACGGTCGATAGCAACTTAACATAAATATTTTATTACTTCACAAATTTATTTTATTAACATGAATTTTAAACTTGAAGAAATATTTATATTTTAACATAACAGGTAAAACTTAAAAGTGATTGACTTCAATTCGTATTTACCTATTTATTTCAAGAAAGTTGTAAGTGCATTATATAAGGCAAAAAAAAATTAACTGTGACTGTGCAGATTTATGTTAATGCACGATGGAATTTTGTCGTTTAACATTACTTATACATTTTACACAGCTAACTTTAGATAAACTAACAGACAATATTTTTAACAGAGACTTATTATTAATTTATTTAATTGGCGGGCTAATGCAACAAGACCGAGGTCTTAAAATTAAAGCATTAGTCTCTAGTTACATTAAATTTACCAGAGTTGTAAAAGAATGCAATCATTTCATATTGTAATCAGTGACATCATAACTAATGCCTTCAAGTTTTGATTGAAATTTTCAAATATTTATGATTTATGATTGCAGTCATTACGGACACACTAAATGATTGCATACATTCATACTTTGCAAAAAAAGTGCAATCACTGCAATAATTATTGATGTCTTTGAAGTAAATTTGAAGTCATATGATGGTAATCTTTCAAAATAAATTAAATCATGACCGAGAAAAAAAGCTTAATCTCTATCGTTAACAATTTCAAAAGCAAATACAAAATAAAAACTGGAGTTACATGTTTTATGCCGACTCCGAACGGCTTATGTTCTCAAGAAGCTTTTCATGGCAGTTTTTACTCTCTGAGGTTTGCCATTGTCTGCAGAGAGGTGACGGCCGAACAGAAAAATTAATTCAACTGAAAAAACTTTTTGTGTCAGGTGGGATTCAAGCCAGGGTTCTCTGACGTATGGGCCACACACTCTACACACTGCGCCACGGCCGCCACAAGGTAAGAAAAAATAGTTCAATTTAAAACAGCGAAATAAGCGAAAAATTGCAAGGAAAATTTTTGCGTTTTGTTTTTTCAAAATAAAAAACCTTTGTTAATAATAATGTATTTTTTTTATTTGAGTGAATGAATTTTGAACATAAATTTTGAAATTTTTTTTTAATTTTTTCAAAATAACTTTAAAAATTTTTTAATGCATTCAAAAGACTTCAATTGACTTCAAATTATTCCAACATTTCAGCGATTTAAAACATGATGTCAACTGACTTCAAATGATTATACTGACTTCAAATTGATTTTAATTGAATGCAATCAATAAATCCAAGGACCACGACTTCAATCATTGTGAATCAATCAAAAGACTTCAACAAAAATTTGTACGAATTGATTTAGAAATCATCACTTAAAAGTTATTGCTAATTTCAAAACTTGACGTCATGAAATTAAAAAAATTATGAATGACAAATCATTTTTTTGGCATTCAGTGCCAGTTTTTGATTGCATGAATTCATTCTTTTACAACTTAATAAAAACAAAACAATTATGAAACTAAACCATTTTAAAAGATGATCTCTTACTGTTAAGCTAACAGAGTGACAGATACAGACTTTACAGGAGTGAAATATTTACAGTAAACTTGAAGCTAACTCCGCTTACGTCATTTTTTTATTCAAGTTCCGCAAAATTTTTTCTAGTGTTTTGATTTCTTTAATTTTTTGTGATAAATTTCAGACTCTTCCGGCAAACGGATTATTAATTTTTGTTAATAGAAACTTAAGAGAAGTGTTGTATGTTAAAATTAATGGAGTTAGTGTATTATCAGAATTAAGTTCTGTGAGATACTTTTAACAAATCTAATAATACGCTTAAATTGAGGGCTCTTAAGTGTCTGGATTTCGTATAAAAATATTCATATATGTCTGTGTTAAAAAAAATACCTATTATTAGCCTAAATTTAAAATGAGGCTTCTGTTAAGAAACATTCTTAACATTCGTAGATGAAATGTTAAATTGTTAAGAGTTTCCGTTATGCTTGTGAATACAGTCTTATCCGTTGATGCTTTACTCGTGTCAAATATATAAAAACGCTTGAACTGTTAAGTTCAAAGTCATGCTTATTCGATCCAAACTCATATTTTTCAAAAAAGTTTAAGTTGTAACAGACTGTTAACATTTCTCTATAAAAAAAAAACCGTAAACAGCTGTTGTTAGGCAAAGATTATTTAATATTAATATTAATATAATAAAAACGCTTGAACTGTTAAGTTCAAAGTCATGCTTATTCAATCCAAGCTCATATTTTTCAAAAAAGTTGAAGTTGTAACAAACTTTTAACATTTCTCTATAAAAAAAAAAACCGTAAACAGCTGTTGTTAGGCAAAGATTATTTAATATTATCTTGGTTTTTGTTTATATTAGCTTTTATTTCAGATTTTTTTTTACTGATAATTTGGAATACTCTTTATTTGATGGCTACAATTTCTACTGACTCGACTTGGCTTGGTCGTTATGAACAGCTCACCAAATTTCTCTGTTAAAAAAACAACCAGATTTCTGTTAGTTATCTTAAAATTTCACAATACATCTCATTTTGTTTTTTTGGATAAAAAATGACAAAAACTACAGTACCTCCACACACAAAGAAATCAAAGTAACATGATATGCCAAAACTTAACAGAATATAAAAAATGTTAACATAAATGTTACGCTGTAATTTCAATAAAACATGCCTACAAGAAGCATCTTTCAACAAGGCATAATTGAACAGATGGAGCAACTATTATATATGTAAATATTAATCCCCAGTCAAATGTGGTAATTTAACAGTATATAAATAGATGAATCAAAAGCAATTATTAACATTAAGAGCATATTTAGCAGTTACATGCAGACAACTAAGAAAAATGTTAAATGAAATAATATGTAAAACTGTTTAAAATATAGATTAATTAGCTGGTATTTTTGTATTTTACACAGATAATAAAAAAAAAATACAGACAGCAACAAGCAATGATGTTAAAACTACATTTAAACTATATAGATAACAGAGTATAGACATTAATTAGCATATAGTTAGCAGCATAGTTTAACATGAATGTTAGCATTAAAATAAAAATGTAAAAAATGCTGTAATTTCAGTGAGAAAAAAAAAAGCATTTACACATTAAATAAATAGATCTCTGAACAAATTGCGCAGGTACGAACAAATGAGTAGGTTTAATCCAGTTTCCATTAAAAAAAAAAATCTTTCCAACTTTTGCCTTTTGACAAAATTTTCAAAAAATTACCAAAAAAAAAACGACTCAAAAAAAAAACAATATGAATGATATATAACTTTTTGACTTGTTAAACATTTTGAGAAGTTAGCCTAGCCTATAAAAAAAAATGTTAAAGTAAAAACTATGAACGAATTGAAACAAAAATATTATAAGTTAAATTGAAAATTAAACATTTCAAAACTGTCAATTTAGCAAACGTTGTTTGAATGAGCTATAAAAACAAAAAAGAAACACATTTGATGAGATAAATGTTTATGAATATGTATAAAGGAATAATCATTTCTTCTGTGCCTTTTTCAACTGCGAAAACTTCCGCGTACCCAAAAAAGTAAAACTTCTCGCTGTCCAAACTTTTGACACTAACTGTACAATTCCATGAAAATATTAACTAACTGTTGATTATTTTAAATTGTTTACCCAAATTTTGAGTTAACTAATCGTTTTGCTTTAAACAATAAGAGATATATATATATAAATATTTAAATAGCGCAGAAATAGCAAATTTCTTATTAAAAATTTAATTAACTAAACAGATATTAGATTAATTTAGAGATTGCCAGAGTTTAATTAAGTGTTTGTTAGCTAAATATTTAAAAGCTGCATATTAAAGCTTAGACAACAACCGAATTTTCATTAGCATAGTGTTGAATACCAAAAAAAAATAAAAAAATAAAAAAATAAAAAATAAAATAAATACCATATGAGCTAAAATATTTTCAGTGTACAAAAATTAAAACTAAAAAGTAAAAGCATTATTTGAAGAATTTGTTAGTAGAAAACTTATTGAATTTGCATATAGTGAGTAAAATTACAACAAATTAAGTTAGTTCATTAAAGTAACTGAAAACAGTGTTTAAAAATAATGTAATAAAACAAATAATTATTGTAATTCAGAAACATATAAAACACTGAGAAAAAACAAACTGATGAATTATACAAAACAAAGGCAAATTTATTAAACAAAATAATAAAAAAAAAGAAAGTGAATGAAATAAAAACGAATAAAAAGTTGAAAAAAAATTCAAAACTTTGTTATGCTCTTAAATTGGACAATATATACGTACATATATTTTTATAGCTTACTAGCATGACTGCAGGTAAGTGAAATATTTAAAGCTGCAAAGAAAATAGTTAATTTATAGAAAATGTTGCTTACTTAGGGCTGGTTCATAAACTAAGTTACCAAATTTTTTTGCTGTTTTTACACCACCTCCTCCCTTTAAAGTAACGTAACATATGGAAAATAGCTTACACTCGTTTATAATTAACCTTCAATTTAGACGATCAAACATGAAAATGTGCGAATGACAATTTTTCCAAATAATCAGGTATTTTTAATAAATACTGTTTAGAGTTTTTTAAATTTTTGGTAACGTAACAATATCTGGAACCCCCACCCGCTCCGTTACTTATTGGAGTGCTTTTCTAAACCCCTCCCCCCCAAAATTGGTAACGTAGTTTATGAACGACCCCTGACTTAGGTGGCCATAGCAACCCGTGTTCGGGTTGCGGCCAACCTCATCAGCTCTCGCCGGGCGCCTCTACTTTGCTCTCGCCTTCTCCAATGGATTGCACCAAGTGCGGTTAGGGCTTCCTCGGCCTGATCCATCCATAGGAGGCATGGTCTCCCTTGTCTTAGTCAACCAACGACCTTCGCCTCGAGCACCTTTTTCTCTTGAGCTTCGCCGTCCACACAACGTTGTTTGAATGAGTTATAAAAACAAAAAAGAAACACATTTGATGAGATAAATGTTTATGAATATGTATATGGACTTGACCCAGCCAGCGTAGTCGCTGTACAGTTTATACGTCAATGTCTTCGTAGAGCTCACACAGCTCGTTGTTCATTCGGATGCGATAGTCATCACCGACTCGCACAGGACCAAAGATTTTGCGAAGAACTTTTCTCTCGAACACCCCCAGAACGGCTGCGTCAGTTTGCGAAACTACCCATGCCTCAGCGCCATAAAGAGCAGCACAGGTAGAACGAGTGTCTTGTAGAGTGTTAGTTTTGTGAATCGAGAGAGAGCTCTGGAACCTAGTTGCTTACTGAGCCCGTAGTAGCACCTATTAGCAATTATTATTCTTCGCTTCATCTCCAGGCTGATTTCGTTGTTGGTATTAATGGCGGTGCCAAGGTATACAAACTCCTTGACTACTTCAAAGTTATAGCTGCCGGATGAAACGTGGGAGTCTAGACGCCGCGCTCCCTTGTTTCTAGATAGCATATACTTTGTTTTACCCTCGTTTATCATCAAACCCTGATTTCTTTTCGATAGCGGTGAAAGCAGCGGTAACATCTCTCTTGGTTCTGTCAATATCAATATCAGGAAGCTGAACAACTTAGTAGAAAATGGTGTCTTTACGATGCACACCGGTCTTCGTACGATCCCTTCCATGATGATGTTGAAAAGATAGCAAGATAGTGGATCGCCTTGTCTGAAACCTCTTTCGGTATTGAAGGTTTCAGAGAGGTCATTTCCTACCTTGACGAAGCTGCATGTGTTGTTCAGCGTCATCCTGCAAAGTACCGAACTCAGACATTGTTGCATATACACAATCGCTATCGAACGTAGCTTTATAATCGACAAATAGATAAGGGGTGTCAATTTGGTTTTCGTGGGTTTTTTTCCAGGATTTGTCGCAGTGTGAAAATCTGGTCTATGGTGGATTTTCCAGGCCGAAAGCCACACTGATAAGGTTCATGGTCAGTGTTTTTGTAATCGGCATTAATCTTTCACAAAGTACGGTTGAGAGAACCTTATATGCGATGGAAATAAGACTGATACCTCTATAGTTGGCGCAGATTGTTGGTTTTACTTTCTTAAGTATAGGGCAAAATACGCCCTATACTAGCCATATTTTGCTGATGCATGCGCCTTGTCGCCGCCGGTTTAAAGTAATTGAGCTGACAGGCCGTCAGCACCCGATGCTTTATTGTTTTTAAGTCGTTGGGTAACAACTCGGACCTCTTTATGGCTAGGTGGTGGTACTTCCACGCCGTCATCGTTGATTGGTGGTGCTGAACTACTTTCTTCATGGACGGCATTGGTGGAATCGTCGCAAGTAAGCAGATTGAAGAAGTGCTGTCTTCACAATTTCAACGCACACTGCGTACCTGTAACCAGATCTTCATTTTTATCTCTACAAGTGGATGCTCCAGGCTTGAATCCTTGGGTTAGACGCTTAACCTGTTGATAGATTTTTTTTTTTGTGCATCCTTATTGTTGTGGTATACCTCTAGTTCCTCACGCTCACGCTTTTTCTGCTCTCTTTTTTCTTGCGTCTGAAAAAGGCACCCGTCTTCCTTCCTCTTTTCGCGGTAGTTTTGACGCACGGCTAGCATTGCAGCTGGCTGCAGCGGTTTTCGCAATGCGACACTCCTCATCGTGCCATTGGTTTCGAGGTTGCGGGCGCCGGAAACCAATGACTTCTTCAGCGGCAGCGCACATGGAGTGCGATATATGCGCCCAAAGTCCGCCGGCGTTGTCTGGTCCAGAGGTTGGTTGGTTGAGCTTAACCGAGAGTGGAGCGGAGTAGGCATCGGCAGTCAGTTGTAATTGCAGCTTAGCGGCATCTAGCTTTCGTTGCATTCCTGTTCGTATGTTCTTCGCATCGCATAATCGCATGCAGATCTTGGCTGGAACAAAAGAGTGGTCGCAATGAACGTTGACCCCCCGACATGTATGCACATCTAGAACACTAGAAGCATGCCTTCCGTCGATTACAACAACATGATCACTTTGGTTTTGCATTTTTTGATCCAGGGACAGTCTTGTGGATGTCGAGGTGCTTAAATCTGGTGCTACTAACTAGCATGTTACGCTCCGAGGCGAAGTCGATCAGTCTTAGACCGTTGTTTGCGGATGGGGCCAAAAATGCTTTCTCTTCCGACTCTCGTATTTAAATCGCCGAGGACTATTTTCACGTCATGGACCGGAAGGTGGTCGTATACGTCCTCAAGACTAGCGTAAAAAGCGACCTTGACGGCTTCGTAATTTTCCTTCGTCGGAGCGTGCTCTTAAATAAGGCTGAATAAGGCGAATCGTGGCCAATCTTTCGTTCACAGGTGTTAACCGAGAAACAAGGTGGCTTAGTATCCGGGTAACGACGAATCCACATCTGAATTCGTGCTTCTCCGCATGACTGCTATAGTAGATATCACAGTCTGCTTGTTAAGAGCAGCCTCGCCCTTTCCACCACATTTTCTGAATGCCGCTGATGTCAGCCTTAATTGTTTTAAGGGCTTTCACCAGTTGGATAGTGACACCATCCCTATGAAGTGTCCACACATTCCAAGTGTATATACGTAAATCATTGTCCGTTTTTCGTTTGCGGTGGCCATCAGCGTAATTGGGGTTATTATCCGAGACTGGTTTAGTTTTCATTGGGCAGTAGTAAATGTGGCTGGATCCAAACTCTGCGCACATTCCATGTTTAGGTTCCATGGAGCGACACCTCATGTTCAACGACAAGAGAAAGACTAAAGAGTTTTGGACAAAGGTGCTTTTTAGGCGACACCGACTCACCTTGACAGTGCCAGGTTATCGGAATATGTGGGTTTATCGATCAATCGCAGCGCTTGTCCGACGCTACATCTTTCCACTAGCTGGTCATCCGCTGTATTGTGCAGCATCGGTTATTTGTTAAACTTATTCGCGACTAACCTTCATATCTGCAGGCCGTCCACCATCCGCATCCTGTGACCCGACCGATGGCGTACAGCTAAGCTCACGCAGAATACCCTTTCTGAATTAGAAAATGGTAAGCCAGTATACAACTTTAAGAGTCCATTTCAGCCACAAAAATTGAGATAGATTCCAAATTTTTTTTTTAAATATCTTACGATGCTTTAGTTTATATTTGTACTAAAAATGAGCAGATCACGCCCACTATTACAGGTAGCTGTCATTTATCTCCTATAAGTGAATCGTGATGAAATAATCTGACAACGAAATACTAATACTATATTTTGTAAGATCCACTTTGCTTCATATTTTGACAAAAAAGAAATGATTAAGTACAACGTGAAAATAATTGAAGAATAAGATCCTTCTTGTATAATGGATAAATACATATTTCTATTATGCAATATATTTGTTTTGCGCATGTTTGAATATTGGTTTTTAGTAAATCCATTTTCTAATAAAAACATTAAGGCCTTTTCAGGTGATATTGACACAATTTCAAAACAGTTGCTACTTAAAATATTACGAATATTAGATGTTCGAGTCGCTGAAATGGCTAGCTGGTTATACACAATCTTGACATCGGGGCTTTGAAAACTCCTTGTTGAAATAGGGGCATCATGAATCAACAACTGTGTATTATCACTTTGCTCCGATTCGACTTCGGAGGCTACATTTCGCTTGCTTCTTGTACTGCTTTCATCATATGTTTTTTTGGGTCGTCCTGTTTTTAACCGACTTCAAAAAGGAGGAGGTTCTCAAGTTCGTCGGTTTCTGTTTTTTAATTTTTTTTTTTTTTTTTTAAATGTATGTACATCGATAACTCCTAAACCATATGCCTGATTGCCATAATTTTTGGGGAACAGATAGATATCATAAGCATGGAGGTGCCCGTAGAAAAGTGGGCGGTATTCGAGAACTGGGCGTGGCAATAATAGAACTCGCAATACTAGATACTACTGTATCTCGAATCATATTGACACTAGGGTACTGCAATTTAGTGTAGGGGTAGGCACAATTA
The DNA here is from genome assembly GCA_914767935.1 of Coremacera marginata. Taxonomy (NCBI): domain Eukaryota; kingdom Metazoa; phylum Arthropoda; class Insecta; order Diptera; family Sciomyzidae; genus Coremacera; species Coremacera marginata. Next base: position 164,545,673 of record OU612046.1, read on the forward strand.
TTACAAATTACGGGCAAGAAAATGGGCGTTATTTGACAAATGGGCGTGGCAATATTAGAAAAACAGTGTATCTTGAATAATTTTGAGGCTAGAGTACTGCAATTTAGTATAGGGGTAGGCATTATTATTACAAATTATCGTCAATAAAGTGGGCGTTATTCGACAAATGGGCGTGGCAATATTATAAAAACACTGTATCTCGAATAATATGGACACTAGGGTACTGAAATTTAGTGTAGGGGTAGACACAGTTAATATAAATTACGGTCAAGAAAATGGGCGTTATTTGACAAATGGGCGTGGCAATATTAGAAAAAGATTATATCTCGAATAATATTGATACTATAGTACTGCAATTTAGTATAAGGGTAGGCAATACTATTACAAATTATGACAAATAAAGTGAGCGTTATTCGACAAATGGGCGTAGCAATGTTATAAAAACACTGTATCTCGAATAATATGGACACTAGGGTACTGAAATTTAGTGTAGTGGTAGGCACAATTATTACAAATTGCCGTCAACAAAATGGGCGTTATTTGACAAATGGGCGTGGCAATATTAGAATAATAGTATATCTCGAATAATATTGATACTATGGTACTGCAATTTGGTATAGGGGTAGGCATTATAAGTAAAAATTACGGTGAAGAAAGTGGGCGGATTTCGACTACTGGGCGTGGCAATATTAGAAAAACAGTGTATCTTGAATAATATTTACACTAGGACACTGAAATTTATTGTAGTACAGGGGTAGGCAGAATTATTAAAAATTATGGTCAATAAAGTAGGCGCTATTCGATAAATGGGCGTGGCAATACTAGATAAACACTATCGCAGTTAATATTGACGCTGGGGTACTGAAATAAAGTATAGGGGTAGGCACAATTATTGGAAATAACGCTCCAGAAAGTGGGCGCTTATTTAACAAAGGGGCGTGGCAATATTTGGAAAACACTATATCTCGAATAATATTGACACTAGGGTAATAAAACTCGTTACAAGAATGGGTATAATAATTTCAAAACATGTGACATCTAATTTAAATTTAAGAGGCAGATATTTGAAATAACCAACAAACTTTCAGATTTTAATTGAACAAATTTTTTCGGAACAATTTTATTTATGTTGTTTATACACTTTTTTCGAAAATTTATCATATTCTCTAAAAAGGAAGAAATAAAAATTTTTTAAAAAAAAATACAACCGACTACAAAATCACTACAAAGTAAAAAATAATTTAAAAAAAATACTTTTCCTTTTAATTTCTTGGTCATATTTGATAATTTATTTAAACATATTATTATATATGAAATCTTATTATCTTAATTTTTTTCTTATTTGTTTTATTATCATAAATATATTAATTTCTGGATGAATACAAATGCTTTGAAGTTGGCGCTTCTGATTAAAAGTCTGATTATATTAGCGCCAACCTTAAAAGCTTTTGTATTCATCAAGAAATTAATATATTTATGATAATAAAACAAATAAGAAAAAAATTAAGATAATAAGATTTCATATATAATAATATGTTTAAATAAATTATCAAATATGACCAAGATCATATCAATTTATTGGAGTTACACAAATTCTAATTTTGTTGTGTATTGCAAGATTCACATCTTGGCTAATTTAATTTGAAATCTTGCTTTCGACATAACTGCACATATCATCCATATATTTTTTGTTATACCACAAATCAAAAATTTCGCCAATTTTCAACTTCAAACTTTCTAGAAACAAATAAATTTTACGCAAAGTTGCAAGTGAAAGCAAAAAATATTAGTATGTTATAAAAGCTGAGATTTTCACAATTTAATACATATGTATATAACACTCCTTATACAATTATACACAACATAAGTTTTACTCCACAAAAGACAAAATACTTGTTGGCAACTTCACATAAACTTGATTATTAGATCATGAAATTTTAAACAAAATATAAACATTTAAAAAATATTACAATCCATCTGTTAAAAATTTAGGTCCCACAGACTATTTTACAAATATTCACGTTTTGTTCTTAAATTTTTTACTGCACAAACGCTTGAAAAATGTTTTTTACAAAATGTAAACAATAACAGCTGTTTTAACATAAGCCGAATTGCCACCTGGCGTAATTATTTTTTCCCATTGCCATCAAAGTGTTAGGGATCAAAGTGTAAAAAAATATTTTGGGAAATCTCAAGATCAAAATTTTAATATTTTCCGCTAAAAATCAATTTGGGACCATTGTGCGTTGGCTCTTTTTAGCATTACATCACTTAATGTTTCTGGTTGCAGGCTCCGCATTTCGTCTCGAATATTCTTCTTCAGTCTCTGGTTTATTAACGTCGGAAGTCGTTTCTGGCGTTTCATCCACATTTTCGAAAACATGACCACAATCATAGAACCATGGAGTCCCCATCTACGAAAAATTTTCCCACATTTTTCATTATCTTATCTCTTCCCAGTTTAACGTCATTTGTCCTCAACAAAATAGTCATCAAATTCAATTAGCATAACTTTTTCCATTATCATCTCAACACCGTCATAAATACGTAAATATGTTGAACAAAAATATTTGCCTTTAGGTAGCTTTGATGTAGCCAGCAGTTTACAAAACTTGTGGCATGAAGTTATAAAATGTTTGGCAATTTGCATGTTTGCCAAAAGCAACAGACACCAGCTAGCACCTACAGTCCACCACCCACTACCACTATTTTAAATATGCCCGCACCAGACGGACAGCATGGCGACAACGGAATAACGAACGAACAAACACTTCCGCTTAACGAGAGAGAAAATTCACCAATTTGCATTTATGTAGTTGCAAATAGTTTGAGTTATGAATAAGCATCTGATAAGAACGTGCGCGCTGTTTTAGGGTCAGACGAAAAACAAACTTCGCCGCCCAGACAAAGAAGTAATTGAAGTGAAAATTTGTCTGTTGCCAAAAATATGAGCGCAAAAGTTTGTTTAGCGTTTGCATAAATTATTTAGAATCTGATAATGATGTTTGCAATAAAAGTGCATGAATGCAGGAAATTGCATGTAATTGAACAAGAACATGAAGAACAAAGTCACGTTGACGCTAACAGGAAATGTTACCTATTATATAAATTCTCATAGTCGTCAGACAGTTTTGCATTCAAAATAATTTATAAAATATTTAGAATAAAAACAAGAATATACTAAATAATACCACTTCTTGTTAGTGCTCAATTATTTAGAAGTGCTTTGCAACATAACGGTTAATCAGGGCTCGTTTCTGCATATGATGGAAATACGGCGTTGCTTGTTAACTAGCTTAGACTTGAATTTAGATAATGCTTTGGCCAGAATTTCATGCGTAAAGTTATAGCGCGATGAATGGCTGAAAAGGAAGGAGATTTAATAGATACAAACAATTCAATGAAAAGCTACAAACCTCATGATGTACAAAGATCTGCGTTGCAGCAGCAGATCGGCATAGAAATTATTTTCCAGCGTTGTTACAGGCTGATCTCTGTAAGAATCTTCAGCACCAAGGGATTTTAATGAATCCGCTGTTTCCGGTTGTTGTAGATACTTGCGTTCATCAGTACGCACCAAACGCATTACACAGTCGGACAGCAAACTGATGCCGGCTATGGTGGAGCCACAATACTGATAAAAATTAAACAGTCATTAATTTGAAACATTCAAAGTAAAAACGTTAGGTTTACTCTAGTGCTGTCCACGTGTGGTTTTATGACGCCCTCCTCTGCCAGATCAAGCACGTGCACATACGGCATAATTGCTCCATCGAATGCAACCTGACGCACGCGCTCCAGCATAGCGCGATTGTGTGGATACCATTGTTTGCGTTCCGTCTCACGAAAACCATGAATGGCCTGTGAAATTTAAGTATTTTAATAACACAGGTGCGTCTTTGGACACTCGAGAGCAGCGAAGTTTCTTCGCAGTTTCATAGATTTGATAATTAATTTTTGGTGAATGTCATTGATGACATGAAGATGATATGTCGCATTTTCGGATTTTTTGTGTTCTATGCATGAATGAAGGTCTTATGTGCATACAAACAATTTTAAAAATTAAAACAACCATGTTTGTGGCTCTTTTAGAAATTAACTAATTGACAAAGTTTGATTTAATATAGATTTCAGTACAAATGTAAAACTTTAAGCTCGAAACTTTAAGCTAAAACTTTTATATTTAAAAGTCTCGCTAAAAGTTTTTATAAAAAAAAGCTCTGGAAAGGATTTAAATAAAATTAAATAAATCAAAGAATATTTTTTAATAAAGACTTTTTTAAAGACTCAAGAGACTCTTATGGCTGACTTTTTTAAATCAAAGTCTTCAAAGACTTTTATAAATTATTTTAAGAATAAAATTCTTTGTAAGCTCTTACGTCTGACTTTTATTCATAAAATTTAAAAAATAACTCTTATTAATTCCTAACTTTTAGCCTTTACTTTTTCATTATAAAAGTTTTTAAAGACTCTTATTTTATATACTTGTGAAAAGTCATAAAAGTTCAAATCTCTGATTTTTCTTTTAAGTAAATCAACAAAAAACGATTTGCAAGAAACTTAAGCCTGTATGATACTTAATTAAATTGATCATTGAAAATTATAACTAGAGCAGTACAAATAGCACGAATGCATGGATTCAATTGGTGTGAGTGAGTACGCATACGGTACGAATTGGAGAAAAATTTGTAGGACGCACTGTATTTTCTTTGCATTTTTTTTTTGCCGTTTTTTTCAATTCGTTCTTCGTCAAGTTTCGATCAAATATTTACTGTGCTCAAGGTTGATTTATAAGGTTGTCGCAAGGGAGAGAGCGAGTACCCATAATTGTCAAATCGAAGTTGACAGCTCATAGAAAATCTACAAGGGCTCTCTATTATCATCCGTTCTTCTTTCGTAGTCATTCGCCAAATTGGCTGGTTTTGACAATTATGGGTACTGAGAAGAGAGTGCGATCAGCCCTGCGACAACCTTATAAATCAACCTTGACTGTGCTGTTAATAATGAATTTGACATATTTAGAGTAAACAAAACTATTTAATATAAATGTATGCTGAATTGGAAGTGATGTGTGTAGCTAATATTAATTTATTTAATGCAGCTGCCCTTAAAAACACCAGATATAAAAAAGTAACAACGTTTATCCTTTTCTTACAAAATATGTCTGTCCTGCCCACGCGCCACTTGTTTTCAGATTTTAAAATTGGACAATAAAAATTAAGTATCATACGGGCATTAGCTTTAAAAATTAAATTTTAAAACAAAACGCTATTTACTCACATCATCCCAGTGATCGAACTCGTAGTGCAAACGTTTCATGTACGGCTCGACTTCCTGGAGAATTTTTTCCTCCTCCAGCTCGCTGATGAAATTTGGTATAATACGCATGTCTTTGATGAAGCTAAGCCGTTCCGACTCCGGCCAAACGCCATGGAATTCAATTAAGTTGGTATCTGTTGAATTAAATAGCAAAACTTAGGGAAATTATTTATTTTAGACTCATGTATCAGCAGCGACATCTGCTAACTGCATGGTTTGTGTCTTCGCTTTCTCAAGCGCCATCTCTGGAGATAAATATTTTCTTAACAAATAAATTTTCTCGCATTTTAGCATTGAGTGGCTTACATTTTATTTTAAATAATTGCTTCCAGACTTGACAACAAATATATTCACTTACTTGAATTACAATTTTCCGGCGCTGTATCTGAGCCGGCATCTGCAGTCTTTGTAACGCCAGCATCTGCTCGAAATTGTGAAGTTCCCAAACATCGTTGTTCTCTAATCCAAAAACGTTTCAAAGCCTGTAGAAATCTTCTTTCGCAGAGTATTTTACTCATTTTGTAACCAATTATTTTTAGAAATGTTTATTTAACTTCGTAACACTTAAAAAGTTATAATTATAAGTTATAATATTAACAGCTGTTTTTTGATATTTTACAAATGTTCAATTTGCTTCAAGCAATTTGCCCTGCCAGACCTATTAAATGTAATACTACCAACCTGCTTGTAGGCGATTTCGTTTATTTGTTACAGGGTATAAGCACGTGCAAGTCCAAAAAAACTCAATGCATCCAAACATTTTACGAACACACTCACATTTTCGGACTTGCAGCGTTATTTCAAGAAAAGAAAATTTCACAGACAGTGACTTTTGCCACTTGCTGCAAGTAAATGTCAGAAATTTGTATATAAGTGATGTTTTAGTTATGCTTTCGTGGATTTTTCGGTATTGCTGCAATTTTATACAAGAAGCAACATTAGTTACACATTTTCCTTGTTTTTTAACTTCTTCATTTCAAGCAATACTGTGTCATACGACATTTTTAAATGAGTTTGCACTTGCACATATTGTCGCTGAAGCAACTTACAGCTAATTTCGAACTTTTTCGAAGAAAATATATGTACTCTACTTGCAAGTTATTACTTGCATGTGTGTACGCCGGGTTAAGGAGTTATTAAAATAGCAAATCGAGCAGCATTTGTATTAGTTGTCATTTAGGAATATTTTTTGTATAATTATAATTATCAGCTATATTTTCACTATTTTTTATTTGTTGTGTCGTTTTTATTTTTTCATTTTTATTGAATATTACTTGGTTTCATTCATATCAAATAAGTCTGGCTGATAAAAAAAAAACGAAATAGCCATTTCAGCCCTTGAAAGGACTTTGACCGAGCTTCTTATGATCAGTTGTGTTGTGTGTATTTTTGAAGTGTTTGAACACAACTGATCGAGAACTGGGCCTACAAGGATTTATGACGACTCCGAACGGCTTATGTTCTCTTATGTTGTCTGCAGAGAGGTGACGGCCGTACAGAAAAATTAATTCAATTGAAAAAAACGTTCTGTGTCAGGTGGGATTTGAACCATTATCTACTAATAAACAAATATAAAACATAACATTCAATTCATCCAAAATGTAAGCGAAACCAAGAGTATTAAGCCTCCTATTTTTTTTTTTAATTTGGAGAACCTATTAATACTCTGTCCTTAAATCCTTGTAACTCTGCACCTTATACATTAATAAAAAATTCCTGCTTCTCGGGAGGGTACTTAAGAGATATCTAATTCTCGGAGTAGCGTTAATACTATCGGTCATATCACAATAATTTTTCAATTTGTTTGGAAATTTTCTTCACAATAGTAATCAAATACATACAAAGTGGTATGCACATATTGTGTTCTTACGTTGTTAGATTGCTGAAAGATTAATAATTTTGACAAGGCAAGGTCAAATTTACTATTGATTTTTTTTAGCAATAAATAAATTAAAAAATAATTTATTAATAGATTTTCCAAAATAATGATGACTAAACTAACCGTGAAATGAAGAAAATGTGAATTGAGGTATATTAACATTTTTCTTCCAAACATTAACGGTGATTCTTTTATATTATTTATATATAATCTTTAATATATGTAAATGAAAAACTAACAAAAAAGGAGCATGGAGGGTGACATTGGAGTGTCCGTTCAAATAATCTTAACAGGGAAACCGATTGCTCATTACGATAATCAGCTCATTTTCTTCAAAACAGAAGATCAGGAGATGTTCTAATCCATTATAGTCTAGCTCATGGAATTAACGATTTTCTGCTAAGCATTATTAATATGAGATTAATTATTTATTTATTAAAATGAAATATAATTATAAATAATAATATAACATTTGCATAGGCCCTAGCAACAAGGGATATCGGCCCTAAAACGATACTAATAATAATATGAAATGAAATTGCATTATTAATATAAAAATCAAGGTTGCATTGAAAAAAGTTCGTGGTAATTAAAAACGTATTGAACTTTTCTTGAATAAATGCACTAATAAAAAATGAACCGAATAAATATCTGTCCACCTCTTATATATAAAAAAAAAAACAAACAAAATTTGCTGATCAAAATATAACGACCAACTCTAATATCTATTCTTTTATAGTTTAATCATTTTACAATAAAAATGCAATCAATATCCTACTTTTTTAATATCTAGTCGGTTGGAAATCAATCAGTAGGAATTCACATATCAAAATCAGCCATAAGGCAACAAGTCCAATAGACTACCAATCCTAGTAGTCTCGGGCATCATGGATGAATCGATCTTTGGTGATTTCTTAAATAAACTTGCTGCATAAGTCAGGCTTGCAGAATATTCTTAAGCGCGTCTGACTTGTATTCGTCAATAACAGACTTATAGAATATTCTTTAACTCAACTGCAATGGATTCGTCCACAATAAAAAAAAACAAAAACAAAGCTACAACGAAAACAGTAGAACACGCTATAACTCTTCTCTCGTTTATTTCTTGTCGGAAATTCTTTAACGCGTCTGTTATGTTTTCGTTCATTAAAAATTTGTCGAAAATTCTTCAATTATCTTTCTTGTTTTCGTTCATTAATAAATTTCTCGAAAATTCTTCAATTTTCGTATTTTTCGGGGTAATTTTTCCGTCATAAGTTTATATATATATATATCATTTTGTAAGCGTGGTATAAAAGTTGCCTGAATGACTGATATATCAAAGATTACAGATTCAGATAATTTGATCCAAAGAGAAAATATGTACAATAAAAATAAATAAAATCAAAAAATAAATAAAAAAAGAAATGAAAATTAAATATTTCTTTCACATTTCTGTCTTTTGTTTGTTAACGAAACTTCCCCAACGATTCGGTGAAAAATCTCTATTTTTCTATATTCCATTCTTGCACGAAGTTGGAACATTTATATGAAATTTGCGTCAATGAAATGTATAGCCGAATCAGCATATTTCGTCCATGAATAGGAAAACTCACGCATGATTCTCTTACGATTTCTTTAAGAACGAAACTACTGGGATGAAACTGTTCTACGAACTTAACCCCCTAACCACACGTGCCAGTCCGAAGACAGTAGCAGTTCGAAAAACTCAATACACTCTCATTTTTCACTAATACACTCACACCTTGACATCACTGGCAGTCCACTGGCAACAACTTTTACTGAGCCAGTGAATTTTGACAACCACAGCCAGTGCGAAATCGAAGTAAGGAAACAGTGTTGTATTTTCTCCCCAAAATATTCAAACTTTAAATATGCACTTTTCTTTCATGTCTTGTAGTGAAATATATGCAATTATTTTAATTGCCCTCATTTAAAACATAAAATATCATATGAATAAGTTGCATTTCATTTTGGAAAATACTGAGAAACAGATTTTACAAAATAATTAGTTCCCCATTTTTATCCCACTTAAGTTTCGTACTGTGTTGGCATATAAAGCATCACTGAATAAAAGCATCCGAAATAATAAAGTGGTCGAACCTTTGCCTTTGACAACAATTTTCAAATGAGCATTTACCATCACGTGTGGCCGCAGCGTAGATTTGTAGATTATTTCGAAACATTTTCGTAGTCCATACATATTCTTTGCTGGCCTGCCAGTACTATCATGTGTGGCTGCAGCGTAAGGTCGTATAAAAATCTACTCTTTTTTGTATAAAAATTCAAATCAATCTGGCAGGATTGTTCGTTATCACTTTATTTACATGTCAATCACGGCGAATTCATTCCAGCTGCTGCTCGCCACTTGATGTAAATAGAATTGAGTCAAATCATATGTTTGCGTTTTTCCTAATTTGTACAAAAGAAAATTGTCCAGCATTTCAGTAATTTTCCCGATAATAGAACAAACAAAAACCTCGAAAATTTTCGTTACGCAATATAAGTCACATTGATTTGGAAACCTGGTGATTTCACACAAGGTGAATTAACGTATGAAATAGCAAACTATAATTGTGCCAAATAGATTGCAGCAACAATGTTGCTGCTACAACGCTGCGTTGTCAGCAATTTTCAACGTCACTTGATGCTCAAACATGTCCAAGCGACAACAACGGGATTCTCATGGACTGCTCATCTTAGGCAGGTGGACGCCAATGAAAAGGGGCCAAAGGTGCTACGTAAACGAAAGTTTGTGCCCATTGAACCAATAACCAGCGTCTCGCAGTCTGTGCCCGAACAGGCGCGCGTTGTGATCTGCGGTGGCGGCATTATGGGGTCATCTGTGGCCTACCATCTGGCACTGCTAGGCTGGGGTAACGATACGGTGCTTATCGAACAGGATAAAGTAAGTGGCGGCAGCCGATGGACTGAGAGTGGATTGGCAGGCCGCTTTGAACCTAGTTATACGGAATTAAAATTGGCTGAGTATTCTGTGGATTTAATTAAGGAGCTAACGGAAAAAGGCTTGCCTACGGGTTGGAAGCAAGTGGGTAGTTTGAATTTGGCCCGCACTTTCGATCGCATGACTTCCTACAATCGCATGAAGTCTCAAGGTGTAGCCTGGGGTGTGCCCTGCGAGATTCTGAGTCCAGAGCAGTGCAAAGAAAAGTGTCCGATAATTGAAGTAGGCGACTTGCAAGGTGGTTTCTGGATACCTGAAGATGGAGTTTGCGATCCGCAGCTTGTTTGCAATTCATTTGTGCAGGAAGCCAAACGTCTGGGTGTTAGAGTGGTCGAGCACTGTGGTTTGAAAAAGTTACGCACTGTAGATGGGAAGGTCAGTCATGTGGAGACTACAGCGGGCAACATACAGTGTGACTTTTTTGTCAACTGCACTGGTTTTTGGGCCAGAGAAGTAGGCACGCTGTCTACACCGGTAGTGAAGGTGCCACTTAAACCGGTAGAACATCATTTTCTACACACCAAGCCTATTGAAGGTTTAGATCCTATGACGCCGTTCGTGCGGGATTGCGATGGTGGTGTTTACTTTCGCGAAAAGAATGGAAAAATCATTGCTGGTGAGCATTATGGTGAGGGATGTCTACGTTTTTACTAATGCTTTTTAAAACAGGAGGCTTTGAACGCGAGGCCAAGACTGCCTATGAAGATGGTGTTATTCCACTATCGCAAAGTGATCGCGAGCTACCACCCGATTGGGATCATTTTCATGAACTGCTCGACGAGCTGCTGCATCGTGTGCCACTGTTTAAAAAAGCTTTTCTAGAACGTCTGTCAAATGCTCCGGAAGCCTTTTCACCCGACTGCAAATGGATTCTGGGTGAGGCGCCCGAAATTCAGAATTATTACGTTTCGGCTGGCATGAAGACGATTGGCGTCTCTGCTGCTGGTGGCATTGGTCGCGCTTTGGCCGATCTAATAGTCAAGGGCTCGACCTCGTTGGATTTGCATATTTTGGACATCAGTCGCTTTCTTGGGCTGCACAATAATCGAAAATTTCTCAAGGATCGCTGCAAAGAAGTGCCCGGCAAGCATTTTCAAATCAACTACCCCTTCAATGAGTTCATGACGGGGCGCAATTTGCGTATGTCGCCTATATATCCGGCACTTAAGGAGGCTGGCGGTGTTTTTGGTCAATCGATGGGCTACGAGCGACCCAACTTTTTCGATCAGTCAGATAAGCAGGGTGCAACGATTCTTTAAGTATTTATGCTTTAACTAATTTATTTAAACTTCCAGACGAATTTGGCATACCACGTTTTCGCATAGCCGAGACGAATACTTTTGGCAAGCCGCCCTGGTTCGAACTGGTGGAATCTGAGTATCGCGCCTGTCGCGAACGCATTGGTCTCGCTGACTACAGTTCCTTTACAAAGTATGACTTCTGGTCCAAGGGCAATGAGGTGGTGGAATTGCTGCAGTATTTTTGTTCGAACGATGTTGATGTTCCAGTTGGTTCCATCATACACACTGGGATGCAAAATCATCAGGGGGGCTATGAAAATGATTGCTCCCTAGCGCGGTTATCGGAAAACAAGTAGGTGTAGCTCTGATTCTTGGACCAAAATCATTTCATTTAAAATTGTTTGCTGTAATTAGTTATATGATGATTGCACCCACCATACAACAGACTCGCTCCATGTCCTGGATACGCAAACATATGCCGAATCATTTGCGTGCTAGTGTCAATGTGGCAGATGTGACCTCCATGTACACTGCAATTTGCATTATGGGTCCATACACTCGTGTCTTGCTCTCCGAATTGACGGATACGGATTTGTCACCTAAGAATTTTCCCTTCTTCACCTATAAGGTGAGCTGCTGTAAAGCTAACTATCTAAGCTACTTTTTAATATCTGCCTTTCAATAGGAACTTGATGTTGGTCTTGCCAATGGCATCAGAACCCTCAATATAACACACACCGGCGAACTAGGCTACGTCATGTATATACCGAATGAATACGCGCTACACGTCTACTCACGCCTCTACCAGGCAGGGCAAAAACATGGCATTCAACATGCAGGTCAAATAGTTTATTTTTCGTCATTTTCTTGAATATATTTCATCATAATTTATGGCATACAGGTTACTATGCCACCCGTGCGCTACGTATTGAGAAATTCTATGCCTTCTGGGGTCAGGATTTGGACACTTTCACCACACCACTAGAATGTGGACGCAGCTGGCGCGTCAAATTAAATGTAGCAAGAGCAAGAATTCTTAAAAATTTCCAACTCATTACTTAAAAAATTCTGCTTTTCCAGAAACCAATTGATTTTATTGGCCGTGAGGCGTTGCTGCAGCAGCGTGAACAGGGTGTTACACGGATGTATGTGCAACTACTGCTCAATGATCATGATCATGAAGTGGATCTCTGGTGCTGGGGTGGTGAGCCCATATATCGCGATGGTAAATATGTCGGCATGACTACAACTACCGGCTATGGTTTCACTTTCAAGAAGCAAGTGTGTCTTGGTTTTGTGCGCAATTTTGACGAGGCTGGCAATGAGCTGCCGGTTACCAATGAATATATACTCAACGGTCATTACGAAGTCGATGTGGCTGGCATGCGTTTCGAGGCCAAAGTGAATTTACACTCGCCTAATTTGCCTACGAAATTCCCAGATAAGGAACGTGAAGCTTATCATGCGACACGTGATAAGCAGGGCCAGGCCGATATCTTGTCTTACGAGTCAAATCGTTAATTCAAAAAGCAGCGCTGCAGCAACATGTTTCGAATAGCCTAAGCTTGAAATATTTTATTACGTTTTTGTTTCAAAAAGGCAACGCAAAACTAGACGTAATTCTCGCCATTATAACATGCGTCTAATACTAACATTAGCGTCCATTTTAGTATTTTTGCTTCTACTTTTGTAAGATATTTTTTTGTTTATGTGTTTTGCTAATAATGTAAAAATGTTCCTTAAAACTCTCAACCAAATTTACAAGTCTCCCATTTTAAAAACATTTTGCATTTGCAATTATTGTAAATATGTATATAAAATAAAATGTTGGCTCAATATAAAAATCAAAAAATAATGTTCAATTATTTACTCTTACTCTTAAGCTAACTCTTAAATTTAAAATTGAATTTAAAGATTAACATATAGAAAACTTTTAAAAGTGACCTTTATAAAAATAACGAAAACGATCAATTAATGTTTATTTAACTGCTTATTTAACACTTATTAATTAGTAAATAAAAGAAAAATAAAAAATAGCAAAAAAAAGTATTTTTAACATAAAATCAAGTATACATAAATTAAAAAAGTTGTTCTTTACTAACTATTCAAATTTACTATTAACATGTTTATAACAATAACCAATTTTTATCATATTTATACGTAGATTTGTTACATTTACATATATAAAAAACAATTACAATTATTCAATATTTTGAAGTACAAAAAAAAAAGTGATTTACCTCAAAATGTGGTTTTATTTATTTAGATTGTTTTTTTGCATTTTTGAGAGCAATAATAATTGTTTAAGGGAATAATTTTTTTATGGATAAAATTTATTATTTTTTTTTCTACTCAACTCAATGAAAGTCATGAAAAGTCATGAATAATGTTAGAACTTTTTTACAACTATTTTTAACAAGGGCTGTGCTAGTCACAATCAACTCAGCCGCGCGGGTGCAGACAAGTCAAAAAATTGTTTTTGTTGGAATTTAAAAAAACTAATTTTATGGATCTGGGATAAATTTCTAGGGAAATATACCAGATTACCAATTCTAAATATTATTAATTCTAAATATATAAGCGTGTTAGTCAACCGACTTGGCTCATTTTTACACCAACTATTTTCTGTGACAAAAAAAAAACCATGTATTCAAACTTGTTATGCCAGAACTAATGCAAACTGCTTCGTTGAAGTGCTTTTTTAGGAGTGTCACATCGAATACCATCAAGTGAGCTTCCAGGCATACATCGTGAATTTATCATTGTTTACCGAACGATCTTGCGATCGTTCGTTAAACAACGATGCTGTTTCATGGCAATGGTTTTGAGGGTTTAAGGGAAGGGTGCAATTGAACGTAGCGTGGGTTAATGTTTACATTAACTCAACGCTTGACTTAATCGTTGATGCCGTCTTGGGATGTTTATATTATCCCAAAGAGCTGACACATCTATATTGTGTGTGGCAAATTTCCATATAGGAAATTTCTAGGAAACAGCTTTGAGATGCTGTTGCCCACACTATGTTGCAATATTATCAACAATACTGATTGAGAGTCAGCATATTTGTATCAACATAAAACAACTGAACAATATTACGAAGAAGTACAACGCTGATACTATAGACAACGTTGTTGTTCAAAAAAAATAAGCCAATGGCTTAACACCTCCGACCTCAAGACAAGAAGTAATTTTAAAACAATTACTTCTTAGGTATGCCATAGGTTGGAAACCTTGAATTCGAGATGTATCTGACAACACACAAAATAGATTCAATGATCATATCCCTTTTTTATTTATAAAATTTATATACAACCTTAGAATAAATTATAAAATATATATAATATAAGAAAATTAAAATCATTAAATATAATTACAATAAAGATGCTTTACCAATTATAATTGTATTGGCTTTTCCTTTTACGTGTTTCATTCTGATCTTCAGCTGATCTCATAGATTTTTCTTCATTAGCATAAACTACCACATTATTCGTTACAGGTTTTGGTGTTGGACTTGATGTAACTTTATTAAAACATTTATTAAAAATATTTATACAAATATTTCCTTTTACGCACTTTACAAATATAATAATTAGAATTAACAATATTAATACAGATATAGAAATATACCATAAGGAATTTCCTTTCATGTTAACAGTTTGAAATGCTTTTGATAAATAGCTTTTTTGATTATTAATCTTGATACTTAAGTCTTCAATATTTTTTACACTACCTGGTTTTAATTTTGGTAAGTTTTCTATTGGTTCTATTTCATTTATTTTAATATTAAAACAACAATCTTCAATGTATGAATGGTATACGTCATTTGTTACATTTTCATTTTTATCTTCGGAAATTAGAATCTTATAATCTACGGTTTCAAATTTACAGTTATAATCCATATAAATAATTCCAACACCTTTTAAGATACCTCCTTCTATTCCATCATTTTTACATATGTATTCATATTTAGTTTCATCCGAAACTGCATACAAGTATTGTTTGTTGTTTAATTCGGAATATATTTCTACGCTATGTGGAATATACTTTACATTACATTTTTTACTACTTCTTTTCATGAAGTTATTCAGTACACAATTTTCCATTGTGACTGTTGATTCCACTATTAAATTTTCGATTATAAAATAATCACTTTCACTAATTTTAAACTTATCCAAGCTACTTAACATTGTAAACGATTCTTTATTTTTTGATATTAAAAAATATTCATTTTCTTTTTCAAAAATTATTTGTTTGTTTTCATTAAAAATTGGAACAGGAATAACCTTGTAACCATCATAACCTTCACCTTTTAAAAACGGAATTGATAAAATAACAACAATTACTTTATTCTTTTCAAAAGCTTTAATTTTAACTTCCTTTATAATTTTATTATAAAATTCCAAACTTGGAGTGTATAAAAGATATGGTTCGTTTTTACTTGATGCTAATATTTCAATTAATTTTTCAGGACTTAATATCATCGGATGTACCAATTTTAATTGTAAAAATAAAATTGCATCCACTAACTTTTCAAGTTCGGATTCTAGATCTAGACAGCTACTTATTAATTTTAATTGCATATCTTGTAAATATTCAAATATAACTTCCTTTTTATTGTTTTCATTAAAATCTACAATTATTGAATCTAGCTTGTTCGCAAATTCCTTTGATTTGGTCTGAATATCCTCAAAACTTTTTTTCATATTTAAATTCTGTTCATTTAAATTTTGTATAATATTAATTTCTTCATTAAGACTTGATTTAATAAATTCCTCATTATTCTGTGTTGCTCTTATTACTTCATTGTAATAAGATGCATCTTCATTATCCATTGTACCAAATAATACTTTTAATCCTGATCCAACAATATTTAATAGACCTCTTTTTTGTCTATTTCCCATAAAGCCACTTTTAATTCCTAGTAAATTATGAATAGTGTTTATTTTCTGTATTAAGTTATTATAATGTTGTTTTCCTAAATTAACTAACTCTAAACACTGATGAAATGTCTCAGTGCATAATTTATCAACATGATTAACTTTATCTCCAATCCAATATATACGTTCCTCGTATATTGTTAAATTTATTTTTGTAACGATAGATATTTGACCGTCCACTATTCTTATTTCTCCAATCCTTTTAAAATAGAATCCTCCATTTCCGTTAATATTTTCTATCCTTACAGCCATTGCCGTTGTAATGAGACTTGAAAGAGAAAGAATTTAAGCTAATGTTCGTATTTTCTTTTAATTTTGAACAAACGGTTTTATTAAATTTTTTGAAAGTTTTCTAACTTTTCTATCTGTCTTCACGAATACATTCATATCTGTAACTTTTATAACAACATAAGGTCCTAAAAATGTTTTCTCTAATTTTTTATTTTTCGATAGGTTTTTCACAAGAACTTTACTTCCTACTTCGTAAAGAGGTGCTTCATTGGTTTTTCGATCATAAATCTCTTTAGATCTCCGTTTGGATTTCAAAAGGTTTTCTTTAACTTTTTCCTCTATAGAATTTATTCTTTCTGCAGTCTTTTTGACATATTCTTGATAAGTGTCTAAATTAAGACTATCAATGTTACTAGGTCTATTGCCTTGTCTACTAAACATTACTTCATGTGGGCTATACCCGGTTGTAGAGTGTATTGTCGTGTTATAACAAAAACTAGCAAATTTTAGAGCTTCATCCCAATCATCTCTTTCAAAATTAACTGTATTTAAATATTCTTTCAATCTAGCGTGTATTCTTTCTACTGCCCCATTAGATTGTGGATGTGCTACACTAGTGGTTATATGTTTAAACTTAAATATCTTTGCTAAGTTTTTCATTAATTCATTACAGAATTCAGTTCCGTTATCAGTAATAATAATTTTGGGTATACCAAAGTATGTAATCCATTCATTTACAAAAGCTTCCGCGACTGTTTCAGCATATTTATCTTTAATTGGTACAAATCTTACATATTTTGAGAGGGAATCTTGAATGCTTAAGGAATACATATTTTCCTTCTTAGATATTGGGTATGGTCCTGTTAGATCCATATTAACTTGTTCTAAACTATATGAAGCGTTTGTTACTGTCTGCATAGGCATCCTAGTGGGATGTCTATCAATTTTTCCCAATTGACAATTTTTGCAATTCTTTATAAAATCAGTTACCATCTGATTTAAATTCTTCCAATAATATTTTTCTCTTATCTTAGCTATTGTACTTTTTTGACCAGCATGTCCACCTGTTATGCTATCATGATATTCTTTAATTATATCTAATTGTCGTTTCTTGTCTGTAATTTCTAAGATCTCATCCTCATTTAATTCTAAAATGTTCCCATCTGCCTGTTCTGTAATGTTTTCGACTATTTCTTTTTCCACTGCTTCATATACAACTGATTCAACTTCGAGTGGATTATCTTCTACTCTCCCATTATCAACAATTTTATAATCTATAGATTTATTTTCTTCAGGCTGTGGTATCTCTACATTTACATTCTGTAAATCTTCTATATCGTCGACATTTTCTAAGTTTTTTAAAACTTCTTTACCTTTTATTTCGTCACTCTTCCTCTCAGTTTTGTTTTTATCTATTTCATTACAACAACTACAACTTTTCTTCTTTTTCTCCTGTCTTGTAGTTATAAACACATTTCTACTTAAATGATCTGCCACGACGTTCTCTAGCCCTTTCTTATATTCAATATCATAAGTATACTCTTCTAGTTTTAATCTCCACCGGACTAGTCTCGATCCAGGATCTTTAACATTAAAAAGCCAAGTCAATGGTCTATGATCTGTTCTTATTAAAAATTTATTCCCATACAAATATGGCCTAAATACTTTCACGGCCCAAACGATCGCTAGACATTCCTTCTCCGTCGTACTATAGTTTTTTTCAGCGTCATTTAAGCTTCTACTTATAAACTGAATCGGCATATCTTTCTTACCATATTCTTGCGACAACACAGCTCCCAAACCTGTATTTGACGCATCAGTTGTCACAATAAATTTTCGTTCAAAATCTGGGTATTGAAGGGCCACGACATTGATTAAACTTTCTTTAAGTTTCTTAAATGCTTCATCTTGCTCTTTCCCCCATACAAATTCCGCTTCTTTCCTAAGAAGTTTGTTAATAGGTGCAGCTATTTGACTGAAACCTTTAACAAATCTGCGATAGTAATTTATCGCTCCCATAAACGATTGTATTTCTTTAACATTTTTCGGAGGATACCATTTCTTTATTGATGAAACTTTTTCTGGGTCAGGTTTCACACCGTCTTCCCCTATTACATGGCCTAAATAAGTAACTTCTTTCCTAAGAAATTCACACTTATCTGCCTGTAATTTTAAATTTGCTGCCCTTATTTGTTTAAACACATCTCTCAGTTTTGAATTATGATCCTCTAAGGTTTTCCCATACACAACAATATCATCCATGTATACAAAACATTTAATTCCTTTTAAACCTGATAAAACAATGTCCATTGTTCGCTGAAAAATGCTAGGAGCATTTTTCAACCCGAATGGCATTCTTGTAAATTCAAAATGACCGTGTGGTGTTGTAAAAGCGGTTTTCTCCATGTCATCTTTATTCATCTTAATTTGATGAAACCCATTAGTCAAATCTAAAACTGTGAAATATTTAGCTGTACCTAATTGGTCTAAGATTTCTGATATATTTGGGATCGGATATGAATCAGCTATGGTTAAATCATTGACTTTCCTATAATCAATTACCATGCGCCATTTTACCTTCTCTGACGCATCTTTCTTTTTGGGCACAATCCACACTGGTGAATTCCACGGAGACTTAGAATTTTGGATGATACCTTCTTTCAACAACTTTTCAACCTGAAGTTTAACTTCTTGTTCGTGTATTTTTGGGTATCTGTAAGACTTCGTATACACGGGTTTTGTATCTTCTTTCGTTCTTATAGTACAATTTAATGTATTTGTTGTGCTCAATATGTCTCCTTCTATGAGAAATAAATCGCTGTACTCTGCAATCAATTTCCTAATTGATTCCTTTTCTTCCAAATTCATATGTCCTGTCCGAAGGGATTCTCTTATAACATCTTTTCTATCTCTGACATGTAGTATTCTTTTAGTTGGCCTAAAAGTTTCTTTTATTTTACCTTCATTATTTTCCCTCTCTACAACATAATCCTTTAACCATTCTACATTTAATGAAATGTCATTCTGAACCTTCTCTTCTGATTTATTAATTATGCTTACTAAGCATTTCCCCTTCCGTACTGTACTGATACAATGCGGAACTATTAATTTATCATTTTCGAATCTTGGGATATAAACATCTGTTTCATCTTTATACCTTCTGTTTACCTTGACCAATCTAAATACCTCTCTTCTTGAAGGTATAAAACATTCATCTCTGTTATACTTTATCTCATAACTTTGGCCTTTTAAGGTTAAAACATTTGTAGAACAATCTACCTTACAATTCATTTCCCTAAGGAAATCATTGCCTAAAATCCCATCATAATCGTTAACTATTTGTTCAGGAATGACGTTAAACTTCCATCGGACACTGACAGTTTTTTCATATGAATTTTCCCATAAACTAAATCTTATATCGCATGTCCCTAAAGACTTTTCGATATTATTCCCTAGCCCTATCAGATCAATTTTCTCTTTTATACTTAAATCGTTTTTATAAATACAGTTTGATTTTATCAAACTTACCGATGCTCCCGTATCTATAAGCATTTTACACAATTTCTTTCTATAATCTATAAAAATATAAGGACTTTCTTCTGGTTTGCTTTTAATAGAGAACGCTGCCTTATGCTTAGCGTCTCTTATTTTCGAAAATTCATTTTCGGTTCCTCCTTATTCCTTGCATAGCAATTTTTTGCTATGTGTCCTGGCTTTTTACACAAATTACACATTATTGCATTATTTTTATTTTTATCAAAACAGTTTTTTGCCAAGTGTCCTGTTTTCCCACAATTATAACACTTAACAGTATTAGTGTGAATTGATACTAAATTTTTATTCGAGAAATCGTTTCTCGGCCCTTTTTTATTTAAATTTAGTAATCTTGACTCTTCATGTTGAGCATGCTTTGCTGCTTCCGAAAGAGTCTTTGGCCGACAGTTATTTACATAGCTGCAAATTTCTGGCCGCAGACCATTAATAAATATATTGAGAATTACTTTATTCTCAATATAATTATGAATGATTTGAAGGTCTCTCTGCTCCATACCTTCATCTTTAGCATCAGTGCCAAGCCTTCGAGACATAGTCTCCATGAACTGTTCAAACTGTTTTACAGTTTGACTCCCCTGTTTGGCGTTTATTAAGTCCCTATATAAACCAAGGGTATTGTTGGTTTCCTTATATAAATTTTTTAAGTTGGTTTTTAGCTCCTGCCAATCTTCTATTACTCTGTTCTCAAGAATTATTCTTGCGTTTCCAGTAATTTGTACCTTAATGTACTTGAATAAAAAACTCGTCTGCGACTCTGATGCCAGACTCATAGCATCGTCACATCCGTTTATAAATGAATACAGCTCGGCTGCATCACTTCTAAACGGAGGTATTAACCTTATTAAGGTACCAACATCTAGTTGCATACTAGTACTACTACTGGATGTTGCCATAATTGCTTTCAAAATTCAATACCTATCTTTCTTCTCTAAACCCAACAAAACAATCACGCACCAGCTCTGACACTATTTCGACACTTTAAACCAACATCTTCTTATAGCACTTCACTGCTTTATTTTATACGCAGATCGTAACCTACCTATGACACTATTTCGGCACTTTAAACCAACATCTTCTTATAGTACTTCACTGCTTTATTTTATACGCAGATCGTAACCTACCTATGACACTATTTCGGCACTTTAAACCAACATCTTCTTATAACACTTCACTGCCTTATTTTATACGCATTTTATATTTACATCATCCATAATAACAGCATTTTCCAATGATTCCTTTCGTTGTAGGCACTAGTTGAAGGAACAAACTTTTTTCCTGCTATCACTATCTTCAAGAACAACTTATTTTCTGCTAACACCATCTTCAGGAATAAACTTATTTTCTGCTAACACCATCTTCGGGAACAAACTTATTTTCTGCTAACACCATCTTCGGGAACAAACTTATTTTCTGCTAACACCATCTTCGGGAACAAACTTATTTTCTGCTAACACCATCTTCAGGAACAAACTTATTTTTGTTCTGCTATCACTTTTCCATAGTCACAATTTTTCCGCTGCCACCAATTTATTTGTTATGCCAGAACTAATGCAAACTGCTTCGTTGAAGTGCTTTTTTAGGAGTGTCACATCGAATACCATCAAGTGAGCTTCCAGGCATACATCGTGAATTTATCATTGTTTACCGAACGATCTTGCGATCGTTCGTTAAACAACGATGCTGTTTCATGGCAATGGTTTTGAGGGTTTAAGGGAAGGGTGCAATTGAACGTAGCGTGGGTTAATGTTTACATTAACTCAACGCTTGACTTAATCGTTGATGCCGTCTTGGGATGTTTATATTATCCCAAAGAGCTGACACATCTATATTGTGTGTGGCAAATTTCCATATAGGAAATTTCTAGGAAACAGCTTTGAGATGCTGTTGCCCACACTATGTTGCAATATTATCAACAATACTGATTGAGAGTCAGCATATTTGTATCAACATAAAACAACTGAACAATATTACGAAGAAGTACAACGCTGATACTATAGACAACGTTGTTGTTCAAAAAAAATAAGCCAATGGCTTAACAAACTTTAATTGTTCTGGGATAATTTTTTGGGGAAATAAACCAGATTACCCATTTCGGTTATATGGGAGGTAGGCTTTTCATCATCCTATTTTGATGAAATTTTGTGTGAATAGTTCTATTGTCGTAAAACTTGTTTTCACAAAATTTCATGATCCTGCTGCAACTCCTTCTATATTTGTCCGGGGCTTATATGAAGCCGCGACACTGTGCAGCGTAGCTAGGAGGATGGTGTGGCGGATCTCCCCGGACGGAACAAAAGCTACAGTTACATAACAAAAAGATAAACTAATCAAAAAAACTTGTAAGTTAGGTAAGTTCTAGAGACGTATATATATTTAGAAGTTTTCAAAATGTAAAATACATTTCAATTTTAAAAGCTTAAGGCACTAAGTTCACGTTTTGGTTTTAAATAAAAGCTTAATTTTAAAAACTTTTTTCTTAAATTTTTTTTTCCCCCTATACGAAAGTAGTATTTTTTATAAAAATTTTTCATGTTTTAGTTATTTCGTAAAAGGATGAACCATCAAATGTGCATTATATGTATAAAGCATAATATGTTAACTAATTATAAAGAATTTAATAATTTTAAAGTATTTTTCCTTATAAATTTAATCCCGTTGAAATTTTGTGAAATCAGCTTGCGCGCACTTAAAAATTTGTACTGAACTTTCAAACTTACTCGATGTGTATCTCTTAAACTATTTGAGACCGACCAAATATTATTGCACCAATAAATTTAGGAGGCCCATATGCATATAAGAAAATTAAGAAAAGAAATATTGAAGCATGGGCCCTAAAGTAAAATTATGCCGAATACTTGGTCATTCAAACTTCCCGACCATTTTAATTGGGTTTCAAGCACCAAAAAAAAAAAAAAAAAAAAATCTCCAGCCCTAGTCTCTCTAGTCTAAGTGGACGTGAAGAGAGCGAACATTTTTTAATGAACACAGCAACGACTTCATTTGGTGCTACTAGCACAGGGTGTTTATGCACAACAATAATGATTATTAATTGAATAACTACGGAAAAATTATAGGGCCACAAATTTAATGTTAACTATTTAAAAAAGGTATTTAGGCTATTCACAGTTTAAGTACGCAGGCCTATTTAATTTACGATTTGTTATTTTTACGCCAACGTATTTTTCTTGTTGTTGTTTTGCATGCAAACGCAAATACGAAAACACGCGTAAATAAAAGTAGCCCTTGGACGTTTTTATGCCCTATCTACAGCATATATAACAGCGTTGCAAAATCATTAGGGGAGTTCAGATGATAGCACATGTTGTCAAGCCAGGTGTGATGGCTGGCATAACTGTAAATTTAGCATTGCGGCCAAACGATCCACCATGTTGTCAAACTTCATTTAGCAACAAATGTTCAAGCTGCGAGTATCGTTCATTTAGCCTAAGTAAGCAGATAATATTGTGAAAAAAATTGTTGCTTTTAATTGTTGCCTTGCTAAAAGCCACTGTAGCCAAAAGCCTTTATGTAAAACTGCATTAATTTTAATTATTATTTAAAAATTTCTACATAAGCACAACATGTTCTCCCTTTTGTAATTTTTTTTAATATGGCAAAGTTCGACGTGTTCGTCCAACACGTGCTCACACGAGTGTTATGAATGCTTATCAAACCTTGAAATCAAAACTTTTTGATTTCAATCCAACATGTTGTCAGTCTGCTGTTTCGAGCGTTCGAACGGTCAAATACCTGGCTTGTCCTACCATGTGCGCCAACATGTGCTATCGTCTGAACCCCCCTACTGAATACGGCAAACACATACTGAGGTGCTCACAGTTTCAAAAATAACAAATGCTATAAAAACGCTTTGTTGATACACGTTTCAACTGTGAATAGAATATTTAAATTTTTGATCACTGCAACATGTTTACATTTTAATGTAAGTATTGCTTTAATTTTAAAACTAATAAGCAGGGGCGGACTTGGTGTATCCGATTGGAGAAGGCGCGCGCAAAGCAGAGGCGCCTGACGAGAGCTGATGAGGTCGGTTGAAACCCGGACACGGGTTGTTACGACCAACTAAGTAAGTAAGTAAGTAAGCAGGGGCGGACACATGGAGGTCTTTTATTTTATTAAGAAACTATATTTACAATCTGTCGGTACGACAATAGGCCAATTTGTTGAATACTAAAAATAACATTTGCAGCAGCACTCTATTAAGTTCTGCTAGAATATATACGAATATATCGTTTCCAGCATTAACTCCACCAACGATATCAGTAGAGAGATAAAACGAAGGATAACTCTTGCCAACAGGTGTTACTTTGGGCTCAGTAGGCAATTGAGAAGTAGAGCCCTCTCTCGACGAACAAAAGTCACACTCTATCGAATCATGCCCGTCCTGTTATATGCAGCACAAACCTGGACGTTGAGCAGCTCTGATGAAAAGATTTTAGGAGCGTTCGAGAGAAAGATCCTTCGTAGAATCTACGGACCAATCTGCGTCAATGGCGAGTACCGAATACGATGGAACGATGAGCTGTATGAGCTATACGCCGACATCGACATAGTAAAGCGCATAAAAATCGAGCGGCTTCGCTGGCTAGGTCATGTTGAGCGGATGGAAGACGACGCTCCAGCGAAGAAAATATTCGATTCGGTACCCAGCGGCGGACAACGCAGAAGAGGACGACCGCATCTCCGTTGGAAGGACCAAGTGGAGGACAACCTGACGAAACTTGGAGCTTCCAACTGGCGCCAGCAAGCGCAAAACAGAAATGGCTGGCGCAATTTCTTATGACAGGCGGAAACCGACTTACGGTTGTAGGCGCCATCTAAGTAAGTAAGTAGAATATATACAACATTAATGACATTATATGTCATGATGGTACGAGCTTAGTTTTAACAAGAAATATAAATGTATAAAAATATTCGTATTTACATTGTTCAATGTACATATTTTATACATTTTTAAAAGAAAAATTATAGATAAGAAAGGTTACAAAAACAATTTTTAATAATAATGTGTTTGTTATAGGTTCCATACACAGGCGGACATGCTCGCGAACTTGGTTGGTTTGCGGAAATGTTTGCCCGTTTGTGGCGTTGTTGGTGGACCAATTTGAAGGTTCGTCAGTTTGCGAAGATAAAATCAAAAATTTTTGATTTCACGTAGACAAACCATTAAATTGTATAACAAGTCATGCAGTTAGTAGCATTGTTCATGTACCAACTTATCGTTTTGGTTTTTGCGCAGTTAAAATAAATTTTTTGTGCAGATTTTTAGAGAAATTCAGTGAAGTTTCGAAGAATTGCTTGGTAGCGTGTGGCAAAAACAAAACACGGTACGCGTACATGTTGTAGGATATGGTATGTACGCCTGTGTATTGGTCCTATTATATAAATTGCAGGTCTAGGATATGTTGTCTCTTTCATCGTCTAATTTCATCTGTTTCGTCTAGTAAGGCAATCGCCAGGGAATTACTATGGTTACTTCATCTTTTGATGTATTTTTGAATATATTACTTAATTTAGCCTTTACTTATGGAACATCTGTGCCTTTATGTATAACAAATTCAAACCAGGGTGAATTCACTATATTTCTTAATGTATTTGACTGATATCTTTGAAGAATTTTAATGTTGGATTTGCTAGCCGTACTCCAAAGCTGAATGCCATATGTCCAGACAGGTTTTAATATTGTTTTGTAAATTCTAATTTTGTTTTCTAAATTGAGTTGTGACTTGGTTCCAAGTAGCCAGTTAAGTTTTTTTTGTTTTAATGTTAAGCTGATATATTTTGGTCTTTATGTGTTGCTTCGAAGTTAGACGTTGGTCAATGTATATACAATATATGTATATATTGACATAATTACTTGACGGAATTAGTATACCATTAATCATAACTGGTGGACCGGTTTGCTGTCTTAATGTAAAACAAACATGAATCGACTTTCCGGTGTGAACTTTAATGCTCCATTTTTGAAACCATTTTTTGATTTCATTCAAAGCCTGTTGAAGGCAAGTCGATGCTTTGATTGAATACTCGTTTGTGAAAATTAATGCGATTTCGGCCGTATAAGTTGCTGCGATTATTTCTCAGAGACTGGTATGTCGGACGTATATATCGTATAGAGGATTGGTCCCAAAACAATACCTTGGGGAACGCTTGCTTCTATTTTACATTTTTTTGAAGTTTCTTCCTTTATTTTTACATAAAAATGTCGATTTACTAAAAAAAAAAATTTTGAGTAAAAAGTAGAAAAGAGCAGGTAAGAGCTTTTTGATTTTGAATAAAAGACCTTCATGCCATACTCTATCAAATGTTTGTTGTACGTCCAAGAAAGCTGCGGAACAATACTTTTTCTGTTCTAAGGTGTCTCTGATAGATTTAACAACTCAATGGAACTGTTCAAGGGTTCCGGGTTTCATCCGTAATCCAAACTGGTGGTTCGGAATTACGTTGTTCCTTTCTAGTAGTTCACATTTCCATTGAGTGGGAAAGTGGCTAAGTCGCAAGATCGAATTGTAAAACGTTGTTAAATATATTATTAATTTTTGTGGCAGAAATTAAATTACACTTGTATCGTTGTTATCATAACCAGGAGATTTTTTTGCACATATAAAACCATCATCCAAATTTTTTATTTTAACGGATTCGGTACTGGGCGGACACTAGGTAAAAATGGGTAGCTGCATCCGAATCCGTTGTCAGAATTTCAAAATTATGTATTACTAAGTTTCCATGGCGAGTTTACTCGCTGTTTACTCGGGGTTAACTCGCCACGGAAACGCGAGTTGAGTTGAGTTTCCTTAAATTCACATAAACTCCACGAAACTTGTAAGATTTAACTGGGTTCTATCTGTCAAAGTGTCGAAGTGAAGAAAAAATGGCGAGTGAAAAGCACAAATGTCAAAAAGAAATTGGCTGCATTCAGCGGAGTCAACAGTTTGAAACAATTGTGTTAAAATTCGCTAAATGATACAATTATGCAAGCGCTCAGTTAAACTGATCAGGTAGCGGACGCCATTGAATCGAGCAAACAAATTCTATGATACATGAACACAACTATTGAGTGCTTTAACCTTAACTGGTACACATCAAAAAATTTAGTTACAAGCTAGTTTTTCTTCCAAAGAACGCCTTAAATAACAACACGACTAATCAATGCAAAAGCATGCGCACACCTTAACGCTTGAAATATTCGGAGCGTTAAAGAAAGAATGGTGACATAATGAGAGAAATATATTCTTTTCTTTTTTAGCATGGTCCCACAGCCTAAGTGAACCAGTTAAGGGTTAAACTTTGACTCTAAAAACTCTAAGCTTTGACAACATTTCTGACGCTTAGAGTAACAACACATTCATAGAAAAGCATCGCTCTCGATGGTATCGCTATCATAATAGCTCACAACAGTTGACTCCGCTGAATGCGGCCATTGACGAGTTCAACTCGACTCGATGTTGTGCATGAAAACGCTATCGAGTTAGCAACGCTATTTTGTTAACTCAACGAAAACCCTAACCCCGAGTAAGCTCGCCATGGAAACGCAGTATATATTTCTTATAATATTATTAGGAATGCCACCTAATAAAATATATTGTTAAGAGTTTTAAACATCATCTAACATTTTTAGGGGGTCGCTGATTTCGAATCTGATGTCAGAACTTTAGAATTCAAGATGGCGGATAAGGCTGCCACCTAAATTTTTTATGTTTACGAATTTGATGCTATGGCGAATACTAGGTAAAAATGAGTAGCTGAATCCAAATCCGTTGTCAGAATATTAAAATTTTGAAATTTGTTTACTATTGGATTGCCATTTAATAAAATTTCAAATTGATTTTCAAAATTCAAGATGGCGCATAGGATTGCCACCTAGATTTTTTTTTTTTATTTTTGCGAATTCTTGAAATTTGAAAATTCTGATAACATATTTGATTTTGAATCTGACATCACAGTTTTCAATTTCAATATGGCGTTAGGACTGCCATCGCAATTTTTTTTTTTATTTTTGCGAATTCTTGTTTTTAAATTTTAATAACGGACTAGAACGATCCTGAATTCGTAAAAATAGAAAAAATTCATGTGACAGCTTTATCCGCCATTTTTAATTTTTTATTTCATGCATCGTCCCCTACTAATTTACATTCAGCCAGGTGTTGATGCTCTTGGTAGAAGCGAAGATAAAATCTCTACGATTCTCGGGAGAGATTTTAATGTAATTTTGCATCAAATGATTTTTTACAGCTTACTTATTTTCTTCACGAAAAATTTGGTTGGCACATATATCACATATTTTAGTTATCACAAATGACTAATTTTAGTATTTTCAACTGAAACGGAAGATTTTTTTATATAATTTTGTATCGTTTTTCTTATGAGAAGCTCTCTCTCTAACTCTTTCTCTTTGACTCTTAGCTAAAACATTAAAATCATTCTTATTCTAGAAAAGTGTGTATAGAGAAAAAGTTTCACTTCTTTACAGTATAACTCTATATCGTTTTTTTTTTACTTTTTCGAAAATAATAAAATACTGTAATTAACATTCATTTTATTTTAAAGTCTAATGATAAAAGCCGTTCAGAGTTCTTAAATTTTAACTGCCATTTGCAAAATGTTGTACATCAGCCCAACTTCTTATTGTTATTGTCATTTTGCATGCACTAGTTTGACAACCAAAGCTTTCAAATTTATCATTGCGTTTTTTTGTTTTTAATTTGAACGTCGCCCTTGGACTGGTTTTCAAGTGTCGCTATTGATAATGTTGCTAGTTGCACAAACTATGTTTATCAACAAATAGCATTATGTTGCATTTCACGCTATTATCTACAATGAATACGACAATCAGCATGCATGCAGAATCTGCATACAATGGAGCTATGAACCCCTTGGTAGCAAAAAAAAAAAAAGAACCTAAAGTAAATAAAAAATAAAAAAATAAATCAAATTGAGCAACATTAAAACTAGGCCTTCTATTTTTAATTCAACCTGAATCAATAAAATTAGGTCTCACGCCTGAACTTTGCCGTGTGTCAGCACCTATTTAGGACATTTAAGGAACCTTTATCGGTTCAGCGCCCTTCGTCGAGAGCTGCCCACAACCGTTATGTAAAAAAAAAGCAAGTCAATACAGGTGCGTGCAAAGCATGCATATATACATACATACTCTATAGTATATACTATATAGCCAAAATAATATTGTTATACATACACGCAACCCAACCATGTTAGCTCGTGTATGTCCCAGACCATGGCCAACTTTTTAGTAAAATTCGATCGATATTTAACCCAGCCAAACGGAACACGAGCTACCCCCAGTCAATATGAATACACATCGCTGGGCTCATGCGCAGTGCACCCGTATGTCCCAGTCCTTTACAGGCAGGAAGCTAACCTTTTTCCGTTCCGTTTTTTTCTGAATGCAAGCAATGCACATTCACATAGTGGTCTGAGGCTGAGGCCAAAACAGCTCATGCTAGTTTATCTATGCTCTGTGAACTCTCTTTGTGTGTGTGTGTGTGTGTGAGAGAGACAGAGGCCGAGGATGCTGTGGTATGTTGTTACTAATAGCTAGGCTGGGTGCTCAGGATTGAAACCAGCCCCCTAACAGAACCAACAACAAACACATAGCAAAAACAAAAAGGTACAAAAAATATAAGGTTGCTTCATAGGATACATATTATAAAATCTCAGCTCAGTTGTTTTTGAGCGTGTCCCAAATACTCGCACCTGCTCGCCCGCAAGGTAGTTGAACTTGTTTTCAGGTAGCTATAAACTATGAGAGTGACCTGTGCACAGGTTTTGCAGATCTGGGTTGTGTTTTTTTTTTTTTTTTTGTTTTCATTCGATTCTGCTCTAAACCGTTAATTAGAAACATACAGACACCCTTTCGTATCATGAAAGGTTTCCCTACCTTAGACCGGATTAGTAACGTTCTCAAGATTATTACTAGTTATACGAGTATGGAAAATATTTGTATAAAAAATAAAATAAGCACGCTTTCGTGCGCTGGTGTTTAGCATGTTGCGGCTTCTTAGTTTCTTTGCTTTTCTTATTCATCCATTGTAAGCTTGACGTCACTTAGTCTTCAGTTAGTCTCGCTCGAAACCACTAACTGTTAGCAATCAAGCCGTTACGTATTCAAGGTCTATACTTATATGTATTTGTATGTTTATTTTATATAGTATATCGTTAAGTGAGTATGTATGTATAGCTATATATTTATATAATGCATGCCCTGCACACACATGTCTACAATATTAATTATGTGAGCTACGTAAGTTGATTGGTCAACTAAGTGCGTCAGAAATTTTGTAATGTTTGGAAAAGTTTATATTAAGTTTAGTTTAAAATTAATTTGAAAATTCATTTTCGGACGGCATATTTTTCAAGACGTATATGTGATGATAAATTAAAAACCTTTCTTTTGACATTTTTTCCAAAAAAATGGTTTTAGTTCATTCTATCCATCTCTAAGAGTGCCCACAGAATGAACGCCGATGCGGACAGGTTAACAGACGGGCGTATTTCTATCTCGGCTCATTTACTTACTTTATTCTTGTTCTGCCGCACAAGTGGCAACAAGCAACCTGTCTGCTAACCAGCCGACATCGTCGTTTACTCTGTGGGCAGCCTTAGGTTGCGAACATAGTGAACACCTGTTCAGACAGGCTAGGTTGCAAGCATAGTGAACACTGGTTCAGACAGGCAGGCAGAACAGATCAGGAAACACATCAGAGTAAAAGAGATGCAATGACTTGGTCTCTTTACTGCTCCAATGTGAAATCTGCCTGCCTGCTCCAATGTGAAATCTGCCTGCCTGTTGCGAACATAGTGAACCTGCTGAGCCGAGCTGAAAAATACACTGGGGCAAAAGAGATGCATGAAGCAGGATTTCTTTATTGCTCCAATGTGTTTTTCGGCTCGACTCAGTAACAAGCGTTCACTATGTGTGCAACCTTACTCTATCATTGTTGGAGCAAAGCTGGGCATTGTTACTTTTGAGACTTATATTTACAGTGTATAACGATTGCTGAAGCATCTTCTCGTATAAAATTATAAGCTGAAAATACAATTTTTTCTCGATTACTTACCAGATCAGATTACTTACCGTCTGGTCTTGTGCTTTTAATGGAAAACTTCTACCTTACAATACAAAAAATCGTTGTTCTATATTGAAATTGATTTTTTGAGTTGTTATTTAAGGGTTTTACTTCATTCGATTGAAAAATTACGGACTTATTTTCTTTACTACTACCATCAAAGTTCAAGCTTCAATTAAACTCATCAGATTAATTTACAGATACTATTTTCTTGAGATCGTAATATTTAATAGTTACACTTTGTTCTTACAGGGCCGTAAAAATATAAGCAGGGCTCACAGAACTAACAAATTTTTTCGAAATTAGAAAGCATTACAATTATCATAAAAAATTAAAACTTTATGAGGGATCGGTTTTGATCAACATTTTTTCAAAGATTATTTATGTGATCATTTGACAAATATTATTTACAATAACAATAGAATTCAGCTTTTCGTACTCTCTCATCATAAACCTATTTGAAGTCACGACCCACAAATTATTTAAAAATATCAATGTTATGAATACCAGTGACCCCAAGCAAATTGATGTGCAAAAATTTACCCACCATAGAATGGGTTGAGCTAAGGGGCAACACAAGGCATTACAACTGACCATGCACGTACATAGATCTAATAACACAATTGTTTTTACACTACTTTTGAGTTAATCTTTTAACAAAGTAACATCAAAAACTTTACAATTGTTAACAAAGGTACTCATGCTAGAATTTCAACTGCTTCTACGGTTAGAGTTCAAATTTATGAACGAAAGAAGTTCTGTAGGATCGAATACACCGATCATGAGTTGGTTTAAATAGACAATATCTGCAGACCTCGTTCACTCACTCAAAGAGTTGAAGAAGGCATTTTTAATAGACAATCAAAGAATCTACGTAAGTAGAAAGGTTTAAAATGTCAGTTCCACTTAAACCTCTTAGAGCAAACTGGAAAAATGTTTTTGGATTATTTCTATTAGATCAAAATGAACATTGTAGCTTGGGGACCAAACTTGACTTGCATACTCTTAGTGAGGACGCTCTTAAACGCATTGCATAACATAATAGGACTATTCATGATCTTGAGTATTTGACATTGGAAATTAATGCAATTGTAAAAATTTTCCAGCAATCGTGAGCGGCCTATTTCTGTTTATTTTGCAATACTTCTCGCACTTTGCAATACATTGTATTAGCACAGCGGTAACAATTCCATCGGGTCCAGCACCAAAATCTTCATCGATTGATCCATATATTTTGAAATATTCTCTGATGTTCCAAAGAAATTTTGCGTACAGAATCCAAGTATTGAAAATATTCTTCATCAGGATTAAAATTATCTGAACAGATTGATTCATTGAAAAGACGAGGAAAAACTGAACCGATTTATTTCTTGTATTAATGGAAGTTTTAGGCAAAAGCGATTCAAATTAAGACAAATTTTAAAAATTTTAGAAACCTTAGAATGTTTTCTAAAAAAGTTTGTTATATATTCAAAAAATTCCATTTGCATCTTAATTTTCCATCATCATTATAAATAAAAAAAATTTGTTATCCTAAATTTTTTATGTGTATGAAAATACATATGAAAATCGGGCCACATCATAACGCAGCTGCAAATCTTCTGCCAAAAAAATGCATTCAAAAATAGATCCCAAAATGCACATCTTATACCAAAATTATATGAAAATATCGAAAATATCTAAAATAAGGAAAATTATGAAGCGTAGCAAAAAGTCGAAAAATTGACGTTATTTTTGACTGTATTGCTGCATGTAAGAATAAGACAACATTTTCAACGACGCTCTTTTTTGGTAAAAAATGTGTAGAATTTTATTATTAACAGAAAAAAATTACAATCGGTCGATTAGTTTGTTTGCAGTAGTATGGCCCGTTTTGAAAAAGTATGTTCCGAGAAAAATGCATTTAAACCTTCAAACTTTAAAAGCATCAAAGCGGTCAAACTCCAAAACAAAACTGTAACAATTAAATATTTTTTTTTCTATTCCATACACACATACACTGTTACATACACATACAGCGAACATCATGCTTTTTTACAGCTTCTTCGGTTTGATCGATTTATACTCTGGCGCACCGGGTTTTAAACGCTCTAGAATTTGTATTATAAGTGGGATTGATTTGAACTTCTTTTGTATATTTTTGAAGAGTTGTAGAACAAAAATCAATTAAAAAATGAAGCCTAACTTAATGAATCCCTAAAATTTTTTTGGGTCAGCTTAATTTTATCTAAATATTCACGCTATAATGCAGCTGAGTGATTTTTATATTCCAGAAGCAATTGGATGAAACGATATGATTTATTTTATATCTGCATAAAATAGGGGCTCCTGATACTCATATGTTGTATTGATGCGATCCATGTATTAAAACTATCTAGGATAACTTTCCAATTGCTGTCTTCTTGACTAAACCATCGATTAGAGTTTCTCCTCAACTTCTCGCTCTCATCACTTTGCGGTTTTTGTATGATTAATTTTACATATTTCTAAGCTGTCACTTTTCTGACAGTTAACATTTAGTTTTATGATAATCTTTCCGTCAGATATACAGAGGAAAAGTTTACTCTGGCTGGATTTTTGTCCATCAACTGAACAATTTACTTGCTCCACACCTATTTTTTCTTTTAAAAATTCAATGCATTGATAGAAACAAGCAGACTCTTTCGTTTGTTTATTCTGCCTTGATATAGCCTAGCCCATGGCAGAATTATAAGGTAGGGTCGACTCGGAGAGGAATGGAGTAGAAAGCAGAATAAAGCGAGATTGGTGTCAAAATCAGCTGTTCATCGCGAATTTCTTTATGCTCACGTTTCGCAGTTGTTTTTAGGTTAAAACTGTAACAGGTTTTTTTGCAATTTTAAGACTTCTTTCACATTTTATAGATTTTATTACACTTTTTGTATAATATTTGCACTCAAATTAGCACAAATTTAATACCCGCGACCGCACTGTTTGCAACTTGGAAACATAAAATATTTTCTTCATTTGCAATTTCTACGAAAT
Source organism: Coremacera marginata (assembly GCA_914767935.1). Taxonomy (NCBI): domain Eukaryota; kingdom Metazoa; phylum Arthropoda; class Insecta; order Diptera; family Sciomyzidae; genus Coremacera; species Coremacera marginata. The sequence goes on from OU612046.1 coordinate 164,579,908, forward strand.
TCGTCGTTTTGACATATCTTCGTTGACGCGTGAGAGCACTCAGCGAAGCGGCCCTACCTTATCGTTGTATCATGGCCTAGCTTATATAACTCTTTTTGTCTCAATACACTATAATCACCTGGTGTAGGGAGCCCTAAAAGTTGTGTTTGCCATACTCTACGATTTTCTTGCTGCTTATATTGTTCGTGCTTTCTTGCTCTGCGCAATGCTTTCCCACTCACACACCCCATTTTTGTTTCGTATACAACAACATTAAATAGAAATACAAATAATAAAACAGAAAATGTGTACACGAAATGTGTTCAAAGCGGTATTTGCATCAACCACATTCCAGTCTACGTAGATGATTGCTATTCGTTTTGGTTTTGTTGTTCTTGTCGTTGTTGTTTTGGGTACATTTCGTGCACACAGTCACACAGATCACGTTCTCACTGTTGCTGTAGCTGCTACCACGACTGGGTTGCTATACCGACTCGTATAACCACATTCACATTCTTGGGAGGTATACACGAAACTTTAATCCCCTAACGTCCACCCGATGTTCAACTTGCTAGGTACCTACGAAGTCACCCAACCAACAAACAAACCATCCATCCATTCTGCCCAGTCGTCTTCCATCTCTTACATGCCCGCTTCTATGCACACAGTATCGATTATATTCTATTGCGTTTGGGTTTTTTTCTACAGAGTTTCCTATGTATTGGTGCGATTATGACGCGCCGCACCTCACACAAGCACAGTCATCGCGTTCCTTCGATATGGTGTAGATACAAATTTGCTGTTATGCATAAACCTGCTTTTTTTTCATTTTAAAAACCGGGTTGGCTATAGTTTTGAGGGTACCGATATGTGACGTCATATTTTCTATGAGGAGTAATTTCTCTCTTAGCAATTGGCTTAAATTTTTTTTAAGTAGTCCGAGTTTAATAAAAAAGTGTTAGGATCAGGTGTGTTAAAATATTGCCATTTTTTGGTTGCTGGAGAAAACGCTACGAAGATTAGACATGTGACGTCATATTGGTGTAAATCGCATGCTATACCATCAATAAAACACGAAAAACTTGCACAGTGGAGCTAAATCAGAAAAAGCTTCAAAGTTCTGGATACTTCTCATGCGAGAAAAAAAAGCAAGAAAATATTTCAAGGCAGTACTTAGGGATGGTATAAAGCAGATTACAGTTGGTTTAATCTTTATGGTTGTGAACAAAGTTTCCTTTTTTACATTTTACAGTGAAATGAAGATTGCAGAAGAAAATAAAACGTAAAGTATAAAATTATGAAAAGCGACTGAAAATGAATCAAAACTTTCAAAATGTTGAAACTCCTTATACAGAAACTATTTCATAAATGAAGCTCAGTAGTAAGCAATTCCATCTATATAGGTGTGAATACCTCTTTACTGTACAGTAAGATTAACGTGAGTAAATTTTCTGAAATACTTCCTTATAGCAGTGCTTGGCATCTAGCGGCAGCGAAGGTAAAGAGCTTTCTCTTTAGTGTGGTTTGAAAATTCATGATGGTAAAATACGTACGCAGCCATTTTATATTAAAGCTCTACGCTACGCAAAACACTTTGTTTTACAGTGCAAAGCTTGACTCGAGACCGAGAGCTCGATACGTTTTTATTCCAATCTTTAAATCATTTATATAAATTTTTCCGTTTTTTCTTACAATTCGGCCCACTGTTGAACAGAACTGTACTTTATAATAATACAAGGCATGAGTTGTGTTGCTTTGCTCCATTGTTATTGTTGTTGCTACTGCTGTTCGGGTTGTATTGCTTTAATGTGTGAGTTTTTATCACACGGATACTCACACGTATACGCGCATACACAGTTGCAAGGGTGCTGCTACTGCTGCTGCTGCTATAGCTGCTTGTATAGGCCAGACCAGTGACGAGTGATTCACAAAATTTTGCCTGCGCTACATTTTTATTCGGTTGCAGACCCTCGTCGATAAGTGATTCGTGCTACGTTGTGTTGAACGCGTCGTTTTGCGGCGGTATTTTTGAGTATCTTTTAACTACAAAAGATTTTTTTCGCTTAGCTGCGAGCTAATTACACTAATAAGCTGTAAAGAAAATATTTACCTAAAATATCTACGTAGACAGCCAAGTATCTAAGAAATACGCGTTAGTTTTGTGCATTAAAAGTATAGATTAAATTAAAATTTAATTAATTGCTCGATTAATAGAGTGCTCGATTGATTTTGGAAAAATCAATAGCTATCTGCTTTTATATCAGGACAACGGCCTCATGGATTACCAGTGTTTATTTATCTAGAACCAGTGTAAAACGTAGAACCTAACAGCTAGTGTAAAAATGGAAAAGTTAAACAATTTATGCGCTACAGCAATAAACTAGATATTGTGCAAAATTAGTGCAAAAAAGATTAATTACAAGGAAATTAAAGCATTTTTCTAATAAAGTGTAGGATTTGCTGATATCTGCAACTTAACCCTTAATCGAACTTGACGCTTGACTAAGCCACAAAAAAAAAAGTTTATTAACAGCTTAAAGCTAATTCATCCACCGTTCAAGATGTCCCTACAAACCAAGCGTCAACATTGTTATCTGTGCGATTTGCCACGCATGCCATGGGCCATGCTACACGACTTCTCGGAGGCCGTCTGCCGCGGCTGTGTCAACTATGAGGGCGCCGATCGCATTGATCTGGTGCTGGAGACCGCACGTCAGATGAAGCGCCTGCATCAGGCTGCCAAGCGCAGCCACGAAAACGGCGAGGTGCAGCAGCAGAACGTGCAATCTGTGCAGGCGCAGGCACAGCATCGCAACAGTGGTGGCGGTGGCGCACCCATCAATGTGGGCCCACAGCAGCACCATCATTCCGCCTACACCACACAACGCATTGGACCACCGCAACAGCAGCAGCTACTCGACTTTCCCGTCAAGATGGAGGCGCACGATGCGAGCGTGCGTCCAGTGCGCATCTCTCACATGGCACCCCATCATATGCCGATGTCCAATAGAGCGGTAGCAGCAGCGGCCGCAGCAGCTGCAGCGGTATCAACGGGCTCCGTGGGTGGGCCTGTGCCACCCTCACTCTCCGTCAATCTAAAGCGACCACCATCAGAGGATGACGATCATGGACACAACCACAATGATGGCAACACAGGCGGTGGTGGACCGCCAGGCATGAAGCGCAGTGTTGTCGATGATCCTAATGGCGGACGTCCGCCACTCACACGTGGGGAATCATTGCCCGCGGCAGTTTCTTTTGTATCCGAGCGTCAATCTGGACTGCGCGATAAACATCAACCAGTGCGAGCGCCGTCCTTTGATGCCTCCACATTTAAGCCAGGAGGTATGTAGCACCTTTTTCACAGTGCAGCGTTATTATAACCCTTTGCTTCTGTTGTTGTTGTTTTTATTATTATTATTAGTAGTAGTGCTAGGCCTAGTACGGTCGGATGTTGGCATAGCGCGGCGTTCTATGTGGACAAGAACAAGTCTTGTTATCAGTTCTTATCTCCTGCGATAAGGGATTCACTTAAGTTTCTTTCACACCAAAAACATTATAAATTTTTTTTTTCTGCTTCCCTATGATTAGATTAGATACACTACACAACAAACCATGTCCGATAGCGTTGTACCCAAAACTCGTCCGCCCGATAAGATAGCGCCCCAAAAATTCCACGCATTTTAGCTACTTCTTGTTTTTGTTGGCGCAAATATTCGTTCAATTCTTGCTCGTATGTATCTCAATTTTGTTCGCTGCTGCAGCACGTAAGCGCTGAATAGACACTTATTTCAGTTGTGTATCTCGAATGGGAACTAAAACAAAAAAAAAAAAAAAATAAAAACAAAAATAAAACAAGAATAATAAAAAGAAAATAAAACACGATTTGCTCCCTATTGAAAACATACATAGTTTTACTGTTGGCGCGCTTGCCCTATCTGCGGTCACAGTGGAGCAAATTGTATGAATTATCAGCGTCTATAGAGATACAGAGCTCGCAGAGACAGCACCCATATAATCAACTGCTGAGTACTGATACAGACGATTGATAGCTTTTGAACTCGTCATGAATAAGGTTTTTTGTAATCTCCATTTATAAATGCATACACACAATGACAAACAACTTTTATCAGATGATTTAAAAAAAAAAAATATACAATAGGTCTTGGATGTCGAACGGTCTTATAATAGCGAATTTAAACGAAACGTAGATGATGGATTCTATATCTCAATAAAGACGCGATAAGCACGATTCTCAAAAATGTTTACCCATGGTGGATCTTCTCGTTTTATAATCAATGTAATCTTGGTAAATCTTGTTTAAAAAAAAAAATAATATTAATTTCTACGAATTTTTGGAGAGATTTAAACACACCCTAATTAATTTTTCAGAAAGTGTTTTTGAGTAAACATAAATTCGATAAATGAAGTAAATAATTATAGTCAACTAAAAGAGGTCAAGACACCTACGTGAAAGTATATCAAACTCTATTAAAACAGCAATACATATTCAAAATCACAGGGAGTAAAATATTTTTGAACCACTTCTCATGATTAAGATAGTTCATTCCTTCCACCTTAAATTATCTGTATAAAAGAATAAGCCTCAGTTTTTACACAAACCTGTTTCAGTTCAATTTTTCACGTTTTTAATATGATTATATTTAGTCCAAGTAATAAAAACACTCGCATTCCTTGCTGAGATTCTTTTTGAGACCAGACAATTTTTAATGTGATCTTCGGAATCCGCAACAAAATAAGTTAACCATCTCATCTATCCTCCTTTTTGGAGGATCATCCTCCTTTTGAAGCCAAAAATTTCGAAAAACTCCGAATCTCCTTTTTCGCCTTGAATTCTTCTTTTATCCTCCAATCAACCTCCTTTTATATCCAAGTTATAACACAAATTTTTCGACGTTAATAGCCCGAACACATTGAGTGCAACAAGCAACGAGCGGCAATTGTCACTTTTAATTTACATGTATTTCTTTTGGGACGCCTTTTTGGAGACTTTGTGACAACATTGTTGCGCTGCGTTGTCGTCAGCTTCAATTTAATTCTAATTTGACAGGCGACAAAAGAAAATTTCTTCCATTGTTTACATTTGTCATCAGAGATGAAAAACAGTAGCAAATAAAAGAAAGTGTAACTCAAGATGAACTTTAACCAAAATAATTCTTTGTAAATATCGAAAACCATTGCTGCTGCCGCATCTATTATAATCGTGTCGCGCAACATTTATCTTTGGATCCAGAGTGGAGACGTGATGTTCATCGCTTGCTGTGCTCAATGTGTTGAGCTATAATAATAGCTTGAACACATTGATGATGACATCAACGACAAGCTGTCAAATTAGGAATGAACCCAAATTCTCTCCATAAGAAATACATGTAAAAAAATTTGACAGATATCGTAAGGTTGCTGCCATTGTCAATGTGTTCAAGCTTTAAATTCAAATTACGCCGCACTCTACAAGTCAGCCCACTAAAGTCCACTCTGACCATTAAAGTGAATTTTAATATTTCGTGCCTACAATTCTATTCGTTCATCGAATCAAAACTGGACATGCATTGCCAAATCTCATTGAAATTTAAATATATTGTGGCCAACGACGAACAAACAGTTGACGAAGATGAATTCGAGGAAATGCGCTTGAAATAGGATATTGGCAATGTATTTTGTCTTTAGTTCTCTAACTACTCGTAAAATTACATTTAAACAGATTTTTGATCCTTCTTCTATTCTCGCTTTGAAATAAAAAAAAACCTAATTTTTGGCAAAATTTGGAAGGAAATCCTGCTTTTTGACCAAATTGAGATGGAATGTTTCCATCGGAATGTTTCCAAATGGAAAGGTACTCCAAAAAGGAGTTCCTTCTATATATCTGAAGAATTTATCAAATTGTGTTATTTTTATTCAATTTTCCTACGGGATTTTTTACGTTCTTTTCACTCTAATTTATTTGTATTGTAAAATAAATTCTTGCCTTTATAATCTACTTTTCGAAATATATTTTCAATTAGAGTTTTTTGCAAAATTTTTTAAAAATCTACTTTGCCGTTTTTCACTGTTTTTCTGGTGATTTCATATTAACTTCGTATAAAAGAAAACCTCAAAAGTACTATACAAATTTTTTTATAAAATTCTAAGTTGTGAAAATCCTTGATTAATGAGATTAATGAAGAGTTAGTCATTAGAAGTAACAACTTTTCCCGTTTTCTCCATTAAGTTTTAAACAAAAAAGAAATTATTTTATGTGACACTTATTCCGGGAAACTATTTTCGGAATCTTCACTTATAATAAAAAGTGAAAATATCAGGAATATAACTGTTATGCAACGTTTTTGGAGTTGATTAAAATTAATGATTAAAATCAGTTAAAATGCATTTTATTTCTAAATGACTGTTATTTTTAAGAAAAATTTTTTTTATCTGTCACAAAACTTTAATTTTTGAGGAATAAATCTTTAGGTTACTTTTGATGAAGTGCTTGAAGTTGATTTTTGAAAAGTTTAAATTTTTGGCAAAATGGGTGACGTAGAAAGAAAATTTAAATTTTTTGTGTACGAAATTGAGGTCCTTTAAAAAAAAAAATTTTAAAAGTGTCTTTTTTTAAACTCCCGGAGACTCTTAAAACACTCCCTTAGCAAAGATGTACTGCTTAGGTTTAATGAGTCATTAACTAGGAAACTGGAAATATGACGGGAGATTGCACATCAATGATTTTATAAATATAAGCTCGAATAGGTACATAGATGACTTTAGATGATTATTTCATATCGCCACGACGACCACTCTTGCAATAAGTTTTATGCAACACAGCTTGCTGCAATTTATATCAGCTACTTGTATTTTTCTTGATAATTTAAAACAATTGTGTGGTACTTCAAGTTGAGAAAAGTATCAATTAAATTCAGAAAAATTGTGTTTTATGTTTTTTATTTTGAATACGGGTAGCAGCAATGAGCGAGCAGTTAACAAATTTATTTTTGTTATAGAAGAAGTAGAGAAATATCCCTGCTTATTTAATTATAAGCTGCAATGAGAGATCAATGTTGCGTTGTGCGCGACTTGCTCATCTGAAAGCATAGGTTGCAATAATGTTTGGAATTGTAGTGTCTTGCAACTTTCTAAGCAATTGTGTTGCAGTTGGGTTACTTTTCCGTTTCTCCGTGTGGACAAGGCCTTAGTTGTGGATGCAATTTAATTGCAGAACATAAAGTTTTTAATATCTTCCGAAAAGTTTAGGAAATTTGTGGGAATAGGAACATTTCATGTCAAGTCAATTCTACTTGAGGCATTGCAATATTGCAATGATTTCTCTCACCGATTTTCAAAAAATCGTCGAGCATAGCTGGTACGGTAATTTCTTTGCTTGCGTTGCTTTTGTCTATCTCTACTATGAATATAAGATCGGTGACGTAAATCGTCTCGAACCGTTCAAACGTTAAACGTTCAAACGTTTAACAACATGCTTTATTGCAATACAAAATTTTTGATTTCAAGGCAACTTGACAGCGTGTACTTTTGTCTGAATCCCTCTTCTGGCATAATGTTGCTTACACACCATCGAACTCGTGTGCAATACAACATGGCAGCACGAGCTTGTGTAAGACACCGAACGTTCGAATTATAGAACTTGTGTGCCTCACGTCGATTTCTTTTTGTTGTTATTTAGCCATCATTCTGTTTGGGGTATTAAAAGCACAAAATGGGTAATATAGATAATGCTTTCATGTTTATTTTTTTAGTTTTTTTCAATACGCGTGCAATAAAACTTTAAATTTAATCTTTTTTTCCATTCCTATCTTAGTTTTTCTTTGTTTAAAATCGAAGTCCTAGATGGTACGAAGCTTACCTTTATATCAGCACACACGTGTATCACACAAGAGCTTGCGTGACTGCGAGAAAAACTTTTGCTAACGAGCCAACATGCGTGGCATACTCGCAAGCATACTGTGTGAACATAGTGGCCGTGTGCCACACTGGTTTGCTGATGTGTAGGTTGCATAACTCAAATTGAACAGATATTTTCGTTAAAGTCGCATTTCCATGTGATCCGTCAGTATATTATCTTCGCCTATATCACAAAACACTGGCTGTAAAAGGCGAGATACATATATACAGAAAATAATTTTTACAATAAAAATTTGACATGTGGAAAATCTTGTTAGCAAATCATATAATCTTAAAAAATAAACAAAATTTTTCGTGCCTGAAATTATTGATTTTTAACTGAAGAATCAGTTTCAGCAGTATGAACAAATTCGAAGACGAAGAAACAGCTGACGACAACGCCGTTCATTAGTGTGAGTTTTAAAAAAAGAGCAATTTAAATGGTGCCTTCATAACGCATAACGTCCGACTTAAAATATCGTATCCACAGCTGCTCTACCAATACATTCATTTAAAATTTTTCTGCAAGAATACTGATGGTTAGATTTTGAATGTGTCAGCGTTGCTCTCAATCTAATAATATATCTATCCGTCAATGAATAACTATAAAAATGGCTGTTATATTTATAGCATGTTATAACCTTTTATGACAAAAGTTCCAAGATCTTCCAGTATGACATAAAACCACAGGGGATGTCACATGCAATAAAAATAGAAAATGTGTGCATGTATGACATTCACATTCGTCAATCTCATAAGAGAGGGTTCACATGCTTTTTCGTTTTAACAAAAATTGTGATACTAGAAGATAATAGAAGATCACATGGAAATACGCCTTTAAGGGCTGTTCATATCGAGATATTTTTCGTCAAGCAAGTCATCAAACAGCTTGACAAAGCAAATGTTAACATAATCAAATTTATCGCTAGATTTCATTATTGTTTTGTACACTAAAGTAAAACATTGCCAAGACAGAGCAGTTCTCATTTATTTTCCATTGAAAAAGGAACCTTATTAAATTCGATACATTTATTCGAATAACACTTTTCTGATATTTCCATGTTGACAGCGTTTTGCAGACTTAACCGAGCTAACTAGAAAATTTGACGTGTGTTTACTTCGTCAAAACTTTTCGTTAAATCGTTTGTCAAACAAGAGAAGATTAAAAATGTTCCAATTTGACAAACAGTTTGAAGTGTGTTCACTTGGTCAAACTGTCATCAAAATCCATTCATATTTGTTTTAGTCAAATTGTTTGTGGATTCGTTTCATGAGAAATTTGATAATATCCTTATCTCAAAATAGTTGCCTAAAAAAACCAACTCATGTTTGTTGGATCCATAATCATTATGAAGAATTCAAGACAAACATTAATTGCTCGGAAAAATTGTGAATAAGAACATTTGACGTGAAGTTATAACAATTCCAACTGGAAAGATATTTTCATGAAATCACTTATTATGTGATGTGCATACATATAATAGACTTTATCTTATGACTTGCCAATATCATTCCACTGTATGATTTCATATGAACACAAAAAATTGCCAGCTTTCTCTCGTTGCTTTACCGCTCTTCGCCATGAAACTTGCGAAAGTGTCATGCGCACATCAGTGCAAACGTGCAAAAATCATTCGTGGTCGTATGGTCTGTAGGTACGCTTTGTACATCAGACTTGGTTGTGTGCCTTGAGTTGGGACGGCGATAAAAGTTGAGTTGGTTCGTGAATTTTTATCGTCATTAAACTTGTTTTCATTTAAATGACAAAAACGACAACTACGACGCGTCAATGCTGCGACGTACATACTTAGTAGTACTACGTATGTCACATGGACATACATACACTATATATATTTATACATTCGATGTAAATATATCGACGTATATAGGCGCTTACATTTGTTCAACTGCTTTTGACGCTGTTGACTACGGCAAAAAATCACACTCACCGCATACAGATAGCAACTCAAAGTCTCGTCGTCGTAAGTCTTAAGTAGTTTGCGCTGGGGGAACGCCACTGGGTGGGACATGCTACTTGAGGGGGTGTGATAGATGGCGCAACTACGATATAATGAAATGTAAAAAATTTTGATCAGTATGCATGCAACACGCCAGCCAAAACAAAAAAAAAAAGTACTTACAAACGTATCGTATTTTATTTATATATACACATATATAAATGTATGTATAACAACGTAAATAAATATTGTAACTATATATACGTTTTCATCCATGTATGTATATCCGACGCAGTTGGAGCCAGAAGAGGAAGATACTTTTTTGTTTATCTGTCGCCTTGTTTGTATGCGCATGTATGGGATATTTACATATAGATACACAAACAATATATTGGATATGGTTTTCGTGTTTTGTCGGTACACGTGAAATATCGTTGGATAACGACGTCTCATGTGACAAAAAAAAAACACAAATAAAGAAGAAAACAAGAATGCTAACATTGCAAAACCAGTTTGCAAAAAATAAAACCAACTCTTCTAAATACAGCACAACAAGTTTACAAACACAGCTTAGGGCGGCTTTAGATCGTCCAACTCGAACCGGTTGTACACTGTTTAGTATTCCGCTGTACTAATATACCGTTTTAGAACTAAGATGTTAGCTATTTTTTTAATTTAAGATATGACTGCTTTTGTATAATGAATTTCACACACACTCAAGCAAAACCGATTTCTATCAAAATTACAGGCTCAACAGTATTTACGCATTTGTTGTGAAGAACTTAAAATAATTTCGCAATATGAAAAATGGTTATGTTAAGAGGGTTGCTTTTAAAATCAATGCTTATACTTTTGGGGTTGATTTCGATTATTCAAAACCGATGTTATTAATTTTGATTGCTTTCGTTAACATTAGGATTTCTTAGAAATATTTAACCATGCATATGGCCACATGGTTCATAATTATATCTTTGTTAAGTTTCACTTGGCTTAAGTTCAAAACTAACCATTTTTTGACAAAACTAAAGAGTTTTCTTTCAAGCGAAAGATCCCAACTCTAAGTTTCTCAATGCAACAAAACTTCCAGACATTTTTAAATTATTCAATTGATAAGCAAAAATTTTATAATTGCTCTACATTATAGTCTATTTTAATTTTAATTTCTATTTGTTCCCGATAAGCAATAATACAATCCCACAAGTTTAGATAAGACCTTCATTAAGTCGTCGCCTTCATTAAGACACTCTGTGTATTATTTACTCTGTAACATTTGCTTATCTTATCGGCAGTGAATTGAAACTTTGACTGATAACGCTTATCGGCGAAGTTGTTTTTTCTGGAAAAATTGTGCGATTTGAACCACATACGAGTTGTTTTCAGGGAAAAAGCAAAAAAATCTCAGCATGATGAAATTTTATTGCTTATCAGAAATACATTTTTTTTTCGACTCATATAATGTGTATATTCAAACAAATACTGATAAGCCTCAGTTTGTATTACTTTGCCTAGAATTAGTGTGAAAAAGTTAATTAAATACGTTATTTAGGTATTCATAACATGTTATATAACGATATTTGAACTTATTGCTTATACAGATGTGGATACGTTATTGAAATCAATAGTGAGTAATTTGTATGACTAGAGTGAGAGAGCTTTAAAGTTGATTAAGTGCTTGAAGGCTGGTTAACAATGATCTTTCCTAACCTCTTATAATAATAATAATTCAGTTAAGACAATTGCCAATCTGGAGTATTTTCACATCACTTATTTAATTGTTATTAGATGCTTTGCGTGAAATATTTATCGTCATGCAAAATCGAGTACATTTTGATCTATTTAATTTATGCCACATTATTAAAGTACATGAAAGTTTGTATAAATTTCTCTAAAAGTTTGTTTCGCAATATTTTACAATGCGAAAATTTATTTTTCTTCATAAGAGAATATTTTGAGAGGATATTTTACTTTAATCCTACCAATGGTTGGACAACCACCATTATTTTTGTAATTTTTTGACCTCTGAGTCACCCTATTCATTTGTAAACAGTGCTATTCGGAATCCAAGCTTCTGAAACACTGCCAACGAGCTTGTGCGAGAGCCCGATTAAAAGGTTTGTTTACATCATCAAATATTTGATCTCACAATGAGATAAAAGCAAGAAAAAAAAAATGTTTTGATTTTCGGGTTGTTTGACCAACGATAAGAAAATTACATTTACAACTTTTTTTCCTCTGAGATAAATTGTGTTTAAGTTTTATCATTTTATAATAGAGTAGATGGACTTAACTGAAACCAACAGCTTTAAGAAGTTTGAATAAGATTATTTATAGACCCAATAACTGATATTTTTCAGGTCTAAGTCATCGGGTGAACATAATTTACCAGGTTTACATAATTTAACAGATACTTTTAAAAAAATGTTGTCTTAAAAAAATTAAAAAAAATTGTACAAGACTTATATTTGAGGATTTTGTATTAAAAATTTTAGTACTTATACTTTTTTGTGTGTGACTAAAAAAATTTCATAGGCCTTTCACGTTACTAAAAATTCAGAAAAGCAAAGAAAAATTTCAATTTTTGGTTTTGGATAGCACTATAGTAAGTGTAAGAGATGTAATCTCTTTAAATATTCATTGTCTTTAGTCAATGCCTTCCATTTTTACTAAAACAAAAACATTTACGAAATATTTATTAAACATTTACTAACAAGAAAAACTAAATTTTTGAAACAGTGCAAACGATTTCACCATCATGGCAAATAAATTTATATAAAAATTGTTTAAATTAATAAAGTTTAAATGTTTTTCTAAGAAAATTATGATTTTATAGTAAAATTATAATTTATATAATTATAATGTTTGGGCTACGGTGGACTTTTTTGTGGCAATGCCCACTTATACTTTGTTATTATTCAAGATATCAACTGGCGCTTTTAAACCTATTTTATTTAAAAACCTTTAGCTGTTTTTATAAAAAAAGAAAAATCAAATTTTGTTTTTCCTAATGAGAAAGATCCAAGCATAAGACAAATATCCTCTACACTTAAAAAACAAAGACGTAAAAAACGTTTTTAACAACTAGTTTAATATTGTGGGTGGTAAAAAAGTGAACAAAGGAGAAATTTGTTTTACTTTCATTAAACTTAAAACTTTTTGCTTAAATTGGCTGAGCTCACAGTTTTTGAACTCTTTGCCACTTCCCTATAATGTTTTAGTAGTAGCTTACTCTTACGGTATATTTAAATTTAGAGGTTACGTTTTTGTTTTGATTTCGCCAAAGATTGCATTTATGCCATTTATTGATTTGGCACGTTGTTGCAAGATTGTTCGTGGTTATCGCATAAATGTATTTATTTGTGTAAGCAACACATATATGCACGCCGACACACACATGTAACTTTATTTAATAAACAAATAGTATCTATAAATAACTAAACGCCGCTGTTTTCTTTATTTCTTTTATTACTATAAACATTTTCTAGACAAATATGATCAGTAATAAATATTGAGTGCTATAAAAATGTTTGCAGAATTTTCAATACTACAATGATATTGTATTATAAAGACGTACCAGAATGCTTTATAATTTTGCCTATATGGTTTTATAAATTTTTTCTTTTTTTACATTCTTCAAACAGCCTGAGAACCATTTGTTCAATTGAACATGTTTTTTATCCGACAGATAGTCAGTGAGTTCAATCATTCAATAACAAAACACGTACATCTGTCAGATAGTATTGGTGTGGCAGTGAGTTAAAAAAAGTCTGCCAAATGCACAGAGTATATCGTAGCAACAAATTGCCTGCTGTTTACCTCACAAAATCCCCATCTTTCACACATCTTAGTTGAACGGCGTCACGACATACTAATACACACATCTACATAAACAGGCACACACATAGACACTACTACTAAAATGACGTATGCACTGATAATTGAATGAAAACATTGCACCTCATCCCACCAAAGTCCCCATAGCTCCAACATAAAATGTACTTGAAAGAGGAAATGAGAAATTTGTCGAATATGTCCGTGTGAAAGAGCGTGATAGCGCTAAGAGGAGATGTTTTTTGGAACAGTCAAGAAGCGTGGCAAGCGGAATAAAGCAGATGTTATTTTGGCTCATGTTTTTGTTTGTTTGAAATATGTTGCTGGTTTCTACTGTGTTACTTATACTTTTTTTTTTATTTTGTCTGTTTGTGAGGCAATAACGCCGCTATTTCGGAAATAGTGCAGGAAAGTGTAGGCACAAGAACAGTAAACTTTTGTAATAATTATCAATGAACGAGTTAGGAAAAGTTTTCCAAGCCGCTGTTTTGCAGACGTGCGAATGCCACCTTGAAATAAAGCTTTTTATGCCAAATTTAAACAGGTTTAACCTATTTTAGAAGTATCTAAAAACTCAGTACCAAGAGCAGTACCAATATCAAAATCTTAAAACAACATTCGTAATCCAAAGAAATAAAATTTTCTAGAAACAAATATAAAAAAAATAGGTTAGCTGATATTGAGATATAAGTTTCAATAAAATTTTACAGCCCTTGCTACATATTCTTCATTTAAATTAATGTGTGATATCAATTTCATTAGAAAATATTTTATTGGTTGCACTCTGTAGTGCGTTTTTAAGCATCACAGCCATAAATGCAATCAAAGGGTAGCTCAGACGTAATAAAATGCATATAAATTGTGTGCTTTGTCGAAGCATGAAGAACTTTTGAATATTCAAAATGCAAATATTTTTATTTGGAAACTCAGATTTTTTTTTTCACTCCAGAAAACGCAAATAATGATATTTTTAAATCTTCTATTGAATGCGTACATTAATCTTCACTTGTAGCAATAACGTCTACAAAGTCTTTCTTTCTACCTCACGCAATTTATTATTTGTTCTCTTGTTTCCAAAATATTTATGTTTAATTTTTTTCCTTCATTACCTGTCGTGAAATTTTATAGTTTATACAACAATGCCACATCCGGCCGCAACGCTGGGTAATTCGACGCCTCCAACCATACCAACTTCACAACCTCCACCACCACAATCAATAGCTCCACCACCTATGCCACAATTATCAACTGCCTGTTCAGTCACACAATTAGCTCAAAGTCCGATGGCTAATCTAATGTCAATTACAGAGACATTGCCGCCCGGTAGTCCACGCAATGGACCCAGTCCACCAGGTCCACCACCACCAAGAACAGCATCGCGCGGTAGTCAACATTCACCAAACAGCTCTGGTACGTAACTCAAAATTTTCCAAACTTACAAAATCTTAGTTTAATGAAGATCGACAAAGTGAGAGCTCAACAATTTTTTTCCTCTTTTTACAGCTGGTTCATCATCTGGCAGACGCTCCTCGGGCTCGCGACATGTATCTAGCACTACTGTCACCAGCTCGGAGGTACAATCGAATCAACAGAATGGTCCGCAAGTGGGTCCTGGTGGCAACGTAAGCGTTAGCAGCGGTAATGGTGGAGTTGCCGGTGGACCTCTTCCACCTGGAGTTAATGGTCCCGATCCTGTTAATGGACCAAGTGGCAGCAATAGCAATGGACCCCAGCCAGGTGGCATGAATGCGACACAGAATACTGCTGGCACTAGTGCAGCACCCAATGCACCACAAAATACCACCCTAAAATGCACACTATGCCAGGAGCGTCTGGAGGACACCCACTTTGTTCAGTGTCCATCGGTCAATCATCATAAATTTTGCTTCCCATGTAGCAGAGAAAGCATTAAACGTCAAAATGTGAGTTTAAAGCAAACCAACCAAGTTTAAATTGAAACTAATTAATTTATTCCTTTTATTTTCCCCACCACAGGGTCTGGGCAATGAAGTTTACTGTCCCAGTGGTGATCGCTGTCCGTTGGCTAATTCCACCATCCCTTGGGCATTTATGCAGGGTGAAATCACAACAATTCTGGGCGAAGAGGTCAAGGTTAAAAAGGAGCGCGAATCTTAATGCCACTTCTACTCGAAGAAAGTGCGGAGAGTTTTGAAATATGTTTAAATGAAAATCGGGCAAAACTAGTGCATAAACTGGTTGTAGCCACAAAGTTTCGTTGTCATTGAAGCAAGCATGTTTTTTCTATAATAACGTTAAAGCACTCCAACATATCTGGTAAATACGTGTTTTTACCACGCCGGAGAATTTAAACGTAGGATATGCTCCTTGGATATAGGAATTGGGGAATTATAATTGACCAATGTCAGCCCAATTGTTTGGCTTAAAAAACACCATTTTGTAATTTGTATATCTTGTTCTTTGTTAACCGATTTTTGAGAAATTTTTAGATTTAAAAGAAAAAACTATGGCAATTGAAAACATTCTGCAGAAGGTAAAAATTTTGCTGAAATGGGAAAAGTTTCAATGCAAAAATTTGTTGTAAATAAAAAATATTTAGCATAATATATAACATATAATGAAATATTTAACATTCAAAATGCAATCAACTTAAGCTTAGATTAAGCATTAACTAGTTAAGGGCATTCAATTGTTTGTATGTATTAATATTTAGAGTTGCCGTTTTGAAGCAGTTCCTTTGTAACGAGAACGAAAATAAAAAATAAAAAAATAAACAAAAAACTCCAAGCAGTTAAGCCCAGATACCAATAATTAACATACCACTTACAAATACAATTATCAGTGTAACCGAAATATCCGATATGGCATTAATATAAAAAACAAAATCTTTTAATATAAATGAACGTAACTTTAGAAACTTAAGCATTAATTAATTCTACTTAAATCTTAGCATTAGTTTATATATGGTATAAAAAAGATAAATATATAATATTCAACAAAATAAATGAACTTATTCATCAAAATATAAACTACAACAACAATTTCTACTTAAAATAATATTTGTAATGAAAAAGAGAACATTTATTACCGCAAGAAAAGAAAATAATTTTTAAATGAAATATAGATACTTTTTGTGATATAGCTACAACAAAGAAAACTTTAAACTAAAAGATGAAAATTTAAAACTAAAACAAAAACAAAATGTTGGTTCGAGCAACAATGTTTCATTGTCTTACAAGGCAATGGGACAATTCAGTAGCAATAATTCAAAGAAAATTTTTTTAAAAAATACAACATATTTATAAAAAAAAACTACATGTTTAAAGTAGATTGTTTGAACGATTGAAAATCCCAGCAAAACTTCGAAATTTCACCACTTGAAATGTTCTTGTAAAACAGAAAATAAAAACATACTAACAAATAACTAAGAATTGTCAAAGTATTAGCAAAATCAAATTGAAATCAATGTGTAAACTAATATCTGTGTGTTAATTGTAATAAAAAATAAAAATCAAATATATATATATATATATGTGTATGTAAAATACGAAAACAGAACTAATGTACGATTTTACATCATTGTCTACTCAAGTAGAAAAGCTTTTAGTATGCAAATAAAACGCAAGCAAAGTTAAAGGTTTTTTTACAATTTGGTTAAGTGTGAAATATTTACAAATTTATTTTTTAATTAAAGTATAAAATACAGGAATGGGTAAGTAACTGCATGATTACTAGGGTTGTGAAATTTTTGCAAGCGAAATAGAAATGTATAGGCGTTGTAGCTAGAAAATCTATATTTTTAATTTTTAAAACCTTTTTCGAAAAAAAAAAAATAGAAATAAGCTTAATTAATTAATTAAGCTAAATAAATAGCTTATTTAATTTTCATTTTGTAGAAAAGCATTCGGCTTAATTTCTTGAGTTACAATAAAATATTATCTCTAAATGTCGTTCACCAAATAAAATATATTTGATCTGAATATAATATAGTATAATAATACTGTTTAAATATATACATACAGCAATAGAAAAAATAATAGAAATGGCAAC
Organism: Coremacera marginata; assembly: GCA_914767935.1. Classification (NCBI taxonomy): domain Eukaryota; kingdom Metazoa; phylum Arthropoda; class Insecta; order Diptera; family Sciomyzidae; genus Coremacera; species Coremacera marginata. The sequence continues at coordinate 164,597,598 of OU612046.1, forward strand.
TACTTTAACAATTCGAACTTTGGTATTAAGTTTTACAGCAAATTAAATGCATGTAACCGACAGTACACGACAGTTGTATAACGGTTCTCTATTTTGGTTTTGCCTTAGTGCATAATTCGGCAAAAATAACAGTGGTGCGGCAAAGCCCTTAAGCAGGGTACACATTAGAGAACATGAGTGACACTTTTGCTCAAATTCTCTCTTTTTGTGGAAATTCGCGTGTGTGGCTACTCTTTTTTGTCATTTAATAGACATAGCCATGGCAGAATTATAAGGTAAGGTCATCACGGAGAGGAATGGAGTAGAAAGCAGAATAAAGCTACATTGATGTCAAAATCAGCTGTTCATCGCGAATTTCTTTATGCTCACGTTTCGCAGTTGTTTTTAGGTTAAAACTGTTACAGGTTTTTTTTTGCAATTTTAAGACTTCTTTGAGATTTTATAGTTTTAATTACACTTTTTTTATAAGCCCAAATTTAACACCCGCGACCGCACTGTTTGCAACTTGGAAGCATAAAATATTTTCTTCATTTGCAATTTCTACGAAATTCGTCGTTTTGACATTAATGTTGCTCCTCATTATCCACTCTTCGTTGACGCGTGAGAGCACTCAGCGCAGCGGGCCTACCTTATCATTGTATCATGGACATAGCATGAACACATTGAACACGACATCAACTTTACAATCTCTGCCAATTTGTTTAACCCTCATCCGAACTACTTTTTTTAATACATAATAGTATAAGTCATATCAAATTAATGATACGTGCAAAAATCTTACATTTTTATATTTAAATAAAACAACAAAAAATATTTCTTATGTTTTTATTGAATTTATCTTAATTCATGATTTTCATGCATAAAAGTTATGGAATTCACAGACTTGCTAAATTATTATGGCCCAATTATACTCGCATGGCACAGCAGCGCATGACTGAACATGACTGCTTATCTACGTTCCATGTGATATCAAGCTATGCGAGGCTAATTGGACCATCAAGTTTTAATATAGCAATGCTGAAATATTATCTTTCTGAGCACCCTATGTTATCATAGTAGCTGCACGATACAATCACTACAAGGTAGCCTTGACCATGATACAATTAGTCAGGTAGCCTTAACAACTGACTATTTTCTCAGAGCGCCGTCCATCAATTGCCAAAATCAATACAAAGTTTAAATTGTCATCAGATTTCTGCTAATTGATTTTCTTTTTTCCGTTGCGTTTTTGACAAATGATGGTTGACAAAAGAACTGTCACTCCTACCTATAGATTATTATAGCATGGCCTTGACAACTACCTATTTTTCCACGAGCGTCAACAGCCGTAGGTCAAAATCAGCTGTGCAAGCGATGAAAGAATAAAAAGTGAAAATTTAAGTTTATTGGAAAAAAAACATAATAAACATTGCGGTTGTTAAAATCTGTTTCTGCTACTGGCCTTGCATATATTGATGGCATCAGCTTCCTCAGAAAATACTCGCTGCATTTGCACCGCAACCAAGTTTCCAATTACCACGACCGCCGCCGCCAAATACTGTTGTGTCCTTGGAAGTTTCCACATTGCTAGAATCACAACAATAAAGAAAATATGATCAAGTGTCTCAAGATAGCTGATTGTATTATGGCTTTTTTCTATTTCCGTATCTCTCTCTTCGTAGTTTTAAACCTATCTTGTAATTATTGTATCATGGCTTGAACGTACAGGGGCGGTCACATTATCAAATTATTGGTCGAACAGTGTTGGTCAAACAGTGTCAAGTGTTTACATTATCAAATTTTTCGTCAAATTTCATTATTGTCTTGCACACCGAAGTGAACACATCAGCAGCACTCCATATGCTTTATTTTTTAATAATCTTTGTTTGTTGATTTCCGATTTAATCTGCCACAGTTATGGATGTAGTCTATAAATTTCAATAAAATCATTACAAAAATCTTCTTCGTCGTGCATTTTGAATTGATGTGTTCGCGTTGAAATCTTTTTTTAAGTGATGAAATCGCACTAGAAAATTTTACGAGTGTTCACACGTCAAATTTTTCATCAAATCGTTGGTCAAACAACCGAAAAATCAAAATATTTTGATTTTCGTCAAACGATTTGACCAACAATTTGATGAGTGTTCTCATGTCAAATTTTTCGTCAAATTCTATATATAGTTCTGTTGGTCAAATTTTTTGATGACTTGTTGAATGTAAAATTTGATAATGTGACCTGCCCTTATTGATGATGACAGCAACTTTAGGACTTCTGCCAACTTTTTAACCCCCATCCGAACTACTTTTTTTAATACATAAAAGTTAAGTGTCATCAAATTGAAGACACGTGCAATAATCTCAAATTTTCAAATTTAAATAAAACAATAAATATTTTTTATGTTTTGAATGAATTGCTCTATATTTATGATTTCCATGCATAGGTGGGGAGATTCTCCCCGTGTGTCAAGCACTAAGGGGGAACAGTTCTCTCATGCAGCTTAATAGCCACAACCCGATGATTACTGCACCACCCCAAAAAGCATTTTATAAAATCAAGTCCAAATCGTTCGTAAATTAAATATCTAAAACTGAGCTTAATAGTTTCTTTTATTATTCAAATTACTTTTTAATGCAAGTATATGATAACGCCTAGACCATGGCAGCATTTCATGGTGGTGGCAGCATTTCAGGCAAAAATAAAAGAACACAATCCTAAATCGTTGTTTATGCTATCTGCTAATCATTCACTAAATCTTTGTGGTGTGCACTTTTTTGGAATCGTTAGTTCAAGTGTACATTTTTTTGGAAAAGGAGAAAGAGTTTGCATGTTTTTTCATCATCAATACATCGATGGGAAATTTTAATGAGAAGTATAGGAATAGTATAGGTATCGGTCAAAATACTAATGGAGACAAGATGGACTGCTCATCACGACGCTGTTAAGCCACTGAAGAATAATTTTGAGAAACTTATACTAACACTCGAAGAGATGTGTGACCCCTGCAGCAGCTGAGAAACGTCGATACAAGGGAAGCAGCATCCTACCAGTTTTGTGCGATTCAAGTTTGTTATGCTACCTTTCTTTTTGTTGTAGGCTTAGAACAAGTTAACCAGACACAGAAATATATCTGGATTATCGCTGGGAAAAAATGTGATAAAAATCAAAGCCTTAAAAACTTTTCATCAAAGCCAACGTATCCATATAGAGGACAGAGATATTTTCAACTCCGATAAAATACGTGAGTGTTTAGATATTTCGATTGAAAGAAGAGGAAGGAGAAGATCCCGAAAACAGATGCCAAGAGAAATGGCCTAAGATGCTGCACTAACATTGCAAAAAGAGCAACGGAGCGCTATGTTAGTAAATCTTGATAGATTCTACGAAAAAAGAGATCATCGTTATAGGGCGATGGTCGACATACTCATAACATTTGAACTTATTCAGCCTAAAATTCTGCTTACTTTAACGGATAACGGTGGTATAGTTCCAAATCTGACAAAAATCGATGATCAATTGTCTGCAGAGGGCAATATCCCGGAGATTTTTCGACTGCTGCACGACTCAGAAACAAAATATATAATATTATTGAATGACAGCTATCAATTTCGAGCTATCAATTTCGAATAATGATAACAGCAAATAATGACAAATGGATATATAAAGTGCTATTGAAATGGCAAGAATAACAAATAGCACAGAAAATATCAACGTTTGTGAATTCAACATATTATTTTAATAATCATTGAGCCAAAATCAAAAGTAAATTCGATAAAAAACAAAAAAAGATATAAGCATTTAAGTCAGAAATGTCATCAATTTGATGATAACTACGGATGAAGGTTAAATGTATTTCAAATGGAAATAGTTTGGTCTAATGCAATGTTGTGTCGCCAATATAGAACTAGTCCTAATTTGACAGCTGCTGTCGTCGTAATGTGTTCAAGTTATTACACTACTTTTGACGTTTCCTGTATAATAATAAGTACCAGAAAAGTTATTTATGCAATCTTGTGACCGATTGATGCAGGTCTGGAGCTCAATCAAAATTTGGATTGATACAATGAAGTGTTGAAAGTTAATTTTTGCATTCGCAGAGAGTTAATTTTCTTTTTTGCTAGGAAAACACTAAATTTTTAATGATCCTCCAACTTGAATGCCATGTGAGCTAGGACTTAACAACTGCAGCTTGGCGTAAAATGTTTCGTAAGAACGAGACCTGAAAAAGTGCTTATAATTTGCTGTAGCGTACTGATTATTGGTAAAATGCAACCCAGCGATAGATATAATATCACACAAAAATAGCCGTCAACGGGAAAGTGATTGCAGCGTATACCTTTTCTGAAGACTGAAGCAGCTTGGATTTGACACACAAATTTTTATTCATATTTTCTTTAAAATAAATAAATCTGGTCATATTTTTCCAATAAAAAATTTAAACACGGGGAACGAAAACACTCGCGACATAGCTCCAAGATCCTGGCTCACTTGCTCGCTTAGGCATTGCAGCTCGTATTATATAATAAAATGGCTTTGGCTCGAGTGGGGATTCGTTTACAAGCAAGCCCTCGTTTTCGTTCCCTATTTTTTTGTAAATGCCGAATATACGTATAAAGATGAGTACGGAAAAGTCATCTTATGAGACTTTATCATAATATGCTGCCAATAATTTATCATATGCTGTGGGATGGATACCCATACCCAAAGAAACCCTAATGAAGAGTTCTTTAAGAGCAAGACAATGGTGAGTCAGAACTCCTGTAACGGCAGATTTAGCGAGTGAGCAAGCGGGCTCCTAGTTGCCATTATCCAATGACCGCAATGCTACGGTGGTGTCTTACTTAGCTGCTGTAGCAAATAATGCGGTAAGCATACCCACAGATATGCATACCGCATTATTTGTACCGGTAATCTACATGCATCGAGTGTCATGACAAGGGCCGAGATACGACATAGGCACGACTGAAATGTAAAACGTCTAAATTTGTAATTGTCAAAATTTCATCGTCTATTTGACACAGCAAAAGAGGCAAATTTATTTTAACACGCACAAATTTCATTCAACGTGCTATTTTTTCCTACCACTAGTGAAAAGTTTCCGATTGACACACACCCTTTATTTTCAAATAAAATTAATTCAATAATAGCTGTCAAACAACTTCGATGAGCCATTTAATGGATATAAGCATAAAACATAAAATGATCCGCAGCGTTTTCATTCAAACCTTTTTCACCTTTTTTACTCGGAATGGGGTACAGAGTACATTGCATAGATGTAAAACCACAATTTATCCAATATGCAGACAAAACAATGCGTGAAATTGCAGACTTATAAATTTGTTCAAATGAGAAAATTTATTCTGCTATTAATTTTAAGCCAAAAATAAAAAACGAGGTGGAAAACGGGCGATCTCAGCAAACTTTGACGTATTGTTGGTTCTACAATCTAAGAAAAATCCATTTCTTTCATCGAAAGAACTCAAAAAAGAAATAAATGCACAAGTAACAAGTCGCACAATACGCAATAGAATAACAGAAAATGATTTGAGAGCTCATTCCTCGGGAAAAGTGCCATACTTGAGCAAAAAAATTACTTGATACATACATGATACGAAAGATGTGTTGTGGTTAGATAAAAAAAGGATAATTTGTTCGGAACAGATGAAAAACTTCATGTAAGACGCCGTAAAAATACTGAACATAATTAAAAGAACGCAATTAAAACCATTAAAAATGGTGGTGGTAGCATTATGATATGGGTTTTTTTCTCGAAGGGTGTAGGACCAATATATTGTACTAAAGCTAAAATGGCTAAAATTAAAAAATAAATCCCCCAGACTTTCTTAATGTATTAATTAGCATAATGGTGAAATTTGTCGATAAATAAATTAAGTTAAAATGAAAGTAGATATAAGTAAGATAACGATCCCAAACACTCCTCGCAACTGGCAACAAATGGTTCCTGGACAACTGCATGAATTTATTAGAATGGCCTCCGCAGTCACCAAATCTTAATCGGATTGAAGATCTCGATCTTATAAAATAAATAATGTGGCTATAAATCCAAAAACAAAGAATTGTGGAAAAAAATGTAGGGCGGAATGCTATTGATCCCTTAATTTGTGCGAAACTGGAGGCTTCTATGGGCCGTTAGTGCACCGAAGTTCCATTGCTACAATAAAATATTACAGTAAAACTAGTTAACAGTATAAAATTGGTAGATTTTAAGAAAAAATTATTTTTTTGTTAGTTCTGTGTTTTGTTCCTATTATTTTTTCCCCATGGCAATAAAGGATTTTTTTTAATGAATTACGTTGAAGCAGATTTGTTTTTTAGATTCTGATAGATATTTCATTAATGTTTAAGTCAAATATAAATTTTGAAAACAAAGTTAATTTCACAAATAATAATGAAATCAAAAATAATGATATACAAACCATTTTTTCATCATCACTGTTTGCATAAATATATTAATTATTATATATGTATTTGAAAATGTTTCTGATTTTTAAAAAACTTACATAATAAACTGAATTAAGAACTTCTGGTTGGGACACCATCTAATATCAAAGCCAAATATTTCTATTTTTGGAAAATATTACTTAAATTAAAATTTTCTGGAAAAATGTTTTGCTGTCGAAAATGCAAACATTTCTTCATTCTGACTTGAGAACGCCATGAGTTCAACTCTTTACAAGCTAAGACTAGATTAGCAAATCTAGTGGTGTAGTTGAATTTTGACCAAAACTTATAGGATTTTTTTATGAATTAAATAAAACGTATAAATGAAAATCATTTTAACAAGATGTTGGTAAATGAATAACAAAACAATATTATGAGCTTAGACGATGTCGTTGGTATCTTTGACAGTATGCTTTAAAGTAATTTTTAGAACGACTATTTGACAAATTTGTCAACGATTGTTTTATTCTTTTTGAATTAAGCCCGTGACAACCAGTACATTTCATCTAAAACGAATAATTCCTTATGAGAAAGGCACTTTTTGTGTAAAAATTCTGTTATATTAACATTTGTGTTGCGTATTAAGACTGGAAAATATATTCACCACTATATAGACTGCTTTCAAAAACCAAAACCTCGTGTAACAATTATCCAAATTTATTAATAGCCACTGAAGGAATTATAGTAGATATAGCAGATTTATTTGATAGATTCACTTCTAGGTACACTTATAATGTTTAGCTGTATTACTAGAGCGTGATGTGGCTGCCAAGGGCTATACGCAAATAAATTAAATTTCTTCTCTACCACCCTATGCTGATCTGAGCCATGCAACTCTGTGCGGAAAGCAGAGTAAATTTAAAACGTCAAACTATTGTGAACGTTTTTAGATACGAAAGAAAAAACAGAATACTAAGAAAAGCAAAAAATAATGTAGCGTCTAAAATGGAGAAAAATTGCAATTTCGGTAAATAATCTTAAACAGTTTTAATCAAATTTATCTAAAGTGTAACAAACTAAGTTGCTGTAAATAAAAAATGCCAAGTTTTATTTTATTTAGTGAACCTTTGCTGCAATAATAAGCAAAACATATTTATGCGTGGGTTGAGCTTTGCTGCAAGACGTAGTTTGCACAAATTTCGGAAAATTCTCTATCTTTAGCTATTTGTTATAAATATAATTGCGTGAGGTTGCCGAACAATGCATAAAGTGCTAAATTTAACTGTGGAGTCAATAAATAGCGAGCTTCTGGCCAACAGCTGCACTGCGCTATTGACTGCTGCTGCGTACTTTGAAAATGAATCACACTAGCAGCAGATATACTTCTCATGGTCAACACTGTCGGTTGTTGATAAAAGCAGAAAAAAACCAAAGACAAAACGAAAAAATAAAACTCCCAATCAGTTGTTTTTTTGCATGCTCTGAATCAACTGTAGCTCTTTTTCCCTTTTGTTGTTTTAGATCACATTCCAACGACTTCAACGACACCGCTCCGTTTACGTCTACAACATTCCGATACAGATGATGCCATCGCTCTGTCGACGCCACCGATGGGCCGCATCAACTGCGCCGGCTGTTTAAATGCCTTGCATCTTAGTAGCGAGGAGTTTGTCATCGCCTTGGGTCAGGAGTGGCATAGTGACTGTTTTCGTTGCTCAGTATGCGATCTTCATCTGCATAACTGGTATTTCGAAAAAGATGGACTACTCTTTTGCAAGGACGATTATTGGCAAAGATTTGGTGAGTCATGTCAACAATGCAGCGCGGTAATAACAGGTCCCGTCATGGTTGCTGGTGAGCACAAATTTCATCCGGAATGCTTTTGCTGTACCGCCTGTGCCGCATTTATAGGTGATGGTGAATCATATGCTTTGGTGGAGCGCTCGAAATTATACTGCGGCAATTGTTACAAGCAGCAGGTGCAGCAGCCATATAGCGAGTCTGCAGCGGTGTCGGGCACAAAACCTTTACATTCCATACGCCTCGTAGAGATACCCAAGGACGCTACGCCAGGCTTGCGGCTCTCTGTGGATAACGTCAGCGTGCAGCGTCACTATGTCGACGGCATTAGTCAGCAGCATGGTGCTGCTCATACGCCCACTGTGCGTTTGGATGGTAGTGAAGGTTGTCCCGCTGTGCGCATCTCTGAGTAAGTCGCCAAGTTTGTGCTCTTTCGCTCTTTGGCTTTTATTTAAACTCACTTATTCACACACTTAACCCAATTAATTCATCCTCTAAAAGCAGCAACTAATCCACTAATTAACCTTCATCCTCAAGATTCATTTGTAGAATATATGGCAGAGTGGGAAAGTACGTCTTCTCCTTCATAACATCGGTTATCGACCAATGTTGTGGTTCCTATAGGTAACTTTTTAATACATCACGCTTTGATGCTTTTTCTTATTTAGTTACATTTAATGGCCCACTAAATTTTGTTGTTTTCTGCTGCAGAATCGATGTGAATCTTGCCAATCTGCATATTGGCGATAGGATCCTGGAGGTTAACGGCACACCAGTCAGCGACTCTTCTATCGAGCACATTGATAAACTTATACGCAGTACTGAGAAGATTCTGCAACTGACTGTGGAGCACGATCCGCTCCAAGTGTGTCGCAGCTGTTCGCAGGCTGATATACCACGTGCTGAATCCTATCCACCACCCTTGGCAACCTCTGCATCCAGTGTTGAAGTATTTGGCACACGTAACGAGAACTCCAATCTTTCGCCAACTCGTTTTACACGATTGGACAAGGATCGCCTCTTCAAGCGCAAGGATGAGGGCTATATAAGCGGCACAAAGACGCGACAACTGCGCAAGAATAAAAATCTCAACCTGATATGCAACAACATCACCGTGACAGCTGCCACAAATACGCTGCTCAAAGATAAGGACCGCTGCTCAAGTATGTCGAAACTTCTAGATGAGCATCAGCCACAAAATCCACAAATGTACGACTTGTCACGCACGAAATCTTTTCGCGTTGAGCCTAAGCCGCAGCGCATTTTTCGCGCCAATGATCTGGTGATGGGCGAACTGCTGGGCAAAGGCTTTTTCGGTCAAGTCTTCAAGGTAACGCATCGTCTGACCAAAGAGGTGATGGTTTTAAAGGAGCTATATCGTGTTGACGAAGAAGCTCAACGTAATTTTCTGAAAGAGGTTGCCGTATTGCGTTCGCTGAACCACAAGAATGTGCTCAAGTTCATCGGCGTTCTGTATAAGGATAAAAAATTGCATTTAGTGACTGAGTACATAGCGGGTGGATCGCTCAAAGAACTTATACATGACTCTGGTCTACCGCTGCATTGGGCAGAGCGTGTATCCTTCGCCAAGGACATTGCCTGTGGCATGAATTACTTGCATTCGATGAACATTATTCACCGTGATTTGAATTCGTTAAATTGTTTGGTACGCGAGGATAGATCGGTGATTGTGGCCGACTTTGGCTTGGCGCGCATTATAAATTCGCCAGTTTACAGCTGCTCTGATAAGTGGAACACCCGCACAGCTTCGCCCAATGGCGGTATGAGTGGTGCGGGAGGCGCTGGAGGCACTTTAGGACGCAGCAAAAGTCGGCAGCGACGTCAACGCTACACTGTGGTAGGAAATCCTTATTGGATGGCTCCAGAGATGATGAAGGGCTTTAAGTACGATGAAAAGGTTGATATTTTTTCTTTTGGAATCGTGCTCTGTGAGGTAAGGGGTGGGGAAAATTAAATAAAATAAAACAATTGGAAATAAAACGAATAAAAATTAAAGAGGATAAAATTATTACATAAATAAAAGAAATAATTCCGAGACCGTTTCTTTATTGCTTTCAGATTATTGGTCGAGTGCAGGCTGATCCAGACTTCCTGCCGCGCACCTCAGATTTTGGCTTGAATCAAAAGGTTTTTCGAGAAAAATTTTGCCATCAGTGCCCCGAAGCTTTCTACAAGGTGGCCTTTGTCTGCTGCGATCTTAATCCTGATAAAAGGTTTGAACTACATTCAAAATAATAGTTAAATATACATACAGTGGCTCACAGCTTATTTCATGCAGTCCAATTTTTTACTTTGACACACTGTATCTTAAAAACTAAAAAGGAAATCATCAAATTTTAGATAGGGGTGAAGAAAAGCATTCTTATTGATCATAAATAATAAATCAAAGTACACATAAATAAGTTCTGACAAGCTTTAGGCTGAAAAAACCGTTTGCGCAGAAGAAATGCAGGTCACAGCTTAGTATTTCATGCAGAGGTTTGTCTTCACTTTGGTGCCAGCGTGTCGCGATGTGTAACATAACTTTCGTTTTCTATGTTCTCGTTGAAGTATTAGTAATCATCTGTAGTCAATTTTTAGTGTTATATTGTAAATGTAACGATGTATTTAAATCATTTTAAAAACCAGCAATCCCAGCTGAAAATTGCTCAATTTGTTAAATTTGAGTCCCGCTACAGTGCAGAGCATCATTGATCGCTTCGTTCATGAAAATCGAGTTCAATTTAATAGCATAAATGAAGCAAAAAAAATTTTCAACCACGCCGATAAACGATTTATTGTACATAAAATCAAGGTGATCCCAAAATTAACGGCTCCAAACCTAGTCATGGAGATACAGCAAGGACTAGATAAGCCGTACAGTGCGGAAACTGTCCGCCGCTAGCTCCGAGACCACTACTTTAATGGTCGAGTTAATAAGAAAGTTCTCCATTAGCAAAACAAAAAAAAAAAAAAAAAACAAGCAGAATCGACTTGCCTCTGCTATGGAGCACACCAATAAAAAGTCAAACGTCTGCAACAGTGTTATATTTTAGGACGAGTCTAAATTTAACATATTTGGCTCTAATGGCATGTCATACGTATGGTGGAAGCATAATACTGAGCATTAAAAATAAAATTTAAAAGCTATAGTGAAGCATGATTGGTGGTGGTAGCTTATAGACTAGGGTTGTATGTCGTCAGCTGGGTCTGCAAATTTTAAGTTCATTAAACGTAACATGGACAAAATCATATGTATCTCATAGTTAAAAAAAAATTCGTATCAGAGTGCAGCGATACTTGGAATACCGAAAACATTCCTTTTCTACCAAGACAACGTACCAAAGCATAAATTTGGCATTGTGCAGGTTTGGTGTCAATATATAACATGAATGTTATTGAAAATTTATCGGAAATGTTGGAAAAAAAAAACATTCGGCAACATCATATTTTTCCAACAAGGAAAAATTAAAAAGTCATTATAGAAGAGTGGAATAAAATAACCACAGCACCTTCTCAAAATCTTGTAGATTCGATTCCAAAAAGCCATCAAGATATTGCAAATGCTTTGCTTTGGGTAGTATATAATGTATTGATGTTGATGAAAAATTTTAAATATTTTCGTAAATGAAGATTTAAGTTTAAGTGCATGAAATAAGCTGTGACATGAAATTAAGCAGTATTCTCAACATTTTTTCTTCATTAGTTATCAGTATGGCACGGATTTCCATGTTTTTATTGGATTGGATATCTTAAAAGTGAACTAGTTTTTTACATATTCTGTGAGCGAACTGATTTCATTCAAATAGGTTCCTATTAGATCTTTTGACGTAGAACGATAATTTTCAATGAGTCCCAATCGGGAATACTTTATTTTTCGAAACTTCAAACAAAATTTTATCATTTATGCCAATAGGGCCATAACTCAAGGTTGATCTCATAATTGCGATAGTTGCAATAATTTTTGTATGATATTTTTATTGTTTTTGTTTTTTTATAGTTCTTGTTTGTACCCAAAGTTGTTTAGTTTTAATACCTTGTTATTTGAATTCGATTATTCGAATTTCTGAAAATAAAATCTACCTATAAATAATAATATTTTTTATTTCATATTTAAGTGCCTGAATTTAAAATTTTCATAATATGCACATATTTGTAAGTTTTTAGTGCATAGAAATCCGTGCCCTAGTTATCACAAACAACATATTTTGCATATTTGAAGTTTCCAAATTGAACAATTAAAATTTTTCTTAAATATGGCATTTAAATCTTTTCAATATCTTACCTAGTTTTTTATTTATAGTGTAACAAATTTTTAAATTGGAACTGTATGAAATGAGCTGTGAGCCACTGTATCTTAGAGTAATATTATCGAAAAAGTAGGCAGTGGGTGGACTGCCGACCGGAGTGAAAACTTAAAGCTATGAAATAACATAGCTGTTATTAATTTCCGAAGTCTAGAGTTGGATAATCAGACGCGTTCTACTTTTTATCAATTTATGCGTTATTGAATGTATAAACTGCTATTTTGTAATGCTTATATATAATATATTTGTAACACAATTACTTTGGTTGGGTTATTCGGTAATTGGCTCCGTAATCGGTTGATAATCGCTTCGGTAATTGGTAATCGGTTAGTAATCGCTTCGGTAATCGGTTGGTTATAGCTTCGGTAATCGGTAATTGGGTGGTAATCGCTTTGGTAATCGGTAATTGGTTGGCAATCACTCAGTAATCGCTTCGGTAATCGGTTGGTAATAGCTTTAGTAATCGGTAAATGGTTCGGTAATCGGTTGGCAATCGCTTCGGTAATTGGTTCGGTAATCGGTTGGTAATCATTTCGGTAATTGGCAGTCGGCTGACAATCGCTTCGGTAATCAGTTGATAATCGCTTCGGTAATAGATTGGTAGTCGATTCGGTGGTTGGTAATCGCTTAAGTAATCGGTAATTGGTTGGTAATTGCTTCGGTAATCGGATGGTAATCGCTTCGATAATCGGTTATCGGTTAGTAATAGCTTAGGTAATTGGTAATCGGTTGGTTATTGCTTCGGTAATCGGTGATTGGTGCTGTTATTGCTTCGGTAATCGGTAATTGGTTCGGTAATAAAAAAAAAGCTCAGCAATCATGTTTGCCTAGCCTAGCTGTATAATGCAACAAAAATTAACAGCTAAAAAGGTGATGATAGCGCTAACAGCGTGATGATAGCGCGAATCTGTGGTTTTGCTCTCTACCAAAATGTGCTCAACGCGCCTAAAGACGTTCTCACTTCAAAAAAGCAGGAAAAATTAAATTTAAGTTTTATTCAAATGTTTTTTCGTTTTAACATTTATTTTCGAATAATTTTACTATTTAATGACATTTCCAGACCCTCTTTTGATATTCTCGAAATTTGGCTTGAGAGCCTGATGACGCACATTTCCATGAATCAATCGCTTCCAACCGAGCTTATCTACGACATTGAAAACTTTCCTGGCACTAGCATAAGCTCCACGCCTGATGGTTTTCTCACACCCAAATCTAATCTCAGTCGCGACGACTTGGATGAGCTGGGTAAATTGGGCACCAACAACAACAACAACAACAACTCGAAAAGCGAATCACCGTTGGCCAAACAGTCCAATCAATCTAATGGCGTAATGCACCAACTCGGCTTACCTGCCGACCTTAATGAAGAGAAGGAAAACAATGAAATATTGCGTAGAGAAATACCAAAATCACCACATTTGGGCAAGGATTTTTCACCTACAGGTGAACGCATACGCGATAGTATTCGTGCACGTCGGCGCCAACGTTTTCTAGAGGCGCAACAGCGTAATATAACACCTGAGCCACGTGTCAACAGTGGCATTCCGACTGAACGCATACTAGAGGCAGTAAAGCAAAGCCTGGAGAGTAATTTCGATGCTTCCACCGGTTGTGTGGTGAAGAAAAGTCGTCCCTATGGTGAAAAAGGTTTTCTGCTCGACGTGAATCGAGGCGCTGATCTAAGACTCAGTCATGTAAAGGATCTTAATAACTGTTCAGACTTTGATTCCAGCTGTGATACATCGCTTAACTATCACGAAGTCAATTCGGTGGTTGAAAGTGTGCCATGTGCAACACAGCCTGCTGTGGAGCTAGTTGCTTCGATAGATGAGCCACCAAAAAGTTGTACAGAAGAAGCAAATCACTCAAATTGTGATGTAGACAGTAATGCCGAGGAAGCCACGCCTACAAGTACACCCACGCCCATACGCAAGTTTATGCAAAAATCATACAAAATAGCTTTGGATGACATACGCGCCAAACTCAATCTGTGCCGCACTAAGTTTGAGTCGCTCGATGAAGCAAATCGCAAGAATTACACAAACTCACAAAATTCCATGAAAACTTTCTTCAAAGTAAGCCCAAGTGAAGCTGTTTACGCAAGTCCGCCAGAGCAGCTCAAAATGTTTCAACGCACAGCGACGACAGAGTCACCACAAACATTTCGCGTCAATCAAACGCCAATTTTCGGCCGACGTCAGTCCACAAAAACGGTAGAACTCTTCACGCCACATTCTGAATCCTTGGAAAATCTAGCAATAACTGCGGAACATTTGCCAAAAACAACAACAACTAAAGATAAAAAGAAGACGACTGGCACGGCGAAACGCTCCAAGTCGCCCAAGGAAAATACATTCAAGTGTTATTTGCATGAAACTGAGTCTACAGCTGTGCCCCCAACAGCAAAGCATGCAAATATTGCAGCTAAGAAAAATCGACTCATTACACCGAAAGCAACTTCGCCAGTCAAGGAAACCACAAAGCTGAGCAGTCGTGTCTTGGGTACACGCAAAGCTAAGCCAACAACGCAGTCTCCAACAGTAGAAACAAAATGCTTTAGACTCGCGAAATTGTCACCCACTAAAAGTAGTGCTGCTAGTGAAGTCAAGAAATTGCCAAGTAAACAAGAGGCCAGCCCAGGTAGCAGTTTAACAATTATTTTGAAAATTTATATGAAATAAAAAATTCTTTTCAGTACCCTTATTTAAACGCAGCTATAACTCGAACAACACGCAAAACTCGAATTGCTCGAAAATGCCAGCAACGAATCGCCTAACTATTCTTAGTCCCGAAAAGATACACCGCTTGAATGCCAAGCTCACTGATCAAAAGAAAAAAATGGAAGCCTCTAACAATACGAAGACGTCCATGAGACCAACTTCGCCTACAACAGCTTCCACGACTGGAACAAGCGCCGAACAACACTCACCCGAACGACGTAAGCGACTAGCAACGAAATCTCAGTTTTACACCAGATGCTGATATCCAAGTTTTGATGGTTTTAACACGCACAACTCAAACAGCTGCTGCACTATGCGTTAACTCAGCAAATATTTCGAATATTTTAAGTGCCTGAAAAGCTAAAGTTCGTTAGCTGGCAACGAATTTGCTCACCTCAGTAGTAAAGAAATGATAAAAAGAAAAGCTAACAAAGCTCAAAACTAATATTTTTTATAAAAGACATTGTAGTGCCATCGTTTATAGACATACTAGCGTTTAACCCAATATATATACATAACTATATAGCTACTGTAAATAAGCCTTTAGTGTTAAGTTAAGCTAGCTGCAATTAAATTTTACACACAATACGTACATCAAGAATTCGGCTGACATCTATACGATGCCTAAAATGCAGTATATTGTCTTAAATATTTTGAAAACGTTAAATTATGTTTAATATTTTTTTTATAATATATATTGTATATACATATTATTACAAACTTGTATGCAATAATTTTGTTTTTAGCAAATGTTACTAACTTAAGTTTAAAAAACAGTATTTCGTATATTTTTATAAAAGACATTTTGAATTTCATTAAGCTTAATTTGTACACTACACTCTAAGCTATATATATATTTTTTATCTCACTCATTATTTGTGGTTATTGGGGTTAATTTTTAAGTCTTACCGTTATTTTTAAACCTTCTCTTCATTTTCGCTTCTTTTGTAATGCTCAATAAAACTTTTGAACACAGTTTCTATTTATGCGGCTCTTGTAATTGCCAACTTTACTGTGATTAACCTTAGCGTTTAATTGTTAACGTCATTAATAAAGTATTAGTATTAAGCAAAATATTTACAAAACTATAACTGAAGCTTGTTTTAAGCAAGTGTTTAAGTGTTTGAACAAATTAACGCTCAATTTAATGCAATTTTGCTAAACTTAAGTTAAAGTATTTCTTTGCCATTTTTAACATTTATTTTTATATAAAAAAAAAACTACATGTTTTCTTAAATTGATTTAAAGTTTACAAAAAATAATTGCTTGGTATTGTTTAAACAATATACGTACCACCTTAAAGCTAACGACAATTAACTAAACTCTGTTGCAAGCAAAATGCTTGTTGATATTTCTACAAAAAAAAAAAATAAATGAATAAAAACAAAATAAATGCAAAAAAAGAAGAAAAAAAACCAACACAAAAACAATTTAAGCTTATTATCTCAGCTGTCTTAGAACTTCGGCTATAAGTTTTTTGTTTTGACCAAGTTTCGCTCTTAAGTTTTAATAATTAAAAACCATAAACTTCATATAAGCCAACAACTTGTGGCAGCTGTTATAGCTTCATTTGATTTCTTGTTAAGCATCTACCATTGCCGCTGCTGTTGGTCGTTCGTTTGGTGGAAAGTTTAAGTTACCACAACAATAAAATTTTAAAACTTAAAAGTAGTTTTTTGCGTCCCAAGTCAATTAGTGCAAAGTTTTCTAAAGTATTTTTTTTTCTCCTTGCATTTAGCTTAATTTGCATGAGCGATGGATACATGATGATGGTTAACAATGCTACTGTTGTTGTTTTTATTTGCTTTCAGCATGTGCAGTTTAGTCGGTTTCACCGCACGTGGTGGTGCTGCTGCATGGCAGGCAGCAACATATAGTTGAGCTTGCAAAAGTTACGCTGCATCATTTTGGCTTAATGAACAATTAAAACAACAGCAATAAAAGAGTTTTGAGAGTTTATGAAGTTTTGGTCATTGGCTGTGGGCGCAAACTTGTACTATGACGAAATTTTTTCATTTCTTTGTTTTTGTATTTGCAACATGATAAAAGTTTGTAAGAGCTACAGTGCAAAGAAGGGGTTAAAAAAATCGAACAAATTTTATGGATGCAGTGAAAAAAAACTTGCAAAAATTTCACGTGAACAATAAATTATTCGAGTATTTACTATTAGTAACATCGGAAATATTTTTGAACTCTTCGGAAATATTCGGAAATATTCACGTGAACAAAATTTCATCTTAAATATCTTGAAAATTAAAAAAACAAAAATCCTTTAAAACTTTATTCTGAACAAGTTTAGTCTTAAGCACTTGCATATGAGTGATAAGTGCATTTAAGAGCGGTCGAGATGTGGTGGAAAATTTGCCTACCTTTGGCCGATCATCAACGTCTTCATCTGAAGTTAACATCAGTTAAGTTAAGGAAATGGTGACGGAAAATACAAAGTTTGAGAGAGATAGCAGCTGAACTTTCAGTCGCTTTTACGATTGTTTGGGCATGAAACGCGTTGTCGCTCTAATACTTCCGAAAGACTAGTTACAAGTCTTTCATTGTGAACGGACTTCTGGTCAAAAAC
The DNA here is from genome assembly GCA_914767935.1 of Coremacera marginata. Lineage (NCBI taxonomy): Eukaryota > Metazoa > Arthropoda > Insecta > Diptera > Sciomyzidae > Coremacera > Coremacera marginata. The sequence continues at coordinate 164,615,379 of OU612046.1, forward strand.
TCAACAAATAACATCGAACAACAAACGTGCTCACCTTATATGGCTCTGGCTGATTTTCTTCTCTTTCCACAGCTCAAATTACCACTTCGACGCATTCGTTTCTAGTCGATCGGATACATAAAAAATGGTGAAGTTGATTCCGAGAAATGCGTTTGAAAAATGTTTTGATGATTGGATTATTCCTTGTCATAAGTATTATTTCGAAAGGTTTGAAGGAGATACAGTAAATTTGAGTGAATAATAAATATTTTGTGTTTTATAGAACAATTCCCTGTGCTTTTTTGACATAATTCACCCAAATCGTAAAAAATTTTCTCCCTGGACTTGTAAAAGGGTGTTTCAGTTTTTATGATAGCAGATAAAGATCTCGTTCGCGTTCGATAGCCCGAGAAGAGATTGCCTATATGCAACAATGTCTGAGTTCGGTATACCTGCAAAGTTGATTAGACTTTGCAGAACGAAGTTGAGCAACACACGCAGCTCCGACAATGTAGGAAATGACCTCTCCGAAACCTTCAATACCGAAAGAGGTTTCAGGCAAGGCGATCCACTGTCATGCGATCTCTTCAACATCATCATGGAGGGGATCGTATGAAAGGCCGGTGTGCATCGTAATGCCACCATTTTCTATAAAGGTGTCCAGCTCCTTGCGTACGCTGATGATATTGATATTGTTGGCAGAACCAAGAGAGATGTTACCGCTGCTTTCGCCGCTATTGAAAAGGAATCAGCCAAAGTGGGTTTGACGATAAATGAGGGTAAAACAAAGTATATGCTAACTACAAACAAGGGAGCGCGGCGTTTAGACTCCCACGTTTCATCCGGCAGCTATAACTTTGAAGTAGTCAAGGAGTTTGTATACCTTGGCACCGCCATTAATTCCACCAACGAAATCAGTCTGGAGATAAAACGAAGCACAATAATTGCTAATAGGTGCTACTACGGGCTCAGTAAGCAACTAAGTTCCAGAGCCCTCTCCCGATCGACAAAACTAACACTTTACAAGACGCTCGTTGTACCTGTGCTGCTTTATGGCGCTGAGGCATGGGTAGTTTCGCAAACTGACGCAGCCGCTTTGGGGGTGTTCGAGAGAAAAGTTCTTCGCAAAATCTTCGGTCCTGTTCGAGTCGGCGATGACTATCGCATCCGAATGAACCACGAGCTGTATGAGCTCTACGAAGACATTGACGTAGTTCGGTGTATAAGTGTGCAGCGACTACGCTGGCTGTGTCATGTCCATCGTATGGACGACGAAGCTCCAGCGAAAAAGGTGCTCGAGGAGAGGGTCGCTGGTCAACGACGACGAGTAAGACCATGCCTCCTATGGATGGACCAGGCTGAGGAAGCCTTAACCGCACTTGGTGTATCCGATTGGAGAAGGCGCGCGCAAAACAGAGGCGCCTGACGAGAGCTGATGAGGTCGGTCGAAACCCGGACACGGGTTGTTACGGCCACCTAAGTAAGTAAGTAAGATAAAGATCTCAGATCTCATTTTTTTTTTTTATTTTACGCTCATGAATATTGACGGTTGATGAACAAAATTGCATTAAAAATTTCCAAAATGTTTTTGAACTTTATTTTAAAAATATTTCATGATTGGGGTTAATGTATAGTATATGTACAGTTGAGTTCAAAATTATAGGAGTGATCGCAACAGAAAAACAAGAAGTTAAATTTGTCAACAGTAGTGCGATATTAGTTCAATATTTTTTTGTCACTCATTGTTTATTCAGTCTCCTGATCTATATATCAGTACGTTCAAAAAGTTCATAGGAAGACACATAGATGGCGTTACTAGATTTTTTCCATATGATTTTTATTTAGTACCAATCTTCAAACGATACCTTTAAAAATTTGACAACAATCTGACAATTGATTCGTGAATTATAGCATTTTGTGTGCAACTATTGTTATTGAAAAAAAAAAAAAAAAAAAAAATGGAAAAAGTGAATTTCGAGTTTTGATAAAGCATTGATTTTTGATGAAAAAAAATGCAGTGGGAACCAAACAATGGCTCGAAAAACATTATCCGCACTCTGCTTCATCGAAAGAAATGGAAGAAAAGTGGATTGCTGAATTTAAACGTGGTCGTACTAGCACAAATGATGCAGAGCGCAGTGGACGCCCAAATCAGACTGTTATTTCACAAAACATCAAAAAAATCCACAAATTGGTTATGACCGAACGCAAATTGAAGGTGCACGAGCTAACTGACATTGTAAAGATATCAGATGGTAGTGTTTTTTTCCATTTTACAAGAACATTTGGGTATGCGAAAGCTCTGTGCAAATTGGATGCCGCGTGAGCTCACAGTCGACCAAAATCAACAACGAATTGATGCTTCAGAGGAGTGTTTGGCGCTGTTAAACCGCAATAAAATTGAATTCTACCGTCGATATGTGGCAATGGATGAAACATGGCTACATTATTACACACCAGAATCCAAAAGACATTCAGCTGATTGGACAGCAGTCGACGAACCGAATCCAAAGCGAGCAAGGACCCAACAGTCGGCTTGTAATGTGATGACGTCTGTATTTTGGGGTGCAAAAGGAATACTATTCATCGACTATCTCCAAAAAAGAACCACCATCAACAGCGACTATTACTGTGCACTTTTGGATCGATTGAAGGCTGAAATCGCCAAGATACGGCCACATTTGCAAAAGAAAAAAAGTGTTGTTTCACCAAGACAATGCACGGTGTCAGAAATAGATGAAAACGATGGCAAAATTGAATGAATTGGGCTTCAAATTGCTTACCCACCCACCGTATTCTCCAGATTTAGCCTCCAGCGACTTTTTCTTGTTTTCAGATCTCAAGAGAATGCTTGCTGGAAAGAAATTCAAGTCCAATGATGAAGTTATCGCTGAAACGGAGGCCTATTTTGACGAGAAAGAGAGAAATCGTAATAAAAAAGTGGTATCGAAAAGTTGGAAAATGGCTATACTCATTGGATTGAGGTCAGGTGACTGAGCAGGCTCAACTCCATTGACTCGAAACCATTTCTTTGCTGAACTGCTAGTGTGTTTCGGGTCATTGTCTTGCTGGAATATCCATTTCAATGGCAGATGCCATTCGGCATATGGCAGCATTACTTGTTCCATTATTTCCACATACACCCTCTGATCCATGATTTGTTTTTTCAAGTGTATTGGCCCGACTCCATTGTACGAGAACTTTCCCATATCATTATCCTCGCACCACCGTGTTTAACGGTCTTGGTGGTATATATGGATTGTATTCCGTATTCGGTGGACGACGCACATACTGCCTGGACCCTTTTCCATCAAATAGCACGATTTTGCTTTCATCAGTCCACATTATGTTCCTCCATTTTTCTATTGGCCAGATGGCATGATCTCTGGCAAATTGAAGCAATGGAACTTTTCGTGGACTCCGGGCGTAAATTTTTATTATCTTATAAGCGTCTACGAATGGTTACATTATTTAGAGCTAGATCCAAGTTCTTGTTTATTTCTTACTGTTCAGCGATCATCATGAATGGTTGTTTTACGTTTCCGACCACGCGTTCCGGGTTTATTTTTGTGGAATAAGGCGTTTGCTATCATTTGCTCAGAGCATTTCAATATTTCCTTAATTTCTTTATATGCTTTACCTTTTTCCCTAAGGTTTCTAATAATTTTGCACTATTCTCCGGTGCAATCTTTGCCACGTCCCACTATTAATAAATTTAAATCTCGACATGTGCAGAATCCTTTAAAAATAATCTTTTACTTATTTAGTAATACTTGTTATTATCTTGACCAAATTTATTAAATTATCGCACTATAAATACTTAAAGCACTATAAACACTTATGACTCACACTCCTATTTTTTGTTAACCCTTTGAACGCAAGATATATGCATAAATGCTTCAACAACATTTCTAATAATGCAACAACCCCAATCTTACGCTTTCTGTTAAATTCATAGAATACCGTTAGAAGCTCGACAAGAAGACGGAAAGCTTTACATGTCGTTAATTTTTAAAAATTTTTATTTGTATGTATTATTTCGTCACTCCTATTATTTTGAACACAGCTGTATGTAGAAAATGTGTCTTCACTATCACATATATTTAGCTTACTCAATAAAAATGTTACTCTGCCATAGCGAAGAATGTCTAAACGCACGATCGAGTAGAACATACCACCTTGTTCAAAAAGAAAGGTTCATTCACACTGTGAACCGGACTTAACTGTCCAATTCGAAAAATTTTATTTTAGTAGGTTGCCAAAAAATGTTCGAATCGGACAATAAAGTCACAGTGTGAATGAACCTTTTTTTTTGAACAAGGTGGTACTCCTACTCATCTCGTTAGGTCGTACTTTACCCCTCCGAATGCTATTTTCGATTAAAGTACTATGAACTGCTGAGATCCTATTACGAATTGCAGCATAACAACTCGATGTTTCTATTCGAGCTGCCAACGCACGAATCAGCATTACGAATCAGCTATTATTCTTTTGCAACGTACTCTCTTGTCTTCAAGACAAGACAAGTTTCATTTCAGACTCCCCATTTTATTGCTCACGTAACAATTTCACCTAAATAAGCCTTGAGTAAAGCTTTATATAAGAAATTTATGTAGGGAGGAGAATTTAAACTTCCCTGAATAATTTTTGAAACAAGTTTTATACAAGGTCTATGCAAGGAAAAAATGTGTATGAAATTATTTTCTTTATTCAAGAGCTTATATGATGGTTTTATTTATGTTTTATAGAAGTTTTTTTATTCAAGGCTTATTGAGGAGCTAGGAAATTAAAAAAAATGGATTTTAATTTAATTGTAAAGTAACGTATGCATATTGATGCAAGTACATATAATAATAATTTTGCATTTGGGCGCTATGAAAAAACGCCCAAAAGAGAAATCGCAAAAAGAAAAAAAAAAAATCAAAAATCACCCAATGAAATTTCAGCCAACAGAAATGTAAAAAAAGCCAAAAATTTTTAGAAAAATTGTTCAAAAAAAAAAAAAAAATTCAAAATCGTCCAATTTTTTGCATTGTTCCCAGGAGAACAAGCTTGCCTTGTTCGAAATGAGCAGATTTTTCAAGGTCATATTTCAATTTTTTCAAGGCCAATTTTAATTCTATAAATCATGCTCAAAAATCTTTAAAAAAATATGTACGTAGAAGCAATTTACTTTTAGCTAAAATGGCATTTTTATTTATTTTTTTTTTATCAAAATGTGCACTTGGAGCTAAAAAGCTAATGGTGAAACAAATTTCAGGCCAATCTCATCTAGCTTAGAAGTTATAGATATTTGGTTATAGTTGGTGAAATAGACCAAAAAACTCGTTATTTATTTTTAATTTTTCCTATAAAAGTAAGCGTTATGGATATTATAAGAAAGGTTTTGCTATAACTTATTCAACGAGCCATTTACCATAAAAATTCATCCATTACTTTTGAAGATGTAACTGGTTTTGTACTCAGAACATTTGTGGTTTACCAATTTTTTATGTTCCTTTAAAATATTTGTTGTTCCTTTTGAATTATTTAGGTTTGGTTATGCCGTAAAAGGATGAACCGCCCAAAAAAGCGAGAAATTTTAATAAAAAACCTTCTTTCGTTTTGGTTATTTCGTAAAAGGGTGCACCGTTACTAAAAGCTCTGCAGGCGAAAAATTTGTGTAGGTTAAGTTAGGTAGAGGCGGCAGCCGGTGTTTACGAAATAACATGCACCAGCTCAGTTAGATCAGATAGGTCCATTATGATACCGCTGCACACAGATCTTCATTGAAAAATGGAACCTACTTGAGCTCCTGATGAACCCTTTTAGACACCTGATATCAGTCGTTGACAGGTCGTCAAGCTCATGAAAGAAGAAAGAGTCGAAGTATTTGTGCTAGCGCAGGACAGGAGCACAGAAGATGGGAGATGCTTTCTTCCTCTTCCTCGTCCTTACAGCTTTTACAGAAGTTATTTAAGATACTTCCTAGCCTGTAGGCATGTCTGCCTATCAAGCAGTGCCCAGTGAAGACAGCCGCTATTGTGGCTAATTCTGGTCTTGCTAGTCAGAAAAAAGGGCTCTCGATCGCCCGGGATCTAGTGTCGGCCAGATAAGCCTTGATGCTCTGCATGTCGAAAGTTCTGCCTACCTAGTGTTGGCTTTCGATATGATATTGTTACTGATTAGCAGTTTGAGAGTCGCTAACGGGATACCCGGTGGGTTCACCATAATTGATGCCGGTCGTGTCCTATTTCTAGCAAGCTCATCTGCCTTTTCATTACCTTGTATGTCTTTATACCCAGGTACCCATATTAGGTTGATGCTGAAGTAGTTCGACATTTCACCTAATGAAGCACGACATTCTTTGGCTACTTTAGAGTTTGTGGCTACTTGTTCCAACGATGTTATCGCCGCCTGACTATCTGAGAAGATATAAATTTCCGTTTAGAGACAACGTTTTTTTGAAAGCCATGATGCAACCTCCTCTATTGCCATCATTTCAGCCTGAAACACACTACAGTGGTCAGAAAGCCTACGAGCCAGAGATACCTCAAGCTCTTTTGCGTAGACCCCGTACCTGACTTTGTCCTTAAATTTTGATCCGTCTATATAGAAATATAGACACTTTCGTTTCCATGGTGCACCATTGACCCAGTATGTTCTAGGCGGAATAAGCGTACCATAGCTTCCTTCGAAGGAAAGCGAGCGCTTGCAGTAATCAGTACTTGATGGAATGAAGTTGAAGTTGTTAATAAGTATGGATGAGTGTCCCGTTGTCAGACTTTTCCATACCCCCAGTGCTCTTAGCTGCTGTCTGTTTGGCAACCAGGTCCAGTGGTAGAAGATGAAGTATGGTCTCTAAGGCTGCAGTCGGTGTTGTTCTCAGAGCACCGCTGATGCATATAGATGCCATTCTCTGCACTTTTTGGAGTTGTTTCATATATGTGACTTTGTCTAAGGACGGCCACCATATTACTACTCCATACAGAAGAATGACCCCAGTATACAGCCAGTGTGTGATACTAGGCAGAAACCCCCATCTTGTCCCTATGACTTTTTTGCAAGTATAAAATGCCACTGTGGCTTTTTTAGTGCGCTCTGCAGTGTTTAACTTTCAGCTGAACTTTCTATCGAGTATTAGTCCCAGGTATTTTGCGTTATCCGCAAGGGACAGAACAGACCCATTTAGTATGATTGGTGTTAAAGATGGAATTTTATATTTTCTGGTGAATAGGACCAGCTCATTGTTCAAGTCTGCAAAGGGCCCTTTGCATAATGTCGCATAGAGTAGTAAGAAACTTGCCTCTGACTGCGATTGCTAGGTCAGCGGCGTAGGCTGACACTACACATCCATCTTTCTCAAGAGAAAGCAGTACATCGTTAACTACCAAATTCCAGAGGAGTGGAGAGAAAACACTATCTTGAGGCGTGCCTCTTGAGACAGATCTTATGGAGCTGTATGCGCCCAGGTCCGATAGAACTTCTTTACTGTTGAGTAGCTTGTCTATAAGCTCTGTAATGATCTTGTTCACGCCTAGTCCGACTAGTGCTCGTCATATTGATTGTAGTGTTACGTTATTAAAAGTTCCTTCTTTATATCTAAGAAGGAAACCAAGAAGGATTTTTCTATGGTACCAACCAGCGTATGGTGGGCCGTTTCCACTGGTCTTCCTTTGTTGTAGGCATTCTGTGAAGCCGATAGTAGTGCAGAATCAATGTTACTGCGGTGCTACAGATCTAAAAGGCGTTCTATAGAAAAGACTTTAGGCTAACACGCTATAGATATTTTTGATTATCCAGAGCAAGACCTCGTCTGTCTTGCATAGCACATGTATGAGCTCGACCTCGACCGTCTAGCCTGGCATATGGGAGCACCGCTCTAATCAATCATTCTATTTACTACTAAGAAGCTAACCCGATTGCAACTGTGTTCCTGAAAGCCTGGCAATTTTACATTTTTATAAAAATTTATTTTTATAAAATTTATTAATTGCTATAAAGCCATATGTGCTTAGCATTCAAATAAATAATAATAATAATAATAATAAATAATTATAATAATAATAATGGGCCTGAAGTATTTAGGGGTGGTATGTGATGTCTTCCCTGCCTTGGGTATAAAGACCACCCTTGCATTTTTCCAAGCTGTGGGAATATATGATAGACTTATGCAGCCATTAAAAATTATACGAAGCCAAAGTATTATTGTATGCATGGCCTCTTGTAATTCTATAGGGTAAATGTCGGTGATTTATAGGGCTTGAAGCTGTTTACCGCCCATTTTAACTTTCTATTAGAGACGATGTCTGCGACCTCATGCTGGGAACAGCTAAGGTAAGGCAGGGGCGCACCGCTGCCAGGGAAGTGCTTGTCTAAAAGAAGGTTAAGAGATTCCTCGCTAGACATTGTCCATGAGCCGTCCGACCTTTTTAGGTAGCCGGGCGTGCATGGTGTAGTAGCAAGAATTTTACGCAGCCTGGATGCCTCCGAAATATCTTCAATTACTTTACAGAATTGTTTTCAAGCGGATCTTTTAACTTTCCTTGTTTCGGAAAGCTTTTTGCTGTATAGAAGAGCTTTCTGCAATTAGTTCTTAGGCCTTTCAGTTCAGAAGACCATAATTTTGGTTTTTACTTCCCCTTGAGTGCCTTTTTTGTGCAGAAGGATTAATACATCGACTAGATTTTTTAAATCCATTGCCGATTTCGGTTTGCCAATCGGACCTGATGGCAAAGATTTTTCTAAGGCTCTTCTGTAGATTCCCCAGTCTGATCTCCTAATGTTGATAGAGGAGATTGCTTTGGGAGACATGTTAAGAAAAGTATATTTAATATAGCGGTGATCGGAATAAGAGTGCTCGTCAGACACCTTCCACTCACCAAATTTATCGAAGAAGAAATCTGAGGCTAAAGTTATATCTAAGACTTCACTTCTATTTTTGATAACAAAGGTTAGCTCTTCACCCCTATTACATATATAAAGGCTTGTACTAACAGCTTATTCAATAAGTCCGTAGGATAAGTAAGAAAAAACAAAAATTTTATAAAACTCGATCATATACATAAAATAGTTGCCTTCGAGAGCGATATAACGACTATAGCGATTTTCCAACTTTTCCATACCACTTTTACGATTATATAGTATATATATAGTACGATTTCTCCTTTTCGTCAAAATAGAGCTCAGTTTCAGCGATTACTTCATCAATGGACTTGAATTTCTTTCCAGCAAGCATTCTCTTGAGATCTGAAAAGTCCTGGGGACTAAATCTGGAAAAAACGGGTGGGTAAGCAATTCGAAGCACAATTCATTCAATTTTGCCATCGTTTTCATCGATTTGTGACACGGTGCATTGTCTTGGTGAAACAACACTTTTTTCTTTTGCAAATGTGGCCGTTTCTTGGCGACTTCAGCCTTCAATCGATCGAAAAGTGCACAGTAATTGTCGCTGTTGATGGTGGTTCCTTTTTGGAGATAGTCGATGAATATTATTCCTTTCGCATCCCAAAATACAGACGCCATCACCTTAGAAGCCGACTGTTGGGTCTTTGCTCGCTTCGGATTCGGTTCGTCGACTCAGCTGACTGTCTTTTGGATTCTGGTGTGAAATAGTGAAGCCATGTTTCACTCATTGTAACATATCGACGATAGAATTCGATTTTATTGCGATTTAACAGCGCAGAGCACTTCTCTGAAGCATCATTTCATTGTTGTTTTTGGTCGACTGTGAGCTCACGCGGCACCCAATTTGCACAGAGCTTTCGCATACCCAAATGTTCTTGTAAAATGGAAAAAAACACTACCATCTGATATCTTTACAATGTCAGTTAGCTTGTGCACCTTCACTTTGCGATTGTTCATACCCAATGTGTGGATTTTTTTGATGTTTTGTGAAATAACAGTCTGATTTGGGCGTCCACTGCGCTCTGCATCATTTGTGCTGGTACGACCACGTTTAAATTCATCAATCCACTTTTCTACCATTTGTCTCGATGGAGCAGAGTCCGGATAATATTTATCAAGCCACTGTTTGGTTTCCACTGTATTTTTTTTTCATCAAAAAGCAATGCTTTATCAAAACTCGAAATTCACTTTTTTCCATTTTTTTTTTTCAATAACAATTGTTGCACACAAAATGCTATAACTCACGAATCAATTGTCAGATTGTTGTCAAACTTTTATACGTATCGTTTGAAGGTTGGTACTAAATAAAAATCATATGGAAAAAAATCTAGTAACGCCATCTATGTGTCATGCTATCATGCCTTTCGTTCGTGTTTGTGCTTCACCACACGGAGTTGTGCGCATTGGCACATAAAGATTTTTTATAAAAATTGTTTTCCCTGCGGCGCTATTTTTCACAGTGCACCTCTTTACAAAATAACCAAAACATGAAAAATTTGTATAAAAAAAAAACTAAATTTTTTACATCTTCTTTATTTTGTAAAAAGGTGAACTGTCACAAAAACATAAAAAAAATACGCCGGAGGTGAAAAATAGCTTGATTTCTTATACAAATTTTTAATTTTTGGTTATTTTTTTGTCGCGCAATTTTTTATAAAAATTTTTCATGTTTTGGTTATTTTGTAAAAGAGTGCACTGTGAAAAATAATTAAAAAACCAATTTTTATAAAAAATCTCGTGACAAAAAAAAAAAAAGGAAGACCGCTGCTTTACTGTGAGTACCGTTCTCTTTGAGAACTGTTTCACGTCTTTTGCCAACGTTGTGGGCTTTTTTTATATATCCCTCTATGACTCGGACTAGAATTATGTAAAAACGTTGTTTTTTTTTTTATATATATATGAAAAATTCAAAACTTTTTCGAACAGCAATTTTTATTTCACAAATAAATATCTTTCTCTTTCCCTAGCCCGGGATGTAGCGACAATATTACTAACTAAAAGTCTCTTGTTTTTTTTTTTAGATGACTAGGGTTGAAATCGTGTCAAGATGGAGGTACACTTTTTTAACCAACCCCACTCTACCAGCCTGTTCCCTCTATTTTTCCCACCAGACTAGAACACTGCTTTAATTTAGGAATTTCTAATGTTATTGTCATCACAGATTTCAACTTTGTCTATCTAAAGAAAAATCCAAACTTGAGTAAAAATTTTCTTAAATTCTTGATTATCTGTCGAGAATGTCGACTCCGGGCTCATACAAGATTTTATTTTTTAATTTTAAAAAAGAATTGAAAGAAAAAACATATGATGACAAGATTTTTTATGATAGAGCCAAAATAACAGGGCAACTTTCATTAAAAAAGGGATCGGGTGTGGAAGCAAGATCGAGATGGTTATTTAAGATACCACCTTGTTCAAAAAGAAAGGTTCATTCATACTGTAAACCGGACTTAACTCTCCGATTCAAAAAATTTTTTTGTACGTTGCCACATGTGTCTATGACAAGGCTGCCAAATATCAGCGTCTCTCGTTGACATTTGGTAAAGTGACAGTGTTTTGTTTACAACAACTTTTTTCATGTCTTCGATTTTTACGATGGAAGAAAAAAATTGAGCAACGAGTTTGTATCAAATTTTGTGTGAAAAATGGTTTCAACTGCGCCGATACGCGTAAAGTGTTGCTGAAACGTTACGGTGACTCTGCTCTATCGTATCAGAAGGCAAACAAGTGGTTTAACGCCAGACGAACCGAGACCGAAGAAACCACGGTCAAAAAAGAAGGCGATGCTCACTGTTTTCATGGACTAGAATGGTGTAGTTCACCATGAATTTTTGCCAGATGGCCAAACGGTCAATAAACAGTATTATTTGGGCGTTATGAGATGTTTACGTGAATCAATTCGCCAAAAAAGACCGCAGTTGTGGCAAAAATATCATTGATTTTGCATCACGATAATGCACCATCGCACAATGCTCATCTTATTCGTGACTTTTTGGCCAAAAACAACACGATAACCATCCAGCAGCCGGCAAATTCACCTGACCTGGCTCCGTGTGATTTTTTCCTGTTCGATCGAGTCAAAAAAACGCTTCGAGGAACGCGTTTCACCAGCAAAGAAGAGGTCGTGGAAAAAGCGGTGAACGCTTTCAAGGCCATACCAAAAACCGTGTTCCAGAAAGGTTTCCGTGACTGGATCAAGCGCTGGCATAAGTGCGTTGCAGCCGACGGGGACTACTTTAAAGGCGACAATATTGATTTGGATGAATAAACTTGTACTTTAATTTTTTTCAATAAATTAACCTTTCTTTTTTAAGCAAGGTGGTATTATACTGACATTTCAACAAAACAATGCGTTTTATTTTTGTCAGTGACTTTTGGGACATCCTTTACTAACTTAGGTAGCCATTACAACCCGTGTTCGGGTTTCGGCCGACCGACACCCTTTATGAGGTAATAATTAGGCAAAGAACGGCACTGGTTGACCCTCACTAAAATGAAGAGATAAGTACTCATTGGACTGATGAGTTCAAAGCTCAGATTTTTGCTTCTAGAAGCCTTAGGCTACATATTCGAAGGCTAGCGTACAAAAAATATATATACAAAGTATATTCTGTGGGACGTAAAAGTAGAAGATTTAAATTTTTTTCGCGGAACAGTGTTGGTTCGATATATTTGATAGGCTTACCTAAGACTCCAAAGTTTGTTCATACACGTATTAAATAATAATCTATATTATTATTACGCCAGCGCATTTTTTGTGATGACTATCAAATTCATACTGTAGACGTGATTTTCATAAATAGGATAGCAATTGAAAGGTCTTGCTCTGTAGATGTGCAAAAAGGTCTTATTTTTTCCTAAATATTGTCTTTTTTTATCAAAAGTTGAAACAATTTTCTCTGAAAAATCAAAATTTTTTTGTGATGCCTAAAAGTATGTGATAGATTTTTATTATTATATACAGAAACAGAAAGTTTTTATGAAATCCTTGGTTAAAAGGTAGAAATAGTCCTGAATATAAAAACAAAATTACCTATCACTAGATATTTTACATTTTCACGTTTTGCCGTCACACGTTATTACTAGTTTATTACTATTTGATGAGAAAGAAATGCCTTTTTACTGAAATTTCAAGCCAGATAAATACCGAAAAATATGCAAGCTTGGTAACTTGGTTTAAATCAGAAAGGAAATCTTTGCAAAGATGTCAAAAAGGCATTGAGAGAGAGGATATACCTCAAAATATGAATAAATTAGATGAAACGGTTCAATCTTCTTGACTAGCCACAACACTTGATAGTTTCCGTTTCAAAAGAGAAGCCGTTTAAAATAAGGAAAAAGTAAAAAAGAAATTCCTCGTTTTTTAACATTCTCGTAAACTGTTTAAACATGCTTGTGACCAGAACCCACTCAACACAATGTTCACATCATTTATTAAATACCACAAACTAATTGAGACAAAAAATAAAGAACAGTAACCTACAGCAGTGCCAGGAATTTCAAGTAATCCCGAGAATAAGACAAGACTGAAAAAACTGCACAAATATTTGACAAATCAAATCGAACGTTTACGAAAATATCTAACTTAATGTTGACGAAACCCGCTGGCAATGACGATGACGGTGACGATGAAGTTGACGATAATAACGATGACGATGATGATGTTGTTGTTGATAGCGCGTTTGCTGGTGCTGCTCTTGGGGGCAACAAAGTGCTGTCTTCAATGAAACCACGATGAGGTGCCACTCACAGCCGCATTAAAACAACCACTGCAACAGAAGCGCACAGCGCCTAGATGGCGCCACTCTAAATCTTATTTTTCGCATAATTTAGGGCCACCAACATGACATCGAAACAAGCCGCAGTTAAAAAAAAAATCAGCAACAGCAACAACAACATTAACAATTGGTAACAGCAGCAACAACATAAAAATTTTTCAACCACAAAAAACAATTGAATTTCGACTCGTTTGTCGATTGTTGTCCGAACATCAAAGCTTTGCTGCTCGCCCTGCACTAGCCATTGTTATGCGTTGGCAGCTTTAACCAAACCGCCAATGCAACAGCCCGACAGCCCATTCAAGCCGGGTATGGATGGCATGGTATGGCATGGCATATCTTGGCGTTGCTGTGAGCAGCGAGAACAAGTCGACTTGCTTCATACCTCGGCTCACACTTTTTTTCGGTTTTGGTTGTTGATGTTGTTGTTTTTGTTATGGACATACTGCACTTGGCTAAACGTGATAAGCGACACATGAATTTGCTATTGTTTCCCAGCGAGGCTTCAATTTTCAAAGCAAAAAAAGTTTTACTTTGAACGCTCAGCTGATGAATGCTTTAATTTAGAGCAAAGCTTATAATAAAGATGACCCATTACGTTTCATCTACTTGGTGGTTTTAATTGATATTTCTTCAAGTGTAGAATTTTTTGACAAGGATTTGTGGTTTCGTTTTTCTTCTTCTTTTTCCTCATACAAAAGAGTACCTTATTTCAGATCAACAAATCAAGCAACTTTGGTCAACCTAATGAAGCCAGCTGCTGATCATTGGCTATTCCGGTTTTGTCTTTATTTCAACACAAATATTGACAAAAGCTTTATTTTCTACAGCACAAATGATGCACCCACAAAACATCATCATCATGTCATCATCCATTGGAAAAACATGTCGTCCAAAGTTCTTCAATTAGTGCCGTTTGCTGCTTAACCAACAAAACTTATGCATACAACAAAAATCATGAAAGAAATACAAAAACTATTCACAAATTTCTAAATTAGCTCTAAACAAGAAGTACAAAAAATATACAAAAAAAAAAAACATTGATAATAAAAACGAACTTCTGTGAATGTGGTCGACTATGTGTGGCCGAAATCAACCAAACTGAAGAAGGACACCTTATTTGTGAAAACTAAACAAAAATTCTTTTTTGGCTTTAAAACTGGGGAGAAGAATTTATGAACTTCTTTCCTTATATGCCAGTTATATCTAGTGTTGGACGGATTTCACTTTTTTACACTGTTGCCTAGACCAATGTTTGGTTTATTTAATAAACGATACCGATGCTGATACTTGGGCTCCCACCGATTGTGGTACCAATGCCGATATCTATACCGATGCCGATGGCGATATGTTTTATACTCAATGCCAAAATGTCATGGAAAATTTATTGAAAAAGCGTTGCGTGTGCAAGCAAGGTCGAGGCGGCCATTTGAGCGACATTTTGTTCCATAAACTTCCATGTTTTTACTTTATAATTCAATAAAAACTCACAGACATTTCAACAAAACAATGTGTTTTATTAAAAAATTTATATTTCAGTGGGTGGCTTTTGGAATACCTTTCGAAAAAACGAAAAAAAAAGAAATGGCCAATTTCAGCCCTTGAAAGAACTTTCACCGAGCTTCTTGTGATCAATTGTGTTGTGCGTGTTGTGAAATGTTTGAACACAAATGATCGGGAACTGGACCTACCAGTTTTATGCCGACTTCGAATGGCTTATGTTCTCAAGAAGCTTTTCATGGCAGTTTTTACTCTCTGAGGTTTGCCATTGTCTGCAGAGAGGTGACGCCAAACAGAAAAATTAGTTCAATTGAAAAAACTTTCTGTGTCGGTGGGTTTCGAACCAGGGTTCTCTGGCGTATGGGCCACACACTCTACCCAGTACGCCACGGCAGCCACCTTTCACTTCAACTTACTTATTAACTATACTTATACTCACCTATTCTAGGTTTAAATGTGTGCCTACGTCATCAGAACTGGGTCGAAAAACATTCATTACTCTTCAAATCCAATGCCATGGAATTAGGAATTGGTAATTGGTCATCTCAATACCTCAGGAATGGAATTGGAAAAAATTCCATTTCAGGAATTGTAATTGCTAATTGAACATCTCAATTCTTCAGGAATGGAATTAAAAAAAAATCGTCAATTCCATTTCAGGAATTGTAATTGGTAACTGAACATCTCAATTCCTTAGGAATGGAATTGAAAAAAAAACAGTCAATTCCATTACGGAAATGTAATTGGAAATTGAATATCTCAATTCCTCAGGAATTCGTAGTTGAACTTCTCAATTCCTCAAGAATTTAAATTTTCAATTCCATTACAGGAACTGTAATTGTAGGTTACTGTAAATGTAATTGGATTACAGTAATCTCTTTACAATTGTTATTGGATTACAGTTAGCTTAATTATAATTGTAATTGGATTACATTAACATTGTAATTGGATTACAGTAAACTCAATTACCTCAATTGTAATTGGATTACAGTAACCTCAATCACAATTGTAATTGGATTCCTGTAATTGATTACAATTAAAATTACAATTACAATTACAATTACAATTACAATTACAATTACAATTACAATTACAATTACAATTAAAATTAAAATTACAATTACAATTACAATTACAATTACAATTACAATTAAAATTACAATTACAATTCCTGTAATGGAATTGAATATTCAATATCCAAATTTAGGAAAGGCTAACAAATACATGTTCTTGAAATTTTCTAATACGATTTATTAACTAAATCAATTAAAACATCAAAACAGACTCTTTGAAGAGTATTCAGGGGTTTTTTTTGGCCTTTCACATGCCACTTTTATACGTGTAATTTTTTGAGTCCCAATCGGTGAGCAACATATTTCAACTTCTGATATGTGCAAAATTTGGTTGGTATGTGCAAATTCATACCAACAGTGTAGAATAATTTCGTTTAAATTAAAGTGCCACTCCCAACGTTCAAATCCGTCAAATTTTCTAGACTACTGACTGCTCATTATTGTGTGAGAAGAATATGTGTGAAAAATTTGGAAGAAGTTGGACAAAGGCTGTAGATGGAGTTCCATTAAAATTAAAGAGTTACGCCCAGTGTCTAATTTCGTCCATTTTTTTAAACTACGAACTGCTCCTTGCGGAAAAGAGTATATTTGCAAAATTTAATTTAAATCGGACAAATAGTGTCAATGGAGTTCTATTAGAATTAACTCTTAACTGATACACTTGGTCTGTGGGACCATGCAAAACAAAAAGAAAAGTTTATATTTCTCTCATTATTTCACCATTCATATTCTCACGCTCAGTAGATTTGAAGCTTTAAGGTGTATGCATGCTTTCGCATTGATCAGCCGTATTGTTATTTAAGGCGCTCTTTGAAAAAAAAACCCAACCTTGTAACTTGTAACATTTTTTGAGGTGTACCAGTTAAGGGTAAATTGACACACCCTTTGTCCAATCCCACCGACTTTTGTTGGCTTAAGACTTCTCATTATACTATAGAATATATAAGTGTGGGCAAGAAATACCGGGGAATTTTAATTAAAATTTTTTGTGGATTCCGATAGGGACAAATGTTTTTATTTTCAAGGGGGCACTACTGTCACTGACATCTGTGATAAGTAACACGTCAAAATATTCATTAGTGTTTGAGTTACGCTTGCTTTTGTAAATAGCTAATAGTGCATTTTTCGTTTTTTATATTGTTTGAAACTATTCAACAACGCAGTTCCATTAAATTTTGTGTACAGAATGAAATTTCTGCTGCCGAAACGTTGAAAATGTTGCAGAAGGCTTTGGTGAGCAAGCTCTATCGAAAACAAGAGTTTATGAGTGGTACAAAATGTTCAAAGGGGGTGTTTAGAAAGCGTTGAAGACAAAGCATGACCAAGACGACCATCAACATCAACTGATGAGCTACACGTCAACAATATCAAAGAATTGGTGCTCCAAAATCGTCGATTGCCAGTCCGAGACCTTGCTGACCTTGTTGGAATATATGAAGGATCAGTGAAAACTATTTTGGGTGACCGTTTGGGCCTCAGAGAAGTAAAGTGCACCATTGGTGCCAAAAACGCTCAATTTCAAGGAAAAACAGCGCCGCGTTGATGTGTACGAAACAATGCCTTTCAACTATCTAAAAAAAATGAAACGCATCATAACTGGAGATGAGACTTGGGTGTACGTTTACGACCCGGAAACAGTCGATCAATCGGGTGTATACGGTGCCAAAGATGAGCCTAGATTGAAAAAACCACGTCAAAGCAAGTCAAATATCAAGGTCATGTTGACAGTTTTCTTCGATTATCGTGGTGTGGCGCATTACGAATTCCTTCTAACCATGCAAACTGTCAACAAAGAATACTACATAGGTGCTGTGACCGGATTTGTGGAGAGACAATTCTTGGTTCATGCATTCGCTCACACTGCACTCGTAATTTGTGATCAGTTTGCCAAAAACTCAACCCATATCGTTCCGCAACCAACGCCTTTGCCTGACTTAGCATCACGTGACTTCTAGCTTTTCGCTTAACTCAAGAGACCGCTCCGTGGATACCGTTTTGAATCAATGGAAGAAATAGAAACCGAAACGAAGAAGGAATTGAAGACTATTTCGAAAGAGGACTTTGCAGCATGTATTGCATCCGGGGGACTACTTTGAGCGGATGAAATGAATTTAGAAGAATAAATAAAGATTTTTTGATTTAAACAAATTTGCGCTATTTTTTGCACACTGTTGTATGTGCGAAATGTGGTTGAAATCGGAGAAACAGTGTGGATGAAAATAGATTAAAAAAAAAGTGCTACGCCCCCTGTCTAGTACCGCCGACTTTTATAAACTACGGACTGATTCTTATGCCAAATAATATGTGTGCAAAATTTGGTTAAAGTCGGACAAACGGTGTAGAGAGAGAGTTCGATTAGAATTAAATTGACACAGCCCTTGTCCAATTCCATACACTTTTGTAGGCTTAAAACTTCTCAATATACTTAAGAATATATGTACGAAATTTGATTGAAATCGGGCAATGGTGTACATGGAGCTAGTTTAAAAATAAAGTTCCCCCCTCCCCTCCCCCCGGTCTAGTACCACCCAATTTGACTAATTTAAGATTGCTCAAATTACCAAGGATTATGTGTGGAAAATTTGGTTGAAGTTAGACGAACAAAGTAACAGAAGTTTGATTAAAAGTAAAATGCCACACCCACTTTTCTAGTCTGAAGACTCCACATTATACCGAAGAGTATATGCATGGGTTGGATAAGCAATGCGGGTGGAATTTTTGATACATACAGACACGATGCCATTTAGTTTTGTATATTAACGAAAGTTGTTCTATTTTGATGACGCCATTTTGTATGGGGGATAGGCGTGGCTTTCATTCGATTTTGCTAAATATCATAGAGATGGTTCATATTATATACCAAAGTATATGTGCAAAATTACAAGATATTTCTTTAATTTTTGTGGAATTTTAAGTGATTTGAAATAAAGCCACTTTGTATGGAAAGTAGGCGTGGTTTTCATCCGATTTTCCAAATATCGCAAAAGCTTATGTGCAAAATTTCAAGATATTGTTTTAATTTTTTTAGATTTTTAAGAGATTTTATGTGTTAAATAAAGCCAATTTGTATGGGAGGTCGGCGTGGTTTTCATCCGATTTTGCCAAATATCATACTGATGGTATATATTATACATCAAAGCCTATGTGCAAAATTCCAAAACATTTCTGTAATTTGAACAGATTTTTAAGAGATTTTACGGTCAGTATAAAGACACTTTGTATGGGAGGTAGGCGTGGTTTCCATCCGATTTTTCCAAATTTACATGCAAAATTTAAAAGCAAAGAGCTATTTCATAACAAAGTCAAAAAGTTATAAAACTTATGGTAAAAACCATAAACTGTGTAATCCGATATTTGGGGTATTATTACTAGAACTGAATACTTTCGACGGAATATTGAAAATTTAAAATGACAAAATTTTAAAAAGTAAATATATGCTTGCATTTTAATGACAATTTCTAAATTAACTATCAATCGAACAGATTTCTTGTTACTGAAAAAGAAAATTGTACACAAATGAAAATACATATAAGACCCTGCAAACATTTGGAAGACGATTGGAAGAAAAGCGGTTTTTGCGATGCTCTTGCAATTCGCCCAAGGGTTCTTTAGAAGATGGATCGCTTTTCGATCGTCCAAGCGATGAATGTGCGATTAAAGAAAAATTTTGGAAATCTTCCTTTGCTCATTCCGGCGGTTGTTGGAAGATGGATCGTAATTCGATTGAAATATATGAAAAATCTTCTTGTGCTCACTCCGGCGATCGTTGGGAGATGGATTGCTTTTCGACCGTCCAAGCGACGAATGCACGATTCAAGAACAATTTTCAAAGTCTTCCTGCGCTCATTCCGGCGATCGTTGGATGATGGATCGCTTTTCGATCGTCCAAGCGATGAATGCTCGATTTCAAAATCTTCTTTCGCTCATTCCGGAGATCGTTGGAAGAATGCGCGATTCTTTAAAAATTTGGAAAATCTTCTTTCGCTCATTCCGGCGATCGTTGGAAGATGGCATATGCTTGGAATATGAGGCAGGCTTAGAAAAACCGTTAAAGGGGAAGCAAAACTTTTGAAACTTGTGAAAAAATTGTCAAATGTTTTCTTATCGTTCAGAAGCAACGACACCTTTTAATTTTGTAAGTTTTGATTTTTTAAGATAAAACAATTTTTTACGTTCAACAACGATGCTCCGCAACATATCGCTGAGGACCCGTTTTGCCGAATCGTTTTATCCCTTCTTCTCTTGGTAATACGTTTGCGACTTTTTCCAGCGAATTTCTTAAGGCCCTTACGAACCCTTCAGGCGATTCATTTACGAATCTTCCAGGCGCATCGCTTTTATGGCCTCAGCTGCTTACAGTCGGCGATACCCGGACGACTCTTAAATGAGCTCGCCGGCGATTGTCTCTCTTCCAATCTATTCTCTGCCGATTCTGAGGCGATAGAAAATGTTTACAGGGGAGCATGGCAGTTTTTTTGCTTATTTATAAAAAAATGTGAAATAACAGAAATTTAAAACATTCTCTTGAGGAGGAATTTGAAAATATTGTGTATTGAATATTATACAATCTCTTGAGAATTAAAAATGGTATTTATTATATTGAAATTTCCCTCATATTGTGATGAATGAAAAAGAAAAAATTATGTTAAACAAATTTTGAATAGGATACATTTAACATTTGAGGATTAGACCGCTCGTTTTGTTCAATACCACAAAAATTCAAAAAACATAAAAATGAAATAGATCAAGCAAATACATTCGCCACACCATGATTTTACTGTGGGTATTCTTGGTAAAAAAAAGAACAAAAACAAAGTTTATTTTTAGTCCAACTCTATTTCTGATACCTTTATAATAAAATTGCGAGTGTGGTTTAATAATACACTATTGACACAAAATGATAATGAAGATATTTTTTTTGCCATTATTGTTGAAGGATCAAAAGAAAATTTTAATCGAATTTTTAATAAATTTTTAATAACATATTCTATGTAAGAAATTTATAATTTCCTTCAAAACTTCTAATATTTTATGTAAGAAGAGCAATTAAAAAAATTTAATTTTATTTGTAAGTTTACCAAACTTCGATTTTTTTTTTTATAATTGGATTAATTATTAATTAAAAATGTTAAAAAGTTTATAAAAAAAAAACTTTGTACCCTCATAATTGAAGTTTTTGCAAATAGTCGAATCGCTGTCATTAGCAATGGGTTCGGTAATGCAGAAAAGTCTCCAAATGTATTTTGAATGTTCCTGTACAAAATTTCTTACAGTGTCCTTCATGTACTCAAATATCCATATTAAAGATTTCTACCTATGTTGTGTTGCCTATTCTCTCAGCATAAATAGCATAGTTTTGAGCTATTTCTAGTTTTCCCTTAATATAGTTTGTTTATTTTACTTTTTTTTTTTCTTATATGAATTTTGAGCTCTCAACTCATTTGTATCTGCACAACAAGCTACGCCAAAACCGTGACTTATGCTATGGCTGCCAAATATTGTCACGTTTATCGTGTGCAGCTAATTACTGTGATCGGTGTTCCATTACTACATATGCTGCATTCACTTGCAGCTTATTTTAACTTGCATATTTTAACTTGAAAATAAAAAAAAAACATCTTGCAATCTTTGTCGTTTGCTTTTTTACATTCTTGAAGGTAAAAAGTCAAAATCTAACTATTAAAAAAACAGAATTGAAGGCTTAATGTGGGAGTTATTGGTAGATGAGCACAAATGTGAGCAATTTGGTTTTATTTATTAGTCAGTAAGTCGGTGTGAATAATATTTTCGCAAATATGCTGATATTTGGAAATTTTTAATGGCTAGAGCGGTTAATTGTCTAAATTTCGAAGTTTCGAGAATGATTAAAAACAAATATTGGAAATATGTATTTATATTTTAAATAATCGTTGCAACGAATTCCAATTTTATACCGAAGTTAAGCGTTGCTTTATTTGCTTATATTACACTAGCTTGCACAAAAATGAACTGGTTACTCATAGACACCTTTCTATGTATTTTGGGGCGTAAATTCCAAAAATGCAAACCATTTGTTTTTTCTAAAGAATCTTTTTCAAAATATCTTCAAAAACGTTTATCAATTTTCATCTGACCTTAATTCCTTAAAAGTTGTTTTTTTCATATTTCTAACATTTAAGATGAAAGATTATTCTTTGCCAAAAAGTTTAAGTTTAAATTTGTAACATTAGATTTTTGGGACCGAGCCAATTTTTTTTTTTTTCTTTAATTTAACCAAAGCTCAGGGGATGCCCCTTTTAAATGCGAAAGCATTGCGTTAATTTGGAAGACGGATGATAGTTAGTTGGAGGGTGGAAAGATGGAAAGTCACTTTTACGGAGCCACTTATCACTGAATTCGTAATGACAACTTCGAACGTTTTTTTCGAAAAAACACGACTAACAGCACATCGCAATACTTGAGAAGCGTTTAAAAAGCTTTTAAGACGAAGGCATGCTAGCTGATACAACGAAGGCACGATCCACCCATTAATTGACAATATTGCGAAAACGCAACAGTACATTAGAGCATTACTCTAGATTTTTTTTTCTGGAGAATTGTGAAATTTATTGTATAATGGATTGTTTTTCTATATAGATAAATCCTTTGGCTATTTTGACGAATTTTTCAAACCAATCGGCCACTCCCACACTTTTTCGCCCTGATCAATCAATCAAAAAAATCAGGGTTTTTTTCTTAATTAGAACAATTGTGAACGTACTCAAAAGAAAACCGAAAAATTTCCGAAGTGAATCCATGTCCCTTTTAATTAATTTTGAATTAATTCTACACCGAGGAAAAAGCAATAGGTAAATCACCTAAGTCGGCTTGGGTAAAGAGAATTGTATGGGAATTATAAACTTATTTTTATTCACCTAAGCCATTTATTGTTTAATACATTGCTCTGAAAGCACATACTTCGATACCTTGCAAAAAAAAAATATTTGATTCACCTAAGCCCAAAATCCAAAAATACAAAATTAAAAAAAACAACTAGCATGGATGGCTCATGCATACTTTTGAGCTGTTTTCTGCAAAAAAAAAAAAACACAGCTGCGTCATTAGACACACGAGAGAAGAATAGATTTGATAATTTAATGGTTTTTTTTTCTAATAAAACTACTTTTAAATTCAAAATTAATATAAAGTGCATTAAAAAACACACGTTAATATTCACACAAGAAAATTTTATTACATTTCATCAACAAAAAGAAAAGAAAAACAGAAAAAAAAAATTTCCTTGCTCTCCGTGCGGAATCGAACCTGTAACTTTTGGTGCCAGTCCATCGCTCTACCCACT
Source organism: Coremacera marginata (assembly GCA_914767935.1). Lineage (NCBI taxonomy): Eukaryota > Metazoa > Arthropoda > Insecta > Diptera > Sciomyzidae > Coremacera > Coremacera marginata. The sequence goes on from OU612046.1 coordinate 164,638,913, forward strand.
GATCCAAGCAGCCTTGCTACTTATTTCTGTCATAACTGCAGCTATGTTAACAGATACTGTATTAACAGATGCAATATGTCGCAGTATTCTGTTAATAGCCATACAACAAAAATCTTTTAATAGATTATTGTGTTATGCTGCAGCATAGCTTCAGTTGTAATTAATATTGAATAAATCACTCCGCGTAACGAAGGAGTTTGGCTCAATGCGTAGTGTAGTGACTTCATACACAGTGGTATCGGTTGGTTGTGGGTTCGAATCTCAACGGCATGCGAACGTATAATTTTTGTATTTGATATTTAATTTAATTTAATGTTCTTGTTACGTAGTCAAGCAGCAAGAAAAGCCGAGAAGTCAATAATTTCTAAGAAAAAAATGGTGTTGATAAAAGAAAATTTGTGTTGTTGCCGATTTCAGTCAAGCAAATCACAGAACGAGAGGAGGGCGGCAGCTTAAAAAAAAAGGAAAATAAAAAAAACCAAAACCAGAAAAAAGTTATATTTTTGAAATTAAATTTTTTTTTTTAAAAAGCAGTGTATAAAAAATTACCAAATACTTGGTTAATTTATCGCCCAAATAAAAATTGGCAAGTCAACATGTAAAACTGAGGCGTTTTGATGAAGTGCTTGGGAGGCTGAAAACTGCCAAAGCCATCTTATAAATTATACTAGTTTTTTTTTTCAATTTAACATAAGCTTTTTACTCGGTGTACATTTTTGTGTGATTTGGACAAATTTATATTAAAAATTTTTGTGAAAGAATAATCTTAAATCTGAAATCTTAAAAATAAGAAAAACCAGTTTTTAAGGAAATAAACGGAGCAATTCATAATTTGTTACTTAAAACGGTTACTTAAAAAAGGGAAAAAATTACTTTTTGCGGACTTTGGTCGTCTGTAAGTTTATTTTTTGAATAACTTATAAGCTATTTCAATAACTCCTACATTTTTTGTACGATTTTGACAAATTTAAGCTTACTATTGAAAATACAATAATCCTATATCTTAAATATTGGAAAATACAATATTTTAGAAAATAAACAGAGCATTTGCTAATTAGTGTCTTTAAAAAAAAATGGACTTTTGAAAGGATAAAATGTCTTTTTTTTTGGTTTGCCTGTATCTCCATCAAATCACATCGATCCGCTAAAAGGAAATTTCCTCTGAGAGTGCAGCATTTGGCTCTATGAGGCAAGGCCCCAGGAATGGAGGCTCTATACTCAAAGCGAAAAAAGACCGCAATTATTTCTATTTTAAACAAAAAGTTAAATAATTGGGGCGCTATTTCGTGTATAAGGAGTTTATTTAATTTTTTTAAAAGTAGGGCTTAATTTTATTATAAAATGAGACCTCAAAAATTTCGCATACACACAAGATCCTTAATTTCTGGGCTCTTATTTCATTTTTGATATTATTCTTATACGATTTTTGTGGTCTAATTTCACTTATTATTGGGGTGCTAATTCATCGACTTGGGGCTATAATTCGTAGGGCTTGTTTACATTATGAAACAAAACCCTTTTTTTAAAGTATTATTTCATTTTTGGTTTTGGGGCCTTATTTACAGGGCCTTATATTATAGAGCTCAAAATTAGAAAAAAAAAAATGGCCACAAAAATAAATAAAAAAGAACCCTCAATTTGGGATTTAATTTCATTGGGAAAAATATCCAATTTTATGAAATAAGACCTCAAAAATAATGAAAAATTACCCCAGAAAAATTTAAAATAACACCCTTAAATTTATACTTTTTTTTTTTTATAAATAATCATGAATGAATTAATATTTTTAAAAATTTATTAATCAAATCAAGAACTTGAAAAGAATAACATATTATATGTAAATATATTTTATTTTAAATTTATGATATGTGGCTCTTTTTTAGAGAGGAGTATTTTTTCCATGCTGGTGACATCCAGTTTCGGATTCTACATAAAATTCCGATTAAAAAAATACTTGGAACGATATAGATTCGATGAAATTCTTCTCAGTGAAAAAACGTTTAAAGATTCCCATATCAAAGAAATTTTTTTTATAGCTCAAAACTGCTCAAAAATGCGCATCAAATTACAGGGTCTACGGATCATCACAAAAATGGTGCATCTGGGGTTTTCAGGGGTCGCAGATCGTAAACCCGGGGGGTCAAGTTTTTGAAATTCAAAATGACAGCTTCGGAAATGCGGACATGACCATTGTGATTTCTTTATTATTGGCTTTTGATGAACCAAATTTCGTATACAGTGGTTTTTGGGGTCGTAGATCACACGTCTAAGGTGAAAATTTGGATATGTTAAAATCCGGATAAATTTCTTCTCTATCAAATCAGGTTAAGGAGTTACAACCAAAATGAAAAATTAGCGATAGCCAGTCATAACTTTTCAATTAAACTTAATAGAAAAAAATCGGTCTTGCTTTGGGTTTAGCGTCCTAAAATTTGAAGAAAACTATTTGCGTTTTTCCTAAAAGTTAACCTGAGAACCGACTTAGATACACAAGTTATTTAGCTTTGCACTAGAAAAACCAAAGTCATTCAAATCAAATCAATCAAATTGTTTCAAACTCATTCCGAAAGTGATGTATATGTGAATTACTTATGACACTTTGCCCTAAAAAATACAGTTTTAACCCTTTAAGCTCCTCTAATATATCAAATTTTATAAAAACCCCCTGAAAACGATTTTAAAACATTTATGAAGATAATCAGAATTCCTATACAGAACTTCGACATCTCAGGTATAACTCCAAGTAGCCCGTTACCCATTTGTAACCCTTTTTAACAAATTTTAACCCTTAAAAACCTAATTTTCAAAATTATTTTTTAAGTACGCATCTATCATACATAGTCAAAGTAATATTCTTGTTAAACTTAATTTTTCTAGGCCAAGTAGCTTAGACTGTTGATTAATGCTGTATGAAATTAATAAATGGTAATCTTTTAACGATTTTTTGCTTGGAAAAATTTTATCGGAGTAATATGGTCCCCAGGAGTTTTTAAATTTCATGTAAAATCCTCAAAATTTCATGTATAATCCAAAACTGAATGTTACCAGCATGAACATTTTCGCCCGGAACAATTTCAAGCAGCCGCGCCAAACGTGTTGAAAAGTTTAGCTATTGTGAAAAGTGTTTCTGAAAATTTTGTTTAAATTAAAAGTGTTTGTATTTTCAAATTTATAAAAAAAAAAAACAAAATAAAAACAAATAAAGGGCTTCAGCAGTAAAAATAGGTGAGTTTTGAAGCAACTTTGCTGAAAAAGAGGGTACTTCGCTGGCAAAGTGGGTGCTCCAACCATATTATGTTTTCTCCAACTAGAAAATGTGTGCTTATAAAAATTCTTGTAATGTCGGATAAACATAATATGGTTACTTCTCAACATAATTACATCCGAGAAAAACTTATTTACTGTTTTCTAAACATATTTTGTTTGCTTCAAACCAACAATTACTTCTAAGCAAACATTTTGTAATAACAGTGAAAAACTTTTGGCATTTCTTTCGCTAAAATATGTTTCCAAGTAAATATAGTGTAATCATCGGTAAATATATTATGTTGTTCTTAATTATCGTTTTGCAAATAATTGCTTGACTGCAATTAAATTATGTATTCTCTGATTAATATATATTTGTCCGTGAATATTTAATGTTATTCTTGACTAAATTACATTTCCAAGCAAACAAATAGTAATAAACAAAAAATGTTCTCAGTACATTTATAATTACAATATATATATATGAAAACATATTTTCTTTAAAACAAATTATATTGTTTTTAAATTCAAACAACAAGTGCTAAAGTACAATTAAATAATGTTAAGATGCAAATATATATATAAAGAAAAATTGCATTAATTAATCATATTATATGTGGAAACAATTATGATTTCTTGCTTCCAAGAAACATGCAGAAACATATTATACTTCCAGCAAAATATGTTTGGGAAGGCCAATTATTTTTCAGCGTGTATATGTGAAATATATAAAGATGTGTTATTTTGTATTATAAATCTATACTTATTTATTTTTTATTATAAATGGCTCAACAATTCCTGTAGTCGTGTTCACTTTGTATAAGGGAAATAAAGCCCCCGACAACTCCAAATACAAAATTTTTGGGGTCTAATTTTATTTCTTATATTTGTCTTTTTGGGTCCTAGTACGCTTATGAAAAATTACCCTGCAGAAAAATGAAACATGACCCCAAAAGATGAAATGATATCCCTAATTTTTTTATGTTGTATTCTTTCTGTATAATTTTTTTGGGCCTCTTTTAATTCGACCTTTCGAACCTTTTGTAGGAAAGGTAATAGTGCCCAAAATCGTTTTGGGTGTTGTAACCAAATATTTTTCGGTCATAATCCCCAAATCGATTTTGGGCATTATGGCCGTGGGAGCAATGCCACGGCACCAAGAACACGATATAATTTTAGACATGGTAGAATAAAAGATGGTAGATGCATTTCGGACTCCGCTCTCTTTTTTATAGCCAAAATTGTCAAAACTAATACAAATCACTTTTTTGTTTACATTTTTCCAGTTAAAGTTCATCACTTTCAGATTTTCTATGAGCTGTCAAAGTTCGTTTTGACAGTGACAGTTTTGGCAGTCTGCCTCTCCGAAATGCATCTACCTTCTCTTATTCTACCATGATTTAAGAGGTTAACATTTCTTTTGAGAAGAGAACAGAAAAAATGCTGAATTTAGAAAGAGGGGCGGAAAAAATGCACAATTATTTCGATAGAGGCGGCTGGGGAGGCAAATGAATTACAGGAGGTACAAATTAAGACTTTCAAGGCGGTTAATAAGGCAGTTGATAAAACGAAGAAAATCTGCTTTAATCTCAGCTTTATCATGGATACAAACATCATTTCACCCACCTATGGCTACATCCTCACCCATTCCCACGCATTCTGTGTGCTTGACAAATAAAATCAACAACAATTTATTCCATGCACGTTGCTCTACTCTAGGGAAAAAAGTCAGTCGTTCCTCCCAGCGTTAGCCGTCATTGTAAACTCTCATAATTCGCGCGTAAACACCAATCAACCACTTGAAAACATCCGTCAGAGAAAACCAAAAGCTAACACTGGCCAGGACACGAAAGGTAGCTTGCAGCTGTCGTAGGATGCCTGCAGCTTGCGGCATTAAGTGCGGCGAGTGGCCGCAAAACCTTTCGAAGCCAAATTAAATTAGATTGATTTTCAGATTTGTTGGCGATGGCGGTGTTGGGCGGCGGCGGTTGTGTTGGCGGCTCAGTAGATATGCCCAAAATGAGCCCAACTTCTTAATATGCTTGAGGCGTGCGATTTATTTAGCTCGCTGCTAATGATGCGTTGTGTGCCATGAGAACAGCGTATAGCTAAATGCTTGGCTGATGGTTGGTAAATGTTGCTGCCGACTGTTTACACACAGCATTAGAATTAGAAGCAGCAAATGAAATCAATGGCTTTGCATAGATTTGAAATCATTATCCGGGGACGCTGTCAGAAGTTGACTGATGAAGACTGAAGTGCCTGTTGGTTGTTTTTGGTTTTTTGTTAATTTTGTGCAAACATCGGGCAAAGTTGTCGGACACAAAAGCACAAAGTTAAATAAATTGATTTGATTTTTATTTGTTGTTTGTTGCCTCTTTCTTCTAGTTGTTCTTATGGCATATGTTATTTTTTTTTTGTTTTGTAATATTTTTTTAGTTGTTGTAAAATGTGGGGGTTTGTTTTTTTTAATGATTTTATGAGAGCCTGTACAAAATTACTGCGCCTACGTTAAAAAACTTAAAAAATGGCCGCACTGCAGGTACAACAACTACAACAACAACAGCAAGAAATGACTTGCTTACGTGCAGCCAATTGACGGTTTGCTGTTGTGGCCAACGAGCAGCCAGACGCCAAGTTATGGGCGGCGACAGCAACCAGCGAAACCTTACAATCTATGCTACTTTCTTGCTGTACCTACTCAATGTCGTTCCTGCTCTTCTTGTTGTTGTTGTTGTTGCTGGTGCACACGAAAACACGTTTCTTGCTGCTTGGCGCCAATAAAAATTTCAAATTTCAAAATATTGCTTGAGCTTGGCTCGATTTGGCCAAGTTGCACCTACTAAATAATTGCAAATGCAAGTAAAAAAAAAACAAGAAACAAAATGAAAGGGCAGTAATTTTAGTAGTAGCCAGCGTGTAGTTTTTGTTACTTAATAATTTGCAAATTGGGCAGCAAATTAATTATTTTAATAGTATACAAAATGTTCAAGCCAGGAAATGTAAGGGTTTGGGGTGCAGCACCTGCTGAAATTTGGTTTAAAAATTATTGAAAAATTCAAATAAATATAGACCTGCCCACTTTTCCAGCCAATATTTTTTCATTGTTCCCAAAAATAAGCACGCATAATTGAAGGCATAATGGACAAAAAATTGCAGTAGTTAACTTTAAAAGTTTTCATTTTAGAATTATTATTTTCACAAATTTTTAATACTTTGTATATGAACCCAATATTTAATACTTTATACATCATTTTTGTAAGTAGATGCATTAATCAACTTTAATTAATTATTCATTAAATTTATAAATTTAATGAATTTAATTTTGTTATTGTAAAAATTAACGTTTTTTCTTTATTTCTAAGAGACCCCATGAACTATCTTTAAATTTTTAGTATGAGGATATATGCTCGATACTAGTAACTACAGAGCATATTAATATTAATCATATTTATTTGTTAATATTTTGTTCTCAAAAAACTACGAAAAATAAACTTTGAATAGTAAGATTAAAACATATTTTAATAAACACTTATTTATGAAAACTTTAGACTAGTCCGTTACTCGCAAAATAAAATGAAAAAATAAAAATTTGTTATTACCATATAATATTAAGGATACTATATTAAGGATATCAACAGGTGGGGTCGAAATTGTAAAAAATGCACAAGCATAACAAGTTTTTTTTTTTTTGTAAAAATAGCGCTTGGAACAAAACATAAAATTTCAATTCAATTTAATGAAACCCTCTTTTAACCCTCTGACCAGCATAGTAGAAATAATGAAAAATAACGAAAGCAGACTTGTGATGTTCTATTAATTTTGTCTGGATAACAAGAATCTGAATCTGACAAGAAGTGGGTGCCGCACGTTATTTGTTCGAACTGTCTGATAACTTTGCAAACATGGGCCTATGGACTTGCCTCTTATCTGAACAAACATCTGAGACATAAGCTTTGAACATACCCAGTAAAACAAAGTTGCCGAAATCGTTTCGAACTCGTTGTAAAATCGTAGAGAAAATCGTATGAAGGTGTTGATACGACTTCATCACGAAGTGTCGTAACGATTTCATAACGAAATAGAGTTATACTATGTTCACACTGAGGGCTAAATGCGCATTTAACGAAATGCGCATTAGCAATTTAGAATGCATGGCCGTATGCTCCTTGTAAGAGTAAAAGAGACAAATATATACATTCAATTTCGTAAATGCGCATTTAGCTCTCAATGTGAACGTAGTATTACGGAATCGGAACGAAATGTTATTTCAAAGTCGTAACGGAATATAGTTGTCATTTTTAAAATGTGTATACTGAATAAATACTACAGCTTAGTTAAGGATTCCTGGTATTGGGATGAGTTTAATCTACTTCAATAACATGCTAAAAATGGGCGGATTTGTCCAAAGGACGCACATTGGTTCCAAACTTGATAAAAAGATGGTCAAAACCTAATTTTTAAAGATGTTTGAAGAAAAGTTTTTACTTCAAATACTTATTTAAGAATACAAAAAAAAAAACCCCGTTACCAATTTTTTAAAAAAGTTTTGTATTGGTTTTTTACCCTTAAAAGTTTGAAAAACAATTTAACAAAAAAATAGTCATACTTTAAGACAAGTTCGAACATTTGTTGTGTTATTTGTGTAATTAAAAGTATTTTATGATGTTTTACATATGCGCATTTCCAGAAAAAGTCAACCCTGACATAAAAATTAAAAGTTTTTAAAAACTTTTTATTTAATCAGCCAAATCATGAAACATTTTCTCCCGGGAGTTGTAAAAGGGAGTTTCCGTTTTTAAGATAAAGTTAAAAAACTTTTTGGAAATTTTTCATGCAAATTTCTTCATCAATCGTCAATATTCATGAGTGTAAAATAAAGAAATGACATGTCTTTAACTGCTATCTCCAAAACGGGAAACTCCCTTTTACAACTCCCGGAAGAAAATGTTTCATGGTTGGGCTGATTGATATTATTTTAGAGAAACATATAAATTTTATTGATTTAAGTAATTTGAACATAAACTCATTTAACATCATTATCAAATCATCCGCACTATTTCACAAATGTAATTTTTTCTTTTTGTAAATGTTTAGTAAATGTTACATAAAAGTATTTGTTTTAGTTAAAATGGAAGACATTGGCTAAAAATAATGAAAAATGGTGGAGGCAAGGGGAAGCAGAATATATTAAATTTGTTTTTTAATTATTAAATTACATAATTACTTTATTAACTTATTACTTAATTACCTAATTGAATTACAATGGAAATTTATGTAACGTAACGTTACACAATGTTTCGAAAAGGCAATCTAGAGGAACAAAAGTCGAAATGGAATCCAAAAAATTTGCAAATTTTTTACAAATATTCCAATTAGCATAAAACACATGTTTTTATTATATCTGGCAATACTCAAAATAGGAGAGAGCTGCTAAAATAACATTTATTCTTAAATTTTTGGAAAAACCAGCATTCTGAGAATTTCTAAAAAGGTCAATTTAAAGTTTGAAAACAAATTTTAAATATTTTTGTTCTCATTATGGAGAACACAACTCAAGGTATTTAACATATATAAACTTAAAAGAAAAACATTAAATTTGTAGCTTTGACGGGACTATTTGCCAAAAAATGTTTGTGAAAAAATATATTTTGATGATTTAGGCGGGTATATTTCTATGAGGGCTATAGTGGGCCCTCATGGGGTCTTCTGTTCTATTTGTGAAATTTAAAGTAGATTTCAAAATATATATTCTTAAGATTTGTAACGCCCCGCAACTTCTAGTTTTTTCCACTTTTTTATAGATACCTGCTATCGTCTAACGCTGTATGAGCTTATAGAAAATTGACTCCAACATTCCAAAGCATCCAAAAGCAAGCAGTTGGTGATTTTTTAGTTACAAAATTTAATGTCCAGAATAGTTCGATGGAACAAAAGAATATTTTTAAGCAAGAAGTAAAAGTCTTCTCACGGAAAATTAAAAATGGCAGAAAGGAAAGATATTTAGCCCGGTATGAGAAGTGGTTAAAACAGGAAGACGTTACATTTAGCATGGGAGGAGGTAGGCGTGGTTTTCGTTAAATTTCACTCATCTTCGAACTTGAAAGATTTTAATAAAAAATAAGCAATATAACGTTTGTAGATGTGGCCGATTCATTTCAACATTTCGTAAAGTTGAAAAACAATAAATTAACCCTTTAAGGATGAACGGTACATATCCCACCTTCCTCTAGAAATAGTTTTTGTTTTTGTTTTTACATTAGCCCAAAAACTTCATAAAACAGTTTTGTGATATTTAAGACAGTTTTGGCTTATTCCAATCGCCATTTTGCAGGGGAGATAGGCGTAGTTTTCGTTCGATTTCGCTTATATTCAAACTTGAAATTATTTTTGACTAATAATGAGCAACATAACGTTTCAAGATGCATAGTTACAATGTTTCATTTTGAAAAGTGGAAAAACATTCAATTATCCATTTAACCCATTATAGACTGACCCATGTTCCCGTTGAGCTAGAAAGATGAAACTTTCCAAAATTGTTTAGTTTGGTCTAACTTAGAAAAAAAGTCAACAAATTAAAAAAAAAAATTTTAAAATCGAGTTGCCACCTCGAGATTTTTGATTTTTAAATTGAACGATATTCTACAAGCAAAGTCGAGCACTTTACACCAATATTGATACCACGAATTTCCACAAAACAACGAAAAATATACAAAAACGTATTTCGTTACAGACCAGCGTTGCGTCGACCCGCGGGAGCCACGTATGTCAGTCAAACTTCATAAAAATTCACAAAAGTTAAATGTAAAGCCTATGAAAGACATTCGTTTAAGAATTATAATATACTTTATTTTTTTTTTTAGATTTTTTAGAGGTTTAAAATGAAAGATAAAAAAAAAATGGAAAATACCCAAATTTCCCAAGATTGGAAATGTAAGTAAACGTTATTGTTTAGCCTTGAGCGAAAACAGGTTGATTAGATAAATTCTTTAAAATTTTATATGCTTTTTGAAGATCATCATGATCAGCAAGATCATGAAAATCTATCACGGTATGACCTCCAGATTAAGAAAAGTAAACCGTTGCTGGACAAAAATGGGTTAAGAGTCAGTACCTGGCGAACGGTTCATATCCCCTCTAGAAAAATTTTTTTCTTGTTTTAATCCCATATGTCCAAAAAAGTCATAAAATAATTTTGTCCAGCTGGTTTGTTCTAATCGAATCACTGTGCGTCAGTACGTCACGTCGGATGACTAAGCCTAATAACAAAAAAACGGGAAATATTTTTAAATTTGGTTACTTGGGAAATAAACCTATATTATACTAAAGTCTTGCCCAATTCACAGAGTTTTGCAAATTTTGTAAGCCAAGTCAAAAACTATTTCTGTTTTTTGTAACCTCACGCCAGAGCATAGTTTTGCTTATATCTCTAAATCCTTTGGATCGATTATTGTAATTCTTTTATTTAATAAACTGCTACTGAATTAATATGCAATTATAAAAAATCCTTTTTAAAAATTTGACTTTTTCATATTTTTTTTAATATTTTTTCTTACAAATCGTAAGCAACGTCAGTTTGGAAATGTCCATATTCATGTATTGGATCGAATTTTAAGTAATAAGAATAAAAAGTAAAACTTTAAAAATTATTCATGCCCATTTAAAAAAAAATTCAATGAAAATGTAAATTTTTAAAAATTTGACTCAGGTAAAATGGAAAAAAACGAAAGTGTTTTCCTTTTTTTTCACCTGAAGAAAGGTATGGGTTACTTTGTGGAATATCTTATTATAAAAATAAGAAAAAACTTTTTTGCTCCAATGTGCCACTGTAGGAAAATTTTAAGAAAAAACAAAATGGTGTTGGAAACTAAATTTTTTTTTTTTGTTAAAACCATTTATTTTAATCTTTATTTGTTTGTATAATTATTACATAACTTAATAAGTTCAACTTTGTATATTTTTATTTAAACATTAAAATTTACATGCTACCTCCCTCGGCTAGAAGGTTTTTCGAAAATATTTTGCTCACTGCGGAAACAACTGGTAGTAATAATTGTAGCGTTATTTTTATTTTAAGAAAACAACGTAAACTTTAAATTCTATAACAAGCATTAATGAGGAAAATATATCGCGGCTTAATATCATTTTAATAACAATTTTAAGCAGCCGAAACATTAATGATGCAGCATTTGAGCAGTACTGTGTGGATACAACCGATTTGTCCCCAAAGTACTTATTCACAGTCCCTCTGTGGCAAAGAATAGTATGCTTTCATTTGGTCAGCTATCTGAAGAGGTCCTTGAAGTAAATTAAATTGTAAAAATTTGCAAAAAAAAAAAAAAAAATTTTAGAAATAATAATAAAATCCAAACAAATAATTTCTTTGAATAAAATAAACCACTAAATTCCGCCGTTTAAATGTTATACTTTATGAGAGTTATAATTTTAAAAATCACGTGCAGTGAAACTTTTCGAATGAGAGGTGGGCACGGCAAAAAATAATTTTTGTATTGTACCCTATATTTAAGAGGTTTGGCGAAGTGGTCTTTATATCCGTTCAATATAACAAAAATTTTAGTGTATTTATTTTTTGTGTTATATGGGAGGTAGGCGTGGTTCTGGGTGGATTTGAAAATATTTTTGTGTGTGATCTATTAAAATCAACACCAACTCACACCCCAAAGTTTATTGGTCTACGGCGAGTCCTTCTATTTATTGACACTTTTTGTATGGGCTTCAACCACTGTGCGGTAGGCCACCAAAGCTAGAATAGGCTGTGCGTTTGGTTTGAAGTCCACCACGAAAAAAAAAACAATTTCTATGAAACGAAAAAGAATAAAAATAAACATAAACATGAACCCGAAATTTGATGACGACTGATGATAGACAAAAATGGAATGTTCAGGAATGTTCGAACTTATCATTGGGTGTCTCTATCCAACTGATTGATATCTTGAAAAGATACAAAGCCGATATCACTGCATCCAAAAAAATGCAATCCCGGAAGGTTCAGGATTGGTTAAGGCAAGCTTCTTGTGATATATGCTACAGCGGCCATGCGAAAAAGCACGAGTTTGGATGCGGATTTTTTCAAATCTGAAATGAAACATGTTATTAGGACATGTTTATAAAGCCCCTTATAATATTTGAGAGCAAAATAATAAAATTTTGTAAGTGCTGGATTAGAAATTGTTCAGCAAAAGTGGTTCCCTTTCAGAAATATACCAAGGTTGCTCTGTTGCAATAAATAATATGAAATGATTGGACTGTGTTATGCGTCATAATTTTATTCTCAAAAATCACTTTTCTCATATGCACATGACCTATTAAGATGAGCGTAGTGAGGTAAAAATGGGGGCAGCTGCCCCCTATACATTAGAAAACGGTATTGTTGAACTTTTAAACAAAAAGAAATTTAGTGAACTATATTAAAAAACAGCGGGGATATTTGCATCGAAAGTTAAACCTTTTAAATTCTGATAATTTTTTCTCATTTTTTCAGACAAACAAATTAAAAGTACACAGTTTGTAAGGTAGCTCTTAAATATAAAATATAAACTTTACCATATCTGCAAATATGGAAATGTCGACAAAAACAAAAAAATTTTAATACAAAAAGCTAAAATTTAAAAAAAAACAAAGAAAGGTAAGTTTTTGAACTGTCCATAATCTAACATAAGTAAAAATGAAACAACGACTAAATGCTGTTAAGAGATACAACAAAAAAATTACAATTAAATTTATTTCTACAAATTGAATGCCATACTGAATGGCTCCAAAATACCTTTTTTTTATACCAAATTTGTATATGTTTCCATGCAAAATAATAAAATTGTGGCAAAAAAAATTAAATTTTCGCAAATTTTAAAACGTATAAAAAATACATCAACCTTAGATTTTTGCCCTCTATCACATATCTGAAAAACATTCAAATCGGCGAATTGAGAACCTTTCCTTGTATGCAAAGGTTTACGGGAAAAAAAATTATCATGTTCCATTCCAAATCAAATTATAGAAAGCTTTTAAAAATTTAAAAATTAAATTATGAAATCTGATAAAACGATATTGATATTTTTCAACTTGGTATATTTTATAGCTGCAAGATTTTTTCTATAATAGATACATTGATTTCTTTTTAAAATTTTCAAATAAAATCTATGTAGCATGCGGCTTCGACCACTCTGCTTTTTACTTCCCCATATAAAATGTGTATTCACCTTTATAACTCATGTTTTTTCTGGCACTTGCTATAAAATAAGGTAAGCCTTGCCTGATGTCAAGTTTTTTAAGCTCTGCCGTGCCACGCCCTGGTTTATTTTCTAATGCTTAAAAAGCTTAATAAATTAAACATTTAATTTACTTACAACCGCAGCTCAACACCTTCATGGTGCCACCCACCAAGATTTACTGCTGAACCAGAACAACTTTTAATCTTACTTTCATCTGCTTTGCATACAGATTGCCTTGGCAATAACAACAATAACAACAACAACAACAACAACAATTGAATTAACACTTTGCATTCAAATTTGTCAACAACTCGAGCCGAATCTTTAACAGATAAAATAAATTTTATACAAATGAGCGACGTTTGTGGTTACAACCTTAGCTACTTTTATATATGACAACAACAAAAACAACAACAACACAATCACCACAACTAGGCAACTCATACTTTGCTGCTATGTAGTAAATCCTATCCGGGTGGCATGGCGCGGTTTGCTACAACCCTCTGCTATAAATTACGATGTTTTTATTTAAATAACCGTAAAGAGAGCGCACACGATTTTAGCTTTTGACGCCGGGTCGTGGCAGACGGGAACGAGGGCGCCACCCCACGCATTATTTCAATTTGATTGAAACACGCTTTTTATGTGTTTATGAGATTTTATTTCATGTTTTTTTAAGTATTTCTTATTTTTATTTGTATTTAAATTTTATGCATTGTCATTTGGGTTTTCTATGCCGCCACAGAAGCTGTGGAAAAAAAAAATGAATGGAGCAGGAGTGGTGAAAGAGTTGGAGAAATAGGCAAATTGTAAGATGAAGATGAAAGATACTGATGGATTTTTATAAATTTTTAATTTTAATGAATGCAAGGAATGAAATGAATGCAAGAAATAAAATGAGTGAAATGAAATGAATGAAATGAATGAAATGAATGAAATGAATGAAATGAATGAAATGAATGAAATGAATGAAATGAATGAAATGAATGAAATGAATGAAATGAATGAAATGAATGAAATGAATGAAATGAATGAAATGAATGAAATGAATGAAATGAATGAAATGAATGAAATGAATGAAATGAATGAAATGAATGAAATGAATGAAATGAATGAAATGAATGAAATGAATGAAATGAATGAAATGAATGAAATGAATGAAATGAATGAAATGAATGAAATGAATGAAATGAATGAAATGAATGAAACGAAATAAAATGTTTGAAATGAATGCAAGGGCTGATATGAGTGAAATGAATGCAAGAAATGAAATGAATGCATGGAATGAAAAATTTCAAAGAATTTCATTCTTTATGAATAAGTCAAAAGTCATTCAGACATTTTGTGAAATTTAATAAAAGAATATAAATTTTTCTTTGTGTCACATTTGCTCAAATACTGATAGATAAGTTTTAAAACACTTTTCTTTATTTGCGAATTTGTAGCTTTTGGCGTGAGATAGATAATAATTTTTAGTGAGTTCAATATTGGTTGGAGCTTTTATTTATAAATAAATGCATGAAAATTTGATAATTTACACTTTTCTTTTGATTCCTGACATTCTGAATAGCAGACTTCTTATTATTATTTTATATTTTGCCCATGAAAATTAGCAAATCTTCCCATAATTTTCAGTCAACTTAATTTTATCTTCCCCCATTGTCTCAAAAAAGGTATCAATAAAGTAGCGTCAATTAGTTTCACTTAATACAACAAAACATTCATCCACCTGACTTGGGTCACTTGAGCCAACAAACTAACCTGCTTGACCAACTGCACCACCCTACAGCAGCCAAGCCATACAGCAACTGCACAACAAGGACAACCATTAAACCATAAATGCTTCCAAATAAATGTCAAGTCGTAAACCGTGTCAAAATATAATCCGCGCAACCAAATCAAAATGAAATTGAGACCATTTGTTTGTGCGGCTTGTCTCATGTAAATATTTAATTTCGAGCAACTGTAGCAAAACGGATTTGAAACGCTTGCATGACATCCCAGTGGCATGGCACGCGTTGTCTTAAATAGCGCTATCACTGCCAAAGCATCTAGAAAAAACATCCCAAATAAAGTTAGGGAAAAAATGTCACAAATAAACGAAACCCGCAGAATTAGATACGGTCCAAGTACTCGTATGAGTTGTAACACGTTTCAGCTGGCAAGCGAGAAGCTCGTATGATGGTAGGATATGAGAGTGAGACGCCAGAGCATATTTGGTCCTAAACTTTTGGATTTATGTTTGTTTGACTTGCCATGTATGAACCATTTTGGGACAAAACAAATCGTTGGGCTAAAACTTTGCGAAGAATACGCTAACATATGAAAAACGAGCATAACAAATGACATATCCTTGCCAAGTGATATCCTTGCAGAATGATGTTCTTAAAAGATGATAGCCTTAGAAAAATAAATTCACAAACACAAAATTATATCAAGATAAGCGACAGCGTATTAATATTGAACGTTGAGCGTTGGTTTGGGTTAGCTTTTTATATTGCGGTAGATTTTATCATTATACAAGAATGTCCTTTAATAAGACATGAATTTAAAATGTTGAATGTTTTAGGCAATCGATAAAAAAGTGACCCTTCTTTAAATTTTTTTTTTAGTGGTTAGCCAGAGGAGGATTATGTAAGTGTGTTATAAAAAGTAGCCGCCAAACTGACTATTTTTTAGTTATGAGACGATTAGAATTTGGCCGCTTCTTAAAAAGATGAAGATGCTTTATAGCAACAGCTGTAACAATATCTAAACAATGTGAAAAATTATGTTACGAAAGAAAAAAGATGAAAACATAATCGTGGATTCCAGATTTAGAGGATAATACTACGTTCACATTGAGAGCTAAATGCGCATTTACGAAATTGAATGTATACATTTGTTCCCTTTACTCCTACAAGGAACATACGGCCACGCATTTTAAATTGCTAATGCGTATTTAGTTAAATGCGCATTTAGCTCTCAGTGTGAACGTAGCATTAGGTTCAGATTTAGAGGCAAGAGTAAAGTTCCAAGCATAGCTACACCTGACTTGAACAAGCCAGTGTTATTAGATTTAGTTTTCCTTAAAGAATTCACAAAAATTCAAAAGAAAGAGTTCAAAAGAATTCAAAATCTAAACTAGACAAGTTAATAAAATATACGCAAGTGATTTGTGTGTCATGCAAGTGTCAATACATCATTGAATATAAATATAAATATAAATAGAAATGTTTTGAGCTACTACTTTTCGCAGCATCCATAAAAGCATAATTTCGACAACAACAACAACTTGGTTTAGCTATTTCTAATACTCATAGGGCACTACGGCAGTATGAGCAACTAAATTATAGGGCATATTCACATATTATATATGGCATATGCACTATAGAACTTTTTCCCTCGTGCTTCTCAACTGATTTTGATAATTGTCTTTTTTTTAAATTAATAATAGTAGGGAGATGAAGTGCACTGAATATTTTTTATACAAATCTAGCTGCTATTAACAGGTGAAATGTTCACTCATGAGCAAAGAAAGAGAAAAGAAACAACGAAGAATATAAACAGAGACGAACGCTTTTCTGTGTATATTTGTCGGCCAAACGTGTCCACAAAGAAATTTCCATATAAACGTTGAAGATCCGTACAAAGTGCGGATTTTCTGATTGCCGCTTTTTCTCTTTCTTCTTTTTCTATTTTCAGATTGCCGCTCTCATTGTGAGCTCTTCTGAGCGAAAGAACTGATGGCGAATTTATTAGGAAAGCTGTTGTTGTTGTTGTTGTTTGTAGTGGGCCCATGTGCACTTTGACCAATAGGATCTAAGTAACTTAGGCTGTAGCTCTTAGGCTGCACATTGCCGGAGATTTACATATAATGTGCTCTGGAGTTTCTTCCTTCTATGTATTCGCAAAATCTGAAGATATATGAATTAGATAGATTAATCTTTTTGAGATAATATCTAAGTAAACAGTGACCTGTAAAATAACTTGTTATAACTTTAAAGTCTCCTTTGGTAAGCTTGAGTAAATTTTTCTACTAAGCTCTATTTGGATATAAATATTTCTTTGCTTGCCTCTCTGTCCATTAGTATTGTTCTAGTGGCACGGAAATTTATTGTGTTCCCAGATCCTAACCTTTTCCGCAAAGTAGCCTTAAGCAATACTACAAAATGGTTCGGGGCCAATAAAATGTCGAGATGCTTCTCTTTTGACAAGGCAGTCCACACTTTCGTTGCCATGACCTGGTACCCACCACAATTATATTTTGTTGTTTTGTTCCAGTGCATTTAGTGTTTCAACGCAATCAGAAAATAGTCCTGATTTAAGCTTATAAGCCTGTAGAACCTTTAGTGCCACTTGACTATCTGAAAATACGTAAATATGTGCCCCCATAGATTTCCTACGGAGACATTCCTGGACACATACTTCAATGGCGTCAATTTCGTTTTGGAATTTCGTTGGAGAATGGCCCATTGGAAGAGGTTTTCGGAATTTGGGCCAATAAACCTTTGCGCCCGTTTCTCCGTTTTCAAATTTAGACCCGTCAGTAAGCCATACCTGTGAGTCAAGATCAGCTGTGATGCTATCACTACTCCACAATTGCCTGTTGGTTATAACAAGCCTGTAGCACTTCGAGAAATTTAACTTTGACAGCATCCTGTCTGGGATTTTTTGAAAGGGGTCATCTTCAAAGTTTCGATGTATCTTCATGTGGCCCTTAAAATTCCTAAGCTTGTAATTACCTATTTCCTCCATTCTTAGTGCGCTAGACCCGCCTCTTTTTCGATAGCAATCGTTAAGGGAGGCAGGCCAGTTATTACACTAAGAGCTTCAGTTGGGCACGTTTTTATTGCCCCTGTAATTCCAATGCACGCTATCTTTGGCAGCTTTTTTTGCATATTACCTGCTGAACGTTGTTGGGCCTTAGGCCACCATGCAAGTGCCGCATACGTGACTGTATGACTATTACGGGTAGTAAACACCCAATTAATAATTTTTGTTTTAGACCCCAAATTTTTCCATGCAGACGTTAACAGGCATTAAGATCCGGAGTTACTCTGCCTACAATAAAATTTAAATGAGTGTTCCAAATAAGTTTCTTGTCAAAAGTCACCACAAAGAACTTGGCATCGTTTGCAAAGTCAATGACTTTGCCGTCTAAGATTGGACCTTTCAGATTTAAATTCCTTTTCCTAGAAAAGGGTACCAGAATAGTTTTGTCAGGATTTATGCTTGTCCCTTTTTCCTGACACTACTTAGAAGTTATGCCGATCGCCACACTACTGAGTGCCTCGACTTCTTCAAGATGTTTTGCAGTGGCCACAATATATAACTGGCTTATGTCAGTAGGTCTTTGTCTAGCCGAACATAAAACCGAAGCGGTGCTCATAAGCAGCCGCAAAAAGATGGAAGTTGCAAGCATCAATGTTAATGGGACGCTGGTGCAATCAAAGGAATGCATTAAATACCTTGGCGTGATGATTGACTCCCGATTAACATTTAAGCAGCATCTCCAGTATGCCCATAAAAAAGCATCCAACGCATGCATGTCTTTATCGAGAATGATGCCGAATACGAGAGGCCCCAAACAGGCGCGCAGGATACTACTCCTTAATGTAGTACGATCCATCGTGATGTATGGGTCAACGGTGTGGGCCACAGCAATGAGAACGAAGTCATACCGACGTGGTGTTGAATCAGTGCATAGACTTGGCGCACTCAGGGTATGCTGTGCCTTCAGAACAGTTTCCGAGGATGCAGCATTAGTCCTTGCAAGCTCGATACCTATCGACCTTCTAGTAGAGGAAACGCTGTTCGAAGCCAATAGCGAAAACCCAACAGTTCGCAAAAGACTCGCACGGGAGAGAAGCCTGCTAAAGTGGCAGGATCGCTGGGATAGCTCAGTTAAGGGTCGATGGACTCATCAGCTCATCCCTAACATTACCGCTTGGTTTGGTAGAACTCACGGCTCCATGAACTTCTACATTACGCAGATTTTAAGCGGGCACGGTTGCTTCAGGGCATATCTGCACAAATACAAGCACGTAGCAGATCCCTATTGTACCAATTGCGAGGGAAGTATACCAGAAGACGCGGCCCATGTCCTCTTCGAGTGCCCCAAGTTCCAAAATGCCAGACTTGAGGCTTCGGTCAGTCTCGGCGAAACGGTAACTGATCAAAACTTGGTTACCCTTATGCTGAGAAATGAAGCTAACTGGTCAGTGGTTAGCACCCTAGCACGACTGATTATCGACGAACTGCGAAGAGTTGAGCGTTTGCGAAATAGATAAGGTTGAGTTTATAGACAAGCCCATGACCAAATCTTTTAGAATACGGACACAAGTCCATCAGTTTCCAGCTTAGTGCTGTTCCCATGCTCCGTGAAGTCATGCTTTGCGGCGGTCCCACGGGGCTTATACAGGGACGACGATTCCATGCGGAGGTTAGGTTTAGTGCGTAAGAATCGCACACTCCCACCTGCACGGTGGCGCCTTTTGAAGGTTCCCCCTTCGCGAATAAAATAAAAAAAAAAAAAAAAAAAAAAAAAAACTTAGAAGTTATGCGTAGGGCACTCTGCATTCTGTCCGATATTGTTGGTTCATGAAAACCCAGATTTGAAATAACCAAATCATCAGCATAGCCTCTGGAGCCAAAACTCTGGTTGTTGATGCTTGCGAGGAGTTCGTCCACAACTAAGGTCCACGTAAGAGGTGAACGTACCCCGCCCTGAGTTCAAGCTCTGGTGGTAGTGAGGGTGTTGCAAGTTTCACCAAGTTCAAATGTTATGATTCTGCTTTTTAGCAGGATTACAATCCATTGTATGATTAAAGGAGGAATGTTTTTTTCTGCATCGTCTCTTTTATCGCGTTGTATGACGTGTTAACAAATGCCCCTTGAATATCAATAAAGGCACATAACGCTGTTTGTTTTGCCTCAAAAGCCCTTTCGATCGTATTGGTTAGGCTGTATATTGCAGTGACCTGTTAAGAGGGATGTTCTTTAGACTCCCTCTCCCTAATGTTAAGTTCCAGTATTTTTCCATTGTCTTTAAAAAGAAGGAGCTAAGGCTGATTGGTCTGTACGGCAAATGTTCGAGCTTTTTGTACACCTTTGGTATAAAAACAACCTTTACCTTAGTCCGTTCATGAGGAAGACTGGATTTAAAAATCCGAATGAGTGGAAGGATAATAGAACTAATGTATCACTGTAAAAGGAACGGGTAGATTCCGTCGGGTCCTGGAGATTTCTATGGGCTGAATTTAAATGTAGCCCACCGTACACTGTCGGAAGTGAAAAGTTTGCCTGGAAGACCTCTTTGACCACCGGTCACTGCATGATTTGCCTCAGAGTCCGATGGGGTTTTCTTGCAAATACACATCCCGAAAAATGCGCCCTTAATAAAAGGTTTCATTTGAGGTTTCAGTGTAGCTTCCGTCAGATTTTTATGGTGTACATCTTTTGGTCACTGCTAGGAGGCTATCAATCCTCTCACAGTAGTCCTACCACGTGGTCCTCTTTGATCTTCTCAATTCAGTGTTGTATTTTACTGAAACTTGCTTATATTGGGTCTACTTCCCTGTCGGCCTAGCTTTATTATAAAGTTTTCTAGCGTTTTTTTCTGAGCTTTCTCAGCTCTTTATTCTACAAAGGCACTTTTCTACGAGACTTGATAGTCTTCAGCGGGCAGCTCTCTTAGAATGCTAGCGTTTTGTTTGTTTTGAGTTGTGTGGCCTCAAATGCAAGCTCTTCCCTAGTAAAAATGGGTTGGTTTGAGTGGTTTAGCTCAAGGTCTAGTCAATGCCTAAAGATTTCCCAATTTGTATTCTTCAGGTGTCTGAAGGAATGGCCGGTTGCCAGGGGTACCCCAGATAAAATCTGATATGGCAATGATCCGACATGAAGACCTCCCCAGAGACATGTCACCTATGAATAGAGGTTCCCATATTGGAGCTACTAAGACTGAGATCTAAAACCTCCTTTCTAATAGTGTTTCTAAAAGTTGGTACATTATCCCTATTTATAGTAATAATACTGTTGTTACAAATGTATTCTAAAAGGTACTCACCCCTTTTGTTGGTGTCAGTATGATGCACATTTGCATCGAAGCCAATGACCCAAGATAGGTTTCGCCTACTGCAGTAACCCACAAGGGCTATAACCTCCTCTACTGGTACTTCTGGTACATCTTCAGGCAAATACGCTGAGGCCAGTACCACCTCGTGGTTTCCGTTTATAGAGGGCACAACTGCCCGGATGGTCACTAAGTCGCCGAAAATGAATTCTGAAAGAGGTAGAGAAGTTATTCTGTTGCTTACCAGCAAAGTCGCTCTAGGACGACAGTTCCTAGGGCTATATAATAACCTACCTTCTGGGCTCTGGAGCACTTTAACGGCTCCAGAGTTTAACCATGGTTCTCGGATGAAGACAATGTCCAGGCAGTCTTTGACGAAACTCCTACAAAGCACGTCAGATACAGCTTTTGCATGATGGAGGAGACAGTAGATCTGCCTCCTTGCTGACGATGTAGAGCCTATCATTGTCTTTCATTCGGAGCTCTTCTAGCCACCTTTTTACTCCTGTGGGTAGGTGCGGCGCTCTTTCCCAATATTTCCCAATATTTGTTATTTCCCTTAGCGCATGTTCTTGACATTATTTTTGTATCGAATTTTATTTCAATGTAACTAAAATACGACGTTTGCAATTTCAAGATAGAGACATCTTAAGTAAGGCGTATTTAGGTCTTAAATTAAAGTTATCTCAATCAATTTTTGTCAATGCTTTTCATGGTTAATTTCATTAAATGATTACATCGAATGACTTCATTGCAAGGACATCTAAAAGCATCCAAGTTCAGGTAGAAGTATTTTATTTATTGAAACTCATTTTCATTTATACCAAACTGATCTTCATAAATGACTCAACTCAAAACTAGTTGAGGTATTTTTTCCTTTAAAAATAATTATTTTATCAAACGTGCTTTCTTAATATTACCAAAATATTTTGAAAAATATAAGATTTGAACATTAATGCCCTTACCTGAATATATTACTTTAAAATTCGCGTTTTAGTAAGGTGAGGTGGGTTAATGTGTACCATGGGGTGATGTGTAACACGGTGATTTTTCGTACAAAATTTTAACGTATGAGTGAATGAACTGTGATGTGTTTCTTTTGACAGCATCTAGATTTTCATAAGTGTTGGAAGTAGGCATATATACATTTCATTAGAGTTCTTAAAAATTTGTTGTTCTTAAATTTTTGTTGAAACGTTTTTTTTAACTTACAAAAAAATAGCGTTTCGGATAAAATTTTCTTCAGATTTTAAAAGTGAGTAGATGTAAAATGTGTGGCTGTCGTGTCTTACTGGTTGAGGTTCGTGGCTTGTATAACCCAGGTTCAAATCCCATCTGACACGGAATGTTTTTTCAATTAAATTAGTCTTTCTGTTCAGCGGTCACTCCTCTGTAAATAATGGCAAACTTCAGAGAGTAAAAACTGCCATGAAAAGTTTCTTGAGAACCTAAGCCGTTCGGAGTTGGCATAAAGCTTGTAGGTCCATTTTTCTATCATTTGTGCTCAAACATTTTCACAACACGCACAAAACAATTGATCATTAGAAGATCGGTCAAAGTCCTTTCAAAGGCAGAAATGTACATTTCGTTTTCGTTTTTAGATGCAAAACGTCTTTAAATATAACAAAAGATTTAAAATTTTTTCACGTTGTGGTTAAAAGGGGACTAACATTGGGGTGATGTGTAACACTCAAGGTGGGTTGATGTGTAACACAACTTACACATTATAATTGCCTTTAAAGAGGTAACAACATCAAATTCTGAAATGCAATCACATCAACGGCATTAAAAAAGATCGGCCCAGTTCCTACTATTTAGCCCAAAATAAAATCGTGGTAGGAAATCCATGAAAAGCTGTGCTCTAACAACAGCATAAAAACGTTTACAATTGCAGGAGGTGGTAAAAAAAAAAAAAAATATGGAAAAGAAAGCTAAACAAACGACAAAGAAAGCTGCAGGTGCTCGGCAGCAAAACCGGCGCTCTTCGTCGTCATCCGAAGAAGATCGAGATTTTTGCATGATTTGTTGCATTTTTTTGCCAAAACATTTAAATCACAAGAATTCCCTTGAAAGCAACAAATTTGAATTTGAATTTGAATTTATTATTATTTAAAAGATGAATTAGTACAGTAAGATTACATAATATCTTTTAACGTACAACAGAGAGATTATTTATCGTCAACAGAAAACATTACATAAGTAAAAAAAGAGAAAAAAAACAAAAATAAAGAAAACAAAATTGCTTAAGACTTATAACTAAATGCCATTATAAAAAAGATTGAATATTATATAATTTAAAACTTATAACTAATTTAAAACTTGTTTAAAACTCATAAAATGAGAAAAAGAGAAAGAAAAAAGAATTGAGAAAAAGTACAAGTAATAGAATAGAAAAGATATTTGATATTAAGAAAAGAAGGATATAACAGAAGTCTTAAAATTGTTCGTATTGAAGATGGATTTAATATTTTGAGGTAGTGAGTTCCATAACCTAATGGCGCTAATGAAAAAGAGTCGTTTAGAGTGTAAGCAGGAATATATCGGCAAAATTAAGTTAAAAGTTCTATTGGAAACACTGAAGCGTAGTTTTTCAAAAAGGTATGATGGAGTCTTGTTAATTATTAGCTTGTGCAGAAATATGCAGTTTCTGGCATTTAAGTAGGGTATTATGCTACAGCCCAGAATTTCCTTGCTTCTATCGGAGATATGCTCAAAACGTTTCAAGTCATATATATATCTCGCCGCATCATTATAAGCAACAAGGATTTTGTGCTCAGAGTGAGAGTCAAGGTTACAGTAAACAAGCTCAGAATAAGTTATCAGTGGAATAATAAGTTGGATAACAAGCCTTTTTTTAGTCAGAGTGGGAGTGTATTTAGAAGACAAACGCAGACATCTAAGTGTAAAATAGATTTGTTTAATAATATTATTGACATGGTCGGAACACGTAAGCTTAGAATTTACAAAAAAACCTAAATTTTTTATTTTGTCGACAAATTGAAGTTGTTTACCGTTCAGGTTAATTACCGGAATTTGGGTAAAGTCAAGTTTATACTTGGCTATTGGGAGAATATATGATTTTTTAACATTAAGGCAGAGATCATTTTCTGAAGCCCACTTAGATATTGCACTTAAGTCTTCATTAGTTCTACAACACAAGTCCTCAATTAGGCCGATTCGGTTAGAAAAATATAATTGAATGTCATCTGCATAGGCATGCATCGTCATATCATTGCACACAGAAAAAATGTCATTAATAAATAAGCTAAAAAGAAGAGGCCCAAGGATAGATCCTTGGGGTACTCCAGCTGTAATTAATAAGTAGTCAGAAAAGGTGTTGCCAATCTTCACTCTCTGCATTCTACCTTCAAGATAGTTAGCAATTAACGAAGCAGCACTAGCACTAAAACCAAAGAACTGCTTGAGTTTTTTAACTAAAAGAGAATGATTAACGCAGTCAAAGGCTTTAGAAAAGTCAAGTAGACAAAGGAGTGTGATGTTTCCTTTTTCATATTGTATGCGGATATCGTCAAGTATCTTAAGCATTGCTGTCGCACAACTGTGTCCTGCTCGAAAACCCGATTGATATGGTGATAATAGTTTTCGACTTTCTAAGTATTCATTTATTTGTTTTGACATCAGTGATTCACAGATTTTTGAGAACGTACTTAGAATGCTGATCGGTCTAAAATCTTTCATAGCGGATGCATTAGTGACTTTTGCAATTGGAATGACAGTAGCTCGTTTCCAAGAGTTAGGAAAGCAGGAAAGAGTAAAGCAGTGGTTGATTATATGCGTCAGTGGTTTAATAATATATGGCAAAATAATTTTAATGAATTTTAAGGGAATACCATCGTCACCAATGGCATATGATTTAATTTTCATAACTGTCAAAATAACATCATTCTCATTAACATGACAAAAGGAGAACTGGTCATTAACAAGTAAATTACGAACATTACATTGAGTACTATTATTAAACCCAGACGAGGAATTGGACAGAAAGAAATTATTAAGAGCATCAGGTTCAACCTCACACTTCTGATCCTCTTTACTACATACCCCCAAAGAACGAATATTTTTCCATAGAACTTTAGAGGGAAGTGAACAGTTCAGTTTGCGGAAAAAGAATTTTTTCTTAGATTGTCTTACAATTGAAACTGCTTGGTTGCGAGCTAGCCTATAACGATCCCAGTTTACATTATTACGATTTTTTTTCCATTTTACATAGGCCAAGTTTCTGGCTTTAATAGCTGATTTGACTAGAGACGTATACCAAGGACAGGACTTGTTAACACCTATCGACGTACGAACAGGAACGAAGTGTTCAAAGGCATAGCTTACATAAGAGACGAGAACATTTAATTTATCATCAACTGATTGAGAAAGCAAACAATCGCCCCAACAGACCTGAGACAAATATTGATCCAACAGATTGTAATCAATAGACTTGTAGTCACGATAAGAAATAGAAACCGGAGTAGAGAGATTACAAGGCTTAAAATTAATAGAGCAAAAAAGTAGATCATGATCAGAAATAAATGACATTTGGTCGAAAAGTAATAGTAAAGACACATCAGACAGGATAAAGACATCAATAAGACTCGGAGTAACATTAGGAGCGAAGCGAGTTGGAGTCGATGAGTTAATTATGGTCAAACCAGCTGCATTTACTTTATCATAAAAACTATCAGAGACGCTATCCTTAGTTAATAAGTTGACATTGAAATCACCACATATAGAAAAACAGTCAAAGTCAGTAACACGTCTATACAAGTCACAAAAAAACGGTTCAAGACAGAAAGATCTGTTCGGGTTATAGACACAGGAAACAAGCAGTTTTGCACCGTGATTATTGGTCAATTCAATATTTAAATATTCAACATCAGACCCACAAGACTGACTTACAAGTTTTACTTTTAGACATGATTTACAGTAAATAGCAACTCCACCACCCTTTTTGTCAGTTCTGTCATTCCTGAATAGCTTATAGTTACTTATATTAAGATAGTCATTAGGAATGTCAGGATTGAACCACGTCTCAGATACACAAATAACATCAACGCTAGAGTTTTGAAATACATAGCGTATATAGTCTAATTTGGAAGTGTTCAAGCTTCTCGCATTGAAGTGAACAATAGATAAACCTTCACGCTGCTTACATAAGATATCTAACAAAACTTTACGGTTATCATTACCGCCACCAGAAGCATTATAATTCATCACAGCAGACACTACACGAACAACAAAAAGCTTCCTTAAAGATAGCCCAGAAGGGAAAGATAAAAAGAGAGAGAAAATATATGATTTTAAAAATAGATTGAGAGAGTCAGCAGGAGTGGTAGAGTCAAATAGTGCAATAAAGATAAAATGAATGACCTTAAGTTACAAATTTTCATTACACTTGCTAGCCGCCAAAGAATCAAGTTCAGCTTCACTATGCACAGCAATCGAGGCATCTCCACGGTTAACACGTACTTGTACAACGCCACGTATTGAGAAAACATTGAAGATCTTATTTGCCCGTTTTAGTTTAATTCCGGCTTGCAAGATTCCTCTCGCTTCATAAGAAAGGCTCTCAAATATAAATATTTTATTGTCCAAATCGAAACCAGCCCCTCTGAGTGTAACTGCAGCTCTTGACCTCTTTCTGAACTCAGCAAAACCTCTCAGCACTCGAGATCGATCATATGGAGAGTAAAACTTTACAATAATAGCAGAATTTGGATGTCGAGAAGAAGCTTTTTTTTTTTTGGACGAAAAATATCCCGAATTTGAGGTGCCAGAAAATCGATCGAGCGGCAAAGCTGATTAAAGATGCTTTTCAGGTTTTCACCATCGGAAAAAGGCAACCCGAATAAAATAGCATCCGATGAAAAATCTTTTTCTGATGACTTAATATGAGTTTCCTCTTTGAGAACTTCAACTGCAAGCGCCTTTTTTGTGAGTCATTTTATCTGTGAGAATTGCCACTTGGATATGGATATTTCCAACGAATAATCATTTTATATTTGAAATGTATTTTTTTCTGCAATTAATAAAGCCATGCATGTATTCTATTGAAGTTAACGATCAGTTTTTTAATTTTAACGTATGTGTGTGTGCATTGAAAATCGGACATATTTACGGGATATTGCTATTATTTCATTAAGATCATATCATAATACTTTTACTGAACATAAAAAGTCAAAATAAACTTAAAAACTTAAAGTTCCTGGTTGTAAGCCAACATTTTGTTGGTGTTACACATCAACCCACTGGTTTGAAAAAGACCAAAAAACCATATATGAACTTTTTGTTTTACTTCAACCATTTCTCTTAAAGGCCTAGAACCAAAAAAAAAAAAAAAACGAAATGGCCATTTCAGCCCTTGAAAGGACTTTGACCGAGCTTCTTATGATCAATTGTGTTGTGCGTGTTTTCAAATGCTTGTACACAAATTATCGAGAACTGAACCAACAAGTTTTATGCCGACTTCGAACGGCTTATGTTCTCAAAGAAGCTTTTCATGGCAGTTTTTACTCTCTGAGGTTTGCCATTGTCTGCAGAGAGGTGACGGGCGAACAGAAAAATGAATTCAATTCAAAAAACTTTCTGTGTCAGGTGGGAATTTGAACCAGGGTTCTCTGGCGTATGGGCCACACACTCTACCCAATACACCATGGCCGCCTTTAAACCATTTTTATTTGAGCAAATTTGAACTTTTGTTGGAGCAAATAAAAACGTGTTACACATCAGCCCACTTAAGCCTACATATATAGAGGCACAATTTGCTTAATGTTCAAAACGCAGATGTCTTATAACTTATTGGGATTTAAACTAAAAGTATTGCATCCTTGTAGCCTTGTAGATCAAGACTTTATAGAGTGTAAAACACTGACGAAAATTCTTGAACCCAGAGAAATCCTATCAGAACTCAAATATGTGTTTATTACGTTTCCAGAAAGGAAAACACGAAAGAGTTTCCAGTTAATTTTTATGTTTAGTGTTTTGAAAATTTTTTCTAATTTATAAATGATGTTTTCCGCTTATAATGGCAAATTATACGAGTATAGTTTGAGATTCTGATTATTTGCTAGCAGTTGTCAATAATTAATCTCCTTTGATATGGTGCAATTATAAAAGTATTCAAATTTGTCCATTTCCCTTCGGCTGTATTTTGTATTACTTTTTAAATTATCCTCAAAAATGCTCATACATATGTGGTCGATCGACTGCCTCCGAATTGAGATATTAACACAGACCCTACGCAGAGTAGCACATGTCGTGATGGCAATTTCACAAACACTCATTAATTATACGAGGGCAATCATCAGAGCCTCGTTTTATGCCATTCAATTGCGAAATAACGAACGCGGTCAACGACGAAGCAAAGTACGAATGATCAACCGAACGTATCGAACGATCGATCGATCGTTGGCAACCAACGAAGCAGTGAATCGCAACAGTCGCAACCAGCTCAAATCGAAGAAGCTCATGATGAAGATGATGCTAGTGGTGATCATGATGAGGCGATCAAACAGAATGTGCTGTGATCAGAGCAGAAATAAATAAAAGCAAAGAAAAAACAAATATTGCATAAAACCAACAAACACTCCATACAATACACGAACCAGTCGAGGAACCAAAACTAAAGGAACCAAAATCCAAGAATGAAAAAAAAGAAGTGTACAACACGTCTGCAAGAAATGAGCTTGTTGTTGTTAAATAGCTGGGCGGAACTTCATCGAGATGATGGGCAATTATCTGCGGGAGGTCTTGTTAGCAAGTAACGCGCCAGCCGAGCAGAGCAGAGCGGAGCCTATCTTCGCCTTCGGTCTTCTCTGAACAACAGGCTTGACTTGTGTGCTGCCTTAAACGAGGTGCAAACCAAGTGAAGTATTCGCCAGCAATTGTTGCCCAAGGCCAATTGCGTCCAAGAGCAGCAACAACAACAACAACAACTACCACAACAAGCATGCGTTAAGGCTACTTTATGTGTTGTTGTAATTCAACTAAGCCTCGTACTCCATGGTTGTCGAAGGTAGACGCCAGGCGACTGGCCCAACACGATGAGGCGTTGTTGGCGTCGCGAAACTACATACATCAACGTTAAGACGCGATGTGGCGGCGCGTCTTGACTCGACGCCACACAACCTAAGCAAGATCCCCCAAATCGCTAAAGACGGGCCCGTGCAAAAGTCCAAAAAATCCACAAAAAAAAAAAAAAAACGCAGAAGTAGAGGAAGCACAAGATTGGCGCGGATGCATTTGATAATTGCTTTGGTGAGAGCGCAGGCGCGCGCAACGCTACTTAACTATATACAAATGTATGCAATGTAGGCAATATTTTCGCCACACACACACTAGATTTATATATGTCTGTGTGTGTATGCCACAAAATAACGCCACTAATCATGTTGTAATTTTTTTTGCCCATTTTTTAAAGGAAAATGAGTTTTCCTTGTGCCTGAAATATTGGTGGCACAGTACCTGTGATCATTATGACTGACTATAGCCGTTATATTGCAGCAAAATAATCAACGATCGTGATGGATCTCTTTATTGGCAGTCAGCTTTGGTAGATGCGAAAGAAATCTTAATTAAATTAAGATTGGATTGAAAACAAATTGGAAAATTAAGCCAAGCCTTAATATATAAGGCTGGATATTAATGTATGTGATTTTACGCTTGGTGTTGTATAAAGTGACCACTACACGTGAGTTTTTGCCAAAAACGTTCAGGCGAAGCAGACCCACTTCTGTGGCGTCAAGAAGCAGAGGGCGTCCAAAATAATGATTCCATTCTATAATTTCCTTTAAATGAACAAAAAGAAATATATTTACTCTACTCTTACTACTTTTATAGGTTATAGTCGAATAATTTTCGAAAAACAGAAATGTATGATGTAAATAACGAAGCAGAAAATTTGTTTACTAACACTATCCACCATACAGGCCTAACAGTTATTTTCTCTGATATAAATATCTCTTTTACCCAGTCTTTCAATAACCCCATTGTGAACGACTTCCTTAATGCCGATTACGAAAGCATAATATCTCTTCTAGATGGTATTAACTGGGATTGCGTTCTATCGAACTTAGACTTATATAGCGCTGTTTCGAGCTTTTATGATTACATTTCTACGGCTATAGAAATGTATGTGTCTAAAATAAGGAAGAAAAACAAACTCTCAGAACCTTGGCTACATGCAGATCTCAGATATTTGAGACACCAAAGAAACAGAAGTTACAAACTCCTCAGAAGTATCGCAAATGTAAGCGAAGAAATGAGGCTCAGATATAATGAGCTATCGAAGGAGTTCTCTTTCAAATCTGAAGTAGCGTACAAGTTTTACACAAACTTAATTGGAGAAAAAATTGTCCAGGACGCAAAAACATTTTTTGACTTTGTTAATTTGAAGCGAAAATCAGCCGGTTACCCTTCATCCATGTTCAAAGGTAATATTGTCTCCTCCAACCCTCAGTAAATATGCAACCTCTTTGCGGATCTTTTTAATGAGGTATTCTGTCCACCAACTACTCAGTCTGATGTTTTTCCCCCCACTCCGAATTTCCAACATATAGTTGAAAACTTCAACTTGACAATCAACAATCAAGGGACCTGGACCAGACCTAATTCCCCCAACACTACTGGTGCGAGGCTTAGACCAACTACTTGCGCCCTTACATATAATATTTAACAAATCTCTCTCTCTTGGAATGCTCCGCTCTTATTGGTAAACTTCCCACCTAATACCAATATGCAAAAAAGGTGTTAAAAGTTCAGTTGAAAATTACAGAGGCATAGCAATTTTGTCAGCCATACCAAAGCTATTTGAAAAAATTATTTGCGAAAAGCTAACACACCTTATCAATCCGCGACTAAACGAACAGCAACACGGTTTTCGAAAAGGTTGGTCCACATCCACTAACCTCATTGTAATGGTTTCCGACGTATTAAGCAAGATTGAGAAAGGAGACCAAACAGATGCTATATATAATGACTTCAGTAAAGCCTTCGATCATGTTGATCACGTCATCTTAATACATGAATTAGAAAAGTTTGGTTTCTCTGAACCTTTACTTAGTTGGCTATCAACTTATCTCCGTGGTAGATCCCAATATGTTAAATTCTAAGGAATTATGTCGAAGAAAATCGAGGTCTCCTCTGGAGTACCGCAAGGTAGTCACCTTGGGCCTCTTCTCTTCAATATCTTCATATCCGACCTGTCGATAGTGTTGAAGGATTTTCCACTTCTTATGTATGTGGACGACCTAAAATTTTACCACGTAATTAAATCGCAGGAAGATGCCAACTTCTTACAGTTAAACCTCTCATTTCTTGAGACCTGGTGTACACAAAACAAACTTTACCTCAATTGTAAAAAGTGTAACGTGATAAGTTTCTCCCGTAGAATTCAACTTATAATTCACAACTATTACAAAGCACTAAGTGAATACTGGTTTATGTTTTGTTATTAAAAAAAAAAATTGACCCTAGCGTTGGGACCCAGCGAGTGCGGGTCCCTCAAATGCCTCGCATTTGCCTCATTTGCCTCATGGTTAACTCGACACTGCTATGTATTGCTTAGACATTATACACTTTTGAGTTTTCAGTCATGGATTATAGTATCCTTAACTAATAACGAGATTGTTTAAGACAAGCACGATTTAGTGTTCTAACTGGATACGGTCAGTTCTAAATGTTCTCAAAATTAACTTTTGGTCTTTGTGTCGGTGATATGGAGAGCCTCATCTGGTGGAACCCTTGCCCGGGTGACTACTTATCACTAAATTCAATAAGTGGTAGATGTGCATCACCTGCGAAGTTTATATTGAAGTTTCCACTAGTATCATAGGCACATCGTTAAATTTTTATCAAAATCTTTTTTCTTGAATTTAAGAACCAAATTTTCGAATAAAACAATCTTACCGAATTGAACCCTACACCGAGAAAAAAAGCAATATGTAAATCACCTAAGTCGGCTTGGGTAAAGAGAATTATATGGAAAATATAAGCTTATGCTTATTCACCTAAGCAATTTATTGTTTAATACATTGCTTTGAAAGCACATACTTCGATAACTTGCCAAAAAAAAAATATTTGATTCACCTAAGCCTAAAATCCAAAAATACAAAATAAAAAACAACTAGCATGGATGGCTTAAGCATAGTTTTGAGCTATTTTCTGCAAAAAAAAAAAAAAAATACAGCTGCGTCATTAGACACACGAGAGAAGGATATATTTGATAATTTAATGGTTTTTTTTTTTGTAATAAAACCACTTTTAAATTCAAAAATAACATAAAGGCAATTAAAAAAAAACACACGTTAATATTCACACCAGTAAATTTTATTACATTTCATCAACAAAAAGAAAAAAAAAACAGAAAAAAAAAGGTTTTTCTTTGCCCGCCGTGCGGAATCGAACATGGAACTTTTGGTGCCAGTCCATCACTCTGCCCACTGATCCAAGCAGCCTTGCTACTACTTGCTGACATAACTGCAGCTATGTTAACAGATGCTGTATTAACAGATGCAGTATGTCGCAGTATTCTGTTGATAGCTGCAGCATAGCTTCAGTTGTAATTCATATTGAATAAATCTCTCCGCATACCGAAGGAGTTTGGCTCAATGCGTAGTGTAGTGACTTCATACACAGTGATATCGGCTGATTGTGGGTTTGAATCTCAACGGCATGCGGAGGTAAAATTTTTGTATTTAATATTTTAATTTAATGTTCTTGTTATAATATACGTCAAGCAGCAAGAAAAGCCGAGAAGTCATTAATTTCTAAAAAAAAAAACGGAAAAGCAAATCACAGAACGAGAGGGCGGCAGCTTAAAAAAAAAAAAAAAAAAACCAAAACCCGAAAAAAAGTTATATATTTGAAATCCAATTTTTTTGAAAAAAGTAGTGCATAAAAAATTACCAAATACTTGGTTAATTTATCGCCCAAATAAAAGTTGGCATGTAAAATTTAGGGGTTTTGATGAAGTACTTGGGAGGCTGCCAAAGCCATCTTATAAATTATACTAGGTTTATTTCAATTTTACATAAGCTTTTTTCTCGGTGTAGATGGGTCAAATATATTAGCTGGTTTTATTATTTTTTCCCTTCAATATTCCTTCTTAACACACCTAACCCCTATCTGCCAACCTTCCCATATAAAAAATGGGGGGCTTCCCATATAAAAAATCACAATAACTGTGGATTATAGTTCTTATTTCTTTCAAATTGACTCCTGGAGGGGTCATATATATGAGCTGTTCCAATTATTTTTTCTCCCTTAATATTTTCTCTGAAAACTATTTAGCCCTATCTGCCACCCTTCTGGGGGTACCCAAATGACAAACACCTAAACGTTGCTATGTTTTCTGCTTGCCTGGTAGCTGTACCAGAATTGCAGGCCTTAACAGTGCCAACCTTAACAGAGCTAACGTTAATAGTGGTGACATTAACAGTGGTGACAATATAATATTGCTGGCGTTGACATTGCTGACGTTAAAATTGCTGACGCGAATGCATAACTTTTACTCCTAACAAAAAATGGTCAACGCTCCTTAAGAAGTTTTCACTTCAAAAAGCTTTATATACGTATATATATAAAAATTTTATGAAATTAATTAAGGTTAGTTTTTAGTAATTTATTCAGAGCTTTTGACTTCCTTATATTTACTTGGCTTGTTATTTCAGTCTTAACAACGTCTACCTTTTTCGACGCAAATAAATGTTTACAAAGTGGTTCTCGTTTTACAATTTGTTAGCCCGATTTTATTGCCTTACATGGTGCTGACAGCGCTATATATATTTTTTGCCAATTTGCATTGCAGCCTGTATGTGTGTATGAGTCACTCAATCAAAACCAATAAAAATAATTATTTATGAGCGATCATTAGTTTTAATTACTCTCAATTAAATAATGGCAGATACAAAGATTAAGTGATGCTGTTGACTTTGTTGTTCTTGTTGTTGGAATTTTTGTTATCGTACGGCGCGCCGTGTGGTCCAGCAACAGATCAAAACTTATTACATTCACTTAAATTACAATATATAAGATATTGTGTGAAGATACTTTTCTGGGAGCTAAATGGTTTACAAATTTTTGATATGTGGAGTAACGGAAGTTAAAATTATGATTAATCTTTTAAATTATAAAAACCTTTTTATTATGATATTTGTGAAAATTTAAGGTTCAACTGAATGTTTAAAGGCTATGCAGAGTAGATATGCGTAACATAGAGCCCAATTTTGTTACCATAAGTGTGACTGGATTATACTAAAGAGTGTCCCAAAAGTCACTGATATTTTAATTTTTTAATAAAGTGAAATTGTTAAAATTTTTGTGAGTTTTTATTGAATTATAAAGAAGAGTTGGAGGCTATTGATGAAATATAATAATTAAATCGCGGCGACTACCTTCCTTGCATACGCTAGCCCCTTTCTTAAGGGGGTCTTCTCATTGAGCAACTTTTTTTTTTCAACTTTTTTTTTTTTCATTTATTTATAGCTTGGGTAGTTGTGAATATGCCCCTAAAAGGATTTTTAGAAATTCGAAATACTTTAGAAGATACAGGTACGAAATACTTTATCTTCTATAAATACTTTTTGTGAGGCAAGGTCTGATGGACAAGAAGGTGATGGAGGTAATAAAACCAGCTTACGAAGCGCTGTCGGCAGATAATTTGCTTGAAAGATGCCTTGGATCTGAAACTCAGAATTCCAATGAGTCCTACAATTCTGTTCTTTGGTCACTTTCGCCCAAACACATCAACTCAGGCGCACGCACCATCGAAGTGGCCAATTTCATTGCAACGTGCCTCTTCAACGACGGTTTTATACCCATACTTAAAATTATGGGTTTGATGGGTATTGCGATTGGCTAAAACGCATACGAATACGCACTATCTCGCAATGAAGACAGATTGAACCGATCAGAGACTCGAGCTGCGGCATCATCAAAAGCTGGCAGAACGGCTCGCAGCACTAATATTTGTAAGTAAAAATTGTCAGCTCTTTAAAACTGCATTTAAACATTTTTGATTTTTTTTTTTTTTTCCCACAAAAATTACTTCAAACTTTAAACGCGTTTATCTCGAACCCACGTTTTTCGAACTGGCGGCCATGATATCTCCAGTTCAACTGAACCGATTTTCATGAAACAAAATGGAATCGACGCAGAATTGTCACCATTCTCGGGTGAACCTCGACCATAATTTTAAAAAATTTTTTACTATTTTTTTTTACACTAAACTACAAAAAAAAAAAACCCGAAATTGAAATTTTTTTTTGAATGGCCGCCATTTTGTCAAAAAAAATCACAAAATTAAGCTTGAGGTTCACCCGAGAATTACATCTATACTGATTATAACCCCGTTTTTTTTTTTATTTCAGACGCTCCGGAGACCCGGAATCGTGGCCGCCGTGACGACACCTTTTTTTTTCACCACCAACTTTGAAGTCTCATTACTTTTTGAACAGCCCACGTATCGAGGCAATTTTTTATTTACTTTGAACCTTTTGTAATACAATAAATAAAAAAAGTTTTCAATTATTCTTTGCGTTTTCAAATAAGAATTTTTTTAAAAAGGGTCCAAAAAACGGGTTTGAATGAGAAGACCGCCTTAAGCTCCTGCTAACGCCCAATTCTTGACTACGATGATAAATCGACGTTATTGGGTCATGATTATAATTTCGTCCGAGCGAGCAACATTCCTGGAATGGGGATGACCACTCCTTTCTGCGTCCACAACAGAGCCAGTGTTCTCCAATTTTTTGATTAAATTGATCAGTGCTGCAAGACGGAGCTTTATGATGCTCGAGAAGTTTGCGGATTTTGAGAAATTTTCAGTATTTTTGTAGTGAAATCTCATGATTTGTGCACGTTGCTCGGCCGTCTATGACTAAACCTTAATTCTATCTGTTGACAGTTGTCATAGACGTACACTCTATGCTTGCCACACAAAAAAAAGTAGTGCCTCAGTGAAAATCAGTGACGGAAGACTTTTTTCTAAGTAAATACTTGAGCTGAAAAAATAGGTAGTTTGATTTTAAAACTACAACGTGACTTAGTTACGGCCAGTTAGAAAATAAAATAAAGTCAAGTTTTGGCAGTGTGAAATCTCAGTGCATGTGAGCCTCCGAAGCCCGTAAAAAGTATAAACTGCTCCAGAAATATATTTTTTATCGATATTATGGAGTTTGAACCGATTTCAAACTCTCCCGCTGCAATTGATAGAACAAAATTGTTGTATCTTTGAAGATACACTGGGCATTGTTGCATACAAATATGTTGTTAAAAATTGAAAAATTAAAATTGTTGGAGTTATGAAAAATCGTTCAAAAGAAAAATCTAAAAAAAAATAAAAAAAATGACCCAATAATTTTTCATATGAAAGAAATGGGCGGTTTTGCATTTTTGTTGGGTGAAAGTTTGTTTTTTTTCTTCGGGGGACCTTTCATACGAAAAATCACCCAAATATTTTGGGCGAAATTGCACTTTTTATACATAAATGATTTTTCATTTTTTTTTGGGGTTATTTTTCGTTTTCAATATTTGGCAAAAAACGTGCACCAGCTCTTAGATATAACAGTATTCAAAGTAAAAGCAGCATTTTTTATTGTCACGCGATTTTTTATAAAAACTTTACCTTTAGCTTTTTTAGCTAAAAATACGCATTTTGAAAAAAAAAAAAAAAATAGAAATAAACAGGCCATTTTAGCTAAAAGTAAATTGCTCCCACCATGGTCGTAGCCAGGATTGTGTTCAGGGAGGGGAAAAATGATTTTTTTCATGTGGCTGATAAATAAATAAAAATGTGTCATCTGTAATTTTGTAATAAGAAATAAATTAAGCTAGTATAAATATCAATAAATTCTATGCTTTTTAGTTATAAGAAAAAATGTTTTGAGCTTCTTAATTTCATACTAAAATTTTCATTATTCTAATGTTCAGGGATGGGAAACTGTCCCTCCTGCCCTACCCTCGCTACGCTCATGTCTCCTACGAAATATTTTTTGTAGATTTTTGAGCATGATTCATGGAATTTAAATTGGCCTTGAAAAAATTAAAAAAAATAATCCTTGTAAACTCTGCACATTTCGTACAAGGTAAACTTATTCTCCTAGGAACAATGCAAAAAATTGCGCGATTTTGCATTTTTTTTTTTGTGTAAATTTTCTATTTTAGTTTTTGGCCATTTTTCTAAAAATTGTTGGGCTTTTAGTCGTTTTCGTTGGGTGAAATTTCCTTGGGCCATTTTTCATTAATTTCTGTGTCATTTTTCATTGGGTGATTTTTAATTTTTTGTTTTGGGCGATTTTTAATAGCTCCAAAATTGCGTACTTGTCTCATAAAATGAATATTTTATCGACAACTCAAGGTTAATATGTGTGATGTGTTGCTTTTCAAATAAAATGTTCATATTCTAAACATAGTTCCAAAGATATCATGAATTATAAAAAATATAAAAAATAGCTTCAAAATACAGGTTTTTTTCAGACTTAACCAGCACTCAGGCAATGCCCCTATAAATGCGAAAGCATTGTGTTGGTTCGGAAGACGGTTGATAGTTAGTTGGTGGATGGAAAGATAGAAAAGTGTCGGTGAAGATTTGATTTAAATTTACACAGATTGAAACTGTCGGGAAATACGCTCGCAGGGAGATTGTTCCACAATTTTACTGAGCGACTGAAGAACGAATTATTTCGATAATGCGATGTTCTATTGGGCAAGGAGGCAGTTGCAAAAGGATGGGCTTGGAGAGCTGCTCGAGTGGACCTAGGAAACACACGAGCTGGTAGCGTCAGGCCATGTTTCTCCCTGGAAACTAACTTCGCATGTTAGTTTCTTTGTTGGCTTGCAGGTTTCTACCTCTCTTTTTAGTTTTTGTTTTGTATAACGTATGCAGGGACGCCGGAAGTGTGGGTCCAGGGGGTGGTTTCCCCTTCCCCCGTTAAATATGAAGTGGATATGAAAAAAGGGATTTCACATCAACAAAATTAAATTTTTCTACATTTCAAATATTTTACTGAATTCCTCGGAAATTTATGCCAAAATGATTTATGTTTCATTTGAATTACGGTTACGGTTAAAACTTAATGATGCAATTCACACTACCATTTGGTAGCATTTGGTAGCACACGAGCATTTGGGTATGAGAAAATTTACATAAATGCTTGCTTGTGTTGGGTCTGATTTTTTATGAAATTTTTCAAAAATGTCCAAATACACACAAATCATAATTTTTCTAAGCTTATTCCGTCGAAAGATACCTATTTGAAGATGCACACACCATTCCTTCTAAGGTTTGTGAAAAGTTTTTTCAAATCGACGAATGAGTTCAAAAATGATTTATATCAACTCCCGAGTAACGCTGGGTATTCGCTAGTTTTTAATATAATAAAAAATGTTTTAATAAATATACAAAATCTTTTTATTGTGAAAAAAATGTTCTGCCCCCAGTTGTACAGCCCCAAAGCTTACATCCCCCAATTGTGCAGCCCCGTCGAGAGGAGTTTCCGGTGCCTATGAACGTGTGTTTATCTTTACTTAATTTCATTTTAGGTAAATTTTTGGTGATTTTTTTACGTTTGCGTAGACCCAGAAAGACTGACCGCGATATTAAGCCATTTTGGGTTCGCTATCAGAACGCGTTGGAATTTCGTAATGAAATTTTCAGATTTTGTTATTAGTGATCAAATTAAAAAAATTCCAAAGCTTAAGATTTTTCCGATTTAAAATTTGTCGGCTGCGAAGTGGTCGAAAAATCCAAAAATGGCTCAATCAATACACAAAAATTCAAAAATTTTAAATAAAATATTGTTATTTTTATTTAATGAAAAATATGTAAAAGAGACATGTGAAAATATTATAATAAAAGTATACATATAGGGCCATTTGTCCAAAAATCGTCCATCTGTGTTTTATCACACAGGTAATACATAGTTAAATTTACCTGTGTTGTCCCAAACCAACTGATTCTCATATTTTAGTCTTTTGGCGGCCTGCTTACGTAAATAGTTTTATTATACATCACATTTATATATTTTTTTCGATTTTTTCAAAAATTGTCAAAAAAAAAAGGGTAGTTTTTTAACCGCTACCTGAATAGGTAAAAAGAGGAAATTTGAAAAATGAATTTTTTTCCTCAATTTCCATTTAACCGAACCGTGTATATTCGGAAAGCATATGAAAAAATCTTTTATATTTTTTCCAGAAAATAATTTGAAAGTTTGTGGTCGAAAAATCGACCAGCGGACTAAAATGGGTTAAGGACTTTGATGCATTGCTTTCAATTAAAACACTGAAAAATGCATACAAAATTCAGTAAATATTTATAAAGTCTCTAAATCAGATGTTTTTATTTGAGTTTTTCTACATTTTCAGCAATTTTTCAAGGGGTGGCAACCTGCAAGCCAAAATCTTAAAGTGTCGATTTTAGATACTTTTGAAATTTTTGTTTTGAAATTTTTATTTTTTTGAGAATTCAAATGATTTTAAGCTTAATAATGTGGTTATTTTCTTGCTCTTACCAACGTTTGCAGCAAATCGACAATGCGTTTATTTAATGATGGGCTATAATCAAAAGAGCTAAGAGGTGGCAACCTGCAAACCTCTTCCCTATGAAAAGGATCTTACCCGTGAACATAAATGTCATCATTTTTTATAACTTTATAGCACTTTATAGCAAAAAACAAATACATTTTTATATAAACTCTTATTTTAATAAATTTTCATTTTCCAAATCAACCTTACGTAGTCTTTTTAAGAATGACTTATGATCAATTCCTCAAAAAAATAAATTCGTTTTAAATTAATATCTGCTCACTTTCTTTGGTTGTCCTAAGGCTGGTCTCAAGCCAGGCGCCTACTAAATACCCTCCAAAGAGCTTAAAAAACTATGCTTAATTGAGCGTGGTAACTCGTATCTACATAACTTGTGTCAATTCCAAACGAACAAAGTAACGAGCCAAAAATCGCCGAATTGAACTGTGCAAACGTATGGACAGACATACAGACGGACGGACGGACAGTCGTAGTCGATTTGCAATTTGATCGATGGCGCTGCTATTAGCGCTCGGTGTTCATCGAAGACGACAGACGCGCTGATAGGTGGCTCCAGCCGACATGCATACAAAACGAAGACGTTTCAACAACAACAACAGCAACAGCAACAGCAACAACCACAACATACGAAAACGTTGCAGGAAGACTGCTCAACTTAACTGACTGGCGGAAGGGCTGCGGCGCTGACAGTTGATTACTTGGAGCAGGACGGCGTGTACAAGCGGCGCCTTTAATTGGCTTAAGAATTGAATACCTGAGACTGAAAAGAATGCATGCTTGCATTTTTTTAAGGCTGCTGCTGCTGCTGCTGCTGATTGCAGTTGCTCATCATTATGTTGTTCTTATTTTATTGTCTTTTTTTTTTTGTTTTTCTGAAATTTACCCTTTCATTTCATACCAACTCCAATTCGCTCTTTATAGGCTGCCATGGCTGCGGCTTATCAGCTTGTCGATCAGATTTCTTATCTGATGTTAATTTTTTGGATAATCGCATCATTATGATCGTTAAGAGCGTCGCGTATGCGGTCTCAAGTTTTGTCAACAGGAGGTCGTTCATCGTTTGTCGATCGTCAGGTTGCTTTCGATCGACTATGTGACAAGTTGATGGCATGAAGCAGACGCGCTCAAATTCTACTAATTAATTAAGTCTTTGAATTGCGCTAATTTTAATCGTTCTCCATGGGTCAAAATATTCAAACATATGCTAAGCATATTCCTGGAACTGACTGCAGTTGGACAATTAATTTCAGCTGTACTTTTAAACAAATAAAAACGCTACGCTAGACAGGCAGCACATCTTTAAATGTTCTGCCATTAGAGCCGAATGTCAAAACACTGCACGGCGTCCTTCGCGTGTCCTGCGTTACTTTGCCATAAACCGATTTCCGCACCA
The DNA here is from genome assembly GCA_914767935.1 of Coremacera marginata. Classification (NCBI taxonomy): domain Eukaryota; kingdom Metazoa; phylum Arthropoda; class Insecta; order Diptera; family Sciomyzidae; genus Coremacera; species Coremacera marginata. The sequence goes on from OU612046.1 coordinate 164,680,383, forward strand.
TTAAACAAGCCAGTCAACAGCTAAAGCGAGAGCGTGCGAACTCCGACTCGCTTAATGTTGTTACATTGTCATGTTGCTGTCCCAAGGTACTCGATAAGAACAGTCACAACACCTACAACAACAACAACAACAACAATAAAAACAACAATAAGGGGTTGAAATGTTTCAAAACTGTGGCAACTTGCTAGTGATGTTGATGATGTTGATGATGATGTTACAGTTAGTAGTAACGGCGTAACATAAAATAGGTTCATTGCTCGCCCGACACTCAAAATTTATAGAATTAAATTGTTTTGGTTTGAATTCGTGCGTTTTGTGTGCGACTTGAGTGCAAAGTGTGCTGAGAGGGCGGCAGGCATCATTTCCTTGCGCTGCAGCGCATCCTTGCCAGCCACTAAATAAACCATTAATAAGCTCAATAATGTTTTTATTTTTCACTGCTTTTTTTTTTTTGTTGGTTGGCGTTAACGTATTCATGAGTAATTGTCACCAGCGACGGAAGCCAGCGCGTCCGGAAGCAACGACGAAACGCGCCAAGCGCTGCATCGACACGTGGACCGGATGTTAAGTTGCGAATTGAAACTTCCGCTGAGTTGGTGGAAAAATCACCAATATCAATACCAGAAGAAATTAAATTTTCATAATAGTTGCGTTGGCATTGTAAGATTTTCTTGGAATGAATGGGAGTGTTTTTTTATATTATGATACAACAACTTTCAAAAATTATTATGTGTGAAAGAATTGACAAAGAGAACAGAGATGACCTTTCATTCGGATTAGCTCATAGTTCTTGTCTGTCTGGTTCAGCTTAAACTTGGCGAAGGCGAACTAAGGCGAATACTTTCATAGTTTAAATCGTACAATTTTTCAAAGTACGGAATTGTGCCATTGCTAGTATATGATTTCAATAGCTACACAAAAAAATATTTGCATATGGGTACCCTACAAATGTATTCGATTGCTGTCCATCACAAGTGTATAAGACTTTCTACCGAAGTCTTAACAAACAGTGGGTCGAAAGGGGCAACACATTGACTAAAAATTCCAACTGTGAGAACAGTAACAAATATATTTAATCGAATTTCGACAAACACAAAAAAAAAAGAACAAATTTTTGGGGCTCACTCTAATTAAGGGTTCAAGGAGATTACTTGAACCCTCAAACGATTCAACCTGGTAGAATCAATTAATTCATCGGTCCTTGTACGAACGCGTCTCGAGTTCAGGATGTTAAAAGAAGATATAAAAGGCAAGACAAAGCGGAAGGAAAAGGACAACAAGGATTTATTGTGAAAACTATCAAAAGCAAAACACTTCTAGAATCTACTAAATTTACTAACAGGCAAAACTACTGCTGACACTGCTGTTAATACCACTACTGGCGGAAACCAATGCACAGAAGATACTTCATGATAATAAGAGGTTCAACTCCTCCAGACTCCTTGGTTATGCCGTAGACCTTGCTTTAAAGATCCAGAAATCCACGAGTACGTAGTCTTTATTTGTTTAGTTTTTTTTTAATTATTCTATTGCAATCGTTAAAGAACTGACTCTCAACTCGAAGACTGGCGGAATTTACGTTCCAAAAGATGGAAATCTAAGTGCCGCAAAGTGCGTCTTTTTCAATTTTAGTATGCCAAATCTCATATCTTAAAAAAGTATATATATAAATTTTGCTAATAAGTTTTTAAGTCAAAATTAAACATTGTTAGAAAAAGTGGGAGCGGTCGGCAACTGCCACGCCTACTTCCCATACAACTGGAATAGTGTTATTGGAATAACTTTGGTTGTATGTATGCTATAATAATAAAACTTAGTTTCTTAGTTCATCTAACAATTAAAACTGCAAAAAATTAAAACTGCAAGTGCCACGCCTACCTCTCATACAGTCGGATCAGTATTTTTGGAATAACTTTGGTTGTATGTATGCTATAATAATAAAACTCGGTTTCTTAGTTCATCTCACAATTAAAATATGTTTGTTCAAAAATGGGAGTGATCGGTCAACTGAAGTTGACTGAGTGCGCCTGCCGTTAGGCTTAAGCAACTTGGGTTATCCAAAACCTAGGGTAATAGTTCATGAAACAGACAACCATGAACTTTGTGTTGAACCACAATACGGACCCGTTTACGTTTTAACAAGAAAAAAACATACGGGGCATCCGGTGTGGCAACACGAACATGGAAGCTGTTCCACAAACACAAAGCATCACCCAGTGCGCTGCTGATTAGGAGCATTATGAATAATTACATACTGCCCGTAATAGCAGTACCAGTTTAGACTTCCGTAGCGACGTACTTCCATCCATCTGCTGGTGGAGACGAGACCTACCCAATCTCTTGCATATTAAGACAGATATGCCAGCCCGGTCGTACCATTGCGCGACCCCGCCGGTCAATCTAGACCTGTGTAGCATTCACACAACCACAACCAGTACGAGACTCCCCGAAGGGCCACCCCACGACAATCATCTGGGCAACTCGATCCCGACAGATGAGGATCTACAACATCCCCGCAAAAAGACCAAGAACACACAAATGCATTTATGAAAAAGTGCATTCTTATACATGACTGTGCTCAATGAGCACTTAAAGGCTAGTCTAACAACTTGCAGTTGCCGACTCAACTGGAAAATTATTACGCATGACCGGTACCTACTTTGGAGGACCTTTGCAATTGCCACTCTTACTCTGGCCGTTCGGATTTCACCATCCAGACATAGAGTATTGGCCATTGTTCTCAGGGACTGCCGTGCTCAGTATGAGAACCCTTAGTTAAACAACCATTTCTACACTTCCATCAGGGACTGCCGTGCCAGTTTGAGGGGTGCGAGTCAAACTCATGACTAGCAAACCACTTCGGAAAGCCGAAGAGCCGACACTATTATGCACGCATGCCGACACTTCACAACTGTTGTAACACACCCATTTAAGGTCTCCATGCGGTGGATAGATAGGGTCTACCCCATCTGACGGGTAAAGACTGTCCCCGTACTAACAAGTTTTAAGGTCAATTGCTATACCTTCGCAGGCTTGTTTCATATCGATATACCGAATATGACCTGCTACCAAGATGGGCGCCACCCCGAGCTCTTGGTTGGCCCTATCAGTTTTTCCGTTTGCAAGACGTATCCTACAAACAACCCTCCTCCTTTATCCTGGCTTGGGACAGGCAGGCGCAACCCTGGCGGAGTTCTGAAATAGTATTATAGGCATAAGCTTGGTTAAATGTTTTCTATACTTAATTTTTTGATTTTTTTTTTTTTAAATCAACTAAATAAATAAAATATTTACCGCCGTATTCATAAAAAGTTACAAGCCTCTTGTAAACCCTTTATAAGACACATGCCTAAAAATGTTATTCATAAACGTTCAATAACGTAAAAAACCTCTTGTAACAGCTTCACAAATGAGAGAATTTTAAAATAGGAACAAACCTTCTGTAAGCCTCCAACAAAGCTATTTTAAATTTTAATGTTCTCAATTGAGAACAATCTTTTCATTTTGTGTCAAACAAAAATCAAAACAAATAAATAAATAAAAATAATTGTGTTTGTTTGGCAGTTGCTATGGGCAGCTGTATTTTTTAAAGGCAAACAAAATTTTAAGGCCCAGTTTCAATTTTTTTAGAAAATTTTTTTTTATTTTATTGTGTTGAAAAACATCTTAAGAATGTCATCATCTTAAAAATTCCAGAATATATTTCGAAGTCGTTTAAGTTTTTATGAGTAGTAAACGTTCATAAAATAAGGTAAGCAAAAACTTTAAACGCGGTTTTTTCGAAATAACATTTTTTGAAACGACTTGCACTTTAATTCGAAAAGAATTCGTCCGATTAACTCAAATCTAGTTTTATTATTTTTAAAAATTAAATACGCTTTGAGTGAACCGACAAAAGCAAATAAAACGTATTTTTTTTTGCTTAGTATTTAATTTATAGGGTCTGATTTCGTTCACGAAATTTTTTTTAATTTTTACGTCTTTTTTTAAAATTTTTTGTCGGTTCACTCAGAAGGCAAAACTGTTCTAAAAACAAGCTTTTTTGTTTTTTTTTTTTTCGCTCCCTGGAGAGGAAATATCCGCAAGAGACCTTTCGTTCGCGATCTCAACTTTTACACGCTGTATAACCATAACTATCGACGCAAAAAACTCAAAATAAAATTGTTAATTTGAGACATAACTAAAAATAAAAAATTATTTTGATATTTAATAAAATAAAAAAATAGTCATTCAAAAAAGTCCGCTTTTTTACTCAAAAAATTGGAACTGGGCATTAAAAAAATGCCTGCCAGTATATCAAATTCACAAACCTATATATATTTTTTTTGGAAGAACTAGGTGACGTCTATAAAATCAACACCGGTGAGCTGTCAAAATTAAACAAAATAAAGTGTTGCCATATTTTGAGCTATAATCCAATGAAAAATCCAATGTTTTGTTACTTGTTCTTATTGATTCGAGTAAACAAGACGCGTCTAGAGTGACTTCTCTTTAATTGTGATTTAAGTGATTTTAGTGATTCTTGTGAGATTTTCTTAAATATAAACTGTATTAAATATGTCTAAAAGCTGTGGTATTTGCCATAGTACATGGAATAAGGAGAATATTTCTCTTTTCCAAGTTCCAAAGGACGATTTTCGGAGAAAGACGTGTATAGACTGTTGCGGCTTGGACCTAAAGCCTCCGTGGGTTTAGTCTGCATAAAAAATTTCAGGATGTAGGATTTCATAAATGCTCCTGGTGATCCATTATGTAAAAAAGCACGTCTGATGCCGAGCGCAATGCCGTCATTGCATGTAAAGCCTCCGGTACAAAATATTGATTTTGAAGCGGATAAAGTCAAAAAAACCCAATCAATAGATTGGAGTACACAGACTGAGTAAGTAAATATAAAAATTTTCACCAAAGGCCAAATCCAGAAGTTGGGAAGTCCTAATAAAAAAATACATTGGTGCTGGGAAGACACATCGTCATCGATAGTTCTGCTAGCTGCTGGACCAAGAGCTTATAGACACCTCAACAAAATGGGCTCGGACGACAATGAAGTGTCTCATGATTGTGAGTCAGCGTTTCCAGAGGAAATAAAAATGGACGAAGAGTTTGACATCCTGCATAAAGATGCGTTAGAATTTGTGTCTGGATACATTATAAAAAAAAATTGAAGTTGGAGGGCTATGAGTTCGAAGGAAGCACCTGGACTTGGATCGACCAAGTTTCAAACGGAGGCCTAATAAAACCTTCCTTGAAATTTTTACAAAATATTAAAGACCTTGAGGCAATTTTCAATAAGTTTAATGGAGGAACTATTAATTCAGTTCCAATTCCAAATTTTAAAAACAATTTGCTTGAATTGAGTAAAAAAATTCCTCTTTCCAATATAACTAAATCGTTTTTTTTTTAAATGTCGAGTGCATTTTCGAATCAAATACTTGAATAAACAATTAACAATACATAAAAACAAACAAAAAATCATGGGTAATAGTAAATTAATAAAAATTAAACTTCAAAAACATATAAAATTGTATTTTCTTTTGTAGATTTGTACAGGTTTAAAATTAGTAATTAATTACAGTAAGATGATGCGAAGAAACAACATGGAAGGAAGGCTATTTTTAATCGTAAGATAAAAAGCTTAGTTTTTCACGTAAAAAAACTAATCGTATATATATTGAATAAAGGAAAACGCCACCAATTTACATTACTTAACTTTACAACTAAAAAATAACCCTAAAATTTGGCTGTTTGTGATGCTCCTTAGCTAATCTCCTTTTCCGACTGCAAAACTCCCTCACAAAGTGTTTGTCCCACACAAAGGAAAAAGAAAAATAAAGTGGCATTATTACGACGAATATTTGACAGCGCATATTTGATTTTATAAACGTCACCTAGTTCTTCCACCTTCTTTAATACATCTTGAGAGTCACAAACGAATATTACAACTGTTCCTATTTTAAAGCATCAATATTCTCACTTTAGCTATAAGACTCTTAAAACTCGTTTATGAAAACAACACTTTTAAAAAGTATTTTAACTTTAAAAAGCGTTTCAACTAACGAACGTTTGAAAGCTGTTTAAAAATATTTTTATGAATACGGCTGTTAGAGTTTTGCAGTACAATTTATTGTTCTGATTCTGAATCAGAATTTTCTGTAAAGAATTCTCGTCCCCCGTTTATATTTTGGTGGTTGTTGCAAATAATTTATAAATGGATCTGAATAAATTAACAGTCTGTGCTAAAAATCTTCATATGTGTTGGTTCAAAACGTTTTTCTAGTAAAGAATTCTCTAAAGCGCCTACTATCTTTGTTTCTAGCTACTTGAGCTTCTTCAGAAACTGGCCTATTGTAAGTATACAGGAAGTAATTATTCTTTCGTCATAAAATAGAACATTCCATGAACTGGAACTCACTTTTTTCATGAACAGGGGCTCACAGCAGGGATGATATTGGCTTAGTTGTAAAAGGGCCAAAATTTATACAAAAATAGGGCATTTTTGACAAGAATGGGGCCCTTAGTGGTGATTCAATATTAAAGAATTTCTATTTGAATATTCTGCCATAACCACATATATCCAAATAGATTTCGAATCAATTGTTTTCAAAGTTTTCAGATTTTTTTTTTTATTTATTTTTAATTTCACTATTTTTTTCAGTTTTTATCAATGACATTTTTAATAGTTGCACATACGCATCGTTGTATGCTTACGCTGATGATGTTCAATTATACCTGTCTGGCAAACCGAACCTTTTGGAAGATCTGGTATGCAAGTTAAATGAAGATCTAAATAGTATAAACCAGTGGGCCATTAAAAATTACCTTCAGTTAAATGCGCTTAAATCTTTTGTGCTACCCATTTCTAAAGAGAAAATCAATTTTAGGGATATTCCAGATCTTTCAATAGGTGACAAAAACCTAAAACTTGTCTGCAGTGCTCAAAGTCTTGGATTTAAAATTAACTCCTCCCTCACGTGTACAGATTATGTCAACGATGTGGTCCGTAAAATATATTTCATATTGCGCAATCTTAGACTATCAGCCGAGTATACACCAATTAAGACAAGACGCAAGCTTATTGTTCAACTGGTCATTCCCATAATCACATATGCTGAGGTTGTCTATAGTAAATTAGATTCACAGTCGCAACACAAATTACAAGTTGCATTTAATCATGCTACACGCTATGTTTATGGGCTTCGAAAATATGATCACTTAAATACATTTCGAAATGGTATACTTGGCTGTAGTATAATAAGCTACCTCAATGTCAGAAATTGCATTTTCTTGCACAAACTAATTCAATTAAAAAAACCAAAATATCTATTTGAAAAGCTGCAATTTGGTCAGTCGTCCAGAAGTCAAATTCTTATTATACCAAGTTATAGTTTTCTTAACTCTACTAGATTCTTTTTTATTAACGCTGTAAGACTATGGAATTCATTACCAAGTCATTTAAAATCTATAAGGACAATGGAAAAATTCAAGCATGCCATTTTGGAACATTTTTCATCACAGACCATTTCATAAATAAACAGCTTCTTTTATACTATCCCTTTCTTTCTCTTTCTTCTTTTTATCTATTTTAAATTTTAATCAATTCATAATTATTTAATTTAATGATTGTATGTTAATTTTTTAATGTTAAATTAATTTAAGATTCTACCAATGTACCAAATGTAACTGGTTTTAACCTTTGTACTATAAAAGAACATAGTTCTGTTTGTACACTAATAAATAAAGGCAAATAAGTATAAAATTAACCTAAGCAGGGAAGTTTGATTATTTGTCACAAAAATAGCACATTTTTGTGTAAACGATCAAATTTCAGAATCAGAAATTGTGGGTCAGAGTAATATTACTTAAGTCTTTCTTTTAAATATATTTGATTTCATATATAGAAGTCCCATTGCATTTTAGAAAAAAAAAGGCTTGTGCATTTATTGCAAACATCAAAAATATATCAAAAAATCATCTACATATATCATTAATTTCTAATTGGAAAAGTCAAAAATATGTCAAAAAGTAATCTATATGGTTATTTTCTCAAAAAAAATTTGAAACAAAGCCATTTATTTAATAAATTAATAATACAAATAAAAATAGCAAAGCATTTCCACAGAAAACCGCAAATCGGATCGATATATGTATTCTCCAATAAAGAGTCTTCGGAGTATTCTTTCGAGTCCTTGGTTATATAAATAAGAATGTCAGAAAGATATGATTGATAAATTTAACAAAGAATTAAAACTTGTAAGAATATGAATCAAAGATGCGGGACGAAAGGTGCATGATACCGAAATAAAATCAGTTCTATCAAGAAAACATATTAAGGAATGGCGGAATTTAATAAAGAATAATTTCATGAATGTTATACAAAATTAGTTTAATCAAAACTAACTAAAGAATTTTTAAGAATTTATTTAAATAAATTCTGACGCCATAATCTGAAAGAGCGTGAAGTTTTATATGGGCATTTCCATAATGTCAAACGTGACCGTCGCACACATTTAAAGTGAAAAAAAGGCAGAGTAAAACATATTTTCATTTTCTTTTTAGTTTACATTAAAGCTCTTAGGTAGCACTTTAATTAGTGCCAAAGTTTATAGTAGGCATAGTCCAGGTTCAAAAAATAAACAAAAATGAAAGTAGTTTTCGTGTCTATATATAGAAAATCAGAATTCAGCGAAATCTGTCACAGTTTTTTGGTGCAACTAGTTAAAGATTCTTCTTATGAAATAATGTTACATTATAATGTATTTTGTTTGATTCAAATATCTTCAGTACTTTTTTATTTTTTAATCATAATCTGAGTATTTTCTATTTAAATATATTTTACGCTCCTTACCTCAACCATTTGTCATTATATTTAGCGAATATCTTTCATTTTTACTAAAAATAAAAACTACCAGGCATGTCGTGGAATCCGATTGCTGTCGAAATCGAAATTAAAACCGACTGAAATTTCACTTTGGTGTCGTGGAATGCGATCTTATCGGTTTTATGTTCGAATCGGACTTGTAGTCGGTTTTAGCTGTCGCAGAAACCGGTTTATCGATTTTTTTTATCGTTAACAAACCGGCCAGCTGATTGCTAACGCTTTTGTTTTATTTGTGATTGTGAAAAATGTAAGTACAAAATTTTTGGAAGAAAATTTGAATTTTATTAATATTGCAACATTTATTTTTAGGGGAAAACATAAAAATAAGACACAAATTGATATTTTTGTCCAATTTATGGAAAACAACCCGGACATTGCGAAGGGGTTTACCAAAAAAGACAAGCCGCTGGTGGAGTCCCTTTGGCAGAAGCTTGCCGAATCGCTTAATAGTGTGGGTTCGCCAAATAAGGACACAAATGGCTGGAAAAAGGTATGAAAGTAAACTTAACATGCATTTTGATTCCAAACTCATGGTTGTTCTTGGACTTTAGGTATGGACCGATTGGAAGAGCGAGGTAAAAAAGAAACTGGCGCACAATAAAATTGAAGAACGTGCTACAGGAGGAGGTCCCTTTTCCAAGCACGTTTTAAGTTCAACGGAGGAGGCAATTGTGCGGATATGCAGTATGGCACAATCGGTAGAAGGCGTACCAGGCATTGCACCTGGCGTTAATGATAGCGCTTATGAGATTGACGATGGAATACCGTCAACTTCATCGAAGCGACCACGCAATATTTATCCTGCGGATGCCAGCACGCCAAAAAAGCAAAGGGCAGACAGTGCAAATGATCGCTTAAATCGCTTTCTATGCGAAAACAACGAAATGGCAAAAGACGTCCACAAAACTCTCGCTGAAATCGCAAAAACACAAAAAGAAAATGCCAGCAGCTTGCGACGAGCGTACCACGCCATTGAAAAGGGCAATAAAGCGATTGCGCAAGCGGTTTCGGAACTTAAAGAAGAAGTTTCCAGTATTTCTTCGCGTATTCTCCAAGCCATGCAAGAACACAATGAAATCAAGCGCAAGGAAGTAGATCTTCAGCTCTTAAAGTTTGAGTATGAAAAGGATAGGACATTTTAAAAGTACCTAATATTTTTTTATAGTTTTTTTTTATTTTACTCTTAAGTTATTTTTAATTTCACGTACCTGTGTTGACACGAAAGACTCACAAGCTAGTCAGTACTAGAAAAAAAAAACTGATTTTTTAATGTTTTTGTTTTATTACTAAGTAATAAATGAATTTTTAATGTTTTTGTTTTTATTACAAATTAAATATATGTATCTAAACTGTTATATTTATATTTTTTTTTTAATTTGGGACATATCATCTTATTGCAATAAGCCTTTGAAGTGATAGAATGAACTAAAGTGCGTTAGCTATTTCGTCTCGAATTCTTTGACCTGCATTTTGAAGAGTTGCACTAGGAGGCAAAGTAAACATGTCCTCTGGCACTTCATCTGATGAGAGAAAGTTACCAGTGTCGCTGTATTCAATGTTCCAGCGCCTGCAGATGTTGTGCAGGGCGCAACAGACGTTTACAATTTTTACAACCTTTTCAGGCTGATAATGCAAAGTGTCCTGTAAGCATCGGAATCGGCTTTTCAAAACGCCAATCGTGCGTTCTACTATGTTGCGAGCTGAACAGTGCGTCATATTGAATTTGTATTGTTGGGATCCATACTGGGGGTCTCTATACGGCGTTATCAAAAATGGTTCAATACCATATCCGCCGTCACCTAGCAATCTAGATATTCCGTCGCCGTTTTCGTATTGTCGAAGAAGATGCTGTCTGGCGCTACTTAAATTCCAAACAAAAGCATCATGACTGGAGCCTGGATAACGGGAATCTACCGTGCGAATCACCATATTACTGTCGCAAATCTGAAAATGAAAATTAATTGCTTTAGGATAATTAGCTGCTTATTACAAACTTACGATCATTGCATTCATGCTAAAATAACCTTTTCTGTTATAATGCAAGTGCTCATCAATATGAGGTTTAGTTATTTTAACATGAGTGCCGTCGATGCAGCCAGTGATGCCCGGAATTTTGTGTTTATTATAAAAATATCTCCTCGATTCTTGCTTTTCATTCACGTCCATTTCCAGGTTTATCCACTGGCGGCAAATAAACCTTTTCAAAACTGGTGTCATTTGTGTTAGCATCTCTGACACTGTGCTTCTTCCCATGCTAATGTTTGCATCGTTGCCAACTGAGCGCTGATACGAACCTTCTGCTAAAAAGCGAAGCGTTCCAGCTAGTTGCAGCACTGGGGGAATCGATGACGGACGCAAGTGTGTTTTTATTATGTCCAACACCATAACAAATGCTTCTTTGTTTAAGCGGTAGTGGCCCACAAATCTGCAAAAGGACAATAGAGTTATACAAATGTTCATTCTTGTATCTGCCAGGTATTTTGTCCTTACGACGCATCCGGTAGATCCAAGGGATTGCTGTGATCTCTTAGAATTCGGCGTTTTATTCTCTCAGGGAGTTCTTCTTGCAGCAACAAAAAAGCCAAAATGGCAGAGCTCATTTTTTGCAACTTTTTAACACTTTTATTAAAATTTTTTAAAATTTGACGCAAAATTTGCTTTCCGAACTTTTGCTTACTTTTGCAACAGCTGATTCGACAATCGGTTTTGTTTATGTTCGAAAAACGCGTAAATCGATCGGAATGTACGACACCATTTAAGATCGGAATCGGTTTTGCAATTCCGATTCAAGCAAAAACGAGTCGGATTCCACGACATGCCTGTACATTTGTTAAACAGACGATTTGATCAACATGGTAAATGAATTTATGTATGAATCGCTTAAATGAATAAAATTTAAAGGTTTCTCTAAGATAATATTATAAAATAATAAGTTTTTCATAAGTTTTAATTTTTTGGGCACAGTGGACTTTTTATTTTTATTAAATACTTAATCGTTTAAGGCTACTTAAGACTACGATGGAGCATTTTTTACGGGTACGCCTTTTCAGCATGATAAAATGCTGTAGGGAATGTATCGTGCTTGAAGCTGTCCACCTCAAAATTCCATTCTTAAACCTATAGAATTACTTTGGGATACTATTATAAGTAAAATCGATTCGAAAATTTAGACATTCTTTTGGAGGGAAATCTTTTTGCAGAAATCTTCATACTTCCTCCATTCTAAAAAAGTAGATACCAAAAGTTTGTAAGGAATTTTCCTGTAGATGTCAATCAATAATACAAAATAGTGGTTCTTCAGCATAATACTAACATGGTGGCTTTATATAAAATATAAGAACATCAGTTTTTCAAAGATATTCTTCAGTTTTAATAGATTTTCACAAGTGTGCTATTTCTGTAGTCTATCAAAAACGTACCTGCGTAGGCTTATATAGCTTAAATAAAACTTAAATATAGTTTGAAAAAAAATAACAAAATTGAGGAGAATTGTTCCTTGGTCGATGTGACGTACTACTTAGATGAAATTTTTTCAGAAGAATTTTTCAAAAGGGCCTAAAATGAATCGAAAGGGCTTCGGGGCTTATGAAATGAAAAAGGGCTCAAAAAAGCCCTGAAAGCTCCCAAATATCATCCCTGACTCACAGCAGAAACTCAGTTTTAACTTACTCCAACAACACCCGAATATAAAATTAACCTTTTCCACCAATCTTAATATATATATATAATATTTTGTTATAATTGGGTTTCTCAGTGTCATCTAAAACCTACAGTAGGTATTTGTGCTAGCCTGTTTGTTTACAATGCTTCGTTTTTAAACAAGTGTACGCTTTGTTGTTGCCCACAATTTAAAAAGCAAGCAAATTAGTTATAAATAAAACAAGTCATTGCTTGAAAACTATAAGAGATAGAACAACGGAACTTTAAAGATAAATATATTTAACTATATGCAAAAAAATATGCAAACAATTTTTTAAAAATTTCATTTTGGCCATGTAGTGTTCACTTGCGTTACATAAGAACATTAGAATCAAAAAATCGGTACATAGCTGGTGCCTGAAATTTTATGCAATTGATATTAATTTTGCTTGTACAATTTGTTTGTTGTAATAATCCCTGCAAAAGTTGACTTAATGCAATTTTATTTGCACAAATTATCCTTATTAATATTAAATGTATTTAACATTGAAACTAACAGGTACAGTTTATGATATGAAGATTACTTTCTGTTGCGCAATGAAATCGCAATGGAATTTTTTCAAAATTTACTTCTCAAACACTAGGGTGACGAATGCTGAACAATATAAGATATATCTTACTGAAATTGTTTTTAAAAAATTTTTTTAAAAAAAAGAAGCATTTTCTCAATGAATTTTTTTTTTTAATTTTTTCTAGCCGTTTTTTTTTTTTTTTAATATAATTAAATCAAACTTTAATCATATATTACAACACAATTTAAAATATTGCAAAATATTACTTAAGTAAAAAGTTACGCTTACTTGAATTTGATATACTTTTAGAGCGTTGCATTCAATTTTTTAATTTTTTGTTGTTGATTAAAAGTTCTAAGTTTCATGATTTTTAAAAGCAATTTTGACTTTTGGATCTTGCTTTTTAATTACATAAATATATTTCTTATTATATACAATTGAAATTTTTATTTAATGGATTTTTGGAGCGCTAAAATTGAAAAAGACACTCTATGCGCCGCCATCTTCCCTAAGGCAGATGCGGTTTTCTTTACTCACACCTATTTTCAAAACTCCTCCATGGATTTTTTGGGTATTTTTTTGAGTAAATTTAAATAAAAACCTGCCTACCCACCAATGTCAACACATTTTAGCGGCATCTGCACATTAGTATTTGTTTGGTAACCTTCCACACTTTCAGCCCACAATTCGCAAATATCTTCCCAAATTCCCAAAGAATTCCTGAACGCGGAATTCCGTGCGTTCAATCTCATATGGAGTTATGGTTCTGTTATGGTCCAAGGTGCAGCGAGAAAACAAAGAAACTATTGGAGCCCACTCTTCGTTATATATAACGAAAATTTACATATCCATAGGGAGTGACCTATGAAAAGTATCTGGATGCACCGATGCTTCTGCCATCAAGAAACCAGAATTTAATAGTATTGAGTGCTTATTAAATATATACAGGGATCAAAAAAGTTAAAGTTGCTTTTTTTTTTGTATGTGGTACCCTACTAATTTTTTTAAATTAAATTAGTAATGTAAATAAAATGGGTGTACCACGCTACCTATTTGAAAATTTCGAGTTTGAGTATTTTTACAAAAAAAAAAAACACCCAAAAATCCAAAATTTTAAATAACAATAGCATGGGTGGCTTAAGCATTATCTTCAGCTTTTTCCTGCAAAAAAAGAAAAAAACCGGAATTCGGAAATAAAGGTTTTAACTGTTGAAACTTGACTTTTTTTCAAAAATACTTAAAGTGCCCTTTTCTAACATGCGATCACAAAAATAATTATAAAAAAAATCGAAAAACATATGTATATTTCCCACTCGGAGTAACTTTAATAATTCTAGAAAATATTTCTGATTTTCATTCGAAAAATTCTTCAATTACATGGCTGCCAACATGCCGTTTTTTCCATTGCGTTTTTTTTTTTTAAGGTTGAACTTTAACAAAAAAGTACCCAAAAGTCGAAAAACAGCTCTTATTCTTGACTCTCGTTAAAATGTAATATAATTTACAATTTTTTATCATTCCACTTCACCTATTTATAAAGATATTTTTGTGCAGCGTTGTGTTTATATATTAGACCATTTATGTACCTCCAAGTCGTTGTTTTTTCTACTATCGGAATGTTTGCACGCGCTGCCATAACTTATGAAGAACTTTTATAATTATTGGTATATAATTACATAGTTTATGATTTTTTGGGAACCTGTTATCACCGTTATGTTTTAAAAACAAAATTAAAGAAACAATAATTAAAGCCTCTTAGTTTTAAGAAATTTTATAAATAAAGTCTTATACTTCAATTTAGAACTGCTACAACATTTTTGTTTCAAGGCCAAAGAAAGTACTTTTTGGACAAGATGTGAACAAATTTTAAAGAACTTTAATTTTATGATAAAAAAAATTGTGTTCAGGGGGAGGGGGGCAAAACGAGGTAACAGAGCTTACCAGTTGAATATATCTTTAGAAGTCCAAAAGCTGTGAAAGGAAAATATAGTACTAGCTAAGACCCTTTTAACGGTATATCATTTTCTAAAATCGGACATTAAATGCATAAGTTATACAAAAAAGACCATTTTGACGGTTTTTCCGGGGGTCCAAAAAAATTTTTTTTTTGTTTTTGGAGTTGCCTCGAGGTCATCTTTAAAGTAAGGGGTGCTCTTTTCAAACTTTTTTTTTCGACCCACTCTAATGTCCACCTAAGTCCAACCTAAAAAAAAACGGAATGGAAAAAACAGTACGGTAAACTTTAATTCTTTGTTTTTGGCCACTACGATAGTGTTTGTGTGAACTGATGCATTGTCTTGATGATACAACACTTTCTTTTTCGCCAAATGCGGCCGTTTTTTCTTGATTTCATCACTCAAACACTGCAATAAGTTCGCATAATACTCGCCGTTGGTTGTTTTTACTTTTCGAAGATCTTTGCATTTTTTTTTGCAGGGGATCCGATTCTCCCCTTTCAGTCCATCGTTTTGATTTTTCCTTCGTCTCAGGTGTAAAGTGATGGACCCATGTTTTATCCATCTGCTATCTCGAGCATTTTCAATCGTCGGTCATCCAATACCATATTGTGGATTTTCTTTACCATTTCTGGCGTGGTCACCTCATTTGGTCCGCCACAGCGATGTTCGATGTTCGCTTTGATATTGGTTGGACTTAGTTTTTTCAAATGAAAGTATTGTATCACATAGCGATAACAAATTTTTTCCATGTTTCTAAATTTACTGAGAGCACTCATTTATGATGACTGCCAAACAATTACTAAACAACGTAGTGTCTTAAATCTTGAATCTTAAGTTTTATAAGCTTAGTACTTTCCACTATAGTAATTTTTTAAAGCAATAACCGCCATCTACATGTCAGGTCGGGTGCATCTGGGATCACCCTTAAGTCAGGTTTATCAAGTCAGAAAAAAAATATGCAACAATAGGTGCGTTTTTTGGCATCACTATATCCGCTGAACAATATTTTTCATACAAAAATCGCTTAGCTAACAGGCCGGTTAAACAGGCCAGTGACGTTGAAAGTGCGAAAGAATACGTGTACTGTTCGAATGATTCGAAGAATTTCGAACATTCATGCTTTCATGCAAGAGGTGCTACACATGCTTGTGAAAGTTCATTCAAAAATTAAATTTAATGATTTGTTTTTGAGTTAATTTTCTTTCCATTATATAGGTATTTTTTTGTATATTTATTGTATATAAAATTGTTTATTTTTCACTTTTATTTACAACTTTTAAAAATTTGTTTCATTTGCTTTGTAAATGTAAATAAGTTATCAGTGTGGCTTCCAGTATGGAATCGAGGAAAACCCGAAATAAAGTACGAAATTGAGGTACTTGAGGTACTTGATAAAGTACCCGAAATGAATCCACCAAAAGTAATTAAAAACAACACTGATATCCCCCTTTTTGACATACACTAGCCGTTGCTGTCAAAATCCACTGGCTCGTTGCTCGTAGCGATGAAAGTGCCGTGAAAGTGAATCCAGTGTGAGTGTATTGAGTGAATGTATTCGCTATGATAATATTCGCTTAGCTCGTAGTTGCCGGTAGGAAAACTATTGCCATATCAAGAAAATTAAAGTTCGCAAAATCTATTGGGAGCCCCCTTTGGGAAACAACCGTGTCTATGCCACATAAAGAAAAAAAGTAAATGCTGTGCTGTATGCCTCATAACGGACACTTGTTGGCCAAATTTTGAAAGTTTCGCCATCTTTTTTTAATTTCATTGTTTGTCATGCCCATGCTATACTGCACCTAATTTTCTGTTTGGTAATGCTGCAGGCAACATTTTTTTCCCCCGTTTTCTGTTAAAAGCCTGTTTTCTGTCTGTTGTCGGAACTATTTTCAGCTTCGGACCGTAAACAAAATTTGTCTGATGCCTGGAAGTGTTCGAATGACAGAGAAGCTCTCAAGTTCCAGTTTTTTTCTTTCAAAAGCGGAAACATAAGCAAATTTTGCTAGTGTCTGTCGTGTATAATGTACCTATTTACACCTATTTACACGACCATTAAATGTTAAGCGGCCATCAGCGTTTTTTTGCTTATGTGTATACAGCGATGCCAAAAAAACACACCTAAGGTAGAAATCAAGAATAGTTTTAGCTTAGAATTTTTACAGAATAACCACAAATTTTCCATAAGCGTTTCATTCTCCAGAGAAGAATTAAGAATCAAAAGTATTCCACGATTCTGACAGCAATACACTTAAAATTTTTAAAACTTCATAGATTGCATCTCAGTATTTTAAAGTACAAAAAACTACTTCATTAACTTCCTTTTTCAGAGTGTATCACAATATTTAAAAAAAAAAAAATTAAACGAATTGATGACTGCATCGATTGAGCCGCTGCTGATGCCTGCTCCACATCAAGCAATGAATGCGTCGTGCTCATCGATCGATCAATTGATAATGAGACAGCATTGAGTAGGGACAGCAAAAGATGGCAGCAGCAATACGGCAGCACTGAAAGAAAATAAAGTGTGCGCCAAAGTGCACAGCTATGAAATTTATTGAAACTCTTTAACGAACAATAATTTATCGCATGCGAGAAAAAAGTTTTTTTTCTAAGTAATCGTATCAAACAAAAAAAAAAATTGTCGCTGCCCGTCTGAGGTTGCGATCACTTAATGTAGTGTGTTCAACAACGTGCGCGCTCGCCCCCCTTCGCCACCATCTACATGGCGGCTGATCATAAACATCAAAAGAAATCCTTGTGTCGTGTTTTGTTCATGTCCTTTGCGTTTAATACAACATTTAGTGCGGTTTTAATTCCGTTCAATACGATTCACAGAGGTACGCTTTGGCGCGATTTGTTGTACACATATAATGGGTGTGTGTGTGTGTGAATTGGTTTGTCGTCTTGGCTTTTTTGCTGCTTTGAGACTCTGCTGCTGCAGCAGCAGCCTTCTGTCGTGTTGTCTGATCTCCAAGTGGCGCCAGCTAAAATTTCGACAGCCGAACAATGAAAATTTGTGTGCGTTTAAAATTCCATGAATGTGTGTTTGGTGAGCTTTAATGCGCTCACGTTGCAAAAATATACACTGCGAAAAATTAAAACCGTTTTTCTTCGTACATTTTTTTTCTTTAATCTTATTGCTTTAATCTCAAGAGCCTGCAATTCAAAACTACTTCATTAAATTATTAAGCAGCAACTCAAGCCGCAAACAATTCCGTGCCGCTATCAACAAAAAGGTTCCGAATATCAACAAAACAGCAAGAACAAAAACCTCAGTAGGCAAAATAACAACAACAACAACAACAACAACAATAGAACGGATAAGCACAACTTATTGTTGTAGACACAATTATAGGATTACTTTATAGGCCAACAATTTTGAAAACATTTCCCATTTTTACGCTTGCAGTGCTCGACTTAATTGGCTGAGCTCTTTCAGGGCAAATTAATCCATGCTGTGCTGGGCTGTGTCAGCGACCTAAGCCCGATTATCATAAGGTAGTCAAGATGTTACAGTTAATGGAATACGAAGGACTAGTTCCTATATGAAAACTAATTGAGATTTAATGTAACTAGAATAGAAGTTTTGAGATGAAGTCATAAGTTGATGAGATGTTGTCTATAATAGTTGAATTTAAAAGAATTTAAAAGAAGTAGAGAAACAGGCAGATAGGTTCAGGGCTTATCAGTTGTGAAGGTGATACTGGTGATAATGGTAATTGTGGTGATGATGATGATGATGCTGATATTGATAGTGATAACAATAGTGATAGTGGTAGTGATAGCAAATAGTGACAGTGATAGTGATAGTGATAGTGATAGTGATAGTGATAGTGATAGTGATAGTGATAGTGATAGTGATAGTGATAGTGATAGTGATAGTGATAGTGATAGTGATAGTGATAGTGATAGTGATAGTGATAGTGATAGTGATAGTGATAGTGATAGTGATAGTGATAGTGATAGTGATAGTGATAGTGATAGTGATAGTGATAGTGATAGTGATAGTGATAGTGATAGTGATAGTGATAGTGATAGTGATAGTGATAGTGATAGTGATAGTGATAGTGATAGTGATAGTGATAGTGATAGTGATAGTGATAGTGATAGTGATAGTGATAGTGATAGTGATAGTGATAGTGATAGTGATAGTGATAGTGATAGTGATAGTGATAGTGATAGTGATAGTGATAGTGATAGTGATAGTGATAGTGATAGTGATAGTGATAGTGATAGTGATAGTGATAGTGATAGTGATAGTGATAGTGATAGTGATAGTGATAGTGATAGTGATAGTGATAGTGATAGTGATAGTGATAGTGATAGTGATAGTGATAGTGATAGTGATAGTGATAGTGATAGTGATAGTGATAGTGATAGTGATAGTGATAGTGATAGTGATAGTGATAGTGATAGTAATAGTTGAAAGTGATAGTGATAGTAAATCGTGACAGTGACAGCGATAGTGGTGTTGATGTTGATGTTGATGGTGATGGGGATGGTAACGATGATGGTAATATGGTGATATGATTTGCTGATATGGTGATATGATGACGTGGTAATATGGTAATATGGTTATATGGGGATGATAATGTTGACTTAGGCTTAGGCTTCTGCTTATCTCTTTAATTCAAAATATAAAATTTGCATTTTTGTACGACAAAAACCGGTTTCTCACTCTTACAGCACTAATTTTGCTGCATCAATTTGACGCACTCTGCCAACCATCTTAGCTGATGCCATTGTGGTCTATAATTAGGCACCACAAATATTCAGCAGGCATTCCAACTCAGGCAATCAACGCACAATACGCTATATCCTTTGATTCAATTGAGTGCGGATTATGCGCAAGGATAATTCTTTGTTGTTGTTTTTCGCCTACTTTTTGTGCCAAGATTGTCAATAAGCTTGAAGCAGCATTTAGTGCAGAAAAAAAAAAACTATAAGTATAACAACTTTATGCTTGCCTTCAGCCGCTGACAGGACGAACTCACTTACATGCATTTGTTTTGTGCTCGAGTGTACCTAGTTTTTAGTGTTGGAAAACAAAGTGTAAGCGACAGCAGCCGGACAGACAAACGGTCGGAAGGACAGACGGACGCTCTTTCGGTTGGTCGGCTCTACTTAGTTTCTTCTTTCTTTCAAATACGGGCCACTGATGACTATATGCCGAGCATATTATTCGCATGGATTAAGGACAATTTGAATTATCCTTTTAGTTGCAAAACTATGCTCGCTCAGTTGCTCTACTTTCGGATGTCGGGATGCAGTTTTCAGATTTAATTGAATGTAAACAAGCTCGATGCTTCCTTTGCCTACCTCTTTCTAGTTTTTTTGTTGCGTTTTTTTTTGCACTGCTTTGAAGCATCTTAGCGTTTGTCCTGCATAAGACCGGTCTGTTGTTTCTTTTGAAGTGTTCTCAAACGTAGAAGTAGTGCTTTGTTTGTTCGTTTGTCTCTGCTTCTCAATGTTTGTTTGTTTAGCTTGTTGTATATGATACAGAAGATCCTACACATGTCACAGCACCTTTTACTATAATTTTTTTTTGCTTCTTCTTGACATTTCTATATTTTAAGCTATTTGCTAAAATATTTTCAGGCCTTTGTTGCATATAAAAAGAGACAAAAATTTTCATTGACACAAATCTGGAAAATTAGTTGCGGAAAAGTGGAAGTAAAGATTTTATTCAGGACTCACAGCACGTTTCATGCTTAATATTGTTATATTAATATTATGCGCAGCTTAGGGCATGAGAAGTAAAGCGACAGGACCATTGGTAAAAAAAAATATATTGGATGGGAGCAAACAAGAAATATCTCATCGAATAATTAAGAAGAACTGGAGAATAGTTCGAAATCTAAAAACAAATCGTTTACTTTAAAAATATTGAACTTTTTGGTTCAGAACCTTCATAACATTTAATTTACCCCAAGATTCAAAAATTCATTAAAATAAAGGTACTTATAAGCTGAACTTGTTACACCGAAAAAAAAACTCAAGGCAAATTCACAACAAACTAATGTTGATTTATTCAATGGCTTCGGCAGTTTGGTGTCTTCCCAGTTCTTGGATAAGTCTACCAAGTTTTATTTGTTGAGCTATCGAATTTTATTTGAATGAAAAATTGTCGATACTTTGTGTACTTTAACAAGAATTTTATCAATTTTACAAATTTCAACTTTAACAATACAAACAATTTATTTTTGTAGAAATTATTCAATTTCATTTCATTTTTAAGCCATGTTTAGTTTACAAAAATACTTTTGTCATTACACATTAGTTTTGTCATTCAGTATATTTTTATTTTACAAAAGCAAACTTGCATGTTCTTACAATGGTTTTTTTCTCTCAGTGTACTATTACATTAAACAATTCAACTAAGTTTTAAAACTATCTTTTGTATATTAACACTCACATACTTACATACATTTAGCAATATACTTAAGGTGATTTGAATTAAATTAATACTTTTATTATTTTGCGATTGAAAATAACTGATTTGTAATTCCTAAATTAAATTTTTCGGTTCGAAATATATTTATTTTTTTTAACTTATCTTAAAATTTAAGACAATGTTATAAATAATTATTTTTTTGATCTCTTTAAACTTTCAAACCAGACTTTATTATCGGATATTCAGAAAATTCAGAATGATGAGAAAATTAAATATTCAGAAAATTATTCAGTAAATTAAATGTTTGCACAGCAAGAAAATGGCTTTCTATGCCTTTAAATGGCATCCTATATGAAAATGTAAAACTTATATTTAGCAAAAATTTTATTTATATAAAACACATTCTTCTTTTGCCTGATAAATAACTTTTGCATATCAAGCAAAATGTGCCAATTATTAGAAAATGAGTTCATTGAATGAAGAACATTTGTCTTGTTTTTACAAAAAAGTTTTAATATCAAGCAACATGTGCTTATTAATAAAAAATGATTTGCTTGGATCAAGAAAATTCTGTGTCTTTAAATTATCAAGCAAATTATTCTGATTTTTAGAAAAACATTTTCTTGGATCAATCAAAGTATTTGCACTTCAAGAAAATAATAGACATGCATGGATTTGAAGTTTAAAAAAAATTATTCTTGAATCCAGTATTATTTTCTCAATGTAATTAGTTTTTTGTTTTCTCAAAAATAGTCTTGAACTAGTCTTGACTAGTGCTTGAATTGCGAAATTTATACATGCATTTAAACTGTTCGCTGTTTCTTTTTGGTTAAGTCTAGAATGCTTGAGTTTTTTCTCTAAGTCAATATATTGATTTATCTCAACGTTATTCCAAAATAAGACACCAAAACCATTTACAGTCGATAATTTCACTTATTGTCAAAATATTTTGGATCAATTTAAAAAAAGAAGGGCGCAACTAGCTTCGGCCCACTACTCAAGGCACTTTAAATTGCGTGATTTATGGTGGAGATGTTTTTTGTTTGTTTCTGAGTATTGGGCAAAAATTGCATTGCAATGAAAATGTCACCCTCTCAACCTAAGAGCGCAAAGAATGAAACCCGACAACAACAACAACTGTGCACTAAGAGTGGGATGGAGATATAAATGCAACAAGGAGCAGTTGCAAACCATTGAGATTTAATTGCAAGCGGCAGCAAGCAATAAAATTTATGACCTACAAATAATAGGTCTTGTACAACAAAAACAACAACAATGAAACGAATAAAAAAAAAACTCAACGACAACAAAGAAGAGCTGCTCTGACAAGTAGTGTATTTATTGTGCGAGTATCGAATGAAAAAGCCAAATTGTAAAATACACTGGAAAAAATGAAGAAATGCTACAAATATTGATAGTTTAAGAGCTATAGCGAAAATGCATTTAGAATTACATTCTACAAATTGAAGAAGTTTGATAAAAAAATGTAATTGTTATTAAAGAGATAAATGAATTTCAAGTTCTTGATGTATCTAAGCAAATTCAGCGAATGAAATTACAGATAAAGAATGCATCGAAATTCAATTCAGAACCATTTTCTCTCTGTGTATTTTCTGAGATTCTTATATTAAACGATCGATTTCTATTAAGCAAAACAAAAAATGCGGGGGAGATCGCGCGCCTGCAGTCAGGGACGGCATTGCCAAAGGGATGAATGATGTTAATAGTCGCTGTTAACCTAACAAATATTTTGTGCTATAGCGATGATGGAAAATTGTTAAGTTTCAATCTAAACTCACAAGCAAAATAAAACAACAAATACAACAAAAATATCGATTACGCGTTCAAATGCTCTGCAATTGTTCTGAGGTTTTTTCAGTGCGATCCGCGCAATGGGAGTGAGCTATACACTCAACATAGAATAAAGTCTTGATAATTGCAGTGATGAGCTGATTTTCCATGAAGTAAATAGATTAAATAAAAACTATATTGCTTGGGTTGGTTTGGAAACAAGTCAGCAGCAACAGCAGCAGATGCAGTTTTTGTTCAACTGGCAATTCTGGACAAAAGAAAAAAATATTGCAAATGTTTTTTTTTTTTTTCTATAAATCGGTTTATATTCTAAATGTAATCGATATTTCGAGTGGGATAATAGTGGAAAAATTTTGCAGATATTAAAACCAGATAAAAATGATGTGAAATTAAATATTTTAGATTCAGCATGAAAAAACCACAGATAGGGTGTTGATATTGAGCACTAGTATCGATTACAAAAAAAGATATTAATTTAAAACTAGAAATTCTTAATAGAATAAAAACTTCTAGGGAGTAGTTTTATAAAAAATAATACTAAAATATTTTACAGTCAAAAAAATAAGCAGGCAAAAATATTAAGCAGTTTAAACTTATTACAGAAAAAAAAAAAAAAAAAAATAAAAGAAAATATTAAACGCAACTGCAAATTTTGCCATAGAATTGTCATAGAATTCATGGCCGTCACAAGATTGTTACGCTTTTGTGTGTAGTCACAACAACTGCACAGACGAGAAAATCACCAACACGGTTTGGGTTTCTCACTAACAATGAGTTGCTTCGAATTGAATTAAAGCTTTGATAAGTCACCGGAAAGCTCAGCAAAGCATGCCATCAAAGCCTTTACTTTCTCACCTTGCTGCATTCTAAGCAAAATTTGTCGTTTTGAATAGACGAGCACTTTCCTCTAGCAACGGGCAAGCAAGCACTTGATTTTTTTTTGTCACTTATTTTTAATTTAAAAGCATTCAATTGCCTTGAATTTATTTTTTTCAACATATTGCGGCATTGATTTTAATGAAAAAGTTTAGACATTTTCTAAAAAAATAATGTTCTTGATGAGATACATTTTTTAAAAATTTTTTGAACATTTAGCAAAAAAAAAAAAAAAAATGCTCCAGGTTGAAAGGAATAGATTCAATAAGAATTCAACATACATTAAAAACTTTAGTATTGTTTGAGGCAAAGGTCTAATTTGTGCTTTTCGTAGACACAAATGCTGTGTAGTATTAATTAGTATTATAATTTTTTTTTTTTTTTATTGAATTCATTGTAATTTTTAAAGCCATTAAGGTCAATTAAACAAAAAAATTACATTGTTATATACAAGAGTGCGAGTGAAAACCAATACTTAAGAGAGATCAATAAATAATTAATTACAAAAGAAACTTAAAACTAAAATTTAAAATTAAAATCAACTTTCCCTAACTAAATCCAAGAACAAAAACAGTCCAACAGTGGGATCACACAGCAACCAAGTAAAATAGAGTAAAATAAAAAGAAAAAAAAACAATTACAAAAAAAAAAATTATTTATTAATTCAATAATTTGGGGCACCCAAAAGCGAGATGTTGAAGGCTCAAGAAACTGACACCCAACAGGAAAGAAGGCAAGTAACTTATTCGAACTTCATCTAATATGGTTTACTTATTATATATTATTTTTCTTTTTTTTTAATCCGTCCACATAATTGACAAATTATTTAAAAAACATGCAAAAAAAGAACTTATTTATTAAAAGAGAGAGATAGGAAGCAACAAGTGAGCGAGGGAGTGATAGGAAGAAATCAAGAAGATAATAGGAAAAGGGTACGTTGGGATTTTGATTTTGACATAGATGTTGAGGGTGGAAGTTAACGATTGGAGGGTATTAAAAGGAGATGAAGAGATGTTGAAGGTCTTTAGGGCTAGGATAAGTTTTAATCAATAAAAGGTTTGGCTAGAATTCGCTTTAAAGAGGACTTGGGCGAGGTGAGTAGTTGACAGAGATGTTATTAAAATCTCTGGGATCTAAATTAGATCCTGGGATTTATTTTATTTACCTTGTGAAAAAATTTTTTTTAATTCTAATTTTTTCGCTTTCAATACAAAGAGAAAACTCCAAAGCTTTATTTTAATAACAACAATACGTTGTTATTGTCTTTTGTATAAATAATTTTATTTATTTAAAATAATTTTAAAATAACTTTTCCTTTTAATTTCTTGGTCATATTTGATAATTTATTTAAGGCGGTCTTCTCATTGAGCAACTTTTTTTTTTTTACTTTTTTTTTGCATTTATTTATAGCTTGGGTAGTTGTGAATATGCCCCTAAAAGGATTTTTAGAAATTCGAAATACTTTAGAAGATACAGCTATTTTTGTGAAGCAAGGTCTTCGTCAAAATCAGCTATAAAAAAATTACTTCAAACTTTAAACGCGTTTATCTCGAACCCACGTTTTTCGAACTGGCGGCCATGATATCTCCAGTTCAACTGAACCAATTTTCATGAAACAAAATGGAATCGACGCAGAATTGTCACCATTCTCGGGTGAACCTCGACCATAATTTTAAAAAATTTTTTACTAACTTTTTTTTACACTAAACTACAAAAAAAAAAACCCGAAATTGAAATTTTTTTTTTTAATGGCCGCCATTTTGTCAAAAAAAATCACAAAATTAAGCTTGAGGTTCACCCGAGAATTACATCTATACTGATTATAACCCCGTTTTTTTTTTCATTTCAGACGCTCCGGAGACCCGGAATCGTGGCCGCCGTGACGACACCTTTTTTTTCACCACCAACTTTGAAGTCTCATTACTTTTTGAACAGCCCACGTATCGAGGCAAAAAAATTTTTTTATTTACTTTGAACCTTTTGTAATACAATAAATAAAAAAAGTTTTTAATTATTCTTTGCGTTTTCAAATAAGAATTTTTTTAAAAAGGGTCCAAAAAACGGGTTTTGAATGAGAGGACCGCCTTAAACATATTATTACATTAGAAAACTTATTATTTTAATTTTTTTCCAATTTGTTTTATTATGATAAATATATTAAGTTTTTTTATGAATATAAAGCTTTCGAGACACACTGTTTTTCTAATATTGCCACGCCATTTTTCGAATAACGCCCATTTTCTTTACTGTAATTTGCAATAATTGTGTCTATCCCTACATTAAATTGCAGTACCCTAGTGTCAATATTATTCGAGATACAGTGTTTTTCTAGTATTGCCACGTCCCTTTCTCAAATATCGCCAATTTTTTTTAGATGGGCACCTCCGTGTTTACGATATCTATTCGTTCACTAAAAATTATGACAATCAGGTATATGGTTTAGGAGTTTTATTATTATTATTATTATTTCATTTGAATGTTAAGCTCTTATGGTTTTATAGCAATTAAAATTACACAAAATTAATACAATTTATTTATGTACAATTAAATTTTTATAAAAATGTAAAACTGCCAGGCATTCAGGTATACACAGTTGTAGTCCGGATTGCTTCATAGTAGTAATAGAACGATTGATTAGAGCGATGCTCATATGCCAGGCTAGACGGACGAGGTCGAGCTCATGCATCTGCTAGGCTAGACAGACGTGGTCTTGATCTGGATAATCAAAATCTATCTATAGCGTGTATATCTATATCAATATGGATTAGAGGACAGCTCCCACATGCAAAGCTAGTCGTACGGCGTCAAACCGTCGTATGCCAGGCGAGACGGACGTGGTCTCGCTCTGGATAATCATATTAAATTACACAGCAAAATTGTATAAGGTGTTTACCAAACATCATAGGAATATATTAAGTATCTTTGGAAAGCATGATCCAGATTAGTGGCGGTACTGTACATAATCTAAAATATTAAATTTAATTGAGTAAACGGATTCATTTAAAGAAATTGCATCTGAAACAAAATTAAACTCCCCACAAGCGCTTCTGAGTGGTTCGTTTTGCAGAACTAATTACTAGTTCTACAAAAGATCATGTAAAGTAACTCAAAAGATCTTCTAGGTCGGAGAGAAATATTAAAGAAAATTTTGCTCAGTAAATATTGACTGTCTACATATCCATGTAAAAGTTTAAAAATTCAAGTAGCATTTAGCATAATTCTCCGATTATTTAAAGCAGGAAGATTTTAAAGTTACAGTCGATATTCATGAGGTGGTAGGTGATAATTAAAATTACAGTAAAGATGGCTTAAGCAAAACAAAAGAAACTTTTTCTAAACTGATTCAATGTCGTCAATGTAACAGCTGTATCAAGGGCACCAAACAATTGATGCATATTCCAAAATAGGCCGCACAAGAGAGGTGAATAAGGATTATTTTCTGTTGTATGAGCATTTGTCTCGTGTTAGTTGGAATGACTGCTGGTTTACTCAGTCTGTTGATGAAAAATTAAATGTTCTTGTCACTCAGGTAAATAGTGCGTTTGAAAATTTTGTACCTCTTCGTTCACTTGTTATTAATAATCAGTCTTGTCCTTGATATACGACGGCTGTTATATTAGCCATTAAAAAATGAAAACAAACTATACAACAAATGGAAGAATTATCGTATTGTTGCAAACTGGAAGCAATTTAAAATTGCACGTAATCACGTTGTTTCAGTAGTGAGGCAGTCAAAAAAACGATTTTACCACCGAAAACTAAACTGCTCTCTGCCTACCAAGCAACTATGGAAAAATATTCGAAGTCTTGATGTTTGTAGTAAGAGTGAGCAAAGCTGTGATATTGACCCCAACCTTTTAAATGACTTTTTTCTTTCCAATAATTCTGTAAGTAATTACGTATATAACTTCCAATGTATTGGTCGTCAGTTCAGTGATGCTAATAAATTCTCTTTTTCTAACGTAGGTGAGAATAATGTTATAAAATCCATCATGAAAATTAAATCAAATGCTATTGGCGCAGACGGTATCTCTTTTAAATTTATTAAAATCATCTTACCATATATAATAGCACCACTGACACATATTGTAAATCATTGCTTTACTACCTCCTGTTTTCCTAAATCGTGGAAGCTAGCTTCTGTTATTCCTATTGCTAAGGTTGCTCGTGCAACTACTATGAGTGATTATAGACCAATTAGTATTCTTTCCTCTTTTTCCAAGATTTGTGAGTCCCTTATGGCCAATCAAATTAAGCAATATCTTTTAACGCATAAGCTCCTGTCACCGCACCAATCCGGATTTCGAACCGGACATAGCTGCGCGACTGCAATGCTGAAAGTTATTGATGATATTCGAACTTCATACGATGAAGGACATCCGTATGTAAGTACCTTACACTTCTTTGTCTATTAGACTTTTCCAAGGCCTTCGACCGTGTTAATCACTCGATCTTAGTCCAAAAGCTTAAACTATTGTTTGGTTTCAATAATAATGAAGTATCCTTAATAGAAAATTATCTTGATGGTAGAATGCAGAGGGTTAAGGTTGGGGACCTGTTTTCTGCCTTCAAGGCAATTAAGATGGGTGTTCCACAAGGATCGATTCTTGGTCCTCTGTTATTTAGTATTTTTATTAATGACATTTTTTCAGTTGGCAATGACGTAACTATACATGCTTATGCAGATGACATCCAATTATATTCCTCTAACCGCATTGGTCTAGTTGAGGATTTATGTTACAGACTAATTGATGACCTTAGAGCTATATCCAAGTGGGCATTCGATAATGATCTTTGTCTGAATGCTAATAAATCGTATGTTCTCCCAATTTATAAGGATAAAATCGACCACCTAGAAATCCCACCAATATTTTTAAAAGATAATAGTCTACAAATGGTTGTAAAGGTAGGCTTCCCATAATTTTTTAGGTCCAATTCCTGACGCTGGTCAAAATACCAAATTATCTCTTAAGACTCAGAATAAAAAATGGTGAAATGCCAAAACCAATACATATATTTAACAAGTACACAAATTAAATAGTGCAAATATATATATGTTTATGATGGTACAACACAACACAAAAAAAAACATTATTAATATATTATGAAATCGTACTCCACCTTCAGCTTCTCCGTAGAAACATATATATATATTTGAGTGCTAAATTAAAATGTAAAAAATATACTAGTATTTATATAAAATACTAAATAGATGCGAGAACTTACCTACTATTAAATTCACAGAATTTTTAGGGACAAAAATAAATGTGACGAAAATGCTATACAAGCGCTCCAGTCGCTGAATCAGTTGCTTATGATCATCTGATTCAACAAATGATCGCATCAAATAAAACAAAGATTTCCGAAAAATCATCGAAACTAGGTTGCTGTATCCACTATACAAACACAGCTAATTTTAAATAAGGTCATGTACAGACTGACGTATGTAGCAGTAAAAAGTGTTTCAAACTTATAATAAAAGTCGTCAGATTTCAAAGGGTAAGTCTCATTATTATTTTTTGAATGCCTGACAAAATACGATGCCGGGAAAAATTCCTGACAAGTTGTCTAATGCCTGACTATCAGGCATAATTCCTGACGTATGGGAAGCCTATGTAAAGGTCAAAAACTTGGGATTTTATGTTAATTGTAAGCTCTCCAGCTCTGACCATATTAATAATGTTATAAAACGCGTTTATTACACACTGAGATGCTTGCGGTTGTCTTCACATTTTGTTCCTACTGAGACAAAAAAAGACTTGCAGTTCAATTAATAGTGCCACTAATAACATATTCTAAACTTGTCTATAGTAATCTCGACTATCAGTCTGCGCATAAAATTCAGGTTGCTTTCAATGATGTGGCAAGATATGTATTTGGATTGAGACGCTTTGATCACGTATTAATTAGAAGTAAAGAAATTCTCGGATGTAGCATTATCAACTATTTAAACGCAAGAAATTGTTTATTTTTGCATAAATTAATATATAATCGGACTCCATCTTACCTTTATAACAAATTACGTTTTTGTGTTTCAAATAGAACGGGCAACCTTATAATACCTAAATTTAAAACTTTGCACTCTAAACGGTTGTTTTTCATCAACGCCATTAAACTATGGAATTCACTACCCTATGAAATAAAATCAATCATCAATTCGAATAACTTTAAGCATTCTCTTATGTCCATTACTCAAACATCTAACTATCACTTACTTTTCCTTTTACATTTCTTATTCTTAATCTCACTTTAATTCTCGCTCTATTTTTTTTTAATTATTTTTTTTTTTTTTTTTTATTTCTTTATGTTAAAACCTTGTTTCCTTTATTTATATTCTTAATTTAAATTAATCTTAAATAATTAAGTTTTTATTGTTACTTAGTTTCTTTTTTTTATTTTTTAATTATACATTTTTTTCTTTTAAGTTCAAAAATATATTGAGTATGTAATTTGTTGATTATAATTTTCCATTATCTGTTGTACTCTTAAAAGATCTCATTGGATCTTATTGTACTAATATTCTTTAAATAAATCAAATGAAATGAAATGAAATACCATATCTAGAAATCTTAGAATTAGGTTTGTTCTACTTCTTTTATTTATTTTTTATTTATTTTTTTTTTTTATTTATTAATTATTACAGCTTTGAAAAAGCCTAGATTAAATAACACTTAAAGTAAAATACAATATTGTATAAATATAAATTTATCTTATAGCTGTTGTGCAGCAATATACGTTCAATTTCCGTTTAAATTCATTTATTTCACTACAGTCTTTCAAGTCATTAGGAAGCTCATTGAATCGTTTTAAACCTTTATAAAACAAATTTTGTTGTCCGCTTTCTGTGCTTTTTTAGCAATCTAAAATTGTTTCGACTTCTCGTATTTACATTGTGAATATCTCTATTGTATAAAATGTTTTCACTTAAATATTCTGGCAGTTTGCCGTTTTTAATATTAAAGATAAATATCATGACAAAGTAAAGTAATCGCTGCTTGACACTTAGCCACTTAAGTTCAGTTAACATTTCACTTGTTGCTGTTTCACGACTCTTTTTCAATATGAATCGCATTGCCTTGTTTTGCATTTTTTGTAATTTATCAATTACGCTATCAGCTACTATGAAAAGGATAGATGGACAGTAATAAAAATGAGGTTCTACTATTGATTTACAGACTATGATTTTATGTTCTTTTGATACATATCTACATGATCTTTGCAAAAATCCAATTTTCTGGTTTATTTTTTGTGTCAAACTGTGTATATGATCGTCAAATTTCAATTTGTTATCAATTAGAATTCCTAAATATTTAATTTTTTGAACTTCTTTAAGCTTATCATTTTTAATTTTCAATTCATAACTATTTGCAATAGTCGATCTACTTATAATTATATACTTAGTCTTATCTATATTTATCTTTAACTTGTTTTGACACATCCAATTATATATATTGTTCAAATCATTCTGCATTTTTTCCATAGCTAGGCTTATGTTTTTTTCACTTATCATAAGTAGAGCATAGTCCGCAAACAACTTTACTTCACAATATTTTAACGATTTTGCAATATCATTAATGTATATGAGAAAAAGTAGCGGTGCAAGCACCGATCCCTGAGGTAGTCCGATTTCGACTGGCTGCTGATCCGATAGGCACTTTGAGTTTATTAATGTTTGCTGCCGCCGATTCGCTAAATAGCTTTTAAACCATTTAAGCGCCTGTCCTCGTACCCCAATGTTGTAAAGTTTGTCTATCATTATATGTTGTGCGATGGTCTCAAAAGCGCGTTTTAGGTCCAAAAATACAGCGATTATAACATTTTGTTCATTTAGTTGATTTTTCCATTTACCCACTATCATATTTAAAGCAGTCTCACAAGAATGTTTTTTGCTAAAGCCCGATTACTCCGGTATTAAAATTTTATTTTCTTCAAGATACTGAGTTAACTGTTCTTTTATTATTGTCTCAATTATCTTTTCATCCGCTGGCAAAGTATTTATAGGACGCATTTCAGTTGATTTTATTGTACGTTTCACTTTTTCAGTTGGTATCACTGTTGATAATTTCCAGCAGTCCAGAACACTACCCGTTCTGATACTTTCATTAATTATATTTTTGTAGAAAAAACCAGTGTACTCAATAGAGTCTTTAATGACCCCTTCAGAAAGCAAGTTTTTCCCGCCTCTTTTATTTCGAAACTTTTTTACAATTTCAGTCACTTTTTCAGTCGACACTTCGTTGAGTTCAAACAAGGTTTGAAAGTTATAGTCATAGGTAAGGTTATTTTGCACTGTTTCAATTTCATCGCTTATTTCTTTTACACTATTTACAAAAAATTTGTTAAGTTTATCTGCTATGTCTTTTTCATTTTCATACACCGTATTTTCGATTTCCATTTTTGTTATAGATGTGTATTCTTTTTTTAAACTAATTGTTTCTTTTAAAGATTTCCACATTAGTTTGCTGTTTTGTCGGTTCATTGTAATTTTATTTTCCAGATATTTGTTCTTTTTTACTTTTACAAGCTTTTTGTAGAGTTTATTTACTTGCTTATAATGACGCCAATCACCATTTATTTGACAGTTTTTGTACAAATTAATTTTAGTTTGGTTTAGTTCTGTAAGTTCACGATCATACCACTTATTCATCAATTTTATTTCTATTTGTATATCAAATGTTAAGCTCTGCATTGCGTGAACGGTTATTTCATTCATGGTTTTTACTTTTTCTTCAAGTGATAGGTTATTGGACATGTTAAAATTGTAATTTCTGAAAATTCTGAGGAGGTTTTCGGCACTATAATTTTCCCATGATACTACGTTTTTTGTTATTCGCATTTTATACTCCTGATTACTTAGTAGATTAAAACCAATCGTTTCATGATCCGCGATTTTAAAATTTTCAAGTCTTTCACATTTTAGATTATTTTTATTAGAATATAACAAATCAATTATCGTTTTTGAGCGGTCCGTAATTCGAGTATAAAAATCTATTTTTTGAGTCATACATACGTTTTTATTTTATTTAAGAATTTATGAGTTGTGTCTTTTTATATTAAAACAATTTGTTATTTGTACAAAAGTGTTAAAATCAAATTCTGATTAAGTATTTACTCACAGTTATCAAATATAGTGTCACAACTCGATACATTAAACCACAGACGCACAAATTAAATAAGTTTTTAATCCTTCTAAATTAATTACAAGGCCTTCATTTAAGATAATTTAAGTATATTCGGTTCGTGTAACTAGTTTTTATATAACTTTCCTAAGTTTTTATAGTATTTTATATCAAAATACCTACTGGTTTTTATTATATCTTTATCAGGAACTGGCAAAGGAATGATATTATAATTTTATAATCCACGACTAGCACTACAAGTGATATGTTGTTTTTTTTTTTTTTTTTTATTAACTTATCAGCCAATTAAGGCTTGAAGTCCTTAGAAGCATTCACATTCTATAGTACTGTATGTAGAGCTCATAGCTTTGGCTCTCAGGCATTAACTTACATCTAACGTTGAGTTATTGTCAGCAATTTGGCAGCAACTTGAACTAAGAATTTCTTGTTTTATTGTCAGCATAAATTCTCAACACTCCCTGCTTTATAGTGGAGCTAAGCCACCCGTAACACCTCTTCACTCAACGGACAGTCTTGAGATTCATCTTTCAGTCTAGCTATCAATTCTACAACATCTGCGTAGTTGTTGTTGTTGTTGTCGTTAAAGTGCCGCCTGGCGCTTTCCTTGCTCCATATCTGCACATTAAGATCAGCGGAAATCTTTGCCTCAGATGTTGCTGCTGCTGCTGCTGCTGCTTTGATTTCATGTCATATTTTATTAAACTTTTTGTTGTTTTTGTTTTTTTTTTTTTGTTGTTGTTTCTGCTTTTGCAAGTGATGATACCTAGCTTAGTGCTCGCTCGTTGGCGGCGTTGCGAGTGACGCCAACGACAGCACCAAGTGGCGGCAGTGCGACCGACGATGAGGCGATGACAGATTTCCTCGAATTGTCATTTTTGAAGTTGATGCGCGGCGCTACTGTGCGTTCAACCATTACGGCGACGATAGCTTCGGCGGTGGCGGCTTCTCATAAAAGGGGTCAAACTGCAGGCGCGCTTTAACAGCCCGTAGGGCAGGGAGTTGCTTGTTTGAAGTGTGTTAATTTATATGCGAAAATTCCTTGAAATTGCTTAGACGACCGCGTCTGCGTCTGCTTTGATTGCTTGATAAATCAAAGGATTCGCTGTGTTTTATCATCAAAAAGCAGCAGAAATTCCCGCGCTATCAGCAAAGTCTTTGGACAAAGCGCTGTTGCTGTTGCTGCTGCTGCTGCAATAGCAGCAACAACAAAAATCTTTACAAAATAAAAATCATGTTTAGTGGCACGTTTTAAGTGCTGTGCAAATATTTGTCTGACGACGAACGCGTTTGAAGATTGCCCAAGATCCAAGATGAACGAGCCAACTAATTGCTCTAAAAGCTTACGAAGTGGGAGCACCACTCAAGAATGTTGTCGTTGTTGTCAAAAGAATCCTAACAGAAATGGGCTGAGCTAGCTTTATGTTGTTTTTTTCCTTCCCCCCCCCCCAACTAAAAATGGAGGTAAGTGCAGTGGGAGTTTGTTACCTGATGACATAAACGAGGTCATTCATAGTTGTGTGATAAAGAGTTGGTGACATGGTGAAAATTGTAAAGCATATCTGGCTGAGGGACTTAAAACATTTTAAACTATTTCGGAAAGTACGAAAATATACTTAAAACGAGATCTTAGAAAAAAGAACAAATTTAACTGACCTTCTTAAATCAACTTGATAACTTGTAGTAGCTTGCATGTTACGAGGTCTGACAAAGGACGTTAAAACTGGTACCAAGGTTTGTCAGCGAAGCTTGGCTTATGTCAGGCTGACTTGTTTGGGATGGCCCTCTGGGGTGCATTTTCGCATATTCGAGCAGTGGTTAACTTCCCATATAGCGGGCAAAGCTATCTAGCTCGGTGTTGTTTGCATGCTCAACTGGGTGCTGTACACCAGAGTATAAAAGAGGTTTTAGAAAGGCTTCCATCCTCATCAAGGATTGCGACATGTCATCGGCGTTGACTGACGCAATGTTTCGGTTCCATGCTAGGAAGCAACGTCAGGTATCTATGTAAAAATTTTCTAATTTCTGACCATATTTAAACGTGTCCACTATTTCTGAACAATTTCCCTCTTTGGGGCATTGTACACCCCAGCGTATTTTCCATGAACACTGTCGCTATCTTCCCTACTTGAAAAAAAACCTACTTGAAATAGTATCTCATAACTATAATTGATGCTTACGTAGCTCAGAGCTAGACTTTCGCTGAAAAGCACTAAAAAACATCAATTTGACAACTTCAATTTTGCAACGTAATCCTAGCGACAAAAAAAAAAAAAAAAAATTTGTTATTATGACGGCTAGAAATCGATGCTATTTGCTATTTTGTCGCATCACGTAAGTGGAGCAGAAAACTCTCGTCTATGCTGCGTGTCAACGTTACTCAAGCAAAACGCGATCTGTCTCGGAGGATAGCGACTGGCGACAGATCAACGTTGATGTTGTTGTTGTTGTCATAGTAGTTGTTGCTCTTGTTGTCTATTAATCATCTCAGCAATAACAACATTTATAGCGTCATAAGACAAATTCGTGACACAAGCATGCCAGCAACATTTAGCCATTGCCTGCAACTAGTTGTAGTAGTTTTGTTAGGAGGATGATGTTGTTGTTGTTGTATTGTTACTCTTGTGGTAGCTATTGTAGCTGTGATGCGTCAACTGGCACGTAACTGCTGATAGTGGGCACGATCCAAAGCCGAGATCACGCCAAGTTCTAAAAAGTCAGCCAATATTTTTTTTTTTTTTGTGTCTATTGTGCCCAGTAAAGTTATTCTTATCAGCAACAGCAGCTGGCAGCGGCGACGACATGCGGCAGATATACTCACTACCTTCTCTTCTTACGCTGCAATTAGAAACATGATTGAGACGTTAATAGCAAGTAGCAGGCACAAAAAAGAAAAATAACCCTGCGCTATAACACGCTAACTAAACTAGACAACAAAAATGGAAAAAACGGTTTTTTTTTTGTTAAAAAAAGCTCTAGTCTGTATTGAAAATTAAGCAGTTTCCTGTAACGTGTAGTGTGTATTGATAAATTGAGCGATGGGCAATTATGTCAATGTATGAAGTTAAAGGCGAAAAAATACAGGAAACTAGTTGCGAGTTAAATTAATATCAGCCACAGGTTGAACTATTTGCTACAACTACAGCTACAACGAAAAAATAGAAGCAATCATGTGAACTCTAAATTTGAAGATTTTATCATTTAAACAGTTTTTCAAAAATTTACTACTCATGATCTTTACAATTCATTCAGTAAAGTTTTTATTTTTCTCAGATACAGCTTTTCAGAAATTTTCATAAATTTGTGAATTTGTTAATTGAGTTTTGTGAATTCATAGAACGTTCTGAATTAGAATTATACTGTATAATGGTGGGTAAAGGTATAAAGGTGGGGGCTCCCATACAAATTTATTTCATTAACAGTAGGGTACTTTGTATGGGAGCTCTCCTAAGGAGAGATCGGAGGGGACAGATCCGAAGGGAAAAAATGTTACACTTAAAAAAGTACTGGAGGTTGGTCGTACATATTAACCCTTTCCTACCCTTCCTAAGAGATGAAATGTTGATTTTATTAACAAAAGGGGGCATTCTATGGAAGTCCCTTAAGGAGGGGTCGGTGGAGATAGGTCCCACGGGAAAAAATATTACATTTGAAAAAATACTGGAGATCCTGGAAATACCGGAGGGGATAGGTCCCAAGGGAAAACATGTTACACTTGAAAAAGAACTGGAGGTCGGTCTTACATATTAACCCTCTTCTACCCTCGCCAAAGAGGTAAATATCGATTTCATTTACTGTGGGGGGTTAGGGTTCATTGTATGGGAGCCCCTCTCAGGAGGGGTCAAAGAGGATAGGTTCTATGGAAAAAATGTTCCTCTTGGAAAAATAATAGGGTCGGTAATATATTTTAACCCTCTCCTGTCCTTCCCAAAAGAGGTAACATTGATTTCATTAATTGTAGAGGATTAGGGCTTACCCTGGACCCACCTCCAGGGACAACCTTACGTGACCCTGAAAAAACTGGATTCATATTCGGTTTCAGCGACCTGGAAAACATAAAAAAAGTCTTGAAACCTCACAAACGAAATCCCATGAACGAAAAATAAAAAAAAAAAGAGAAATCACCTGAAAACAACAAGTGCCAGTTCAACCAAAATATTTCTTATGAAAAATCATCCAAAAAAGAAAAAACGAAATTTCACCCAAAATAAATGCAAAATCACCCAATTCCTTTTCATATGAAATATCAACTAGATTTGTACGGAAAAATATTGGGTGATTTGGAATTTTTTTGGGCGATGTTGTAGCCTTATTTTTAAACTTTATCCACTTCAATATATATACGTGCATAAATATTTTTGTGAGAAAACTTAAATCTTCATCTCTTTTGAGGTCAGTCGTCACGTTTTGGTTGTCCAATTTCAATTTGAATTTTAAGTTAAAAATAGTGTTTCCAGTGTTGATTGGTAATTTTGATGCTCCGATACTAGAATCGAAGACAAAGTTTTATTCTTATTATTTCAGTGAGAATTATTAAAAACTAAGCTAAAAACTACTCCAACATACCAGGATTTAAGGAAAATGTAGCACGATTTCGTTGAATTAATAAGATCTGAAATCATTGTTAAAGTATTTTGAGCATTCCATTTAAAAGTCTCTAAGCCCACATATTTCCAAGGGTTTGTATAAATGTCGGCTTAGCTTTGCATTTGCTTAATAACTGAAGCTTTGAATATAAAATTAAAATAATATATTTTGGATCAGCATCACCTCCTGAGTCGATTTCCGTGTGACCGTCTGTCTGTCCGTCTGTCGGAACGATTACAGCCGTAATTTTAAAGCTATCGTGATGAAATTCAAAATATAAGTTTATTTTTAAAAAAGGAAGATCAAGTTCGAAAATGTGCCGAATCGAATGAAAACTACGCCTACCTCTCATATGTCTTTAACATCCACAAAAATGAAAGAAATGCCTTGAAATTTGGCACGTTAGCTTTGATTTTCAATTTAAGGCCTAGCCATAGTTTCTTAAAATTTGGAAAAATCGGATGAAAACCACGCCTACGTCCCATACAAAGTGGCTTTATTTTAAACATAAAAGCTCTTAAAAATCTGCAAAAATTAAAGAAATGTTTCAAAATTTTGCACATATGCTTTGATATTTAATATAAACCATCTCTATGATATATGGCAAAATCGGATGAAAACCGTGGGCGTGGTTTCCATACAAAGTGGTCCTATTTTAAATGTAGAATATCTTAAAAATGCACAAAAATTAAAAAAAATGTCTTGAAATTTTGCACAAAAGTTTTGATGTATAATATGAACAATCTCTATGATGTTTGGCAAAATCGGACCAAAACCACGCCTAGCTTCCATATAAAGTGACGTTATGAAAATAGGAAAACTTTCGTTAATATATAAAACTGAATGTCTTCGTGTATGACGTGGCTAAAGACTTCGTATATACTTCAATATGACCCCGGGGGGGCGGTGGGTATTTTAGCTTCGGTACCCTTCCGAGGCTTCATCCTTACAAGTTATTAAGTATTTTCATACAAAAATTTTTTTGGAAAAATATTGACAGCTTCTCAATTTTTCGATTTAATTAATAAAGCTCAGAACTATCAAAAACTCTACGTTATGAAGTTTTATTTAAAAAAACCGAGATCTAATGCAGAGTTTTCCATTTAGGGAATAGGTAGAGCCTACTGTGTCATACCTAATTTATTAATGTAGATCTTTAGCTTTAGATTTGTTCAGCAAACATAAGATGCTTTCCAGGTAAAGATCAGATCAGGGCTGGACATTTAGAGAGAATATACCTGGAGACTATTTCATCCTCAAGGCATAGTCTACATAATGAATCTATTAACAGGTTCATTCTTAGTAGGTGGTTTTTCAACTTGCAGTGCTCAGTTATAATTCCTCATCATTCTGAGGTGTTTTTTCTCATTAAAGTTTATTGAGATTTTGGACTTCTTGGGTGAGATTTCAGGGAGTATGTGTTTGGTACAATTTTGTCCTAAGGTGTTTAAACAGAAATCATTTCAATTTGTTAAGGTGATGAATTTGAAGTGTTGTTTGAAAAGAGGTGTCTACCCACACCACAGAACGGTGCCGGTTCGGGTGGGTGCTCCTAGCTTAGGCAGGGTGTTCGCATTCTCTTTTCCGTCAAAGCCACTGTGGCAGGCCCGTAGCCAGGATTTACCTTAGGGGGGTGTTTTGATAAAAAAAATATATATATGGAAATTTTTCTTAACAAATCCAGTTTCTCTTAAGACTACTCGTGAATATGCCCGTTTTTTGAATGACCATTAGAGAGTTGACAAAAGCTTATTGATTTTTTTATCAAATTAATTATTAGTACTAAGTTTTCGATTTTTGCGTATGGTTTTTTTGCAAAAATAGTCCAAATTGAGAACTTGCAATTGCCTTTGAAAAAGTATAATTCGGAAAATAAGCACAAAAAGTAAAAACTTCAATGACAAAATTTTACTTATACAACAATATTAGTTTGAAAGATAAAATTAGGTGAGATTTCTTCCAGTTTATTAAAATCAAAATGAAAGTTAGCTATGAAATATTAAAACTTTTTTTAATAAGTTCACCTGTTGAAGCTTGTTTTACAACTTTTACGGGACATTTTATATAAACGGGAGAGCAAAAAGATTTTAGTCTTTAGATTTGGTTTTTTTTTTACTATCTTACGCTTATCAATATACCCAGCTTGTGTACAAGTATTTGGACCTGTGTGAACCCTAGTTCAAGTTATCATTAGAGACCAAAATATTACTGCTCTCGAAAACGATTTCGACAATTGGAATTATATTAAAAAAAAAATATTTTAAAATCCTTAGAAATTGATCTGTTCCATTTCCTCATAAAAAATGTATATCATGACTGACAAAATCATTCAATTCCAATAAAAATTACTTTATATTTTTATACCCCAACGCGTACTGCCTAAGGGGTATATTAACTTTGTCATTCCGCTTGTAACGCCAAGACGGAGGCATGGCAGGTATAGAAAAATATATATATTTTTGATCAGCATCGACTTCTGAGTCGATTTCGTGTGTCCGTCTGTCTGTCCGCCTGTCCGTCTGTCGACACGATTACAGCCGCAATTTTAAAGCCATCGCGATGAAATTCAATATGTAAGCTTATTTTTAAAAAAGGAAGATCAAGTTCGAAAATGGGCCAAATCGGATGAAAACCACGCCTACCTCCCATGCAAAGTGACTTTATATTAACCGTAAAATGTCTTTAAAATCCACAAAAATTAAAGAAATGCCTTGAAGTTTGGCAGGTGAGCTTTGCTCTTCAATCTTAATCCTGGCTATGAAATTTGGATAAATCGGATGAAAACCACGCCTGCCTCCCTTTAATACAAAGTTTATTTTAAAAGTAAATTCTCTTAAAAATCTGCTCAAATTAAAGAAATGTCTTGAAATTTTGCAAATAGTCATTGATATATAACATAGACCACCACTATGATATTTGGCAAAATCGAATTAAAACCACGCCTACTTTCCATACAAATTGGCTTTCTTTTAAACGTTAAATCTCTTAAAAATCCACAAAAATTAATGAAATGTTTTGAATTTTGCCTTTAGCTTTCATATATATAATATGAACCATCTCTATGATTTATGGCAAAATCGGATCAAAACCACTCCTACTTCTCATACAAAGTGACGTCATAAAAATAGGAAAACTTTCGTTAATATATAAAACTGAATGTCATCGTGTATGTCGTGGCTAAAGACTTTGAATATACTTCAATATGGCCGCGGGGGGGGGGGGGGTTATTTTAGCTTCGGTACCCTGCCGAAGCTCCACCCTTACTAGTTTTTAATTAAAATTTGTTGAGCAGAGGAATCGACTCCGATAAAAGTCATATATAAATCTTAGATTATTTTTCAAAAGCCGTAATTCGAAAAATTTTTTTTTGCATTATATAGCATTTAAAAATTTTTAAATGAAATCCATTCACAGAAATGCTTTCTCAAAGGTTTTGGGTTCAATAAGCTTAGATATTGCATATAAAGTGTTAAACTTAATTTTTATAATTTATGATATTATATTCGTTCTAGTATGTATAATTTCGAATATACATTTTTACGGATATCAGGGTCTTTTTGAGCATCAAAATCCACAATTGAAAACGGTTCTTTAATACACAAGCTCCTTACAGCTAAATTCCAATATAATTATTATGCCTTTAAAAGCAAAGTTTAATTTTTATTTGTCCAGGCACATTTTTCATTAATTAAGCAAATTAACTTCATTATCTCTGTTTATCTGAAAAAAATTACATTTTGAATTTAATAGTCTCATTTGTGTTATTTTTTCATACTTTCTGGACCCTAAGCGGGAGGTTTGAACACCGATAAGCCCCCCCCCCCCCCCCTTGGCTACGGGCCTGCTCTGTGGGCGAGGATCTAATGTAAGATTATTCTATTTATCTGAGCCAGATTTGAGAGAGCACTGACAGAACTAGCTTAGATTTAATTATAGACTGTTTCAGTGCTTTAATAGTAGCTTGACTATCAGAGAGTATAAAAATGGTTTTACTTACAGAGTGATTTAAACTGTTGAGTCTGACACATCTGTTTATTGTGCGCATATCAGGGATGATATTGACTTAGTTGTAAAAGGGCCAAAATTTATACAAAAATAGGGCATTTTTGACAAGAATGGGGCCCTTAGTGGCAATTCAATATTAAAGATTTTCTATTTGAATATTCTGCCATGACCACATATATCCAAATAGATTTCGAATTGACTGTTTTCAAAGTTTTTCAGACTTTTTTTTATTTCACTATTTCGACCTAAGCAGGGAAGTTTCATTATTTATCACAAAAATAGCACATTTTAGTTTAAAAGGTCAGCTTTCAGATTCAGAAATTGTGGGTCAGAGTAATATTACTTAATTCTTACTTTTAAATAGATTTGATTTCATATATAGAGGTCCCATTGCATTTTAGAAACAAAAGGCTTGTGCATTGATTGCAAACGTCAAAAATATGTCAAAAAATAATCTACATATATAGTTAATTTTTCATTGGAAAAGTCAAAAATATATCAAAAAATAAACAAAAATTTTCAAAAAAAAATTTGTAACAAAGCCATTTATTTAACAAGTTAATAATACAAATAAAAATAGCAAAGCATTTCCACAGAAAACCGTAAATCGGATTGATATATTCTTCGATAAAGAGTTATTCTTTATCGTATTCTTTCGAGTCCTTGGTTATATAAATAAGAATTCAGAAAGATATGATTGATAAATTTAACAAAGAGTCTGCGTTAAGACTTGTAAGAAGACGATTCAAAGATGCGGTACGAAATGGGCATGATACCAAAATAAAATTAGTTCTACCAAAACAACATATTAAAGAATGGCGGAATTTAATAAAGAATAATTTCATGAATGTTATACAAGTTTGGAATATAGAGCCTTAAGTAACGAAATTAGTTAAATTAGTTAAAGGTGGAAAAAACCAATTTTTATGCAAATAATTGTTTCTTACTTCTTAAGAATTTATTTAAATAAATTCCAACGCCATACTCTGAAAGAGCGTGAAGTTTTATATGGGCATTTCCATAATGGCAAACGTGACCGTCGCACATCTTTAAATTGAAAAAAAGGCAAAGTAAAACATATTTGCATTTTCTTTTTAGTTTACATTGAAGCTCTTAGGTAGCTAGACTATAGTAGGCATAGTCCTGGTTCAAAAAAATAAACAAAAATGGAAGTAGTTTTCGTGTCTATATATAGAAAATCAGAATTCAGCGAAATCTGTCACAGTTTTTTGATGCCATTATTTTTAAAATCTTATGAAATGATACATTATAATGTATTTTGTTTGATTCAAATATCTTCTGAACTTTTTTATTTTTTAATCATAATCTGAGTCGATACGTGACATTTTGAACGTGATATTTTTTCCATTAGGATTCAATTGAGTAATTAAGTAATTGTAATTTAGTAATTAAAAAACAAATTAAATATATTTTACGCTCCTTATCTCAACCATTTGTCATTATATTTAGCCAATATCTTCCATTTTTAATAAAACAAAAACTTTTCGAAACATTTACTAAACATTTACTAAAAAGAAAAACTACATTTGTGAAGAGACGATTTGATCACCATGGTAAATGAATTTATGTATAAATCGCTTAAATGAATAAAATTTAAAGGTTTCTCTAAGATAATATCAGAAAATAATAAGTTTTTAATAACTTTTAATTTTTGGGTCACAGTGGTCTTTTCTGTGGAAATGCCCATATAGGATATCATACGTCGGAAATTGTTTTTGTACAGATAAAATAAAAAAAAAATGGGTGAAAGTTCATTGAAAATTAACGACATTAAATACTTAATCGGTGAAGGCTACTTAAGACTACGACGGAGCCTTTTTTACGGGTTCGCCTTTTCATCTATATGCATGATAAAATGCTGTAAGGAATGTATCGGGTTTGAAACTGTCCCCCTCAAAATTCCATTCTTAAACCTATAGAATTACTTCGGGATACTATTATAAGTAAAATCGATTCGAAAATTTAGACATTATTTTGGAGGGTGTGCAGAAATCTTCATACTTCCTCCATTATAATTATAGTAGATACCAAATGTTTGTAAGAAATTTTCGTGTAGATGGCAATCAATACTACAAAGTAGTGGTTCTTCTGCATAATACTAAAATGGTGGCTTTATATAAAAAATAAGAACATCAGTTTTTCAAATATTTTCTTCAGTTTTAATAGATTTTTTTTTTCTGTAAACTATCAAAAACGTACCTGCGTAGGCTTATATAGCTTAAATAAAGCTTAAATATAGCTTAAAAAAAACAAAATTGAGGAGAATTGTTTAAGGTTTTTGTTTTTCTATAGCTATAATTTAAAAAAATTCAACAGAACTTATTTTATTGAGATCGATTCAAAAACATTTTATTAAAAATTGAAATTTTGTACATCGATGTGATATACTACTTAGATGATATTTTTTCAGAAGAATTTTTCAAAAGGGCCTTAAATGAATTAAAAGGGCTTCGGGGCTTATGAAATGAAAAAGGGCTCAAAAAAGCCCTGAAAGCCCCC
Source organism: Coremacera marginata (assembly GCA_914767935.1). Taxonomy (NCBI): domain Eukaryota; kingdom Metazoa; phylum Arthropoda; class Insecta; order Diptera; family Sciomyzidae; genus Coremacera; species Coremacera marginata. Next base: position 164,724,758 of record OU612046.1, read on the forward strand.
AAATATCATCCCTGGCGCATATCCGCGTGGAAGACTGTTTTTTTGACTGTGAATATTGGCAGAGTTTGAAGGAGTAGCTTTCGTTGAAGATCTCCATCTTAGATCCTCCCATTTTTTTAAAAATTTTTTTGATCCAACTACACAATTTCGTTTTTAGATAATGTTGGTTTTTCGTATTCCAAATTATGCTGAGGGCCTCCCTCAGGTTTTTATGTCCATGTCTACTTATATTTCAGTAGAATTGAAAATAAAATGGTAACTTTTCTTGACAAAGATGTGGTCGAAGGATTGAAAAAGATACGAATTCGATCTGAGCTCCTCAGAAGGTAGGAAAATCTAGTCTATGTCCTCCCGCACTTAGCTGTTATTACTCAATTTTTTGTAAATAGAGCGTTTTTTTTTTCCCTCAATGGAATATTAATCCCACGTCTACCCATCAAGATGCTTTTATTTATCAAAGCTCTTGAGAATTGAGTGTTATATGTTGCCGTTTTCTTGGCTAAGCTTTGATCTTTGGAGTTTTACTTCAAAGCTTTGTCTGCTTTTATTCATAGTACATAATAATTATGGACCCATAATTCTCCATATTCATTCAGTATTTGGTAATAATTTGAAGTATCTAAATTCTATTAAGCACTTAAATTGAAAAAGTTCAAATTGCCGATCTTTTGTTTCTCAAATTCGGGTGTTTTGCTAGATAGTATTCGTTGCCTTTTTTGTTTGATTGGCCCTTCTTTTATTTTTGCCAACAAGCCTCATTTTTAATTACATAGACTTCCGTGTGGTTCTTAATGAGCTTCCAGTTTGGATCAGAGATCAGCGACCACACCGCATTCAATCTGGGTGTTCAAAGCTCTTTTTGTGGCTTGTTACTTTTCCACCATCACCCCGTGCTAACCTCTATTTAATGCATTTTTAAATGAGTTTATTGAAAAATTAGTGTTGAAAGTCTGATGAGCTTGTTGGTGGTTTGATTTTTTTTTTTTATTTTATTTTCTCTACTCTTGACCAGAAGAGTACCCCTAGAAGCTGTCTCTATGCGGCGCCAAAAAACTTATTAATTGAGCTATACGCTGGTTTATGTTCCACCTGATCGACAACAGAGGCGGATGATCAACATGATCACCATGACGATCAACAGCAGCAGCAGCAGCAGCAATCTAAGCAGCAATAACAACAAGAACAACCTGGTTTGAGTGCTCATAACAGAGTCGTTTATTTTTTACACTTCAACCTCAACGCCAACGATTAGCGCTGCTGCGACTCTGACTAGCTAACTGCCTGACTGACTTGCTGACTGCAGTGAACGGTAATCAAGTGAAGCTTCTTGTTTGCCACGATTTGACAAGATTGATAATCTGCTGAAAGCTGCTGCTGCTTCTGATAATGTTGGTTAGTACCCGCAGCATTGGCTTTCATTGGAACAACTGGCCACACGTCGTGTTGGCTCATTTTCATATGTTTTGTTATTTTTTATGTTGCTAGTTTTGAAAACAGGTACCTACCTGTAGATTGAATTTTTTGTTTTTTTTTTTTTTTTGCCTTGTGAACCTTTGTGCTGCGTGTGCGTGCATTTAATTACGCGCTTGATGAGTCTATTGGCGCTGCTCGTGTTCCAGCTACAGCCACATATTATGACCATAACGATTGAGTCTCAAAAACCATTCACTTTATGCTTTATTTTCTCCCACCAACTCGCTCCACTTTTACCACATCTGCAGAGTTTTTGTTTAATGTCCAATGTTTGGGCTCTTAGCCAAAGTGGATAATGAGCTCCATTGATCTGAGTTGATCTGTGCGATGCTGCGCTGCTGATCTTGTTACCAACATACAATTAAGTTGAACCTCGTTTAGGTTTTGCTGCTGCGCCTGCGGTTCAGTTGTAGAAAATGATTCATATAAAATCATTATTTCAGTCACTATTCATCATTTGCGAGGCACGTTTGAGTGCCTCAGATGCTGCTGAAGATGAAGCAAAACAATCAATGATGCGGGCGCTGCGACTGTAGATAGTTTGAAGTGCACAGAAGATGAAGTGAAATTCATCAGCTGTGCAGCTGTGGTTGCCAAAGAAGTTATTAATTTTGAAATTTTGTGTATTGATTAGCAGCAACAAGTTGAAAAGCAGGGAAAAACTAATCGCTCAGTCACTCACTCTGTTCACAAACTCCATCATTAAATGTTTGGAGCTCATTTGGTGGCTGGTTGTAGTTTTTTCTTTTACCTTTTTCCCACTATGAAAAATCAACATATCTTGACCACACAGTTCGTGTTTGGTGAAAATTTGTGGGCTGTCCACAGTGGCAGTGGAAGACCTCTGCAAGTTTTAGTTAAGTGAAGATCATCACACAACATCGTGACGTTGGTTTTAACTGTTAAACAAGGTAATCATTATTAGTTTTGACTTGAGTTGTTTTAGGATGATGGTTTTAAATTTATGGAAATGATGTCACTTTAATAAATTATGATATAGTCAGAATAAAGTCAATGAAAAACACTTAAATTTCACCAACAAGAAAAAGAGAACAGATAAGAGTGACAGGACATCCAGAGCTGAAGAACAGTAAAACTGTCGAAAGTAATAACTTGAGAAACTATTGAAATTCTTTTAGCAATAAAAAGAGCATTAAAAATTAAAAGTGCCATAAGCATTGAAGACTACAAGCAAATTCTCAATTCTTATAGAAAATTTATTTTAATGTATGTAATTTTTTGACACACAACATTTCGTTGTTTAAGGAATTTCTAGCTCAAGAAAAATTTTTTCATTTAAGTCGCAAACATGGTGAAACTCACATAAAAGTGAGCTAGATGTCAAAGTTGGGTGGTAGAATTTGCGTTTCGCTTATTGTTGTTGTTTTGTCTCTATCATTTGACGTTTATGGAACTCACAGCTTGGTTGTTGTAAAAGTTGACGTTTAAGCAGCCATATTAAAATCAGCTTACTTTGTAAATGTTTTGGTAAACAAAATCTTTAAGTAGATACAGTGGCGGAACTAGAATTTACCAGAGGGGACCAGGGGACTAAAATAGCAAAAAAAAAAACCAAAATGACAAAAAAAAAATTATAAAATTACATATATCAGTGATTCCATGTGAAACTTTGCAAACTTTTCAATGACAAAAAAAAATTATGAAATTACATATATCAGTGATTCCATGTGAAACTTTGGAAACTTTACACATATTGCATGTCGATAGTACTTAGGGTCGGACCCTAATATTGTTTTTTTTATTTTTGTTAAGTGTATTTGGTCCTCTTAAGCTCAAATATGCAAAAAAAAAATTGTAGCTCGCAAATGATTTTATAGATAAAATTCGCGATAGTTTGAAAATTCAGTGCAATTTTTTAAGTGCCTGGAAGCTTATTTTAAAAAAATTTCCACTCGATCAAATTTACAAACCACAGTTTACAATTATCTTAAAAAATACAACAGCTTTAACCCTGTTGAAGTTGAATAATGACAAAATTTGTACATTTTAAGACCAGGCGAACTATCACCTGCGGCCTTATTCTTAATAATATTAATAAATATGAATGTATCAATTTTGTTATAATTTAACTTCAACCTATGAGGATTAAACTGATGTATTTCAAACGATAATTTTAAACTGTTTTTCTTTGTAAAATTTGATCATGAACAAATTTTGTGAAATTAGCTTTCACGTATGTACTTACAAATTTGCACTGAATTTTCAAACTTAAACGATTTTTATCTCCTACACCATTATAAACCGACAAAATGTTATTGCACCATTAAGTTTATAAATAAAAATTAACAAAAAATAAAATAAGGAAAAAATGTTTAGGCGCGGGCCCTTAAGTAAAATTAGGCCTTCTTCTGAACGTTTTCATTTCCATTAGGTTTTAAGGTATTTTTTTTTTGTTTTTTCAAAAAAATTTTCGGATGTCACAAGCTGCGTTTCTCTTCATAAGTTTTTATTTATTTACATGCGTCAAGTAAACTTAGTAGTTTACTAAGTAAGTCACAAGCCATAATTCTGTATATAGAATATACCACCTTGTTCAAAAAGAAAGGTCCATTCACACTGTGAACCGGAATTAACTGTCCGATCCGAAAATTTTTTTTTGTAGGCTTGCATATGTGTCTATGACAAGGCTGCCAAATAACAGCGTCTCTCATTGACATTTGGTAAAGTGACAGTGTTTTGTTTACAACAACTTTTTTCGTGTCTTCGATTTTTACGATGTAAGAATAAATTGAGCCTGATTCACTCGCTTGATACCTGGTTTGCTTGTCATACTCGTATACCCATGTCTCATCACCAGTAATGATGGATTCGATGAATGATTCGTCGTTTTCGACCATTTCCATCATATCTTTCGCGATAGCAACTCGGTCTCATTTTTGCTTGAAATTGAGTTCTTTCGGTACCAACTTTGCAGCGAAACGACTCAAGCCCAATTCATTCTTCAAAACGTTCTGAACGGGTCCAATTGAAATGCCGACGTCCTCTGCTATCTCTCTAATCTAATTGATTGATTGATTTTTTCAACGTTTTCTTTGGTAGTCGGACTCGATGGCCGCTCTGTACGAGGGTCGTCTTCTACTTCGTCTTGGCCACTCACAAATCGGTTAAGCCACTTGCTTGCCTTCTGATACGATAGAGCAGAGTCACCGTAACATTTCACCAACATTTTACTCGTATCGGCGCAGTTGAATCCTTTTTTCACACAAAATTTGATACAAACTCGTTGCTCAATTTTTTCTTCCATCGTAAAAATCGAAGATACGAAAAAAGTTGTTGTAAACAAAACACTGTCACTTTAGCAAATATCAACGAGAGCCGCTGATATTTGGCAGCCTTGTCATAGACACATGTAGCAACCTACTAAAAAAAAATTTCGAATCGGACAGTTCAGTCCGGTTCACAGTGTGAATGAACCTTTCTTTTTGAACAAGGTGGTAGTACTGAATTTATCAGTTCTGTAGCCCAAGGGGGGGAGGGGGGGGGGGAGGAACTGAAATGGCTTTAAAGGCTTATTTTCATTATTTTCCCATACAAAAATATTCTCCAAGAGGGAGAGAGATAAAGCCCTTTCAGCCTGTATGTAGATACGCCACTGAGTAGATACCAGTTACAAATTGAAAGCAAAGATATAGGCCCTTAGTAATAGAAACGTTAAAACTCACTTCTAAGCTCAAACTTAGTTAGGTGATTCTAAGCTACTTTTAAGATTTCGTAGTAATAAAACAAATCTAACAAAAGTCGACTTCAGTGCTTCTACTGTGAACTGATCTTAAATTTTATGCCTGAACGTACCCTTTGTTCGGTTTGCTTAACAGCTGATTTTACTATTTACTTATTTTTTAAGCACAAATAAAAATAAATGCAAGGCTCTATAAAAGCAAGTTTCTTCTTTTGTCTGCTTATACTATTGTTTGTTTACTTTATTGCTTGTTTTTTAATTGCTTATTTATATAATATAGTATATCTACCTGTAGTTTTTTTAAAATTCTACGTCATTGTAGAATAAAGCGTTTAAACGGCTTTTGTAGTTTTTCTTTGCACTTGTGCTTCTAGCATCATTTATTATTTCTAGATCCCGAAATATTTCATCGTCCATATTCACTACAATTGTTTAAAATGTCAATTTAAAATTGACTTAGAATCAGGCGAGCCACAACTCTATTTAAAATTGACTTAGAATCAGGCGAGCCACAACTCTATTTAAAATTGACTTAGAATCAGGCGAGCCACAACTAGATGTTTTCTAACTTAGAAGTGACTTTTTTGTTATTATTACTACCGATTGAAAGCTAAAGTCGAGTTTTCGAAAGAATCGACTTAGAATTTCTTTATTACTAAGGGCCATAGAATTTTTTCCGAGCAGAACTGCTTTTTTTAAGATTATTGTTGATTGTGCCTTTTTTTAAAGCTAAAACAACTAAAAGAATGTGTCTTTTTTTAATAGGCAAGCTTTTTATTTTTGTCTATAATTTTTTGTGAAATGGTCTAAATTGAGAATTTTGAATTGTCTTATAAAAGGTATAATTTTCTAATATAATTAATACTATATTTTTTCTAAAACAAAATTTTACATTAAAAGATTTCTTGCAGTTTATTAAAATCAAAATTAAAATCAAATTATAATTAGAAATTAATATACTAACTAAAAAAAAGACACAGTTTCGATAGTATCGTAAATGTGGACGTATAATTTTTTATTTGATATCTTTGGTAATGAATTTGCTGTTCTTGTTTATTTTATGTTGGCTAAAAATAAATGTTATTCAATCTTATGTTTAATAAATGGAAATAAATATTTCGAAATAATATGAAATACTTCTCTTTCCTGCAGTATAGAACTTATATATATTCTAAATAAAATTGAAAACTTAAACTTTCACAAAAAAAAAAATATATTTTTAATGTAAATAAATATAAAGCGATTCCACCAAATATCATTCAACTAACGGGTCAACATCTGGGATTTTTTTGTTACTTTTATAATCTGAAGTCAATGGTGAAAAATATTAGAAAAAATTGTTTTTACCGTTATTATTTCAGCTACAATCAGTTTTGGTCAGTCATGATCAGTTCTCTTATAAAATGTTTCAGTCACGATTCATTTATTTTTCATGGCTTGTTGTTGAACTAAAAAAACGGTAATAATGTTTTTTTACATAAAAAAAAATCATGACCTTTTCGAAAAAAATAGTACCTCATTAAAAATGTTTGAGGAAGGTTAAAAATAAAATCTAATTTTTATGCCTTTGCACCCATCTTAAAATTTTTTTAATATTTTTGTTGAAAAACTGAGAAAATTCTATATCGATTGCGCTAATTTTCGAGATAGGCTCTCTGTAAACACAGTCACAATAAATAAAGACTAAATAAAACACAGTAAATGTAGCGCTTTTTCTTATGTTGTGCTATGCTTTGGTTGTTGTCCTTGCTATTACAGAAACATCAAATTTTGGCTTTATATTTTATGTAATTGTGTAAAATTTATATATGTAATAGAGTTCAAACATTACGTTTTCTTCTAGTGAGAATGAACCAGACCAACAAGTGTTTAAATCAACATTGTACGATCAGTGCTTGAAGCACACCAAAGGCTCAAAGTGTTACATAAAAACGATTTCTGATCGCAATCAAACACCCTACTATCCTCCGAGAATGACGTAATTCTACGTCAAAATTAAAATTTTTTTAATAAGTTCATCGATTACAGCTTTGTTCAAAACTTTTATGGGGCATTTCACAAAAATGACAAATTTTAAATTATATTCTAAAGGAAATATTTGAATATAATAAAAAATAAAGTTTTTGAAATTGAGACATTTTTTAAATTTTGCGAGATGGTAAAAAAATAATTGTAAGAATGACGCAGTTAAAAAATTTTACTGTTTCATTTTCTCATAAAAAATTGATATCATGACTGGAAAAATCATCCAATTCCCAATAACAATCACTGTATAATTATTTTCTTTTTTCTCCAATAAAAGTCATATTTAAATTTAAGCTGATTTTAAGAAACCCGTATAATAGGAAAAAAACCTAGTATAATTTATAAGATGGCTTTGGCAGTTTTCCGCCACCCAAGTACTTTATCAAAACGCCTAAGTTTTACATGTTGACTTGCCAATTTTTATTGGGTGATAAATTAACCAAGTATTTGGTAATTTTGTATACACTACTTTAAAAAAAAAAATTAAACTTCAAAAATATAACTTTTTTCGGGTTTTGGTTTTTTTTATTTTCCTTTTATTTTAAGCTGCCGCCTCTCGTTCTGTGATTTGTTTGACTGAAATCGGCAGCAACACAAATTTTTCTTTTATCAACAACTTTTTTTTTTTAGAAATTAATGACTTCTCGTGCTTTTCTTGCTGATTGACATCTATTATTAAGAACAAGAACATTAAATTAAATTCAATTAAATATCAAATACAAAAATTTTACCTTCGCATGCCATTGAGATTCGAACCCACACCAACCGATACCACTGTGTATGAAGTCACTACACTACGCATTAAGCCAAAATCCTTCATTACGCGGAGTGATTTATTCAATATTAATTACAACTGAAGCTATGCTGCAGCTATCAACAGAATACTGCGATATACTGCATCTGTTAATACAGCATCTGTTAACATCTGTGAATCAAATATTTTTTTTTTGGCAGGGTATCGAAGTATGTGCTTTCAGCACATAAATTGCTTAGGTAAATTAACCTAGCTGCAGTTATGTCAGCAAACAGCAGCAAGGCTGCTTGGATCAGTTGGTAGAGCGATGGACTGACACCAAAAGTTCCAGGTTCGATTCCACACGGCGGGCAAAGACTTTTTTTTTCTTTTTTTCTTTTCTTTTTGTTGATGAAATGTAATAAAATTTACTGGTGTGAATATTAACGTGTATTTTTTAATTTACTTTATGTTAGTTTTGAATTTAAAAGTGGTTTTATTAAAAAAAAAAAAACCAATAAATTATCAAATCTATCCTTCTCTCGTGTGTCTAATAACGCAGCAGCAGTGTTTTTTTTTTTTTTTGTAGAAAATAGCTCAAAACTATGCTTAAGCCATCAATGCTAGTTTTTTTACAATTTTGTATTTTTGGTTTTTGGGCTTAAGTGAATCAAATATTTCTTTTTTTGGCAAGGCATCGAAGTATGTGCATTCAAAGCGATGTATTAAACAATAAATTGCTTAGGTGAATAAGCATAAGCTTATAATTCCCAGACAATTCTCTTCACCTAAGCCGACTAAGGTGATTTACCTATTGCTTTTTTCTCGGTGTAGTGTTTGCATAGAACCAATATTTTATACACAAGTTTGTGAGTTATCATATCAAAAAATGATTTTTTTTAAAAAGTTTTACTCAGCTGAATAAATTTTTGTAAAACGAATTAAACAGTAACTTTTTTGAAAATTTAATAATTTGTTAAGTCCTGATTGTAATTTAAATTATTTGCAAAAAAAAAAAAAAAAAAGAAAGAAACCTTTTTTGAATTTCGATTTTTTTTTTATTTTTTAACATAATAAAAAATAATTTTAAAAATGCTGAAGTTTAAAAAAATTTAATTGGTAATTTTTCTTCTGATACTTTGGTGACATGATTAAAAAACCATCAAATCCTCCATAGATTAGGACTGTTTAAAATGTTTTAAGACTATCTTTTTATTGCGAAATTTTTTCCAAAAAAGAGGATATTTAGATTTTAGATTGATTTTCCGAAGCCAGTAATTTGGAAAGGACTTTGCACAGAGCAACATATTTGTGACAAGTTGGGAAGTTACCAAGAAAGGAACAACATAAAATGGGCAAACATTTTAGTTATCCGCTTAACGTGGAATTCCCCCCCCGTTCGAGGTATAATTTCAAATATATATTTTTTTGAATATCAGGGACTAATGGCTGTGACTTTTATAAACAAAGTTAGTCTTTCATTTGGCGATAATATTTTTATTGATTTAGCGATGTTTCTTAAATATGTAATGACAACTTTTGTATCTTCAAGTAAATTTGCATGATTATATCAGTTTAAATAAAAAAAAAAAAAACACGTTTGGATTTTAGTAGCCTTATTTGTATTATTTTTTCATACTTTCTGGACCTTTCATTATTTGTAATCAATTGAAATTAAAATACATCAATATTTATGTTCGTATATTAATAGTATAGTGGAAGACTATGTAAAGGGTTGCTTGGAAATTTGAAAAAATTTTTTAAGAAATTGCATCGGTTCCCAAAGTTTAATTTTCCCTTATTTAAGTTTTGTTAAGTTTTTGAACTGGGTGTTTTGTGCTTTTCGTATTCTTTTACTATCTTTAGCTATAAAATTGTGATTCATCAACATAATACTGCTGAAAAATTATGTTATTTCCTTTGGTATATGTTTTGACAATTAAGTTTGGTCTAAAGATATGTTTTCAAAAATTTTTTAAAAAATTTTTTTCCATCGTGGTTATAACAAAAAAAGGTCGCTTGATTTGTCAAAAGGTTATGGGTAGTATCCGTCTGAAACCAAAACTCATCCCCTTTTGAAAATTACTTTTAATTTTTAAAATAGTTTTTTATTTTATTGAAGGAAAGCAGAAGACATAAAATTTCACACATTTAAGAATAAAAAAATAGGACATCATACAATTTTTCGGTAAATCTTTTTTCCAGTATTCGAGATTGAAAGAAGGTTCTATCTTTTGAATAAATCATCAACTTTTCAGATTAAAAAAGTCTCTCCCGAATTGATCCCTATAGGGGTCAAACATATAAGCATAAAAAAACATATTATTTTTCACCCTTTAACATATCTTCTGAACACATCTAACCCCTATCTGCCAACCTTCAACACAAAATCGTTGCTACGTTTTCAGCTTGCTTTGAATTAGAAATGCAGGCATTAACAGTGCAAGCCTTAACAGTGCCGACGTTAACAGTGGTGACGATATAATATTGCGGACCTTAGCATTGCTGACGTTAACATTGCTTAATAATAAAAGATGGGCGCTGGAGAGTTAAAATATTTTACAAAAATCCCTTGATATTTACTCTGTCTGTCTGTGAACACAAAACGCTATGTCAAAGACATATGACTATTTAGAGGTTTTCTTACTCATTATTAGAATTAGTGAATTGCTAAATTTAGTGTAAACTTACAACTCACATGCATAGCACAGATGCAGTGTTGCCAGTCTAGCCTTTTTGAGGGTAGATCTAGCCTTTATTTTTGTCGTCTAGCCTCGAAAATTACCGCCTAGCCTCTAACCTTTTTTAGCCTTTTTTTTGATCTAGCCTTTCTTAATTTTGCGGAATTTTTTGATTATGTGACATATCTAACAAAAAATAAATGTATAGACATATTGTTTAAGAACACTTACGAACACTTATTAACACTGTGTAACCCTGTGCTCTGAAAAGAACATATTTGGCAGCACTTAATTAATCAAACATCAATTCAGCTTGTGAAATTCTAGTAGTTAACAAGTAAAATGGAGAGGTAAAACCATTATATAAAAAAATTTTTGCAATTTTTATTTCCATTTACTAGATATCTTAACCCTCTAATGCCTCAATTTTTGTTTGAGCTCCAAAAATCACATTAGACTAATTTGTTGAAGAGAAAACCGAATCTGAGTTTTGTTTTTCGTTTTGATACTTTGTTCGTTTGCTACAGGTGAAATGTCGACTCCGCCTAGCAGCGGGCTTGGGCATAAACACAGAAATAAGCAGAGAAGTGTGATTAAGATTTTAAATAGTAAAACAGGTATTAATGAAGTAAACAATTTCCTACTCACCAGTATTTTTTCACTTTAATTGGTTTTTTTAATTGACTGAAAATCAATTTTTTGGAAAATTAATTAATTCGTTCAAATATGATGAAATTGAATTTCAAACTGAAATAATTGTCGAACGGAGCCTGCAAGCGCCAAGCCGTGAAAACTGAAATGTGACTTGGATATACATCTACACTACAGAGAAAACAATTTGAAAAATTTTCCATGGATTACGCTTTTATATCGATTGGCGTTAACCCTGCCTAGAGGCGGGCCTGGGCATTAGAGGGTTAATAAGGCCGTATAAGAATCTGAACACAATCCTTGCTTAGAAACTAATGCTATCAGCAATGCGATATGTGATTCTGGATATGAAACCGTGGAGGAGTCGTGGGAGCCAAAAATTAGATTTGGTCAGAATTTTTGAATTTATTGATATTTTTAAATAAATTGCAAAAATTTCAGACAATATAAGCAGAAAATACAAAGCACCTGGTTGACCGATAAATGATTTCAAAAGTGGATAGAAGTTAAGGACGGCTGCATCACCTGTAAAAACTGCTACTGCAAATTATAACCGGCTTAATTTCCCCGGCAAAAGGGCTTTAAATATTCAGGCCATGGCTCCTTTCAATACCGGAATGCAGTCCTCTCCTTTTCCAGCCAGTAAAAGCAAAGACCGTTTCGTATGTATATTCACATACACATTTATAATAAAAAATATATTGTAAGCAGTTCTAGCCTTTTTTAAGCCTTTTTTGTTAAGCCGTCTAGCCTTTTCTAGCCATTTTGTAAGCCCATCTAGCTTTTTTCCCCAAAAATTTCTGGCAACACTGCTCAGACGCAAGCTTATAGAACGTCGATTTTTGTTTTGTTTTGTTGCCTCTACTATCAGAATCCGTTGATATTAGTCTGTAATTTTTAAAAATTTGGATATTGTCAATAGTAGAAGTAGATAATAGTATAAGTATCAAACAATTTTGAAGTACAAAGGATCTTTAGAAGAAAGTGTTTTATTTATTTATGTATACAGTTTTTTTATGCTCATTTGTCTTTGTTCTTGCTATATACTCTGATCCAATTTGGTATTCATTCAAAGGCTGCGCTCTACCTACTTCTATATGGCATGTGCTAAAAAGCACTGTGGTATAAGCAGCTAAGTTTGCTTCATAGCAGCATTCTTTTCAAAATCTAATCAGCGATCGCGGTATTGTCTCTAGCACCGAAACAAAAAAAGAAATCCTTTGAATTTAGTTTCAAGCTCAGCTAAGTGCCTAGCTTAGTTACTGACTCCTGTAGTCAGGAGTGTAGAGCGCGTTACTTGCACACAAGCTTGAATGAGCCTAGATCTATAGCTTGATCTTTGTCTCTAATGCTATCTTTGAAACACATAGTGCCGATGCCGGTGTCAGTGCCGCTATTGTTGTTGTTGGTATTGTTGTTGTTATTATTGTTCTTGCATGCAAATTCAAACAAAGCACAGAAGATCGTGTAATTGGTTTATTGAAGACAATACCAAGTGGTTCATAATGAAGACAACTTCTTCCTCTCGGGCTGCTAATTGTGTGATATTTGTTGTTGTTAGTGTTTTTGCTGTCAAAGCGTAAAGAACTACATACAGCTTCTTCCTTTGCAAATTTTTTGTTTTTTTTTCAGTTCATAGCAGACAGGATGTTGCTTTTAATTTTGAGGCAATTGTCGGCGCTTTTTATCATTTTCTCCACGCTGCTGCTGATCCTGTACAGAGCAAAAAAAAAAAAAAAAATAACACCAACAACAAGAGTAACAATAGAAGCAGCAAATAGAGCTGCTGAAACTCTTATTAAGAGAAAAGATCAGAGAGACTTGACCGACCATTTGACGATCACTTGTAACTTGATATGCTGCAAAAATTAGCATAAAGGATAATCGAAGGATGTGGCGGGCGGCCAGTGGCAAAAAGGCATAAAAAAAATTAGAAAAAGTAAAAAAAGTCAAATAAAAACTAAATATGACAAAAAATACACATTTATGTTATACGCTTCAAATTTATTTTAGCCAAGATTTTGTGCAACAATAACATTCACCAGCACAACAACAATGGGTACAAAAGTGACTGAAGCGTAACCCTTAGCTGTGACGAGCGGTTTTTTTTTTACTTTACATTTCGCAATAAGTAATTTTGCTGTGAAACCACAGCAATTATAGGCTACACTTGGAACAACAATAGTGTAATAGCAAATTGAGCAAAATTGTTGTAAAGTCGTAGCACAGTGGAGTGAAGTTTACAAAAAAATTACTTAAATGAGAAAATACATATATAAACTCTTTTACAATAGCAATATTAACATATTTATAATAGCTTAAACCCGCCGCTTCGCCGGGTTTTCAAAAATTGATAGTGGGTAGGCTTGATTTTTCGCTACCAAAACGATTTTTTATTGTTTAAGTAATACTACAAATTATTAACCTTAAGATTGTTATATCATCTGATAGGAAATCGAAAACCTAAATTTTGGATTTAATTTTTTTTACAACAAAAACAATTTTTATCCAATTTTTTGGCTTAAACTAAAAATTTTTGAACATTTTTTAAAAAAATTTTTAAAAATATTAATACTTTGGTTTAGTAAAAATTTCAACTTATGTTTGAAGGATATTTTAACAAACAACATTTTTCAAAAAAAATTATTGAAATCCATTGCAAACTGACTGAAATATTTGCCTTCAAAGCTAAAAGTGTGAATTTCAAGTCGTTTTTCTCTTATTCTCAGCTTATAATTAATACTAAAAAGATCTGGTAATAAAATTTTTCACGGTTTTCAAACTACATACATGATTTTGGTATCAAATTGAAGGAAATTTAAAAGCGTTTATTGATTTTGTTCTCGTTTGAAGTGCAATTTAATCCATTAGGGCCGAAAGAAAACCATAAAAAACAGACATTTTTAGACTTGAAGCAACATTTTGGTGAAAACTATGTATGCTATTGAGCAGAAATAAGTTATTATTGCATGCTAATTTTACTTTTTTTAAAAAACTGGCACTAAAACTTTTGAAATATTATGCAGTATTTAATGAAAATTCGAGACGCATATGTTTCCATATAGTAACATTGGTTGTTAATGGGTTAAAATAAAGTATCCTATTGCACTCTCTGATGACCTATAAATATGTGTACAAAATTTTATAAAAATCTGAGTTTTCGTTTAAACGTGATGAGTGAACATAAAAAGTGGCTACAGATTTATTAATAGTATATATAGATTGACATAAAATCAAAAAAGTAGCATGCAACAAAATATATCAACAAGCAGATGAAGGTCTTTTTAAATATAGTTAAGTTTAGTTTTTTTATGTTCTTAAAATTGAACAAATTGTCGCTGGTAAATTTCCAATATATTTTATTTTGGAAATATGTGTTACGAAAGATATGCAAATAAAAGTAACTGTGTTATAAACGTCGAAAAATCGCATGCGACAATTTACGGAAATTCGCTTGCATCTCCAATATAGAATTTATACACACTTCAACATTTTTGTGATACTAAATACTATTATAGTTCAGTTTTTTATAGCTTTTTTTTTAAATTAAGCCTTGCATTGAGCTGAAAACGGTACATGCTGCAATATGTATTAACGAATGCAACATTGAATCAATAATTTGTTTTATTTTTAGATCTGCGAATTTCCACTTAAACACCAACTCTTGATATAATTCATATGTAGTTTACGCCTCACATTTATATCAAATTTAAAAAATTTTGCGTGCTGTAGGTTTTGAGCCCACAATCTCGTACTAACAAGTGTTTCTATTAACTATTCTTATCCATCACATGCTAAAAAGTTAAACATAATCTTCTGGTTGCTACAGCTTTGTGCCGAAAGCAAACTTATCAATGTATAAGTAATAAATAGCACAATTTTTGTGATTGTTTTGGAGTTTCTTCGATATACATATGGGGCCGAAACAAAAACGGAATGGTGTCTTATTAGGTGCTGTTTATAAATTGCGTAACATGGTTTTGGGCAGTTTTAAGTATTAAGTATTAAGTATAAAATATAAAGTATTAAGTATTAAGTATTAAGTATTAAGTATTAAGTATTAAGTATTAAGTATTAAGTATTAAGTATTAAGTATTAAGTATTAAGAATTAAGTATTAAGTATTAAGTATTAAGTATTAAGTATTAAGTATTAAGTATTAAGTATTAAGTATTAAGTATTAAGTATTAAGTGTTAAGTATTAAGTATTAAGTATTAAGTATTAAGTATTAAGTATTAAGTATTAAGTATTAAGTATTAAGTATTAAGTATTAAGTATTAAGTATTAAGTATTAAGTATTAAGTATTAAGTATTAAGTATTAAGTATTAAGTATTAAGTATTAAGTATTAAGTATTAAGTATTAAGTATTAAGTATTAAGTATTAAGTATTAAGTATTAAGTATTAAGTATTAAGTATTAAGTATTAAGTATTAAGTATTAAGTATTAAGTATTAAGTATTCAGTATTATGTATTAATAATTATGTTTTAAAAATTGTAGCCATAACTTCTCCGGAATACCTTTAAGGGGGTCTTCTCATTGAGCAACTTTTTTTTTTCAACTTTTTTAGTAGTTGTAGTTGTGAATATGCCCCTAAAAGGATTTTTAGAAATTCGAAATACTTTAGAAGATACAGCCTTTTTTGTGAAGCAAGGTCTGATGGACAAGAAGGTGATGGAGGTAATAAAACCAGCTTACGAAGCGCTGTCGGCAGATAATTTGCTTGAAAGATGCCTTGGATCTGAAACTCAGAATTCCAATGAGTTCTACAATTCTGTTCTTTGGTCACTTTCGCCCAAACACATCAACTCAGGCGCACGCATCATCGAAGTGGCCAATTTCATTGCAACGTGCCTCTTCAACGACGGTTTTATACCCATACTTAAAATTATGGGTTTGATGGGTATTGCGATTGGCAAAAACGCATACGAATACGCACTATCTCGCAATGAAGACAGATTGAACCGATCAGAGACTCGAGCTGCGGCATCATCAAAAGCTGGCAGAACGGCTCGCAGAGCAGAGAGGGCAGCAGAAAGCAGTTTCTACGAAAAAGAGGAAGGTGGCCTGTAGGGAGCTGGCATCGCCGACTAATATTTGTTAGTAAAAACTGTCAGCTCTTTAAAACTGCATTTAAACATTTTTGATTTTTTTTTTTTTCCCAAAAAAATTACTTCAAACTTTAAACGCGTTTATCTCGAACCCACGTTTTTCGAACTGGCGGCCATGATATCTCCAGTTCAACTGAACCGATTTTCATGAAACAAAATGGAATCGACGCAGAATTGTCACCATTCTCGGGTGAACCTCGACCATAATTTTAAAAAATTTTTTACTATTTTTTTTTTACACTAAACTAAAAAAAAAACCCGAAATTAAATTTTTTTTTTTCAATGGCCGCCATTTTGTCAAAAAAAAAATCACAAAATTAAGCTTGAGGTTCACCCGAGAATTACATCTATACTGATTATAACCCCGTTTTTTTTTTCATTTCAGACGCTCCGGAGACCCGGAATCGTGGCCGCCGTGACGACACCTTTTTTTTTCACCACCAACTTTGAAGTCTCATTACTTTTTGAACAGCCCACGTATCGAGGCAAAAAAAAATTTTTTTATTTACTTTGAACCTTTTGTAATACAATAAATAAAAAAAGTTTTCAATTATTCTTTGCGTTTTCAAATAAGAATTTTTTTAAAAAGGGTCCAAAAAACGGGTTTTGAATGAGAAGACCGCCTTAATATTTTAGAACTCAGCGCAAGTCTTTGCAGGCTTCTACTAATCCCAACAGGCTCCTTTTTAACTGGTACCACTAGGGATCTGATTGGTTTCTGTGAGACTCTGGCATGATGCAACACGCTTAAACTAACTTATCCCTTCCACTATTTTTAAAATAAGAAAAGTCAATTTATGAATATAAAAAAGATCCAAAAAGTTTAAGTAGGTGATTATTACACTAAAAATATTCGACGGGGACTTAATCTTTGAAACGAAAATGGGAAACTTTTAAGTTAAGCTTGATTTTCTATGGTTTTTGTTTGTTTGGCTTGATTTTTTTTGATTTTAGAAAAGATGAAGCTGCTTTAATATTCTCTTGTGACCTAACTAAGCCGACTATAACGCGTTATATTTTTCTTTATTTAAGTGTAAGTCTCAGAAAAGATAAGTTAAACTGACATTTATTGAGCGTAAATTGACCCCTGCAACTTCAGTTAGCGCAAAAAAAAATACACTCTTTATGGCATTGCAACATTTCTGCACGCAACTTACTTTTATGTGACTTGGCACTGATTCTCTGAAACTTCAAGCTTATTTCTACAAAAAATGCGACCAGAGTGTATGCGACATCATTCTCAGTGATATTGCAACATCAATACAAGCAAGTTTTGTGCCCCTTGCAACTGACGTTTCAAAAAATTTAATGGTTTTCTTAAAAAGTTGCGACCACAGTGCCTACGACTTCACTACCAGCGACATTGCGACATCTGTGCATATACCTCTACTTGTTACGTCCTAATATTGCTGCAACTAATGTACACTTTCAGCCTTACTGCACATTGGTGCTGACCAGCCCACCGCTGCCAACTGCTAAATTGGTACTCAAATGTTGCCCCCTCCCCTGACCCTCTATCACTCCCTCTATCACTCCCTCTATAAAACAATTGCACAGTAGCAGCCCAATGATGAAGAACAATGGATTGCGTAGCGCGTTCATGTGAGCGACTGATTGTTGGCGACCTCATCTGTTGTTGGGTGGAGTGCCTGTGCAGCGTTGTCCACTAGCAGTTCACATGACAGCGTGTTGTCACAATAGTTCAACAACAATAACAACAACAATAACTAGACATCATCTTGTAGCAGCTACGGTGAAAGTAGCAACTGCTGATGATTGGTTTGGATGACTGCCTGGGTGGATAGTTTAGCTGCTGCAGCTATGAGTGGGTGGTCGGTCGCGTCTGTCGCATAAGCGGTTAGCTTTGCATAACTGCATTTCGCAATGCTGGGAATGCAACACGATCGCGCCAGGCTAGTGCTACAGCTGCCTCCACCACCAGCGCAACTACCGCCATCATCACACTAAATCCAGATCCACTTTTGCCATATTGTGGACGCCATGGAGTGGCCTGAGAAATCACGTTCATGTCGTTTCGCCAGCTTCGTCCATTGTCGTCGTCGTCGTCAACAACGTAATCTTTTTAATAATTGAGTTTAATTGAGTGATTGACGTTTTTAGAGAGTGCGCGCTCACCCACTATATAGACAATAATAATAAAGACAACCGCATCAGCAACAACAAAAACAACAATGGTTAAAAAACAAAAACAACTATAATAAGCGGCATAGAAACTACAACAGCGCAGCATACCCACAGCAATTCTGTTCGACTGTTCACCCGTCCGTCCATCCATTTGTATGTCTGTCTGTCATCTGTGTGTCTTACGCTGTTGTTTTTATTGCACAAGAGTCAAACCTCGCAATAAAAACCAGCGAACAACCAATAAATGTTGAGGTCTAATCGTGTTGCTGAATTATGAAAGGCCTACCAGAGGGCAGCAGCAGCAGCAGCAACAACAACAATAATTCTCAGCGTAAAGATCAGGAAATCAGTTCAGTAAAATATGATGGCGAATGTTTTTCCATGATGTGGACGATGCCGACGATGATGTACATGTTCGTACATTTTTAGGCATTTTGCTGACAACAACTAAAACAACAACAACAACAACAACCACAGAAGAACTTAACAAGATCTTCGAGTTTCAAGTGAACTCTACTCATCCCCAGCATGGTGGTCTGCTCAATTAGGGACCCTTTGATTCGTCGTTTGCTTTAATCAATTAAGTGGGAAATGAGCGTAATTTCTGTAAGTCGTTTAAGTCTTTGAAATACTAAGAGTTATCTTCTTTTTAATTTTACTACAAAAGTCAGTTGTTTGACCGTTATTGCTAAAATTTGGAAAACATTTCGTCCAAGCGCTGTGCAGCTGTGGAATGTCAATATTGTTGGCCAATATTAAATGAATTAAGGGATAAAAATGATTGAACCTTTAATTTTAAATTTAGTAAAATATTTAGGTTATTTTATCTTAACAATATAAAAACAAATGTAAAAAAATATATGGATTATATTATTTCTAAAATTACGATTTACAACCTAGTCTTCAGTACTTGAAAGCCTTCAATAATTGAGATTCATCGCATCACTACAGAACTTAACTCTCAAGTATTGTCATCCATTCTTGCCTTTTTTGCGGAAAAAATATATTTGGAATACTTCTGCAAAGTTCGAATAAAGAAGTAAGACACAATTTCATGATCTTAAAATTTTTTAAAAAATAACTTTATATATAAATCTAATTTGGTTATAACTCTCTGACCAATCTTAAGAAATTCTTAATTTTTAATTAATAATTCTGTGTAAATTGCAACACGGTGCACATGAGATAATCTTTTTCGTGTGTACTCAAGAAATCTTGCGAGTGCCCCAAAATAAAAATTGGCTGTTGAGCGATATAAATCGTGTCCAAAATGATGGTGTAGGGCACAGTTGTAAATCCCACAGCTCAATTAGCTCTTTTAGCTCACTTACAACAACTTCAATATTTCCGTGTGTGTTGTAATTCAAAGAATTGACTTCGTTGGCGTGACAGCAAGAAAAAAATGTGCATGCGTTGTTATTGTTTGCTTGCTGCTGTGTGTATTTTGTTGTTATTTTCTCGTGCACACACACGATTTTGTTGGCATTTTCTATTCGTAGCGCAATCTCAATGTGGAGCCTCGATAAGCTCAGTTCAATTTGCAAGGCACTGTTTTTGTTTTATTGTTGCTCATCGCGGCAACTTATATTTGTGTATTTTGTTGGTATTTTCTCTTCGTTGGCTTGTTTTTGTTGCTGTTGCTGCTGTATGTTTTTTGTTGGTGTTTTTGTACTTGAAGCAAGTTGTAGTTTAGGGTTTTTTTTCGTTTTTTTTATTTTTTTTTTTATCTCAGGCTCACCGCCACGACACCCCTGGTGTAGGGAACAGTATGACAAAAAGAAAAATTACAGCAACTTTTACAAGACCATCTTCTTCCCCACACCAGGATATTAAACGAAGAGAATTATTTTTGTTTTCAAGAAGAACAACTGTTTTTGCTTCGATCCAAACATTATAAAAAAATTCTCACACAGCTAACTTTGATACGTGCCAAAGTTTGTATCGCAAAACGAAAAATATTTATTATCTGCTGTTATATTCGCCCGTCGCAACCACTTAATTCACTTTTCATTTCACGATTCACTGTTGGATTCATTTGATACCGTTATATATCCATTTGATACTGGGGATTTTAATCTTCCTAACCTTCAAAGGGTCCTCTCTGATGACGAATCCAACTATTTTCCTTTAAATCCAACTTCTGAAAACAAAATTCTCTTTAGACTCCGGCCTTTACCAGTTGAGTAACTGACGGAGTAACTGACAATATAGGTAGACAGCTAAACTTAATTTTTACTTTGGATTTAGATAATTGTGTAGTTTTCGCGAGTCTCTCTTCTTTCAACACCCGATCAGTACCATCCACCACTATCTATTACCTTATATTGCAACAATAATATCAAAAATACACACTTCGAGCACTCGTACAACTTTTCAACTTTCGAAAAACTGATTTTGTAAAATTAGAAATTTTATTCAGTAGAATCGATTTTCTAAATATACATATGCCTTTGACATAGTTTTTGTAAATGATATGTCAAATTTTATGAACATTTTTTTGTAAAATATTGCAATCTATCTTTAATTAAATTTAAACCGTGCACATTTTTTTTAATTCCTTTAAAATCCTTAGTCTGTAATTTTGGAAAAAACTGAAAAATTGGGTACAGTGTTATTAATATGTTCAAAAAGTGATCAATAAAAAAAGTATTGCTAACAAATTTTTATAATTTACTGAGTGTCATCATAGTGCAGCCAATTAGTAACACACGGACTTACCCTATCCATTAACGCGCCCCCTCTGCGCCCTTTAAACTGTATGGTTTCGAGGCTATAAAAATGGCGCTGTAAGCGAGTCAAGCCAAGCACTTGACTTGTCAGCATGACAAAAATTCTAAAGAAGCAAAAAGGCTGAACAAATCGCATAGCATAAAACCAATGCAAAAGAGTTTCGTTGCAGCCGTAATTAATTTTTTGCTATAATTTATTTTGTTTGCTTCTTTTTTTTACGCTTTAATATTTTTCAGGATATTTTTGTTTGTACGGCACATTTCAGTGAAACGCTACTGCGTGTTGTTTTTTGCTGCTTGCCAAGAGGTGCGCGCCTGCAATTATGCTGCATGCATTAATTATGCCACATATGTCAGTGACAACAACAACAACAACACGAACAGCAAAAACTTAAACATCAAGCAGCATAAGAACAATAATAACAACAACAACGTTTGAGCTGAAATTTTGCACGCTTCTCTGAACTGCAGCGTTGCATCGCATTGCGTTACCCTGCGTTGCCGCATACCGTGTTTCTCGTTTGCTGAAGCCGAAGTTCGCTTCGGATTGGTTCACGCTATTTAAGTGCTGCCAAATCATATGCAAATTTACATTTTACACTCAAAGAAAAATGTGAGTTGAAGTTCACTAAATAAAAAAGGCACATAAAATCAAACAAGTAGTTATTTTCCCCAGCGAATTATTTATTAAAATTTATCCAATGTTCATTAGTTGAATTAAACTCTGTTCTTAAGTTTAAGTGAAATTTTTACAAGTTTTGAAAATTGAAAATCCCATATTTTTTTGAAAATAATCTTCTTGGTATATAATGAACTCTTTCTTACAACCAAAGAATCCGCTTCTCAAAAAAATCAAGAAACAATTTCTAACTTTTAATCAACGGATTCATTGAACTTATGTCAAAAAACATTGAAATCAATGTTTTTGTTTTACATTAACTGAAAGAAAGCGTTATTAAAAATTAAGAGCAAACTTGTACGTTTTAAGGAAATGCATTCTAAAAGTTGTATTCTAGCATAGAGGAAAAATTGTGGGCTTTTTTTAAAATCTAATAAAAAAATAGTAAAAATATTTTTAGCATCCATTTTATATGTTTATTAATATTACAATACACAAAAAAATTGAAAAAAAATTAAAAAATTGCAAATCTAAGGTCTGGTTGAGTGGGAGGGGCCAAAAAAAGGATGCCTCCATCTTGACACGATTTCAAACCATCTATCATCTGAAAAATTCTTAATTAGTAAGAATATCGCTATATCCCGGTCTAGGGAAACAAACATTTTTTTTGCGATGATGACTGTTTGAAACAAAGCCTTTATTTCAAAGTTTTTGAAATTTTTAAAAATATAAACAACATATTTTTTACCTAATGCTATTCCAGATCATAGAGGGATATATAAAAAAGGACCACACCTTATGTCGACGTTATAAAAACTTTACGAGATGAGCTATCACACGCATAGAAATTTTTCGTTTAGCGCAACTGAAAAATTAGCCAATTATACTTCGTTGTAACAAACGAAAAATATCGCAAAAATGAAAAAAAAAATAGCAACGCAATTCGCTTTACTAAAAAAAGCTAAAAATAGACGGCTTACGTTTGGGGCTATACGGTTATTAAAATTGGGTCAACGAAATGCTTAACAATTGATGAGTTCTAGCAGCGTTTGACAAGGATTTGGGATGAAATGGATCAGAATATCGAGCGAGTGAATCGTTTCCAAACGTTAACGTCTTTTCATAAAAGGAGAGGGTAAATAGGGTGAAAAAGTTAAGCCTTTGAAGTAAATACAATTAAATGTCGCCGATGACTTTGATTTTTAAAACAATCTGTTTTACTGACAGTTATAATTGGTCATACTGTAGATACTTTGATCCCTTTATTTACACTAGTCAACAAATTCAGGAAAATTTTTTTATCCAGAGACCTGAAATACTTTTCTAGAAGACTTTTTACGCTGATTCCACGTCTATACTCAGTTTCCTCTAATTGGTCGAATTTTTGAGATACAGGGTGATTCGTATTTTTTAGACTTTGACCCAGTTTTTCCATTCTAGAAACTAAACTGTTTTATATTAAGCAATCAGTTGTATGTCATCTGGCAGATAATTAAATAACCTATCCAAAACTGTATTAACCATTTGTATGTGCTGTTTTTTTCTCTGAGATATTTAAGTTTAAAGATAAAATTTTAAGTTTTTGGTTAAAAATTTTGAACTTTGACCATATTTTCCATAATATTTTAAGTTATTTCTCAAAGATGTTCTAATTTGATAATTTTTTTATTTAATAATATTTATGGCAGAGTTAGGAAAAAATTAAAAAAAAAATTAAAACAAGTTTCAAAGCCATTTTGCTGAATCAATTTATGAACATTTTGTTTGTAAAAAAGCCAACTCATAATATGTACTTAAACAATTTGTTTATTTTTCAAGCAAAATGTTCTTTGGGGTTCCATATAAATTGATTGAGAAACTTGGCTTGATAACTGTTTGAAACAAAGAAGTAGTTTTTAGCCTTTATTTCAAAGTTTTTGAATTTTTTAAAAATATAGGCAAAATATTTTACATATTAAATATAGGTGAGCTGTAGTAGCTGCAAACGAATTTTCAGTTGTAACAAACGAAAAATATCGCAAAAATGAAAAAAAAAAAAATAGCAACGCAATTCGCCTTACTAAAAATAGCATTTTTATTGAATTTTAATATTCAAATTATTATATTATTATAAACATTTCTTCGAACACATAAAACCCAATATGATTTGAAATAATTGATATTTATCTTACTTCAATCATTGGAATTCGAACCCGGGCTCGTCGATATCTGGTTTACTGCGCGCTCTGCTTAACGCGTTGCACCACCGTCAGTCGGCTAATATTCGCCTAGTGCTGCTGCTTAGAGTTCAATTTTATTGAAGTAAAGTTACACAATTTCCGTTTTCCGAAACTGTTGAAACGTTTGTAAAAAACGTTTCCAAGCACGATAAACGAAGTTCGTTTACTGCAAATTGGCGATAAACGTTTTTTTTCTTTGCGTGTAGAACTCACGAAATTCTAATTTTACTTCTTCAATGTTATTTTGACAAGTCGTACGTTTGTCAATAAGATTAACTTAGGTGATGCCAATGTAAGTAGTTACATAAGAAATTCCACAAAAAGTCTCTTTTGCTTAAATCACTCAATTTATAATGAAGGTCGTCGATTTTATTTTATTTCATCAATGATAACTTTTAAATAGTTAATCAATAATTAATAATAATAATATTTCATTGAAGTCAACCCATATTGATTGTTTGTAATTTTTTATTAGTTTCATGAATTACTTGCGTACTTTATTTAATGTTATGTCAAGAGGAATTGCAATACTGGATTTCTTTAAAAGAAACCAAAACCCATCAAACTCTCATAGGGATAAACTCATTACCATTATTGTTGAGGATTTCATTTGTAACAACATCAAAAAACAAGACTTCCAGCCTAAATTGGAGCAATGAACGCTTTTAAAGCAATATTGTACGTTTTTGTAGAAAAAAACAAAAAAAATTTAAAATAAAAATATAATTTTCACATTCAAAATTTTGTATTTTTAAATCAAAATATATATTTTTAAATTCTGCTTAAATTCGAAAATGACCAACCTTAAAACAAAATTTTTTTATTTTATTATTAAAAATAACTTTCTTCTTTATTCTAACAAAGACCAATTTCAGTATGAAAATTAAATTCATGTTCAAAATGAAAAAATCATTGCTAATTCAAAAATTTGCAACTTTACCCTACTTTTGTCACTGTTGAATTTTAATTTGACGTTGTTATTTTTAATTTTACGTTAAAGAAATTGATAATTTTTAGGTGGCAATCACTATAATCGTGAAACATTTTCTGCCGAGAGTTGTTAAAAGGAGTTTCCGTTTTTAAGATAGCAGATAAAGACATGTGGTATATTTTTATTTTACACTCATGAATATTGACGGCTGGTGAACAAATTTGCATAAAAAGATTCCTAAAAGTTTTTGAACTTCATCTTAAAAATGGAAACTCCGTTTTACAACTACCGGGAGAAAATGTTTCACGATTGGGGTGAAATCATGATTTTAACTGACATCAAAAAGAAACAGTGGATTTGGGACTTACATTTTTATTTCTTTATTATCTTCTTAATATATAAAAGGCAAGCACAATGCTCTGCACCTAGTATCGCTCAAACTGTAATTATTTTTTTTTGATTATTACACTGCTTTTATTATATTATTACTTTCAGGCTGAACATTTTTCAGAACAGTGTGTAGTAAAATCACTGTAATAATGGCAAAAAATAATTAGTTTGAGCGCTAATGCTTCCAACCCGTTGCAGCACGGGCTTTTATAGTAGTATATTAATAATTTTGCACGAATTTTTAATTTATATTAAATAGTGTAAAATTAATCAAAACTTGCATACCATAATATGCTTATCATAATAAAGTTAAATCACATTCAATATATAAAGTTATAATAATATAACGAATCTCATGAAAACATGTGTTTACCATTGAAACTCAACTCATAAATTCAGCTTACTCAATGAAAATGCAATTCTGCCATAGCGAAGAATGTCAAACGCACTACCGAGTAGAACATTTTCCTACTTATCTCGTGAGATCGTACGTTGCTCGTACCTCGGTCGAGGAACGTTGATAGGACGGTTGAGGTCCTATTATGAACTGCAGTATAAGAACATTCGAGTATCTACTCTACCTATCAACGCATGACCGACCCAACGCTGTATTGTGAATTAGCTATACAGCTTTGAGCAAAGTTACAGACAGTCAAAATCATATAAACGGGCGTTACTAAAATAGCTATTATAAATTTATATTTATTTTTTAAATACATTGTGAACATTCCTTTGGAAGATATATTTTTAAAGGTATAATCTTCGAAAATATGAAAAGAATGAACTCTTTCAAAATTCTACGCTAGAATACTGCCTTAAGGGATTTTTCTCATTAGAAAAGCTGAACAATACCTGTTGTTTGTAATTTCTTTTTTTAAGAACTTATTTATTATAATAAAAAAGCTTTTTTGATATTAAAATATGTACTTTGAAGAGTATTTAAGTTTATTTTTTTGTATCCTTCTTGCTGACTTTTTTAGTGTGTTAAAAAATTTTATTATATTTTTTGAGTCCCAAGCGGTGACCAACATATCTTAATTTCTGAAACAGATATTGGAACAAATCTTTAAACTTTAAAAAGATATATACAAGAAATGTACAGGGTCCGCCATCTAACGTTTTTTTTTTTTTAACTAGTGCTTATTTCGTGAATGGTAACACTTAGCACATGTCTGATTTGACAGATAATTAGTTTTATCCTTCCGCTGAACGAATATGGTTGCGTATACGCTTGAACAACGCTGGGAAATATTGCCTGCGATCGACTTACAGAAGATGCCGATTTTGCCAAAACAATCATCTTTTCAGATGAAGCTCATTTTGATCTTGGGTATGTAAACAAACAAGCAAAATTGTCGCATTTGGGGCACAGAAAACCCGCACGCATACATTGAAAGCAGATGCAC
The DNA here is from genome assembly GCA_914767935.1 of Coremacera marginata. Lineage (NCBI taxonomy): Eukaryota > Metazoa > Arthropoda > Insecta > Diptera > Sciomyzidae > Coremacera > Coremacera marginata. The sequence goes on from OU612046.1 coordinate 164,751,571, forward strand.
CCAAAACGAGTCACTGTTTGGTGCGGATTTTGGTCCAGAGGCATAATTGGGCCATTTTTCTTCGAAAATGAGGAAGGAGTGGCCGTTACAGTCAATGGCCATCGTTATCGGGCCATGTTGAACGAATTTTTGTTTACAAAAATTGAAGAGGAGGATATTGGCAACATTTGGTTTCAACAGGACGGCGCTACGTGCCACACATTCGTAGCTACACTCGATGTTTTGCGCCCTGTTTTTGAAGATCGCATTATCAGCCGTAGAGCTGATGTCGTTTGGCCACCTCGGAGCTGCGATTTGACACCGTTGGACTATTATTTGTGGGGTGCTCTCAAAGATAAGTGTTACGCCGATAAGCCAGAGACAATTGACGCTTTAAAGGACAATATTCGTGAAGCCATTGGTGAAATACAGCTGCACACAATCGATAATGTGCTTGAAAATTGGACCGATCGTGTAGGCTACTGCATGGCCAGCCTAGGCAGCCATTTGAATGAAATTATTTTCCATTATTAACCGGAAGGATTGTACATTCAAATAAAACAAGAAATTTTAGAAAATATTCAGTAGTTTTTATTTTTTGCATTTTCAAAAAAAAAAAAGTTATTTGGCGGACCCTTTATAAGATATTTGAACCAATGGACTCATAGCTCGGTGAACCTTATATTGTTTATATGGAGCGAGTGGAGCAAGAACGTCGAAAAATGTCCTATTTTTTGATTCATTGGGGCACTCTAACAAATCAAACAAAGAATTTGTCTCAAATATTATATTGCTAATGGAATTATGAGTGCCAAATGGCTGAAAATGTTACAGAAGGCTTACCTAGATTTAACTTTATCAAAAACATGTGCATGTAATTGGTATATCGAGATGTGGTGGAAGATTTGCTTCACTCTGATCGGCCATCAACGTCTTTAGCTTAAGTTAACATCAGTAATATGAAGGAAATGGTCACGGAAAATCGAAATTTAAGTATGAGAGAGATACGCGCTGAACTTTCTGTGTCTCACGAATCAATTCTTACGATTGTACACGATTGTTTGGGCACGCAACACGTTACCGTTCTATTAGTTCCTAAAGACAAGTCACAAGGCTATCATTGTGTACGAATTTTTGGCAAAAAATCAACAAATATCATCGACCAAGCACCGTATTCACCTTATATGACTCCGGCTGACTTTTTCTCTTTATTAAACTCAAAATAACGCTTCGAGATACCTGTCTTAAGGCACGTGACAGAAGAGTTAAAATATAATTCGTGGCGATAGAGTCGATTCCGGAAAATGCGTTTAAAAAATTTATTCATGATTGGAATTATTCGTTAACATAAGTCCGGAGGAGACCCTACTTTGAAGGCGTTACAATAAATTTGAATAAATAACAAATATTTTGTGTTTTATTGACCAGTTTCCGGTACTTTTTTGACAAAATGTATATTGTGTTTTTCTACTAACTTTTTGTATTCTGTGTATTGAGAAATCATAGAAAGGCTGGCAAGAGCGTCACTGAAAAATTTACTGCAAATAAATATAATGAAATTATTCTAAGCATTCTTTATGTTGCCACACTGTGGAAAAAAAACAATAAACAAATTACTGCACTCAAGCTAGTGTGAGCTGGCCCGATTCTGGCTGGTCATTTGCGTGTTTTGTTAATGTCAGCTATGGCAGCCATAGAAATTCTGACACTGTTTATGTGCTGCTGCTCACATCACACTGGTGCTCTGCATTAGCATTGCCATATTTTTAATTTTTTTTTTTAAATTTCTTTTTAACTTTTTTTTTCTAAACTATTGCAATACAATGGAGGCCCCAGAAATGGCGCTGGACAACGTTATGTTTATGGGTAAAATGGCTGCAAAATAGTTTTTGTTGTATTTTATGCGATTTTTGCATATTTACCCCCACGCTGCATTATTTTATGGTGTTCTTATTGTTGTTGTTGTTGTTGTTGTTGTTGTTGCTGTTATTGTTGGTGTGCGAACACTTAACGCTTTTTTAAATGGAACTCAAAGGGAACAGCAACAACTATGAACGACGTTGTGATTTTTTGTTGCATGCTATAATAAAAGCAACAGAACAGCAGCAGCAACAAGAGCAAAAACAACAACAGCAATAAATGGCAGCATAGCAAATAATATGCAAATGTTATAAGTGCATTCGACACACTCACTCACACTCAGATGCACACCACATACATGAACACTCGCTCACTCGTCGTCACACACTCATACATAAACATGAGTGCGATCGCACGTCAGCTAATTAGAGCACTTGTTGGGGGGAGGCATAGGGCAGGCAGAAGAAGGCACTACGAGGCCGTCTACATTGCTAGCTTAAAAACCCATTTTTGTTTTTTTTTTTAAACGACCGCCATGATGAGCGCGAATTGCGACGTATTAGGTACTTAATCAGGCAGTTGTTGTGGTTTTTTTTTTTTAATTTTGTTTCGTTATTTTTTTCCAGGTATTTTTATGCCTTTGAATTTTGCAACCCTTTGATTAACGGGGTCGTTGACGGCTGTATGCTTGGCTGGAAAATTGGCTGCATGGCTCGACGAACGGAGTCACTCACAAAGCGCTAATTTCAGCTAATTTTAATTATATGCAAGTTTTGACTAAATTTTGAATTGTTATTTTTAGGCAACGGCGGCTAATAAAAATTTAATTCAATTCTTAATATGATAGAATCTGGCGTTTTCTAAGGTAGTAAAATAAATATGGTTTTTACAGGGAGGAACTATTTAGAGAAAGACACTGTTCTTTTAGCCATCCCAGCAGGAAAGTCATAAATGGCATTAGTCAGTAAATTTTATAACATAGGAACAGACTGCTTAGCTTTTTAGGCATTAAAGCAGTGATCATCAAAGCCTATGCCCGCGGGCATTGGAGCTTTTGTGCTTAAAAGCTTTCTGTATACATATTAACTTACGGACGAGCACTGAACTGCGTCAGTATCTATTGAAATTTCATGCAGAATATACCTGCGGCACATGCATGCTTGTTAGATTTTTTTTTTTGCTGCGCATACGCAACTTATGCTACACTCATAAAATATCAGTTTTTGCTATTTCTATACAAAATGTCTCTACTTGAATGGGAGTTGCAATTCTTACTACATAATTCCTACGTCCTCGTCGTTAGTCCTGGGTAATGCCAAAGGGAATTATAGATCATTTTAACTCTACCTTGAATGCCTGTAGGTTAAATTGAAAAATAAAAGCGCTTAGAGAAGTAAGCAAATATTTTTTTAAACCTATAGAATTAAAAATAAAACAAAAAAGCAAAAAAAAAAAAAGACACAGTTTCGTATAGTAAGTATTGACTATTCTAAACTAAAATTGAATTTTAAAAATTGAAATTAAATTATTATTCTAATTAACCTTTACTATTTTAAAGTTTTCTCCTTTTTTGTAACAGTGCATAAAATAGTGAATGTTAATATGTTTCTTCGATATGAATTATGTTATTATAAACAGTAAGCATTCGTAAATCGCAAAATTTGTTAAAAACATTTACACCTCACGCCTCTCCCATAGATTTGTAATACGCCAGATGAAATTTTTTTCCGGCGCCACTGAATAAAAAAACAAGCGAACCATCCTCTTGCATGAAAGCGACTGAGACTCAAGTAGTATTTTTTTTTTCGGTGCAAAGCTTTCGATGAGCTTTTATACATAAACAAAGTATGCTTGTATAGAGTTTGTGACCACTGCATTAAAGTATTAGACGAATATTGTGCTTATCTTTCAATATTACATCGAAAATATGTAGATATTTTTAAAATTTTATGTAACTAATGTTTTATTTTTTTATATTTAATTTATAAAAGAAATCAAGAACTCGATTTGGACTGATTTCGATCAAATATATATTTTTCCATGATACTGCTTATATTATTTTAAGTCACTTCAATGGTATCCGTTCAACTTTATGTGTAGTTTTCAAATTAGTTTTTATTTTAATTATTTGTATTTTGTATTTGTATTTATTTATTTATTTGATATAACTGTGCAACAAGATAAGAACCTTATGTTTGAAGCACTGCCATATTGAATTTTTAAAATTTTGTGACAAAAACTTATTCAATCTAATTAATTTTCATTAAAAATTATAACATGGGAGAAGAGAAAAACATGAATAAAAAATAAAAATTAATAAAGTTAATATCACTAACTATATGTTGAAATTTTTATCCTAAAAATGTGTGACAATTTCAAGTGAAAGTGGTACAATTAATAATAATGAGATAATTAACTTAAGATTAATAAAAATTAAAAGAGATTTTTTTAAAAAAAGTATTCGTGTAACAAAAAAAGAAAATGATTGTTGAAAATTAAAAAGATTGTTGCAACGTAGAAAGATATTTAAATAAATTGGTTTTGAAATGCACAGCGTTTCAGATAGATTGAAAAAAAGGTGGCAACGACCCTGTAGGAAAATTAACTAATTTAAAAGTAGTTGATAAAGTAGTTTTTTGTCAACCACAACTAGTTGAAATTCTGACTTTTTTCCATAGAACGAACTAACATATTTTGTATGGAGATGTCCGCTAAATAAGTCAATTGACTTTCGTCTGCATATATTTTCAACTACATTTTAAATTAGTTATATTTAAATTATTTTTTTAGTTACTTTAAAATAACCAATTGAAAACTATACTGATGGCCTAAAGTTAATAATATTTGATGGAATAACATGATTAAATATATATAAACTTGTACGGGTGCCTTTTATATTTCGGGATTAGAGAACAAAAACAAATATTAATCATCGAAAATCACTTTATTGTTTTTCAAAATATTCTCCATTAAGATCTATACACTTTTGCATGCGTTTGAACCAATTGTCGAAGCACTTTTGCCACTCTGATTGAGGTATCTCCAAAACATGCATTCTGAATGCCGCAACCGCTTCTTCGGGCGTCGAAAATCGTTGTCCACGCAGTTTATTCTTCACGGTTGGGAATAAAAAGAAGTCATTCGGTGCCAAGTCAGGACTATACGGCGGATGACCCATCAAATCGATGTTTTGGGTGCTCAAAAATGCAGTTGTTTGAGCCGATGTGTGAGAACTCGCATTGTCGTGGTGAAGAGTGATCCGTCTTCGGCGGTTGGTTTTCCTGATTTCTTGGAAGACAACTGGCAAACAAATGGTTGTGTACCACTCAGAGTTGACTGTTCTGCGTTGTTCTAGTGGTACGGTTGCGACATGTCCATATTTTCCGAAAAAACAGGCGACCATTTGCTTGGAAGTAGTTCGTGCGCGAACAACTTTTGTTGGATTTGGCTCATCTTGAAACACCCATACAGTCGACTGCTGTTTACTTTCGGGCTCATACGCGTAAATCCAAGCACCGCGATCGTATTTTTTGAGCATTTCCTTCGACCAATCGACACGAGCCTTTTTTTGAGCGATTGACAAATTGTGTGGGATCCAACGCGAACAAATTTTTTTGACAGTCAAATGTTTATGCAATATTGAATGTATGCTGGTCCCACTTATGCCTAAGGTTGCCTTAATCTCACGATAGGTAACATGATGATCTTGCAATATCAGTTCGCGCACAGCATCAATGGTTTTCGGAACAACAGCTGATTTCGGACGACCTTCACGAAATTCGTCTTGGAGTGAACTACGACCACGATTGAATTCACCATACCATCGATAAACACTGGTCCTTGATGGAGCTTCATCGCCAAAAATTGAATTAAGTTCATCCATGCACTGTTGCTGTGTTAATTCACGTCGAAAGTTGTAAAAAATAATCGCACGAAAATGTTCACGATTTAATTCCATTTTTAGACCGAGATGAATCTTTTAAGTTACTTTAAACAACACAAATAGCGCTCGTATGTCAAAACGTTCTGAGTACGTATAAGCCAACAAATGTCAAACTTTGCGATAGAGCTTTCAGTTGACAGATTGCAACACCAGGGTTGCCAAATCCCGAAATATAAAAGGCACCCTAATCTAATAAAAATTTGTAATGAAAACATTCCAAAATCAGAGTAGTTGCCGCCTTAATATAATTCAAAGTAGTTTATCAATCACTTGTTTTTAAGTAGTATTTCAATTACTTCATATATAATGCAATAAAAACTATTTAGAATTGAAGTGGATGCCGCCTTAATATAGTTCAAGGTAGTTCATATACTGGTTTATTTTAAATTAGTTGTTTAATTAGTTGTTTTTAAAAACAAGTTAGTTTGTTCCTATAGGGTATATTTTCTCAGTGCGTCGACCAACACTTGTCAAAATCAATATAAACCCTGTAGAAAAATCAACTACTTTAAAAGTAGTTGATAAAGTAGTCTTTTATCAACAACAACTAGTTGAAATTCTGACTTTTTCCATAGAACGAACTAACATATTTTGTATGGTGATGTCCGCTAAATAAGTCAATTGACTTTCGTCTGCATATATTTTCAACCACTTTTTAAATTAGTTATATTTAAATTATTTATTTAATTACTTTGAAATAACCAATTGAAACTATTGCTGATGGTCTAAAGGTAATAATATTTGATGAAATAACATGGTTAAATATATATAAACTTGTAATCTAATAAAAATTTGCAATTAAAACATGTCAAAATCAGAGTAGTTGCCGCCTTGATATAATTCAAAGTAGTTTATCAATCACTTGTTTTTAAGTAGTATTTCAATTACTTTATATATAATGCAATAAAAACTATTTAGAATTGAAGTGGATGCCATCTTAATATAATTCAAAGCAGTTCATATACTAGTTTATTTTCAATTAGTTTTTTAACTAGTTGTTTTTAAAAACAAGTTAGTTTGTTCCTATAGGGGAGTTCCAAAGACAAATTGCATAAGTATAGAATTGCCACTCAGATGTTAGGCAGAAATGACGAATTTGTATTAATGAGTTGGACCGATAAGATCTCGAGACAGTAATACGGTTATACAAGTAAGAAGGTTCTTTAGTATATAACAAATTATGGATCAATAGTAAAGTTCGTAATTTAAGAATGTTTTCCAGGGTCATGTTGCAGATTTTTATTGCATAGTGAGATACGTGATCAGAACGTTTTAAGCCATAAACATATCTAGCAATGTTGTTAAAAACTATTTTTAATTTTTGCTTACTTTGGCAATCGCAATTGGCGAAAATTTCGCAACCATATAGAAGGGTAGGGAGAATGTAAGCTTTTGCGATTAGAAGTCTAATATGAAGTGGTGTGAATGATTGTGTAATCCTTAATACCCTTAGCATACCATAAGCCTTGCCAATGTGTGAGATCAAGTCAAGGTTCTGTTGAAAGTAAGTCGGAAATTTTTTACTGGGTCAACAAAATGAATTTCCGAATTGTTTAGCACAATTTTTGGAAATTCTGAAACATTAATAATTTCTTTTTTTTTGGAAATAATTATACATTTTGACTTATCAACTCAACTAATTATACATTTGGGTTGAGACACAAACCATTTTTACTTGACCATATTGTTACGCGCCCTAGTTCCCCTATAGGAACAAACTGACTTGTTTTTAAAAACATCTAATTAAAAAACTAGTTTAAAATAAACCAGTATATGAACTACTTTGAATTATATTAAGGCGGCATCCACTTCAATATATGAAGTAATTGAAATACTACTTAAAAACCAGTGATTGATAAACTACTTTGAATAATATTATGGCGACAACTACTCTGATGTTGGCATGTTTTAATTGAAAATTTTTATTAGATTACAAGCTTATATATATTTAACCATGTTATTTCATCAAATATTAATAACTTTAGAAATTTTATTGTCTTTTAGTTATTTTAAAGTAATTAAAAAAGTAGTTTAAATATAACTAATTTAACAAGTAGTTGAAAATATATGCAGACGACAGTCAATTGACTTATTTAGCGGACATCACCATACAAAATAAGTTAGTTCATTCTATGGAAAAAAGTCAGAATTTCAACAAGTTGTGGTTGAGAAAAAACTACTTTATCAACTACTTTTAAATTAGTTGATTTTCCTACAGGGTCATTATTGATGGCAGAAACACAATTAGAAATATTATTGCGAGTGCAACTAACAAACAGTTGTACATCATCAGCGTACATATGGGCGTTACAATATTGAAGAACTTTGGGTAAATCATTTACATAGATTGAAAACAGAAGCGTTCCAATTAAAGAGCCCTGAGGAACTCTCCTATTGAGGGTCAAAAATTCTGACGTCACATTATTGGCAAAAAAAGCTTGAGATCGATCTAAAAGGTACGACTGCAATAGGTTAGTTGCTGAAACAGACAAGTTAAATACAGGGTGTCCCAGACTTAGAGTACTATAATGTGGGGGCTGATTCCTCGTGATGAGACGAGCAAAAAATCGTATAGGTGGGGGTGGTCGCAAATGCCCCCCTAGGGGGCTAGGAGGGAAAAACAAAAAAATAGGTGTCGTAACGTTTTAGTCCATAGCTAACATATCTCTGCAACGATTAAAAAAAAACATAACTTTTTGAAAAGAAAATTAAATTTGCTTTAAATTATTTTTGCAAAATTTTTCCATAAAGTCATAAACAAAAAATGTATAAGCACCTGAAGTCAAAAAATTGGTTTTTTTCTTTAAAAATTCAACTTTCAAGGCAATTTTCTCAGAAAAAAACCAAATGTTTTATTATTTTTTATGACGCAGTTTTTTTCCTTGGTCAATTCTCTCCCTTGATTCATATAGAGATTCATATACAGATAGAGAACAATTTCTATAAGCAGTAACATTATTATTAACTGAAGACATGGGAATGTTTAAAAAATTTTTATTAAGGTCATTCACATCAATATTAACATCGACAGCAGCCTGGTTTTTACCAACTCCAATATTTCGAATTTCTTTCCAAATCTTTTTTGATTCAACCGCGTTTTTATATTTGTTACTGTAGAATTTTTTCTTTAATGCTGCTATATCATTATTAACTTTTTTCCTCATTTGCTTGAATTCAGCGTACAATTCTGGTGTTTTGTATCGCTTCCACCGGTTGTTTAAAGCGTTTCGTTTTTCTATAAGCCCTTTGATAAAACTGTTAAACCACGGTTTTTGTTGAGTTTTAACGTTTTTGGTCTTTATTGGTACAAATTCATTAAAAAGGTTTATAATATATTGCTGCAGATAACAAAACTGGTCTTCACTCGATGTCATTCTATAAATACCTTGCCAATATATCTTTCTAGCTTCTTGATCAAACAATGCGGTACGTTTGCCATATGGAAATCAAAAGCTAAGAAGAGAAGATCGTGTTTGGAAAAATTCGGTACTGATAGCTGGTCATATAAGAGTATTTTAGTTAGATCATTTACAAAGAACAGGTCTAGAAGGGTATTGATTGAGCTAGTGAAGTGAGTAGGTTGGGAGTTATTTACTGACAGAAGGCCTAAGTGTTGCATATCATTACTGGTATGCTGGTATAAGTGGTTTTCCATTATTATCATAAATTGCTGTTAAAGTCTCCTGCAATGACAATGTGTGAGTAAGATATTGAACAATTTTCAATGAGGCTTATGAGAGGAGCAGTATCCACAGTTCGGTAAGGATGCTAGACAGTGCCAATAAGCATTTTGCTGATACCATTTGATATCGATATGAACAAAACTTCGATTGCACTATCGAGAGCAGATGTATATATAAGCCTACAAGGGTTATTATAGCGCACATACATAGCCACACCTCCAGCATGTCTCTGCCTATCTGCTCGAAAAATTTTGTAGCCTCCTAACATAAATAACGCATTCGGCATTTCGACATTCGACATTATTCACATAAAAAAAAACATGATTAACAAGTAAATTTGCATGAATCCAAGAAGCAGTAAAAAAATTGTGACTACGCATTCGCCTTGCTACAAAAATGAACAAAAATGGACAAAAAAGGAGCATAAAAAAGTATAAATATTCTGAACTTTGTCAAACTTTAATAGTTGGTCATTCATAATTCTTCAAAAAATAAGTTTATTGCATCAAATTTAATCAAGAAAATTGATCGACTTGAAGAAAACTTTAAGCTTTAAAATCAGGTTTAGTTGACATTATTCAAAAAAGTTGACTTTTGTGAAAAACTGATTTTTTTTTTATTATTAGTAGCAAATTCGTCAGAACTCTCTGAAAATTTTAACTTTTCAGAAAGAATTGATCTATAAGTTAGGTGAAATGTTTAGAAAAATGCGTACATTTTAATATAAAATTCCATTAATGCTATCAGAAGCATTGTTCAATATATTAACTCATATATTTATTTTTTTTTTTTTTTTTTTTTTTTTTTTTTAGGAGATATAACAAATAAAATAATATAAGATTTATAAAATAGTGTTTATTAAAATTCTCAATTGATTTTTAGAAATAGAAAAATACATTATCTATGAGTTGAGTATAATTTATTATATAAATTCAAAGCTCTAGAAACTGGGGCATTTGCTGCATAGTTTGTGCTGTACATGTTCAAGTAGAAAGTATCGAAATTTCTAAGTAGTCAAGCAGGAACATTAAAATTGATCAATGCTAGTAATTCATTACAATCAACCACCCCCAAAATAATGTCATGAACAATAAGCTGAGACAAAATATTTCTTCTAGCCTCCAGAGACTTAAGTCCAATTAAAAGAAAGCTGGCACTATAAGATGGAATGGAACCCTCAAAGTTAAGAGAGCGTAAGGCAAATCAAGTGAAATACTTTCGGGCACTTTCAAGTCTAATCTTATGAGTCTCATAAAATCGGTGCCATACAACGGACGCATATTCAAGCCTAGAACGTATAAGCCTAGTAAACAAAGCTTTGAACGTGTAGGGGTCAGCAAAGCAAAGCAAGAGCCAAGAGTACAATGGCAAGCATTGCATACGCCTTTGGAATAATGTAATCCAAATGAGAAACGAAATAGCATGTTCACACGGCAGTCTGAATTAAGTAATTCTGCCTTTGAATTACGAATGTGAAATACCCTGTTCTCACGAAGCAAACGTAATTCGGTTTGACAGCTTTTCTTTGTGCATTTTATTTTTTTTTTTTTTGATTTGTTGTGGAGAACGAAAATGGGGAAAAATGTGCAAAATAAATATTTGTTTATTATATTATTTATTTTTTTAAGCAATGATACTTACTTTGTCTGCTGACTTTGAGAATTTGGCTATTTGGTTTGTCTTGTTTTTATTTCTTCTTGTGTTTTGCTTATGGGTTTTCGATTAATTTTCGATAAAAATTAGAGATGAAACCAATTTCTACGTAATTCGGATGTTAATTCAAACTGAATTACCTTCAAATGAGGTAATTCGCTTGTCAAATTTTGTATGGCGAATTACTTCATTCGGAACATAATTCAGCCTCGAATTACAAATGAGAGCCGAATTACGTTGTTCAGGGTGCCGTGAGAACATGCTTAAAGAAAGCTGACTGACAAAGACTACGCCCAAGTCTTTAAACTGACCCGTACTAGATAACTTAGCATTACCAATGTAATAAGAAGAAGGCATGACATAAACATACCTAGAATAAGTCATACAGAGAGGCATTTAGCTAAATTTAGAAACATATAGTTTTTGCTATACCACATATAAAGTTTGTGAATCCCACTTTGAAGCAAATCTACATCTTTCACTGATTTTACTCTAAGAAAAATCTTCAAGTTATCAGCATACAACAAAACAGAATTACATATAGGAGAAAAGAGTAGTAATATCATTAATAAAAATTAAAAACAGAAGCGGCCCTAAGATGGTACCTTGAGGAACACCAGAAGTAGCCACATATGAATGTGATTTAATGTTATCGAAAGCTACAACACATTGCCTATTTGACAAATATGAAGTCAACCAACGAAGAAACAATGAATGAAAACCAAACATCTCAAGTTTTTTTATTAAGATAGAATTTAAAACTTTATCAAAAGCTTTAGAGAAATCAGTATAGATCACGTCGACTTGCCACGCCTCAAAAAAACCTGAAATGCATTAATTAGAGAAAATTATCAAATTAGACAACGTTGAGCGACCCCGCATGAATTCATGCTGATATGGTGAAATTACATTTCTCACAGCAAAGAACATTTTTTTCTTAAGAATAGATTCGAATAATTAAGAAATCGTAGTTAGCTTAGTTATGGGCCTATAATTAGAGATATTATTTTTGAACCTCGATTTATGAATAGGCCTTATAAAGGCAAACAATTTTCGAACACTGTCAGTTTGGTGTGACGAATATTTATTTATTTGTTTTTGATATGCTTTTGTTGCTGGGATGGATCTTTTCCTCTCTGTAAAATATTAAATGTTTTCCATTATATCAATGGCTAAGCTCACAACAATAATAAGTTGAATGTTGATAAGGAATGCCGATAAAGAATGTTGGTTTTGTTTTTAAATTTCAATACATTTTACAATAGTTATTTTTAAGTACAGTATGTTAAGTAAGAGCGTGTACGGCATAATTTATTTAAAAATTTATTTAAGAAAATTTTTCTTCACATACATTCATTATACATCTTCCGAAGCACGACGCAATCATATTAATAAGATGTCCAATCACCACCAGCGTTAATAATCCCTTGACATATCCGCGTCATACTTTCCACTAAATTTTCGGCATATTCGACAGGAAGAGCTCTGCAAATGCGTCGAATTTCTCGGGAAAGCTGTTTTAAAGTATAGGTGGGTCTCCCTCAAAGTTTCCGCTTGATGTAGCCCTAGACGTTTTCTATTAGATTAGCATCAGGCGATTGGCAATCTAATGTGACGATGCCTGTTTCGCGTTTCCAGTCGCTGTAGAGGTAGCTGTGGTGTTTGGAGTCATTGTCGTCCTGCAGAATCCAGTCTTCGTTTTGATTATAAATTGGCATTTGGCAGTAAAGTAATAAAGCCTTTTCATAAAATTTGACCATGCTGGCATCATTAAGGTTCTCGGTAAGGAGGTGCAAAGTGCCGAAACCCTTTTTTGAGAAGCATTCCCACAGATGAATTTAATGGAATGTTTAACGGTGCGCTGGACAATATTACTTGATGACGAAGACCAAGCCCGCGGTACGATCGAATAACCCCAAACAGACGATTTGTCGGAGAAAAGTACGTTACTAAAATCGCGATCAATGTTTTCTGTTGCCCAAGCCATTCTTTTATACGTAGTGACGTGTTTTTCGGAGAATAGTGGTTTCTTCATTGTGGTAAGCCATTTCAAATTATTTGCACGCAAATGTTTACGAATAGTTACGTCGAAGGTCACGACTAAATAGCAAGTCTGAATCGAGATTCATTGATGCACCGAGAAAAAAGCTTATGTCAAATTAATAAAAAACTTAGTATAATTTATAAAATGACTTTGGTAGTTTTTAACCTCCCAAGTTGTTCATTAAAACGCCTAAGTTTTACGTAAGTTTACTTGCTAATTTTATTTGGGCGATAAATTAACTAAGTATTTGGTAATTTATACATTATTTTTTAAAAAATTTAAGTTTCAGCAGTTATAACTTTTTTCTGAGTTTCGGTTTTTTTTATTTATTTTTTGAAGCGAAGATTTTTACGCCTCGGTCTGAGATGTGTTGGAGTAAAAACGCCACGACACTTTTCTTTTTTCGACACCGTTTTTCTAGAAATTTATGGCTTTTTTGTTGCATTGACAAGAACAAGAACATTTGATGTCAAATATAAAAATATTCCTTTGGCCGCCGTGGGGATTCAACCCACACCCACCGACTAAGAGTTCACTACACTGCCCATCGAGCCAAACTCCTTCGTTATGCAGAGTTATTGTTGCATGGCTACCAACAAATTATTGTGATATACTGCGTTGGAGTTCAGAAGAAGTGGCGTTGGAGTTAAGAAGGGTATTTCGCAGTCGATATCTGCTCAGATGAAAATCGACTTCACTGATCAAAATTTTTGGTTACACGAAGCATTCTGGTTACAGGTTCACTGCATCCCCAGTCGGTGCAGTGAAAGTTAAGGTGGAAGAGAGGTATAGATTTAAGGTAACGTGGGTTGGTATTAAAGGATATTAATTGGAGCAGTGCTGGGCAGTACGTGCGCATTAAAGTTGATGAATGAAGAGTACATCGGCAATTTTCCATAGTTTTGCAAGATTTTGCATGTTGGTAAGTTGAAATTGTCAGAACTGGGAAGACCGCGAAGTATGAACGGAATGAATCTTCGTTGATCAGCTACGATTCGCACAGAATAGGTATGGTAGATAGGAGACCAACTCTGGCTGGCATATTCGAGGATGGGTCTAACAAATGTAAAGTAGAGAGATTTAGCCACGTAAAGATTAGAGAACTCTCTGGACCAGTATTTCACGAAACCCAGTGCAAAGTTGGCTCTATTAATCATGTTATCAATATGAGACCTAAAATTAAGTTCCTTGTCACACATTACACCTAAGTCCCGTATGTAGCTTAAAGGAGGAACTGGCTCGCCGAGTAAGTAATAAGTTCTCGGAGGAAGTTGGAGTCGCTTACGTGAATATGTGATAGCTTGAAATTTACTGACGTTGAGTTCAAGAAGATTTTTTTGGCACCAAGTGGAAAACCTTACCAGATCGTCTTGAAGATTGCAAGAGTCAGCGCTGGTTTGTAGGCGCCGATAGATTTTCATATCATCAGCATACAGAGAAAGATTGGATTCTTACATGCATCAGAGATTGTTAAGACGAATAATAAAGGACCAAGGTGGGACTTCCTTGTGGGACACCAGAGATAGCTGTAAACAATTCTGAAATAGAAAATAAAAAGATGACATTATAGCGGCTTTTTTCGAGATATGATTGACTCCATAATATAAACAGTGATGGAAAACCAAAGGCTTTAGGCTTCAGAAGGATGATAGTGTGAGATTTTGTCGAAAGCTTTACTAAAGTCGGTACAAACTGTATCAACTTCGTACCCACTGTAAGGTTAATGGTAGTCGATCTTACCTTGAGGAAGCCGTGTTGACTATGAGGAAAAATTGATTAACAACAGAAGAAGAGAATATCATAGATAATACTTTAAGAAATTTTGGGAGTACATGACAGTTTTGCAATAGATCTGTACATAATTAGAAATATCATTTCTAGGTCCTTTTTAGGAATTCTTAGGAATGTAACATGGATTAAAAAAATAAAATAATAATGAAATGTAATTAAATTTACGGTGTGAGTATTAACGTGTGTTTCCTAATTTACTTTATTTATTTTATTATTATTATAAATTTTTGAATTTAAAAGTTATATTATTAAAAAAAAGTCATTAAATTATCAAATCTATGAAATCGTTTGCCCAACACGCACCTGTGTGTGTTTTTTAAACTATGCTTAAGCCATCAATACAATTGTTTTTTTAAAATTTAGTATTTTTGGATTTTGGGCTTAGGTGAATCAAATATTTTATTTTTGGCAGGGTATCGAAGTATGTGCTTTCAAAGCAATGCATTCAACAATAAATTGCTTTGGTGAATAAGCATAAGTTTATAATCCCACACAATTCTCTCTGCCCAAGCCGACTTAGCTGATTTTACTATTGCATTTTTTCTCGGTGTGTGGCTGACCATTTTTGGGATTTGCCCGTATACTGGATGAAGATACTATCAAAATGAAGGGAAAATGCTTAAAGAAGTTCAAACCTGATGTTTTTGTAAGGATTTAAAAATAAAACTTTTGACCTTAAAAATATATACAAAGTTAATTTTCAAGCAAATCTTTCTCTATTTGAAATCACAATGAAAACAAAACTTTCTTTCCAAACAACTTGCAATTCATCAGCTTTGCCAGGTGAATCCAAAACTTCTACAGTTCATGTTTGGAAAACAATTTTCAGATGAAGTTCGTATGTTGTATTCCCCGGACCTAAACTTGTCGCACTGCGGCTCTGAAAATATATATAGCTCCATTTAATCTGTTGAAAGTTAGTATTATTATTTGTTTGAAATTGCATTTTGGTGACCTAGAAGTGTGACTTGAAAATGTTTTTGCTAATTAACGTATAAATCACGTATAAATAAGTAAATTGGCAAAATTTCAGTTATGTACCTCAACATTACGATGTGTGTCACTAAAAGGATTTTCCGGAGAGAAAGGAAAAACTTATTAATATTTTCCCATTATTTAAAAAAATTTTTTTGAGATTCTTAAAGTTGACGCGATTCTGAAGAAATTGTTTTGAGTTTGGAAATTAATAGAATTTAAATTTATAAACACACAAACAACAAATGCAACCCTTAACTGCCTGCTTTTATTTTTCTACCCACAAACTAGATATATATATATCATCCCGCCAACATGGTAAACACCCGCGTATTGTTATTTTTATTTTTATGCTTAAATCTCTAGGAAGATCGGCTTCTTTAGAAACGCTTTTAACAGCTATGGCGACGGCGACAATGACGGAAATTCATGGTTTCAAGTGAGCTACTTTGACGTTTGCCCTTAAAGTAGCCTCAAACTCCGAAGCTTAACTTGGATCATTCGCATCAGCTAGAGCTGGTAGCAAATAGGATTTAGAAAAAAAGGCGCACAATAGCAACAACAACAACAAGAACAATAAGAGCAACATCAAGCGCGCTGTCGATGCTGTTGTTGCTGATTTTTGTTGGGTTGTTAGTTGGGAGGCATTCATGCACTGGTAGGTGGGTGATGTTGTTTGCTGTCGTTGTTTTTGTTTGTTTGTTGTTGTTTGTTTGTTGTTTTTGTTGTTGTTGTTGTTGACGAGTAGCGCTCTCCGGCGAGTGATTAGCCCATTATGTGTAAAAGCGCACGGAAGTTCACTCCATTCGTGCAGCAACACATCATGAGTGCCCTGAGTGGCGATGGCAGCGGCGGCTGCTGCTTCCGGCTTCCATGCAACTGCAGAGACTGAGACCTCTTTCTGGTAATACTTTATTTTTTTTTTGTTGTTGTTTCTGTGTTTCTTTAAATTTGTTTTAAAATTTTTCTTTTTTTTTAATGTTTTATCAGCACTTCATGCATACAAATGTGTTGCAAGAGTGTGCGTGCTTGTGCCCTTGTGTATGTGTGCATGTATTGAAAATTGCATAATGGCCGCTTATTGTTGCAGGGGTTGCCAAGTGGCCCCATTTAAATGTGCGGCAACTTCCTGTTTTGCCATCGTGTTATAAGTAGCTGCTAAGGTTTCACCTGGGTACGCAACACTGGCAGGCAGGCAGGCAGGCAAGCATGGCGTGGGGGTTACTTTAACTATAATAGCATCTTAAGAAATTTTAAGGATGCATGCGCTGGGGGAAGCGGGACAGAACTGAAGTGAAATATAAGGGAATATTTAACTAAATATTGAAGTACTGCATTTATAGCATTTAAGGCTTAAATAATTAGCAGTCTTTAAATTGTTTTTTTTTTTAAGAGAAGCTTTAAATAAAATATATGCAAAGCTTAGTATCTTCTAGTTTTGCTTTGAAAAATAATGATTTTCTCATCATTATAATATAATTTTTTTAAACATTGGCACTTTAAACCGTTAAATTTTTGCTTATTATCAGTGGCGCCATCTTTTCGCAACTTTTCACAACATGCTTCATTTACCTGGTATGGGAATAAAAAAAACCACAATCTTTCCCTTGATTTCTTACCATATCCTGTATATATTTTACGCTTTTCTTCTTGTTTTTGTTCTTCTGCTGTTTCCACCCATATGTGTTGAATTAAAACTGCAGTTTACGCTGCCAAAAAATACACTCGAAAGAGGAATGAGTTAAAACATCGCTGGTGCTGGTGCAGCGACTCTTATCTGGCGCCTACCTCGCCTCTAATTGGGGCGTTTTTTGTGTTTTGTTTTAATGACTTCCATGATTGTGTCATTTAGTCGCTTGCAACGTTGCTTTAATTTTCTTAATTAATTGTGACGTGTTGCAAGTTGTAAACCACGTTCATTCATTTTAGCTTCATCTTTATTCGTTGTTGTCATTGCTGTTGTTGTTGTTGTGCTGCATGCTGCATGTGCAGTTTATAAAAAGTTAATGAAGTGATGATTAGTTGACTTTTTCACAAGTTCACGAAAAGTTGAAATGATAAGGATGAAGAGAAGAAAAAACCAGCAAGATGGAGGCTGTATTGCTTGTGAATGCTAGCAGAATTTTCAGTGGCGTATACATTAATTTCGACATTATAAAAATTATGAGCGAAAATATTGTGTAACTACTATTTTTGAATTATTATGGGTGAAAAGAATTGATATAGGAACTGATTCTGTAGAACGAACTAAAGCTATTTTTACTTTTAGAATAGCAGTTTTTTAGGCTAGTCATATAAAAATCATATGTAAAAGATAATTATAACAAAAAACATATTGAAGCGTTAGCTTTTTTAGGTAAGGCATTAACGGGAGTAAATTTAAAACTTTACAAAAGCGTCAGTTCGCTTAAACAACAACAAATGCACGCAAACGTGATAAAAACAACCCTCACTCGACGATGCTGATGTTGATAGCATCGCTCGCTACTGTGTTTAATATGGCTTTTGCATGTGTATTTTGTTGGTGGACTAGAAATTTAGCGAAATTATTTATATATGTATAGTAGTCGGCTCTCAGTATCTAATCAAAGGTTGCGAGAGAGAGTTCTAATAGAGAACGCTTATTGCTGAGCCAAGTCGAAAAACACATTGGAGCAAAAGAGATGCATAACTTGGTTTCTTTGTTGCTCAAATATGTTTTTCGGCTCGCCTCAACAATAAGCGTTTACTATGTTCGCAACCTAATTATTTCATAGCCTTGCTCATGTCAGCCATTGTTGTGACGTCAGCTATGCCAGTCAAAGTCATGGTATAATTAATAAGGTGTGTGCATGTGTAGAACAAGTGACCGTAGCTGTAAAACGAAGTTGACAACTCATATAAAATCTGGCACTACTCTCTGTTTTCATCTGTTTTTCTTTTGGTGGCTATTAAAAAAATCAAATTAGCCGATATTTTTGACCGCAAAAGTTAAAGGCATAAAATAAATATTATTTTCGAAGCAACAAAAAGCCTTACCGGCTTTTTAAAAGCTTTCATAAGTCATTAGGCTTCGTAAGTTTTCACTTTTGTGCAGAGCTGTAGAAGAATGCAATCATTTGTGATTTTAAATCGTGTGATTTGTATTCAAAATGAATGCATTCATTTCTTCAAATCTTTGATTGGGACTTGAAATTTCAAAAAAATTGATAGCATTCATTTTTTTCAAATCATTGATTGGGACTTAGAATTTCAAATCACAATCAATGATTTGAAAAAATTAATGCAATCAATTTGATCAATCATTGATTCGGATTTGAATGATTTTAAATCACAAATGATTGCATTCTTTTACAGCTCTGCTTTTGTGCTTCACTATCTATGTACAGTTCATAAATTCATAAAATTTTGTTATCAATTTCCTTAATGAAGTTGAAAAAATCTTATATCAACTGCAAAAATATTTATGCTTTCAATTAATATTTAATTTCGGACTGTCGGACTGTCGGCAGTCCGGACGATTGCACTCGGTTTTTATTTATTTATTAGCAGGACCCTAATGGCTTCGCCACGCACGTTCTAGCAACCATACTTTTTTATTTGTGGGCGTTGAAAGAAGGTGTGGCAATAATTTTTTTTACGTAAACCATCTCGTGCTCGAAAACAATCTACTGCCAATCGGCCCAGAAGTTTTGGAGTCTTAATAATTTCTTTAAAGTGGACGTAATTATAGTGCCCCCACGCCTGTATTTGGTTCCGAATTAGTTACCAAATTTCAGTCTTATATATTATTTTCATTGATTTGTGGGCGGTAAAAGTGGGCGTGGAACCCCAGTTTTGGCAAAATTGTCAAAATTAACCATACAAATTAAATTACAAAATTTTAATCTCAAACAATAGAAACAGTCTTAAATATTGAATTTTTATTGCTTTGTGGGCGGTTAAATAAGGCGTGATTAAAACTAAGTATGCAAAAACCTAATCTGGGACGTAAGTAATGCATGTTTTAAGTTTGAGCGAAATCGCTGAACGGATTAGATTTGTATACAAGTCAAACAAACAAACAAATAAACAAACAAAAAGAAAATGATTTTTATAAATATAGATTTTATTACATTTGGCATTCATTGTTATTTCAACACACTTTTGTGCAATTTTTGCTTCACGCTATGCAAAAAAAAAAAACCGGTAACAACACAAACGCATTCAGATCCACAAAAAAAAAAAACAAAAATATATCTTCGCCCGCCGTGGAAATCGAACTTGTTCCCCATCGATTCATAGTTGTACACTCTTCCCATTGATTTAAACAGCTCTGTAACGCCGAGTAATTGATGCAATATTAAGTATAACTGAAGCTTTACTGCAGCAGATCACAATAATCTATTAATAGATCCCTAAATGATTCCTAAATAAATCCTTAATCGTTAATTTAATTTTTATAAAAAAATAGTGGTAAATATTTTTCATCTTACGAAAATATTCGACCTAAGTCCTACTGTAAAACATAAAAAAGAAATCATAAAAATGCACTCTTTATATACCAAAAGGAATAAAATAATAACACAGGTTTACGAAATGAGGTCAACTTTTGGACCAGAGAAGACGAAAGGAGTCTTATATGTATTTTTGACCGCTTAATTCAAATCCGCAGTCCGTTTTTCTCTATCAGGTCGAGTTAAGTTAAGTTATAGGCAAAATTAAAAACATAGTTCTTTTTCTGATAACTGCTTTATACCTTTATAACGCAGTAGCCAATTTTAATTATCTTATATAGGTTTGATTAAAAAATACAAGACCTAACTATAACTGTTTACAAAAATGCATTGTCTTTTGTTATTTTAAAGATATCAGCCTTCAAAGTTCAAACATTTTGAAATTGTTAAATTTTTTTCATGTTTGCAACTCTGCAACTTTGTTTCCTTCCAAATTTTTTTTCAAAAACTTTATTTTGTCATATAGAATATTTTATTAACTTTACAAAACTTTTTATTTTTTGTCAATATCTTTGACAGTTTATAAGTTACTTGGAAAAATTTGAATTTTCAGCTCTTGTAATTTTTTTTGGAAACTTTTAATAAAAACTCTAATTGGATAAAATTACCTAAGATATTGTCAAAAGATAAAAAGTTTACTAAAAGTCCATCATATTTCCATCAGACAAAAGGAAAATATAAACAAACAATTTTTCTATCCATAATAAAAATAATAAAAATTAAATATACTTGGCTGGGTCGATTTGTATGGAGGTAAACAAAATTGATGTTGCCTGGGCAATTTTCGGATTGGGCATGAAAAGTTATTAAAAAAACAAATAAAAGGGGACGATGGGGGTGCACTTCACCCTATCACATCTTCAATTTTGTGATTTTTTTCCTTAGAAAAAATTTTCAAAAATTTTTGTATATAAACGCGTATGGTAAAAGAAAACTGTAGCCAGAAATGATATTGTCGAACCCAATTCAACCTAAAACCAGTCTCACATTTATACGTTTTTTATACAAAAACTGATTGTAAAAAATTAATAAAGAAAACAGTTCACAAAATTAATTTATTATAATCTTAACGTTGGAGCGTATGTATTTTTGACCATCACTGCTGAACCACTGAAGCTATCCACCTTATTATATTCGCAACATGTGTTCTTGTGGTCCTCCAAAATTTTTTTGTGTTTTTAGGGCCCCCTAGGTGGCACTGAGGTCGATTTTAAAAAAAAATATATATGTAAACCGATTTGGCCCAAATTCACACCATATAATATTTGAATAAAAAGAATATCTTTGGCAAACTTTGAACCCAAAAAAATAAGATTAGGGTCGGATTATCAATATCAAAAGTATTAATTAGTATCACGAATTCTAAGAAATATTATACCTTGAATTGGTTGAATTTTTTTCTTTAGGAATTTTCTACGATAAATTTTTGTATAAAAACGTATAAGACCAGTTTTAGGTTAAATCGGGTACAAGGATATCATTTTTGGCATCAGTTTTGCTCTACCTGTGCACGTTTATATACAAAAAATTTTTTTAAAAAATTCCTAGAGAAAAAATTCAGAAAATTGAAGATGTGATAGGGTAAAGTGCACCCCTATCGTTCCCTTTTTTTGTTTTTTTTAATAACTCTTCATGCCCGATCCGATCCGGCGATTGCCCAGGCAACAAAGGTTTGCAAATCGACCCAGCCTAAAATATACACAATATAATATATACATATATATATAATATATATGTTTGTGACGGGTATATTGTTTCCAAAAAAGGACAAAGTAATAACTGATTTTATGAAAAATGCTTATATGCACTATTTCGGATTCAGTGTTAGTGACATAGGAAAGCCATGGGTTCCGAAATTGTTTTGTAACGCATGTCGAACCAAGTTGTACAAATGGTCAATGGGCGACAAAAAATATTTAATATCGCCGATGCTTTGGAGAGAACCAAAAAACTACACGGATGATTGTTACTTCTGCTGCTTT
Organism: Coremacera marginata; assembly: GCA_914767935.1. NCBI lineage: Eukaryota > Metazoa > Arthropoda > Insecta > Diptera > Sciomyzidae > Coremacera > Coremacera marginata. Next base: position 164,773,956 of record OU612046.1, read on the forward strand.
CTTTGCCTTTGGGATAGTCGCGCTACCAAGCATCATTACCACAAAAAGGATTGGCCGCTTCGTCACCAATTGATCCAACTCGTGTTTTAATTCCACCTTTACATATTAAACTTGGGCTAGTAAAAAATTTCATGAAGGCCCTTGACAAAGATGGGCCAGGTTTCCAGTATCTTACAAAGATTTTTCCCAAAATTTCATACGCGGCAGCATGGGAATCATTTATGAACGTTTTTCAAAACTTCCTAGGTAATAGAAAGAATAACGACTACCAGCAAATTGTTGAGAAACTGCTGCAGAACTATTGCAAAATGGGTGCCCGAATGCCGTTAAAAATTCAGTTTCTTCATTCCCATTTGGATTTCTTTCCTGACAACTTAGGCGAAACCAGCGACGAGCAATGTGAACGACTACACCAAGATTTACAAGGAATTGAGAAGAATTGTAAAGGTTTTTGGGATGAGGGTATGCTAAGCGATTGTTGTTGGTTTCTAATACGTGAAACGGATTCTGACAATTATAAACGGCGCAGTTCCACTGCGCTTCATTTTTGAAATTTTTCCAAATAAAGGAATGGTTTTTTCTTGAAAATCGCTCCAAATATCACCTTGATTTTTTTTAAGAAACAAGTCGTAAGTGATTCCTAATCAGCGAAAAAATTTATATTTAAATCAAACTTCTCATGCTTGGGTCAAAAATTTCTCATGAAGTTTCCGCCATCAGATTTTCTTAAAGCAAATTCAATAAAATTTTAGATTTTTCTAAATAACTCATAAACTGTTAAAGATATTGACAAAAAATAAAAAGTTTTGCAAAGCTAATAAGATATTCTATCTGACAAAATAAAGCTTTTGAAAATAAATTGAAAGGAAACAAAGTTACAGGGTTGCAAACTTGAAAAAATTTAACACTTTTAAAATTTTTGAACTTTGAAGGCTGGTATATTTAAAATTACAAGAGACAATGAATTTTTGTAAACAGTTGAAGTTAGGTCTAGTATTTTTTAATCAAACCCATAGAAGATAATAAAAATTGGCTACTGCGTTAAAGACGTATAGTGCATTTGTCAGAAAAAGAACTGTTTTTTAATTTTGCCTATAACTCCTTAACTCGATAGAGAAAAACGGACTGCGAATTTGAACTCAGCGCGCGAAAATACGTATAGGAGAATTTTCGTCTTCTCTGGTCCAAAACCGTGTATATCTGTGTTATTGCAATAAAATTTCTAATATTGGAATTTTTTTCCAGAAATTTTTATATAAAAATCATTAAATGAAGATTGAAATATAACAGTGGTAGAATTTGGCATAATGCAAATAGTGGGTGGTAAAAGTGATAGAAACCAAAAAAGTAAAAAAGTGGAACATTTACCTCATTTGTAGTAAAGTGACAACACTGATGATGACTCTTGTAGCAAGTAGTTTAACAGCTTTCCAAACAACAAAAATCTTTTAATATATTATTGCTTCAGTTATACTTAATATTGAATCAATAACTCTGCGTAATGAAAATGTGTGGATCGGTGGGTAGTGCATACAACTCTTAATCGGTGGTAACGGGTTCAATCCCACGGCGGACCAAGAAATACTTTTTAATATTTGATATTAAATATTAAATTTTCTAGTTGTTATAAACGGAAGCAACAAAGAATCAATCAATCAATTTCTAAGAAAAAATTATGTCGTAAAAAAGTGTAATTTTTAAAATTTCACTCAAGCAAATCACAGAACGAGGCATAAAAAGCTTCACTTCAATAAAAAACACAAACGATACTAAAATATCTATCGTGTCAATTCAATTGTCAAAACGATTTACGATTTAAGTTTTTTGCATACGTGATGATAAAGCATCGTCAAAATGATATCTTTAAACGATTCTCGTTATAAAACGATTCTTGTTATACGTGATATGAGCCCTGATTTCATATCTAAATTTGAAATAATATACCTAGAAAAGTGGTCGTATCTTTGGTGCTGCATACCATTTTTATTTAATTTTGATTATCACCAGTCATGAGCATGATTGAATTAAAAATAGACTAAGAAAATGCAAAAAATGGTCCATGAAAACTCCATACAAGGTAAGGCTTATATCCCGGGAACAACGCGATATTGTCTCCTGGGAACAAAATATTGGGCGATTTTGCATTTTTTTTCAAAAAAATTTTTTTGGCTGTTTGTTAATTTTTGTTTTTTTAATAACTTTTATACAAATAAAATTATAATCAACATTTAGTTAAGTACACAAAAACGTAAATATTTTTGTATTTGAATATATTATCTCATAATATTAGCCTCAACATGTATATAAAAGCGAAAGTTTCTGCAACATTAGTCCGAATTCCTATAATTTGTGAACGTTTTGACAAAAATTTCCCATGCTTTACCTCCAACAAACACAAACTTATAATTGTGAAATGGAAAAAATCGTGTCGCATCACAGCGTTGGAAAATTGTTAGTAAGCGGAAAATGTGCGTTTACACGTCAATAATATTCCGCAACACTTGGACAGCCTACCAGTGCAACAACAACAACACCAACTGTAAACAAAAATATAAAAAAAAAATAGCCACAAAGCATTGGTTAAAAGACAATCGAAGCAGAACCAGTGGCGTAGCCAGCAGTCAGTGAAAAACAAAAACAAAAACAAAACTTTTTTATATAAATGCAAACAGCTCGACGCGCATCCAATAATTATTTCTTCGCTTGGTTGAAGTTTTGAAGACCAAAGACACATTAATAACCACGAGGAAGAGCAGCAACAGCAGCAGCAGCTCAGCAGCAGGTTGTTGCGTGGGTCACACACGCTACACACGGTAACGTTCATGTAACATATTTTTGCAACTTTTACGGAACGCACATTAGAGAACGCCCCGCTTCGACTCGTTCCATGTTCATGTCTCTCACTCTGTGTTTTTGGACTCTTCTGCTAAACAGCTTCGACATAATTATTTCAATTTGTTTTCTAGTGTTTGGATACAATAATAATTTCTGTAGTTTTTTTTTTCTTTCTGCTTGAATGATGCAGACAAAGTTGTAATATTGCATGCAATGCAAACGACAAATAGGCAGAAAAAAAACAAACTTTTGTTTGGCAACTTTTTCTTTACTTGTTGGGTTTGGTTATCTTCTTGTCACGGTTTTGTTTTTTTCAACACGCAATCGAATTGACGCAACGAATTCTCAGTGACATTTGCATCACTCAAGCAAATAGCAAATAGCAACATCAAATGTGATTAAAAAGCAAATAAAAACAATTATTTTTTGAAGAGTATTATTTATAGCATTCAAAGGCAGAGGCGTAGCAAGGAGGCGTAAGCAGTTGATACAAAAGAATTTGTTCTTATGCATGGTGTGGAAAGAAATGAATACGTATAAAATCAATAGAGTATATCAATAAAAGCTTATATTCTCATATACAGGGTGTCCCAGACTTAGAGTACTATAATGTGGGGGCTGATTCCTCGTGATGAGACGAGCAAAAAATTGTATGGGTGGGGTGGTCGCAAATGCCCCCCTAGGAGGCTAGGAGGGAAAAACAAAAAATTAGGTGTCGTTACGTTTTAATCCACAGCTAACAAATCTCTGCAACGATTAAAAAAAAACCATACTTTTTTGAAAAGAAAATTAAATTTGCTTTAAATTACTTTTGCAAAATTTTTCCATAAAGTCATAAACAAAAAATGTATAAGCACCTGAAGTCAAAAAATAGGTTTTTTTCTTTAAAAATTCAACTTTCAAGGCGATTTTCTCAGAAAAAAACCAAATGTTTTATTATTTTTTATGACGCAGTCAATTCTTGGTCAATTCTCTAAAAATCCATCATACATTGTTTATACCTCAGAGATAATATTTTTCGTATAATATCGATTTTCCGATTCTACCACTTTTTCCTCCCACTGGGGTACTTAATGCAAGCAAGGCGACTTTGTTTTTTTGTTGCTTACAATAACTAGTAAAACAGTTAGATTTAACGGAATTAAAAAAAAAAAGCAATTTCTCATTATTAAGTGCATCACATGCCTGAATCGACACATTCTTTCAACGATCGTAGAGTTATAATGTTTTCCAACTCAGAGTACGCAGACATTATTTTTTGTTACGGTTTTAGAAAATTTTTAGAGAATTGACCAAGGAAAAAAACTGCGTCATAAAAAATAATAAAACATTTGGTTTTTTTCTGAGAAAATTGCCTTGAAAGTTGAATTTTTAAAGAAAAAATCCAATTTTTTGACTTCAGGTGCTTATACATTTTTTGTTTATGACTTTATGGAAAAATTTTGCAAAAATAATTTAAAGCAAATTTAATTTTCTTTTCAAAAAGTTATGTTTTTTTTAATCGTTGCATAGATATGTTAGCTATGGATTAAAACGTTACGACACCTATTTTTTTGTTTTTCCCTCCTAGCCCCCTAGGGGGCATTTGCGACCACCCCCACCTATATGATTTTTTGCTCGTCTCATCACGAGGAATCAGCCCCCACATTATAGTACTCTAAGTCTGGGACACCCTGTATATATATATATATATAAGGGTGCCTCGAAAAAAAGTTATCATTGTCACTGACTAAAAGTGAACCTTGATCTATTTTACCATGATTCCCAAAATATTTTGGCCGCCACGTTAAACGCCATTGAGCTAAACGATCTTTAAATAACCTTCAAAAATCATGTTTTCGTAAAAATTTCGGCTGGTGTGGTCGTTAAAAAAGAACCAAAGGTCAGAAATAATTGTAATAAAAAAGTGCTTCTAAGCTGCATCAAAAATTTCAAGCCTTTACCGTTTAACCAAAGATAATGGTTTTCATACATTTTTTTTTATATTTTTTTATGGTATTTTCACTAAAATTCAAAAAACTTCTTTAATTTTTATGCTATCCTCGTTGTAAAGATATCGTTGAAAAGGTTTTGACTAATTCTTTATTGGACAAAATCGTCCAATACTACATCTACATTAACTTCAACGTACTGATGAATATTAAGTGAAGCCAAATCTGTCAGTCGCCTTTCGCTCATAGTAGAACCCAAGTAGTCAATAGCCCGTGTTGAAAAAGAGCATTCATTCGTTAATGTCGTTGCTGGTAATGCAGTCATTACAAGTAAGAGTTGATGAACATTAGTAAAAGCAGTTCCATTGCAGATGTCAAAAGCTATCAAAGCTGTTTTTTATTTTTATCAAAAATCCGCCTCCGCCAAAGTTTCACCGCATTCATTCATACATCGAAAGAGTCGTCATGCAAAATCGTGGAGTATTTCTCAAATAATTGGTTGCAGGCTACTTAATCTAGGACTGAAATTTTTTATAGAAAAAGACATTTAAATTTCCATAGTATTCTACTGTGATTAAGAAAACGGTCTTCGAGGTGAGTGACGAATAACGCTGCGAACACACATGAAAATTTGTCATAATAATTTTCAAATTTGTATTAAAAAAAAAACGACAGTTGTTTGAATATAAACAATTATTTTGATCGTTTGACAACTGAAATTAAAAAATCATTATGAAAAAAAGAAATATTAAAAAAAAAATATAAAAAATTTTTGATTTTTTTTTTGGTTTTTTTGTCACTTTCACAAATAAACATCAAATCTTTGCCACTCTATGTCAAAATTATTGCCAGCTAACTTGCAGCCTGATTGTTCCAAGCAATTGAACTGGCAATTGAGAAAGTGTGAGTGTCGGTGAAAAAATTTCAATATTTCGAAATTGCTATGACAAATTGTCTCATGTGTTCGCTGGGTAAATCTAGGTATGGTAGATAAGTTGAAATTTTATAAAATATTCAGCTGAATTTGTCTGGACACCAATTGCAGCAATTATTTGATATGAAACTTGTCTGTATTTCCTTACTTAAATTACATCCTTATGCTTTTCATTACATCCCAATCAGCACAGACATCTGATTTTCTCCAATGGTAGAGAAAATCTTAGATTCTCGGTGAGATATTCAGTTTAATTCTCCAGCTTTTTTCCAATGCTAGAGAAAATCTAAGTGTTACAATATTTTCTCCAAGTTGACTCAAAAAATAATTTTTTAATTTTTGTCAGTCATAATTTTAGTACTTTTGAAACAAATAATAAAAAAATATATCGTCAAAATTTGTGTGTAATAAGAAACAAATTGAATTAAAAGTGAAATAATTATTTAACGAAAAAATAGTGAATTTTGTGAAAATACACAAAAATAAAAAATTAAGACAGAAGTGCGGCAGGTGTTGGAGTTGCTTGCATCTCGAGGATGCAGCGATGAACTTACTGTTGGCGATGTTGCTGGATCTTCTGTTGCTGCTGTTGGTATCTCTGTCGCTGGATTTATTGCTGGGTCTACTCCGGTGATAGTTTTTAAATAACGGTAACAATTAACAGAGGTGATATTTCTGACATATATTGATTTCTGTTTTCTAGTTTTTTTGACAGATGCGATAAAGTAAGTCAAAACAGTGAAATATAAATTAACCCTGTAACTCCCAAATTGCATTTTGAATGTTTTTTAAGTATTTTTTACGAACTGCGTTATGCTTGTATATTAACTATGCTTTTGCAAAAAAATTTGCAAAAAAAAAAATATATAAAGCAAAAAAAAAATGAATTGCTATTTTAATAATTTTCTAAGTGAATCCTACAAATTTACGTTGAGAAAAAGTGGATAAAAATTGAGAATATGTTGGGAAACCAATGTTCTAAAATTGAGAATTTCAGTGGAGCTCAAAATGACCTCGAAATTTTGAAATCCAATGTAGGTCAAGAAGATAAAATGTTTGAGAACTAATGTACCTTTATCTTGGAGAATGCCTTGTTTCTCAGACTGAGATCAAATCGATATCTATGATGGAGATTGGAGAAAAAGGCTGGAGATCTATTTGACTTTCATTGGATATGAAGCAAAATTGCTTATTGGGATATTGCTACGAGACACTTTGAAGGTATTTATATGTAAGCTAACGACAGTAAGATGCTAACACTGCAGTTCTCACAATCAACAGACAACAAATCTAGTACCTTCTTTCCATTTAAAAAATTGTTCAATTTGGTGTTTAAGGGAAATACAAAGGAATATATAAATACGGGAAAAGTAAACGACCCTCGTATTCACCCGCTGACTTTAATTGGGAAACCTTAATCATGATGATGAATCATGATGAATTATAATAAATCATAATGAATTAAGCTTTGCTTCGTTCAAATTTTCCATAATCAGGGAGTTCAGTGAATTTCATAAGTATAGTATAAAACTCTCCTGTGGGGGCTTGGGCCCCCAAAATTCCTCCATGTGCACTGGTGATGTTTTTGTAGCAAAAGCAGCAACCAAACGTCATATTCATAGCAAAAAATATTATTTGCATTGATTTTCAATATACCATACTACGCGCGATGCTTTCAATAAGAAAAAGTTTTAGTACTGGAATTGAAAAACTGGTCCATGCATCTGTAGATAAAACCATCAACCAGTTTTTCAATCAGTTTTGCGATTAGTTGCTCGTCTATAAGGACCTTTATACAATGACTCTAAATATAAATCTGAGACATATTGTAATTTTTTCCCTTACTCTAAAAGTAAAGAAGATGATATCAAATCTATGTTTTGTGCCTAGTCGTGTTTTAAAATAATTAGATAATTCAATTATTATGCTTTTTGAATTGAGACGTTAGTGCAGAGAAGAGCATGAATATCCGAAAAGTTTGATTTTGGAATAGTTGCGAATTAGGGTAGAATTTGGGGGTTCAAACACCCCCATAGGCTCCAGGGAGTATGAAAAATAATACAAAGGAGATTATTAAGCGAAATGTGATATATTCTGTGTTTAGAAAATTTGTGATAATAAAGTAAACTTTCTGGAGAAAATCGAAGTTATAATTTCCAATACAAGTTTAAAAAAACAAATTGCTTTGCTAATTAGTTCGATTTTTAGTTCTTCGATTTCTTAATTCTGTAACTTGTGTATAATACTTTGGTCCTGAGCGACTTTTTTCGAAAAATATTACTCAGATGAAAAAATTTTTTGTCAAAGAAATTCATATGTAGTAGAAAGAAATACATTATTTTCCCATTAGATGGCTTTAGTAATCTGTATCTAAAGCTGTATAAGTGTCATCGGAATATGTCGGATGACATTACAAAATTTGAGTTTTTAAACTAAAAAAATTTCTAAGATGGTTTTGTGATTCCTTAACATAGTTTTGTTTGATCTTTGATGCACGTCAATGATGGACACCAGCAAAGAGAAATACGCCATATTTTACAGTTTTTTTTTCCAAAAAACAGAAAGTGGGTGCGACTTAAAATGTGAATGCATTTATGGTCCTGATATCGTAACAGCTAATCACGAACAATTTTGGTTTCGTCGATTCTTGGTTTCGCAGGTAATTTTGATGTCAAAGATGCACTACGCTCTGGAAGGCCAATTGTTGAACATTTTCATAAAATAATGGAAATCGTAGAGTCTGACCATCATGTAAGCACTGTTTCGATTGCTCAGTAGTTAAACATTGCACAAAAACAGTTTTGAATAAGGCTGGATACAAAAGAAGCCCATTGTATGGGTGGCACACGAGTTAAAGCAAAAAAATCTCATTGACCGAATGCCCATCTGTGAATCGCTGCTGAATTACAACAAGAAAGTGGTCCATTTCTCAAGCGGATGGTCACTGGTGATAAGAAGGGGGTCACTTACGGCAACGTCAAGCGAAAATGGTCATGGTCGATTAGCGATAAGCCGGCGCAAACGGTGGCCAAGCTACAACGAGAAAAAAATCTTATGTTAAATTGAAAAAAAACCTAGTATAATTTATAAGATGGCTTTGGCAGTTTTCAGCCACCCAAGTACTTTTTCAAAACGCCTAAGTTTTACATGTTGACTTGCCAATTTTTATTTGGTGATAAATTAATCAAGTATTTGGTAATTTTTTATACACTTCCTTAAAAATAATTTGAATTTCAAAAATATAACTTTTTTCGGGTTTTGGCTTTTTTATATTTCTTTTTTTTTTTGAAGCTGCCGCCTCTCGTTCTGTAATTTGCTTGACTGAAATCGGCAACATTACAAATTTTTCTTTTATCAACACCATTTCTTTCTTAGAAATCAATGACTTCTCGGCTTTTCTTATTATTACTATTCTTTTCTTAATATTAAATTAAATTAAATTAAATTAAATTAAATTAAATTAAATTAAATTAAATTAAATATCAGATACAAAAATTTTACCTTCGCATGCCGTTGAGATTCGAACCCGCACCAACCCGATACCACTGTGTATGAAGACACTACACTACGCATTGAGCCAAACCCATTGTTCGAAAATTGGTCTTTGCACGGAATCAATATCTTATAGCCTATATATTTTTTGCATTATCACATCGAAAGAAGACTTTTGTTTGAAAACCATAACTTAGCTGAATAAATTTTTATCAAAAGACATAAACAGTAACTTTTTTTTGGATATTTACGAATTTGTTCAGTTGTGGATTTCAGTTTAAATTACATGCAAAATGGAAAATTATGAAAAATTAAAAATGAAATTTTCATCTTCTTTTCAAAAAATGCCGAAGTTTAAAAATATGTAATTGTTAGTTTTTCTTATGAAAATTTGTTAATATGATTTAAAAATTTATCAAATCCTTTTAGAATTGGACTTCATAAAATGTTTTAAAATTATTTTTTATTGAGAATTTTTTTCGATAAAACGCATATTTAGATTTTAGGTGTTTTTCTGAAGTCTGTAATTTGGAAAAGACTTCGCACAGGCCTAAATTGTTGTGGCAAGTTGGAGATGTAAAATGTCTTATATACCAAGAAAGCAACAAAAGAAAATAGGAAAATTGTTTGTCATCCGCTTTGCATGTTATATTTCGTGGTTCATGTATTTTTTGCATTATACAGCTTTTCAAACTTTAAAAAAAAATCCATTCAAACGAATGTTTTCTAAAAGGTTTTGTGTCCAATAAGCTTAGGTATAGCAAAAAAAAAAAATGTTAACCTAATTTTCTACAATTTATAACATTATATTCGTTCTAGGTATAATTTCATACATATATTTTTCTATATATCATGGAATTTTTGAGCATCAAAATTCATAATTGGTTCTTTAATGTACAAACTTCTTTTAGTTGAATTTTAATATGATGATTATGACTTGTATAAGCAAAGTTAATGTTTCATTTGGCCGAATAATTGTTAATTGATTAAGTGAAGTTTCTTTAATTTGTGTTGAAAATGTTGAAACCTTTGTCATCTTAAAGTAAATTTACAACATTATCTCAGCTTGGCTTAAAGAAAAGATCACATTTTTAATTTAATAGTTCTATATGTGTTATTTTTTCATACTTTCTCGATCCTAACGGGGGTTTTGAACACCCAAAACTTGCCCTTGACCACGGGCCTGGTATAAGTAAAAAGAGAAAAATTAAGAATAGTAAGTTTTATGAAGCTTTTGGAGGAGGGCGAACGATCCGATATTTCCACCGTGGATCGCCGCATGTATTCCTATTAAACTATGTTTTAAAAAATTGGTCATACGCAACGAATCATACGGAATGTTCTTAAGAATGAAAACTATGAAGGTAAAAAAAAAATAGAACACATTGAGAAAAATGCCTTTTCTTCATCATCATCATCTTGAAAAAGTAGCAGATCGCAAAAATTGATGCACTTCATGAAAATGCGTAGAAACTGCAAAATTAGCACAAAAACTTCTGTTCAACACACAATTTTGAGCGCATTTTTAACTCCGCCCCTGAATAACGATCATTTCATGCAACGCCAACAACAACAACAACAACAACAACAGCAAGCAAATTCAAAGAAACACTCACTACGCAATAACATCAACTCGCTCCTACAAATAAGTATCTAACAAATGTATCTGCTGCTTTAAGTATCTGTGTAACTGGAAATTCACCACATCAACGAATGTGCTCAATTTTGAGTGCTTACATTTTTGAGTGAAACTCACTCTAGTTTTGCCTTTCACTCAGTATTGAATTCGATTTTGCGCGCTAGTGTAAGAGAGTAAGCTATACATGTTTTTGTTGTTGTTTTTCACATTGTTTTTGTTGTTGCTGCTGCTGCTACTACTAGTGTTAGTTGTTGCACTTCCCCTGCTGCTTTACCAAAATGGTCGCTGTGGGGTATACAGAGAAGGCGTTTCCACCCTTGTAACTGGTATTTGTAGCGGCGTAAATTACGATGAGCGGCATATTTTTTTTCTGTAGCCATTTATTATTCGATTTTCGTCCTTGCCAAGCACAGGCAGAAATTATTCTGATGCTTACATTCCGATTCAGCACAGTTACAGGATTTGTTATATTGCGGAATTCTTGGAATAATAACGTGCTAGCGGTGTAACATGGAGATTTTAAGAAGCAATGGCTTTTAAACTGGGATTTATAAAAAAGAAAATTAAAATATTTCATATAGTCAACTACTCAATGAACTCAATGTTCATTCATTAATACAATAAACATATATTTTATTGTAATTTCTATAAAAAAATTGGTAGGAACTTAAATTTATGTAACTTAACTTTCCATTGAAAATAATATTAGAAAATTGCTACATTATTTCGTGAAAGATTGATTACGATTGTGCAAAAGTGCTTCAAGTTGTATAATGTATAGTTTTTGTGAAAAAAAAAACACAGAAAAGATTTTATAAATTATTATTTTTATGATTGATAAGCTTCTTCAAATTAATACAACACTAAAATTTCTTAAAACTTTTCTAAACGTGTTCGTTTTTAACACAGTTCTTGAAATAAGAAGGATAACTCTAGAATTATTTTCTGCCAAACCATTTTGACTGGTTTCAAAGAGAGACCACTTTACAGATTCAAATCTTTAAGACCCCTTCGAACAATAAAGCTGTACATATATCGGGTTAAAGTAAAAGAGTCCGTAAATAATTCGGGTTAAATTAAGAATAATATTCAGTTTAAAATTAGTTTTTAATTTATTTATTCATAAAAGAACTTAAATTATAATGAAAAGGGAACTGTATAAAAGAACCTATAGAAAACAAAAGCATTCAAATTATTTGGGCCATTATTTGGGTAAATTATAATAAAAAGGGAACCGTCTAATAGAACCTATAGAAAACAAAAAAATTCAAATTATTTGGGCCCGTATTAGACAAATTTATAACTCAGTTATGGGATCTACTGAAATAGTTAATAGTCTTTATAACAAATTTTATGACTGATCCATTAAGTATAATAATGCTTTTGACTGTGAAGACAAAAAAATCTAGGAAAATCCTATCTAGCGCCATAAGAAATGATAAGTTTCTTAAAAATGTTAAAAGTAATGTTCAAAACTAATACATGCTTTGCAAATGGATTGCTCTTATAAGTTCAAATGGACTTGTATACCTTGAATTTTAAGTAAAAGCAAATCAGCATTTTATTTTTTTAATTAGATTTTTCTTCTTCGGTAACAGTGATGTTAAATTCAGTTTTGTGTCCAAAACACCCCAAAATTACTTTGTTTGGTGATCAACAATACAATTTCTTCATGTCGAATAGTTATTCGTGAAATTGACAGTTTATAAAGTTAATGGTTTGCCAAAGAACCGTTTAGAAAAATACGTAGGGTCAAAAAAGTAATAATTCTGGAGGTTCTCATAAAACTCGACCAAGAAACTCAACTGTTTTTTTTCCCCTATTTTTCGATAGTTATGATATGTTTCCAAAGCGGTTTGACCGATAACGATTGCATAAAAAAGTTATCGCTTAAGAAAGGCTCATCTTTTTCACGAAAATTATGAGTATCTCATCAAGCGTATCTCACAAAAAATGAGTATCTCACATCAATCTTTTTGAAATGCACGCCTGTATTCCCTGCCATACTGTGGTGTATTGTGGAAATATACTTTTTATTTAATTTTATAATTTTAAGCAAATTTTTTTATTTTAACTGTCAATCAAAATTGAAATTTAATTTTAGTTGCTCAGTGTTAGTAAAAAGCAACTTTGATTCTCGTGGAGATTTCGATTAAATTTCTTAAAATATAACTAGAACTTTATCTTATTGGAATATGCGCAAAAAAATTACTTATCTTCTTCAGAAACACAGGACAAAATACAGGATAATGATGAGAAAGGAAAATTCAGATTGTCAAATGTATGAAAACGAGCAAATTATTCAGTTGAAATAAAGAAAGAAGAACAAAATGGTTCGGAGTTAGATATTTATATAAAAAGAGTATAACACAACTAGCAGGCCAAAGTGGTCCGCGGCTTCGCCATCAATAAAGAGTGTTATTGGATGTTTGCTGCTCTTTGAATGTTTGTGGAGAGAGATAGAGCGTAAAAATTCGTATTCAAATTCCTAAACACGCTAAAGATGTTCAGTCAGTTGTCCAGCGATCAAAATTTTGATCGCTCTATAATGTGTTTATCCGCTCTTACTCCCAGTATTTAGCAGTTTCTATTGAAAACAACAACAAAACTTTTTAAACGCTATTCAAACGGTCACCGTGTGACACCAGCTCTTAAAACAATGCATGTCAAACGAACAAAGAAACATTTTTTTTTCTTTTGTTTTGTTTCGTTTTGCTTTGCAGCTCTGCACTGCATTTATATGTATTTCTTTTTTCGCCTTGCGCGGGGACTATCAGTTTTTTATGTTGTGTTGTGCTAGCTGAGCAGAAAAGAGAAGAGTTGGGAGCACTATGAAGTTTATTGAAACTCTCGCAAGAAAAACACGTACAAAATTCTTAAAATGCAGATTGTGAAATGAATTGAAGAAAAATTGTGAAATGAATGAATGAAGACGAGCAAATTATTCAGTTGAAATCAAGGTTGATTTATATGGTTGTCGCAAGGGGGAGAGCGAGTACCTACCCATAATTGTCATATCGAAGTTGACAGCTCATAGAAAATCTGCAAGTGCTCTCTATTATCATCCGTTTTTCTTTCGTATTCATTCGCAAAATTGGCTGGTTTTGACAATTATGGGTACTGAGAAGAGAGTGGCCTCAGCCCTGCGACAACCTTATAAATCAACCTTGGTTGAAATAAAGAAAGGAGAACAGAATGGTTCAGATTTAGAAATTTATATAAAAAGAGTATAACACAACTAGCAGGCCAAAGTGGTCCGCGGCTTCGCCATCAATAAAGAGCGTTATTGGATTTATGTTGCTCTTTGAATGTGTGTGGAGAAATCTGTGCAAGAAAAACACGTGCAAATATCTTAAAAAACCTAATACTTATATACAACTTATTATATAAGTTTCAAAATAAAAATACCCCTATGATGTGTTGTAGACCAAATATGATATTCTAAAACTTATTTCATAAATATCGACTCAGTACATTTGGAGTGGAGTTTACCTGGAAACAAAAATTTGCTCTTAAATTTTACGAAAACTTCGAAAAAACCCATGGCGATGAACTATTTTATGCGAAAAGTAAGCAATGTTTTTTTCGACATGAAATTGCTTTTACTTGCCCTGGCATTAAGGACTGTATTAGGTCATGAAAAAGAGGTAAAAAAGAAACTTTGTTAAACATAACATGCCACTATTTTTGAAAGAAGCATTTTCCGCATTTAAGTAGGAGAACATGGATTTGAAAATGTGTTTTCAAAATTTTGTGAGTTGCGACCTGAAAATGTCCTGATTGCAAAAGATACATCAGAGCAATACATATAAGACTCATGAAAACTTTATACTTAAAATTTAAGATTTGAAACTGGCATATTCACAAATAATTTGGGATTTAGTATTATCCAATATATCCTTGAATACAGAATCTGAAAAAATAGTTGCAATTATGTTTTAAACCTAAAAAAAATTAAATATTCCGAATGATATGCCGATTCCTGCTGTAGCACAGGACTGGACTAAGAACACTGAAGGAAGACTATGAGCAATTCTTCAAGAAATCAATTGAGGTGAATCACTTTAAAAGTTAAAAAAAGTTATGCAGTTTATGTCAGTTAAGTGGATTTTAAAGAGTAGTTTAGAATGCTTTGAAAACGACAAAACGACCCTTTAGCGCGTATACTTCAGAATGATTTTGCAATATTATTTTCTTGTGAATATTAAAACTAAATTCAAAGTGCATTGTAAGTAAGATCAGGTGTGATTATAGTACACAACAAGGACAAGTTTTATAGTCATTATAATTAGAAATTTAAAGCATATATTTTCTTCTATTCTTATTATAGACAGTAAAAATGTGTATGCTTAAATACAACGCCATACTTGCTGGAATTTCTTTTAAAATTTCAACAACATAAATCGATATATGAAAAATAAATTTTTTAATTTATATTTAGTTTTAAGCAATTCTTAAAAAAATTATTTTTTAAGAATTACACTTGAGAGCTTTATACCAAGTAATTTCATGAAGTCGCCACAACAACAATGTTCTTTACAGAACAACCACCAGCAGACTAGACAGCTGTTTCGTTGGTCGCTACACCAACTCATCAGTAATCTTCTGTGGCTCATGCAGTCCATTTACTTTGAAAATCTTATAAGCACACCTTCTGCTAAAACCAAAGCGGAATTGCAGTTGTGTGCTTTACAATTTAAAAATCAATGTTTTTCTACTTCTTAGCATAAAGCAAAGGTTCAAAAAAATTTACTACATTAATTCTGCAAAGACTTGTTGTTGCAGCTGTCTAATCTGCTAGTCTGCTGGTGGTTGTTCTCTAAAGAACGTTGTTGTGGCAACCTGTTGCTTTATGAAATTACTTGGCATAAAGCTCTCAAGTGTAATTCTTAAAAATAAATTTTTTTAAGAATTGCTTAAAACTAAATATAAATCGATATATTTTGTAAGTATTGCACCTAACACATTATTGTTAGATAGCCATCCTTAAACTGTTACCATGTTCCCATAAAAATTATACTAGAAGCCCCTTTTCAAAATTTAAAAAGATCGTATAAATGTCCTACACGTTTCGATGGAATTCCCCATAAGAAGCTTGGGCAAAGTCCTTTCAAAGGCTGAAATAGCCAATACGTTTTTTTGTTTGTATATTTATTTTATACCTAACTAAATAAAAAAAAATATTTTCCCCTGGCAAAAATCCTGGGTCATTGAAATATTTCTTAGTTTTGCAAAATTAATTTCAATGTATTTCTTTTCACATTCTGTCACTTGAAAAAATATTTTAAGCTGCAAAATTTATTTCCTTGATATATAAAGTAATCTGCAATGAAATAGAGACACTAAACCTTCATATGAAAAAAATTTTCATAGCTAAGCAAACACAGAAATTAGGAAAGTGAAATGCCCCTTTAAGGAATGAGATCTAAAAAGTAATTGATGATCGTTATTCGCTAAAAAATTTTTGCCCGCCTGATTTCGTTTGCTCTCATTTCAAACCATCCAAAGCTGTTCTAAATTAAAACCATCTAAAATTACACCCTGCAACCAAAAGGAATATTCTTTCGTAATTCAAGAGCCGTTTTCTTCAGTCAATGTTATAAAAAAAGAATTTTGGTGTAGGTCCTTTACATAGTATGAATGGCAATATGAAAACTGAGGATTATGTTAGAATATTCGGAAATGTAATGCTACCCTTTGCTGACGAAAATATGTCGCTTCGATGGGTGTTTCAGTAGGATAACGAACCGAAATACTCATCAAAGCGAGCTAACCGATGGTTCCAAATAAACAAAATCAACGTTTTAAGTTGGCCCTCTCAATCGCCAGACTTGAATCTGATTAAGAACTTGTGGCGTTAAGTTAAAGTAACCTTCAGAGACCAAAACCCATCAAACAGTAACGAGTTGTGGATATTAGTTCGTGCAGCATGGAACTCTATTCATCTGGGTTTCTGCCAGAATTGGGATAGCTCAATGCCAAGGCGATGCCTGGCTGTAATTAGAATAAGAGTATGCAATATCTTTGCAATATCAAAATTTTTTTCCATAATTCGTCACAATATCAAAATTTTATATTGGTGCGATATCATAACGATATCGGAATCTTCTTCAATCTCGAAATCTTTAACGATAGGCTATCTTGTATAGAAAAAAGACATTTCTCGATATCAAAATCGATATCGTTTCAATATCATACATCGTTACGATACAAATTATTGCCTTTACCATATCTGGTTTGCTGGGTCGATTTTCACATATAAAGAACATTGAGACAAATATTCAAAATACCATTACGCATTACTTACTTTATTTTTTTATTTATTAATTTGAACGTTTCTTTCTAGGGCAGTATAATGATAATATTATAGTATTTCCCCAATACAGGTTTCCTAGTCTCGTTTTAGGTACGGTCAGTGCAATATTTTCATCATTAATGTGAGGTCTGAGATGAAAAAAATGTCAATTTATTGAATTTGACGTCGATTTCGTTTCTTAGAGTGTTGCTGAGTCTAATTTAAGATATACGACAAGAACAGGAAATGTTGCTTGAAATGTTCGAAATATATTGCTACAAATGAATATATTGTTTTGAATTATATTAGTTTTGAGCATTGCAAATATGGTTTTTGAAACGGCAAACTTTTCAGAAAAAAGTCTACAGTGACACGACAGCTAAAAGTTATTAAAAACTTATTATTTAAAGATATTATCTTAGCGAAACATTTTTATTTTATTGATTTAAGCAATTTAAACATAAATTCATTTACCATGATGATAAAATCATTTGCACTGTTTCACAAATGTAATTTATCTTTTAAGTTAATGTTTTGTAAATGTTTCGTAAGCGTTTTTTAGTTTTAGTAAAAATGGAAGGCATTGGCTAAAAATAATGAAAAATTTTTGATGCCAGGAGAGACAGAATATGTTAGATTTGTTGTTTAATTGCTAAATTACTTAATTACTTAATTACTTAATTACTTAATTACTTAATTACTTAATTACTTAATTACTTAATTACTTAATGACTTAATTACTTAATTACTTTATTACTTAATTACTTAATTACTTAATTACTTAATTACTTAATTACTTAAGTACTTAATTACTTAATTACTTAATTACTTAATTACTTAATTACTTAATTACTTAATTACTTAATTACTTAATTACTTAATTACTTAATTACTTAATAACCCAATTAAACTACAATGGAAATTTAAGTAACGTAACGCCAGTAACGTCACGTCAGATGTCATAGCCTAATAACAAAAAACGGGAAAAGATTTTTAAACTGGATTACTTGGAAAATAAACTTATACGTATATTATTTCAAAACCTTCTTAAAATGGTTTTATACAGATAGTCTTGCCCAATTCGCAGAGTTTTGCAAATTTTGTAATCCAAGTCGAACACTACATCTGTTTTTTGTAACGTCACGCCAGAGCGTAGTTTTGCTTATATCTTGAAATCTTTAGGATCGATTGTTGCAAATCTTTTATTTTAATATAAAAAAATACTTCTTAAAAATTTTACTTTTTCATTAATTTTTTTAATATTTTTTCGTACAAATTGTATGTAACGCCAGTTGGGAAATGCCCATATGCAATATTTAAGACATGAATATTTTTCTAAATATCTGATCTTTAAAGTCTTTTCTAAATATCTGATTATAAAGAACTAAATAGAGACAATGCCAGGATTTTTGGCAGAAAAAAAAGGAACAAGGCTTTGAAATAACTTTCCTAAGCTTAGTGACCAATTTAGTGAATTTTAGCTTAGTGAATTTGCACCAAGTGAGCCGGAAACAGTTATGACTAAGAAGTGTAGCACAGTGTAGGTTGAATCTTCGTTAAAATACATTAATTTTGTTTTATCAAGTTACTTACATGCTAGTTATTTACAAGTAATTTACAAGTTATTTACTTGATTTTTATAGCGGCCACGGGGAGACATTTTTGCTTTTAGCTCTCTTTTTTTTTAAAAAGTTTCCGTAAGAAATATTAAAAATCGACGAATTAAGAATTCCTTTTTTAATTCTTATCTTCTTAATCTATATCTATCTATACTTCTATCTATACTATTATATAAAATTGAAGTGAACATTTTTGTTTCCAGGGAAACTCCAAAAGTACTGGGTCGATTTTTATGAAACAAGTAAAATGTCATATTTGTGCTACAGCACAGCATAGGGGTACTTTTGCTTCAAAATTTTTATAATGAGTATGTTTAATTAAAGTGTTAAATTTTTAAAAAAAATCACTCCCGGTGCCACGAATTGCTTGATCGTTTTCTTTCGACGCGGTTGTGTTGCGAGAATTTCAATAAACTTTATGTTGTTCTCTATTCTTCTCTTTTTCCGCTCAGCTAGCACAGCACAACACAAGGTTGATTTATAAGGTTGTCGCAAGGGAGAGAGCGAGTGCCCATAATTGTCAAATCGAAGTTGACATCTCATAGAAAATCTGCAAGTGCTCTCTATAATCATCCGTTTTTCTTTCGTAGTCATTCGCAAAATTGGCTGGTTTTGACAATTATGGGTACTGAGAAGAGAGTGCGATTAGCCCTGCGACAACCTTATAAATCAACCTTGGCACAACATAAATAACAGATGAGCCATGCTCAAGGCGAAAAGAGAGATACATACAAATGCAGTGCTGAGCTGCAAAATAAAACAAAACAAAAGAAAACAAATTTCTCTTATTTCGTTTGACATGCGTTGTCTTAAAGGCTGATGTCACACGGTGATCGTTTGAACGGCGTTTAAAAGTGTTTGTTGGACTTAAAACAATAAAAAAACGTGTTACCGCTCTTTATTGATAAAAAAAAACGACCGTGGCGAAGCCGCGGACCACTGTGGGCTGCTAGTTCTTATATAATATTTGACATAAGAAATATGCTTCCAGGCCACACCGGAAAGAATATTTTGAAAGAACATTTTATATTTTAAATTTATATCCTCTTGGTAAAATGTACCTCTAGCATAACTGTACAAGCAAAAAAATTTTTCCAAATTTAGCTTTTATTCTAAATTTGCAGCATCTGCGTAAAGTTTCGTAAATTTTAGGCCGGCGGCTATGTGTGCTATGTAAATTTTGAAATCAGTTATAAAAGTTTCGTTGTGCATTTCTGTTATTCACGCTAAATTAAATATTTCAAAACGTTTATGAAGATTCCTTAGATTTTTTTTATGTAACGTGACATATCATGCCCTTGAATTGAAATTCATTTCACATCGATCAGTACTGTTAAATGCAACAACAAACATGCATAAGTCTTTTAAATTAATATCTATGCCTTAAAATCATCAGATATCTTTTATTCTAAGATTCTTTTCTTCTATTTACTTAATTAAATGATATCGTATTTTTCCGCAATCTTTTCACAATTATTATGCCAATGATGAGTCGTTGTGAGTCAGGAAATATTTGAATAAAATATATTAAAATTAATAATCGTTTGCATACAATGGATGCACTAGCATTTGCATCTTTAAGATATTCAGCTGCAGATACTCAATAACTAGATGCAGCAAAAGTATCTGCAAATTAAGACTACTATATCGGAAAAGAGTGCTCGAAATGCAGCTGTCGTAACTCAACACAAACGGTGCTGTATGCGCGCGCCTGTATATAATACAAAGTGTGTTGGTGTGTGTGTGTGTGTGACTTTAAGCCAAAATCACTCGAAGACTGCGCAAAAAATAGTAGTAAGAAAAAAATACAAGCTAGCAGGAGAAAAAGTTGCTGATATAGTCTGTCTGAGCGGAGTTTTAAAACTTTCTTGAATTTTTGCAGACGCCGCCATTGTGCGCCATTGTTGTTCTTGTTGTAGTTGTTATTGTTGTTGTTTTTGCTGCAGTTGTCTGTACAAGTTAATTGCCGCCGCTGTCGCTGTTCTCAACGTGGCCAAATACGAGCAACAGTTTCTTTATGCCGCCTAGCAGCAGCAACTCGGCTGTTGTTGCTTGCGCCTCATGCTGTTGCAGCGGCACCAGCACCAGCATCAACAGCAACAGCAGCTACAACTTTTTTGCTGCTGCTCTTCAGTTTCGGTTGTGCTGGTGTCAGCGTTGTTGTTGGCGCAGCCACCTTCAGCAGCACACCACTGAGCAGCAACAGGAGCAACCACAACAACAACAACAACGACAAAGACTACACAAAAAACAGCAACATAAAATCACAGCTCGCGCTCTCACAGACTCACTTGTGCGCTTGTGTGCGTGAGTTTGTATGTGTGTGTGTGTATATGTGTGCATCTAGTCGAGCGCATATCTCTTGAATACAATTCGAACTCGAACGAAAAACGCTGTGAATACGAGCTACTGTTGTTTTCCACATTCATTTCATTTTTCATCAGTTGTTGTAGATACGGATTCACAGATTTTTCAGTGCTTTTGTTTTTCGCACAAAGTTAGCTTGAATCTCGTATCGGGCGCACGTTGTTTTGTTGTGTATCTGCGGCGTGTATCTGCGACGTGTATCTCGTAACAGCGGCGTGTTTTTAGTCTCATTTAGACGTAGCGCGCTGAAACCAACACGTTGTGAAAGTACACTGGCTAGAGCAAAAACGAAAAAAAAAATAAATTGAAAAAAACAAAACAGCTTTTGTTCATCTTGGATAGTCGCCAGGACATGTGGACAGACAGACAGGCACTAATACTAATGTGCACACTTACACATACACACACAAAGACAACTGCTATCTATATCGTCTCACTTGCTTAGTATTTGACTTTGTGGCGTTTTTGGAGCTAGATTTGAATTCGGTTGAGTTTTTGATTATTTGTATTGCGTCGCGTTGTTGTCGTCGCTGACCCTTAGATACCAGGTGCCAGTGTATCTAACGGAACGTTTTGCCGTCGCGATTTCGCGAGTGTAGAACAAGATTGAAAATAAAACCGATTAAAGTGTTGTGAAAGAATAAAATATACAAAAGCTTTGCTTAAAAAAAAAACCTATACAAATACTTGAGAAAAACTTGACATATTTCAACTAACTGTTAAATGTTTGGAAAATTGTCGAAAATGTGTTATAAATATGAAACTTATTATTAAAATAAAAGTTAACTCAAAATAAAAAAAAAATAACTAAAATTTGTGAACAATTTTGTAAAAAATTGTTAAGATAATTTGCAAAACTATTTAAATTTTGGTTTGTTGACAAATATATGCAAAAAGAAAAATGTTTTTCTAGAATGAAGCTTTTCACTATAAAATTTCGTGTAAGACAGGAAAGAGGCTATATCACAAAAACTGCTAAGGAAATGCTTAACAAAGCATTTCTACTTTTTACAATTAGATTGTTTGAAAATAGAAAAAAATATTTTCTGAAATTTTTATGAAACGAGGTTGAATTGCGTACTTATATACATAATTGATTGGTTTAGAAGGAACTCAATCACTCTAAGATAAAACTTGTTTGACCTTGTCAAGGTTTGAGTGCATGGGTGCATGGAACCATTTTTTCTTGTTGTTTTTGCTTACTTGCCAATATATGCTATGTTCACTTTGAAAGCCAACATTGATTTATAGTTAAACTGATAGTTCTCGTCCATTTATTTCATTTGTCTGATCGACAAAACCAAGAAAAAACATATATATATAATGTATAAGTAAATTTCGTGTATCAATATCAAAATTAAATTTTCAAATTAAAAATTTACATATAATTTTTTTTTTTTTTAACTCTTAACTAAAAGAGTCTAGAAAACTTCTTAAAATGTTATTTTATTAACTAATATGTGCCGAAATCAACAGATAAATTATCACTTTTAACATTTTTTTAATTTAATAGTACTTGGGTAACATAAGCTTGGAGTTTCTTGGACACTAACATTAGTTTCGACCAACAGATTATTGCTGATAATCACTTTGCATATACTTTTGGTATATAAACATTTTTTACTGCAGAATGTTTTGAAGTTATTTTGAATTAAATATTACGATGACCATCAGTCGAGATTTGTGACCATACTGTTTTTTGTTTTCACATTTTCACAGAAACAATATGTGATGAAAGCAGGAGATTGGTGGCTATAATATCTTGAACTTGTAAGAAAATTTCAGAAATGTTAGCCATCATTCTTGCCGTTGGACAAGAAAATCTTACCAAAATCCGGGAGTAAAAAGTAAGATCTGCTAATATTAGCTCAATACAAAATACTCAAAACTCAATGAAGAAAGCTCAAAAAAAAAAAAAAAAATTTTATAGTTAACTCCAGGAATTTCTCAAAAAACTCACAAAAGTATTGTACTATCCCAACAGGAAAGCGAGCGCTCCATTAGCGCATCTGAAGCGCTGCAAAAAAACCGTAGAGGGCTTCATTCTCCTTGTGTATAGCGCATTTTTTAACATAGTCATGTCATCAGATGTATGCGCTCCGCTCCCGTTGTTGAAAATATGAAATCGTAGCGTGAGCCGAGCGCTTTGTTCTCCTTGTATTTGATATAAAAACGTAGCAAGTACCTGGCGCTATACGTAAATATTTAAAATTTTTAAAACAAAACATAAAAAAAATTACTCAGCCACGGGTTTGACCCCGGGCATCTCGCTTACAAAGCAAGCACCCCAACCAGTATGCCATGGCCGCCACAATTTAGGTGCAAAATTGTAATTAATTTTAACAGAAAAACTTATAAGCAACTTTTTAAAACAAAACAAAAACGACAAATAATCGCCGCCAGCCAGGTTTGAACCGGGGCATTTCGATTACAAGGCAAACACGTCAACCAATCTCAATTGAAAAAATTGTTTCTTAATAACAAATAACAGCAAGTTTGATCAAATAAATCAAATTGTGTTTATTCACGTGAAACCATTACATGAATATTTAAAATTTTTTAAATCAATTTTTTTTTGACACTAATATCTAATACTATACAAAAGCACTACTTGCAAGGAGAATAAAGCGCTATTTATGTGCATACAAGTAATGCGCATTGAAATTTTTTGTTGGGATATTTGTGACAAGAATCTTTAAGGAATTCTCTATGCTATGTTTCTTAGAACCTGTAGGGTTAGTAAAAAAATTATTTATTAATTCCTATATGCAGACACTAAATGTGGCGGCCGTAGCCAGAGAACCCAGGTTCAATTCCCACCTGACACAGAAAGTTTTTTCAATTGAACTAATTTTTCTGTTCGGCCGTCACCTCTGTGCAGACAATGGCAAGCCTCAGAGAGTAAAAACTGTAATGAAAAGCTTATTGAGAACATAAGCCGTTCGGAGTCGGCATAAAACGTGTTGGCCCAGTTCTCGATCATTTGTGTTCAAACATTTCACAACACGCACAACACAATTGTTCATAAGAAGCTCGATCAAAGTAATTTCAAGGGATGAAATGACCAAATCGGTTTTGTTTTTTATGCAGACATTAAGCCTGGTAAAAGATTCAACATTATAGTTTTTTCGCTTCTTGACTTTAAGGCCCTTAAGTTTTCTTTTATTTGTATTGACCTTAATGTGAAAACTGCCCTGGAAACCACTTTAGTACTTCGATACTGCTCGCAACATGGTCAATATAGAAGTTTTAAGAAAATTTTATAAAAGAAAATATGTCGATTTTTAGTTGCTTTAAGTATTTTATTATTATATATTCAATTATATATTAATATTATATATTCACACACTTATGAAATGTTTTTATTTTGTTCTAATATTGTATACAGAGGGTGTCCCAAAAGTTACTGTCCTTTAATTTTTTTTTAATAATTGGTGTATACATTGAAAACCGAACATTTTTGCATGAAAATAATGCTTTATTTTAATTGATTAATGAAATTACATGTTATTCAAACTATTTTCGGTTGCCTGCGATCACTTTTTCCCACCTTTCCGGAAGCAAATAAACTACGCGTCGGAAAAAAGGCTTTGGTCCTTGAGACCAAGAACGAATCAAGCAAACTTTTGATACCTTTCCTCATTCGTGCCTAGTCGAATATTCCGTCTGCTTTTCTGTCAAATGCTCATTTCAAACGACTTAATTTTTGCCAGTAAAGCTGCCCGGTAATGGTTTGACCTGATTTCAGCAACTCTTAGTGGATCGGTTCCTTCTGATCCCACCAAATACTGAGCATTACCTTAGGGCCGTATATATTCGGCTTTGACATCGATATTCCTGGTTGGACGGGCTTCACAAAAGATTTCTTGCGCTTCGGGTTGTCTTAATGTATCCATTTTTCGTCGTCAGTAATACTTACTCACTTACTTAGGTGACCATAACAACCCGTGTTCGGGTTTCGGCCGACCTCATCCGCTCTCGCCAGGCGCCTCTGCTTTGCGCGCGCCTTCTCCAATCGGATACACCAAGTGCGGTTAAGGCTTCCTCGGCCTGGTCAATTCATCGGAGGCATGGTCTCCCTCGTCATCGTTTGCCAACGACCCTTGCCTCAAGCACCTTTTTCGCTGGAGCTTCGTCGTCCATACGATGGACATGACCCAGCCAGCGTAGTCGCTGCACAGTTATAAGCCGAATTACGTCAATGTCTTCGTAGAGCTCATGGTTCATTCGGATGCGATAATCATCGTCGACTCGAATAGGACCGAAGATTTTGCGTAGAACTTTTCTTTCGAACACCCTCAGAGCAGCAGAAGCATTGGTAGAACGAGCGTCTTGTAGAGTGTTAGTTTTGTCGATCGAGAGAGGGCTCTGGAAGTTAGTTGTTTACTGACCCCGTAGAAGTTCTATTAGCAATTATTGTCTTTCGCCTTATCTCCAGGCTGACTTCGTTGTTGTTATAAATGGCAGTGCGAAGGTATACAAACTCCTTGAATACTACAAAGTTACAGCTGCCGGTTGAAACGTAGGAGTCAAGACGCTGCGCTCCCTTTGTTTGTGGACAGCATATACTTTGTTTTACCCTCATTTATGGTCAAACCCACTTGGGCTGATTCCTTTTCGATAGCGGTGAAGGCAGCGGTAACATCTGTCTAGGTTCTGCCGACCATATCAATATCATCAGCGTATGTAAGGAGCTGGGCATCTTTGTAGGAAATGGTGCCATTACGATGCACACCGGCCTTTCGTACGATCCCCCCACCTCATGATGATGTTGAAGATATCGCAAGACAGTGAATCGCCTTGTCTGAAACCTCTTTCGGAGAGATCATTTCCTATCTTGACGGAGCTGCGTCTGTAGTCTAATCAACTTTGCAGGTATACCGAACTCAGACATTGTTGCGTATAGGCAATCCCTTCTCGGGCAAACGAACGCAGTTTTGTAATCGACAAATAGATGATGTGTGTCAATTTGGTTTTGTGGGCTTTTCCCAGGATGTGTCGTAGCGTAAAATTCTGGTCTATGGTGGATTTTACAGGTCGAAAGCCGCACTGATAAGGTCCAATCAGTGTTTTTGTAATCGGCTTTAACCTTTCACACATTACGCTTGAGAGAACCTTATATGCGATGGAAGTAAGACTGATACCTCGATAGTTGGTGCAGATATAACTCCTTAATATGAGAGTATACTAAGATATAACAGTAATAACTCGATGCAAAAACAACTTTCTTTTGTAGCGTTCGAGGTGCATTTCAGACACGCAAAATGGCCTTTCGACATCTTATGTCTTCAGTTCGGGGATCTTCACATCGGGTAATTCTGTTTGCGCGAATAGTACTCAAAGAATAAACTCCATGCGCACGGAGAATACCAGTAAAGGAAAAGAAGTATACAGGTTATTAAAATACTTAGATGATGTGATTAACAAAGTCTGGAATGGTTTGTGAATGTCGAATGACAAAACATTATCATCAGCTTAATTATATATTTCAAAGCGATATGAAAGTCCATTTAAGTCGCAAAGCACATAAAGTTTTATTCCCCATTTATGCGGTTTATTCGGCATATACTGGCGAAGGTGATGCTTCATTTTTGTCGCACACATCTGTTCATCCACGCATAGACAGAGAGTCTTGGAAATGAAATCAAACCGTTCGTTGAGCTTTTCGATGATGGCTCCGATTCTAAAAAGTGGATCATAACCAAGTGCACCTTTTCGTATCCGATCGTTTTCATTTGCAAAACACATGCATTTTTTAATGTTTTCAAACTGTTTACTGGTCATGGTGCTTTTTATTGGTTCGAATGCATGTTTACTCCAATAACTTTTCAGCCATGGGTATCGATAGAGTGACATATAGAATAAAATTCCAAAATGTTGACGTATTTGTCATTTTGAAGCTTAACATTTGTATGTATAGGGTATGTATAGCTGCTCCTTTAGTTTCTGCAACAATCAGATTGATGATGTCGTCCTTACAAAAAAAAAATTGAAGCAGTCCAGCGGTGTTGACAGGGATCTGAGAGAATTTGTTAGCCCTTTTCCACACTTGGTCAACGCAACTCCAACTCAAGTTGCTAGCCTGTGTATTTATATCGGAACCTTCAGATTAAGCAACTTGCACGCAACAAGTTCTCGACACGTTTTCAACTTGTTCAACGCAACGTGGCTTTCCGCAATTTTCATCGGCGACTTGTTGGATTAGTTTGTTTGTTTTATGAATTCAATTATTTTTAGTGCAGTATGCTATATATTAATCAACATGAATAAGTTAATTAATTAGTTCCTGTTTTTCATTAATAGGATCTAGAAGAAAAAGAAATAGAAATGTAAGGCACGACTTTTGAAGCAAGTCTGAAAGCATTCGGTTTACAATTGCATTGCTTTTCAACTTTTTCGCTGTTGCGTTGAAGTTGCGTTGGAATTGCGTTGACCAAGTGTGTAAAAGGCCTTAAATTACTGTTACCAATGAATGCGATTTCATCTGCATGGAGTTGCATTCCTTTTTTCGCCAAGTTATTCCGCTAAAGATTTTCAATTTTGCCTGTATATCTTGTAAATCTGCAATATAAATTTAAAATAAAAAAACCAATTTTTAGTTGCTCATCGCTTGTTTTAATAATGCTAACATTTCTCTGTGAAATCACTTGGTCCAGGAATGTTATTAAAACCATCATTTTCTCCTTCTGGCAATGGCGGTTTGGGTGTATTTGTTTGAAGACGACTTGATGCACTTGAAGGAAGATCAATTGAAGCAAATTAGGATAAAACTTCTCTTCTGTTTTTTGGGCTGATACTACTAACATTCAGAGAAGTGTTTAGTTCAGAACAAAAATTATCACTTGATTCAGCCATATGATCCAAACAATATGCTATTTTGTTTTCACATTCTTCAACCAGCAATTGGAAACCAGTTTCATCTATGTCAAAATCCTTATCCACGATACTGTCATCACTATCAAAGTCGCCATCGCTTTCATCTGAAAAATCCGCTTTTTCAGAATCCATTAGCTCTTCGATTTGCTCATCCGACAGCTTGGAAAACTAGAACATTTTAATTGCTGATTTGATGAACTCATTAGCAATATTTTCACGTTGTCGATCACTCATTTCTATACTAAAATGACAGTATTTTTCATTGAGAGCAAACAAAAAACTTCACGGTAACCGGAATGACCGGAGAGACGGTTATTGGTTTTCGGTAGAAAAATTATAAAAATTTTTATTTTTTTTTAAATTCCAAAAAATAACGAAAATATATTTACTAACGTTTTCACCAATAATTTTTTGTAATATTATATAAGCACACCAGCCAATTTTATAAGAGAAAAAAAAACTTATTTTCAAATAATTTTTTCAACTATTGGGAGACAAATATCTGCAGATTGAACATTATGGCGATAGTTCCCATAATCAAAAGAAGATGAAAAATAAGTCAACTTGAAAAAGCAGCAGAAAGGTTACAAATGCTATTATCATTATCGGACTCAACATTATTATATTTCATAAAAGGAGGATAGGAATCAATCTTGCGTTTAGTATTTACAAAGTTCCAGAATAATTTTGCATCAGACTTAATGTTTAATTTTACTTTTGTTAGGTAGATATTATAGGATTGCTTGCACAGCTATTGGTAACTGTATTTAGTCGAAGTATAAAGACCAAAATCGCATATGTTATGTGCAACTTGATATTTTTTTACAATATTTCGATTTCAAGTTTCTCAATTTTCTTAATTCATTAGTATACCACATAGGGCCCGAAAACATAGAAGCTTTTCTTTGAGGAATAGATCTATGAAAGCAATCAATGATCGTTGTATTAAACGCATTTACCGCATCTTCTAGATTCTGTGACGACAAACTTTTTGTATTAAGATTCAGTATAGATGACCAATTTGTATTGTACAAACTATTTTTCAAAATAACATAATTAGTCCTTTTAAAGTTAAATTCTAAGACCGGGTAATTAGCTTGCTTCTGCGCAGATGGCTTAGGAAAATTTAGACTGATTTCTGTCGTCGGATGGTGAGAGTCTTCGGAAGCAACCAGAGGATCGGACCTTGACTCTGAAGTAATATTGCTCTCATCAAAAAATACCAAGTCGAGCACACGGTTATTTTTGTTCAAGTGACCGTTTAGTTGGAAAAGACCATGACTTGAAAGCTCATTTAAAAAGTAATTGTCTAATGAACTTTCAGATGAAGGTAAAAATATTGAAGAATTTTCGGAACTGCAGTTCCAAGACACATTGGGCAGGTTGAAGTCACCAGTTATTAAAATATGATCATTAGGATGCAGCTGTAGGCAAACTTTACTTATAGAAAGCAAATGTTTGCTATAAACTTCTAAGTTAGAAAAGGGAGCGATATATGAGCATGTAATGTAGAGACTTAAGGAACCGTACTTTACATGAATACAACAAAATTCTATGTCTGCAGCTTCTAAGACTTCTACTTTTTGTGAAAAATGTGTTGATTTGACCGCAATCAACACATCCTATGGAATGGAGTTTCTATCTTTACGATATATATTAAATTTATTTCACAGAATTTCAGAATTTAAAGTGTTAGGTTTTAGCCAAGTCTCGCTGAAAGCAATGATATTATATCGAATGTTGTGATTCATAACAAATAAATTAATTAATTTAGTGTTAATGCCACAAACGTCTTGATACAGGATGAGGAACTGAAGGCAGCAACCTAGGTTTTTTGGTTCATGTCACGAACAGTTAGGGAAGCAAGTAAAGTTCTAGGTTGCGACCTGGGAACACATTCATGTACTAAAGTATATTCAGGCCAAAAACTATGGTCGACTACTTTATTGTAAAGCTCACCAGGCAGAGCTATTTTGAAAATGAGGAAGTGACGCGTTCATGAGAAAACTTGAATTTGTAAACGGAAATATTTTTATTTAAGAGATTTAGATTTGAGTTTATATAGAAAAGGACATCATCCTCAGATGTATCAGCTGCAAAACGAGATACAAATATAAATCTTGCAGGCGAAATTACCAAACATTTTTGTGAACTTATTTCCAGAGATTTGTTTTGATATTGCGCCTGTATTATTAGTTTTGAGTATTGTAGGAGAAGAGGCATCACTCGATAAAGAGCAAGTCTTAGCAAAAGTTAAATTGGCGCCAGAAGTAGAAAAAGGATCCGTGTTCAAATTTATTGAACGCAGAACAAATGTCAGACGAACGAATAAATACGCTGTCTGGTTGTGTCAAGCAAATACGCTGCATCGTTTTTGCTAGCGCCATCTCTTATAGAGTTTTCTTTTCTAAAAAAAAATTTTACCCTCAAGAATGGTAATATTTTTATGGTGTTACTCCCATCCCGAAAATATGGCAACATTTATTGTGCTAGAAAAGAATATCAATAGCTACCCTGGATATCAGCTGATACTGTTAACAAAAAATAAAGACTGTCCACTGTGTCCTATGTGCGTTTTACAAATTACAATTACTGCGTCCAAAATTTGTAAAGACTTCTTGCTATTAAAATCAGCTGTTTCACAGGGTAGCATGCCACACTGTCATTTTATAGAGTGTAGAAAGTGGAACACTTTTGCACTGCCGGAGTGTAACAATTTTCACAAAAGAACGCAATACCCCATTAAGGTTTAGCCTACTTTTAAGAAAAGAACACAATATCTTGACAGCCCTAGCTTAGTGCAGAATAAGTGTAACATTTTTTCGAGAAAAGAAAACGCTATTAGTCAAACCGCAAAAAAATTATGCTACCTGGGACTGAACCTGGGGCTTCCGTGAACGCACAACTGGTTACTGAATCGTTTTCAACTCGTCGTTGAATTGCATTCAGCCAACAGAATTTTACGTGACGAGTTATACTTTCACGGAAGCGGCGATTCGGCCCCTGGTACTTTTTTCAGATAAAATACTGATAAATTTATGAAATGACCTATATTTTGGATTTATTAGATCCATAATTTTATGGCATTTAGTGTTTGAACACAATTTTGGGTATATGGTCACCAAGACTATGTCTTATGAAGACCATCCTGTAGGTCCAATTTTGCACCACTTTTCTCAGCACAGCCGGCTTTATCTCGCCAATAACGCGCCGAACATTGGTTTACAACTGGTCAGTCGTAGCTGGTTTCTCAGAAGAGACCATCGACTTGACGTGCATTTTTGAAAAAGTATGGACCAATGATGCCTTCGGCATGGAAACCACACCGGATAGTAACTATTTTGGATGTAAGAGAGCGTGAAAAATCCCTTTAGGACTGTTCTCACTTCAAATACGGCAATTTTGCATATTTAAATACCCGTTAAGTCAGAAATATGCCTTATTGCTGAAGAATTGATTTTTAGCCCATTCTTCAGACGGATGATGCAGACAATGTCCTGGTTTCTTTAATTCTTGCTCCAGTTTGATTTTATACGAGTGAAGGCCGAGTTTTTCCTTAAAATCATCCACGTAGTGGACGGGTAAAGACCGAGTTGTTGAGAATAACATCTAATCGACAAATTTGGGTCCTCGGTCATATTCACCTCTATAGCGGCGATCTTTGGTATGCACAGTATGGGTTCGCTTAGGATGAATATTGTCCAGAAGAGTAAATGCAGCCATTCATCGTTTTACATATAACCTGCTCAGATGGATGATTATGCGCACCGTAATGTGTGCAAAGTGCTTTGTTAGTTTTTCGCAAAGAACGCGAATTTTAAAAATAAATTTTCTCGATTCTTAAACGTTGTTCCGGTGAAGTCTTTGCAGGGTAAATTGCCAAAGTATACGAACTGAGCATAAATGTAAAACTTGTTTACTTTGACAACTGTACCCTTTACTAATTCACTCACCTTGAGCAAACCGGTGATAGTATCTTGTACCTTAAAAGAAGCCTAAGCTTAAGCCAAAATATATTAAAGAGGTAAGAGAGATAATTTTATTTCCTTATTCTTGCAAAATTATAACAATATATCTAAAGTCAGTTTTACTTTTTTATAGCTTTACAACTAACGTGTAAATATTTTTGTTTTGTTTTTGACTTTAATAGGATGGAATCAATAATAGTCAACTCCAGAGTTTGGCAAATCTTTGTACTAAAATCTGGTTAAAAAAAAATTTATTAAATGACAATCAAGGTCATCTTAACCTACTGCTGAAAACTTCAGGCAAGTTTTTAAATTCCATGCGGGTAGAATTTTTTTTTTTTTGATTTTTCCCCCTATCATTTTAGTATCACACCTCTTTTCTTCTGTTTTATTAGAGTGCTTTACACTTTAATGCTGTTCTTTTCTTTTTATTGTGTTGTGAAAAAGTGTTGATTATATCGATTATTTTAAGGCGTTGATAATAAAAAATAACTTTTTGAAGCCCATATAAAAAGTTCAGAGCATCAAAACTATCGAACTTAGTCTAAACAATGTAATCAAAGAGCAACCTTTGGTGGAAAGTTTTTCATCTCAAAAGTGCTGCTGGTAGTCAAAACTTTTTGTCGTCGTATCTAAAGAAAAACAAGAAGAAAAACAAAGAAGAAGAAGAAGAAGAGAAATAGTTAAACCTACAACTTGGCGTATCAATTTGTTAGTTTAAAGGCAAGTAAAGTATCTAGATACATAAGTAGAAGAAAGCAAAGAAGAGAAAAAAGAATATATTGAAAGAAGAGTAGCAGTTAAAAAGCAAGATGAATCGATTTCTTGTTTGCTAGCATAGTATATTGGGCACTGGCCTGGAAAGTCTTGATGACATTCATACCAAAATTGATACACACACACACACACACACACACACACACACACACACACACACACACAAATACTCGCACGCGAACACACCCAAAAAATAGCACAAGTGACACTAACAGATATCATTTCCAGCACCAACAAGCAGCCTCAGCTCGAGCCCCAACTTCAGCTCGAGTCATCGTTTATAGCGCCGCTGATAGACGCACCAGTACACCAGCTAAGCGGGTGGATTTAATGTCCTGGCAGCATTACGCGTAGGGAAACAGAAAAAAAAATCCACTTAATTTCATTTCAATTTTTTTTTTTTTCTTCCTGGGTTATATTTTTCTTGCTTTGTTGGCTGTATTCCGGCTATCATCGAGTCTAAAACTAACAATGCGAAAAAGCAAAATAAATTCAATTGATAAAATGAAACGCCATTGAATGCGTCACGCATGCGACAGAATAACAACAACGAATAATAATAGCTTGTATAGTATTGTATAGTATAAAATAAAAGAGGAAAAACCAAAAAAAAAAAAAAAATATAAAAAAAAACAAAGCAAAAGCATTGAATTTAATAGAAACGTGAAGTATTCTAGAGTATCTACCAGATGACTCACTTAGTTTACTGTGCACAAGAATGCTCTTCAATGAGGTCCTTTGGGCCACAAAACACTTTCAGCGGATTTGTGCAGCGCTTCAATAAAAGTTTTGCGATAACGCGTTTTCATTTCATTTCATTATCTACTCGCCCACACCTACTCGTTGCTCGACAATGTGTCGATGTTGGAGCCCCCTCCCCCTTCCCCCAATCCAAACATTAACCCACCCACCCAGTCGACAAATGAAATCAGTTTGGGACGCCAGTAAAATCAGCGTCAAACAAACGAAGAATGAAGTCGTTAACAGACGCGAAATTGTGCGCGCTCTCGTCCGTTGCTGCCATTATCCTAAATGATTGCAACGCTTTTCGACAGCCATTGAAAGAAAACGGGCGGAATAATTTTATTGGCATTGCAACAGAGGTATAATAGTATACAGTAAGAGTGCCAAACTTTGTGAAGTAGGCAATGAAAACATTAAAAAAAAAAATATCTTTATGATTTTTGACGTTACATTATTACAGGCTTTAGTTTTTTTTTTTTTGAAATAGCAAAGCAGAATTTTGATTTGAAAGCTTTTAAGCAATGGCGCCAAAAACGGTTGAGGGCGCAATTTCCCTTCATCCCACCAAAATATTTTCCATTAAGACATTTATGTCTTAACATAGTAGCGAGTTTTGAAATTAGCGGGCCAAAATATATAAAGAAAAGTTCTTGGAGCACATATTTTTTTTTTCATTTTGTGAGCAGTGTAAAGATCTTTAGATGGGTACCAAAACAGAAAATTTTTCAAAATTCTTAGCTAGACTTCGCGAATTTACTTAGAGTAGATAGGATAGAAATTTAGATTCCACCGTTCTAGGTCTCAAAAGTTAGAGGAACTTAAAAAAACGATTTAGGTATACTTTTTTTTTTTTAATTCGAAGCAAATTCCATTTTCATTTTTGAAACTCCTAATAAAGATACTTTTTGGTAAAAAAACATGTTTTTTGCATGCTATTATTTTCATTGAATGCATACCTCAATATGTAAAAACAAAATAAATATATTACTAACACAAATTTTGTAGCATTATAAAATTATATTTAATTAAAACACTTATTGAACTCGAAAAATTCAAACTTAGGGCAATTTTAAAAAGCCATCTTTTTGAAACCGCTCCACACTGGTTTAGCTGGTATTGTGGATGCGTTAAAATTCGATAAATCCATTAACATAAGAGCTATGAGCATGAAATTTGGTACACAGATTACTTTTAGGGCTGGTAACAATCTTAAAAAAATGGGCAGCATTGGCCACATCCACGCCCTTTTTCCATATACTAAATATTTACATGGTTGTTTTCCATTTTCAAAAATTAAGACATATTCCACCCCTATTCCCCATTTCAAAAATTTTAAGAAAATATGTAAATATGCGAACATAAAACAAAAAGGGTTGTATAGGTTATTCCATAGAATTCCAAAAATATGGTACACAATCAAGGCTGTCGATAAGAAAATAAAGGTGACCCTTCAAACCCTTCCCTTATGAACAGTAAAGATTTTTATTTTAGGACTTTCCATCAAAAACAAAGCATTTCATTTTTTCAAAACCCCAAACCTCTTTTAGAAAAAATTAAAATCTGAAAATTATATGAACGAAAAAGCACGACTTTTAGTAATAATTATAATTAGAAAAAAAAAAAATAACGAAATGGCCGTTTCAGCCCATTGCGTTGTGTGTGTTGTATGTGTTGTGAAATGTTTGAACACAAATGATCCAGAACTGGACCTACATATTTTATGCCGACTCCGAACGGTTTATACTCTCAAGAAGCTTTTCATGACAGTTTTTACTCTCTGTGTCAGGTGGGATACGAACCAGGGTTCTCTGGCGTATGGGCCACACACTCTACCCACTGCGCCACGGCCGTCGGCCCTTATAATTATTTGTTTAAAAGACCTAAAGATACGTTCAGATGCATATATTAGGCTGAAGTGGTTTGATATGTAACACGTTCTTATTTGCTCCAATAAATGTGTTAAGAAATTTAATTTTTTATTGATTGAATATTGAATTTCAAATATGGTTTTTTTGGTCTTTTTCAAATCGGTCGGGTTGTGTGTAACACCAAGAAAATGTTGGTTTATAGACATGAAACTTTAATTTTTTATATTTATTATGACTTTTTATATCAAGTAAAAGTATGAATTATGATAAGAACTTAATGAAATCTCTACTTAATGAAGTATGAATTGACTTCCTACAACGATTTTAGTCTGGGCTGAATAGTATAAATTGGCCTGATTTCTTTTAATGTCGTTGATGTGATTGCATTTCAGAGTTTGATGTTCTTGCCTCTTTAATGGCAATTATAATGTGTAAGATGTGTTACACATCATCCCACCGTGAGTGCTATACATCACCCCCCACTTTTTTCTCATTGATAGAATTTTACCTTAACTTGAAAAAATGTAAAATCTTTTGTTATATTTAAAAATATGAAACAATACCATATTTCACATATAAAAAAAAAACGAAATGGCCATTTCAGCCCTTGAAAGGACTTTGATCGAGCTTCTTATAATCAATTGTGTTGTGTGTGTGTTGTGAAATGTTTGAACACAAATGATAGAGAATTCGACCTACATGATTTATGCCGGCTTCGAACGGCTTATGTTCTCAAGAAGCTTTTCATGGCAGTTTTTACTCTCTGAGGTTTGCCATTGTCTGCAGAGAGGTGACGGCCGAAAAGAAAAATTAATTCAATCAAAAAAAATTTTCTGTGTCAGGTGTGATTCGAACCAGGGTTGTCTGGCGTATGGGGGCACACACTCTACCCACTGCGCCATGCCCGCCACTGTCACATGAAATGTATATCTGGCTACTTCCAACACTTATGAAAAACTAGATGCTGCCAAAAGAAACATATCGCAGTTGTTGATTCACTCTTATGGCAACATTTTCTACACAAAGTCGCCGTGTTATACATCACCCCATAGTACACATTACCCTACCTCACCCTATCATATGAACTTAAAGCGTTTACGGAAAATATTAAAAGTTATTCAAATAAGTTATCGACACAAAAAAACGGGCGTTTTGGCCTAAGTAAGTGTTTTGGCTACAGACTTTTCAATTCTGACAAGATTAAGAGTGCATATGTAGCATTCCCTCGCGATCAATCAATTCATCAATATCCAAATATCACAACTAATATCGAACATGTAGCAGAAGCCTTACAGGTGAATTTCTTAATGGATTTTTATGAGCTTGTTCTTTTTGGAAAGATACTGATGTCTTCCTTCCATCAAATTTTCCATCAAAACCAAATGTGAGCATTTTCAAAACAGAGATATATATCAATTTTCTAATCAAATAATTCTTGAAATTACATAACATTGTAACAAGTTATGTAATTACAATTACAATAATTGCAACTTGTTACAATTGTAACAAGTGCAAAGTCGTATTAGAGCGAAAGCTAAATTCAAACCTAGTTTTGAGGTTGAAATGAAGGACCTTAAATATTTCAACTATTTTATTAAGGAGACTTTTGTTTTATGTGAAAAGTTAGAAAAAGTTTATACTAATTTAAGTTCATGCATTGAGAATAAAATAAGAAAATTGAAATATTTACTCTTTTGGGACATTCTAGGACAATTCGACAAAAAAAAATTCAATCGAAATATATTCATTATTACAAATGCGACTATCTCATGGAAAATGCTCATGGAAACTTTCAAGCCAATACATGAACTTTAAATGATAAATAAAAATTTTGTATTTTATTGACCAAGTCCCGGTACTTTTTTGACAAAATGTAAGTTTCAGAATATAAAAACAATTTCGGGAATGAGAAGGCAAAACATAATTTGCTAGCTTATCTTTTAGAATAAGCTTAGAATCTCATAAAAATAATGATTTATTTTTGCATTGAAGTTTTTCACACAAAAGCCGTTAAATTATGTGGTAGTTGGAGACTTTGTATGTTAAATACGGCTGATTTTTAATGTTACAATATATGTACCTCGAAAAAGTTGAAAATTCATTTATCTTCGATTTTTTAATGGAGTATTTGAGTATGTTTTTTTAAGTCAACAAAGACTCTCGCTTACAATTCAAAAAAGCTCAAAAACTTGTAAAACAACTCTATAAGCAGATCCTATCTAAGTAACTTATGCCCCATTCACCTGCATTTTCGAAAAACAGATCATTGATTATACTTGTGCTTGTCTTTAACATTCCCTATGTTTTAAAGAACACTTCACCGTTAAATGTTTTTAACTCTATTATTACTTGAGTACAGTTAACTTTACGGTATATTTTTGAAATTGTTGTTTTTGGAACTTTACACTAGACGGCTTCACTTTGCTATGAAACCCACTTCAATTGACGGCGGAAGGTGATGCTGATGCTGATGATGTTTCTACTTTTTCAAGAGGAAATAAAACGTTGTTTTCGCTGTTGATGATGAGAACGAAGCTGATGATGCTGCTGCTGCTGATGATGATAGTGATGGTGGTGGTTACTTCTATTGTTGTTGTTGTTGATATAGGAAATTGTTTTCGACGTTTTGATTGTTTTGCTCGATGGTGCGGATGCTAAGAAAGCAGTGAAAGAGGGTCCAAGCGGGTTGATGTTGATGTGGTTGTTGTTGTTGCTGTAAACTTTTTTTTTGGGGTGGCTGAATGGTTGATGCTAGCTCTAGTGCTGAGCATGAGACGACGTGTTTTAATCCCATTTGCAAGATTGCGGAATCAGGAATCAATTACTTATTTAATAAAAAAGAATTTGCGCTGACAGAGTGCAAAGGAAGAAAGAACCAGAGTTAAAGTTAAAGTACACAAAATGCAATAAAGACAGCATAATAGTTGAGAGGAAAAAACAAAAAGAGCAAAGGTTAGTTGTTGGAGACCGACGAAGGTGTGCGAAAGGAGCTGAAGCTACATGTTAATAAGTCAAGTTTAATTATGGAACATACAGCATTTATTTATGGCGATTTTTGAGTGCCATTAATAAACGCCGGTCGCCATTACACCGAATAATTTTAACTTTAAGAGCCAGCTTTGCCAATATGTTGATGGTGATCTCTTTTAGACATTAATAAAACTTCTTATAATAAAATTTAAAGAAAGCTCTTTTTATTTAACCCTATTTATTGTGTTTTAATTAACTTTATTTTTCAATTTAAAAAATAAATATCAGTATGAATCAGCGCTTTAGTGCAGTCTACCAGGGGAATCTCTACAATATTTGAAGAGGACTTTGTTGATTATGATAAAAAGTTCTATATTAGGCATACGAAAATTTTATAAAAGGGTAATTGATTCGTCTTAGGTAGCTTTAAAAGTTGCAAAAACATTTGGAAAATTCAACAGTAGTTGAATAAATTCATCGTAGGTGAGAATAAGTAATTTATTATATTTAAATCCTTTTGGATAACTTCCACTGAGCTGAAGAGTTAAATAAAAAATGAGTTGATTTTCGGATACACTACTTAATTAACTTTATAATACTTTAAATGAAGCCTCACTGATCTAAACTTTTACAATCTTGATTAGAAAAATGTTTATGAAAATATTATACATACTTTTACTAGTACGGTTATTTCCACGAGCAGCATTCAGTTCGTTATTTTGACATGCATTAGCATCATATACTTGAAAAGCATTTTGTTGGAAATAATGTTTTCAGAAATGTTGACCACAATAACTTCAAGGCTAATGAACTGATTGACTTCAATCCTAAATAAGTTTTTTCAACCGATTATCTCTTAGTTATTATGGGAGTTTTTGAAACATTAAAGTTTGCTTTCACACTGAAAAAAATGGTCATCACCGTCGAATTTTTAAACAATTGTTGTATATACATATAAAAGAATATGATAAAACTCGATTATATTATTCAAAATAGATGCCTTCGAGAGCGATACAACGAGTATAGCGATTTTCCAACTTTTCGATACCAATTTTATAGTACTATTTCTCTTTCTCGTCAAAATAGGCCTCAGTTTCAGCGATTACTTCATCATTGGACTTGAATTTCTTTTCAGCAAACATTCTCTTGAGATCTGAAAACAGGAAAATGTCGCTGGGGGCTTAATCTGGAGAATACGGTGGGTGGGTAAGCAATTCAAAGCCCAATTCATTCAATAATGCCATCGTTTTCATCGATTTGTGACACGGTGCATTGTCTTGGTGAAACAACACTTTTTTCTTTTGCGAATGTGGCCGTTTCTTGGCGATTTTAGCCTTCAATCCATCCAAAAGTGCACAGTAATTGTCGCTGTTGATGGTGGTTTCTTTTTGGAGATAGTCGATGAATATTATTCCTTTCGCATCCCAAAATATAGACGCCATC
The DNA here is from genome assembly GCA_914767935.1 of Coremacera marginata. Taxonomy (NCBI): domain Eukaryota; kingdom Metazoa; phylum Arthropoda; class Insecta; order Diptera; family Sciomyzidae; genus Coremacera; species Coremacera marginata. Next base: position 164,813,714 of record OU612046.1, read on the forward strand.
ACCTTACAAGCCGACTGTTGAGTCTTTGCTCGCTTTGGATTCTCTTTGTCGACTGCTGTCCATTCAGCTGACTATCTTTTGGATTCTGGTGTGTAATAGTGAAGCCATGTTTCATCCATTGTCACATATCGATGATAGAATTCGATTTTATTGCGGTTTAACAGTGCCAAACACTCCTCTGAATCATCAATTCGTTGTTGTTTTTGGTCGACTGTGAGCTCACGCGGCACCCACTTTGCACAGAGCATTCGCATACCCAAATGGTTGTGTAAAATCGTAAAAACACTACCATCTGATATCTCTGCAATGTCGGCTAGCTCGTGCACCTGCAATTTGCGACTGGTCATAACCAATTTGTGGATTTTTTTGATGTTCTGTGGAATAACAGTCTGATTTGGGTGTCACTGCGCTCTGGATCATTTGTGCTGGTACGACCACGTTTAAATTCAGCAATCCAATTCTCTACCATTTGTCTAGATGGAGCAGAGTCCGGATAAAGTTTATCAAGCCATTGTTTGGTTTCCACTGCAATTTTTTTCATCAAAAAGCAATACTTTATCAAAACTTGAAATTCACTTTTTTCCATTTTTTTTTTTCAATGACAATAGTTGCACACAAAATGCCATAACTCACGAATCAATTGTCAATCAATCTATCAATATATCATTCAATATATTCATATATTGTTGTCAAATTTTTATACGTATCGTTTGATGGTTGGTACTAAATAAAAATCGTATGGAAAAAATCTAGAAACGCCATCTATGTGTCATCCTATGAACTTTCTTAACGTTCTGTTATGTCGTGTCTAAAGACTTCGAATATACTACAATATGGCCGCGGGGGAGGGGGGGTGGTATTTTAGCTTCGATACTCTGCCGAAGCTCCATCTTTACTAGTTTTACAAATCTTTTTTCCTATATTGTGTGAATTATATAAAGTCTGCAAAACTTAAAATTTACCAAACAAGAGACTCCAGTATATAAGGCCCCTATTGAACAATAACAATATAAAAAAAATCATTAGGGGCTATTTCGACATCGAACATTTGTGACGAAGTGTAACATGGGGAGGGGGAAGGCCGGTAGTGCATTTTTTAATTCTGTTTTCAAAATTGTAAATTTTATTGTTAATGTTGCCTTAATTTTCTATCAATAAAAAAACTCACCTAATAAAACGAACGTGATCCACATACCGAAAAAGACAGATAACACTATGTTTAAATCGAGTAAAGGTATAATAGGCATCTCAAACACCTTCAACAAGTTCACGTTCAAAGCGAACATCAAAGAGTTGTAAAGAAACTAAAGCATACAACAATTTTCACAATTGTCAAACATCGAAGTTATAACGATGTTCTTGTTATTTATAACATTATACATTTTAAAGTTTAAAATTTTTCATTAAAATACATTTTTTAAAGTTTAAAAAGTTATAACATTTTTCATCAAGTTTTTGGTTAAACACAATAAGACAACTTGAAAATTCTGTATTATTTCCATGAAAGTAAAACTTATAATTAATATAGCTATATATATATGCTTTCTTTCATAACAAACTGCCAAATTATAAAAAGAAACCCAACAAATTTAAGAAAGTTAAAGTGAGATGCTACTTCGGCGGGGGAGGGGGAGAAGGGGGAAATAAAACCTTTGTGATGCAGTGTGACACAGGGTGGGAGAGGGTCAAGAACTGGCAAAAAAACATGTTACGTTATTTATGAACAGCCTCTTATATAAAGTAAAAAAGCGTTTAAATAAAACACCAAAAATAGTAAAATAAATTTGTGTATGGACAAATCCCAAAAATGTTCAACCACCGGTGAAAAATTAAAAATTAAAAAATAACTTATATCTTGGGAAAACATTTAAATTTTACTTATTTCAGCAATTTATAGATGAATTAATTTACCATGATGATCAAATCGCCCGCAGTGTTTAACAGTTTTTCTTTTTAGTAAATGTTTAGTAAGTGTTTCATAAGTGTTTTTGTTTTATTAAAAATGGAAGATTTGGCTAAAGATAATAATGAAATGATTGAGGCAAGGAAAGAACAACATATTAAATTTGTTTTTTAATTACTGAATTACTTAGTTACGTAATTACGTATATATATATACCCAATATATACAAAATGGAAAAATCTGAAACGTCCCACATGAAACGTCCAAATTAATAAAATAATTTACTGTGACCCCACTATGCCCTTAATAAAGATGACGTATGGCTTTTCTGAAAGCTTGTCAAATTTATAAAAAAATATTGTCTTCGTTCTTTTTTTATACAGCTGATAAATACGCAGATCTAAGCATACTACGAACTTAGTTCCAAAATGACTTCCGTTTCGTGATACGTTCGACCACATGCTTAAAATAAAAATTTTGTTATAAATTTGAGTTGAATAAAAATTGTTTTAATTTTTATTACTGCACCAATAAATAGCTTTTCGATAATATACACTTATCCCAAATATATCGCTGAATCGTATGAACATTTTTTAAAAGAAGCGTACAAATGAAACGTCCGACACGCTGGGGTTTGACCATATGTATCAATCGCTTTAAAAGTACAATCATATTGACAATGTTAACCCCAAGCATTACCCCAAAAATTATGGCGGGTTTGATTTCGATTTTAAAATGCAGGCTCTTAAAACAATCCCAACTTTCCTATATTTAAAAACAAAATATCACTCCAATTATTTGTTTTGTTGCTTATGTCATTGATATTCTTGGGGTTTTATTTTCTCGGACCTTACTTTTTTTTTTAGACTTAACCAGCACTCAGAAGATGCCCCCTATAAATGCGAAAACATTGTGTTGATTCGGAAGACGGGTGATAGTTAGTTGGAGGGTGTAAAGATAGATATTATAGAAGATGGTGGATGGATACAATATTTCGTAGAGACAATTTGTTTGGTTTTGATTTTACTAAAAATATTACCACCAAATTTTGATAATAATTCTTATTTAAAATTTGCGATTAATAATAATGGTCGCTTTTCAAAAGTGGTTTCATCAAAAGTGGGTCTATTATCATTTTTATTTTGTGTTTCTATTTTCTCGAGCCTTATTTTGTAGAGCCAATTTTTAGTCATTATTGGTCTTGTTTCATTATTTTTTCGCTGAAAATATTACGATCAAATTTTGGCGCTGCGAAATTAAGCCCCAAGTCTATAGGAACTCAAACTCAATGGACTTTGTTGATAAATTTATAAAAACATTTCGTTCAAGAGAGATACTACTTTTTTAAGTTCTTGATAAGATTAATGAACTCTTAAAGATTCAATTTATTCATGTTTATAAATAAAAATAATAACAATTTTGGCGTGTTATTTCATTTTCTCTTCATAATGCTTCATAAATTTTAGGCAGTTATTTCCTTCATATTTGGCTATTTTTTCACCGCTCTCCCCCAAATTTTGTAGCCTAATTTTATTTTAGGTTTTCGGGCCTTTTATTTTGGGGCGCTTTTGGGTACAGCCCCAAATTTTGCCTCACATTTTTTTCTGAAATTTTTCATTAATAAAAATGCTAAATAAATTAATTTTCAGAAAACTTTTTTCTCAATTTTTCCAAGTATATTCCAAGTATATAATTAGAGGTCGCTGCATTTAATAATAAAAACTGGTTTATATTAAGTTCAAGAGAAAGTTTAAGAGAAATAATGAGAATGTGTATAGTAATATTTTTTTTAATTGGAGAGCCTTTAAATCAATAAAGTAGCCTTAAGAAGCACTCAGTTAAAACATTTTGACACCTCTGCTTTAAGACATCAATAGAATATATTTCAATGCCTAGTTTTTTGATTATGTGGGGCTGTTTTAGTATTTTCACTCAATACATTTCTAGCAAAGTTTATCTTATAAGCATTTATTCCGACTTCTTTTGACTAAAACTTAAGACTTTAGATTATTTTAACAAAATTCAGAGAATTTTAACAAAAATAAGGGAATATTAGTAAAACATTAGTGGCAGGCGCGCAACCATTATTTTTTTTGGGGGGGATATTTTATAATATGTTAAACTTACATATAAAAAAGAGCTTAACTATAGCGGCTATTGTGTAGTGGTTCGTAAGCCCGATTTTTGCACTAATTGTTCCTAGCAGAACTTTAGCCAAAGCTAACAACATCTTACTATTCAACTGCTTCACCTCTCAGTAGTAAATTACAACTTTTGGGAGTAATGTTTGCATATGAAAGTATGGTAAAATTAACAAACAAACCATTCACTAAAATTTCACCAAAATGATAACATACATAATGATTACTAAAAATAAGTTTTTATAAAAGAGTTTTATTCGTATTGGAAAATAAAAAATTTAGAAAAATTGCGATCAATTGTTTGCTTTCAACAAAAAAAAAAAGCTAGTTACAGGATTATTATGATTAAGATTAACAAAACAAACCAAAACTATATTTACAAATTCAGTTTACGCTTACTTTCAGCGAGTTTATCTAAAATAAAATTCAGCGACATTTATTTAGTTTTTTTTTTTTCTCAAAACTGCAGCGACATAAAGACGACCGGAATCGTCTTAGCGGCGACCATCCGGAAAAACAATGCGGCATTCAATGGACTCACTCATACGCCCACGAGGCAGGAACACCACCCACCACACCCGCTGCACACGCTGAGGTTCAGCAGAAAGGAGCTTCACTTCACAAGCAATTAAATACACAAAAGCTTCAACGCCGAACGCGAGAATTTTTCCAGCTCGCTTGCCAAATAGACGAGCGTCACTCATGCCAGCACTGGCAAGCTTCAGAGGCTGTCGGTGTAGAAAGCAAATTCCGCAAAACATTCAATAAAAAAACAAAGTAGAAACTATAAGAAAAATGGTCAAATAAATACACACAAGCATTAACACACACTCACACATACAGGCACAAGCTCACACGTTGATACACACATACACACACACACATAAACACACAAGCACAGCTAGAGAAACAGGTAAATCGTGTGGGCTCAAGACACCAGCCATCCAGCAAAACAAAGTAAAGTAAAGCAAAGCAAAGCATAGCGAAGCGTTGGCCAAAAGAAACAAATAAGGTGTAGGAGAAAAAAAAAAGAGCCCAGCAATTCAACGCCATCGTCGAATAGATGAACGGACAGACGGACGGACGTGTGAGAGCGTCATATATTTACACAAACGATTGGCTGAGGGACACCAATCCGCGTCGCTTATCGCACACCAAAAACGAAGGAGTGGCTTAAAGTACACAAAATTCACACCACTTCATAGAACAGCAGCGTTCCAAAAACAGTCAGTGGGGAGCATCATGAAAGTTGTTGCTGGTGACCTGCCACCACCCAACAGCACACAAAGCTAAACGGTGGCAGCACCAGGCTCCCTAGACTAGGTACAACCCGGACGACACTCGACAATGTTGGCGTGAAGACGACTCCTCGAGCAAAGTGTTGTCGTCAAATTGGTCTGGTTGTTGTTGCTGTTGTTGCTGTTGTTGTTGTTGTGCACCCAACGAGGTTTGTCAAAATACTCGGGCAAGCACAGGCAGGCAGTCAGGCCTTGCGGAGCCAAATAAAAAAAAAAGGGGTCAAAACAAAGCAAATAACAACAAAAAGACAGCATAAAGCAGCTCAACTACTTTGCACAGATACAGATACAAATAGAAATAAAAGCACAAAATCAAGACACATGCTCATGGATATAAAAAAGCAGAAGCAGCAGCAGAAGAACAAGCTATAGATTGGCATCAGCAAAAAGACAAAAAAAAAAACAGACAAAAGCTAGAAATGCAACGGAATGAAATGGAAAAAAACATTGGAACTGTGCCAATGTCTGTGTTGGCCAAAACAGCAAATAAACATGGAAAAAGAATCAACGACAGTGACAAAAACAACAACAGTGCAACTTTATAGATGACACCTAGAGTGTAAGAGCGGCAACAACAACAACAGCAAAAGCATTGATGCTGCAACCCTGCGGAGCTCAAGAAATCCAGAGCAACAACGTCCAGTAAATAAATGAGCTGCCATGGCGAGCTTCTATGTAGGTGGCCATACTAGCATCCAGCAGTGCGCTCTAACTGAGTGTGTGTGTCTGTGTCTGCGTGTGTGTGTGATAGACAGCTTTTGTAGACGTTTTGAAAAATATGCAATTAAAAGCACAATTTGTCACCCGAGCAGAGTGCGAGCGTTGGCAGCTCTGAAGATTTCCTTTTAAGATATATAAAAGAACGTAAGAAAAAAAGCTTTTGTCATTCAAAGCCATTTAATTTGTATAGCTAAAGAAAGCCATTTTATTCAGTCAGCTACACTTTTGACTCTGCATATAAGCCAAAGCAACATTTTAGACGCGCCAGCGTTAACCAAACACGATCAGGTCAACACTCGAGGTGCGAGAGTAAACACCAGCCACCATCATCACCATCATCTTCCACAGCAGGCGCTTCATTGACAGCAACAACAATTACAACAACAACAACTACAACAAAAAGAGTGGCCAGACGCGCCTACATAAGCCGGAATTACGTACGCAAATAAAGCGTATGAATGGCCGCAATGTATGCAGTGCAGCACAAAAACAAAAAAAAAAAAAAAAGAAAGAAGAAAATAAACAAAAAAAAATGTTTATAACGTGTTTTGTCTGGTTTGAGTCACGGCTGCCTGTTTGTTGTTACCGGTCTCTGATTCGGTTCGGCTCAGTTTAGTTCGGCTGCAGTTGCATTGAAAGTGTTTGAAAGGCTTTCGAGTGTGCTAACAATGAGCTGGCCGACAAATACCACGAACGTCCATTTTTTTTTCTAATACCTATCAGCGGGTGCAACTCATAAAGCTAGGCCCCCTAGATTGTGGTTTGATTCGTTGTGTAGCTGTTTGTGGGTTAGGGGGGGGCTAAAAAAAATCAATTAGCTGAGCTAAACATGCAAGCCAAGTCACATTGATTGCTAGCTGCTGTTGTTTTTGTTGTTGCTGTTGACATCAATGAACGCATTAAAGCCTTCATGTTTTCGACTAACTAGTGTTTAAAAGCATTAAACAGGCATGTTAAGCGGCAAATTTAAGAGCTGGTTATTTGAAATTTTCACGCCTGCCTTTTTGCGCTCAAATTCGAATTCAAACCAAGCTCAAAGATGTAGTTTTAAAGCTTTCTTATATCAAACGAAAATCAGTTACCAGAACCCAGGTGCGAAGCCAGAAATGGTTTCTGGGAAGTAACTTACGACTATTCTAAAATCGAAACTTCTGCATTATAGTTGAAAAACTGCCGCCAAAAATTAATTTTTCGTCCGATTTTTAGAAACCGACTAATTTAAAAAAAAAAAAATTCGAAAAACTATTCACGCTGGCGTCAATATGAGCATTTTCTTTTTAGATTTATTGCCATCTTAGACTAAATGAATAACGAAAATGTCTTAAATGTCAAACGAAATAAAAACCTTTTTGCTTTTGTTTTGTTTAGTTTTGCAGCAAGCTTCTTTTTTTTTGTGCTAGCTAAGCACAAAAAGAGAATAGTAGAGAGCAATTTGGAGTTTATTGAAACTCTCGCAATACAAACGCGTGAAAAAAAAACGGTCAAGCAATGCAATTCATAGGGAATGATTTCTTAAAAAACTTTACACTTTAATTAAATAAAACTTTTACTGAATTTTCTTTTCAGCCTAATACTTTTGGAGTTTACCCGGAAACAAAAATTTGCACTTCAATTTTGTATGATTCTTTGTGTATATTTTTATTTTATTCCATCCACCGAGAAAAAACACAGTAGTTAAATCACCTAAGTCGGCTTGGATAAAGAGAATTGTATGGGAATTAAAAACTTATGCTTATTCACCTAAGCAATTTATTGTTTAATACATTGCTTTGAAAGCACATACTTCGATACCCTGCATATACCCTGAAATATTTAATCCACCTAGGCCCAAGATCCAAAAATAAAAATGAACTAGTATGGATGGGCTTAAGCATTGTTTTGAGCTATTTTCTGCAAAAAAAAAAAGGAAACACAGGTGCACGAGGATAGATTTGATAATTAAATGGTTTTTTTTTTTTTCTTTTGTAATAAAATAACTTGCAAATTCAAAAATAGCATAAACAAAATTAAAAAACACACGTTAATATTCACACCAGTAAATTTTATTACATTTCATCAACAAAAAGAAAAGAAAAAATGAAAAAAATGTTTGTTTCCGCCCTGCGGAATTGAACTTGGACATTTTGGTGCAAGTCCATTTCAACAACATACAACAAAAATCTATTAATAGATTATTGTGTTATGCTGCAGCATAGCTTCAGTTGTAATTAATATTGTATCAATAACTCTGCGTAACGAATGCGTTTGGCTCGATGAGTAGTGTAGTGACTTCTTAATCGGTGGTATTGGTGGGTGTGGGTTCAAATCTCCACGTCAAGCGAAGATAACATTTTTTTATTTGATATTTAATTTAATTTAATGGTATTGTTATAATAAACGCAAGTAGCGAAGAGAAGCCACGAATTTCAGTCAAGCATATCACAGAACGAGAGGTGGCTTCAAAAAAAGGAACAAAAAAAAAAACCAAAACCCGGAAAAAGTTATATGTTCGAAATTCATTTTTTTTTTATATAAAATATAAATTACCAAATACTTGGTTAATTTGTCACCCAAATAAAAATTTGGCAATGTTAACATGTAAAACTTAGGCGTTTTGATGAAGTACTTGGGAGGTTGGAAATTGCCAAAGCCATCTTATAAATTATACTAGGTTTTTTTTTTCAATCTAACATAAGCTTTTTTCTCGGTGCCTCAACAACTCTTAGTGAGAATAATTGGGGCTTAGAGGCATTGTCCTGATACAATTTGTATATAAACTTTACGTGATTTTTATGGTCAGTGGAGCTGAAATTTTTAACACTATTTTTAATTTGTTTCACTGAATGTCTAACAAGGAAAGGTCCCCAGGTGTCACTCACCGATTTGAATAATTTTTGGGTATGTGATAGAGGAGAAAAATCTAAGGTCGACGTATTTTTTATACGTGCACAATCGATAGTTTACGGTTTCAAAATGACGGCTTCAAAAGATCCTTATGATATCGACTAAATACAGTTAAAAATTACAACAACAAAATTACAATGAAGTTTATTCTCCTAAATGGATGCCATCATGTGTGGCTTTAAAATACCTTTCGTTTGATACCAAATTTGTATATATTTTTATGGAAAATAGTGAAATTGTGGCAAAAAAACGATATTTTCGCTGATTTTAAAACGTCATTTTGAAACCGTAAACTATCGATTGAGCACGTTTAAAAAAATATGTCAACCTTAGATTTTTGTTCTCTATCACATATCCAAAAACTATTCAAATCGGTGAGTGACACCTGGGGACCTTTCTTTGTAAGTAAAACTCCTTTGTCATGATATTGATAAAAACTCTCAATTCACCAACGTTGTCTTTTCACAGACTACTTTTCAAATTTCAAAGTATGATTTATATTCTACTGCTGTAGGACGGTATTCAGCAAACTATGTAAGGATGATCGCAGAAAAATACATCTCTCCAATACTCAATTGACTTTGAAACTTTTGCATTAGAAAAACTCAAGGCTGTATTTTGTAAAACGCTAGCGATCACGTCACTTGGCGTTTTTTTTTGTCTGACAGGTCCGTTTTCATATGAAGTAAAACAAACTCTCTTTCTCTCATTGAAATTTTCTACTGCAATTTATTGCCAGACAAAAAAATACCCAAGTAACGTGATCGCCTGCGTTTTACAAAATACGGCTCTATAAGTCTTTTGACTGGCAATTTTTAAGAAGTATTTATGTTTATTAAGCAATTTTTGGATAGTTTCATGAACAACTTGCGTGTTGCACACAAATTTTGAATGTGTACTTATTTGGATTATGGATTATAGTCCACTACTTGAAGAATTATAGACTCGTATCTTTGGGATAGCTTCATAGCTTCTTCGGTTTGCCTGCAGAACTATTTAGCAACAGTCGATTTTCTTTCTCAGCACCTTGTAAAATATTGCATATTTTCCCCAGTTTAACAGAGAACATTTCTGCTAATTTTTTAGTGAATTTTTCTTCTGGTAATTTAAATATTCTGGCTATATGACTAAGTTAAAATATGCCTCCAAAGCATATTTATCTGCTGTTCACATACTATTCGTCGACTACAATGTCGCTAAAATTTAGTACTTTTTAATTTTTTTTCAACTTTTCTTCTTTCATAATCGTATATTGCAAAGAACTATTTGACCCCATGAACTTTCTATTGTTTTTATTTTTGTTCTATATAATGCTCTTGTTGTTTAAATCAAACAATTTTTTGTTGTTTTATGAGAAATTAATAAAAGAATTGACAAAAATATATCGCCATGTCACGTTAAAGTGCAATTATTGTTTAGAATACTAAATCTGGAGGTTGAGATTTTAAGAATTTTTGTTTGCGGACCCACAGTCATGCCAATACCAAAATCGGGTCTATTTTAAGACAACGAAGCTCCGTCAATTTAAATGCGAGAGGTTTAACCCTATTTTCTTAAATAGGGTGTTATTGGAGAGGTTCTTTTGTCTATCTTAAGGGGGAAAATATAAAACTTCTGGAAAAATTCCAGTAAAGTGACCCATTCCTAATTTCAAAGTTTAATACAATGTTAGCTATATTTTTTCATTACTGTTCCAACGATATAAAATCAAGGTATGCGCTTGAAGGGTTTAGAAGTTACGGAGTAAAACGTGTAGTAGGAATGAATTTTCAATACAAATTCAACTATAGATTTTTTTATTTTTGTTTTGTTAAAAATAAAAAATTGTTTGTTAAAAAATTATTTGAAAATTGAATGCATCTTTTATACGTTCAAAATTCATAAACTCTTCACGTTTAACGCTATAACTTCAGAACCGTTCAAGAGCACACCTTAATTTTATGTTGTTAAAATGATTATGAAACGTAAAAAATTAAAAAATTAATAAAAGAAAATTAGAGCGTCTGTAGCTGGCATGACGCCAGTGCTGCCAGGTGTCGGTGAAGAAAATTCCCCTTTTTTTGCATACAAAAGAATTATTTTCACCGTTTTTAAGTCTAAGTTTCCCCGCTTTTTTCCCCGATTTTAATTTATAAATTAAAGCTTTCTAAAATAAATTTAAATTCAGGTCAACGACCGTAGCTTTCGGTGCAAAGATATAAATATAATATTATATTATATATACTCATTTATTTAATATGAAGACTTAAACATTCCGTATTTACATCAGCTTCGAAATAATTTTTATAAATCTTTAATAAGTTTTTTTTGTCACTAACAGCTATGTTCTGAAAATTCGGTAACAATCAATTGCTGTTCAAAAGTTTTCATCGGTCACAAAGAAATACTACCAAAAGATTGAAAATGAGAAAAAACTTTTGCTACGGGTAACATTTTCCTCTCAATTACATGTTGAATATGTTTTTGAATTGACTATTAACAAAATAATTTTATGAAAATTTGAATCAAAGCTCGATTCAACACAGATTAAATCAAACATGTTATTATTTTCACTTCCTCGTTTAGAGGTGACTTGTTTTTTACTTTTTTTAACCAAATAAGTCTATTTAATGAAGTGAATAAGAATGTTATTGGAAGGCACAGAAATAAATAGTAGCAATTTTTTTTAAAGTAAACGTCAGAATCAATGTTGTCTGCATTCTATATCAAGCTTTCCATTTTGACTGAGAGAAGCCTGTAAAAAACATGCCCAATGGAAATAATGTTAATTTTTTTCAGAACAGATTAGTTCCAAAAAGCATAAAGTTTTTTATATTTTTCCATCTTCTAAATAGTCAAACAAATTTACATAAAGTTTAATTAAGATGATATATTTTCGTTCGACAAGATAGTTAAAAGAAATGTTGAAAATGCTTATTACTAGCTTCACACTTTCCCCGTTTTGATCATTCTTTTCACGCCATCTGGCAGCTCTGGTCTCAACTTACTGGAATTTTTCCAAAAGTTTTATATATTTATTTTTGATGAAGCCATTTTCTATTTTTGACCCTATTTTGGCCGCAAAAAACGATTCTAAAAATTTATTAGAAAAATGGATTTGGTTTTCTTATCAATAAACTAATAAAAAAAGAAATAATATTTGAGCAAAATTGGAGATATATATATATATAAAATATAAAAGTAAACATTGTATTGTACAACATATTTTATTTTAAAAAAAATTATTTAACAGCAGCCGTGCCGCAGTGGGTAGAGTGTGTGTCCCATACGCCAGATAACCCTGGTTCGAATCCCACCTGACACAGAAAGTTTTTTCAGTTGAATTAATTAAACCTCTCTGCAGACAATGGCAAACCTCAGAGAGTAAAAACTGCCTTGAAAAGCTTCTTGAGAACATAAGCCGTTTGGAGTCTGCATAAAACATGTAGGTCCAGTTCTCGATCATTTGTGTCTAAACATTCCACAACACAATTGATAATAAGAAGGCCGGTCAAATTCCTTTCAAGGGCTGAAATGGCCATTTCGCTTTTTGTTTTTACTTAACAGAATGTATATAGAGCAAAGAAACGGAGTATAGAATGTATTCAGTAAAGAAGTGAAACTTTTTCTCTATATATGCACTTTCTCTTCTATGATATATAAAGAATTATTTTAGTGTAAGAGACAAAAGGGAAAAGATAGTCAGAGAGAGAGAGAGACAGAGAAAGAGAGAGAGAGAGAGAGAGAGAGAGAGAGAGAGCATCTAAAAGTAATACAATACAAAATTCAATAATACTGATATTAATGGTTTGTGATTTCGTATTATTGTATTATATAATGGTTGTGAAATTTTGTGAAAATTTTCGAGATAACGTGAAGAAATTGCATCTATTGTAGTTCCGGATTTTGTTGTTAATTCGTTGGAATTGCTATTTATGTGCAAACTAAATTTTTCGTGAAGAAAATTAGTTAGCAGTAAAGAGTCATTTGATTCTAAATTTACGTTAAAATCTCCTCCGAAAAGCATAGGGCCTTTATCCTTGCTTCTACGAAGAGCATCAACACCTGTTTGACTGTAAGTCAGCAGGAAACAATGAATGAAATAAAAATAAAAAAAAAATCATGATGGCCACCTGAATTTTTTGTAATTTTACGAATTCAGTGCTGTGGCGAACGATGGTTAAAAATGGATTGCTGAATCCAGATTCTATATAGGTGGCAGCTCTATCCGACATATTGAATTTTAAAACTGTGATGTCGGTTTCGAAATCAAATTCATTTTCAGTATTTCAAAATAAGGAAAATTTGCAAAAATGCAAAATAATCCAAGTGGCAATCCTATTCGCCCTCTCGAATTTTATAATTCTGACATCAGATTCGAAATCAGCGACCTCCTAAAACTGTTAGTGCTGAAAATTTGTAAGAAAACATTTTATTAGATGGCAATCCTAAGGTAAAAATGTAGGTGGCAACCATCTTGAATTTTAAAACTATCCCCCAACTTGAACTTGAAAACTGTGACATCGGATTCAAAATCAAAGCCCTTGCCAGGATTTCAAAATTACAAGTATTAGCAAAAATACAAAAAACTCGATGTGACAATGCTAGCTGTCATCTTGAATTTTGAAATACTGACATCAGACTCGAAATCATCGATCCCCTAAAACTGCCAACCACAGTGCCTCTTTTAGGCAGCGCTTATATACATTGTACGTGTTTATATACAATGTTTACAAAAAACGTGTCCACTGTTTTGTTACCTGTTAATATACAAAAATGTTTCAGTTTTCTGTTACATATTTATAAACAAGTATGTTTTTTGAAATTTTTCCCTCAATAAAAATCGTCACATCGCCGCCTTAGAAGTTTCACTTATCACAATAGAAGTCTTGAACGGCTAAGGTGAATAAAGTAACAAATTTACTAAAAAGTTACTTCAGAAAACTTTTCAAATTTAAAAAATTTGTTCAGAACTTCATGAAATAGCACCAATATAAAAAGCCAAAAACTTGCTGGGACGTGGTTTAATCAAAATACTATTTTATATATTACTGTTGCTGGTAATTCCCACATTAATTAGGCCACTGTTTTTTTTTTCTCCCTAGAATTAACTAATGCTTAGATACTCCATCAGAATACTTCACTATTTAATGCTTTCCTATCAAACACCTTTTATTATTTTTACTCTTATCTGCTCTTGAGCTCATGTAAAAACATTCACTCGAACTGCAAATATTATGGTTTGTTTTTTGTTTTTTGTTTTTTTCATTTTATTATTTTACTCAGAACAGCTGAGTAACTAGTAGCTTTGTCCAAACGTCAGTCAACGTTTACAATTTTTGCAAATATTAGTTCATTAAAGTTTGAATGCTGTTGCTGCTACGAAGCATTATTTAAGCCATGCCTGCACATGGCTGGCCTGGGATGCATGGCAGCAAGGATTAACTTTTAATTTTGGCTACATTTACAGAGTCAACCAGCACAGAAATTCTTTTACAGCCCGTTCGTTTGCTGGCTCTCGCTCTCATATGTTGAGGTTTAAACAGGTGTGGTGTGGCAGGGCGTGCGGGCAGTAGTAGAGTTAAGTTCAGCATCGTGTTGCAAATGCATGGAATGCACTCTGTTTTTCACACATCCTGATTAACTTTTATTTTTGTTGCTGCTGTTGTTGGCTGTAGTGTGGCAGTCATTGTTGTTTCTGGTGTTGTTGTTCTTGTTGTTGTTGTTGTTGTTGTTGCAAGTTAATTAAACATCCAAGAGTGGCGAGTAGTTTACACTTCATACAACGCGTTGCTGCTGCTGTTGTTGATTTACATAAAATACTCTCACACATAAGCAAACACTTCTCCACGCTTACTCAAATGTACACACAAACACACACACACGTACACTCACTGACACACTAAGTTCACCACGCTCGAGGTGGTTTAACCATGCTAAGGTCTTGCAGCAGCAGTGCAAAGAATTCCAATCTGAAAGTCAACAATATGAGCAAAAAAAAAAAAACAAAAATAACCTACTCGTATCTAGATACGCGGTCGCACACACAAAACTAATTGGATTAACATTCTGACTGCCTGGCTGACTGTAGTGTGTATGTTTGTACATAGCTGGGTATCTGCTACAGATACTCTGTAGTTACTATGTATCTGCCAGATACACATGTACTTAGTTCATTCCGTTCTACCTTCTAGTGTGGCGCATAAATTATGTATACACTGAGCGTAGAGCTACTTACAGACGCGTCGCAGCGAATACCAACGCTTCGCTTAAGCTAGCAGCTACAACAGAAACAACATCGACAACAACAACAACAACAACAACAGTAATAATAACAATATCAAAAAGAACGACTACGAAGTCAGCAGTAAACCGAGGTGTAGGTGTGAAAAATACTCTCGAACAACTTTTATGTACTCAGAGTACACAGCAGCCGCAAACACTATGTTGGGCTCCACTCGCCTGTCTCCATCCCCTTATCACCGCTTGCAAGGGACGAATGGACATTCCTTTGCTTCGACTCCATCGCCATTGCTGTTTCGCACTTCAACCCACACTTTTTTGGACTTCACTCTTTTTCTTCATATTTCACTCGGTTACCCGACTGCTTTTTGGCTGCGCTCCGTTATTTGGACCAACTTGGATGAACTGGTTAAAGATACTCAGCCCAGGTAGTGTCCTGCCCAGGCTCTAACCTACAGCTAACGCCTACTTTTGCCCCCACTTACTACCCCACTCATTTTAAATAGGGTAGTGTTCGACAGCAGAAAAAAAACACCGACGGTTTATGAACTATTAGCTGCCGCAACGGTGTTGAGCAAACATAATTATGAGCGCCCTCATAGTGGCGAGCAGTTCCGAGACCAAAAATTTACTCTACGCCACAGTTGTAGCTACTTCTTCGGCATACATCCTGGACGTTACGACTCAACCAGACCACAGCCTCAACCTAAGCACTGACTTTATCTCGAGCCCAACAAACGACGCTTGCTTCTATTTACCAAATGAGGTTTCGCGCTTTTGTGTACCTAGCGCTGATGTCGAGTGTAAATTGACACCAGCCAACGTCAACGCTATGTTGATCTACCATACGCGTCACTCTTGGGTGTCACAGCGCGGTTCCGTCGCCGCATCACAAAGTGCTGTGTGTGTGTGTTTTTTTTTGTTCACGCTATGTATGTGTGTATCTCAGCATTGATTTCCCCACGCCTGGTTGGTCGAGCTGCTAAATCATCTCACACCATTTTGACGACTACCCAAAATCTGCGACCCTCCCCCACTTTGTTGATTGTGTTTGTTTCTTGCTCTTCTACTGCTGTTGCTACTGCTGCTTGGCTTAGCTTTTGTTTAGTCGTGTTGCCTCGTCTTCATGTTTTTGTACCCGTCGTCATTGTTGTTTTTGTTGTTGTTTCGTATCTCGTATTTTTCTTGTCGATGAGGCTGTTTTTGTCTTTGTTGCTCTAAAGTCAAACTAGGCGACAAACACCTAGCCAGTGACTCTCGCTACCTCGTTCGATGTCACGGTGTATAGTGTTCGGTGTTTGTGTATCTGTGTGTGTGTGTTGTGGTTAAACTTGTCACACAACCTCAACGCTGCTCGCTTGTTCACATTCTTCTCGCATTAGAGTTCGTCGTCGTCGTCGTAGTCGTTTGTCCGTTCATACGTCTGACCGAGCCGCCCCTCAACGGACACTCATGACTGCTGATTTTTTCCCACTCGGCTTTCTTCACCGTGTTGGTATTAGAACTGCTTTCCTTGTTTGCCCACTTGGTCCATCATAAGACCATCTCGCCCAAGCAGTGACAATCTACCAAGTTGAGGTTTGTTAGTTACTGGCGCCCTCTCGCTCTCGCCGAGGTACTCGCACGCTCTGTCATACTCATTGGCGCTTAGTTTGGTGACGCTAGATGGCGACGGTGTCGACTTCGGAGTGTTTGTCACATATTGGCATAGCGAAGAAGTTGTCGCAATGTTGTTGCTTGTGGCTGTTGTTGGCTAATGGATAATCCGCTTGGCTTGTTCCTTATTAGAATTAGTTAGCAGCTGCTGTTGGTGTTGTTGTCGTCCCTGTTGCTCTTGTGTACGATTATCTGCCACTGCTGTTACTTGTTCTTCTTCTTCTTGTCACTTACGTGTGAGAATTTGTCACCCGACTTCGACCCGTTGTTTTTGTCGTTAGTTCATCTTCTTTACTTTTGTCACCTGCTCGTTGGCATCGTGTTGTCTCTCTCTGGGGCGCTGGTGCCAAGGATCTGTGTCTACGTAGTCGTTCGCAGCCAAGTGTTGACATTAGTTTGTCTTTTATTTTGTTGCTGTTGTTGTTGTTGTTGCTTTTCGGCTCCTCTGCATTGTTGTTGTTGACGTTGTTGATGGTGTTCGTTGTCACCAGCGTCACTCAGGCACTCAAGCCGGCCAGTGCTACGGCCTCTGCTCGCGCTCTTTCGCGCTCTCTTCTCGTACCCACACACACATACACACACACAGATGCATCTTTAAGCACAGCAATACACATAGATACAGCGCATAGCACACCAACACAAACACGTTTCTTCAGTCGTTTGGCACCGGGTGTTGGGGAGGCAACGAACGTTGTTTTCTTATTGGAATCTCTGCTTGTGTTTGTAGAGCTTATGCCAGTGTGTGTACTCATGAGCTGTGACTGTGTGCGTGTGCAGAGTGCAGAGTGCGCCGGTCGTCGCTCCGTACTGGGGGTTGTGCTGCCTTGACGAGTGTGTGTTATTTCCAGTTCGTAAGCGACCGGCGTGTAGTTCGTATCGGCTGTATGAGATATTTTAACGTGTGTGCTTTTGTTTTTTATTTTTGTCTCACGCTTAAACGCTGCCAGCAAAAGCGTTATCACTGTCGCAAGTATCAGATTTAGGCCCGCTCGCCGGTCCTTAGGCGCTTTGAACGTTCTTTACAATCACGCATTTTACGCTACGCGCGTCTTATTAGTGGAAAGCTTCATACTACGAGATACAAATACTAAGCTTTGTGCAAAATCTAAAAAAAATAAAAATGTTGCTTACAGGCACTCGTGCTACCAAAGTGTGAACAGAGATCATAAGCAAAACGCATCAGTCGTTCGTTTCAATCCACGTGCAATAGAAGCATTTAAAGTGATTTCAAAAATTCTACAAAAAGTGTTAAAATAGTGTTTTGTGTGCCCCGTGAACCAGCCCTGAAGTTGTTCCTTTTTTGCAAATTTGTGCAACGCCGTGTTATAATTGCTGCCTCGCTGCTTTTTCCAATTGTAATGTAATGAGATACGACGTCCAGGAGTTGCTTCATCAGTCTGCTGAGGATCCATTCGCAAGGTTCGCAAATGGGATGGCATATCATCCATTTCTGCAGCTATCCCGACCCACTGACTTCAGCGTCTCATCGCTGTTGACGGCGGGTAATCAAGCTACGTCGTCGTCGTTATCCTCGTCTGGCGGCGACACTGCTGCCACGTCACCCCTACAGCAGTTGCAGCCCGCTATCTGCGGCGGTGGTCAGTCCTCACCCGTGGGCGGTCAGCAGCCACCTTCGCTATCGCCTGGCAGCAGCGGCAGCACGCATCACAACAATAATAACAACAACGCCAGCCACAGTACAAGTAGCAGCAAGTCGAATAGCCACAACAACAACAACAACAATAACGACAACAGCAGCAATAACAACAACTTACCGGCGGCTGTTTTTCAACAGCAGCAGCAACAGCAACAACAACAGCAATCTGCGCATCCATCACAACAGCCCGTGCCGCCACCACATCAGCCGCAACACCAACAGCCGCCGCCACCTCATCCGCATCACTCACCGGTGCCCGGTCATCCCGGTTTGGGAGCACACTTGCAACAGCAAGCTTATTTTCCCGCTGCCGCATTAGCTGCCTTAGCTGGGAGTCCGGCTGGTCCGCATCCTAGTCTCTATCCCGCCGGTCTGCGTTTTCCACATCATCCGCACGCTCATCATCCGCTTGGAACACCCTATACAACCGCGGAGGACGTTGTGCTAGCATCGGCGGTAGCACATCAGCTGCATCCGGCTATGCGACCACTACGCGCTCTACAGCCTGAGGATGACGGTGTGGTGGATGATCCCAAAGTGACGCTGGAAGGCAAAGATCTATGGGAGAAATTTCATAAACTAGGCACCGAAATGGTCATCACAAAGAGTGGCAGGTGAGTGTTGTGTAGATATTTTTATTATTATAGTTTTTAAAAAATAAAGCCAGTGAAATGAAGGTGGTTGCCGTCGGCAAAAGGAGAATGTAGAAATGAGAACGTTGGAAGTAGTAGAATGGGAAATTTTTTATTAAAAGTTATGGAACTTCAGTTCAGATATATAAATCGGATAATAATTTTTAAAAATTTGGAAAGAATGCTAATGTGAGCATCAAAAACGTACACCAAGAGAAAAAACCATAGTTAAAACATACAATTTGGCTTTGATAAAAGAAAAATGTAGTAGGTGGCAAAAATAATGTGTAATGACAAAAGTATTTGTGCAAGCTAAACATGGTTTAAAAATGAAAACTTCGTTAATTTCTACAAAAATAGATTGTTTGAATTATTAAAGTTGAAGTTTGTAAAATTGAGAAAATTTTTGTTAAAGTACACAAAGGCTATGTATAAAATATGATTTAGTCATCACTCAAGCTAATGTAAAATTATATAAAAATACTTGGATAAAACGGATGTATGTTAAATTGCACAAAATATCTACAATTTGCCATTCAAATAAAATTCGATAGATCAACAAATAAAACCGGGTTGTCTTATCCAAGAACTTCGAAGCCACCAAATTGCCGAAGTCATTGAATAAATTAACATTAGTTTATTGTTTTTTTTTTTTGTTTTAGTATAAGGTACACCGTTTTAATGCTCTAACAATTTCTGTTGCAAATAAAGTGATTTGTTAGTTGTATCAACGTGTTGAGCACATTGGTCAACTTTTATAAAACTGCAGGATTTAGCAATTGGAGATTTCTTAGATGTTTTTTCAAATGAATACATAGCAGTTTTCAGCAGTTGGAGACTATATTTAGGTTTTCAAAAGTAGGCCCCACGGTTCATTGAGCGAGTAAAAAGAATTTTGTCAAAGAATGGCTGGGAATGATTAAAAAAACAAGTCTTTAGCCATGACAGACACGATGAAATTTAGTTTTATATATTTACGAAAGATTCCTTTTTTGATGACGTCCCTTTGTATGGGAGGTAGGCGTAGTTTTCATCCGATTTCGCCAAATATCATAGAGATGGTTCATGTGCAAAATTTCAAAACATTTTTGGAGATGTTTTGAAAACATGGATTTTTAAGGGATTTTAGTTCAAAATAAAGCCACTTTGTATGGAAAGTAGGCGTGGTTTTCATTCGATTTTGGCAATATCATAGTTATGGTCTACATTGAATATCAAAGCCTATGTGGAAAGTTCGAAGATCTTTCTTTAATTTTAGCAGGTTTTGAATAGATTTACGCTTAATATAAAGCCACTTTGTATGGGAGGTAGGCGTGGTTTTCATCCGATTTTTCCAAATCTCGTAGTCAGGATTTATATTGAAGATCAAGGTTTACGTTGAAAATTTCAAGGCATTTATTGAATTTTTGTAGATATTTTTAAGAGATTTTATTGTAAAGATAAAGTAACTCTGTATGGAAGGAAGGCGTGGCCTCATCCGATTTAGTTCATTTTCGAACCTGATCTGAATTTTTTAAAAAGAAGTTTATATTTTAAATTTCATTGCGATAGCTTTAAAATTATGGCTGTAAACGTGTCGATAGAAGGACAGACAGACACACGGAAATTGACTCAGGTGGCGATGCTGATCAAAAATATATATACTTTTCCATATCTGCCACGCCTCTTAATACAAAGTTAATACACTCCTAACGCAACACGCGTTGGGATATAAAAATTACGTTGAAGTCTGAAAATTAATAAAATATAACTGCTGGAAAAAAAAAAATGTTCACCTAAAATTTTTAAAAAAATACTTATACATGTATCAAAATAATTTTTGTTTTATAGTGTGTTTTGTTGTGAATCAGTTAAAAAGCTAATCAGATAAAAATCTGTCCTGAATTCGGACAAGGTTGACTGAACAGCTGAAGTATCTTAAAATGATACACAGTGGAACTTAACCCTAGAGTTATAAACCCATATTTTTTTGCCTGTAAACTACAAACCAGGGTAAATATTTTCCCCACAGATTTCTTGTTCTTAAAATCGTTACTGAAAGTAGTTATCTAACTCTAAAGTACAGGCATTTTTTTTTATTTTTCCATGTCAAAGGAAAGGGTGAAGAGCAAATTCAATTTTTCAAAGTTTAGTTGGTGAAGAATCAATTTAAATAGCTACAAGTGCTGAAAAACAGTCAAACCGTCATTTGACACACAAAGATTTTCAGTTTTTTTTTCTAAACAATTTTTCAAATTTAAAACGGGATTTTAAAGAGGACTCATAAGGCTTTGAGAAAAATAAATACCATCATAATGTTTTGTCAAAAAAGCCTATTTATTTGAGACTGTGAAAATTAAAAAAAATTTTGAATTTGATATGATATGGAAAGGTCAAATAAAAATCCTTGAAATATTGATTTTCAAGAACATATTTCGGTTTTTGTTATGCAAAATCCAAAAAAAGATATCCATTGAATGAAAAATTTCATGTATAAAAAAATATTCAGAAGTAAAGTTAGGATTTAACATATTCAAAGGCGCCACAAATGCTGCAGTAGATTACTCTATGATTCTCGCAGTTTGGTCGCTTGCACTTTGTGAATGGGTACTTAAAATATGAAAATAATGTCCGAACATTATATATCTAATGTTTTAATGTAAAATAAGGTTATAATACACAGAGATGGGTTGTTATGATTCCTTTTGGAATTAATTCCATCTCCATTCAAATTCCTTGGAATTAGAAATTGGTAATTGTTGATCTGAATTCCAATTGAAGTGTTCAATTGAGGTGAGTTTCAATTCCTGTAGTGTAATTGACGAATTTTTTCCAATTACATTCCTGAGGAATTGAGATAACCAATTGGCAATTCCTTTTTTTTAAGAAATTAGAATTGAATTGCAATGAATACTTTTCTACCCAGCTCTGATAATAAAAAACGAAGAAACGAAAATGGCATTTCAGCCCTTGAAAGGACTGTGACCAAACTTCTTATGATCAATTGTGTTGTGCGTGTTGTGAAATGTTTGAACCCAAATTATTGAGAACTTGACCTACAAATTTTATGCTGACTCCGAACGGCTTATGTTCTTAAGAAGCTTTTCATGGCAGCTTTTACTCTCCACCATTGTCTGCAGAGAGGTGACGGTCGAACAGAAAAATTGATTCAATCGACAAAACTTTCTGTATCAGATGGGATTGAAACCTGGGCTCTATCGCATATAAGCCATGCACCTCAATCAGTATTTCACGGCCGCCACAGATAGTTTCTTATGCCATACAGAACATGCGCTACAGAGAGGTGACGGCCGAACAGAAAAAGTAATTCAATTGAAAAACTTTCTGTGTCAGGTGGAAATTGAGCCAGAATGCTCTGGCGTATGGGCCACGCACTCTACCCACAGTGCCACGGCCGCCAAAATACGTGATAAAAGATGCTCTAATAATACGTGACTTAAATTTATTTTAGCAAGAAAACACTAAAGGGAACTACAGACCGTGGTATATATCAACCCCACACAAGCTTCACGTCTTCACTCCGTAACAGCAAACAAAAAAATTAAGGTTCTTGCGACCTCGCCCTATTGCCAGAACGTTGAACTAAATTATGGTATAGGTTCTCAGTCGATAGTGTCGCTGACTAACTTAGAAACGTAGTTCAAAGTTTGCCTGGGGTAGATATCTACCCCGGTTTGTTGTTCTAGGGTTGAGTCCATTTAATATGTTAAGGTAAGGCTTATAGGTCCACTTTGTTTGGTTCTTAAAAGAGGACGATATAGGTGCTTAAACTCTAATTTACAAATGCTAAAGTAGTTATCTGAGTACTTTCAAAACATCCCATTTAATTTTTGAAAACCATTTGCAAATGCCCATATCTCCCCTTCGAAAATTTAATTCTACAAATGACTTATTATTTATTAAGACTTATTATTTATTAAGTACCAACTTTAAGTTCTGATCTCCTTTTCGGAAATTAAATTTGAAAATTTATTTGTTTATTAAAAAAATAAACGGATAAACGAGATTTTTTTAAAAAAGTTCTCATTTTATCATAATACTCTATCAAGATCAAGACTAGCAGATCTGAAATCGTTTCATACGATTCAAGGGAAGTATACGAGCAAATAAAACAAAACAGTACTTCCAACACCCAATAGCCCCATGTTCCTAATCGCACGGTTTATGATTGAAACCCCTTTTCAAAGATGCTTATTATTTTGATTTTTGTGACAAATATTCCCCTTTAAGGTATCAGCTCAGGTTTCTAATGTTGTAACAATTTTTTCTACAACTTTCTAAGCAATTTATTAAATATTTTAGCTCAATAATTTATTAAGTTTTTTAAGGGCAGTACACCTATTCGAAATAGTTTATAGCTCTCATCCTCATAGCTTTTAATAAATAAATACTTGTGATAATAACGATCATTTGAAGTTAAAAAAAAAACGAAATGGCCATTTCAGCCCTTGAAAGGACTCTGACCGAACTTTTTATGATCATTGTGTAGTGCGTGTTTTGAAATGTTTTAACACAAATGATCCAGAACTGGACCTACATTCTTTATGCCGACTCCGAACGGCTTATGTTCTCAAGAAGCTTTTTATGTCAGTTTTACTCACTGCGTTTTGCAATTGTCTGCAGAGAGGTGACGCCCGAAAAGAAAAATTAGCTCAATTGAAAAAACTGTCTGTGCCAGATGGGCATTGAACCAGGGTTCACGCCACGGGCCACGCACTCTACACACTGCGTCAAGGATCCGCCACTAAGATCATTTGAGGTTGCATGTCATTTATTTCAAAGTAGAGAGTATTCCAGAGTATTCAGAGCATGGGCGTAGCGAGGGTAGGGCAGGGGGGGCGAAGTTTCTCCCCCCTGAACATTATAAAAATACAAATTTTAGTATTAAATTAAGAAATTCAAAACATTTTTTTTTAAAAATTTAATAAAATGCACAGAATTTACTTATATTTATTAAAGCTTAATTTCTTTTTTATTACAAATTAAGAGCTGACACATTTTTTATTTATTTATCAGTCACATAAAAACAATGTTGGCCTACCCTGAACAAAATCCTGGCTACGCCCATGATTCAGAGTATTCCAAACAATCAAGCTGATTCCGAAAATATTACTAAGAATACGAAGAAAATTTAATCGAAATAATAGGATTTATGACATTTTTAGAGTTGGGTCATCTTTATACAAAATATCAGTCGATATATGGATATTTCTTTTTCCTTAAGGGAACTTATTTCCATCTTTGTGATAAATTTAGGTGTGTTTTAGGAGAGGATTACGAAATAACGGTTAAAGTATTGATTAAAAATTCTGGTATATTTTTAAAGCAGTATTGAATTTTTAAAAAAAGCATTTTGTTTGGTTCTTTTTTGGTGGCATCATTTGTTCGTAATAATAAAATCCCTAAAGCATCAAGAAAACAAGGTCTCTTTTGGATCGTAGGAAATTTCGGATTTGGAAAATTTAAAAAAAGAACAAAAATAAAAACCGGTTAATTACACACTTTAAACTAGCGATTTACATCGAGTTTTTCGGGTGACTCGTGAAAGTCAAAATTTAAAAAATATTTATAATTTGAGCATAAAAGTAAATGCATACGATTTAGTAGACCTTAAAATAAAATGTCAAACGTCAATCCTTGAAGAACAAGTTGCTTAAGTTCCAAAAAAAAAAATTTCAAGTCAATCTGCCGATTAGTTTTTGAGAATACCTTCAATTAAATAACTTAAAAAAAAGAAAAAAGAAAAAATACAATAATCTTGGTGCCTCAGAGTTTTTATAATTACGAAGAAATTACGCCACAAAACAATAAAAATAATTTTTTTTTTTTGAAGAATTAAATCAATATCAATTTTTTTAAACATTATTTCGTTGTACGCTCATACAGCACCCTAATTTTCCACAAACAATGTATATAAGCCCATATAAAATTTTTGTAAACTTATGATAACGACAGCCTTTTTTTGCGAAAGTTAATTTTTTAGATTGCGATGGTTTTGCGTTGCACCTCAAACAAATTCCAGTTTATACTCAAAGATCAGAATGATATGAGACTAAAGCGTGTATGTTTTAATATCGAAAGTTTGAAAGTAAAAGAGTTTATAAACTAAACTTTTTCATCCTTCAAAATTAAAAAATTTTTGCAGAAATTAGCATTAGAACCTGGCAGAATAGCTAAAGACGTTTCGTACAAACAACTTTTTCAGATAATTATATATAATATACACACCGAAAAAAAAACTTAAGACAAATTAAAAATAAACTTATGTTAATTTATTCAATGGCTTTGGCAATTTGGTGCCTTCCAATTTCTTGGATAAGATAACCAAATTTTATTTGTTGATCTATCGAATTTTATTTGATGACAAATTGTCGATATTTTCTACAATTCAACACATATCCGTTCTATACAAGTCTTTTTATATATTTTTACATACGTTTAAGTGACGATCAAAACAAATTTTATACATAGCCTTTGTGTACTTTAACAAAAATTTTCTCAAAATTACAAACTTCAACTTTAACAATTCAACAATTTATTTTTATCGAAATTGTCAAAATTGTTATTTTTAAATCATGTTTAGCTTGCACAAATACTTTTGTCATTACACATTAGTTTTGCTACTCAGTGTATTTTTCTTTCACAAAAGTCAACTTGTATGTTCTTACTATGTTTTTTTTTTCTCGGTATGCCATATATTTTTATTAACATCGCTTATAATGACAATGAAGAGAAAACAATTGAAGCAAAAAAATGACTACACGAATGTCATTAAGTCTAAATGACTTAAGAATGATAACTATGATGAAATTTTAATATAAGCGAAGTATTACAAAGTTTTTTAATTCAAAAAGGATTCAGTTTAATACAATTCGATAGATGACAACATTTTGAAATACATGCTCTATTAAATTTGAATACAGTTCAAATAACAATGTTATTTTATTTGAATACAGCTCAAATAACAATGTGTTTTTTATACCCATTGAAATACATTTGATGCTATGAAGAATAGTATATTTGAATTTTAAGCCATGATGTATTATATTTTTCAGACTCTTAAGATACAAACATCTTATGAATCAGAGTTACGTTTTTGGTAAGCAAAGCTTTAAAATAAAAGATGTGTGAAAAAATTTTGGCTTAAGTCTTCTTTAATGTATCTGCTAAATTTCAATGGGCTGATTGGGTTACGGGGGGGCAGGGGGCAGGGGTATAGTGGCCTTTTTTGCAATACCATTATAATCTGCGAAATAAATGCTACCCTGTACGCATGATGCAATTATAATTCTGCCATGCCTTGTACAAAATAACTTTTTGAAATGGGAGGTAATTTAAAAATTATAGTATAGCATAGTAATAATAATAATTTCTTATTTACATTAACCCTTAAATGCCTAATGGTAACGGGAGGAACCAACCACTTCTACTATTTTTTTCGCATCTTTACCATTTTATTTTTGTCAATTTTGTTGTATGTTATTGCTTTATGATCTAAGCGCCACCATTTTTAATTTGAAGACACGTACTTTTAACATGTTTGACAAGTGTTTTAGTCGGTCAAGAGATAAAACCTCCAATAAACCCAATTTTAGTAAATTATGTATTTTAGATAAGTTGTTTCTGTTTTGAAATTTGGCGTTAACGCTATCGGAACTGTATTTATTTTTGCAATAGTGTATTTAATAAACAACGTTAATATTGAATATATAAATTAAATAAACTTTCTGCAAAAAATTATCAACAAAAAAACTTAAAAAAAAAAACTATACGATCAGGTAATTCTTATGTACAGGGAGTAAAACCTGTAAAAAAAGTCGCAGAACAAATTTGTTCAGAATTCAAAGCTACATAACATATATTTTTTCCTGCCAATCAAAAAGTCAGGAAGTGAAGGGTTAATACTCGTCTGTATTAAATTGCAATCTCTTATAAGGAAAATCATTTAATACGAACATTGAAACTCTTTTTAAAAAAGATTTTAAAAGTATTGAAACTTATGTACAGTGTTCCACTAAAGTCTCCGTATAATGGTTTTGCTTTTGGAAAACATTAAAAAAAACATTTATTATTCATTTCAAGTAAAACACAAGCTTGTGGTTAAATAAATAAGTTCAATGAGCATTCAAATCTTACAAAATTTTTTTGAATTAACTAAAAACAAAATTAAGTTTTTAAAATAACATTAAATAAACTCCATATAACTGAAAAATAAATAAAAATCTATATTGAAAAGTATTCACTAAATTCAATTTTCGAAGAAATAAATTCCTTTTTATAGTCCATCGGATGTTCCTTCATCTTAATAAAGGCTCTCAGTCGATCCTGCATCGAGCTGTTTGCAAGTTTTTCGGTATAAGATCTTTCAATATTGTTCTACTCTAACAAAAGGCATTCCTTGAACTGTGTTCTATTTCTTATATCGTGAGCTCTTATTTCATTTTCTAGCCTATTCGATACATGCTCAATAGAATTTAGGTCTGGGGTCTGGGGTCTGGGGTGGAGTGAAGTGACTAAAAGGTGGGGTGTGTTGTATACGAGCCACATGTGCATATTATAAGCTGTGTGCTTGAGATCGTTGTCTTGCTGGAAATAATAGTCGGTAGAAAGATCAACTTTTGTAGCACTCTCTTTAAAATTTGTTTTAAGCATCTCTATATACACACATTGGTCCATCGTACCGTCTATTATTTGTAGCTTCCAAACTCCCGATGCAGACATACAACCATTATGTCTCCCCACACCATTAGCTCTTCACCACCCTGCTTTACGGCCTTGATCGTACACTTTACATTCAGAGCTTCTCCTTGCTTTCGCCAGACCCGCAATCGCCCGTCGGAACCAAAAACATTGCATTTGGACTCGTACGAAAAAAAAAATACCTTTGCGCCAGAAGTCCTAGGATGTATTTACATAAGCCTTCGCAAAGTCTAAACGTTTTTTTTTCGATTTATGGCACTAACGAAAGGTTTTTTACGGGGCGTAAGTCACATATCCATAACTGATTATAGCGCGCCTGATGGTTTCTGGATGCACATCTTTATCGTTATATTTTTTTCAGCTCAGTACTTATTTTAGAAACGGGTCTGTGTCTATAATTCGCTTGATTTGCCGTTTATCTGGTGCATTTAGCTTAGCTGGGCGGCCAGACCTTGGTTTGTTTTCAACACGACCTGCCTTCGTTACTATATCTTTCAATAACTGTCTGGATTGTCGAACGGGCACGTGAAGTGATTTCCGCAATTTCCGTGTAGGATTTTATCTGTTTAACGTGGAGATTCATATCATTTTTCTTTCAGCTACTCTCAGCTTCTTTCCAGCGATTTTCTATTTTAATCACCGATTTGAACTGATTTCCACTCTTTCTCTATTTTCAAATAAAAACTCGTGTTTACACACTTCAAATATAAATTTATCGTTACGCGTTACAAGCAAAACAGTGTGAGTCAAAATTGTACAAGCAGTTGTACGCAGGCTTTTGAGGTATCATTTTTTGAAGTTGGTGTAGATTTCAGCTTACGAAAATTTAATTAATGTGCTTAAATAGGAATTTTTGATAGAAACTAAAAGCTAATAATTTATTAAAAAATAATACCAACAATGTTTTCTTTTAAAGTTACAATTGGCTTATTTATTCAAATCTTTTTAAAATAAAGGGCATTGAACAGAGACTTTAGCGGAACACTATATATCAAAATTAGTTTTAAGGGGGGACATGACATTGGCAGTTTTTTGAAATCGACTTTTTTGAAATCGTTTTTTGAATACACTTTTTTTTTAATAATTTTATTAAAATTCATATTTTAGTAAATATTCTTAAGATTCTAACAAAAAATTTCATGCAAAAATTCCTACGGGTTCAAAAGTTACAGACGGATTAGTGAGAGCGCATTTTTAATTTTTGCGCTACCTACGTACGGCAGCTGGTATATACTTGTTTTACTTGCTACCTGACTTTTGGTGGTTGTTATTTCGTACCTTATTTGAATAGTTATTTGCAAATGTTTCAACTACTTGGTATCACCATAGGAGCTACAGCATTGAATTTTTCCAAAGGAATTGATGCAAATTGTTTGAAATGCGCCAGAGTGAAGGCATATGAAGCTTCAAAAGAAGCCCGAATTGCTAAACGATTGCAAAAAACTATAAGAAACAGCACAACACAAGAAAACGAAAGCATACATTACGAAGCAGGCACGGCAGATTGAAGGTAACCTTTTTTCTTTGTTCACAAACTTTGAACGCGTTTATCTCGAAACCATGTTTTTCGTACTGGTTGCGGCACTAGCGGGTTCATTTTTTAACGAAATATTTTTTTTTGTATTTTTTTAAACTGGATTCGCTATCGTATGACACGAGCTTTTTTTTTTAAATTTTTTTTCGATTTTTTATGAATTTTTAAAGTCAATATTTTTTGCGAAAAAACACACTTTCAAATTTGGAACATTGAAAAAAAGCTCGTGTCATACGATAACCAATTTTGTTAAGAGTTAAAAAAGTTATTTTTTTTTCAGATCGGACAATTTTTGCAACTCCCAGCGCTGCAACCACGAGGCCCCGTTTTTTTTTCTGCCGCCAGTTTGAAGCTCTATAAAACCATGTTGGAGTGAAAAATATATTTTTTTGAAATTTTTTTCTTGTAAGTTGTTCAATTCTCTACAATAATAAAAATAAAAAATTTTGGAAAAATGTTTATTTTTGACTGAGTTATGAATTTTCAAAAAAAGGTCTGTTTTCTCTGACGCGAATGTCTTGTCCCACCTTAAATTAAATACGCACTGGCATCCAATTTTAATATAAATTTTCATTAAAACTGAATTCTAAAATTTGGCCTGTATTTATTTTAATACAGTTTTGGTGTGACTATATATGTTAGCCCATATATGTATTAAAACTAGTTCCAAAACTTCGAACAGTGTATACACGTCAAGAATTTAAGTAAGCTTTCACCTGAAATTGATTTCACCTGATGTTTTTATTTTTTTTTTTTTTTTTTTTTGACTTGATAGTCCTAAAAAACAGAGGTCAAGGAGAATAACTTTACTCCAAGAAAAACCTAAACAAATTATTAAAAACTGTTAAAATATTAAATATTAAAACCAAATCAAGATAGGTCTTGACACGAGGTCGATTACTTTGCAATACCTTCACACCAAAATTCAAATTTTTACACCCTTTTGTATTTTCAATTACGATTTCTCAGCATTTTTCTTTTATTAATAATTAAGTTATGTTCCCTTACATTAACAGTTGCAGTCAAGAACATAATTTTTTCTTTTAAGTTATTTATTTTGTCGTTGTCAGAAACGCCTCTTTATTTCCATTTTTTTCTAATCTCTACATAACGTTTTCTCTCAAGAAGCTTGTGTAATTTTTATCTAGATACATGTTTTTTGGTAGCAACGAATTTTCCGCGTCTGTGCAAACAAATATATATATGTAAAAAGTTATATATTTTGTTCTACCTGTTATGCTTGTTTAAACAAGCTGAGATAATTTTTACAATATTTTTTATTTTTTTTTTTTTTTTTTTTTTTTTTATTGTTACCTCTGACAACAGAGAATACAATAAATGTCATTTCTGTGTCGTGTAGTGTTGAAAAAACTTATTTTACAATCTAATTACAATCGACATATAACAAGAGAATAGCAATAACAATAACACAACACCAACAACAGTGACTTAAAATAAGAAGATATAATAAATACAACAATTTGAATGAATTAGTTTATAGAAAAGAATTGTATTGAAGTGAATGCAAAATGAAAGCATGAAACAAGGTGAAATGCTTTGAAATGAAACGGAATCGACATGCGAGTCATTGGAAGGCGCTGAATACAGCAGCTGGCAGCCATGCTGCAATTCAATCTCTGCTTTGTCCGTCCGCCTGTACGTCTGTCACGAAGTCTATTTGTTTGCCTATCTGTCTATCTTACTGTCTGTTTTATGCACATGTCTATCATGCTTTAAGCCTGCATACATATCTTGTACCTCTCTGCTTGAAGTTTGCTTTTAATGCAGAATGATTTAATTGCACTCTAGTTGCTGTTTTACACAGAAGCGATTAAATTACAACACATTCAGTTTTGCATTATTTATGCAAAAGAATTCATCTAAGCTAAAACTCTTATTTTTTATGAAGAATTTACTTCAAGATACAAGGTATGTGAGCGTAGATACGATAGTATTTCCGTCAAGTGTTTGTGTGACTTTTAGTTATAAAGGGTGACTTGTAGTTTGTAAGAATTACTAAGAATAGTTATGAAGAAACTATAATTAAAAGCGTTCTTTTGCAAGTGAAATTGTAAGATGCACAGAGTTGCCACAATATTGCTACCATATATTTCATAATAATTAAAAAAGTGAAAATAATATTTTACATAATTTCCTTTTAAGAATCAGTATTGAGCATTATTTAATTGAAACCTATCGCTGCAAAGCACAAAAAAAAATTTTATTTTATTCTTCTTTTTGTAAAAAGTATGAATTTTTCAAAATTTGCTCCAGTTTTTTAATATTTTTCACCCATGAGGTGTTTTGTTTTTAACTATAGTACTGATTTTTCTAAGAATAATAAATCAAGCATCATTATTTTTAGAACACAGTTAAAATGATATAAGATAATACAGAACAGTGGCGTGGATGCGATTTGGCAAAGGGAGAGGAAAATTAAAAATTTATTTTGGAGTATTTTACTATATTTACTGGAGAACAAAAAAAGTTGATGTACGTTGCGGGATAGGATACGATATCCCCAAACACAAAATCCCCACACATAATTTGCCCTACATTTTAATAAAGCCCCAAAAACGTTAATCCTAATCACAAAATCCCCAAACACAGAATCCCCAAAAACAAAATTCCCAGACACAAAATCCCCAATAACAGAACGAAATAAGCAGTTAAATAATTACAATTCCATAATAAGCAATTCCATGCAAGAGAAAACATTAAAAAATGCGTTTTCTTACCATTACTTTTTGAAATTGTTAACAAACTACAAGAGTAAGGCTGGGCATAATTTTACTTTAGGGTCAAGCTTAAATATTTTTTTGAAGCGAAGCTTTTTACTCCTCGTTCTCTGATTTGCTTGGAGTGAAATCTGAAAAATTTTCGAGAGATTTTTTCGCTGGGTAGTACGCTGTTGAAGGAAAAAATTTGTTCAGTGCAGCCAAGTTCACTACCATGTGTGGAGAGTTAAAATGGAGAGTCGCTGGCATTATATGCCCGTATACGTAATTGGCGTGGAAATTTGACATTCAACAATAAAAAAATAAGCAGTAAATGTGTTTTCTGTATACGAGTATATGTAATTTATATTATGTTATTTTAAATTTTTGAATTTAAAAGTTAATTTATTAAACAGAAGAAATTATTAAGCTATCAAATCTATGTAACTGCGAAAAAGCTTCGCTTCTCTCGTGTGTCCAACGACGCACCTGTGTTTTTTTTTTCTTATTTTCATTATGTGTATATCGGATATTGGTTTATGAGATAAAAATCATGAAAGTTTAAAAATTCAGTGCAAATTTTTGTGGGCGTGAAAGCTAATTTCACAAAATTTTACCATGATCAAATTATCGCGAAAAATACAACAGGTGCAACTCTGTTGAAGTTGATTTATGAAAAAATTTGTACATTTGTAAGAGCGGCCTTTTTCTTTATGAAATTAACAATTAATAAAAAATTTTTATCAAAAATCGCGCTCATTCTTTCTATATTTTCGACTAGCTTATACCCGGCTTATACCCGGCTCATCCTCTAAAAGAGGGCGTAGCTTTAGTGAAGCCATGCTTTTATAGTAAGTTCGTAACGAGTTTCAGTGATGTGTGACTTATTTCGAAAGCTATACCGAAAATTTTGAGTGCGGAAAAAGTACCACGTCCCTCGTCCAACACCCATAAAATGTTACCTGTGGAACGGCATGTGTAAATTGAGGTCGAATACTGAATTCTGAGGCTGTGCGACCTATAATTCCAAAACTGTTCGATATCGAAAATTTTAGGTGTATTTAAGGTGCCTTTTACGATCGGCATCAGACTTCACAGGAACCGTCCCAACGCTTTGGTATAAAAATTGGCTTAGCGGTTTCGAGGTCTTAACGTGATATACAAATACCCACATACGTATATACATTAAGTCGCCTCACGCTCTTTAGGAAAAAAAAATTGTTCAGTCTCGTTCTCCAAAATAATCCATGGCTTATGCTATGATGATCCCCAAAATATTTTGACTAAAAATATTGGCTGGTATGGTAGTTAGGAAAAAACAAACGGTCAGAAATAAGAGTAATGAAAAAAATCTTTTGCATCAAAAAATCTTAAATTTTTTCCGTTGGACCAAAGATAATGCGAATTTTTATGGATTGTTTTAACTTTTTTCTAATTATTTTCACTAAAATTCAAACGAATTTTTTTCTATACTACTTTTAGTCAAATAAATTGTAAAATGTAAAAAATGTGTAAATTTTTTTGAAATTTCGTTCTTTTTTTTTTGTTAGATATTCCCTTTACACTATATTTTATCATCGATAGATCATTTATTTGACTAAAAGTAACATGGCAAACCAAAAAAAAAAAAAAAATGTTAATTTGAATTTTAGTGAAAATAATATAAAAAAAGTAAAAAAATTAATGAAAATCTGCATTATCTCTGGTCCGACTGTAAAAATTTAAAATTTTTTGTGCAGGTTGGAAGAACTTTTTAAAAACTTCGATTTTTAGAGCATATTTCAAACCATTCCGTGGCATACTGGTTGAGGTGCGTGGCTTGTATGCCATAGAACCCGGGTTCGAATTCCACCTGACACAGTATTAACAACTAATGAAAAATCGCTCATTTCTTTTGCATTTACCGCGGCGATTTTTAAGGAAAATTGTTTGCCTGCGACACTCATTCCTAAATCAGCACAAT
The DNA here is from genome assembly GCA_914767935.1 of Coremacera marginata. Lineage (NCBI taxonomy): Eukaryota > Metazoa > Arthropoda > Insecta > Diptera > Sciomyzidae > Coremacera > Coremacera marginata. The sequence goes on from OU612046.1 coordinate 164,847,740, forward strand.
TTTTAATACGCATTTTTCACCTGCATAAAACATATTCATTTTCTTAAGAAATCAAAAAAAAAAAACTCTTTTATTAGCACCAACTCTAATCAAACAGTATTTATTTGAGAACACTTGTATGATTGGAATATTCACTGATCCAATTTCAATCCTTGAAATTTTTTAGTGTAGAATGGTAATATTGCGTTTAACGATCATATTTTAGCCTTTTAATGGGTATATACTATTTTAAGAACTACTTTTTTTTATAAAATATATAGATTAGTCGCACACGAAAAAAGATACATCTTTCAAATTTTCACGAATTTCATTTCTAAACCATTTGATACTTGAACATTTGAAATTCGCAATCATTTGTCATAATATGTTTGCAGTCTCGCATTTATTTATGTGACAATTGATTGCATTCAAGTCACTTCAAGTCAGCTGGAACTTCAAATCCCTTGATTGCTATTTTTTTTTAATTCATTATTTCAATTATTGAGAAAATGCGAAAAAATTACCGCCATGCATTTGTCAGCCCTGGTGAAACGCATACAAAAAAACGAAATAGAAAAAAAAATCACAAATGCGTCGTCGGCCACACGAGAGAAGCAAAGCTATTTTTCTTCCCTTTTTAAGTTAATATCTGAAAAACTGGTCATAGTGGAACGAAGCGGAAACCGGATTCAGAATAAGCACAAAATTTTGCTTAAGTATATTTCATAAAAACGCTTAAATTTGTGTTACTTGAATGAATTCATAAGTCAAACTACAATTGATTGGGAATGATGACAACGAAATCAAGTCATGATTGCACAAAATGATCTGGGATAGGGATAGGGATTTTGATTTAGGGATTCTGTTTTGGGTATTTTGTGATTGGGGATATCGTACCTAACCTCTGATTTGTATGTCTCAAAGAATCGTACTTCAAAGATTTCAATCGTATTACCGTTCTCTTCATGGGAAAACACCAATGTTAAAAATAAATAAATCGCTTTCAGATTGCACAAATTGCAGCAGTGGCATACAGGTTGAGGTGTATGGCTTGTATGCGTTAGAACCCAAGTTCGAATCTCATCTGACACAGAAAGTTTTTTTAATTGAATTCATTTTTCTGTTCGGCCGTCACTTCTTTGCATACAATGGCAAAACTCAGAGAGTAAAAACTGCCATGAAAAGCTTCTTGAGAACATAAGCCGTTCGCAGTCGGCATAAAGCTTGTAGGTCCAGTTCTCGATCAGTTGTGTTCAAATATTTCACAACACGCACAACTCAATTGATCATAAAAAGCTCGGTCAAAGTGCTTTCAAGGGCTGAAATGGCCTTTTCGTTTTTTTTTCAATTGCGCAAACATCCATTTCTTTTATGGCTTTGTGAAGCAACGGGAACCAATTTTTAACTGTGTATTATGCATGCAATATTGCCAATATTTAATATTTACAATAGTTCTTAAAAGAAATTATGGAATAGATGGATTTTTCTGAGCCATTGCAATCCTTAACAGTTTAGTGACGAGCGTTCAACAAAATTTTATTTTTCAAAATTATGGAATGAATTGCTTCACAAATGAATGAATTTCACAAAAAACATAAAAATGCACACTAGCGTTTTTGGCAAGAGGGGGCGCTATATAGGGAAAGATCTTTAAAATCTTCTTTGGTTTTTTGCTCATAACTTTGGCAAGGATTACGCTAGAAGTCCAAGCTTTTATGTAACTCTTTTGAACTGTAATGCGGTTTTGTCTTGAAAAATTGAGATGGCCAATTACCAATTCCTAATTCCAAGGAATTGGAATTAAATTGTAATGAATACTTTTCGGCCCAGCTCTGGGGATCAGGCAAGGGGTTGGGTCAATTCAATTTGAATGCTTTAATTCAGTAAATGTGTACACCATGGTATTGATATTTGGCATAGTGGGTAGGTTCTGTTCATAGCACCATGCAAAAAGTAGGCGGAATATAAGCGTAACAATTCTTTTAAAAACTGTATATCGGTTTTAAAATTCATATTTCGAGTAAGCCCCTACAGTTAAAAAGCTAAAGGTGAAAAATTGTTTATTTTTAACTTTCCTGGTCAAGGATAAAGCTTTGCGTAAAATGTAAAAACATAACTGTAACAATAAGGAGATGCAAACAACTAAAAACTTTTCAGCACGTAGCTACATGCCATGCGTACTCAAATTAAAACCTTTTAAGCATCGTTTTTAAATGTGAAAAAAATCAAATCCTAGACAATTTGGCGTTGGAATTTTATGAAATTCATATCTAAGTGGCAAGTGACAAAAAAAAAAAAGGTTTATTTGGTAATTTTAACGTGATTTATTGTCACTTTTTTATAAATACTGAAGCCTTAGTCCTAAAATTGGAAAATTTATAAACAGAAATAATGACAAAAAATATGTGGTTGAGGTTGGATCAATTTATCGTAGTGCATTGTGAGTTGTATTATTTTCCATACATTTGTATACACCCTATGTGCTACACCAACCCCAGGCAGTGCAGGGTATTCCAGATAGCATAAAAGCCCGTCCTATGATGGGTTAGAAGCATTTGAGTAAAAAATATGACTAAAAATTTATTGGACCTATAGCTCCGCCATTTGGCATTATTACAGTGCTTTCACAACATATATTGTTCTGAAATATGTTCAGCCTGAAAGTATGCGCATACATAAAAGTCATGTATTAAATGAATTTTCTGTGAATACTTTCTGGCTGAACATTTTTCAAGACAGTATATGTTGGAAAAATACTATAATAATGGCAAAATATAATTACAGTTTGAGCGATATTAGGTGCGGGGCAGCGTATTTGCTGCGAAAAAATTAAATATGTTTCGAAAAAAGCTTATTTCGATTTGTAAAAGTTGAGTTTGAAGTGTAAGGCGTGTAGAGCGGTGTTATTTTAAGCAAAATGTAATGACAATTTCACTATAGTTGCATTTAATTTTCTATTTATACTTTTCCTTTTTCAGACATTCTTTTTACGGGTTATGTTTAAATGTAATATTAAAGAAATTAAGTTTTATATTTTATATATGTGGATTACATCCTAAGCATAAAGTATACCTAAGAAAGCTTTTTCGATACCAATAATTTTTAAAAAATTTTTGAAAATTTATTTTTTGCACAGACCAGGCCCGGAGCTAGTATTTTTATACCCCAACGCGTACTGCGTAAGGGGTATATTAACTTTGTCATTCCGTTTGTAAGGCCAAGAAGGAGGCGTGGCAGGTATAGAAAAATTTATATATTTTTGATCAGCATCACTTCCTGAGTCGATTTCTGTGTGTCTGTCCGTCTGTCGACACGATTACAGCCACAATTTTAAAGCTATCGCGATGAAATTCAATATATAAGTTTATTTTTAAAAAAGGAAGATCAAGTTCGAATAGGCCCAATCGGATGAAAACCACGCCTACCTCCCATACAAAGTGACTTTATTTCAAACGCAAAATCTCTAAAAAATCCACAAACATTAAAGAAATGTCTTGAAATTTTAGCTTTGATATATTATATGAACCATCTCTATGATATTTGGCAAAATCGAATCAAAACCACGCCTACCTCCCATACAAAGTGACTTTATATTGACCGTAAAATGTCTTAAAAATCCACAAAAATTAAAGAAATGCCTTGAAATTTGGCGCGTAAGCTTTTCTCTTCAATTTTAATCCTGCCTATGAAATTTGGAAAAATCGAATGAAAACCACGCCTACCTCCCATACAAAGTGGCTTTATGTCAAACGTAAAATCTCTTAAAAATCCACAAAAATTAAAGAAATGTCTTGAAATTTTGCACATAAGCTTTGATATATAATATGAACCATCTTTATGATATTTGGCAAAATCGAATCAAAACCACGCCTACCTCCCATACAAAATTACGTCATCAAAATAGGTATACTTTCATTAATATATCAAACCGAATGTCATCGTGTATGTTGTGGCTAAAGACTTCGAATATACTCCAATATGGCAGCGGGGGTATTTTAGCTTCGGTACCCCGCCGAAGCTCCATCCTTACTAGTTCATGTAAGGTATTGTAAAGAAAACATGTAAGTACCATTAAAAATTAAAAACAGGGATATGGGAATAAGCCAGGATTCATTGTACTTTTTTGTCGTATTAATTTTGAGAACAAAAGTTTTGATTTTTGGCTATGATTATTTGAGTAATGCTCCTAATTGAGAATTTTGACTTCCCTTTTCAAAAATTAAATTCCGTAAAGGAACATAAAAATTCAAAATTTTCAATTATGCAACAATATTAGTTTAAGACAGAAATAATTTCCAAGAAAAAGTTAAGGTTTTTTTATGTAACTCAATGCAAGTCAATGAACAACGTCAAAATGAACAATGAAAAAATTTAATTTTTTTGAATTAGCTCACCGTTTGAAGTTATGAATTAAATACAAAACCTCGATTTGTGTCGTTAATTGGGACCAGAGAAAGACGAAGCAAAACAAACGATGCAAGTCGAAATAATTTTTTGTATGTATTTATACAAGTTCATCGTTAATTTAAAGGTGAAAGGCTTGCAGGTTGCCACTCCATAGTTTTTTTATCATAACTTTTCATGTAATCAACGCATTGTTCATTTGCTACACGCAGAGAAAAAAATATGATTATATACGTTTGGTTTCAAAAACAAAATATTCAGAGGGATTAGCTAAAAAACTAACGTCTACATTATTATGCTTGTGACAAAATAGAATTGTGTGTTGATACCCAATAAAAATATATTTGCATCACTGTTAAGCTCAAAAAGAACAGAACTCTGCAAATTTAAAACAAACAGAACTCCTTTCTTTTATGTGTTTCGCCAAGACATACATATAGCTGTTTCTTTTGCACTTGCACGAAAAATAGCGGAAACCTTGTTGCTTTATGCGCTTGCTTTTAACAGTTGCCAAGTCTTGGCGTCATATTAAGTTTCAAGCAGCCACGCCAAAAGTGTTGAAAAGTTTAGCTCTTGTGAAAAGTGTTTGTGTTTTCAAATTAATAAAATAAAAAACAAAATAAAAGAAAAATAAAGCGGTTCAGCAGTAAAAATAGGTGAGTTTTGAGCAACTTTGCTGATAAAGCGGGTGCTTCGCTGGCAAAGTGGGTGCTCCGCTAGAAAATCTGTGCTTATAAAAATTATTGTAATGGCGGATAATCATAATATGGTTACTTCTCAACATAATTAAAACCGAGAAAAACGTATTTACTGTTTTCTAAACATATTTTGTTTGCTTCAAACCAACAATTACTTCTAAGCAAATATTTTGTAATCACAGTGAGAAACTTTTGGCATTTTTTTTTTGCTAAAATATGTTTCCAAGTATATATAGTGTAATCATCGGTAAATATATTGTTCTTAATTATCGTTTTGAAAATAATTGCTTGACTGCAATCAAATTATGTATTCTCCAATTAATATATATTTGTCCGTGAATATTTAATGTTATTCTTGACTAAATTATATTTCCAAGCAAACAAATAGTAATAGACTTGAAATGATCTCAGCCCATTTATAATTACAATATATTTATATGAAAACATATTTTATTTAAAACAAATTATATTGTTTTTGAATTCAAACAACAAGTGCTAAGGTACAATTAAATAATGATAAGATGCAAATATATATGTATATATATAAAAATAAATTAATCATATTATATGTGGAACCAATTATGATTACTTGTTTCCAAGAAACATGCAGAAACATATTATATTTGCTGCAAATTATGTTTGGGAGGGGCTATTATTTTTCAGCGTTTACATAAGTTGGTAATAGAAAATACAAAGCCAAATCCAAAGCTAGAAGTTATTTGAATTATCAAAAAAATAAAATTTGTGCTGCAAATTTTCAAGAATACCTAAATTTGAGCCTTTGAAATTTTGGCTTGCAGGTTGCCACCCCTTGAAAATTGCAGAAAATGCAGAAATACTCATGTAAAAATAGCTGATTTAGAAAACTTATAAACATTTATTGAATTTTACATGAATTTTGCAGTGCTTTTTCTCAATTTATTATTAACTTTAATTGCTTTAATTGCTTTGAGCAATGCATCAAAATGCTTAATACCACGGTAGTGGATACAAATTTAATGTAAATATAAAAAAAGCTCCGAAAATATTACTAAAATGAAATAAAACTTCAATTAATGATACTCAGACAATGACACAAGATATAACTGCTTGAAAATGTAATTAAATTTATCTTAAAAAATTTTCAGAAATTGAGCTGAACTTCAACTCAACTTTAAGATTTTGAACTAAATTTTTTTTTTAGAAAAATGTGCAACCCAAATAACAATGAAAAAAAATTCCAACTCCACTTTAACTGAAAATAATGCAGGCTCACAAAAAAAAAAAAAAAAAAAAAAAAAAGAAAAAGAAAATAAAGCCTAGACTTTTTCGTAGTAGGTTATTTGAAGACAGCTACTTAAGCACGTGTTCTTGACAATGTCCTTTACTGTATGCAGGGTGTGCGGCGAGTCATACAAAAAAAGCATGAATACTACGCAGAATAATAAAGAAATCTAAAGAAAAATTTAAATACAGCGACATATTTGAACAAAGCTTGCGAGCAACTGACAAATTTACGTTATACGACACACGAATTGCGACACAAAACGTATGCTGAATTTTTCTGAAGATAAAACGCTTTTGTGTTAAGGTGGCAGCTCAGACATTAACAAGTGTTGCGTTTGGCATTTGTTGCCATTTAAACGCTTCTCTATGTAGTTAGTTTTGACTCAACATAATTTTGATAATATTTAAATTTTCTGCACTAAAGAGCTGAATTTTCTGAAGGTTGTTTAATGCGACATTCATTTTAATGCCAATGACCTTAGATTATTTTATTTTTTTTTATTTTTTTTTTTTTGTAAAACTTTTAATTTTAATTTAAATAAAGTGTTGTGTGCAGCACTAAAAAAAGATTTAAAATGCATGCCAGCAAAAAAAAAATTTTGTTAAAAGTTTGCACACCAGCTCCTTTTACATTGTTGCGGCGCGCGGCGTCTCATGCACATCAAGCAAATAATGCGAAAAAAACCGTAAAATTGAGCTTACGAATAACGTTAACGTCATAAAAAAAAAAACAATGAAATAAAAATTGTAAAGTACAATAAAAACTATAAAAAGTTTCAAGTGTTGCCCTTCGTGGCACGTGAAGAACTCCCTGAACGGCCAGCAGACGCACAGCCAGACTCAGCTGCAGACCCAGTCACAGACCCAGACCGAAAACGATGACGAGCGGCGTCCAACAACAAGTGTTTTTGTTGCCACATTTCTAAGCAAGCGGCGCGCGATTCCGGCGCAACTTACAACTTTTGCATATTGAAAGCTTTTGACTTTCACGCTGTGAATCTGTTGTTGAAAAAGTTAAACATTGCGTAGTTGTTGTTGTTGTAGTTGTTTATTTTGTATCCTTTCCTAGCCAAGCATTTGAATTTGTAGTATATTTTTAGGCATTTGGCATGGCGTTAAAATCGCGATTGTGCTGCCTGTTAACTACATTTCACGGCAGTCGTTTGGTCGTTCAGTCGGCCATTTGCTGTTATTTTAAGTGCACACTATATGGCGGCCCTTTTGGTGTGTTTTGTTGTTGTTGTTGTGGATTTGCACTTTTTTTAGGTTGTTTTTTTTTTGCGGTTTAAGCAGCAATCAGCAAATAACACTTTGGTGGCAACTCTTCAACATGCGAAACAAATATTTGCGGATTAAAAAAAAAAATAGTAAAAATATAAAAAAAAAAACAGTTTATTTAATGGCGGCGCAAAGAAATAATATATGCATAAATAGTAAAATTATATATATTTTGTTTTAATTTCTATTAATAACAGTTTGCTGAGTTGGCCAAACAAATAAATATTTGCTTCGAGTAAGAAAAGCTTAGCAAGAATTCTAATAGTTTAGTTAGAATGAATATTTTAGTTAAAATATAGAATGTTTATTCAGTTTTATTGTGCTTCGAAATAAAGGGTGGTTAAATTTTATGGGCTGATGTTGATATTGAATAAAACACAAATTATTTTGGAAATTATTGTCATTTATTTTTATTATGATAATATTAGTATGGTTCAATTATGTATGGAACAAAATATCGACCAAGTGGCCGCCGCAACCTCGGCGGCACACCTCCATCCGATGGTCCAAATTTTCGATGACGCTGAGGCATAAGTGAGGTTCTATGCCGTTAATGTGCCGAATTATCACATCCTTTAGCTCTTGAATTGTTGCTGGCTTATGGACGTACACCTTTTCTTTCAAATAACCCCTAAGAAAGAAGTCCAACGGTGTCAAATCACATGATCTTGGCGGCCAATTGACATCGCCACCACGTGATTGAATTTGTCGCGCAAAAAATACCCATTGTTTCATTAGCTGTGTGGGAAGTGGCACCGTCCTGTTGAAACCACATATCGTCCACATTCATATCTTCCCATTTGGGCCATAAAAGTTCGTTATCATCTCACGATAGACCATTCACAGTAACTGCCTGACCGACCTCATTTTGGAAAAAATACTACCCGATGATGCTGCCAGCCCATAAACCGCATCAAACAGTCACTCTTTGTGGGTGCATTGGTTTTTCGACAATCACTCTTGGATTATCATTCGCCCAAATGCGGCAATTCTGCTTATTGACGAATCCACTGAGGTGAAAATGTGCCTCATCACTGAAGATGTTTTTTTGCACGAAAAACAAACAGACCCGGTTTGATCAAATTTTTGCACGATTATTCCGATTGTACGCACATTTGGACGATTAAATTGACCGAAAAAATCACGAAGTGCACAATATGCATTTTGATTTGAACGCCCATTTTCATAATAAGCCTGAATAATTTCAACGCGTTGCTCGATTGTGTATCTTTCCACGGTTCAAATTGAGTTAGTCTGAAATTGAGAAATGCCAAATGAAATGCAGAAAAAAACTTGACGTTTAGGTGTGTTTCACATTCAACATCGGCCCTTAAAATTTAACCACACTTTAGAATCTTTATGAAGTTATGTTGTGATCCAAAATATATAAATAAATACTCTTAAATTAAAAAATGTTTAAAAGTTACAAATTTTAGAAGTATTTTAAATATTTTTGCAAATTTTTGAACACATTTTACTTGTACATATTCAAAGCTTTTACAAATATACACCGAAAAAAAAATTACGGCAAATTAACAATAAACTTATGTTAATTTATTCAATGGCTTCGGCAATTTGGTGCCTTCCAAATTCTTGAATAAGACAACCAAATTTTATTTTTTGATCTATCGAATTTTATTTGAATGAAACATTACCAATATATTATAAAATTTGACAAATATCCGTTTTATCCAAGAATTTTTATATAATTTTACATAAGTTTAAGTGATGATTAAATCTCGATCTTACAAACTTCAACTTTAACAATGGAAACAATTTCTTTTTGCAACAATTATTGAAGTTTTCATTTTTAAACCATGTATAGCTTACACAAATACTTTTGTCATTACACATTAGTTTTGCCACGCAATACATTTTCACAAAAGACAAATTGTATATTCTTTTTATAGTTTATTATCTCGATTTAGTATACTCCAAATCAACTTTTCAATCTGGCGCTGGTTGATTCTGTGGGTCTATCGGACTGAGCTGGTCAATCGGAAGGAGGTAGTCTTCCACCACGACCACGCCAGGCCTTCTACGAGTTTGGTGACTAGCTGAAAATTTCTCGAGTTCGAATGGGATGTTTTGCCCCATCCACCCTATAGTCCAGACCTTGCACCCTCGAATTACCATATATATAACCATATAAGCTAAATGAACCTAAACTGTAAATAATACACCATACTGACTTCTTGAAGAATTCATTAGTTCAAAAATAATATTTTAGATGGAAATTTTAAACACATTCATAGATCTAAATTAACCCGTAGATCTATTGATACCGTATTGATTAAAAATAAAACTTTATGAAATTAAACTAGTAAGGATGGAGCTTCGGCAGGGTACCGAAGCTAAAATACCCCCCTCCCCCCCGGCGGCCATATTGAAGTATATTCGAAGTCTTTAGCCACGACATACACGATGATATTCAGTTTTATATATTAACGAAAGTTTTTCTATTTTGATGACGTCACTATGTATGGCAGGTAGGCGTGGTTTTGATCTGATTTTACCATATATCATAGGGATGGTTCATATTATATATCAAAGCTAATGTGCAATTAAGATTTTAAGCTAATGTTTAAGAGATTTTACTTTTAAAATAAAGCCACTTTGTATGGGAGGTAGGCGTGGTTTCCATCCGATTTTTTCAAATTTCTAAATAACCAGGATTAAGACTAAAGAGCAAAGCAAAATATGCCAAATTTCAAGGCATTTCTTTAATTTTTGTGGATTTTAAAGACATTTTACGGTTAATATAAAGTCACTTTGTATAGGAGGTAGGCGTGGTTTTCATCCGACTTGGCCCATTCTCGAACTTGAGCTTCTTTTTTTGAAAAATAAACTTATATTTTTAATTTCATCGCTATAGGTTTGAACAGACGGACAGACAGACGGACACACCAAAATCGACTCAGAAGATGATGCTGACCAAAAATATATATATTTTTCTATACCTGCCAAGCTTCCTTCTTGGCGTTACAAACGGAATGATAAAGTTAATATACCCCTTACGCAGTTAGCGTTGGGGTATAAAAATAATACCGGGGTGCCGTAGTCAGAACAGCCGACGGAAACGTTAGATGTTAAATAAATATAGTATAAATTGAAAGAGTAAACATGTTCACATTTACACATACATATTTTTATTCAAGTTAATTAATGAAATCGATACCAGAAATCTTAAAAATTGCAATACAAAAAATTATGAATTTTATTATCGCTGTGTACAGTCAAGGGCAAAAGTTTACATACAGCATCGCATTTTTGATTTCCACATATCTTATGAATCTTAATGAAAATTTAAATACACAGAAATGAAAAATGACTTTTATGTAAAAAAAGAACAAAGATTTTAATCTTTAACAACTTAACAAGAAATTGAATATGTATAATACGTAAAATTTATCGCGACAAAAGTCTACATACAGGGCATTATGCTAAACTTTGCAATACAAGCTCGGTAAACAGACGCTTTACATTTAAATTTGTTTTGCTTCTCATAAGAATAATGATAATTCTCATTATGTTGCGTTTTTAGATCTCTTTTTATCGGCATATTCGTTTCGTTTTGCAGCAAAATACAGTGTGGTAACTTTTTGTATTACTGCAAAAAATAAAACCCCCGGATTTAAATCGTTTGAGTGATTTGCACGTTTTTATTTTGAGAGTATGAAATATATATATTTAATGTTTAGGAAATGCGATTAATTGTAGAGGGAAGTACTTTTTATTATATTTCTTTTTATCCATAAAGCATTAGGGATCCAGTGAAACCATAAGGCCCACAGGTTACCAGCAGCGAAAAAACTTTGCAGACATATCGACATAATCGTCCATATCTCAACAGTTGAAGTGAAAAAAAAAATTAATTTTGTATTAAAGGGGCCTACTTTTTGGATATCATGCATCCACGGTGATTTTGTTGTTAGAAGGCCCTATATATTTTTTTATGGGAATGATTTTTTGCCAACACATTATATTGCATTTCTCAATGGTTTGCAAAATATAGCTACACACTGAAAATAAAAGGCCTTCCCAAACATAATTTGCAGGAAGTATAATATGTTTCTGCATGTTTTTTGGAAGCAAGTAATCATAATTGGTTCCACATATAATATGATTAATTAATGCAATTTTTCTTTTTTTCTATATTTGCATCTAAGCATTATTTAGTTGTACCTTAGCACTTGCTGTCTAAATTTAAAAGCAATATAATTTGTTTTAAAGAAAATATGTTGTCATATGAATATATAGTAATTATAAATGAACTGAGAACACTTTAAGTCTATTACTATTTGTTTGCTTGAAATTATAATTTAATCAACAATAACATTAAATATTCACGGACAAATATATATTAATTGGAGAATAGATAATTTAATTGCAATCAAGCAATTATTTTCAAAACGATAATTAAGAACAACATAATATATTTACCGATGATAACACTATATTTACTTGGAAACATATTTTAGCAAAAGAAATGCCAAAAGTTTTTCACTGTGATTAAAAAATATTTGCTTAGCAGTAATTGTTGGTTTGAAGCAAACAAAATATGTTTAGAAAACAGTAAATACGTTTTTCTCGGATTTAATTATGTTGAGAAGTAAGCAAATTATGTTTATCCGACATTACAATAATTTTATTAAGCACACTTTATAAACACATACCGCCTTATCAGCAAATTTGCTCCAAAACTCACATATTTTTACTGCTGAACCGCCTTATTTTTCTTTTATTTTGTTTTTTATTTTATTAATTTGAAAACACCAACACTTTTAATTTAAACAAACATTTTCAGAAACACTTTTCACAAGAGCTAAACTTTTCAACACGTTTGGCGAGGCTGCTTGAAACTTAAAATGACGCCAAGACGTGGCAACTGTTAAAAGCAAGCGCATAAAGGTTTCCACTATTTTTCGTGCAAGTGCAAAAGAAACAGATATAGGAATGTCTTGGCGAAACACATAAAAGAAAGGAGTTCTGTTTGTTTTAAATATGCAGAGTTCTGTTCTTTTTGAGTTTAACAGTGATGCAAATATATTTTTATTGGGTAGAAACACACAATTCTATTTTGTCACAAACATATTAATGTAGACGTTAGTTTTTTAGCTAAGGCAGTTATATTAATGTTGGACACAACTAATATCTTCTTATATCGAAAAATAATGCTATTGAAGGAAAGTTCTTAGTCATTAGGTGGTTCCCTCTAAATATTTTGTTTTTAAAACCAAACATATATAAGCATATTTTCTCTCTGCGTGTGTGCTAAAATAAAATGTTTTTGAAAAACGTGAAAACAATGGGGAAAAAGGGGGGTGAGGGGATAAAAGTACACAAGAAAATTTTTTATCAATTCATAACAAACATCCTTTCCTCAGGCAAAAACCACGTTCCACTTTTAGTTTCGACGCTTCAAGTTGATTTCTGTAAGGAGAATTTTTTGACCTTGAATCACGGTTTTCTCAAAACCCTGGCGTGATGGAGATTTTGTGTGCCAGATTCGTGATAAAGAGCTTGGGGATAATTAAAAACATAGTGTGTTATTAAGAAAAATAATTTAAAGAAATTTAAATTTTCGTATAAATACTCAGTTTCGGTTTCGATTATGAACTAATATGATATTCGTCCAAAATTTCGCTGATGGTATAACGTGTGTTTTTTTTTTGTCAAAAATTTGTTATTAAAGTCAAATCTTACTCTGAAAAAATATGTGCTAAGGCTTTAAAATGTTAAATAGACCCATTTGTAAAATTTTAATCGCCATAAATTTATTCACTTATTTTTCTGCTCCACTCAGTCACATTCACAACCAAAACAAGAAATTATTAAATTCTTATAAAAGTACACCTTTTAACATTTTTTGAGAGTTTTTTTCTTTTTATTTTTCTTTTTTTTTGTGCCTTAAAAAACACTTGAAATCAACTCAAAAATTCCCTTTGATCCCAGTACTTGTGCGCATGCCATCCATGCAATCCAATCCGACCCAATTAATTTATCAAGTAAATCATGTAAATTCTTTTTATTTATTTAGCTATTTTTGCTTTTATCGCCATCAATTAATTAAGACTAAAGGCGACAATTTGCAATTTGTTGCTGCTGCTGTTGCTGCTGCTTAATATGTACGCGCTGCTGCCTAAGCGTTTTTCTGCAATGTGGTTTTAATTTTACGCTATTGCAGACTGTCGACACTTTGTGACACTGAAGCCTTTGATGCAGTTATTTGAGTTAGTTGAGCGGCTGCGCTTGTAAGCTGTTGGATACCCGCTGTGTTATAAGCGGCAAATTTCGCGCCCTCATATTGGCACCCAACAACTACAGCAATTGCTGTATTTAGGCGGACGCGGCTTGTTAAGCCAGCGCTTTCCCAGGCCTATGTTTAAGGCGTCAGTCTCGATGGAACGGCCGTTGTTGTTGTTGTTAAACATTTTTAGATTTTCGCATAAATTTAATACACGTATGCAATGCTTGACAAATTGTCGCAAAACATTTGTGATTTTCTTTACCTCTCATCTATGCCACCGCTACACCACTTTAGCCAACAAGCTGTCAATCTCATTGACGTTTGTTGTGACATTTTGTCTCACAGAAGTAGCTGTGTCGCCAACAAGCAACAACCACATGTTTGTACTCACCGAGTGCCCCCCAAAAGTAGACCACAGTTAGACCAAATTAAAGGAATTTCTTAGCTAACTGCAGCTGTGACCTCGTACACGGTTTTTCCATACTGTGGGTGGAGTTGCGTCTATGTTTATTAACTGTTTAAGGGACTGTTGTTTTATACGTCCGTCCTTCAAAGCAAGGCAAAACGTTTAAGTGATTTTCTGTTATTACAGGAATGTTGTTGAAAATTGTCATCATTATAGCGGTGTCCTCACTTCTAACTTGCTTTGTAGCCAAAGGGTGCCGGTCAAGCAACACCCAGCTCTACTCCTACTAATTTTTCATCAAAAACACCCGCGCTGCCTGCTATTCACATGCGTCACTTTTTCATAGTTTTGTTTATAGGTACGCAAATTGGTCATTATCATTGGTCGTAATTGTGTTAAAATTATCAATGTGACAACTCGTTAAGCGTCCACGTTTTGGTTTCAAAACGCTGCGTCCACTGCGTTTAGGCGCGTAGCTCTTTCTGACTTCTGACGTTCGTCAATTGGTTGACATAAAAAATGCAGCGGTAATTGCAGCGGAATTTTTGATTAAACATTCAGCTTAATGTTGCTCAAATAACTTAAAGACGCTGGCGATGACGACGTATAATGTTGCTGCAACGTGGCGGATCAGGTAGAAAAAAAAAAAATTATAGACTGCAATATTGTTAGTATTAAAATTTAACTTTGAAAATTACTGGCATTTTCTTAAATGACTTTTTAATCATTCTTTGCTATTAGTTATTCACAAAATAAACGGTATTTAAATATTTTTAATAGCTGCTACTGGCATTTACTTTAAACGCTATGTAAGTGGATTTTGTTATGAAAATATATTAGAAAGGCGTTCTTTGGTAGTTAAACAAACAAAAAATAAAAGGTTTTAAAGTAGCTAACGTTTAATAATCCTCATTTAAGCTAGTTGCAAATTAAAATTTCTTCCGGAAGCCAATCCGAAGCGTTTTATTGACTTTCTTTATATTTTTACTGAGAAACCACTGTGAAGCTTTTATAGCGCATTAAATTAAATTCAGGTGCTTGAAAATATGTTTTTCAATGCTAAACTTCTGAAAGGCAGTAATTTAGTTTCATTTCTGGAAGCCACTGTGAACAATTTAAATAAATATTTGAGCTCCAAAATTTGCTGAAAAAAGTAATTCTGAAAAGTTTTGCAAATCTATAAGCTCATCTAATTTAAAAAAAAAAGCCACTTCAAAGCTTTTTTTGTCCATAGTTGCTTGGTGGTTCGTATATGATATTTTTTTCAAAACTACACTTAGAAAAAATTTTCTCGGAATATGAGAAAAAAAAGCATAATATTTAGTGAAAAATGGTATTGCGTTCCTAATTCAATATAAGAAAAATATATCGTTTTTAGAGATGAATACTTTTCTATTTTGGCGAAAGGACTTGTTTTCATTGAAGAAAATATTTCGCATAGTAATATTTTTATTTGCAATAAAGAAGATTTTTCATTGTAAAATTTCTTATCACAAAAAAAGTTAGGTGCTTTTTTCCTGAGTGTACAAATAACTGAAGATTATTTACTAAAAATTCGCAAAAATTCAAAAATTATCCAGATTCAATTCTGCGCCATACATTGAGAAAAGAAAGCAATAGTTAAATCACCTAAGTTGGCTTGTATAAAGAGAACTTTATGGAAATTATAAACTTATGCTTATTCACCTAAGCAATTTATTGTTTAATACTTCGATACCCTGCCAAAAAAAAAAATATTTGATTCACCTAAGCCTAAAATCCAAGAATACAAATTAAAAAAAAAAATCTAGCATGGATGGCTTAAGCATATTTTAGAGCTTCTTTCTGAAAATAAAAAAACACAGGTGCGTCATTAGACACACGTGAGAAGGATAGATTTGATAATTTAATGGTTTTCTTTGTAATAAAATAACTTTTGAACTCAAAAATAACATAAATTAAATTCAAAAACACACGTTAATATTCACACCAGTAAATTTTATTACATTTCATCAACAAAAAGAAAAGAAAAAAGCAAAATATTTCTGCTCTCGTAGTGCAAAATTGAACTTGGAATTTTTGGTGCCAAGTCCATCGCCCTACCTACTGATCCAAAAAGCCTTGCTACTGTTTGCTGACATAGCAACATAGCATCAGTTGTAATTAATATTGAATCAATCATTCTGTGTAACGAAGGAGTTTGGCTCGATGCGTAGTGTAGTGACTTCTTAATCGGTGATATCGATGGGTGTGGGTTCAAATCTCCACGGCAGGCGAAGGTAAAATTTTTATATTTGATATTTAATTTAATTTTATTTAGTGGTATTGTTATAATAAACGCAAGCAGCGAAGAGAAGCCATAAATTTCTAAGAAAAACGGTGTTGATAAAAGAAAAATTTGTGTAGTTGCCGATTTCAGGCAAGCAAAGCAAGTCACAGCAGTAGAGGCGGCTTCAAAAAAAGGAAAAGAAATTGAAATTCAATCTTTTATTTTTAAATAATGTGTAAATTACAAAATACTTGGTTATGGATTGATCAATTGTATTGAACACAAATGATCGAGAACTGGACCTACCAGCTTTATGCCGACTCCGAACGGCTTATGTTCTCAAGAAACTTTTCATGGCAATTTTTACTCTCTGAGGTTTGCCATTGTTTGCAGAGAGCTGACGGCCGAACAGAAAAATTAAATCAATTGAAAAAATTTTCTGTGTCAGATGGGGGATTGTAACCTGGGTTCTCTGGAGTATTAACCACACACTCTAACCACTACGTCACGACCGGTTAATTTATCACCCAAATAAAAATTGGCAAGTCAACATGTAAAACTTAGGCGTTTTGATGAAATACTTGGGTGGCTGAAAACTGCCAAAGCCATCTTATAAATTATACTAGGTTTATTTTTAATTTAACATCAACTTTTCTCTCGGTGTAGAGTGCTTTTAAGTTTATAAGTTAAGTTTGCTGTAAGTGACAATAAAGAGTTGCTTTTTTTAAGTTTCTTTTATTCCGGATATTTTATTGGAGCATTAAATACGAATATGAAGTCGGAATTTTAACATTTCATGGTATTTTTATTTTTTTTATTAATATTTTTATTCAGTATTTTTAATATTTTTTTATTAATATTTCCATTTTTTCCCATTTGCCGCCTAAGAACCGCCATCTTTCATCAAGAAATTTCCGAATTTTGACAACACATTCGAAAGCAGCGACCCCTAAAACTTCCAGTACTATACCGAGAGAAAAAAAAACCATATTAAGAACATACACAAGTTGGTTTTTGCGAAAGAAAAATGTACTGAGTGGCAAAACTAATGTTTAATGACAAAAGTATTTGTGCAAGCTAAACGTGGCTTAAAAATTAAAACTTCCATCATTTCTACAAAAACAAATTGCTTAAATTATTAAAAATGAAATATGTAAAATTGAAAAAATTCTTGTTAAAGTACACAAATACATGTATAAAATTTGATTTAATCATCACTCAAAATTATGTAGAATTATAAAAAAAGACTTGGATAAAAAGGATATATGTTAAATTCTACAAAATATCGATAACTTTTTACTAAAATAAAATTCAAATAAAACTTGGTTGTCTTATCCCAGAACTTGAAAGCACCATATTGCCGAAGCCATTGAATAAATGAATATAAGCTTGTTGTTAATTTGCCTTAAGTTTTTTTCGCTGTAGATAGATAAGTATATAGATGATTTTGTTACATAAGCATTTGCATATTTTATAGAATAATTTGGTAAATATTGAGCATTATTGACCATTTTTGTTGAACATTGAACATTTTTTGAAACGGAACAGCCTGTACATCGGGCACTTTCGTTAATCGCAATATTCATATTTGAATACTATGTTACGCTTTTCCCACAAATCCGAAATTTGTTTGTAAGGTCACTTTAATTCTAAGGATGCTATAAGTTCTCCAACTCAGTAGATTTTTTCCTTCACAAAAGTAAATTTTTTTTTTTTATCGGTGGATGAAATGTTTTGCATTTTCATCCATTTTCAACTGTACCCTGCAGTAATTGGCACTAGTAAGCAGTATTAGTTCCACTTCAATCTAGTTTCTTTGCATTCAACTGGCGAATTTTACGTGAACATGGCATAGGCAGGGGTTAATTGCTACCTTTTACACTACTATTCCTCTAGCCACTTCACTAGTGCTATAAGCTGGCCTATTCGCTAGTCAAAAAGATAAAAAAAACCAAAAACCGTAGGCATTGTGAAAGCAATATTCAGTTGATAAATTTATGCTTTTTTCATCACTTCTTTTTCTTGAACTTTCGTTTTCTTGAAAATATTACTTCGAACAACAAAATCAAGAAGTCAGTAACATAAACAATAAGCAATACAAGCTTGCAGTTGATTCAACTGACCTTTTTATGCATTACCTAGGGTGAAAAAAGAAGCTAGTTCGTATAAAACTTGTTAAGCAGCAAACGAGAAAGGAGCAATTAGTTCCTTTCGATACTGGCGTGTAATTTAGTATCTAATAATTGAGATACTATTTTTGAGGTTGTTTTTAATTTTTTTTTTTACACCATGATGCTTTTGTTATGTAACAGCTTCATCATTTAGCATTGCTCTTGCCCTTCTAAGCCTAGAAAATCTCAAATTCTTGTGATGTGAGTACCTAATTCTGTTTTCAGGTTCTGGTCTGTGAAAAGTACTTGGGGGGAAATGAGCGCCAGTTGTTAGCACAGATTTGAGAGGATATATTAACGTTGAGAGAACAGTGTATTAAATTCGCTATTTATTCTGTGACATTAAAGTTTGTGTACTTGGACGCAAACACAAACAATACACTATGAAAAATCCAAGACTATTACAAACATTAAAACATTATCATTCCGTAGCGTAAACTACTCTAAAATACCCGCACGTGTAGCGGTTATTGAGAGACAAAGAAATCAGAGATCTAAAACTTTTGTCGTTTTAATTATCAAGAAATTTCAAGAAATCTATAATTTATCGATCATTTTAGTGATCGAGAAATTATCGTTAACTATATCGAGTGATATAATCATTTTAGTTATCATTACATGCATAATTTCTCGATATTTTTATCGTTTAAGTTATCGATAAATTATCATTAACGATATCGAGAGCGATGATTTCTCAATAATTTTACTATCATAATTATCAAGAAATTATTGTTTTCTATAAAAGTTTCTGTTGGTGTTGAGTAATTACTATGCAAACATTGCAAAAACTACCGTAGGTTTTTCTATCGAATGGTACAGAATGATAATGTTTGTGTACATTTTTTAAGCTATAACAAAAATATACGCTTGCATGCTTCCTTTAAATAGTTTTCTACATGGTGGAATTTAGACCCAACGCACAAACTTTCAAGCCGGTGGCACGCCGCACAGTAGACTGAGCTATACAAAAATTTGTCATAAATAGAAAGAGTGTTCCTTGATCCTTAAATTTAAGCTCATGAAGTAAAATTTCAAAAATACTTGAAATTGGTCTGTCCCAAGGGGTAGCTATATTAATTGTTTTACATGATTTTTGATAGGAGGCACTTACAAAGGTTAGCCTATCTTAACAAAACTCGGTCAAAATGCTAAAAAAATATAGTAAAAGATGCGTTCTAAAAATAGTTGAAATCGGTTAGACCCTAGGGGTACCTCCCTTAGAACTATTTTAATTTTATACATGATTTTGTATGGTGGAAACATACAAACGTTGACCGATCTTAACGAAACTCAGTCAAAATACTCTGATGGTCACTTAAAACCATCGGAATCAGTCCGTGAAATAGCAGTTTTGGACAATTTTTTTGTTGTAAAAAATTTTTGTTAAATAGCAATTTTGGACCATTTTTCAAAAATCCGATATCTCAAAGAATCGATAAATTCTGTTAATTTTTTTACAGAATCTAAAAAATAATAAACTGTAATGACGATATTTGTCGGTCCCAAAACCAACTTGGGACCGGCGGAACTTGGAAATAGTTATCTAATAAAATTAAAAAATTTGTTACATTACCCAAGTTTATAAATTTTTGGAAAGTCTTCAAAAATTCCATTTTATTTTTCAATATGAAATAAAAATTCAATATATTTTTACTTTAAATTAAAATTAAAAATAATTTAATATTTTAAAAACTGACTTAACAATTTGCCTACGTTTTCGAAAAAAAACAAGGAAACAAAAAAAAAAGTATCAAATTTAAACAGTTCTCCAAAAATTATTCTACTCAACTGAAAACTTAAATTCATCTTATTTGGAGTATTTGAAAACCAAATTGATTGATTTCTGTCTACCAAATTTTTGATTTCTATCTATTTCTTTCTAAAGTGAAAATTAATTAAGAAATGAAATTTTTTTTTTTTTTTTTTTTAAAAATACTTACTACTCCATTAAAGAGCACGAAATTCTACATCACTAATGAAAATTCCAATGTCATATGTCTGTTGCATAGCTCAAAAGTTAAAGAAACTTTTTGTTTTTTAGCAAACAGTGGAAAAAAATTGAAAATCAACATAATTTATAGCATACAAAATCGTTTTATTATGGAACCTTCAAGTTCAGGTATTTAAGCTTGGTTAAAAAAAAAAAAGTTACAATAATTGTGTAGAAATATTTAACAATTTTTTTTTGAAATATGTCAAATTTGCGGTATTTTCGAAGTATATGGAAGTTTTAAATCGGAATTCATTAACATCAAGTAGAAATAAAAATTGTATATTAAACTGGAATATGTGAGCTTCCATATTCAGCAATAAAAAGTTGCGCGTTTTTGCGCGAACTACTTTTATTACATAAATTTTGGAAATAGTTAAAATTTTATCAATCTATTAATATTTCAAATAAATTGAATGAATTTTGTTAAAAAAAAAAAACTAGTAACGAATCATTTTCGACTGTTTTCTTACAACTTCAAATTTCAAATTCAGAATACATTTGAGTTAATTAAAGTTATTGAATGAATTAATGAATTAATTTTTAAGCAATTTATGGAGGCTTTACTATTTAGGTGACGTCATTTTGTATGGGACAGTCTGAGAAATTTCAAACTCAGAGTGAATACTAAAAATTGAAACATATGCATATATTAGGAATTTGAAGTTATTATATTAATTTTTGTAAAATTTAGGGATATTTACCTTTTTCATAAAATAATTTTGTATGTATGTGAGGTACGTGAGGTTCTCTTTCGATTTGGTTAAATTTCCTACTCAGAGTGCACATTTAATTTAAAAAGAAAATATTTTTTATTTGCGGAGGTCTCACGGTGATCGTTTAAACAGCGTTTAAAAAGTATTGTTGCTTTGAATGGAAACTGTCAAAAAATCAGTTAGAGTGAGAGCGGATACACACATTCAAAATTCAAAATTTGTTAATTTTTTAACGCAAGACGATTAACTGACCACATTTAGTGTGTTTCGGTTTTTTTATATGAATTTTTTGAGCTCAATCTCTCCCACACTCATTTTAAGAGCATTAAAAACGTTTTAACACTTTTTATTGATAAAACAACGGCCATGTCGAGGCCACGGACCACTGTGGCCTGCTAGTATATATATATAATTCTCAAAACTTCAAAGTTTGACTTAGATAGATCTTTTTCATTTCTAACCTTTTGATACATATGGTATCTTAAAATTCAATATATAGTGGCAACTTTTAAATCATTAACGCAAAGTAACTCGAAATAAGTAAACCAAAAATTTTTGCATTCTTTACACTAACCTGACATAAAAACTCAAATTCAAAGAAAAAAGTTACTGATTACTGAAAATACTCTTTCTATAACTTTAATTTAGTTCTTTTTTTTTTATTTGTAAAGTTTCTGCTTGTTTTCCCAATTTTTGTATTTTGCTTAGAAAATATTTACATATTGTCACCCAAAAGCAGACCCTGCACTATTTGCTTTGCAACACAAGTGACTCTTCACTTTTTTTAAAAATTGAATTTTAAAAATTTTTCATGACCTTCCCTCTATAGTTTTTGAATTTTTTAGCTAGTTCATTATTAAAAAATATTTTGTACAAACAAAAATTAAAAAATGCAGACAGCAGAACGCAGGAAAAGATGCAGGCACAGAGAATAGCTATAAAAACTACATGAAAAAGAAATAAACTGTCTTCGGCGTCTTTTTGGCGCCAGAAAAATATCAGAGTTGATGAAGGTTTATTCCCTTTTTTTTTTCCTTTTTTATTTTGCACACTACAATTTTTTGATTGTCCAACGAATTGAGTTCATTATTAATAACTCGGACATGCGTGTTTTTTAATGTGTTGTTGTTGTTGTTGTTGGTAGTGTTGTGCTGTGTTGTTTTAGTTAGAGCTTAAAAGCTTGTACGACTGAGTGTTGAGCAAACAAAACTGTTTAAGTTAGCAAGAACTGAAATTTGTTGAGCAGGGGAGAGCAGCAAAGGATAAGATTGAAAAGAAGAAGAAGAAGAAGAACTGGAAGATGCATTTGGCTGATAAACTTTTGAACTAAAGCAACCACCAACAAACAACTCAAATAAGGGCAACTCTAGCGCTCTAAATAAAAGAAAGAGCGTGCACATAACAAGGATAGAGAGCGAGGGGGGCAAAAAAGGACAATGATAAAATAATGTCAGCAACAATGAAGACGGTTCACTGGTTTTGACAAACATTTCCTAGATTGTCGCTGACAGATCAAAGCAAAGCGCGATCAGCGCCGCCGTTCCTCATCGATTGACTATCATAGAGAGTAAAAGCCTAACTTTTGTAGCTGGCTGATCGGCTGTCGGTGCTGATAAAACAGCAGCGGGAGTTTTTTTTTTTTTTTCTTCCAATATTCGTTGCTCAGCTGCTGCTTATCTCGGGATTTCGCTTCATTTCATACATTGATCAGTGATCTAAAGACGCGCCATTAACGCTCTGCTAGTTAAGTGTTTGAAAAGAGAATGAAGTCGAGTTGAGATGAGATCCTCTCTCTTCTCCCTGCCTTAGCACGAGCTGCTACTAATTTTTGCGTTTATTCAAATGCGATCGATTGTTATCAATAAACGCAACCACAACAACAGTCAGTGATATTTGTTCATTCGATCGATTTCTCGATTTTTTTTTTCTTGTCTCGTGGCATTTTGACGCGTTATTCCGCGAACAGCTAGCAGCCTTGTCAACTGACGCTGCGGCTAATTTATGAAGATTTGTCGCCAAAGTTTTTGAGCTTATTTGGGTTAATTTAAATTAATCTGGGTTTTCGTGGAAAAAGCAAAAGACTGGAAAAACGCTCTTTAGTTGCTCAAGCTAGAAAGCAGTAAAGATGTGTTATCTGTCTTCTACGAGTAGTTGTTTAAG
This sequence comes from Coremacera marginata, assembly GCA_914767935.1. Lineage (NCBI taxonomy): Eukaryota > Metazoa > Arthropoda > Insecta > Diptera > Sciomyzidae > Coremacera > Coremacera marginata. The sequence continues at coordinate 164,871,306 of OU612046.1, forward strand.
AAACCACGCACATGATTATCTTGTGGGTGCTGCTGCTTCCGGCGACTTGATGGTCGCTTGCTTCCGGTTGCCTTTATTTTCTTTTACCATTTCTTCTAATTGCTTGCGCACTCTTTTGAAAGCTCTCTTAATTAGGCCTTGATTAAGTGAGCGTCATGCTTGTGCGCACTCAGTGGCAATTCATTTTGTCTACTTTTAGTTAAATAGAATTAATTTAAACGCGCAGTTTAGTTAAATTTTATGATGTATTTTTTTTTTATGTTTGTCTTTTTATCAATTTTTTTTTTGTGGTGCGCATGCGCGGCTGTTCACTGGTCATTGAATTACTGCCCATTTGTCTATTTTACATGTACAGTCAGAAGGCACATAAAAACTCTACTCTACACACATACACGCACACACACTTTGCTCTATGTAAGTTTGTTTGTAATGAGCGAGGGTGGAGCTGTGCTTTTGGCGCGATCGTTAATAGTATTGCGCGAGACTTTGTGGCGCGATTTTTGCATAGCTAACTAGGCGCTATGCTTTGATGTTGTTGTTTGTTGTTTTTTTTCGATTTTTTAAATTGTACACTTAATGTGGAGTTTGCGCCGTTATCGATTGATTGATTGATAGAACGTTTGATTGGCGATGCCATAAACTGCTATTTTAAATTAGCAGCTATTTTTAGAAATTGCCAAGACCAGCACGATTTCGAGTGCATTTTTTAATTTATTTAAATTTTTACAAAGTAACGATGATTAAACTGTTGGAAGCACTGCCTTGAAGTTGATCGAGCGCTGGCTTGTATGAGAGATTGAGCTAATAATTTCTTAAAAGTAAAGACATGAATAGAAAAACTCGAGTGTTTTGAAAAATCCACAGAAGTTACTATTTTTAGTATAAAAAATTTAGAATTTTTAACTTTATAATTAAGGATTTTGACTTAGATTTTTAACATTATGGAAAAATTAAAATTTTTCGGGAGCTGATCAAATTTCTAGAAGAGGACTTCTGCCGTTAAGGCTTAATTCCTCTGGGTCCAAATATGTTGGAGTTATAGCTCATGAATCCAACATATAGTATTTAAAAATGCACATTCAAGGATGTCCAAGTGAAATACTCTTCACAGACCTGTATATACAGTATATAGATTAAAGCAAACACTGCATATAACTGGCACCTAGAAAAGCAATCACGTACTATTGTTGATGTTACATTCATAAACACAATAGCATTACCCTCTGTGCTATTCTGTAAAAGCAGTATGCAATAAGAATTCCATACTGCCCTTAATAGTACCAGTTTGGCTACCGGTAGGTGGCGTACCTTCATTGCCATCTACTGGTTAAGACGAGACCTATCCAATCTCTTGCATACTAAGCAGGTATGCCAGCCCGGTCGTACTACTGCGCGACCCCGACGGTCAATCTAGACCTGTGCAAGCGATGTACACAAATCACAGCCAGCACGAGTCTCCCCGAAGGGCCAATTCATGTTAGTCACCTGGGCAACTCGGTCTTTTTCGAATGGGGGTCTACAACATCCCGGCAAGGAGACAAAAAATTCATGTTGTTTTTGACGGTGCAAAATAAAACACTTTATTTGTTTTTGACTGACGTTTCAATTTAAGGCCTGTATCTATTAACATACCTTAAGCGAAGTGCCTAAATTTGTGAACCCGTGCAATTTGATTGCACCAAGTCTCCCTTTTGCCGTGTCTTATCGACACAAAATATCCTTACGTTGTTGGCCATATAGACCATGTCTTCATGCCGTGGATATATAAGGTCACCTCATTCGACGGGTATAACTATCCCCGTGCTAACAACTTAAACTGGACCATTGCTACTCCATTGCAGGCTTTTTCTCACAAGGATCTACCATAGTGACCTGCTACCAGATTGGCCGCCAACACTGAGCTCTGGTGAACTCTTCTCTTTTACGACAGTAGACAAGACTATCCACGAATGTTACGCCTAGATGCATCTGCTGCCAACCATCCTCCTTTATCCTGGCTTTGGACAGGCAGTCGCAACTCAGTTGCTAACCTGTCGGAGCTCAATTTTCCATAGTAACAACTCCCCTTAATGGGAGTACATCCCAGTGACATTTGAGAAATGGATTTTATAGAATTTAGCTCAAATGTATGTAGTTCGATAGCGGCGCACATAGAAAAAAATTTTAGTGGGATTTAAGTTTTTTATTTATAGGCTTCTTCAAATGCTTTTATATAATAAACTTTAAAAGAAAATGTCAATTTAATTTTGTCGGCCATTGAACTTTAAATGTCTTCCCTGTGAACATTTAGGAGAGGTAACCTACTAAGTCTCTCTCCTGCAGTTTTACTTCTTATTTATGTTTTGACTCTTTACAGCTACGAAAACGAACGTTTTTCTGAAGCTACAGACATCGCCAACGTTGTCCCACACGGGCGAAAATTTCAGTTTAAATATTGAACTTTTAAAACTATTTTCTATTATATATATTTATATCAAATATATCAAATATATCAAAGTTTACTTTCGAGAGATTTAAATAATTCTAACTTTGGGTTCAAAAAAAGCGAACACAAAGGATTTATGGCATGAATGTCTGTATTCAAGAGTTGCACAAGCACTGTACAAATGACTTGCAACCCATCAGCTCTGCTTTCAACTACTTCCGCTCACCTACTCTCTCATATCAAAACAAGCACTTCAGTGAAGAAGGTTTTGATATACAAACAAACACTGCACCAAGAGACAGTAGAACATTCAAGCTACAGAACAATAGAACAAAACTGAAGTAGAACCTACTGCACTGTTACTGAAGTTCTTACAGGTAAAACGAATGGTTTGTTTTTTTGTTTTTTTTTTTGTCTTGTTATAATCTGTTCAGCATAATTCAAGTACATTAATAGTTTTGTTTTTATTACGTTTCATTTATAGATTCCTACCAAAAAAGTCTTAGAACATTTTAACACAAACAAAATTATTACAAATAGACAAAGTTTACAATTAAACTTTCATTTAAATTACAGATTATTTCGTCAAAAATATTTCTTTTAATTTACAGATTTAACTAAGATTGCTACTAGCTAATCGACACTGAAGCAAGCACTCGCTATGCTTGCTATGGTTTACTGTTACTTCACTGTAGTGTCGCTTTAGGTATTGATATTCTGCTCTGCATCATAACATAAGCACTGTCTGTTACTGTAGCGAAAAACATTTCAACTGATGAAGTGCTTGTTTTGTTGCTGAGCTGTAACATAGAACTAAGTAGTGTATGCGATGTCAACGCTACAGTAAAATGCAGTGCACTGAAGTACTGTACAGTAGTGAAGTGTCGAAAATAGAATGTTTTGTGCAGCTCTTTAGTTTTAGTTTTAGTATTAAGATTTTATTTAAAAAAAAAAAAAAAGTGAATAGGTACAAAATGTAAATTGAAAGTTAAGATATGTATATACTGTGACAATAATATACGAATAATTTTTATATTTTAGGCTTAAGAGGAGATCCTTTTAAACTTTAACTTAAAAGAATTGCTTTGATTTGAACTGAAATGGAAATGGATCAGTAGCTTCAGCTACTCAGGTATAATTTCAAGAGTTCTGCATAGTGGGTAGAGTGTGTGGGCCATATGCCAGAGAACCCAGGTTCAAATCCCACCTGACTCAGAAAATTTTTTCAATTAAATTAATTTTCTGCAGACAATGGCAAGCCTCAGGAGTAAAAACTGCAATGAAAAGCTTCTTGAGAACATAAGCCGCTTGGAGTCGGCATAAAGCTGGTAGGTCCAGTTCTCGATCATTTGTGTTCAAACATTTCCCAACACATACAACACAATTGATCATAAGAAGCTCGATCAAAGTCCTTTCAAGGGCTGAAATACCATTTCTTTTTTTTTTGGGTTTAAGAGGACCCGATGGCCTAACGCCAGTAAAAACTTAAGGCAGTTTTGGGAATATATCTTAAAATAAAAAAATTAATGACGTCTTTTAAATTTTGTAGGCATATTTAACTACTCAACAAGCATACGAAACATTTGTATAATTAAAAATAAAATTTTTAATTTTTTTCAAAAAGTCGTTGAAGATTAGACTATCTTGGAAAATTGGACCTGGGTAGCGAGTTTGATTTTGGCTCTTATATTTATCTGAAATATAAGAATCAAGTAACATTTTTAATCTTTATGAGCTAGTCCGAACCAGAAAAAAAGAAAGAAAATTACTATTATTTTTTTTTTTGTCAAATAGGCGCAACCTTGAAGTTTCAGTTTTTTTGATGTAAAAAATAAGAAGTTATCAAGATAAAAAAAAAATTCGTCATCCCGGCTACAGCAACTGGTGTACTAAATAATATATTGAAAATTGTGAAAATTCGGAAGAGTATTTATTTTTATTTTGCTATCCCACCGCACAAAGGGTTAAAATCGAAAAAAAATGAAGAATAAATGAAAAATTAATATTTGCTTTTGTTTTTAAATACTTACTACTCGATTGAAAAGTACCAAATTCTACATCACTACTGAAAATTTCAATGTCATATGTTATTAAGTTTTTTTGCTGCATAGCCTAACAGTTGAGAAATTTTTGGTTTTTTTGCGAACATTTAAAAATTTTGACATTTTATGCGTCAAAAGTGATCTTTTTATTATGGAACCTATAACTTCAGGTATTTTAGCGTGATTTAAAAAAAAAATACTTACTAATAATTGTTAAGAAATATTTATAAAAGATTTTTAAAATATGTGAAAATTTGCGTATTTTCGAAATATATGTGAAGTTTTATATAGAAAATCGGTAACATCAAGCAGAAATAAAAATTTCGTATTAAACTACAGTATGTGAGCTTCCATATTCAAGATTAAAAAGTTGCACGTTTTTGCACCAATAACTTTTATTAAATAAATTTTGAAAATTGTCACAATTTTTTATATGTAATAAAATTTCAAATTAATTGATCATGTAATATTTTTAAGAATTCTGTTCAAAAAAATGGGCAGGGAGTAATTTTTGACTAACTATTAATGACGTTACTTTGTATGGGCGATAAGCGTGGTTTTCATTTAAGTTACAAAAGTTATTTATATTATGTAATGAACCAATTTTCGAGAATTTTATGAAGGTTTTACTATTTAGATTACGTGATATAAAGTGATACTTTAGGTATTTAAGCCTGCTTTTAAAAAAAAAAAGAAATGGTTAACTGTAATTGCGTTGAAATACTTAAAAGAAACTTTTAAATATGCCAAAATTTGCGCTGTTTTTGAAATATACTATATATGGAGATCAGAGCCGTGGCTAGCGAAATATTGGTCGCAAGACTAACAATTTTTTTTTAAATTAGAAAACACTAAAATAGTAATGAAAATGGAAACTTTAAGGGGGGAAGGGGGTTTTGAAATAATTTTTTTTTTAATTATTTTTGTGACCATTCAACAAAAATGATGTCTATTAAACTCATCGTAAAATCAGAAAAGAAATGTTGTCGAAATGTTCGGGAAAGCATATTTATCAATAATTTGTCAATTTGAAGCAAAACGTATCGTCCAAATTATTAAAAAAAAAATTTGTTTTTTGATATTTTTAAAATTACCCAAACCTCAGAACCCTCTTTCCCCCCGGCTCCCCCCCCTAAAAGTTTTAAATTTTATTATTAAAATTTAGTTCTGGAAGCACAATTTTTCTAGCTACAGCCTTGATGGAGCTTAAATTAGGTACGTATTCAGTAACATCAAGTAGAAATAAAAATGTTGTTCTTAACTACAATATGTGAGCTTCCATATTCAGCAATAAAAATGGTTGCGTGATTTTGCACAAATCTTTTATTAAATAAATTGTGAAAAAATTCAAAATTTTTTCTATGTAATAATATTTTAAAGTAATTTAACACTATGCAATATTTGTTTGAATTTTGTAAAAAAAAGCAGTAAGAAATGATTTTCGAATGAGCCATTTATATGACGTCATTTTATATGGGAGTTAGGCGGAGTGTTCATTAGATTGTGCCAAATTTCAAACTCAGAGTGCATACTAACAACTGAAACATATGTATATATGAGGAATTTCAAGCCATTATATAAGTTTTTGTAAAATGTAAGGACATTTTACCGTTTCCATAAAATCACTTTGTATGTGAAGTACCTGTGGTTATCATTCGATTTGGTTCAATTTCATACTCAGAGTGCATATTAAGTATCAAAGCTGATTTCCAAAATTTCGAGTTCATATACACATTTTTGTTGAATTTAATGAGATTTTACCGTTTCGATAAAGCCACTTTGTATGGAAGGTAGACGTGATTTTCATCCGATTTGTTTGGACTCTATACTCAGAGTTGGTGCAAACTCTTGTACAAAATTTTAAGTCCATATATTAAGCTTTGTGGAATTTATGGACATTTTACCGTTTTAATAAAGTCACTTTGCATGGGAGGTAGACGTGGTTTTCATTCCATTTGGCTCAATTTCGAACTTGAGCTTTAATTTTTAGATACAAGCTTAAATGCCGAATATCATGCCGATAGCTTCAGAAAACCGACTGTAATCATGTCGGCAGACGGACAAATGGACTGACGAACAGATTTTTTTTTCTTATTTGGACACTTACTTACTTACTTAGGTGGCCGTGACAACCCGTGTCCGGATTTCGACCGACCTCATCAGCTCTCGCCAGGCGCCTCTGCTTTGCGCGCGCCTTCTCCAATCGGATACACCAAGTGCGGTTAGGGCTTCCTCAGCCTGGTCCATCCATCGGAGGCATGGTCTCCCTCGTCGTCGTTGACCAGCGACCCTCGCTTCGAGCACCTTTTTCGCTGGAGCTTCGTCGTCCATACGATGGACATGACCCAGCCAGCGTAGTCGCTGCACAGTTATACGCCGAACTACGTCAATGTCTCCGTAGAGCTCATACAGCTCGTGGTTCATTCGGATGCGATAGTCATCGCCGACTCGAACAGGACCGAAGATTTTGCGAAGAACTTTTCTCTCGAACACCCCCAGAGCGGCTGCGTCAGTTTGCGAAACTACCCATGCCTCAGCGCCATAAAGCAGCACAGGTAGAACGAGCGTCTTGTAGAGTGTTAGTTTTGTCGATCGAGAGAGGGCTCTGGAACTTAGTTGCTTACTGAGCCCGTAGTAGCACCTATTAGCAATTATTGTTCTTCGCTTTATCTCCAGGCTGATTTCGTTATTAGTATTAATGGCGGTGCCAAGGTATACAAACTCCTTGACTACTTCAAAGTTATAGCTGCCGGATGAAACGTGGGAGTCTAAACGCCGAGCTCCCTGTTTGTAGACAGCATATACTTTGTTTTACCCTCATTTATCGTCAAACCCACTTTGGCTGATTCCTTTTCGATAGCGGCGAAAGCAGCGGTAACATCTCTCTTGGTTCTGCCAACAATATCAATATCATCAGCGTAAGCAAGGAGCTGGACACCTTTATAGAAAATGGTGCCATTACGATGCACACCGGCCTTTCGTACGATCCCCTCCATGATGATGTTGAAGAGATCGCAAGACAGTGGATCGCCTTGCCTGAAACCTCTTTCGGTATTGAAGGTTTCGGAGAGGTCATTTCCTACCTTGACGGAGCTGAGTGTGTTGCTCAACGTCATTCTGCAAAGTCTAATCAACTTAGACTCCGGACATTCCAGGTGCATATCCGTAAATCATTGTCCGTTTTTCGTTTGCGGTGGTCGTCAACGTAATTGGGGTTCTTATCCGAGGCTGGTTTAGTTTTCATTGGGCAGTAGTAATGTGGCGGGACCCAAACCCTGCGCACATTCCATGTTTAAGGTCTATGGATCGACCCGCCGCTCAAATTAGCCGTCAAACTGACGGATGCCAGTTTGCCGTTGCCCAGGGAACACCACTTGGAGGTTTGAGTCGACTTGAGACGATTTCGACATGGATAATGCTGGCCTCGCCAGGTTGAGGCGGTCAGACACGTTGCCATGTGAAGGTTCGCCCCCTGTTCCCCATTTGGACACATTCCAACTAAAACAAGTAGTCTAAAGTTCCCTCTGACTTCTAGGTGAATTAATCTCCATTTCGGGCAATTTCAACCCTCTGTGCGCCATGGGAATCGGACACGCACCCATCGATTGATAGTTCTATGAACTACACCGAAAAAAAACTTAAGGCAAATTAACAATAAACTTATGTTAATTTAATCAATGGCTTCGGCAATTTGGTGCCTTCTAAGTACTTGGATAAGACAACCAAGTATTTATTTGTTGATCTAAATTTGTCGATATTTTGTATAATTTAACAAATATCCATTCTATTCAAGTCTTTTTATATAATTTAACATAAGTTTAAGTGATGATTAAATCAAATGTTATGCATAGCCTTTGTGCACTCTGACAAGAATTTTCACAACTTTACAAACTTTAACTTTAGCAATTTAAACAATTTATGCTTTGTTGAAATTATCGAAGTTTTCATTGTTAAGCCATGTTTAGCTTGCACAAATACTATTGTCATTACACATTAGTTTTGCCACTCAGTACATTTTTCTTTCACAAAAGCCAACTTGTATGTTCTTACTATGGTTTTTTTCTCTCGGTGTAGCCATCAATCCAAACACATCTGTTACGGATCGTTGTTGATTCAATATTAAGTATAACTGAAGATATGTTGTAGCAGAACACAATAATCTATTAATAGATAGAGGATAGAGGACATCTTGTAGCAGTTAGTTTAGCAGTTATCCAAACACTTAAATTTTGACCATTTAATAAGATATTTTTAAAGGTTAAAATAATATTGGTGCGGACTTTTGAAAATGTGTATGAATGAATTAAAGGACACAGTCAAAGTTCGACTTGGCAATTTCACATTTGACTTTGACAATGCTTTTTGTTTTCAGTGTGATTATAAAGTTTTTTTTTTGACAATTTTATTTTTTTTTTTTTTTTGTATGTTTGTTTTACTCTGCACGTGCTGCCACAAATTTTCAATTACCGTTTCCACTATAATTTGCAACTATTCTAATTTATTTTCTTTCACAATCATTTTTATCGCATTCAGCCGCAAGCTAAGAAATTTGCATGTGTATCGCTTTAGTTGCTGCTGCGTTGGTCAAGTGTTTTGGCCAACGAGTTTTTACGCCTAATGTTATGCTATGCAATGCATTGTTTAATGCTTTTTGACGTGCGAAAGTTCACACATACCCGGCAGCAAAGTCAAGATTATGTGTGTGTGTGTGTGTGTGTGTGTGTGTGTGTATGTGGGTGTGTGTCGAAATTTATTGCCACCTTGTGAGCTTATTTAGTTCAATGCAGTGAATGTGTGTTGCGTGTGTATGTATTTGTTTTATTTAAATACGTATTCAAAATATAGAAGTGGCAGAAATTCGGCTACGAGCACCATGCGTGGAGGCGGCAATAAAGCTTTGATGGTTTAATATTCACTTTATATGCAGAAAAGTTGAAATAAAAAAAAAAAATGTTCAGGTGTTGATTACAATAATATAAGAATTACAAATAAGTACACAAAAGTATTTAAGATAAGAAATGCTATTTATTGGCAATAATGTTGCTATTAATTTGGGCAACAAAGTGAAGTTGTCACCATAAAGAAAAAGCACACACGAAAGTAAGCCGTGTTTTATATCGTTAAAGGTAGAGATTTGTTTAGAAGAGAATATATATTAGTAAAATATTTCGTATGTGGGGTGTACTGGTAATTTTGGAACAAAAACGTAGATTATATCTTTAAGATTTAATGGATTTTTTCAAACATACTTTTTTATAAAGCAAGTCAAAAATCATTGTGTCGGCCGTAGCGCAGTGGATAGAGGTTTGAATCCCAAATTTTTTTAATTGAATTAATTTTTCTGTCAAGGTAAACCTCAGAGATTAAAAACTGAGAACATAAGCCGTTCGAAGTCGGCACAAAACATGTAGGTCCAGTTCTCGATCATTTGTCTTCAAACATTTCACAACACACACAACACAAATTGATCATAAGAAGATCGGTCAAAATCCTTTCAAGGGCTGAAAGTGCCATTTTCGTTTTTTTTTTTTGTTTAGTCAAATCGTTTAGTCAATCAACTGTTTGTGCTTTCTTTATAAGTGCATAATATGTTTTTTTATTTAGAAATTTTGTCCAAAGTGCCCTAAGATTACTTTATATATTATAAAAAAAATCATTTTTCGTCTAACTTTGAGTGATGTCTCCTTAAGAGTTTTATTCACGTCCATATTGACAACGTACAATTTTTATTTTTGTAAATTTTTCAAAATTATTAGCTTTAAATTATAGCTTATTTACGCTCACATAAAAGCTCAAGTTAATTAAATTCGCTACTTTGAGTTTTAACTCCCATTCTGTTATCAGCAGTTATAGCCAGCCACTTTAATTAATCTTCACTAACTGCTAACTGCTAACTGCCGCTGCTGCTGCTACTGCTACTGCGAATTCTTTATGCTGCCTCGTCTTTCATTACAGGCCATGACTGGCAAAGTGTTTCATTTAAACTTTTTATTTATTTGTTGTTTTTATTGTTTTGTTTTGTCTTGTTTCGAGTTTATGACTCGATATCGATGCAAATTAGCTGCTATTTAATTCAAACGCATTATGAATAAATAATTGAATAATTTTCAAATGAATAATAACAACAACAACAATAAAAATAAGCAAACCAAAACACACAGATAGACATACAGACAGACAGACAGCCAAACAAACCTTGCACATACACAGCGATAATAATAATAATAATTATGATTTAATAAAAATCATTCATTTGTTGGTGTCTGAAAATAATAACAAAAAGCAGTCTAAAACGAATTGTGTTTTAATAAAAAAAAACAACTAAAAAAAAAATCATCATAATAATAACAACAGCTCAGAAAATTTCAAAAAGTTCGTGATATGGTTTGTTGATGTGCTTGTTGTTGTTGTTGTCGTTCTTAGCTGAAGCTGATGTTGCCAATGCATGCAATGCTTTGGCTTAAATCAAAGCGTCACCAACACCAGCAATACTAGCAACAATAATAGCAGCAGCTAAACAGAGAAGAAAATAATTAAATATTCCGCGCCTGTGAGATTCAGTTCTTGGAAATCATCAAATTTTCGGTGAAAATTTTCGAAAATTATTAGTGCCACTTTTGTGGTAGTTGTTGTTGTTGTTTTTGTAGTCATGCATGTGGCGTCATAGTCTGCAATAGTTTAGCGTTTAAAACAGCAAAGCGTGGAAAATGATGAAAAATCATCAATGTTTTTCATTGCTTGAAATTTTGTTGCGATTCAACTATAAAACGGTTTGAAATTTAAAAAAGTGCGTGCTGCAAAATGCAGCGCACATTTTTTTTTTTTAATGTTATTGTTGGCAATTTCACTGCACTTGCGTGATATTGTTTTTTTTTTTTTTTTTTTTTAATTGTGTTTGCTTGTAGTTTTCTCAGCCATAAATTTGATCGCATGCGATTACAAAGTGTCGCAGTTGAAAAGCGTTTGAATAGCGCGTTTTAAAATTGAATTGCATTAAAATTGCAGTTTTTTGTTGTCATGTTGCCAGATTTTTTAATGTCGGGAAGCTATATAAGAACAGTGAAGTGCATTAGTTTGACACTCTGTTTATAAAAATCAGTTCAAATAGATGTAGAAATTGTTTCTTTTTAGCATTAAAACGATACTGTTCTAAAAACAAATGTGTTTTATACATAAAAAAATTTTAAAAATTTTTAAAAATCTTTCGACTAAGACTAATATATAGATAATAGATAATATTCAAAGAAAATGCAAAACCATGACGAAATTTAAAAAAATATACAAAAATTCCAGCAGAAAATGTCATGCCTGATCAGGCAAGAATTCAGGCCTGACAGGCATGACCGAGGCCTGACCTTTACTTGAATACAGCCCTGAATTTTTTCATACAAGTGTCCGCCTCTTCAGACCTGAAATTTTGCTTTACATTTTTTTATATTCATCTATGATTTCTAGTCTGAATATCAATTTTTATTTCAAATTTAGATATGAATTCTGGCCTAAAATAAAAGAGGACTGATTTTTTGTTTAATTTCAGGTTAGAATAGAGTCCTGTAAAAAGGAAGCCTGAATAATGTTTTAATTTCAGCCTTGAAATCGGAACTGAATAATGAAGGCATGATTATGTTTAGAAATTCAATCCTGAAATACAGCCTGATTAACAAAGGCCTGAGCGTGTTTTCTGCTGGGATGCTATTATTTTTAAGTCTGTTGAACTAAATTTCAGTTATGCCTGACTGGCTAGACAGCCATGACTTTCATTGAAAACAGCTCTGATTTTCCGCTTCTTCAGACCTGAAATTTGGTATTACTTTTTTTTAAATGTGCATTCAGGATTTCTGGTCTGAATATCAATTTTTATTTCAAATTCAGATATGAAATCTGGTCTAAAATAAATGAGGACTGATTTTTTGTTTAATTTCATGTCAGAATTGAGGTCAGTACGAAGGAAGCCTGAATCAAATTTAAATTTCAGCCTTGAAATCTGAACTGAATAATGGAGGCATGATTAGTTTAGAAATTCTGTCCTGAATTCCAGCCTGACTATTAGAGGCCTGAGCGAGTTTTCTGCTGGGGATAATATCAAATATTAAAAAACTGAAAAAATTTTACAAAAATTTTCACTACCCAAAGTGGAAATCACATAGGTGAATTTCAGTAACTTGGATATGACAGAAATTTTTAAATTTGTTCATCTATAATATCGTTCAACTTTAAATATGGCCGCTGTTATGAAAATTAATGTAGAATACAAAATCAAAAATTCTGTTATATTTTTTTTTTTTTTTTTTGTCAAGTTTTTGCAGAAGTACGTTCGTTTTTTGTGTTGAGTGTTATTGTCTCTAAAAAGTGTTTAAGTCTATTAAAAATATCCGAATCTAAGCATTTGTTAGTTTATTTATCTTAAAAACAATATAAGATAAAAGTTTTGTAATTCGGTGGCATAGATGTTTATGTTAAAACAACACTCAGGACTTTTAACGATTTTTTAATGGTTTTGTTGAAAAAACTTCTACGCTACACAAAATATGTATGAAGAGAAGAGAAGAAATTAAATTTTGTTAGTATGATTGCAACCTCTTCAATCAAACTGACAAATGCTTTTGTTAACTTAACCTTGGAATTTGTCAATGTGAACAAATATTTCTTTGAGTGTAATGTTTTTTGTGTGAGGACGAAAAGAAGGGTTGCAGAAGTGATCAGGAGAAATGTTGAAGTTTAAAATGTAATAGGATCTGCACATATGTTTGACCCCTCTACACAGAGAAAAATCGCCACATAAAAACCTAATAACGTAGACCACATTTAAGAAGGTTTCTCTATGGTTTTTACTTAAGAAGGCTTTCTTCTTAAAGTTATTGGCTATGTCTTGTTAAATTCTCTCTTTAAAAAAATATAATAGGAGTAGAATGCATTCTTCTTAAATTTTTTAAAATGACAATTTAATAAAATTAAGAAGATGTGCCAAAAGTATTAGAATATCTTCTTAACATATTGCTATAAGGTCGACTTCTTAAATAATTTAAAGAATATGTTTTAGGAACGGAAAATAATGTAAACTACAAGATTACCTTCTTAGTTTTTTTTAAGAAGAAATATCTTATTAACACGTAAAAGTCCCAAATCTGTGTATTTTATCAGAAATTATTAAGACATCTCTTTAAATAAAAGTAAGAAGAATTTTTGTGCAGCAACAAGAAGATTTCTTTTTAAAAAATACCTCATTTCTTTAGTCTTTCAAACCCCCCGGCTCTAAATACATCTTTGGAAGAAATCTTTTTACTTTTATGTGGCACTTTTTTTTCTGTGTAGGGTTCCATTCGGGAGAGATATGAACTGCAGGTAGTTCTTGTATTTTTTGTATGGTGAACCCCACAAAGCTGGCAGATAGGAGGTAGGTGTGTTGAGAAGAAATGTTGAAGGGCAAAATAAAATAAGACCAGCTCATATAATTCACAACTCTAGAGTTAAATACGGGAGACATATGAACTAAAATCGAAAGTTTTTGTGTTTTTTTGTTTGAGGACCCCCAGAAAAGGGAGCAGATAGAGGGGGGGGGAGGGGGAGGCGACAGAAATACTCGAAAAAGATGAAGTGGAGACGTTAATATTAACTTTGCAGATGTTAAAAAAGTATCTTTAATGAGCTTAAATGTTTAAATGAAGTATTAAGGTTGACTAAGTCAAATGATCGAAAAATCAGTACTACTGAATATAAAAGGACGATAGATGCGGTTTTAACATGATGCGCACCGAAACTCTAATCAAACATTTTTGTTTTTTACTTTTTGGAATATAATGAAATGATTGGAATATGTTTGGAATGTACAATTAATTTGAAAATTAAAAAAATAAAAATATTGTTTTCACATAATATAATTTTCACTTCGGTTGGCAGTCAGGTTATAAAAATACTGCCAGGTTTTTCTTTCCTCTGCCACCTTAGTGAAGAGCACATTTTGTATAACCGTATGTGTGTGTGTGTGTGTGTGTTTGTTAATGTGCATGGCTACTTCTGCACATTACTGTAAACATAGCTGCCACTGTATGAAAAAAATTTCCATTTAAGTGCTAGAGAAAATGATATCTTTTTTTTCTATCAAATTACATATTCAATGTCAGAAAATTCAATACTGATCAATTTCTATGATATAATACTGCCTATTTCTGTTTTTTTTTTGCATCTCCTTAATTTTTAATTTTTTCAAATTATGTTTTATTTTGAAGTTGAATTAATTTTTTAAAAAATTTGTTATGGAAATGAATTGTTTGTATTAATGAATGACATAAAAGAAAACATTTTTTTAATTTTGAGAAAAGAAGATACATTCTTATTATTTTTTTATTTTTAAGCTGTATCTTATTTAAGACCAAAATTGTTTTTACATTATTAAAGTATAACTATGCAAGATTTATCTCCGACTTTTTGGTCAAACAATATTCATCGATAAGGTTTTTCTGCCTTGCAATGCCGCGAAAGATATTAAATTTGCGGTGAGCGAGATATCGGGAGACTAGTTCATAGCTAAAAATGAATTATTAGAAACATTTTTAAGTTTTTTAAGCTCAGATTCATAGGATGGTGCAGATTCATAGCTTATGTTTTAAGATTAATTCGTTCGAATTGCAGATACCAAATCGAATATGGGTATTTTCAGGTCCACAGACAACAACTCTTGATACACAATGCAACAAAATAATGTGCAAAATAATGTGCTAGTTTGTCATTTTTTTTTAAAAAATTTTTTTTAGATATTGTATGGGGAATGGTACTAAATCAAGTTGAAATTTTTTTTTGCTACTATATAAATCAAAAGGCACTGAGTTATAAATTCAAGTAATAAAAAACTTTTTGTTTGAAATAAATCAAGGTTTAATTTATTATTTTATAAAAAAAAACAGAATATTTAATTATTAATTAGACAATAAATTGAGACATTTTCTGCCACTGGCTGATAAAAAATTGCAATTATTTAATTGCTGTCATAAAAACTGTTTTACCCACCAAAATGAATTAAATCAACACATAAATTTTTATAATTACTTAACTACAAAAGCTGTCAACTACAACCAACCCACTGATCAATTCTAATAAAAAAAAATTTAAGTGTAAAGGCAAAGCGGTCCAAGCTACACACAAAAAATATTTATATTATTTTGCAAAACATGCTTTATTAGATTATATTTTTGCAAAAAAAAAGACTACATAAAGTTTTTCACAAGATTTCAACTGAATTGAGAAAAAGTTTTATTTTACACTCAAAGAAAAAAATCTTGGCAGAAACTTTTGTTGACACTATACTGACAAATAAATTATCAAGTCAACCTAGGAATTTGTCAAAACGAACAATGTTTTTCATATTGAGGCATTATTGGGTTGAGTTGATAAATTATTTGTCAGTATAAATTCAAAAAAGGATTCTCTCAAGGTATTTTCCTTGAGTGTACGTTTTAATAGTTCAATCCAGAAAACTTAATTTCAAACTTATTTTAATTGTAACAACAGTTGAAAGTTAATTCTGTTTTACATTAAAATTTATATTCCGACCTCAATCATTTTGAATGTGCTTGGCTTTTTCTAAAGTAGCGAGAAATTTTTAAAAATATTTGAATCAATTTATCTCGGTTATTAATACATGTGACTTGGATCACTTTGCCTTACATACCCTAAAATAAGCTTTGTTTTCTTATTGCGCTAAACTTCAGTTGTTCACACTTTACACAATCACAATTAATCAGCATGATTGTTATTGTTGTTGTGCTGCTGCTGCTGCTGCCTTTTTTGCAGCAACTTCCTACAACAAATCATTTCAAGACATCAGCAATCGTCATATTGTCGCCTTTGATGTCGCTGGTGTTAATAGCTGCAATCAGCAAACTTGACGCTCATTGCAATTTTTGCGTTGCTCTTGGTTGCACTTATAATTGTTACTGACATTTGTTGGTTTGATTTCTATTCTTGTTGTTGCTACTGCTGCATATATTTTTTTATGGCAAAGTGCAAAAGCCTGGCGGCGTCAAACATGTAATCGAGTTGTTACGTTCTAGCAGTGACAGCCCACAATTAGGTAGCAACAACATACTATAGATCATTGACAACAGCAGCAGCAGCAGCAACATGCAATTAATTAATAAATAAATGTAGCTGTATTTTTTTTTTGTTGTTGTTGCGATTCTGGCTGCTTTGGTTGTTAAGCTAAAACAGCTTGTCTGGCGTATTAATAAAATCAACACTAAGTGACGCGCAGCAGCAGCAGCAGCGACACGCAAGTGTTGCACATGCGCAGCAGCAACATGTTGCGAATCTATATTGAGTGGCTAAAGCAAGTTGCTGTTGATGTTGTTGTTGCCGTTGTGTTTTTTTAATGGCGCACCAAGCGGCAATTGACAGTTTTATCATTTTAACGCTTCGAGCAGCTTTGTTGTCGTTATTGTGTTGTTGTCACAATTAGCACCCGCACATTATAATCAACAATTAAATGTCACTCAATTATATTGCACTAAAGTGTCAGTTTTGTTTATTATTTTGCTTTAAACTTTTTCATAGCGCTGCAGAAAAAAAAAAAATATCCTGCATCATTTATAATTAAGCATTTTTCATAGCAATCTTCAAATGACGTCATGCTGAATCTTGACAATTTTTTTTGCAGCATTTTTTCTGCTTGCTGGCTAAATTAACGCATCTGCATTAAATTGAACGCGCCCGCATTTTAATTTATGTTGCTGTTTTTTTTTTTTTTTATTACAACTTTAAATCACTACAATTGTCGGATTGCGCTTTTTTTGCTGCTGCAACTGCTGTTGCTGCTGCTTGAAGTAGCGCAAAAGGCGGCGGCGGCATGATGTGGAAAAACTTGACAATTTGTTGATTAATCATTAAATTCTGTCAACGCTGCTGCGCTGAGTACGCGCTCAATTTGATTTACAATGCGTCCGACAGCAAATTGACAGCTGCCAGTGTTGCCAACATTTATGTGCGGAAGAACAAAACACTATACAACAAACAATGTAAGAGCGTAAAGCACAAGAAATAAAAATGCAAAAGCTAAGTACAAAAAAATTGCACTGCTATATTTGTTGTTGTTTTTCTTGCTGTTCTGCTTTACTCTTAAGACTTCGCAGGTTTTTTTGAAAGGTTTTTCTTTCCTCTGCCACCTTAATTAAGAGCACATTTTGAGTGAACGTTTGTGTATGTGCGTTTGTTTTACAGCATTGCTGCTGCTGCATAGGGCAGCGAACAGAGCTGCCATTGTATAAAAAAAAAAAATTGTATTTAAATGCTACAGGAAATGATTTTTTCTTTTTTTATCAAATTACATATTCAATGCCAGAAAATTCAATACTGATCAATTTCTATGATACAGTTTATTGAATAAAAACCACAGCTTGAGTGTATTGTGGGTGTCTAGGCTAGAGTAGTAGTAGTAGTAGTTTTCTTTGTTTTAAATTGTTTTTTTTGCAATGAGTTTTCTTTTTGTACAGCTTTCAATATTATATTTGTGCTCTTCAAGCACTTGAAGCATGCCATACTTTTCTAAAGCGAAAGTGTTATCGTACAAACACACACACACACACACACACGCAACCTATGTATATACTCTTACCACATGCCAGATATATTTACAATGTAATAACAAGCAGGGCTATCAGCTATTCATGCAACTATAGGTAAGCGTGGTTTCAGGTGGTACTATGGGGGTTGAAGCCCCCAGGCGCTTAAAAGTTGGTTACAACATAAAAGTTTAGGAATAAATTTACTACAAATGCTAAAATTTTTTACTGAAAATTGCACAAATTGTTGCTTTAGTCGCTTACAAGTTATTTGGGCTAAAATATTAAATTAAAAAAAGAGATATTGCTGGAAATTTCTAAAATATTTTAATTTTTTCAGTAATTATATCATTTGAAAGGCAATTTTTTACCTCTTTTCTTAACTTTATCTTTTGTTAGAAATAACGACAATATTTATATACATATATTATAATATTATTAATATATAGCATTGAAAATTGACATTTATTTATGTATTGTAGAAATTATATTAGCATACAAGATAAGCTCTTTATAATGCAACGATTTAGATTTTCCCGAACATAAAATTAAAATTAAAATTGAAATAACAATATTTTAAAAATAATGATAAATATTATTTAAAAAATTGAGAATAAGTTTAAGATACATCTAACAATTTGTGAAACATTAATTAGGGACTAGATATATATAACAAAATATTAGTAATTTAACAGAAGGGTAACCGTTGTATTGTAAATACAAGTCTAGATTAAGAAATTTAATTAAGAGGAGAGAAATTTAAAGATGAGTAAAGAGATCAAACGCATAGATCAAGTGCTTAAATTTCATTTTGTTGTTGAATTCCAAAGTCTTATTGCGCTTATGAAAAACAGTTTACTAGAATCGTTGTATCTATAATGGGGAACTTAGAGAGAAATAAATGTCTAGTAGATCTGCAGAATTGAAATTTTTCAAACAAATAGTTTGAACTTTTCACAGATATAAGTCTGTGCAGTAAAATACAGTTTCTTGCATTAAGATAAAGTATGATATTGCGCCCGAGTATGTGATTGCTAAATTCTGATGTATGGTCAAACCTTTGAATACCGTGCACATAACGAGCTAAAAGTTTATGTGATGACCTTGAGTCGAGCTTACTATAGACAACTTCGGGATAAGTTATCAGAGAAACAATAAATTGTATCACCAATTTACGCCTAGTTTCTGTGGGGACAATCGATGCAGTTTTGCTAAGATTTCTTAAGGTATAATAAACTTTTCTAACCACACTATTAATATGGTCTCCACACGTAAGTGCAGAGTTCATAACAAGCCCTAGATTAGTTATTTTGTTTGCAAAGTCAAGCTTAGTACCACTTAGGAAAATAGAAGGTAGATCATTAAATGGATATCTGGATTTCACTACTGGCAGTACACGTGATTTTAGAGGATTAAACCTTAGTTCGTTTTCACCAGCCTATCTGCTGATTGCAGCCAAGTCTTCATTAATCCTTACACATACGAGTATATCTTCAATAAGGGATGTGGGGCGCGACAGATAGAGTTGCAGGTCATCCGCATGCATGCAGCATTGTGACATTCTTACATTAAAAAAAAATTTCATAAAGGAACATTGTAAACAAAAGCGGTTCAAGTACTAAGCCTTGGGGCACCCCACTGATAATAGTAATCTAGCTTGAGTATATATTTCCTACCCTATGACCCTTTGTTTCTTCCCTCAAAGTAGCTCTACAGCAGACTCACAGCCGAGTCTGAGAAGCTGAAGCAGATTTCAAACTTTTTCCAGATTATATGGTGACTTACATTATCAAACGCTTTGGAGAAATCCAAGAGACAGTCTAGGGTAATACGACCTTTATCGAAAGATGTCCTGATAGCGTTCAGAATTTTTACTATAGCAGTGGAACAGCTATGACCAGGGCGCAAACTGGACTGAAGAGAAGACAAGATATTATGAACACTAAGATAGTAGGAGATTTGCTCAGCCATAAGGGATTAGAGAGATTAATTATATTAGCATACAAGATAAGCTCTTTATAATGCAACGATTTAGATTTTTCCGAACATAAAATTAAAGTTACAATTGAAATAACAATATTTTAAAAATAATGATGGGGGCAATATTATTTAAAAAATTGAGAATAAGTTCAAGATACATCTAACAATTTGTGATAAAGACGAGTGAAGACCAATGGGGCGGAAATCACTAGGTTCAATTAGGTTCAACTTTTGGCTTTTTGACGATATTTATTTTCGTGCTGATTTTCCAAGTTGAAAGCAATGTAGAACTTGTTAGGCAGTGGTTGAATATGTGAGCGAGAGAGCTAATAACATAGGGTAGAATGAGCTTAATAAATTTAATATCAATTCCGTAGTCGCCAATAGCATTTGATTTTATCTTCAAGATACATCTCACTACATCTGACTCATTTACAGCAATAAACTGGAATTTCTGAAACAAATTGGGGATAGAATTATTAATGTTGGAGTAAGAGTTAAGACCGGAGGATTTGGTCAGAAGACTTAATACGAAATACGAATTAAGAACATCTGGATCTAGTACACATTCTCGAACATTATTGTTTTTCCTATTCCAATTGCCTTCAAGTTATTCCATAGTTCTTTCGGCGGCAGTGACGTACTTAGTTTCGAGAAATAGAACATATTATTAGATAATTTAACAGCCGATGAAGCAATGTTTCTAGCCTTCTATACTCTTCCCAGTTGACCACAGTTGGATTTCTTTACCATATATTTTAGGCTTTATGACGTATTTTGAAAGCTTCTTTTATGGAATTTTTTGAACCATGAGCATGTGTTGTTATTACTTCGGGATGAACGCAGAGGGCCGTCAATTTCGAAAATAGACGAAATTTAGTGTAAGAAAAAGTTTCATTTATCCTTAACTAGCATTTCATTCAATTCATTCTAAATAGATCAGTAGATAGATCAGAATATAGAGTAAATAGATCAAAATTGGAAAATTTATACAAAAAACCAATTGTATGGTGTAGAAATATACTTGTAATAACATTCTACTAAAATACTTTGAAATATTTTCCATTCACAGCCACAAGGCGACATTACATGGTTGTATTTAAAAAAAAGAAAACGTAGCCTTTTATTGTAAATTCTAATTTCATTTAAAATTGCACACAAATTTGGCACAGCGTTGGCTTGGTTCTCTATTTATATGCTTAATGCAAAAAAAAAAAATAACTATATGCATGGATTTATTGAATTCATATTCATAATTATATGTTTAGCTTTCAAAAAATACTAAAGACTAGAGACTACAGGAGAACTATAATCTACGAGCTAACACTGACAACTTTGCTAATGTTCCTTTAATTTTTAAAAATAATTTTACGCTTTTCTTTAGAATTACAACACCTCGTTTGTTTAATGCCCTGCCAGCAAGTCTTAGATGCAAGAGAGTTAAATCATTAGTTTTGAATTTTATAAAAAAATGCTCTTTCTCTTTTGATCATTCTAATATTGATTTCATATTCTATTCTTTTTTATTAATCTGATATTTTTAAAATTATTGTTTAATTAATATGCTCTAATGTAACTCCCCATCAATGTCATTCAATTAGATTTTATATTCTGTTTAGAGTTAATTAGTACATTCGTAACATTCGTAAGATAACTGAAAATACTTAAATATAAGGCCCACCTCCACGGACAGTTTCTTAATCGGCCACTGACTGCAGAAATCCAACAATTTTTACCTTTAATGCAGATATTATTATACATTTTGTTTTTTTCTTATTTCTTTGAGTAATTCATTAAAATTTTCGAATTCAACTGAAAATAAATTTTTAAGAAACTTTTATCTTATATATAAACTAGCTGTGGTACAGGTCTGTGTTGCTACGTCCATCATCACAATATAAAATGTGTGTCGCAATTGGAAAAATAGCCTCGATTCTCATTAGATCTACAGTGCATGCCACCACAGTGCTCTCTGGGATTCGAAGCAGAGCAAAATAGATAGCGTGAAAAAATTAACCTTGCCATAAGCCATTCCCCTTGCATCCTTGCGCAGTACGCGTATAAAAATATATGCAAAAAACTTACCACTTGCATTGCGACCTCATCTTTAAGGTCCACTTCTACTTTCTTCAGAATTAACTACAACAGAATCATTTATGCGTTTTAAAACATTACTTCGAAAGTATTTTTAATTGAATTTTTAACCATCTTCACCGAGTTAATGATTTAAACTGACTTAATTACAATTGCCCATCACAGTGATGACGCTGCAGCGATACCGGTACTTTACTTTACAGAGAACAACAACGTGGTAGAATATGCACACTTGCATGGTACCGTGACTGATCAGGTTCTCTTTTTCAGCTACCACAATTTTCAAAATCAATTCAAATAATTTTCTGTCACTAGAACTTAATCTCCGCTTAGTTTTGTTTTGTGATTTTTTGCTGGTCTGCTCTCAAACTTCTTCGGCATCTACGTACTCTTATAATACCATGCATACTCGTACAGAGCTTTTTTGTTATTGTGAAATTGTGCATTTTTGTTTTATTCTCGTTTAATGCAGCGTCGATCTCAGCACCAGTGTTGCAGGGCAATGCTTTTACACTAGAATTAGTGCTTTTTGATGTAGTACGAGTAGTAGTACTTTGCTAAGTAGTGCTTTGTGCAACTACTACGAAATGAGCATGCATAATAATAAATAACACAATAAAAAATAGCTTCAAATATTACAATTAATATTAATAATGCTTTATAATTTAAAATCGTTTTACTTTATCCCGATACACCCTACACATGGAGGCTTTTTTATTCAAACTCCTCCTGTGTGCGCCCCTGCACAAATGTGAGCCCCTTATTCTACTTAAAAAAGAATATAGGTATAATTATAGAACATCAATCAATGCTTCAGTTAAAATTGTTTTGTACCTTTAAACAATTTAATATTTTCTATAATCTAATTAAATAAATTTTTAAAGAAATTTCTTTAAGAATAATCTACATTATTTCCCCCAATCTGAGCTTTTATTGTATTCTTCATATAATATCATCAACTAAAATTTTATTTTTGCTACTACAGCAACAACCAATTTTTTTGCATGCACTTAACTCTTTCCTGTTCCACACCTCTCACCGTGCTCTATGAAACAGCCGGTTTTCTTAGCAAATAATTCGCACTTCATGTTGAAGAAAAGGTTTTCTTTACATTTAATTGAACGCATGCGAGCGAGGTGTTACCTGCAGGAGTGCGGGACAGAACGTGTCATGTCAGGGTTGCCGCATGTTGGTGGCATTTGTTGGTGCGAGAGAGTGTTGTATGATAGGAGAGTGGGTTGCAGTGCAGGGTGTGGATTTGAGTAAAATTATCACACGTTTTTACAATTTAAAAAAATTCTTCACTGCCATTTATGCCAACCCACTCCCTCGCTCACTCACCGACTTACTTAACTATTCATTGATGCTCTCAGCGTCATTGTTGTTGTTGTTGTTGTTGGCAGAGTACTGAGTTTGGTGCACTTATGTTGGTGGCAATGATGGTGGTGTTGTTGGTTTGTGTGCGGTTCTTAATGTGCACGAGGTGTGAATGAATGAATGTTGAAGCGCTGCATAATAATAACAGCCTAAGAATTGTGTGTTTTTTTTTGCTTTTTTATTTTGTGTAGAAATATCAGTCTGTCAGTCGCTGCGGCTGGTAGTGCCTCAGTTTTGCACTTTTGCAAATTTACGAGTATGTGTCTAAGCTTTCATATATGTGAGTGTATGCATGTGTTTGCATCGTGTTAATTTCATAGTTATTACAGTAAAATTTTTGCTTTGCATTGTTTTTGATTTATTTTTGTTTAGTTTTTTATTTAGTGGTGTAGCACAGCGCTGTGGTAACTCTGACATTTAAGTATTTCTTAGAAATCATATTTTTGTTCGCAAGTAGTTTTAGAGCATTAGCGACGGAAGTTTGTGTTTGTTTTGTTGTTTTTTTTTTCTTACAATGTAATATAGAGCACGTCAAAAAAATGTTTGCTAGCTTTAAACTTGTTACCCTTAAGAGAGCTACAGACAACTCTTCATCTAGAGGTGTACATTAAAACAGTGCCTTATTTTATGCTTTTGAGTCTTGGGAACTCAGTTCTGAGTATAATTTTTTACCAAATTAAATTCTTAACATATTTTTGTAAAATTATATTTTGGAGCTTTATGTCAAAATATGTTCATAGAGTAATAGATTGCTACAACAACAAAGTTCTTCACAGAACAAACTAGTAGCAGTAGAAAGCTCTTTCGCCGCTACTCCAACTTATCAGCAATCTTCTGTTATTTCTGCACTCTAACAACTTTGAAAAGCTTATAAGCATTATTTATGTAAAACCAAAGCAGAATTATATATGCTTTGCACTTCAAAGCACTGTTTTTCTACTATTCTGCAAAGAATACAAGTTCAAAAAGTGACTATATTGATTCTGTGATTTATTTTTCACTTTTTATTTAATTTTATTGGTTTTACAAAAAAAAAAAAAAAACAAAATTAAAATATGACAGCAAAATTTGATACTAAAAGCATGAAATTAAATGATTCTTATTAACTCCGAAAGCGTTGATGACTTACATGTAGTACATACACCCAGAACATGTGCTATTATGCGTTCGTGCGAACGCTTACGTCTACGCAAAATGCAACGGCATCTTCTGTACAGATCGCGCCATCAACAAGTTTAGCGGGGAGATTTTAAGATTGTGAAATTTAAATTATGCTGAATTACAGTTTAGGTTTTGAATGGTGGATTTATTTACAATATACATCGTGAGCAAGGAGAAATCGATCAGTTTAGCTTCAGAAGGAATGTTGCTACAACACTATTAATACAGAATAAAAAGCCTTCAACTTATCAAAAAGGCCAATCAAGCTGCTCAAATTTATTGGAAAGGCGTTACGACTGCCAGGACCATATTGTAGTACCTTAACCTTAAGGCCGTTGTGGTTTTCGCCACCAGAAAACTACCACTAGATGTTGGAAATGCGAGGTTGTAATTCTATTTCACAACTAAAATCACAATCATAGCATTATTCCTACACCGAGTGAAAAAACCATAGCAAGAACATACAAGTTGCCTTTTGTGATAAAAAAATGTACTGAGTGGCTAAACTAATGTGTAATGACAAAAGTATTTGTGCAAGCTAAACATGGTTTAAAAATGAAAACATCAATAATTTCTACATAAATAAATTGTTTGAATTGTTGAAGTTTGTAGAATTGAGAAAATTCTATTTAAAATACACAAAGGCTATGTATAAAATTTCTTTTAAGCAAAATGATATAAAAATAATTGGATAGAACAGACATATGTTAAATTGTAAAAAATATCGACAATTTTTCATTCAAATAAAATTATAGAATACAAATATAACTTGGTTGTCTTATCCAAGAACTTAGAAGGCACCAAATTGCCGAAGCCATTGAATAAATTAACATACATTTATTGTTAATTCGTCTCAAGTTTTTTTCGGTGTAATGTTCTATCTGAAAGCATAAAATGAAATAAAGTTCTCTCCTTTTATATTTAAAAATGTCTTTTTAAGTAAATTATTAAGAAGATAGCATAAAAATGTTCATATTTCTCGTGCTCAATAACTTTTAGAATTATCTAGGTCTAGAAAATTGTATTGATGATGGTTGGATGGTTTGTTTGAGTGGTGATAATGCTACAGACAGTATCCAATTAGCTTCATTGAGACATTTTGGTGCCACGACTTCTTATCCTGTGCGTCGACGTGTGTGGTGTAGGAAGGTTAAGGTGTATCTGTTATAACCATCCAGTTCTGTTAAGGAATACAAGGAGGTTGTAGATTTTTCGAGTTGAAAGTTCCTTTAGATTGGCAAGGAAGGATTTAACCATTATGCTTAATCTACATCTTGCCAATGTAATGTTTCCCTTTTGTTAGGGTCGTTACAGCTGCGACAGTGTGGATTAAAGAGTAATCCAATTCTTTCTGCATGCACGCCAATGCACCAATTTCCCGTTCTGATTGCCATGACTCGTGCTATATGAGTTCGGGAACTTGTTAGTAATTCGCGAGTTTTTCCTTGGTTATATGAGAGCCACATTTTTCTTGCTGTTGAGCATGTTGTCAAACTACTCCATCCGCGACTAGCTATGCCAAGGTAGTACAAGAGCATCCCCCCCCCCCCCCTACCCTGCGTTCAATCCTGATCAATTCGTCCGCCTTTTCATTACCATAAATGTTTCTATGGCCAGGAACCCAAATTAAAGTAATGTCAAGCAGCCGACTTAGTCTAGCCAGTTCCTCCTTACACTGCCTTACAAGCTTGAAGTTGGATCTTACTGCAGCTAATGCTCATATAGCAGCTTGGCTATCCGACAGGATTGCTGCGGTTAGTTTGTTAGTATTGCCCGACAAGCTTCCCTTATTGCTAAAAGTTCTGCTTGGAATACATTGGCTGAGTCCGGAAAACCCAGTTTTTCTAGAAAGCTCTTTCTAGACTCCACAACTCATCTTGGACCCATTGGTGTAGAAGGTGATATCAAAAAGCAGCGTCCGGACCCCCATAACACCATTCCCCTCTAGCCGGGTACTTGCTGGTAAATGTTTAAATGAAGTCAAGGTTGGGGCTTTCATAGTCCCTGCTGTGCTCATAGATCTATGCTCAATTGCCAAGTCGACAGGTAGTAAACTAAGGACTTTCCCGTGTCCATAAAGTGTGTATCTGCAGCTGTTAGACTCCTTTAGTCTGATTGCACTGTTCGATGTAGTTAGTTTAAATTGAAGTTCAACTGATAGTAGGAGGGTCTAAACATTCAGTGCAGCCATTAGGTATGACCGGATTTCCCTCGTGACACCAATACATGCAGAACGCTGAACCCTGGGTTGCTCCAAAAATTGTATGCTTTAGTCAGTGGGGACCACCACACAAATGCTCCATATGTTAGAATAGGACGCACTATTATGGTGTAACACCAAAAGAGTATTTTTAGCTTAAGACCCCATCTTTTGCCCAAATGTTTTTTACAGGCGTAGAAGGCTACACAGACCTTATTAAACCTATGCTCAATGTTTGTTTTCCAGCTAAGTTTCGAATCCAGTCTGACTTCCAGATACTTGGATAGTGAAAGTGTTTTATCGTTTAATCTCGGTAGGTTGAGGTGCTGTATCTTGGTCTTTTTAGTGAAGAGCATCAGTTCTGTTTTGCTAGGATTTACTCCTAATCCGCACCCAGCAGCCCAGTGACTCGGTTTGTCTAAAGTCACTGTTTGGTGCGGCGTTTGTGCTAAAATGCTCATAGGGCCGTTCTTTTTCAAAGATGATAATGACCACAGAGTTACTGTCAATCAGGAGCGTTATCGCGATATGATAAACAATTTTTTCATGCCAATCGTTCGTCGAAAGCGTATCAGGCACTACTGGTTTCAACAAGACGGCGCGCCACCACACACAAGCCGCACTACAATCGATTTTTGCCAGATGGGCGCTTCGAATATGGACAGCCCTGTATATCACCCTCTCCTTGAGGTGTACCCCTTACTACGAATCTAGTAAGTTGGCTGTTTCTAAGGTCTGCTTGGATAACTCAAGAGCTAAGCGTCGACACAATCCAGTTTCTTAGAGGTTATTCCACACCTATTACTGTGAAAGAGTCGTGCATAGCCCTAGTATGAATGTTGTTAAGCGCTCCTTCAATATCAAGAAAGGCAGCAAGAGTGTACTGTTTGAAAGAGAGAGTTTTCTCAATGCTTGTAATAACTTCATGCAAAGCTGTTTCTATCGGTCTCCCCTTGAGGTAGCCATGATGTGCTGCGGATATGGAGGTTCTGCTGAGAGTGCCCCTTAGATATAAATCTAGAAGCCTCCCTAGTGTTTTTAGAACGAACGATGAGAGACTAATTGGTCTAAAGTCCTTAGCGGTTTCATGACCCGTCCTCCCAACTTTCGAGATAAAGATTACCATGATTTTTCTCTACCTACTTGGAGTACAGTTAAGTCGTTTACAGTTTGTGAATATTTTCATGAGCAAGGGCGAATAAGCTCCTGCATTTTTTGCTGCTTTGCCGGTATTATGCCATCCGGGCCTGGGAATTTGTAGGATGAGAAGCTGTTTATAGACCACAAGATCTTTTTCTTTGTGATAACGTGGTCTGTGAGGCTCCTCGGGACACTAACCAAAGTCTCCCTACGTGAGGATTCATCACGGCTATTTGTACATCCTGGAAAGTGTGTAATAATCAGGTGTTCCAATGACTCCTCCGTAGATTCCATCCACGTGCCATCCTCTTTTTTTATAAAGGAAAGGCTGGAGTGCCCCTCAAATAGGTTCCTGCTCAGTCTTGCCGGCTCCTTAAGGTTGCCAATTGATTGGATGTATTCTTCCCAAGTTGGCTTTTGTTGATGATAGTCGTGTGACAAATTTTTACTAGTTGCTAACTTGACACCAGTTAAGAGTATTTTCCGAATATACAGCTTTTGTAAATTAGGTTTTAAGTTGTAGCGATCAGTGACAATGTTGAATATGTAGTACAAGATTTGCAAGATTTCAACAGCTTTAAGAAATTACTTCAGCATAAAATATAGATGCAATACTATATGTATATAATTCTATATTTTCAAACAACAGCATTTTTTTCAGTATCTATCAAATTGTTATTCATTCAAGCAAGCTTAAAAATTTTAACTTCGGAACTATTCACTTTTTTCTAATCTTAACCCTCTATTTGCCTCAGTCCGCTACTCTATTCATCCATGATCCACTACTTCTTATTTTGCACACGCTCAACATTTGCTCTTGTACTTGGCCACAGGGATCAACGTATTACTGTTAATTGCTTTCTTGTTAGCACGGCCAACAGGCGCTTCGGGCAATCATAACCAGCGGATTATTACGTTTACGATCACTATGTTAAGCGTTTGTTTTTCACTCTATACTACGTGTTCTTGTTGGCAACAATTCCGCCTACTTGACTGGCTGGTTGACTGGCTGGCTGGTCTACAATAAAAGTCCCTGTGGCTATTTTGATATATAAATGTTATTATTAGCTGTTGTTGTTGTTGTTGTTATCGTTGTTGAGTTCAGTGTCGATCAATGGCTTGCAACACACCGTTAATCATTCACACGAGGTTTTAGCAGCTGATTATCGCATCACAAGGAATTATTTATGATAGTATCGAATGAGAGCGAAAAACATATACAATTTTTTTTTTATAGCGACACTAGGCAACGTGCGTTTTTTTCCCAAAGGCTGGACGAAAAACAGGTAATTATTATTTTCTTGAAAAGCAATACAAAGTTTTCGAATATTTTTTTTTGTTGTCTTAGCACTTTAAGTGTATTATTTGCATACTTTTTATTTTAGGTTTAAGTCTTAAGTTTAAGTTTAATTCCTTTCATGATTTGAGCCTTAAAACTAAACCAGCTTAGTTGTTCAGTACTGTGGTTTAGTATTTGTTGATTGCCTTTATTCAATTCACATGTCGATTTTTTCGCTTCGCAAATATTTTTCTAAACAATCTTTAAAAACTGGCGCTCTGCTTGTCTCCATCAATTTATTGTTTTTTTTTCAAGCCTCTCGGTTTGAACTTGTACCTGGCGCACATGATCGGCTAATCATATCAGCCTAATTTTTCTTTTGTTCCAATTAAATGTCTTGGCCACAAATTCGCTTTTATTAACCACTCGTTGCTGTTTTTGAGCTCTACCGTTGCAGCTCCTTCTTTGTTATTCTGCTTTTTCCTTCTTTTCTGGTTTTTGTTGTAATTTATGACAACCTGGCCACTCGTTCACATGCTTTATTTGTTTTTATAGGCTACACCGTGCGTCTGTCTGTTTGTCTGTCCGTTTTATTTGGTGTCCTTCCTTCTGTCTTGCCCTCAAAAAGTTGCACATGAGACTCTCTGCTAAGGAAGCGAGGGTTCGTTCTACTTCTTCTTAGCTGCCGTTCACTTCTCTTGTCCAAACAATAGCTCGTTTAATTCTGGCGCTCCATCATTTCTTGGCCATCCGCTGCGGATCCTCATCAAGTTTATTGTTTTCTGTGTTTGTTTTCTTGATCGACGCCTAATCCATTATAAACTGACCGAGTGGCAGCGCGATCGAGCGCCAGTATGCCGCGATACGATGAGGTTCTGCGTCAAGTTGGTCAAATAGCCGCAGGCATATAAGCACTCACACACACACACACACATACACATACACAAACACAAACACACATGTACACACTGAACAAACAAAGGGACAGTCTGTAGCACAGTCAGTCAGTCGTACAGACGCACAGTCATAGCAACGTGTTTCGTTTAAGCCATAAGCAGCTATAAGCAGTTGAAGCTGCAGCCAGCTAACCACTCTCGGTGTGGCCCTATTTTATGAGCTTGTTCGAGACGAGCAGCACGAACATCCACTTATTTTGGAACTTCAGTATTTGGCAGTTAGGGTTACCCTGCCGCGAAGTAGCTTGGAGCCTCGTTTGAGATGACGTTGATAATGGAGCTGTGAACAACGTTGATTATGTTGGTGAATCCTTCGATGTTGCTGCTGATGTTGCTGTTGTTGTTCTTGTTGATGTTGATGATCATGATGGCGATGATGATAAGTAAACATATTCAACGAAATTGGCCAAAAAATAAACACATGTTAGGCGCGTTAAATGCCCGTGTGAGGGGATTTCTTATTTCTTATTGTTTGTTGTTTTTTTTTTTTTGTGGTTGTTGTTGTAAGTGTTGCTGCATGTTTCACGATGATGAAAACACGTCTGAGTTCAGCACTTGGCCAAATTAGTTGTGAACTAAATTTAAGACCCTTGGCCAGCAATTTATCAACAACTTACATACACGCAGCAAAAAATTTTTGTTTATTTCTACTAAAACATTGTAAAATTTAAAGCTAGTTGTAAAAATTTTAATATATAAAATAAAAAAAAAAAATAGAATTAATTGAAAATTAATGTTATCAACGTAATAGGTTGGTACATGATTTTTGAGATTTTGCAAGCTGTCGTATCTACGAGTCACTGCTTGTGCGGCCGCTTGTGTACGAGGTTTCTGTACAGCTCTTGTAGTGGGATTGGTATATGTTGTATGGACTCTGATTCCAGCCCGCCGCCATTCTTTGCTAGTCAATCCGATTTCTCATTTTCATCAATGCCCCGGTGGCTTGGGATCCAGTAGATGCGCACTCTCTTCGAAGCACATAGTGCATCTAGTGTTTCTCTGCTTGATCCTGTGCATCAGAAAGGATGAGAGTCCCCAAGTGCGGCCCAGCATTTTCTAGGATGCGTATAGGGCGTTGGTGGCTTTCTTCACTCTCTCATCAACATTGTTTTTCTATGTTAGTTTACTGTCCAGGGGCCCTACTCCCAATTGCGATGCGGCAAAAAAACATCGTAAAATTTATTGGATTGTACGGACTTACGTATGAATTGCATTGGACGACAGAACCCCCCTGGGGTGTACCCCTTCAAACTTTGTGGTAGCAGTGCTCCACACAGCTTGGACTCATCTACAATATGAAAGATTGTCCATCCAGAGGTCGATTGCTGGTGGTGCCTCTGTTGCGCGTATAATATTAAGGATTGCTGTAGTCGATACATTATTGAATGTGCCTGAGATGTCTAAAAATGCATCAAGTGCATATTCTTTGTAGTGAAGGGCTTTTTCCATGGGTGCTGCTAGGGAGTGTAGGACCGTCTCAACCGATTTTATTTTTGTGTAAGCGTGTTGGTATGTTGCCAGGAACTGGTTTGTACCATTCTTTAGGTGCAAGCTTATTAAATTCTCAAGAGTATTCAGTCCAAAAGAGGTAATACCAATGGGCCTGTAGCTCTTCGGATACAGATGGCTGCTCTTGCCTGCTTTCGATAGGAATAAAACCCTTGCTACTCACCAGGCTATAGACACATAGTTCAGCCTGAGGCATCTTTTGTATATAGCCAAAAGCCAAAGAGCGAATCGTAGTTTGGACGCTTGCATTATGGCGGGAACAATGCGTCTCGCTCTGGAGATTTATATCCTGAGAATGAATCTATTCTCAGGATTTTATCCGATGTTATTAAGTCATTTGGAATCTGTATCGGGTTTGCCCAGTGTTTCTGTACTGTATAAATGTTTGAGGTTTCGGTTTCTGTAAAGCCGGGAGAATGTGCCTTCAAGAGCTCATCAAGTGATTCCTAATTGTTTTCCGTCCTCTCACCATTGTCTTTGCGTAGCTGACTCTGAATTGGGGGCTACTTTAAGAGTAGCTTCCTGAGCCTTGCTGACTCTGAAGATTTCTCTATGCTTGTGCTTAAGTTCTTCCATGAGAGCCTCTTAACTTTACAGACGTTGATCTTGAAGAGTTTGAGCCTGCATTTGTATTCAACCCATATTTCTTACTGGTCTGCTGTTTTAGCTAGTTTGAAGAAATTTTATAGGTCTAGATCTAGATCCATCTTTGCTCTAGAAGGTCAGAATTCCACCACGGTGGTCTGGACTTCTGCTACGTTCGCGTGTTTTTACAAGAGGAGTGATACGCTTTGAGAAGCTGAGCTGAGAGGGTCTTCAAAGACCCTTCTATTTCGGCTTCTGTGCTTATGAGTTTAGGGATAGGTAGCCTGGTCTCAATGAACAAAATAATAGGTGCACGAAGAGAATTTTAAGCTGGAATTAAGCGAAAATGAATATAAAGCTTGCCGAAAAATCACCGATTTATAGCTTGGCAATCTTTTATTAAATTTAATACAATAAAGTTCTATTTTTCACTTTTTTATCAATTCTTATGAAATACAATTTCAAAGAATTATTTAAGACCCAATAAGTTATAATTATAAGCCATGCTTAAATTATAATAGAGTTCATTTGAATTGTAGTACAAATTTAATGTGTAAAGGATTCACATTCATATAATTATTTAAATTATTTTCACTTTAAAATCGCACCTTAAACCGTGCTTTATTTTTTGTAGTTTATATTGTTTTATTTTCAAATATATAAATATTTTTTTTTATTATATTTTTGATTTTCAAATATTTAGAGATAAATAGTCACACAAATAATGTCTCAAATTAAAATGAATTTATTCCGCGTACTGTCGTTGAACCATGGACCCATTGGCTGATAGTTAGATACGCTACTATTGCACCATTGCCTTGCTTATATCTAAGCAAATAAAATAGATACAAACAAGCATTCAATTGCAAAATCGCAATTCAATATAGAATTGTTTTGATTTCATCTCTTCAGAAAAATTATTTAATTACTATTGTTACATATAATTGTACACAAAAAAGATTTATAAATTGCAAATTCACAAACCAATACACAATTTTACAATTTTACATAATAAAATAATGTTAACATCATCATCATTGTTTCCTCGAGCTCCTAGGCGGAGCATAGGGTCTCATAAATATATAATAACATAATGTTATATATAATATAATGTTAACATAAATATATAATAATAATTGATGACTGTGCAAATTATTTTTTTTTTTTGGATTTAATCAATACATAATTTTCTAAAATTGACACTATGTTTTCTTAAACTACTGCAAATCCATTTTGTTTCCGACCGGCTATCTAGAAAGCGAACCGCAATTGTACTTGAGAACAAGCTTAATATAAACTGTAGATTTTAAGCTTTTCTGAATGTCACTTTTAACAAGCTTGCTTAGAAGTGAGATCCCAATAAAATCTCAATTGTACTTGAGAAACTCTTGATATCGATAACTGAATCTAAAGTATGCTTAAAAACACTTATAATAACAATTGCACGAAAAAGCTTATGAAAATCTTGCATGAGTAGGTAATATTACGAGGGCACCGTTTCAATTTTTCTACAATTGCTGCGATAGTCTTTTTCAATAGTTTCTCAAGAGTTGTTCAAGCTTAAGACTTATGTTGTTGAGCTTGTTATAATATTATTCCAAAGCATTTTGGCCGGTTGGGAAGTGCTGAAAATATTAATATTAATACATATTTTTTAATTCTCTCCGTGTGGTTTTTGTTCAAAAAACAACATTTTATTGTTGTTCAAACAACATAAAGACTGGATTCAATAATTAAAGTATTGGTCATCGTTTGATTTTTTTTTTTTCTAAATTTCTTGCAATTCATTGATTCTGACATCGACCACCACTGCTGGTCTTTACAGGCCAGCCATTCATCAAGCCAATTTTTCAGTTCTTCTGAAAAAGAGTTTAACTACTGTTCTGAAAGTCAGTGCTGTATGTAGTAGTAATCAGAACGGACCAAGTCTGGCGAATACAGTAGAACTTCCCAATTAATATTTTCCAAATAGTTTTTTACTTGGCTTGTAACATATGCACAAGTATTGTCGTAATGGAAAATAACTCGTGTCTTTGCATATTTTTGTCATTTTTGCATTAATGCTAAATTAAATTTTACCATTTGTTGACACTACCGATCCCCAGAAATCTTTACTCAGGTTTTAGCAGTTCATAGTACACTTAAATAAAAAAATAAGGTGGTCATCCTATTTCCTTGATTCTACCCTATTCGCCATCCTGAATTTTAAGATTCTGATACCAGATTTGAAATAGGCGACCCCCTGAAACTGTTAAATAATGTTTAAAACTCTTAAAAATACATTTTACTAGGTGAGAACTCTATTATAAAGAAATGATAAATCTGAAATTCTGACAACGGATTCAGATTCAGCGACTTATTTTAACTTAGTATTCGCCCCAGCAGTGAATTCGTAAAAATAAAACAGTGTAGGTGGCAACCCTATCTACCATCTTGAAGCTTAAAATTCTGACATCAGATTTGAAATCAGACACCCCCTAATACTGTTAGATGATGTTTAAAACTTTGATTAAATGGCAATACTGTGGTAAAAATTTAGATGGAACTCTATTCTTCACCTTTTATTTTAAAACTGTGCCATTAGATTCGAAAACATATCCGTTGTCAGACTTTAAAAACAACAAGAATGCGCAAACATACAAATAAATCTAGGTGGCAACGTATTCGCCATCTTGAATTTTAAATTCTGACATCAGATCATCTTCCCTCTAAGACTTCCAACCACGGAGTCCAGAGAACCCTAAAAAACCCTAATACTCTTAAGCTTTTCTTACACAGCCCAGTGGGAAAAACCATCCTTCTATAATGCCTTATAGCCTACTTACTTTTCGTCCGTAAGGCATGCAAACGTCCCTTCTGAATCCCCATTACTTTTACAAAGGCATGGCCGCCTCTAGTAAGCTTAATAAAAAGCATCATAGGTACTTACGTTTTCCTTTACTAAAATAAAGTACAGGGAATGTACTCCCGACGATCGGAATCGTTCGTATTTCCATTTTAATGCACTTAATTTAACCCTGGATGGTTATACTTATTGTACATACTTTCAAACAACACGCAAATTTCCTATTTTTAGATATTTTTTTTGCGACATCGATGCATATTAATTAACTGCTTAACAATAACTTACATTGCAAGAATAAACGGAAGCGTGCGACGAGTAGATACAACAACAATACAAAAAATAAAATACTATTGCTTCGTCGATTCGACGAAGTAAAACCATCCAGGGTTAATAATTCGGATGTATGCATGAAGACGTAAGGTACCCATGCTGTACTGATATACGACATGTACATACTCCATTTGAACATTCTCGACAACGGAAATTGTAAGCACTGCTTACGTTTTTACATACAAAAGAAGGTTTACGTTCAGCTTCTTCCACGCATCGAACTTATTTGTTCGCTCTCCTTTCCCTTTCTATTATGTTTTTATTGGTTTTTTAAGTACTACTTACGTTTTGACGTTGAAAACCTGAAATTAAAATCCTAAAAAGGGATGGTTAAATATTGTAAAATGAAATATTTGCCAGAATGAATGTCACTACACAACCGGTCAGTAGACGTTTGTTCTTTATTCGTTTTTCGTTGGACTTTTGCTACACTTCATATCTTTGTAACATTAATCAAAAACCATTGCCTCTTACTTTACGAAATAATGTACATATGGAAATGATCACACGAAGACATGATCGGCTTACCCGTGCATTTCTTTTGTAGTTGCAATCGCAAACGAAGAAATAAGCTGCTCGAAATGTAACAAACAACATACTTACTTTTGCATGATCCTGTTTTCACCACCATTAGCTAGAGGAAAACATGGATTATTTAGTCAGCACCTTACGATCTTTCCGATTGGAAAGCTAATTGAATTTTTTGTATACCTACTTTAAATCAGTGGTCGGGATTCTTACACAACCGCAAACGTGGCGTCTATGTATTAAAGCTTAATTCACTGTTTAAAAGCTTTTGCATACATATAGCAGCGTAGGTACGTGTTTTTCAATACGTGTAGAGAAAATGCGCATTGACACTATACCCTCATGAATTTTCAAATCACACTGAAAGCTCTGGCAACGTACGTGTGCTTAAATACGTGTGGCAGCAGAGAAAGCTCTTTACGCGTACTGCCGCGAGATGCCGAGCACTGCTTTAAACTTAATTAATTGCGTACTTAAGAGCTTACAAGCTTTGCCGATCGTTTCAAGTCTTTCAACTTTCGGACACGACAAAGTAACTCACAACAAGTTAAGCCAATGAGAAAGCAGGGCTATGACTTGCATCTTTTTAGTATTTTTGAAAGCAGGCTAGAGCTTACTTTTTCAAGTATGGATACATACTTGATTCATGTACTTGAAAAAGCTTCAACTTCAAGTAGGTTTGTGCAGTTCTCTGGTCAATACCAATGGACAGGCTCTGCCAGTAACACCAAACCTAACAATGTTCATTTAAAATCGAAGCTATTTCAAAGGTCTTTTTTTCAGTATTTCAATGTTGCATTCTGTGGAGTATTTCTCTGAATATGCTTTTGAGTGAAATAAAAGCCAACAAAAATGAAATTTTATTTCGATTAATTTTTATTTAACATTATTTTTGTTCTTATTTGAAGCAAGCAAAGATTAAATTTTATTTACAATTTTTGTTAAGTTAACGTAAATAAATATTCAGTTTTATTTTATATTTTTATTTCAATTGGTCTTCTGTAGTTAACATTATTCTGTTACGAAAAGTTTTATTTATTCTCTGAAGAGTATTTATTTCGAGTATTCTTTTGCCTTTTAATAGCTTTCTGTAAACAGTTTTTTATATCCAATCGTTTTACTTTAGCGTATTAAAATCTATTCTGGATTAGTTTAATTTTTTTTTTAGTGTAACTAAGAACATGACAACCTGTTTTTGTCATATGTTGTTGTTTTTATTTTGCTTTTTGGCGCCTTCAAGACGCATTACCCGTAATTCATACACCATTCCCCCTAAATAATAGTTAATTATTTTTAACACTTTTGCTAAAAAGTTTATAATTTATTGTTATGACAGCTGTCAGTTAGTTGCGCTGTGGCAACTCTGTGACATTTGTGCGGCAACCGCAAATGCAAAAAGAATAGCAACATCAGTAATAACAACAACAACAACCACTACGGTGCATGTAACAACTATTTATGCATTAACTTTGCAGCTACTGCCTGCCACTCTGGCTCGCTTTGGGTTAATGTCTTCGACTACCTTGAAGCCAACTGCTGTTGTAGTCCGTCTGAGCATGTGTCTGTCTGTATGTTGGTATGTTTGTTCGTTTGTTTGGCGCTTACACGCAGGCTCCCTGGCTTGCACGCAAACATGTTAAACCAAGCCTGGTTGATCGCTTCCGTACATCAGTGAATGGAGACATCTGCCGGCTGAGACACCGCGTGTTATTAACAGTTATTAAGCGTGGTTTTCATGTAATGAGCCGCACTCAACATATGTTAGAATCTGTTAAAATAGCTCAGTAAAAAGAACAAAATTCAGCTGAGATTTATGCGCAAGACAGGTAAAAAGAAGGCTAAATATCAGTCATATGCAAATATTCTGGCTTGTAACATATTTCTTCAAGCTAATAAGGCAATTAGCTGTAAACAAACAAACATAATAGCGAGTCAGTGTGTAAAGCGACTGAGTGATCATAAAAATTATTCTTTTCAATAGTGTAAAAAATTACACAAAGTTATTTTGTTAAAATTGACATAAACGGCTTTTTAGCTTCAAGAGCTTTAATTTGATATACTTTTTATTTCATTGCTATGCAGTTTGGCTGAGTTCCTAGAGGTCAGCGCCTATGAACGGGTTCTGTTATTAATACAAAACCTTGCAATATTCATATCAAATGAAAGCTTTTTGAAAGCTCTTTCATTTTAAACACATAATAACGCTTTTTTAAGCATCAATGCAAATGGTAGCCTGCAGCTTGCAACTATGTCTGACGTAAATTTAAAAAATTCATGTTGCGGAAGCTGTTAACCGCCTCGATTGATCATTTTGCAACATTTCACTTATAGCTATGTACTAAGTCTGTGCCTTTGTGTGTGTGTATTTTTGTTTGCAATTCGCAGAAATCGTGTTGATTTGATTTATACAAAACTGTGCGCGTTTACAAAACGATCGCACAGGCTCGATCGTTTGCCTGCGTCTAAGCAACAGCAATAACAACAACTACAGCAACAGCAACAACCAGCAACGCAAAGATTTATCGATTCGCTCATAAATAATAATTACATTGTTAAACAAAATGTTTGTTTTGCGTTGCACTGCAGTGCATTTTGCAGTGCAAAATCGGCTTGCACATTGACTTTGCCTGACTTGGCTTGGTTTGGGTTGGCTTTAGCTGTTTGTAGTCTGCTGTC
The DNA here is from genome assembly GCA_914767935.1 of Coremacera marginata. Taxonomy (NCBI): domain Eukaryota; kingdom Metazoa; phylum Arthropoda; class Insecta; order Diptera; family Sciomyzidae; genus Coremacera; species Coremacera marginata. The sequence goes on from OU612046.1 coordinate 164,909,983, forward strand.
TGGTTCTGGCTGAAAACGCTTACATGCTGCACCACCCAGGAACATCTTCGTATGCCGTTCGGCTGGCCGACTCTTGTCGTTGTTAGATGCTAGCGTTTGCTGATAGCACTGATCTGATCGCATACAAGCTTCAAAGTTTTTCCTTTCCACACTCTCGTGAGTTTTTCCAAGTTTAAAGCTTTCAGGTGGGTCCTCGACGTAATACATCCTGGCTGGTTGGTTGGTAGGTACATGTAGCTGTTGTTGTTGTTGTTGTAATTGTGTCTGTTATGTTCTGTTGCGTGTCGTCGCTGATCGCCGCCGATACGCCTTTTAAAAATGCGTGTGGGAGCTTGTGCGCCGCAACATGCTGCGTTTATCTTGCATTGTAGCATTAGCGTTGTTTTTTTTTTTGCTGCTGCAAGCTTTCCAGCTATGTTTGTAGTTGTAGCTCGTTGTCTGTGCCAGCTGATCTTTGTAGAGACGCTCTTGTCGACTGATCTTTTCGCTTAAGATAGCCCGATGTGGTGTTTAGATGCTTCAACTTGTTGCTGTTGAAATTTATGTGCATTTTTGGTGTGATGACTGTTATAAGTTGTAATAGCTGTTGATGTTTTTTTTTTTTTGTTTTCCTTCTTTTAGCTGTTGTAATAATGAATGTTGTTGGCTTGGCAAACGCGCACTTCCGCTGAGAATGGGCGATTTTTTTCAGCGGATGCGCAGCACTCATCTTTAGACAGTAACTAAAGTTGAGACAGATCAGGTGGAGGATTAGAAAACGCAAAAGTACAAATATCAGATATGCTTGTAACAAGTTTCGGCGTCTTATGGGGCAATTACTACTTGTTTTTTTCATGAACTTTTATATGACATTTAGCTTTGAAGGACTTTACCGATTACATAAAATCCAATTTTATGTATGCCAAATGAAATATTTTTAAATCATTTTTTTTTTTTATTAAAGTTAAGACCGAAATTAAATTTTTATCTATATTTTTGAAGCGAAGCTTTTATGTCTAGTTTTTTGATTTGCTAGAGTGATATCTCAGAAACGAAACTTTTCTCCGACACAGTGTTTTTAGAAATTTATGTTTTTTTTTTTACTTACGTATATTACAATAAGAAAATTGTAATATTAATATTTAAAATATTTCTTGGTCGTCTGCCATGGGAATCGAATTCGTGCCTCATCGATCGATAGTTCTATACACCACCCAGCAATGTAAAAACCTTTGCTTTTGAGTGGTTGATTCAATGTGTAGATTCAATATGACTGAAGCTATGTTGCATCAGATCACAATAATCTATCTTTCAAAAGAATTGTGTATTGGCTATCCTACATATCCAATATATTTTGAAGCTATCCAAACAACAAAAAATAACAAAAATATTGCTTCTACTTGCTACAAGATGTCATCAGCATCGGTGTTTTTTTTTTTTTTTTTTTTTGTAGATATGAAAGCGCTTGTGTTGTTGCTTGTTAATGCATTTCTTATTTTTTGTTTGTGTTTTTGCATACCGTGAAGGAAAAATAAACAATAGCCCACAAGAGCGTTGAAACAAAAATGAATGTAACAATTAATAAAATAAATAAAATAATAATGAAATGTAATACAATTTATTAGTGTAAATATTAACGTGTGCTTTTTTAATTTACTTTATGGCATTTTCAAATGTTTAATTAAAAAAAAAAAATCCATTAAATTATCAATTCTATGAAACTTCGTAAAAGTATCGCTACTCTCGTGTGTTCAATGAAGCAATAGCTTTTTTTATGTTTGAGTAGGATTTTTGAGAAATTTTTAAAAAAAAAATAAATGAAGATTTACATACAGAAAATATTTACAAAATTTTGAAATATTGTAATATTTGAAAATTTTTAATATATTTTTTTTTATATTAAATTCTTTTTCCTTTAAGGCGGTCTTCTCATTCAAAACCCGTTTTTTGGACCCTTTTTAAAAAAATTCTTATTTGAAAACGCAAAGAATAATTGAAAACTTTTTTTATTTATTGTATTACAAAAGGTTCAAAGTAAATAAAAAATTTTTTTTGCCTCGATACGTGGGCTGTTCAAAAAGTAATGAGACTTCAAAGTTGGTGGTGAAAAAAAAGGTGTCGTCACGGCGGCCACGATTCCGGGTCTCCGGAGCGTCCGAAATGAAAAAAAAAACGGGGTTATGATCAGTATAGATGTAATTCTCGGGTGAACCTCAAGCTTAATTTTGTGATTTTTTTTGACAAAATGGCGGTCATTCAAAAAAAAAATTTCAATTTCGGGTTTTTTTTTGTAGTTTAGTGTAAAAAAAAAATAGTAAAAAATTTTTTAAAATTATGGTCGAAGTTCACCCGAGAATGGTGACCATTCTGCGTCGATTCCATTTTGTTTCATGAAAATCGGTTAAGTTGAACTGGAGATATCATGGCCGCCAGTTCGAAAAACGTGGGTTCGAGATAAACGCGTTTAAAGTTTGAAGTAATTTTTTTGGGAAAAAAAAAAAAATCAAAAATGTTTAAATGCAGTTTTAAAGAGCTGACAATTTTTACTTACAAATATTAGTCGGCGATGCCAGCTCCATACAGGCCACCTTCCTCTTTTTCGTAGAAACTGCTTTCTGCTGCCCTCTCTGCTCTGCGAGCCGTTCTGCCAGCTTTTGATGATGCCGCAGCTCGAGTCTCTGATCGGTTCAATCTGTCTTCATTGCGAGATAGTGCGTATTCGTATGCGTTTTTGCCAATCGCAATACCCATCAAACCCATAATTTTAAGTATGGGTATAAAACCGTCGTTGAAGAGGCACGTTGCAATGAAATTGGCCACTTCGATGGTGCGTGCGCCTGAGTTGATGTGTTTGGGCGAAAGTGACCAAAGAACAGAATTGTAGGACTCATTGGAATTCTGAGTTTCAGATCCAAGGCATCTTTCAAGCAAATTATCTGCCGACAGCGCTTCGTAAGCTGGTTTTATTACCTCCATCACCTTCTTGTCCATCAGACCTTGCTTCACAAAAAAGGCTGTATCTTCTAAAGTATTTCGAATTTCTAAAAATCCTTTTAGGGGCATATTCACAACTACCCAAGCTATAAATAAATGCAAAAAAAAGTTGAAAAAAAAGTTGCTCAATGAGAAGACCCCCTTAATGTCAACTAGGTTAGAGCTGAGTTCTGTTCGGAACAACAGAATTATTTGTAATTTAGAATTGTGAAGATTTGTTCATAATTCTATTATTTTGGTTTATAATATTTTTCACGTACAACTAAGTCTTTTAGCGCGGTTTGTATGGAGGTTTTTTTCACTTTTTGAGGTATACCTACAGCCTTCAATATTTATCGCTATACAAACTTATTCATCACTTCTTTCATAAAATCAAAAAAAAAAAAAATAAATTCAAAGAAAAAAAACTCACATTTTTGTATAAGAAAAATCATGCATAAATAGCTTCAGTAGCTGCTTATGTTGCTGTTATGGTTGATGGTGTGGTTCGTGCAAAATCACGAACGCAACAACGTGTCGTTTGTTGAAACAAATCGTTTTACGTATATTTCTTATTATCTGGTTGTTATTGTTATTGTTATTGTTATTGTTATTGTTATTGTTATTGTTATTGTTATTGTTATTGTTATTGTTATTGTTATTGTTATTGTTATTGTTATTGTTATTGTTATTGTTATTGTTATTGTTATTGTTATTGTTATTGTTATTGTTATTGTTATTGTTATTGTTATTGTTATTGTTATTGTTATTGTTATTGTTATTGTTATTGTTATTGTTATTGTTATTGTTATTGTTATTGTTATTGTTATTGTTATTGTTATTGTTATTGTTATTGTTATTGTTATTGTTATTGTTATTGTTATTGTTATTGTTATTGTTATTGTTATTGTTATTGTTATTGTTATTGTTATTGTTATTGTTATTGTTATTGTTATTGTTATTGTTATTGTTATTGTTATTGTTATTGTTATTGTTATTGTTATTGTTATTGTTATTGTTATTGTTATTGTTATTGTTATTGTTATTGTTATTGTTATTGTTATTGTTATTGTTATTGTTATTGTTATTGTTATTGTTATTGTTATTGTTATTGTTATTGTTATTGTTATTGTTATTGTTATTGTTATTGTTATTGTTATTGTTATTGTTATTGTTATTGTTATTGTTATTGTTATTGTTATTGTTATTGTTATTGTTATTGTTATTGTTATTGTTATTGTTATTGTTATTGTTATTGTTATTGTTATTGTTATTGTTATTGTTATTGTTATTGTTATTATTATTAGTTTGTGTGTAAAATTTAGTTGCTTTCGCTTTTGTTGTTTGTTCATCTTCAGCAAAATTAATATGATAAATAATATAGATGTATGTATGTAGTTATTGAGTCAGCATGTATAAAGACTAATATATAAAGGATTGCGTCTTCAAGAAACCGAAAATGAAATTTACTGCGCATCTACGTCACGTGTGCTTATTAACCCATATTTTTGTTTTTACGCAATGAATTTTTTGTTTGTGTTCTCTATGAGTTTGACTGTCATAGCTGACGTCAATGGTTGATATGAGCAGGGCGTAATGTGCATATTTATTATTACGCAGGTTTATATATGCAGAGACTGCCTCATGGTCGTTCTGCAATGAAAACTCTATTTATTTTTGAAGTATCATAATGAATTCGAATTATTTATTATGTTATTATTATATGCATTTCATATTTAAAACATATTTTGCTTGTTAAAATTCAAATTTTCAATTTAATTTAAAATACTTATATTTATACTCTTTACTGCAAGGAAAATAATAAATTCATATTTTTCCCCGAAATAAACATCCATTTATTAAACATAATATTGAATTACACTTATTTTAAGCCAACATAAAATTGAAGAGAACACCAAATTCGTCACCAAAAATATCAAACTAAAAGTTCCACTTTTACGCTTACGATACTATCGAAATTGTGCCTTTATTTTCTCCGTCTCAATATTTAGGAAATTCTATAAAACCTTGTTCTCACTTTTTTCACTGGTTTTCCGATATCACTTCCGATATTATTTTTATTGCCAGATCATGAAGTTATAATTTTTTATATCTTTTTTATCTCTCAAGTTATCTACCCAGTTCGACTTCCCTCCCATTTTAGTTTAAAATACCCTGTATTGAGAAAAAAACTTGATACCATTAATGAGTAGTCATTATTAATTGGATCCTTTATTTCAAATTTTGTATATTTTTATTTCAACCAAAAATCTATATCTGTACTGGAAGTTTTCTCGATTAGCGGTAATTTTTGGATAGTCATTAATAAATTTTACCCTTTATTTTAAATTGGGATATTTTTTCAGTATATTTATCATAGACTAAAATTACTATCAGCCCTGGTACTTTTTTCGATTAAACATAATTTTTTGTTTTAACCATTTAGAAAAGTCGTAAAAATACGATGCATTCGTATAATAATATTACAAAAAAAAAATATTGTCTGACATTTGTTTTACAATAGAAATTCGGTTTATGCATCGAAGAAATGTCAGAACTTAACTGATAAAAATATGTTGTGAGCTTTGACCTATTCAGAAAATCCCTTCTTGGAAATGTTTTTAAAAGTTCGGTTGATTCAATTTGGAAGTAGCAAAAGTAACTAAATAAAATTGGTGGCCTCAATTGATCTGGAAGTTTATATCTCAAGAACTCTTTTATGTTTGGGAAATCATTTTAAAAAACGTATATATTACAAAAATTATTTGGAAGAGAACTCAATTTAGTCATAAGAAAAAATGCAAAAACCAGCATATATTCACATTTAAAAGAAAATTTCAAGTAGAGCGCAAAATTTTATTTAGATTCAGGAAATTAAAAAATAACGTATAATCCTGTTAAAATTTAATTTGCAACTCTGTTAAAATTTAGTTGACAGCTGCAAGCAACTTCATCTTTTGGGGAATTTTTAACATTAAGGAATTTATTTTGATATCTAGGAAATGGAAAAAATATGATTTACTCAAGCAAAATTTATTCCTAGAGAGACGAAAGCTTGAATTTTCAGCGGGAAATAACATGAAATGAAATATGACTGTTAATCTAAGACTTTTATTTATTTCAGAACTTCTACACAAATCAGTTTATAGCTGTTGATGTGTTTTATGAACATTGGTAGATTATAAACAGGAAAAAAACCCTTTTCAAATAAGGATTTGTACAAAACTTAGTTTTACCTGTTGGAGTTTTGCAGGCACATTTGTGTTAATTATCTAAAAATATTAATCCAAGAATTGTGTTTCAAAGGCACGTGTGTAAAGCATCTTCTAATTAGTTTCTAATTCAATGAACTCGTCTCTTCTCTAAGAATACCTCAATTTATTTATGTGCAATTTTTATAAACATTAATTTAAAACCACTCTCATAAACTTAAGCAAAAAAATTTATTAAAGAAAACTTGCTAACACTTGTCTATGGATAATTATGCCAAACTATAGTATTCTTAAGGCTATAAAAAATTTTGGCATGCAACAAATTTTGTCGTCTGTTTTTGATGCTAATGAAATTACTTCATCTTGGCTGGTTGCACTTAACTTGGCTTCAAGCTCTTAGCAACAACAGCAACACAGCGCTCCAAGTTGCCCCAGTATTGCTTGTTGATGTTTCCAGCGTGCCAGCGAGAGACAAGGTGGAATCTTTTCATTAAATTAATTTACAAATTGTTTTTTTCACTTGATGAGGATGAAATTTTTGTTTTGCTTGATGCCTGAGTAACCACTGAACAAGGCTGAACAGCGGCGGCGAATTGAAGCGGTTTGGTTGAGGGACAGCGAATTGAAGCGCGTGCAGGATGTGAAAAGGATGAGCACAAGAGAGGCAAACGAGAGTGAGAGTAAAAACAGGTCGAGAGAATGTAGCATATACATATAGCATTAACTATATGTATATATATATGTTTACATATGTGTGCGTATTTTGTGTAAATACACAGTTTAATATAGATTTATGTGAGTCAACTTATATGTATATAAATGCGTAGCTTTTAGTGTAGTTATGTTGGTGTTTGTGTTTGTGTTTGTGGTTGGGTTGGAGGGGCAGCAGGGCAGATAGGGACTAGTTGTCATGCGCATGAATAAAGCTAAATGAGTCTCCGCCACAGACTCTACAACTCCACTTTGTTTAAAGGGGTCTGACAGGGTTGCCAGGGGCATTCTATACAGCTACAAATCGAATTGCGAATACAAAAACAAAAAACAAAAACAATCACACAAACTAAAAAAAAAACCTGTAAAAACTAAAAGAAACAAACAGCAAAACAACAAAAAGAGCTAGGAACTGTCACATGCAGTTGAACAAAATGAACGTTAAATCGAGAGGAAAAAGTATGGACATGGTCAGGAAGGCGTATGTGTTTGTGTGTGTGTGTGTATAGCGTGTCGGAGGCTTTTTATATATCTGTTTGTAAATGTCTGTATGTCTGCATATTATTCTGTTTGGTTCACAAAATGACCAGCAAAAGCCAAAAGCTAGGCTGTTGGGTAAAAAACGAATGCATAAAAAGAGAATGGATAAATTTTAAAGATGCAGCAAACAGAATTAATGATGATGAAATTAAAAGCTATGGAGGCCATCTTTTTATTTAACTTTTGGCCAACACAGGAAAGAAAAAATACGACTTCAACTGCTAAAGTGTGATAAGAATACTGATTATTTTATTAACAACCAAGGAATTTCAAAAGCTACAAACAGATATTTCAAAGGCTTTAGAGAGCGACAATGAGAACCGCTCTTAGCTTAGTAAAATTGAGTGTAAGTTGAAAAGTGAAGTAAACAAAAAATAAAAGTTAATAATAATAAAAAATCCAAGAGAGTTCTTGAATGGAAGTAACCAACTGATCAATTTTTGTTAAAAATGTAAGCTCCGTAGGAAGTATTTTACAAATTCTTGTGGAAAAAGATTAAATTTTAGTGTTTTTGAAGCGTAGCTTTTTACGCCTCGTTCTGTTATTTGCTTGAGTGAAATATCAAAAACAACACAATTTTTTTCAACAGCGTTTTTCTTACGAATGAATGCTTCTTTGTTCCTTGCGTCTATTATAACAAGAAAATGTAATTTCAACATATTAAATATATTTCCTTTATCCAAGGCGGAGAATCGAACTCGTAACGTGGCGATTGGGAGTTCAATACATTATCCACTGATCTGTTAACTTTCAACTGTTAAGCACAGTTGTTGATTCAATATCAAGTATGTATTACTAAAGCTATGTTGCAACAGATCACAATAATCTCTTGATAGATAGGGGAGTGTGCGTTGGCTATTTTACTTATAAAAACATTCCACACTAAATACACTCCACACCAGAGCGGCCAGATGGCGGGATTTTCCCCGATTTTCGGGATTTTTCGACTAAAACGGGAATGCGGAGAAAATAATGATCAAAACGGGGAAAGTGTTAAGCTAGTAATAAGCATTTTCAACATTTTTTTTAACTATCTTCTCGAACGAAATTAAATTTGTTTGGCTATTTAGAAAATGGAAAAGTATAAAATTCTTAATCCTTTAGGAAATAATATGTTCTGAAAAAAATTATCATTATTTCCGTTGGGCATGTTTTTTACACGTTTTTTTCTCAGTCAAAATGGAATGATCTTGATATAGAATACAGATCTATAAGATAAATCTTTAGTTTTTCGAATCAAATTTTAGAAAGCGACAGGAATTTTGCTAAAGAGTCTTATACAACATTGATTCTGACGTTTACTTTAAAAAAAAAAAATAGCTCCAATTTTTTTCTGTGCCTTAACGGTCTTATTCACTTGATTAAATACTTATTTGGTTAAAAGTGTAAAAAAAAGTCAATTATAAACGAGGAAGTAAAAATTATTACATTTTTGATTTAATCTGTGTTGAATTGAGCTTTGATTTCAATTTCAATAAAATTATTTTGTAAAAAGTCAACTCAAAAATATATTCAACATGATATTGAGAGGAAAATGTTACACGTAGCAAAAGTTTTTCTCATTCTCAATCTTTTGGTAGTATTTCTTTGAGACCGATGAAAACTTTTGGGGAGCAATTGATTGTTACCGCATTTTCAGAACATAGCTGTTAGTGACAAAAAAAAAATATTTGATTTATAAAAAATGTTTCGAAGTTGATGTAAATACGGAATGTTTAAGTGTCCATATCAAATAAATGAGTATATATAATATAATATTATATCAATATCATTGCACCGAAAGCTACGGTCGTTGGCCTGATTTTAAATTTATTTTTGAAAGCTTTAATTTATAAATTAAAAACGGGGGAAAAAGTGGGGAAACTTAGACTTAAAAACGGGGAAAATAATTATATTGTATGCAAAAAAAGTGAATTTTCTACACCTACACCTGGCAGGACTGCTCCACACATAAATACATTCCACATAAAAAACTTGTTAGGAAGAAGTAAGAAAAATATATTAAATTATAAATTACATATAACTAATAAATTATTTGAACAAAAAAAAAAAAATTAAGTCGGAATCGGTAAAAATTGCATTAAAAAAGAATCGACTTATAATATAGGTAATGAATAAAAAATCTACCATAAATTCCAAATAATGAGAATTTCTATATAAAAACAAAATAAAATAAATTAAATCAAATAATAATCCTTAAAATTTACGGATAGTTCATCGTATTGTTAGATGTATAACTTTCTATACATTATACACACCCTGAATGCTACACCGAGCGGCGCCGGGTATTCAGATAGTGAATAATAATGTCATAAAAAATAAAAAAAAAAATCATATCTTAATAATACAGGTGTCGATGTCGCGCAATATCTCACTTAAGTTTTTAAAAGTAAACGAATATTGAGTAATTAAATCAAAATCTTGGGCGAGTACTTACGTTAAGAATAAATAATTTAAATTTTTAAAATTTTTTTCTAAATTTGGCAAAATATTGAATTTTGCAAAATATTTCCGAATACATCCTAATATATAAAAGGCAAGCACATGGCTCCGCGCCCAATATCGGTCAAACCATAACTATTTTTTGTGATCGGCTTGAAAGTATGCAAGGAAATTTTTTTTTTTTTGATACTTATCAGTGACATTCTTTCTTTTATGTATGTGCATACTTTCAGGCTGAACATTTTTAAGAACAGTTGTAAAAGCACTGTAATAATGGCAAAAAATAATTATAGCAAGGGCAAAATTCGGCGGCAAAAAATCGTTTTTCACATTTCACTGTTTCAGAAATCTAATAATACAGTTTTTTAAGCATACTTTCGTTAAGAAACATGTAAATTTTCAGGTTCATAGGTCAACGGAAACGTAAATATATAAATAGAACGTAAATAAAACAAAAAGGTGCATTCCCATTTTTTTGTGAATTTAAATTTTTTACATATTTTGTTGAAGGTTGAAGACCTGTAACTTTTTAAACGGTAAATTACAACTTATGTTTTATAGCATTTTTGCGGAAATTTTTTTAATAGTCTATATTTAAAACAAATTTTGAGAAAACTCATACACCGTCGTGCGACGGCAGAGCTTGTTTATATTTTTTAGAAAGTTTAAAGTATTTTAAAACTTTTCCCCTAATATACTATAACCGCCATTCACCGTCGAAGAGCACTTTTTTATAAAATAAGGTTATAAAATAAATTAAGCCTAATCATAGAATTAATGAACCGCAGATAACGCCATAGGCAGAAATCTTAATTGGTTAACAGGTAGAATCGTTTTTGCGCACATTTTTTATATATAAGGCCGCGCATCTTCATAGCAAATATATTTCTCACAAAAACTCTTACGCGTATTTATAACAGGTATGGAAAGTGTAATTCACGATTTTGTTGTGATAAACAAATTTAAAAATTATGTTATCGTCGCGGATATCATTGGCGAAGATATTGTCAGTCACAATACTAAGGAAGCTGTACCAATAAAGGTTATAAATATTTTAGACAGCGTAAAAAAACGCTATAACCACTGCTCGAAATCGATGCCGAAACTTAAGCTGGCAAATTAAACTTGGCTAAGCAAACTCTTGAATACGATTCTCAATTAGACGAGGAAAGTGATGACTTCAATGATCAGTCACTGGAATTGATGAGGTCTTCATATCAAGGTTGAGAACCATTTCACAGGTTATTTGCTGCAATGAGCATATACGAGCAGAGCATTTTGGAGAGTATACAAAGGAAACAGCAGAATTATACAGTAAATTATATCCTTGGCGTGCCATGTCTCCAACACTGCATAAGGTCTTAATGCATGGCGAACAAATCATCAACTATCATATCCTACCTATTGAAGAGCTATCTGAAGAAGCGCAAAGAAAATAAATAAGGCTTATAGGTTCTATAGGAGATATAACACCCGAAAGTTTTCAAGACAAAAAACAAATGAGGACCTATTTCGAATGTTTCAGAAATTCAAAAAAAAAAAATTGCACATCGTCCCTTAAGTAAAGGAGCAGGAGATATAATTGTTCAACAACCAAAATAAATTTATAAATACTTAGATAAATTATACTTTTATTAATACATATACAATGTTAAAATAATTCAATAAAGCATTCTATACAAAAATAAAACCCTTTATATGTAAGAATTTTTTACGTTTAAAAATTTAAAAAAAAAAAAAAGATTAAAGCGGGACATGACATGTTATGAAAAATTCATAAATCAGTCAAAAACAAACATTTTTCCAAAATTTTTTTATTTTTATTATTGCAGAGAATTGAACAAATTACAAGAAAAAAAATTCAAAAAATTTATTTTTCACTCCAACACGGTTTTATAGAGCTCCAAACTGGCGGCAGGAAAAAAAACGGGGCCTCGTGGTTGCAGCGCTGGGAGTTGCAAAAATTGTCCGATCTGGAAAAAAATTACTTTTTTAAATTTTAACAAAATTGGTTATCGTATGACACGAGCTTTTTTTTCTAAATTTGTTTTCAATTTTTGGTGATGTTTCAAATTTGCAAGTGTGTTTTTTCGAAAAAAATATTGACTTTAAAAATTCATAAAAAATCGAAAAAAAATTTTAAAAAAAAGTTCATGTCATACGATACCGAATCAAAAAAATTTAAAAAAAAAAAATTTCGTCAAAAAATTAACCCACTAGTGCCGCAACCAGTGCGAAAAACATAGTTTCGAGATAAACGCGTTCAAAGTTTGTGAACAAAGGAAAAAAAGGTTACCTTCAATCTGCCATGCTGCTTCGTTTTTTGTGTTGTGCTGTTTTTTTATAGTTTTTTGCAATCGTTTAGCAATTCGGGCTTCACCTTTCAAGTAGGTACGAAAAAACAACCACCAAAAGTCAGGTAGCAAGTAAAACAAATATATACCAGCTGCCGTACGTAGGTAGCGCAAAAATTAAAAATGCGCTCTCCCTAATACGGCTGTAACTTTTGAACCCGTAGGAATTTTTCCATGAAATTTTTTTTCTTAGAATCTTAAGAATATTTACTAAAATACAAAATTATTAAAAAAAGTCGATTTCGATTTCAAAAAACTGCCAATGTCATGTAACCATTTAAATAAAATATAGAAGAGGAAATCACAGAATATCGTTATATAATATTTATATCGTTAAGTTGCAAAAAAAAAAAAAATGGTATATATTTAACAGTCCACCTCCCATACAAAATGGCGTCATCTACTCAACAAAAGTGAGTCAACACCTATAAAGTTTTTGCTTCTTGTCACATTATGAGATTAAAATAAAAGACGTAGTATATACTCTAATTACACAAACTCAAAGGTTTATTCAATATTACCAAAATAAAAACAAAAACACAACAATATCTATGCAGCTTGAATTTTTAAGTACAGTTAAACAAAAACAAACAAAATGTAATCATTTTGTGCGTCAAAAGTAAGTCAACACTTGTTTTTAAAGTTACTTCAAAGGCAAAAAAACTAAATTTCACAGCATTTAATATTTTGTTTGGCCCCCCTTGGCTTTTATAACGTCATGTAGTCTTCGAGGCATCGATTCTACCAACTTTTTTGTGTGCTCCACAGGTATTTTTTTCCACTTCTCTAGAAGCGCTGTTTTAAGGGATTCTTTGCTTGTTATATTTCTTGTTTTTCGTATTTGCCGGTCCAAGTAGTCCCAAATATGCTCAATTGGATTGAGGTCTGGAGATTGCGGGGGGTGGTCCAATTGTTTTGGTGTTCGGTATAGGAGCCATTCTTTTGCCAAGCGTGAAGTATGCTTGGGGTCATTGTCTTGCTGGAAGATCCAATGCCCAGGCAAACGCACTTTAGCAACGCTTGGTGCGACGTTTTCTTGTAATACTTTCAGGTAACCTTGCGCATTCATTGCCGTTTCAATAAAAGCAAGTTCTCCAACACCAGAAGCTGCGAAACATCCCCAGACCATAACCGAGCCTCCACCATGTTTCACTGTAGTTTGAAGGTTTTGCTCATCATACTCTGCATTCTTTTTCCTCCATATTTCCCTATGCTTTTCTGAACCAAATATTTCAAATTTACTTTCGTCGGTAAATAGAACAGTGTTCCAAAAAGAAATATAGTTGTTTTTATATTTATTTGCATAGTTAAGGCGTTTTGTTTTGTTTACTTTTGAAATAAAAGGCTTCTTACGCGGTCTTCGGCCAAAATACCTACTTTTATGCAAAACTCTTCTTACGGTGCTGGCACTTACGGCTTTTTCAAACTCCGTTGTAATGTTTTTAGCAATCTGCACTGCACTGGTTTCAGGATTTTTTTCTTACAGAAGAAATTATTCCTTTCTCTTCTCTTTCAGTTAAACGTTTTGGTTGGCCAGACCTCTTGAAGTTTTCTATTTGCTTGTAGTTACCAAATTTATCCTCAATTTTTTTTATAGATGTGTGGTGCCTTCCAACAATTTTTGAAATTTATCGCAAAGATTTGACATTTTTCCTCAAATCTAAAATGATTTTTTTAGTTTCTAAGGAGATTTCGGTTCTCATGTTTCTAAATATTTTTTTTTTTCTTTATTGACTGTTTCACTGCACATAACAATTAGGACTGAATTAAAAAAATGCTTATAAGCTCTGTTCCAATAAAGCGACTCGTAAAAGTAACTGAGAAATTAACGGTATAATCACGAGATAAACAAGTGTTGACTTACTTTTGACGCGCAAAATATCCCACTCAACCATAAGCGAAGGTTTTGAGTAAGGTGAGAGTTTTGCGAACGTTTTTGGTTAGAATTTTTTTTTTTCATTTTTTCTTTTTATTTTGTCGCTTAAAAGTGCTTGTTTTATAAAAGATTAAATTCGTGAAAGCTTTTCCCATAAAGAAAAATTGTACATATTTTGCGAAATTCATTAAAAACTTATTTTTAGCCGAAAATGAATCATTTTTGTATCATTTCAGTAGGTAGGACTTCCTTGTAAATGAACCATTTTTTGTTCATAAATGAGTTCGGAAATGAATCATTTGTTTCTTTTTTGCATTCTGAAATGAGTTCAAAAAAGAATAATTTTTTTATCATATCAGTAGGAAACCATTTCTCATAAACGAACCATTTTTTGTTCATAAATGAGTTCACAAATGAATCATAAATGCTACTTTTTATATTCTAAAATCAGGTAAATAAAGAAACTTAAAATGCAAATGTTAACCTTCGTACAAACGTCATATGAACTTTTTTACCAGTGCGAGATGGATGTACTGCTACACGTATGCATTTCAACATTTAATTAATTTTCAACATTTCAACATTTCTATCAAAAATTAAAATCAAGCCCAAATAGAATGAAAAGCACGAAAACATTCCATGCAAAAATGTAATCAAATAAATTCCCCAATTAATAGCTTCACTATTTTGATATTTCATATATAATTTGGAAGTTTGTCAAATTGGAAAACAGTCACGCCTTTTCCCCTTTGAAACATCAATATCATGAAAAACACAATGCGTGAATTCCAGCCCAGGTATATTAATCCTATTAATCCAATGATTAATATGATCTCTAATTTTAGTAATAATCATTTCTTCTTTAACAAAATATCGATATGTAATTATAAATAGTATAATGCAATAATAAAATTTGTAATTCAAAAAGGTTCTTTTTTTTAACTCATTATTGAACAAAAAAAGGTTTGTTTTTGAGAGGCAATTCAGCCCAAAGATTGATAAAAAAAGGGTTCAATTTCGTTTCGGTTTTTTACAAAAGAGCGTTTGTATGGTTCATTTTTGAACTCATTTCCGAAGAAAAAACAGTTTGTTTCTGAGAGGCATTTTCGTCCGGCGATTGATTCAAAAAGGGTTAATTTCCGAGTGCTGAAAAATAACTTTTATGATTCTTTTTTTTTAACTCATTTCCGAACAAAAAAGTGGATAATTTATGGTTCTTTTTTTAACTCATTTGCGAACAAAATAGGATTCGTTTTTGAGAGGCATTTTAGTCCGACGAATGATATAAAAAGGGTTCATTTGTGAGTGCCGAAAATGAACGTATCTACCCGAAAAGGTTCATAAATGAATTCAAAAACGGTAGTTTTGGTTCACTGGGATGGCGTGTTTTTGTTTAATTTTTTTCTAAAATGTAAGATGGATAGATGTTGTTGTATTTTTGTTTTTATTTTGTTAATATTGAATAAACCATTGAGCTTATGTCATAAGAATATATATGTCTTTTATTTTAATCACATAAAACAACGAGATGGAAAAACTCAATTGGTGTTGACTCACTTTTGATGCTCATAGTATATGGTAAAAGCTTCATAAATGCCATAGTTTTTGAGATATTGCCTTGAAATTTGGCGCACACCTTCTTCTCTACAAAATAAAGAACATCTTTTGCCACGCTTACAATGCGTTACACGGCATAACATATATAAACATTTTCAAAAAACCAACTTTCCACCCAAAAAGAAAAAAATATAGCAGACGAAATTTCGGGAACTATTTTGATACCTCATATTAAAGGACTAAGTTTTTTCTTTGATTTGCCGAAAACTGCTTAAAAAAATTTTCATTCGCTTAGAAGTTATAGATTTTTGAACGCCAAATGCCAAAAAACTCACTTTTTGCAACTCTGTGCGTCGCACGACGGGCTTTTATACTAGTTTTTGATAAAGTACTGAAACAATAGCTATAAGCAAGTATTAGGCTTAGTTTTTCTCAAATTTTTATAAAAATAGTAATCTTAATACCCAAAATGAAATATTTAGTTCAGAACTATTTTTAAAGTTTTAAATAAATAAAAAAAAAAAAATAAAAGTTATATGTAAGTTTTTCACTTAAATGATTTTTGTACGAACAAGAAAAGAGTTATTTAGTGTAAAGGTAATTATATCTTCATATCTAGATACAATTTTATTGTCACCATATCGCATCTTTCAACCTATAGATAGAAATTTACAGCTTACTTTGGACGGAGTACAAAATGTATTCTAAAATCAATGCTTAATTTTTTAATAAATGCACTGAAACTTTCGGAGCATCTCATCGAACCTTTTTGGTATTCTTTTAATAGTTCTTTTTGAGTTTTTAGTATAAATTTGAAGCTGATGATTATATAGGTTTTTTTTTTTTATATATCTAAATAATAGACGCCATTTTCATAAACACAAAAAATTCAGAAATTTAATAAAGTAGTTTTTATAATGAAGCTGCTTTGTATAAATATTTATTTTTCTTTTTTTATTAAAATTTATTATTGTTATTAATTCTTATGTCACTCACAGTGGAAGGCAATAAGTCGAAAAATAACAAAATCAAAAACAACAACAACTACAATTTAAGCGCTGTCAAGTCGCATCCGTCCACTAAATCATAATTAAATTTGCTTATCGTCGCGTCATAAAAAAAAAACAAACGATAAAGTCTACAACAACGTATAAACGAAAAACCTTCCAAAATTTATATGAAATTCAAAACGTGCAAATCAATTAAACAACAAAAACATTATAAAATAAAAACAGAAAAAATGGCGTCTGGGTTGCGACAGGTTAACTAAAATAAATAAAATCGCCAATTTGTTGATGGTTATTGTGCGAAAAATCACACAACAGCAAACTGTGAAAATAACAACACTCACATATACACAAACACACACACACACACACACACACTACCATATGTGAGCGACTGGAAACAAGAAAAACACATATAAATGAACGCCTTGCTTAAAAAAATAAAGTTAATAAATAAAATAAATGTTTGCATGCGTGCTCAATAAAATATAAATAAAAAAATAATAAAAAAAATAAATGAAACTTAATAAAAAGTCTGACTCAGTCAATGCTGAGTATAGATAAATAACGGCAATGGTCAAAAAATGCAAAAACAACAACCGAAAAATATAAACAAAAAACACAAACAAAAACAACAACAAAAAAATGTATTAAAATCGCGTCTGCCACTACTTGGCATGTCATTCAATCGAGCGAAAATTGTTGATGGCGGCCAAAATGGCGAATGCCTGAGTGCATGCGTGAATGTGTTCATATTGTTGTCGTTGTTGTTGTTGTATTTTTTATTTATGCACATATTTGTTTTTGCCACAATTGCTGCCAATTGTCCGAGTGTACAAATCAACGCGTAAATTTACCGGAAAAATTTAATAAAATACGAACGAATGCTAAATTAACTAAATAAAGAATAACAGTCGAGCGAACAGAATGACAGACAGACGGACGGACGGATGGAGCGCGCAAAGCGTTGCAAGCTGTCTGGTAGCCAATGCAAGCAATTAGTTTTTACACAAAACAAAGGATAAAAAAAAAAATATAAATAAAATCAATGCAAGCACCAAAAACAAAATGCAAACACTTAAAAATAGATGTCATTTTCAAGCTCTTAGCTGCAGTTGGTTTCAGCAAAAATATTAAACAAATAAGCGGAAATGGAAATAGTGTTTTGCTCTAAATATTGCGATTTTTTTTTAATTGAATTTTAAAAATTTTAGAAATTTAAATTCTGTTGTTAAAGCTGAAAAAAAGATGGTATTTATATTAAAAATGTATTTAATAATTTCATAAATGATTTAATAAAGAATGGTTTAAGAATTAAGCAGATTCCTTGCCATTTTTTTGAATATTATTTTTGAAAGTATAGAGCTTAATGAAAATTTATAATACACTATTTAACTTTTATTATTTTCATTAATTTCTATGTACTTCCAAATATTTTCGGTAATATACCTTTCAGTGATAGTACTTAAAATATGTTTCTCAACTTACGATTAAGAGATTTTATTACTTTTTGTATAAAATACGAATATATTGTCAACATTAACTGATTTTAGGTAGATCCCTTAGTTGCTCAGGCCGAAAAGAGAATAAGAGAATTTCGCAATAAATGCGAAAGCATTGTGTTGATTCGGAAGAAGGGTGATAGTTACTGGAGGGTGGAAAGATGGAGTAGTGTCGGTGATGATTTGATTTAAATTTACACAGATTGAAACTGCCGGGAAACACGGTCGCAGGGAGATTGTTCCACAATTTTACTGAGCGACCGAAGAACGAATTATCTCGGTAATGCGATGTTCTATTGGGCAAAGTCGCAATGGTAAAGGGATGGGCTTGGAGAGCAGCCCGAGTGGACCTAGGAAACACACGAGCTGGTGGCGTCAGGCCATGTATCTCCCTTGAACACTTCCCATGGTAGTACCTGTACAGAAGGCTTAGGCAACCAACATTGCGACGATGCCCAAGAGAGTTGAGAGAAGATGAAATATTTTCATCCCCTATCAAATATATCGCACGTCATTGAATCCGGTCCAGAAGCTCCAAATATGATCTTGAAGCTCCTGCCCAAATTTGCAAAAGTTATTATTTATCAAAGTCGACTTTTTTATATTATTGTTTAGTTTTAGTTATTATATTATGTTATAATTAATTAGGTTTAGTATATTCTGATTTGGCATTTTTTTTTTTTAAATTTTTTCTCCAAATGAACTTTTTTACACGGCCGACATTTAAAATCTGGATTGGCCGGCTTGATTTTCATAAAGTTTTGTATATTTTGTTCATTAACATTACTCTAAAAACTTATAAAAAATCACTATAATAAATGTATTAAAATTTTACGCATACATTGGTAATTTTGAAAAAAGAAAAAGCTTTTCAGCAGGGTTTTTTTTCAAATTAGTCAAAATGAAGGATCTTTGAAAAAAACCTTCTTACGACTCGTTCTGTGATCGAAATCTCAAAAATCGACACTTTTTTCGACATCGTTTTCTTATAAATTGATGTTTCTTTGTTGCTTACATCTATTACAACAAGAAATAATATTAAAAAATTTTTCCTGGTCCGCCGCACAGTACCTACTTTGATCCCATACAAAAGTAGGGCAAAAATAGAATGAGTGCTAATATGATAATGCAATTTTGTATGCTTGATTAGTTTAAGCCAGTTAAGAAAAATGGTTGAAATCGGTCAGTCCCTAGGACCTAGGACCTTGGACCTTTATTAGTTTTTCACGTCATTTTCTATGGAAGGTGCATATAAAGGTTTGCTGATCTTAAAAAATTCGTCAGAAAGGTAGTCAAATAGAGAAATAGATGTGTACTGAAAATGGTCGAAATCCGTTTGACCCTAGGGATACCTTCCTAGGATCTCTATTAATTTTTTACTTTTTTGTATGGAAAGTACACCTAGGAAATTGAACGCCTTCAATCAAAAATCAAAGAAAAAAAGTTCTTGTAAAACTGTAACCAAAATATTTTTACCATAATGAAAAAATCGTTGCAATAATGATTTATCCTTTAACTATGCAATTGCTGCATCATCGAAACAAAAGACTGAAGTTTTTTAAAGCGAAATCAATGAAACAATCTTTGCCGTGAAGATAAAATATTTACTATAACGATTTAATTCTTTGTTAACAAGGAATTGAAAAACGTATATAAAATCAAAAGCTTTTTTGTATTTTTGAGAACAAGCATCATTGTTTCAAAGAAAAAGTCTGTTACTTTAAGAAATGTTTCCTCAAAATCATATTTGTATGCAAAGAATAAGAAAATTGTGTGCGTGTGCCAACATTGAATTGTAATTGTAAAAAGCACACATTAATATTCACACCAGTAAATTTTATTACATTTTATCAACAAAAAGAAAAAAAGAAAAAAAAAAAATTCTTTTCTCCACGTGCGGAATTGAACTTGGAATTTTTGGTGCCAGTCCATCGATCTACCCATTGATCTACCCAATGATCCAAACAGCCTTGCTACTGTTTGCTGATATAACTGCAGCTATGTTAACAGATGCTGTATTAACAGATGCAGTATGCCACAGTATTCTGTTGATAGTAACCAACAAAAATCTATTAATAGATTGTTGTGTTATGCTGCAGCATAGCTTCAGTTGTAATTCATATGGCTCGATGAGTAGTGTAGTGGCTTCTCAATCGGTGGTATCGGTGGTTGTGGGTTCAAATCCCCGCGGCAGGCAAAGGTAAGATTTTTAATTTGATATTTAATTTAATTTAATATTTTTGTTATAATAAACAGAAGCAGCAAAGAGAAGCCATTAATTTTATGAAGTGATGTACTTAAAATCAAGGATCTAACATTCTGCGTCCATGCCGTAACGAATAAAAGTCTGTGAGCCAAAAAGATTTTCTTTACTTTTACGACTTTTCCATGCTTTTTTAAAGACGTACGTCTTTGCCACAAGAATTTTTAGTTTTTGATTCAAAGTATATTGTTCTTGAGAATCTAACAATCTTTGTGTCTTTGCCGAAACGATGTTTTGTATATGGGCACAATCTAACCAATAAAAGTCTTTGTGGCAAAGTGCATTTTCCTTGGTTTTACGATTTTATTCTCTGGGTGTACATACAACAGTTGGCAGATCTTAACAAAAACTCGTCGAACAAATCGTCAGATGGATTAAAAGATGTGCACTGAAAATGGTCGAACTCGATTAGACCCTAAGGGTATCTCCCTTGGACCTACAGCAACAAATATGTTGGCAAAGCAAGAAAACAGCAAGTTGAACATTAGTGCAAATAATCGTTTTATACGAAATTTCAGCCCTTTAAATATAAGGACTTTGACCGAGCTTCTTATGATCAATTGTGTTGTGAAATATTTGATAGCAAATGCTCGAGAACTGGACCTACATGCTTTATGCCGACTCCGAGCGGCGAAGCAGCCCAGGTTTGAGTCCACCACCCCGGCTGACAAAGAATGTATTTCGTTTTTGATTTGGTTTAATTATAAACCGAAATAGTAAAATTTAATTAGACTTCAACAAACATTTGCTTGGGTATTGGTTTCTACTGAAAACAAGTAAAATTTTCAAGTATTTGAGAATTATACTCAATTTTTGCTGAATTTTCATACAAATTTAGCAAACATTTTTCTTAGTGTACCAACTGCTTAGGTCGTAGGATGTATTCAATGCTTATAAGAAATGATTTTAATTGAAATATAGCTTATTTTATTATTTCGTTGTAGAAACCTTCAAGATTGTTTTAACAGAAGTTTTTCCTCCAAAATGTACCATAAACACTCATTGTTTCACCTAAAAATATGCTTAAAACTGGGATTTCTGCGGCCGCTTTTTGGCATTATTTAAAACATTTTTATTTTTACTCAGGTGGCTACTAGATGGATGGCAATATATTTATCAGTGCTGGAAAAATATGTTGCACGATATCAGAGACCTGCAGCGAATCGTTTTATTACGATTTTAAATCACTCGTCAAAAACCGAGTGCGAGTGCGTGCGGTTGCGCACAACAACCACTTTCCACGCGAAGCATTCTCATAACAGCGATGGGCGACGAGTGCCGCTGCCTTCACTCATCACTCATAAGAAAGACTGCTGAATTCTAAGCTTATGATTCTAAGCAACCTCAATGACTCTAGAGTCATTGAATGATTTGCGTGTACTTCAGTATTGGCGTGCGTTTTCCTTGTTTTACTTTTGTTTTGTGTTTTACGTGTTGATTAAGATAAATAGCCAGCTTCTAAGTTGGGGATCGCTAGTTCAAAGAATTCAACTTGTAACAAACTTACTTTATACTTATATGTTGTCTATTATTTGTTCCTTATTGTTTTGTTTTTAATAAATTTTTTAATTCACTTTCACACTTGCAATGATGAATTGCTGAGAACCTTTATGTTTAGGGATGCCATAAGGAAAGCGGCAATCCAAAATAAACATGATTGCCGCTTTTAAAATTTTTCCAAAAATTTTTAATATTTTTTTTATTCAATAATATTTTCACAATTTCTCACTTATTTCTATCAATAATAGTTAACATTTTTTTTTATTAAGTATATGCATTTACATATTTTTTTAATACTATTTTAAGATTTATTTTCATACATTTGCCGAGTCCATTTATACATTTATTATGTATATAATAATAAATTTATATATTATATGTATAATAAAATATGTCAGCGGCAACACTGCATGTGATTTCTCTTAATTACTCTAGAATCATTGGAATCATTGAGCGGCATTCTAATGAGCGATGAGTGAAAGCGGCGGCACTCGTCGCTCATAGCTGTTATGATGATGTTTCGCGTGGAAGTGGTTGTTGTTGTACGCAACCGCACGCACTCGCATTCGGTTTTTGATGGATGATTTATAGTCATTCGTTCGAACCATAGACTCCTTGCAGTTCTCTGCACGATATTTAACTGATATGAAGATGACAATACGGTATATTTATCAATGCGACCAGACGACATTGTTATACGATATAGTTAAATGTTTTGTTATGACATCGGAGCAACAATATTTTTAAAATTTACAATAGTATTTTATTGTTGTTTGTTTTAATTTACGTTACTTGAATGATTTTATATATAAAAATATGGCTAGATTCTTCAGAATATTACTATCTAAATGCTTGATTGAGCCTTATATTCTCAATTTTAAAATTTTAAAATTTGTTCTTGGACATAAACATTTAATTTATGTTTATTTTTAAGCAATAAAAATTATAAAATAAAACAACGATTTCATGCCTACATTATAATTACCAAGTGTCAGAGACAGTGGTAGCGGTGGTACTCTACTCAAAGGTCAGCTTGCACCAGCAGATAAGCGCGTTTTATTTTCTCTCAACGAAAACAAGAACATTATTTAATTTCTCCCAAGATATTGCGAAGAAAAAAAAAAAAAACAAAAAACGACAAGGTCAGTCAGGTCAAGCGTTATAAATCAAATTAAGGCGCAACATTAAAAGAAATGTCACACTTATCTATAGCCAGTGCTTGATAAAAACTAGCGACAAAGCAATGATGTAGTAGTACGGCACTGTTTTTACTCTACTGTAAGGATTAGTTTGACATTTGTGTGTTGTTGATTTATGTTGTTGTAAACATGACACAAACATTTACGCACTGAGCCAGCTGATTAGAACTGTTTGATTGTACAAATGATATTTCAACTGATTGTAGGAGCACATAGAGCGCGCGCATGATTCATTTTTTGACAGTTTCAATGAATTGCATGATCAGCTAGCTAGCACTCAATTTATTACTGTTGTTCTTTGTGATGATCTTAATTGTATTGCTTTGTTTCCAAAAGAAGATTTTGTTTATTTAAGAGATAATAAAATATCGAGATAATTAGTGTGGGATCGAGTCAGCGAACTCTTGCTTCTCAAAAAAAAAAAATAAAAAAAATAAAATAATATACAAGCAACTGAAATGTGGAGGGCGTTGCAACTGTCTACAGCTCTCTAAGGTCTGTGGCACCTTAGGTCCTGCTCAACAGCAGTCCAGTCTCGGTAAGCTTCTCACCATCATTTCCTTGAGTCATTAATTCTCTGTTTCTTTTTATTAATTTATTGTTTATTGTTTTTAAGTGGCTGGATTTGGCTGCAGTTTTTAGTTTATTGGTTTTGGACTAATTTCTAGCTTGTTAGCTTGTTAGTTTTGAGCGTTCTTCTCTTTTTTTTTCTCTCCACACAATAATTGGCAGTTTAAACGAGCTGTTCAGAAAACCTATATGAGCATAAATACAATAAGAAACAAACAAAAAAAAAAAAACCAGCTGCCATCATTTTGAGTGCGTGAGGTCTTCATCAGTTGCCGAGTAGCATCATTATCAATCTGCAGAGGATCATCATAAACCTTTTTTTATATTTTCTTCATTTCAATAGCATAACAAAAGTTATTACCCACTTTATACCTTATTGCCTTCCTTGTATCTTTGTAAAAATTCATCAAATTACCATATATATCCCTTCGTTTTTAACTTGTTTTTGACCGTTTTTGCATTTATTATTTGTCAAATAAATTCTTGACCTCGAATTGCAAATTGCTGCAATTCGATTTTTATTGTAATGCAATAAAATTATATGCAACAATTTTTCAACAGCTGTTGCTGATCTTAATCTTTTGATCGTTCGCATAACTTAACCTGGTCGATAAGCAAATTTTTTGCATTCATTTCATTGCGTTTCTCAGCGTCTCAGCAGAAGATCGGCGCCTCCAACCCCTAATTCGGTAGCTATGAAAGCAAAAAGTTGTTGATTTTTGTTGTCAAATTGCGATCGAAACCGATCAAATCCTGAGCTAAGTATGTTTGAAAACATTCAGTTATAGCAACAGCTGAATTTTGACTCTGATCGAAGTGGTCTCTGATCATCTTGATCGTGTTGACAAACTTGCTAAAGATTAAGGTACAATTCGAAACAATTTTCTTCAAACGAAAATGTCAACATGTTGACAGTGCGAGTGACAAGACTGAAGACAGAAGCAGCAGGTGCAACAACTAGGGTGCAGGTCATAACATGGCAAACGGCTGCAGTCATCAAACTACCTGGGTAGGCGAAGAAAAAGCAGTACAACAACAAATAATATCAATTTGGTGTGGACAAGTGATCAGCTCTAGCTTTGCGTTGGGTTTGAAATATTCTGAATGTTTACACGCAATCTGGAGTGTAAAACTTAGTTTTTTCTGTGGATAAAATTTTTTCAAGCAAAAGTTGAAGCATCTGAGTGAATCTATTAGATTGCTACTCGAGCAAGAATATATGAATTAATTTAAAAATTGAAGGATTTGTAGGCGGAATGATTACTACGTTTTCATGGATGCTTCAATCGGAGAGTCAGAACTACTTCCATGCAAAACAAGGGTTATAGTTGGGTAAAACTCTGCCCAAGTGTGCAGAGAGCTAGATTTGGACTCGGGAAATAAAACATACAGGGCCCCTCCCTGATAATTATTTTCAACACAACAAAAAATTCCATGCATACGCATAAAATTTAAATTTTAAAATGTTCAGAAATTCATTTAGAAAAGTATAAGCCAAATCTATGAGACCAATGTAATAAAAATTAAACGCCCCTAAACGTTGAATTACAGTTGACTAAATTTTTTCCATACATTTTCCATTGAAAAAATATAGGCAACTGTTAGTCAACGTTTATGAATACGGGCATTAGTTACTTTTTATAATACATAGTGATCTTTAAGTCATGATTGAACAGTATTCAACATTTCATTAACTTATTGTAAGATGAGAAAAAAATTCGTTTTCTCGTCACTGAATAAAAAAATGTCTTTCTTTTATATAATACCATAAACTAGCAATACCCGAAGTGCGTTGCGATACCCAGCAACTATATTGGAACATTATAAGTACATGCAAAACTTTTATTACACCCTAAGCTTAACACCATCCCCAATATCCGTTCCAGTTTTCCACAGGCAGGACATCATCAAATTGTAACTCCATTCTAAGTTTCAATGTTCTGTGGCCCTTACTTCCATCCACCACTTTTGTATTCAAAATTTGACTCTAATGGTCGGAGCCACGTCCCGTTTTGCAATGCCCGTGCTAGTTTTCCCAGTAGAATTACCAGGCCAATTAGTAACTCCATACTGAGTTTCATTGTTATGCGACGTTTAGTTCCAACGCTATTCGATATCAAAAATTTGAATTGTATGGATGGCACCACGCCCCCTTGTTCAATGCTCGCTCAATTTTACCAGTGGAAGAACACGATTCGTACCGAGTTTTATAGATGTGTGACTTGTACCGAAAATATGTGAGTTCGAAAGTAATACCGAAAATGATGGCTGCTGAAAAGTACTACACCCACGCCCAACGCCTATAAAATAATACCACTGGAATGGCACGTAAATATTGAAGTCGAATACCGAATCACGAGGCCCTGTACGACCTTACAGGTATATTTACAAAAATCCTTATATTTCATGAACCAGTACACAAACACCGTACATACATAAAAACCTTGGTATTGACGTCACGTTTCATTGGAACAGAAACAAAATAGGTTCACGCATACCAGAGAACATCAGTTACTAACACAAACTGCAACTTATTTTTATATGTTTAGTATAGATTAATGCATTAAATTGATGAATATATGCGTTATGAAAGCTTTTACGCAAGTTGAGATTTAAGTTATGTCTGCCGAAATGTCAATCCAGAATATTTCCTGAGAGATATTGTTCGTGTTGAAAAGTTTGATATGTTAAAAAGAAATAAGTTTGTATTAAATTGAAATTCTGAGACACGCCCACTCATATAAAAGTGGGCTTAACAAATTAAACAAGGGATATAGTACGGAGTTTTCACGTATGGGCTTCCAGTTGGTCAGCGGTGTAGAGAGCTTTTGGTTCTTGGGGGTCCGTAAAAAAATAATAGCTTTAAAAAAATTTTCTTTTGAATACCTGTAACCCGACTCGGGTTACGTATGGGCTTCCAGTTGGTCAGCGGTGTAGAGAGCTTTTGTTTCTTGGGGGTCCGTAAACAAATAATAGCTTTAACAAAATTTTCTTTTGAATACCTGTAACCCGACTCGGAAAAAAAATTCGTTGTTGTCCTTAAGTTTATTGTATGATTTTCCTGTTAATTATGCACAAAAACGAAAAGAAAATACCTTTCTTCCATATAAAGTAGTGTATGAAATTTGAAATACCGAGAATTTGGCGAGAGCCAAAATGCGACGCTAACTTTTGCATTGCGAATCCAAGCAAAAAACGTAGTAGTCATTACCTTGATTCTTCTTTTGCTCCAATTGCACATAGCTTAACACTTCCAGTATCTGAACCTCCGAAGAAATTATCTCCGACAAGCTCATCTCTAAGTTCTTACAAAAATGTTTCAGATAAGAAATTTTTACTTACATCAGAACAACCAAAACATCATCTTATTACAACAAATTATTTTAACCACTTAATAAGAGATTTAAAAATAAAAAAAAAACAGAGCTTTTGGATTATCGTTTAAAACAATGGATTTGGCTTGTTGATGTCAATATCATGGATCAGCGAACTCAGCATGAAACATTCTCAAAGTTTTTTTACAAAAGAAGATGGGCTTTGTTTTTGTAATGACATAAAAGGCATGTTCGATAAATTGGGATACCATGTGTCCCTAGTGAATGGCGTTTTTTTATTGGCAGCTCTACAAAAACCCTGAAATGTGTTTTATTAATCGACGGAAATATTCTCCCATTTCTTCCAATCGCTTACCCAGTACATCTGAAAGAAAATTATAAAAGTGTTAAAATCTTACTTAAATCTCTAAAAAGCATCACAAGTATAACTGGCATAAATGAGACTACAAGGCGGATATAGAAAATATCCGTATTATCTGTGTTTATGGGACAGCAAAGCTGATGCTCAGCACTACGTTCGACGAGCATGGCCTATAAAAATAGAACTTTGTGTCGGGAAAAAAACTTTAAATTTGCGTCGATTGTTACAGATCGCCTTCGCACATTGAGTTAGGGTTAATGAAACAATTTGTAAAAAAACTGAATGAAAAATCGGAAGCTTTTGAATATTTAAAAACATTTTTCCCGAAGTTGTCAGGAGCAAAGTTTAGACTTGGAGATTTTGTTGGTCCACAATTAGACAAATTTTTGCCGATGAAAAATTTCCAAACTTGCTTAATAGGGCTCAAAGAGCAAGTTTCAATAGTCTTTGTATTTTGAGGATATAACAAAGTTGAAAACTACCAAGAGCTAGTTGGAAATATGTTAAAAAACTTCAAGACCATGAGTTGTAGGATGTCATTAAAAGTACAACTACTGCATGCTCATTTAAATAAATTTAAAAATAACATGTGGGCGTACTCAGAAGAGCACGGAGAATGATGCCATCAAGATATTTTGAGCTTTGAATAACGTTATCAAGGCCAATATAATGAACATTTGATGGGAGACTATACTGGGAGTTTATTGAGAGAATGTAATGATGAACATAAAAAAAAAGAAATACCGAGCACTTTTAAATTATTTTCCACTCTTTTGTTAGCTAGTTTGATAGTCAAAATGCATAGCATACATATTTGTATTGTTTTATCATACGAGTAAAATAAAAATGGAAATTACAGATTTTTAAAAATATCGTTCAAATGTTCTCTGGATAGAAAAGCAAACTTTTTCATGCCATAATTTTTTTTTGTTCAAGTATGATCCAATCTATCGAAATTTCATACTTTGATATCAAGGTCAAATTTTGTGTTGACCTATATTACCTTAGTGTTTTGTGACGCTGAATGTCATGTTTCACAGCCTAACTTTGTTTAAGGGTAAAAAAAAATAATGGCATACCGGGCGTGGGATCCGGACCCGTGTACCCCATATCTACGCCACTGCAGTTTGCATATACTTGATGGACTTCCAGTTGGTAAAGAAGCTTAAAGGCACAGCTTAGACGTCATTCAAATTGAAGGACCATTCAAAATTTGTTGTTGTTTTCCCAGCAAAAAAAAAGATTAACTCTCTGCGAGAGCAGATATGAACTTTCAACACTTCATCGCATCAATCAAAATTTTGATGGAGCTCAAGACCTGCATCGTTCAATCACAGGGTTGCATAATCAACTTTTCTGGTACTTACAACAACACTGTTAGTCGGCATCGGCCATTCAATCAAAAAACCGCGTGTGAGCAGCTGTTCAATCAAATATCTCGAAGAGAGTAAAAGATTTTACTCTCAATTTTACTCGCAATTTGAATGGCGTTTAAACTCTGCCATAGTCTTCAGAGAGTGGTTTTTTACATATAATCCTGAAATGAAGTTACTCCCGCTCAGTTTTAAAAGGCCTTGTATAAAAGAAATTATTCAAGCTTTGCATTGTAAAATCCATGAAAATTTCATTTTCTTATAAAAAAATTTCTATGTATAATTTATAGATTATAAATAAAATTATAACTATGTATAATTTCTTATAAAAAAAAAAACGAAAAGGCTATTTCAGCCCTTGAAAGGATTTTAACCAAACTTTTTATGAACAATTGTGTTGTGCGTGTTGTGAAACGTGTTTGAACACAAATGATCGAGAACTGGAGCTACAAGTTTTATGCCGACTCCGACACTTGGCCATTTGTAACTCTCTGAGTTTTTCCATTGTCTACAGAGAGAGTTGACGGCCGAACAGTAAAATTAATTTAATTGAAAAAACATTCTGTGTCAGATGGAATTCACACCTGGGTTCTATTGCATACCAGCCACGCACCATAATCAGTATGCCAAGTCATTGAAAAAGCTTTTTTGATCAAAAAAGCAATCCGCCACATATTTTTCAGCATTTCTATGTCGTCAAAAGTAAGA
Source organism: Coremacera marginata (assembly GCA_914767935.1). Taxonomy (NCBI): domain Eukaryota; kingdom Metazoa; phylum Arthropoda; class Insecta; order Diptera; family Sciomyzidae; genus Coremacera; species Coremacera marginata. The sequence continues at coordinate 164,939,445 of OU612046.1, forward strand.
AAAACCATGCGATTAGTCGTTTTTAGAATGTTCTTTCCCAATGAATGTTAATCAGCCCAATTATGAAACATTTTCTCCCGGGAGTTGTAAAAGGGAGTTTCCGTTTTTAAGATAACAGATACAGACATTTCATTTTTTTTTATTTTACACTCATGAATAATTGACGGTTGATTAACAAATTTGCATTAAAAATTTCCAAAAAGTCTTTAAGCTTTGTCTTAAAAACGGAAACTCCCTTTTACTACTCCCGGGAGAAATGTTTTATAAATGGGCTGATCATGTACTTTCTTTTGTTTTTAACCGACTTCAAAAAGGAGGAGGTTCTCAAGTTCGTCGGTTTCTCTGTTTTTTTTTTTTTTTTTTTTTTTTTTTTAAATGTATGTACATCGATAACTCCTTAACCATATGCCTGATTGCCATAAATTTTTGGGGAACAGATAGATATGATACGCATGGAGGTGCTCGTAAAAAAGTGGGCGGTATTCTATAACTGGGCGTGGCAATAATAGATCTCGCAATAATAAATACTAGTGTATCTCGAATAATATTGACACTAGGGTACTGCAATTTAGTCTAGGGGTAGGCACAATTATTACAGATAACGGGCAAGAAAATGGGCGTAATTCGACAAATGGGCGTGGCAATATTAGAAAAACAGTGTATCTTGAATAATTTTGAGGCTAGAGTACTGCAATTTAGTATACGGGTAGGCATTATTATTACAAATTATCGTCAATAAAGTGGGCGTTATTCGACAAATGGGCGTGACAGTATTATAAAAATACTGTATCTCGAATAATATGGACACTAGGGTACTGAAATTTAGTGTAGGGGTAGGCACAGTTAAACCAAATTACGGTCAAGAAAATGGGCGTTATTTGACAAATGGGCGTGGCAATATTAGAATTAGATTATAGCTCGAATAATATTGATACTATAGTACTGCAATTTAGTATAAGGGTTGGCATTACTATTACAAATTATGGCCAATAAAGTGGGCGTTATTCGACAAATGGGCGTGGCAATATTATAAAAACACTGTATCTCTAATGACATGGACACTAGGGTACTGAAATTTAGTGTAGTGGTAGGCACAATTATTACAAATTGCCGTCAATAAAATGGGCGTTATTTGACAAATGGGCGTGGCAATATTAGAAAAAGAGTATATCTCGAATAATATTGATACTATGGTACTGCAATTTGGTATAAGAGTAGGCATTATTAGTAAAAATTCTGGTGAATAAAGTGGGCGGATTTCAACTACTGGGCGTGGCAATATTAGAAAAACAGTGTATCTCGAATAATATTGACACTAGGGCACTGACATTTATTGTAGTACAGGGGTAGGCAGAAATATTAAAAATTGTGGTCAATAAAGTAGGCGTTATTCGATAAATGGGCGTGGCAATACTAGATAAACACTATCGCAGTTAATATTGACGCTGGGGTACTGAAATAAAGTACAGGGGTAGGCACAATTATTGGAAATAACGCTTCAGAAAGTGGGCGCTTGTTTAACAAAGGGGCGTGGCAATATTTGAAAAACACTATATCTCGAATAATATTGACACTAGGGTAATAAAACTCGTTACAAGAATGGGTATAATAATTTCAAAACTTGTGACATCTAATTTAAATTTAAGAGGCAGATATTTGAAATAACCAACAAACTTTCAGATTTTAATGGAACAAATTTTTTCGGAATAATTTTATTTATGTTGTTTATACACTTTTTTCGAAATTTATCATATTCTCTAAAAAGGAAGAAATAAAAGTTTTTTTAAAAAAAAAAAACAACCGACTGCAAAATCACTACAAAGTAAAAAATAATTTAAAAAAAAAAACTTTTCCTTTTAATTTCTTGGTCACATTTGATAATTTATTTAAACATATTATTATATATGAAATCTTATTATCTTAATTTTTTTCTAATTTGTTTTATTATCATAAATATATTAATTTCTGGATGAATACAAATGCTTTGAAGTTGGCGCTTCTGATTAAAAGTCTGATTATATTAGCGACAACCTTAAAAGCATTTGTATTCATCCAGAAATTAATATATTTATGATAATAAAACAAATAAGAAAAAAATTAAGATAATAAGATTTCATATATAATAATATGTTTAAATATATTATCAAATATGACCAAGAAATTAAAAGGAAAAGTATTTTTTTTTTAAATTATTTTTTACTTTGTAGTGATTTTGTAGTCGGTTGTTTTTTTTCAAAAAAAATTTTTTTTAGTTTTATCTTATTCACTAGATAATTAATTTAAATTTTTTGTGTATATTATGAACATAAAATAAGAACTCTAAAGCACGCTTCAATCACTCGTATATTGAATCGTAAATACCTTCATTATCTTTTTCATATTCTGACTCATAGTTTTCAATATTGAATTCTTGACATATAATTTAAAGCCACTGAATGCTATAGAACCATGCAGCTACAAAAATAATTGCAAAAATTTGTTATTGTTTTATCGATAATAAAATTGACAATTTATTGTATATAGCTCCACATACCTTTATATATTCCTTAGTTCTGCTTTGACATTTGAAACCATGAAATATTGAAATAACAAAATTATTGCTTTAATGCTTGTCAAGCATTTGCCAAAACAACAATAAAAATTGCCACCGAAAACTCCTCAACTTGATCAAGTGTTGTCATATTTAACATAATTATTTGAAAACTTCGCTTAAGACCGCTTCCCTTCCTCACATTCCCCAAAATATTGTGCTACTGCGCACTAACAACCTGCGCGGAAAATCAATTCAACAGCATACAGCGCATGTGCGTCAATCTTTTTACAGCTGCGTCGCATTTGCCCCTTTTTGTCCACCACTTCCAAATTGAATACTAATACGTTTGTTCGGCTAAATGCCAAACATGGTACAAACATTAGTAACAACTACAACAACAACAAGAGACAAACTAGTTAGCTGCAAGCAAACGCCGCACAAGAATGTTGTCCTCCGAGCATTGCTGCTGCTGCGAACTTGACGAATTCTACAAGAATATCGTTTAAGAATTTCTGGCTCAGTTGTAGCAAACTGTGAAAAAAGACGCCAAGTCGAATAACATTGCAGAATAAATCAATAGCTTTAAAAAAGAACGTCATCACAGTGCTCTCTAAACATCATCTTCTGCAAACTTAACAACATTTCGAACTTGAACGCATTCATCACGCGTCTGCCGTTGCGTTTAAGGTGCAACTTTTACTCGCAACGATTTGCTGGCAAAAAACCCAACAACAAGTAGAGCAGTAAAAAAGTGAGGAACCCTCAACCTTGCCACAATAACTACAGCAACAATAAAAACAAACGAAATAACTAAAAAATTGGTGCAACAAATGCAGACAACGCGCTGATCATCATCATCATCATCGCATTGATCGCGACCAAGTTAACTGCTTGTTCTACAAGCAAAGCTTGGCCTCGTTGGCAAGAAACGCGCGTGTGGTGCTCAGTGTTCAGACCCTGTGCTCGGAGTGCCCTTTTCAGCCCGCGCAGCTAGTCGACTGCGCAGACTGGCGCCAAGTGCTCAATAATGTAACGAGGTATTGCGGCGAACGCCCAGAAATGCCGCAGGAGGTTTAGTTGCGCAGCAGCGCTGCATTCCCAGGCCAATCTAGGCGTTGTGGCCTGTATTGATATATAGCCCTGTTGCAGGGTGCTGGCGCAGGGATGCTGCAAAAAACTTCGAGGCGTCTCAAAAAATGTAAAAAAAACTTGCGTTCGATTGAAAGCAGCGGCGTTAGTGGGTTTGTTTGTTGGTTTTTCGCTGACGTCTGTCGCGTCGCTAAAGATTGTTGATCATCAAGTTATGTTGTTGTTGTTGTTGTCTGAGCCTCTTCACTGTTGCTGCTGCTGCTGCTGCTGCTGTTGATGATCTGAACATAAACGAGACGTTCGTTAAATTTGATTCATGAGCTCTGTATGAATATAGGCGCTGTATTCCTTCAACATGTGTGTGTTTGTGTGCCAACATTTTTTGGCGCCCAACGCTAAGCAGATTGAGTGATTGCTGCCTAAAGTTATAATTTTCATATTTGTGAGCAGTGCGGACAGTTAAAGCTCGACTGTTGCACGTTTTGTGCTGGAATAAAAATGTTTGTTGCATCCAAGATTGAGTGAGACGAACTTAAACAGACCTCCTTTAAACCAAACACAACCAGTTTGTTCGTCCATCACTGAAACTGTGCTGCAGCACAAATTGAACAAATGAAGCTACGGTATTAGTTTAATGATGGGTGGCGTGGTTGGCAAGGTAATTTTCGAGTTTTCGAGTTTTTGACTTTAGCTCAGCTTCTTGTTCTCGTTGTAGTTACTGGGTGAAGTGATTTTTGTTTTTTTTTTTTATTTAAAATTTCAATTTATTCATGTTGTTGGCGCCACTTGATGAGGCTGAAAATAATTTCTGATATTTAACTATTTGCTTTATGCTTTATGAAATTTTTGCTTCATCTTCGTTTTTTTTCGTATTTCTTTCTAGACAAATGTTTCCGCAGATGAAATTTCGTGTTTCTGGGCTAGATGCAAAGGCTAAATATATACTATTGCTGGATATTGTGGCAGCTGATGATTATCGCTATAAATTTCATAATAGGTGAGTTTGAAAAAAAAATCATTTTTTTGTAAATTAAAAATTTTCTCAAATGTCGGGCTAAGCTTAAAGATATCAACTTAAATAGCTTAAGCTTAGCAGGACGCTTAATTTGATGCCCATGATGCCAATAGGGTTAAAAGGTTTCCTGGTAATACTATGGTACCATGGCCTAGACGGGCTATGTCAATGTCAAACTACTACAGCAATATGGGTGTCAAATTTTGTATTTTGTTGCGTACTTTACAGCTGCATATTATATTTTTGCATATTGCTATAAGTTTCATAATAGGTGAGTTTGAGAAGGAACAATTTGTTTTTCTAAAATTAAAATTTTTCAAAAAGTGGCACAGCAAAGCTTTAAGATTTTAACTTAAATCGTTTAAGTTAGACAAGACGCTTAATTTGATGCCCATAATGCTTATATACTAAAGAGGTTTCTTGATAATACTACGGTGACAACGCCAAGACGGGCTATATCAATGTTAAACTACTACAGCAATATGGGTGCCAAAGTTTGTATTTTGTTGCGTACTTTACAACTGGATATTGTGTTTTGCTGTAAAATTAATAAAAGTTGAGTTCGAGAAGAACAAAAATTTTTTTTTCTAAAAGTAAAATTTTAAAAAATTGACACAACACAGCTTGAAGATCTAAATTTAAATTGCTTAAGCTAGGCAAGACGTTTAATTTGATACCCATAATGCCGGTATGCTAAAAAAGTTTCTTGGAAATACTACGGTACCACTGCCGAAACAGGCTATGTCAAAGCTAAATTACAAAAGCAAGATGGATTTTAAAGTTTGTATTTTGTTGTGTACTTTTCAGCAGCATATTGTTTTTTTTTTTGCATTTTGCTATAAGTTTCATAATAGGTGAGCTTTACGAGAAAAAAAATTGTTTTACTTAAAGTAAAATTTTCCAAAAACGGCACTGTAAAGCTTAAATATTTAAACTTAAATCGTATAAGCTAAGCAATACGATAAGTTTGATACCCAGAATGCCTGCATACAAAAAAGTTTCTTGGTAATACTACAGTACCACGGCCAAGACGGGTTATGTCAAGGTTAACCAACTGCAGCAATATGAGTGCCAGAGTTTGTATTTTGTTACGTACTTCACAGCTGCAGATTGTTTTTTTGGCATATTGCTATAAGTTTCATAAAAGACGATTTTGAGAAGAAAAAATTTGTTTTTCTGAAATTCAAATTTAAAAAAAAAAATGGTACAGAAAAACATAAAGATTTCAATTTAAATTGCTTCAACTAAACAAGACGCTTAATTTGATACCCATAATGCCTGTATACTAAAAAAGTTTCTTGGTAATAATACAGTAACATGGCCAATGACGGGCTATGCCAATGTTAAACTCCTACAGCAATATGGGTATCAAAGTTTGTATTTTGTTGCATACTTTACAGCTGCATATTGCTTCTTGCACATTGCTATAAATTTCATAATAGGTGGGTTTGAGAAAAAGTGGGTTTGTTTTTCTAAAAGAAAAATTTTAAAAATTGGCACAACAAAGCTTTAAGATTTAAACTTAAATCATTTAGGCTAGGCAAGATGCTGAATTTGATGCCTATAATGCCTGTGTATTAAAAAAGTTTCCTGAAAATAATACGGTACTACTGCCAAAATAGGCCATGTTAAAATTAACCTATAAAAGCAATATGGGTGTCAAACTTCGCCTATAGTTACGTACTTATCAGCTTCATATTGTTTATTTGCACATTATTAAAAGTTTCATAGTAGGTAGTTTCATAGGTGAGTTTGAGAAGAAAGAAATTGCTTTTCTTAAATTAAATTTTTTCAAAAAATGGCACAACAAAATATAAAGATTTTAATTTAAATTGCTTAAACTAAGCAAGACGCTTAATTTGATACCCATAATGCTTATATACCAAAGAGGTGTCTTGGTAATACTACGGTACCACGTCAAAGACGGGCTATGTCAATGTTAAATTACTACAGCAATATGGGCATCAAACTTTTTATTTTGTTGCGTACTTTTTTGTTGCGTATTATTTATTTACATATTCTAAGTATTTCAAGCGCAAAATACGCTTTTTCTGCATATTTCTTATAGCATATAATTTTTTTTTCTTTCACTTCTAGTCGCTGGATGGTTGCTGGCAAGGCCGATCCAGAAATGCCAAAACGCATGTACATACATCCCGATTCGCCTACAACGGGCGAACAATGGATGCAGAAGGTCGTCTCATTTCACAAATTAAAATTAACAAATAATATTAGTGATAAACATGGATTTGTAAGTACTGTACGTTTTAACTGTTTATTGGAAAAACAGCAATGGCCACGCTAACGCGCAATATAAGCAATTTTTTCAATTTGAACTTTTTCCAAAAAAACAACTTAAAAAAACAAAATGGCACTTTTGTCCTTTTGATTAGCTTGCAAGCGTATAATTGGAAAAAATTCACTTTGAGAGAATTATTTATTGGCTACACAGAGTGTTAAGTTATTGCATGGTAGTGTGTAGTTATTTACATAGATATATATATATATACAACTATAAATATATTTATATAGGTGCGCCAATACTGCTTTATCGACTGATTTATGGCGCATAAAAATTTTATTTATATAAAATGCACAAAATGGCGCCTTTGCAGCAAAATTAACATCAAAGCGCCGCTATTTATGCGTGCTTACATGATTACGGCCGCATCTTAAGATGCTGCAGCGACCGCTGTCTTTTGTGCAATTTTTTTTTTTTTTTTGCATTATTTTAACGCGATCGCCAGCAATTGGCATCCTGCTGTACTGCTGACAGACACCGACAATAAATCGCCAGCTCGTTTTTACAAGCTACTCCGCTGAGTTTTTTTTTTCTATCTAGGCTTACAGGGCTGATCGTGCAGCGCTCTTTCGTTCACTAGTTTGATCGGCCGGCATCAATTCATATTTTCCCAATCAGTCTTTTGGGCTAATTCAGCCTTTGATATCTGCCGCCGGATTTGCATTCAAGCGATCGCGCTTTATTTATTTTTTTTATTTGTTGGCGGCGCAAATTTATTTATGGACGATCACCAACGTCGTTATGTTGTAAGATCAGCAACGGCGGCTACTAAGCTGCTGCCAGAGTAATGTTGAAATATGAGTATGTGTGTGTGTGTATGTTTGTCGCGGAGTTCTGCCATTCGAGTGAACTAGGTGCTATTCGCGCTGTAACACGCAGGCGCAGCATGTAAAACTGGCCTTTATGTTTGCTTTGGGGTTCGAAAGCGCTCGAAACTCGTTCGAACAAATGACAAACGATTGGTCTGCTGTTGGAGCTGGTGCTGGACATGGCGATGGCGGCCGCGTGTGTGTTCCTGCAGCGCAATGGCGGCGCACGAAACACAACAAAAACTTCGTGCGTTTCTATGCAATCAACAAATAACTCAATGATCAGCGGCGTTTGGCGGCGATTTTTTGAATAAGCAACAAATTGAATTTAATGCCTGATAAATTTGCAGCTCAAGGGATTAAAGGCAGAAGCAGAATTTTTTTTGTTTTTTATGAAATTATAAAAATACTCATTAGTTTACATGAAATAAGAGGGGATCAATGAAAAATGTTTAAGTGGGCATATAAAAGCAGCTAATTTGAAAACTACTGGGAAGATAAGCCTACAAATTATTAGAAAATATATAATTCTATATAAAGTTCGACAAAAGTCAACTTCGATATGAAGTTTATAAAAAACAAGCTCTCTTGTATCTTTTCAGCTACTCCGATTCTGCTGACACTTTGACACTTCTGCCTTCTGATATACTTGCCGCTTTGGCTGACCTATTACTTAGTGTCGCCCTGTAACGCCCTGAATTTTTAACCTGCACCCGCTCTCCGTGTCTCCGAGTCTGATTTCCACAAGCATCAGCTTGTTTGAGTTTTACTTCTATTTTCAGTTCCAATAACTAATCGAATCCCAGCTGTTTACTTCCCACTAACCGTTGCTTCTTGTACGTGTACAAGTGTCGTATAACTATTATTAAGCGCCTGAAAATATGCTTTTAAAAACACATATTGTGGTTTTAACCTGCTGTTACAACCCACACAACCGTTGAACTGTTGAACTGCTAAACTCTGGCATTCTCTGACCATTGGGTGCGTGTCAAAACACCGCAGCTTTGTGTCCACAAGACCCCCATAATTACCACATCGGTAATCAATTCATAATTATACTTTAAAAAAAGTTTAAAATGCGTTTGAAAAAATGGAAGAATAAAAAAAATGCACAAACACACACGAAATCGTATAAGAATACCTATTTGAATTGTGGGAATTATGGAAATGGGAACAAATTATCTTTCGAATGGCTCGCTATGAAAACATTGAATTGCACTTAGCACGGTAATAAATTATTTACCTTAGAAGCGGGGCCAGCAGACTGAACAGGCCATCATTAAAAAAAAGAAAAAAAAAATATGACGTGTCGGCCATATTGATTTGCGGGTAGGAACTTTCGCACCCTTGTTTTTTTTTTTTTTTTTTCTTCTTTCTGTTCGTCCTCGCTGTACACTAGTTTTTATATGATACCAACTCAATATGGTGCGATGCAAATCCACCCCATTGTAAGGCAAGCGTGAACTTAGTGGCAGCGGGTAGTTTTAAGAGCAGGCATGAGAAAGTGAACAAACCTTGTTCGGAATGTGTGTTAGATAAGACTTTTATTTTTTAGATTGTGTTGTTAGAACAAATTTAATATGAGTTCAGTGATTTGCTTGATTTTCAAAAATATATTTTAAGCATTTTATGATAACGGAAAAAAAAACAGAAAAAGAAAGAAGATAAAAACAAAGCAAGAACTAGTGTGCATTAAAAGCGAATATAAGAAGTTGATACGGATATGAATTTTTTGAAAATTACAAATTTTGATGAAAAGATGATATATGCAACACGGCTTTTTTAATTATTGGCATCATTTATGGTCTGATTTTATTCCTTAATGGTAAAAAGTCATAAGTAAAAAATTTGAAAGAACAAAAAAAAAAAAAAAAAAATTGGGTATTCATGCAAATGGGCAATACCCTTATAAATGGTATAAAGAGTATAAGTTTATCAGCCTTATAAATAAAATGTATGGAGAAGCTTTTGCACAAACGAAATATATTTTCTCTACCACCAATCAGCTTACAACATCCAATCTCATGATCATGGTATTGGATGTTTTAATAAATATGGAAAAAGGGCACCAAATAAATGCTTTTTATACAGATTTCAGTAAAGCCTTCGATAGAGTTGATCACAGCATGCTAACATGTAAAGTGGGCTAAAATCATATCTCGACGGCAGATCACAGGTTGTTAAATTCCAAGGAATTTTGTCAAAAAAAAATTGCAGTCTCCTCAGGAGTTCCGCAAGGCAGAGCCACCTTGGTCCTCTTCTTTTTAACATATTTATATAAGACTTGTCAGAAGTCCTGAACGATATCCCACACCTTATGTATGCAGATGATTTAAAAATGTACTATGCAATCAAATCAGAGATAAATGTAAATTTTTTACAGTCAAAACTGTTGTCTTTGGAGCAATGGTGTTTCCAAAATAAACTGCATCTTAATGTCAATAAATGCAATGTTATAATTTTTTCTCGTCAGAACAACATGGCACTACATACCTACCACCTCAATAATACCGAGCTTAAAAGAGTCAATCATGTAGTGGATCTTGGAGTAGTCTTGGATTGCAAGATGCGCTTTAATTTGCACTATGACAAAATTTTGTCCAGAGCCAGCAAACAGCTTAAAAAAAAAAACGAAATGGCCATTTCAGCCCTTGAAAGGACTTTGACCGAGCTTCTTATGATCAATTGTGTTGTGTGTGTTGTTAAATTAATTAATTCAAAAAATTAATTCAATTTAAAAAACTTTCTGTGTCTGATGGAGGATTCGAACCTGGGTTCTCTGGCGTAAGAGTCACACACTCTACCCATTACGCCACGGCCGCCAAACACAAGCAAACAGCTTGGTTTTATAAAAAGGCGAGCAAATGAATTCAAGAATATTTGGGTCACTGCATCCTTATACTGTGCATTAGTGCTTGAATATGCCTGCATAATTTGGAGTCCGTCTTTCGATTCCCATAACGGAAGAATCAAGCCTATTCAAAAGCAATTCTTACTATACACGTTGAGAGACATGTACAGCCACCGTGATTATAATAGCCTTCCTTCATATGAATACACACTCAGTCTTTTAAACTTGATGCCATAAGCATCAAGAAGATCATTATTGGGCTCATGTTTCACATTCGATGTTATTAATGGTGCTATTCGCAGCGAATATATTTCTAGTATGATATGCCTCAACGAACCAATAAGACGTACTAAGCATACTCGGCTGTTAACTGAATATCAGCATCAAACTACATACGCAAACAATGAACCTATCAATCGATGCTGTAGAGAATTCAATAACGTTTCCGTATACTTCTCACCTTCCATGTCCAAATCCTCTTTCAAGCAAACCCTGTTTAACTTCCAAAATTAACTCAGGCTTAAGTTAAATTACCTGTATATAGTTACTCGTATGTATACCACATTTAAGCATCCCCTCTATAAATTTGTTGGATATAAGTGCTATCCAAGTCTCTCTCTCTCTCTTCTTAGCTAACCCTCTCTTTTCTTCTCCTCTTTCTAGTATGTAAGTACCTTTTACTCTTACTTTTAATTTTCTTTCTGCTACTCCTTTTTGACGTGTTCGTGAAATCATGTCATTTAGGTGGGCGGATTACGCCCACTTCAATTCGTACATCTCGAACACCAAAACAAGGAAAGGGGAAGAGAAAAGAAACGAAATAAAAATAAAATAAAATAAATTTAAATTAAGTTAAAATAAGTAAATTACCTTCTTTGGCCAATAAATACATAATCACAAAGCAAATGATTCCAAATGCCAGAGGTACAAATTCAATAACACTAGTGAAAGTAATTCAGATATTGCATTTTGCTGATATAATCTCACAAATTTATTTTTTTCGCTTTGTCTGGATATGCTGAAAGTTATTTACTGTTTGTGAAAATTTTGCCTAACAGCTGATATGTGTTGCAAATGCACAATCTATTTAAGAGTGCGTTCATGCAACCTACCTGATAAAAATACCTAATTTTCCCTATATATTTGCATGAATACCCTTAATATAACTAATAAACAGAGCTAATAGCACTTTATTCCATACCTATCCGAATCGCAGTTTTTAAAACCAACATTTTGATTTTGAATTTTCTAAGTATTTCTTGACTCCCTTTTAGTCAAAAAATATAAATCTAGTTTTATAAACTGCTATGGTTATCCAAATAAAAAGCATATTTTTTTAGAAAAAGGAGTTTTCTGTGATTTTAAACGACACAATTAGAATACACAAGTCTCATACATTTTATACTGTCGAGTGTGGCGTATTTTTGTAGTTCTTTGTTGTTATTGAAACCTTTCGTTACATGGCTTTTATTCCGATGAGAAGCTTTTAAAGAAGTTTTTAAAGTTCCACTTTAATTAAACTTGAACAGTTTTCAAATTCATTGAAACCAAACTAATTGTACTTAGCTTGTTTTGTTCAAATAAGAATGGGCTTTATCAAGTAATTATTGACTTTATCAATTCTAAAATTGAGTGTTAATGATGACAAATTTTCTAAAACAAAAATCGGTATTAAAACTAAAAATTATCTTGATCATTAAGACCTAATCCAAAGTCAGTACTTAAATTTAAGGCGAACTTTAGCATTACATATAATTCCAAAATTAGTATTAATAAACAATACAAACTGAGCATTAAATATTAATATAAATTTGTATTAAAAACTAATATTAATATTTTTAATATTGTGCTCATATATGTTAGCCCAAATGTATTAAAATTTATTTCAAAATTTTTAACCTTGTATATAAGTCCCGGTTTTAAGAAGTCTCTCAGGTTCCCGTTTTTAATATACACTTAAACCATATGAGTCCTTTTCTAAAATTTAATTTAAAGCATACTTTTAAAGAATTGATTATTTATTTGAAATTGATAAATTCATACAAAAAATTTTATAACACTATCTTCAAACTATATTTGATCTACATCTATTTAAATAAATACTACATCTTTATTAAATTTTTAAAAAATTAATTTTTCAAGATTAAAACAAAATGTCCAACCCAAATAATGCGTATAAGTTACAAATTAATAAGACAAAAAACTTTAATAAGACAATTAAATTAATAAGACAAAAAACATAAAAAAACTTTAATTTTTAAATTGGGTCTTTTTGGCGGATAAGGTTCCTAAAATGTTAGCATTTTTTAAAAATTCATACTTTGAAACTATTTTGTTTAATTATTGTACTTAAGAGATATAAAAAAAGTTGGAAAAGAAATTAAACTTTTTTTTATATCCTAAAGTATTAATATAATAAAATAATAATCTAAATAATAAAAAAACGACAGTGAAAATTTAAGAGATTTATTTCATTCATTTCAATTTAAGACCATTAAAAAATATTATTTTCTCTCAGTATTACTATCTCTAAACAAAGTCAGTTCCTATCTCTAAAACAAAGATTTTAAGGAAAACGTAAAATCCTTCAAAATGTTTTTTGAGGACGGCCCCAATGTGATTTAAGAGGTCACGCCCTTTAAAACACGCCACGCCCCTTGTATTCTCTCTTCCACTTTTTGCATGGTGCTTGTAACATCCCCTTCACCGAGAAAAAAAAATAGTTAAATCACCTAAGTCGGCTTGTGTAGAGAGACCTGTGTGGGAATTATAAACTTTTAATACATTTTAATACAATACATTGGTTTACATAATATTATACATTGCATTGAAAGCACATACTTCGATACGCTGCAAAAAAAAAAAAATAAATATTTGATTTAGCTAAGACAAGTATATCATATATTAACCAATATTGTAGGTAAATCACCGAAAATTCGACAGTTTATCAAAATGGTATATAAATATTATATCATCGAAGCCATTTGTGTTATAATACATAGATTCATCATGATTTAGGATACAAGATTACTGTATGAATAAGTATGCAAGACAAGCCGAGAGAACATTTTTTTAGTTCTACATAAAAAAAATTAAAAAAGGTGCAAAAAAAGGTGATATTATGTTGAATAACGGCGTCTAATAACATTAAGTTTGAGAATTTTACCGAAAAAATGCACAAAAATCGAAATATACAAAATAAAAAAAAAAAATGGATGGCTCAAGCATAGTTTTGAGCTATTTTCTGTAAAAAATAAAATAAAAAAAAAAACCAAAGCTCGGAAAAAAGTTGTAACTGTTAAATATCATATTCTGTTTAAAAAAAATGCATACATTACTAAATATTTAGTTAATTTATCACTAAAATAAAAATTGGCAATTAACATGTAAAACTTAGGCATTTTAATGGAGAACTTGGGAGGCTGTAACACATTTCTAGAATATAAACTGATCAATATACTAAAGAATACATGTAAAATATTTTAGTGAAGTCAGACAATCCGAATAGAAGTCTTTCGATTAGAAAAGAATTTAGAAAATTCTAAATTAACAGCATTTTACGACCGACGGTGACGAGGGTGATCAAGAAGTAAAACATGCTTCTTTCTTTAGCACGCATTGAGAAACAATCTTTTTCAATATTCGGTCAACAAAAGTTTCTTTAAAATTTTTTCCTTTGAGTGTACTAAGATGGATATATAAAAATAAAAATAGTTATGGCAGCTTCTAGAAAATATTTAAAGGAAGGGCAAATTTAATGAAAATAAAAATTATTTAGAGAAATAATTTATGTAAATACAAAAAGATGAACTAATTTAAGGCATAAACAGAAAAATATACATAATATATATAAAATATTATATTAATAAAAAAAATATATGCATATATTTAATATAATATATAAATATATATATAATATATATATATATATATATATATATAAAAAATAAACAGTGCAGAGTTAAACCCGTATGATACTTCATTTTTTTGTCCAATTTTAAAATCTGAAAACAAGTGGCGCGTGGGCAGGACAGACATATTTTGTAAGAAAAGGATAAACGTTGTCACTTTATTATTTCTGGTGTGTTTTAATAAATTAATATTAGCTACACACATCACTTCCAATTCAGCATACATTTATCTTAAATAGTTTTGTTTACTCTAAAAATGTCATATTAATTATTAACAGCACAGTAAATATTTGATCAAAACTTAACGATGAACGAATTGAAAGAAACGGCAAAAAAATGCAAAGAAAATACAGTCCGTCCTACAAATTTTTCTCCAATTCATACTATATGCGTACTCACACCAATTGAATCCATGCATTCGTATTATTTGAACTGCTCTAGTTTTCATTTTCAATGACAAAAATTGAGCAAAAAAAAAAAAATGAAGTATCATACATCATACAGGCTTTACTCGAGATATTAAGACAGATGAATAAAAACTAAACAATTAATTTTCTTCACGGAATAGATATATATACATTAAGGCGGGTCAATTTGTATGGGTGAAAAAAGTAACAAATCGTACCCCCCACGCGTATTCCATGGGTGACTTCAAGCAACTTTTCTGAAGAAACCATAGGTCGAACTTGGATTACGAGCCCCCGAAAATTTAAAAATATCCATTTTCTGAGATGTATCTTGTAATCTATCAATGTAAAGCAAAAGTTTGTATAAGAATGCGTTAAAAAGCATCAAAATGCTTAGCAAAGTTGCCAGCATCAAAAATTAGTGGAACAAAAAGGTAAATCTAATCTATATATATCTATATATAAATCTATATATATCTATATAAATCTATCTATATATAAATAGGCGAAGGCAAAACAGTTAAGAACTGTTTTCTTTTGTGGTTCACAACCGAGTAGGGAAAAATCAGTGTAGGGAAGAGGAGTGCACCGAATAATTCTTAAAGAAAAATGCTAGCTGGAATACCCGGCGTTGCTCGGAGGTGGTATAATATTCAGGGTGTTTCTCAACCGATTTTGATGATTGTTTTTTTTTTAAATGAATCAGAGCAGGCAGAAGTAGTGCACCGAATAATGTTTAAAGAAAAATGCTGTCTGGAATACCCGGCGTCACTCGGGGTGGTATGGCGAAAAGGACAAATTTCGATCACTGACTAATTTGTTTTTTGGTTATTTTTATTGATGAACAAAATTGAAGAAAAAATAAAATTGAAAGATATTAAAAAAACAATATTAAGGAAAATACAAAAATTTTTATAGAACCCCGTTTTTCCTGAAATTTTGTTTGCTTTCGAGCCGAGGCCATTTTTCACGGCTTTCTAATATCACCGTTATAATCCATTCTCGATTCTTCCCTATTGCACGTCTCGAAACACTGTTAAGCAGTTCCACATGCCTTTCTGTACTTTGAATATGCAAGGGAATTAGTGAATCAGACAGTGGTAATTCATCACTATCTACGTATTGTATCCAATCAACATACGGCATGGATCTTGTCAACGGCGGTTCAGATAAAATCAGATAAAGCCATCGCTAAAGTCAATTATATCAAAATAATTTGTGCTATTTAAATTATCAATGGCTGACTGACGTAAGGGGCCATTGTGTTGATAGGGGACCTCTTCTAAATTTTAAGTCTTGGCAACTCTGCTTAACATTTCAACACTTTTAATCCCATTGTTACACTACTTTCCGCTTAATATTGATAAATTACTCGGCTTGGTAAAGAATAATGGTTATATTTTTAAATTTTCGGGGGCTCGAAATCCGATTTCGATCTAAGGTTTCTTCAGAAAAGTTGCTCAAAATCACCCATAGAATACGCCTGGAAGGTACGATGTATCACAAAAAAAATTTACCATATATCAATACATTCAATCTATTGCTTGAAGATCTTAAACAAACTCAATTTCTTGGATTTTTATTCATCAAGGTCATTATTATCAATAATTAGAAAAAAATAATATGTTTGAACTATACATATAACTAGAAAATTTAGATCAAATTTATTTCCTTCTTCCAATTCCTTGGAATCTTAATACTTCCCAGTGAACCAAAACTACCGTTTTTGAATTCATTTATGAACCTTTTCGGGTAGAAACGTTCATTTTCGGCACTCATAAATGAACCCTTTTTATATCATTCGTCGGACTAAAATGCCTCTCAAAAACGAACCTTATTTTGTTCGGAAATGAGTTAAAAAAAGAACCATAAAAGTTATTTTTCGGCACTCGGAAATTAACCCTTTTTGAATCAATCGCCGGACGAAAATGCCTCTCAGAAACAAACTGTTTTTTCTTCGGAAATGAGTTCAAAAATGAACCAAACAAAAGTTTTTTTTCGGCACTCGAAACCGAAACGAAATTGAACCCTTTTTGTATCAATCTTCGGACTGAATTGCCTCTCAAAAACAAACCTTTTTTTGTTCAATAATAAGTTAAAAAACAGAACCTTTTTGAATTATAAATTTTATTATTGCATAATACTATTTATAATTACATATCGATATTTTGTTAAAGAAGGAATGATTATTACTAAAATTAGAGATCATATTAATCATTGGGTTAATAGGATTAATATACCTGGGCTGGAATTCGTTGTTCGTGATATTGATGTTTCAAAGGGGAAAAGGCGTGATTGTTTTCCAATTTGACAAACTTCCAAATTATATATGAAATATCAAAATAGTTATGTTATTAATTGGGGAATTTCTTTGATTACATTTTTACATGGAATGTTTTCGTGGTTTTCATTCTATTTGGGCTTGATTACAATTTTTGATAGATATGTTGAAATGTTGAAAATTAATAAAATGTTGAAATGCATACGTGTAGCAGTACATCCATCTCGCACTGGTAAAAATGTTCATATGACGTTTGTACGAAGGTTAACATTTTCATTTTAAGTTCCTTTATTTACCTGATTTTAGAATATAAAAAGTAACATTTATGGTTCATTTGTGAACTTATTTATGAACAAAAAAAATGGTTCGTTTATAAGAAATTGTTTCCTACTGATATGATAAAAAAAATATTCTTTTTTGAACTCATTTCAGAATGCAAAAAAGAAACATTATTGATTCATTTCCGAACTCATTTATGAACAAAAAATAGTTAATTTACAAGGAAGTCTTACCTACTGAAATGATACAAAAATTATTCATTTTCTACTCAAAATAAGTTTTTAATGAATTTCGCAAAATATGCACAATTTTTCTTTATGGGAATGCTTTCAGGAATTTAATCTTTTATAACAAGCACTTTTAAGCGACAAAATAAAAAAGAAAAAATTAAAAAAAAAATTCGAACCAAAAACGTTCGCAAAACTCTCACCTTACTCAAAACCTTCGCTCATGGTTCATTGGGTTACTTAACAGCTAATCGTTCCATACAAAAGCTGTTAGAAAGTTTTACACCCTCTTTCAAAGAAACTCAACATAATTGATATTAATTGTAAATGTGTTAATTATGAAAACTTGAAAATTGTTGACAAATTGTTACTATTATTATTATTGTTGTTGTTGTTGTTGTTGTTGTAATTGTGATTGTTGTTATAATTGGCAAAGTAATTGCTGACAGCTGCATACCAATCACAACGCCTCCTCACAAACTCTACACAAACAACAGTGACGTTGACGACTTCGCAAACGATAAAGTTTTTAAGTCAATTATTTTGAGCTAATTGACGAGCCTCCACAGTAAAGAAATAAATCTAAATGAACGTCCAGTAAATACTTGCATAGGCTGTATGGGTGCGTCATATAAACAAAGCAAAACAAAACTTAGCTAATAGTGTGGGTGGATTAGAAGATGAGAAATATTTCCAGTAGGAATATAAAGTTGAAAGGGATACAATTGCAGCAAAGAAATTTGATCAACACTTAAAATAAACAGGAAGTGTTGCAAGAAGAATTTCTCTTGAAGTTGTTGCAACAATTAAATGGCGCTTAAGAAGTAATTTTTATTTATTTGGGACAAAGTCAACAGCTAGAAAAAGATGACAGGCACAACGAAGCACAGGGCACAATCTTGAAACCTCAAAATCTGTCCGAAAAAAAAAATGTACACACATTTTTATCTAAAAGCCGCTGAATGGCGCTTTAAGAACATGCAAACAACCAATGCAAAGTTTCAGTTTTTCTGTTTTTTTGTTCGACTTTTTTCATTCAACAACATTGACAATGTTTATTTGACTTGCATTTAGAGCCACTTAAAAGGATAGAAAAAATAAAACAGAACCAGTGGCAACGCTGGCGGGAAAAATCATAGAACTGTCAAGTGTTTACCGAGCAGATAAAGCGATTGTCAAGCGAACGTTGTTGAACCCAACAACAATAAAGTCAACAACAACAGCAACAACAAAACCAGTAGCAGCAGCATCACTCTTCAGAATTGAACAAAAACAACAATAAAAGAAATCAAAGCCAGGCAAGTTGGTAGCTTATTAAAGGTGTTTAACTGTCACCTCGGCTGAGCCCAAAAAATAAGATATATAAAAAAAAAAGTTAAAATTTTGTTAAACTTGCAGCTACACTCAACAGAAGCTGTATAAATATTGGAGCTTGATTTAAATTTTTGATTGTTTTTTGTGTTTGGATTCGTTTTATGGTGTTGGTTTTTTTTTTTTTTTGTTGTACTTATTTTAATTCGATACCATAAACAAGACAGTTCAAGCGAGTTTAAAAGTTATCAAGATATTGTGCTGTAAAAAATCTTGATCTTGTCTCGTCGACAATGTTTACTCTTGACAATAATTCAATGAGTGAACAAATATTGCACTTCCGCTGGCTAGCAAAGAAAATGTTTGCCTTTGGGAAAACAAAGGGAAATTTTTATTTATACACCGTCAATATTGGTAAAGTCAAGAACAAAGACAGTGTTTTTGTGTTTTTAATATAAGTGTGTGATGATTCATTAATGCTGTGTTGAAGATTATTTTGTAAAATAAAAATTAATTTTTTTTTAAATTTTTTTTATTTTTGTATATTTTTGCATAGGCTTGAAGAAAACTTTAATTGTTTGCTCAAAAGCTATGAGAGCAGCTTTTGAGCTTTCATTAGATACCCATATTAATTAGTTTCCATGAGAGGAAGTTACTGTTGCTAGAGGTATAGTGTAAAGACGGGCTGTGCCTAGTTCATAGAATTCAAGCAATATGCATATCAAACAGCAGCTTTTAAAATTTTCTCTTAGATACATCTTACAGCAGTAAAAATAAAAAATAATAAAAAATTAGGCACAATCAAATCTAAATTGCATAATTTGCTCATTCCATTTATTTCTGGTCTTTATTTTGGTATCTAATGACAAATAAGCAACACTTTGTTTTTACTTTTGATTCTACAAGCTGGTTAGACCACAATTTATTTGTTTTTTTTTTTTGTTGTTTCTTGAATGCTTTCTCCAACTTGAATATATTTTCTTTAATTAATCATATTTTAACGCGCACGCATATTAATTATGAGCTTCTTACGTTTGGCGCCAATGCACAACGCGTGCGTCCTAATGCCACCACTGCCTTGCCTCGTCAGCTGTTACTCTTCTATTCTTCCTTCTACTTAGTATTTGTTTAATAAATTTTTTCTCCATTATATCTTTTTTTATGTATTTTTCCATATAATTCATTAATATTTCGGTAATTTTGAGCTGACGACGAGCGACTGCAGCTAGCTGCAGCACCACCTTCGCGTACATGAAACGTTTAACATTCTGACAAAATTCAATGCTGCATGTAATCGCGCTACGTAATCGCATTTATGAACATGACCTGAACCCAAAAGTGTTTTTTTTTTCCTTTTTGGTTGGTGTTTATTGGTGTTTGTTGGTGTGTCTTATGAATTGGGCGCTCTTAGCTAAGCGCCAGCTTACAAGCAATGCTCAAAAGCAGCACCAACAATAACAACAACAACAACAAAAGCAATGCCAAAGAAACAAACAAATAGATATTTTGTTGTCATTGTTTGATTGTTGTTGGTCTAGTTGTGCTCTTTATATTTAACAGCGACCACTGAATAAACATTTGTTAATTTGAACAAAATAGTCTTAGAACCCAGTAAGAAAAACAAATGCACACGCCCACATTAACAAGGGAAAAAGGGGAAAGTAGAAGAAGCAAAAGAAAATGTAGGAAAAATGAAACGAAAATTTTCTTTGATAATTTCTAATTTCATTATAGTTCTTGGTGTGTGTGTGTGTGTGTTTCGGTGCTTTTTGTTTTTTTGTTTTTTGTAGTTTTGAGCCTTATTATTATAGCTACCTTTGTGTCATTGTTGTTTTTGTTGTTGTTTTTGTTCTTGCTACTGCTGGTATCTTTATCATCATCATACAACTTAAATACCTTTGGAATTATATTGGCATTAAAGGTTCAGGTTTTTGTTCTTTTTTTTTTTTTTTTTTTTTTTTGTGTGTGTGTTTTCTGATGCGCCACGCTGCCCTCTCTTCCAACAAATGTAAATAATAACATAAGCGATCGTTAATCATTTATGCGCCCTGAAGACCTTGCTTAACCTTTTGTCTGACCAACTTCAATTCGGGGTTGGAATGGGTATTTTTATCAATTAGGGCCTTAAGTGTCTTTTAGTACGGTTTGGGTTAAGTTTAAACTTTGAAAAATATTCATTGATGAGTGCAATAATTCTAACTTGAAAATCTTTTAGAAGTATCTTCAGATTGGTGTGTATGTTTATTAGGAGGGGTCGATTTACAAACCTATATGATTTAAAATAAAAATAAAAAAAAAATAAAAAATGGTATAAATTTTTGTATGAAAACGTAAAAATGTTGTAACATTCTTAGGGTAAATCGGGTACGAGGAATTAATTTTTAGCATCAATTATGATCGAGCTGTGCACTAGATGGCGCTAGCAGCAATCTTAGTTCATTAGGAAGTTATTTATGAGAATGGAATTTCTCCGACAATTTTACAACAGTTTTTGATTCCACAACCTACATATATTGCACCAGATCTATTCCAGTCCGGATATCGGACCGGATATTAGGCTGGATCTTTTCGGACGGTTCCAGTTTTGACATTCGTTTTGTTCTAGATTTAGTTGCTATGGGTAAAAACAACTTTTTTGGCCATTTAGAGTGCTGCTGTACCAAAACTGTTGCTAAAAAAGTAGTCCTCGCACCTGATTTATCCTAAAACAGTTTAATATTAATATGTTTTTTTATACATACAAAAATTTATTGTAAATCGTCCTTAAAGAAAAAATTGCACATAATGCAAGATGCGACAGAGTCGAGAGCACCACCGTCGCCATTTTTTTTTTTTTTAATTCTAAATAACTTTTCATGCCTGGACTAACAATCGCCCAGGCAAAGTGTGTTTAGATAAGGAGTGTTTTTATGATAAGGAAATTTGTTATGCTTGTTTATACTAATTAAGAAAAATCTCCAGAATTGTGGAAATTAGTCAGTCCCTTGGGGTACCTCCCTTGGCCCTATCTTAATTTTTGACACTTTTTTGTATGGCGCGTACACACAAAAGATAACCGATCTTAACGAAACTCGGCCAAAAACTTAAAAACTATATATATAGATTCGTACTCAAAACGGTTAAAATCGGCTAGACCTCCCCTGGAATTATATTATTTTTTACATGTTTCTCTATGCGCCACTGGTACACCCAGTGAAATATTGCTCGCAGAACTAATAAATTTTTTTCAAAATTGGGAAATACTAAAATTAAAATAAAAATGAAAACTTAAGGGGGTGCGGAGGGGGAGAGGGATTTAAGACGAAATTTTTCTAAAGTTCTTTTAAGAGGTGAAATTGGGTTATTTTAAACATATCAAAAAACTATTTTTTTCTTCAAGTAATTTTGACTATACGTCTTGAACAAAAATTTTTTTTTTGGGTACGATGATTTTAATAGAATTAAAATTTGTTAAATGATCCAAAAAATTTTTTCAAAGAAATGGCACTTGTAAAGCCAACCGAAATTTTTTTCCTCCAAAAAAGTTGATGTTTTCTTATTAGTTGGGGCTTTTTGCTTAAAATCATACTAATTTTGTGAAAAATTAAAGTGAACACACTTCAATTTTTTGATTTTTGTCCTGCTTCGACGCATTTTGTGGTCTAACGTTCAAGCTCAGACAAGCACTTAGAAAAAAATCCGATAATAACAATATGTTTTCGAATATAACCAATAATAGTTAAAAAACGATTAGCTCTATGGTGAGTTTAAAAAACGTTTTTCAATAATTAAAACAGTAGTTTTAACTATAACTTTAATATGAATAATCCAACACGCAGAGAAATTTTTCGCTTAGCGCAACTGAAAAATTGGCCAATTATACTTCGTTTGCGAGCTGTAGTAGCTGCAAACGAATATTCAGTTGTAACTAACGAAAAAATAGCGAAAAAATAAAAAAAAAAAATAGCAACGCAATTCGCTTTACTAAAAATTTTTTTTTTAAAGAATTTTTATATTCAAATGTTTATTTTATTATATTCTTCTAACACATAAATTCAATATGATTTGAAATAATTGATATTTATCTTACTTCAATCATTGGAATTCGAACCCGGACTCGTCGATGTCTGGTTGCACCACCGTCAATTGAATTTTCAGTCGGCTAATATTCTAATATAAGTTACACAATTTTTTTTCGTTTATGGCAAAAGTTAAACATTTGTCATGGACAAGAGCTCGACAGAAGCCCGACAAAAATGAAAACGTTCCAACAAATTTTTGTGGTGCCCGTGGCATAGTGGTTAAGGTGCTTGATTTGTATGCGAACAGCCTAGGTTCGAGACCCCAGCTGACACAAATTTGTTTTTCGTCTTTTTGTTTAGTTTTATTAGAAATTGAATTTAATTGAAATAGAAATTGAAATAGAAATTGAATAGAAATAGAAATGCAACAAACAAATTCTTTATTTGCCGCAATTAAAAAATTGCACGCGCTTATAACAAACGAAACTCTTTTCCTGCAACTAAATAACCCGTTTTCCGCAACTTTTTCAGTTTCTCGTAACTGTTGAAACGTTTGCAAAAAGCGTTTCCAAGATAAATGAAGTTCGTTTACTGCAAATTCGCGATAAACGTTTTTTTTCTCTGCGTGAATAATATTTTTACAATAAATAAAATAAAAAAAAATAAATAAAAAAATAAATAATATTTCTATTTCGAGTTCTACTAGTCGAAGATATATACTTGGTCATTTATACTTCATAATGGTATATAAATGAATCAACAGAAAAAATTTGAGCAAGATTAAGAGGCGTTTTATCAATTTCAAACGTATTTTTGCTGATAGTTTCGAGAATTCTATTTTGCAGTACCTGTAGCAGATTTAAATTATTACTATATGCTCCACCCCATGCTATATTACCGTAACTGATAATACTATGGAAAAAATTTATTTTTTTATTATTTATTTTTTTTTTAATTTGAAAAATAAATAAACAAAATACTAAGTTTTGTTAATTATAAGTTCAATAGGTTTGACCCATTTTAGATTAAAGTATAATTTTATTCCTAAATATTTGCATTCACTCACTCTGTTTAGCTGTTTATCATTAATTTTAATTAAAATTTGTCTTGGCACACTATCACAGTAGTTCCCGAAAGTCATAAATACTTTTTTATCTACATTTAAAGAAAGTCTATTAATGCTAACCATGTAGCAATTTTATTTAATTGACAGTTCATCTTGTTCTGCGCATCAAACCAATTCTTACTGGAGGAAATAACTGCTGTGTCATCAGCATAAGATATAATCTCATCTTTTAATAATTCTTCAAGCAGATCGTTTATATATAATATAAACAAAAGAGGACCCAAAATAGTACCTTGAGGAACATCAATTTCAATTTTTGTATAATTGCTTTCTTTACCATTTATTACTTTTTGCATTCTATCACATAAGTAACTCAAAAAAAAAAAATTCAAAAAATTATATGCAACGCCTCTGATGCCCATATGATACAATTTATCGAAAAGAATTTGATGATCAACCGTATCAAACGCCTTTGCCAAATCTAGAAAAGTGACAATTAAATTATTATATAAAATATTCATTACATACTGTACAGCATCTTTGGTTTCTCTGCTTTTTACAAATCCAAATTGATTATTTGATAGAATATGGCAGTTTTTAACAATATCAAAAATTCTTTTATAAATAATTTTTTCAAATATTAGAGATCAGAGAAATTGGCCTGTAATTAGTTTAAGTACATTTCTTAACTGATTTATAAAGAGGCTTTCAGCTTTTTTCAGATCAATAGGCCAAATTCCCAAGCTTACACTTAAGTTAATTATGTGAGTCAACGCTTCACGAATAAAAAGAACTAAACATTTCAGAACCTTTGTATTAATGCTATCTTCACCCTCTTTTTTAAAATCAAAACCATTAATGATTCTCTGCATTTCAAGGCTATTTGCAGGCTTAAGATAAATAGATGTAGTATTCATTGTAGGCATTTTTAAAACAACATTTCGAGGTTTAATAATTTTATCTCTGAGTTTAGTTCCTATTTCACAGAAATATTGATCAATTTTGTTTGCAAAAACAAAACTCTCAGTAATTTTTATATTGTTTTCATCAATGATATATTTATTATTTGTTTCTTTTTTGTTCTTTTTATTACCTTGCGAGTTAATAACTTCCCAGAGTTTTCTAGGGTTTTTGTAATTCTCTATTAAATTCTCTATTAAACTTTTTTGTGTTTTTGAGTATAGTTTATATCTATTTTGCAACGCTACATTATTAACATCACTTTTCCAGAAATGATTTAATTTTTCTTTTGTTGCGCAGGACTGCATTATAGATTTAGTAATCCAAGTTTTTCTGCGCTTAGGTCTCCTATTACTAAAATGTTTACTTTTATCAATACACGCATGTATATTTTGTAACAAAATCTCTGTTGCCTCATTTGGATTCTGAACATTAAGAATCGAATTCCAATTTATTTTACTTGCATGAGATTTTAATTTATTATAGTTAATTATAGCCATTTCATCTGTAGTTTTGCTTTCAATACATCTTGAAGTGTGGAAAGAGGGACCAACTACACCGAGATAAAAGCTTATGTTAAATTGAAAAAAAAAACTAGTATAATTTATAAGATGGCCTTGGCAGTTTTCAGCCACCCAAGTACTTTATCAAAACGCCTAAGTTTTACATGTTGACTTGCCTATTTTTATTTAGGTGATAAATTAACCAAGTATTTGGTAAAATTTTATACAGTACTTTAAAAAAAAAAATTGGATTTCAAAAATATAACCTTTTTCGAGTCTTGGCTTTTTTATTTTGCTTTTTTTTTTTAAACTGCCGCCTCTCCTTCAGTGATTTGCTTGCGTCTGAAATCGGCAACAACACAAAGTTTTCTTTTATCAATACCGTTTTTTTCTTAGAAATTAATGACTTCTCGACTTTTCTTGCTACTTGACGTCTATTATAACAAGAACATTAAGTTAAATTAAATTTAATATCATATACAAAAATTTTACGATCGCATGCCGTTGAGATTCTAACCCACAAACCAACCGATACCACTGTGTATGAAGTCACTACACTACGCATTGAACCAAACTACTTCCTTACGCTGGGTGATTTATTCAATATTAATTACAACTGAAGCTATGCTGCAGCATAACACAATAATCTATTAAAAGATTTTTGTTGTATGGCTATCAACAGAATACTGCCACATACTGCTTCTGTTAATACAGCGTCTGTTAACATAGCTGCAGTTATGTCAGCAAGTAGTAGCAAGGCTGCTTGGATCAGTGGGTAGAGCGATGGACTGGCATATAAAGTTCTAGTTTCGATTCTGCACGGCAGGCAAAGAAATTTTTTTTTCTATTTCTTTTTGTTGATGAAATGTAAAAAAAAATTTCTGGTGTGTTTTTTAATTTACTTTATGTTATTTTTGAATTTAAAAGTGGTTTTATAACAAAAAAAAACCATTAAATTATCATATTTATCCTTCTCTCGTGTGTCTAATGCTGTGTTTTTTTTTTTTTTTTTTTGCAGAAATTGTCTCAAACTATGCTTAAGCCATACCATGCTAGTTGTTTTTTAATTTTGTACTTTTGGATTTTGGGCTTTTTACTCCTCGTTCTGTGATTTGCTTGGAGTGAAATCTGAAAAATTTTCGACAGATTTTTTCTTAGAAATTTGATGGTTTCTTTGTTTCTAGTGCTTATTACAACAAGAAAATTAAATACTTTAAAATTAAATACTAAAAACATTTTGCGGCCTGCCCGTGGGGATCGAACTCACGTCCTCTTACACGAGAGTCCAATGCGCAATCCACTAGACCACAAAGACATGTTAGAAACAGTTGTTAATTCAATCCTAATTATAATAGAAGCTATGCTGCAGTAGATCGTCACCATCAATCAATAAATAAAGGATTGTGTATTTGCTATGCTACAACTATCAAAAATTTGCTGTTATTTGCCACAAGGTGTCTCCAGCATCGTTTGTATTGTGAATGCGTTTGTCGTGCTGTTGGCATAGAGTATAAATTATTATCTACAGATTGCATCAACTCTGCTAAATTTCTGGCATGTGTTAACAGAGGTTAACAGTGTTATTTTTCTTCATGTTTTTAAGTGAAATAACTCTGTTAACACATACCAGAGATTTAGCAGAGTTGATGCAATCTCTAGATAATAATTTACACTCTATGACAAGTGCGTTGACAAGTGCGTTTTTAAGTGTCAAAAAATAGATATCAATAAATATGGAATTAACAAACGCATGCATGAGTCAGTGCAGCCAAGTTCACAACCATGTGTGGCGAGTTAAAATGGAGAGTCGCTGGCATTATATGCCCGTATATGTAATTGGCGTGGAAATTTGACATTCAACAATAAAAAAATAAGCAGTAAATATGTTTTCTGTATATATGTAACTTATTTTATGTTATTTTAAATTTTTGAATTTAAAAGTTAATTTATTAAAAAGAAAAAATTATTAAGCTATCAAATCTATGTAACTGCGAAAAAGCTTCGCTTCTCTCGTATGTCCAACGACGCACCTGTGTTTTTTTTTTTTTTTTTGCAAGGTATTGAAGTATGTGCTTTCAAAACAATGTATTAGACAATAAATTGCTTAGGTGAATAAGCATAAGTTTATTATTCCCATACAATTCTCTTTACCCAAGCCGGCTTAGGTGATTTACCTATTGCGTTTTTTCTCGGTGTAATGTTCAATGTATAAGTGTATAATGTATGTAGTAGCGTTGTTTTTTAAGACTTGTCCTCTTTCACTGCGAAAACTATAGATTTGTGGAACTTGAGGAAATTGAGTGACTGTATTTGAAAATATACGAGTAGAATACATATTTCACATTTCATGACGCGTATGTTTGCTTCTAAAAATTTTATGGCAGAATCGGCCCACTAGAAAAAAAAATATTGTTGGACAATCATATTGACCTCATAACTGCCTAAATTTCTCATTCGATTGGCAAAATTGTCATGATTCGATTGAAAAATATCCGTTAAGCTCGACCACATTAATACAATTTTGCATTTCTAAAGTTCCTGATAATTCCTGGTAACAAATATGCAACACGGTAAACTAACCACAATGCGCTGGATTGTCACAAGCAATTTTGTACAACTTTTTTAACTTTATTGAGACTCCACATAGACAGAACCTAAAGAGAATGCAGACGCTACCCCAGCGCAGTTAAGCCACTTTATATGGACTTTTATATGAACTAACCTATTAAAAAACAATAGTTTTGGTCTGTTTAAAACAACTATTGAATACTATTGTAAATATAGTAAGATTCTAATTAAAAACACAGTTGTTCTTATCGTTTTTAAAGGGTTACTTTATTGGAAAAATAATTGATTTTTCTTTTCATTAAATTTAGCTTTTATCTATTTTTACTATTTCCATTTGGAAACTTTTCCATGCATTCTCTGCATTCTTTTCACCGAAATAATATCTCGATTGTTCTTAATTTTTCTTCATACAATGATGACCTAGTTGTGAAAAATGTTCAATCAAACGTATACTCGTATATCTCTTATTTTTAAACCAATTTTTAAATTATACAAAATGGCGTTTGTCTGATTATTTTCTCTAACATCTCAAGATTGCTCAAGCAGGGAATACTTTAAAAATAGCCTCGCTTTGAAGTAGCTTCAAGAACCTCAAACAAATTAAGGCTAAAAATGGCCAAAATGCAAAAGCTGCCACGAACACAGACACACGAGTTGCTTCGTTGCTTCCAAATTTAAGCTTCACTAAACATTCTTAAGTTAAGCCAGCTAGACAAAAACGCAAGCAAGGATGTAAGAAAGACAGCCTGACGCTGGTACCGGATATACTATACACACACGTGTATTTCTGATAGCATCCAGCAAAACACAGAGCAAGGGTTGAGGAGCAGCTTGTACAGGACAGTATGTTATGGTTGCCGTCAGAGCTACGGTTATAGTTACGGATACACGGATACAGGCAATTTGTATAAAATTTCTTTTGATTTTCTATTTGAATTGTTTTAAGATATCCCGCAGGAGGACACAAGCACACAGACTAATAGACGCAACTACTCTCATGCACAGCACACACACACACACGCACACATGCATGTGATGAGCAGCAATTAATTTGATTTAAGTGCGTCCTTTTGACGACTGACGACCCTGAGACTCTGACAAAGACAAGATAAAGGTAAAGGACAGTAACTAAAGAAGGGCAAGCTCCACACATGAGTGAAACTCAAAGTAATATCTTGTTTTTTATACTCCTCCCACTCAAACCACAACAGTTCACAAAGGTAGCTAGACACAATTTAAGTGCACTCGACTTAATTAAGTTAAAATTAGCACATTTTTGTACAAAACCTTGCTTCAGTTGTGTGACTCAAGTGGCCACGCCAAAATGTAGTACAACCATACAACCAGAAATTAACACTTAATTTTTTTTTTTGCAAATCTTCCAAAGCGACTGTAATATAGCTAAAGTCAAAAACAGCTGTTGAATAGCTGATTATTTTAAGATTAAACAAGAGCTGAATGAAAAAGCATTTAAATTCCCATCAGCAGCTTCCTGAACAACCCTTAGCTACACAATACAAAAGTCCGACCCTCGCACACACACGCATTCAATCGCACCACACAATAACATTAACATTTAAGTTTATTAAAACATGCGGTTAGGCGGGACCACTTTTGAAGCAACCATTTTTATTTCTGCTGCTTCCCGAGCTATTTGTTATCTTTAAGCTGATCGCAAGTGATACCCTGCGATAGTGTTATTAAAAGGATATTTATACCCTTTTGAGTGAAGGGATCAAAAATGCAGCAGCCGCAGAGGCAAAAAGTATTAAAGAGAAATATAGAAGAATAAGGCATGTATTGGGAATGAGATAAAAATCGCAACGCATTTAGATGTAGACAGATAGACAACTGCTGCTGCTGCTGCTTCGGATAAATTGTATAACCACGCCAGGATCCGCTGTTTATAAGAAAAGAAAAGAAAAAAAAAAACAGGAAAGCAAAGGTCCTTGCGAAGGGTGCAAACAAAGGCATTCAGTTTAGTTGCAAAATAAAAAAATAAAAATAATAAAAAAATATGCGAGTGAGTGGAAAAAAAGAAATAATCCGAAAAATATTTCTTGCAATAAATCTAGTATTGATATGAAAGCGTATGACGTCATGATGAAGCTGTTGCTTATACTTATTAATTTAAGCATGTTTAAGCAAAAATACGCTGGAATTTATGTGCTGTTATATAAAGCACATACTTGTTAAAGTTGTTAAAATTAGGACTTTACTACCTATATGCTTAAGGCAGTATTGTAGTATAGAGGCGAAAATTGTGGGTGTTTTTTAAAATTCAAGTTAAAAATATGTTCTAAGTATCCCTTTTTTTTTTATTATATTTTTATTAATATTTCAACAATACATAAAAAATTTAGAAAAAAGTAATTAAAAAAAAAACGCGCTGGTAGTGTGGGGTGGTGCTAAAAAAATGCTGCAACCATCCTGATACGTTTTTAACCCTCCTAGCCAACTGAAAAAAAAAAATCTAAATTATTAAGCATGTCTCTATATCCCAGACTAAGAAAAGAAAAATAAATTTATTCGCGAAATGGCAAATGTTTGAAAAAAATAAATACATTTTTGGCCTTTTTTCAAAATTTTTAATTTTTTCTATATATATTAAAATAACAATTTTTTTCATAATTCTAGTGCGTGTCATAGAGGTATGTATAAACAAAGCCCACACCAAATTTAAAATTAATCGCTCCATTAGAACTTGAGATATCATGTCAACGTGTTGGAAAAGTAGTTTCGAAAAAAACGCGTTTAAAGATTTGAGCAAAATTACAGGCAGTCAATAAAATAGCTGCGTCACTAAAATAGCGTCACAACTGCGTAGATAATTGAAATTTTTAAAATTCCTTTCAAGGATTTGAAGGTCTAACTTCAAAAATATGCAAAAAATAAAATACATATTTTAAAATTCTACACTACCCACTGAACGATAAGCGAAGGTTTTGCGTAAAGTGAGAATTTTGTGAACGTTTTTTGGTAGAATTTTTTTTCTAATTTTTAATTTTTAATTTTGTCACTTGCTTGCTGTAGAAGTTAAAATTTGTGGAAACTTTTTCCATACATAAAAATTGTACTTCTTTAGCGAATTTTATAAAAACCATGAAAAGTTACCGCGATTCGCCAAAATAAGAAAGAATATCATTCGCTCTTGAGCGCAGTATGCAGCTTATCGGAAACTGAATGCATTAATGAATGCGCATGTTACTTACATAAGCATCCTTTGTCACCTCAAGCATATCCTTAATGGTCAGTTGACCAATTTCGGCTTAGCCATTAAATGGACATCTCAGAATGGTTAATCTTATGCTTGCCAGCGCCGGACACTGGCACAAAATGTGTGCTGCTGTTTCTGGCTCCTTTAGGCATAACCTACACGCATCGTCCTCGGTCAGAGTCATCTTCCCGAGATGGTACATGTAGAGACCGTGTCCTGTGAACAGTGCAGTAAGCCAGCTTAAAGTCCTTCGATTGTATTGGATAACTTTTGCCGCCTCACTACGAGACCGCTTCACGGCCGGCTCGATTGCCTGCAATTAACAGCTTCTTCCCACCTTGTACGATGTTCCGAGTCTGTCCATTACTTAATAAGACCTGCTGCCATGTTGTTGCCTATGGCGATACGTGGTTCTGGTCCACAGAATTTTTCTGCTGATCCTTGTCTCGCTAAAGACTCAGCGTTTTCATTCTGTTCTATGCCAGAATATTCTATCACCCACATAAGTGTGAGCTCATTTGTTTGAGCGCACCTATTAAGTTTGATAAGACATCCTGAGGGCTGTTGCGCAGACGTTTTCTTTATTTCTAAATCCAAAGGCAGCATACTTAACAGAACCACCGTTGCCCTTGTTGGAGTGGTGCGTATTGCACGTGTTATTCCAACACACGCCAGCTGTTGAACTCTGTCCAGTCTCTTCTTAATGGTGTTCTGGCTGACATTTGTCCACCAAATCAGCGAAGCATACGTAATGACCAGTCAAACCATCATAGTGTAGACCCATTTCATAGACACTGGGCTTAGCCGCCAATTGAGACCACAAACGTGTCTACACTGAATCAGAACCCTCTTGACTCTTTGAATCCTATCTTCTATGTACATGCTCGTTCCAGTTCAGTTTTGCAAAGGGTTCCCGAAAATTTCAGCTCCAAAAAGTCTGAGTGGTTCTCTGCTCAGACCTGGCCTCTTTCTTGTAAAGAAAATATTGTCTGATTTCCCTGTGCTTACGGTAAGGCCTTGTTCTCGACATCACTCCACCACCATTCAGAGTGCTCCCTTCATGATGTCAGAAATGGTGTCAATGAACTTACCACAGATCACCAATGCAATGTCATCTGCATACTCTATCGTGTGTATGCCCGATTCATCCAGTCTAACCAGTACTGAGTCCACACTTATGCTCCACAATGTTTGCAATAACACCCCGCCCTGGGGGCATTCTCTACTTACTCTATCTCTAGTCTTGATTCTATCTTTCTGCATGTTGATCGCTCTATGCTTGAGCATATTGTCTTCCCAATTTACTATCATTGGGCTTACATTGGGCTCTGTCAGGGCTTGCCGCTGCCTTTTAGAGCATATTTTGTCGAAAGCACCCTCGATGTCCATAAATGTGTCCATCGCAATGCTTCCTAAAAATAGCTCCTTTTCAGCAACTGTTACTAATTCGTGAAGAGCACTCTCCGTAGACCTACCTGCTCTATACGCATGTTGGCATCTTCTCAGAGGATTATGCATCAGTGTAGTGCTCTCAAGACAGTCAACCATTACTCTTTCCATTGTTTTCTTGAGGAAAAAGGTAAGGCTGATCGCATAATCCTTTTTTCCGGGCTTCGGAAGAAAGACAACTTTCGCCTCTCTCCAGACTCTCGGAACGTACCCGGTCGCTAGGCAAGTAACGAATCTACCCCACAGCCTAGGTGCAATGAGATATTCCCCCCACTGCATCATAACCACCCATCCCTGATGTTTTGTACGGATCAAATGAGCGTATAGCACTCCTCACCCCTGCTCACTGAGTCATAATACAATAGTTCGGCCTATTCCTTATACCATTCTGTAGTGTCCCATTTCTGACCTATGATTGCTGCGGTAAGACGAGGTATTGTATCGACAAGTTTCTGGTAGTGCTCTGTAGAAATTGATTGCCAAATATTCTTTCATTTTATCTTTAAATCTTCTTTAATACTCCTAGCAAAACTGCGTCTCAACTCCCTCCCAATTTTTACACACAATGACACTTTTTTTTATTTTTCTCTATTTTCCGAAGTTTGGTCCGGACCACTGGTAGATTAAAAAAAAACCATGATGATGGCTATTCTTCAAACAGTACTTTGTTGTTTCGCTGTATGATATAAGACACCATCCTGCTGAAATTAATATTCATTTCCTGCAGTTTAAAGAGTGCAAATGCAAGGTAAAACCTTAGAGTTCAGTTTGTCTAGGTACTAGAAAGCGTGAATGATACCATTGGCCATGTATGTATAAACTACCAAATCCTCTCGCTGACGGCACCCCCAAATCATAACACTAGGAGGAAAATTGAATAGAACAGTACAAAATACAACAGCAAGATACAAATCATTGCTTTCAAGAACGCAGGAAAAAATGTACTGTGTGGGCTTAATGATCATAATAATTAGACTCATTTATTTGACTTGAAAGAATCAAGTTTTGAGTTATGTCGAAGAGATAGTTGATAATGAGTACTTCCTATGAATTCTATATGAAACCTATCCACTATGTTTGTTTGAAAATAACTGTTTGAATTTGATAAACTTTCAAATTATGTGTAAAATATTAAAATAGAAAAATTATTAATTGGGAAATGTATTTCATTACTTTTTTGCATGGAGTGCTGCCGTGGTTTTCTTTCTATTTGGGCTTGATCATAATTTTGGATAGAAATCTTGAAATTTTATGACAGATTTGTGTATAGATGAAAAGAGAAATACTTTTTCATACGTGTAGCAGTACATCCATGTGCCTTCTTATGGCGAGAATCAGTTCGTACTAGTAAAAAATTGAATATGACGCTTGTATGAAGATTAACATTTTAACCCTATTCCTATCACGCTATCTGAGTAACAGTTTATGTTATTTTTGAATTTTTTTGTGTAATAAGTAATTATTATCAAAACATAAAAAATTATTTGTATATTACAGAAACAGAATGACCAATAATAAAATACATTGCATTTATTTTGCTTTCAAACCAGTTTTAAATCATTTATATTAGTTCGAAATTTAATAGTGACTCAAAGACACAGCGTGACGTGAATATGGTTAATTTGCTTTTAACATACCTTTTTTAACATATTTTACAATTTTAAAAAAATAACATTTATGATTCATTTCTAGAAATTGTTTCCAACTGATATGATAAAAAAATTATTCTCTTTAAAACTTAAATAAGAATGCGAAAAAAACATTTATGATGCATTTCTGAACTCATTTATGAACAAAAAATGCTACATTCACGCGGAATTTCCGGAATCTTTCTCGACTCAAAATGAGTTTTTTATGAATTTCGCAAAAGAAGTATAAGTTTTATTTATGAGAAAAGTTTTCACGAATTTAATCTTCTATAGCAAGCACTTTTAAGCGACAAAATAAGAATTCAAAAATAAAAAAAAAATACTTCCACCCAAAAACGTTCGCAAAACTATCACCTTCTGCAAAACCTTCGCTTATGGTTCAGTGGGGTGCAACAATAAAATCTCTAACTCAAAAGGATTAATTTTCTGACTTATTTGCGAACAAAAAAAAAAGGTTCGTTTTCGAGAGGCAATTCAATCCAGCGGTTGATACAAAAAGGGTTCATTTTCGAATGCCGAAAAGGAACTTTTCTATGGTTCGGTTTTAACGTATTTCAAAAAAAAAATAGTTCGTTTCTGAGAGACACTTTCATCTGGCGATTGATTCAAAAAAGGTTAATTTTCGAGTGTCGAAGTATAACCGCAAACATCCATAATTGTATCCGAAATAACTTGGAAGACAAGTCTCATTCCAAGTTAAACTTAGAGGCGTATCTAGCGAAATATTGCTCAAAACACTACACTTATTATAAAAATGAAATCTTTTTAGGGGGGGACGGGGTGGAAGTAGGGAGGTTTATTTTTTTTTTTTTTAAAAAAAGTTTTGAAAAGCGTTCAGAAAAGCCATTTATCGATAATTTGTGCATTTGAAGCAGGATGTATCGTCGAAATTATTTAAAATTTCCCAATTTCACCCCTTCAAATAATTTTAGAAAACAAATTTAGTTCCATTCTCCCTTCCCCTTTCCCCCTTACCCACCCGTAAAGTTTTATGTTTTATTATAATTTTAGTGTTTTCTAATTTTGGAAAAAAAAATATTAGTTCTGCGAGCAATATTTCGCTAGATGCGCCACTTGCTGAACTCATTCGAATTTGCCATTCTAATTGACAAAATTAAGCAAAATATTGCTATACAGGGTGTCCCGCAATTGAGTGCAACTATTTACGGAGATGAAAGGTTATGTCGAGCTGAGAAAAAAATCGTATGGGAGTGATTCACGTTATTGTTTCTAGCACAAAAACTAAGTTACGGAAAACTTTTGATAACTCATTGCAAAGGCAATAAAATCACCTTTTCAATGGTATATCAACAAACAGTACCGACATAACCGTTACCAAGCTGTGCTCGTTCAAAGATGAAATCAATCGGTTGAAACTACCACATTTTAATTTTGACTGCAAATTTCTCAGAATTTCGCATAATAAATGAATTTTTTTTTCAATGACACCAAAAACATAAATTTAACTTAAAAAATAAAAAGTTGACTGTACTAAAAAAATTATACCTATTAGAAAATAATGGTAAATAATGACATTACAATAACTTATGCAGTAGATAATATCGTTGTTTTCTAAAAGGTATAATTTTTTTAGTATAGTATATAGCCAATTTTTTTGTTTTTTAAGATACATTTATGTTATTGGCGTTATTGAAAAGAAAATTGAACAAATTACAAAGTTGATTATAAAAAAAAAATTCATTTATTAAGCGAAATACTGAGAAATTTGTATTCAAAGCTAAAATTTGGTAGTTTCAACCGATTGATTTCATCTTTGAATGAAACACAGCTTGGTAAAGGTTAAGTGCTATTTGTTGATAAGCCGTTGAAAAGGTGATTTTATTGCCTTTGCAATGAGCTATCAGATAAAGTTTCCCGTAACTTAGTTTTTGTGCTAGGAACAATAACTTGAATCAAAGTCGTGAAAATATTAATTAACCCTGTAAATTGCGGGACACCCTGTATAAAATTATGTTCATTACTTACATTTTCCGCCTAAATATTTTTTTAGCTGAAGCTACTTGATTTTTTCCCACCGTGCATATTTCTGCTCGAAACAAATGTTACAAAATGAAATTCTTGTGCATATTTCACGCAAATATATTTTATTCGTTTTGGTATTTTTATTTTTCTCATTTTTGTGCAAAATGTACTTCATGATGCTCACTATAAGTATGGCACAAGTTGGAAAGAATGTGCCACTTTAACGTGCAGCAACGCCAAGTTGCCACTCGTTTTGCCTTTGTGTCATAACTCAAAAGAAAGCAGCGTATTTAAATTTATATGACGGCAGCGGCAGCAAAAAATATTACCGAAAAAAATAATGATTTTGTCGCACCTTGGCGACATAGTTGCCACCAAATTACATGCCACAGAAACACGAAACGTAGCTATTTACGGAAGAGTTGCTGCGCGTATTTTGCTAAATTTAACAACAAAGCGTTGAGTTAAGCAAAGTGACCCGAACAGCCCAACCAACAAACGGCCAACCAAGCAACAAATAACAAATCAAGCGACTCACCCAACAGCCAGCCAGCCAGCCAGCCAGCCAAAAACCAGCCACAACCCACACAAACGGCCGACCTCAGCGAAGCGTCGCATAATCAACGCCTTTAAAATTAATGAGACATGTTCGGGTTTTTATTACATTTTAACTAGGATAATATTTATAATAAAATATCCTGTGCGCCGAAAACTAGCTGCTGCTGCTGGTGTTGGCCAAAGCGCTAAAAACATTATGTAAATGAGATTTGGGCCACTTTTTTGTGATATATGTTTTTTTTTTTTTTTTTTTTTTGAATAACAAAAAACATGCTAACATGAAAGGTTAGCTAAAAAAATGAAGTTAATCAAGGTGCGACGCGTCATTATATCAGTTAAAAATTTATAGTAAATAAAAATTCCGCAACAGCTGGCACACGCACCCAAAGCTAACAGCAGCAAAATAATGAATAGTGTTGGAAAATAAAAGAAAAAAAATACATAATAATATTTTATGCGCGTTTGACAAAAGACTGTTTTTAAGGCTTAAATCATGCCTACAAATTTTGACCTAAATAAAAATATTTTAAAGCACTTAAGCAGGCAAAATGTAAGATGTTTTTATTTTGGCGCTAGCTTAGACGTAGCTAATGCTGCACTGATTAGTGTCAAAACAAGATTAGCCAGCTCAACGTCAGCTCAACCAGTTGACATAAAAGCAGCCAACAAAGTACGTTATTCTTTTGTGGCTATCAAGGCAACACAAAGAAGATTCGAGCTGTTCTTTTGCGGCGCAGTTTTAGTGACAATCTAGCCAACAAAGACATCTAAAGCAGAAGCTGTGCACGATGATGACTGTGTCAACGTCTGCGCTTTTGTTATGATTTTTATTGCGTTACACCCGCTATTGTGAGGGACTTTTGCGTAATTTTTGTTGGTTTTTTTTTCTATTATTTTCCGCTTACGCCTCGTTGGAATCTTTGAGATTTCAAACTCATCTTGATATTCATGCTCATTACGTAGGGCCACTCATTATCGGCAACAATAACGAGCACGACAACATAACGCTGCGTGAGTCCATTGTTGCGGTTGCATGTGTGCAGCTTCTCTTAAGTCAGACTAGAGCGAGTCAAGATTTTATGCTGCGTGAGTCTAATAAATTTGTCTTCATCTGTCGTCGTTGTCGTCATCATTGATGCTGTTTAGTAAACAGCTTGAAAAACTCATCAGCAGCAGCTATCGCTTTCGCACACTTAGGCAGCTGTATATATTACTCACTCTCTTACTCCATTTGAGATCCTGCTTAGAGACAAAGTAGCCGCAGGAGTTAGTTTTCCTGCCTTCGATTAAGTTGGTAATTTTCTGAGCCTGTCAGATGTTGACATTTGAGCCTTAGTTGAAGTATCTGCATTGGCTCGTTTTGGGTTATTTTCGTTCTATGTGTGTTTTTTAATATTGTTGTTGTTGCGTTAATTATGTTTTTCCGACTGAGTCTGCTCATAACTCTGGCTCAAATTATTAACTTTAACTGATTTTCTCTAACCAGTACCTAAGCGGAGGGAAAATCTGGTTAAAATGCAACAACTTTTGTTTGAAGACCTTTGTTTTTCTATTAATTTTTGTTGGGTTTTTTTATTTTAAGCTCTTAATATTTGGGAAATGGGACTAATTTTTGAATGAGCATATATATAAAATGAGAGCTGTGATTCTTTTATTTGAAAAAAAATTCAACATTATACAGGTTGGTTGAAAAGTATTGAAAGTAAAAATGAATGAATGTGAGTTTTGAAATGATATTGTTTTTTTTATTCAATATAATCTCCCTTGACTTCAATCCACTTATTCCAATCATCCTCCAATAATTTGAAACCATCTCTGTTATGGTTTTCCGGAAGCTCTGCAAAGTATTGTTCCACGGCTGCAATAGCTTCTTCATTCGACAAAAAACGCTTATCACGAAGCAATTGTTTGAAGTTTCGGAGAGTTGGAAGTCAAATCAGGTGTAAACGGAGGATAATGAAGCAAGTTGTACTTTAATTCATTTAAATTAGCCATCGTCAAATCATTTGTGTGAACACGTGAATTGTCTTGATGAAAAATGATTTTTTTCTTCAGTAAAGATGGTCTTTTCTCACGAATTTTTTCATTCAGTTGATCCAAAAGGTTACCATAATATTCAGAGTTAATTGTGTTGCCATTTGGACGATAATCAATCAACAAAATCCCTTTGCATTTCAAAACACTGATGCCATAACATTTTTTGAGGATAGTTTTGACTTCACCTGTTTTGTTGCTGAAAACCAGCTTTCGTCCTCGGTAAACGTTGTTATTTCAGTATGGGATCATAGTAGTAGATCCAAGTTCCATTCGTTGTTATCAAAAGACGCATAAAATCTGTTTTATTCTGTTTAAAACGGTCCAAATTATCCGGAGAAATTTGTTTTCGATTCAGTGTTTGTTGAATTGTTAACGAATGTGGCACTAACTTTCGGAAGAGATTTTTCATATGCAATTCTTAGTGTAAAGTATGGAATACTTCTTTGTCTGAGATGCCAATGGTATCAGCAATTTCACGCTTAGTCAAACTTAGATCTTCACAAACAATTGCATACACTTTCTCAATAATTTTTGGTGTTGTTGCACTTTTTAGATGTGCCCTACGTTGTTTATCTTTAACGCTTGTATGACCACGCTTAAACTCTAAAGCCCATCGGTGTGCAATTGGATATGAAGGAGCAGATTCATTTATGATTCCTTTTTTGTATGAATTCTGTTGTTAATAAATCTTTCAAAACAAAGAACTTTATCACTGCACGATATTCAGTTTTTTTCATTGCGAAAAAATTCTCTGACGTCAACTTCAAATGGCTTGTAAACATAGAATGAGTAAAGAAGAGAGATCGAAATGAAATATTTTCGTGTTAAAATGAGAGATGAAATATTAAAATGGCATATTAGGGGCTCTCGCATGGTCCAAAAAATTGGACCAACATGGCATGTTGGATGACAAGTAGTACCGTGCGTAAGCTAAAAAAGTCGGTCTAACATGTTAGATGAAAAACCAAAATTTTTGATTTTTCTGGCGATCGTTCAACAAATTGAGCAATGCGAAAGCATGTTGATCCAACTCGCTGCATTTTTTCATTCTATTTTGGTCGTCGCACGGTGAACATCGCACCGTTTATTCTAAACACTGAATTTTGGAGAGAATTTATTAAATTTTGTAAAAGATTTCCTGAAATATGGATAGACAAAACTGAAGCAAACGAAAATAAAATAAAAATATTGGTCAGTTATAAAAACAGCCAAAAATATTATTGCTTCACAAGTTCGATCGTTCAAACGCTCAATCAAATTTTTCCAATTTATCGTGCAACATGTCATCCAGTAAGTTGGGCCATGCGAAAGCCCCTATTCATTTTAATTATTCTACTGGCTAATAGGTGAAGCTTTCAGAACTTTTCAAGCAACCTCTAATTTATGTGGTACGGCCATTTATAACTGTTTTTTCTTAAATTATAACTGTTTTTTTCAAAATTAATTAAATATTCCACTCTAGCGTTTAATAAATTTTTACATTTTATACTATAAATAATATTTTTTTTTAAAGTTGTCCTTGTTCTTATTTCAAATCCATTTAGACATTTTTGTTTAATTTTTTTGTTAAGTACACTTTATAATTTATTTTAAATCAGACACATACTAATAACACACAAACACATACCACACCACACCACACGATTTGGGGCCGCCCCACACGAGCGCCCTTTGTTGAAAAACGTGCTCACATGATTATCATGGCGCCAGAATGCTTGAAATTCTTTTTGTACACAATTTTCATTATTAATTTATTTTTGTTGTTGTATTTATTGTTGTTGTTGTTGTTATTATTATTCTTTTCGTTGCATTGTTGTTGTTGCTGTAGTTGTGGTACACGATCTTTTTTCTATAACCTCTAGATGGGTGGACGTGATACAAAATACATATAATAAAGTTGGACGCAGCTGAAATAAGCGCACAGACACCAACACACACACAAAACAATAGCAAAAAAATATTTAAAAATAAAGGGCAAAAAAAAAATAAAACAGCGAAAAAAAATTACAATTTTTGAAGAGAAATTTTTTTGTACCGGAAAAATTAACGTTTTCCAACACTGAAGAAAACTATCAGTTTTCGATATACTCAGACTTTTTTCTCTCATAGCAGAAAAAGATTTTAGAATTTTTGAATAAACATTTAAATATATTATTGGAAATCTTAAAAAATACATTCAGTTGTTCAGTATGTTGTTATTTCTGTTGTAAACTAAATAAAAAATATGATAAAACTGTCATTCGTTTAATAAACGAGGCAGAGAATGAGAGAGAAAAGCTTTCAGCTAGCAGAGTTGCCATAATTTCAAGCATTTAATATAGAGACCCTTTCGCAGTTTATCATATACGCAAAAAACACAATTTTACAAACTTTATCTAATAGGTTAAAATAGTTTGGTTCATTTTACTGAATCTCGTACTACGTAACAAACAAAGAAAGATTAACAACAATATGTGTGTAGTCTGAAATGAACATACAGTACTATACAATTAGCAATACATTTGTTCATATCAAATAGTATTGTTGCTCGTTTCTTTCACGAGCATGAGGCCTCATTTCGGAATACATAAACTTGCGTTTAGTTACCGATAGTTACAATACAAAACAATTTAAGGCTTCTGTGAAATACTTTTCAGCATTTTAATAATAAGGTTTTACAATATTCAAAAAACTTTTACTTCGGTGATAACTTTCAAAGACAAAGTTTTTTGGTGAAAGAGTAGGTTTTTAGATTATGATGTTTTGTAAAATTTTAGACAGGATAATGAAATTATTTTTTTGTAGAATTTATGGAAATATATCCAAAGTATTTCTGAGCTTGACCAGTTAATTTACTTTAAAGGGGTATTTGTACCTCTGTGTAAACGTTGGGGTTTTCCCCATAATAATGTTCCTACTTTTAATAAACAATTATTTTTGCAACAATTTTACTGAAGGTCTTCAGTAAAAATTTCACTTAGTTTAGGATCAAAATAAATTAAGCTACGGCCCTATATGTATGCCACAATATGACCTTAAAAAATTCGCTTATTTAAACCAATTCAGAAGTATTCTTTATAATTTAATAATAATAATAACGTGTTGTATGGTCCAACGACTAATAAAATTCATTGAAATTTTTGCAGTTATTACAAATGAACATAAAATTATCGAATGTTTTTGATGTCATATAGCAAAATTTCACGCAAAATATTGCGATCTCAAACCAGATTCATAGCCAGGTGATGGGGATAAAATAAAAAAAGCTTAAGAAATCGTCTTAAGCCAAACTGCTTCTACTACACTTTACAAAAAAAAAAAAAAACTAGAAAATGATTAAGGGTGGGTGGGGGCTAGGTAAAGTCGATGCAAAAACACGTTTTTTTACGACATAGTTAATAAAGATTCATTTCTATAATCACTCCATAGTGAGGAAACGTTTGAAGAATATTCCGTGAAATTTTCATTAATTTTTATGAAGAAATGAGCCATTGACAGTGAATCTTCGCGGACGTAAAAAAGAAGTAAATAATACGTATTTAAAAAAAAGACTAAATCATATTATTAGTCGCTAAGTTTTTGCAAGTAGCAACTTCAAGATTTTTTTTGTTATCGATTTTTCAATTTTTTACAGCATTTAAAATTCAAAGCACCGATTTTTCATAAAAAAAAAAATATGTATAGTTTATATAAATTAATATGTATATTAATATACTTATATAATATAAATTAAAAAAAAAAAATCGACTTCATCACCATTTATGTAAAGAAAGAATGTGCAAAATTTCAAAAGAACTGGTGCAGTAAATTTTGAGATGCAGTGGATACCGTCTCTAAAAAGCTAAGTGTGAGAAAAACGCGTTTGAAAGTTTCAAAAGACTTTTTAACAACAAAACGCGTTTTTTTTTTAACTTACATTGTATTATCGATGGCAGCTTCATAAAGCGAAAGGCTTTCAGCTAAGATGCCTAGTGCATCTTGTTACTCCTGCTTTCTTCGAATACTACCTTCTTTTTTGACGGAATTCTTGCTTCTACATCGCCTTTCCTGTGCTTATGTGAAGGTACTCTATTTCAAGGTCTATACAATCTTGACTTGGTGTTCTCCCAATCTCCTCTGCTAATTTTTTTTTTTTTTTAAATTACAGCAAGAATTAAAATAAAAAGTCACTGCACGTAAACGACTGTTCGGCAGAATGGATAATTTTAAGCTGAACTTTATTTTAAACAAAGATTTTTAAGGCACAGTTACAAGTATTTGCATACTTGTGCACTCTTTCACTAAAAGAGCTGCCAGAAATCTCCAAGAAAATTTATTTTTATTCTTACAACTCTATATCACCGTTAGTTTAACTCCAATTGACTTGAATATTACACAAAATAATCTTAATATGTTGTAAATTCATATAAAAAATAAAAAATGGAAAAAATAATATCTTACCCACCTCCTTAAGAAGTGTATAAAAACAAACTTAATATACTGTAAGTTTATATAAATAAACTATCAGAATTAATAATAACACACAATATTTATCATTTTTAGTTCAAAATTTAAAAAAAAGTTTTAAACAAAGGCAAGTTTTTTGAGTTTATCACATAACAAGCTAAACTATAAAAGGCCAACATAACATTTAAAAAGTCATAATTGCTTTATTATATTGAACTACATAACACTCAAAAAAAAATTCTGCAAAATTTTACCCGAGAGTCTTTTAATGTGAAGTGTTTACGTCAATTAACACAGAGCTTACACTTAAAAATGAATTCGTTAAATAAAAAAGAATAGACTAGAATTCTAAATGAGGCGAAAATTAAAAGATTATTATTTAAAAAAAAATCTACCCAGTGAACCAAAACTACCGTTTTTGAATTCATTTATGAACCTTTTCGGGTAGAAACGTTCATTTTCGGCACTCATAAATTAACCCTTTTTATATCATTCGTCGGACTAAAATGCCTCTCAAAAACGAACCTTATTTTGTTCGCAAATGAGTTAAAAAAAGAACCGTAAATTATCCACTTTTTTGTTCGGAAATGAGTTAAAAAAGAACCATAAAAGTTATTTTTCGGCACTCGGAAATTAACCCTTTTTGAATCAATCGCCGGACAAAAATGCCTCTCAGAAACAAACTGTTTTTGCTTCGGAAATTAGTTCAAAAATGAACCAAACAAAAGTTTTTTTTCGGCACTCGTAACCGAAACGAAATTGAACCCTTTTTGTATCAATCTTTGGACTGAATTGCCTCTTAAAAACAAACCTTTTTCTGTTCAATAATGAGTTAAAAAAAAAAATAACCTTTTTGAATTATAAATTTTATTATTGCATAAAACTATTTATAATTACATATCGATATTTTGTTAAAGAAGAAATTAATATACCTGAACTGGAATTCACGCATTGTGTTGTTCATGATATTTATGTTTCAAAGGGGAAAAGGCGTGATTGTTTTCCAATTTGACAAACTTCCAAATTATATATGACATATCAAAATAGTTAAGTTATTAATTGGGGAATTTATTTGATTACATTTTTGTATGGAATGTTTTCGTGGTTTTCATACTATTTGGGCTTGATTTTAATTTTTGGTAGTAATGTTGAAATGTTGAAAATTAATTAAATGTTGAAATGCATACGTGTAGCAGTACATCCATCTCGCACTGGTAAAAAATTCATATGACGTTTGTACGAAGGTTAACATTTTCATTTTAAGTTCCTTTATTTACCTGATTTTAGAATATAAAAAGTAACATTTATGATTCATTTGTGAACTCATTTATGAACAAAAAATGGTTCGTTTATGAGAAATTGTTTCCTACTGATATGATAAAAAAAATTATTCTTTTTTGAACTCATTTCAGAATGCAAAAAAAGAAACATAAATGATTCATTGTCGAACTCAAGTCTTACCTACTGAAATGATACAAAAA
Organism: Coremacera marginata; assembly: GCA_914767935.1. NCBI lineage: Eukaryota > Metazoa > Arthropoda > Insecta > Diptera > Sciomyzidae > Coremacera > Coremacera marginata. Next base: position 164,984,357 of record OU612046.1, read on the forward strand.
TGATTAATTTTCGACTCAAAATAAGTTTTTAATGAATTTCGCAAAATATGCAGAATTTTTCTTTATGGGAAAAGCTTCCACGAATTTAATCTTTTATAACAAGCACTTTTAAGCGACAAAATAAAAAATTTTATTTGTTATCGATTGGCTTCCTTCGTTTTTTGATACAAGCGCACATGGTACAGGGCTATTTTTTAAATTATTATAAGAAAATAAATTTGTGCTTAAAAAAAAATAAAAAAAATATTTTCTTCTCTCAATTCTTGTCAACGTTCATAAGGTTCTCTTTCTGAATATTTTTTTTTAGTTTTCGTTTTAAATTCTTAACAAAATGTTTCAAGTTTTTTTAATTTTTTTTTTTTTAATTAAGTAAGTTTAATAAGTTAGCTGTAGTTTAATATTAAAGTTTAATATTTTTATTTGTAAAATAGTTGTTTCAAACTATTTTTTTTTTTTTGAATTTTTTTCACATATGACAATTTTGTTATATTTAATTAAGATGATTTCATTAGAAGTTTTTGCTTTAAAGCATTATAAAATAAATCATTTAATTTCATAAAATTATAAATTCATTATAACTACATGATAAGTTAAATCATTTTCTTATTTCTGTAGTATAGAGAAAATATCAAAACTCAATTTATTATTCATGGCAAAAGATTAGTACAAAATTAAAGATTAAAAAGAGCACAAACAAAAGTAGCAATAATAAAATATAAATGTTAGGATTGTTAAAGACTCAACTATGCACTAGTTTTTAAAAAAATATTTTACATTATTATCTTGAAATTGTAAATATTTAAAAAAAAAACTTGGATTTTTTACACTGTATATTAGTTAAAGTTTATTAAATATTAAAGTTTAATAAAGTTATTTATGTGCAAATAATATGTATGAAAAAAGTTTCAATACCCAGCCGACCATCTAGCAAGCGTATCGCAATTGTATTTGAGAACAACTTGAGAACAAATAAGAGAACTGTAGGTTTTAAGCTTTTCTTAACCCTCCATTACTAACGCAGGGTGGATTACACCCATAAGTTTTAAAGCATAGGAAAAAAAATTAATTTACGTTATTTTGATATATTTTTATTTAAATTATATATTAATTAAATTGAACAAATTTTATGTTTAATAGAAAAATAAAATACATGAATTTAATAAAAACAGAACAGTCTTACTGCTTTAATGTTCTCTGTTACAGATTCGTGAATTAAAATTTATGGGTGGATTACACCCAGGTTAATATTGACGTTACTCCGAATAGCGATAGTAATGGAGGGTTAATATCACTTTTAACAAGTTTGCTAAAAAGTGAGACCCCAATAAAATCTCATTCGTATTTGAGAAATGCAGGCTTAAGCGGTTTGCGGCGACACAAACGCGTTATATGGCCCCTTTCATTTGAATGCATGCAAATTACAATATTAAAAACGCGAGTGCGGCACCGCCATCGCTGTTAAACCGCGTAATTACTATTAAGCTATTAATATTATTTTTTAATCTTATTCTGCAATTGCAAGAAAAAGCTTATAAAACTATTGAGGATCGTAAGCTTTCCTACACATTATTAATATATTATTTTTTCGGGCTTATTCTACAATTGCACGAAAAAGCTTATAACAATCTTGTATGAGTAATATTATCACGAGGCTTCCGCACGATTTTTCTTTATTTGCAGGGATAGTATTTTTCAATAGTTTCTCGAGATTTTTTCAAGCTTAAGGCTTATGTGGTTAAGTTTGTTATAATATTATACCAAAGCATTTTGGCCGGTTGGGTATGTATCATTTGTCAAGAAGCAGTCAGCATATATTAAAAAATTATTAACCTTTTTCAAAATTTGATACCTCGAAAACGGCTTGGAAAGAAAATTATTTAGAACGTATTAAAAAGCTGGGAGTACACTATTTATACACTGCTTTTTGGTATCCAAAATGTACCTCCGCTGCTGCATAAAACACACTTAGTTGTAATTGTTTATGCTTAAAATTGTCACTTTCTAATGTACAAAATTCACAATCTTTTCTTTTTTTGCTCTAAAAATATATGGTTGACTCCAAAAAAACAAGTTATAGAGTAATATATACACATAGGTCTTTCGATTAATTATTAAAAAAAAAAAAAAATATGATTATATGTATTGCAATACAAAAGTACATCGAATTTTTATGCCATTTTTTAAAACTGCCCAATAAGTTATTTTTATATTATGACCCCTTTTAGGGTGCACCGAAAAAAAATAATTAAGGCATATTTACAATAACCTAAATTTCATTTATTCAATGACTTCGGCCATTAGATGTCTTCCAAGTTCTTGGATAAGGCAACCAAGTTTTATTCGTTGATCTTACTAATTTTATTTGAATGACACATTGTCGATATTTTGTACAATTTAACATACATATATCCGTGCTATCCAAGTTTTTCTATATAATTTTACATAAGTTTAAGTGATGATTAAATAAAATTTTATATAAAGCCTTTGTGCACTTTAACAAGAATTTACTCAATTTTTACAAACTTCAACTTTAACAATACAAACAATTCATTTTTGTAAAAATTATCGGAGCTTTCAATTTTTAAACCATGTTAAGCTTGCACAAATACTTTTGTCATTACACATTAGTTTTGCCACTCAGTACATTTTTCTTTCACAAAATCGAATTTATATGCTCTTACTATGGTTTTTTCTCTCAGTGTGTTAAACTGCATCTATGTGTATAACGAAACGAGCATTAAACATTGTCAAAGAAACGACCCTATAGGAACAAACTAACTTGTTTTTAAAAATAACTAACTAAAAAACTAGTTTAAAATAAACTAGTATATGAAGTACTTTGAATTATATTAAGGCGGCATCCACTTCAATTCTAAATATTTTTATTTGCATTATATATGAAGTAATTGAAATCTATATATATAAAAATGAATGTATGTCTGTATGTCTGTTTGTGCTTTATAGGAGGCCAAACCACTGGACCGATTTTCCTGAAACTTTCACAGCGTCTTAATATGACTCTGGAAGGAATATTAGGCTATATAAAATTGTGCTTGGACAAAGGGGCGTGGCCCCGCCCATATAACCAAAAACTTAAAATCGTCATATCTTCGGCATTTTTGGACCCACGGAAATGATATTTGGTACATATAGTATTGCCATGAATAGAAATACGTACTACAAAAAAGTGGGCGGGACCACGCCCATTTTTGGATAAATTAAAAACTGTAATATCTTCTAAGCTACTGGACCGGTCGACATGAAATTTTACAATAGGACATTGTTACGAAATAATAAGTCCTTGGCTACATAATATTTTGATCAGACGAAGGGGTGGTGTCACGCCTACACAATCGAAAACTTAAAATCCTCATATCTCAGTCAATAATTGGCATACAGGGTTGTCAATATTCGAAGCGCCCATCTGGCAACACTGTAACTTTCCGCAGTGATGCCAAATTGACTAATGACATACCGCATTTGAAGCGTCATTCCAAGCAAATGTTTACAATGGAACAGTACACGCGAACGCTCTAAAATTGTTGAAATTTACATTCAACAAAACAAGTCAATCGTGAAAACTCAACGTGCTTTCAAAAAAATAAATAAAGTGAAAAGTGCGCCTTCCAAGAAAACAATTTATCGTTTGTATGAAACTGAAAATCCACAAGAGATTCAAGAGGTACCTCTTCACGATACAAAAGTCACTGTTTGGTGCGGCGTTTGTGTTAAAATGCTCATTGGGCCGTTCTTTTTCGAAGATGATAATGGCCACAGAGTTACTGTCAATCAGGAGCGTTATCGCGATATGATAAACAATTTTTTCGTGCCAATCGTTCGTCGAAAGAGTATCAGGCACTACTGGTTTCAACAAGACGGCGCGCCACCACACACAAACCGCACTACAATCGATTTTTTGAAATGGGCGCTTCGAATATGGACAACCCTGTAGCATGATGATATTTGCTACATATCATGTTTTCTTAAAAAGGATTATATGCCATGTAAATAGTGGGCGGGCCACGCCCCTTTCTTTGTTCTAGAAGCTACACCTCTACACCGACTTAAAACGTTGTATATCCTAAAGCATTGCAATTGTTTAATGCGAACTATTATAATTAAGTTATAATTAAGTTAAATTCTTTCATGACTATTCAGTCACTTGAAACAAAGGTTTCGGATGGCTGTCCAGTCAATAATCTAAATAACTTCGAGGCACGTCATACCAAATATGCAAACTTGCATTTTTTTTGTTATTTATAACATTCAACAGTGCTCTTAGCAGCACACAATTTATTTGTTTATACAACTACAATGTATATAAAACTGTTCATCGCGTTATTTTTGTTGTTGTCTTTGTACTGTATGTACAAGACATTTTGGGCTGAAGCAGTTGACGCTGCTCCGCTTTTTAGTTTGTCGCTTTTCAACCGTTTACTGTAACAGACGTGGATCTTGCCTTCAAGTTAATAAAGTGTAACTCCTTTTAATATCTTTTTGTTTAATAAATATTTTTAAGTAGAATTTAAAACAAAGTGGTTTTCTGTTATTTATTTGAATTGATTGTTGAGCGAACATTTTTTGGTGCCGAAACCCGGGAACTTAACAGAAATTTAAATGCATTCAAAAGCTTTTGTTTGCATCTTCATAACAACTCTGCTATATTTAATTGGAATATCATCTTGCACTTCCGGGCTGCCCTGCTGTGCGCTACAATTAGCTTGCTGTGCCGCTGCTCTACTGTATTTCCTTGGAACTCTAGTGATTATCAGCACTGTATTTTGTATCTGAAAGATCAACAACGATGGAAAAATTAATTGAAGAACAACGCGATGCGTTTGACGATTTGTCACGCATGATAAAGATGGTACGTGAACGAAGAAGTAAATCTAGAGGATACTCTACCACCGTGTTAAATGAACTGAACAACAACTTTGATAAGGTAAAGAAAAATCATTTCGATATATTAAAAATAGCTCAAGAAACATCATTGGAATCAAAGGATATTCCATACATTACCGAAGAGATATATTATCATTATAGGGAGTTAACCTTCGAATTAAAGGGAGAACTCTTAGACATTATTCAAACTGAAGGCGTTATAGATCCATGCACACCACCCCATTCTAGCACAGTCTATGTGCAACGAGAGGACACAATTTTGGGAGCAGAAACAAGGCTGCCCAAAATTGCTGTTCCAACATTTTCAGGTGATTACCTAGAATGGTTTTCATTTCGAGACCTGTACACATCTCTGGTTCATAACAATAAGTCATTGAACAAAATTGAGAAAATGTTCTATCTTAAGGGCTCCGTCAAGGGAGAGGCAGAACATTTAATAAGACATATATTTGCAACTGAAGCAAATTATGATCTAGCTTGGAAGACATTGGAGGACAGGTTTCACAATAAACGCATTATTGTAGACACGCTTCTTCAAAAGCTCTTCGCTATTCCTAAGTGTAGTAAGCCTTCGCACTCAGCGATCAAAACTTTATTAGATACTACCAAGGAATGTCTATCTTCACTTGCTAATCTAAATATCCCTACTGATAATTGGGACCCAATGATTGTACACCTTACGGTACAAAAGTTTGATACAGAAACTAGAAAAGATTGGGAGCACACTCTCAGAGCTTCAAATGAACTTCCAGAACTTGAAAATCTGTTTCAATTCTTGGAAAGTACCTTCCGAACGTTAGAAACCTTAGGCACAGCTGAAGCTGCCTTTAAACCAAAATCTATGAATGGGCCATCGCGCTCTCAGCTTAAGACATTCAGTCTTAACAAATCATCACTTTGCCTCTGCTGCAAAAAATCTCATTCCCTCTATTCGTGTTGGGCATTCAAATCTTACTCATTGGAAGATAAGATTAAGTTCGTGAAAAGCCAATCAATTTGCATGAATTGCTTAAGTAGCGGACATAAGGCTTGTGATTGCAAATCAAGCTATACTTGCCAAGTGTGTAATCAGAAGCATCACACTCTCCTACATAATACTTCTCCAAGTGAGACAGCTAAAAATATCACAGTCAAGCAAAGCTCAAGCAGTTTACAAAACCATCACGTTTCCACTCTCGATGCGCATCAGCCGCAATACTTAACTAATATTTTACTTGCAACACTTTTGCTGAAAATTGAAACCCCGAATGGTAGAGTTTGGGCAAGAGCACTTCTAGACCAAGGATCTCAAGGATCATTTATCACTGAACAGTTTGTGCAAACATACAAACTTCGCTGTCATTCTACTCACCTCAAAATTCATGGGGTAAATCCTAATCAAGTCAATTATGCACGGAAGTCCACTTATATGCGACTATATTCAAATCATGACACATTCTCTGTTGCTGTTGAAGCTTTTATTTTGCCAAATTTATCAACATACTTACCAAATCGAAGCATTTCGCCTTTAAAAATAACATCAAGCTTACCATTCAATCTTGCTGACCCTCAATATTTCGAATCACGTCCAATTGATATTATATTAGGCGCTGATGTATATGGTTTAATCTTAAAAGAGGGCCAACATAAAAATGAAAATGGACTACTTTTCCAAGAAACTTATTTCGGTTGGATACTCTCTGGACCAATAAGTTCTTTGAATCAAGAGTTCACCATTAGCACTCATTTTTGCAAAATAGATGATCAATTAAGGCGCTTTTGGGAACAAGAAGAATTGACCCAAAAACGGGTACCTACATTAGAAGAAGTTGCATGTGAGAATCATTTTATTTCGAACTATAAAAGAGACGACAAAGGTCGGTATATAGTATCATTGCCATTCAAAGCTGAAATTGAAGGAAAATCAATTCAAGACTTTGAAGATTCTCATATTGGTGCTAGCATTAGGCTACGTAATATGGAGAAAACTTTTGAGAGAAAACCTGAGTTGTATAAAGAATACAGCAAATTCATGGATGAATATCTTCATCTTGGACACATGCAACTAGTAGGCGAGTACCCACATGACGTAAAGAAAAATGCGTATTATCTTCCTCATCACGGAGTTGAAAAACAAAGTAGTACGACAACAAAACTTCGTGTAGTTTTTGACGGGTCTAGCAAATATCGTAATCAACGGTCGTTGAATGAAGAGTTAGCACCAGGCCCTGCTCTTCAGTGCGATTTGTCTCAAATAATTCTACGATGGCGCAGACACAAAATTGCGTTGAGCTCTGACATTGAGAAAATGTTCAGACAAATACTTATAAAACCAGAACACCAATGGTATCAGCAAATATTGTGGAGGAAATCTAAAAATGAACCAGTTCAAATATATAAATTAAACACTGTAACGTACGGAACTACTTCCGCACCGTTCTTATCAATTCGAACTCTTCAACAACTAGCTAGAGATGAATATAATCGATATCCCGATGCAGCGGATAAGCTCTTGACTGATATTTATGTGGATGACATCATGACTGGAACTGATGATGTTCCAGAAGCCCTCGCTCTACAACAAGAACTGTGCAAATTACTGAATGCTGGTGGATTTAATTTGCGGAAATGGGCCTCAAATTCAATGGATTTACTTCAATTAATACCACATGAGCTAAGGGAATCATCAGATTCTGTTGAACTTAATCAAGATAATTTTATAAAAGCATTAGGTTTATATTGGAAACCATATACTGATTGTTTTTCATTTATAGTTAACTTTGATACATCATCGGCTCCTACTAAGAGAAGCCTGTTGTCTGATGCTTCGAAACTCTTTGATCCACTAGGATGGCTGGCACCGACAACAATTATTGCTAAACTGTTATTCCAAAAATTATGGCTCGCTGGCATCAAATGGGACGATTTGCTCCCCGACAATATACGAATAGAGTGGATGGAGTATCGAAACTCACTTAAGTACTTAGAAGAGGTACAAATTCATAGATATATTGGTATTTCTAAACAAAGAAAATGTTCATTACACGGATTTGGTGATGCTTCACAAGTTGGATTTGCCGCAACCGTTTATTCAAGGACTATAATGGAAAATGGAGACATTATAATACAGTTATTACAAGCAAAAACAAAGGTTGCACCCCTTAAAACATTATCAATACCAAAGCTTGAATTATGTGCAGCACAGTTATTGGCAAAACTAATAAACAAAGTATCAGAATCACTCGAAGGATCCATAGATGAAGTAATTCTATGGAGTGACAGCACAACTGTGTTAGCCTGGATAAGAGCACAACCAATTCGCTGGACTGTTTATGTAGCAAATCGTGTAGCTGAAATTCAACGATTGACTTCAATAAGTCAGTGGCGTTACGTACCTACGAAGGATAACCCAGCTGACTGCGCAACAAAAGGTGTTATGCCGCGAGACCTAGTTAACCATGATCTATGGTGGCATGGTCCACTTTGGCTGAGAGATGTTCCTGCCTCTTGGCCGTCCGATATTGATCCAGCAGTAAACACAAACTTAGAGGAACGTAAATCCGTTCAAGTATCGAATCTTGTTTCGAAGTCATATCCAGATATATTGGTAAAATATTCTACATTGAGAAAAACACTCATCATTACCAGTTACCTGCTTCGATTTCATCATAACTGTCTCAAAAAGGAAGATCGCCGTATAGGGTTTATATCATTTCAAGAAATACAAATGGCAACTAATCATCTTATTCGAATAGCTCAACAGATAGATTTTTCTAGAGAAATCGAAGAGATATCCAATGGTTGCCTACAAAAGGGGCACGCTATTGCAAACCTGTGTCCTTTCTTGGACAAAACTGGAATTTTACGAGTTGGTGGCAGACTTAAACTTGCAGACATTCCGGCATCTATGAAACATCCAATTCTTTTATCAAATAAAAATCCACTTACCTTTCTAATCTTTTCAGATGCTCATGTTAGAACATTACATGGTGGCATTCAATTGATGTTGAACTTCGTTCGTTGTAAATACTGGGTACCAAATGCTCGACATATCGCACAAAACATCTTGAAACGCTGTTTAGTATGTTTTAAGTATACCGCCAAAACTGCTGAGCAACTTATGGGAAATTTGCCATCAATTCGACTTAAGCCAGCTCGACCATTTCTACATAGCGGTGTGGACTATGCAGGACCCATCGATGTTCGACAGTCTTCACTTCGAAATTCGAAAATTTCAAAGGGATATATATGTATATTCTTGTGTATGGTAACTAAAGCCATCCACTTAGAAGCCGTATCGAGCCTCTCCACTGAGGCTTTCATTGCTGCATTCCGAAGATTTGTCTCAAGAAGGGGTAAATGTAGTCAAATATATTCAGATTGCGGCACAAACTTTGTAGGTGCTGATACTGCTTTACAAAAAATGCATTCAAAAAATACTTCTGCGTTAACGAAGGATCTGAGAGAACTTTTGGTTGAAGAAGGTACTACCTGGAATTTTATTCCTCCTGCATCTCCCCATTTTGGTGGTTTATGGGAGGCAGGCGTGAAATCTACCAAGCATCATTTGAAAAGAATCATGCAGGACCATGTTTTAAACTATGAAGAACTAGCTACGCTTCTAGCTGAAATTGAAGCCTGTCTAAACTCACGACCACTAAGTCCACTTAACGAAGATGTTGAAAATTGCGATGCGCTCACACCCGCTCATTTTCTAATTGGTGAGCCTACAATCAACATACCAAATGAGGACCTCCTCGATCTTAAAACAACCGGCAACAATCGCTGGCGATTGATAGAACAGATGAAACAACATTTTTGGTCAAGATGGCGCTCAGAATACCTAAGTCGAATGCAATCGAGACCAAAATGGGCAACTATACGCACGAATGCAAGAATCGGAGATCTGGTTTTACTATACGATGAGAGATGTCCACCTGGAAAATGGCCTTTAGCACGCATTACAGAAGTTCATCCAGGCAAAGATAACTTGGTCCGCGTAGTTACCTTAAAATGCAATGGTAAATTTTTTAAACGACCAATCAGAAAAATTTGTTTTCTTCCGAATATAGATTCCCACGATTCCACTCGAGAAAGCGATGAAAGTAATGGCACATCGGCTGCGAGTCGAGGCGCAGCCAGTCAACCAGGCGACTCACCAATAACCTCCATCGGCCTTACTCCTCATCCTTGAGGTCTACTTACCTAAGCATATCTCTCTGGCTTCGCACATACTTGAAGAACTATCGTCCTTGGGGGGCGGAATGTTTAATGCGAACTATTATAATTAAGTTATAATTAAGTTAAATTCTTTCATGACTATTCAGTCACTTGAAACAAAGGTTTCGGATGGCTGTCCAGTCAATAATCTAAATAACTTCGAGGCACGTCATACCAAATATGCAAACTTGCATTTTTTTTGTTATTTATAACATTCAACAGTGCTCTTAGCAGCACACAATTTATTTGTTTATACAACTACAATGTATATAAAACTGTTCATCGCGTTATTTTTGTTGTTGTCTTTGTACTGTATGTACAAGACATTTTGGGCTGAAGCAGTTGACGCTGCTCCGCTTTTTAGTTTGTCGCTTTTCAACCGTTTACTGTAACAGACGTGGATCTTGCCTTCAAGTTAATAAAGTGTAACTCCTTTTAATATCTTTTTGTTTAATAAATATTTTTAAGTAGAATTTAAAACAAAGTGGTTTTCTGTTATTTATTTGAATTGATTGTTGAGCGAACAGCAATAATTAATTCATAATCAAATAAATAAATTTTTATTAATATCTAAATACTTTTTATTTTATCACTATAGAGGTAGTGAAGCACACCGGGTTCAGCTAGTACTACTTAAAAACAAGTGATTGATAAACTACTTTGAATTATATTAAGGCGGCAACTACTCTGATTTTGAAATGTTTTAATTGCTAATTTTATTTAGATTATAAGTTTATACATATTTAGGCTTCACTAACATTATGTTTCAAAAAGACATATTTTTTTATTTACGACATTGAGCTGCAAGACAGACGTGGTAAACACACTTTAAAACTGATAAACTGCCTCAAAACCCTGTGAAACGATTAAAAATTCTTTATTATTTAAGATATTCAAATTAGAAACTGGTAGTGTTTAGCAAACATTACACAATTTGAACTCTGTACGGAAATTGATTGCTTAACCATTCAGCAAACACCTCATCACTTCAGTAGTAAAGATGCACGCCTTTCCCTACGTAGCGTCGAGTCTGTTTCATTACTTCATTGCGATTGACACTTAAAAGAAGCACTAAGCAAAATATCGGTGTGTCCATCGACCATGATTGATGGTTGCAAAGCGTGGAAAATCCCGCTGACACTCTTGTTTAGCTCATATTTTGAAATGAAGCATCAAAAAGCTGGCTCGTGTTAAATAACAGGCGCAGTATCCACAAATAACAGGCGCAGTATCCACACAATTCCTATTAATTGGAACCTACGCTAATGTACCCGGGCGGTGGCGTGCTCGTTTTTGGAAACTGCTTCCGTGGTACGCATGCTCACATATAAGAGCAGAGTTGCTGCGGCTCACACTGGGGATTTCGCGGAAAAAAGTCAAATTGTCAACATAGTCTTCATGCAACATGCAGTGGTATTTTGATATTAAAGACAAAATGGTACAGTCAAATCAAAAACAATTACTTCAATCTGACTTGTAGTTTTATTTTTATGCCGTTTCAAACTCCGAACTTGTATGTTTTACCGAACTAACTTAATATAAACCTAAGAATTTCAAGACGAATATTATTTTACTATGTGAGCTAACGTGTTTTTTTTTTATTTTTTATTTAAAGTAGGATATATCAATATACTAAAATTTAAAAAATAAACTCTGCAGAGACTTAATTTAAATGTTTTTTTTTTTTATGAACTTATAACTAAAATCCCGTTTTTTTCCAAACATTTGAATCTGAAATTTTAGCTGTACTTGCCTATGTTTGGAAATCCCTACTAATACATTGCCTCATATCTGTTCTTACATTTTTAATCAATTTCAACTGCGGCCAGGTGCGCCTTTCAATAAAACTTATATTTTTATACCCGACACTTGACAAAGTCAGGGTATATTAACTTTGTGCAAACGCTTTTAACGCATAGAAGGAGGCGTGGCCGGTATGGAAAAGTATATATATTCTTGATCAGCGTCAGCTCCTGAGTTGATTCAGCCATGTCCGTCTGTCCGTCCGTCCGTCTGTGTAATTATATCTTGCAAGGAATAAAGAGAACCAGGTAAGATATTTGAATGAAATTTGGCACGGGTCTAGATGCAGGCATAGTCAAAAGGTTTTCAATAATTCTCGAAGCAATAACAATCACCGAGTCAGTGGATCCCAAAAAATTTGGTGATTTTTGTCTGGAGACGGCAAAAGAGTTTGTTGCACTGTACGAGTGGTACAATATGCCAGCTACACTCCACAATTTTCTCATTCATGGGAAAGATATAATTGAAAACTGTATTTTTCCTGTAGGCTTACTATCCGAAGAGGCTCAGGAAAGTCGTAACAAAGACTATAAAAAATATCGCCTCAGACACTCCAGAAAATGCAGTCGAATTGCCACGATCACAGATATTATGCACCGAATGATGCTAACGTCTGATCCTATGATCTCACATTTGACTCCTTCGTTTATCCACAAAAGGCATAGTGATGTAAGCGACGAAGTTAAGGCTATGTTAGAATAATAATACATAATAATAATAAAATTTATATGAAAAATTCGTTTGTTTTTATATGGGCGGTATATGATGGGCGTGGCCGATTTTAATGAAACTTTCACAACTTTTTTATTTTGTTAATTGTAATGTTTGTGCTAAATTTCAACATGTTCGGAGCAAAAGAAAAAATGTTGTATGAATTATTCATTTTGAGTTATATGGGCGGTATATGATGGGCGTGGCCGATTTTAATGAAACTTTCACAACTTTTTTATTTTGTTAATTGTAATGTCTGTGCTAAATTTCAACATGTTCGGAGCAAAAGAAAAAATTTTGTATGAAAAATTCATTTTGAGTTACATGGGCGGTATATGATGGGCGTGGCAGATTTTTATGAAAATTTATATTTTTCTTAATAACGTTAATTAAGTGCTAGGTGCCAAGTTTTATCACTCTACAAGCACTCCTTATAATTTTTTCCCAGAAATGTATGAAGCCATCCCCACTGTGCGGCTTCTGAAACTATCACCTGTTGGAAGCAGAAATAGTCCAGTGAAGAAAGGAATAATGACATTATATCTACCCTCGCAGCGTACTTTTCAAAAACGACATTTCATAATTTTCCATTTAAAAACTCTGATCACTTTTGACTTTGTTTACATTTTGCTTTCAGATTTTATATTTCAGAATTTATTTGTGTCGACCAGGCATGATTTTTTTGGCATGATTTGTGTATTTTTCAAAACAGTCAAATAAATGATCTCTTTGATATATAGAAATTTATGTATTTGAATTCATCTTTAGTAAGTGGAATATTAAATACTTTTCAATTGGTTATTTTAAAGTAACTAAAAAAATAATTTAAATTTAACTAATTTAACAAGTAGTTGAAAATATATGCAGACGTATGCCAATTGACTTATTTAGCGGACATCACCATACAAGATATGTTAGTTCGTTCTATGGAAAAAAGTCAGAATTTCAACTAGTTGTGGTTGACAAAAAACTACTTTTTCAACTACTTTTAAATTAGTTGATTTTCCTACAGGGGAGCAATAATATTTTTTGGTATGAAAAAATATATTGCTTTCCGTTTTTCACACAACGTTCAACGTTAATTTCGTTTTACATAAAGATGCATTAAGAAAGGTCATACAGAAAAACAATTTTGAAATTATTGGATTTGACGATTTAAATGCTCCATATAAACTAAGAAAAATTCTGGCTACTGGCCTGTTTCAAACCTTGCTAGTGTGTTAACTTTCATAAATATTTATTAAAAATTCCAATTAGTTTACTTTTGATAGTAATTTTTTTTTCCTTCACTTTAAAATGTTTAACAAGATATGTTGCAGTCATAAAGAAAAGGCTTTCAAGGAAAAACTAATTAAATTGCGTTGGCAGCTCTGCGCGTTTCACGCTAAATAAATGTCACAAAATCATTTGTGACTCTTAATACAGTTGTTGTAGTTTTTATTCGTGTTGTTGTTGCAATCACACATTGTCACCCAACAACACTCTAATAGGACGTGGTAATGCATTTTTTTTTTTTTGAGTGCGGGTAGTAAACAGCGTTTTGAGCGGGGGGTGAGCAGGGTGTGTCAGTCCTATTAAAAACTGATATCTGGTAGTACGTCCGGACATGATTTTAGCGTGTCAATTGATAATAATTCGCTTAACGTGAATGCTTTTGGCAGATATACACACATATATAAAACTGAAGGAAGACAACAAATATTGTTGTGCGCACAACAATAATAAATAAGGTTTATACAACACTTCTATGCAGCCGAAATAACTTTAGCTGGTTGGCAAAAAATTTTAATGCAAAACGCAACTAAAAATTACGACAAATTATCATGAGACTAGAACAACAACAACAAGAACAACATTAAAAATATAATTATATTAACACCAAAAGAGCAAAAACAACAAAAAACACTTAACTAAATCACGTGCAAATGTGTTGAACACATTATGAACGATACAGAATAAAAAAAAAAAAAAAAATAAAAATACAAGCTTATATTTAATTAAATACAACAAAGACACAACTTAAACAGGGTGTTACAACTCCAACAGTGCTCTACTTAAAGCATAGAGAAACAAACGTTAGAGCTCAAAAGTTGAACAGCCAAAAAGAAAAGAAATAAACTAGTTGTAGGACATAAAAACGAACAATGCTACTGATAGCTAGAATAACGCAGCTTTTATAGCAAGCTAATAAACTGACCTAATTTATAACTGCTTTAATATTAAAACAGTTATTTAAAAATATTAAATGAATGAAATAAAACATAATTTTAAAATACAATCGAAATAAAAACTGAATCTGAATCTGCTTCTAATTAGTGGTTATTATAAATGAGATGTAAAAATACACCTATTTTTTTTTTTCTTTTTGTGTGTTTTGCTTAATTATTCATGATCTTTGGTTGACAGAAACCTACAATGCGCATAATTAATTTACTTCTTCAAAAATTTGACTAATCATAATGCTCAATAATAGAGTTATAAAATCATAATAATATTGAAATAGAATCAGCTCTGGTGATATTTAAAATAGAATAATAGAACAGCTTGATTATTTTTCGAAGCAGTTAGTTTTTAAAGCGGTTTATTAACTAAATTTGACACTGATTAATTATTGTTCTAATATTTTCTTATCAAAATCTTTTGAAACTTGATTGGGGAATCGGAAATAAGTTTGGTGTTTAATGAAATTGAGTGCAAATGCTCAAGTAAGTAAAATTGGTATAAATAAAATATAAATAGACAAAATTTGTTAATTACTTACTTACTTACTTAGTTGGTCGTAACAACCCGTGTCCGGGTTTCAACCGACCTCATCAGCTCTCGCCAGGCGCCTCTGCTTTGCGCGCGCCTTCTCCAATCGGATACACCAAGTGCGGTTAGGGCTTCCTCAGCCTGGTCCATCCATCGGAGGCATGGTCTCCCTCGTCGTCGTTGACCAGCGACCCTAGCCTCGGGCACCTTTTTCGCTGGAGCTTCATCGTTCATACGATGGGCATGACCCAGCCAGCGTAGTCGCTGCACAGTTATACGCCGAACTACGTCAATGTCATCGTAGAGCTCATACAGCTCGTGGTTCATTCGGATGCGATAGTCATCGCCGACTCGAACAGGACCGAAGATTTTGCGAAGAACTTTTCTCTCGAACAACCCTAGAGCGGCTGCGTCAGTTTGCGAAACTACCCATGCCTCAGCGCCATAAAGCAGCACAGGTAGAACGAGCGTCTTGTAGAGTGTTAGTTTTGTCGATCGAGAGAGGGCTCTGGAACTTAGTTGCTTACTGAGCCCGTAGTAGCACCTATTAGCAATTATTGTTCTTCGCTTTATCTCCAGGCTGATTTCGTTTTTGGTATTAATGGCGGTGCCAAGGTAAACGAACTCCTTGACTACTTCAAAGTTATAGCTGCCGGATGAAACGTGGGAGTCTAAACGCCGAGCTCCCTTGTTTGTTGACAGCATATATTTTGTTTTGCCCTCATTTATCGTCAAACCCACTTTGGCTGATTCCTTTTCGATAGCGGCGAAAGCAGCGGTAACATCTCTCTTGGTTCTGCCGACAATATTAATATCATCAGCGTACGCAAGGAGCTGGACGCCTTTGTAGAAAATGGTGCCATTACGATGCACACCGGCCTTTCGTACGATCCCCTCCATTAGGGTAAATTTGTTAATTAGGGTTTGAGAAATAAATGAGAAAGTGAAATGTAGTAAGTTATACAATAATTTAAGTTACAAAAACTATAGGCACAATATAATACGAGCAGAATTATAATTATAAAAACAAAAACACGTGGTTACAAATCATTATGCCTCCATTCAAAGACTTATGCAAGTTATCTTATAAAAAATTGACTTTATTATTGGTCACAATTAAACAAACCTTGCTGAATTTTCGCTGAATATTTGGTTTGAATGTTTCAAACTGTATGAAAGTAATGCCTAGTGTGGCCGTCTCACTTTTGCCGAAACACTTCAAAATTTTTCGGTGAAAATTTCACTTTTTTCACCATTTCTGGCTTATAAAAATTTAAAATTTTTTCACTTTAGAGTCCACACTTTAGAGACCACCTTGTTCAAAAAGAAAGGTTCTCTCACACTGCGAACCGGACTTAACTGTCCGATTCGAAATTTTTTTCTTTCATCGTAAAAATCGAAGACACGAAAAAAGTTGTTGTAAGCAAAACACTGTTTCTCCACCAAATGTCAACGAGAGACGCTGATATTTAGCAGCCTTCTCATAGAAAGATGTGGCAACCTACTAAAATTTTTCGAATCGGACAGTTAAGTCCGGTTCACAGTGTGAATGAATCTTTTTTTTTGAACAAGGTGGTATAGAAGTATTATTTTGCAGTTAAAATTCTAAGTTTGGAAGATACTGTCCTTCAAATTTCGTAAAAATTTACCTCATAGTATGTACATTAGGGTGGTACTTATATGGTTTTTTTTTTCGAATTTCAATGTCATATGGTTGTTGATCGGCTCTAAATGTCAAAAAACTAGTCGGTATTTTGATCAGATTTTTAAATTGTGCGCTAAGTCTACCTAATTGCCCATTTGTCCGCCCCAATACAGAATGTGTCAATAAATAGAAATAATAGTCGTAAAGAAATAAAATGTGTGTTGTTATTAAGAATATAAACACACAAAGCAAACAAAAATTTCAAATCCACTTACAACCACGCCCACCTCCGAGACATCAAGAAAATTTAAAACTTCAAATTTTCTTTCGTATTAGACTGATTTCCAAATTACTCGGCACTGAAATATATATTAACAGATCTATTCTGCGCGTTATCGTTAATAGTAATCTTGTTACCGAAATTTGTTACCGGTCTTAGTATTCGGTATACTGTACACTCGGTAACGCTTTCAAAAGCCGTAAGCTCGTTTAAGAACAAATAACACTCTTTCCTTGCATCTGGCTGTTTTGCTTGTTACCACCTAAGGAGATGGTAACAATATTCACTGGTAACGCTTGCTTGTAGAATACCAAAAGAATATAAATGTTAGCAAAAGGTGAGTTTCTTCGGTAATAAGATTAACGTTACCGCGACAGAATCGATCTGTAACTAGCACACCACAGAGGTCCGCGGCTTCGCCACGAAAGTTTCCTCTTTATTTATCCTCTTTATTAAGAGCGGTAACACATTTTTGTTAGACTTTTGATGAGTGTAGAGAGACATACAGCACAAAAACTTCATGTACATGTAAAACCAAGGCATATTTAACATGGTAGACTCGTCTTGGAGCGGTGGACATAGCAGCTGTCAACACATACTTAGTACATTACAATTTGCAAGTTTTGTTGTTACACAAACGCGTTAAAAGGAAACGATTAAGCAATGCGTGGCATCGAGGATGATTTCTTAAAAAACTTTACGCTTTAAAAAAATATACTTGGTTTTAAAATTTCGAAAATAAATGCGCCGTACTGTGCTGTTTCTTAAAACTTATTTCATAAAAATCGCCCCATTACTTTTGGAGTTTACCTGCAAAGAAAAATTTGTACTTTAATTTTATTTTATCTGTACAAAATTGAAACAGAAATTTTTGGCCACGCCCACCTCCACATACTTTTTTTCATATGGGAGATGGGATTGAACATTTTTTTTGGTCTGTGTGCTTATATTTTTAATTACAGCTCGCATGCAAAATTTTATTTTTATACGACTATTATTTCTATTTATTGACATATTGTGTATGGGGGCGGACAAATAGGGAGACTTTGAGTACAATTTCTCAAAAATTTTTTCAAAACATCTTAAAAAAATATATCCATCCATTGATATTCTAAAAAATCCATATAAGGGCCACCCTAATGGACATACTATGAGGTCAATTATCAGGAAGTTTGAAGAATTGTATCTTCCAAATGAAGCAAATATCAAACTTAGAATTTTAAATACAAAATAATACTATTACTTAACATGCAGTGAGCCATATTCTCAAAATTATAATTTTTAAGAGACTGCAAACAAAGAAGCATAAACATAAGTATAAACACCTAGTTGAAATGTACTCAAGAAAAAAAAAACAGGTGCGTCGTTGGACACACGAGAGAAGCGAAGCGAAGTTTTTTTACAGTTTCATAGATTTAATAATTTAATGTTTTTATTTTGATACAATAGCTTTTAAATAAAAAAATTTTAAATAACATAAAGTAAATTAAAAAACACACGTTAATATTCACACCAGTACATTTTATTGCATTTAATTATTATTCTATTCATTTTATTACGCATTCATTGTTATTTCAACACACTTGCGGGCAATTGTTAATTTTTGCCGATGTTGATGACATCTTGTATGTAGCAAGTAGACGCAACATTTTTGTTATATTTGGATAGTTGCTAAATATGTTGGATATGTAGAAAAGCCTATACGCAATCCTTTTAATATATAGATTTTTCAATCTGCTGCAACATAGCTTAAGTTGTACTTTATTAAAACACCGATGCTGTGGACATCTTGTAGCAAGTAGAAGCACATTTTATGTGGAATGTATTTATATGTAGAAAAGCCAATACACAATCCTCTCTCTATTAAGAGATTATTGAGATACATATACTGATATTGTATTAACAACTGAGCTTAACAGAGGTTTTGGGATCATTGGATAGCACATTGAACTCCTGATCGTAACGGTGCGAGTTCAATTCCCCACAGACGAGGTTTTTAATTCATCAATCTATGTTTAATAGTAGCTAAGAATATAAGTTTCCACAAGCGCATATATCGCTGTAGGTAACAAAGAAAATATGGCCGCAGTTTTGAAAAAAGAACAAAACATTTTTTTTTAACCAGTTCTGATATTTAAATATATTAGACAACTTTTTATAAAAATATCAATTTGTGTTTTAAAATGTTAAAAGTTGATTTTAAAAGTTGATTTGGACTGACTCCATATGTATTACTCGAATTAGAATATGATTTGGAGCTGATAGCGGAAATGAGAATACCGACTTTAAATACTCTACCAGACTCATTGTTCAAAGGTCCGAAGCGTTTGTCAGTCAAATTATGACATAAGTGCTGTAAATATGTTTCCAGAATTATTCTAAATCAGTAAATATCATTGTATGTCGGGTGCTGGGAACTATAGTTTAAAAATGCTTAAGTTTTATCAGTAAAATTATGTAAAAGCTATGCCTTATGCAAATTTAAGTTATTTAGAAGATTTGAAGCCCCCTTTTTTGTTTTCTTAAATATTTTTTTTTTATACAGATCTATGCTCTCAAAAGCTAACTCAGAAAAGAGGTCGAATTATATGGGAGGAGTCGCACCCCGTTTTCGTACGAGTAAATTTTTTTCAGTTGAATTATGTTAGTGAAAGATTGCTCCATACCTTTTTTCCATACCCTATATTTTATAGTTCATAAGATAAAAGATAAAATAAATTCATATTGTTTGGTAGGGCAGCGCCATCTTTCTTAATGACAAAAACTTATTCATTGACACAGGTGGCTTCATATCGGAAGCTCGCACAATTTAGACACTGGTCCGCCAATCAGTTTAGGAGCTAACTCGACACAGACAAGGATCAATGTATGGTATATATTATACATTAGGGTGGGTCAATTGTTTTTGTCAAAAGTCGTATAGCAAAAACGTAATCTACGAAGAATTCTAAGAAAACTTTCCCAAGAAAGTATGTGTCTAAAATCAAAAACTAACTCCCGCAGGGAGACATTAAAATTAAAAACTTTTAAAAATATCGTAGTTTTATTAAGCAGTAGAAACGTTAACAATTTAATTTATTTACCATTCAGTAGAACAAATTATATGGGTACTGCTCCTTTAAACCGCATGAGTACAGTTGTTAACAATTGTAGCGTTTTTGATGTTAACTTCTCAAAAGATCAACTCAAAAGTAGATTAAAAATATTTGTGTAATTTAATTTATATATGCATGGTTAGTTGTTATGTCTTATGTTCTCCCAGGGCCAAACCCATTCATTGGTGGCTAAATTTTTCCCACATTAACTTATGCGGGATCACTAGTATCCAGTACACTGATATTATTCAATGATATCTGGGTTGTGGCTTTAAATTGGCTAATGCTGAGGAAGTGCGAAAAAGCTGTAGTAGCTGAACTCTAATGTTATTGCATGTTTATTAAAAAATTCTATAGCTTTAAAAGTATTTTAAATTTAATTTTAACTTTAAATTGCTCTGTATCTGATTTATTTAAATTGATAGTTTTATGAATTTCGAATTGTGTCTTACCTTGATAGTGTACTAGAAAGAAGTGACGAGTCGTACTAAAATAAAAAATTAGTATTTACAACGGTTCTTATAGCATCTGGCGGCCGTGGCGTAGTGGGTAGAGTGTGTGACTCTTACGCCAGAGAACCCAGGTTCGACTCCTCCATCTGACACAGAAAATTTTTTCGATTGAATTAATTTTTTTGTTCTGCAGACAATGCCAAGCCTCAGAGAGTAAAAACTGCCATGAAAAGCTTCTTGAGAACATAAGCCGTTCGGAGTCGGCGTAAAACATGTAGGTGCAGTTCTTGATCATTTGTGTACAAACATTTCACATCACACACAACACAAATTGATCGGTCGGTCAGAGTCCTTTCAAGGGCTGAGATGGCCATTTCGTTTTTTTTTTTTTTACTTATAGCATCTTAATTTTACTCTCATTCTTTCAAACAAAAACATCACAGTGATAGTTAATCTTGCTTCCTTTTGTTTACATATCAATATGAACTTTTTTGCTTTACATATGTATTTTGAGCACAACTTAAAACTCCAAAATCAGATGATCCGTTGATCGGAAGTGAAAACTTATTATGAAAATATTTAAAAAAAATATTTAAATAATTGTTTTTTGGTAAAATTTCGAGAAAATCACACTCGAACTAATAATTTTTAAAAAAAAAAAAATATTTTTTGAGTTTGATCACCTCTTATTTCTTTAACGTACAAGAAAACTTTAATTGATTTTCATTTTTACTAAAACTGTTGAATTCAGTTTTAAAAACTGGTCTTAAACCTATTGTAGCTTTAAAGTTATTGCGAAAAAAATGAAATTGTTTTATAATTTATTACATACTTTTACTTAAAACTAGGATAGAGTAAGAATATATACCCCTTCCAAACGATTTTTTTCTTGTCTTGACCATAGAAATCACCAGCTTTCGGAATGACTTCGCTATCCGATTCACTCCGTATGACTCGACTAAACTTAGATCTTATAAGAAGTATCCCATTGATTTTGATTGCAAAGATTATATGGATTCAGTCGACTTAGATAATGACAACTTATATTATCTGAACCTCCATTTATTGCAAGTGTACATAAATTCTAATGAAATACGACTGCCAGATACAGGGATTACATCGCACATTCAGAGAACCGAGAGGTATGTGCAGTTGCTGACACATGTCTCACGACGCATAATTGCAAAAAATCAAGATGATGCAATGGCAGTGACTCTAGAAAGTCGTTCTCGAATTGATTGTAAAAAATGCTTAAGAAACTTACAAAATAAAACATGAACTTAAAAAAATATTGTGTTTTTACTGATTGTCCAAACTTAAGTATTTGGGTAAATTTAAAAAAA
This sequence comes from Coremacera marginata, assembly GCA_914767935.1. Classification (NCBI taxonomy): domain Eukaryota; kingdom Metazoa; phylum Arthropoda; class Insecta; order Diptera; family Sciomyzidae; genus Coremacera; species Coremacera marginata. The sequence goes on from OU612046.1 coordinate 165,006,538, forward strand.
CCACGGTTTCTTAAATTTGGCTTGAAAATATGAAGAAAAAAAAAGACCAACATTAATAAAAAATATTGTATTTTTTCCCATATAATAGCCTTTCTTAAAAAACTATGCTGTTTTTATAAAATTTTCAAATGCAAATTTTAATGTCTCTCGGCGGGAGCTAGGTTTTGATTTTACACCCAGTTTTTTAGGGAAGTTTTCTTAGAATTCTTCGTAGATTTCGTTTTTGCTATACGCCTTTCGCGTTTTTTCTCACCCGAACAAATTGACCCACCCTAATATATAAAATTGACATAAACCAATAAACAGCTAAATTGCTACACAAATTAAAAATAATAGTAAAATATTTTAGTGTTGGAAAGTGTACCTCTGTCCGCTGTGTTACAAGTCCACTTCCAATTTCATTCCCCATTGCAATTTTAATTATTTATTATTTATTTCGTTCAGTCTACTGATTTTACAATCTTACGGACTATATATATAATAAAATTGCAGCTAATTAAAAAGAATGAATAAGTTTAATTTTAATTGATCCAAGGAAATATGGAAATTTACAGTTGTAGAAAAACTATTACATAGGTGTATACATCTAACTATAGGCTCATTATTAGCATAGTTAGTCCTATGAAAACTTACTTCCAACATCCGATTTCTTCTCAAACTCCTTGGGGCTGTGTATAATTGAAAAAGATCTGAAAGATGTTTGCAATTGATTTTACCAGATAGAATATTACAGACAAATAATAGAGAACTTTGCAATCTCCTATCTTTTAAAGATTGTAACCCAAGTAATTTACGGCGGGCATCGTATGTTGGAAGGCCGTTCTGCCAATAAAGTATTTTTAGAGCATATTTACTCAATATCTTTTGGACTCCTTCGATGCGATTAGAATAATCAATATAATAAGGATTCCATACAATAGAGCTATACTTAACAAAACTACGAATCAATGAAACATATAAAGATTTGATAGTTAAAGGATCTTTGATATTTTCTGAGTTTGTTTTGATAAATCTAATGGAATATGATTTGGAAATAATTTAGTCATAGTGACTTTTAAAATTCAATTGAGAGTCAAAAATGACCCCCTAATATTTAACCTCGTGTACTCGAGTTAGAACGGAATCATTTAAAGTATAATCAAAAAGAAGAAAAGAATCATTTTGTGTAAGAAATAATGCAACATTTATTTATATTTAAACGCAAATTATTAGACTCACACCAGTCAAGTAAATTGGAGAAGTCATACTCTAGATTTGTGCAATCCGAAAGGCTAGAAATTTTTAAAAAGAGTTTAATATCATCAGCAGACAATAACATTTAGAGAATATTAATTGGTGTGGCAAATTGTTTATAAAGATTAAAAATAATAGGGGAACACAATGGGTTCCTTGAGAAATGATTGAAGTTGCATTGATAGCTATATTAGAAACAGTAGAACCAATTTTTACGTATAGTTTTCTATTATTTAAAAAGCTATTAAAAACGAGATTAGCACTTTGGACAGCCTAAATTGTTTTAACTTAGATAACAGGATAGTATGATCAACTTTGTCAAACACTTTGGAGAAGTCTGTATAGATGACATTTAATTGACTCGCATTTTCCATTGCGCCTACAATATTGTTAGAAATGAGTAGTATATTTGTGCAAGTTCAGAGACCTGGCAAAAATCCATGTTGGAAGTCTGAAATAACTTTATTCACATGTTCATATAATTTATTCTTAAGTATATGATCAAATAATTTGGCCAATGTGCATTGTTTAACAATTGCCCTGTAATTATTTACATCACATCGATTTCCTGATTTGAAGATTGGAACGACAAAACATATTTTCCAACAATCCTTACTTAAGCACAAGTTAAAGAGAAAAGTTATTGGGATTGAAATATTATCAACACATAGCTTGAAAAATATAGGCGGAAAGTCACCAAGTTCAAGCTTATAACTTGATTTTAGCTGTGAAATAGCCATTGCCACATCCTGAACTCTAACCCAGTGAACCAAAAGTACCGTTTTTGAATTCATTTATGAACCTTTTCGGGTATAAACGTTCATTTTCGGCACTCATAAATTAACCCTTTTAGTATCATTCGTCGGACTAAAATGCCTCTCAAAAACGAACCTTATTTTGTTCGCAAATGAGTTAAAAAAAGAACCATTAAAAGTTCTTTTTCGGCACTCGGAAATTAACCTTTTTTGAATCAATTGCCGGACGAAAATGCCTCTCAGAAACAAACTGTTTTTCTTCGGAAATGAGTTCAAAAATTAACCATACAAAAGTTATTTTTCGGCACTCGAAAATGAACACTTTTTGTATCAATCTTTGGACTGAATTGCCTCTCAAAAACAAACCTTTTTTTGTTCAGTAATGAGTTGAAAAAAGAACCTTTTTGGATTATAAATTTTATTATTGCATAATACTATTTAGTATTACATATCGAAATTTTGTTAAAAAAGAAATGATTATTACTAAAATTAGAGATCATATTAATCATTAGGTTAATAGGATTAATATACTTGGGCTGGAATTCACGCATTGTGTTTTTCAGGATATTGATGTTTCAAAGGGGAAAAGGCGTGATTGTTTTCCAATTTGACAAACTTCCAAATTATATATGAAATATCAAAATATTTAAGTTATTAATTGGGAAATTTATTTGATTACTTATTTGCATGGAAAGTTTTTGTGGTTTTCATTCCATTTGGGCTTGATTTTAATTTTTGATAGAAATGTTGAAATGTTGAAAATTTTCATACGTGCAGCAGTACATCCATCTCGCACTGGTAAAAAAGTTCATATGACGTTTATACGAAGGCTAACATTTTCATTTTAAGTTCCTTTACTTAACTGATTTTAGAATATAAAAAGTAACATTTATGATTCATTTGTGAACTCATTTATGAACAAAAAATGGTTCGTTTATGAGAAATTGTTTCCTACTGATATGATAAAAAAAATTATTCTTTTTTGAACTCATTTCAGAATGCAAAAAAGAAACATAAATTATTCATTTCCGAACTCATTTATGAACAAAAAATGGTTCATTTATAAGGAAGTCTTACCTACTGAAACGATACAAAAATGATTCATTTTCGACTAAAAATAAGATTTTAATGAATTTCGCAAAATATGTGCAATTTTTCTTTATGGGAAAAGCTTTCACGAATTTAATCTTTTATAGCAAGCACTTTTAAGCGACAAAATAAAAAAGAAAAAATTAAAAAAAAAAATTCTAACCAAAAACGTTCGTAAAACTCTCACCTTACTCAAAACCTTCGCTTATGGTTCAGTGGGAATGTTTATAGATTCTAAGGGCTCTAGAAACAAATTACCGATACTTGAGTGATTTGTGATTAAAGAAGTATTATATCTTTCATAAAGATATTACACGATTTAACAGTATTAATAGATTTGACTCCTTCAAATTCCATGCTTGTTGGATAACCGTTAGTTTTTCGCTTAGTATTAAGATACTCCCAGAAATATTTTGGGTTTGATTTTACATTAGTTTCAACATTTAAAACATAGCTATTCTAAAGAAACTTGTGAATTGTAATTGTGATTTTTGGAGAACAATTATATTATATAAGATTTACAAGAGCTTATTATCAAAAATATTGTTGACAGAAGTATTGTTTTTCATTCATTTTTAAAATAAAAAACTATAAGGTCTACTGGGCTAAAAGTATTCAGTTTTATACATTTTTTTGATATATCTTTTAAAAGCTTAAAGATTTTTTTAAATATCTGTTTCATAAGTTGAGATATGCTAGTCACTGATTGGGTCTCAAAAAAGAGTACTTTTACCAAACTAAAAAAAGTCGTTGGAAGGCTAAAAAAAAATCTTATATACTCTTCAAAGTGCATATTTTAATGTACATGTGAATTTTTTTTTTTTATTAAAATAAAAAATTTTTTAACTGGCCACTTCTTTATCTATTGAGTTTAATTTTGTTTGCCTTATGATTCACTAGAATCGACCTTAAATCAAAATTGACATAATTACTACAAGTTCAATCGCCAAGGCCCCTATTATGTATAACAACTCAACTTAAGTTGACTTGATTCAAGTAGATATTTTTCGTATAGCGTATGACAAACTTCTTAGTTGAACCATGTAGATTGAAAGTTCTGAAAAGAGTAAGACAAGCTACAGCATGGTTCAATTCAAGTGTATGTAATACCCCTATAGGAACAAACTAGCTTATTTTTAAAAACAACTAGTTAAAAGACTAATTTAAAATAAACCAGTATATGAACTACTTTGAATTATATTAAGGCGGCATCAACTTCAATTGTAAATAGTTTTATTTGCATTATATATGAAATAATTGAAATACTACTCAAAAACAAGTGATTGATAAACTACTTTGAATTTTATTAAGGCGGCAACTACTCTGATTTTGACATGTTTTAATTGCAAATTTTTATAAGATTACAAGTTTATATATATTTAACTATGTTATTTCATCATATATTAACTTTAGGCCATCAGTAATAGTTTTCAATTGGTTATTTTAAAGTAGTTAAAAACTAATTTAAATTTAACTATTTTAACAAGTAGTTAAAAATATATGCAGACGAAAGTCAATTGACTTATTTAGCGGACATCACCATACAAAATATGTTAGTTCGTTCTATGGGAAAAAGTCAGAATTTCAACTAGTTGTGGTTGACAAAAAACTACTTTATCAACTACTTTTAAATTAGTTGATTTTCCTACAGGGACGTTATACGAAAAAAATTTACTTCAATCGAGTCAACTTAAGTTGAGTTGCTTGCATAGTAGGGGCCTTAATTTTTTTCCAGAAATGTCTTTTTTTTCTCGAAAGTCTATTACGTAAATTTAATCTATTTGCAAAGAATTTATTTTTCGCACACATCTGCTTTGAGTTAAGCTCCTCATGCACCATTTGGTGTATAAATGTAAGCAATTTTCACTGTTGGGTTAATCGATAGAAATAGGTTTGCTTTAATTACTTCATTGTTTGCAAAACACATTCCTCATAGCAGCCATGTTTGACTCGCTCTCCCTCTCTCTTGTGCACTCTCTTTTGCTCATTCTCTGCAATGCTCTTGTTCATGCATAATGGGCGCAAAAATGCAACGCTGCGCTTTGGCTTGAAGTGTGCACGCCACTGAGAAAAACACTTCAAGGCACTCTCAACAACTTCGGCTCCACTCCTCCAAGCGGTATCAAATTACAAACACACACACACACACACACATGCACAATCGTTAACGCATTCATACTCCAGCCAACACACACATAAATGTGTATCACGTCCTACAAACCAATGCAAGGCGTAAAAACTTGAAGGCATCCACTTGTGGATATAAGCCAAGGCGCCAGTGGGAGGAGGTTGTGTTGCAAAGTTGCTGTTGCTGTTGTTGCAATGAACACCATTAAAGTGCGTCGCTACTCAAAAATGGCTGCAACGTGCCAAGTGAGTGTGTGTGTATCAGTGTGCATGAATGTGTGCGAAAGGGCGCGATAATTAGTGCAAAAAGATGCTGAATGCATGTATAATATAGCAAACAAGAAGCAGCCCAAGAAATTGCATAAATCATGGCGCGATGCTTCAGTCAAGAAGCTGCAGGCTTAGGATATGTTGCAAGCAATAAACAAAAAATAAGCAATAAAGCGCAGCAAACCGCATTGATTGACTGCCTGCCTGAGTTGCTCTGCAGCTCTGATTTAATTACTACAATTTTTGTTTTTGTCTGCTGCGCTGAACTTCCGTTTCCGTTGTGGCGTGGCAGCAATTAAAATTTTTTAAATATTATTTACCACTCCCCCTTCCTATGAGTGCTAATTGTTGACAATTTGTGAGCAAAACCGAAAAAAAAATATATTAAAAAATGTGCCTGAAATGCGAAAAAAGGGGTTTGCAAACAAAAGCGCAGCGTTTCAGAAAAAAATAGCAAAATAATACTAAAGCCTATTAATAGGGTGCTTGGCTGACAGCTTAGCTTTTTGTTAGCTGTCGCTGAGCATTTGACACTCTTGACACTTGAGACTGATGCTACAGAGACAGAAATAAAAAAACAAAAAAAAAAATAAAAAATGCAAGACTAATGAATTTGTGCTGTATGTGCATAATCAACAAAACATTGCATAGCTTTGGGCGCATTACAATTAATGCTGCTCATAAAATCAAATTAAATGCAGTTTTCTGTATAAATTTTAACTAATGATAAGTTTGTGCGAGTGTTGAATAAGTGTGTGTTTGTGTGTGTGTGTGTGTTGCCAGCTGCTGGCCAAAGTTTTACTCTAACTTGCTGCTGCTCTTCAATCGCATTCATTTGACGTTTTGCTTTAGTTAAATTGTTGGCATTGTTTGTATTGTGTTTGTTGTCTGCAAATTGCATTTAATTGGACATTTATTTCACTTAATGTCAGCTCAAGTGAGCCAACGCCAGAGTGCATTGCACAATGTTGAAACAATCATAAATAGCATAACGGCGGCAGAATAGCTAAATAGCGAAATGATGAATTGTGTTGTATTGAATTTTTTTTTTTAAATGAAAATGATTTTGTGATTATGATTGAAGTATACAAATGCTCAAAAAAGATGGCCTCGAGAAATTCTATGCAATTCTATAAAGAACTAGTAAGGAATGGTGCTTCGGCAGGGTACCGAAGCTAAAATATCCCCCCGCGGCCGTATTCAGGTATATTCGAAGTCTTTAGCCGTCTATAAAAGGTTTATGTATTATCTCCAAAAATATTTGTGCCATTCGCTTAATTTTATTTAACCCTAAGCTGCGACTGCTCATTATGCTAAAGAATATATGTGCAAAATTTGATTGGTATGTGGAAATTCAATCCAACGATGTAAAACAATTTCGTTTAAAATTAAAGTGCCACGCTCCCGTTGAATTCCACCCAATTTACTAGACTACTGACTGCTCATTATTAAAAAAGAATATGGACAATTTGGAAGAAGTCGGACAAACGGTACAGAAAGATTCCGATTTAATTTAAAGTGGGACGCCTCTGTTTATTTCCGCCCAATTTTTTAAACTAATCACTGCTCATTATCCCAAAAAATATATTTGCCAAATTTGGTTGAAATCAGAAAAACGGTGTAAAAGGAGTTTAATTAGAATTAAAATTGGCACGCTCCTTGTCCAATCCCACCCACTTTTGTAGGCTTAAGACTTCTCGTTATAGTAAAGAATATATGTGTGAAATTTGGTTAAAATCGTCGAAACGGTGTAGAAGGAAATAGATTAAAAAGAGAGTGCCATGGCTACTGTCTAGTACCGCCCATTTTATAAACTACAAGCTGATGCTTATGACAAATAATATGTATGCAAAATTTGGTTTAAGTCGGACAAACGGTGTAGAGGGAGTTCGATTATAGTTAAATTGACACGTCCCTTGTCCAAGCCCAAACACTTTTGTAGGCTTGAAACTTCTCATTATACTAAAGAATATATTTAAGAAATTTGGTTGAAATCGAACAAACGATGTAGATGGAGCTAGTTTGGAAATAAAGTGCCACGCCACCTGTCTAGTAACACCAAATTTTTTAAACTTAAGACTGCCCAAACTACCAAGGACAATATGTTCAACATTTGGTTGATGTCAGACACACGGTGTTGAAGAAGTTCGATTAAAAGTAAAATGCCACGCCCACTTTCTAAGTTTAAGGTTTACACATTACACTTTATGTGTTTATAGAATATATGTGCAACAATTTGGTATGGGTTGGATAGACGATGTGGGTGGAATTTGGAAAACAAAAGTTTTTCTATGTTGATGACGTCACTTTGTATGGAAGGTAGGAGTGATTTTCATCCGATTTTGCCAAATATCATAGAGGTGGTTAATATTATATATCAAAGCTCATGTTCAAAATTTCAAGACATTTCTATAAATTTTGTGGTTTTTTAAGAGATTTTATGTTTAAAAAAAAATTAATTTGTATGGGAGGTAGGCGTGATTTTTATCCGATTTTGTCAAATATCATCGTAATGGTCTACATTAAATATCAAAGCCTATATGGAAAATTTCAAGACCTTTCTTTAATTTGAGCAGCTTCTTAAGAGATTTTACGGTTAATACAAAATCACTTTGTATGGGAGGTAGGCGTGGTTTTCATCCGATTTTGATAAATTTTATAGCCAGGATTTAAATTGAAATTTCAAGGCATTACAATAAAGTCACTTTGTATGGGAGGTAGGCGTGGTTTTGATCCGATTTGGCTCATTCTAGAACTTGATTATCATTTTTTAAAAAGAAGCTTATATATGAATTTCATCGCGATAGCTTTAAAATTTCGGCTGTAATCGTGTTGACAGACAGACATACAGACGGACACACGAAAATCGACTCAGGAGGTGATGCTGATCAAAAATATATATACTTTTCTATACCTGACACGCCTTCTTATTGGCGTTTCAAACGCAATGACATAGTTAATATACCCCTTACGCAGTACTCGTTGTGGTATGTATATTGAAGTATTATTAATGAAGAAAGAACTTCAATAGGAAGAACCAAACAACCAATGAAAAACAGTATCAAGACTTACTCCAAGGAGTTAAATACCATAGAAGTAAGTTTCCATAGTGTACAAAGGTCAATATTTCCGAAGATCTACAAAATTTTAGCGTTAATTTTGTCACTAGATATTTAGATATATGAAGTTTTGTTATGTCTTACCTACATATACTGTAAATATTCTTTTAACATTAATCGTGTTTATCTTTTTTTTTCCTCTTTTGTTTTGGAAAAGATTAAATTTTATAAGAATATGTCGAAAGATTTTTTTTGCAGCATTAACGTCAGGGTAAAACAAGGGAAGCCAAAAACATTCCAACAAACTTGTAGGCATATGTATTACTCTTTTGTTATATTAGTGTAATATAACTTTTTCGAAAGTTGGTACTTTTGATTTTGGGTCGTAGGCTATATATTTCTAGACCTATTACAACACTGTTTTCAGTATTTTCCTCAGAATATAATATTTAATAAAACTTTTTACAAATATTTTGCGTGGTAAGTTCCGTTGCTTTTATACACTCAAAAAATTTCGTGTGTAAATATTACTAATAACTGCGTACATTCTACGAATTTTATTAGTGATTTTCTGCTACGAACAAGATTGGTAGAATGTACGGATATTGATGCATCATACGAATATTTTATTCATACCATATACGTAAAAAACATTCGTATATTGTACAAATAATATAGTTACATTTACGCATGCTCCCCTGTTGGAAAATCAACTAATTTAAAAGTAGTTGATAAAGTAGTTTTATGTCAACCACAACTAGTTGAAATTCTGACTTTTTCCCATAGAACGAACTAACATATTTTGTATGGTGATGGCCGCTAAATAAGTCAATTGACTTTCGTCTGCATATATTTTTAACTACTTGTTAAATTAGTTAAATTTAAATTAGTTTTTAACTACTTTAAAATAACCAATTGAAAACTATTACTGATGGCCTAAAGTTAATATTTCATGAAATAACATGGTTAAATATATATAAACTTGTAATCTTATAAAAATTTGCAATTAAAACATGTCAAAATCAGAGTAGTTGCCGCCTTAATAAAATTCAAAGTAGTTTATCAATCACTTGTTTTTAAGTAGTATTTCAATTACTTTATATATAATGCAATAAAAACTATTTACAATTGAGGTGGATGCCGCCTTAATATAATTCAAAGTAGTTCATATACTGGTTTATTTTAAAATAGTTTTTTAACTAGTTGTTTTTAAAAACAAGTTAGTTTGTTCCTATAGGGTCCTAATATCATTCGAACATTGTACAGTGCAATTCGTATATTGTACGAATATTATTGTAATATTTTCTAATACTATTTTTATTCATTCGTGCATTATACAAATGAATTCGTATATTGTAAGAATATCATTGTAAAATTTACCAATGTTCTTGGTATTCATTCGTATCTTGTACGATGAGATTAGAATATTGTACGAATACTATTGTAATATTTACCAACGCTCTTGTTATTCATTCGTTCATTAAACAGTGCATTTCGTTTAATGCTTTCAAAAATATAGCGTCATCCACTGAGTGTTGGTTAAGTCTAAGAAAAAATTTTTGAATAAAGAATTGCTGCTAAAAAAGTCGACTTAACCGCTAATTTCATATTTTATTGCACTTACCATTTACTAAATACCGGCAACGCAATTGATTGCTCATTATTCCAAAGTGACAACACTCAAAAAGTTTTGTGTCTAAATATTACTAATAACTGCGTAATTATTACATTAATTAGAAAAAATTAAAATTAAACTTACCCTGAAAACATTTAGTAGAGACCAAGAATGTAAAATAAAAGAGTGCAGCGTAGAGTATAGGTAAAGATCAAAGATGCAGTGGAAAAAGTTATGGAAATGATAAAATAGTATAAACTTAGACATACGTAGAGTAGCTACTCTATTCATATTTTGATGACGTCATCAGGAGCCGATGGGATATTTTGGGGAGTTCAGCTTCATTGTTGATTTTAATGCAATCACCATTCTTAGAAAGCCTGATATTAACATACCCGCAAATTATAAAAGCATTGAAAGTATTTTTTTTTCTACGCTTGCATGCGATCGCTGCTTGTAGAAGTTTACCTGTGCCGATAGAGAGGCACTCGTGCAAGTACAGTATCTCTGAGGTTAGTTGCTCTTTTCATTCACTTTCTATAGTCACCAAAAGCTTTCAGAGCACGATTTCGTTCGAAGGAAGGGTAAAACTTGACGATAACTAGTGGTTTAGAGTCACCTGATATGGGCTTGACTGGGAAGATATCGTTTATCTTACGTTTAGGCAGGTCCTTTTAACTTAAACTCTTTTAAAACGCGTTACATTTCATGGCAATTCTGTCACTCCAGTTTATCACTTAATCTTTTACTGGCCATCCTGCCACCTCATCACTTTATGCCCGATACAATTTTTATTAAAAAAATGGCACTATAATTTTTAAAGCATTAATATTAGCATTAAACTGTTTTTTACTTTCTTAAAACGGTGCTTTATTGCATATAATATAAGTTTATAACATAGCGATTAAAAAACACGCCCGTCCGAGTCGACGAGAAATGTTGTTTTTGTTTTTTTCGTTTCGGTTGTAAATTTTTTTTTCAACTCTACTAATACTTCGTACATTCTACGAATAATGCGTACGGTCAACCTACGAATCAATTTCTTCTACTAATATTAGTTTTACTTCGTAAATAGTACGAATTCATTAGTTAATACAACGAATGAATTGAAAGAATTTACGAAGTTATTCGTATGAAAAATTTACCAATGCTATTATTTATATGTATTGTACACAATAATTCGTACAATGTACTCATACAAATTGTTCTATTCTTTTACGATTATAATTAGTATATACAACGAATAAAATCGTCATCACGAATGAACTCGTAAAGATATTACGATACGAATACTTCGTTTATTGTATGAATATTCGTACAATGCACGAACATTTTCGCCACGAATATCATTCGTAGCCATTTTACTAACAAATTTTTGGAGTGTATGACGTCTTTAAAACAGAAATTCTGATATATTTCCTTTAGTTTTATATTAATCAGCTTATATCTTGAAAATTAATTACCGTAGCCAAAAAATAATGTCAATATGTATCGAGGTAAGCCATTCATTAAACATGGAGATTGATCTTTAAAATAAGTTATGACATCAAAAAATGCAATAACATTTGGATTTTAAAGTTGGCATAAAAAAAAATGTTTGGGGAAATGTAAAAAACGAGTCGGAGGGGCCACTGAACATTAATATTTTCAATTAAATTTTCAGGAACTTATTTTAAAACATTAAAGAAACTATTTCTCAAATACTTTCCTTGAAAATTAAAAAATTTTTTATTTTCTTTTATAAAACTGTTTATTTTAACTTTATTTTCTTTTATAAAACTGGTTGAAACAATATGTGATACACTAATATCAGCGTTACAAGATCGCAAATTTTCAACTTCCTAGCAGAAGCACTAAAATTATGAAATTAGAAATAAATATTACGTCACTTTGCATGGGAGCTAGGCATGGTTTCGATCCGCTTTTGCCAAATATCATAGTGATGGAACATATTATATATCAAAGATCATGTGCAAAATTTCAAAACATTTCTTTAATTTTTGTGGATTTTTAAGAGATTTAACGTTGAAAATAGAGCCACTTTGTATGGGAAGTGGGCGTGGTTTCTTTCGATTTTGCCATATATCATAGAGATGGTTTATTTTATATATCAAAGCATATGTGCAAAATTTTTAACACATTTCTTTAATTTTTGCAGATTTTGAAAAGATTTTACGGATAATATAAAGCCAATTTGTATGGGAGATAGGCGTGGTTTTCATCCGATTTTGCTAAATATAGTGATGGTCTATATTAAATATCAAAGCCTATGTGCAAAATTTCAAGACATTTCTTTAATTTGATCAGATTTTTAAGAGATTTTACTTTTAAAATAAAGCTACTTTGTATGGTAGGTAGGCGTGGTTTCCCTCCGATTTTTCAAAATTTCATTGCCAGGAGTTAAATTGAAGATTAAAGCTTACGTGCAAAATTTTAAGGCATTTCTTTAATTTTTGTGGATTTTCTTGACATTTTACGGTTAAAATAAAGTCACTTTGTATGGGAGTATATCAAATAAGCGTGGTTTCCATCCGATTTGGTTCATTTTCAAACTAGATCTTCCTTTCTTAAAAAGAAACTCTTATATTTTGAATTTCATTGCGAAAGCTTTAAAATTACGGCTGTAATCGTGTCGACGTGCGGACACACGGAAATCGACTCAGGAGGTGATGCTGATCAAAAATATATATATTTTTCTATACCTGCCACGCCTTCTTCTTGGCGTTACAGACGGAATGACAAAGTTAATATACCTCTTACGCAGTACGCGTTTGGGTATAATAAATGACTCTACACAAAAACATAAATTTAATATAAGTATATGAATATTTAAAAAATTCAAAAATTTTACATAAAAAATACAATATGAAAATGATAACATTGTGATCAATTTTAAAACATGTTGATTTTATTCGGTTTATAATTTTTCTTATAATAAAATGGGTTTCATTAAAATTGAAACAATTGTTTCAATGCTATTGCTATGCAAATTAATAAATAATTGCATTATAGAAACTTTACCCAAGTTCAGAAACGAACCATGTCCTCGGCAAGTCTCGCATGCCAGTCGAAACACACTTCCAAAGAGCCATTGCTTGTGTTAAAAACTTTGAAGCAAAACGTGTTTATAATTTGCTAACAATTCACTGGAACTGAATTTGTACACTGTTATTTGAAATTTGCTAGATTCTTATAATTGAATACTATCGTCAATAAAATATTCAAGAACTTTCCCGTATTTTTTTTACTATGTCTTACTATATCTTCGAATTTACATTTTCTACAGTTCATCCCCGTATTTTTCGTCGTTTTATTTTTTCCCTGAAAGTTCAGTAAAAAAACAAACGTATATATCGGTGATTCTATATCAAAACACCCACGTTTCTGACATCACAATTTTTGAATATTTTGAAACTCTCTGGGTTGATAGTTCTCCTGTAACGTTTTATATCTGCATACTTTTTTTTATTTTTATTTCTTTTTAAAAGATATACACAGTATAAAACTGGAAAATATCTCCAAAAATACAATAAGTGCATGTATTCCTACAGCTGCAACTTCGAAACCGTAAGTCGTACACAAAAAACTTGCATATATATTAGAGACCTTGAATGGGTCTTTCTTGTGGTGTCCGTTTTGTGGACTGTTTTGATGAAATTTTTTAAAATTTTTGTAGACTGAAGTTATGTGTCACGTTTTTTGTAATGTTCGCAGTAAATGCTTTACCTTTTGAATATAGTATCGTTATAATACATTAAATCTTAAAGCTCACACAAAATTTTTGCGTGGAGTACCAACGATTGCTATTTTTAACCAATTTTTTAAAAAATGCCTTCAAACGATTTCTTATTTTATACCGAAAATTCCATATGTTTATGCAGAGTGTCCCGCAATTGAGTGCAACTATTTATGGAGCTGAAAGGTTATGTCAAGCTGAGCAAAAAATCGTATGGGAGGGGGGGTCTATTTTCACATTCTTAGGAGCTACAGGGTTTATTAATAGTTCACGACTTTGATTCACATTATTGTTTCTAGCAGAAAAACTAACTTACTTATGAAATTATCTTTCCAACGGTATATCAACAAACCCCACCAACTTAACCGTTACCGAGCTGTGATCGTGTGAAGAAGAAATCAATCGGTTGAAATTACCAAATTTCAACATTGAGTGCAAATTTCTCAGAATTTTGAGTAATAAATGAAAATTTTTTTAAAAACAATTTTGTAATTAATTCAATTTTCTTTACTAGAAAAATTATACTTATTAGAAAACAATGATATTATCTAATGCATAACTAATTGTAATGTCATTATTCATCATTATTTTCTAATAAGTATAATTTTTTTAGTACTGCCAACTTTTTTATTTTTAAAGATATGTTTATGTTTTTGGTGCCATTAAAACGAAAATTGAATAGATTACAAAATTGATCTAAAAACAAAATTTCATTTATTACACAAAGTTCTGAGAAATTTGCACTCAAAGTTGAAATTTGGTAATTTCAACCGATTGATTTCTTCTTCACACGATCACAGCTCGGTAACGGTTAAGTTGGTGGGGTTTGTTGATATACCGTTAGAAATGTGATTTCATTGCCTTTGGAAATGAGCTTTGAAAATAAGTTTTATGTAAGTTAGTTTTTCGTTAAAGTCGTGAAATATTAATTAACGATTAATTAATAATCCCCCTCCCATACGATTTTTTGCTCAACTTGACATAATCTTTCAGCTCCGTAAATGGTTGCACTCAATTGCGGGAGACCCTGTATATAAAATTCTTCTGTGCATTGTTTGTCACTGAACTCCTCGTGAATGGCTACACGGACTTCGATCAAATTTGGTGTGTGTATGCGGCTGGGTCTGTAGATGTTTTAGGTCTGAAGTTTATTTATCAAAATTTTAAATCAAAAAATAAAATTAGTGGTATTGTCTGCAGAGAGGGTTTAAACCAAGGTCCTTCCGCACCAAAGTCACAAACTTTCGTACCTGAAACACACAAAAAGTTTTTAATACTAATTTTATTTTTTTGTTGAAATAAAAAAAAAAAAATCAATCAAAAATTAAGTGCTGGCTTTGAAAGTGAATAACTCGGTCATGTTACACAGGATTGCATTAATTTTTCGTCCAATCGTGTTCCAATCTTTTCTATTTTTTTCATTTCCCTTTCAACTTTTATAATTTTCCAAAAAAAGCCTTAACGAATTTCTTTATTTCGCAAAACAGTTTGGTAAAAAAAATTGTTATTGGAAAAATATTCAAACAAAAATTACTTTTTAATATTCTTTCATATGATATGCTTAAATGTAAGGTTTGTTTAAAGTTTCTATCGTAAAAATTTAAAAACGTTTTATAAATCGAAAATTTAAACCAAACTATCATAAAAATGTAAGTTTTTTTCTTGTTTATTTCTATTCATTTTGTATTTTTGTAATTTTGTTTACATAAAAAGTAATGGTGTAGGGAGTAATGGTGGTCTGACAATACCAGAACCTTTACAAGAACTCCCCAACATTATTACAAGGTCAACTGTAGAATGGTCGATTGAGTCTTTCAAGCCCTACAAATCTGCAGGGTCAGATGGAATCCAACCGGCCATGTTGCAACATGCCCTGGCTCATAGCAATTTTTACCGGTTGCTTCAGGACAGGATATGTTCCAAAAATCTGGAGAGAAGTGCGAGTTGTCTTCATTCCTAAAGCTGGGAAACCAATACACTCAGCACCAAAGGATTACAGGCCTATTAGTCTTTTATCGTTCTTGATGAAAACGCTAGAGAGAATATTAGATCTTCATATAAGAGAATCTTTGAATGATACTAGCCCGTGTACTGCGCAACACGCATACCTTAAGTGTAAAAATCAGTGGAAACGGCACTGCATGAGGTGGTTTCAGTCGTAGAAAGAACCCTTCATCTCAAAGAATATACGTTGGCAACGTTTTTAGATATCGAAGGTGCATTTAACAATGTAAACACAGATTCTATAAAAAGTGCTTTAGTAGACAAAGGAGTCAACAGTAAAATAACCCAGTGGATCTATAAAATACTCAATAGCAGACGTATAAGCTCACAAATGGGAATGAGCGTGGTGAGGAAAGAGGTCACAAGAGGCACACCGCAGGGAGGAATCATATCCCCCCTTCTATGGCTGATTGTGGTTGACAAGATTCTTACTTCACTCAAAACTGGAGGAACAAAAGTGGTAGCTTATGCCGATGACGTTGCCATCCTAATAATGCGGTAAATACCTGCAAACAGTTAGCGAACTAATGTCAGGGGCTCTGAATGAGCTATCGAGGTGGACAGAATCGAATGGGCTTTGTGTAAACCCAATAAAGACCGAACTCGTTCTGTTCACAAGAAGAAGAAAAATAGAAAAATTCGGAAATCACATTACCGAAACTCAACGAAGTAACTCTGAAGCTTTCGACGGAAGCCAAATACCTTGCAATTATCCTTGATAACAAGCTGAGCTGGAAACGCAACACAGAGGAAAGAAGGAAAAAAGCACTGTGCGCTTTATACGCATGTCAGAGAGCATTTGGAAGGAAATGGGGACTGGGACCGCACCTAATCCACTGGATGTATACAGCGATCGTGAGACCCATTTTTACCTACCGCTCTCTCATATGGTGGACGATAGCGCACAAAAAGAGCTACCTTAGCTCCCTAGCAGGAGTACAAAGGTTAGCGTGCATAGGAGTAACAGGAGCCATGAGATCTACGCCACAGGTGGGTCTAGAAATGATGCTAAATCTTCTTCCCATACAAGAGTTCCTTAAGTGTTCGGCGACCAAGAGCGCGATTCGCCTTAACGAATCACAAGCCTGGAAGAAGAGCACATTCGGACTTGCATCTATTCTTAATCTCTTTGGAACCGAGGAATCAAAAAGAGCAACCGACTATATCATACCCAGTGTGAGATTCGGTACAGAATACACCACATCCATCGCCAGCAGACAAGAATGGGAAGAAACGGCTGTAGAATGCTACGGCAATCTCCAATTTTATACTGATGGTTCCAAAATGGAAAACGGAACTGGATCGGGTGTATACTGTGAAACGCTGCAAATCAAAGAGTGCTACAAACTCCCTGATTATTGTAGTGTTTTTCAGTCAGAAATATATGCTATTGAAAAAGCTGCACAGGTTATTTACAGGAAAAATCTTACCCCCACAAGGGTAGTAATTTTTGTGGACAGCCAAGCGACCATCAAAGCATTGAGCAGTAAGACAACGAAGGCTCGAACAGCGCAAAGCTGTAAACTGGCACTAAACAGCATCTGCAATACCCATAATGTCACTCTCTGCTGGGTTCCCGGACATAGCAATATTGAAGGGAACGACGCAGCAGATGAGATGAATTGGCAAGGCGTGGAGTAACCGCAAGTACAAACAGTGCTGATATAGAGGTGCACATTCCAATAGGCGTCGTCAAAAGGAGTATAGATCTTAAAGCCAGAGATATTGCTAACACAAACTGGACATCCAGAGGTGACTGCAACATATCTCGAAAGCCTTCTGCTTTTGGTCAAGCGGGAAATCCGGATTCTTGTTGGAATTCTAACAGGACTTCTAACAGACTTTTGTCGGAGCTGCAAGGATCCGGAAGAAACAGAAACAATAACTCACCTCCTATGTGAATGTCCAAATCTACAGAATCGTCGACTCCGATATATGGGGAACAGATTTTTCACAGACTTGGAAGAGTTAATGAACACATCACTGCTACAATAAAGTTTTGATGATGTTGTAAAAAAAAACCAATGCTTTTGTAATTTGCTTTAATTCTATGAGATCAAAATATGTTATTTTTTCATACACTTTTCTGGCAGTAAACTTTTGTTTATTTTTATTAAACATGCATTAAAACCATGTTGCCCGCATTTTGTACATAACCTTGTCGGTTGTTGTTTTTGTTTTGCTGTCGTTTGAAAAGTGACAGCTTTTCATTAACTGCGAGCCGATTAACACTTTGCAACATAAATAGCAACAACAATGTGCTGCAGTTAAAACATAGCAACAACAAAAACAAATAGTGGCACACACTAGCGCCAACTTGTTATTTTAATGACTGCATTACTGTACCCATTGTTCTTATTGTTGTTGTTGCTGTTGGTTGTTGTAAGTGATAGTGACAGCTAAAACAGCACAAGCTTTGCACAATTTTGTGTTGTTGTTTTAAATAACAATAATAATAATAATAATAATAATAATGGCGTCAACACTTTTTGGCATAAAATTAACGCCAGTCTGTCAAAATTATATAAATGCTTGCAGGTATGAGTATGTGCGTGCGTGTGTGTGTATGTGTGTATGGTTGCACGATACACACAAGCATATGAATGCACTTTGTTGACATTTGTTAGCGTTACTGCCAGCATTCAGTCTGCATATCACGCTGTCAATCAGCAAACAAACAAACAAACTGACAAACAATCCAACGAATGAACGAACGTGTGAAGAACTGAACGAATCAACGAACACAACAACGCATGAATTTAGCGCGTATTTGAGGCACATTTTGTACACACACAGGCACACATTTGTGTGTATATTTTATGTCATGTATGAGCGGTGTTTAGTGTGCAGCAGGTGTGTTTAAATTTTTTTTTTTTCACCATTATTATTGTTATTACTACTTTGCATTGTTGTTGTTAAAGCTATAAGAAAAATAACAAAATATTATGATGTGCCTACAGGCCCGTAGACAAGGAGGGGCCTTTAAGTGTTCAAACCCCCCCTTAGGATCCAGAAAGTATAAAGAAATAACACAAATGAGACTTTGAATTCAAAATGTGATTTTTTTTTAGATAAACTGATAATGATGTTAATTTTCTTGAAAACTTCACTTAATTATTGAAAAATTTTTTTTGGCCAAGTGAAGGATTAACCTTGCTTATAAGATTCATAATCATTATACTGGAATTCATTTCCAAGGAGTTTGTTTCAATGCTCAAAAAGTCCCTGATATCCAGTAAAATATATATGAAATTATAGCTAGAACGAATATCATTTTATAAATTGAAGAAAATTAGCTTGACATCTTTTATGCCATATCTACCCAGCAAACCATAGTTGACGACTATGTCGAAATTCCGACTAATTCGTAGCTATTTCGAGCTGTCTTAAAGAAATCGTTACAATTTTGTTACGCAAATATCGGAACAATTTCACTTTTCATACGAATTTATATAAAATTTCGTTATGCGACTGTTTGTACGACATATCAAAATGCTAACAGAGTAAAATTTCTTTTCTTTCGAACTGTATGAACGAAATCGTAACTATTTCGTAACATTTTCGTTAAGACTCGTTACGAAATCGTTACGATATTTCGTTACAAAGTCGTGTCAACTCTTGTATACGATTTTCGTTACGATTTTGCAATATATAAAAATATTCTTAACGAAATCGTAACAAACATTTCGCAATCTTTCCAATTTCGGAATCCGATTTCGTTACGAAATCACAAAGACACATCATAAAACAGCTTCACCAGGTGAACTTATTAAAAAATGTTTGCATTATTCATAGCTGATTTTAATTTTGATTTTAATAAACTGCAAGAAATCTAACTTTTTTTACCGTTCACACTAATATTGTTGAATTAGTAAAATTTTGTCACACACATTTTTACTTTTTGTGCTAATTTCGGAATAATATTTTTTAAAGAAATTAAAAATTCTCAATTTGAAACATTTTTCTACAAACCATAGGCAAAAATCAAAAAACTTAGTACTCAAAATTGATTTGAAAAAAAAAAATTACATAAACTCTTCTCATCTCTCTTATGGTAATTTAAAAACAGACATATTCAGTCTTAAAAGAAAACGAATTTGCTTAAAAATTTTCATAAATTTTCTTAAATTTTTTACTGGTATCTATAGTACTTATAGAATTTTTTATCAAAACCCCCACCCCCCCTAAGGTAAATCCTGTCTACGGGCCTGTGTGCCTACCACCATAACAATGCGAACAAAAACTGTGCGAAACTGTTATACGCGGCATATTAAAAATAGTAAATCTTTTGTAGTTGCTGTTGTTGTTTTTTATTGCAGCGACCTTGAAAATGCAACACTGTCAATAAAGAGTGTGAGTGTAGAAAAAAGAATGTTAGTAAGCGGCACAGGAAGAGAGAAAGAGTGCCACTTATATTTACACTTTTTCACATTTTTTTGTTGCCAACACTTATTTATGCATTCATCGTCACACTTCTTCACAATCAGCAACTTGCCAGGCTTCCGATTGCCTCCTTCCGCTGCTGTTGCAATGTCAGCGCAGCCAACACCAACAACAACTACCAGCATTCAGTCAATCAATCAAACAAATATTCTCTGCGGATTAATGCAAAATCAGCGCCCTCTAGTGAGCCGCACTGTTATTTTTATTATGCTGATTATTTGCTGTTGTTGTTATTGTTTTTATTTTTTTTTTTTTTGTTTTTTGTTCCATACAGTTCAAGTGCGCTAATGTGCTTCAAGTGCCGGCAAACGGAATCGCATTTACTTAGCACGATATTAAATGGATTTTTGCCTCCTTGCTGCAGGGCTTAAAATTTGAGTGCTTTTTTGATATTATTGAAAAAAAAATCTAAAGTAGGCAAGCATCCTTCGAAGGATTTGTGTATTTTTTTTTTTTACATGTCAATTAAGAGCGTTTTACAAAAATTTGCTAATGAAATTATGTGAGCTTAATTATAAACTGAGAGAAAAAGATTTAAACGATTTGTCTTCATATAAGAATAATATTGGAGCATTTCAAATGAGTTCGAATCAGGGCTGGTATGCAACCGATTGCATTCGTAATTGATTACAGTTAAATTAAAATTACAATTACAAATTTTAATCGCAATCTTAAAAAAATTAAGATTACGATTGCTGTAATCGTAATCAAAATATTTTTTATTACAACTAGAGTAATCGTTTTTAATAAATATTACTATTACTGTAGTCGTAACTTCAAAATAGTTCTTTATAACGATTTCAATAATTGTTATAAAATAAAATTACAATAACGATTACTGTTATCGTAATCATTACTTTTGTAATTGAATTTCTGCATAAATCATTATTTCTCATGATGCAGTTCACAAAGAAATGGAATGGAATGGAAGAAATGTGAAAATTTAATTTAAATTTTGACGTAGACTAGAAGTATGGCCAATACTGGTGGGGATTATATAATATTAATATTGAAGTTAAACTTCTTAGGCGGCGATGTGGCAATTTTTATCGAAGGAAAAATGTCATAAAACACGTATACATGTCTATAAACATGTTGCAAGAAAGTGAAACTATTTTTGTAAATTAATTGCGACCACTTTTCATAATCTTTATGTTGTGTTTTTATACATCTAATAACACTGTTCAACAATTTTCCAAAAAAAAAAAACCCGTGGG
Source organism: Coremacera marginata (assembly GCA_914767935.1). Classification (NCBI taxonomy): domain Eukaryota; kingdom Metazoa; phylum Arthropoda; class Insecta; order Diptera; family Sciomyzidae; genus Coremacera; species Coremacera marginata. Next base: position 165,028,086 of record OU612046.1, read on the forward strand.
GTTTCATTACTTTTTTTTTATGCTTGCGTGGTCGCTGAACCGAATATGAGTTTTCTCGGGTCACGCAAGGTTCTCCCTGGAGGTGCGTCTAGGGTAAACCCTAAGCCCCTACAATTAATGAAATCAATATTTTCCATTTTGAGTAGGGCAGGAGAGGGTTAAAATGTATGACTGACCCCCATTAATTTTCCAAAGGGAACATTTTTTCCCGGGAAGCTATCCCTTTGGACCCCTCCTGAGGCGGGCTCCCATAAAATGCACCCTATCCCCCTACGGTTAATGAAATCGATATTAACATCTTTGGGTAGGACAAGAGAGGGTTAATATGTACGACTGGCATCCAGTCTTTTTCGATTGGAACACTTTTCTTTTGGCACGTATCTCCTCTGACCCCTCCTTAGGAGGCTCCCATACAAGGTACCCTAATCCCTTGCTTTTAATTAAATCGATATTTACCCTTTTCGGAAGGGGAGGAGAGGATTAACATCCGGCCCCAATTACTTTTCAAAGAGGTAAATTTTTCTTGTTGGGGTTTATGCCCTCCGACTCCTCCTAAGGGGGGCTCCCATACAATGCAGTCTATAGTTAATGAAATCAATATTTAATTTTCGTACGGGAACATTAAATCGCAGAAAATTGTACGAATTCGTGCAAATGTTCAAGTACGGAAACATACCTTATTCAACAGACCTTATTCCTTCTAATGTTCGCGACAACCTAGCACAACATGGTTCTATTTAGAAAAAAGTTGATGAAATTACAGATCTTGGTATAATATTGCATAAAAAAATTACTTTCATTAGCCACTTAAACTATATTTGCTGTGTTTTTTACCAAGCGAGCTGTAAAAAAACGCCCGCTTATCATAGAAATACTCGCTTAAATAACACAGGAAACTAATAGTGGCTTAAAGTTTAGCGAGCAAACGAAAAAAAGTGCTTCCAAGTCATTTCTCAATTATTGTGTACTTTTTCTATGAGGGTGGCAACTGTGACTTTGGATTTGTTTTGTTTGTATTTTTTGTTTACATTTTTGACAAATCAGACTATGCTTCCAAGTTTTAAGAAACATTCTTAAGCAACTTAGCAGTCGTTTTTTGACTACTCGCTTGGTAAAAAACACAGCAATTATATCTAAAGCATATTCTCTTTAAGCATTTCCAAAACAAAGTCCAGCATAAAATCATTAATATCATCAGGTTTCCTGTTGCCAAGATATGCTCCAATAAGAAAAGGTATGATATTGCCGCAATTTGATATGAAACCCAAAATAGGCCACAAGGCTAATGCAGAGCTTTTGTATAAGTGTAATCCGTCTATTCCAATATCTACTTCTAAAATTTCAATAGCTAACAACAACTTCAAATCTTGACAAATACTTCTCTCTAGTGCATAGTGAAAGTAGTTTCCAGGACTGACTTCACGCGTGCAAATAGTGGTAGTATTTTGCGCCCTTGAAAATTAAGTTTTTGTTGATGAGGGCACTTTTAAGCCCACTATTTGTAGAAAAATGCACTACTCTACTACTACTACTCATTCCCGAATTTCTATTTAAATGTCAATTTCTGACGAAAGTTGTATTGTTCTTACGCATTCTATATGTTCACTATTGACACTTTGTATGGAATCCACACCGCCATGGCTGAAATCTGGTAAAACTTGTGGTGTTTCATTTTCTACTGCACTTTGCATATAACATAATCTGCCCTGCTATGTCCACTTCAATTTTCTGCTCAAAACTTCAATGGCATTTTTAATAACCGCACCAATTCCCACTCATTTTACTATTTTTCAAAAATAAAAATATTGCTTTAAAACAGTTTCTAAACTGTTTTACTTTTCAGTATTTTTCACTATTTTGCTGAAACTTTAATTCGTGATAATATTAAACTTCCGCACATACTAGTGATGAGTAATGACAAGTAGTGAATAGAAAAATACATATCGAACTAGTACGATAGCAACGACAATATTTAACCCTCCGATGAGTGAGAAGGTCCCTAGGGACCTTTTTGCCTTTTCAAACTGAAATTACTCCTACTTCGGCCACTACAACCTCCCCCTCCCCCCCAAGTTACTCTGTATTCCAAAAGTATTTTGTTGCGCATCTTTTGGAAAAAAATCAAGCCGATCGGATAATTACTTTAGGAATTATTGAGGTTTTAGTGAGAATAGTACGCGGACGTGTGAATAGGTCCGTATGGACCTTGTACTGAATTTCACTAATAAATGCATGTTTTTGGGCATTATTATAATTTTTTTATTGTTTCAACACATAATTTACTTGTTCTGAACACAAAGACCTAAACTCAAAGACATTAGGGATGATGGTAAAAACAAAAAATTCTAAGAAAAATTCGAAGACATGAACTTTATTGCTTTCAAGGAAAGGCACAATATTCTAATTTTATACTACTAGCAATAAACCAGTTCTTAGAATTTTTTGTTCTTAGTATTTAGTATTTTTTGTTCTTAGTACTTTTGTTCTTAGAATTTTTTCTTAGAATTTTTTGTTTTTATCATCATCCCTAATGTCTTTGAGTTTAGGTAGACGTACGAAAGAGTATAAAAGAAGTTGTAGTTTCGTAAACCAAATAAGTCAAAGTTTAGACAGCCAAGAGTAAAATCGTGTGTGATAGAAACAAAAATATAAATATGGCAGATGCAAGTAATTTGGACGTTGCTGACATTGTTGTACGCCGTAGTATACGTTACCAGCAAATGACTGCGGATGAAAGGCGTGCAGCTGATAGTAGATTTGCTGATTTTATGGACGAAGACATGGATGAAGAAATTGATATTGCTGCAATTGATAATTATGAAGTTGAGGATGATGAAGATCGCACATACCAACCTGCTGAAGAGTCAGATGCCGAAACTGAAGGATACGTCGAGCTAAATGAAGATACTGATGACGACGATGATGAAGAGGAAGAAAATGATGGACAGGAAACGAATGAAAGTTACTATATTGGTAAAGATGGCACCCAATGGAGTAAAAAAGCACCACCAACATCACGCACTCGTAATCATAACGTGGTCGACTTCACAAGAAAGAAACCAGGACCAACAGGAAATATACACGACCCCTATACAATAATGCGTTCAATCATGACAGAGGAAATAATATACTTAGTGCTACGTGAAACAAATCGTAAAGGCAGGGAGGTTACAGCTGCATGGAATTTGGCGAATCCCACGAAGAAAAAGGAGTGGAAGCCAGTGGCAGTGAAAGAGTTTGACGCCTTTGTAGCTATTCTTTTGTATGCTGGACTCACAAGATCAAACCATGAACCAGCTATGGAATTATGGGGCGCTGCGTTGTTGTACGATCGCTTCATGTGTATAAAGCAATTTATTCGATTCGACAATGGAAATACTCGACAACAGCGACTCATCAACAGCAAAACTGCGGCTATTGACGATATTTGGCAAATGTTGCAACATAACTTGGCAGCAGCTTACACTCCTCATGAAGCACTAACAGTTGATGAGCAGTTGTTCCCTTACAGAGGCCGCACCCGCTTCACACAATATATTCCGTCAAAGCCAGCTAAGTATGGTTTGAAAGTATGGTGGTTATGCGACTCACAGAGTTATTATCCTGTGAAGGGAATGGTATATTCTGGAAAACTACCAAACCAACAACGGGAGATAAACCAAGGGCAGAACGTAGTGCTGGATCTTGTGGAAAAATATTTAGATGCTGGCCGTACTATATACGCGGATAATTTCTTTACCACTCTTGACTTGGCGCGTATTTTGTTGAGGAGGAAGACCGCATATGTTGGTACAGTGCGCTAAAACAAAACATTCATTCACAGGAGTTCAAGAAGAACCCGAAGCGCACCATCAATAGTACATTATTTGGGTTCAACGAAGGGGATATAGCGTTATGCTCATACGTGCCGAAAAAAAATAAAGTGGTGAACGTGCTTTCCACAATGCACTACACCTGCCTCGTTGACGAGCAAACCGAGAAGCGGAAGCCCTATGCCATATTAGATTACAACGCCAACAAATGCGGCGTTGATACCATGGATCAAATGCTAGGCACTTACAGCTGCAACAGAGCAACACAACGATGGCCGTTGGCCATGTTTTATAATATGCTGGCCGTCGCTGCATTTGCTGCTTTTACGATTTACAACGAAATGAAGCCTATAAAAAGGAGTGACAGACGGCGGTCGTTCTTGTTACTGCTAACGAAACAATTGGCCACACCAAATATCGAAGAACGTGCTTTGAACAACCATATAACCTCATATCCAAGGATACGCAATGCGATGGAAACATTCGATGTCAGGGTAAGAAAAACTTCTTCAAATTCAAGAATAGAATATATATTTATTTGTTTTTTACTTTTCTTTTCATTTCAGGTATTACCAAGACCGATGGAAGGCAATGCACCGTCGTTTGCGGCTAGGTCAAGTAGACCGTCATGTCACCTTTGCCGTTCTGAGTACGGGCGGCAGCGTAAAACGCGGGCACACTGCTTCGGCTGCGGCAACGCTGTTTGCGGAGAACATAGCACACTTTTACATTGCTGCACTTTTTCAACACTTGCGCACAGGGCGGGGGACAAGAAGTACACGCTCAACAACAATAATTTTTAAACTTTTTTATAATAGTCTTAAGAAAGTTCAAGCAAAAAAAAAAAAAAAAAAATAAATTTTAAAAAATTGAAAAAAAAATTTTTGTATGTAGAATTTAGTTATAAACAATAAAAACAAAAAAAAATTAAAAAAAAATTTTTTATATGAAAAAAACATGATTTACAAAAAAGGTCCGTAGGGACCTTTTCACACGGCCGTGAAGTTCAGAACTGTCACTCATCGGAGGGTTAAGAGCAAATCGTGAAAGCAAACCGATTTTTTAAAGCTCAATGCGTAGTGAGAGCAAAGCACTTCTCAAAAGCACTATTCCTAGGCAGAATGAAGCCCTTTTTACTTGCTTTTTAATAAAGCACTTTGAAATTTCCGATAGGGATGCTATTATTATCTGGAGATTATAAAGAAAATGAACTAGTTTTGCAATTCGTCCACTTAATCTATGTGATAAAAAAGCCTCGTACTTTGATCGTTGTATGCTTTTAAATTTTAAAACGCTACATTGCTGAGATACCATATTATCACTGCTCTTTAGATTTTTCTACACTTTTGCAGCTAATAAATTTTGATGTCTCTGTCAAGAGTTTAAGAAATTTCGAACCTTTTCATATAGGTATCAAAGAAATCACTTAATTTAATTATTACGTAACCTGTTTTTGGCCAATTTCCCCCCCCCTCCCCCTCCACCTTTAAAAATTTTTTGGGTTTATGTATTATAATTTAGCAGATTGTTATGAAAAAAGCATGTGGAAACAACAAAGAAATTTTACGTTGTTCTTTTGTGTTTGACAACAAACAATTATATTAAAACTGCGACAATCGATAATTGTAAAAATTGTTATGTTTTTTTTAGTTTTTCTATAACACTTTAATATTCGCTTTGCACGGGAAGTTATAACAGCTGTTTTCGATGAATGCTTTAGAGTTAGGATTCCTACTACAGTTTAGCAAAAAAACGTTACTTTAGCTCCGTTTGCTGCTCTCACTTGTTCTTGATTTGTGTTTTTTGAAGCTGCTACACTTGTTGAAGTTGTTTTAAATTTATAAGTTTGCTTTTTATAAACCGACCGTTGTATAAATTTGCTCGATTTAAACATAGTTCTAGCGGTCTTTTTTCGGTTTGTAATCCGTTCGTTTTATTAGGTGCATTAGATATTATAATATTCCTAACATTGTAAATGAAAGCAATAATGACAAAAACTGAATTCAAAAATTTTGTTGTGATGTAACGAACGACCAACCCACTCCCTCCCCTGTCATACTTCGTTACAAATGCTCGACCCGCTCTCTAATTTATGAGCAGCCCCTTATAATTTATGGTATATTGGCCGAACGTTACTTAAACTAAACAAAAGCTACTCAAACTGAAAAATTTCAATTCTTATTACCGGAAATCAGTAATATTCATTCAAGAGTCGAGCCGAAATTGTAGCCTGAAATTCTCGCAATAAATCGTTAACAAAATAATGCTGCTATTCACTTCACTACTCTCTAAAGCTAGAAAAATTTATCACGAATTCTTTCAAGTAAAATAATATTTTGCGAATGCCACATTATAGCTCAAGTTTCTGCCTAAAATATGTCCTAGATAACTAGCTACTTCTCAAGCTGCAACTATGTACATCCGTTGATTATTCCCTATCGAACTAATTTATTTCCATCTGCCACCCATTAGCTGCTATTTACAGCACGCTAAGCGCCATATCAGCGAAATCTTTGTTAGAAATCCGCCGATAGTTAAACGCATTACGACATTGATTCTTTTTCACGGCTGACAAATGTGACGCCATCAACACTCAAATGCTTACCATGCGGCCAGGTAATCAGCGTACCTTAATTACCGTCATGGCTTTGGGGACGTACGAACGAGAGCGTCCTGGTCGTTGTTGGTGTCGGTGTCAGTAGCTTGGTGCCGCCAGTTAATAGCTATGCTACCTCGCACAGATAAGCCTCGTGCACCCAGCTATAAGCTAATCAAGACGACGCGCTGCCATACGCCGCGTACTTGTGGCAAATGATGACCACCACGTAACGAGCTATTCTATGCAATCGAAATAATTTAATGGCTATAAATTCAACGCTACGTCTGTGTGTGTGTGTGTGAAGTAAAGAGGCCTGAAACTTGAAATCAGGTTTTAGGCAGTCGCATGTTACAGAAGTTCTCTTTAACGGCTGCTTATCGTCAAAGTAGAAAGCTGGTCATTAATTTTCGGTCAAATCTGTCCAAGACTTGCTAACTACTACGTGTTACAGGCGCCGATAAAGCACCGATTGCGTGCAGCACAAGCTACGTTAAATGCGGTAGACTATTCAAAATAGCCAAACCGCAACTTTGGAGCGGTAACTAATTAGATATCATTACAAGAAACAGAGCGCGCACATTTTTTGCAAACGAGAAAGCGCGCGACAATTCGATGCAGCTTAGACAGGGGCGCCAAGATGAATGGATGTCGCCAAATCATGTCAGAGACGATTCATGTAATTGGCTCTTGCCAATTGTCCTGCACTCACTACAGGGCGGTAGATTTTGCAGTTGCACAGACGACCTCAGCTTTACAACTCAGGTTGCATGCAAAAGCGATGCCGATACCGATGCTCATTGCTGTCATAGTACCAAAGTTGAACGCGCAAATCGCTGAAATCTCAGGCTTCAGCAGACGCCATCTGAGACGCGAAGCACGGCTTTTGCAAATCTTTTGTTTCTCATGTCCGATCATTTCTCATACACACGACAGAGGACAGACGACGGAGGTTGCAAAGACAAAGCGCAGGTATGCCTGAGCAACACGGTGGTAATCAGCTTGTTGGTCGCAAGAGAGGGGGTCAGCCACAAAAGAATACCGCAGGCGCCAGCAAAATATCGCAGACATTTAAATGGACGCGCACTTTCAGTGCCACCGAGACAAGCCGATGATGCCACAAGATGAAAACAGCCAGCCAGCATTTATTTCGTTGCTTTGGACACATTCAAATCTTAACGCGAAATCGTTATTTTCTGCTGGACGGCAAAGACGACGAGGCACGGCGACAAAGACTGCCTGCCAGCGAGCACGAAACAAGAACAAATTCGACAAGCCGCATATTAAGCAGCATCAAACAGCAGCATCCAAACGACAGCCAGCATTGTATAAGTTTAGTCAGGATGCGCCTTGGAACAGGTTTTTTTTTTATTTTGCTTTTTTGTCGCATACATTTCGGGTAAAATTTGCAAAGTTGCCCACACTCGCTAAAAAAATTTCAAAATTCTATAAGAATGCGAGCACTGTCAACGAGCACCAACAGCAAAGCGGTAAGCATAACTGGTTCGGTATCTGCACGGTGCACGGAGCACGATGACTACGTTGGTAGCCACCGCCGCCACATTCGAAACAAAATTTGTTATTGTGGCCACAAGGCAAGGTTAGGCATACACACACACACACACGCAGTGCTGCACTCAAAAGGATACAAATTGGAGTGCAGAGCGATCTAGATCCTTATCAGAAAATAGAAATCGATGGCAATCGAATTGAATGCGAAATGAAGAGCATTCGCGAAATTTGCTAGCTTCGTGTTATGTACACATGTTGGTGGCAGCCACTGGCGGTGGTACTAGTTAGCAACACCAACAACAACAACAACAAAAACAAAAACAAACATATTTTGGCAAACTATTTTGACATTGTAAGCAAAGCCAACAAACACGGTTGCACGGTTGCACGGCTGCTTCCACAAAATTTAGTTGGCTGCGCGCAGCAGGCGGCTAGCTTGTTGTTGTTGTTGCCTTGCTGTTGGTAGCTGTCTTGCTGCATTTCTATTGGCAATAAAGCGCGCTTATCGCAAAAGGCAATCGCAGTGGCTCGCTAAAGCTCGCTCAGTTCGTTTTCTATTTGTTGTTGTTGTTGTTGTTGTGCTGTTTATATCAATTGTTAATCAGCAGCAGCCGCAACTAGCAGCTAGCAACAATGGCTGCCAAGTTGGCAACACTTTTTGGCCACTGTTTACAACAAAAACACAATAAAATAATAGAAAAACAAACTACGACAAAAGCGCTTCACACCAATCGAGTGGCAGAAAAGTCAAATACTAAGTCGAAGCAACTGTTTGTAAAGCTAGCAAAAAAAACAAAAAAATACTTATTCGCGTCTAAGGGCAGCTGTTGAAAGATTGTATCGCCAACATTTATAATTATGTAGCATACGCATTTATTTGATTTTTTTTTTTCTTTCTCCCTGTATTTGTCTTCATTTTCACATCATTAACTTATAATTAATAAGTCGACGAATTTCACTTTTTGGCCCAAAGCGCCACAGCAGTTGAATAACCAAAATTTGAGCGAGAATCGCCTTAGCATCAGTTAAGCTAGCCAAATGTTAATTTGTTGAAATCATCGTGGGAATCTAGCCAGCAGCAACCAAAGTTGCCAGCTCGCAATTATATGGCTTGTAATTTTCGACTGTGTCAATTTTAGATGATTTATCACTTATTATTATTTCAGTTTGGTTTATAACTTAAAGCAGAGATTAGTGGAGATTATAACGAAACGCAGTTAAAAAAAAAAACACCAATGCAACGACACAGTTTTTGGGAAAACAAAACTAATGTTCAGTGGCTTTCGACTGAGGACTTTAAGCAGTTTACGTTGGGACAAATGTTTAAATAATTTTCCTTTAATATCAATAACTCAGTACAACAAATTAACTATGGAGATTTGATTACATTGATGTTGATGGTCTTTATTGATTTCAAAAGTGTATTTTTCAATTTTCCATATAAAATTAAAAAAAAAGATCATTTTTATTTACATATACTTGGGTGGGCTGAAAAGTTTCCGAACTTAACGTGAAGATGGCAGCACTCGTCAATAAAAGCTGGGAAATGTAGTTCTGCATCTTTTGACAGGAGCTCACCAAAATTTCAGCCATTTTGCACGCTCGATTATTATTTGACAATCGTTTGAGTACGTCAATGTGAGTGTTTTTGTAAAAATTAAAAAAAATCGTCATTAAATATTTGTTTATGAAAGACAACACGTTTACGCAAATCACGCAAATATATAATAAATCGAGAATTGACCGAAGCGGACCACAGTGGGTCACTTTTCGTCCCAATTGGACAAAGGATGCTACCGCTCGGAGCCCTCATACGTAAGCATGCTCCTTACATAAGCATCCTTTGTCACATCAAGCATTTCCTTGTAGGTAAGTTGACCAAACTCGGCTTACCCAATAAATTGACGTCCCAGAATGGTCAATCTTATGCTTGCCAACGCCAGACACTGGCACAGAATGTGTGCTGCTGTTTCCAGCTCCTCTGGGCATAGCCTACACGCATCGTCCTCGGTCAGAGTCATCTGAGTACTGTGTTCTGTGACCAGTTCAATAAGCCAGCTTAAAGTCTGTCGATTGTAACGGATAACTTTTGCTGCCTCTCTACGAGACCACTTAACGGCCGCCTTCGATTGCCTGCAAAGTAACAGCTTCTTCCCACCTTGTACAGTGTTTTGAGCCCGTCCATTGCTTAATAAGGCCTGCCACCATGTTGTCGCCTATGGTGATACTTAGTTCTGGTCCACAGAATTCTTCTGCTGATCCTTCTCTCGCTAAAGAATCAGCATTTTCATTCTGTTCTATGCCAGAATGTCCTCTCACCCACATAAGTGTGAGCTCATTTGTCACTTCTTCTGGAAGTGATGTCTGTACGCTGCATGCACCTTATCACCGACTGATTGTCTAGAGCAATGACAATTTTCTTGCCATTGACCCGTCCATCTATCAGGTGGTCCAGTGCATGCACCACACGAAGCATTTCCACCTGGCATACAGACACAAACCTCCCTAACCTCAGTACACAGGATAGGCTAAACTCTTCTGAGTAAACGCCAGCCCAGGCTCTACCATTCATCAGAGAGCCGTCTGTGATTAAACTAATATCGTTACCAACGATTTCTTCACAGACGACTCCATCTGTTATACTGAGTTTTATGACATTTTTCTGTTATCCTTACTCTCTGCCTTCCGTCCATAGGCATACCCATCTCCCTTACATCTCTATGTACAGTATCAAGGATGCGCATATGACCATGAAGGGCCGTTGATCAAAGATGAGTTGGATTCTGTGTACGGGGCCTCTGCGCCATCATTTACCACAGTGACATTTTGGGCAGCTCATTTTGAAAGTGACCCTACCAGCTTGGGCGATGATGAACATTCGGGACGTCCAAAAACTGCAACCACTGACGATAACATTGCTAAAGTTCACTAAATGGTGCTAAGCGACCATCGAATTAAAGTGAGAGAGATAGCAGAGGCTATGGATACAGTTAGTCATATAAGTAAGTATACTGCGGTTGTGCAGAAAGACTTTGTTAAAATAAACCAGCGTTTTCTAACAAATTTAATAGAAAAACCGTTTTTATTCTTTATTTACTTGTACTTAATTAAAAACTCTGCTTTAAAGTCTCTCTTGCTTTTAAGTCTCTTTTCAGTAAAATTACTGGTTACTTTACTACATTCGTCTTTTAAGACGCGTTCAAAGTCCCGTTTGTTGCAAATGTCGGGCTTTCTGATTTCCCTATCCAAATGGTCTCACAAATGCTTGATTGAATTCATATCCGGTGATATTGGGGGGAAGGAGTCTTAAGTTGCTTCCTGGTGCTATAAAGCAGCCATTCGCGAACAACCATTGCCTAGTGCATTGCAACCATTGTCTTGACTCCAAGCCTAATTTTCCAGCGCTATCCTTCAAATTATATTAAGAATTGGTTAATATTTTCATTACTCCATTACTATAATCCATTACACCATCGATAACATGTAGGTTTCCTACTCCACTTGCTATCATATACCCCCAAACCATCAGTGCTTCACTGTTCCAGCCATATTTTTTTGAATTCAGTTTGCAATAAGCCTTTTTTACGGTTTTCCAAAAGTCTCCAAAGGTTTCCAAAGGTTTTCCAAAAATTATGGTTTTCCAAAAGTCATAGTCAAGCTTTTCATGATCTTTGGCGAAGTCCGAGCGTTTTTTACGGTTAGCCTCATTCACAAATGGGTTCTTTCCACACTACGACCATAATACCCAGCCTTACGAAGAAGATTTATATTTGTTTGTGTTGAACACTGCTTACCAGTTTCGTTTGTGACTTCAGCTTTTATTTTTGGGGCGGAAATCATTGATTGTGCTTTTATTTTATTAATGCTTCCGCAACGCCCTCTGTTACTGAACTTTTAGTGGTTTTGTATTTTTTGAATTTTTCAATAATTTTTTGCATTGCCACTGGAGTTTTATCTACTATTAGCACGATATGTCGTACTGACTTTTCTTTTTTGAAATACATTATTATTAAGCCTTTGAAGTACTGCGAAATTTTTTTGCCATGAGGCGCCATGTTAAAAAATTGTTTATTTTCTCAAATCAAATTAGAACACCAATTAAAACTAAAGAGAAATTGTTTCTTCAAACAACACAGAAATCGAATTAACCACACTGGCGAGTCGGACTCAACTATATACGAGCATACTGATTATTATTGTTCTTCTTGTATTCTTAGTTAGTTGACGTGAATAAGCATGATATTTTCACTTTAAGCCAGGCCTGGGCATTCTAGCAAAGTCACATTTTATTTTATCTTGTTAGTACTGGTGCGCTCTCCAATCGCGTATACTGAGCTCATACAATTTGCAGCGCAAAGCGATATAGATCATCACAGCATCACCGTCAGCGAACGACTAAATTATATTCTCTTGTGTTGTGAGCCTTGTGTACATGTGAAAAGTTACGCTCAGAGACCGCTCAGTGAGCTTTGGAGCGCCCATGCCTGCTTAAAGCCCTCTTGTGCATAACTGAACTTTGAAGCAAAATAGTAAAGAATAAAAATTCTTTTCTTACAAAATATGTTAGAAAAAGTTCGTTTATTTAAACGAAGTCTTTCTACAAAACCCTAACAGTTTAACTAACTGTATGTCCAAAGAACGTGTTTGCCACATATTGAATCAAGATTTAGGCATGAGAAAGCTGTCCGCGCTGTCTACAACGTTTGCTCCCGTTAAACCAAAAACGTGTTCGAATGAACATTTCTAACGCTCAATTGGCGCAGTTTAGGCACCATTTAATTACTGTAGATGAAACTTGGAAACACCAATATACGACCGAAACAAAACTACAGCCAAAACAGTGGATTGAAAAGGGGGAGTCGGTTCCAAAAAAGCAAAAAACTGTTTTTTTTTTTATCTGGGAAAGTGATGGCGACTTCTTTTTTGAGATAGTCATGGAATTAACTTAATCGATTATCTTCAAAGAGGAAAAACCATTACAAGAGCATCATTCTAGGCTTAATTAGGGACATCATTAGGGGCTGTTCATAAAGTACATAACATGTTGTTGGCCAATTTCAGACCACCCTCTCCCTATTTCACACTTCGCCACAAAGCGAAACTGAAGACAGAAATTACGGAAAAACGGACACATTTGCAAAAAACGAAAATCCTGTGTTACCAAGACAATGTGCCGTCTAACACCACAGCGGTTGCCATGACGAGAATCCGCAATTTTCGGCTTGAACTGCTTGGCCATCCTCTTTATTCACCAGATCTAGCCCCAAGCGACTCTTTTAGTTCCCTTATCTAAAAGTTTCGCTCAGAAGACAGAGATTTTCGTCAAATAAGAAGGCAATCACCTTCGTGAACAATTATTATGCAGAGAAAAATGCTGAATACTATTTCGTGGCGTAGTGGGTAAAGTGTGTGGCCCATACTTCAGAGAATCCCACCTGACACAGGAAGTTTTTTTCAATTGAATTAATTTTCTGTTCGGTCGTCACCTCTCTGCAGACAATGGATAACCTCAGAGAATAAATACAATAAATATTAAATAATAATTTAATACAGATCCTCTGATCCATTTCTTGGAATAGGCAAAAAATTGAAGACGGGCCAAAACACGTGCAAGCAAAACAACTGTCAAAAATTAAATGAACACTCAAAATGGTGACTGGAATGGCATAAGTTAGAGACATGAGTACCAACATAACGCAAAAAAAAAAAATCGAAAATCGAATATACGCAACCCGCGGAAATACTTTATACATTTTGAATACGGCGACACTTTTTGAACAGACCTCATATTAACGCTGCTTCAGGGTTTCATTTTATGTTTGACTTCTTATTTTTTGAATATGGTCAACATTTTTTAACTAAGTATATCTAGAGTTTTTTTTTGTGACTTTTAAGAGTTCCTTTATTTGGAGGATATTTTTCTGCAATTAGTACAAGGTGAGTTGTTACACCTCCATTGTAAATACTGTGCAATACAAACTGTGTGTTAAGGTATTTGTATTAAAAAAAAACTCTATTATAAAATCTGTTTTACTTGCATTTGAAACGATAAACTACGCCGAGATAAAAAGCTATAGGTAAATCACCTAAGTCGGCTTGGGTAAAGAGAATTGTATGGGAATTTTAAACTTAGGCTTATTTACCTAAGCAATTTATTATTAAATACATTGCTTTGAAAACACATACTTCCATACCTTGCCAAAAAAAAAATAATTGATTCATCTAAGCCCAAAATCCAAAAATACAAAATTAAAAAACAACTAGCATGGATGGCTTAAGCATAGTTTTGAGCTATTTTCTGCAAAAAAAACACAGCTGAGTCACAGGATAGATTTGATAATTTAATGGTTTTTTTTTGTAATAAAACCACTTTTAAATTCAAAAATAACATAAAGTAAATTAAAAAACACACTTTAATATTCACTCCAGTAAATTGTATTACATTTCACCAAATAAAAAAAAAAAACAGTCTTTGCCCGCCGTGTGAAATCGTACCTGGAACTTTTGATGCCAGTTCATCACTCTACCAACTGATCTAAGCAGCCTTGCTACTGTTTGCTTACATAACTGCAGCTACGTTAATTCACCTAAGCAATTTATTGTTTAATTACTTACTTAATTACATTACTTTGAAAGCACATACTTCGATACCCTGCCAAAAAAAAAATATTTGATTACAGATGTTAACAGATGCTGAATTAACAGATGCAGTATGTCTAATGCTCGTATCTTGATTTGGTCAAAATACAGTATATTTGCCTCAAAAATCCGAAAAATACAGTATTTCAATTTTCAAAAAACAGTATTTTTTACAGTATTCATTTTATTCAATGAAAATTACAGAAAAGAGCTAATTAGTAACTTTCAACTTTTGTATTTATCCTTTATAGAAATTTGACGAAACAAGTCCGGTTTTGTTTTAAGGTATTTGTAGAAATCAACGCATTCATACTTCAAGTTACATTTTACGATCATAATCGCCTTCAACGTTTCCACATCCAATCGAGTTTTGTCTGATGTCCATGTTTTGTTTACCGCAGCAAAGATTCGCTCGACCGATGCTAAAGTGGCTGGCAAGCATAGAATGTATTCAACGATCGTAGCCATTTCTTTGTATTCACAATCAACGTTTTCGAAATGAGTAAATATTTCGACCCAACGATTCACAATCGAAACGTTGCCATCCTTCCACTGCGAGATTTTCTCACTCGTACAGTAGTTTTTAACATATCGGAATTGCGAGTGCAAATTTGCGGCATTTTCGTTGGCATTGCACAGATTGTTTTCGCTCAACTTGTTCATAACCTCTTGTACATCACTCCATTTTGGTGTTTCTTTCAATGAAGCCCACGCAAAAAGTTTCAGCGGCTCAAATGGTGCTGCCCAAAGGAGGAAATAGGAGAGTGCAGAGTCTGCAAATTAGTAGAAAAAATTAGTATCAAATCATTGAAGAGCTGTACAAAAGCAGGCAAAATATTACCGAAAAATTCGTTGCAGATAGCAGCCATCTCTTCTGAATTGTATCCATCGTCAATAAGTCTTTTTTTCTCAGCTGCTGTTGCTGGTGACAAAAAATCATCCTTTTTCCGCATTTTCAGTGTTTCTTCAAGGTCATTCAAAGATTGTGCCTCTTCAATTGCCGTGACATCATCACCTTCAATCTTTAGCACGTATTTAACGAACAATTCAGCCTAAAAAAATAGAGGAAAATGTTAAGTTAAGTGAAGTTGTCAGAATTACATAACAAAAAAGTTTTTTACCTGTTCTTGCACGAACATCAACCAAAATTTCGATGATTCGTTTCTCAAAAACTCCTTCAGCTGCTTTTCTCCTCTTTCATGTGCAAGGAAATACGATTGGAGAGCATCATAGAGTTCCAAAATACGTTTGATAGCTGGTGCAAGAGCCAAGAATCGTGTTTTTGCATATCCGAGCAATTTGTCATATTCCACATCTGCATCTTGAAAAAAAATTCCTTCAGTGCCGTCACGCGTACAGTATTACGGTAAAAATGGGAATATATTTTAACAACAACCCATTCTACGTCGAATAGTATCTCGTCACATGCAAATTTTAATGCATTGTGTGTAATGTGAGCGACACAGCCGATGCCAATCAAATGCGGGAGCCACTGCTTTAATCGGTAAAAAACATTATTCTGGCCGCCACGAGTGTCTCCACCAAAATTAACTTTTGCATTGTCTCCGCAGAAGCAAACGATTTTCAACTTCAGATCGAATTTACTGGCGGCCGATTCTATGAGCTCGGATATAATAGTAGAAGTTTCACCAGCTTCTTCGGTTAGATTCAAAACTCTAAAACGTACACAGACAGTCGGAATGAAATTAGTAAATCGAGAGCAAACTCCAAGTGACGCGCGTTGAATATGAAAGAATAATGACAAGACAACAATTAAAAGGGAAAGTAAGAGACAGCTATATATGATATGTTGCTATGTACGCTTCGATTTTCGCCGTTTACATGTGTCAATATTCGCAACGTTTGAATTCGCTTTGACTGTGTTGCCATTGTTGTGTCTGATATTTTGAATTTAAGTTGAATTTCGGAGCGTTAAAAAAATTAAAATTTCATTTTTTTCTCCAGCGACAAAACAGTATAGTAAAATACAGTATTTTGAGGAAAAATGCAGTATGCAGTATTTGGATTGAAATTACAGTATAATACTGCGAAATACAGTATAGATACGAGCATTAAGTATGTCACAATAGTGGTATTCAATTAACGCCGTATTTGTTTACCACACATACGCAGTTTACATCACAAATACATCGTTCATTGAATACCACTAATGTTCTGTTGATAGCTGCGTATAGATATGATAGATGATATATGATGATAGAATGCGTAGCGTAGTGTCATCACACACAGTGGTATCGGTTGGTGTGGGTTCGAATCTCAACGGCATGTGAAGGTAAAATTTTTGTATTTGTGATTTAATTTAATTTAATTTTATCTTCTTGTTATAATAGACGTCCATCAGCAAGAAAAGCCGAGAAGTCATTAATTTCTAAGAAAAAAACGGTGTTCATAAAAGAAAAATTTGTGTTGTTGCCAAATTCAGCTTCAAAAAAAAAAAAGGAAAATAAAAAAAACCAAAACCCGAAAAAAGTTATATATTTGAAATTCAATTTTTTTTTAAGTAGTGTATAAAAAATTACCAAATACTTGGTTAATTTATCACCCAATAAAAATTGGCAAGTCGACATGTAAAACTTAGGAGTTTTGATAAAGTACTTGGGTGGCTGAAAACTGCCAAAGCCATCTTATAAATTCTACTAGGTTTTTTTTTCAATTTAACTTAAGCTTTTTTCTCGGTGTAGGTAAGATAAAATCCATAATGTGCTATAAAATGCATTAAAAACAATTCAAAATGCAATATAACAGTTGTACTTTTTTGCATGTTTCGCATTGCTATGTTTTAGTACATATTAAGACAAATCATTCGATTTACCTGGTTTCCCTTAATTTCTGATATCTACTATCAACTCTCTGCAATTGAAAACTTTTCAGTAAAAAAGAACATATTTTACACATCACTTTACTAATTGTGTTTTGTTTTGAAAATCTCGTCCTCTGTTTCATTTATGTTTTGTGCTCTAAGAAATTTAGTTCTTTTACACTTCAAAACATTCCGTCAGAAGTTATGCTTCCTCGTACCCCAGTCCACTCCACATCTCCTTGCTACCTTGTAACTGTCAAGAGTGTTTTCACAATCTCAATCTTCAGCAGAATCAGTTGTTTCAACTTCGAACTTATCATCAATGTTGCCAACAAACAACATTGACTACCAGCAATCATGTTCTTCGATAACATCTGTTATCCCAAAAGATGTCCCTTGCTATTATTCTCTGCACTACCAACAACACGATTGACAACAAAAATCAATGGCAGTCAATTCATTGATGGCAATCAAGTTCTGCTGTTGCCAATTTTTATCACTGCCACAATACAAGTCCCTGGAGTTGAGTCTGGCGACATGGCGTCAATGTTATCTGTGTGAGCGACCTCGGTTTCACAGACTTCATACACCTCATGCACTCCACCGTTTGCTAGCGTTATTTAAATGCGAATCCACTCAATTTATTGCTCAGTAAATTTTATATCCTCCGCAGTTAGCTGGCTGGCGGATACCCAGCATTTATGCTGTCTGCAGTAGCAAAACAGTCAACGTTGGTCGCACATGAATTCGCCACTTTACGGCGAACCTGACTTTGGCGGCACAGACATTAACGCTTTTAACGACCGCATCTCATCATTGTGTGCTAGTGTTTTAAATGCGTTCGCGATCAATGCGTGTTTTCAGCAAGCATGAAACTCAAGTCTAAAAAGCTTACAAAAATCACACAACGCTACATCGGCTACATAATATCTTGAATTATGGCTTGGGAATCGAAACGTGATGCGCGGTGGTCACTTGTCGCTGACGATGATGGTGTTGGTGCTGGTGTTGGTGTACCTAATTAATTTCGCCACACGGCGGATTTAAATTTTTAATTCGTTTTATTTGTAATTTTGATCAGGCACTATTTTGATTAGCGACTTAAGCCAAATCAGGCTGGTGTGGAAATGGACAACAACACCAACTTTGGCAAGCTGGCAAAGCCAACGCTTTGTTTTAATTAAAACTACAGCAGAACAACGCATAAATATGGCCAAAATATTTATTTATTTTTTTTATAGTTGGTCGAACGAGTAGCAGTCACATTGCCATAAAAGCACAACAAATCAAATTTTAATTTGGCAAAATTTTAATTTGGTTTAAGCAGAAATGCCGCCAAATCAGAAAAAATTTAAAAAAAAAAAGTTAGCTAAAAAACGACGTTAGAGGTATACAGATAGAAAGTTGTTGAAGTGGGAAAAAAGTGATGTGTGATGAGGTAGGCCCATAATTCGATTCGATTTTTAGTAATATATAAATATGTGCTATTATGTGCTGCTTTAGAAAAAGCAATTGATTTTAAGCTTATTATTTTTCCATGAAATTATTGAACTAAATATATTTTCAGGAATTTAGATGATGTGCTGTAATGTGCTCAAGTTGTGCTGCAATTTGCCGTAAAATGATTTAAAAACATTGCTTATATGCAGATTTTCAGCTCAAAAAAAAAGGCGAAAAAAATTAAGGCGACATTAAAGTGAATGCACAAATTTGAAATTATACTTCAGTAGGTGAAACTAAAATTGCGAAATAAACGCATTTCAAGATGTTTCATTTCAGTTCAAATCAAAGCAATATGTTACTTTTAAGTTAAACTTTAAGAGAATCTTGCATTGCTCCGAATTTTAGTTTATTTTTAGCATTTTTTCTCTACAAAGTGTGTTCAATTGACCCCAGAGTAAACACGAGATTTTAAGTTTTTCAACTCCGAACATCAAATTTTTTTTTTTTCTCTCTATCATTTCCTTAATGCTATTGTTATGTTCGTGTTGAACGGCCACCTTTTGGCTGCTCATAAATCCATAAAATCACATAAAAACAACCAATTTCTTGTAGCCCATTCATAGACAACAGAAAAAAACGTCTTCACCAAATGAAATCATTAAAAATATGTTAATATTCACTCATTTACATATTTTACACTTAATTATAAAAACAAAAAAAAAAACACTAAAACAAAATACAACAACAACAGAAACTTCAATACAACCCAGGCTTTAAGTTTGCCTGAGGTGCACGTTTTGTTTTATAGCCTCCCCCCAACTTGTTCAATAATAAAAAAAAATCTACTTCTTTTGAAAATTTTGTCTTCTTGACTGGTTTTATAGATAGAGATACATTCCTTTTATTTATTTTCTTTATTTATATATATGTGTGTGTGTGTAGCCTGAATAAAAACTGACTCTTATACTTTTATGAGCCTTGAAGTTTGTGTGCTTCAAAAATTGTCTGCCCAAAAAGGTTCCAAGCTAGTGAAAACTTTTAAAACCGTGAGATAATCGATTCCAAGGCATGGAAAAATCATAGGAAATGAAAAATTTAGCCCAACTTAATTAATTAATTTAATGCAGCAATTAACAAAAACATGTCGTTTTTACCGTTTAACCTCTTTTTAGTCCAAATAGAGTCTACTAGCTGCTGCTGTTGCTGCTGGCTAAGATTGTTTTTTGATGCCTGGGTACAGCAAACGTTGCACAGCATGTGGCAGTCTTTCGTCGAATTCAACGACCACACCAGTTCTTAACTGAGCCCTGCGCTTGATAGTTTTTTTTTTTTTTTTTTTTGGACCCAGCTAGATCTGTGATAAGCCACGATCATAGATATACAGCAAAAAAAAAAAAAGACGAAAAACAAAAAACTTAATTATAAAGTTTATATAAAATATTTAATAAAATAAACACATCAAATTAAGAGTGAAATTATTTAAAAGTCAGTCATAAAGAAATTATGTAAATTTAATGCAATTACGACAGTTATAACAACAAAAACCTCAAAACCAGAAGGGTAACTATTGAGTGTTAAAAGCAGACGGAAGTCAAGTTTAACTAAACGCTAATAAATTTTCCTCCATTTTTATCATATTTTTTTTTTTTTTTTTTAAACTGCCGTTGAAAGCCATTCATTTAATTAGCGTTAAGCTATCAGCATGAGGATCAAAAACATCTCAGCTGGCTTAAACCATTAAAAAAATCTGCTGTTTTAAATTCAATCTCTTAATTAACAGAGTGGAAAATAGCTCAACAGCCAAATTAAATGTATTGTCATAAATGGTTTGTTTTTGTGCTTTTGTTCTTTTTTTTTTTTTAAATGAATACATACATATATGGAAAATATCTTGCCGTTATATATTCTACAATCGTTTTTCTTTTATTTAAGTAAATATTTAAGTAAGTCATTTTAAGCAGGAAATGATATATCTTGTGGTTAATTTGTTTTTCTGTAAAAAAAAAAAACATAAAATAGCCACCACTGTATACATTAAAATGTCGCCGATTGGGAAGCTTAATATTTAAGTAAGGCGGCAGAGAAATTTACTCGGGCATTTATTTATTTAAACTGTAATTTAAATGAAATTATGAGAAAGACAGATTATTGAAAAGAGTTACGGACACACTTCAACAAGTTTTGTAAAGAATTCTCTCAGGTATTAGATGTGAAATTAAGGTATACTGTGTAAGGGGTATATAAGTAGGGATCGGCATCACCACCTGAGTCAACGTGGTGCAAAAACTATAAGCATTAAAAATGTTTACCAAAAATTTGAAAAGTTTTGGCTCTTATCCTCATGGTAAGACACTCAGAAAATTATTTTATAGGCTTAAGGTTGCGGTACAACCTTAAAAACTTCTCAAGCTTCTTAAAGTACAAAGAAGTGCAGAACTATGCATAACAGGTGCCTTGCGGTTTAGTCCTACGGATGTGTTAAACGTCATCCTGCACTTACCTCCCTTAGACCTAATTGCCATCGAAGGCGCTACTATCACAGCTCTGAGGCTAAGGGAGTCTGGATCCTAGATCGGAGCTAGTAATGGGCACACGGAAATACTGGCCTCGGCCACTATCTCTTCCAACACAGACTACTGTACACCAGAGGATATCTTTGTCAAAAAATACTATGTGTGCATTCCTACACGAAAGGAATGGGAAAGCAGGCCTCACTATATAGTGACGGGGCCATAAACAAATTAACCGACGGCTCTAAGCTCAAAGGGCGAGTGGGCTGGGAGTCATTTTCCCGGACTTGATAGAGACCTCCATCCGACTACCCGATCACTTTATCGTTTACCAAGCGGAGGGCTTGACCATCAAGGAAGCAGCACAGCACCTCAACCAGCTGAGCACCTCAGAGAAAGCTATATATGACTTTTGAGACAGTCAAGCGACGCTAAAAGCATTATGATGATCCTATACCCAAAACTGTAACAGCCCTATTCATAATCTCATTTTAGAGGCTGCGTAAGCAGGATTTAAACAACACATTGTTATTCATAAAGATTTTTCTGACTTGTTTAAGATCTGCGTAACTTGAATGCCGAAAATTGCGTTTAAAGGCTGCGTAAACTTAACTCATCATTTGTTATCGTTTTCTCAATTAAGGTTGCTGTTTATGATATGATATCATAGACGTGATCCATATGTGAACTTCGTTGTACTTTTTTCAGAAACAGATTGACAAATGTACAGGAATTCTTCATTTATGTAAAATATTTTCCTTTGTTTAGACACAAACTTTGCAAAATTAAGCGAAGAATAAAAAAATGTTTATGAAGCCTTAAGTGGTGCATAACTCAACAAGCCTTAAACGATTGTTTAAGAAAATATATTGAATAAGGCTGTAAGTCTCTTGCTGCATGCCGCAAATCTCTCAACGAGATGGCTGAGCAATTGAAGATCCACCTTGTATGTGTGCCTGTTTACCGCGTCATAGAAGGCAATTGCAAAGCTGACGAATTGGCTAGAAGGGGTACGACCGCCACTATCCTTCCGCGAAAGGATGGGGTAGGTATACCCTTCCAGTCCAATAAGTGGTGGAATAACCTGGTCACCTGCACCACAGCCAGAATAACCTGGCCTTCCTACGACAACAAATGCACCTCCTCCCTACTGGGACTCAGAAGACCAAATCTCTCTGTCCCGGTAGGGACACTGACACTGAGAAGCACACGCTCTTCGTCTAGGCTGTGAAGCCCACGACTTCTGCAGAAGCTGCAGAGATACTGAGGAGGAGCACAACACTTTACATGCCTAATTAGAAGGAGAAAGAGACCAAATATCCTCAGTCGAACGGAAACAGGATTCCTTTAACACCGAGTTAAATGAGATTATATGGTATCACATAGACCCCCTATATTGGCCTAAGTGCACTAGACGGGTAGCCGTCTTAACCATACTAACCTAACGTAACCTAAGGTGGCGGGAAATTAATATTATTTGCGGTAATCTGGAGAAAATTGCTGTTAATTGCAGGTAATCAAAGGGGGCCGTAAAAGGGTCCCGTAGTGAGGCAACAAAAGTTATCCGATACAATCGAAAGACTTTAAACTGGCTTACTGCACTAGAACACAGAACACGGTCCCAACATGCACCAACTCAGAAAGTTGACTCTGACCGAGGACGATTGGTGTAGGTTATGCCTAGAGAAACCGGAAAGAACAGAACACATTCTGTGACAGAGTCCGGCGTTGGCAAGCATTAGATTGACCATTCTAGGAAGTCCATTTGTTGGCGAAGCCGAGATTGGTCAACTAACCTACTGAATAGGGGACGAAAAGAGACCCACTAGGGTCCACTTCGGCTATTCCCCGATATGATATATATATAACTTAATCTTAATCAGGAAAGTTTTCTACTAGACCAACGCAAGCACCATCCGCTGTCTCAGATGTTTCTTTTACAGAAAATGAGTGAAAGCAATGTTCCGGAACATAAAATTATGACAAAATTGCTGTATATTGCTATATAAGCATTAAGGAGCTCTTTAAATTGAATATTAGTCCTACCAGTTGAGTGCGGGAGCAATTCTCAAAAATGTTTTTGTACTATCGCCCTCAGCATCGATTACCATACAATAGAGAAGCATCCATTTTAGTGCATTTCATAACCGTGTGTAGGTCGAAACGATCAATGGGTCTGTACATTGTACCGATTTTAAGTCATAATTATTGACGAATCCATTCATAGTTATAACCGACTAGAAATCGAAATAAATAACAAAGTCCTTTGGATAAGTTAGAGGAAAACAAAATTTTGATAAAACTCGATTATACTATTCGACATAGTTGTCTTTGAGAGCGAAACAACGAGTATAGCGATTTTCCAACTTTTCGATACCACTTTAATAGTACGATTTCTCTTAATCGTCAAAAAAGGCCTCAGTTTCAGCGATTACTTCATCATTGGACTTGAATTTGTTTCCAGCAAACATTCTCTTCAGATCTGAAAACAGGAAAAAGTCGCTGGGGCCTAAATCTGGAGAATAAGGTGGGTGGGTAAGCAATTCGAATCCCAATTCATTCAGTTTTGCCATCGTGTTCATCGATTTGTGACACGGTGCATTGTCTTGGTGAAACAGCACTATTTTCTTTTGCAAATGTGGCCGTTTCTTGGCGATTTCAGCCTTCAATCTATCCAAAAGTGCACAGTCAAAGTGCAATAGTCGCTGTTGATGGTGGTTCCTTTTTGGAGATAGTCGTAAATATTATTCCTTTCACATCCCAAAATACAGACGCCATCACCTAACAAGCCGACTGTTGGGTCTTTGCTCGCTTTGGATTCGGTTCGTCGACTGCTGTCCACTCAGCTGACTGTCTTTTGGATTCTGGTGTGATATAGTGAAGTCATGTTTCATCCATTGTCACATATCGACGATGGAATTCGATTTTATTGCGGCTTAACAGAGCCAAACACTCCTCTGAAGCATCAATTCGTTGTTGTTTTTGGTCGACTCTGAGCTCACGCGGCACCCACTTTGCACAGAGCTTTCGCATACCCAAACGTTCGTGTAAAATGGTAAAAACACTGCCATCTGATATCATTACAATGTCAGCTAGCTCGTGCACCTTCAATTTGCGATCGTTCATCGTTCAATTTGTGAATTTTTTTGATGTTTTGTGGAATAAAAGTCTGATTTGGGCGTCCACTGCGCTCTGCATCATTTGTGCTGGTACGACCACGTTTATATTCAGCAATTCACTTTTCTACCATTTGTCTCGATGGAGCAGATTCCGGATAATGTTTATCAAGCCATTGTTTGGTTTCTACTGTATTTTTTTCATCAAAAGCAATGCTTTATGAAAACTCGAAATTCAGTTTTTTCCATTTTTTTTTTTTTTCAATAACAATAGTTGCACACATAATGCTATAACTCACGAATGAATTGAGGTTGGTGCTATCATTTGAAGGTTGGTACTAAATAAAAATCGTATAGAAAAAATCTAGTAACGCCATCTATGTGTCATCCTATGGACTTTTAAAACGTACTGTTTGGTTAAAATGACTAACTTCTCCATTCACACAATTGAGTTAAGATCAAAAAGATTAAAAAGCTCCTTCATTTAACTGAGTGGACGCTATAAGGATTAAAGAGTTCTTTCATAAAATCGTGAGCGTAGTTGTGGTGATTACTGAGTAGTTGTGGTGATTACTTTTTAAAAAGTTATCAGCAATCGACTAAGTCGGTATTGCTCTGTGTGTATAATAATTACCATTTTCGTATAGAAAATGGTTTATTAAGTGTGTCAGAAAACTTGAAACTCGTCTTATTTCAATTTCTTTATGTGTGATAAAATATATCATAGCTCATTTTAGAACGCATATAGATTTAGATAAATTAATGAAGTGGGATTTTATGGCTCATGCATAAAGATTGGTAGATACATAAAACCAAATTATACCAAAGCTCTTATGGTTTTTACTATCAAAGATATCCCTAGCTAATGAGCGCTTTATAAGCGCTTTATGGTTTTTCATTTAAAATACAGAGTTACATGTAACTACTTAATAATTAAAAAACATATGTATAAAGAAGTAAAAAAAAGTGAAGTGTTGCGTAGTATAGCGGCAACTCTTTCTGCAACCATATTGAATATCTAACACACTGTCTTTAGAGCTTATTAGCAGTCGTAATAAAGCAGTTACTTAAGAGTATGTCATTTGCTGTAATTGTTGCTGGCTAAACATATAAACGGTGTCATTTAGGCAATCTCGACGTGTCAAACACGGTTCTTCATCAAAAAAACATAGCGCGCCGCTTGACCAAAACTGGAAAGTGTTTGTAAAGGTTGCGAAGAATAAAAATAAGCAAAAAAAAACCAATCAAAATTTATATAAAAATAAGCATGTTTGACACATCCGCTAAATGACAGACACAAAGAGGCGTACGGATATCCGTCGCTTTAGTAACCCACACAGAGGAAAAAAGCAGTGGTTGACAAATAAAATAAAAAACAAAAAACAACAATTGAGCAAGATTAACATAATTTTGTTAATTTTATTTAAGACTGTCAAAAAGTGGCATTTAGCTTAGTTTTGTATAAGAGCAGCAAACAGCTGTCTTTGCATAAATTTAGAGCTACTCGTATGCTTGACGAGTGCACATAAATCAATCAATTCGAGCTAGAAAATAACTCAGCTGACAGTTACCACAAAATTTTTAACAAAAATCTTCTTATTCTGCTTATACGAAATTTAAGGTTTTTTTGATTCTTTCTTCTCCTTTATATTATTAAGTCATTAAGAGAAACCGGAATTTATTTTATTTTAACAAACATAAATGTGCTTATTTAAATTTAAATTTTAATGGTTGGGACAATTTTTTTAACTGCTTCATTAACGACTACTGGACTTTGTTAGCCATGAGCACAGACAGTTCTACAGCATTGGGCTCACATGAAAATCGTTCGCATCGTTAAGTTTGATTTGACATAAACGTTATTGAGACTGACTCGGACTGACTCAGACTGACTTTTGACGGACCTAATCAATGCGTCGTTGGCCATATTTGCATAAAAAAAAATAAAAACTACAACAGCAGGTTCATTAGTTCAACCGATTCGCTCTACTTGTTCAGAAATAATTTTGCTACTGTTTGTTTACAGAATTCAGTGCTGTCCTGCTTACATTACGTAACACCAGAGTAAAGGCTTTCACTTTGTGGCAACTCTATACTACCAACTTAAACCGCTTAAAATTACTTTTGACATTTACGCTTATCTTAAGTGATTTTTGTTTTTTTTTTTTTTTTTTTGTTTTTATAACAACATCAGCGACGAGCTACACAAATAAATTCTAGATTCTCACAATCAGCTCAACGTTGAAGCTGATGCCTGGCTTCTAATTTGCATACGCATTACAGCCGCAGACGCAACACGCAGACGCAGACACTTTATTAATGACGCCGTTTCATTCATAAAACAAAAACTACAGCAACAACACAAATAAATGCTTGATATTTAGTAACAACCATTTATATATCCAATGGTTATTTATTTTAATTTAAAACAATATCAGTTCGAACCTGCCAGCAATAGCTCCAAAAAACAGACGGACACCAAGAGAAAAAAAACAATACCCAAAAAGCAACAACACAGCAATCAGCTACCGTCTTGCAGGACGCTTTAGACTACGAGTGTTGGCTTAATGAGCATTCAGAGTGTTAAAGTAAAAGCAGCGTTAAGGGTCCAACACACGGTGGATTAATTTATTGTCACTTAAAGCGGCTGTCATTATACGTTGCAATTAAGCTGTGCTTCCTTATTTCGCTCCAAATTTCTTTGGCAGCCAACCTACCCACCACTCGCTTTAGGTCGTTTGCTGTAAACACTTGTTTTGAATTCAGCCAAGTAGTAGCTTTAACCAAATGTTCGAGCCACATAAATTTGTCTCGCAATAATTGCGCGGCATGCCAACAGAAGCCGTGCGTGGCGGTCAGGTCTTTGGCATCATTAGCACCTAAGTGATTCTCAAGTATTTCATTACCCAGCTCAAGCGAGTGAGTGAGTGTTTTGTCAATGTTCAACACCGGCTGAAACAACGACGAGTACGGTAACGACAACAACGACGACGACGGCGAAGGCGATGATACCAACTAAGTTTGCAACCCTGTCGCTGACGTTCTCGCACAATCTCTTAATGGCTCGCCTTGAAACATGAAAAAATACTCAAGTGTTATCGATTAATGTCCAAGTCTAACAGCTACTGGACGCTCTTCAAAAAGTGCCGCGCCACATGCAGCACACTCAGGGACACACAACCAACACTATCAGCCAACATTCAGCGACCGTTGCAGTCCATCAGTACCTTTATCAGTGTTGGCCACTAAAGCAGCACCTTTGCTGCTTACAGGCTGCTGGCTTTTAATGCCGCTAAAGAGTCTTCGCGGTGGCCTCATTCTGTGGTTGCTAGGCAACAACGCTTATGTGTGAAGTATGCGTAGCTGTCATGCGTTTTGAGAGCCACGCAAGCCTACAGTCCGCCAGCAGCTTCAAATCAATGTAAAACTGCAAAAATCTTTCAAGTCGCTGCAACGTCTTGATTCCCACGCATGCATACGCTGCGCACTTAAATTTGAAAATATTTGACTTTCGCTAAGCTACTCTTTATTTGCTTTCGGTTACCAAAGTAACCAACGTCTTTAAGCGCTGACAATGTGTTGACAGGCGGCTTCTTCCGAATCCTGACTACGAGCTGCAGAGACCTGCGTGCCTGTGTTTTAACCTTGTTGATAGCCGGGGTTTCGGTGGCTTATCTTGGTCATTTTTAAAGTGTCTGTGTGTGTGTGTGTGTGTATGTGTGTGACAGCGAAGTGTAGCGGCCTTTGGCTTTTGATGTTTTTTCTTTTTCTATTTCTACAGTGGTCAATCTGTGTGGCAAATGCGTTACGAAACTGCAATCAATGAAATTTTTGAATGAGAAAATGCATGCAGGCAGAGAAAACTGCCAATGAGAGGTTTAATGAGAGCAAAATTTAGCCAAAATATATGCTGCTGCTGATGCAACTTGAATGGTTTTCGCACTGGTCAGAATCAGTGCTGGCGCCAGCAAATCGTGCAACAGAACTGTCAAAAAATTAACACAACTGTTGCCAACTGTTACGCAATACGCAGTACTTTTATTTTATGTTAGCAAAATTAAGCAAAAATTAATAAGGAATGGAGCTACGGCAGGGTACCGAAGCTAAAATACCCCCCCGCGGCCGTTTTTTTTTTTTTTTTTTTGAAGTGAAACTTTTATAGCCGCGTATACAAGAATACGGCGAGCTAGAGGGGGGTAAAACCAATGTCTCGAAATGGTTCTTATGAAAACAACAACACAGCAATTCGCCGCACTGGTTGTATAAAAACGAAAAACTTGCTTTATAAAAATTTTTCATATATTTGCTTTCACCGAGGATTGAACACACTACGCTTGGATCCATAGTCGGCTAGAACTACCAACTAGGCCACGGAGACATATCGACTTGAGTAGCTCATACTTATGATTAATTTTACAATCAGTAGTTCTCTTGTTTCTCTTATCATTGAATTGAGTCTTTCGTTCAATACTCTGAAGGTACATTACGGTCTAAAAATATGAATCTGAACGTAGCTTTTTTTTCAGAATATTAGCATACTTTTAGGCATTTGTCAAATTGAGTTTTGATGAATTCAGAAAGCAATTTTCGAAGTAGGCCTTACATTAATTGATTAGGAAACAGCACAAGGCAGCTTTGAAGAAGTATCGCTTGCACCGTTTTAAGAAACCGAAGCACTTGGCCGCTTCTTTCGACACATGGTAAATGTGATCATTTCAACGAAAGTCTGATTTTATCGATATGCTCAGAACGTCAAGAGCATTTGACTCCAAAAAATCAATGCCGCTCATATTCAGGGGAGCTAAGGGACAACATTAAACTTTACTCTATTAGCAAGACGCCACTAGGAGATTCTTTTCAAGTCATTAAGAAGTGTGTCATTCATATTTTGCCTTTCTCTCACTCTCCAAAGAACTCGGGCGTTTTTTGGGAAAAATCCGGACTGAATTGGATTGTAAGTCAACGACAGAAGGTCAATGATAAAAACAAAATTGGCGAAAGAACTGAAGCCTGTAGTACTCCTGTGTTGATGACATGCTCACTGAACGAATGCCATCGATTATGACACGGATAGTTCTATCCTTAAGTAAGCACGTGATCCAATGAGCAAAGTTACCGACACAATATGCAATTAGTTTTAAGACGAGCTCTTTATGCCACACTCGGTCAAAACGCCTTTGAAATATCCAGAGCAACAATCCTATTCTCACCAAACCGGTAAAAGCATTGGTTTCATTTTTCTTTAAGGAACACCAAGGAACGTATTGCAATATATTCGTTGTCTTTAGCCACGATAACATTCAGTTATATATATTTACGAAAGTTTTCCTATTTTGATGTCGTCACTTTGTATGGGAGGTAAGCGTGGTTCTCATCCAATTTGGTCAAATATCATAGAGATGGTTCAAATTATATATCAAAGGCCATGTGCAAAATATCAAGACATTTCTTTAATTTTTGTGGATTTTTAAGAGATTTTACGTTTGAAATAAAGCCACTTTGTATGGGAGGTAGGCGTGGTTTTCATTCGATTTTTCCAAATTTCATAGTCAGGTTTTATATTGAAGATTAAAGCTTACGTGCAAAATTTGAAGGCATTTTTTTAATTTTTGTAGATTTTTAGGAGATTTTACTGTAAAAATAAAGTCACACTGAATGGGAGGTAAGCGTGGTTTCATCTGATTTGGTTCATTTTCGAACTAGATCTTCCTTTTTTTAAAAAAGATGCTTATATTTTGAATTTCATTGCGAAAGCTTTAAAATTTCGGTTGTAATCGTATTGACAGACGGACAGAAATCCTTTTGTGTTTAACGTAGACCACTGCCGTTAAGGCTTAATTCTACGGTGCTCCATCGCATGGGGCCGATATATTGCGTCGGTCAACGCCCCTTTGAGTATTCAAAGGTACCAAAATAGCTCCATGTTATGATGACATGTCGCAACCCTTGGTGGGGGTGGAGGCCTATCTATAACCTCTTCCATACTAAAGGGTATGGCACCCGGTTTGAGAATGCAAACCAACACCGAGCTTAGTAGCTCTACCCGCGATATGGGTAGTAAACACACAGCCACCACGAAACTCCCCGAAGGGCTGTTCCCTATAGTCAGACTGGCAATTGCCAGGGGCTCTGACTCCCGTGGTACCAACTTTTAAGTCTTTGGTCGGACTTCGCAGCATGTGAGGCATGCTGCTACCAGTTGAACTCATCACAGCTCCGGACTGGTTGCCAGTAAAAAAGTCCATTCTAAGAATGGCGACCCCCTTGGACCCACCCTCTGTTACAATTGTAACATATTTCCCAATCAACTATTCGAAAGTGGTTCTTCGAGCCCGACGACGAGCGAATACTTCACTCGCATATTGCCCCAACCTGGTGAAATGCTCCCCGGTGAGAGCATTACCCAAGTCCACCTCACCAGCATTCGTTAGAATACCCATTTCATGCAAGTCCCGTATGTCATCATACAAAGGACATATTTGCAAGACGTGGAGGTAATCTTCGTAGACTGCCCCACAATCACACTCGGCTGACGGGCTTAGATTCCTTTTATGCAAGAAGGCATTTAAAGAACCATGCCCAGTCAACAGGAAGCACAAACTTAATTTGAAAGTAAAGTCTGGGTGATCCTCGACGAATGTGTTTTTCCGTATGAACGCATACGTAGCCCTACCATGGATACTGGTATCCCATCTAGATTGCCATCTAGTTGTGACGCGCTTCCTCTACATAGCCTTTCATTCGAGCAAGCCCTTTTCCCTACATTCCTCAGCATTAACCAAAAAGTTTTGCAATGGTGGCAACCCTCTTTTGACAAAGTATGCAACACTGGATTGTGTTACAACCAAATCCAAAGGAGGTGCCCCCATCAAAACTTGCATGGCCTCAGTTGAAACAGTACGGCATACTGCCATTGACAGACGGACAGAAAGCCCATGTCAATTTATTTATAGAGGACCCCTGCCATTACAGCTCAGCCCCTCTGGGTTCTAAACTTTGGAGTTATAGTTCATGAATGATCAACCGTATTAAAAAATACACATCCTAAAAGGATGTGCACCTGAAATACTCTTCCGGGCCTGTAATTTACAAGTACATTAGAAGAGCAACCACGTACTAGTTTTCACATTCACAAACACAATAGCATTACTCTGTGTCCTATTCTGTAAAGGCAGTATGCAATAATAATTCCATACTGCCCTTAATAGTACCAGGTTAGCTACCGGTAGATGGCGTACCTTCATTACCATCTACTGGTTGAGACATCGAGACCTATCCAATCTCTTGCATACTAAGCAGGTATGCCAGCCCGGTCGTACAACTGCGCGACCCCGCCGGTCAATATAGACCTGTGCAAGCGATGTGCACAAACCACAGCCAGCACGATTCTCCCCGAAGGGCCAACCCATGATAGTCACCTGGGCAACTCGGTCCCGTCGAAAATGGGGTCTACAACATCCCAGCAAAGAGACAAAAAATTCTTATATGCATATATAAGAATTTTTGTTTATGACTGTGCACATAGCACTGTTTCGTACATGACTGGCAC
Source organism: Coremacera marginata (assembly GCA_914767935.1). Taxonomy (NCBI): domain Eukaryota; kingdom Metazoa; phylum Arthropoda; class Insecta; order Diptera; family Sciomyzidae; genus Coremacera; species Coremacera marginata. Next base: position 165,060,084 of record OU612046.1, read on the forward strand.
TTCCATTCAGGGCATGGTTTTATCACCATACCCTAAATGAAGTGCCTACGATTTAATTTGACCTGTGCCCAGCGTCACAGGTCGTCTTTGTGCCCACATACGTGACACTCCTTGTGCCCTAAGACACCATTTTTTGTCTTTTTATTGACCATATAGGCCATGTCTCCATGCCGTGGATAGATAAGGTCACCTCATTTTTGTTCGACGGGTTTGACTATCTCCGTGCTAACAAGTTTTATGGACCATTGCACCTGCTACCAAGATGGGCGCCACCCCGAGCTCTTGGTTGGCTCTAGCCTTTTACGGCATGGGACGTATCCCATAACCAACCCTCCTCCTTTATCCTGGCTTGGGACAGGCAGGCCGAAACCTGGCGGAGTTTGACAGACGGACAGACAGACAGATAGACGGACACACGGAAATGATGGTGATCATCAGGTGTTGATGATGATCAAGAATATATGTACTTTTCTATACCTGCCACGCCTCCTTATTTGCGTTACAAATGGAATGACAAAATTAATATACCCCTTACGCAGTACGCGTTGCAAATGACCAAACAAAACTGCAAATGAGCGAATCCGAGAATTTTTTAAGGGAGTATTCCTAGTTCTAAGGCTATTTTTGTACCCTTTTTGAAAAACTTCTCATTTGAAAACACAAAGATTTATTTAAATTCTATTTTTTTTTTTTATTGTATTAAGAACATATTAAATTGAATAAACATTTTTTTTTTCCTTTGTACGAGGACTGTTCAAAAAGTTGTCGGCCTTCAAAGTTGGGCGTCAAAAAAAAAGGTATGCTGCTTGCGGCCCAGATAAGTCAACTCCAGATCATCTGAAATGGAAAAAATAAACGGCGTTAGATTCAGTACAAATGCAATTCTAATCCCTACCTCAATCATAATTTTGCGATTATTTTTTACAAAATGGCGGTCATTGAAAAATGAAAAACCGATTTTGGGTATTTTTTTTTTTTTGTAGTTTAGTGTAAAAAAAAATAGTAAAAAATAGTTTAAAATTGTGATTGAGGTAGGAACTAGAATGGTGACAACTCTGCGTCGATTGCACTTGGTTTCATCAAAATCGGTTGAGTAGAACCGGAGTTAAGTGACTTCGAAGTTCAAAGACGTGATTTTGAAAAAACTCGAAGAAAATTTTAGGCAATAAAACAGTTTTTTTTTTTTTGTGAAATACATATATCAATCTGCAATCCCAGCCCCATAAATAACTCCTGCCTCTTCTTCAAAAATTGAGGACTCAGCGGCTCTTTGTGCTCTTCGGACAGTTTTGCCTTCTTTTGATGCGGCCAGAGCTCTGACTTCGGACCTTTTCAAACGTTCTTCGTTCCGACACATGGCGAAATCATATGTGACGTTGCCAATCGGGATGCCCATTAGGTTCATTATTTCAAGTATTGGCAAAAAATCTTCGTTAAATATGACAGTTGCAATATAATTGGCAATCTCAATAGTGTGTGCGCCGGTGTGCATATGCTTCGGTGCGAATTTCTATCCATTGTCTTTAGCACAAACAGAAATTTTTATCAAAACGGTACTTTTCAAAACTATGCGCGCGTGTCCGGTTTATAACTCAATTCAGAGTGAACTAAACGCTTCCAACATTCGAATACCTAAACTCTAAAATTTTGTATTCATTTCTTTTTAAAATGCGTATACAAACAAGTTATTACCTACTAAAGAACGCGTGGAACGAAATTCGGTGGTTGCTTCAAACCGTTGCATTCAAAAAGTAGCCAAATTAAGCAAATCGCATTTTGGCGAAAACATTGCTGGACAAAAAAGGCCATATCTCCTAAAGTATTTCGAATTTCAAAAAACCCCTTTTAGGACGATATTCTCAAATATCCAAGCAATAAAAATATGCAAAAAAATAATTAAAAAAAAAAATTTTTGCCAACTAGTAATTCTCTAGTAATATTCTTAGTATAAATACTCCCTTAAGTAATTTCTTTTCACATAAAATTTATGAAAAAAGCGTTATTCACTTAAATAACGTCTAAACAACAGCCAGTTAATAAGAACTACTTTTTTTAAAAAGAATTTTTTGTATTAATAATTCGACCGCATACCGAAGCAATTCAAAAAAATTCTCGGATTCGCTTATTTGTATTTTCTGTAATCCATTTCAATTGTATAACAAAGTCGACTTTTCAACATTAAAAATAAAAAATTTTAATTTCAAATATTTAAAATTGTTAAATTAAAATGTTTACAAATATTTTTTATTATTATTACTTTTTTACTAAATATAATATTTTTTTTTTTTATTTTTTCTTTTTTATTCTTTCATGAATTTAAATAGGATCTTGTTTATTTTTTCATTTATTGTTGTATGAAAACATTTTGATGACAATTTTTTTTTTTCTATTATCTTATTATTTCTATAAGAAATAAGATTTCTTGTTTGATTTTTAAATCAATTATTTTTGGGCCTTGTTTTTCCAGATTTTAATGTGGAAGGGTTAATCCAAAATATTCTCGGATTCGCTAATTTGCATTTTTGCGAACTCTTTTCGAATTTGAGTTCACGTATTCACCCCTCAAAAGGCTCACTTAAAAATGGCTGCTCAAACGACAAATTTTGCCACAGCAAAGCTAAGTAAGGGCCACAAACGTCAAATGATAAAGGCAACAACAACAATATAAAAACTATAATTCAAACAGCTGACTTTGACATACAGCTCACTTTTTCTCCAATCAGAGCAAAAGAGCAAAAACTATCAGCGTCCAAATTGGGTCAAACATGGTTCAAAAATAATACTAAAAACCTACACAGTGGCTGAAAAACAGGTGTTTGCAGGACATTTTGACTGAACGGCCACCGAACAACGGGCGAACAGCAAACATTATATTTTAGCTCGGATAGACATATTAATAAGAGTATCATTAAAATAAAAAGCATAAATTATAATGAAAAAGAGAACCGATTTTGCTTCAAAAAAATCCGGTATAGCACAGCCTATAAAGGTTCTTTAAACATTCTTTCCTAACTATAGAGCGTTTCAAAGTGATTGTTTAATCAATCACCTGTCCCACTGGAAAAACTTTATGCCTCTAAGCCTTGTACTACTTCAGGTAAATTATTTAACTAAAAAATCCATAAATAGTTAAAATAAACTAAAATAACGACAAAACTATTATAAGTCTTCTAAAATATATTGTTTAAAAATAATAAGGTAAACAAAGTTAAACAAATCTTAAAAACCAAAGTTATATCTTCCCTTTGGTTTTATGCATTTTCTTAATAAGCGCAATTCTCACAAGGTTGCTAGTTTGTCCAAATATTTTCCATGATATGCCCTTTTTTTCTCTTTTGTTTCTTGCCTTTTTAGTATTTTCAAAAATCGCTGCTAGACCATCTATTGACATGGGAACGCTCTCTAACTGCTGCCGAACCCGTATGCCACGATCTGGTAACTATTTTTGTTTTACTTTTATATCAATTGTATACACGTTAACTCCATCAATAGTTTTTGAAGAAACGAAAATAGATATTTAAGAGTTTTGTAAAGGAATTTAAGTAAGGTTTTGTGTTTTTTTTTTATAAAACTTGATCGATAGTATTTTTAAACGTTGAAGTCTGATATTGTATAGAAAAATTACTTTACAACAATTCTGGTTGATAGTGGGAACAAAAAAAACTTCCGAATGAAGTAACATAATACTACTCGGGTAATGAAAGTATTTGATAATTGCATAAAGCTGGTATTTTAAGTGTCAATCCAATTACACAGGTTATATTTATTACATTTAAAATGTATAAAATAATTTACTGGATCATTAAATATATGTTATATATATATTATATATGATCTATATATATATCTATGGTTGGTAATACATAGCCTATACGTTTGACCCCTGTAAAATCTGAACTATAAACGACAGTTTTTGTGTTTCTTGTATGGAAACCCCCCAAAAAGACAAGCATATAGGTGGTAGATGTACTTAAAAGAAATGTTGAAGAGGAAAAATTATAGGATTAGCTCATATGCTTAACACATCGACAGTTCTTATATATTTGTATGGAGACCCACAGAAGGGCGGCATACAGAAGGTAGGTGTGCTCAGAAGAAATGTTGAAGAGCAAAAAATACTAGAAGCAGTTTACATATTTTACCCCTTAAGGGGCAACTATAATTGACAAGTTTTGTGTTTTTTGTATGGGGACCCCCAGAAGGGTCGCAGATAGAGGTTGGACGTGTTTAGTAAAAATGCTGAAAGGCATAAAATAACAGATCCAGCTGATACATTTGACCCCTCTGAGATATGAACTATCTCACGTATGGGGTATGGGAACCCCCAGAAAGGTGACGGATAGGGGGTAAGTGTATTCAGAAGAAGTGTTGAGGGGAAAAATAATAGGACCAGCTCATATATTTTGCCCCTTTAGGGGTCAATTTTATAGAGATATGAACTATAATAGACAGTTCTTGTGTTTTGTATTGGGACATACAGAAGGGTGGAAAATTGGGGGTAGGTTTGCTTAGAAGATATGTTGAGGAGAAAAAATAATAGGACAAGCTGATATATTTGATCACTCTAGGGGTGTAATTGGAAGATATATAAGTTTTAATCGACTGCCTTTGTGTTTTTTGTATGGTTTTGGGAAAAAAATATTGAAGGGTAAAAAAAAATAGGACCAGCTCATATATTTGACCCCTCTAGGGGCCAATTCGAAGAAATTTTTTTATTCGAAAATTTTATGATTTATGGAAAAGATGATTCTAAAATAATCGAAAAAAGATTTACCGACAAATTATATGATGTACCTATGATAGTGAGTGAAGACTTCAATATTAACTTTGCAGATGATGCAAGACCACTCCATGTCGAATGATCGAAAACTCAGTACTACTAAATATAAAACGACGATATATGCGGTTTTTACACAATCCTGACAGAAATTCCAAACACTTACAATAAGGCTATTGTATCCTTTTTGGAATATATTAAGAGTAAAACCATATAAAACGTGAACCATATGGTTTAAAAGAAAAAAAAAAAAAAAAAAAACGGTTGAGACTATGTTTAGCTTTATTATGGCACTACCGATTTAAAGGAAGTTTTTAAGAGGTTCCATTTACCGTAAGGTACAAAACAGTCTTAAATTGGTCATTTATGCTTAGTTTGATTTGTCATCTTATCATGAATATATTTAAAAGCAGAACAACGCTTGAGTTTATCATAGATTTCTGTTTTTACTTCGGACGTCAGTCCTCCAAACCTTTCATTTTACATATATTAAAATTAGTTTGAGAAAGATTTTTGAAGTTAGTCAAATATGTACAAATTCGAAGAATATTTTAGAAATTTTTGTTTTGACACTCCCAAACAGAAAGCTCAATCTGGCCTTTGTAACTCAAACAGGACCACTACACAGAACTAATTTCTAAACTAACTTGAAATAAAAAATCACGTCAGAATTCAGAGATGTCTAAAATCTAAAGAGAATTTTTGGTAGAAGTAATAACAAATTTTTGGCCTGAAGAGGTGGACATTTCTAGTATAAAAAACTCAGTACTATTTTCAGATGTGAAAAATGCCTTAGATATAAACCTGAATTTATAGATTAACTTAGACTAGAAATCATAGCTGAACATTTCAAAAATCAATACCAAATTTCAGGTCTGAAGAGGCGGTTACTTGCATAAAAAATACATAACTGACGTCAGATAACAGTCATATTACTGGCATGCAGTCATATCTATGTCTATATCTTTTTATATCTATACTACTATATATAATATTATCTATCTATCTACACTATTATATAAAATTGAAGTGCGGATTTTTTTCCAGGTAAACTCCAAAAGTACTAGATCGATATTATGAAACAAGTTTTAAAATGTCATATTTTTTCATTAGCAAAGTATAAAGCTATTTTCATCTCGAAATTTTAGTAATAAGTTTGTTTAATTAAGTGTTATTGATCGTTTTCTTTCACGCATTTGTGTTGCGAGAGTTTCAGTAAACTCCATCGTTCTCACTACTCTTCTCTTTTTCTACTCAGCTAGCACAGCACAACATAAAAAAACTGATGAGTCTCGCGCAAGGCCAAAAGTGAGATAAATGCAGTGCTGATCTGCAAAACAAAACAAAAGAAAAAATGTTTTTTTATTTCGTCTGACATGCATTGCCTTAAAGGCTGAAATCACATGGCAGTCGTTTGAACGGCGTTCAAAAGTTTTTGTTGTTACTTTTAATGAAAACTTTGAGAGTGAGACATTGTAGAGCGATCCAAATTTATTTATTTTTGAACGCAAGGCGATCACGTTTATGAATTTTTTTGTATAAAGTTTTTGCGTTATAATAAAAAAACGGCCGTGTCGAAGCCACAGACCACTGTGGCCTTCTAGTATTAAAATACAAATAAAATTATTAAATTTTTTTCTCAAAATGGACGCTATGCAGTCATTGAGCTCTTAAATTTTAATTTGTTTTTTTCTTAGAGAACAATTTTATCTCTTTTTTAAAAAATTATTTACTTTCATTATGCTCAACTTGCATAAGTACCCCAAATTGCACAGCCGAGTGGGCTTTTATTTACATGCTGTATAAAGTTTTTAAATAATTTGCTATAAATTCCTTCGTAACATATTTACAGATTTTAATGTAATCGGCAAATAGATATTATAGATACACATACAGTTATTTTCTTATTTTAATCAATAAATTTTTTTAAAGCACATCATAGTGCAAAAATTGCAAATGTTTAAAGTTACTTTAAACCTTGTACGATGAATGGCAAATCGTAAAAAAACTGTTTTGAAATTAGTTCTGAAATTAAAATTTTTCAAGAAACAATTGTGTAGTATAAAAAGTAAAGACAAAGTACAGACTAACTGCATCTTTATGTATAACGCAACGAATGGTAAGCGCAGTGTTAGACACGATAAGTTATAAATTTTTTCTTACCAAAAATTATTGTTGCTCATTTCTTTCGCAACGTTCAACGTTCGTTTCGTTATACATAAAGATGCAGCAATTCTCCAAATCTTCAAAATCTGCCATTTAACAATTATTCTTAACATAAGTCATGTGTAAAAAATATTTTTCTTAAGTTTATACAGATTTTATGTCTCGTTCTGAAAATAAAATGCAGTAATTTGTGAAAACAATAACTACCCTTTTTAGTAGAACATTTTCAATACTTTATTTCATTCACTTCACGTCTATTTATTCGCACAGTAAAAAAGTCATGTTAAGAACTTTCAAATTAGCTGCGATGTTGTTGACAACAACTGCCTTTCAGTGTCACACTTTCAAACTAATGATCGTTATTATGCAACTGTTTGGTGTACAATTCATGTACCGGAATCGCATCGTAGTTTTCATGCTTGATTTGCTTTCATAAACACGCAAATTTGTTGAACAGCGCTAAGCTCGCCTCACTCCCCAGCCATGGTTACCGAGCAAAGTTCTTAACTTATGCAGTCAGGCGGCTCAAAATGGTCTTGGATTCGCCTCTATTAGATTTGCCAGTTTGTTAGCATATTTCGCCCAATATGCGCGGCACGACCGTCTGGAGGCGCTGGCGCTGATTTGCTTTGCATAAATATCGTTGCCAATTTGAGCAAATCTAAGCAGTTTGCATGGAGGAAACAGACACAGTAGCTGACATCGTTGACATTTCAAGATACAGCTCTAATCAGCAGAACGAGTATGAAAAGTTTACAGATTTTCATCTGTATGTTTGATAGATCGGGTCGATATTGATTTGAGCAAGATCGTCAAGTCAATGACAGCGATGTTCATTAGTTGAAAAAATCAAATGACTTTGATGTGAACTATTTTGCCATGAGCTGCAATGAGTGGGTTAGACAAAAACGTGGTTCTCTGAATGACGCCCCCTTTAAAAGGTAGGCAGAACAAATTAAAGTTTGTTGCAACTTGTTACAACAACAGCAACGGCATAAATTGTTGCAATTGGTGCAGAGGTAAGACAAGGTAGCCAAAACAACAACTACCAAGCCTAAAGCAAAAGACAGAGTGGGAGTCACGCTAGATGCCAACTAAAGCACTAGCTTCCAAGCACAAAGTACTGCCTGGAATTTTTTAGTTTTTTTTTGTCTAAATAAAATTGTGTTCTTTTTTTCTTAATTAAGTTTAACTAATTAATTTGAAATTGGCAACTAGTTTTATTTTTCTGCAAAGCAAAGCTGCTTAAAATATGCCACACATAGAGTTGCCTCAGCTTAGCTTAAAAATTCCACCAATTTTTGGCTTATATGTCTCACACTTAGTTGTGCGGCTACTGCTCGATTTTGTGCACTCCATCTAATTGGTTGCTATGTGATCAAAGCCATGTTTTACTTACTTGATCTAAGCATTTATTATTTAGCTTAAAAAAAATGGCGTGTCGCATTGATTGCTTTTATTAAGCAACATTTAAAACAACACCAACAACAACAACAGCTAATTATGAGTCGGTTTCTGATTAAAGTAATTAAGTTGCTGTTAACGGAAAATTTTTTAACTCTACCCAAAAGGCGCCAAACAGCAACAGCCAAATAGCAAATCTCGTTACTCACCTTATTTAGCAGGTCATAATTTAACTTAATTAAGCAATCGTCGGTTGTTTTGGATGCGCTGCAACGCTTAATTTGGAACTTGCTGAAGCATTACGCGGTAATGACTTCGACTTACACTGTAACGATCTATCGAACGATTGATCGATCTTTAGTGCCGCGTTGCATCACACACCAAACAGCAATGGCGGTGGTGGCGGCGACGGTGATAGTTGATGCATCGCCTGGTTGTGTGGTAATTATTATGATTGCCAATAACTTTGCTACAAACTAGCGTCAATGTTGTCGATAGGCAGCAAGATCAGCAGCGACAACGTTGATTGGTTCCATTGGCGGCATTGCCAGACCACCAGCCTAGCTGACAAACGACAAAAACAAAACTGCCTATTACAACAACAACAGCGAAAAACAACAGTCTTCGTCGTTGTGGTCTTGGCTTAAAATATTATTTATGTTTTGCACTTGGGCGCAGCAGCGAGCGCGCAACAGCTGCGTTTATCTTGCAAATCTGCATTTGTGCTCTGCGTCTCACATCTGACTCTTATAGTCAGCGTCTTTTTGAATTACAAGCGCGTACATATTTATAATTGTATGCAGCGTTGTCGTAGTGCTGCTTTGGAGACACAGCCTGAAGTGTTCTGTAGGCTGGTCTGCCGAACATTGGCTTTCTTCTGATGAGCGCATCTTGGCTTGAACCTGGTTGGTAAATGACTTTATATTGTTGTTGTTGTTGTTGTTGTTGTTGTTTTTGTTGTTTTTCATCCTTCTTAAAACCCACACACGCTCTTTTGCGTTGACAACTTCGATGGCGTTGATGATGGCCACATGCTGGGTTGTCCTCCCCGTTGGTTTTGTTGGCTTTGTTCGTGTTGTTGTCACTTTAAGTGGAAATCATATTTTATTGTTGTTCGATAGTTAATAATTTTGTTACTTGGCATATGAATGAATGAATGGTGCCTCCGACTGTTGGCCTTGAAAATGTTAAGTTCTTTGGCTAAAGGTGAATTTTATTTCTGCAAGCTTTCAGTTTTATTTGTGAGTTGTTTTTAAACTATTTAAGCTGTAAACTTAGTAGTTTCTGACTAATATGGGCATCCGAGTCGGCTGATATTGGCATGAAATTGAAAAATCGGTATTGGAGTAAAATTGTGGAATCAGTATCGGTTTGGTATTGGCATCGGTTGATATTTTAGAATCGGGATCGGTTTTATATCTATTGATCAAAGTTACATGCAAAAAACATAATTTTTTGTTTTACAAAAAAGGACCTTCAGGATAAGCAAAAACGCTCTGTGGTATTTGTTCTGATTTTAATAAAAGTATGCAGAAATCGTTGTTAAGAGAGCCTCTAACATTTGAAACCCAGAACACCTGACTTTTTTTCATCATACAGTACGATCGGATTTAATAAGCAAGCGTAATAAAAAAAAGGCAGTAGAATAAGCTTCACCAAAAAGATTTTGGTGTGAGAAGAAAACTCAAACAGCAAAAACATCGCAAATATTTAAAGTATCTTTAACTTTTTACACTCATACTCTAAAAATTTTAAAGAAACCCAAAATTTCGTGATAAAATAAAAACATCGCAAAACATAGAAAAACATCGCATTAATAAAATTAGTCCGAACTCAGTTTATATCATGTGTGGGAATGTTTAGGTAAAAAGAATCGAAATTGAAAAACATCGCACAAGTTTAAAAGTATTTCGAACTTGTTTTTAACAAATATTTGATGCAATTTTGTAAAAAACTCGATTATTTTGAATTAATAATGCATTTTTGCCAATGAACATTTTTTAAAACATCACTATAATTAAATGAAATTTGAGCTTTAATTTTTATTGTGTGAATATAATAAAAAAAGTAAAAATGCATACAATACCAGTTCTAACAACAAAAATAGTTCTTTACTGTGTATTTTTAGTTGTATTGCATTTTCAGCCTATTTTTAACTGATTATAACTCAAATGGCAAAACATCGCATAAAATAATAGTATTACATTTTTCTACTTGTGAAATTGAGATTAAAAAAAAACTACATTTCTTGTAGTTCAATGTTTGTTTATATTACGTTTTATTCAGTGTGGAGTGAATTTAATAAAATTTCAAAAACATCGCATTTGGCTGAAGCCTTTGAAAATAGTTTGCACACTCATATATGTGCTGATTTTTTTCTTTTATATAGGATTTTAGACTGTGTCTACTGAAATTTAACAAAATTTCAGAAATATTGCATTTAGCTTAAGCGTTTAAGAGCAGTTTTTACACTCATATATGTGTCTTTTTTCGAGCTATTCGGCACATACCCGACTATCCGGATTTTCTAGTATTTCAAGCTACCCGGATATTTTCAAGCTTTCAATTAGTTCGAGTATATAATTCTTTTATATACTATATTTTTGTTTTAAAGCACTTCGAAAGTTTATAGCCAAAATTATGTAATTTATTTACACTTCAGCGCAAGCAACATACAAGAAGATCAATTTCAACAAAAATTGAAGAAAATTTAATTCGGTCAGTTCGCCCCTTTTTATCAGTTACGGCCAAGGCTTTGAAATCATATGCAAAGTTTCATATTTTGTATAACAAATATGAAAATTATTTGTAAAAGTTCAATTAATATTTTTTTTTATTCTTTTATATATTTTTTTTATACTTAAAAGTTTTATATTTCCTGTTCTCTTTTTATTTTAAAAAAATAAATTTGTTTTCGTATAAAAACTGAATTTCGGTTTCGGCCAAATATTTCAAAAAGGTCCAAATTCAATTTTCAGTCGTACACTAGAAACTATTCGGGGGGCTCTGCAAATTTGGAAAGTCTGCAAATGTACCTGCAATTGTATCCTGAACAACCATTAATTAATTTTTTTTTTTCAATTAATGTTGCATCAATTTTTTTTATTGAACACAGCTAAAATCGTAACAATTAAATTTTCTTATTTCATTTTTCGCTCGCACATTCAAGAATTTTAAAGAAATATTCTTTCCTTTAAAAAAATATGAAAACATAGAAAAAGCATAGCATAATTAAACCCGTACGCAGTTATTTAAACACTTATGTATATGCTGAGTTTCTGTAACAATATATTTTGTTTTGCAACCATTTGAAATGGAAAAAATTACTGAAATCTTAAGAAAATGACAACATAGAAAACATTTTGTCGCATAGCTTGCATCGCATTTCCATTCAAAGTTATTTTTGCACTCATATTCTAAGCTCTTGCGTATAGGAATTTTTATTTAAATCTGATCTCAAGTTAATCTACAAACATTACGAAAATGTAGAAAAATATCTTAAGCTCAATTTATTTATTTAATGTAATTTTTACGTATACCCGCATATTCTGAGTTTTCGTAATATTTTGTTTTGTCACCGTTTTTGTAGGGAAAACAACTTAAATCATAAGAAGATCACAACTATTGTGTATTTTAGGTAATTTTTCACGCATACGTGATATTTCTTTCAACTTTATAAACTTAACGAAAACATAGAAAAAACATCGCAAAACATCGCATTACTAAATTGATTCAACGTCATTTTTACGCACATATGTTCAGCTAGTTTTGTACAATATTTTATTTTAAAACCATTTTTAGTGAGAAAAATAACTGAAACCGTTAGAAAATCATAATTATTATAAATAATTAACCAAAATTTCACTCCCACATTGTATTAATTGAAAATCTAGAAACTAAAATATATTACTTATTAAAACATAAGAAACATCGCAAATATATCGCATCACAAAATGTATCCACAATTACTTATAAAGTCAAATTATGAGTTAAATTTTTTGCTTTGGAGCCATTTTTGCAGTAAAAAAGTTTCATCCCAAAAAAAATCACAATAACTAAACACATTTAAAAAAAAAACTCTTTACTTAAACGCATTTATTTAAAAGTAAAATTTTTATTTAAATTCGATTTCTAATTTATCTGAATATATTACGAAAACATAGAAAACCATCGCGTAGCTCAATTTATCAACCCAAAGTAATATTTACTTGCATATTCTGTGTTCTTATAAAATACTAGTATAAAAGCCCATCCTGCGAATGGTTTGAAGCATTAACGCTCAAACTGTAATTATTTTTTGCCATTATTACAGTGTTTTTACAACATACTGTTCTGCAAAATGGTCAGCCTGAAAGTATGCACATACGTAGAAGACAAGCATGTCACTGACACTGATGTGCATACTTTCAGGCTGAACATTTTCAGGACAGTACGTATTGGGAAGAAACTGTAATAATCGCAAAAAATAATTACTGTTTGAGCGCTATTAAGTGCAGAGAATTGTGTTTGCCTTTTATATATTAAGACTGTCTTGCCAACACTCTTGTAGGGAAAACAACTTAAAACGTAAAAAAGTGCGTTTCAGGTAATTTTTCACTACAAAGTGATATATCTTTTAAATCGATAATTATATCGGAAAACATCGCAAAAACATCACATTACTAAATTGATTCACAATAATTTGTACACTCATATGCTTAGTTTTTGTGGTAAAATATCTTGTTTTGCAACCATTTTTAAGGAAGAAAATAACTGAAATCTTAAAAAAGTCTCTCTTATTATAAATAATTAGGCTATTTTTCACCTCCATATGATATTTAGTGTAAATCTTAAGACATTACTTAAACATAAAAATGATCGAAAAAAATTGTATATCCACTTTCTCCACTCAAATAAACTCCAATTATTTCTGAGTGAATTTTTTAGTTTAGCAAAAATCAGAATGACTTTTTAAAAAAAAAACAAATTTACTTCCACGTTTAAGAATATTTATTTGAATTTGATTTTTAGTTAATCCACAAACATTACACAAAAACATTGAGAGCTCAGTTTATTCAAAGTCATTTTTAAGTGCACTCTCATATTCTAAATCCCCATTCTTGTCTTGGGAAAACCACTTAATTCTTAAGAAAATCGCAGCAATTATGTATTATTGGGGCATTTATCATTACTATGTTATGTTTCTTTTAGACCGGTGATTATAACAAAAACATTGGAAAACATCGCAAAAACATCGCCTTACTAAATTGATTCGCCGTAATTTTTACACTCTTATTTTTAGTTATTGTAGTAAAATATTTTGGTATTTATATTTTATATTTTTATATATAATTTTGCAACCATATATGTTTTTATATATAATTTTGTATATTTTTGCAACCATTTTCAAAAAGCAAAAAGCTGAATTTGTAAAAAAATACAATAATCATAAATAGCTAGGCCATTTTTTCACTCCCACATGGTATTTATTGTAAAACGAAACACATTACTAAAACGTAAGAAAAACAGTAAATATATCGCATTACAAAATTCGCCCACAATTATTTATTAACTCAAATTCTGAGCAAAATTTTTCGTTTTGCAAACATTTTGATATTAAAAAACTTCTACTCGTATTCCAAGAAAATCGCTGTAAATTTATTAAAAAAAAAATTTTACTTCCACATGAAAGAATTTTTGTTTAAATTTAATTTCTAGTTAAATTTCGATCAAATATAAATTTGAGCTACAAGTATTACGAAAACATAGAAAAACAATTTATTCAAAGTATTTCTTACTTATACCCTCATCTTATGTGCTTTTGTAATATGTATTTTGTTTTGTCATCATTTTTGTGGAAAAAACCCACTTAAATACTATGAAGAACGCAAAATTATGCGTTTTTAATGTCATTTCTCACTCCTATGTGATATTTCTTTCAAATTGGTCAGAATTACGAAAACATAGAAAAAACATCGCAAAAACATCGCATCACTAAATTGATGCACCTTAGTTTTTACACCTCAATGCTCAGTTATTGCAGCAAAATATTTTGTTTAGCAACCATTTTTGTAGTGAAAACAACTGAAATTGCTTAATTTTGCAGTTTTGTGTTTTTAATCCTAAAAACAGCTGATTTATTCCAGTTGTATGCTACACATAATTGTGTTCAATTTACAGTTGCCATCATTAACCGCTTAATTTGCTACACATAAAATTAATCATTGAACTTTCTTGGAATTGTTTTCTTCATTCTTTTGAACTGTCTTTCACAAAGTGTTGTTGCTCTCTTTAGTTAGAAAAAAACTAAAGCACGCACACTCATACAATTACCTGACCATGTTAATGAAATTATTATGATACTCTAAAAGGTTGTGTCATTTTCATGGTCCTTCGTTCGTATCAACTTGTCTCTCTCTCTCTCTCTCTCTTGCTGTGTTACAGCATTCAGAACATTGACGTGATTGCTGTTTTCAGCAAATCTTACAAGCAACAATTCAGGAATCTCTGTATTTTTCACGTAAAATACCTGTTGGTATGTCACATCATTGCTGTTGTTGCTTTTGTGACCATGATGATCACAACTCACAGGCAGCCAACACCTCGCTGCAAGGCTGTTAACAAAAGTTGCCATCCAGCTTACAGTAAACATGAACAGAAATGCGTGCGCATGCGTGGTACTACAAACATTGCTTAAAGCGCAGCAAGTCACCGAAATTAAGGTGCGTCAAGTCGTGATGCGCTTCAGTATCTTTCGCTATAATTGCCGCAGTCACAGCAATTGTGAACTTCATTTAGACGCTGTGCAAGCATTGGCAATGTTTTTATTCCCATTGCTGACAATTGTCAACGTGTTGATTACTGTGTTTTTTGACTTAACGATCAGCAGAAAGAAGTAGCGCTGTATGTTGTCGTTGTAGCTTCTACTGCTGTTGATGACAATTTCACTTTAGTGTCGATCAATTGATACATCGCCATCGTTAAAATATTGTCACATAACTCTGACGTTTCTTCCGTTCACTCGTTTTTTTTACGCCAACATTACTGCGAGCTGTAAATGTACATTAATTGAATTGGCGACTGACTGACTATTGTTGACAACACGATCACTTTCTGCGATTGCAAGTTGATCGCCAAGCGTTGCTTGATTTGATTTGATTTGTAAGAAGCATGAAAAACAGTTATAGTGGACAGCTGAGTTTGACGGAGTGCCAAATCGATCAACGCACAAAACAGAAACGATCAATTGTGTCTATTTAAGCATTCGTGCTTGAAACGTGCGAAAAGCCAATAAATTAAGCATGCTTGCAAGTAAAAATTTTGTTAAATTTATGCTCATTAGTAGCTGAGAAAATAATTTATGGAAAAAGACGCGCTGCGAAAAATCTGAATTTATTAATAGAATAGAGACGATGCTTAGTGATCGTGGCATTTGAACAGAACATTGCTACTGCTTGTTCGAGTTGGTAGTAGACAATCAAGATTTGTGCTAACCAAGTGCTGCATATCGATTGGCAGCGTATTAATTGGTGATTTGATTAGCTGCTTGTAATTAAAAAGATGGATATAAGATGCTGAGAATTAAAAAGTCGCAGAGTGATGCCAGTGATTGAAGATAGCAGGTTGCAGTCCTCAAAGCAAATGCAATATGTGTGATAGATGCTAGCTTTTGATAGTAGCAAAACTGTTTGCGACACACAAATTAGTTGCAAATGTCTTTCAACTCTTATCGCAGCCCATTGCGACTTTACTAATGAAGACGCTAGACAAAGTGGGTTTGACGATAAATGAGGGCATAAATGCAGTCTACAAACAAGAGAGCGCGGCGTCTAGACTCCCACGTTTCATCCGGCAGCTATAACTTTGAAGTAGTCAAGGAGTTTGTATACCTTGGCACCGCCATTAATAACAACAACGAAGCCAGCCTGCAGATAAAGCAAAGAACAATAATTGCTAATAGGTGCTACTACGGGCTCAGTAAGCAACTAAGTTTCAGAGTCCTCTCTCGATCGACTAAATTAACACTCTACAAGGCGCTAGTTCTACCTGTGCTTCTTTATGGCTCTGAGGCATAAGGGTAGTTTCGCAAAATGACGCAACTGCTCTGGTGGTGTTCGTGAGAAAAGTTCTTCACAAAATCTTCGGTCCTGTTCGAGCCGGCTCACGAGCTGTATGAGCCCTACGAAGAGATTGAAGTAGTTCGACATATAACTGTGCAGCGACTACGCTGGCTGGGTTATGTCAATCGTATGGACGACAAAGCTCCAGCGAAAAAGGTGCTCGAGGCGAGGGTCGTTGGTCAATAACGACGTGGCAGACCATGCCTCCGATGGATGGACTAGGCCGAGGAAGCCCTAACCGGAGTTGGTGTTGCCGATTGGAGAAGGCGCGCGCAAAGCAGAGGCACCTGGCGAGAGCTGATGAGGTCGGCCGAAACCCCAACACGGGTTCTTATGGCCACCTATGAAAGTAAGCTAGACAAAGTGTGTCTAGCACTAATAAATTTATGCTTACCGATTTAATTAACTCTTTCTTACTCTCAAGAACAAATTCTTTAAATGAAGATACGAGTTTCCTAATTTCATTAATTCACATTAGTTTAATGAATCTCTTATTTGAAAAAAGGAACTATTTCCTTGATTTAAAGAATCGCATGTTTGCCTAGTAGAAAAAGTTCATAAATTAAAATAACATAAATTAGTTAAACCAATGAACTCGTACATCTGACCAATTCATTAAAACAAAGAACTTTATTTTCGATTTTATGTACGTTTTTGGTTCAGTGTAGTTGCTGTTGAAACCTAGGGTTGATCAAAACGGTTTCTTTAAAAAATTTTAATATTTAAAAATATAGCTGTGACCCGTTAGCTCTAAGGCGAGGAAAACTTCCAAAAAAGTGGGCGTAAAAAATTTATATTTGATAGCCCAGATAACAATTTCACCTAAATATTTGAAGTGATTCATACTCAACTTGTAAAGGCCTTGTATAAAAGTCATTATTCATGTTTTTCATGAAAGAGCCTTGTGAAAGCCTTGAAAATTTAAGTTTCTTGTATAATTTTTTATATAAAGCTTTATTCAATGATACATTTTAGGAAGATTTTTACTCAAGCTTAGATTTTTTTTTATAAACAAAGTTTCAGTTTGAAAAATAATAACATTATTTCAATAACAAAAAAAAAAAAAAATGTTCGTTTGACCGCGGGATTGAACCTTGGATCTTTCTGTTGATAAACTGTCAACTTAAACCTTTGGGCTATCGAAGCAATTTATTGAATTGAAATTAAGTGCATATATGAAATAATTGCAATTGAGAGCTATATAAAATTGTTCTTAAGGGAATTCAAAGAAAATACTTATTAAGTTTCAACGTCGCGTGAACAATGTCCTGAATAGACGAGTGGGTAGAGCGTGCGGTTGGCGATACAAAGGATCCGAGTTCATTCCGTGCTGGTTGGGACATAGTAAATATACAAAGATTTTTAAAATGTATAAGTTTTCTGTGCTAAATAAAATGAAATGATGAATCGTAGAAAAAGAGATTACTAAATCAATTAAATTTTTTTTCAGTTGCCGAGTTCCTGAATAAACCTTGAATAAAAACCTTAGATCAAACTTTATCTAAGTTCTTGTATAAAGTAAATAATTCCATAAGCCTTTTTTCCTTGCATATACCTTTTAAAAAACTTTTTTCAGAGATTGTTCAAAGAAGTTTAAATTCTCGTTCCTATATAAACTCCTTATATAAAACTTTACTTAAGGCTTATTTAGGTGAATTGTTATCAGGGAAGTAACGACTTTAATTTAATGCTTTTGTCCATTTTAACTAATGCTTGCTGTAGTTCATTTAATCCTGTTTTTACATCTTTATTTCAATTTGATTGTACATATAACAAAATACTTTGTGCCACAACCCTTTCACAGTAGAAATTCTCTATAATATAATCAAGCCATTTCATCGCGGGGTAGTTATACAAAATTGGTCACACCCAACTAGGAACTCAACTTCCAAAAAGCTATTGCAAATAACATTTCCCCTCCGTCTTAAGCAGTTATGCAAAGCTTCTTTGAAGACCTTTCTGCGCACTTTAAGAGATTTGCTCTTGTGTGAACAGCACTGAAACTGCTTCTCTCGCAAGTTAATCTACAACAAGAGAAAAAAACCATAGTAAGAACACACAAGTTGACTTTTGTGAAAGAAAAATGTACTGAGTGGAAAAAAACTAATGGTGTAATGGCAAAAGTATTTCTGCAAGTTGAACATGGTTTAAAAATGAATACTTCGATAACTTGCACAAAAATAAATTGCATGTATTGTTACAGTTGAAATTTATAAAATGGAAAAAAAATCTTGTACTCAAGGGCTATGTATAAAATTTGACTTAAACCTCACGGAAACTTATGTTAAATTAATTTAAAAGACTTGGATTGAATGGTTATATGTTAAATTTTACAAAATATCGACAGTTTGTCATTCAAATAAAATTCTATAGATCAACAAATAACACTTGGTTGTCTTATCCAATAACTTGGAAGGCACTAAATTGCCGAAGCCACTGCATAAATTAACATAAGCTTATTGTTTTTTTTCGGTATAAGGTTTTTTCGATGTAGAGCTGCTTGAAAACTAACTAAACTTCGTTTAGGAGCTTTGCTATTGCCTTTAAGAAGCAGCTTAATGAGCATCCGTTCTCACATGCATAGTCTCGCTCTCCTAAACATAATAAAATGTTTTTGGAAAATTTTCAGTTTCTCGCTTACACTTTTTTATTCACTTTAGTCGATCATCGATTTTGTTATCGATTATTTACGGCGCGACTAAAAAACTGGAGCTCAATGTGAACATAGGTCGCACTCTGAACCAATACGATAGGTCTGGTAGGCCAATCTATTGTTTATTTGTTGTACTATGAACGCGTATCAATTCATATCAGAAATAACCTCGTTAAGGTGTTTCTGAAAACTTTTAACAAGTCAATCATTACAAGCTCGCTCACAAAAATGTAAAACTTGCCTTCACAAGTTTCCAAGCTAACTATCGAGAAATAAAGAGGGAGAAAAATAGTTCCACTCATAAGTTCAGAGCAGCTGCTCTGTTCAGAGAGAAGCTCGAGGTGGTTCGGAAAAACTTCTAATAAAAGCCCGAACAGAACCAAAGCGGGTGACGTTTGTCGGATTCGCCGCACAACAAAATACATGAGAATGTATGCAGCCGCCAAAAAAATACGCAACAGAAAAACGCCAGAACAGAATCTATTTTATTTTTCCTCCGACGGCTGTCGACTCTCTTTGAGTGGCGTAAGTATTGCCGTATTTTTGCTTAGGATAAGCTGTGTTCAGTGTTATTTTCTTAGTTTTTCTCATGAGCTGACGTTGCGTTTTGTGCGTCTCTGTTGCATTCATGCAAGTTCAACAAAATATGAAATAATTTTCTCCGTCATGAAGCATTCGCACCGAAAAGCAACGCTGATACGACAACCGCTGCTATTCTAGGCGGGTTCTTAGCGAATTTCGCCGAGAGAGACCCGACAACCGCCATCCGCCACCCGATTTGATTCTGTTCGGGCTCTAAGGCAAGCAACAAAAGCTCACTAACAATTTCCGCTCACAAGTTTAGAGCGGCTTCTCGTTAAAGTGTTTCTAAAAGCTTGTTGCAAAGCAAAAATTTGAGATTGTCTTTACAAGTACAGTCGAAGTTTTACAAAAATTTTAAACTTGTGTTTGTGAGCTCAAAGATATCGAAAATGGAACCTGTTATAAGCTATGATATATTGTAAATTGGGCAACTATGTTTCCATATAATATTTCGAAAAGTGGGCGTAATAAATTAATTCTTAAATAGAACGGCTTAATAGTTTGAAAACTCAAATTGACTTTTAAATATGATTTGATTTATCATTTTACAAATTATTTCACTAAACTTGGGCAACGTTTAAACTTTTCATTATTATTGTTCTTTATGAACAGGCGCAGGTTTAAGTACACATTGAAAAAAAAAAAAGAAGTAGAACTACAAAAATCTGTATAACGTGTACAAATCATTTCATGATAAAATATGTGTCCACAATTGGCCACAACAGTGCTGCCATATAAAATTAAAAAATATTTTTTGTTTTGTTTTTATTAATATTCCATGCATGTCGTTACTTGGCGTTGCTTTAAACATTTTGCGCCTGCCCAAGCAAGGTGTGTTTGGTAATTCCCTGACGATTAAGACGCGAACCGAGCACAGACACAACAAACAATCACAAAAAAAAAAATCAGAAAAACAATCCGTGCTCATCAAGACTCTTGGCGTGTTTAAAACGGCAACAAGTTGCCAAGTTTAACTCTGTTGCGACGTGTGGCTCGTCACTGGCACTGCGTCTGTTGCTCTGACGCTGACGTCAACAATCGCATCGCACTTCGTGTCTAATTAGACTTGTTTTACCATTTAATCGCAGTGCTGCTGCTGCTGCAATTTTATGGTCTCTACTTTTGGCTTTGCGTTCAGTTAACTTATTTTATATGGCCAACTAATGCGGTTATTTAAATGACAATTATTAGCATTATTACAGCGCATTCAACTGCTAATTTGCGCGCTGTGGAAAATTAATAAAATTATGACTGGCCATCAGCTAAATTTTGTGCTTATTTAGAACAACCAGCACATAAATCATAGCCACTCATAAGCAGTCGATCCGCGCACTAATGATGCAATCATATAATCGGACAGCTGAAATGGGTTGCTGTCAGCACTCAACTCAACGCTGACTGGTGGTGCTCGAGAAATAAGTCTTTAAGTGGCGCCAGCGTTTAGCAAAAACCAAAGATGATGATGATGATGATTTGCAACGCGGTAACAAGCTGAAGACAGATGAAGAAAAACTAAGCATCTTTAGAGTTCAACTTGTTGAACTTGCAGCTAACAATACTTTAAGCTGTCAGAACCTAAGCCTGAGCAGCAATGCGTCACACACACGGACGCACACGTCAAGGATTAGTCATGCGATCTGTTCAGCTGGCAGTCAGGCAACGCTTTGTGTTGTGTACAAGTAAAAAACACGTAATCCTAAAATTAGTTTCGCACAGTGGATTTTTATCTTAACTCTTGCCTTTTTTTTTTAATTTTGTTTTTGCTCAACGATCGTAAGCTTTTTTGGACCGCCCATGATTGTGTTAGTTGTTGTTATTGCTTAGCGCTCCAAATGCATACTTTTGTAGCCCAAAAAATTTTAGCTTCGCACGATCGGTGCGGCTGATCGTCGTTGCTTGACGCTAAATAATGTCATCGTCTAATTAAGTGACTCCACCACGACGATCAGCGCGTCGATCGCGCACAAAGCCACACAAAATATTAATTAGCTGCGGTCCATGCAGGTCACTCTGGCACCTCAGCGTATGTTGTACATAAATCGTTTGAGCCTCTGTAGCATTTTGTACGATTTGTGATATTTTTTTTTTTATTCTTTCGTTTTTCAGCGCGGTGGCGGCATTGCCACCAAGTGTGTTTTAAGCTCTTAATGAATGCGATTAAAACACAGATAAATATTCAAAACAAAAGAACAAATATACACAAAAAAAATAAATAAAAAAAACGCTGCTACATGATCAGTTAAATAAAATCAGTTATTAATGCTTGGCTTTGGACCAAAAGCCGATTGAACACTTTGCTGCGCGATCATTAAATGAAAAAAAAAAAAAACCAAAAGTCCGAGAAATCGAAAAGAAATAAAAGGCTTATAATAATTAACGACAAGGCTTAGTTTGTGTAGCAAGCCCAAAATGGCGCTCAATGACTACGATTTTTGGTTTTTTTTTTTTTAATTTTTTTGGTCTCCTATGGAGCTCGTGTGGGGTCCACAACAAAACCTGGGCGTCGTCAACAGGCGACTAAATTTAGTTTTCTTTTTTTCTCTATCAAACAAAATAAGATGACTTGTTGGCAGCCCTGTTACGTGCTTTTGTTGTTGTTGTAATGTTTTATTAAGCGATCAAGCGCTGCAACAAGGTCGTGCCTTAATCAGCCATCCAACCATTCAGCCATTCAGTTCGATTAAAACTGCGCTGCCACGATTTATGGTAGTTAAGACAAAACAAAAGCAACAACAAGCAATGAGTTAAGTTAATACAGCCAAAAGTGTTTCCAAGCAATTTGTGCAGTGTGCGGTCCAAATGGTCGATAATGCAGTGTGTGGCTATTTATGACAGACACTCGCATTGAAATGTAGAAAAAAATCATAAAAGTTGACAATTTAACGCTTTTATTTATAAATATTTTTTGTTGTTTTTTTTTTTTTTTTTGCACAAATTTGACTCAACTCGGTAAACCTAACCTCATCGAACAGCCAGTGGGTGGTCCTGGCGTTGAGTAGTAAATGTTTGACAGTCTTTTATTTCTTTATTTTTTTTTTTTGTTTTTTCTCTCTCTTTCTCTTATAACTTTTCTCCAATCTAGTCCTTGGCTAACCTGTTCTTTCTGTTCTTTTTTTCTTTGCAGACGATACTCAATTCCATGCATAAATATCAGCCGCGTTTCCATTTGGTGCGCGCCAATGACATCCTCAAGCTACCATATTCCACATTCAGGACGTACGTCTTTAAGGAGACGGAATTCATTGCCGTAACTGCATATCAAAATGAAAAAGTAAGCTTGTCACTTTGCTTGACATTGCATAGAAATATTTGAATTATTTATATTTTATTTCTCAAAAAAATGCCTCTTTATTTCTCTATTTTTACCCATTTGCAGATAACTCAATTGAAAATCGACAACAATCCATTTGCGAAAGGTTTTCGTGATACTGGCGCTGGTAAGCGGGAAAAGAAGTGAGTGTCAATAGAGTTTATTATGAAATTTTAAGAGTTTCTTTTAAAATGAGTTGCAAAATGAAGGTTCTGATCAGGAACATATCTACCAGTGAAATTTTGATAGATATGATCTTAAATTCTAAGTGTATTCTACTTTATTCATTGAATCTTCTATTAGAACAATTAATTTCCTACTAAAAAATGAATTTATTCATTTATCTTTAAAATTCTGTCAATATTCTGTAAAATTTATTGGTTTGATTTTCGTAAGAAGTATTTTTGTGGCGATATATATAACTTCCTAGTATTTCTAAGAATATAAAAAAAAATTGCGAAAAGCACAAAGGCAGTACTGGAGATTCTCTATCTGAAAGGATCAGTGGAGAACCTTCTGTGAAACTATATCACAGACATCAGAGTCGTTAAGGCTTACGTATTGTCTAACAATTAATCCTTCTTACCAGAACTTATTGAAGAAAGAAGACGGAAGATGGACCATTACCAGTAAAGAATCTCTCAAAATTTTGGGAGAAACTCACTTCACTGATTGTTCGGAAATAGATAATACTCCAATTCAGGAGGAACACTTACCCAGTGTCAAAAACTCCCTGGAACTACTTTCACAATTAAAGCTCAAATGGGCAACTGCAAGCTTCAAACCGTGTAAGTCAACAAGAACCAGGCGACATAGCACCTAAAGAAATTTAAAAAGCTTATGACATCATAAATCAATGACTTACGATGATCTACCAAGGCTTCCTAGACCTTAATCACATCCTCACACTTTGGCGACATGTGAGGACAGTGTTTATACCTAAGGTGAGCAAAAGCTCACACGTTAACACAAAAGACCTCCTACCAATTAGTCTCTCATCTTTTCTACCAAAAACTCTCGAGAGTTTTAATAGAAATCCACTTGAGACAAAAGATAGCAGAGTAACCACTGTCATCGGCATAACACACTTACACCAAAGGCAAATCCGTGAAAACAGCTCTCCACTTTGTTCTCCATTATTGAAAATCCCTTCTTCAAAAGAAATATACAACATTAATAACCAACATTAATAGTGGCTTCCAAGCGAAAGTTGTCGCAATTCATGAAGCAGTAACTTGGCTTCAGATGAATGAAGTCAATCCTCTATGAATCTTCTCTATGGATCTACATACTATCTGACAGTCAAGCCACCTTGATAGCTCTAGAATCTGTTGAAACAACAACCAAAACAGTACTTCGCTGCCGCAGATCCCTAAATGGGATGGCAGAGCAGCTCAAAATATTCATATGCTGGACTCCCGGGCGTAGAGACTTTCTAGGAAACGGCAAAGCAGATGAACTCGCTGGCACCGGAACAACCAAACAACTCTCACCACATAGAAACTACTTAGAAATGAGCTATCCCTGAAAAAAGCCAACAATAGCTGGTCACCGAGAAGAACATGCCATGCAGCGCGTTAGGTTTGGCCAAAAATCACCCTAAAATGCTCAAAAGATCTGATCTCTCTGAGAAGAGATCAAATCAGTACTATGATAGGTGTCTTAACAAGACACTGTTTAATAGGTAATCACGCAGAAAGATTGAAAATCCTCCACAACGACTTCTGCAAAAGTTGCAGAGATAAACAGGAGATGGAATCAACAACACAGTTTCTTTGCACTTTCCCAGCATTAACTATAAAATGTCACCCTTATTTAGGTAACTGATTCTACAATGATCTAGACGGTCTCTCGAAATCTTCGGTCTACCAAAACCTTAGCTTTGTCAACAGCTCAAACTGGTTTAAATAGAGAGGAAAATCCACCAATGGTATCACAACGGGTCTTATTTGGACTACGCCTGCCTCAAAGAAGACAGCCGACTGAACTCGAATGCTCAAAATATTATCTTTGGTATTCTACCAAATATCTTATCAATATGTTACATTATGATTATGTAACATATAAAAGACAAGCACAATGCTCTGCACCCAATATCGCTCAAACTGTTATTATTGTTTGCGATTAGCCTGAAAGTATGCACAGAAAATTTATTTGATACTTATCAGTGACATGCTTGCCTTTTATGTATGTGCGTCAATTTGGATGGATGGATTTGTATGGAATTTGTATGGATTAAAAAAAATGCACAAAGCTGTTCCATGTCCCATTTTTAAAGAGAAACTTTTCGTATTTCTAATCTTCTAAAAAACTTGGCAAAACTGATGATGTTTGAGCTTGTTCGAAAGGAAATTTCATGAGCTTTCGAAAGCTGTTTAGATAACTAAACAATTTTTATGTTTTAAAAAATTTATTTACATTATTAAAATGTAACTTTTCAATATTTATCTCTGACATTTTGGTCGAAAAATATTCGTCGATAAGGTAGAAAAGTGCATTGCTGTGGAAGGTCCTTAAGTTTTGTGGTAAGCAATATATCTGGAGATTGGTTATTTAGTAAAGAGTTCTTGGGTGTTTAATCGTTTGATTTTTTTGGATACATACTTTTTGACTTTTAACCTAAAACGACCTGAATTTTGTGCAAAAAAGAAAATTTGCGTAAAAAGAAAATTTTCATTTTATTTTGCAAAAAATTGAAGTAGTTTTAGGTTATAAATCAAAAGGTATGTATCCAAAAAAATTGAAGGATTAAACACGAAAGAACTCTTTACTAAACCGAAAAAAAATTTTTTCTGAAGAACCAGTCTCCAGACATCTTGCTCACCCCAAAACTTAAGGGCCTTTCACGACATTGCACTTTTCTACCTTATCGATGAATATTTTTCGACCAAAATGTGACGGATAAATCTTGAATAGTTACATATTAATAATTTAAAAAAAGTGTTGGTCTAAAATAAAACACAGCTTCAAAAAAGTTTTTTTAAAACAGGTGTCTTTTTTCTTCGAAAAACTCCCGCAGGCCCTTAAAAGCTTTTTTAAAATTAACCTAAATATCAAAATTGTTTAGTTAATTAAACAGCTTTCGAAAGCTCATGAAATTTCCTTTTGAACAAGCTCCAACATCATCACTTTTGTCAGGTATCTTAGAAGATTCAACAATTCTTTAGCGTATTTTAAAAAAAAATATGAAATACGAAAAGTTTCTCGTTAAAAATGGGGAACTCGATTTTGATTTTAGACCGAAGTTTCTTGGGCATATCTTCTTAGAATTCGTCGTAGATTACGATTTTGACAACCGCTTGGTCGAAAAAAATTGACCCACTCTAATGTGCATACTTTCAGGCTGAACATTTTTCTGAAGAGTATGTTGTTAAAGTACTGTAATAATGGCAAAAAATCATTACAGTTTAACCCTCCGATGAGTGAGAAGGTCCCTAGGGACCTTTTTGCCTTTTCAAACTGAAATTACTCCTACTTCGGCCACTACAACCCCCCCCCCCCCCCAAGTACTCTGTATTCCAAGAGTATTTTGTTGCGCATCTTTTGGAAAAAAAATCAAGCCGATCGGATCACTACTTTAGGAGTTATTGAGGTTTTAGTGAGAATAGTACGCGGACGTGTGAATAGGTCCGTATGGACCTTGTACTGAATTTCACTATAAATGCATGTTTTTGGGCATCATTATAATTTTTTTATTGTTTCAACACATAATTTACTTGTTCTGAGCACAAAGACCTAAACTCAAAGACATTAGGTATAATGGTAAAATCAAAAAATTCTAAGAAAAATTCGAAGACATGAACTTTATTGCTTTCAAGGAAAGGCACAATATTCTAATTTTATACTACTAGCAATAAGCCAGTTCTTAGAATTTTTTGTTCTTAGTATTTTGTTCTTAGTATTTTTTGTTCTTAGTATTTTTGTTCTTAGAATTTTTTCTTAGAATTTTTTGTTTTTATCATCATCCCTAATGTCTTTGAGTTTAGGTAGACGTACGAAAGCGTATAAAAGAAGTTGTAGTTTCGTAAACCAAATCAGTCAAAGTTTAGACAGCGAAGAGTAAACTCGTGTGTGATAGAAACAAAAATATAAATATGGCAGATGCAAGTAATTTGGACGTTGCTGAAATTGTTGTACGCCGTAGTACACGTTACCAGCAAATGACTGCGGAGGAAAGGCGTGCAGCTGATAGTAGATTTGCTGATTTTATGGACGAAGACATGGATGAAGAAATTGATATTGCTGCAATTGATAATTATGAAGTTGAGGAGATGCCGAAACTGAAGGATACGTCGAGCTAAATGAAGATACTGATGACGACGATGATGAAGAGGAAGAAAATGATGGACAGGAAACGAATGAAAGTTACTATATTGGTAAAGATGGCACCCAATGGAGTAAAAAAGCACCACCAACATCACGCACTCGTAATCATAACGTGGTCGACTTCACAAGAAAGAAACCAGGACCAACAGGAAATATACACGACCCCCATACAATAATGCGTTCAATCATGACAGAGGAAATAATGCACTTAGTGCTACGTGAAACAAATCGTAAAGGCAGGGAGGTTACAGCTGCATGGAATTTGGCGAATCCCACGAAGAAAAAGGAGTGGAAGCCAGTGGCAGTGAAAGAGTTTGACGCCTTTGTAGCTATTCTTTTGTATGCTGGACTCACAAGATCAAACCATGAACCAGCTATGGAATTATGGGGCGCGACGCGTTGCCCAATATACAAAGCTGCGTTGTCGTACGATCGCTTCATGTGTATAAAGCAATTTATTCGATTCGACAATGGAAATACTCGACAACAGCGACTTATCAACAGCAAAACTGCGGCTATTGACGATATTTGGCAAATGTTGCAACATAACTTGGCAGCAGCTTACACTCCTCATGAAGCACT
Source organism: Coremacera marginata (assembly GCA_914767935.1). NCBI lineage: Eukaryota > Metazoa > Arthropoda > Insecta > Diptera > Sciomyzidae > Coremacera > Coremacera marginata. Next base: position 165,087,983 of record OU612046.1, read on the forward strand.
AACAGTTGATGAGCAGTTGTTCCCTTACAGAGGCCGCACCCACTTCACACAATATATTCCGTCAAAGCCAGCTAAGTATGGTTTGAAAGTATGGTGGTTATGCGACTCACAGAGTTATTATCCTGTGAAGGGAATGGTATATTCTGGAAAACTACCAAACCAACAACTGGAGATAAACCAAGGGCAGAACGTAGTGCTGGATCTTGTGGAAAAATATTTAGATGCTGGCCGTTCTATATACGCGGATAATTTCTTTACCACTCTTGACTTGGCGCGTATTTTGTTGAGGAGGAAGACCGCATATGTTGGTACAGTGCGCGACAACAAAACATTCATTCCACAGGAGTTCAAGAAGAACCCGAAGCGCACCATCACATAGTACATAGCACATAGCACGCATCAATAGTACATTATTTGGGTTCAACGAAGGGGATATAGCGTTATGCTCATACGTGCCGAAAAAAAATAAAGTGGTGAACGTGCTCTCCACAATGCACTACACCTGCCTCGTTGACGAGCAAACCGAGAAGCGGAAGCCCTATGCCATATTAGATTACAACGCCAACAAATGCGGCGTTGATACCATGGATCAAATGCTAGGCACTTACAGCTGCAAAAGAGCAACACAACGATGGCCGTTGGCCATGTTTTATAATATGCTGGCCGTCGCTGCATTTGCTGCTTTTACGATTTACAACGAAATGAAGCCTATAAAAAGGAGTGACAGACGGCGGTCGTTCTTGTTACTGCTAACGAAACAATTGGCCACACCAAATATCGAAGAACGTGCTTTGAACAACCATATAACCTCATATCCAAGGATACGCAATGCGATGGAAGCATTCGATGTCAGGGTAAGAAAAACTTCTTCAAATTCAAGAATAGAATATAGGTATATTTATTTGTTTTTTATTTTTCTTTTCATTTCAGGTATTACCAAGACCGATGGAAGGCAATGCACCGTCGTTTGCGGCTAGGTCAAGTAGACCGTCATGTCGCCTTTGCCGTTCTGAGTACGGGCGGCAGCGTAAAACGCGGGCACACTGCTTCGGCTGCGGCAACGATGTTTGCGGAGAACATAGCACACTTTTACATCGCTGCAACACTTGCGCACAGGGCGGGGGACAAGAAGTACACGCTCAACAACAATAATTTTTAAACTTTTTTATAATAGTCTTAAGAAAATTCAAGCAAAAAAAAAATTAAAAAAATTGAAAAAATTATTTTTGTATGTAGAATTTAGTTATAAACAATAAAAAAAAAAAAAATTAAAAAAAAAAAATTTTTTATATGAAAAAAACATTATTTACAAAAAAGGTCCGTAGGGACCTTTTCACACGGCCGTGAAGTTCAGAACTGTCACTCATCGGAGGGTTAAAATTGGCCAAAAATATGTTACGTAATTTATGAATAGCCCTCAAATGGCAGATCGACAATATATAAAATTTAACAGAATAAATTCATGAATAACTAATATCATATTTGAAATACCCAATATTTGCACTGTATCAACACTCTTGCCCCTCTTCATTTTAAGTTTTGTTTGTTTATAAAGTTAGTTTTTGAAAAGAAATGGAAATTAATGTTTTTATATACTACTAAAATCATTCCGACATCGTAACTTCTTTGTAATACTTGTCTTGCAGCATTTTCTTGATATTTTGGAGGTGTATGAAGACTTTAGTTCTTGACTGTAAAAGTTTTTTGTTATTTTTTTTTTTTTTTTTCAGAATAGAATATAGGAAAAGCAAAATGATTTAATTCGCAATACATTATTGCTTTAGTATGTTCTCTAGTATGTAAAATGTTTCTTGTAAGAATATTACCATCACCTTTCTGTAAAACAGTATCACTGCAACTTCTTAAACAAAGTTTTCACCTCAATACTGTGTCTTTATCCGCCCTTTATAAGGGTCAAATTCTTAATTGTCAAAAATTAAAAAAAAAATACATTTAAAACCAGAGTTACCAAAAGATTACCCATTATACATATTAATAGTGTTCTTGTAATTCTTGAACTTGTAACGTCAATGCTCTTAATAAATGTTTACACTTTTGAGGAATTTCTTTTGACTTTTTCCTTCATGCGAGGAAATTTGTAACCTATCTCCCGTTTTGTGAAGCAACTCTAACTTATTCCACTCCATCGCCTTATCGCCTCCAACTTTAAGCAATCCATACCTCTAATTTGCTTCGAAATCAGCCCATTGCATGTTTGCCGCCGCATAGCATGTTCATCAGCGACACAAGCTGTCACATCAGTGAGTTGCGCTTTTTGTGAAATCAACGCTTATTTTGGCAAAATACTACATTCAGCCATCCAGTAGTGTTCTTCCGGTTGCCTTCGCATACAAAAGCTTAGCGATTTATTACAACAAAACTAAATCAGTGCCAGCAAGCAAATCCATTGCTGGGTAAGGCGTTTATGAAGTCAGTTCGTTGTTGTTGATAATGCAACTCATGCTCATTGACAGCACAGGAAAGTCTCAAGAACAGTGCCAAAAGTTATTTCCTCCTGTAATTTGGCTTTCCTGACTAACTGTCTGACTGCATGTATTCGTGTCAGACAGACGCTCAACTGATGAAATTTAGTTGTCAAGTTTTGACAAGTTTGTGTGGCTCTGCCAGTGGCTTCGCTGTCATCTACACCAAGCATCAAAATTGATTCGTAATGATTAAGACATTTGAGCAAACTGAGCCAAACTAAGCTATACAGCTGCTTGTCGTTTAACCCTCATACAAATGAAAGATTTTTTTTTTACAAAGCGCTGGATTTCTGCAATTCATCAAGAGATGATATGATAAAGATTTGAAGAACATGAGGTGGTAGTCAGAGGAAGAAGAAGAAGAATACTTTCTGGTTATATGATACTTTTTCTAATGTTATTTTTTGTTTTTGTTTTTTTGTCGAAAACATTTCAACTCCGCCCACTGTGACTTAATGACAAATGCAAACATTCGAATGCCAAATCGATCATTTATATTCTACACTTCAAGGCATTTCATAGAGCAAAGCCTAGCCTTGGCTGCTATCCTTGTTGTGGATGTGTAAATATATTTTCTTGTTGTCCAACAAATCTTGATATCGGATATCCTGTAATCTGTAATCGTTGTGCGCCAAATCTAGGCGAGCACAATTATTTCATTTTATTACCGCTATACAGCAGCATATCCTGGATTTGTATCATATTGTGTGTGTGTGTGTGTGTGTGCACGTGTGTTTGTGGTAGCATACTTCCGTATCCTGGAGAGCTTAACTTAAAGCCGCATACAATTATTTTTCTTTATTGGCTGGCAGTCTTTGCTTGACGATGGTTTTTTGTTTTGTTTTTTTTTTTTAAATTCTTGTGTGGGCGCAGGAAATTAAAATCAATCAATCAACATGGAAATCCGTTTCCGTCGTTTTACTTCACAGTAGTTTTGTTGTTGGTGTAGTTGTGGTAGTGTGAATGAATGAATGAGTGAGTGAAAGAGTCTATTTTGATGATTTTTGGAATTGATTTCTTACAACTTTAATTAACAGGCAGGATCTTAGTTCGGAGATTTTGAGCCACGAAGCTTAATGTTAATACAGATAGAATGCGATATGAAAGTAATTTCCTGAAAAGCCCAACTTCGTTCATAGCTCGTGGTGAAATCTTACAGAATTCATCATTATATATATCAAGGCTTCAAAAATTGTATTCTTTATATATGAATTTCTGACTAAAATAAAACTAACAATTGAAAAAAGCACAAAAGAGCACAAAGCAATAATATTTGCCTTACTTAACTTAGCCACAGAAAACGCCAGCACAGAGTCAGTTTTGGTCACCTTAGGCTATATTGAGCACAGTGCAAAATACGCCGTGACCAAGAAGGCGGCCAGCTACATCAGGCATATAAGCCACACTATAATAGCAGTCGTAAATTACATCCTGTTCATCCTCTCCCCCCCCCCCCCCAACTCCTTCTCTTACACTTTCCCATCAAATACCTATCCTAATTGAAATATCAAGCCACAAAATTAATTCCCAGCACGTTAGCTCAATTTTTCACTTAATTTATTTTTTGTTCGCACATCAAAGCCTCGCTCGCAAGGAAGCGTTTTTTATTGTTACCAGGTTTTTTTTTCGAAAATTGCGCAATTTTGGTCTATCCAACTAGCTGTCTTAGGCTTGGTGTAACATATCATTACAGTCTTAGTACGGCTGCAGCCTACATGTATACAAGTGCCACATAGTCACACATATCCACACCTAGCGCCTTTGGCAAGGTGGAGTGCACCATGCACGCCTTGCTGTCATGTGGTGTGGCTCTAATCTAATCGCAAATCAATTTATGTGTCTAACAGTCGCAGCAACTGACAGTATAACTAGCAGACAGACACACAGTCAGTCAGCCTTATTTTGCTGCTTAAACGCGCCACCACAAGCTGCTATGATTATCATTATCCTCGCGTAAGGATGATTTTTTCTCTCTCTCTCTACTTGTGCTTCTTTATTTTGGGCAGATTAAGTTGGACTTTGCCTTGTAATTTTTGAATTACCTTAAATTGCGAGCATGTGGGATTAAATGCCGCCCGCTTATTGCCTGTTTATTAGTATTATCCTTAACTGTGTGAGTTTTTTTTTCTTGTATTCCTTTTATTTTGGGTGAACTTTAGATTTGTAGGTATTTTATTTCAATTTAGATTTCCTTTCATGCCTTTATGCAGCTATTTAATCCACCCTTACTTCTGTTACTTCAGGGTGTTGCTTACAATATTTGACGTTTAGCTGATTGAGCTGTCGACGTGCATGATTCTTGACTGGATTTTCTCATAGCAAAGGAATTTTTTATTAATTTTTCTCCTTGGTAGATGGTTAGAGAGGTAGAGTGTGTCTTTTTTTTTTTTGATGAGGGGGAATTTTATTGAAAGCTAAACAAAACAGTATTTAAATTAAAAGTGGTTAAAATTTAAATGTGAGACAAAAAACTTTTAAAGGTATTTGTATAAGTTTTGATCTAAGAAATTCAGGCCTTCACACCTTTTCAGCAAAGGCTGGATTAGTACAAATATTGAAAGCTAGAATTAAGGGGAAGAAGAGAAAACCAAGTGGAAAATATTTAGGCTGCGCTTAGTTTGGCAAAAAACTGTAGAAACATGAGGTTCATTTGTCAAGCTTGCAATATAGAAAGATTAAAGCGTAAGATCACAAGCGTTACAACCGACACCGCCAATATATATTCTCAGAAAAATGTATGTGTTAAAGATCCACCCCCTAAAAGCTTTTAGAACCATTTTACGAGAGATGTAATAGTACTCATACACAATTGAAAATATCATTGGTAAAAAATTATGGTCATCCTTTACTTTTCCAAAAAACATAAGCACGTTCAAAGATGCATCGTATCTATTTGTCTCAGGGAAAGTTATAAAGCATACATGTAAGAACTACAAACTTTCTTGTTCGATCTAATTGCATATTTATTCCCCAGTTTGCCCTTAAAAAGAGAACTTTTTAAAAACATACTTTATGAAAAGTCTCCAGGGTTATATAATAGATCGGGGATCGGCCGAAACGATCCACAGTGGGCCCCTTTTCATCCCCATTGGACAAAGTATGCTACCACTCGGAGCCCTTATACGTGAGCATGCTCCACATCCTTTGTGAGCACAAGCATCCTTTGTCACCTCAAGCATATACTCGTAGGTCAGTTGACCAATCTTGGCTTTGCCAATAAATGGATGTCCCAGAATGGTCAATCTTATGCTTGCCAACGCCGGGCACTGGCACAGAATGTGTGCTGCTGTTTCTGGCTCCTCTAGGCGTAACCTACACGCATAGTCCTCGGTCAAAGTCATCCTCCCGAGATGGTACATGTAGGGACTGTGCCCTGTGACCAGTGCAGTAAGTCGGCTTAAAGTCCTTCAATTGTATCGGATAACTTTTGCTGTCTCACTACGAGACCACTTCACGGCCGCCTTCGATTGCTTGCAATTAACAGCTTCTTCCCACCTTGTACGGTGTTCCGTGTCCGTCCATTGCTTAATAAGGCCTGCCACCATGTTGTCGCCTATGGCCTATGGTCCACAGATTTCTTCTGCTGATCCTTCTCTCGCTAAAGAATCAGCATTTTCATTATGTTCTATGCCAGAATGTCCTCTCAGCCACATAAGTGTGAGCTCATTTGTATGAGCGTTTGGTAAGACATTTAATGGCTAACCTTTCATTACATGTTTACAACCTTGCTTTACATTTTCGTTACTGAGCCTTAATGCACGCAAACACCATAACGAATAACAAGGATTTTAGTCAAAGCTAACCATTTCATAGTATCGCAGTAAATATAAATAAATCAAAACAAAATATTTCACCAATGAAATATATACCTCTAATATATACCTCTGCTAATAAAATCTTCCAGGACGTTGGCCATGGCAACTTTTTTTTTATTGGATGCTGCCTTCCAACTGCTGTAGGCATCCAAAAAAGCTAACGTTTCTTCGCCTGCGTCGGCTGCGAGTAGTACATGTGCCACGTTAAATAAAAACAAAAAGAATGCAAAAGCATAGTACCTACAAATGTTTTCCTTCCATTGGATTTGAGTCTCAAATTTGAAAATATGGAAAATTATTCTTGAAAATGTCAAATTGTAGCTTTAATTTTTTCTTTAAGCTTGTCAACGCCATCTATGTGAGAGTGATGCCATGAAAAAAAATACTGAATACAGCTTAATTGGATTTTAATATTGATGCAACTTTTTTTCTGGATCATTTGTTGTTTTTGTTTTGCATATAAAAACAGATTCAGATCTTGAATTGAGACCGAATATAGCGTTTGAAAGTTATGTGTTATATGGGAGGTAGGCGTGTTTGTGGGTAGATTTTAAAAAACTTTTTAATATTTTCTAAAAGCGATAATTCCAACTTATGTACCAGATTTTTTCTAGCTATGACGACTCCTATTTTTTTCCAAACTTTGTTTGGAATGAAACCACTGTGCAAGGCAATAATTAATAAATAAATTTTCTGTCGCCTCTGTTCTTAAACAAATTCAAATTTTTTCCAATTTCTTTTTGTTATTATTTTGTTTTGTATTTTTGTTATATTCAAAGCGTTTATCTGCTTATTTTCCTTTTAAAACTTTTGTCTTTGCTCCACACCCAAACTATACCACCCTTCACCCGAAACTTTTAAATTCATTTTAAATGCAAAAAAATGAAACCTTGTTCTGCAACGCCTTGAGGCATGAGTTGTTTTCTACTCTTTACTGTTGCCGCAAACAAAAGCACTCTTTTACTTCGTCCTTCACTACCTTTTTGGTTTTGATCCTTGCTACTGCCTTGGGTCGTTCTTCGATGCTATTGTGTGTTTGGAAAACTTTTTAAACGTTTTGTTGCACTTTTCCAACGGAACGCCGGTCGAACATTTATTGTCGCCAGGCACTACGTGAGTGCCAGCCAGCAGCAGCTTGAGGAATTTCCGGAAGCTTGAATTTGGCATTCGACTGGACCACCGCAGTGAGTTTTGTTGAATTTTGATTTCTAAGAAGACGTGGTCGGGGCGCCAATTAAAACGTATGTTTGTCCTGGAAAAAGGGTTTATTTTTGGCTTTTTTTTTTTTGGAAAATCCAACGCTTAAATATTTGCAATAATTAGAGGTTTCCTTCTTTGCACACAGTTGACGTAGATTTATTTCCGTATCACAACAAATCCGTGTCTATCAAAGGATATCAGGTCACAGAGCAATGCGGGGTGCAAAGCCACAAAAATTATTATTAGTATTGGTGTTGATAACACTAGGCATGTTGGTGTTGTTGTTGTAGCTATTTCAAAGGGTTGTTTTTGTTGCAGAACTCAGTCGTCTACGTTAGGATAAAACAGCGTGTTGTTGTGGTTGCTGTTAGCCATTGTGACGAATGGTTTTTTGATTGCTCTGGGATTATTTTTACAAATAGTTACAAATGATACAAGGGTCGCTTGTACAAGAACAACAACAACAAATAAATAAAGAGTTGTGGCAGTTAACAAAGACAACTTAAGTGTTTTTAGAGGCTTTTGTTTTGTGTGTGTGTGTGCAGACAAAGCCTGATATTTTTACTTTGTTGTTTGTAAAAAATTCAAGATTGTTTGAGCAGATATAAAGCTTAAGACGGCTTAAGTGTTAATTGCCATGATTTTGAGAACTTCAAAAAAGTTTTCCAGCAATCAAGTTAATGCGCCATAATTGTGGTTAATCATAAATTCACAACTTGTCAACTGATTAGCTTTTATATTTTCTCTATGAATGACAGAAAAGTTTTTATATCAAATTAACTCCTACATTTTTCAACTCATAACATATTTAGCCACCCTTTTATTAAATAACACCACCCCACAAATCTGGATATTCTAATGAGCCATTTTCCATTTTCAAATTGTTGTTACAGGCAAGCGCTCATGTCGAATCGCGGGTCCGATTCGGATAAGCTTAATCCGACTCATGTCAGCAGCTCACGTGCCCCGCTGCATCTTGGCCATACAGGCCGTCCACCGCATCATCACCTGCATCATCACTCGGCGCTGCACGACAATCAGGCGCAGGACGATGACGACAAATTACTCGACGTCGTTGGACCGCCGCAGAGCCCTTTGTTGCCTTTAAGCCACTCGCTGCAGCAGATGCATGCGCACCAACACTCGGGTAGGTTTTAAATAATTAACCAATATCTATTCTAGTTTTAAGCTTACAACATTGTCCATATATTACAACAAAATTTTAACCAATATAAAGCCCTTGCAGCTTGGTTCAACCACCTGGCCGGTGCCGGCGATCATGCAAACGAGGAGGCGTTGCGACGGCGCTTGCAATCGGATGAATTAGAACGCGATGGCAGCGATTCCAGTTGCTCAGAGAGCGTTGGCGGCAGCACAGGCGGCGCCTTTCGTCCCACCTCATCCGGCAGCCCTAAGGAGGGAGCTGCTGGTCTGTCTGCTGCTGGTGGCGGCTATCCCGCGCCCAATATATCTGTTGGCCCACCGATTCATCCCTCACCGCATCTGTTGCCTTACCTCTATCCGCATGGACTCTATCCGCCACCACATCTCGGGCTACTGCACAATCCGGCCATGAACCATGGCGGCATCAATCCAGGCCTGCTTTTTAATGCGCAGCTAGCGCTGGCTGCTCAACATCCAGCGCTCTTCGGCCACTACACGGGCGGACATACACCTGTCTCGCCGCTACAAGGTCTCAAGGGCCATCGTTTTTCTCCCTACAACCTGCCCGGCAGTCTAGGCTCCGCCTTCGATGCCGTAACTCCCGGTTCGAACAGCAACCGCGGTGCGCCCGATGGCAGTGGACCCGGCAACGCTTCAGCCGAGCAGCATCATGCACCGCGTAGCCTAAGCTCGAGTCCACGACCACGTGCCTCTTCAAATTCACCGCCAACGCGTCCCATTTCAATGTCACCGACAACACCTCCATCGCTGCTGAAGCGTGCGGCGAACTCACCATCGGAGCTGAAGAGCATAGAGAAAATGGTCAACGGTTTGGAGGTGCAGCACAATGGCGGTGGTGGTGGCTTAGGACTTGATGAAGTGACGGTGGCAGCGGCAATGCTGCAGCATCATCATCATCAGCAGCAGCAGCAACAACAACAACATCGTGGCAAGTCTCCGCCATCTGCGGCGTCGGCGCTGGCAGAACAGTGACATTTGTATGAACGGGACGACGATCTTGAGCGTCCCTCGTCCGTCATCGATCTCGACGATGTGTGACCGCAGTGCCGCCTGACTGTGTCCTTGCGATGCAACAAGAATAGCAACAACAACAATTAGAAAACCACAACATTTAACCCCCACCTGGTACGACGTTTGTAGTTTGTTTAAATGCCTGTGTTAAAAGCTGTATTTTATTGTATTTGTTTTTGTATAAAATTCAGTGTAAATATTTTTGGTTGACTCGCACACACATAACACACACACATACACACACACACTCAAACACAACACTGTTTCCTATGTATTTTTAGTCCTAGCTGCGCATTCCTGGCATTAAAATGCGTTAAAAAAGTTTAACAAAAAAAAAAAAAAAATAAAAAAACATGCATTATTTAAAATAAGTTTATTGAATAACGCAATCTAGAGAGTGAGCAACGTGCAAATTTCATAAAATGGCGTCCCAAACTCCACTTCTTAAAAACGAATTCAATTCGAACAAAAAAAAAATTAAGAAAAAAAAACAAAAAAAATTCAAGCAAATGTTTCCTTAGGTTTCGCCACCAAGTTGAGCTCGACACAGCTCCTTGGCACTAGTTACACATAACTACTCAACAGTGACTAATTTTAAGTAAGTTTCTAAAACCAAAGAGTGTTTAAATACTTAGTTTATCTATGCTGTTAATTAGTAATTTTCTCACTATTAATTTAAGTAATCAGTTTGTAATAGAATTTTATTTAAATTTTTTTTTTTTTGATTTTGTTTTCTTTTTTGTTTTTCTTTTTTTTTTTTTTTGCTATAGTTCACAGTTAATATAGTATTAATAAATTTAAGTTAACAGCAAAATATGAAAAATTTATATAAAAAAAAATAAAAACGTTACAGTAAAATTTGTTTTATAAATAAAAATAGATGGAGAAAAAAAGCTATGTTTTTATTGTGGAGGCGTATTTATAGAAATAATTGATCTAAAAAAAGCTTTAAAGTATGTTTCAGCCTAGTTTAATTGATGTTTTTAATTGCGGCTTAGCAAGGATTTATAATATTGTGACTTTTTTTCAAATAAATTTCCAAGGTTCAATTTTTTTTTACGATTTTTTATAAATTTATGTTTTTATTTTTAATTAATAACTTTATAACTTAATTTATAAATTTGTATATTACTATATGTAGTACATTTGGAAAATATATCAAAAACTTCTTTAAGCTATGATGGACATTTATTACAGCCAAGTTTTGTCTGTTGTTTTTAATTGCGCCATAGTACGCATTCATAATTCCGCACATGTTTTAAAAAAATTCGCTTTGTTTTTAAATTTCATTACATAATATAAAAATTCAATAAATTTTATTTTAAAAAAATTAACATATTTAAAAATGCTTGCTCATGCCAAACGTGTTTTTTAAATATTAAAAAATCTTTACTTTAGTTACTTTGAAAACATGTCGAAAAGTATTAAAAGCTACAAAGAACTCAGTGAATTTTTTTTTTTTCTATTGCTTGTTTTTAATGACGGCATAGTCTGAATTCATAATTTTGATCAAATTCAAAAACAAATTTCTACTTTTGTTTAATTTTTGACAGATTATAAAAGATTTGTCTGAACAAATTTTAACTACATCATTCCCAATTGTTGCAGAAAATTCAGAAAAAATCAATTGAAATACAGAAATTTCATTTGAAATTCAGAATAAACCAATTGAAATTCAAAATTCCACTTGTAATTTAGAAACGATAAATTGAAATTTCCGACTGTGGCGTAGTGGGTAGCGTGTGTGGCTCATACACCAGAGAGCCCAGGTTCGAATCCCACATCTGACACAAAAAGTTTTTTCAATTGAATTAATTTTTCTGCTCGACCGTCACCTCTCTGCAAACAATGGCAAACCTCAGAGAGTAAAAAAACTGACATGAAAATCTTTTTGAGAACATAACGGAGTCGGCCTAAAGCTGGTAGGTCCAATTCTCGATCATTTGTAATCAAACATTTCACAACACACACAACACAATTGATCATAACAAGCTTGGTCAAAGTCCTTTCAAGGGCTGAAATGGCCATTTCGTTTTTTTTTTGTTTTTAAATTGAAATTCAGAAATTAATTTGAAATTGAGAAATTTCATTTGAAATTCAGAAAATATCACTTGAAATTCAGAATCCCTCCAATGAAAATTTAAAAAAAAATATATTTAAATTCAGAAATTTAATTTCAAATTCTGAACAGATCAATTGAAATTTAGAAAACATCAATTGAAATTCAAAATAAATCAATTGCAGTTCATTCCAATTGTAGTTTAGTATTAGTTTAGAAATAGTATAAACTGAAATTCAGAAATTCATTTGAAATCCAGAAATTCCATTTGAAATTCAGACAAGGTCTATCGAAATTTAGAAAATATCAATTAAAAATCGTAATAGATCAATTAAAATTCAGAAATTTCATTTGAAATTCAGAAAAGATCAAAAAGATCAATTGAAATTCAAAAAATATCAAATGAAATTAAAAACAAAACCCATTTGAAATTTAGAATTATAAATTGATATTCAAATTCAATCTATATTACAAAAAACAAAAATATATATATATAGATGATGATTATATGGTAACGGTATAGTAACGGTAATAACAATGGTGATTGTAATGCCTAGAGACACAAGGTAAATTTGAATTTCTAAATTTATTTTCTCTGAATTTAAAAAAAAAAAAATTTTGAATTTCATTTACATTTTCTGAATTTCAATTGATATTTTCTGAATATCAGATAGAATTTCTAAATTTCTTTGATATTTTCTGAATTTCAATTGATAATTTTTAAATTTCAATTGGCATTTTCTAAATTTCAATAAATATTTTCTGAATATGAAATATAGTTCTGGTTTTCAATTGATCTTCACTAAATTTCAAATAAAATTTCTGAATTTCAATTGATCTTTTCTGTATTTCAGTTGATGTGGTGTTGAACGGCCAGTTTAGCGTTGTTGTAGCGTAATTTTTTTTTAAATTTTTTATGACAATGGATGAAACATGGGTCCATAATAGAGCCCCGCATCAATATATTCACTGCTTCTCTGGTATAGCAGTCACTGTAAGCGAATAAATGTCAGGTCGTATATTTTTAACATGGTAGTCTTCCGTCTCGGAGCGGTAGGTATAGCAATTGTCAAACACATGTTATATTACGATTTGCAAGTTTTTTCTTTGCTTTGCTTTTATTCATAAAAACGTGATTTTGACAGTTGCTCAAATTACAAGAGAGAATTTAAACTACCACCACTACTTCCTTGTTCAATATATCTTGGTCGTGTAGTACAAAACATGGTACACTCAGGGAAAAATGCTCTTATCTAATCCAGGTTCTTTTTACCTGACGAATTTGGTTAGGGGAGTCAACCACATCATATTAACCTGATCTACGTTACTTTAACCTGATGAAGGTGGTTTGCAGTAACATTTATAAAAATAGCGAAAAAAACAAGTAGGTTTTTATAGGGAAAAAATAATCCGCTAACTGTCAAGTTCTGCTGTAGTGATGCTGAATGTAGCACCCTATACACTCAAGAGAAAACCGCAAGTTAAATTCACCTGAATAGCATATGGTAATGTTAACCTCATGATCCAGGAAAATCATTATACCTGACAATTGGTTAAATTTACCTGACTTCATTCGGTCCAACCACCACATTCGGTTAAGAAAACCACATTGTCAATTTCATTAAACCACAAAAACTGGTTAAATTGGCCTGAATTACGTGTGGTAATCTTAACCTGACAATTCATTTTATTCTGAAATTTAGTTAAAGTTTGATTAAATTAACCAAATTTTTTCTGGGTGTACAACAGCTGATTGTACTCTCATTCTTAGCTATCATTATTGTCAAAATCAATAAAATTAATTTTCAGCCACTTGGCAAACTGAGTTGAACTGAGTCTCCGCGTGGTGTTGTTTTTTTACAGTTATGGTGGTCGGCTCTCAGCCGTGCGACAACCTTTATTTATTCTACAATGGTACAGATTAAATTAGCGCAAGAGAATAACTACTTATTTATTCTCTGTTCTCTTTCCATACACTTTGGCACTGAACTGAGCGCATGGTTTCATATATTACTTCCGTAGCACTAATTCTGTGAACTATAACAGATGTATATCTAGCAATCTACTGCTTAATATTCGATGTATGCTGAATCTGAGCACAATAAAATCGAGAAAGTAGTAAGAGTTTACTTATTTCTTTATGCATTTACTGATGCAAGAAGTAGCTAGACTTGATACTTTCCCGCAAACAATGCGTGTTGAGAATTTATTGATTCTTAGGAGGCCAATTGTTGTGTATAGTTATAGAAAGTTGTATAAGAACTTGAAGCGCTTCGTGCTTGATAGTGTGTAATACAGCATTGATATTGTAAGTTGCAAATTTCCTTCTGGGGAGCCACGCGTTGTTTCAGTTTATTCTCTGAGTATTTAATCAACTACACAAATATTCAGGAATGTGAACTGAATATATGTTAATATGTTCGTTTTTATAAGGTTTTCGAATTCATTTTGATAGAGACAAAAAAAAACCATTAATAGTCTCTCGCATAACAAGAGATGCTTTGCGACGAATAATAAAATTATGCTTAAAATATTCAGTGTATAGAATACTCATATTCGTGTTCTTTTTTATTGCATTATTCGCTACCTACTGGTGTAAGTAAAGCAATGTGTTCTTACTCTTGTCGTTTCTTATTTGTGCATAAAACAAAGAGTGTCTATGAGAGCAGGTATGAGCACAGTAGAAAAACGATAGAGTAAACATTTTTATTCTACAGCAAGTTAATATATTCAAGTAGGCGAAAAGCATTCTCATGCAGGGTTCTAGTACATAACCATACACCTGAGTCCAATAGGCATTTTTTTTGGGATGCGCATGGCATTATCTTCATCGACTACCTGTAGAAGGGAGCAAAAGTCACAGGAGTGTATAATGTAGCGTTATTAGACAAACTGAATGACGAAATAAACAATAAATGGCCCTATATGACGAAGAAAAAGTAGTTTTGTACCATCACGACAACAAACCTTCACACATTTCCTTAAAAGCAAGAGCCAAATTTAATCAATTACGATTCGAATTTGTTGCTCACCCACCGTATTCTCCAGGCTTGGCCCCCAGTGACTATTATCTGTCTCCAAACCTCAAGCGGTGGCTCCTGGGTAAGAAATTCGAATCGAATGATAAAGTAATCGCGTAAACCGAGGGTTATTTTGAAGACTTGGACGTTTCTACTACAAAAAAGCGCTGTAGTAAATGCATCTCCATCGAAGGTAACTATGTTGACGAAAAAATTTAATTTTACCCAAAAAAAAACGCTTGTTTTCATTAAAAATCCCAGAACTTTTCTGCCCCATGCAGTATATCAATCTAAACAGCCTAGGTCACCATACAAACGGAAATTGCCAGGGATACACTTATGGTGATTTTTCAAGCTTGTTACATAAACATTAAGACGCCATGGACCTGCATAATTCACGCCTGTATTACATCTGTTCGAATAAAATTTATGCATATAAATTTTGCTTAAGGGCTAAAAAATGTCAAAAACGAATTTTAGCATAACGAACTTAGTACTTTTTTATATAAATATGTACAAGATTTTTATTTTTTTTTTTTTTTTTAATTACGTCATATATCTGAGTTATAATTTTCATGCATTAAAAAATAAATGCTCACTAAATGTCAGTTTAAGTTCAGAAAAACGATTTTTATATTAAAATTCTTTGTAGTTCGGCTCAATTTTCGATCGCTTTCAAATTGATTTTCTTGGAAATATGCTCAAATCTGTCTGGAAATCCTGGCACCCACATTCGAACAGAACATGATTTTTAAGTTTTTAACTGCAGCATACTGCAGACTAATAATTGCTCAGATATTCAAATATATTCTCACTAAATGTCAATTTGAATTATAAAGAAAGAGTTCTACATAACTTTTACAATACAAATACTTTCTACTTTGCACGAATTTCAATCAATTTTTAACTTAATTTTCTTGAACAAAACTTATTTAAAATATTGCCTATTTAGATGGAATTCCTAAAATAAATTGCAAAAAAATTAATTCTCACCATTGGTTCAGGGTAAAAATTTTAGATCGATTAAGCTTCTGTGTCTGATTAAAATTCTGTTCTTGTTTTAAGCAAGAAATTCACTTCACTTGCAATTCTGTCAAAGATAAACGGCTTGATTTTGAAATGTAAAAGCTTTTACCACAATATACAAAAAAATAAGCACAAATTGAGCGGAAAAAAAAGGAATAAAAAAACTGAACAAAATTATTGAAAAGCAATATTAATTATAGTTATTTAGCACCCAGTAAAAGAACTGCTATTTACGCCGTTGCTATATAATTTCATACAAAAAAAAAAAAAAAAAAAAAAAAAAAAAAAAAATTCGCGAATTATTACAAAAATAATTAAATAAATTGTAATGTAAACAGCCAATAAGTAAAAAAAATATAAATAAAAGACAACATAAATAACAACAACAACAGTAGCCAGACAAACACAACAATTGTATTTACATACCTCCAAACTGAACTACTGATGTTAGTATATGCATGCTTATTGCTCTATATATGACTACATATATATATATATATACACTTAAGTAGCAGTATGTATGTATAAAACATATGTATATAAATGGAATTTATTGTAATAATAATGTAATTAAATTATATGATATAAGATAAAAAATTTAAATAATTATTGTTGCATGTTAAACGCCACACGCGACGTGTAAATATGAACAAAAACAAAAAAAAAAAAAATACGTTAAAAGCTATAAAAACAACAACTAAAAAAACTGTTTATATTAATTTTATGATGAATTTTTAAGAGAAGGTCAAACAAAATTCTGCAATTCAAAGTTGAAATTTAAGCAAATTAGAATTCGATATAAAACAACTTCTAATATTATTCAAATTATTAACTCAAATTAAAACAAAAAAAAAAAAAAAAGTAAAAAACAAAAAAACAAGAATCATGTAGAAAATATAATAATTTATATATATAAAAAGAAGAATTATTATTATAATTATTAAAATTAAAAATTAAAGCAAAATAAAAATCAACACTTGTAAATTTGTTATTTTAAATAAAACTTGCAAAAATTATTAAAATATTAATATTAAAAAAAAACACACACACACAAAAAAAATATATTCGAAAAAATACAACAAAACCAATATATAAAAAATTAAAAAAAAAAAAATAACAATGAAGTTTTATATTAAAAGCAAGGCAGCTAGGTTAAATAAGTAAGTATATAATGGAAATTTGAACATATTGCAGAAATTTAAAATTTCACTAAATTTTGACAAAATAACTAAAAAATTCTACTAAATGTGTCATAATCATAAACTAATAGCACCAAGGAAGAATATGGTTATTAATATACACGCCACGGCCGAAAAAAAGTGACCGATTTTCACAAAAGATTTACAATTGATTTTTTTTATAGTTCAATTTTCGATTCAGTTTTATTTTACAGTTAAATTTTTTTGCTGGAACAGGGCACAAAAAAATGTTTAAACTGCGAGCATTTGTAGATATTATTTTTAGAATTTTTGAGAACTTGCGTAGAACTTATAAATATAATGTCTTAATACCCATTGAACCATAAGCGTAGGTTTTGAGTAAGATGAGAGTTGGCAAAACTATTTGGTTAGAATTTTTTTTTTTTTAAATTTTTTCTTTTTTATTTTGTCGCTTAAAAGTGCTTGTTATAAAAGATTAAATTCGTGAAAGCTTTCCTATAAAAAAAAAATTGTGCATATTTTGCGAAATTCATTAAAAACTTATTTTGAGTAGAAAATGAATCACTTTTGAATCATTTCAGTAGGTAAGACTTCCTTGTAAATGAACCATTTTTTGTTCATAAATGAGTTCGGAAATGAATCATTTATGTTCCTTTTTTGCATTCTGAAATCAGTTCAAAAAAGAATAAATAAAAAGAATAAAAAAAGAATCGTAATAATCAACGAACCATTTTTTGTTCATAAATGAGTTCACAAATGAATCATAAATGTTACTATTTATATTCTAAAATCAGGTAAATAAAGGAACTTAAAATGAAAATGTTAACCTTCGTACACACGTCATATGAACTTTTTTACCAGTGCGAGATGGATGTACTGCTACACGTATGCATTTCAACATTCAATTAATTTTCAACATTTCTATCAAAAATTAAAATCAAGCCCAAATAGTATGAAAAGCACGAAAACATTCCATGCAAAAATGTAATCAAATAAATTCCCCAATTAATAACTTAACTATTTTGATATGTCATATATAATTTGGAAGTTTGTCAAATTGGAAAACAATCACGCCTTTTCCCCTTTGAAACATCAATATCATGAACAACACAATGCGTGAATTCCAGTTCAGGTATATTAATCCTATTAACCCAATGATTAATATGATCTTTAATTTTAGTAATAATCATTTCTTCTTTAACAAAATATCGATATGTAATTATAAATAGTATTATGCAATAATAAAATTTATAATTCAAAAACGTTCTTTATTTTAACTCATTATTGAACAAAAAAAGGTTTGTTTTTGAGAGGCAATTCAGTCCAAAGATTGATACAAAAGGGGTTCAATTTCGTTTTGGTTTTTTACAAAAGAACTTTTGTATGGTTCATTTTTGAATTCATTTTCAAAGAAAAAACAGTTTGTTTCTGAGAGGCATTTCCGTCCGGCGATTGATTCAAAAAGGGTTAATTTCTGAGTGCCTTTAAGTTCTCTTTTATAAGATTTTAAGTTCTCTTTTATAAGACTTTATAAGAATTTTTTTTCTATTATGACCTTGATTCGAGAAAAACTTTCATTGAATTTCCTTATTTTGACAATGGATTTGAATCAGCGGTCCAAAAACTTTAATATTTTTTCAAGATAACAGTCTCACAGTTCGTTTTCAATATAGCTGATTAAGAATTCTAGAACTTAGTTTCAAATTAAAGTTAAGCAAAATTTAACTTTAACTATAAAAATATATAAGGGTATTCACAACAATTAAAAAAAAAAAAACTTATTTTATTCATCATTTATCTTTGCCATCAAAACATTCAAAGTGGCATGAGTTTGAATTTGAGTAATATTTAATATTTTGAGTAATAATATAAAAAGAAAATAGTAGTTATATAAAATCCATTAATATGGATCAACGTCAAAATAGTTTCATTTTGAGTACTTTCAACTTCGCTACAAAATTATATTTAATTATAATCATTTCAAGCATTAGTTAGATCTAAAATGTAAGATGTATGTACCATTAAGTATATATAATTTTTTGAATCTTGATGAAATTATTTAAACCGAAAAGAAAAGTATTAATATTGAACACAAAAATATATTAAGTTCCGATTTATATTAATCAATAATTGACGATCAAGTCTGCCATTTGTGGTAGAGAGACGTGGACATCAATGTGAGAGAGGATAAGTTTAAAAGAGAATAGCAAAATTTGACGTCAAGGCTTGATCAGTGTAAACCGGGTCTAAAAAATAAGGCTAAGCAGGTACAAAAAGTCCATATAAATGGCATCAAGATAATCAATTCAATGGGGAAGAAATGAAGCAGGTACAAACCAGAGCACTCGATTTTCGAGCTTTTTGAACAGCCGGGCCTCTCAATTCTTTCCACTATTTTCGAGTATTTTGAGTTACTCGGGCTTTTTGGTTAATGGGGACTACCCGGGTATTTTTGAGTTTTTCCTAGAGGGGTGAATTATATCACCATAATCCATTTTTTTTTTTTTACACCCATCTACATTTCTTCCCAACGTACACAGCCCCACCTTCTGGAGGTCTACCTGAAAAAAAAAATGTTGAAAATAGTTATGATCTCTTCCACATTGATCCCTAGAGGGGTCAACAGCACATCCAGCTGTTTCTTCTGAGTACATCCAGCCCCTATCCGAGACTCTTTTGTGGGTTTAAAAATGAGGCTGAAAAATTTGCAAAAATTGTCGATTAAAGTTCATATTAATTCCTACTAATTTTCTTCTCTCAACATTTCTTCTAAGCACAACCACCCCATATCTGCAACCCTTCTGGAGATTCCCATACAAAAAAATGCAAAATTTGAAGAAAATTCTATTATCTATCTATAATTCTATTATTTTTTTTCCTTCAACATTTCTTCCCAACACACACGCCACATATGCCACCCTTCTGGGGGCTCCCATACAAAAAAATAAAAAAAACTGAAGAAAATTTTCATATGAGTTTATATCTCTGCTTAATTGATCCCTAGTGATATCAATCGTACAAGCTATAAGTTTTCTTTCCTTAACTTTCTTCCTAGCACAACCATCTCCTATCTGTCACCCTTCTAGGGATTACCCTACAAAAAACACAAATTCTTGTGCATTGTTTTTCCAAGTGCATTGCGCATATGCGCATAAACTACCTGGACAATTATTATCAAATTACGGGGATAGTCACCGAATACCCCGACTTTCGAGTTACACGTGCTTTGCCCGAGTGCCCGGCAGAAACTTTAGCAGTTTTGATAACAAAAAACTTAGAGAGGGGAAATACCGCTACTTATTATCTCAAAAAAAAAGGAAAAGAACCATATATAAAAAACATATTGAGATCCTGATCAAAAAAAGAAGAAAAAAATTACATTCGGAAAAATATAGACTCAACTAGAATCTGAAAAACAAAAAATTTAAGAAAAAACTATTATTCTAATGGTACTACTATACGCAATAGAGTTCCTAAAATTGATTGTATTCCTCGAATTTCATAAATTCCTAAGACTCTATATTTCAAGTATAGTTTAGTCCTACGAAAATTTAAATAAATCGTAACTGATGCATGTAAGCTATTCATTTTACTCCCGTTAATATCTTCGCTATAGAAGCTATTATATTTTATATTTAAATATGTTCTTTTAATAAAAAAGCTATAAAGTCTGATCAATTTCTGGAAGAATACTGATAAAGTTTGATGCATATATCTGTGGACATATCCAATAACAGCTTATTTCGATTTAAGACAGAAATCAGCTAATGATGCAGCTGTATTCTACGAGTATATCTTCATATACACACAAAATCAGTAGCTTCTAGCTAAATCCAACCCAAAGTTATGGCAAAAAAAAAACCAATGAAGATTTTATAGAACTTAAATGGTGATAAAAAACTTTGAAGCAGGATTTCTCGAAACATACAAATCAGTCTTATGCTGTTATTGTTTATCACCACAGATATATTTTTATCAGCTTTTAGGATCAGTGTTCATAACTGATATTATTTTATAGAATATAAAAATAGCTAAAAATGTTTAATGAATTTCACTATAAAAAAGGTCTATCTTGAAATTTATGGTATGCTTTCTTCGACAAAACTTCTTTAAATCATCTAAACTGTACGATTTTCACTGAGCGAGACCGGAAAAATTTATTTATACACAAATTGACCCTCCTTTATAGTAAAGCTTATTCCTTTTTCACATGAATGTAGCCCATCAAAGCTCTGAAAGTTTGAATTTGATTGCTCGCTTTCGTTATAAGTTAAGCGTTGGCATATCTTAGTATACTCAGAAAGTCATCATATATCGAGAACTCTATGGATCACATGAAGATAGTTGGAATGTACTCTAAGTTACCGCATCTACAAAAGCACAGATATGATGCTGTCATTATTATGTATACTACAACGTAGCACTACCTGCCAATAATTCCTGTAGTTAAAGGTATTATATAAATGTTTTAAAATTTAAAGAATAAAACAACAGGATCTATGGCATCAATAGATCATAATTCCTGTTAAATGCTTAGATAAAAAAGAAATATCTCTACCACTACTTTTCAGACCTAGATACCAAACCTAAGAATACGCTAAAGAATTGTTCAAATTGAAAAAACGATAATCGATAGAAATAGGATTTGGAGGATGTGTAATTAACAGCAGAAAAATATCAGAAACGGTGACACAAAAGTTGATCATTGGCACAATAAGATCTGATCAGAATCGAATCTATAGAATATAATAATATAGGCGTAGACGAAAGAGAAATTCTTTATTTGTGTTTATAGAAGACCCCTGCTATTAAGACTTAATTCTTCTTGGCTCCCCCGGACAATATGCATTAAAAATTCCATGTGTTCTTAATAGTACCAGGTCGACTACAAGTAGTTGACGTAACTTCATTTGCCATCCACTGGTGGATACGAGACCTATCCGATCTCTTGGATATTAAGGGATATACCAGCTCGTTCGTACTAATCACGACTGCCGTCAGCCACTCTAGACCTGTCCAAGCGACTTAACACATATCAGAACCAGAACAAGATTCCCCGTAGAGCCGCCCATGATAGTCACCCGGGCAAGAGTCCCACTAGATGAGGCTCTTCAACACCACCTACAAAAAACCAAAAGTTCAAATAAGAACTTTTATAATTGTCCGTGTACAGTTTATACACTAAATCGTGCATGGCTAGCATTCTATCAGTTATCAGGCAAGGAAAAATAAATCCATCACTGAAAACTAGGAGTGCTTAAATATCCAAGCCCGTTATTAGAAGTTTGGATCAAGGACTATATGTCTCTTAAGCCATTACATAAAACCTTTTATTTTGATCTTAATGTTGGAGATAGATCAGGTCTCCTCATCTTGGCTTCAAACAGGCAGGCGTAGGCGAAACATTAATAAACAATTTTCTCCAGTATTTTAATAGAGTAGGGAGTAGCCCATACGACAGTGAACACAGGTTCGAATACCTGATCTGACACAGAAATTTTTTTCAATTGAATTAATTTTTCTGTTCGGCCGTCACCTCTCTGCAGACAATGGCAAACCTCAGAGAGTACAAAACTGCCATTAAAAAAGCTTCTTCAGAGCATAAGCCGCTTGGAGTCGGCATAAAACTTTTGTTGGTCCAGTTCTCGATCATTTGTGTTCAAACATTTCACAACACGCACAACAAAATTGATCATAAGAAGCTCGGTCAAAGTCCTTTCAAGGGCTGAAATGGCCTATTCGGTTTTCGTTTAATTATCTTGGTACATGCTACATACATTATTATTTCAACGCACTTGAGTGCAATTGTTAATTTTTCCTTCACACTATGCAAAACCAAAAATCAATCACATCACAAAAGAAACAAAAAAATAACACCGATGCTGATGACATCTTGTAGTAAGTAAAAACAAAATATTTATTAGATTTTGTTGTATAGCCAATACACAATTCTCTATTTATAAATAGCAATAAGCATGACACGAGAAGCAATCGATTTTTGTGTGGAATAAAGTAGTGCTTCTAGTGCATTGCTGATCGTTGGTGTGCTTATTCGTGATACAAAATAAAGGGATTAATATTGAATCAAAAACTCTTTATAGCAGAGGATTTTAGATTGTATACAACTTTCTATCAATGAGCTTACGAATCGATTTTTAATATTACATTTTCTTGTTGTAATGGACGCAAGTAAAAAAGAAACATCAATTCTAAGAAAACGGTGTCGAAAGTGTCGTTTTTGAGATTTTACTCAGGCAAATCACAAAACGAGGCGTAAAAAGCTTTGCTTCAAAAAATAAAATGGAGATTATAAACAGAGATAAACAATTTTCTGTATATTTTTGTCAACCAAACATACACACAAAGAAAGTTCCATTTAAATATTAAATAGTCACCCAGACTCATGATACAATGATAAAGTAGGGCCGCTTCGCTGAGTGCACTCACGCGTCAACGAAGAGTGGATAATGAGAGGGAAGATATATGTCAAAACGACGAATTTCGTAGAAATTGCAAATGAAGAATATATTTTATGCTTCCAAGTTGCAAACAGTGCGGTCGCGGGTGTTAAATATGTGCTAATTTGAGTGAAAATATTATAAAAAAAGTGTAATAAAAACTATAAAATGTGAAATAAGTCTTAAAATTGCAAAAAAAAACTGTAACAGTTTTAACCTAAAAACAACTGCGAAACGTGAGCATAAAGAAATTCGCGATGAACAGCGGATTTTGACACCTATCTCGCTTTATTCTGCTTTCTACTCCATTCCTCTCCGAGTCGGCCTTACCTTATAATTCTACCATGCCCACACTAAGAAGAAGCAAAGCTCAACACTTGAGGGTACAAAAAATAGTCTTTTTTTATATTCATTTTGCAATTCACCTTACGCTCTCTTCTGAGCGAGAGAACTGGTGGCGAATTCATTAGGAAAGTAAAAGTTATGCCAAATTTTAATGGAAAAAACAAATGTTTTTGACATTAATATTTATTGAATTTTCTTTCAATGCAAGAAAAAAATTTCAAATATGATTTGAATTAACATTTCAAATTCAATTTGAATAAAATGCATTCTGAAGTAGAATTCTTCTGGGAAATTTATTGTTACCAATTAAGAAAACTATGAAGCCCAAAGACAGGTGAACAAAGATGACCAACACTTCACCATAAGTCTTAAGGCCAGTAACGTTTTCTAAATTTATAAAAAGTTTAAAGGAAATCTGAAATTAAGTCTAATGAATGAAAAATTTTTGTTTGGAGTAGCAACCAAGAATATATATACATCAAGATAATTTCAAACTGGAAAGCACTGTAAGTATTTCAGCTGGGGAAAACTCTCCTCTATGTCTAGGCAAAATCTTAAATTTCTGTACTGTTTTGTAGAACGCGATAATCAGTCCTTGTTGAACAGTCATACTAGAAACTATATCACATACAAACACACATATCAATTTCAGCGTTAGCAATTTCGAAACGTGGCATCGTAATTAATTTACTACCTTATCCATCAACTGCCTAAAACTACAAAATTTCGTGCCACTATATATACTTTTGTATTTCGCTGAAGTGTTTGAATGGACTGCTAATTAAAATTAAGCACTTGTGGCAGGAACAGCGCAACAACAACTTGGCACCTTAGCGCGATTTGATGAAAGCACCAATTCGTGTTTTGTTCAAAAAACAATAAAAATTTGTACTTACCTTCAAGAATAGCCTGAAAACTGGTCGGAAGAGGGCTAAGAAAAAAAAAACCGGGTGGCGTAATTTTTGGCGGATTATATGGTGCAGATAAGCTGCTAACCCTTGTAGTAAAGCCGCAAGTTAAGCCGCTTGCAGATTAAAACAGGCAGATTGTTGGCTTACGTATTGCCACCTGATTGAAATCGGTTTTTGTTTTTTAATAATAAGCTATAGTAACATGCAATTAATTTTCAAGTTACAAGCGGCGGAAAAAACGTTTCTTTTTTTTCAAATTATATTTTTAACAAATTAGCAGCTCATCAGCAGCTCAAGTGTTGATGGCATGCATGCAGGCAGGCAGGCAGGCGCGGTCGACAGTGAAAAGTTTTGTTGTTAATTGATTTTGTGTTGTTGTTAAATGTTGTTAATTGATTTTTTATTGACTAAACTTAACGCATCAGCGAATTACGCAGCATAAACGTAAGCGTAGCAGCTGCGTTTACTCTAAAAATGGCGCACTTCCGGTTATCAGCATAAAAGTTGTCAATAAAACTTTTTTGACTTTTGTTAGCAGCTCATGAATAAATAACAAATTTATTAATTGTAGTGCAGCTACTGCGCCACCATACTGCCCCCCAAAAACCGCGACAAGCTAACCCTTTAACACGGTATGGTTACCAACATTTATGCGGAAAGTGCGTGACAAATAATTCTTTACCGCAATTCACATAAAGCTATAAAAAAAATAAAATAGTACGCTGCATATTTTTAACCCTTTTGCCAGGATCATGGCATGGAAACTTGCTCATTCATGCATATTAAACGCCCTCATTGACTTTAAGCTGTCGTCATCATCATAGTCAACGCCGCCGTTGCCGCTGCCGTTGCTGTCACTGTGGCATTAAAGCGCGCGAAAGCACTTGCCAAGCTGGTGCTGGTGGCATGACAGTCAGGCAGTCGAAGGGGTGGCAGCTTAGCGCCCGACATGTTATTGCTACTAATTAATAAAGCACATAAAGTGGTGGGTATTATTTTGATTGAGCGCCGCAAAGTGGCAACCCATGCCAACCAAAAGTCTGTCCGACTTTAGCGCTGATCTTGAGAGCAACTTTCTAACAGGTGTGGCTCCGGAAGGGCATACAAAAGCAGTCGAGAAGAAGAAGCACAGCAACAACTGGCTGGCATGCAAATGTGCCCCCAAAACAAAAGGCATAAAAACTATATCGAACCAAACGTAAAACCATTTCATTTGGTTATTTATGCGGTCTAATAAAAATCAGCCTTGGTACAGCGAGCGCAATCGATGCATTCAATGCAAGCCAACGCAACGCTTCGTTGCATTGGCTGCCCCTATGCCGGTGCGCAGCCGGTGTCAAAGGGTTGACTGTTACCACATTAGGCGCGCGAGAAATTCAAATTCCAGTACTTGCGACTTAGTTTGGGTCGCGATCTGGGAATCTGCAGTTAACGCTCGATTAAGCAGCACTTTTGTTGTGTTTGTTTTTTTTTTATAAATTTCTGGCATTTGGTAGACAAGCAGCAACGATATAGTCACAGACAATCCGGAAGTGACTTTAATACCTACGCGTATTGCGAGCTATTCAGCTATGACGCAGACCAGTAAAGCAACAACGCATGTGCCGCGACATGGGTGCGATGTCAATTTGTTGTTAACCACATAATAATCAGCACAGCTCCAGAACAAGCAATTGTCAACAAGACTTGCGACGCTCTGCCAGTGTGGGTTTTGCGACAAAAATGCTACCCGTACCATTTGGACAACAAATCATTGGATCCATTGTGATTGACTTGCTACAATTTGCCTATCCATAACGTTCAATTGGTTTAACTGTGATTAATTATGCAAGACATTTGCCTGACCACGTCTGTCGTTTGAAGACATTAACATGTCCACGCCAGAGCAAAGTGACTGTAATCATTGCAATTTTTGCTGCTTCTTGCTGCCTCTTCTCTGACCCAGACAGCCATGAAAACTTCACAGTTTAAAATTCCTTTCCAACACCCGATTCCAAAGAGCGGTCACTTTGATGCCTTTATTTTGTAGTTTCAGTTTTGGCCACAAAAGGATCAGCATTGAAACAATGCAGTGCAAGAAGGCGAGTTATTTTTTTTCGTTTTTCTTTTGATGCGAATCGGTGGCTATGGTCACAACGCACATAAATTTACGCGCATGCGACAGGAATTTTTATTTAAATGCTGTCGTAGCAGCGTAAACGATATCTCGATTTTGCTGCAGACAGTAGCGGATATTTAAGCAAAATTTTTCCATTTACACGAAATACAAATACTTATGTGAGAACATTTTTGCAGTCCCCGCACTAAATAAAATAAATGAGTTTCTCTTTACTTTGAAGTACTTCGATTTCTTTTACTCATGAGTGGAGGAGTTGAAGAGTACTGCGAGAGTGGAAAAAATTTAAGCTTTAAACAAATAAAGCCCCAATTAAATGAACTAGAGATTTTTGCCCAACAAACTTTATATTTTTAGCTTCGAAGCAAGGATTTCAGGTGTTATAGCCTGAACCGAAATAGTGCGAAAATTTAGAGTGCATGTTAAAAGTTGCAAAATTTCAAATTCTCACTAGAGAATTTAGAAAAAATATTGTAGAACAACGCATTACCACACGCAGAAAATAAAAGCATTAATTAAATTTTATAGAAGCTGATTGATTGCATTAGCAATTGGAATAAAGTTGAAATAAAGTTCTAGTTACATATGTATGTTATTGCATTGTTGTTGTGTGTATCAAATCCATTAGTTTATTAATTGAAATTTTTCCTTTTTTGAGAAAGGGAGATATGATAATTATGTTAAAACGTGTAAATTTGAAAAACTGATAAAGTAGCTATGATGACGATAAACGAATTAAAGCAAAAATTCGAAATCTATTTCCATAACTAACCAATTCAAACAAAATTGCACTTCGACTTGCAACACTTATTGTTGACATGTCCTCAACGACAGCATCGAGCCATGTCTTGCAAAACGGATGCATATAAACAAATCATGTGCCAGGCTCGTTGCCAGGATTTACCTTTTGTGGGATTTTGATAAAAAAGTATATAAGTACACCGAGAAAAAAGCTTATGTTAAATTGAAAAACACATAGTATAAGTCATAAGATGGTTTTGGCAGCTTTCAGCCTCCCAAGTACTTCATCAAAACGCCTAAGTTTTACATGTTGACTCGCCAATTTTTATTTGAGTGATTAATTAACCAAGTATTTGGTAATTTTTTATAAAACTTTTAAAAAAAAAATTGAATTTAAAAAATATAACTTTTTTCGGGCTTTGGTTATTTTACTTCCCTTCTGTTCTCGTTTTCTCGTTCTGTTCTTCGGCTTTTCTTGCTGCTCGACGTCTATTATAACAAGAACATTCAATTATTGTAAATTAAATTAAATATTAAATACAAAAATGTTACCTTCGCATGCCGTTAAGATTCGAACCCACAACCAACCTATACCACTGTGTATGAATTCACTACACTACGCATTGAGCCAAGCTCCTTCGTTACGCGGAGTGATTTATGCAATATTAATTACAACTGAAGCTATGCTGCAGCATAACACAATAATCTATTAAAAGATTTTTGTTGTATGGATATCAACAGAATACTGCGATATACTGCATCTGTTAATACAGCATCTGTTAACCTGTTAACATAGCAGTTATGTCAGCAAGTAATAGCAAAGCTGCTTGGATCAGTGCGTAAAGCAATGGACTGGCACCAAAAGTTACAGGTTCGATTCCGCACGGCGGGCAAAGAAATATTTTTTGTTTTTGTTGATGAAATGTAATAAAATTTACTGGCGTGAATATTAACGTGCGTTTTTTAATTTACTTTTTTATTTTTGAATTTAAAAGTAGTTTTATTACAAAAAAAAACCATTAAATTATCAAATCTATTCTTCTCTCGTGTGTCTAATGACGCAGCTGTGCTTTTTTTTTTTTTTTCCAGAAAATAGCTCAAAACTATGCTCAAGCCATCCATGCAAGTTGTTTTTTAATTTTGTATTTATGGATTTTGGGCTTAGGTGAATCAAATAATTTTTTTTGGCAAGATATCGAAGTATGTGCTTTCAAAGCAATATATTAAACAATAAATTGCTTAGGGATATAAGTATAAGCTTATAATTCCAATACAATTCTCTTTGCCCAAGCTGGCTTAGGTGATTTACCTATTGCTTTTTTTCCGGTGTAGATACAGTAAAAAACTAAACGCAAGGATATGGAAATTTTTCTTAGCAAATCCGTTTTCTCTTCGGACTACTCGTAAATATGCCTGTTTTTAAATTATCATTAGAGAGATGACAAGAGTTTATTGAATTTTTTTATCAAATTAATTTTTAGTACTAAGTTTTCGATTTTTTTGAAAAATATTCCAAATTGAGAATTTGTAATTGCTTTTAAAAAAGTGTAATTCCGAAAATTAGCACAAAAAGAAAAAATTTCAATGACAAAATTTTACTAATACAACAATATTAGTTTAAAGGATAAATATAGGTAAGATTTCTTGCAGTTTATTAAAATCAAAAATAAAATTAGTTATAAAAAATTAAAACTTTTTTAATAAGTTCACCTGTTGAAGCTTGATTTACGACTTTTACGGGACATTTTATATAAACGGGAGAACAAAAAAATTTTAGTCTTTAGATTGGGTTTCTTTTTGGCTATCCTACGCTTTTATTGATCCCCAGCTTGTGTACAAGTATTTGGACCTGTGTGAACCCTAGTTCGAGTTGTCATTAAAGGCCAAAATATTTCTGCTCTCGAAAACAATTTCGACAATTAAAATCATATCCAAAAGAAAATAAGTATTTTAAAATCTTTAGAAATTGAACAGTTCCATTTCCTCATAAAAAATTGATATCATGACTGACAAATTCAATTCCAACTACAATATATATTTTTTTTATTAAAATTTTTTGAGCAGAGGAATCGACTCCGATAAAAGTCATATTTAAATCTCAGATTATTTTTCAAAAGCCGTTATTCGAAAACTAGTTTTTGCACAGCACCAATTTAAGTGCTATTTATATATAACTTAATATTATTTAAGTTATCGCATCAAAATAAGTCTTTCTTTGAAAACTGGATAAATTTCTATTAAACAGTTACTTCTTTTTATATTTAAGAATTTAATCAGTCGTGGATTTAAATTTAAGATATTTGCAAATTAAAAAATTAAAGATATAAATAATAATTTTTCAAGTGCTGAAGTTTAAAAAACTGCAATTGTTAATTTATCTTATGCGAATTTGGTAACATGATTAAAAAATCATCAAATCCCCTTAGAATTGGACGGTATAAAACGTTTTAAAAAAAATTTTTATTAAGAGTTTTTTCGAAAGAAACGATATTTAGATTTTCACCATTTATTATAAGATGTCTTATATACCAAGAAAAAAATAAAATAGAATGGGCAACTTTTTTAGAATTTAGAACTTTTTCAAAGAATTTCACAAGAATCCTCAATTTAACAGGATAGTAACGCATGAAGAGCAGAAAGAGTGACATTTCAATGAAGAATTCCGCTCATATGCCTTCTGAGTTGGTTTGTTTGATAATCTCACGCTTGAAATTTGCTGACATGATGTAGACATCCAGTGAATTCCACTATTTAGTTGAAAGCTCCTTTAATTAATTAGGATTCACTATCTAATATCACTATTCGCAATCGGTTTTTTCTTGTTACTAAAGCAATAACTTAAAAAACTATTGAAATTTTCTTATTTTATAGAAAAAATATGGTATAATAACCTAGGTAGGAGCTATAAGTAGAGTCGCTGACCTCTAATGTCAAATGAAACATCAGTGCATGGTTCACAAAACACGATAAACACAAAATCTTAATATGTTTGCTTTGGACTTCGACAATCATGGTCAGAGCAAAGAGAGCACTTTCAAAATTGCTCCTACCTAGATTATTCAACCACCTAGTGGCAAATGGGCAATATACCTCATCGACGAAAGGCAATACTCTCGTAGGCGGTAATGTACAACTGTTCGTATCCATTTTCAACTAACTTTTAGAAGACAATGGCCGCTTTGTAGGCAAATGGGCTACATTTTGGATAACAAAATATGCCAACGAGTAGTCAAGCTTCCTTGTCAAGCACACATGCTACATTTTTGATTACAAAGTATGCAACCAAGTAATCGAGCTTGCTTCTCCCATATACAACTTCACGTATAAGTTCATATATGGGTAACATAACACAAGTGTACTGCCTTTTATATATGAAATATTGGAGTACTTCGCAAATTTGCCGCTAGGAATCCGACTCTCTGGATCAACACTTGTCAACACTGATGGAATTGCTCTTTTAAAGATATTACCCAGCGGCAAATGGGCAATACACTTCATCGATGAAAGGGAATAAACTCGTAGGCGGTAATGTACACATGGTCGTATCCACTTTCAACTTACTTTAAGAAGACAATGGCCGCTTTGTAGGCAAACGGGCTACATTTTCGATTACAAAATATGCCAACGAGTAGTCAAGCACAGAGGCTACATTTTCGATTACAAAGTATGCAAACAAGTAATCGGGCTTCCTTCTCCCATATACAACTTTACGTAAAAATTCATATATAAATCACATAACACAAGTATACTGCCTTTCATATATGAAATATTGGAGCACTGGGTATTCTTCTTTGTCAAATTTCCAAGATTTGTTGAAATTATGTCTGTTGTCGTACGCACTTCAAGTAAATTTAAGTTGCTTGAAAGCGTTTCTTTGCACATTTGCGAGCTCAGGAGAGAAGAATAACAAGCAAAAGGTTACTCTCTTGAGCTTGAAACCTTTTGTAGGCAGACGGGCTATATTTTCGATTACAAAATATGCCAACGATTAGTAAAGCTTCTTAGTCAAGCACACTGGCTACATTTTCGGTTACAAAGTATGCAACTTCACATACAAATTCATATATGAATCACATAACACAAATGTACTGCCTTTCATATATGAAAAATTGGAGTACTCCGTAAGTTTGCCGCTGGGAATGAAATTTACTTGAAAATATTCTTCGAGCTTGTTTGAAAAGCTGCGCATAGCTGATCATAAAGTTTGCTTATCAAAATTTTCTATTGATTTGAAAAATTAAACGTTGCCATCATATACCATATTAGCGCAGATGTTTTAAATATGATGCATAAAATGTCTTTTATTAGAAAAAATCATTAATTTCAAGCATGCAATCAATTGTTTTCTATTACAAAATTATGCGAACAGCTGTAGTGCTTGAAATTTGATTGAAGTCGTTTTCGTACTGTTTAGAAAAATTCTCCCACAGATAATTAAATTACTCTTACAACTTAAACTTTACTCGAACTTTACTTGAAGTTAATACGGAAACAGCTTTCAGACCTATTGAAACAGCTCCTATTTTGCTCAAACGTCAAAAAGTTTTCAATCCAGCAGCTGCTTTATTTAACAACAACTTTGTACAGCATTACTTAACTGCTTACATGGGAATTACAATTCCTATTCCAAAAAAACAAAAAATACAGAAAAAGAAACATATGCAAATTTGTTGCCTCATCCTGCTTTATCCGCACCTTCTACTTCTTTTTCATCTTCTTTACTTTTTACCCTATTTATGTTCATTTTCATGCTTGATTGTGTCGAGTAGCGCAGCTCTGTGAGAATAATCGTCAGGTCACACAATGTCGTTTATCGCGTGATACGATCGCATACTCCATGATGATCGTTCGATACATGCGATCGACCATATGGAACCGATCAATTAGTTCGATTAGTTCATTTCGTTTGCCGCAGGGTGAACGTAGAATGCCTCGAATACTCTGACTCTTCACTACAGCTACCTGCGAGCGCCCAGTAACTGGCTTCGCGTACAACGCTTCATACTCCAGCTTAGATGCAACCTAGGCTCGATCACTGACTTGCTTGTGGTTGCAGACTACAAATTAATGTGTTGCTGCTCTACTGCTCATTAGAGCAACTTTTGGACTGTCTGTGAATTGTAGCTGCATTTAATTTAAAGCATCTATTTAATGCTTCCGAATGGTTTTAGCTCAATGATTTCCGTTGCATTGTTGCAATGCTTGCTACAACTAGCTGATGTTGACGCCGATGGTGGTTCTGTGGTAACGTCAGTTGTTTGGCTTTTTATAATTTATAGCAACACCCTAAACAGACATTAATGCAAGTAGTGGAAGATAAAATAAATATTATAGAAAACTGCAGCACCTTGCTGCCCTCAACAAGCGGCGGCTGGAGTGAGTATTGAGTGAGTATTTAAGACCCAATTTGGAACTTGTAAGTCTTCGAAACAATAGCTTGTTGCGTCTGACAGTCGTTTTATTTATGAACCCATAAGATGCGGCATTCAAATCACCGCCTTAACCGCTGCATTAATCAGCCAGCAAGTTGCAAAGGAAATAACTTCGATTTGCCAGTCGCTCGCTCGCTTACTGCAGCCGATCATTAATCTGAATGTCATGCGTAGATAGAGCAATTTTTATATGCTGGAATTCTCTGACGTTGTTAGGTGTCAGCTTGATAAGTGGCAACGCTGCGGCGGCAAATCCAACGAATGGCAAAAACAATGTGATTGTGCGAAATTCCGGTCTTGATTTGCTTGACACTTTTTAAATAACCTTACTTGACGCTGAGGCGAATGTTGAGGTGGCTCAAGACAAAGGAACATTTCAATAACTTTGAAATTGGCCAATTGATTGTTATGGATGTTGATGAGAGCATGGAGCAGCATGGAAAAAAAAGAAAGTATAGAGACAATTTTCAGCTGTCAAATGTAATAAACGAATGTTGGAAACGCTGACGTTTTATTTTGTTGCAGCATAAATAATCGAGCTAAATTTGCCAAGATGGGAGACAAGAAATTAACCGAGAAAGTGATTGATATGCTGAACAATTTAAAATAATACTTTGTACTAAGACCAAGGCACGTTTTTGCTTGAATCAGAATTGCAAGGCCACTTTCGATTGCGAACATAACCGATCGTCGAATCAGCTGTTTCGAAGATATACAAAAGGTTCTGAAAGCAAATTTTGCAAAAAATTTTTATAAATTTTAACATAAGTATTAAAAAGTTGCAGAAACTGAGCTCTGGCCTTTGACGACTTTATTTCTGCAAGAAGAACTCTCTGAAAAAGTTCAATTCTAACATAAGAGATTAGAGAATGACAGACAGACACATGAATAAACATTTGTATAGCTTTATTGTCCCTCAGCAGATTTGTGGACCAATGCCGCTTAAGCAAAGAAGCCTTTGTTATATTGATGGACATAAGAAAAAAACACTTACGTCAATCGTCGATTCACCCAGTGCTACGATTTTAAGCAGAAGTTTTGTTCAGCGCTCAGTTCGCAACTATCTAAACATAAGCATGTGTATAACTACATTATCAGAGGTGCTAACACAAATGATACCAAATGATGGCTTAGTTGTGATATTAATAATGAGCTAATTTTCTTCTACAAATTTTCAACCATCAATCTGGATCATTTTAGATAATAACTAAAGCAGCGAATAATCTCAATTTGTGATTATTACAATAAGGAGGCAAAAAGCTCATGGTATGAGTCGAACGAGCTGCTCGTAATAAGATCAGTACTGGAATATCGATACTCGAACGAGTCGATAAGTAAGTATGTATAAATTAACAGGTAATTCATTAAATCCGTAGGATAAGTAAGAAAAACCCAAAAATTTTGATAAAACTCGATTATATTATTCAACATAGTTGCCTTCGAGAGCGATACAACGAGTATAGCGATTTTCCAACTTTTCGATACCACTTTTATAGTACGATTTCTCTTCCTCGTCAAAATAGGCCTCAGTTTCAGCGATTACATCATCATTGAACTTGAATTTCTTTTCAGCAAGCATTCTCTTGAGATCTGAAAACAGGAAAAAGTCGCTGGGGGCTAAATCTGGAGAATGCGATGGGTGTGTAAGCAATTCGATGCCCAATTCATTAAATTTTGCATCGCTTTCATCGATTTGTGACACGGTGCATGTGACATGGTGGCCGTTTCTTGGCGATTTCAGCCTTCGATCGATCCAAAAGTGCACAGTAATAGTCACTGTTGATGGTGGTTCCTTTCTGGAGATAGTCGATGAATATTATTCCCTTCGCATCCCAAAATACAGACGCCATCACCTTTCGAGCCAACTGTTGGGTCTTTGCTCGCTTTGGATGCGGTTCGTCGACTGCCGCCCACTCAGCTGACTGTCTTTTAGATTCTGGTGTGTAATAGTGAAGACATGTTTCATCTATTGTCACATATCGACGATTGAATTCGATTTCATTGCGGCTTAACAGCGCCAAACACTTCTCTAAAGCATCAATTCGTTGTTGTATTTGGCTGACTGTGAGCTCACGCGGCACCCACTTTACACAGAGCTTTCGCATACCCAAATGTTCGTGTAAAATGGTAAAAACACTACCATCTGATATCTTTACAATGTCAGCTAGCTCGTGCACCTTCAATTTGCGATCGTTCATAACCAATTTGTGGATTTTTTTGATTTTTTTGTTAAATAACAGTCTGATTTGTGGTACGACCACGTTTAAATTCCGCAATCCAATTTTCTACCATTTGTCTCGCTGGAGCAGAATCCGGATAATGTTTATGAAGCCATTGTTTGGTTTCCACTGTATTTTTTTTTTCATCAAAAAGCAATGCTTTATCAAAACTAGAAATTCACTTTTTTCCTTTTTTTTTTTTTTTAATAATAATAGTTGCACACAAAATGCTATAACTCACGAATCAACTCAAATTTTTCTACGTATCGTTTGAAGGTTGGTACTAAAGAAAAATCATATGGCGTTATGGTACTAGTAACGCCATCTATGTGTCATCCTATGGACTTTTTGAACGTACTGTTATGTCTTAACTAATCTATTACATATTTTCCTTTAGGGTGTGACCTAAACATACATTTTTGACAATATCACAAACCTAAAATAAAGCAAGTGCTTAAGGGGCAAGATATTTAGATTCTTGAATAAAGGAAAGCTTCCATCTAATATTCTTATCCGACAAATAATCCGAATTGCATGTTTTTGAGCGGATAACAATGTATTTATTTTATTCAAATCGGTACCTCCCTAGCAAACAATGCCATATTGAAGTTTATAGGGGAAAATACCACGGTATTTACACGTAAGCAATTTTGTGGAACATAACGGAAAAAAAATGTATCTGTCTTGTCGCACCCACGAGATATCTTTTTAGGGCAGCAGTGTGATCTAACCATGACATTTTCCAATCAAGTATTAAACCAAGATATTTAAATGTTTCGACCCAATCAATGGAAATACAGTTCTCAGAGCAATGCCGAGAATCATTATAAGTAGTTAAGTGCTGCGAAAATCAGCAAATATCGTTTCCGATTAAGAATTTTTTACAGCCTGCACAATGAAAGATTAGCTTCTTTAGTTGTAAGTCGTGTCCTGCTAGATTGAAGGACATTAATTTCGTTTTATCGCTCTAAAACTAATTTGTGCGATGCAAACCAATGTCTCAGTACCACCAGATCGCGATTTATGGCGCAGTTTAGATTTAGAGCCGAGTCATTAGCATAAGTACAAACCATATTATATGCAAATGCAATAATCTTACTAGAAAAAGGTAAACTAAAAATGGAATTCATGTATATGAGAAACAAAATGGACCCCACGACAGAACCCTGAGAGACACCTAGCAACATATAGTTGCTATAAACACTATTTACTTTCACTCTTTGCAATCTGTTAGACAAATATGAACGAAACCAGGAACTATTAGAACCTCTAAAGCCATACTTATTTAGTTTCAAAAGAAGTATTTCATGATCAACTGTATCAAAGGTTATATCTACAAATAAAGCTGCACAGAGTTTCTTACTATTTAGGTCATCATAAACGTTCCTGCAAAAATTCAAAAGTGTGTCGTCTTCAGTAGACAAACCCTCTCTAATACCATATTGGCAATCGCTGAAAAAGTCTGCTTTCCTTAGAAAATCGAGCATTCTTGTTTTTACTGCGACTTCAAATATTTTAGAAAAAAAACAGGGAGCAACGAGATTGGTCTAAATTATTTAACAGAGTTTTATAGTCTTTTTTAAAAAGAGGAATTACTACAGCTTTTTTTAGATCATCCGGAAAAATTCCAACCATTATGCTTGTGTTAAAAATATCACAAAGTACATCCGCAATATTGAAAACAATTCTTTTTACAAACACATTAGAAAAGGTACCATCTCATGATGAATTGGTGTTTTTTAGAGACATTATTATTTTATAGACTTCATAGGATGAAGTTGGTTCAAAAAAGTAAATATTTTGGCAAAAATGTTCCATATCCAAACATTTACATGAGTCATCGTTAAGTTCCGCATTAGCTACGACCTCCCTACCCACTTTAGCAAAAAATTTATTAAAAGTATCTGCTATATACTAGGCTCAGAGATCACAGTACCTTCGACATTAATACGGTCCGTTTGAACAATACTATTAGATTTATTTAAAATATTATTTACCAGCTGCTATTCTTTTTTAACATTGACCCTGATTTTGTTAAATTTATATATATAATAATACGTTTTGCACGATGAGACTTGTATGGAAATTGCTTTGCAGAATTCTTTATAACGAATCTTTGCATTGCGGTTCGTAGGGTAATTTGAGCAGTTTTTGTAGAGCTTATTTTTGAATTGAATTTATTCCAGTTGTTCCATTGTCATCTATGATTTTAGTTTTTTTTATTTATCATTCCGCTTACTAACCTTGGTGGTACACGAATTAACATGCTGAGTGAGTAAGAGTATCAAAAAATAAACTATAAGCGATGGATGGATCCGGTTCACAATATACATTATACCAATTCTCAGAAACAAGGCTAACATTTAATGAAGAAAACTCAATTTTTTTATAAGAATAGTCAATCTTCAAGATAAAAGCATGTCAAACAATAATCGGAAAAATGTTGGTTCGACACTAAGCTGTGGATGGAAATATTACTAGAATGCCTTAACTTTACAAAAATATGACCTAGACATGTGGAAGAATTACCAGTTATCCGAGTCGGTTTATTTATGCAAGATTCAAATCCAAACGCAGAAAGCAAAAATAAATAACTATCGTTATTAACTATCGCGACATGACATTCGCGGCAGACAAAATACCCCTTTTTTTTAAAATTCATAACTCAGTCAAAAACAAACATTTTTCCAAAATTTTTTTTTATTATTGTAGAGAATTGAATAAATTACAAGCTGAAAAGAAAAAAATGACTTTTTTAAATCTTAACAAAATTGGTTATCGTATGACACGAGCTTTTTTTTTTAATTTTTGTTCAATTTTTGGTGATGTTCCAAATTTGAAAGTGTGTTTTTTCGAAAAAAATATTGACTTTAAAAATTCATAAAAAATCGAAAAAAAAGCTGGTATCATACGATAGCAAATCAAGTTTAAAAAAATACAAAATTTCGTCAAAAAATGAACCCGCTAGTGCCGCAACCAGTACGAAAAACATGGTTTCGAGATAAACGCGTTCAAAGTTTGTGAACAAAGAAAAAAAAGGTTGCCTGCAATCTGCCATGCCTGCTTCGCACTGTATGCCTTCGTTATCTTGTGTTGTGCTGTTTCTTATAGTTTTTGGCAATCGTTTAGCAATTCGGGCTTCACCCTTCACCCTTCAAGTAGGCACGAAACAACAACCACCAAAACTCAGGTAGCAAGTAAAACAAGTATATATATCAGCTGCCGTACGTAGGTAGTGCAAAAATTAAAAATGCGCTCTCACTAATCCGGCTGTAACTTTTGAACCCGTTAGAAATTTTCCATGAAATTTTTTTTCTTAGAATCTTAAGAATATTAATACTAAAATACAAAATTACTAAAAAAAAGATTTCAAAAAACTGCCAATGTCATGTAACCCCTTAAGTTCATATCTCCCAGTAATATTACATTATCCGACTTATCATTTGAAACAATAGTGTCCAGATCATTTAAAAAAATATTGACACTCAAATTTTTATGAAACCTATATATACAAAATAAGGAATATGTTAGGTTATATACGTATATTACACAGGAAAGTTTTAGCACATCAGAACTTTTTAATTTAAAACAACTGAAAACACACTTAAAATCATCTTTAACAAAGAGTAGCTACTCCTCCATCAGCATAATTTTTATTA
Source organism: Coremacera marginata (assembly GCA_914767935.1). Taxonomy (NCBI): domain Eukaryota; kingdom Metazoa; phylum Arthropoda; class Insecta; order Diptera; family Sciomyzidae; genus Coremacera; species Coremacera marginata. The sequence goes on from OU612046.1 coordinate 165,126,826, forward strand.
CAGATTGCATAGCAATTATACCCAGGGATATTACTTACTTACTTACTTAGTTGGTCGTAACAACCCGTGTCCGGGTTTCAACCGACCTCATCAGCTCTCGAAAGGCACCTCTGCTTTGCGCGCGCCTTCTCCAATCGGATACACCAAGTGCGGTTAGGGCTTCCTCAGCCTGGTCCATCCATCGGAGGCATGGTCTCCCTCGTCGTCGTTGACCAGCGACCCTTGCCTCGAGCACCTTTTTCGCTGGAGCTTCGTCGTTCATACGATGGACATGATCCAGCCAGCGTAGTCGCTGCACAGTTATACGCCGAACTACGTCAATGTCATCGTAGAGATCATACAGCTCGTGGTTCATTCGGATGCGATAGTCATCGCCGACTCGAACAGGACCGAAGATTTTGCAAAGAACTTTTCTCTCGAACACCCCCAGAGCGGCTGCGTCAGTTTGCGAAACTACCCATGCCTCAGCGCCATAAAGCAGCAAAAGTAGAACGAGCGTCTTGTAGAGTGTTAGTTTTGTCGATCGAGAGAGGGCTCTGGAACTTAGTTGCTTACTGAGCCCGTAGTAGCACCTATTTGGCTGATTTCGTTTTTGGTATTAATGGCGGTGCCAAGGTAAACGAACTCCTTGACTACTTCAAAGTTCGTTTTGAAGGGATATTAAAAAAAGATAATTCAAAGTCATAAATCCATATTTCTGTAAAATAGATGAAATCCGGCTTATTTTCAAAAGATTCCAAATGTAAAACGAAGTAATCAAAATTTTCCCATAAACTTCTAATATTTTGATGTATCATATAAAAACTATTGGGATATTTAGGGTTAGATGCAATAACTTTTTTGCGTTAAAAAATTTAATTTTTTGCACAGGACAAAAGGGGTATTAAATAAATTTTCTGTACGATTATCATTTTCCATATTTATTTTAAATGTTTAAAACTGTTTTAATTTATTAGGATCCTCTAATGAATTTACAACCACAACGTTATCTCCCTCTGTTTTGCGCAATACAACTTTTCCATTACTAACCCATAAATACTTAAAATTAAGATCCTTTTTAAGCTTTTGAACTTCATTAAAAGGAAACCTATTCACAGATGAAAGACTATCATTAATAATAATATTAGAGAACTGCTCACAATTAAATAGATTAGTATTCAGATATCGCCTACAATTATATTTACTCTTCATAATTAATTTATTATTTAACCGTGATACAAATTTGAAACATAGTATATACGAGTACATCGAAGAGTTAAACGATGCGGAACCCCTGGGCTTTCTTATGACATTAAGGATTAAGGGGCTCCAAATACACACTTTAATGTAAAGGGATCCGGCCCTTAAAGTTACTTTTTATAACTTCACGCAAAACAATTGCATTTCAACAACATTTACAAGCTGAAAAATTATTTTTCCCATATTATTTATATGGAAAATAGAAAATCGCGATGCGCGAGCTCTAAATATTAATATTAAAAGTTCCGGTTTTTACAGGCATCTCTTCTCAGCTCCCTGAATCTATTTCAGAGGGTATTTTGGGAAAAAAATAGTCGAAATTTTTAAATCACTCTGTTGCACATCCCTCTACAGTTCTAGAGGATTTATCACTTTATTGTTTTCTCAACAAGCTACAACTGATGCAGATTATGAGAACACTTTCACTTAACTGTCTCGATATTATCATTTATTCTGAATGATTTTTACTTTCCTTGTAACCTCATTTTTTCAAATTCTGTTAAAATGAAACTCTCAGTAGATACATTTTTGAAGAGAAACACTAAATAACTTCAATTAATAAAAATTCACATCGTAAATGTTTTTTCTTTTTCAGCCCATTAAGCTACAAATTTTAAAAACGATTCTGGACTCTTCCACCCTCTTTCGGTATACACTTAGTACCACTTTCAAATCAAGGCAAAGTTAACTTAAATGTGTTACATCTACAAATCTTGCTGTATAAAAACAAAATAAATATTTCAAATTATGAGATGTTGTTACGAGTAAACATATATATTTGGATAAAAAACACATGTTACACATTTACACAGAAATTTCTCAGCTAATATTACATGTTGAAATTTAATATAAATAAGGAATTTATATATTCAGCATAAGTTTGAGTGTGTGTAACTCAAAGTTACACTTATATCACATTTACTTAATTCTTCCCATTTAGCGTTAATGTTGTAGTCGTTCATAATCAGCTTCTTGCAAATCTCTAGGTTCCAAAACTATTGGCATGCTTTCACATGACAGCAACTTGTCAAATTGTGTTTCAAAGTAGGAATTTCAATAAAAACACCCGCTCCCACTTCAATACCGAGATGCTTTTAACCATATAGACGAAGAAGAAGAAGACGCACAAATGAATGCTTATAATTTATTTAGGTTTGATTTTGATGACTCTGGCACGTACGAAACTACGACTGACAAATGCAATGCGTCTGTACATACGTTGGCCATTATGGTAAGTGAGTGGGTGGGTGGGTGGTTGACTTAGTTGTTTGTGTCACGGTAATGACGAGTGACCACGAGATGTCACGCTGCTTGTGCACCGAAAGGACCAACTCGTTGATTTGCTCAAAATGCAAAACGTATTCAAAGCCCTAAACTATGACATTTCGAATGTTTTCCAAAGTTGCAACGCAGCGTTGAGTGTGGGAGCAATGTCGGAGCTGCGGAGGTTAGTTGATGCTGCTGCTTTGTGTGTTGTTGTTGTTGTTATTGCTGTAGCAGTTGCTGTTGTCGCCGCGCAACAAAGGGTGATGGTCATTCATGCGTACTAAACGCTTCACTTGGTTTTAGCAATCGTCATGAAGGCGCAGCAAGAAACTCGGCAACTCTGGACACAATTTGCACATGTGTGTGTATGTATAGCTTGGATTTGTTGTTATAGCAAATATGTGTGTGTATGTGTAAGAGTGCTGTGTGCGTTAGTTTATTCTTGGGCTTAAATTCAGCACTTCATTTGGGGACTTTGTTGGATTATGCTGGATGGTTACGTGCAAGTTTAACATGACTTTCGGCCTCTAATTCACATATATACAGACGCACTGACAAACACACACTGACACACACTAACAACTCAAGCGTACAGCACTGGTGATGCATCATGCAATTGCTTTGTCCATCTATGTTTGTGTCACAATATATCTGACTGTGATTCGGTCACTGCGTCGTTACGTCTGTCGGTTGCTTTTCCTCTATGACAATCCTCGAGGGTCACCAAAATGCCGAGCAAGTCATGCAAATGTACAAACCGACCAACAAGCTAACGAACGACAGGATTGTAGATCCACAACTGGACGCCATTGCGGAAGAATGGTTGGCCGGAACGGAACTGCAAACGGATTTAGTTGCTTTCTGTGGGGACAAAGCAAGAAAATATCTATCTATCTATGAAAGTAGTTGGCCATGCCATGCTGTGTTCTATTGTGCTGTGCTGTGCTGTGCTGTGCCATCGGTGCTTGAATATTGACGATTCTGCTGTGCTGATGACTTTCAAATAACCGTACGGGTACTGGCGATTGGCAGCCACAATGGATGAACAATCAAAATCGCATCATAAATTAATTGCTGCCCACAAGTTGAGCAGGAATGGCCCCCAATACAGCGCCTACAGGGTGTAGATGATGCGACCGCCGCACAACAACAAACAAACAAAAACATTCACCAAATTGTCAATAACCAGCAAGAATTCATTAATATGAACAACTAATGATAAACTAGCTGACTGCGTGACTGACAGACGTTCTGAGTGACTGAAGAAATCAATAAAAAAGAAAAAAAATTGTATCAAAAATTCTAACAAGCCATTCCAAGAAGCAGTGTGAAGCAACAAACAAAGGCAACGCTTCGTCAAACATTTAACACTCAATTTAATTTCAAATTTATGGCAACTCTAACAATTGTCCAAACGGCACACTTGATTGGCTTCAATGCTAATTCATTAGGACGCGCGGACATCTCAAAATTTGGCGGCACAGCGTTAAATGAAAAAAATAAATATATGTATGAAAAAAGAACTCAATTCAACGAAATAACAGCACTCTTAATGCTAACTCACATCCAGTAGTTGGGTCAAGCCGCTGGGCCCTAGTGTTTAGTGCCCAAAACTGGCAATTGACACTTTATGGTGACAAATTGGTGCGTGGTATGAATCGCCTTCGTGTAGCCATATGCGATGTCTATCCAGTGGCGATAAGGGTGATTGACTCAAGACGCAGCCAGCTAACGGATGCGTGTGAATGACCGCCAACGCCAAGTCACCCCATTCCTGCAGCAATCACACTTTGTTGTAGCAAGATGTCAATTTCGAAAATTACAACTATTTATTGCAGTTGAGATGAAACAGTCAGGATCTGGCAAGCGATGGCTAATAAAGATATCGATTATAATTGCAATTTAATCGCAAATGTGCTACTGGGGTGAGCCGTTCGCAGCCGCTAATAAAAATCGAACCGGCAAGATAGCGACAATTACAGTTGTGGGTTAAAAAAAAAAAACTGCATTGAATACTTTGCATTAATTGTATGCGCCGTAGTTTCAGGCAACAACAATAAAAGCTAAAAGAGAACGAATTTATTCTCTGTGAAAGATTTATGACAAGAATACATTTTTCAAAAAACAACCAATAGTTATCAGTGTTGCCAATCGGACCAAAATTGGTAGTTTTGTTTTAAAAAATTAGGCTTTGCTAGTTTGGTTGGTATGTTGCGATTTTCCATTATTTTTGGTAGGTAGCATGGAAAATCAAACTAATCTTCAAATTACCAATAAACTCAATTTAAAAATATTTTTATCTGCAAAATGGAATCTCAAAAAAGAATAAAACGTTACATAGTTCTTTTTTTTCAGACTTAACCAACACTCAGGGGATACCCCCTAGAAATGCGAAAGCATTGTGCTGATTTGGAAGACGGGTGATAGTGAGTTGGAAGGTGGAAAGATAGAGTAGTGTCAGTGAAGATTTGATTTAAATTTTCACAGCTTGAAACTGCCGGGGGAACACGCTCGCAGGAAGATTGTTCCACAATTTTACTGAGCAACTGAAGAACGAATTATCTCGGTAATGCGATGTACTATTGGGAAATGTTGGGAAATGAGGCAATGGTATAGGAATGGGCTTGTAGAGCTGCCCGAGTGGACCTAGGAAACACATGAGCTGGTGGCGTCAGGTCATGTATCTTCGTCATGTATCTTCGTCGTAACACCACTCCTGATAGTACCTATACAGAAGGCTTAGGCAACCAACATTGCGACAATGCCCAAGAGAGTTGAGATTAGATGATATATTATCGTCCCCCTATCAAATATATGGCACGTCGTGAAACCAATCTAGAAGCTACAAATATGATCTTAAAGCTCCTGCCCAAATGTGAAAATTTCACTCCATTTTCGGCCTCACATATGAGGTATAGATCATATGAAGATCAGATAGGGTGAAGTATTTCTTCTTCCCGTTTAAAAAAATCAAGGCAGTTGGCTGCTTCTTGTGACACATCAAATATGTGATCACTCCAACAAAGATCTTGCTAGCTATAACAGTACGTTCAAAAAGTCCATAGGATGGCACATAGATGGCGTTACTAGATATTTTCCATATGATTTTTATTTAGTACTAACCTTTAAACGATACGTATAAAAATTTGAAAATACTCTGACAATTGACTTGTGAGTCATAGCATTTTGTGTACAACTATTGTTATTGCAAAAAAAAACAAATGGAAAAAATTAATTTCCAGTTTTGATAAAGCATTGCTTTCGATGAAAAACAAAAAAAAAGTGGAAACCAAACAATAGCTTGATAAATATTATCCGGACTCTACTCCATCGAGACAAATGGTAGAAAATTGGATTGCTGAACTTAAACGTGGTCGTACCAGCACAAATGATGCAGAGCGCAGTGACGCCCAAATCAGACTGTTATTCCACAAAACATCAACAAAATCCACAAATTGGTTATGAACGATCGCAAATTGAAGGTGCACGAGCTAGCTGACATTGTAAAGATATCAGATGGTAGTGTTTTTACCATTTTACACGAACATTTGGGTATGCGAAAGCTCTGTGTAAAGTGGGTGCCGCGTGAGCTCACAGTCGACCAAAAACAACAACAATTTGATGGCTTAGAGGAGTGTTTGGCACTGTTAAACCGTAATAAAATCTAATTCTATTGTCGATATGTGACAATGGATGAAACATGGCTTCACTATTGCACACCAGAATCCAAAAGACAGTCAGCTGAGTGGACAGCAGTCGACGAATCGAGCAAAGACCCAACAGTCGGCTTGTAAGGTGATGACGTCTGTATTTTGGGGTGCGAAAGGAATAATATTCATCGACTATCTCCAAAAAGGAACCACCATCAACAGCGACTATTACTGTGTGTGTTTTGGATCGACTAAAGGCTGAAATCGCCAAGAAACGGCCACATTTGCAAAAGAAAAAAGTGTTGTTTCACCGAAAAAGTCAACGCACCGTGTCACAAATCGATGAAACGATGGCAAAATTGAATGAGTTGGGCTTCGAATTGCTTACCCACCCACCTCCAGATTTAGCCCCCAGCGACTTTTTCCTGTTATCACATCTCAAGAGAATGCTTGTTGGAAAGAAATTCAAGTCCAATGATGAAGTAATCGCTGAAACTGAGGCCTATTTTGACGAGAAAGAGAAATTGTACTATAAAAATGGTATCGAAAAGTTGAAAAATCGCTATACTCGTTGTATCGCTCTCGAAGGCAACTATGTTGAATAATATAATCGATTTTTATCAAAATTTTCTTTTTTTCTTACTTAGCCTAAGGACTTATTGAATGGCCTGTTATGCATCGCTTATTCATGTTGCAACGCCTTATTTTCTCAGGCATCAGGCGTACAAAGCGACGCTACCCCAACTTATTGAAGTTTGCCAGCAGACTGAAAGCTTCTTAGCGGCGCAAGCATTTATATACGTATGCATTGCTTGTAATGGCCTAATTAGCCAAACGTAGATCTATGCAACACAGCCGTTGCTTTTGTCACATACAAAACTACCGAACGCGTTTTTTGTGTATCTGATTAGCCGAAACGTAACGCGACATAGAAGTTTGTTGAATTTTGATTTCTATGTTACGTCGATTGACATTTCAGCATACAATGAGCTTTTTGTAAGGTTGCTGGCATCACACTTTGATTTTTGAGTATCTTGTTTACGTTTATTTATTGATTGATAGAGTGTTGATTTATTATTTATATGTAAGTATTTTAATTTAAATTGATTTTTTATTAATAATTGCAATAATTGAAATATATTTCAGAATGGTAGACGACGAAAAACTAATTACCAGGTCAATTAGAAGCAACGAAGTGCTTTATAATAAGTTTTGTCTAGGCTTCAGGTTGCCGTACAAAAAAAAAAAACAGTGTGGGCAGAAATTGCAAAAGAACTTGGTGCAACAGGTTCATATAAAAACTATCACATATATATAATGTTTGTATTGAGATTGTGTTTAACCACAGGATCAGTGCTGCAGGAGATGGAGGAATTTGAGAGAGCGATTCTCTAGGGAGTGCAAGCGCATGGATGCACCATCAGGTAATGGAGCATCTTTTGGCAAAATTTGGCTATTGCTTAGCGCATTAAGCTTTTTGAAGGAGCATATCAAGCCAAGACCGTAAGTACCGAGTTTTAGTTCAGAGTGCGATAAATAACATAATATATAATTTTAAAACACGTTGTACATCCAACTTGCTGCTAGATTCCCTGACTTCCTCAAGTCCGACCCCAGAACCCATGACACCCCCTCCACTAATACCATCTCCTGAGCCAGGAGCCGAGATCTTCAAGCGCTTGACGACATAGAGTTAACTACTATGAGATTGACGAAGAGTTAAGCGAAGCATGCAAGGCCCACAAGGAAATGTGTGCGCAAAGGACTTCACCGCAGAACGGGGCTGTTCATGGCTTCGGCCAAATGATCGTAGCCTCAATAAGCGCGATGAATGCAAGGAAGCAAGCGATTGCAATGAAGGGTATCACCGAGTTTGTGATGAATTTGCAGCTATAGGATGATTGAGTCATTTTATTTGAATTTTTTTTTTTCATTTCATTTTATTTTATTTAAATATTTCAAGACTGAATTTAAAGCTGAAAAAGCAAATGATACTTTAGAATTAGAATGAATTTTTTAGATTTAAGAATACGTAGCTCAATAGAAATAAAGTTTATTTTTTATGCCAAAAAAATAGTGGAACACTTGAAGGAAAATGTAATTCATTTGCTTAAAGGGCTCGTCCGAAAGTTGAATGTTGGAAAACTCCTGCAAGCAACGTTAAATCTTCGTTTTTAGTTCAACTTTATATTACAATATATATTACCTCCATCGCTTTGGCTGCCATAGCTACCAATAGACGCATGAATCAGTCGTGCCAGGGTGCTTACCACTGACTAGTTAGCTTCATTTTTCAGCATAAGGGTAACCAAGTTTTGTTCAGTCACTGTGTCGTCTAGACTGATCGAAGCCTCAAATCTGATATTTTGGAGCTTGGGGCACTCAGAGAGGACGTGGGCTGCGTCTTCTGGCATATTTCCGTCGCAATGGGTACAATAAAGATCTGCTACGTGCTTGAATTTGTACAGATATACCCTGAAGCAAACGTGCCCGCTTAAAATCTGCGTGTTGTAGAAGTTCACGGGGCCGTAGGTTCTACCAAACCAGTCGGTAATGCTAGGGATGAGCTGATGGGCCACCGATCCTTGACTGAACTATCCCAGCGATCATGCCACTTAAGCAAACTTCTCTCCCGTGCGAATCTTTTGCGAACTGTTGGGCTTTCGCTATTAACTTCGAACAGCGTTTCGTGAGGGTCAATAAGCATCAAGCTGGCTATAACGAGTGCTGCGTCTTCGAAGACTGTTCTAAGACCGCAGCAGACTCTAAGTGCGCCGAGTCTGTACACCCACTCAACGCCACGTTGGTAAGACTTCGTCTTCATCGCTGTACATAATGATGGACCGCACTACGTGCAGTGTCCTGCGCGCTTGTTTGAGGCCTTTCGTGTTCGGCATTATTCTCGATAGCGCAGTACATGCTTCGGCAGCTTTTTGGTGTGTATATTGCAGATGCTGCTTGAATGATAGTCGAGAGTCGATTATTACACCGATATATTTTATGAACGGCTTTGATTTTATCACAGTTCCGCGAAAACTTATGTTGGCGGTTTCTAATTTCTTCCGGATACTAACGACCACAGCTTCAGTCTTGTGCTATGCCAGACTCATCGGCATATCGGTTCTGGATATGATGCTAAATCTTCTTTCCATATAAGAGTTCCTTAAATGTTCGGCGACCTAGAGCGCGATTCACCTCAACGAATTACGAGCCTGGAAAAACAACACATTCGGACATGCATCTATTCTAAATCTCTTTGGAACCGAGGAATCAAAAAGAGCAACCGACTATATCATACCCAGTGTACGATTCGGTACAGAATACACCACATCTATCCCCAGCAGACAAGAATGGGAAGAAACGGCTGTAGAATCCTGCGGCAATCTCCATTTATATACTGATGGTTCCAAAATGAAAAACGGAACTGGGTCGGGTGTATACTGTGAAACACTGCAAATCAAAGAGCAAATCAAGAGTATTACAAACTCCCTGATTACTGCAGTGTTTTTGAGGCAGAAATATATGCTATTGAATATATGCTGGGTTTCCGGACATAGCAATATCGAAAGGAACGACGCAGCGGATGAACTGGCAAGACGTGGAGTAACTGCAAGTACAAACAGAGCTGATACAGATAAAAGCCAGAGATATTGCTAACACAAACTGGGCTTCCAGAGGTGACTGCAACATATCTCGAAGGCTTTGGCCGGAGCTAAATGAGATAAGAACTAAAAGCCTTCTGCCTTTGGTCAAACGGGAAATCCAGATTCTTGTTGGAGTTCTAAAAGGTCATTGCCCCATTGGGGTTATGGCCAATAGAAACAGAAACAATAACTCACCTACCATGCGAATATCCAAGTCTACAGAATCGTCGACTCCGACATATGGGGAACAGATTTTTCAAAGACTTGGAAGAGTCGGTGAACACACCACTGCTAGACATCTGGAGGTTCATAAAAAGCACGGTATGATTTGAGAAACAAATCGGAAGAATGGTTTAACATGGCATCACAAGTATAAAAAAAGATTCGCAATGGACATATAGGCACCCACAGAAAAGCCGGTAACGGTGCACTACCCTACATACCTAACATATGCCAGACTAAGAACCACTGACCTCAGCCAATCAAGAATAGTGCCGATAGTAACCTCGACTTCTACCAGGTGTTTTGCTGTACCCTTAACCGCTAGAACGTTCGAAAGCCAACAATCTTGACACCTGTTGTTACGGTAAGCATAAGAACACCATCTATCGTATATGATGTTCCACAACAGAGGGCCCAGAACCGGCGCGTGGGGGACATTGTAAGTCATTATTCCTTCTTCTGTTCCATAGCGAAAAACTCTTTCGCTGAAATAATTTGCTTTGATCTTCGTGAGGTATGGTGCCACTCCAAAATGTCTTAGTGCCGTCATATTAAATGTGGCACACTATCTGGCTGATAGCTTTTTCATTTCTAAAATGTATGCAATATGATCCTTACCCTTTCAGTTGAGATGTAATGTCGTAGACTTTCACTTGCCGATCGTTCAATAGCATACTATGGACTTAACCGACAATTTTTTATACCACGTTCACACTAAGAGCTAAATGCGCATTTAACGAAATGCTCTTTAGCAATGAAGAATACGTGGGGCCATATGCTTCTTGTAGGAGTAAAAGGGACCAATGTATATAATAAAAAAAAAAATACGAAATGGCCATTTCAGACCTTGAAAGGACTTTGCCTGTTTAGAACAAGCACAAGAACGCGTTTTTAAATTTTTGAAAAATATTACCAAATTCGAATGACTCAAAAAATTCTAAAAAAATAAAATTTTCTTAAAAAAAACAACCGACTACAAAATCACTACAAAGTAAAAAATAATTTTTCTTTTAATTTCTTGGTCATATTCGATAATTTATTTAAACATATTATAATATATGAAATCTTATTATCTTAATTTTTTTCTTATTTGTTTTATTATCAAAAATATATTAATTTTTTGATGAATACAAAAGCTTTAAAGGTCGGTGGTAATATAATCAGACTGTTAATCAGAAGCGCCAACTTCAAAGCATTTGTATTCATCAAGAAATTAATATATTTATAATAATAAAACAAATAAGAAAAAAATTCAAATAATAAGATTTCATATATAATAATATGTTTAAATAAATTATCAAATATGACCAAGAAATTAAAAGGAAAAGTATTATTCAAATTATTTTTTACTTTGTAGTGATTTTGTAGTCGGTTGTTTTTTTTTTTAATTTTTATTTCTTCCTTTTTAGAGAATATGATAAATTTTCGAAAAAAGAGTATAAACAACACTAGTACAATTGTTCCGAAGAAATTTGTTCTATTAAATTCTGAAAGTTTGTTGGTTATTTCAAATATCTGCCTTTTAAATTTAAATTAGATGTCACATGTTTTGAAATTATTATACCCATTCTTGTAACGAGTTTTATTACCCTAGTGTCAATATTATTCGAGATATAGTGTTTTTCTTATATTTCCACGATCTTTTGTTAAATAAGCGCCCACTTTCTTGAGCGTTATTTCCAATAATTGTGCCTACCTCTGTACTTTATTTCAGTACCCCAGCGTCAATATTAACTGCGATAGTGTTTATCTAGTATTGCCACGTCCATTTATCGAATAACGCATACTTTATTGACCATAATTTTTAATAATTCTGCCTAACCCTGTACTACAATAAATTTCAGTACCCTAGTGTCAATATTATTCAAGATACCCTGTTTTTCTAATATTGCCACGCCCAGTAGTCTAAAGCCGCCCACTTACTTCACCGTAATTTTTACTAATAATGCCTACCCCTATACCAAATTGCAGTACCATAGTATGAATATTATTCCGAGATATACTCTTTTTCTAATATTGCCACGCCCATTTGTCAAATAACGCCCATTTTCTTGATGGAATTTGTAATAATTGTGCCTACCACTACACTAAATTTCAATACCCTAGTGTTCATATTATTCGAGATATAGTGTTTTTATAATATTGCCACGCCCATTTGTCGAATAACACCCACTTTATTGACCATAATTTGTAATAATAATGCCTACCCCTATACTAAATTGCAGTACTCTAGTCTTAAAATTATTCAAGATACACTCTTTTTCTAATATTGCCACGCCCATTTGTCAAATTACGCCCATTTTCTTCACCATAATTTGTATTAACTGTGTCTACCTTTACACTAAGTTTCAGTACCCTAGTGTTCATATTATTCGAGATATAGTGTTTTTATAATATTGCCACGCCCATTTGTCGAATAACACCCACTTTATTGACCATAATTTGTAATAATAATGCCTACCCCTATACTAAATTGCAGTACTCTAGTCTTAAAATTATTCCAGATACACTGTTTTTCTAATATTGCCACGCCCATTTGTCAAATTACGCCCATTTTCTTGCCCGCAATTTGTAATAATTGTGCCTACTCCCACACTAAATTGCAGTACCTTAGTGTCAATATTATTCGAGATACAGTAGTATTTAGTATTGCGAGATCTATTATTGCCAAGCCCAGTTCTCGAATACCGCCCACTTTTTTACGGGCACCTCCATGCTTATGATATCTATCTGTTACCCAAAAATTATGGCAATCAGGCATATGGTTTAGGAGTTATCGATGTACATACATTTGAAAAAAAATAAAAAAAAACAGAGAAACCGACGAACTTGAGAACCTCCTCCTTTTTGAAGTCGGTTAATTACAAGTAGTCGTTGCGAAATTATATGAATTTTTTGTTAAACCTTTTCGAATTAAAAATTGTGAATTTTATGACCAAGGCAAAAAAAAAAAAAAAATCGGGTTCTTACAATAAAAATAATCATTATAGAATTCGACACTTGAACTAATGAGCACAAAATTCGCATTTTAAACATTGAAGGGTTAAGAATATTCTAAAAATGATTGAGCACACTTTGAGTATTAATAGTTAGCACCACATCATCAAGTATTTGAAAAAAAAAAAATAAAGTGAGCTAGGATCAATATTGTTTTTGATTTACAAAAAAGTTTTTTCTTATTTCACCCGAGTTATGTTCAGTGCAAATAAATTCATTGCATTGAAATGGCTACTTAGACATTTAACCCAAATAAATTCGTGTTTATAGGCAAAAATAACACCAAACTAGCACACACACATAAAAAAAACTTGCCAATAAAAGAACTCAAATTATTACTATAAAGATCTTGCGTCGCATAAATAGAGGTACCTCCATATATTTATTTACTATAGTAAATTAGCTTGGTAATTCGATGTTAAACTTTTATTTTATTAGTCAAAATCTAGACTAAGACTTGGATGAATAAAGAATGATTAACTGGTGCCGAGGCAATTTACTACCAGTGGTGGTATCACCCACTGCGTTTGAAGTCTAGTGTAGAGGTGGAGCACACCTTTCACCTTTGGTATTTTATTTTAATTTAGGATGCGAGATAATTAACATAAAGTTATTAAAAGTTTGGTGAAGAAGCTTCTTCATCGCACGGTGGCGATGTCACCGATTCCACTGATGATGGTAGTGGTGGTAGAGGAGGTGATAGCTGCTTCTCGCATTCACATAACTCGCATTATAAGCAGGCGCTGTTAACAACTGCCAGCCGTAAAAGCGATGGCGTTATGTTAAAGCAAACCATAAACAACAATAAAATCCACAATAACAACAACAACAACAGAAACGAAGTCATGTACCGTAACATGCAAAACGCAGCCGTTGACAGTGCATTAATTTTATTTAATTCCTTTGCAATTACCGGAGCCCGAAAAGAGTTGTGCCATCGATCATAATAAAATTAGAGGTTTTTATGCTAGACCCCTACCCAACCCAACCCAGCCCACCCACATGCTCAGGCACTCTTGGCGTGGCGTGTTGCGGCGCGTTGCTTTTTGTGCCATGTTGTCACATGGCTTTTTACCCACCAATTGGAAGATCCTTTCATATCCTGTGAATGGCATGTTTGCGCTTTTCAAGTTGCAGCCCCAACTTGTTTTCTTTTCTTTTTGTTTTTTTTTTTTTCTTTTATTGTGTTGTTATTTCATTTGCTTTGTAGCTGGTGGATAACCCTTTGCAAGCAGCTAATTTGGCAGCACTGTTAAGTAGGCGTTTTTTGTCAATTTTGTGTTCTCTTGACATGAAAGCTACGGCCATCATCCAGAAAGTTGTTGCAAAATCTTAGGCGGCTCAATCGTTAAACTCTTGCCTAGACTGCCTTCAGCGTTTAACTAGCTAGTTTTATAGACGAGTGCCTGAACTGGGTGGACTTTGTTGGCGTTAGTAGTTGGTGATAGTAGCTTGAAGGCTGCTCGTTAATTGGGTCGTTTAACGAGTTACAAAATAATTTCAACTTTCCAAACAAAGTTAGTTTGCAGCGTCATGCATTGTTTTTATTTAGTGTGTTATAGCAGTTGTTGTTGCGTTTTACCATACAGTAATTGGGCCTAGAATTGTAGTATACTAAAAAAAAAATTAGTAGTTATAAAATAAATAAAGTTTTCTTAACATATTTTCGACTTGCCACGCGTTGTTTTAGCAGCTTGCGATACTAAAAAAAGGAAACCATGAAGAGACTTGACTATTTCTTGAACAAAACTAATTTGTTCTTGTTGACAAATTTCTTTTATTTTGTTTTTTCTTTTTGTTTTATGAGAAACTGTTATGACAGCAAATAGATTTCCGATGAAATGATACAGATAACCGTGCAATTTTTAATAAGAAATCTTCAATATAGAACTTTATTTGCTTTTTCCCTGTTTTTAACAAGTTCAACGGAATTTTATTTTTAAAATACATTTTTTCCTTATTATGGAAAGAAAGTAGCATCATTAAATGGTTTTATGTCAAGAGATATGAAAATAAATTTAGCTCGGGAAATGAAAAATTCTATAAAAATATATGAGAATTAAATAAATTACACATACCAACAAGTAGATGAATTCCAGTTTTACAAATACGCGGTGTAGGCCCAAGTACTTGGGTCTATGGACCGAGGGTATAGTTAATGGAACGGACGACCCGCACTTATGTGTAAACTCCATCAGCGGACCCGTTTGTGGATTGCAGTGCAAGAACACACAGTCATCCGGCAGAACTAACACGAACTGGAAGCCGTTCCATAAACCCAATGCCCTACCATTGAAAACATTACGACTGCAGCATTGCATATAATTGTATTATCATGGAGACACACTCCTCCCAATAGTTAACTACCACTTTAACTACCAGTAGTGACGTACCTTCATTGACATATACTGGTGAAGACGAGACCTACCCAATCTCTTGCATACTAAACAGATATGCCAGCCCGGTCGTACCACTGCGCGTCCCCGCCGGTCAATCTAGACCTGTGTTGCATAAACACAACCACAGCCAGCACGAGTCTCCCCGAAGGGCCAACCCATGATGGTCACCTGGGCAACTCGGTCCTACCAAAGAAGCTCCACAACATCCCAGCAACGAGACAAAAATTTCATGCATGCATGAGTTTCTGCAACTGGCAGTGCCCGGTTAAAGCACTTAATTGTGCATGACCAGCAGTTTCAAGCCAGGTATGAATATTAAATTCAATTGCCATGGTAGAAGTGCCTAATCTCTATATGATACAACGTATATTTCACCTATTTTAAAACAGCGTTAATTGTCTCCGTGCCGTCGATAGGTAGGGTCATCCTCTTTTGACGAATATGACTATCCCCGTGCTAGCAAGTTTTGAGGTCAATTGCTATACCTTCGCAGGCTTTTTTTCATTTCGATATACCGAATATGACCTGCTCCCAAGATGGGCGCCACCCTGAGCTCTTGATTGGCCCTGTTAGTTTTACGGATAAGGACGTCTCCTTTTCAACCATCATCCTTTATCCTGGCTTTGGACCGGCACGCTTGCATCCGAAGACACCTCCCCTGGCAAAATTACCAACAAGTAGAATTGGTAAAATTATTTATTTATTTATTTATTTATTTATTTATTTATTTATTTATTTATTTATTTATTTATTTATTTATTTATTTATTTATTTATTTATTTATTTATTTATTTATTTATTTATTTATTTATTTATTTATTTATTTATTTATTTATTTATTTATTTATTTATTTATTTATTTATTTATTTATTTATTTATTTATTTATTTATTTATTTATTTATTTCAATTCAGTCAATTAACAAAGTTCTTACAGACTAGCAATAAATATAATATGGTAAAATAAATATAATATGGTATAAGAGAAAGAAGCATAATATATTATACAAAAATAAAATTAAAACTAAAAATTTAGAGTATAGTAAAATTTCAAAAGTTACAATTCAATAATTGCTTCATTGCAAATTTAGGAACTGAGAAATCAACATTACACTTAGATGCTAATAAGTTAAAGTTTGATAATGCTCTGTACAGAGGAGAGTTTATAGCATAATTTGTTCTGCGTGTATCTAAATAGAATAGATCAGAATTTCTTAAACTTCTTGATGGAACGTTAAAATTAATTTGTTCGAGCAACGCGGGACAATCAATAGCCCCCGATATAAGATCCGAGATGAATAAAAGTGATGCAATTGTACGTCGATTTTGAAGAGATTTTAAATGTATCAGTAAACATTATAAGAAGAAATAGGATCCTCAAAATGAAGATCTCTAAGGGCAAAACGAATGAATTTCTTTTGTACGCGTTCAAGACGTTTGATATGTGTATCGTAAAAAGGACTCCAAATGAGAGAAGCGTTTTCTAACTTTGACCGAACTAAAGAAGTATAGATTGCTTTTAAAGTGTAGGCATCTAAGAAATTTGAGCTATTTCGCCGAAGAAAAGCTAATAAAGCATAGGCTTTGGGAATGATGTAATCCAAGTGGCCTACAAATGAAAATTTGGCATCGAACATTACGCCTAAATCCTTAACTTCCTTAACAAAAATTAGCGGAAGGTTAGACAATGCGTAAGAGGTGGGTCTGGGGCTACTTGACTTAGAGTACGTGGCATAAACACACTTATCAATATTAAGACATAGTCGGTTTTTAACGCACCAAATATAAACAAAATTAATGTCAGACTGCAGTAAGACTGAATCCGACATATTGTTAATTTTTAGAAAGATTTTGAGATCATCTGCAAAAAGTAAACATTTAGAGTGCAAGACAACATTTGTTATCTCATTGATGAATAATATAAATAACAACGGCCCCAAAATACTTCCTTGCGGAACACCAGATGTCGCTATAAACGCAGGGGAGCTGAAATTTTAAATTTTTACAAAACTTTTTCTATTAATCAAATAAGAGCTTAACCATTTAAGAACTTTAGAATGGAGACCGAGTTTCGCCAATTTATTAGTCAATAAAGAATGAGAAACTTTGTCGAACGCTTTAGAAAAATCTGTGTAAGCTGTATCAACTTGACAGCCTGAGACAAAAGCTGAAATGCAATATTCTGTAAAGCAAGCCAGGTTTGTTACCGTCGAGCGACATGGAACAAAGCCATGTTGAAACGGTGAAATTAAACTTTTCACTGCAAAAAATAATTTCTGTTTGACGATATATTCCAGGAGCTTGGACGATGTAGAAAGTTTTGAAATAGGCCTATAGTTAGCAATATTATTTTTGTTGCCAGATTTGAAAATTGGTGTAATCGATGAAATCTTCCAATCAGATAAAAATAAACCCGCATCAAGGGATTTATTGAAAATTAATTTAAGCGGATTTACGAGGGATAGGCAGCAATTTTTAAAAAGAACAGCGGAAAACCCATCAATATCTGACTTCATGGAATGTTTCAGATTACGTATACCATCCAAAACGTCCAGATCAGTTAGAGTTAAGGCTCCCAAATCAATGGAATGAAAAAATTCACCATCATATTCCCCAGCGTAGTCAGTAATTGGTTCAAAATTATTCTGAAAATATTCAGCAAAAAGATTTACAGTTTCTTGGCCAGAATTAGAATTTTTATTCATATAAAACATAGAATTAATGAATATTAGATGTTTTCCTTTTAGAATTTATGTAACTCCAAAATGCTTTAGGGTTTGATATAATATTTGTCTCAACTCTCAGAATATAATGCTTATATAGATAATTATTTAGAAAATTAAATTCTCTCATAAAATGACGATATTTATGAAAAAAAATCAATGCTTTGAGTGGCAAGATACTTCTTATAAAATTTATTTCTGCGATTTTTTAACTTAATTAACCCAGGCGTATACCAGGGAAGTTTGAAAGATTTCCTTATAATGCGCGGAATACAGTGCAGGCAAATATTTTGCAATTTCTTTTTAAAAAAATTAAAAGCATCTACAATATTTTTTGCATTAAGCTCACAGTCCCAATTTATGTCACAAATCATGCTATTTACAAGGTCAAAATCACAATTTTTAAAGTTAAATTCAAAATTATTAGATTTCTGTGTTAAAAATGAGTAAAAACCTAACTTAATGGAAAGTGCAGTATGATGAATATTGGATACAGATATTGGAAACACTGATTCACATATGCTAAAATTAATATTGTTGCTAATGTAGACTAAATCAAGAATTTTATTTAATTTATTAAAACAACTATACTAATTAGTACATGCATATCCAAGTTTAAAGTCAAAGCATGAAATGAAGGTATCAAAACTTGAACAGAACTGATGTTTGCCGAGCTTTAGAGTGGTAGGTATAGAGTGCTATTAATTGAAAAGGTTATTAAAAAAAACCACATCTTTCACCTTATCTAAAATATTGCATTGCTTGAAATAATAAAATATTTTTATCAGAACAAGATAACACTTTTGTATTATTGATTAAAATATATATGTTTTCAACAAAAAATGATTTTCATAATCAACCATTCATTTTGTCATGTTCAAATATTCCTAAATCATACTGACAAATTTTTTCACCAAATTTACAAATTTACATTCTTGATAACAGCTTTGATTATTTGATTTGATCATTACAGTTTTGCACCTCAAATCGAATTTACAAAATCTTTTGTTAATTCTAATAGGATAAAAAATGTATCAATTAAGCCAGGAATTTTTTAATATGAACAAATATTTCATTGAGTGTATGGAAAATTCAGAAATTTATAAAAAATACATCATACTGAAAAGATTTCGTTCGATTTTTTTTTTTTTTAGAATGTGAATTACAGCCGTGGACACATAAAAAGCACAAAAGTACATGTAGGGTGCTTCACATAAATTTAAATAAAATGCATAGAGGAAAATAAGAATTTATTTCATGGTATTTGAGTTCAAACATTAAAAACTTAAAATCAGTAGTAACTTTGTAATTACGAATTAAAAATTAGAAAATTACTGAAAAATCTGAAATTGCTCCTTAGCTGAGGTGGACGTATAAATAGCACAATTTGGTTTCTGAAAAAAAAGACAACGTGATTTATTTTTATTTTACAATGAGCTACTATTACTTGGTACTGTATCCCGAATTGTCCAAAACAGCCCGACATCTTCGTCCCATATTCTCCACAAGCTTCCTGACCCTATCCTTCGGAATAGAGTACCAAGCCTTCTCAATTCCACTCCATAACTCTTCTTAATTTCGAAATTTTGGTTGCTTATGCTGACCTTCACATCATTCCATAAGTTTTCTGTGAGATTAAGGTCTGGGCTTTGATCAATCTCAACCTTTCCTGTGTATTTTGAATCATTATCGTGCATAAAAGTCCACCTAATAGGCATGTTCCCAAATGCAAATGGTTCCATCTGGTTATTAAGAATATCTTAATACATATTTTTATCCATTATTTCTGGTATACCAAAAATTGGCCCAACGCCGTGCCAGGAAAAGCTCCCCAAGCCATTTAATTTCCTCATCCATTCCCTTATGATTTTTTTGTGTACTTCAGATTCAACTCATGGCGTTTGGGGCACCGACCAAAAGATCCAATCCATCTATCTGGTCCAATCCTATTAAATATAGTTTCGTCAGTACAGAGCACGTTCTTCCAAAATTGGTCTTCTTTATTCATATGGGCACTTGCAAACGCTAAGCGATCCATTAAATTTTTTTTTGTTAAGAGCGGCTTTCTTCGCCTAATGCGTCCATAAAGATTAGCTTTATGAAGTCTGCTAGATACTAGTTTTCTTGAAACATTAATGTTATTTTCTTCATTTATTTCCCTCATAATTAGCTTTGGTGACTTGAAAGGATCAGCCTTACTTTTGCGAACTATAAGTCTTTCAATAGAAGCGGTGGTTTTACGCGGTCTAGGATTGCGTGGCTTACTCTCGAAACTATTTGAACCATTTGATGTAACCAGTTTGAGTGCATTATAGACCATTTTTTGAGAAATTTTGAGAATATCCGCGATTTCAGATGTTTTTTTGTCTTTCGACTTAGTTCTTGAATAATAGACTTTTTTTGGGTTGCAATGTTTGTCACGACCTATTTTATTTAGAATCGGCGAAATTAACTGAATAAAACTCTAAATTTTTTACAAACACTTGATTTTATTAACTTTTATTCACCAACTAACATGTGTGCTATTTATATGACCACAGCAGATCGTACATGCCTATACAGAAAGAGATGGCCTGAGCAAATAAAAGGAAGTAACGGTACATCTCGGAGTCTTAAACAACGTCACACTGGAGTCTCAAAAAATTATAACTACAGTTAATGAATGCATTATTAGGTTCAAACCTAATAATCACCAAAAAAAGGTGCTTTGAAAAAAAAGGTGCTATTTATGTGTACATGGCTGTAACTGTAGCTAACTACTCGATTAGACATACTCATGCCTTCTTCTGCAGTTTTGAAAAATTATGTTATGTTATGTTATGTTATGCTATGTTATGTTATGTTATGTTATGTTATGTTATGTTATGTTATGTTATGTTATGTTATGTGATGTTATGTTATGTTATGTTATGTTATGTTATGTTATGTTATGTTATGTTATGTTATGTTATGTTATGTTATGTTATGTTATGTTATGTTATGTTATGTGTTATGTTATGTTATGTTATGTTATGTTATGTTATGTTATGTTATGTTATGTTATGTTATGTTATGTTATGTTATGTTATGTTATGTTATGTTATGTTATGTTATGTTATGTTATGTTATGTTATGTTATGTTATGTTATGTTATGTTATGTTATGTTATGTTATGTTATGTTATGTTATGTTATGTTATGTTATGTTATGTTATGTTATGTTATGTTATGTTATGTTATGTTATGTTATGTTATGTTATGTTATGTTATGTTATGTTATGTTATGTTATGTTATGTTATGTTATGTTATGTTATGTTATGTTATGTTATGTTATGTTATGTTATGTTATGTTATGTTATGTTATGTTATGTTATGTTATGTTATGTTATGTTATGTTATGTTATGTTATGTTATGTTATGTTATGTTATGTTATGTTATGTTATGTTATGTTATGTTATGTTATGTTATGTTATGTTATGTTATGTTATGTTATGTTATGTTATGTTATGTTATGTTATGTTATGTTATGTTATGTTATGTTATGTTATGTTATGTTATGTTATGTTATATTATGTTATAATGCTTCGTTACGTTTTCTAGAAAAATACAGATCTCAGTTAAAAGTTCTTATTACCACCAAAATATTATTGGAAGTAAATGATATTCTTATATGTATAAAAAATTTTTGTTATTAATTTTTTTATTGTTCTGAAGTTTTTGGGTTCCTGAAGCTTTTAGTTTAAAAAACTCCCATATAGTTTCTATAGTAAGTATAGAGGAGTATAGAGGAGCCTCTGTTGATCTAGCAATTTTTAGTCTTCATCTTGCAGGAACTTCATCGATATTGGGAGCCGTAAATTTTATTACCACTGTTATTAATACTTATACGATCTTCAGAAATTTCATGTGATCGAACACTCCTATTTGTTTGATCAGTGGCAATCACTGCTTTTCTCCTTCTCCTCTCTCTTCTTACCGTGGCAGAAATTAATGCAATACTTTTAACTGATCGAATTTTAAATTTTTCATTTTAACATCCCGCTGGAGGAGGAGACCTTGTCCTCTATTAGCATCGGTTTTAATTGTTTGGTTATATCCGAAAGTTTATATTCTCATTGACTTTCCACACTTCATGGCACTCAATTTTATGAGCACTTGGATTTGCTTTTTCTTTTTACAGTAGGAAATCTCACTGTAGTAGTTTAAGCAAATTCCTCAAAATATCTTTACGATACATATTATGTTTTGCTCATTTTCACTATGTTCTGTCAATAGAGGCAGTATAGCAATTATAGTAGGATTTATCCACTAATTAACTCTGACTGAAACAGTTTGACACAGTTTGCCGTTATATTTGTAGGAGTAAATCTCACCTTTTTCCCCTCAGCACTTTCTTGGGTTACCTGGAATACCTAGACGATTTTCAAATTATCCAGATACATATACTGCATGAAATATTGTTTTAACCATCGGATCTTCAATTTCACTTTTAGGTGTAATTTTATTTCTTAAAAAAAAAAAAAAATAAGAATGCAAGACATTTTTGCCACTATTACCTTCTTCCCTTTATATAACTACCGTTATTGAATGCTATTTTGCTTAATAATTCCGAAATTAAGCAATACCACTTTAAAGACGCTTAAATTTCATTCACTACAATAGCACTGCTATAATAACCACCCACCTAAAGCGTTAATTTTGCTAACAATACCGAAAAAATGATTTTTGCAATAAAACAAATTTCAATCGCATTAAAACAGCATTTGACACCATGGGCGGTCGTTTGACGTGTTGGGTGGGTTGGGTGAGATGAATTTGCCTGAATATTTATTGACTTGCGGTTGCAAATAATAATCGTGCTAAGCGCTCTCCTGGCTAAGGCGACATAATACCATAATCAACTGTTTTTGTCAGTAGAATGTAACGTATCTTCCGGTTAAACGGACAGCTCCGCGCGTAACCCGCCACTGCCAAACGAACCATTGCAAGAGCAGCGTAATTGTCGTGGAGCAACGTGAAGACACAAAGTATAGCAAATACGCACGAATTGTTGCAGTCTTTGAGGCGCATTAACTTCGTTACAACAACAAAGCGGGGCGTGTGAGATTCAAGGACAGTCGCGACGCGTTTTCTTTTGTCGCGTCAGCCACACTTGGGGTACCCTGCGGTTTCTGTCTTCTTCTTCTTCTCTTGCTGCTGCTATTTGCTGAATGTGCTGCTAACCACAAAATTACAATAAATTGTTATTCCGAAAGGCGACAGAGGATGTGTATGACGCTGGATGTGAATGCTGCATAAAAGGATGGTGAGGTGCTGGCTGAACAAGTCAGACAGCGTTTGGTGTGGAGCTGTGATAATTTAAGCGCTCGCAGTATAGCACAGAGCAAAGAGAACCGTGTTGAAAGCGCAAGAATTTTTTTTGTAGCTGTTTCCGCGCTGCAGGAACAGGCAATAATATATCCGAATCTTGTTGTTGTTGACAGTATCGTTGGCGAAAACAAATTCGATATATGAAAGCAGCAAATTCGAAGGGTAGATAACTCAGACACACACACACACACACACACACTGACGCGGGGGATAGTGGTGCAGGAAAAAATATTATTATGCTGAGTCAATAACTTCAATTGCGGCTCATAAAGTCACTGCGGGATGCTGACGACTGCGCTGCAACAAAAACTGAAGTGAAACCAAAATTATTACAATTATTATTGTTGTCGTCGCTGTTGTTGCTGTTGTTATTGCTGCTAAGAGGTTTATTTTTTTTTTTTGTTGTGTTTTTAAAAGTTTTTTTGGCAATGCAATTGATACAAAACCACTTAAGTAGAGTTATGCGCTGTATAATGTGGATGGGTTGAGGAAACACTTCAAGCGCAACATTGTGAGAAACCTTTGAGAACGTACAACTTTTGAAGATTGTCAAGAAATTCTTAAATTTCATAAATTAAATTTTTTTAAGATTAAATTAAAATTCCTACCGAGGAAATTCAGCTTAGTCAGAGAACATATACATTTTGAAATGAAAAATTGGTACCGTGAGGCCATGGATAGTTTCCACAGAATTATTAAGCATAGTATGAATCGAGATGAATACAAACATTAAAAAAAAAATTATGGATATAATAGCGAAATATTTGAAGCTCTCTGCAATTCTTTATAAAGATTGTGAAGAAATTTAAAAAATTTAGTTTAAGTTTATGGAGGACTATATTAAACTCCAGACAAATCTAGTCCTTGCAATAAAAATTTATAATAAATATTTTCATAGAACATTTTAACCCTCTACGGCTTCTTTTATATGTACCTTTTTATTAAAAGACTCGAAGAACGTGCTAAACTGGGTAAAATATTTAACAAATCAAATTCTTCATCATATTGTACCATTGAACTATTTCAAAGGCATTTGCTTAGACTAGAGTACGCCAGTGGTTGAAATTCGACCTTATCGCCATACAACCCCCGAGCAATGCCGGGTATTCCAGCTAGCATTTTTCTTTAAAATCTCTTTGGTGCTTCTCTTATTCATTTCAAAAGAAAAAATCATCAAAATCGGTCGAGAAACACAGGAGATATTTGTTCTTAGCTGTTTTGCCTACGCCTATTTATATATACCTGTTTGCTTACTGTTTATGTTAGTAATAGGTAAGGATTAGAACCTGAGTTTACACTGTCCAATCCACAAGAAAGATGCTTCCACCATTTGCGCCAACTATAGTGGAACAAGCCTTCTTAATATCCCATATAAGGGACCTGTCGAGAGTTTTATGTACAAGACTGAAGCCTATTGTAAATCAAATGATTGAACCTTATCAGTGTGGCTTCAGACCCTAAAAATCTATTACCAACTAGATCCTTACGCTACGACAAATCTTGGAAGAGATCGTGGAAAAAAAAATCAACAACAAAGTCGCCTTCGACAGCCCAATAAGGATTCACCTACACTTGACTATGTCTGAATTTGGTATACTTGCAAAATTAGTCAGTCTATGCAGTATGACATTGATCAAAACCAGCAGCGCAGTTAACGCTTTCGCTACATCTTTTAGATTCAAGTCCAAAAAATTATAACCATACTCGTATTAATAATCTTTTCTAACATTCTATTTTTTTTTTTGTGGAAAAATTTTCCTCAGAGGTATAAGGAAATGACAAAGTCAATTTTTTAAATATACATTTAAAAATTCATTTATTTTAACAAAATCTTCATTCGTTAAAATAAAGTAAAAAAAAAATGAACTTAAAATTCATATAAACGTACTAGCTAATGCCCGGCGCGCTTCGCTGCGCTCCGCGCTTATCCCCCGAAAAGTGGGCGAATAGTGAGGACACGCCCTTATCAAACGTTTTCAAACTATTGTTGTGTATCTGTTTGCTTAATGTTTGTATATAAAGTAGGCTGGGTCGATTTGCAAACCTTTGTTGTCTGGGCGATTTTCGGATCGGGCATCAAAAGTTATAAAAAAAAAAAAAACACAGGTACGTCGTTGGACACACGAGAGAAGCGAAGCTTTTTATGTTACTGTCAGTGTTATTTCAACGCACTTGTGGGCAATTGTTAATTTTGTTCGCACTATGCAAAAAGAAAACAAAAGCATCTACCAACAACAGCATAAACGCATTCACATAAAAAAAAAAAGGTAGTACAATGGTCCACCGTGAGGATCGATCCCATTAACCACTGATTAATAAGTCGACACTGTTTCCACCGATCCAAACAGCTCTGTTACATATTGATGTTGATTTAATATTAAATATATAACTGCAGCTATGTTAAAAGTTGATGGCGCTAACAGATGGCACTAGCAAACTGAGGATGATGACCAGTGTTGTCACTTGCAAATTTTAAATAGTGGTAGGTTGAGTCTAAAACGAGTGGTGAATTTTAAAAAACTTTGGAATATATTTTTCTTCTTAAGGAAAAATCTTAAGACAGAAGTCCTACAGCAAAACAAATCATAAGAAGTATACTATAAAGTAAGTTTTTTTACGCTGAATTAGTTTTATTGCAAATATTTCTCATATAGTGTTCTTAAAACAGTTCTAAAATAAAATATTAAATGTAATAATAAATAAAATATATGCAATAAAATTTCTATAAAAATAAAATATATGCAAATAAATTTCTAAAATTCTAATTATAATGCAATAATTTTTATATAAATATATAGATTTTGGAAAAATGCAAATAGTGGGTGATAAAAGTGGTAGAAACTAAAAAAGTGCTAGATTTACCACAATTGTGGAAAAGTGGCAATACTGATGATTCTTGTAGCAAGTGGTTTAGCAGCTACCCAAACCATAAAAATCTTTTAATCAACTCTTGTAGCAAGTGGCTAAGCAGCAACCCAAACCACACAAATACATTAATAGATTATTGTATGTACTGCAACATAGTTTCAGTTGCAGTTATACTGAATCAATAATTCAGTATAAAGAATGTGTTTGGCTTAATGGATGGAGTATAGATCTTCCAACCAAAGGTTTACGGGTTCGAATCCCCACGGCAGGCGAAGAAAACTTTTTTATATTTGTTATATTAAATTGTCTTGTTGTAAAAAACACAGAAACAAAGAAACCATATAAAATTCTAAGAAAAAATCTGTCGAAAATTTTTCTGATTTCACTCCAAGCAAATCACAGAACGGGGCGTAAAAAGCTTCGCTTCAAAAACAAAAAAGGGGCCGATAGGGGGTGCACTCTACCCTATTACACCTTCAATTTTCTGAATTCTTTTTTAGGAATTTTTTTTTTTAATTTTTTGTATATAAACGTGCACAAGTATAGCAAATAGAGCCCTGCATGAATATATTCATTAAGTGAATATTCCCTGATTCTTTGCTGTAGCAGTTACTGCAAGCAAAACTGCAAGCGAATAAATGTTAACAACATATCGTGTAGCAACAGGTCGTGTAGCGCAAGAGAATAACTTTTTATTTGTTCTCTGTTCTCTTTCCATACACTTTTGCACTGAGTTGAGCTTGCGATCTACGCGTTGTTTCAGTTATTTTTCTGAGTACTTAATAAACTACACGAATACTCAGGAATCTGCTGCAGTGACCTGAATAAGAATCAGGTATGTTGGTTTTTCCACGCAATAAGCTTTATGTTATTCTCTTAGAGGTGCAATCAAACGCATTTATTTAAGATAAAAATACATTTCTATTAATATAAATATAAAAAATATTTCATTCTAAATGGATATAGATATAATGAGCAAATGAGCAATTGATGATTAATTGTCATTCCTGAATTCACGCGTAAAACTTTTGTATGATAAATTTGTAGTTGTAAAGTCCAAGTCTTTCACTCGCAAGAAACAACCTTGGTTCAACCATGAGATCTATGCTATGATTATTAAGCGAAATAGTGCATATGACCGCTGGAAGCGATTTAAAATCACGATTTTTTATGAAAGATTCAAACAAATTCGTAGAAGCGTTAATAAAATGATAAAACAAGCTAAAACTAAATACTATGAATCTAAATTTAGAAATGCTGTTAGTTGCAAGCAAAACTGGGAACTGATTAGAAAAATTGGTATAAATAAAGACAATAGTCATTGTCCTGGCGCGGAAAAGGTCAATGAATTAAATGAACAATTTTGCAAAAATAATAATATGCCACCAGCAGACACTGTTAATTACAATTATAGAAACTGTCTCTCTAACTCCAATTATTTTAGCTTCAATTGCGTAGATAATTTTGAAGTCTTAAGTTGCTTTACTTCAGTCAAATCCAATGCCGTAGGTTTTGATGAAATTAACCCTGTTTTTCTGAAGACTTCACTACCCACATTGTTGCCATACATAACATACATTTTTAACTGTGCAATAACTCGTTCTTACTTTCCGCACTGTTGGAAATCTGCAAAAATCATCTCTTTACCAAAGAATAGTTCTAGTACCGAGTACCGTCCAATTGCCATATTACCTTTCATCGCAAAAGTCTTTGAACGAATTCTTTTCAAACAAATAAGCGGTTTTCTAAACGATAACTCTCTGATTACCGAAAAACAATCTGGTTTTAGACCTAAAAGAGGATGCGTGACTGCTCTTATTCAAGTATCTGAAGATATTCGTGAAGCTTTAGATAGAAACAACGTTACTTTTTTAACGTTGATTACCCGTTGCTTTGCTTGAAACTGAAAAATACTTTCAAATTTTCTGATACAGCTGTTAAATTAATTAATTCGTATTTGTTCGACAGAAGTCAAGCTGTCTGTATTAAGAAAACTATTTCACATGTCTTACCTGTCACTAAAGGAGTTCCTCAGGGTTCCATATTGGGGCCTTTACTGTTTTCTATATACGTTAATGATATAGTCAATATTTTTTAAAAACACTGCAAGATTCATTTATACGCCGACGATGTTCAACTATATATTAGTTCTAAGCTCTCATCAATTACAGAGTGCATAAACAATCTAAGCAATGACCTCAAACTTATTTATGATTGGGCTTCCAGTAACGGGCTATGTCTGAATCCTTCTAAATCCAAGTGCATTGTTATTAATAAGAAACTTATCGATGTCAGTTCAATTCCAATCATTGAATTAAACAGTAATGTAATAAAATATGTTGACTGCACTAAAAATCTGGGCATCACATTTTACCGAACTCTTACATGGAATAACCACATAAATATAGCAATTGGAAAAGTTTATAGTATGTTGCGCACCTTGTGGGCGATACAATTTTTTACACCTTTTAACATTAGACTACTCTTGGCGAAAACGTATCTTATTCCAACTCTATTGTATGGCTGCGAAATTTTTGGCAATTGTGACAGCGCTAGCAAATCTAAATTAAATGTTGTATACAATAATATCACGAAATGGGTTTATGGTCTCAGACGTTTTGATCACGTATCACAATATGCTCGACTCATTTCCTGTATGACTTTAGATACGCTAATTAATTTCAGAACAACTTTGCTTTTGCATAAGATTATTCACAATAAATCACCATCAGACTTGTTTGTATGGTTACGTTTTTCACGTTCTGACAGGAACAACAATATTATACCAATACGTCATTCTTGTCTAACATCGGAACGACAGTTTTTTGTTCATGCAATAAGGCTTTGGAATACACTTCCCCGAAATATAAAATTAGTCGGCAATGCACTACAATTCAGAAACTATCTTCTATATGTTAAATGTGTTTATTCATACAGCAAGCATGTTAAGTAACTTTAAATGTAAATTAGATCTATTATATATGTATGTTAAGCTTTTTAAATCATTTATTGCTTATAAAATTAACTTAATATCTTTTATTTTCAAAACTCTTTTAACATTCACGGTTTTTATTCTTGTTGCTAGTACTTTAATTATAAGATATTAATCTGCCAATAAATAAATAAATGCAAATACAAATACAAATACAACATTAAAAACTGTTAAAGGTGTTATAAATTTTTAAATCCTCAATTATTTAAAAAGCTTTAGTCTTTCAATGAACCAACTGGAAGTGACATTAAATTAGGCAACAATTTAGTGGTTGCAAAATTGTCCAATGGCGAGTTCATATCGAAAGACGTTAAAAAAAAGTGTAAAGTTTAGAAATTTTTTTCTAAATTAGTTAACCAGAGTGGAGAAGAAATCCAAAATTTTGTTAGCAAATATTGCAAGAAAATTTTAAAATATATCATGGTAATAAATAAGTCAACGTTTAACTTGTGTATAGTTTATATCGGCCGCACCTGGACTCCTAGAGAGGTCAAATATATGAGTTGGTCCTATTATTTTGTGCCACCAACATTTCTTCCGAACACACCTACCCTCTACTGCCACCCTTCTTTGGCTACCCATATAAAAATCACAAAGGAAGGACACAAAACCTGTCGAAAACAGTTTATTTCGACCGTAGCTGGACTCCTAGAGGGGTCAAATATATGAGTTGGTCCTATTATTTTTTGCCCCTCAACATTTCTCCCGAACAAACCTATCCCCTATCAACCACCCTTCTTTGGGTCCCAATACAAAAAACATTCTTTTCGTTCTACGATCGAACGAATAAAAAAATATTCGCTAAATACAATATTCAAGGTATGAACACTGATATTATTGTTATTTTTGATTGCTTTGTTTGCTACCTGCTGTTGTTAGTAAAGCATCGTGCACTTATTCTCTTCGTTTCTTATATCTGAATAAACGTTAAGATTATACCTTGAATTTTGTGAATTTTTTTCTTTATGCATTTTTTACGATCAATTTTTGTATAAAAACGTACAAATGTGAAACTGGTTTAAGGATGAATTGGGATCGAGAATTTCATTTCTGCCTGCATTTCTTACAGTGACTGCCGCTTGGATCAATACCATGTAGGAAAATCAACTAATTTAAAAGTAGTTGATAGTGTAGTTTTTTGTCAACCACAACTAGTTGAAATTCTGACTTTTTTCCATAGAACGAACTAACTTATTTTGTATGGTGATGTCCGCTAAATAAGTCAATTGACTGTCGTCTGCATATATTTTCAACTCCTTTTTAAACTAGTTACATTTAAATTATTTTTTAATTGCTTTAGAATAACCAATTGAAAACTATTACTGATGGCCAAAAGTTAATAATATTTGATGAAATAACATGGTTAAATATATATAAGCTTGTAATCTAATAAAAATTTTCAATTAAAACATGCCAACATCAGAGTAGTTGCCGCCTTAATATAATTCAAAGTAGTTCATATACTGGTTTATTTTAAACTAGTTTTTTATTTAGTTGTTTTTAAAAACAAGTTAGTTTTTTCCTATAGGGTAGATCCTACATACCAAGCGTGGTATAACAATATCAAAGCATGTTCAATCATGTAGAATTTTCATGATTTCTAAAAAAGTGGGTATAGGTAACTAAAGTTCGACTATTTACTTCCATTTTTTGTAAACTTCTCATTTAATCAAAATTACCAAATTTTAGCCTTATACGATCAAAATCATCAGATATACATATATACTGTATACATAATTGTAAACATAATTGTTTTTCTTTTCCATCATATGTAAACCCGCATTCGCCTCTAGTTCCTTTGGAACTACAGAATGTGGCATTATTGTTATTAATTAATGTATGTAAAAAAGAATTTTAAACAAATTGTAATTATAATAAGAGTATTCTTTAGTAACATTAATAAAATAATAATAATAATAATAATAAGTAATAAATAAAAATATGTAAACATACATTTTTTTTTGTTCATATTTTTCTTATTTATTCTTATTACTCACTTATTGCTCACGTTGCTCCACCTAAAACAAACAACTTTTATTTGACCCTTTATTTGACACTACGCTCATAGTCCAATGCTCGTCTCCAAGTAGCATGACCATCACCAAATAGTGATAAACTCCATTCTGAGTTTTAATGTTCTGTGATTTTTACTTCCAAAGCATTGAAACTCAGAATTGAATTTGGTATCAAAAATTTGGCTTATATGGGCAAGCCACACCCCATTGTCGAATGCCCGTCCAAGTTTTCTATTACAAAGACATCACCAAGTGGTAACTCCATTCTAAGTTTCAATGTTCTGTAATTTTTACTTCCAAAGCTTTTCAATATCAAAAATTTGGTTTAAATGGGCGGAGCCACACCCTCTTGTCCAATTCCCATCCTAGTTTTCTATTAGAAAGGTAGCGAAGTGGTAACTCTATTCGGAGTTTTAATGTTCTGTGATTCTTACTTCCAAAGCTATTTCCATGGGCGCTTAATGCTGACTAAAACCCCATTCTTCGTTTTTTTTAGCTTTTTTGAGGACTGCAATTCTGCACGCCGTGATTTTAAGTGTTTTTTTAAAAAAATTGAATTGAAAATTGAATTGAATTGATTGGTACGAGTATACTATAAGACCAATACAAAAGTTGTTCAAAGTTTCATCAATATATGCCTACATTTATTATTATTAATTATTATTATTATTACTGTTATTGTTATTATTACTATTATTATTATTATTATTATTATTATTATTATTATTATTATTATAATTATAATTATTAATATCATTATTATTATTATTATTATTATTATTATTATTATTATTATTATTATTATTATTATTATTATTATTATTATTATTATTATTATTATTATTATTATTATTATTATTATTATTATTATTATTATTATTATTATTATTATTATTATTATTATTATTATTATTATTATTATTATTATTATTATTATTATTATTATTATTATTATTTTTATTATTATTATTATTATTATTATTATTATTATTATTATTATTATTATTATTATTATTATTATTATTATTATTATTATTATTATTATTATTATTATTATTATTTTTATTATTATTATTATTATTATTATTATTATTATTATTATTATTATTATTATTATTATTATTATTATTATTATTATTATTATTATTATTATTATTATTATTATTATTATTATTATTATTATTATTTTTATTTTTATTATTATTATTATTATTATTATTATTATTATTATTATTATTATTATTATTATTATTATTATTATTATTATTATTATTATTATTATTATTATTATTATTATTATTATTATTATTATTATTATTTTTATTATTATTATTATTATTATTATTATTATTATTATTATTATTATTATTATTATTATTATTATTATTATTATTATTATTATTATTATTATTATTATTATTATTATTATTATTATTATTATTATTATTATTATTATTATTATTATTATTATTATTATTATTATTATTTAGTTTTTAATTTTTTACTTCAATTTAATTAATTAAATTGTGAGCATAAGCTTCAACAGCAACAGGCTGCGTATGTCTCACATACTTACTCACTGATATAAATTTTGCTTAGAAGTGCTCTTAGATCGTAGATCGTAGAAGATCTGATTGGCAAAGTTATTGGATAAAAGAGGTTTCTATCTGGCCCTTGTTAAATTTTCATTTTACTCTCAGCGCGTATAAATAACTTAGCTTAAGAAGCTAACGCTTCAAATTGAGCTTTTAAAGCAACGCAAAGGAATGGATGGAAGTGCATTGAAGTTGATTCTATCTGACGCTTTGTAACTGACGCTTGTAAACTTTTCATTTTTCTCTCGCACAATATTAAAAGCTTTGCTAAAGAAGCTAACGCTTCAAAAAGTTAATTAAAAAAAACTAAATTTGTATATGCAATCAAAATTTAGCAACAGTATAGTGTAACAATCATCTTTTTATTGTTATTGCATCTCTGGAAAAGTCCTTGTCAGATACACGAAAAAAAAAAAACGAAATGTCCATTTCAGCCCTTGAAAGGACTTTGACCGAGCTTCTTATGATCACTTGTGTTGTGTGTGATGTGGAATGTTTGCACACAAATGATCGAGAACTGGACCTACAAGTTTTACGCCGACTCCGAACGGCTCATGTTCTCAAGAAGCTTTTCATGGAAGTTTTTACTCTCTGAGGTTTGCCATTGTCTGCAGAGAGGTGACGGCCGAACAGAAAAATTAATTCAATGAAAAATTTTCAGTGTCGGATGGAGGACTCGAACCTGGGTTCTCTGGCGTAAGAGTCACACACTCTACCCACTACGCCACGGCCGCCACTTGTCAGATATGCTCTTATGAAATAAAAGCAAATAATTTTCTTTTCAGGTACCTACTTACTCTTTACTTTTTTCAATTGTCCCGTAAGTGTTTTGAAAAATCCGTTCACTTTTGGAAAAATTTTGCTTTTGTCTCGCTTTACAGAAATTAAAATCTGGCAATACTAGATGCTTTGGTATGTGTGTGTGTTCATTCCACAAGTTTTAAAGTTTGAATTGTTGTGATACGGTACACTTAACCCAGCAGCTAAACTTAATAATTTTTGTCGCATGTTGTGCTTAAAAGAACGCACAGAACTTTTGGCCTCACGTTGCGTTGTAATAGCAACAAAGTAGCACAACAGCAAAACAAACAGAAAAAACAACTGAAGACGCAGGAGGGCGCTGCCTGGTTTTACAGCACTGGGAGCCAGTTGTTTGACAGGTGGGCTGATAGGAGGCGGACCCATAAATACCGCTTTTGTTGTCGCTTACTTTTGTGCGTAATTAAAGTGAGGTTTCAACAATGAAAAATTATCATAATTTCCGTTTCATTTACATCGAATGACATCGCACCGTGGCACCGACCACAACACCATTACAACAACTGTCAACTTCACAAAAACAAAAACGAAGAAAAAAATGACACAATAGAACGGTAAACTAAATCCGTTTTACAAATGTTGCCACTTCATTGCGTTTCGCTTGCAACATACATACATGCATGCATGTATGCGTACGTATAGCAGAACATACTGTCGATTGGCAACGCGGGCAGCAGTTTTCAATTAAAATAATTTTACCACCAAACTCAGCAACAAGACCAACAACAACAGAAACTGTTAAAATCACCGCCCACTAATAGACAGAAGCGCACACAAACATTGTACGCTGCATTGCCACTAAATTTCAATTAATTAAAAAAATTCCACCAAACATGAGCAGCATATTCCACACACACACACACACACATAAACACAAGCATACATGCATAAAAGCTCATTGAAAGAGACACCAAATTTGTTGGCTGACCCGCCAACGCCGTGTTCCCACAAGATTTACGAGTATTCGCCGAGTTGTTCCCAACCGCTTCCAGTTCCTCACCCAAAACACGCGATGCTGCTGACAGTTGTAGGCGGGTGCTTGCTATCGCCGTTACTGCTATGGGCAGCTTCCGTCTGTCACTTGGCTTGGCTTTACTTATGGCCAACGTCTACGAAAGTTTCCTCCAATGTTATGGAGTGGGTCTGATTTGCATAGAAAGTGTAGCGAGCTGTGCTAGTTTTTTTTTTCCTGTTTGTTTTCTTTCTTTCTTAAATTTAGTGGATAACCAGTGGCAACGAGCATGCAATTGCTTACACATGGATGTATTTCCGTTTCCGGCACATAGAATAGTGCAGATTTAATTAATACGGTATGCAGGAAAACGCTGTTAGAAGCAACTAAGTTTTATGCGGAAACATTTTGTATAAAGTTCGTCCGACGTATTGCAAAATGGAAACTAAAGTAGTTGGAATTCTGCTGTAGCAGTGTTGTGGGCACACACACAACTTTTTTCAGTTATTTTATGAAAATGGAATTCGCTATAAGAAGAAATGTTACAAAAAATACAGGAAGAATTTCGTTGGAGATGATGTAAATTTCACCAGTTGAGTAATATTTGAGAAGTGATTAATAATTCTGATGAACTTTTTAAGTATTACTTACTTGAAGAAAAAAAAGCTTAAATTGATTCAAAGTTAAGAAATAAAAAATATCAATGCTTGCTTAAAAGGGAAAACCATGAATATGAATGCACTACTTAAGCTATACACTTTGTTATTCTAGTGTTTCTCAAACTTTTTCCAGTGCTTGTCAACCTGCTACTTCAGTGCTTTTAAAAGTAATCACTTTTGCATGCTGAAATTATACAGAAGGTAGAAAGGCAAGCAAGCGACTATATTTCGTTTATTTTCATATACACGCTACGATTCTAGCTGTTCCAAGAATTCATTTAACTCCAGTAAATTTTTGATATAAGTATGTATTTCATTACTTCCTACATCATACTAATGAAAATCAAACCTAATTTATTACTTTTTTTCACATCTTAAATGAAAAAACTTTTTTTTTAGTCTAGAAAAAAATGTTTCCCGTTTTTTTGATGCCTCAATTATTGTCACTTGTTGTCCTTATAACAGCTGCAACAACAAACTTAACAGCAACACATCGTAGCAGCATTTCTACGAAAACTTATCAAGTGCGAATTACTAAGGAATTTTTCAGCTACAAGTACGTGCTTTATTGTAGTTGTTGCTGTTGTTGTTGTTGTTATTATGGTTACTAGCAGCATTTTACAATAATATGGCAACACAGAGAGCTGAATCTGCTCTAAGCTTAGTAATTTTCAAGTGTTTTCGGGTTAGAAAGATGTTTGCTGATGTTGAACTAGTTAGAAGCTGCTACTGCGTATAGCTGACGAAATTTTGAACAGCATCTTATTCTTAACAGCAATCAACGTTGTGTCTGTTCCACTTATCAGACGGTGACAGTGTAGCCAATCGATGCCAATTGATATCAACTGCTTGGAATGTCAAGCAATTTACACGCTTTGCTGCGTTACAGCAGCACTATGAGAACAGCAAAAAAAAAAAAATAAAACCAACAAAAAAAAACAGCGTTAAATCCATATGTTTATATGTACTTTTTGCCCAAACTTGGAAGCACATCTCAATTTAGTTGTCGACCATCAATCAAGCCTCATGCCTCAGCGTAGTCTTCGATGATGATGATGCTACTAGTGCTGGTGATGATGAGATTCATGCTGTTGTTGTTTAAATGTTGATGTTGTTGCTGTTGTTGTTGTTGCTATAACAATCCGTCAGTCCAGTTAAACGCATGACCGAGTGCTCGCTCGAACAACGAACAAGTGGCCCAGAGGCATTGTCTATATTGTTTCATGTTGCGCTGGAGGACTTGTTAATGCAAACATACCATGTAGCAAATCAAGGAATTTTCGAAAATTTCTACTTCTACCAAATACATTTTAAGGCCTAATCAAGTTAGATGAATAAAGATAGATTTAATATAATTAAATTAAGTTATGGTAAGTTCAGTTTAGGTAAGGTACTATAAAGTAGCCTTAGGTATGCTAAAGAAGCTAAGATAAAGTAAAGTAAAGTAACGTTAAATAATCAAGTTCAAAGTTAAGTCAAGTCAAGTCAAGTCAAGTCAAGTCAAGTCAAGTCAAGTCAAGTCAAGTCAAGTCAAGTCAAGTCAAGTCAAATCAAGTCAA
Organism: Coremacera marginata; assembly: GCA_914767935.1. Classification (NCBI taxonomy): domain Eukaryota; kingdom Metazoa; phylum Arthropoda; class Insecta; order Diptera; family Sciomyzidae; genus Coremacera; species Coremacera marginata. Next base: position 165,163,774 of record OU612046.1, read on the forward strand.
GTCAAGTCAAGACAAGTCAAGCTATTTTAAGTTAAGGCAAAGTAAAGTAAAATAAAATAAAATAAAGTAAAGTAAAGTAAAGTAAAGTAAAGTAAAGTAAATAAAGTTCAGTTCAGTTCAGTTCAGTTCAGTTCAGTTCAGTTCAGTTCAGCTCAGTTCAGTTCAGTTCAGTTCAGTTCAGTTCAGTTCAGTTCAGTTCAGTTCAGTTCAGTTCAGTTCAGTTCAGTTCAGTTCAGTTCAGTTCAGTTCAGTTCAGTTCAGTTCAGTTCAGTTCAGTTCAGTTCAGTTCAGTTCAGTTCAGTTCAGTTCAGTTCAGTTCAGTTCAGTTCAGTTCAGTTCAGTTCAGTTCAGTTCAGTTCAGTTCAGTTCAGTTCAGTTCAGTTCAGTTCAGTTCAGTTTAGTTCAGTTCAGTTCAGTTCAGTTCAGTTCAGTTCAGTTCAGTTCAGTTGATTTCAGTTAAGTTAAGTTAAGTTAAGTTAAGTTAAGTTCAGTTCAGTTCAGTTCAGTTCAGTTCAGTTCAGTTCAGTTCAGTTCAGTTCAGTTCAGTTCAGTTCAGTTCAGTTCAGTTCAGTTCAGTTCAGTTCAGTTCAGTTCAGTTCAGTTCAGTTCAGTTTAGTTCAGTTCAGTTCAGTTCAGTTCAGTTGATTTCAGTTCAGTTCAGTTAAGTTAAGTTAAGTTAAGTTAAGTTATGGTAAGTTAAGTTAAGTTAAGTTAAGATATGTTAAATTAAGTTAAGTTAAGTTAAGATAAGTTAAGTTAAGTTAAGTTAAGTTAAATTAAATTAAATTAAGTTAAGTTAAGTTAAGTTAAGTTAAGTTTAGTGAAGTTACTAACTTAACTAAAGTAGCTTAATTAAGTTAAGTTAAGTTAAGTTAAGTTGAGTTAAGTAAAGAAAGGCAATCCCTGAAAGTTGCTGTTAAAGTAAAGTATTTAAAAGTTATTTATAAAATACATGAAAGTGATAAATCATTGATACTCAATACATGAGAAATATGAGAAAAGATCTTAAAGCAGACTATGGCTTAAAGACATATTTCTTTTTACAGAAGTGCAATGGCTTAGTTTATGAAGAATTTGGAAAGATTATTTAAGTTAAGAATTAAAGTTGTCGAATTTTTGATGAAGTAATTCTCGTCTGGCTGTATCGAGCTTTTATATTTTTTAAAGATCATTAAAGAACATTTTTGCGTGACTTATGTTTCTTGTACAAATGCAAAATGCAAAACGCAGAACAATTTCAACAAAGGCTAGAAATTTTAGAAGAGCAACTACAACCAGAAAACTTCACAAATATGCCAAAAACTAATGAATTCCAAGTCCTTTACCATTCTAGATCGTAAGACTCAATTTATGGACACGTTGAAAACTCTTTAAATATGTTTGAAAATATGTTTCACGATTTCAAAACAATAAAAAACCTGATTTGTATATTAATGCTTCACTGGCATGCAATAGATTGAAAAGAAGAACTGAACAGAATGACGATTGACCTTTCATTACCTCTGGGCACTGGCAGAGAATTGTGGAAACAAGTCAAGGGGGAGAGTCTTTATGGAATGCATTCATTGATTGGTTCCACACATAGCTGTGAAATTGTATTTTCTACTTTGAACAATATTTTGGCATTGCATAGAAACAAACCTTCACATATTCATTTACAAAAAAAGCACGCGAATCAAATGTTGTCCGTATGAAACTGATATAGATCAGGTCGGGAAATGTTGAACGAGTAATTTCACATAATTTAGTTACTATACACATAATTTAACATCTAATTTAATGTGTTGAATTTAAAAAAAATCGGGTGAGATATATGAATGTGTGCAAAAGGGCGTATCTAAGATCAAAGTATGGCTGCTATGCGATAGAACCCAGGCTCAAGTCACATCCGATGCAGAATAATTGTTCAGTTGAATTTCCCTTAGAGAGTTAAAACTGCCATGTCAAGCTTCTTGAGAACATAAGCAGTTAGGAGTCAGCATAAAGCTTGTAGGTCCAGTTCTCAATCATTTCTGTTCGGATATTTCACAACACGCATAACACAAAAGATCATAAGAAGCTCGGCCAAAGTCTTTTCAAGGGCTGAAATGGCCAATTCGTTTTATTTTTTTTTTTAATACTACTACTACTAATTTGCTCCACTGTATAGCGTTAAGTGACAATGACAATTCTTCAATTGCTGCCACTTGCTCAGGTCAGTTGATGATGATGATGTTGTTGTTGATATTTTTTTTATGCTCTTACATGCCCATCTGTCAGTTGCTTTGTGCCGTTTGTGTTATTGTCGTCGTTGTCATTGTAAATGTTGTTCATGTTGCCTTCAATGCTGTGATAAATTGTTGCATTAAACGGCAAAGACAGCCGAACAAACGTATGAACGAACAACATTTCTTTAATCCTGCGTAACAGCGATAATTTTTACTTACGTCACACACTTGAAACAACAACAAAAATACTGGTAATCCACACGCTAATCGCTTGTCAAGGCACATCAACAAGCGCTCTGGCTGTACAGGTCAGTAGTAATCAGAACAAAAAATGTTTTGTGAAACTTTACAAAAAAAAAAAAAAACCAAAAAAATTGCAGTGTAATTTTATTGAATTTGGAAAATTGCAGCAATAAAATTTTTACATTCCAAGACACAGCATTAAATTCACATTGAGAATTGAGAGCATGTAGAAGACATGGAACAGCTAAGTGTTGGAGATGCAACGATAGGGAGCCATTAAAGTGGTTTTCCAAGAACGACTACAACATAAAGGGTTCAATATTGTTCGAAGAGGTGTTAATGTTGCGCATGACACGCATTCAAATGATGACCTTTTGTTTTTTTGAACAATCAAAATGACAGAAAACATTATAATACTTGGCGCATGTTTGGAACGAAGAAAGAAAACACGGAAAATTCTAAGCAATCAACACACAAGCCAAGTGTTGGTAATTGACACGATTTTTCAAGGCAATTATTTCTTGGAATGAGTTCAAATTATGACGCACATTGATTCAGATTGGTATGAGCCTAGTTTTTGAACACGTCGTTTTTCTTAATTCTACGCATGCGCACACGCACTCACTTCCAACGAGCAGACATACTTTGTCATCTTACCAAACAACCAAAAACAACAAGCAACAAAGAGAACAATTACACGTTTTTTAGGGTATTGTTTGGAGAAATTAATGAATGAATGAATGAATCTGACCACTTGAATCAGCTAGAGTGATGAAACTCAGATTAAAATCTTTAAAAATATGATTGTTATTTTTTTTTTTGTTACAGCGAACGGAAGTAATAATTGTTGCTTGAAGGCGTGCTTAAAATGTTGATGTTTACATTCAATAGTATATTTTGGTTGAATCAAGAAGCAGCTACTTAAAAAACTTGACTCACTCACCTCGTTTACCGGCCTTAAAACTAAATAAAATTGCGCATATGTGAGCCTAGGTTTTTAACCTGCAAATCGAATGTTGATGCACTCCACATTACACCACAAAGTAATTACTAACTACTACAAACGAAAAACCGCAAAACTCCAGAAGATGCACTTCTTCACTTTCAGAGCCTTTTTGTTGAATGCGGTTGCAACACGTCATTAAATACTCGTCTTTGTCTGCTGCAAAAGCACAACATATGCTTGGTTCACAGTAAGCAGCAAGTCCTTGCAGGTCCTTACAGCTTTGTTGCTGTTGTTGTTGTAGTTGTTGTTGCTTTGGCGGCTTCTTCAAACTGCTTTTTGGCGCGAAAGAAGTGTGCTCAGGATACCCAAAGCAACATGATTATCGCTAGACCGGCCGTAGTGAGTGAATGAGCGATTGAGTGAATGAGCGAGTGAGCGAGCTTAGAGTTCATATAAAATGGCAAAAAAAATAACAACAACAACATCAACAATTTGCCAACATCAAAGGAATTTCATGCCAAGGCTGTCCTCTAGTGTTGCATACGAGTGAGAATATCTTCAAGTTTCAACACTTTCCAACACTTACTACACTGAAGTGGATCTTGTGCGGCTTCTTAGCTTTTTCTTGTTTTGGACCAAGTGGAACGTCGGCATTCTTTGAAAACAACTCTCCAAAGTGTAGATGAAAAATAGCAGCAGCAGTTACTAATTTGCGATTAGCTACTGAGTATCCTTCAAGGTGTTTAAAGAAAGCTCAAAAGGCAATTCCATGTTTTGCTGCTTCAACTTAAGATGATGAAAGTGCATCCATCATTCGCCACTTTGAGGATTTTAAGAGAGAGAGAAAGAGATAAAGGCATATTTGCATCTACTTCTACCATAATTAATTTGTGCACATGGATATTTAAAATTACAACATAATATATAGTTAAGTAAAAAAAATCATCAAGGGCACAAAAATACTCAGGTATTTCTGTGTCAAAGTATTGTTTATTTTATTAGCTTTTATAATTAAAAAAGTTCTGATTACGAAATTATTAAAAAATTTATGCTTAAACTAAGCTCATATTAGTAAAATTTTCAATACACTGAAAAACATCGACATGTTTTAAAATTGAACACAATGTTATCATTTTCAAAATATATTTTCTCATATAAAATTTTTGAATTTTTTAAATATTCACATATAAATTGATAACATTATGTTGTTAAATTTAAAATTAAATTGAAAACATTGTGATCAAAAAATAGCTTAAAACCAATTTCGTCCAAGTAATAACATCATGTAATCAATTTATATGTGAATATATAAAAAATTCAAAAATTTTATATAAAAAAAAAAAAAATAAAAATGATTACATTGTGCTAAATATTAAACATGTTGATTTTTTTCGGTGTAGATTTTGCTTGCTAAAGTCATTAACATTTCAAATCTATCACTGATCTATTAATGTTTACGTTCTTTTTACAAAAAGTTTTAATTATATTGTAAATTCTAACAATTTGTTACCATTGTGCTTTAATTACTTAATTTTTGCGTAGAAATATGTCTTAGAGCACGGTTTGTACGGGGATGTTTTCGTAAATTTTTTCAATCACATCTAACGTTTTTGGTCACTTTTTGGGATATATCAACAACCTTTAATATTCATCGTACAAATATAAAATAGATGCCAAAATATTAGCTATATGGCGAATAAAACGAATATTAAACCTTGGATTTTGTTACATCTTTGATAAAGTCAAAAAATAGCAAAATCTAGGAAAAATTAACATTTTCGTATAAAAACAAAATATGCTTGATATATAAGAAAAAATGCTTGAGTAGCTGTTTATGTTGTTGTTATGCTTATTCTTGTGGTTCATGCCAAAATCACGAAAATAATATCGTGTCGTTTGTTGAAACGAATCTTTTCACGAATTCTTCCCATTAACTGCTTGTATTGTTGTTGGTGTTATTAATATGTATGAAAAAATCACATATATGTACAGTCAAACTTAGCTACACTGATACCACAAGGGACAAATAATTAGTTCTTTATTTACAGAAACGAAAGGGATGCACAGGGTTGACAGACTGGAAGCCGAAAGAATGATCACTATGGAAGGGGTGAAGAGTGCTATACGCTAATTTGCTCCGTACAAAACATCAGGGATGGACGGTATATTTCCGGCTATGATGCAATGGGGGGAAGATCTCATTGCACCTAGGCTGTGGGGTATATTCGTTACTTGCTTAGCGACTGGGTACGTTCCGAGAGTCTGGAGAGAGGCGAAAGTTGTCTTTCTCCCGAAACCCGGAAAAAAAGATTATGCGGAGGCGAAGTCGTTCAGACCGATCAGCCTTACGTCTTTCCTCTTGAAAACGATGGAAAGAGTGATGGTTGACTGTCTTGAGAGCACTTCACTGATGCATAATCCTCTGAGTAGATGCCAATATGCTTATAGAGCATATCATCATCTAGATATAAAGAGTTATTTTCAGGAGGCATCGCGATGTCCACATTTATGGACATCGAGGGTGCTTTCGACAAAATACAGAACGCAATGTAAGCCCAATGATAACAAATTGGGTAGACAATATGCTCAAGCACAGGGCTGTCAACATGCAGAACGGTAGAGTCAAGACTAGAGGTAGAGTAAGTAGAGGATGTCCTCAAGGAGGGGTGTTATCGCCAACCCTGCGGACATCACTATGGACTCACTTTTGGTTAGACTGGATGAATCGGTCATACACACGATAGAGTATGCAGATGACATTGCATTGGTGATCTGTGGTAAGTTCATTGACACCATTTCTGACATCATGAAGGGAGCACTCTGAATGGTGGTGGAGTGATGTCGAGAACAAGGCCTCACCGTGAACGCAGGAAAATCAGACAATATTCTCTTTACTAGAAAGAGGGTAGGCCTGAGGAGAGAACCCCTTAGACTTTTTGGAGCTGAAATCAACATGTCCACGAAAGTTAAATATCTAGGGGAAACTCTAGATAGTAAACTGAAATGGAACGAACATGTAGGAGACAGGATTCAAAATGCCAAGAGGGTTCTGTTTCAGTGTAGACGCGTTTGTGGTATAAAATGGGGGCTAAACCCAGAGGCTATGAAATGGATTTACACTATCATGGTTAGACCTGTCATCACGTATGCTTCGGTGATCTGGTGGACAAAAGTCAGTCAGAAAACCATTAAGAAGCGACTAGACAGAGTCCAACGGCTGGCGTGTGTTGGAATAACAGGGGCAATACGCACCACTCCAACAAGCGCAATGGAGGTTTTGTTAGGTATGCTACCGTTGGATTTAGAAAAAAAGAAAATGGCAGCGCTAACAGCCCTCAGGATGTTGCGAAATGCTTCGTGGCAAGGAGCAACAGCCCTTCATGGTCATATGTGCATCCTGGACATGACACAGCGAAATGTCAGGGAGACGTGTATGCCTATGGACGGAAGGCAGAGAGTGAGAATAACAGAAAAATGTTATAAAACTCTAATAACAGATGGATCCGTTTGTGAAGAAACCGCTGGTAGCGACATCAGTATATTCACAGACGGCTCTCTGATGATTGGCAGAGCCGGGTCTGGTGTCTACTCAGAAGAGTTGAACCTATCCTGTGCACTGAGGCTGGGGAGGTTCGTGTCTGTATACCAGACGGAAATGCTTGGTGTAGTGCATGCGCTGGACCACTTGATAGATGGCCGGGTAAATGGCAAGAAAATTGTCATTGCCCTTGACAATCAGTCGGTGATTAGGTGCATGCAACGGACAGATATTACTTCTAGGTTGGCCATAGAATGTCTTACCAAACTCAATAGGTGCGCTCAGACAAATGAGCTCACACTTATGTGGGTGCGAGGACATTCTGGCATAGAACAGAATGAAAAGGCTAATTCTTTAGCAAGAGAAGGATCAGCAGAAGAATTCTATGGACCAGAACCACGTATCGCCGTAGGCGACAACATGGTGGCAGGCCTTATTAAGCAATGTATGGTCTCGGAACACCATACAAGGTGGGAAGAAGCTGGTAATTGCAGGCAAAGGCGGCCGTGAAATGGTCAAGTAGTGAGGCAGCAAAAGTCACCCGATACAATCGGAAGACTTTAAGCTGGCTTACTGCACTGGTCACAGGACACGGTCCCTACATGTACCATCTCAGGAAGATGACTCTGACCGAGGACGATGCGTGTAGGTTATGCCTAGAGGAGCCGGAAACAGCAGCACACATTCTGTGCCAGTGTCCGGCGGTGGCAAGCATAAGATTTACCATTCTGGGACGTCCATTTATTGACGAAGCCGAGATTGGTCAACTGACCTACAAGGACATGCTTGAGGTGACAAAGGGTGCTTATATAAGGAGGATGCTCACTTATGAGTGCTCCGAGCAGTAGCATCCTTCGTCAAATAGGGGACGAAAAGGGACCCACTGTGGTCTGATTCGGCCAATCTATATATATATACAGAAACGAAATAAGAATACGTAGGGTGCCTTTTATATTTCGGGATTTGGCAACCCTGGTGTTGCAATCTGTCAACTGAGAGCTCTATCGCAAAGTTTGACATTTGTTGGCTTATAAGTACTCAGAACGTTTTGACATACGAGCGCTATTTGTGTTGTTTATAGTAACTTAAAAGATTCATCTCGGTCTAAAAATGGAATTAAATCGTGAACATTTTCGTGCGATTATTTTTTACAACTTTCGACGTGAATTAACACAGCAACAGTGCATGGATGAACTTAATTCAATTTTTGGCGATGAAGCTCCATCAAGGACCAGTGTTTATCGATGGTATGGTGAATTCAATCGTGGTCGTAGTTCACTCCAAGACGAATTTCGTGAAGGTCGTCCGAAATCAGCTGTTGTTCCGAAAACCATTGATGCTGTGCGCGAACTGATATTGCAAGATCGTCATGTTACCTATCGTGAGATTGAGGCAACCTTAGGCATAAGTGGGACCAGCATACATTCAATATTGCATAAACATTTGACTGTCAAAAAAATTTGTTCGCGTTGGATCCCACACAATTTGTCAATCGCTCAAAAAAGGCTCGTGTCGATTGGTCGAAGGAAATGCTCAAAAAATACGATCGCGGTGCTTCGAAACACGTCTATGACATCGTGACAGGTGATGAATAGTGGATTTACGCGTTTGAGCCCGAAAGTAAACAGCAGTCGACTGTATGGGTGTTTCAAGATGAGCCAAATCCAACAAAAGTTGTTCGCGCACGAAGCACTTCCAAGCAAATGGTCGCCTGTTTTTTCGGAAAATATGGACATGTCGCAACCGTACCACTAGAACAACGCAGAACAGTCAACTCTGAGTGGTACACAACCATTTGTTTGCCAGTTGTCTTCCAAGAAATCAGGAAAACCAACCGCCGAAGACGGATCACTCTTCACCACGACAATGCGAGCTCTCAGACATCGGCTCAAACAACCCAAAACATCGATTTGATTGGTCATCCGCCGTATAGTCCTGACTTGGCACCGAATGACTTCTTTTTTTTCCCAACCGTGAAGAATAAACTGCGTGGACAACGATTTTCGACGCCCGAAGAAGCGGTTGCGGCATTCAGAATGCATGTTTTGGAGATACCTCAATCAGAGTGGCAAAAGTGCTTCGACAATTGGTTCAAACGCATGCAAAAGTGTATAGATCTTAATGGAGAATATTTTGAAAAACAATAAAGTGATTTTCGATGATTAATATTTGTTTTTGTTCTCTAATCCCGAAATATAAAAGGCACCCCTCGTATAGAATACAGAATGCAGCAATATAGAATATAGAAGAATACAGAAACGAAAAAGAATAAAAGAACTCGATGTCTTATAGAAAGAAATTCATAAATTCGACCAAATGTGTGTTAACTCATCAATGACACGATCAATCGAAGCGTTCACAGCAGTTTTTTTTACAAAATGTAAATGCAATAGCCGGCTCAAAACTTCCTCGTAAGTTGGCAATGATATTTTAGAAAAATAACGCCAAGTTCTTTCTGCAATCAGAGTTGAATATTGAAAAAATGTTTAAAATTTTTAATTATTTAATTTTATTTTAAAATTTATCGAAAAATTACTTTCATTTAGTTAACCATATTTTGCTTAAATATTGTTTGATTTGCAAAATTTTTTCTTTAAATATTATTTACATTAAGCTGGCTTCACAACTGAAATGTTTAATTTTGAGAAGAACATCATTATCTACCAGATTGAGAGATTGGAAATAATAACTGAGTGGAAAACATCATCGATATTCGCGTTTATTTGCTCCTGGTGACCGCAAATTTAATTTTATGCCAAATCTGAGTATGGAATCCGATTAAGCGACCAATTTTACATAGGGATAGAACTTTTTTTTAATTTTCTTGTAGCTTTAATGTCAGTACGAAAATTAATAAATTCACATTAACCCTGAGGGCCCGAAAAACACGTTTTTAACTGTAGCTCATCCAGTTTATCAAAATATTGGTATTTTTTTGGCGTTTTACTATTTTTATGCAAGCACCTTTCATATGAGGGGGGGGGGGGGGGCACGGTGAATCAGAAACACTTTAGTAAAATCCATATAAATGTGAATGTATCTAATGTACATAAGTATATATCTCTGTATACGCAGTATGTATACGCGTATGGTCGTATGGTCGTTGTGCTATGAAAACTCAATTTATTCTTTTTTATAACAACTAGAGTACGCCAGTGGTCGAAATTTGACCTTTTCGTCATACCACTCCCGAACGCCGCCGGGTGGTAGCTTCCAGCTAAAATTTTTCTTTAAAAACTAATTGGTGCACTCCTTTTCCCTACTCTGATTCATTTAAGAAAAAAATCATCAAAATCAATTGAAAAACACCCTGAATACCATACCACCCCTTAGGAACGCCGGGTATTCCAGCTAGCATTTTTCTTTAAAAAATCGTTGGTGCTTCTCCCTACTCTGATTCGTTAAAAAAATTATCAAAATCGGTTGAGAAACACAGGAGAAATTGGTACTGAACTGTTTTGCCTTCGCCTATAAATTTGACATATTCGTTATATTAATTTAAACCTTCCGTGTCAGATGGGAGTTGAACCCAAGTCTACAGAGGTTCTTTTGCATACGGACCACACACGGTAGGTCACGACTAAAGGTCTACAGAGAACCATCCATTCAACTTATACAAACAGATAAAACAAGTAAGAACTTGATATTATTGGTACAAATACAACAAAGAGTATAGCTTAACTTATCCTTTAATGTTTTGGATTAAGCAGAGACCGTATCATCTCTTTTTCTGGCTCTCATTTTAGTGTAAGCTTTTTTCTTATTTATCAGCTCCATTAAGTAGAGTAACTGTTTTAACTCTTCTTTGATTGGATATATTTATTCAAAATAGATATTCCAGATAGTTTCCTTTGTGTTAATCTCGTACTTTTAATTTTTCTATGCTACTAAAAAAAAGTAACTGTGTAATGGACATGGATTCTGTGAATCGATAGCCTTATATATAGGGTCTTGTGCCACATTTATTAATTTTTAATTAATTAATTTTTAATTTCAATGAGTTGTCAACAAATATACCTCTTTTATGTTTATTTTTTTTATGAAATAAATTTAAAACTTGAATGCAGTGCACTTATATAAAGTGTTTTTTTTTATTGTTTTATTGAAATAGTTCGCTTTTTATTCCTTATGTTTTTGACGTCACATAAACAGATGTTCCAAGTAGAGATAGCAATATAACCGATATATCTGTTTGTTGCATATGTTCTCAAACTAGTATTCTTGATGCTTGATAGTTTCACTCTCTCATACATGTTCTATCGTAGAGCTGCCAGATGGCGGGATCTACCCCGATTTTCGGGATTTTTCGATTAAAACGGGAATGCGGGGAAAATATTGATCAAAACGGGGAAAGTGTAAAGCTAGTAATAAGCATTTTCAATATTTCTTTTAACTATCTTGTCGAACGAAAATATATCATCTTAAATTAACTTTATGTAAATTTGTTTGACTATTTATAAGATGGAATAGTATAAAAAAACTTTATACTTTTTGGAACTAATCTGTTCTGAAAAAAATTAACATTATTTCCGTTGGGCATGCTTTTTACACGTTTTTCTCAGTGAAAATTGGAAATCTTGATATAGAATGCAGATCTCTAAGCTATATCTTTACGATGATTTTGCTAAATAGTTGTATACAACATTGATTCTGACACTTACTTTAAAAAAAATAGCTCCGATTTATTTCTGTGCCTTCCAATAATGGTCTTATTCACTTGATTAAATAGACTTATTTGGTTAATAAAAGTAAAAAACAAGTCACCTCTAAACGAAGAAGTGAAAATAATAACATGTCTGAATTAATCTGTGTTGAATCGAGCTTTGATTTAAATTTTCATAAAATTATTTTGTAAATAGTCAATTCAAAAACATATTCAACATGTTATTGAGAGGAAAATGTTACCCGTAGCAAAAGTCTTTCTCATTATCAATCCTTTGGTAGTATTTCTTTGTGGCCGATGAAAACTTGTGGGCAGCAATTTATTGTTACCGAATTTTCAGAACATAGCTGTTAGTGACAAAAAAAAAAAAAATTATTAAAGATTTATAGCTTTGCACCGAAAGCTACGGTCGTTGGCCTGATTTTAAATATATTTTTGAAAGCTTTAATTTATAAATTAAAAATGGGGAAAAAAGCGGGGAAACTTAGACTTTAAAACGGGGAAAATAATTATTTTGTATGCAAAAAAAGGGAATTTTCATCACCGACACCTGGCAGTACTGTTCTATCGTTATGTAAAAGAGAAATATTTCATGCTAACAGAGCAACACCGATACAAGGAGATATGAGAAAAATAACAACACATAACTAGTATGCTTGGATTGCTCTTTGCAGAGCTTTACTCACGACCGCCTCGATTGACATATTTTTATACCCCAACGCGTACTGCGTAAGGGGTATATAAACTTTGTCATTCCGTTTGTAACGCCAATAAGGAGGCGTGACAGGTATATAAAAGTATATATATTTTTTATGAGCATCACCTCCTTAGTCGATTTCCGTGTGTCCGTCTGTCTGTCTGTTTGACGACACAATTATAGTCGTAATTTTAAAGCTATCGCGATAAAAATTTTAAAGCTATCGCGATAAATAAGCTTTCTTTAAAAAAATGAAGATCAAGGTCGAAAATGAGCCAAATCGGATAAAAACCACGCCTACCTTCCATACAGAATGACTTTATTTTTACAGTAAGATCTCTTAAAAATCCACAAAAAATAAGTAAATGTCTTGAAATTTTGCACATGATGCTCAAATTAAATTTTGAGCTTTGATAATTAATATAAACCATCCCTATAATATTTGCTAAAATCTAATGGAAACCACGCCCACTTCTCATACAAAGTTACTTTGTTTTAAACTAAAATCTCTGAGATATCCACAAAAGTTAAAGAAATGTCTTGAAATTTTGCATATGAGCTTTGTTATATAATGTGAACCATATCTATGATATTTGGCGAAATCGGATAAAAACCACGCCTACCTCCCTTACAAAGTGACGTCATCAAAATAGGAAAACTTTAGTAAATATATAAAAATGAAAGTCATCATGTGTGTCGTGGCTAAAGATTTCAAATATACTTAAATTCGGCCGCGGGGGGGATATTTTAGCTTGGGTACTCTGCCGAATAAGTATATAATTCTTTTTTTTTGCCGAATTCGTTACTTTAATGTTAACAAAGCTATTCATTTTTTATTCCTGCTTAATGTGATTCTTAATTGCAAAATTCGTTTAGCAGTTTTTTTTTTTTCTCTCCAATATCCTTGCGATTGTCCCTTACTTTGCTTGGATGGATGGATGGATCATTTTAAGCAGTCAGTAAATTGAAGCCTCTTGCAATCTAGTATATCCTTCACTCCCACTTCACGGCTTGGCTACAACAATTGTGTTTGTTTGTATGTATGTATGAGTGCTCGTACATTAACACGCACACGCTAGCTGCTGGTTGTGTGTGTGTGTGTGTTGCTGTGTTTTGTCTCGACGTTTATGTGTCGTACCAGCAGCATTTTGATTTCAGCCAGCAGAAAGTAAAACTTGAACAGGACAAGCCATAGCCTTCGAGTGTTGCCAACAGTTATGGATTCAGCCAGCTTCGGCCAATTTAATTTTCTCGCCCGACCCGCTTTTACAGATGATTTAACCGTTGCCTAGCTGGACAGCATAGCCGGGCGCTATTTTTACGTTAGCTACTACAACATGTGTGGGTTGAGAGTATAGCAGTATTTATGATTGTTTATACATTTCCTGCGAGTTTGTGTGTGTGTGTGTGAGTGTGTGCCTGGCTGACGTACAATGCTGCTCCATTAGTTTTTGGGCAAAATTTGCATGATTCTGATGTTTGTTGTTGTTTTTGCTCCTGTTGTTGTTGTTGTTTTAAGTCAGCATTTTTGCTCATGCCTTGGACGGGACAGTTTACAGTCCATTAAATTTTACTTGCTTTGCTAGAATCAAATTTTCATAAAAATAAAAATAATCATAATAATAAAAATAATAATAGTCTTGAGTGTAGCATAAAAATTAAGTTTAATCCGAATTGCAGGGTTAAGAAATGTTCCAGAACGCCAGCATAAAGGGCGCAGAATATAAAAATGAGAAATGGCAAAAGGCTTTTAATGGCAAAAATTACAATTGACACAACATTAATAGTTGTAGTGCTAATGTAACACTTTGACACTTTGAAACAGAAAAATAAATAAGAGATAAAAAAATGGTGTTATATGATTCGCTAGAAGAGAACGAAGTTTTAAGAAATAACTTATATAAGATAATTTTTACCATTAAAACAAAAAATTGACGCCTCAAAACATCTTATATATTGCAAACATCCTGCTTTTTTACTGGCTTTGAACATGCAGGCAGCATATTTTTGATATAAACCTAGTGGATAAAATATAAAGCATAGGTTCAAAAGATCACTTACTATCTTTAATAATGTGCATATATAGGGGAACAGGGGGGCGAACCTTCACATGGCTACGTGTCTGACCGCATCAACCTGGCGAGGCCAGCATTATCCATGTCGTAATCGTCTCAAGTCGACTCAAACCTCCAAGTGGTGTTCCCTGGGCAACGATAAAACTGGCATCCGTCAGTTTGACGGCTAATTTGAGCGGCGGGTCGCTCCATTGACCTTAAATATGGAATGTGCGCAGGGTTTGGGTCCCGCCACATTACTAGTGCCCAATGAAAACTATACCAGCCTCGGATAAGAACCCCAATTACGTTGACGACCACCGCAAACGAAAAACGGACAATGATTTACGGATATGCACCTGGAATGTCCGGACCCTTTATAGGGAAGGTGCCATTATCCAACTGGCGGAAGCCCTCAAAACAATAAAATCTGACATCACCGCCATCCAGGAAATGCGATGGAAAGGGCAAGGCTGCTCTAAACAAGCACACTGTGATATCTACTACAGCTGTCATGCGGAGAGGCGCGAATTTGGATGTGGATTCGTTGTTAGCCGGAAACTACGTCACCTTGTTTCCCGGTTCACACCTGTGAACGAAAGATTGGCCACGATCCGCATCAAGGCAAAATTTTTCTCCATCAGCCTTATTTGCGCGCATGCCCCGACGGAGGAAAAGGACGAAGCCGTCAAAGATGCTTTCTACGCTAGTCTTGAGGACGTATACGACCACCTTCCAGTCCATGACGTGAAAATAGTCCTCGGCGATTTTAATGCGAAAGTCGGAAGGGAAGGCATCTTTGACCCCACTGTCGGTCAGTTCAGTCTTCCTGAGACCTCCACGAACAACGGTCGAAGACTGATCGACTTCGCCGCGGCACGAATCATGGTAGTTAGTAGCACCAGATTTAAGCACCTCGACATCCACAAGGCAACCTGGCTGTACCCGGATCAAAAAACGCGAAACCAAATTGATCATGTTGTAATCGACGGAAGGCATGCCTCTAGTGTTCTAGATGTGCGTACATTTCGGGGGGTCAACATTGACTCCGATCATTATCTTGTTGCAGCCAAGATCCGCATGCGATTATGCAATGCGAAGAACATATGCACAGGAATGCAACGAAAGCTAGATGTCGCTAAGCTGCAATTACAACGGACTGCCGAAGCCTACTCCGCTCAACTCTCGGATAAGCTCAACCAACCAACCTCTGGACTCGACGACGCTGGCGGACTTTGGGCGCATATATCCCACTCCATGCGCGCTGCCGCTGAAGAAGTCATTGGTTTCCGGTGCCTGCAACCTCGGAACCAATGGTACGAATGAAGAGAGGCGCCTTTTCAGGCGCAAGAAAAGAGAGCAGGAAAAGCGTGAGCGTGAGGAACTAGAGGTATACCAGGGCAAGAAGGATGCACGAAAATTCTATCAACAGGTTAAGCGTCTTACCCAAGGTTTCAAGCCCGGAGCATCCACTTGTAGAGACGAAAATGGAGATCTGAATACGGATACACAGTGTGTGCTTAGATTGTGGAGACAGCACTTCTCCAATTTACTTACTGGCGACGATTCCACCAATGCCGCCCATGGAGAGCGCAGTTCAGTGTCACCAATCGACGATGACGGAGTAGAAGTATCACCACCTAGCCATGAAGAGGTTCGAGTTGCTATCCAACGACTCAAAAACAATAAAGCAGCGGGTGCTGACGGCCTGTCAGCTGAATTGTTTAAAACCGGCGGCGATGAATTGATAAGGTGCATGCATCAGCTCATCAGCAAAATATGGCTAGCAGAAAGCATGCCCGACGATTGGAACCTCAGCGTACTGTGCCCTATACTTAAGAAAGGAGACCCAACAATCTGAGCCAGTTATAGAGGTATCAGTCTTATTTCCATCGCATATAAGGTTCTCTCAAGCGTACTGTGTGAAAGATTAAAGCCAATTACAAAAACACTGATTGGACCTTATCAGTGTGGCTTTCGACCTGGTAAGTCCACCATAGACCAGATTTTCACGCTACGACAAATCCTGGAGAAAACCCACGAAAATCAAATTGACACACACCATTTCTTTGTCGATTTTAAAGCTGCGTTCGATAGCCCGAGAAGGGATTGCCTATACGCAACAATGTCTGAGTTCGGTATACCTGCAAAGTTGATTAGACTTTGCAGAATGACGTTGAGCAACACACGCAGCTCCGTCAAGGTAGGAAATGACCTCTCCGAAACCTTCAATACCGAAAGTGGTTTCAGGCAAGGCGATCCACTGTCATGCGATCTCTTCAACATCATCATGGAGGGTATCGTACGAAAGGCCGGTGTGCATCGTAATCGCACCATTTTCTATAAAGGTGTCCAGCTCCTTGCGTACGCTGATGATATAGACATTGTCGGCAGAACCAAGAGAGATGTTACCGCTGCTTTCACCGCTATCGAAAAGGAATCAGCCAAAGTGGGTTTGACCATAAATGAGGGTAAAACAAAGTATATGCTGTCTACAAACAAGGGAGCTTGGCTTTTAGACTCTCACGTTTCATCCGGCAGCTATAACTTTGAAGTAGTCAAGGAGTTTGTTTACCTTGGCACCGCCATTAATTCCAACAACGAAATCAGCCTTGAGATAAAGCAAAGAACAATAATTGCTAATAGGTGCTACTACGGGCTCAGTAAGCAACTAAGTTCCAGAGCCCTCTCTCGATCGACAAAACTAACACTCTACAAGACGCTCGTTCTACCTGTGCTGCTTTATGGCGCTGAGGCATGGGTAGTTTCGTAAACTGACGTAGCCGCTCTGGGGGTGTTCGAGAGAAAAGTTCTTCGCAAAATCTTCGAATGAACCACGAGCTGTGTGAGCTCTACGAAGACATTGACGTAGTTCGGCGTATAACTGTGCAGCGACTACGCTGGCTGGGTCATGTCCATCGTATGGACGACGAAGCTCCAGCGAAAAAGGTGCTCGAGGCGAGGGTCGCTGGTCAACGACGACGAGGGAGACCATGCCTCCGATGGATGTACCAGGCTGAGGAAGCCCTAACCGCACTTGGTGTATCCGATTGGAGAAGGCGCGCGCAAAGCAGAGGCGCCTGGCGAGAGCTGATGAGGTCGGTCGAAACCCGGACACGGGTTGTTACGGCCACCTAAGTAAGTAAGTAAGTATCATTGGTAAAATCTAATTCCTACTTAAAATTTCAATCCTCCAATATTTTAGCTAGGGAAATTAAATTTTTCAGAAATAAGGAAAAGCGATAACTGAATTTATAACTGTCAATAATAGTGACAGTTTTCCGTTTTGTTAAATAAAGTTTTTTTTTATTCTACTAGTCACGCCCGTAAACAAGACGGAAATTTTTCTAAACAAATTCTTTTTCTTTAAAGACTATTCGTGAATACGTTTATGTCCGTTGCTAAATGATCATAAGAGAGATGACAAGAGCTTATTGAATTCTTTTTATTAAATTAATTTTGAATACTAAGTTTTTGATTTTTGCCCATAATTTTTTGAAAAATGGTCTACATTGAGAATTTTGAATTGTTTTTTAAAAAGTATAATTCCGAAAATTAGCACAAATAGAAAAAATTTCTATGACAAAATTTTTCTAATATAACAATATTAGTTTGAAAGGTAAAAATAGATAAGATTTCTCGCAGTTTATTAAAATCAAAAATAAAATGAGCTGTGAAAAATTAAAACTATAAGTGCGTCTGTTTAAGCTTGATTCGCAACTTATATGGGACATTTTGCATAAACGGAAGAACAAAAAACCTGTTGTCTTGAGACTTGATTTCTTTTTGGCTATCTTACTCTTTTATTGATCCTCAGCATCTGTACAAGTATTTGGACCTGTGCGAAGCCTAGTCCGAGTTATCGTTAAATGCCAAAATATTACTGTTCTCAAAAGCGATTTCGACAATTTAAATTGTTTTCAAATAAAATATTTAAATTAAATTTAAATTTAAGTGTTTCATTTCCTTAAAATCATTCAATTCCTAATAACAATTACTATATACATTTTTTAATAAAATTTTTTGAGCAGAGGAATCGACTCCGATAAAAGTCATATTAAAATTTTTGATAACTTTTAAAAACCCGTAGATCGAAAACTGTATTTTGCACAGCATCAATATATTATTTAAGTTACCACATCAAAATAAGACTTTCTTTAAAAACCATTTCTCAGCTGAAATTTTTAAGAAAAGTAGTAAATAGCAACTTTTTTTGGAATTTAGAATTTAATCAGTCGTAGACTTAAATTTAAATTGTTTGCAAATTAAAAATCATATTTTTTAACTTCAAAATGGTTTTTTTAATTTTTTAAACTTAAAAAAAAAATGTAATTGTTAAATTTTCTTATAAAAATTTGGTAACATGATTAAAAAAGTCATTAAATCTGCATAGAATTGGGTATAAAATGTTTTAAAAGTAATTTTTATTCAGAATTTTTTTTTTTTCGAAAAAATCATACTTAGATTTTGGGTGATTTTCCGAAACCTGATCATAAGAAGTTCGGTCAAAGTCCTTCCAAGGGCTGAAATTGCCATTTTTCCATAACCCCATAATGTGGTTCATGTATTTTTTGTATCATACAGCTTTTAAAAATTTAAAAACAAATCAATTGAAAAGAATGCTTTCTCTTAGGTTTTGTGTCCAATAAACATAGATATTGCCTAAAAAATGTCAACTTAATCTTCTACAATTTATAAAATTATATTCGTTCTACCCATTAAAGCAACGCCAACTTTAAAAAAATCTTAAAAATCATTGCATTAAGCTTCTGACTTGAAATATTGGAGAGAAAAAGTTAATTATATTCGGTTTCAATGTAGCTAATAAACCCTCGACTTTATTGAGGAGGAGAGGTGTGTGTACCTTTGGAGTGTATGAGTGTGAGCGTATGAAAAAATCACATTTTTTGGACATTTTTTGTTTACAGTGTAGTAAATTTAAACAAAGATGCTATTTAGCAAATTTTGACAGGAATGTAAAGCCAAAAGATCAAAATAAAAGTTTAACGAATAAAAGCTCCATTTCAAGTAAAATTATAACACATTTACAGTAATTATAACACATTTACGCCCAACGTTGCTTTAAAGCAACACCCATTTTCCGGGAAACCAGAGTTTCGGTTTTTTTTAAACTCAGAAATTGTAATCTACGGATCAAAATAAGCAATTCCTGAAAAAATCATTGAAATCGGCTGAAAGAACCACATCGCGGCTCTTAATGGGTTAAAAACAAAAACCACATTTTGAATTTATTATCTCATTCGTGTTATTTTTCATACTTTCTGGAACCTAAGGGGGGAGGGGGGTTGAAGACATAAAACCCTCCTTGGCTACGAGCCTGGTACTAGTTCCAAATCTGAATTCAGACATAACAAACACTTAGAAAAAACATACTAAAATCAAAAAAAATTTATCGAAATTTAATGGAAATTTTCTTTGTTTTAGCGCCAAAGAAATATCATTTTTAATCGGTGGTGTCCAACCGGTAGTTCGCGGGCACTTGATAGCTCGTGACCGTATATTTAAGACACCCGCAAACAAGATGATGCACAGAGTAATACTTAGAATCGGCGATTTGTGCAAACATGCTTATAAAATGTTCAAATCGACTTAGTTTAACATGTTAAGCAAAAAAGAGATTTTCATTTAACACTCTCGTTCACACTGCCTGAACTAGTTTCAAATTGACAGCGACAACAACTTTATAGCTGCAGAGCTATTTTCATTTTATAGCTGCAAACGCTTCCTTTCTTTTCTGTACCACTAATGCCATCAATAAATTCTTCAAATACTTGAACAATTGTGTACTGACATGGAAGAGACCAGAACATCTTGCTTCTCTTTTTTTCATTGTCTGCTTCAAAATCTAAATATTTTAAAAAATTAATTTATCTACAGTAAAAGTGTCATATTTTAAAGCTTTCTTTAGACTCGACAAGCAAACAAAAAAGTTTTTCTGACGTACTTACTTACTTACTTAGGTGGTCGTAACAACCCGTGCCCGGGTTTCGGCCGACCTCATCAGCTCTCGCCAGGCGCCTCTGCTTTGCGCGCGCCTTCTCCAATCGGATACACCAAGTGCGGTTAGGGCTTCCTCAGCCTGGTCCATCCATCGGAGGCATGGTCTGACACGTCGTTGATGACCAGCAACCCTCGTCTCGAGCACCTTTTTCGCTGGAGCTTCGTCGTCCATACGATGGAAATGACCCAGCCAGCGTGGTCGCTGCACAGTTATACGCCGAACTACGTCAATGTCTTCGTAGAGCTCATACAGCTCGTGGTTCATTTGGATGCGATAGTCATCGCTTACTCGAACAGGACCAACGATTTTGCGAAGAACTTTTTTCTCGAACACCCCCAGAGCAGCTGCGTCAGTTTGCGAAACTATCCATGCCTCAGCGCCATAAAGAAGCACAGGTAGAACGAGTGTCTTTTAGAGTATTAGTTTTGTTGATTGAGAGAGGGCTCTGGAACTTAGTTGCTTACTGAGCCCGTAGTAGCACCTATTAGCAACTATTGTTCTTCGCTTTATCTCCAGGCTGATTTCGTTGTTGGTATTAATGGCTGTGCCAAGGTATACAAACTCCTTGACTACTTCAAAGTTATAGCTGCCGGCTGAAACGTGGGAGTCTAAATGCCGCGCTCCCTTGTTTGTAGGCAGCATATACTTTATTTTATCCTCATTTGTCGTAAAACCCACTTTGGCTGATTCCTTTTCGATAGCGGCGAAAGCAGCGGTAACATCTCTCTTGGTTCTGCCGACAATATCAATATCATCAGCGTACGCAAGGAGCTGGACACCTTTATAGAAAATGGTGCCATTACGATGCACACCGAACTTTTGTACGATCCACTCCATGATGATGTTAAAGAGATTGCAGGACAGTGGATCGCCTTGCCTGAAACCTCTTTCGGTATTGAAGGTTTCGGAGAGGTCATTTCCTACTTTGACGGAGCTGCGTTTGTTGCTCAACGTCATTCTGCAAAGTCTAATCAACTTTGCAGGTATACCGAACTCAGACATTGTTGCGTATAGACAATCCCTTCCCGGGCTATCGAACGCAGCTTTAAAATCAACAAAGAGATGGTGTGTGTCAATTTGATTTTCGTGGGTTTTCTCCAGGATTTGTCGTAGCGTGAAAATCTGGGCTATGGTGGACTTACCAGGTCGAAAGCCACACTAATAAGGTGGTATCAAGGTGGTATCTGACGTAAGTAATGTCAAATTCAGAAGCTTTTTCAGATTTGGCTGGTTTTAATAAAAAAGAATATTTTTATAAGGATCGATGACCGCGAAGCATGGTCATGGTTTTAAAGAAGCCCTCAGCTGAAAGAAAAAGCAAAATTATTTTTGAAACAAAAAAAGAGTATTTTAGAATCAAAAAAATGTTCTTACAAATTGAATATATCAAAAAATTTAACATATTTAGGGATATTTATGTAGCAAAATGTTCAATATACTTTTTATTATTGTCTTAATATATAAAAGGCCAGCACTGTTCTGGAAAATGTTCAACCTGAAAGTATGCACACAAAATTCATTTCATACTTGTTATTGACATGCTTGCCTCTTAAGTATGTGCATACTTTCAGGCTGAACATTTTTCAGAACAGTTTATTGTAAAAGCACTGCAATAATGACAAAAAATAATTGCAGTTTGACCGTTAATGCTTCCAACCCGTCGTAGTACGGGCTTTAATACTAGTTATTTATATTCAATTTAAAAGTTACCTGCGGGAGATGAACCTGGGCCGCTCTTGTGCCAGTCCGTCGATTTTCCTACGCACCAGCTCAGTTATTATCGAATACTGGCGTTATTGACTTAAGGGCCTTCGGGAGTTTTTTCGAAGAAAAAAACAACTATTGAAAATTTTTTTAAGCTGTATTGCTCTATTCTACCTTTTCGACTAATATTTTTGGACCAAAATATCAGGGATAAATCTTCAATAGTTTTACTTAAATAATGTAAAAAAATTATGTTCTAAAATAAAACAGAGCTTCAAAAGAACTTTTTAAAATTGTGTCTTATTTTCTTCGAAAAACAACTGGAGGCCCTTAAGAAAAAAAAAACTGTGTCGACAATTATTTTGCGACCGCGCTCAGCATCGACGACAAAGGAGTTGTTTTTTTCATTTAGATTAAAAAAAACCAGCCGAAAAAAATTAAAAAAAAATGGTTCTGCCACCACGAGGTTCAAACTCACGACCGACAATGTCGAGGGTCTGGCGTCCTATGCTGTAGGCTATAGAACTGTTCTGGACTAGCAAGCAAAGAATCAATAAGGCAAACTAGCCTTTTCTCTCTTACTCGAAAAACATATTTATTTAAAGAAAATTAAATTTTTTAAAATTCTTAAATTAATATTCTTGGCTTCCTAAGACAAAGGCAAACATTTTTTGTTCTTACTATAAATTAAATTATAACAAAAGAAATTTTAAATTTTCAAAACCGAAACCATGGTTTTTGATTTTTAAATTAATTTTTTTCTGAGTGTAGAGTTCCTCGATATTTAAGAGAAAAATCTACTCTAATTAGAGCCCTGCATGAGTGGGCTTTTTCGCCTCCCTGAATATATTCTCTATCTATAGAATAAAAAATTTCCTCTATCCCTTTTCTGCTTTGCTCATACCTGATCTTACACTCTCTTTGTTTTATTCAGATATAAGAAACGAAGAGAATAATAGCACGATGTTTTACTAACAACACCAGGTAGCAAATAAAGCAATAAAAAATATCAAAAATATCAGTGTTCATACCCTGAATATTTAGCGAATATTTTTTTATTCGTTCGTTCGTAGAACAAAAAGAATGTTTTTTGTATTGGGACCCAAAGAAGGGTGGTTGATAGGGGATAAGTGTGTTCGGGAGAAATTTTGAGCAGCAAAAACTAAAAGAACCAACTCATATATTTGACCCCTCTAGGAGTTCAGCTACGGCCGATGTAAACTATTTTCGACAGCTTTTGTGTTTATTGTATGGGGAGCCAAAGAAGGGTGGTAGATAGGGGGAAGGTGTGTTGGGGAGAAATGTTGAGGGACAAAAAATAATAGGACCAGCTTATATATTTGACCCCTCTAGGAGTTCAGCTACGGCCGATATAAACTATTTTCGACAGTTTTAGTGTTTTTTGTATCGAAGGTAATGAATAAAGCAACAAAAAATAACACAAATATGCATTAAGAATAACATAAAGCTTATTGCGGGGAAAAACCAACATACCTGATTCTTATTCAGGTCACTGCAACAGATTGCTGAGTATTTGCGTAGTTTATTAAGTACTCAGAGAAATAACTGAAACAACGCGTAGATCGCAAGCTCACCTCAGTGCAAAAGTGTACGAAAAAAGAACAGAGTACAAATAAAAAGATATTCTCTTGCGCTACACTACCTGTTGGTACACGATCTGTTGTTTACATTTATTCGCTTGCAGCTTTATATATTTACTTGATGAATATATTCATGCAGGGCCTTAATTCCTATTGATATACTTGGATCAAAATGCTAACATTGTTCTAGTTGATCTCCTTTTCAGGTTATTTAGTAAAGCTATGAAATTGTTTGAAAATATTAAGAAAATAATTTTGAATAGTTAGCAAAAAGTCATAGTTTAGCTTCATCCCGTTATTCAATAATTATGCTACTGGGACGTTATGGCAAAAAAAAAACAAAATGTATCTCTCTCAACAAATACATATAACGATTCAAAAATTTAAAAATTTCTCGAAACATAAAAGTTGAACTTAAGTTGTTATTGTTTTTCTACGCAGATATGTCAAGGGAAGTGGAAAATTCAACACTTGTATTTCTCAGCTTTTCACTGAACATGAGTAAATGTTACTTGGGAACATTGTTCCACACACCACTACAATAATTCGTACAGGAAACAATAAAACAACCCTTGAGAATAAGTTCTTATTTCCTCAGTGCTGCCATCTATTGTTTGTTTTAAGAACAAATTCCAAAAATATGCTCATAACATTTATGCAGCGTCGCCATCTGCAGAGAAAAATACGCACTTCTTCAAAACTCTTAACCACTCTGTTAGGTCATAAAAAATATAACCATTTCGACACACACACACACACACACACACACAAACTGTTACGAACAGAGAGTAAGCAAGACGTGTGTTTGTTGTAATGTCAGGCTTTGTTGTTTATTAAACGAGCTGTGAGGGTTGCCGTCTCTGTAGAAATCTCTGTTGTCTTCATTGCCAGAATAAGTTAAGCAGCGCTGCAGAAAATATTCAAGTTTTAGGAGTAGATCATAGCAAGAAAAGTTATGAAAATAATTTTTTAAATTTTTGTTTGTTTATTTATATAAATTTTAATAATTTATGTTTGGAAATTTTTGTTGATATTTTTTATTTGATATTTTTTTGTAAAAAGATATTTTTTAAACCTTTTAAGAGCAAAATGGACATTTTAAGTAAATCAGAAATCAGCAAGAATTTAAACAAAAAAAAAAAAAATACTTTTCCTGACTTTCTTGCTTGCGGCTCCTTCGCTGTTCAGACTGAAGTGCAGGAAAATAATTACAGAAAAAATGTCAGCTGCATAAAGCCGAAAGAACGACAACAATGTACTGCCTACTACATGGCTGTAAGGATGCACTAGAAGGGATGATTTTGTCAACAGATGAGCAGAGACAGCAGCAGGAGAAGCTGCGACAAAGGCGGCATGTTTGTGGGTGTTATGTACACAAACTCTGCTGATGCTGCTGTTGCTGCTGCTTCTACTGCTAATGGTGACAAATTTCGGGGTTGGTTCGAGTGTTGTGCGCTGTTGTTACGATATGGTCTTGGACATGCTTGCTTGATTCTCGATGACAGCACAAAATGGTGACATTTGCAACGAGCACTAAATAAAATGGTAGCGCGTGGCTCAAATAAATGCGAGAAAAAAGTATCTGCAACACATAGCCACATAAAAAAAAAGTATCTACAACTGAATACAGAAGATGTCAAAATTTGTGGATGTACCTACAGTGACGTGAACAAAAAACAAATCGTATAAATATTGCGAAGCTTAAATTATGCTTGCAAAATTCATGTCAACGTCACTGTGCTCTTATGTACTTCATATCTATATTTATTTGCGTGTGTATTTTTATGTTAGCGTCATAGTTATATTTATCTCACACACTTACAAGCGCTAGCTTGATATTAACGCCAAAGGGTGCCAAAGTAAATAAGCCACCGCTTCGACTCTATCTATGAGCAAATTTTTGAAGTGACACCTTAACTGAAGCGAAAGTAATTTTAAGGCAAAGCAAAACTTTTCCCAGAAAAAAATAATTTAATTTTGTTTTTGCTCAACTTTTTGTTTTGCAATTTTCATTTACTGACTAACTTGGACTCACACTTTTAACTGCTGCAATTAAGAACTTAAATGTTTTAAATCCACTTATAAGATGAGATTAACTAAAACTATTTACGAAATTAATTTCAAGTTATGGCGACCGTTGCTTGATTACGAAATTTTAGAGTTATAGAAAGTAGTTTATACAGCAATAACTCTATTCTTAATTGGGTGGAAAAGTATAAATTTTGTCACGGAAATGCTTATTGACAACTTAGAACGTGATTGTTTTGGAATAAAAAATGGTAGGTAGCTTGTCTAACGTGTAGACCTAATGTGACCAACCGTCCGAGAAAATCGGCATCATTCCGAAATTTAAAGGTAACTTCCGGTTTTCCAAAGCGTAGCTTCGGATTCCCAAAATTTTCTGCTCTATTCCGATATATACCGAAATTTCTCTCATATCAACAAAAAATTGTAATTAAGTTATATATAGAAAATACTGCCCGACTGGCGATAAATCACCTAATCTGGTGAGAGTGGAAATCGCATACTTTTGGATGAGTCAATTGTAATACAAAAAACCGACGAACTTGAGAACCTCCTCCTTTTTGAAGTGGGTTAAAAACAAAAAGATTTAGGAAAATTGGGAAAAAAATGGAATGGAGAATGGATTCCGCCCTGATTATGTCGAATTCTAGTCACTATCGCGAAGGATACCTTCCTTTATCCAAAAAAAAATGATCGGGGCTAAAATTGTTTTTCATAAAAATCTTCAATTACACTGTACAACACGAAAAAAACCCGTGGGGTTTCAAGACTTTTTTTTATGTTCGGCTCGTCCAGGGTAAACACTTAATAAAATCAATATTTCCCATTGTAGGGAGGGCAGGAGAGGGTTAAAATGTATGACCAATCTCCATTATTTTTCCAAAAGAAACATTTTATCTCTAGAACTTATCCCCTTTGACCCTTCCTGAAGGGGCACCCATACAATGCACCCTAACTCCCTACAGTTAATGAAATCGATATTTATCTCTTTGGAGAGGGCAAGAGAGGGTTAATATGTGTGACTGACATACATTCTTTTTTAAAGAGGAACACTCTTCTTTTGTGACAAATCACCTCCGACCCCTAGTTAGGGGGGCTTCCATACAATGCACCCTAACCCCCTGCTGTTAATTAAATCGATATTTACCCTTTTCAGAAGGGGAGGAGAGGGTTAATATGTAGAGACGACCCCAATTATTTTTCAAAGAGGAACATTTTTCTGCCTGGGACTTATACCCTTAGACCCCTCCTTACTTATTTTTCCCTCCGAACTGATCGCAAAGCCGTTATAGTTTTCGTTATATTTGAAAAAGGTAGGTCTTCTTTTATCATAGGAGGTTAATATGATGGTCGGAAGATATGGGTTCCAAAGGGGAAAAATATTACACTTCAAAAAGTAATGGAGGTCGGTAGTACATATTAACCCTCTCCTACCCTTCCAAAGAAGCGAAATATTGACAGTAGGGTGCATTGTGTGGGAGCTTTAAAGAGGTGTACTTTAAAGAGGTGTACACCTTTAACCCAAAATCAAATCCATCATCGATTTGCAACATATCACCATTGGCTAGCTCAATCAATCTAACGCAGAGTGACATAATCAATTCTATTAAGGAAATATATCCTAACAAGTCTCCTGGATCAGACCAGTTGTCAACAAGTTTTCTTATTCAATGCTCAGACCAGTTAGGCATGCCCTTATACTTAATTTTTAACAAATCCTTGCAAACAGGTATTTTTCCTGCTTTATGGAAATCTTCTCATCTTACGTCAATTTATAAGAACGGCGACAAGAGAGATGTCGCAAATTATAGGGCAATTGCAATACTATCGACCATTCCCAAACTATTTGAAAAAATTATATGTTCCAAACTTACAGACCTAACTATTCCACGTTTAAATGTTCAACAACATAGATTCCGTAAAAGAAGACCAATCAGTACAAATCTTACAACAATGACCTCTGAAGTTCTTATTAGAATGTCTTTGATTGAAAGTCTTTGATCGCATCGATCATAAAATCTTGAATATAAAACTTGAAAAATTCGGTATTTCAGGTTCCTTGCTGAAGTGGCAAGTGGAAATATGTATGAAAGATCCCAATATGTAAAATGTCAGGGCATTCTATCTAAAAAGATTGTTACTTCGTCGGGCGTACCACAAGATAGCCACCTTGGACCACTTCTCTTCAACATATTTATAGCAGATATATCAGAAGCTTTGAATGACATTCCACATCTCCTATAGGCAGATGACCTTAAAATGTACTATGTCATTAAATCAGAAGAGGATTCAGTAGTCTTTCAGAATAAGCTTTTATCTCTGGAGCATTGGTGTAGTCATAATAAGCTTTCCTTACATGGAAATAAATGCGTCATAAGTTTTTCCCGTAAAAACGAAATAACTCATAGCTGTTATGTGCTAAATGGGGTCGTTCTCAACAGAGTTAACCACATTGCAGATTTTGGGGTTATCCTAGATAACAGGCTGCGCTTCAACCTTCACATAGATCATATTATATCCAGGGCAAATAAACTGCTTGGATTCATAAAAAGACGTGCAAAAGAATTCAAAAATATATGGGTAACAAAAATAACAAATATACTGCACGTTAGTGCGTCCAATTCTTGAATATTGTTGCAAAGTGTGGAATCCAGCATTTGAAGTGCACAAAGAAATAATTGAATCTATTCAAAAACAATATCTGATCTTTGCTTTAAGAGATTGTTATGATCCACGGTATTATAGAAACTTACCTTCGTATGAACACAGACAGAAAGTCTTTAAATAAAATGCCGCTTTCATCAAGAAGAACATTACTTTGTTCATGCTTGACCTTCGATGTCATAACTGGTAAAATCGATAGCGAATATATCTTAATGACCCAATAAGGAGAACTAGGCATACAAGATTTTTGAGTGAACCTCAGCACCATACTATCTATGCATACAACGAACCCTTAAATAGTTGTTGTAGGATATTCAATGGCATAAGCGAACACTTCTCACCATCATCACGGATCACGCCCGCAACGAATAAAATACATTCACCAATCACCAAAAACAGGGAACGGAAAAAAAGTAGAAAAAATACCTGTTAAAATAAGTGGAATTCGCCTTGGTTGGCTAAATAAATAAATAAATATGAAATATGAAACTTGACTTTTTTTTTAAAAATCCTTAATGTGCCATTTTCTAGCATTTCAATCCCAAAAAAAAAACCATAAAAAATCGAAAAAGTATACTTCTCTCGTGGAGCACCTTCAATAATTCTAAAAAATATTTCTCGTTTTAGTCAAAAAAATGTTTAAAGTCCAGGGTTGCCAACATACCGTATTTTCCATTCCGTTTTTTAGGTTGGATTTAGGTATTTTAACGAAAAAGGCTCCTAAAGTCGAAAAATACTCTTATTTTTAACAGTTACGCATTTATTTCACTTATTAATTTTTAAAATAGACAAAAACGTAAAAGCCACACTCCAAAATGGGCATAAATTTAATTTTTGTATATTTTAGGAATAAATGAATGAAATTAGGGCATAGGTGTTAAAATGTTAGAGCATTTTTCGACTTTTGGGGACTTTTTCGTTAAAATACCTAAATCCAACCTACAAAAAAAAAACTGCATGGAAACACGGTATGTTGGCAACCCTGAAATTTATTTATTTATTTATTTTTTGGCGAAACAAGGCAATTTACTTATTCTAACTTAATTTAAATTTATTTTTTTTTTATTTTATTTCTTCTCCCCTTTCCTTGTTTTGGTATTCGAAAATGTACGAATTGAAGTGGGCGTAATCCGCCCACCTAAATGACATGATTTCACGAACACGTCAAAAAGGAGGGGCAGAAAGAATATTAAAAATAAGAGCAAAAGGTACTTACATACAAGAAAGAGGAAAATAAAAGAGAGAAGATAAAAGGCTGGGTTAATTAGGAAGAGAGAGAGACTTGGATAGTACTTATTTCCAACAAGTTTAGAGAGGGCATGCTTAAATGTGGTATACATACGGGTAACTATTTATATACAGGTAATTTAACTTAAGCCTCAGTTAATTTTGGTTAACGAGGAACTTAGACAGGGTTTGCTTGAAAGAGGATGTGGACATGGAAGGTGAGAAGTATACGGAAACGTTATTGAATTCTCTACAGCATCGACTGATGGGTTCATTGTTTGCGTATGTAGTTTGGTGCTGATATTCAGTTAACAGCCGAGTATGCCTAGTACGTCTTATTGGTTTGTTGAGACATATCATACTAGAAATATATTCACTGTCAATAGCACCATTAATAACATCGAATGTCCCAATAATGTTCTTCTTGATGATAATGGCATCAAGTTTAAAAGGCTGAGTCTGTATTCATATGAAGGAAGGCTATTATAATCACGGGGGTTGTACATGTCTCTCAACGTGTATAGTAAGAATTGCTTTTGAATAGACTCGATTCTTTCGCTATAGGAATCGAAGGACGGACTCCAAATTATGCAGGCATATTCAAGTATTGGCCGCACTAACGCACAGTATAAGGATGTAGTGACCCAAATATTCTTGAATGCATTTGCTCGCCTTTTTATGAAACCAAGCTATTTGCGGGCTCTGGACAAAATTTTGTCATAGTGCAAATTAAAGCGCATCTTGCAATCCAAGACTACTCCAAGATCCACTACATGATTGACTCTTTTAAGCTCGGTACTATTGAGGTGGTAGGTATGTAGTGCCATGTTGTTCTTACGAGAAAAACTAATAACATTGCATTTATTGATATTAAGATGCAGTTTATTTTGGATAAACCATTGCTCAAGAGACAACAGTTTTGACTGTAAAAAATTTGCATCTAACTTGGATTTGATTGCATAGTACATTTTTAAATCATCAGCAATTAAAGAATTTGTTGACTAAAAATCAAAAATATTTTCAAAAAAAAGTCAAGTTTCAACAGGTATAACTTTCCCCCCCCCCCCCCCCCTTCCCCCGAATTCCGGTTTTATCGATTTCTTGCAGAAAATAACCGAAGACTATGTTTAAATCCTCCGTTGTTTTTTTCATATTTTGGATTTTTGAGATTTTTTTTTTTTTTTTTTTGTAAAAATACTCAAATTCAAATTTTTCAAGAAGATACACTTCTAGCTAAAAAATCTATAACGACCAGGTTGATTACAGATCATGATCTTCTGCAAGCGAAATGGTCCAAATCTTCTCGCATCACTTCATGATAATGTCACGTAAACGTAAATGACGTCACGAAAAAACAATTTTTTATTAATTTTAATAATTTTTTAAATCCATAAAAAAATGTACAGGGTGGGGCAAAAGTCGCGAAGGGATTTGAAAAATTAATAACTTTTCTAATTTAATTTTTTTTTTTTTTTTCTTTTTAGGACTTGTAAAATAAATCTGGAAGATTAATTATGGAAGGTTACAACGTTATCCAGCGAACCAAAATCATAGAACTTTATTTTGAACATCATCGATCAATAATTCAAACTCATCGAGCCTATCGTCGTCATTTTAATGTGCGGAATTCACCATCCGAATCAATCGCTTAGTGACACGTTTTCAGGAACAAGGCTCAGTGAGGGATTTTCCACGAAGCGGAAGACCACATTCTGTAATTAGTGAAGCAAATATTCAACGCGTTCTGGAGAGTGTTGAGGAGAATCCTGAAACATCAACTCGAAGGCGCTCTGCTGAGCTGCAAATGTCTCGGCGGTCTTTACGCAGAATATTAAAGGGAAATTTACATCTTTTCCCATACAAGGTGCAGTTAGTGCAAGAACTAAAGCCAGGAGATTCCCAAGAACGAATAAATTATGCAGTTCGCTTCCAAGAATTGGCCAGAGAACATAATGATTTCATTCATCATCTGATAATGAGCGATGAAGCACATTTTCAATTAAATTGTTTTGTAAACAAGCAGAACTGCAGAATATGGGGTATTGAGAACCCAAGAGTGGTTCATCAGAGACAATTACATCCACTTAAATGTACAGTATGGTGTGCAGTTACGTCCCAAAGAATTATTGGACCATTCTTTTTCGAAGATAACGATGGAAATGGTGTAACGGTAAATGGCGAGCGATATCGAGATATGGTCCAAAATTTTTTAAGGCCAGCTCTTTCTGACAATCGAGAGATGTGGTTCCAACAAGATGGGGCCACTGCACACACTGCTCGAGCCACTATGCAGCTCCTAAGGCAGATTTTTGGCAAACGTTTAATTTCCAAAAATTCAGCATTCAATTGGCCTGCCCGTTCGAATTATTTAACAGTACCAGATTATTTCCTTTGGGGATATTTGAAAGAGAAGGTGTATAAACCCACAACACTTGCACAGCTCAAAGAGAATATTCGAGCCGAAATAAGAGCGTTGCAGCCAGATATTCTGACTCGTGTCATGGAAAATGCTATTAAAAGAGCTCAACTTTGCGAGGCTGAAAATGGTGCTCACTTACGTGACATAATCTTTCACACCTAAATTTAAAAAATCTCCCAATATCATATTTTATTATTTTGTCAAAAAAAAAATAAAATTAAAAATTAAAAAAGTTATGACTGTTTTAAGCCCCTTCGTGACTTTTTCCCCACCCTGTATATCCATTCTTTTGTAGTATTCTTTCAAAAAACACATTCAGAATCGCTTATATTACATAGAGGTACCCTTAATTTATTCAATGGATTTAAAAATTTGGTACCTTCCAAAGTCCTGGGATAAGACAACAGCTTTGCCACTCAGTACATTTTTCTTTCACAAAAGTCAACTTGTGTGTTCTTACTATGGTTTTTTTCTCTCGAAGTGCTGTTGAAATTTCCTGCCATTATCAGTTATGTCAAAGTGCATCGCATTACATTAGCGAATATTTCGGAAAAATATCTGAAATTTAATATTGTTGGTTTAATGATCAGAATTTATAATCTGAATTGTGTTTTCAAGATCATTCGATTTTTGGTTTAATATTATTATCATGGGCGTAGCGATGCGCAAAGGGAAGCCCCTTGACATAAGAAAAATTAAAACATTATAAAAGTTTTATGAAAAATTCTTAAACTGTTGCGATTTTGTAATAACACATTTTTCTGGTACAACAAATTATCATTGAAAATTATAACTAAACATGTTTTTGATTTCAAATTCAAATTTTTTTCACTTCAAATTCAAGTTTTTTCAGTAAAAGATACTTTTTACAAATAATACTTCAAACTTATGGTAAAAAAAATATTCCCTGTCCCCCTGACCGATATTCTGGCTACGCCCATGACTGTGTATGAAAACAGTTTTATATTTTTTATTTAAAACTTTTTAAACGTTTTTTAACAAAAAATGCATTATTTTCTCAATAATTTAATTGAAGTACAACATTTCCAATATTGAAGTATTTTGAATCCAGTATTTTGAATTCCAGGAAACGGTTCCAAAATAGTTAAATATGTGTACAACTTTATCTCAAATCTAACTTCCACCTCAATCAACTCCTTGAATTATATTTCATAATATGCAAACTTTTTGGCCCAACACTGCAACAGATTTGAGCGCTAACCACGCGCAACTCATTGAATTTGAAATAAATTCTATAAACAAACACAATAAATAGAGCATTTTCAAAATTTTCGAGAATATGCAACAATAGCAGGAAAAAAAAAATTTGTGCCAGGCTTACAATTGTGGCTACTACACAGCATGTGGAGCAAACAAGCTTTTATAGCGAATTTCCTATTGAAGCCACTCCACATACAGCAACATGTCCTCCGGAGGAAATCAGCAACAAATACCAACAACACGCAAGCAGCAATACAATATTTTGTAAAATTTATCAATTGAAAAAAAGATGGCTTGTAATAAAATGTTGCATTCGTCAGCGATGGAAGCTATTCATGGCAGGTTTCGCGCCTCCAGGATCACATTAATCAAGTATGCTGCGCAAGCAAGAGCATGTGTTGTGAACGATGATTTGGTTGTTGTGTTTGTTGTTGTTGTTGTGCTGTTCAATTCTTATTGTTATGCCTGTTGTTGATGTTGTGAAGCTATATGCACAACAGCATATGCATATTTGTACATACACATATGTATGTATGTATATATTTATTAAAAATAGCCAACGTGTTTGGAAATTAAAATTGCGCGCCTCGACGCTTCGTTGGCCACTCGAACAAAAAAAGCCAGCCACTTAGGCCGGATCGCAGCACTCGACCACCTATTTTTAAGCCCACTCCTCGAAGCCCAATCGAGCCACAATAGCAGCAACAACATTTTTTAAACAAGTTTAACAAATTTTTGAGTACAGCAGCGCACTGTGCTGTATACTGAATAATATATGCGTCCAGCATTGTCCACCAGGTTTTGCCACCTTGCAAGAATCACATTTGGTGTGGTAAGCATTGTGTGTGGCTTGTTTTGGTAGTCAGCAACGTACATTTTTAATATCATGTGATGGAATCAATTTTTTTCTATGCTGTTATATTTTAACAGAATATACAGTGTGTACAAAATTTTACTTCGCTATTATTTTAGTGAGTTTTTGTTTAAATTGTTTTCATTTTGTTCTTTTTTTTTTTTTTTTCTTCTACTACAGCAACTTTTTCACATTTGTTGTATAAAATTTGAGTGCAATAAATAAAAACTACAAGTTTCTGGACGATTGAAATGCTTCCAGGCAATTTAGCGATAAACAATCCGGCAACATCATAAAATATGAAAATGTTATTTTTGGTTTTTCATTTTATTATTATTGCCGGTTCAATACCTCGATTTTGTGTGCTCAAATATTATATGTTGTTGGTTCTTATTGTTTGTTTTTTTTTTCATTTAATATTTTATATTGAAATCGGCCAATATTTTTGTTGCAAAAAAAAATTAGCCACCAAAGAAATATTTGTAAAAAATATGTTTTATACTATTTTTTGTTCTACATATAAGAAAATACTTACTTACTTACTTAGGTGGCCGTAACAACCCGTGTCCGGATTTCGACCGACCTCTTCAGCTCTCGCCAGGCGCCTCTGCTTTGCGCGCGCCTTCTCCAATCGGATACACCAAGTGCGGTTAGGACTTCCTCAGCCTGGTCCATCCATCGGAGGCATGGTCTCCCTCGTCGTCGTTGACCAGCGACCCTCGCCTCGAGCACCTTTTTCGCTGGAACTTCGTCGTCCATACGATGGACATGACCCAGCCATCGTAGTCGCTGCACAGTTATACGCCGAACTACGTCAGTGTCTTCGTAGAGCGCATACAGCTCGTGGTTCATTCGAAGATTTTGCGAAGAACTTTTCTCTCGAACACCCCCAGAGCGGCTGCGTCAGTTTGCGAAACTACCCATGCCTCAGCGCCATAAAGCAGCAAAGGTAGAACGAGCGTCTTGCAGAGTGTTAGTTTTGTCGATCGAGAGAGGGCTCTGGAACTTAGTTGCTTACTGAGCCCGTAGTAGCACCTATTAGCAATTATTGTTCTTTGCTTTATCTCAAGGCTGATTTCGTTGTTGGAATTAATGGCGGTGCCAAGGTAAACAAACTCCTTGACTACTTCAAAGTTATAGCTGCCGGATGAAACGTGGGAGTCTAAACGCCGCGCTCCCTTGTTTGTAGACAGCATATACTTTGTTTTACCCTCATTTATCGTCAAACCCACTTTGGCTGATTCCTTTTCGATAGCGGCGAAAGCAGCGGTAACATCTCTCTTGGTTCTGCCGACAATATCAATATCATCAGCGTACGCAAGGAGCTGGACGCCTTTGTAGAAAATGGTGCCATTACAATGCACACCGGCCTTTCGTACGATCCCCTCCATGATGATGTTAAAGAGATCGCAAGACAGTGGATCGCCTTGCCTGAAACCACTTTCGGTATAGAAGGTTTCGGAGAGGTCATTTCCTACATTGACGGAGCTGCGTGTGTTGCTCAACGTCATTCCGCAAAGTCTAATCAACTTTGCAGGTATATCGAACTCAGACATTGTTGCGTATAGGCAATCCCTTCTCGGGCTATCGAACGCAGCTTTAAAATCGACAAAGAGATGGTGTGTGTCAATTTGATTTACGTGGGTTTTCTCCAGGATTTGTCGTAGAGTGAAAATCTGGTCTATGGTGGACTTACCAGGTCGAAAGCCACACTGATAAGGTCCAATCAATGTTTTTGTAATTGGCTTTAATCTTTCACACAGTACGCTTGAGAGAACCTTATATGCGATGGAAATAAGACCGATACCTCTATAACTGGCGCAGATTGTTGGGTCTCCTTTCTTAAGTATAGGGCACAGTAAGCTGAGGTTCCAATCGTCGGGCATGCTTTCTGCTAGCCATATTTTGCTGATGCATGCGCATTATTAATTCATCGGCGCCGGTTTTAAACAATTCAGCTGACAGGCCGTCAGCACCCGCTGCTTTATTGTTTTTGAGTCGTTGGATAGCAACTCGAACCTCTTCATGGCTAGGTGGTGATACTTCTACTCCGTCATCGTCGATTGGTGACACTGAACTGCGCTCTCCATGGGCGGCATTGGTGGAATCGTCGCCAATAAGTAAATTGGAGAAGTGCTGTCTCCACAATCTAAGCACACACTGTGTATCCGTATTCAGATCTCCATTTTCGTCTCTACAAGTGGATGCTCCGGGCTTGAAACCTTGGGTAAGACGCTTAACCTGTTGATAGAATTTTCGTGCATCCTTCTTGCCCTGGTATACCTCTAGTTCCTCACGCTCACGCTTTTCCTGCTCTCTTTTCTTGCGCCTGAAAAGGCGCCTCTCTTCCTTCCTCTTTTCGCGGTAGTTTTCTCGCACGGCTCGCGTTGCAGCTGACTGCAGCGTTTTTCTGTATGCGGCGTTTTTGACTGCTGTCGCGATGCGACACTCCTCATCGTACCATTGGTTCCGAGGTTGTAGGCACCGGAAACCAATGACTTCTTCATCGGCAGCGCGCATGGAGTGGGATATATGCGCCCAAAGTCCGCCGGCGTCGTCGAGTCCAGAGGTTGGTTGGTTGAGCTTATCCGAGAGTTGAGCGGAGTAGGCTTCGGCAGTCCGTTGTAATTGCAGCTTAGCGACATCTAGCTTTCGTTGCATTCATGTGCATATGTTCTTCGCATTGCATAATCGCATGCGGATCTTGGCTGCAACAAGATAATGGTCGGAGTCAATGTTGACCCCCCGAAATGTACGCACATCTAGAACACTAGAGGCATGCCTTCCGTCGATTACAACATGATCAATTTGGTTTCGCGTTTTTTGATCCGGGGACAGCCAGGTGGCCTTGTGGATGTCGAGGTGCTTAAATCTGGTGCTACTAACTTCCATGTTTCGTGCCGCGGCGAAGTCGATCAGTCTTAGACCGTTGTTCGTGGAGGTCTCGTGAAGACTGAACTGACCGACAGTGGGGCCAAAGACGCCTTCCCTTCCGACTTTCGCATTAAAATCGCCGAGGTCCATTTTCACATCATGGACCGGAAGGTGGTCATATACGTCCTCAAGACTAGCGTAGAAAGCGTCCTTGACGGCTTCGTCCTTTTCGTCCGTCGGGGCGTGCGCGCAAATAAGGCTAATGTAGAAAAATTTTGCCTTGATGCGGATCGTGGCCAATCTTTCGTTCACAGGTGTGAACCGGGAAACAAGGTGGCGTAGTTTCCGGCTAACGACGAATCCACATCCGAATTTGCGCTTCTCCGCATGGCAGCTGTAGTAGATATCGCAGTGTGTTTGTTTAGAGCAGCCTTGCCCTTTCCATCGCATTTCCTGGATGGCGGTGATGTCAGATTTTATTGTTTTGAGGGCTTCCGCCAGTTGGATAATGGCACCTTCTCTATAAAGGGTCCGGGCATTCCAGGTGCATATCCGTAAATCATTGTCCGTTTTTCATTTGCGGTGGTCGTCAACGTAATTGGGGTTCTTATCCGAGGCTGGTTTAGTTTTCATTGGGCACTAGTAATGTGGCGGGACCCAAACCCTGCGCACATTCCATATTTAAGGTCAATGGAGCGACCCGCCGCTCAAATTAGCCGTCAAACTGACGGATGCCAGTTTTATCGTTGCCCAGGGAACACCACTTGGAGGTTTGAGTCGACTTGAGACGATTTCGACATGGATAATACTGGCCTCGCCAGGTTGAGGCGGTCAGACACGTTGCCATGTGAAGGTTCGCCCCTGTCCCCATGTAAGAAAATACGGTTTCAAGATATTTCTATTTTGTTTCAGAATTATTGATCTTACATCCTTACGTTGGTGTTCAAAGCAGATATTACTTGTTTCAAAAGTGTTGGAGCCTCAACGTCTTATAAAATTTTTTTATGGTTTATGGTTTTTGTGAAAACTTAATATTTTAATTTTATTGCTGTAAAATTATGTGTATAATTTTAATTGGCGCTGTGTAATAACGCTCAAAAGAAAAATCGAAAAAAAAAAATTGAAAAACCATTTAACTGATAACTGACCCAAAACTGAATGAAAAATGGCCCAAAACGAGAAAACCAAATTTTACCCAACAAAAACGAAAAAACTTAAATATTTGACCCGAATAATGACCCAAAAAACGAAAAATTACCGAACATAAGTTAAAAATCAACAAAAAACAAAGAGTACAATTAGCCCAAAATATTTCGGTGATTTTTCATATGAAAATTCGCCTAAAAACAAAAAACAATATTCACCTAGCAAAAATTCAAAATCGCACCAAAATTAACCTAAACATATAGTAGGAATAAAAACGATACACGATGGCTACAGCTTCAGGACGAATTCCATTACTAAATGGAAGAAACTACGCGACGTAGAAGACTCAAATGGAAGCTATTCTTCATAAAAATCGTCTGTTGAAAATGGTAAGAGGAATGGAATCAAGACCGGAAATAGAATTAAACTCAGAGGCATCAACAAGGAGCCAGCAGGATGTGGCAGCAAGGCAGAAAGCACAACAGGATTACGACGATAAGGACATGGTTGCGAGAGCTGAAATAATTATTTCGCTTGAAGCAAATATCGTAAGAATGGTAAAGAATTTTCAAACATCCTGCGAAGTATGGTCATATCTTCAAGAAACGTTTGACCGGACATCGATAAGAAGTAAAGTAGAAATGTATCGTAAATTGTTAAACACAAAAATGGATGCGAATCAATCAATTGCACAGTATTTTATTGAGTTCGACATATGTATTTCATCATTATATGAGATGGATATGAATTTAGATGAAGATTTATTAACCACTATTTTACCAGATGGATTACCACCAAAATATAAAGAAGTAAGGGCGGCTTTTGACACAGCCAAAGACTTTCCGTCATTGAAAGTTCTTCGCTCGAGACTTCTAGAAGTTGGAGACAAGCCTGAACACCAAGATGAAGGTGCCTTAAGAGTTAATAAGTACTTAAAAGATATCAAAAACAATGGTAATCGAAACAGACCAGGTATGTCAAGAATCAACTAATATAGTGGAAAAATTCAATGGTTTCATCGCAATTGGAGAAGTTGCAATTTAGGTAAAAACGCTTATATGTCAGATACGAATTGGAACATTTGGTGTGTAGATAGTGGTGCCACATCACACATGCGTTGTTCAATCCACCAATTTGTTGAAATTGAAAAGAACTATAGCGGTAAAGTTCGCTTAGCAGATGAAAAAGAGTTCGACGTGAGAGGAATCGGTACAATTGAGCTTAGAATGAGAGATAAACAAGAATTTAGAACAATTAATCTCTTCAAAACACTGTACGTACCAAATTTGCATTGTATTCTTATTTCTACTGTTAAAGCTACGGACAACAAATGTCGAGTAGTAATGTTCGATGAAAAGGCAACAATTTCAAGGGATGTTAAGATTTTACTACAAGCTCGAAAGGAAAATGGTTTATATATAGTTCAATCATATAGCAATCGTGTAGAAAATTGCAACCAGATATATAATAAAGCTAGAACAGCATTAGAGTTGTGGCAGTACAGAAACAGTACAGAAACTTAGATCTCAAAATATGGTGATTGGGTTACCTAAGTTCAAAAGCAACGAACTGAAATGTGTTACTTGCGTACGAGGAAAGCAAACTCGCGAAGTTTTCCCCCACAAAAAGGATAAATCATCTGCAGAAATGTTGGAATTAGTGCATACTAATTTGTGCGGACCAATGAGAGTAGAGTCCCTAAGTAGAAAACTATACTTTGCAATCTTCATTGATGATTATACTAGAAGATTATTTGTCCGGTTTTTGCACAAGAAAAGTGAATATCTTCAAGTCTTCAAAGATTTTAAGAATGAGGTAGAATTGCAAACTGGCAAGAAGATAAAATTGGTTCGATCAGACAATGCAGCTGAACTAGCAACTCATTTCCGGATTTTCTCAAATCTTGTGGTATAAAACATCAGTTAACAGTTCAGTACACTCCACAGCAAAATGGAGTTGCTGAGAGAATGAATAGGACATTAGTGGAAATGGCTAGATGTATAATGATCGAATCCAAATTGCCAGAGTTCTTGTGGGCAGAACTTATACACACAGCAGCATATATAAGAAACCGTTGCCCAACAAACTTAAATTTTAACAAAACACCGGAAGAAATGTGGAGAAATGTACCCATCATAAAGCACTTGCGACAGATTGGAAGCAAGTCTTTCGTCTTAGACAAGCGTATTGGGAAGTCAAAATGGGAAGAAAGAAGTCACGAATACGTCTTAGTGGGTTATTCAGAAGAGTCAAAGGCTTATCGTTTATGGAAACGGGATACACGAACTATAGTTAAGAGCCGAGACGTAAAATTTATCGAAGAAGAATTTCAATTTGATAGTAAAGAAGTTGAAAATAAGGGTTTTTACGAGTTTGAATTTAAAAAGTGTATGGAGAAGGAAAACAATATTGATAAGAAATGTATAGAAGAAATACATGAAGAAGGCAATAATGAATCAGAAGAAGAAATTTTCCTTGATAGCTCTTCACAAAATACAGCAACTCATGAAAGAGACGTGTTAGCTCCAAAAGACAGTGATGTTTCACAAAATTCGATAAGAGATAAGTTAAGATCATAGAGTTTTGCTAAGAAGCATGAAACAGTAAAATCAGCAGTGAGCAAAAATCTTCTTGATCCGAAAAATTTCAAAGAAATGTTAGATGCACCTAATTCAAAGGAATGGTTTCGAGCTCTAGACAGTGAGTACAATTCGTGGATCAAGAATGAAACATGGGAGCTAGTAGATTTACCTGAAGGGAGATCACCAATCGGATGTAAGTGGGTCTTTAAAACAAAATACAGGCCTGATGGTTCTGTTGAAAAATTGAAAGCAAGACTGGTTGCCAAAGGGTATCTACAAGAAGATGGTATTGACTACATGGACACATTTGCTCCAGTAGTTCGGCAAAGTTCACTTCGTCTTGTGTACGCTCTTTCAGTTGAAAAGGACTTAGAGTTACGACAGCTGGACGTATCAACAGCATTTCTCAACGGTGACTTAGAAGAAGATATATACATGGAACAACCAGGTGGCTTTATTAAGGAGGCGACAAAGCAAAAGGTCTGCAAACTAAAGAAAGCAATATATGGTTTAAAACAAGCTGGCAGACAGTGGTTCAAAAAATTGTACGCATTTATTAAAATTTACCCTTTGAAGCAGTCTAAGTATGACCAATGTTTGTATTATATTCAGAATGATAACAATTTATGTTGATGATATAATTACAGCATCAAACAATAAAACAACAACAGACGAGTTTATTTATAAATTACAAGAAAATTTTGATATAAAAGACATGCAAGAAGCAAATCACTGTGTTGGATTAGAAATTAACAGACAGAAAGAAAAGTTATGAATCTCTCAACCAGGATACATAAAAAATTTGGTAACAAAATATGGTTTAAAGGATGCCAAATCAGTAAAAATACCTATGCAATCAAAGATTAAGTTTAAGAAAGAACCAACAATTTCTGGAGAAGGGGAAAAAATAAACAAGAATAAGTAGCAAGAAATGATTGGATCTTTATTGCACCTCTCTGTTTTCAGTCGACCTGATATATGTTGTAGTGTAAATATGCTATCGCAATTTTGTCAAGATCCCAAGACAGCATTGGAATGCAGCATTAAATTTAATTAAATATTTAAATACATCGAACGATTATGAGTTAACTTTTAGTAAAACTGGGTTACCACTTGTTGGTTATGTAGATTCAAATTGGGCTCAGGATACAAACGACCGAAAATCTCAAACTGGCTTTTGTTTTTTACTCTCATATATACCGTTATATCATGGGAATCAAAGAAGCAGCGTGTAGTGGCTACATCAAGTGCAGAAGCAGAATACATGGCTACTTTGGGTATTTGTTAGAAGAACTTGGTTGCAAATCGCAAGACCCAACAATAATCTATTGTGATTCTCAAAGCGCACAACATATGGCGAAATTTGGTGGTATACATTCAAGAACTAAGCATATTCACTACAGATACCATTTCATCTAAAACTTTTACCAAATGTGAAGCATAAATTTTGTGTTAACTCAATGGGCATGACGACACCAAGTAAATGTTGTTGTTGTTATTCACTTGTTAATTTTATTTTGCTTACTCATTGAAATATCTGAATTCTGTTTTACGTATTTATGAAAATTTTCTTCACTCTGAAATCTGATCTTGAATATTAAACTACTTATTTTATAAACCAAACTTGTAGTTCTTGTTTGAATATAAGAAGTTCTGTAGATCGTGGTTCCAAGGATTCTCTCATCAATAATTTTGAACATATTTTGTGCTGATTTCATTAAATTAATAATTGAATTAATTTTTTCAAATCATTGACTGGGACTCCATGAATGCAATCATTTTTTTTTTTTAAATCATTGATTGTGATTTGAAATTCCAAGTCCCAAACAGTAATTTCATAAAATGAATGCAATAATTAGTTGAAAAAAGGAATGCAATCAATTTTTTTCAAATCATTGATTGGGACTTGAAATTTAAAATCACAATCAATGCTTTAAAAAAAATGATTGCAATCATTTCTTCAAATCATTGACAGAAATTTCTGTGTCCATACGCAATAACAGCTTAAGTATGATTTCTGTGTTTGGAGCAATCTTGCTTCAAAGTTTTTAATCGCCATATAAGTTGTATGAATGCTTTTTTGGTTTCTATATATTTCTATATAGTAATTTCTATATTCTATATATTTCTATATATATTCTATAGATTTCTATAGAATTTCTATATAACTTTAGCTAGGATAACGCTAGCAGCTTAAAATTTTATGTGTATATAGATATATTCTCAGAAAACACAGCTACATCAATAACTCAGATCTGTCTTAAGTCGACTTAAGCGATTATTGCTAATTGCCACTGAATAATTGACTGCATTCGCTTGATTTCATTCATTCATTCAAATCATTGAAAAGAATCATTTTAATCCCAAAAATATGATGTTTTAAAATTTCAGTGTGAATTGAGTAAGATATTTTTTATCAAACAGTGTGTTTGTACCAATGCTTTTATCCGACTTCGGTTGGTTCCTTGGGCCAAGATGAGAAAAAAAAATTGTGTGGAAAGGGGTCTATTTTTTTAACATATCATATTATCAAAGGTATTGAATCTCCGTTGAACAAGTATTAGAAATTCATATGTGAAAATATTTAGTTGTACATTTTTTCTTTGTTACTTGCAAGTAAATATGTTATTAATACTGTTCGGAGGGTTAAAGGGTAAGGGTTAAAACCATGCAATTAATTTTTAATAAGATTTTCTTGATTTTAGTTTGTTATTCCTAAATTCTAAATTATAAAAAAAAGCTCTCTAAATTCCTGAAAAATAAATGTAGTCGTTGTTCAGCATCTATTGGCGTTGTTGAGGCTTTAACCCTGCAGTAGTCGCTTGCCTAAATGTGACGCAAGTGGTCGCGCGGAATACATATGTAATCCATTTTTTAAAGTTTACAATAAGATATAGCAATTTGAAAATTCTTAGTTATTTGTGTTTAATTTTAATTATTACTTAATTTTATATTAAACTAGCTGAATACCCGGCTTAACTCGGGAGTTAATATAAATAATTTTTGGCTTTATTCGTCGATTTGAAAACCGTTCACAAACCTTAGAAGGAATTTTGTGTGCATCTTTAAAAGCAGTAACTTCAGCGAAATGAGAAAAATGTAGCTTTAACATCTGAAAATTATGAGAAAAAGTTGGGGAAATCGTGCTTTCTGTGTGCGTGCCGCCGATCGCTTGCAAAAATATATTTCAAGTTTTATATTGTATTCGATAGATTGCCAATTTTTTAAAACAAAAATTTAAGCATTGAAAATAGAAATTGAAACGTCAAAACAACGCCAACTTACGACGCAACTGACTTGCGCATGTGTTGTTGCGTACTCAAATACCACAGAATTCGGCATCAGCTGTCCTGATATGCGAAAAAAGAAGTTTGCATACAAATACACATAAAGAAAAAAAAGAAGATATTTATCATTGGCTGGGCCGATTTTAAAATCCCTTGTTTTATTTTCTTTATTAAATTCATTTTTTTAAAACCTTTCATAAATTTTTATTATATGAAAGATTTTTAAAATAATCACATTACATTATTTTAAAAAAAAAAAGGTTTTTTAATGACTGACAACCTTATTTTTTTAGCAAAACTTTTGTTATTCATTCACTCCTTGTCAAAAATAATGATATTAATATGTTATTTTTTTTTTTGTGTTGTTGCTGGTACATGTTTTTTTGAAGTGAAAATTTCTTTATTCGCGTTGATCACGCTGTTAGCGATATCATCACGCTGTTAGCGTTACAGAATTTATTGCTGTACAGCATTCCTTTATTCCCGATTATAGAATCGATTACCGAAGCTATTACCAACCGATTACCGAACCAATTA
Organism: Coremacera marginata; assembly: GCA_914767935.1. Taxonomy (NCBI): domain Eukaryota; kingdom Metazoa; phylum Arthropoda; class Insecta; order Diptera; family Sciomyzidae; genus Coremacera; species Coremacera marginata. Next base: position 165,208,284 of record OU612046.1, read on the forward strand.
CGGATTACCGAAACTACTATTATGAACCGATTACCAAATCAATTACCGATTACCGAAGCAATTTCCAACCGATTACTGATTACCGTAGCGATTACCAACCGACTACAGAAGCAGTTACCAACCGATTCCCGATTACCGAAGCGATAACCAACCGATTACCAATTAGCAAAGCAATTACCAACTGATTACCGAGCCAATTACCGATTACCCAACCAAAGTAATTGTGTTACAAATATATTATATTGAGGGCCTATATTAATTTTCCTCTATCTGCATTTTGGGCATTTTTTTTTTTTAATGCGAAAATGATAGCTGGCCTCGGTTGCATTTATGTTATAAATATTAGAGCGAAAAAGCAATTCTAACACCTTATTGTAATCAATTAAACTGAACCTCTATCTAGAAACTTATTTTGTACTTACGACATAAACCTCTATCTACACTAAAAACAAGTAGTTTTGAAAAACTCTGTGAAGATTTTTTTATTTTGAAACATTTTCTTATGTTGATACAAATAATTTGCAGTTACACTAGCACAAATGTTTTAGAGTTTGGTGCAACCGACTTCAAAAAGGAGGAGGTTCTCAAGTACGTCGGTTTCTCTGTTTTTTTCTTAAATGTATGTACATCGATAACTCCTAAGTGAATGTATGTAAATCGATAAGCAATGTGAACAGATAGATATCATAAGCACGGAGGTGCCCGTAAAAAAGTGGGCAGTATTCGAGAACTGGGCGTGGCAATACTAGATCTCGCAATAATAGATATTATTGTATCTCGAATAATATTGACACTAGGGTACTGCAATTTAGTGTATGGGTAGGCACAATTATTACAAATTACCTTCAACAAATGGGCGTTATTCGACAAATGGGCGTGGCAATATTAGAAAAACACTGTATCTCGAATAATATTGATACTCGTGTACTGCAATTTAGTGTAAGGGAAGACACAGTTAATACAAGTAACGGTCAAGAAAATGGGCATTATTTGACAAATGGGCGTGGTAATATTAGAAAAGAGTGTACCTCGAATAATATTGATACTATGGCATTGCAATTTGGTATAGGGGTAGGCATTATTAGTACAAATTACGGTCAATAAAGTGGGTGATATTCGACTACTGGCCGTGACAATATTAGAAAACCAGTGTATCTCGAATAATATTGACGCTAGGTCACTAAGATTTATTGTAGTACAGGGTTAGGCAGAATTATTAAAAATTACGGTCAATAAAGTAGACGTTATTCGACAAATAGGCGTGGCAATACTAGATAAACACAATCTCAGTTAATATTGACGCTGGGGTACTAAAATGAAGTACAGGGGTAGGCACAGTTATAACAAATAACGCTCAGGTAAGTGGGCGCTTATTTAACAAAGGGGCGTGGCAATATTAGAAAGACACTATAACTCGAATACTATTGACACTAGGGTAATAAAACTCTTTACAAGAATGGGTATAATTATTTAAAAACACGCGACAACTAAATTTAAGAGACAGATATTTGAAACAACCAACAAACTTTCAGAATGTAATAAAACAAATTTTTTAAGAACAATTGTATTTATGCAGTTTATAGACTTTTTTCCGAAAATTAATCATATTCTCTAAAAAGGTAAGAAATAAAAACTTGAAAAAAAGAAAACCGACTACAAAATCACTACAAAGTACATATAAAACAATTTTAAAATAACTTCTCCTTTTAATTTTTTGGTCATATTTGATAATTTATTTAAACGTATTATTACATTGGAAAACTTATTATATAATTTTTTTTCTAATATGTTTTATTATCATAAATATATTAATATCTTTATGAATACAAAAGCTTTGAAGTTGGCGCTTTTGATTAATAGTCTGATTATATTAGCGCCGACCTTAAAAGCTTTTGTATTCATAAAGAAATCAATATCTTTATGATAATAAAAAAACATTTTAGAAAAAATAAAATAATAAGTTTTCCAATGTAATAATATGTTTAAATAAATTATGTTTAAAAGGCAAAGTTATTTAATCATTATTTATTACTTTGTAGTGATTTTGTAGTCGGATTTTTTTTTTAAAAAAAATTTTTTATTGTGAGGCGTTTTGCTTAAATTTTTGAAAATTGTAGATGCCGTACACTTCCTTATGACGGCAGTATAGGACCTCGATGCATAAATATTAAAAAATAGCAGTTCATACATTTAATAACGCATAAATTGATAAAAATAGTTAAAAATGTAGAACTCGTCTAATTTGCCTACTCTAGATACTGCGGAAATTCACAACAGCTATATTATTTCATAGCTTTAAGTTTTCACTTTGATCGGCAGTTCCCTTACTGCCTACTTTTTTTTTGCATAGCGCGAAGTAGAAATTAGCAATTGCCCACAAGTGCGTTGAAATAACAATGAATGTAATACTACGTCCACACTGAGAGCTAAATGCGCATTTAACGAAATGCGCATTAGCAATTAAGAATGCGTGGCCGTATGCTCCTTGTAGGAGTAAAAGAGACAAATATATACATTCGATTTTATAAATGCGCATTTAACTCTCAGTGTGAACGTAGTATAACATGTAATAAAATAATAATGAGATAAAAAAAAATTTACTGGTATGAATATTAACGTGTTTTTTTAAATTTTTGAATTTAAAAATTATTTTATTACAAAAAAAAAACCATTAAATTATCAAATCTATAAACAAACGACGCACCTGTGTTTTTTGTTTTTGTTTTAATCATTTGAAATTTGGCTTACTTATTCCTGCGATTAATGTTGGCATTCTGTTATAATTATATATTATTTTGATTGACTTAAATTAATATCATTTAAAGAGATTTATTAAATTAATTACAGTATTTATGATTAAGGGGGTCCTCTGGTAATCCGAAAATTTTTTCGATTTTTTTTTTTCATATTTCTATTGCTCAGATACTCAAAAACATTTTCCCAAAAGGATTTTTCAAAATTCGAAATAGTTTAGGAGATACAGGCATTTTTGTGTAGGTATGTTTTCGTCAAAATAACGCATCAGCAAAGTTGTTTATTTGCCTGCAGTCATTAGTCGAAAATTCTGTGGAATTCTTCCAAAATATGTATTGATATTACAAAATATACACACACAGTATGTATACATGCAGTATGTATACATGCATGTTTTGATTTAGGGGTTGAAATGATTTTGAGCCCAGGTGTTCACATGAAAGAAGCAAACGAACGAGATTCAGTTTATTTTCGAACGCTGAAAGCTACGCGTGCGCGATAACTGCTGTTGTAAAATAAAAGAAAAATCGTTTTGTGTTTTTTTGTTTGCTATGGATAAAAAAAGCCACCCAAACGCGCCGCGTAAGTACGCGTATCGAACAAAAAAGAGGCATTTCCGTGGAAACCAGCACTCCCAAGTAGAGGACACCGACTTTGCCAGCACATCGGCCAAAAAATTGAAGAAAACGCAAGACAATGAAGTCATCATCGAAAACAACCTCCAGTTCTGTTTCTTGGAATTTTTTTCATTTTTCCAAACGCTTGCTGCTCTGGTTATCTGCGTCCAATGTAAACAAAAAATTCGATTTGGAAAAACATGTATGCGTGGAGTCGGCTTCAAAGTGAGTCTGCAGTGCCAATGTAAAGCTACACAGTATATTAATTCTTCGCCGGTGGTCGGTAAATCTTTTGTTGTAAATCGGCGGTTGATATTTGCCATGAGATTGCTTGGAATAGGGAGAGAAGGTATTAATATGTTCTGCGGATTAATGGACATATGCCAAGGATTGTGCCTTGATGCGTACTATGGCACCTTGAAAAACATGCATGTGTCTGCTAAAGCAGTTTACAAGCAGTGCCTGTTGAATGCGGTTAAAGAAGAGCAGGAACAGCAGAAAGAAAAAAATCCTGACTGTGACTCCTCATTGCTGACCGTTTCAGGGGATGGCACCTGGAAAAAACGGGGATTCTCGTCTCTTTTTGGTGTCACTACGCTCGTCGGTAAACATACCAAAAAAGTGGTTGACTCCGTTGTCAAATCAAGCCTTTGCCAGGCATGCAAAATGTGGGGAAAAAAAATGACTCTGCAGACTTCGAAGAATGGTACGAATCGCACCAGAAAACATGCACAAACAACCACAGTGGGAGTGCGGGCAAGATGGAGGTAGATGCCGTGAAGGAAATGTTTGCCTCATCGATCGAAAAATATGGCATAAAATATTATCACAAAAGTTCAAGTGATAGTAATCCACAACATATGTATTGCCCACCTGGTGAGTCCAGCTGGTGCGCCTATCAAAAGTCAGCAGCAGAAGGCTCATTAGCCTCATTTCACCACACGTACGCCCCACTTGATGGAAAGGTTCTGCAAGTAATGAAGCCCATATACGAAGCGTTATCATCCGACGATCTACTCAACCGATGCACTGGAGGTGAAACGCAAAATTGTAACGAATCGTTCAACTCGCTTTTGTGGACCTTTGCGCCGAAACATATCCACTGTGGTGCTACCACAGTCGAAATCGCAAATTTTCTGGCAACCTGCATTTTCAACGAAGGCTTCACAAGTATTTTAAAAATAATGTCAACAATGGGTATTGTCATCGGCCCACAAGCCGAGATGTATGCTGAATCTCGCGACGGAAAACGACTTCAACGCTCAGAGCTAAAAACGTACGCATCATCGAAAGAGGGTCGCACAGCCCGCAGAGCCCAAAAAGCCATGGAAAACTCGTTTTATGAGATGGAGGAAGGCACACTTTATGGGGCTGGAATTGCCGATTAATATTCGTAAGTATTGTATTAAAAAAATATGTGTTAATGTCATTTGTGTGCCTCAAAATTGAAGTCAAAACTTTAAACGCGTTTTTCTCGAAATTATGTTTTTCAAAACTTTGCGCACGATAACTCAAACAGTTTTTGACCGATTTTGATATATGAGGCATGAAACGACGCAGAATTTACGCCGCTATAGCCCCTACCTCAAACTTGCCGAAAAAATAATGTTTACTATTTTTTTTCTACACTAGACTACAAAAAAAAAGGTCGAAATTCGATTTTTCATTTTCAAAGTGGCGGCTCCCCCCCTAAAAAAATTTCGATTTTTGTTTCCGAGGTAGGGGCTATAAGGACATTCATTCTAAGTAACTGAATATTTTTTTTTTTTTTCAGACGATGTTTACACTTGGAATCGTGCGCAATTTGGACCCACCTTTTTTCCGGAGAACCTCGTTACCAGGCCAGAACTTTCTGAACGGTCCATAAATTCACTTTTTCAAAGTTTTGTATTTTTTTCAATAAATTAAGCTACCCAAATCAAAAAACGGAACTAAAATATCTTTACTCGTTCTCTTTCCACAATATTTTGAAAAAAGGCTAAAATTTGGCATAGATTACCAGAGGACCCCCTTAACTTGCAGTTTAGTGTACTTCACAACACTAACTATTAGCAAATTTTGAACATGCATTCTTAAAGAAGCGGCTTGGAAGCAATGACTTTTTTACTATTTCCAAATGCATTCAAAAAGAATTTTAAACTACCCATAAGCTTCCAAAAGATATGATGAGGAATGTTGCCCCATATGGAAGCCTACCAATTTTTCCTTGTGGGTTCATTTCGACACATAGTCCCGCAGCTTTTTGATAATAATTTATATCTCACTTCCGGCGGCCATATTTAATTTTGAGCATATTTTTGCTTCAAAAATGATTACTAGTATAATGAATTGATTATTGCTATATTGTTGCGGCCGTGGCATACCGATTGGGGTGTGAGGCTTGTATGCAATAGAATCCAGGTTAGAATCGCATCTGACACAGAAAGTTTTTTAACCCTCGTGTGTTGACCACTTTAATTGTCACATTAACAATGCAGGGGTCTAGCCAGACCCCATACATATTTCTATGAGTTTCAATGACAAATTTCAGGATATTGTTGATACTTTTATTAAAAACATTTAAAATTCACATTTTCTGGGGCATACGAATATAACTATATGGAAGTGTAATGAATAGTTTTAATGAAAAAGTATTAATTTAATTTTTTTACTCGCTTACACGAGTACATTTAAGACATTTGTAAGAGCAATAGGAATGCTGCTGGCAAACAGGGTCCAAACATATTTCGCAGTAGAAACGAGTTTTACGCCGGGCTTTGTCATTGATATGGCATAACCGGCAATCACGTTTTTTTTTTTTCAAAACGCTGGGTTCACTGGAGCACATTTGGTCCGTTGTTGTCTGAAAAAAACAAAAAAATTTCATTAATATCAATAATAGATACATTTCTGAATTATTACCGAAATTGGTCTGCCAAGCAATGCTTATATAGCTAATCGGCTTGCAAATCGTTTTAAAGTATGTGGCTCATTACTGCGGATTTCTATTTGTGACCGAACCAGAGATTCCGATAGGTCAGTTAAAAATATTCTTCGAGCGTTCGTTCCCTTAAAGTTGTCTATTTCCTTGTAAATTATATAGCTTGCTAATGCCATGACGTCAACCATATTATCAAAAAAAGCTAAGGTCCAGTGTTTTCTCCGACGTTTTGTCCTATAATGGCCTAACATTTGGTCCACTGCGTCAACGCCACCTTTAGCTTTGTTGTAATACATGATTGCTTCTGGTTTTTTTGAATCACCTATAGTCGTTTTGTCGTAATGAACAGTTGACAAAAGAATTAAGCTTTATTTCTTTTGGAGGTATATCGACTTTTTTTTGTCAAAATTATTAATATTTGTGATTCCTGTATGTTCTGCGGAGAAGAATGATAACAACGTTGCACTGTTGATATAGAACAGATATAATTCCAAAAAGATCGCAGTTTTGCTGCTCGCAATTACGGTGGATGTTATGATAAATATTAAATGCCTCCTGGCAGGATCGCCAATAAAGCCATTTGGACTATAATTTATAAGAGTCCAAATGGCTTTAAATAAATATTTGAAATAAAGAATTTTATAAGAGTCCAAATGGCTTTAGGGGGCATAAGAGCAAATAGCTCAGAAGACAAAACTGGTCTAGAAGAATGTTTTTTCATTTCAGTTGGAATATATTTTTTATAACTTCGCAATGTTCCTACAAATGCCAATCCTATATTCATTAATCGCTTGCATCCTTCCAATGATGAAAAAAAGTTGTCTGCAACTATTGTTCGACCAGAGCTTGCATATTTAGAAGCCAAACGCATCATTTCATTCTCTCCTTGGTTTGTAGCACGCTCCCCGCTTGCATTTTTACCAGTGTATATATTTCCATGCAAAGGAGAGTGCGTTTTTCCATCGCATGCCCACCAAACCTTGATTCCATACCGTGTGGGCTTCGATGGAATATATTGCGTAAATTTTTTTCTGCCACGGAATGGAAACAGTTGTTGCTCATCTATTGTGATATCTTTATGAGGCTGATAATTTTTTTTAAATTCTCGTTAGACATATTCTAAATATAACTTATAGGAGCAGTCTTATCGGTTTGAGCACGAAATAGACGGGTGCGGCTCTCGTCAAAACGTATAAAATGTAATATTGACAAAAATCGCGTATATGCCATTGTAGCTCTAAAAATTGGAAGATTTTTAGGTTTCCAAAGGACCGATGCATCCTGCATATTACTTCGGTTGACACCAGCTGCTAACAGTATTCCTATAAAAGCATTTAACTCCACCTCTGTGAGTTTTATCCAGGTTTTCTGCTTTTTATTTAGATTCTTTGCGTTTCATTCTTTAATTGAGTCAGTAGCATAACGGTTTGTTTCTTTTAAAATTATAAAAATTATATTTGGTGTAAACAATTTTTTAAACACTTCAATTGGAACAGAATCATTCTGGATTGGGACTCCTTTGAAACGCATTATATTATGGGTTCTAATTCTTCCCATTTGTGGTGGCACTGTGCTCCATTGTGTGCCGTCTTTTCCACAAAAAAAAAAACTGCGAGCAGACTTCTGGCAGCAGCTCTTCCTCATCTTTATCGTCACTTTGAAACACTTCCTGTATTTCGTAGTCGATTAAATTACACAAAGAAATGAATACAAAAAAAGGAAAACCCCCGCTGCAGTAACAACGACAGTTACAATGAAACCAGAGTTGCCATGAGAAAAATGTTGATATTGTAAATTTTGCACTTAGCTCCTCTAGTTGTCGTCGGATTTGTGAAATTCTGAAAACCAACATCGTAGAAAATTTCAGTTGTAAATTACACTTAACTAGAAAAATATAGTTCCATGTATAAATGAATATAAGATATATTTATATATATATATATAAAGAAAATTTTATGCAAATGGTAATTTTTTTATTATAACTACATCACAAGTCGTTTTTACTATCTGAAGTTTGCCATTATCTGCAGAGCGGTGACGGACGAACAGAAAAATTAATTCAATTGAAAAAATGTTCTATGTCAGGTGGGAATTGAACCAGAGTCCTCTGGCGTATGGGTGGGCCATGCACTCTACACACTGCACCACGGCGTGGCAGCCGTGCATATGATATCTATCTGTTCCCCAAAAATTATGGCAATCAGGCATATGGTTTAGGAGGTATCGATGTACATACATTTAAAAAAAAAAAAAAAAAAAAACAGAGAAACCGACAAACTTCAGAACCTCCTCCTTTTTGAAGTCGGTTAAAAAGAAACACGAATTTTTTTGAGAGGTAATTTTTTTTCTAACCAATGAAAAAGTTTTATTAATGTTTATCGAAATTCGCGTGTTGTATCGAATTTTGGTCGATTTTTCCTTGCTGGCAACGTAACAGCAATTTGGCCCTCTTGACTTTTTTGACTTGCTGTGGTCAATATGGAAAAATAACAACGACAAAATATTAAAATTCCATCGCCTACAACTTACGTAATTAAAGTTAAGAAAATCTTGGCATAGTATCGTATAATATTTCTACTTTGCGAAGTTTAGACATATATAGTCTTATAGCATGGACATAATTGCTATAACGTCAGAACTTCATAGGGCATTCTTGGCGATAATTATATGATCTACAATTTTTTACTAAGAATTTTTTTATCCGACAAAAACGAGCGGTGATTTTGGCGAATTACCAATTTATGTGATCTTTGAACCCTTTTATCTTGTTGCGCGTACATGGTTCCATAGTAAACTTTTCATAGGTTTTTAAATATGCCTCAATTGCCAGGCTTGCATCAAAAAAATGAAGACATAATTTTTTAAATTTTTGATTAAAAAAAAACACTTTAGTAGTTGAAACATATAAGTGCTCGGGCACAGTCAAAAGTTATGTCGCAGCAAAAAAACTAAAGATGCAGAAAATATTGTAAAAATATTTATATATTTAACATATGAAAAAATTTATGTGAATTTCGATCGAATTTATTTTTTATGAAATCGTTACATTTTGAAGAAATATGGGCATATATCAGATAGTTTTCGATATCTGGCAATACTTCTCCGATATATGGCAACACATATATGGCAACACTTCTAGAAACCAAGAAGCATAAAACAACAAAGAAACAAAAAACAAAAAGGCAAATTTCAAAATATATTCCTACAAATTATAGAAAGGGTCTGGCTGGACCCCCGGCTTGCGAATATGACTAGAATTTTAATTTTTTAAAAAACAGGGCCAACCCTGTACTTTTGAAAAATATTTTTTCATTAATTTATTTAGAAAATGTTCCTCTATAAATTCGTAAAATATGAAATCGATACGAAAAGTGGAAGTATTAAAAAAACTGAAATAAAACCTAAAAGAGTCTGGCCAGACCCCGATATTTACTTAAGGGTTAAATGAATCAATTTTCTGTTCAGCCGTCACCTCTCTGCAGACAATGGCAAACCTCAGAGCATAAAAACTGCCATGAAAAGCTTTTTGAGAACCAGTTCTCAAAAGCTTGTACGTCCATTTCTCGATCATTTGTGTTCAAACATTTCATAACACAATTGATCTTAAGAAGCTCGGTCAGAGTCCTTTCAAGGGCTGAAATGGACATTTCGTTTTTTGTCATCATATTGAATTTCAACATTTTTTCAAGCCTTAAAAATCAAAAACAAATCGATATTCATACATTATGATCACTTAAGGCTAAATGGATTAGGCACCTGTTAGTTGTTACAAACTGTACTTGATGATATCGAAATGTTGTTAAATTTCGGCAACTACATATATATTTTAAATACCTTCATACCAACTGGTGCTGGTTTATCAAGTGTTTAAAAAAAAAAAATAGTAAAGGCTTAAAAATAACTTGAACAACAGCATTTTTCGCCAAACTTAACTAATATGACGGGACAGCAATGAAAGCATGCTCCCACCATTCATTAAAATAACGAACGACCAACAGACCATTGAATACGAAATAACTAGAAATACGTTAAAAATTTGTAAATTAAAATATGTACTTCAAAGTTGAAATGTCCAATTAATGTTGGAAAGTGGGAAAAGCTTCGATTTGAAAAGCTTGAAAGCATTCAATAGCTGGGGTGCTTCTCTAACTAGTCTACCTTAACTTGATGTGAGGTGCGCTCGGTGGATTCTTTTGTGCCGATACTTAAATTAATTGGAGCTGTTGACATTTTTTGTTTGGTGCTATTTTACTTTTTTTTTTTTTTGTAGTTGTTGTTGTCGTTGCTTTTAAATGGAAATCAAGACCACTTAAAAATTAAAATGCAAAATAGCACCGTATGCTCTGAATGTTACCAGCATTGCCAACAGTGCGGATAAAAGTTTAGGACGGTAGTTGAATAAAAAAAAAAAAAAATAATTATAATAATTTCTAAATGTTGAACTTTGTATTGAAAGTTTTTGTTGTTGATGCTTGCGATAAATAAGCAAATAAATCATTAAAATTATTAAAATGTCATTAAAAGGAAATGACAGAAGAGTGAGAGAGTGAAAAATGAAAGAGAAAAATAAAAAAAAAATTCTATATTCTATGGACACATGGATGAGTGGACAAAATAGCAGAAAAAAAAAACTAAGGGCTACCAAGAGGGTAGTCAAGAGAGGGCTTTGGGGTTGAAAAACGTGTTAGAGAATGTCTTGAAAAGCAGAGTAGGACCTGCGAGGTGGACGTGTAGTTGCCGGGCGAGAGTAAATTGTACATTACAACTTGATTAATTAACCCATGGAATACAACAAAAACAACTATACGGACTGACTTTTAGAAATATAGTATTTTAATACTGTTTTTCATGCAATAAGAAAGCAATAATTCTTTGTTTTTTAATTCTATCGTAAGATATAAACAGGTATTTAGCTAGAACTTAAATTTTGATATTTTCGTTTACTTTTTTGCAAAAAAAAAAAAAAAAAATATGCCCATACATGTACTAGTTCATATAATTTAAGCAAATATTAAGTAATTTTGTACATTTTGTTACTTTTTGTACTTTAATAATTTCCTTTAAAAATCTCAAAAATTATTTCATTTACGAGTTCAGCAAATAAAAGTTTTGTTTTTTTTTTTTTTTTTGTTTTATGCTGGTTAAAATTTCAAATCCTATTTAAAATATATCAATTTGTATGCGCAATATTTGTTTTATGTGTTCGTTTTGAATACGGTGACATTTAAAAATATCCTGCGGTGTTTGGATTAAAAAAAAAAAAATTCCATGTTTCTCTTTTGTTTTGTTTCCTTTTTTCTTTTTTCAAAACTCAAATTAAATTCTAGTTGAACACCTTTGGCTGAATTCGTTTGCATTTGAAATTGATTTTTATTTTAAATTATTTAAACGCTTCGCTTGTTTGCCAACTCGTAAAACGTTGTAAAATTTAAGCAAACAAAAAATTAGTTTTTATGTTCAATATTTTTTTGGGTAGTTATGCGGACAGTTTAATGTTGGTTTGCGTGTGTATATTCGATATTTTTATTTTTGCTAATAAAACAAAAGAGCACATTTTAATTTATACTCGAATTCCAGTAAATTATCTTAAAGAAATCCGATAAATGTGTGGAAATGTAAAAAAAAGTTTTGTATAAGGAAGATGTTATTGATAGGCTGATGTGAAGTGATGTGTTGTAATACGTTTTTATTTAGGCTTTAAGGCCTATGGATTAAGACCTATCATAGTACTGATTTGATGCCTTCTCCTACTTACTTACTTAGATGGCGCCTACAACCGTAAGTCGGTTTCCGCCTGTCCTAAGAAATTGCGCCAGCCATTTCTGTTTTGCGCTTACTGACGCCAGTTGGAAGCTCCAAGTTTCGTCAGGTTGTCCTCCACTTGGTCCCTCCAACGGAGTTGCGGTCGTCCTCTTCTTCGTTGTCCGCTGGAGCGTCGTCTTCCATCCGCTCAACATGACCTAGCCAGCGAAACCGCTCGATTTTTATGCGCTTTACTATGTCGATGTCGGCGTATAGCTCATACAGCTCATCGTTCCATCGTATTCGGTACTCGCCATTGACGCAGATTGGTCCGTAGATTCTACGAAGGATCTTTCTCTCGAACGCTCCTAAAATCTTTTCATCAGAGCTGCTCAACGTCCAGGTTTGTGCTGCATATAACAGGACGGGCATGATTAGTGACTTATAGAGTGTGACTTTTGTTCGTCGAGAGAGGGCTCTGCTTCTCAATTGCCTACTGAGCCCAAAGTAACACCTGTTGGCAAGAGTTATCCTTCGTTTTATCTCTCTACTGATATCGTTGGTGGAGTTAATGCTGGAAACGAGGTAGACGAAGTCCTTCACAACCTCGAAGGAGGTGTTGTCAACAGTGACGTGGGTGCCAATACGCTGGGACTGTTTGTTTGTTGACACCAGATATTTCGTCTTATCTGCGTTTACTGCAAAACCCATGCGACTCGACTCTTTTTCTAATTTGGAGAATGCTGCACTGACTTCGCGTGTGTTATGGCCAATGATATCAATATCATCGGCATACGCTAGCAGCATAACACTCTTATAAAATATTGTGCCACTTTGTCTCAGATCAGCAGCTCTAATGATCTTCTCCATAATTAGATTAAAAAAGTCGCACGATAAAGAATCACCTTGTCTGAAACCTCGTTTGGTAACAAATGGGGGGGAGAGGTCCTTCCCGATTTTTACTGCACTGCTGGTGTTGCTCAGTGTCATCCTGCATACATGGATTAATTGTGCAGGTATACCAAATTCAGACATGGTGGAGTATAGGTGATTCCTTATTGGACTGTCGAAAGCGGCTTTATAGTCGACAAAAAGGTGGTGGGTGTCGATTTGCTTCTCTATGGTCTTTTCCAAGATTTTTCGTAGCGTGAATGCGTGAATTCGTTTAGAATATTTCGTCATCTTTTTGATCGGTGATAGATTTTCCAGGTCTGAAGCCACACTGATAAGGCCCAATCAGTTGATTTACGATGGGCTTCAGTCTTTCACATAATACACTAGACAGAACCTTATAGGCGATATTTAGGAGGCTTATCCCACGGTAGTTGGCGCAAATGGTGGGATCGCCTTTCTTGTGGATTGGGCAGAGTACACTGAGGTTCCAATCGTTTGGAATGCATTCTTCCAACCATATTCTGCATAAAAGCTCGTGAATGCATTTAAATATAGCTTCGCCTCCGTTCTTAAACAGCTCAGCGGGTAGACCATCGGCTCCCGCGACTTTGTTGTTCTTAAGCCGTGTTATTGCTGTCAAGACTTCATTATAGTCGGGCAGCGGAACTTCAACGCTGTCATCCATAATTGGGGTTTCTGGGATATCATCTCTATTGGCGGTATTGTTGTCGTCATCGCCATGATGCCTTCCATTGATGCCTTCTCAGGGAGATAAGTTCTTTTGAGTGTATTAGGGGGATTTTTGGCTAAACGCGCTGCATGGCATGAGCTTCCCATTGACCACCTATTGTTGGCTTTTTTAATGGATAGCTCATTTGTAAGTCATTTACATATGGTGAGGGATATACCAATATTTTCTTTCTCTAAGTTGAGTTGTCTGGTTGTTCCGGTGCGAACAAGTTCATCTACTTTGCAGTTTTCTTGAAAGTCTCTGCTCTGCCATCTCTTTTATGGATCTGCGGCTGTGAATTACTATATTAGATGTTGTTTCAACAGATTGTAGGGCTTTCAAGGCGGCTTGGCTGTCATGGAAGATATTTAATTCATGTGAAGCCAACCCAGCAAACCAAAGTTGCTGAAATCGTTACGAATTCGTTTAGAATATCCTTTCGATTTAGGAATCAAATTTCTGTGCGAAATCGTAAATAAATTGTGCAAAGAGGCTGACACGACTTCATAACGAAATGCCGTAACAATTTTGTAACGAATAATAATGAAAATGTTACGAATAAATTACGATTTTGATCAGCCAGTTCGAAATAAATTACATTTTTCTATGTTCGCACTTAACCCATTTTGGTCCGCTACCAGAACGCGTTGGAATTTCTTAATGTAATTTTCAGATTTTGTTATTAGTGATCAAATTAAGAAAATTCCAAAGTTTAAGATCTTTCCGATATAAAATATTTCGGCTACGAAATGGTCAAAAAACCGAAAAATGGCTCAATCAATACACAAAAATTAAAAAATTTGAAATAAAATATTGTTATTTTTATTAAATGAAAAATATGTAAAAGAGGCATGTGAAAATATTATATTAAAAGTATACATATAGGGCCATTTGTCGAAAAATCGACCATCTGTGTTTTATCACACAGGTAATGCATAGTTAAATTTACCTGTGTTTTCCAAAACCAACTGATTCTCATATTTTAGTATTTTGGCGGCCTGCTTAGGTAAATAATTTTATTATATATATTACATTTACATATTTTTTTCGATTTTTTAAGAAATTGTCAAAAAAAAGGGTATTTTTTAACCGCTTACCTGAATAGGTAAAAAGAGAAAATTTGAAAAATAAATTTTTTTCTGAATTTCCATTTAACCGAACCGTGTATATGCGGAAAGAGTTTGAAAAAATCTTTTATATTTTTTCGAGAAATTAATTTGAAAGTTAGTGGTTGAAAAATCGACCATCGGACTAAAATGGGTTAAATACATCATGCAAACCGAAACATATGGAAATTCTATATAAATTCGTATAAAATTGGAACTATTTCGATATTTGCTGTAACGAAATATTCACGAATTCTTTAAGACAGCTCGATATAATTACAAATTAGTATGAATTTTGACAAACTTTGGTTTGCAGAGAATTTACTGCTTCATGTATGGCGACTTCAACTTCTGCTTGGAAAACACTGCAATGGTCAGGGAGCCTGAAGGCTAGCTTAATGTTTAGTGTTTCAGAGTAGACTCCTCCACCCAGTTTGCCATCAAATTCGGATTCATCAGTGTAGATTCTGATGCCATTGTTAGGTAGAAGGCTTCCAATTTCCCACTATTCGCGGTAAGGAAGTGATACATCAAATTTCCTATCAAAGAAAAGTTTTTGTCTGATGTAGTCCACGGATTTAAAAATAGGAGGAAAGAACTTATTAATGCTAATGTAACCTAATGTGCCCTCCCTCCATTGAGAGGCGGCCTCTAGACAGATAGCTGTATTTTTTTGTATTTTTACTCATTTTTTTGTATTTTTACTTTTGCATTTATAGGGGGCATCCCCTGAGCACTGGTTAAGTCTAAATAAAAAAAAAAAAAATATATCAATTGGAATAAGGTGAGGCATAGTGTCTAATGGGTCTGTAGGAGTGGTTTTTATTGCTCCTATAATGCATAGCTCAATTGATCTTTGAACTCTACGAATTATGTTGAGGTGTGTTCGTTTGTCCAGCACTTGCCACCAGACAATGGCACCATATAGCAATATTGACATTACAATTGCCCTGTAAAACCAGTAAGTAACACTTAGCTGTAATCTCCATTTGTAACCCACTACTTTTTTGCATGCTATATTGACTTTTTTGGCTCTCTCGAGCAGATTGGGTTTCCAGTTTAGTTTTGTATCCAGAATAAGATCCAGATTTTTGCTTGATCTGAAAAGCTTAGTCCTGTGTTTTTCAGCTTTGGAGGACTGATTGTTGGTAGATTGTGCTTTCTTATGAAAATCACTAAATCTTTTTTTTCAAGGTTGATGCCGAGTCCACAACTATTAACCCATTGGATGAGTTTATGAGTATTAAGGCAGTTTTGCATAATGCCTCGATATTTAGATATATATTTTCCAGAAGTAACAATAGCAATGACATCTTCAAGAGCTATCACTTTGCAATCCCCTCTCCTCCCCGTTCCAGTTTAACCAGCAGTTTATTAGCCACTAGGTTCCAGAGTAGAGGTGAATGAGAAGTTCCTTTTGGTACAGATCTTAGCGTAGATGCTACACCGAGATTTGTACTTACAATCTTGTCCACGAGTATTTGATTTATAAGTGATTCCAGTACAGCATCCACCCCAATTTCCGTCAGTGCATTTGTGATAGGGATTTGCCTTTGGTGTAAGCGTGTTGTGACGATGTCAGTGGCTTTTCTACTTTTCTGTCTCAAGTGGATTTCTATTTATCTCTCGAGAGTTTTTAGTAGAATAGATGAGAGACTACTAGGTCGGAGATCTTTTGGGCTCACGTGCGAGTTTTTGCACGCCTTAGGTATAAAAGCTACCCTTGCATGTCGCTAAAGTGCTAAAGCAGCCTTGGTAGATAATTATAAGCCATTGATTTATGATGCCATTAGCATTTTAAATTTCTGTAGGGGCTATGACGGCCGTGGCGTAGTGGGTAGAGTGTGTGACACCTACGCCAGAGAACCCAGGTTCGAATCCTCCATCCGACACAGAAAGTTTTTCATTGAATTAATTTTTCTGTTCGGCCGTCACCACTCTGCAGACAATGGCAAACCTCAGAGAGTAAAAACTGCCACTAAAAGCTTCTTGAGAACATAAGCCGTTCGGAGTTGGCGTAAAACATGTAGGTCCAGTTCTCGATCATTTGTGTGCAAACATTTCACATCACACACAACACAATTGATCATAAGAAGCTCGGTCAAAGTCCTTTTGTTGTTGATAGTAGGTATGAGTTCCTGTTGAATTGAAGTGTTACCTATTTCCAAACAACCAAAGAAGTGTGTTTGTACCAAAATTTTTGAGAGATTCTTCACTATTGGGGGCCCATGTTACGTCATCGTTCTTCGAGAAGAGCTGATTGGAGGGACCAATTGTTAGAATTTTTTATAATCCTAGACGCCTCGTAGGTTTGTGATATATTTTCGCAATTTTTTCTTATATTCTTTAAGAGCCACTTTTTTCTTAGTCCATTCATCGATGGATCCACTGGCTTTAGTTTTGTTGAAGAGTTCTCTGCTCTTATTACGGAGCTCTTCAAGTTCTGTCTTCCACCAGCGTAGATTTTGCTTCCCCTTTGGGGCTTTGGGCGGGCATGCGATATTGAGAGCTTTGATTATGGACTCAGTGAGAGTAACAACCAAGTTGTCCAAGGATTTTTTACAGGTAGGACAATTCGATAGTCCATTTGTGAGATCTGTTCTTAATGTGTCTAGATAGAGACCTTAGTTGACTAATTTGAGAATAATAAAGCTTTGTGATCTCGGAGCAAAGCATGAATGTCAAGAAGAATATACTACTGTGGGCAAAAAATACCGGGAAATTTGAGTTGAAATTTTTTGATGATTCCGAAAGGGACGTTTCTATTTTCAAAGTGGCACTACTGTTACTGACATCTGTGCAAAATTGCACGTCAAACTATTCATTAGTGTTTGAGTTACGCATGCTTCTGTAAATAGCTAAAAGTGAATTTTACGTTTTTTATAATTCTACTATTCAACAACACAGTTCGATTAAATT
This sequence comes from Coremacera marginata, assembly GCA_914767935.1. Lineage (NCBI taxonomy): Eukaryota > Metazoa > Arthropoda > Insecta > Diptera > Sciomyzidae > Coremacera > Coremacera marginata. Next base: position 165,225,966 of record OU612046.1, read on the forward strand.
TTGTATGCGGAATGAAATTTTTGCTTACGAAACGTTGAAAATGTTTTAGAAGGCCTTGGGTGAGCAAGCTCTATCGAAAACAAGAGTTTATGAGTGGTACAAAATGTTCAAAGAATGTCGAGAAGGCGTTGAAGACGAGGCACGGCCAGGACGATCATCAACATCAACTGATGAGCTACACGTCAACAAAATCAAAGAATTTGTGCTCAGTCGGAATTTGTCGGAATATCAGAAGAATCAGTTAAAAACTATTTTAAGTGACCGTTTGAGCCGCAGAAATGTCAAATCTCGATTGGTGCCAAAATCGCTCAATTTCATGGGGAAAACAGCACCGCGTTGATGTGTGTGATACAATGCTTTCCGACTGTGAAGACAAAATGAAACTCATCATAACTTGAGATGAGACTTGGGTGTATGCTTACGACCCAAAAATAGCCGATCAATCGGGTGAATACCGTGCCAAAGATGAGCTGAGATCGAAAAATCCAAGTCAAAGTAAGTCAAAAATCAAGGTCATTATTGACAGATTTTTTTTGATTATCGTGGTGTGGTGCATTACGAATTCCTTCCAAACGGCCAAATTGCCAACAAAGAATACTACTTGGGTGTTATGCGTCGTTTGCGTAATGGTATGCGTAAAAAAAAATCCGCATTTGTGGGGAGACAATTCTTGGTTTTTGCATCACGATAATGAACCATCTCACACTGCACTCATAGATCGTGATCATTCCGCCAAAAACTCGACCCATATCGTTCCGAAAGTGCCGTATTCACCTGACTTAGCACAATGTGACTTCTGGCTATTCGCTAAACTCCAAGACACCGTTTTGAGTCGATAGAAGAGATAGAAACCGAAACGAATTGAATCGAAAGAATTGAAGGCTATACCGGAAGAGGCCTTGCAGCATGTTTTGAAAATTGGAAATAACGTTGGCACAAGTATATTGCATCCGGGGGAGACTACTTTGAGGGGGGTGAAATTAATTTATATGAATAAATAAAGACTTTTTGAATTATAAACAAATTCACGATATTTTTTGCCCACAGTAGTGACTATGATCCAAAAGGAAGTGTTCTTTTAAAACTCTCCAGTTTCTAATCCTATCAGATATATGGTGAGAGGCAATTGTGATGTCTTGAACTTCCTGCCTATTGCTTATAATGAAGATGCGTTCACTGCCTACATTGCTTATAATAAGATTAGTAGAAAGTATGTAATCAAAAAGAGACTCACCTCGTTCGTTGTTGTCTGAGCTACCCAAGATCACATTACAAAAATACATCAATAAAAATTTGCAAAGCTTACATAACATGTACTACATATAACATTACGTGTATTTAATATTGAAAAAATTCTTAGAATAAAATTATTTTTACAAAACTTTTTACTCCGTAACACATGTAAGCCTTTTTGTAAGGTTAGAATTATATCTTTTTATTTTTAATAAAACACTTTGGTGAAATACAAAAAAAAAAAACAGATTTATTTTTTATTCTGAGAAAAAAATTATGGTAAAATTAGTAAATCAAACAGGCAACTCAAGACCGCGTACATATGTTTTAATAAATTATTTTTTCAAGCAAAACTTATATAAATTTTTCCAATTATCCAAGAAAATCCTATCCAAGAAACTTATTTTAAAAGTTATTTTCTATCCTTCTTTATTAATAATTGTTAACAAGGTCGGGTACTCTGCTAGATCTACACACTTCTTCTTTTATAAATATATATATATCTCAAAATTTTTCAACTTTTTAATCTTCTAATGTAATAATACTATGTTTTCTTCAATAAAATAGGTTGAATTTAAAAATCTAGCATTACTTTTTCAATAAAGATATTAGCACAAAATTTTTTCTGATTTGTAACAATTGATTTATTAACTGATTTTATTTATTGATTTATTGATTGATATATTAAATATGCATAGCAATTTCCTTATTCAACGTACTATGGGTTAATTAATATCCCAGATTTCCTGACTACACTCAGAAAAATATGTTACCCGGATCCAAGGGAACCATAGCTACGATTAATAGGCATGGATTTTCTATATTTTATAGAGGTTCTCCTTAAAAGAGGGAATTTTTACATAGTTTCACAAAATCAGGTCTTGATTTCGAGAAGCAGCTTCTTTTTTGTAAAGAGAAGTTTACTTCATTCATTTCATATGTACTTGATTTTTAGAAAAGATTTTCTAACTATAAGATGCTATTTTTCTAGATATTTGGACATTTTTTTTTTTTTTTTGAGTGTATAACACATTTTTACATGTTTTTGACCCAAATTTTGTATTTTATACCTGATAAAACCGAATCTGAATCAAAATGAACAATAAGATATATAAACAGTCTAGACTTTGGGTTTTTAAGGCGCGCATTAAGAAATCAAAATTTTTTTAAAACATTCAAATAAATCAGTTTTTTCTTTAAGTAATGTTCGCAAGTTTCAAAACTACAACTGAATAGAAAACAAAAACAACTACTTCTTTATTAGGAAATCATGCCCAACTGTACTTTTTTCAAGTGTCAAACATTTAAAACTCATAGCTGCAAGTAACTCGTTTGCGCCTAAAAGTATGCTAATGTCCAAAACTAATACTTTTTAAATGCATAATGATACCCTCAACTCCCTACCCCCCAAACAAGCATCAGATGCGTCATTTTTGGTAGCGCCCTCATCAAAAGTGCGACTTATTTCCTTAATCCTTTTAAGCACGCTTTGTGAAATTGATTTTTTAACGTTTTTAATGAATTCCTGACATGTGCAGATCAACAACATGGCGGCATTTATGGGTTGAATTTCTTTTTTCCACTCATTTAATGGCAACGGTACGGGTGTGATTATTAAGATTCCCAACTCTCAAGAGTGTTGGGCAAGTTGTGCTGGGGTGCCGTGACGTTGGCATAGTTAACATTTACTGCTGACGCAGTTGCGGCTGCCACATCAAATCACATCAACAACAACAAAGTTGCTGAACCAAGTGGAAAAATAATGAAAACATTCGTTAAGCACTAGCAGGATATTGAAACTGATCCCAATGCCAAAAAAAAAAAAAAAAAAAACAAAAAAATCAATACATATAACAATGTTTACGGTTAAAAAAAAAAAAGCAAAAGTTATATGGAAGAAATAAAGAAACCCAAAAATAAAGCCAGTGCAAACAGTTGGCCAGGGGGCGCTAAGCCCAACCCTCATACCAAATCAACAACAACAACAACAACAATAATAACAATAAGGAGTACTAAATATATTGCCAACGGCAGCCAGGGACAACACTGTAAAGGACGTGCCAAAGAAGTCGGGGACGCAGCAACAACGTACAGACGCACGGATGCGGATGGTTGTCAGTATAAAGAAGAAATCAGCAACGGAAAATGTTTTGTCGTTTCTAATCTATTTACACACACACACACACACACACATACATAAAAAAAGCGATACGATCCCTTGTGTGCTCAGTACAACAACAATAACAGTGGATATCACAGCGGCACTCAACGACACTCATCAGTCATCAACATCACAACAACAACAACAAAAACAACAAATTCAACATTTTCAAGATACATACTTATAACTCAATGCTGAGTACCCAACCATCCGACCATCTAACCGACCGAACGACCAACCAACGCACCAAGCAACCCTCTTCAAAGGGATTCCCATTCAATCGTCTCACAGCTTCTCGGTCATGTATTCGGTATAGCCATTAGATGGGTGTTACACTGCCTGATGTGAACAATATATGTATGTGTGCGCGTGTGTGTTAATAAATAGAGACAAATGCGCTTCCATATATATACAAACATACATAAAGTTTAATATATAGCCAACGTGTTTGGTAAATAACACGTAATTTTGTCGCGTAAAACCGGGGGTTGAAAAAAAAAAACATTCTCAACCGCCTTGAAGCATTAATACACCACGCCGCCATTACAATTTCCTGCTGCTTATTTTAGAAATAAAAAAAAAGGAGTAAATCGCTTAAGATCAACTAGAAATTCAGCACACTTGATACACTTGGTAGTGGTAGCAATTTAAAAATTTAATTAAAAGCAAATATAAATTAAAAAAAAATTCACCCTTTCTATTGGGATTAATTTCAATAAGAACTTTTATTTAAACACAACACGACAATTTCCAGTTTTTTCACAATTACCAGACTTCAAACAAAAGTTTTAGAAGAGACCAAAAAACTTGCACGTTTATCGGCGTTTTAAATGTTAACGCCTCACGAATATTTACATAATACGGGTACGGAACGTTGTATGCAGTGACTAGAAGTGTACACTCGAAAAAGCGACTTCTTGCCATATGCCAGAAATGACGAAAACATTTAAAGAATTTCTATCAATCCATCACTGATATTAGTTTAAAATCAGTAAACTAAAATAAACGCTAACGTAGCGTATGTTGAGGTAGCGTAGATTAAAGGGAACAATACATGAATGTTTTGTGTCGTAGATAACTTCACTTATTTTTCTATAGCATTAAAGTTTGTGTACTTAAAGAAAAGCAAAAACAATATACTACGATAGCATAAAAATGAGCACAAACTTTATCATTTCGTAGCGTAAGTTACACTAAAATAACCGTATGTGTAGCGGTTTTTGAGAGACAAAAAAAAATAGATAATAATTGATATCTAGATAATTTTATCATTTTAAAATTGATAATTTTATCGAGAAATTATCATTCTCGATGCCGATCCTTTCCATATCCTGATTTTAACATAACATAATCTACGCGGCCGTGGCATAGTGGGTAGTGTGTGGCCCATACGCCAGAGAACCCTGGTTCAATGCCCACCTGTCGCAGAAAGCTTTTTCAATTGAATTAATATTTCTCTTCAGCCGTCACCTCTCTGCAGACAATGACAAATCTCAGAGAGTAAAACAAAGCAGCCATGAAAAGTTTCTTGAGGACATAAGCCGTTTTGAGTCGGCATCAAACTTGTACATCCAATGCTCGATCATTTGTGTTCAAACATTTCAAAACATGCACACCACAATTGTGAAATGACACATTCGTTTTTTTTTTTTCTTGCGTACTTACTACGCAAATATTACAAACAGTACTGTACACTCCAAAACCGAGAGTGTTTGTCATGATCAATAAATGACAGAAACATCTAATATGGTTGAAATAATATTCCTATCAATCTATTATCACTATTATGACAATCAGTAAAATTTCTATTTTGCTTACTTCATCATTTCATGTTCATATGTTAAGTACTTCATCATTTCATATAAGTACTTAATTTGCCGAACAAAAATATGCTTCGATAGTTCTGCGGTCTAAAGAGCTGAATATTAATCTCTAGTAAGATGGTTTGAATTTAGGCGCAGCGCTTTTTGCTTTCTTTCCATTATTTTAAATATAAAGAAACGTGTGATTAGGTTTTCTTAACTGACACTAAGTGATATTTATTTAATTTAGAATTTTCTTATTTTATTGTCATAACAAAATGCTAAATGAATACATTATTGAGACTTTGGAGGTTAGAAATTTTGTGGTTCGACTCCGGACACAGACAAAATTTTCCATGCAATATCATCACGCTGTTAGCGATATTATCACGATGTTAGCGTAAAATAAATTATTGCTGTGCAGCATTCCTTTTGAGGGATTACCTAGCATCGACCAAGTCGATGACCGAAGCGATTGCCGAGTCGATTACCAATTACCAACAGATTACCGAACCAATTACCGAACCGATTACCGTACCAATAACTGATTGGGGAAGCGATTACCAACCGATTACCGAACCAATTACCGATTAGCGAAGCGATTACGAACCGATTACCGACTGACGAATAGTTTACCAACCGATTACTGATTAGCCGATTACCAATTACTAGAGCGATTACCAATTACCGAAACGATTACCAACCAATTACCGATTATCGAAGCGATTACCAACCGATTACCGACTACCAAAGCGATTACCAACTGATTGCAGATTACCGAAGCGATTACCAATTACCAAAACAATTACCAACTGATTACCAATTACCGAAACGATTACCAACCAATTACCGAACCAATTACCGATTATCGAAGCGATTACCAACAGAGTACAAATTACCGAAGCAATGACCAACCGATTACTGAGCCAATTACCGATTATTGAAGCGATTGCCAGCCGATTACCGACTACTAAAGTGATTACCAACCGATTACCGAAGTGATTACCAACCGATTACCAATTACCGAAGCGATTAAAAACCGATTTTCAATTACCAAAGTGATATCCAACCGATTACCAAAGCGATTACCAACCGATTACCGAATTGATAACCTATCGATTGCAGAAGCAATTACCAACCGATTACTGATTACCGAAGCAATTACCAACCGATTACCGAAGCGATTACCACCCGATTACCAACCCAAATATCGATTACCCAACCAAAGTGATTGTGCTACAAATATAATACATATAAACATTAAAAAATAGTAGTTTATACATTCAATAGCGCAATATTTCTGCGACATCTGATTTGCCGACTCAAGCTACTTCGAAAATTTATAATAGCTATGTTATTTCATACTTAGCTTTAAGTTTTCGCTTCGGTCGGCAGTCTCCCCACTGCCTACTTTTTAAACGCCTGCTTGTATATTTGTCGAACTATCACATTTAAAAACTTCCTGTCCCATATTTCATTCTCATGCATATTTTTTTCTGTGATTATGTCTGATAGTGATAGCAGTATTCTATTATTATCACTATAACTTTTTGCAATTTTAACACTGCTACTTTTATACGTGCCAATCAATCGCGTTGTAAATTTGAGCATTGTGTGTGAGGTGCTACTCCCATTTTTCCAATCTTGAACATATTTCTTGTGGCGATTGTTAGTATATACTCTCGTTCTGTACTTTAAAATAATAACTTGTATATGTGGTAATTTATCGCATTTCAAGTTTCAGAGTTGTCTGTTAGATGCCACGGCCCGTGATTCAATTTCAACCAAATTGCTTGAAATAATTGTATCAGGCAGTAACACACGTTCGATACTATTTTTCAAAACTAAAGCTTCAATATACAGAAATTTTTTAAATTTTAATTTGCAAAATTATATGGGAGATATCACGGCCTATTGTTTAATCCCAAACATGTTTTTCTGGGAGTTCTTTCGTTCTGAATTTTAAGACTTCAGCTTTTATACGTGATCAACTAGCGCATTATTAATATACTACGCACAAAAACAAAACAAAAAATCATTTCTTAGCTAAGCTGCTTTAATATCAATTTACACTCATTTGCATGTGCGAGTTGCTGCAATTACAAAGATTTACACACGTCAACAACTTGCAATGGCAGTGCATTAGGATATTAAACAACAACAACAACACAACAGAAATTGCAATATTATGTAGCTAGTGATAATAACAACAATGTATGAGATGGATTTCAATAATCTTTTAGATAAAGAAGATGATGACAAGAGTCACGAAATCATTAGAATATTTTTCCAAAGATTTTTCTTTTTTTTTCCTTTCAGTTGGTTTATTTCCTCGTTTTACTTTTGCTTTTTTTATCATTCTGTTGTGTTGTGTATTGGAATAAAAGCAAAATCCAAGCGTAAACAAATACTAAGTACACAACAACAACAACAACAATACTCGAAAATAATAAAGGATTCTTGCAGTGGAATTACTGGAGCAGCGAACAAACGAAACAAAAACCAAACGAATGAACGCAGTATATGAAGGCAGCGTACCACCATGTACGCTGGTGTGGGTGTTGGAGACTAAGCTAGTTCAATTGAAGCAGGGTTGGGTTGGCACAGGCCAAGTGACATTCAGCTATCAGCTACTAGACGCAAGGCGCATTCACATGCACACATACATACCGCATTATAATGAGAAAAATGACAAAATCTGTAAAGATGCTAAGCTCGGAACATACGATGCAGCAATAAGTAGATGATGATGAAGATGCAGAGGAGCCTGGTTGGCTGACTGCCTGACTGGCAATGCAAAGCTTGCCAGAGTGTGTACTTGAGTCACTCGCACATCTCTGTGTGTAAAGTGGTGCATGTGATGCAGCAGCAATAGCAGCACATCAACACATGCTGAACACAAATGGAGACGACGACACACTCATGGCTGCTTGCTGCTTCTACTGCACTGAATGCTTGGAAGGATCCTTAGTAGTGCTAATCTCCAGTAGTTACTAATGACAGTAGCACGATTTAAATCAGGGTTTGCATGTGAAATGTCGCGTAATTAGTAGGCAAACTTTTTTGTTCTTTCTTTCTTTCTTTCCCCTTCATTCTTATGTTACACTGAAAAAAACAGTTCGATGTGAATTTTAAGAGTGCATAAATAACAGTAAAAGTAATTCTCTGAAGATGATGGGTGTATAAAAATATCTCCCTTAATTAAATTTTTTGTAACATATTGTTAGACTTTTGTGAAATTTATATTTCAACTTCATGGCGGCGTTAGCCGGTTGAAACGATATAGTAAGTTACATGTACTAATATATAGACTTAAGAATCAAGAGCTTTGAATTGGAAAAAATATGCTTATACAGTCTAACTGTTATAATAAAGCCCTTAGCAATAATATAATATGTCTTACAAACGTCTTTTCCGTTCCCATAACAAATATGCAGACTCATAGAATACCTGCAATACATCCATTCTCATAAAAATAACATTTCCGCTCGTACAGACAAAATTCTGTGGAATCGAAAATGTTATTAAATTAATAAAAGAAATATAAAAGCTCACATTGCACTTTCGTATTTTGCTAACTTAAAATAAATTGCATTTCCGTTCACACCGACAAAGTTCTGTGGAAACGAAAATGTTATTAAATTAATAAGAGAAATATAAAAGCTTACATTGCACTTTCGTCTTTTGTTAACTTAAATTAAATTGCATTTCCGTTCACACCGACAAAATTCTATGGAAACAAAAATGCAATAAACAAATTTAACTTTAATTCTGAAGAAATGGATTTTCAATAATCATTGGCTAATAATTCCAAAGAATTATTAACCAATACAAACGAATACCCTATCGATGAAAATTGCAAGAATAGCAATTAAGTTATTATAAATACCACCTTAAGCTAGTTTTAAGAACAGTTAATAATTTACTTCGAAAGATCGAAGATCCAATAAAAGTTAAAACTAAAGAAATAAAAATTTGTTTTTTTTATTTCTTGTTCAATTAAAACTTAAAACTGGCGCAGTCGGTAGGATAGTGCGTATATCCTTTTAATGATAAAAAGATATTTTTTGTTTCAACAAATTAAACGCGCGAATCCTTTTTACATAAAAGATTATGTAAAATTTATTGCATAGAAACTTATGCAAGTATTAAAAATCATAAAAGATTATGATCAATTAAAAATAAGACCAAAAAAAAAATAATAAAGTCCTTTTTAAAGAAAAATTGAATAACAAATGTGGACAAATTTAAAAGAAAAATAATAAATGTGGACAAATTTAAAGGAAAAATAAAAATAATTTAGTGACATTTTTCGAAGAAGGAAAAATTAAAATAACCTAGTGACATTTTTCGCAGAAGGAAAAATAAAAATAACCTAGTGACATTTTCCGAAGAAGGAAAAATAAAAATAACTTAAGTGACATTTTTTCAAACAAATTAAAAATATATTAGTTCTGCAAAAGTAAAATAAACTTTATTAACTAATTGAAAGCGCGTGTGGACAAACAACATTTTTTCCAAATAACAGTAAAATTTTTTTTTCGAAACAACATAAAGGTGGACAATAATTGTGAAAAAAAAAATTTTCTCTAAAAACTTCCCAAAAAGAAAAAAAAAATCAACACTAAGTGCAAAACGAGAACGCGAAAATTCTGAACAATCTTTTTTGGACATGCCAAGATCAAAAAATCCTATAAAATCATACGAAGAAGTCGAGAAAGAACTAAACAAAGAACCAAGTACAGCTGCAAAAATTAAGTGTATGCAACTAGTGTGGGAAGCAATTAATAAGACGGGAACACCAACAGAAGCAGACTACGACAACGAGGAAACACTCATCAGCGAGACAATCAAACTCATCGAAAAATACGGACACTAGATGTTACCGGAAGATATCACCAAACATCCTAAAAGTTTCCTACCAATATCATCATTCACCGCCCTACCTCTAAAAGACGGAGCCAAACCGATAGAACTTCATATCACGCAAACCATATTAGAGGATCCCAACTTGAAGGAATACAGGAAGGAGGCCCAATACAGACTTTACTACTACACACACTTATTAAAGGTTAAAACAAATAAATAAGTTTCATATTATTTTATTACGTATTAATATACATATTAAATATTATCCTTAAGTTAAAAAAAAAAATATATTTTGAAAATGGCAGTAAACCAAGTAACTTTTAATCCTATCAAATACCTAAGTGGCTTACCAGAATTCAATGGAGATCCGAGAGATCTTCCAAACTTTATTAATCTCATAGAAAGAGTGCACCCATTACTGACAACTTTCGACGAACTTGGACAGGGAATATTTTCCGACTTGATAAAAAGTAAACTTAAGGGAAAAGCAAGGGAAATCATCGAGATCAATTGCCAAGCCGTATCTTGGAAAGAAATCAAACAGGTTCTTCAAAATAATTTCGGGGACAGATTAAGTGTGGACGAATTATTTGACGAACTGAGAGGTACAACTTTTAAAACAAATAGCGTTGAATTTTTTAATGAAATAAAAAGTAAGCTTAGACGACTTAACATTAAAACCCAATTCATCCTTGGAGCAGAAGGTGGATCAAACACCGTTGCTCAGAACAATATACGTACCGCCTTAAACATTTTCAAGTCTAAAATTCCGGAACCCATGAAGACGATCCTGGCCTGTAGAAACCCGGATTCGTTAGAAAAAGCAATGAACATCCTGTTCGAATCAGGATATGCGTATAACAACACACAAAATGTTCAACCACGTAGACGAGACTTTCAACAAACTGGACAAAATTCTCCACCACAAAATAGACAATATTCACCGTCAAATAGACAAAACGTCCCTCATCAACACAGACAACACTTTCAACCAAACGGACAACACTCGCAACCAAACAGACAACACTTCCAACCAAACAGACAAAACCACTCTCAAGAAAACACATCACATTCCTTCCAGAATAGGCCAAATCCCCAACAGAATAGAAATCAAAATTTCACACAGCAAAACACACAACATTCAAATTTTCAACAGCATAGAAACCACACTCAAAACCCTCAATTCCCTCTTCCAGAACCAATGGAGATCGGTAAATTAGAGATAGAACAAAATTTTCATTTACCAGCCTCCGGAACGAGCTACCACATATAAACATCGTAACAAAGCTAGGAACCCTTAAATTCATAATAGATAGTGGAGCAACCCATTCCATCATTAATCCCGGCATTTGCCATCCCAAATGGTACCTACCACCAAAACAAATAAACATCAAGACACTTCAAAATACAATTAGTACCACAAGTAAAGTAAGAATTCCATTGTTCTCTGAACTTGGCGACCCTAATGAGGAAGCTGAATTCATAGTTTGCAAATTCCACAACATGTACGACGGCATATTAGGTAACGATATTCTTAAGAGAACCGAAGCCATAATTGATTACAAAAACAACCAAATACAAGTTAATAATAAGAAAATTCCTATTATATTTGGTCAAACCATAAGCATCCCAGTAAGTCAAAAGGAAGGGCTTACGTACGTTAAACAAACTGCAATAAACAATATTACAATCGAAGAAGGTATCTACGAAGCAAACAATTACAAAATAGAAATACCTGTACACGAAAAATTAGGACTGATAGAAAATAACCAAATAAAACCCATAGAAACAACGATTATTAATAACGAAAACTTTAACATTATAGAAGAAATTGCAAGTAAACCTATCCAAGAACAAATTCGAATGGACCATCTAAACTTGGAAGAAAAAAGAAATCTAATAAAAATCATTAACCAATATTCAGATATATTTTATAAGGAAAACAATCCCCTTTCGTTTACAAACGAGGTAAAACATCATATTCGTACAATAAATGATGTCCCAATACATGTTAAGTCATACAGATATCCATTCGTACACAAAAACGAGATAAATAAGCAAATCCAAGAAATGTTAGACAATAAAATAATTAGGCATAGTAATTCACCATATTCTGCACCAGTATGGATCGTCCCTAAGAAGGCAGACGCTAGTGGTAAAGAAAAGTGGAGATTAGTTATAGACTACCGTAAGTTGAATGAAGTAACGATAGACGATCGTTATCCCATTCCAAATATAGATGAAATTCTTGACAAATTAGGAAGGTGTCAATACTTTACGACCCTCGATTTGGCCAAAGGATTCCATCAAATTGAAATCAGTGAAAATGATATTCAGAAAACTGCATTTAGTGTAGAAAACGGCCATTATGAATTTCTCAGAATGCCTTTCGGACTGAAGACAGCCCCGGCAACTTTCCAGAGATTAATGAATAATGTCCTAAAGGAACATATAAATAAGATATGTTTAGTATACTTAGATGATGTAATCATCTTCTCAACGTCATTACAAGAGCATCTTATTGCAATCAATAAAATTCTATACACATTAAGGGAAGCAAACCTCAAAATACAGTTAGACAAATCAGAATTCTTAAAGAAAGAAACCGACTTTCTCGGACATATTGTAACACCAAATGGTATCAAACCAAACCCTAAGAAAATTGAATGTGTACAAAATTTTCCAATTCCGAAAACAAATAAACAAATTAAACAGTTTTTAGGTCTAACGGGTTACTACCGTAAATTTATTAAAGATTACTCTTTAATTGCTAAGCCCATGACAAGATATTTGAAAAAAGATGCTAAAATAGACATAAAAAATCCAGATTATATAAACAGTTTTGAAACCCTTAAAACAATTCTAACAAACGACCCCATACTACGATACCCTGACTTTAATAAGACTTTTACACTCACAACCGATGCTAGCAACTTCGCTCTTGGAGCAATCCTATCGCAAGAAAACCATCCGATCTGTTTTGCTAGTAGAACACTCAACGAACATGAGATAAACTACAGCACTATAGAAAAGGAATTGTTAGCAATAATTTGGGCAACAAAATATTTCCGACCATACCTGTTCGGTCGTAAATTCACAATCGAAACTGACCACAAACCCCTTACGTGGCTTTTTTCTATAAAGGAACCAAATTCAAAACTAGTTAGATGGCGCCTGAAACTTTCAGAGTTCGATTACGAAATAAAATACAAAAAAGGAGTACAAAATGGAAACGCTGACGCACTTTCTCGAATAGAAACGCCAGAAATACACCTTAACGCATCTGAAGATATATCAGCGAAAAAAATAGAGGAAAGCAAATCTTGTATCAACATTTTTAAGAATCAGATAATTATTAATAAAACTTTGTCAGGATCACTAAAAATTAGAAATGTAAACGTGTTTAGTAATAAAAGAAAAATAATATCTACTAAAGACTTAGATAGGGAAACAGTTATAATTCTTCTAAAAAATCACTTCAATCCTAATAGAATGAACGCTATAATGATAGATGACGAATTTTACCCCATCCTTAAAACAATCCACAGCGAAATGTTTTCAGCACTCAAAATAATTAGATGTCGAAAAATAGTCAAAGATATGGAAAATGAAGAAGAACTCGCGAACATAATAGAGCATGAGCATAAAAGAAATAACCATAGAGGTATAGACCAAGTCTTCAAAGAACTAATTAACGAAATTTACCACCCCAACTTAAAGAAACGAATTACCATTTTTATAAACAATTGTGAAATATGCAATATTGAAAAATACAATAGAAGACCACTAAAAATACCCTATAAAATAACTGAAACCCCTAATAAACCAAACGAAATAATCCATATAGATGTTTTCTATACTCTCGAAAAACAAATGTTCCTTACATTCATCGATAAATTTACAAAACATGCCCAGGCATATAAAATCTTACATAGATCTTGGACAGAATTCAAATCAAAAATATTGCAATACATTAGTACCCAAGGAAAAATGACAAAAATTATCACGGACAACGAGCTAGGATTTAAAGCCATTCCAATTAGAGAATTTTTAGACAATGAAGGAATCCAAATACATTTTACATCAAATAGTAACCATACCTCTAACGCAGACATTGAAAGACTACATAACACTATTAACGAACACATTCGATTACTAAAACATGACGATAGAAACAAGACTGATACAGTGGAAGAAAAAATACTTCGTATCATAAGCTTCTATAACAATTCCATTCATAGCACGACTAACCTAAGACCAATTGACTTCGTTAATGGAAAAATTACATTAGACAAATATCCTGAAATAGCAAGTAGTATTCAACAGAAGAAAGAGCATATAATAGGAAGACTTAATAAAGACAGAGAAGACCAAGTTATAGAACCTGGTCCGAATTTCATTAAAGAAATAAGAGGTGGAAAAAACCACTCAAAGTACAGGAAGATCGTTGCAAATAAAATAGATACTGACCATGTCATTGATAACAAAACAGGCCTCAAATATTATACTTCTCATGTAAAACCCAAGAAAAAATTTCAAGACAATGCGAACCCTACAATAAACGCCAAAATTTAATTCTCTTACAGATTCAGAATGGCAGCATACAAAACAACTTTGGTAATTTTAACTATAATTACTCTCGTAAAAGGACAACAGTTAGACATACAAGATTTAACAATCAACAATGGTTATTTAACTATAAAGACCGGAGAACAAAAACTAATAGAACAATATAAAAAAATATTACACCTAGTAAACATGACAAAATACGAAGAAACTACTGACATAATAAATAGAAATTTAGAAACACTTAGATCATCTTCATTAAACGCACGGACAACACTAGAGACAATGAAAAAGAAGTTTTTTCTACTAAAAGAAAAAATACATGGATTGATACCACATTCAAAACAAAAACGAGGACTTATGAATTTCGTTGGAAAAGGACTAAAATACATAACTGGAACAATGGACTCAGACGATGAAATAAAGATTGACAAAATATTGACCGAACTAGAAGATAACGATAGAAACCTCAATTCAAAAGTAGATAAAAATATCCTCATTAATAAATCATTAGCTTCACAAATTCAGAATATTACAAACCATATAAACTCACAACAAAAGGTTATAGAAAATTCTTTAAACACTATGCGAAATTTTATTCCTAAGAGGATAGCTAGTCTCGAAGACGAGATTGAGTTTTTACAATTTATTTACAGAGTAGATAACGACATATCATTATTACAAGACCATATCGAAGACATTGGACACATAATATTCTCGGGAAAAATGGACGTCATACCCTCAAACATATTTTCCGAAATCGATCTGGACCTAATAAATGACATAGACAGCTACGTAAATACTAAAATAACTGTTGCATTTCAAAACAATATAATCATTATCATACTTAAAATTCCAATTTTTTCAAAGGAAAGCTATTCACAAATAGTTTTTGAATCAATTCCTAACGCCAATAATAAATCCCTATACCTAACAAACAGAAAGATTTTGTTAGACATAAACAATAAACCATTTAACATAAATCCAGAAAATAATCTGAAGAAAAATCTAGTTAAGTTAAACGATAAATGTATCGAAGACATAATTAATCTTCAAGAAGCCAATTGTAAATTAGATTATTTTAACGAAACCGAAGTAAGAGAAATAACAACAGGTATTTTAATATTCAAAAACTTCAATTTGGAAATCAAACAGAATTGTAATAATATACCATTAAAACCAAAAGGAAACTTTGTCATAAGATTTGAAAATTGTGAGATCAATGTTCAGAATGAAACATTTTTTAATTTTAATATAAAAACGTACGATAAATTTATAATGCCCCATTATATGACAAAAATAAAAGAAAGAAATGTAACTATTGAACACATAAAATTAGAAACATTATTTTTAAAACAACAAAATTATGAAGACAATCTAAACGAAATATCAATAACTAATAGAAAACATACAATTGTTAACCTAAGTACAAATGTATTTGTATTTTTAATTATTATATTCATTATTATAGCACTTAGATATTTTAAAAGTACATCAACCTTGCAAATTTCGTCGGAGCCTCAATCTAACGGTGGGGGTGTTATAATAAAGCCCTTAGCAATAATATAATATGTCTTACAAACGTCTTTTCCGTTCCCATAACAAATATGCAGACTCATAGAATACCTGCAATACATCCATTCTCATAAAAATAACATTTCCGCTCGTACAGACAAAATTCTGTGGAATCGAAAATGTTATTAAATTAATAAAATAAATATAAAAGCTCACATTGCACTTTCGTATTTTGCTAACTTAAAATAAATTGCATTTCCGTTCACACCGACAAAGTTCTGTGGAAACGAAAATGTTATTAAATTAATAAGAGAAATATAAAAGCTTACATTGCACTTTCGTCTTTTGTTAACTTAAATTAAATTGCATTTCCGTTCACACCGACAAAATTCTATGGAAACAAAAATGCAATAAACAAATTTAACTTTAATTCTGAAGAAATGGATTTTCAATAATCATTGGCTAATAATTCCAAAGAATTATTAACCAATACAAACGAATACCCTATCGATGAAAATTGCAAGAATAGCAATTAAGTTATTATAAATACCACCTTAAGCTAGTTTTAAGAACAGTTAATAATTTACTTCGAAAGATCGAAGATCCAATAAAAGTTAAAACTAAAGAAATAAAAATTAGTTTTTTTTATTTCTTGTTCAATTAAAACTTAAAACTTCTAACCTCGATATAACGACCCTCAATATAACGATTTCCTCGGTTTAACGAATTTTTTGAAATCCCCTACAACGCTCCATAAAATCTAATATAAAATAAACCTCTCTATTACGAATACATTTGCCAAAAACCTCGTTATAACGTTTTTTATATGAAACAGATACACACACAATTATTGTGTTTGCAACGACAACGTCTCCAGAAAATCAACATTCGCAGTAGCCAGCCGCATGCATTAGAGTAACGGCTGAAATATTCGAAGATAAATTTATTGTCGCCAAGAGCTTGTATGCTTGTTGCAGCAGTTGTTGTTACAATCTAGCTGGTTAACAATTTTTCAATAGACTATCATTGCTGTTTGATGCTTAGAAAAGTAAGCACTGCTAGTTGTCGTTGCTGTTTGTATTAAAGTTGTAATGGCTGAGAAAAAAAGAGATGTTCCTTCACAATAGCAGAGAAGCAAAAAGTAATTAAGTATGTCAACGAGAATCCTACAATAAAAAAAATAGACATCGCAAAAAAGTTCAAAATTCCTGCTAGTACATTGGGCACAATTTTAAAGAGCAAAGATAAGTTTTCAGAAGAAAGTGGGCTGCCTTCAAACAGTAAAAGATTTAAAACATGTGAATTAACGGACGTAGAGGAATGTGTTTTGAAATGGTTAAAGCACTGCCGAGCCAAAAATGTGCCAATCGGAGGCCCTATTCTTCAGGAGAAGGCTCAGCAGTTCGCAGCAGAATTAGGGCATGCAGACTTCCGCGCGAGTAACGGGTGGCTTCAAAACTTTAAAAAAAGAAACGAGATTATTTTTAAAAAAATATGTGGCGAAAGTGCTAGTGTCGATGAAGAAGTATGTGAGGAGTGGAAAGACAAACTTGAAGAGCTGACCGAGGGATATGAACCCGAAAACATATTTAACATCGATGAAACAGGACTTTTCTACAAATGTTTACCTGACAAAACATTATCATTCAAAGGGGAAAAATGTCATGGTGGGAAAAATAGCAAACTTCGTTTAACAGTCTTGCTAGGAACAAATAGTACCGGGACATACAAACTTAAGCCACTCATCATTGGAAAATATAAAAAACCACGATGTTTTAAAAATGTTAACAATTTGCCAACAGACTACACTTCAAACTCTAAGGCGTGGATGACCTGTGATATTTTTAACAATTGGCTTAAAAATCTTGACGAAGAGATGAAGAAAAAGAAGAAAAACATTCTTATGTTCATGGATAATTGTACTGCACATGGAGACATTCCTAATCTGACAAATATAAAAATAAAGTATTTGCCCGCAAATACTACTTCGAAACTTCAACCACTAGACCAAGGCATCATTCAGAGCTTCAAAGTGCAGTATAGGAAAGAAGTTGTCAGACAGTTTCTTGCTGATATTGAACAACAAACGCCCACTACAATTGACATATTACAGGCTATGTGGATGTGTGCCAAAGCTTGGAATCAAGTCACTGAAAAAACTATCTCAAATTGCTTCAAGAAGAGTGGGTTTAAAGTTCCATGCGATGATGAGGAGGATGACTTGCCACTTGCGGAACTTACTAGAACCTGGCAAAGAGTTCAAGAAGAATTGAACATTCAAGCGGCTGAGTTCGAAGAGTTTGTAACCTTTGATGATGATTTAGCCGTCTGTGGAGTACTTACTGATGCTGAAATAGTCAAATCTGTATTGCCAGTTCCTAATGAAGAAGCGGAAGAAGACGAGGAAGAAGTTATCGAAAACCAGCGAGATTTTACAGTAAAAGATGCCCGTAACGCTCTACATGTAATAAAAAGTGTATTTATCAAAAAGAGTGGTCTGAGTGATGGTGTAATCAAATCCATCACGGAATTAGATTGCGCTTTGGATTTGATAACTTGCACCGGCTGTAAGCAGACCTCAATTAATGACTTTTTTAATATTGAAGACAAACCAAATGAAGACTAAGCTACCAATAGCACTTAATTGATTTTTTATGCTTTCTTTTTTATATGTATGGATAATTTTTTTTATAAACATAACCCATTGAACTGACTACTTATGTGCCTTATTTATATTGCATTTCATTGATTATTTATGTTTTTTTTTTATATGTATGAATAATTTTTTTTTATAAACTTAACCCATATTTATTGCATTCATTTTGAATATTTTATAAATGAACACTATTTTTGTATTAAATAATACTATTTTTTAATTTTAATATTACAAAATACAGTGTTTTCTTTCAAATGTGACTTGCTTTATTAGCGAAAATCGTTGGGATATGACACGGTAAGCAGATGATGATTAATTTACAAAATTTTGTATTACCTCGTTATAACGAATATAAGGGCAACTTCACCTCGATATAACGAACCTCATTGTAACGAATTATTCGATATAACGTTTTTTTAATAATCCCCTTGAGATTCGTTATATCGAGGTTAGACTGTATCTACAAAACCAAAAAAATAAACTAGTGGGTATCTTTTTTGTGCCAATTACACTGTTGTTGTTCAATTTTGGTACTGCGGTAAGACCCACCTATTCAGATTTGGGGGAGTCCCCGAGTACAACTGTGTCTTTGGTTTTATTAGATTGATGCAAAAGTTTAGGAAAATTATGTTTTTCCAAATGGTCCATAATGGAGAAAATGGAGAAATAAAGATATCTCGCGAACCAATAGCACGATCTTAACAAGCAATGAAGAAAAAATTAAATGTTTTGAAATTTTACTACAATTCAATGCCATTTTCCAATCCAAGAACGATCCTTCTCGCTCAACAACTCAAAGCTGTAAACATATTAGCACCAAATGTAACAGATTTTTTGGTTCTCATGGTCGACAGCGAGAATTTTTACAGTTTTTCAATCACAACCAAAACAATTCGTTTGCTTACTGTAATAATCCTACGGGGAAAGCAGAGTCAATTGCCCTTAAATGACTGGTTCCGTGACAGCTCCATTACTCATCCATTACAACAGATTTACCTTTACTCATCACGGGACCAATTTTGAATGATTAAAGCGGAGACAGATCTATTAAAACTCAAAGCTGTATTCGTATTGTGTGAAAATTTAAAGTTGAAATGAAAAAATTTGCATCTGTCACAGAATAATTATTTAACAAAGTGATGGGCAATATCGATAGTACTTTATTATTGATATTTAATTACTTTTTCTCTTCCTTTATTATTTGAATCTTTAAATTTCATACGAAATAAATTTTATTCAGTCCCAGAACCGTTTTATTCAGTTCATCAACCGTGACTATTCATGAGATTAAAAAAAAAATGGATGCCTTTATCTGATATCTTATAAATTAAAATTGCCTTTTCTGATTCCTCTGGAGAAAAGTTACATGATTGGGCTTTAAGCTTAATAATTTATTACTTTTAGACTTGATAAATGCACACAATAATATGTAAAAACAGCAGAAAGTAAAAAATAAACCACATGAAGCTTCCAGCAACAATGCGATGCCCTGACCACCTCCAATACAAGCAGAAACAATGGAATACTTTAGCTTCTTGCGTTGCATCTTGTGCACCAATTGACTTGTTATACGTGAGGCACTGGCACCAAGTGAATGACCCAAATTAAATTATTTGAAAAAATTTAAGTTGAGCAAATTATTCATTGGATCTCATTGTTTTAGAAATTTTTTTTTTTATTTAAATTCGTTGGACATAAATTCGTTGGAAGGTCGTTGAACATATGGAATTAAATAAATATTTTAATAAAATGTAAGCTTTGTGTGATTATATAAAAATATGGAAGATTGTGGGTTGGATCTCAGTAGGTTAGGTCACAAATCTGTTTTTCTAGGCCGGTCACTGAACAGGTCTTAGGTGATGCAGCAGGTGGCAATTAGTCCCTGTCAATGATAACGCCATGTAAAAGTGACCAGTCGGTTTCATATTTTGGTGGCAGAATTGGGACAGGTCCCCACCCCTTGGGGACCTATCACATGATAGGTTCAGAACCAGTTCTTTTCCCCATAGAGAATATTCGAGGTTTGATGTCGGCCATGAACTACACGTACAACCCTGAAGAATGGCGCCTTTTTACTGATGTTTCGAAAAGCAGTCTAAAAGCCCTGCTACTGTATATAGACAACACAAAAAATTCTGTCCCCATTGCAACTTGCGTGTATACAAAGAGACAAACGATTCCATCCATGAAACAAATTTTGAATTCTTTGAAGTAGGATGATCATGTCTGGAAGATATGTGCGGATTTGAAAGTGGTATCATTAATTTGTAACCTTCAGACCGGCTTCACAAAAAATATGTGTTATCTGTGTACTTGGGATTCGCGATATGCGTCACAATATCAAAAACGAGACTTGCCACCACGAAACAACAGCAGAATTGGTCAGCTCAATGTTATCCGCATGCAGCTGTTCCCGACGAAGAAAGTCTTATAAGCACCACTGCACATTAAGCTCGAGATAGTGAAGAACTTCATCAAGGCTCCGATTAAACGAGGAAATGAAGAAGCATTCGAACGATTGCAATAGATTTTCCCTCGTTTCCCTCGAAATTTTAGGTTATAAATCATATGATTGATTAATTGATTGATTGATTGATTTCAAGTGTGTTTATGGTCCGAACATCCGCAAATTGTTGAAGGACGAGAATTTCAACAAATTTTCTTAAAAAGAAAGAACTCATTGCTTGGAATAACATGAAAAATGTCATCCAAAATTTTCTTAGCAGCCAGCGGGTGGAAAATTAGCGTGTGTTTGTAGAATATGGGCATTTGTATGTCCTTGAAAGTGCATTTATTGCATTACCACCAAGATTACTTTCATCAATTGCCGTTTGAATCCAACGTTCATGGTGAGAGATCCCACCAAATTTCAGCAGAGTTGGAACATTTGTACAGTGATAAGAAACTGGATTCCCTTTTGGCAGATCTTTGTTGGAATTTGCAAATGGAATTGGAAGATGCCGAATGACATCCACTGCATTCTGTGTTTTATTCCAAAAGCAACTTTTTTCAAAAATATATACATTTTCTAATATCATTACCTACGATAAAATATGTTTAAACACACTTAATTTGCTTTCATGTTCTTTTCTTCATTATTTGTTAAGATCGTACTGCTGCTTCGCGAGGTCTCCTAATTAATAGCCATAGGCTCATTAATAGACAAAAAACATCTTTTCCTAAAAATTTACCGCCAATCTAACAAGACCAAGGACGTATTTGTACTCGGGAGAGTACTCCTCTAAATCCACAAATGTTGGTCTTATCGCAGTACCAAAAACTTCGTGTCAAAAACTACAACAGTGTAATTGCAACAAGCAATTGTAACGCGTTTTAATTCTTAGGCTGAGGTATGCTCAGCCAGTCCAGGGTCCGTCCAAGGGATCTTGCAATCCCTGGACAAAAACAGTCTCAAAAAAATAATAAATAGTTTTGTGAATCGCAGAATTTGTCATGGTTGGACTCGGAAGCCAACTCTATCACTAAACCCGAAGGTTTTAGCTCGAAGCGCTCACAATCTATTTATTTTTATCTATTTATTTTTAAAATTTTTTTTTATTTAATTTATTATTATTCTTTTATTTATAGTTGTTATTAAAAATATTAGCTTAACACTAAGTTCCTACGGCTAACCATGTATATATAATTTTACAGACGGATATAGTGGCAAAGTGCACACCGCGGCTGAGGGCCGATTTAATCAGGCGACAGAGTGCCGATGGCAGAAGGCCTTACAACACGGATACTTAAGATACGGTTAGCCGAAGCTTGAGTTTGGCCGGAGCCGAAGTTTGAGCTTGGCCGCAGCCGAAAGCAGGAGCTTGTTGGGCTTTTTGTTGGTGATTAAATGGATAGATCTTGCCACCAAGACTGCCTTGTTAATATTTTTTTTTTCTACAATTATTTATACGTTTAGAATCGCCAGAAGGTCGCTTACCTGTAAAACGGCTGATTTTGGTCAACCCACTTATGACGACATTTAACTTACTATTTGTTCATATTACCATATGAACAACATGCGAAGTACACGCATCCACTGGTAGCTCAATGCAACGCGTGATCGCACTCTTTGCTGCCATTGCTGGCTTTATGCGCTAAAGTCGCTTCTTGCGATCACTTACATTAAGCGCCGTGCAACAGGCCTAGTGCCCAGATTGACGACGGCATCGAATCCCCGCCGGGTCCAAGAAATAATTTTCTTTTTCTCTTTTTTTCATTCTTTTCCAATATTTCAAGCAATACCAAATTGCTTATTATTTATATATATATTTAAATCTTCTATTAACGATTTATTTCGTTTTAACTTTTTTTATAAAAATTGATATTTCCATATCTTAGAGGCTTGTAACGATATGATCGTTACAAAATTCCTTGAATACATAAATTACAGTGTCACACTGTGTAATTAATTAATTGTTCCAGAAAATATTTCTGAAGAAGAAGACACAATTTTCGACCGATTTTTTTTGTTTGTCATGTTAACTTTTATTCTGATAACTTCCGTAAAAACGACAAAAAGAACAGTTTCGATAATAACGTTAGTGTAGACGTAGAATTTTTTGTTTGATATATTTGGTGATGAATTTGTTGTTCTTTCTATGTTGGTTAAAAATAAATATAATTCAATGTTATGTTTAATAATAGAAAAATAAATTTTAATGAAAAAGAAGCATGGAAAAATTTCAAAATTCGTAGGTTGGAGACATTCGCAAAATAATTTTCAAGCGAAATTTAAAAACTTTGTAACGAAGTGTGACATAGGGGGGAAGGGAGTTGGTCAAAAGCGGCCCATTAATAAATATTTGCTTTAATTTTAGATATTTATTTTCTTGCAGTGTTGTCTATAACTATTGTTGCAGTTGTTGTTCTTGTTGTTGTTGTTGTTGTTGTATTATTATGCTGCATCACCAGCTAACAAGCGATCCCAATCCTCAGGATTTCAATTGTCATAATCTGACTCTCATCAACAACGTCATCAAAATGACAAAAATAGAAGAAAAAAACAAACAAACATGGCAGCAGAAACTCAAAAGAAGCCCTTGACAAGTACTTGACAGATTGAAGTGCTCCACATGCTGCAGCATTCCTTGCTGTATGATGTGCATGCAGTGCATCCGCATATCTTCTCCACATTTGCTGCATACTTTGGACTGCATTTGCATGCGCCTCGAGAGTTTTAACTGACAATGCAACCAATGCACAGATGCAGTGTTGACGTGATGTCGTGTTGATGACTGCACTTTGTATGCGATTCGTCAGAACCTAGTAGAGGCACCTAAAAGCACGCAATAACAATGGTTATAAAAACAAAAAAAAAAAACTACAAATAAAACACTGCTTTAACCAACATAAACTAAAAAAACAAATGAAATGCTTGCTGCTGCCATTCTGGGTGGAAAACATTTCAAGTGTGCATTTGTCTATGGGTGGATATGGATGTGGATATGGATGCTGTTGGTTGGTGTGAATGTGTGTTTATAAGGAATGCATGTGGTAGTGCTTAAAAACTTGATGATGCCCGCACAGGACTCAAAACAAAGCTCAAACTCAATTCAGTGACATCCACTTTGCTTCACTGACTTGGAGGCAATCTTCAAAGCTTTGCATTCAAAAAGAAAAAATTTTGCTCGAATTAACATTGTACCCGACAGATAGACTGTGTTTATTACTTACTTTTCGGCTTCAAAGTTAATTGCCTTTTCTTTCTATTTAGGTACATTTAAAAATTGGTTTGATGAAGTCCGTTTATTTCTTGCAAAGTTTATCGATAGGTTTTTCCTATGTTAGCAGGTGTAAAACTTATATTTCTATATTTCTTTTGTGTTTTGTCCCTGCTTTGTTCTTAATTTGAGGTTAATTTGAGTCCCAGCAGTCCCCAGGAGTACCCAGCAATTGAAAAAACCTACTAGTTCAGTTCTAGCGAAGTTAAAGACAGTATTATAGCTCACTTAGCGCAGAACAATTTGAATTTGTTTTTTTTTTAAGTGTCACGTACCATTATGTTTGTACGTGAAAGTTTTTAAAAACCTACAATGACGGTATGACACAATTAGAAGGAAGTTAGTCTCGGTTTGAGTATTTAAATGAACCGAAATCGAATTGTATCATTCCTTTCATTCTATGTGTTTTATTGTATCACAGCTGATAGAGTGAAACGGCAGATGGGCAACTCAGATTGGGTCGATATTAGTTCTTATATAAAATTAAGAGATATTTTAAATTGAATCCATAGTTAAAAAAAAAACTTGTTACAATTAAGTCTAAAACTACCTCAAAAACAACCAATATTTGACTGCAAAACAGTACAAGTTTTCATAATGGAACTGTAAAGACAATATGAAGTCAATTCGTATAACATCAACCCGCATAAGCGTCAGTTCAAACAATGTAAAAAGATATTGTAGTGGGACCAGTAATGGTTCTTTTTGTAACTAGCTCTGAACAAGTTCTGAACTAAACAATTTGGTTAATTTTGATAAGTTGTTCTTTACTCTTAAGCAATAGCTGACCATTTAACTATAAGCTACCTGTGCTCTCTTCATCAATTAATCCTGTTATATTTATGCTGCTGTTTGTCAGTTTTTCAATCACACCATAAAAGTTGATCAATACTTGATAGCCTGCTTAAAGTAAGTCGTTAAGTTGTACCTGTGGTCAATCAGCACATTTAAATTTTATATACAACCTATTTTATGTAAAGCAAATATTTGGGAAATTCCATTTTATTTAAAACAGCTTCTATTTATTGCTTCAAATTTTGTTAACATGCCAAGAATTATTGAGCACATAAGTAGAGGATTGTTTTGGAACATTCTGGAAAAGTATAAATACTGTACAGAAAAAATTTAACAATAATTTTTGATGAAAATTTTGCCTCTTGCGTAAAATATGCAAACTATAACTTCTAACTTCTGCAAATATTCCACTTAAGTGCCGTGCGTACGTCATATGGAACATGCGACCAAATTCTTCTGAATATCTCGCAAAGAATTAGAATTAGAATTAGAATTAGAATTAGATTTAGAATTAGAATTAGAATTAGAATTAGAATTAGAATTAGAATTAGAATTAGAATTAGAATTAGAATTAGAATTAGAATTAGAATTAGAATTAGAATTAGAATTAGAGTTAGAATTAGAATTAGAATTAGACTTAGAATTAGAATTAGAATTAGAATTAGAATTAGAATTAGAATTAGAATTAGAATTAGAATTAGAATTAGAATTAGAATTAGAATTAGAATTAGAATTAGAATTAGAATTAGAATTAGAATTAGAATTAGAATTAGAATTAGAATTAGAACTAGAATTAGAATTAGAACTAGAATTAGAATTAGAATTAGAATTCGAATTAGAATTAGAATTAGAATTAGAATTAGAATTAGAATTAGAATTAGAATTAGAATTAGAATTAGAATTAGAATTAGAATTAGAATTAGAATTAGAATTAGAATTAGTGTGGGTGGGGAGTCTATCGGACCATGGGACGGAAAACACTTTACTAGGAGGGGACTTAATTACTAGTAAACTGGAAGCAATGAATGGGCGAAGACAAAGACGACGATACTTATGAACTGGAATATAACAAGGACAAAAAGACATAAACTGAACTAGGCGCCATTACACGACGAAAATCGCTCAAGTTAGTCGAAGTAAACAGAAGAAATTTGTGCGCCGCTAAGCGACACCTAAATCGTAAAGAATTGATCTGTACAAAATGTTGTTTTTATTGCTGTGAAAGCATTTAGGATTAGGATTAGGACAAGGACTAGTATCAAGACTAGGATTATGATTATGATATGGGTTAGGATTAGGATTAGGAATAGAAAGAGGATAAGCATTATGATTAGGATTTGCATTAGGACTAGGAATAGGACTAGGATTTGGATTAGGAATAGGAAAAGGAATAGGAATAGGAATAGGAATAGGAATAGGAATAGGAATAGGAATAGGAATAGGAATAGGAATAGGAATAGGAATAGGAATAGGAATAGGAATAGGAATAGGAATAGGAATAGGAATAGGAATAGGAATAGGAATAGGAATAGGAATAGGAATAGGAATAGGAATAGGAATAGGAATAGGAATAGGAATAGGAATAGGAATAGGAATAGGAATAGGAATAGGAATAGGAATAGGAATAGGAATAGGAATAGGAATAGGAATAGGAATAGGAATAGGAATAGGAATAGGAATAGGAATAGGAATAGGAATAGGAATAGGAATAGGAATAGGAATAGGAATAGGAATAGGAATAGGAATAGGAATAGGAATAGGAATAGGAATAGGAATAGGAATAGGAATAGGAATAGGAATAGGAATAGGAATAGGAATAGGAATAGGAATAGGAATAGGAATAGGAATAGGAATAGGAATAGGAATAGGAATAGGAATAGGAATAGGAATAGGAATAGGAATAGGAATAGGAATAGGAATAGGAATAGGAATAGGAATAGGAATAGGAATAGGAATAGGAATAGGAATAGGAATAGGAATAGGAATAGAATTAGGAATAGGATTAGAATTAGAAAAAGGGTTGGGACTACAATTAGAATTATGATTAGGATAGAGGTATAACTTCAGGATTTAGGTTAGGATTTTAATTAGAATAAGGTCTAAAATTAGGATAAGGGGCAGTATTAAAAACTCGATTTACATATTAGACCTTCTTTTGATATTTTTAATAAATTTTTTTGCTTATTTGTTTGATTTTAACTGAAAATAATTTTATTAAAATTTTTTAAAAAAAAGCTAATCAATTCTGATGTTTTCAGCAAGTGGTAGTATTGAATGAATACTATTTTTAAATGATCAAAAAATACTTTGAATAATGTAAATAAAAATACAGAACACGTTGATTACGTTATTACGTATTTAAATTTCAAATTTTTAAATTATTGTACGCTAAAGGACATTTCTTGATCTTACTGTACTTATTTTTAAGTCAAATAAATTCAAATACAAATACAAATACAAATTCAAAAATAGGGGACAAAGACTTATATTTTTAAAAAGTAATATAAACAAATCGCCCCAAAGTCAAGATCTTCTCACGATATTTAATATTTAAAAGGAAAATTAAAATAAAATTTTGAAGACTTTTAACAACGACAAAACATAATAAACTAATAATAATTTAAGATTTCTGTCTTAAATGAAATCAGCACCGTAAAACAAATAATTTTCGTTACTATAACTCAAATCCCCAAAAAACTTCAGATATATTTTCATATTCGTTTGTATAAGCACAGTCAAAAAAAAAAAAAAACTTTTTCCAAACTCAGCCATGTGTCTAAAAGCTTAAAAATGGCTTCCGCTGCTACTATTTTAAAATTAAAAACGTTAAACAAAGAATTCCAGTATTTACACACGTGACCACTTAAACGCCCTTCCTACACTTTTTGACACTACACTCACCTACCCCATCCACCCCTATACACATCTATGAATATGCTCACGCACCCCAACACTTAGACCGTAAAAATACTCAGCAATATTGCGAATTAGCTATATAATAAAAATTACTTAAAAGCGGAAATGTCGCCATTGTTTGTGGCAATTGACTTGTTTAGCGCAAGATTACTATGCTTGAGTGGCTGCGCGGACAAAAGCAACAATAATAATTACAACAAAAATAAAAAACAAATAAAAATATGTTTTATTTAAATAAATGTGCAGCAGAGGGCGCTCTAATTAATGATGGAGACGAACAAAACAATACACAAAAAAAAAAAAAAAAACACAGCCACTCAACGCAAATCTTCAATTTATTAAATCACATCCGCGACGACATCCGGCTGCACAGGGTGCGCAGGATTTCAAGAACATTTCTTGAAATTGCATTGATTCGATAAGTAAAACCAAGAAGTTGTTGGAAGGGGACGCAGTGTTAGTGTTGTTGTTGTTGGCGGAATGTCAAGAGACTCGCAGGGTGCATGCAAATCCTTTATTTATTATTGCTAGCTATGCGCAGCGAAAGCGTTGGCGGCGGAAGGCGTCTGTCATGGCGTCGAAATATTTTATTTACATTTCCGCTGCTTACTCAAGGATCTGTGTATAGAGTGTACAGAGCTGGGAATCTATTGAAGGGCTGCTGCATAAAATGAATAAATGGAAAACGACAAATGGAAATATGAAAAATATAAAAAAAAAAAAATAAAAATTGAATAGCTGAATGATGAGTGCAGAGAGTGGAAGAAATAGACGACGTCAGGGCCACTTCGGAGCCCACTTAGGAATTGCGCTGATTTCAAAAACGGATTGGTACATCGTCAATGTTTTTTGTAGTTGATGTTGTTGTTGTTGTTGTTGTCGATGCCAATTGTATGCTGCCAGGAGTTATTATTGTTGCTGTGCTTAGTATTCGCCGTTGTGTGTCGAAGCCAGCCCAAGCCAAGCATCTCAAGACTTGAGCCTAAAAGTGCTGACAATGACAGCTTTCTTTATTGGCAAATCAAATTGTGAGCCAGCACGCGAGAGCGCTCCCCAACAGCACAGTGGGCCAAACGCACTTAAATTGCTGATAGACAACAAATCAAACAAAAAATATATATGAGACTTGAATTATAAAGTCTTGGATAATACAATCGATACTATATCGATAAACAATCGACAAATTTATGTCTTACAGTATCTTTTAAAACAATATATATAAAAATAAGCAAATTAAGATATTCTATAATTTAAACGATCTATAAACAAACAAAATATTGAGAACCTATAATTTTTGAAAGCATTGTTAATGAATAATAAGAATATTATTGATAAGCATAACACTGGTTTTAAACATTAAATTCAAATTTTTATACCTGAAATTCATTTTTTAACAAATAAAATTCTATATTTTAGACTTTAATTTCAACCTTTTACAGTAAACCAAAGCACCTCACAAATCAAATTCAACTTTTTACAAATAAAATTAATAATAATTTTCAAATTCTTGGCTAAGGTTGAATTTGAAATTTAAAAAGTTGAATTTGATTTGAAAAAAGTATGTTCTTTTTCTGCAAAATGTTAATTTGATATGTAAAATTTTAGATGTAAGGAGACTTTTTTATTTGTACGCCAAAAAAAAACATTTTTTTACATTTACATTCATCACCATATATATCAAACAAAAAATTCTACATCTACTGTTATGTTTTAGCTTTTAATGTAAATTTAATTTGCTTCCCTAATGTTGACTTTTAAGCGAGCCACACTGATAATTAAAGCCTCAAGGCCACTCTGTTAGATTTCGAAAAGAAATTAAAAAAGACAGCTTAACTCAATAACTTGTCTCTTCTTTATTTTTCCAAATTCACTTGCTTGAATACTAAATTTACAATATATTCTTATATCTAAGACACACCCCATTTCCAGTCATTCTTCCAAATATATTTTTATA
This sequence comes from Coremacera marginata, assembly GCA_914767935.1. Classification (NCBI taxonomy): domain Eukaryota; kingdom Metazoa; phylum Arthropoda; class Insecta; order Diptera; family Sciomyzidae; genus Coremacera; species Coremacera marginata. The sequence goes on from OU612046.1 coordinate 165,256,153, forward strand.
ACCAATCATAAACATTTTGGCTACAAAAAATGTTAAGACCTGCATTTTCTCTGATTTTCTGATTGATTCTATGTTGGCTTCTCAGAATTAAGAAATTCCAATTAAGAAATCAATCGTTTCATCAGATGCGCTACTTTAACATGTTTGAATATGCACTTCTACACATTTCCTCACATGCTGACCCACATGTGCACACTGCAATATGATCTTGTCTTTTTATTTCCAAACATAAGTGGCCGCTCGCGCTAAACCCATTTTAGAATTTATGGATAATTTTTCTTTAATTTTTTTTTATTTTTATCAATATTTTTTTCGCTACTAAATTACATCAAATTACATTCACATGTGCTCAGCATTTTAAGGTTCTGACATAGTTTGTGACTAGGTGGCTTATATTTGTTTTATTTTATTTTGTTTTGTTTTGTTTAATTGTTTAATTGGGTTGTGTACACACAATACTACTGTTTGTCCTTAAGATGTCCTTAATTCGTGCCCGCTTTCTCCAATGAGTGACGATCCGAATCAGCTTCTGCCCTTGACTCCTGGCCATTTCCTACGTGGGGCCCCCATGCTCTCAATCCCGGATCCCGATAAGGAGCACTTACCCCTAATTAACAGATGAGAAAAGTTAAAAATCATTCACCATCAGTTCAGCAGACGCTGGAAAGAAATTTGTGTGAACTACACAAACGCTACAAATGGAAGCACCCGGATCGCAACATATGCGAGGTAGATTTTGTCATTCTCAAAGACGAATTTCTCTCTCCCACCGAATGACGTTTAATTCTTCTACACTTAAACCATACATTTAGAGCATACACTTCATACACCAAATTTTGTTATCATGACCATTTATTCCCACTTATTATAAAAATTCTTATAATGTATCAGTGTTTGTATCAGTACCGATTGTGCAAGCGCTACCATTCCATCCGCTTTTGCAAGCTCTTCATGAAGATGGACGTTTTACAACGCCGGCAAGCCATCAGGAAGTATGGATTCTGTTCCAACTGCCTCGCTAGATCCCATTCCATTGGAAAATGCACTTCGAAGGTCGTGTGCAAGACGTGCGGGGACATGAACCTTCAAAAGTCAACAAAAGATCGGCGAGTGCCTTCAGAGAGCGGAGCTAACAGAGAGCGGAGCACCAGCAACAACCCTCGAGGCTCTTAAGCATTTGAAAAGCATGCTCTGAGCGATTGCACAGGTGCAAGGCGGGCGCCATGATCGGTGTCCTTGCATTATTATTTTGTATCTTTTTTAATTAGTACTTAATACTTAATACTTTTCAAGTATTGAATTGATAATGAACTTTCTTACTTACTTACTACACTTACTTTTTTTTCGAACTAGAATCAACTACAAAAAATGTATAGCGATTTCCGGTTTCTTCGGTTACGATCGCCCACCATATAACTCATATTTTTTTGTGCTACTCATTTTTTCATACAAACCCATCTTAAATAAAATCATTTATATTTAAATTTTTTGTAAAACCATTCATTCTCGAATTACATCCAGTACAGAAAAATAAACTGTTTGTTATTCTTTCCTCCTGTTTGTTTTTTTTTTTTTTTTTTTTTGTATACAAATAGTAAGGGAACCATCGAATTCATCGGTAATTGATAGATAAAAATATAAAAATTATGATAAGCAATTCAAATCAGTACTTATCAGTACTTAAAAAAACCACTCAAAAAAATATAAAATTTATCTCAATTAAATAGGAATAAAAATTCAATTCCTTCTGTATTTTATTTTCAATCGAAACTCATTTTGATCAAAAAGCCTACTGAAAATTTAATTTTTATATTTTAAAACCTTTCAGTCAAAATTAATATTGAAAATAAATTAAAAGAAAATTTTAAAAGTAAGCAAAAATTTGATTTTAAAATCAAGCAATTTTGAAATTTCAACAAACTTCACCTATTTGCTCGCAATGTTGTTTTCTTGGAGAATTTATAAATAAAATTCGATAAATCGATTTTGGTCGAAAAATGAATTTAAAAAATTAAACTTTGTAATAACTGGCAAATTGAAAATCTATTTTCGATCTTATTTTCATAAAGTACATCTGTTTTAAATCAGAAACAACTCACGTCGTATTTTAGATTTACGAGCTTAAACTATTTAAATATTATTCTTATTATCTTTATTTTATTCCCAAACAAGTCCTCTCATTTATTTCAAATGACATATTCTCTGAGAAATTTAAACACAAACTACATTGAGCTCTCAAAAAGCAAATAAACCTGTCAAAAATCCATCTAAATTTACATTACAAATCTCAAAAATTAAAATCTTTTACTGTGAATTGAATAAATATTTTAAAGTAAAGCTTTACATTTAGTTTCTTGTTGTTATAAAGAAGTATTTCTTTAAAAGGAATATGAAGACAAGTTTCTAACTTTGCTCCACTGTGCAACTCACTCACATCACGATGGCACGTCATCATCATCCATTGAGCAAACATTATTTTTCGCAACGCATTCGTAACTGAAAAATGCGCACTGGGCAAAAATAAAGAAAATTTCAATTCCGGCGAACTTCTAATTGAGGCTTCAAATGCAGAGCCAGACCAGCACAAGCCAAGCCAAGCCAAGCCAAGCCAAGCCATGCCAAGTACATAGTATGAACCAGGAGTTGAGCGCCTGCCACTTGGATGCCTCAATGGACTACTCTACTATTCCATACGCAGCCAAAGAAATCCAATGAAGTCATCGTCGTCGGTGGTGGATAATGTTTGGAAGTGGAAGATGCATGAATAGCTCAATGTTAGAATGTTTGGTTATGTTGTGGGTGGTAGTGGTTGACTGACTGGCTGGCTGAATGGTTTGACGGCTTGTTGCTTATTTGGTTGCTTGGGTCCGTGGCTGTCAAGTCTATACGACGCGCTTTTAATTCCTTGCCGCAAATAACAAGCAGATTAATTTGCCACTCGCGCGCGCATTTTTCACCAACATGCGACTGGCTGCTGCAGCCACTTGGAGCACGATTGTGAGTTCCTTTCATTTCAGTAATTAAAATCTGAAATACATACCCTAGTAAATTATCAGCAAACCAGCAGTCGCTGGATCCTTGTCATAAGTACGAGTCCTAGAATAAGCAAGAATTTTGCGTCGATTTAAGTTGCGTTGTGTTTGATGAATGTTGCTTGGATGGGCGTTAGAGGGTAATCAGGATATTTGCAAGGATACTGTTTGAACCAACAACTATGGGGGTGACTTTTTTTTTTTTTTTTGTACACGTTTTCTTCGCCATTTTGCAAAAGGTCGCTGTGACAAATGCGCAAATTAGAAAATAAGTTGATATAAATGGTTTGGTTAGAAATGTTGATGGATTAAATCTAATTTAATTTTAAATATTTTGGAGAAGTTATCGACCAAAATTGAAAGTGAAAAATAAAGATGTAATTGTAAGAAAGATTAGGAAAATCAATAAAATTCAAATAAAATTAAAAGATATCCAATTTAGACATAACTTTAGAAACTTTTTTTAGCAACTAAAAATAAATGTCTTGTTTTATATAATTGCGCTTAATGCAATTTTCATTAGACCTTTTTTCTGAAATAACACTTGAAAAAACTTCATGCAAAAATAAACTGCTCATCGTTCAATACACGAGTTTACAAATTTTGGCCTTATCTCGGGACGCAGATTCAAAAATACCAACTTTTAGGGACTAGAAATACCTGGTTTCGTCAAAAGCTGAAAATTGCTTTGTAAGAAGGAAAGCTGAAAATCGAAAGAAGGAAACCTAGTTGTAAGAAGGAAAGCTGAAAATCGCTACACACACAAACATCTGAAATAAGCTCAAAGTGCATACAGTGATAGCCGAACAGGATGCTTAAAGCAACTTGGCTGACTTTAACAAACATTTAATAATTTTAATTTATATGATACACGACTGGTTACTGTGCCTAGCCGAACCGAGAAGGAAAGCTGAAAATCGCTACACACACAATCATATGAAATAAGCTCAAAGTGCATGCAGTGCCAGCCGAACAGGTAGCTTAAAGCGACTTGCTGGCACTATAAGCGCTTAAGCTTATTTCGTATGATGTATGTGCAGCGTTATTCAGCTTTGTTCTCGGTTCGGCTCGGCAGAGCACCAGCTGGCACTATAAACGCGCACTAACAAAATGGCAGCCAATTCACATCATGTCATTACTTTTGCCCCATCTTGTATAACAAAACCTTTGATACCAAGCATGTGTCAAATAATTTGATGTGCTAAAGCTACAATTGTTCATTTCGTATTTTATTTTCCTTTTCTTCTTATTTTATTTTATTTTTCCCATAAATTTTCAATCCCTTTTCGCTGAAATGTGTAACTAATATAGACTAAGAGCTAAAATTTATTTAGTTACTTGGGCTCAATTTAAATTTAGCCTGAATTTTCGAGAGGCCAAGAAGGTTCCATACATACTTTCTATGTTGGGCATTAATTTTTGTTTTTCATATTAACATTTTAAAAATTATTATTATTAGCTTTCATCGAAATAGCATTAGCTATGCCAGGCAGTAGTTCCATGGAAATATTAATAAAATGCACATGGTATTGCCTGAATTTTCTATCAAATATTTTTTTTCTGCCTGTTTGGGAAATATTTTCAATAACATCTTTTATGTCGCTATCCCTCTTTCTAAATACTAAATATTAATTACAAACCAGCGTTGTTGTTGTTCTTTTCAAATCTCAGCTTCAACGTCGAAATAATTTTGCATTTCCGTGGATTAATTTTTATAATTTATGATGCACATTTACATGGCGGCGCCTGAGTGTCGAGGATAATGCAAAACAGTTACCTGTGATTATTAATAATTATTTGCAACCAGTAACCGGTAGCTGAACTCAGCAGGTAGCTCATCAAGCAACACTAAAATCACTTAAAAAGCGCAACAAGAGTGTCAGAGGTAACAGTCAAGAAGTGTGAACATCTAAGTCAACATAGATCAGCACAAAAGAGCTAGTATAACCAAGCAGCAAATATTATTAAATAATACAATACTACTACACTCAACCGCAATGACCAGAAGTTGTTGTGAAAACTCAGCCAACCAGTTGCAAAACGACAGCTCTGTAACCTACACCTTGTTTCTGTATCAAGAAGAGCTACGAAGACGCGATGCACGCCATCTGAGACTCTCCAGAACTAAGATTCATCTAACCGATAAACTCATCTCAACGACTGTGCGTAACATCACAGAGTGCAGCAACGAGGATCTACGCGCACTTAGTCGCGGTTTGGACTTAAAGAAACAGCTTAAGTATCAGGTACAACGCATTAAAAAACTTCAACAGCTGGGCATAAAAAATCCAAATCCTAACATTCTGTCTACCACTTTATAAGTCAAGCCAAGTCATGAAGATCATCTGGCTGTTCATTGATGTGGGCTGTGAAAAAGATTTACATATATTGCAGGCTTATTTTATGCACAGAATATAATAGCTAGAATTAAGGAAGAGGATGAAAAATATTGAGAGAAAAACCAGTTTCCACTAAGTTAAGTTAGAGTTAAGTCAACACTATTTTACAGTACTATATGAGTTGCCGATATTATATTGGTTGCTTATTAAAATACTTTTTGTTATGTTAAACATGAACGGAATCTAAGTAAAATTCAAAAATTATCAATATACAATTTATGAAAGTTTTAATTTTAAAGAAGTAATAAAAAAAAAATTTTAAAAATAAAACTTTTACAAATGCAAATTTATTTCAAAAGCCAAATAATGCGAGCATAGTGTCGCTTGATAAAGCCATAAATCAAAATATTACATATTCGGTAGAAGTATTTTATTTTTTTAGAGACTTAGGAAATGCCTCCGACACTTCCAAAATGCGGCAATATCATCAAATATGCCACTCGTAATATACTTCAAACTGATTAAACCAATGCACAATGACAAAGCAAAAAACCGCCAGAAAAGTTAATTTTGAGGTAATGATACCTCTACTTGAGGTAATAATGGTATACGTACTAAATTTTTAAAAGACGCAGCTCTTAATACACAAACAATGGCTTTTTGATTTCAACAGATAAATCAACTTGAAAGAGTAAGTCATGCAGAGCATTTATACCAAACGAACTCATAGTGCACCATGTCTGAGTTTTCTTTTTTGTACTGAAAGGAATACGTGGCATTATCAGACACTGCATGTTAAGAGCAAAAACTTTAAGGGAGTAGCCTTTAGTGTCTTTAAATAACTTATTTTAATTATTGTGTTAAGTAAGCAAAAAGTTTTGTCTGTACATGAACACTGAAATCCTCATCTTATCTCCTACCGTCGAGGATTTTGGAAAAGAGTTTTCATACACTCCGCATCAGCAGAGTAGGTTCACTGCTTCAATTAAATACTAACCATTTTTTTTCTCTTACAATTAGCGTAAGGAAAGACTTTTTGTTGTAACAAAAATGTGCACTTTTATTTATTATAATAGGTTCATCTCATTTATTTGAAGAAATGGAATCGAAAATATTTTTTTTTATCTGGATTTATTTATTTTTTTTTTTTTTTTTTATTTAACAAATTTTTAATAATGAGTGCTACGAGTCCTTTATTTAAAATAGTTTCATAAATCCGATTTGGGATAGAATCATAAAGTTGATTCAAGAATTTTAAAGTAATTTCACTCCAAGCTACTTGAACGGCAGAAATGAGTGATTCGTTGTCTTCAAATTGTCGACTGGAGTCATACTCTTTCCGAACTAACCAACCCCATACATTTTCAATAATGTTTAGGTCCAAAGAGTATAGAGGACATGACAACAGTTGAACATTTTTTTCACTAATCCAGCTTGCAACGACACGTGCCGTCCGAAAATATTCTGAAACTTTGGGAAAGCTTGTTTTAGCATCGTTCAATACCAAAATTTCTTGTCATTCTGCAACTTGGAAACTCAAGCTCAATGGTTCCAAAATATGTTATAGCCCCGCAAACCATTACACCTTGCTCGCGGCTATAGTGACGAGTACAACAAGTTCCTCTTTTCGAAGATCATGAAAGTAATTGTTATAACCATCCGGCCCATACCAATTGAATATCTTTTCGCCTGAGAAAACTACGTACTGCCATTCACTCTTGCAAGTCATGTGATTCTTACAAAAATTCAACCGATTTTTCTTCTGTTCAGGGTTTAGTGGCGGTATTTTCATAATCTTAAGTCGTGTTAGGTGCTGAGCGCTATTAATTACCCGTCGCATGGTTGAAAGACTGGCGCTTACCCCAGCTTCTTGCCTAATTTTTGATGCTGAAAGGCAACAGTTGGAGGCCTTCCGAATAATTGCTCTCTTATCTGCAGCTGATGCCGCAGAATATGTACACCCTTTCATGTTCTTTCCATAGCCCATTTTATTTTTCAAAAAATTTGCATACTAACTTTTGACTTCTACCGATTTTGCTAGCAATTTCTCGAGTTTTTAAGTTTTGCTCTTTGTACACCTCAATTTTAACTTTTTCCTCCGAACATAAAGTTTTTCCGCGACCCATACTGCCACAAAATATTATAACAGCTTTTTTTTAATTTATGCTAGTACCGATCTTTCTGAAACTCTGAAAAAAATCTGAAGATGTTAACTGTGAACCTATTCTAATAACGTACCAAAACGTGCATATTTTTCCATTAAAAAAATTGCATCTTGTTCCTTTAAGTACAATTTCTCATCACCAAACTTTTTATAATAAAACACTTAAGAAAAAACAACAACAAAAAGTTTGCCCTTACGCTAATTTTAAGAGATAAAATTTGGTTTGTATTTCATTGAAGCAGTGAACCTCTTCTACTGACGGGGAGTGTATTGATAAAAATATGTAGAAGTTCCATTAAAAAATTAAAGAGAAGTATATGGAAATTAATTGTTTACTTTTCAAAATAGTCTTGAGCATGGGCGTAGCGAGAGTAGAGCAGGGAAACAGGGTGCTGTTGCCCCCTTGAACATTAGAAAAACAAAAATTTTAGTATTAAATTAAGAAATTAAAAACATTTTTTCTAACAACCTTATACATTTTTTATTTATTTATCAGTCACATAAACAAAATGAATTTTGCCGAGGCCCCCCTGAACAAAATCCTGGCTACGGCCAAGGTCTTGAATATAACTTTTTTTAATAACCCAAAGAGAGGTCACTAGGGTTTAATGAATTTTTTATCGAATTAATTTTGAGAAGAAAATTTTTTTTTTGCCTAAAATTTCTGGGAAATGGTTAAAAAGAATTGTTTTTGTCCCACCTAACATTAAAGATTGACTAATAAAAAAACATAAGCTTAAAACAAAATTAATCAAAACGAAAAGAAGAAAAACAAAATTTATTTCTAAATTAATAAATAAATAAATGAAAATACAGTTGCTTACAAAATTGAACATACACCATTAAAAATTACAAAAAGCTTTTATTTATTATTAAAACCAGTTTATTAAAATTTGTTTTTACTTTTATTTCAGTTAAAACATTTTAGTTAGTATGTTTGATTTTAACCATTAAGCAAATTAAATAATAGTAATTTTTAAGGCGAAATCTAAAAAGCCCCCGCCCCCCCCTTTTTAATGACACAAAATTTAGTGTACATAATATAATGAAATACTAGGAAATTAAGAAACTAAAAATAAATTAATGGTATCAGTATTTTGCGTTTCCACCTTCTGCATTTAGAACTGTCTGTAAGCGTCTTAGCACCGAGTTTACCTAGTTTTGGGTAGATGGATGGGAAGATGGATAATTTAGATAGATTTTCTCAATTTTTCTCTTAAGTTCGGGCTCGCTGGTTGCACTGGCATTTTTCAACCTGGTCTTTACTTCATCCTAAAGGTGCTCAATGGGGTTAAGATTAGGTAACTGCGGTGGCATTTTTAACTACTTGGGAGCGTTACACGGTTAAAAATCTTGGAGTAATTTTTAAACCAGTGGTTGGAATAATGCATTTTTTAAACCATTTTGTATTAGAATTAATACTTTCAAAATAATTAAAAATTTTTTTAGTCAAAGCTGTACTTAAATTTAATAAAATTTGAATAGAATTAGAACTTTAGTACCTATGGTTTAAAATTTAATACAAAATAATTAAAAAGTAGTACAAAATAAAAAAAAAGGTTTTAAAAACTAGTACAATTGGAATAGATTTTGAATTAAGATAGCCATGATATTAGATTCAATACAACATGTATTACATTTTAGACCATGCTGTATTGTATTTCAATACTTTCCGTCTTAATTTTCAGATTGTTAAGATTCAAAAGTCTTATGATTCAGAGTTACTTTTTCGGTTAAGAAAGCTTTATAATACAATTTTTGTGAAGCATTTTTTATTTGATCATGGCGCATATTTCGCTGCAGAATAGACAAGTATTTAAATATGTTCATGATATTTATAATAAATTCAAAGTTTCTACTCCACTTGCAGCTATAGATCCTCACAACAACACACTACCTCCTCCGTGTTTTATAGTAGCACATAAGTTTTGTTTTTGTATCTCTGTATTTGGCTTCCTCCAAACAATTTGGCTTCCATTGGAGCCAAAAATATATTTTTTTGGTTTCGTCAACGAACATTACGGACTCCCAAAAAGTCTGCGTTTTATGAACATGCGCCAAAACGAACTCTAAATTTTATTTTATTTACAGGTGATAAGATTTTTCTAGCAACTCAGCCATTTAAATTGTTCTTACGCAAAAGACGCTGAATTGATTCTGTGGATATCGAGTGATTTATCATTGTAGCTTCTTCTGACGACAATATCGGGATACTTGTTTTGGGATTAGAGTAAACTTTATAGACAATAAAGCACTCATCAAGTGTACTTAGTATTTTTTTTTTTTTTTGCTTCTACCAGGATTTTTTTAGAGTGTTTCTTCGTATCACCACTTGTTTATTATCTTCTGTACAGTAAAATGTGTTCTTCCAACAATTTCTCAAATTTTCCTATATGATTTTCCGATATGATTTTCCGTTAAGAGCTCCGTTTAATAATAAGTTTTCGAGTGGAAATAACCGTTTGTTTTCGTCTGCAATCGATTTTTTTAATAACTCGAAAAAAAACAAAGTATAAACTGCCTAATCACATTCGAAACTGTGTCTCTGCTATTGTAATATCAAAAATGTTTCTCAATAGCGATAACGATCAACAAAGTTGAAGCAAGTATATAGGGATGTATGCTCAATTTTGTGTCATTGAAAAAGGGCTTTTTTTAGTTTTTGCTTAAAAAAAGTTTGTATTATTTATTTTTTTAATGGTGCAAATCAAATATATCAACTAAAATATGTTAACTAAAATAAAAACCAAAAGCTGATTACATTTTTTAGAAAATTTCATTATTTTCTTGTTATTTTCGAAAAAACTCAAAAAAATCCAAATATGAAGGTATTCTTATGACTTCTGAGAAATATTTGCCTAACACTATGCCTAATGTAATCTATGTTCAAGGACAATTTTAGCTCCATGAATCATGCTTACGAATATAGCAAAAAGCATTTTGTAAGAGCAATTTACTTTTAGGTAAAATGTCCTTTTTTTATTTTTTTTCTACAAAATGTGCATTTGAAGCTAAAAAAGCTAATGGTGAATTATTTCAAACCGCAGTCATGTAGTTTATAAGTTATAGATACTTGGTTGTATTGGTGAAATGGGCCTAAGGACTTGTGATTTATTTTTAGTTTTCCTATAAAAGTAGGCGTTATGGATATCAAAAGAAAGGTTATGTATTCAATAGGTAGAACGAGCCACTTACCATAAAAATGCCTACATTACTTTTGTAGATATAACTGGTTTTGTACTCCGAACATCCAATTACCAATTTTGTATGTCCCTTTGAAATATTTTGGTTTGGTTAAAAATCAAAAAAAATTACATGGTATGGTTATTCCATAAAATTGTGAACCGTCAAAAGAAGCGCTGCAGGGGAAATATTTTAGGAGAAATTGCAAGATTTCAACTCGATCGGCCTAGTAGCTTCTGAGTTTTTAATGATTTCTTAAAAGTGGGTGTAGCTATAGTGCGACCAGGCCCATTTTTATTACAGTTGCCGATAGCAACCATACAGCCACAATAACCAAGTTTTAGTCTAGTACAAACGTCCACAAACGTCCACAGTATTGCTTGCCATCTGAAATATATAATTTTGTTATTTTTGGGCGGTGAAAGGAAAACAATCTACTGCCAAAATTTCAGCGCAACCGGCCCAGAAGTTTTGGAGTCTTAATGATTTTTTAAAAGTGGGGGTAATTATAGTGCCACCACGTTCCATGCCGACGGTGGTAAGTAAACAAACTTAATTCCCAAATTTCTGTTTTTTACGACCAAAATCGTCTGAAATATAGCATTTATATTGATTTTTGGGCGGTAAAACGGGGCGTGAAAACCCATTCTTGTTAACCATACAAACTAAATTACCAAATTTTAGTCTCATAAAATCGAAACAGCCTCAAATATTGCATTTTTATTGAATTGTGGGCGGTAAAAAGGTGCGTGGTCCAATTTAAGTATGCACTAATAAGCTAATCTAAGACGCAAGTCATACTTGTTTTAAGTTTGAGCAAAATCCGTTCAGCCATTTAGATTTGTATAAAAGTCAAACAAACAGAAAATGGTTTTTATTAACATAGATAGATATAAAGGGTGGTTAAATTTTAAGGGCCGATGTTGAATGTGAACCACACCTAAATGTCAAGCTTTTTTCTGCATTTCATTTGACATTTCTCAATTTCAGACTAACTCAATTTGAACCATGGAAAGATACACAATCGAGCAACGCGTTAAAGTTATTCAGGCTTATTATGAAAATGGCTTATTATGAAAATGGGCAGAAATGCATATCGTGCACTTCGTGATTTTTTCGGTTAATTTAATCGTCCAAATGTGTGTACAATCGGAAAAATCGTGCAAAACCGTGCCGGGTCTGTAGGAGATGTGAAAACACCAGTGCATGCTCGTACAGCTCGTACTGCAGAAAATATTGCTGCTGTTCGCAATAGTGTGGCTGAAGAGCCGTCAGGCAGTTACTGTGAATGGTGTTCGCTATCGTGAGATGATAACGAACTTTTTATGGCCCGAATTGGAAGATATGGGTGTGGACGATATGTGGTTTCAACAGGATGGTGCCACTTGCCACACAGCTAACGAAACAATGGCTCTTTTGCGCGACAAATTCAATGACCGTGTTATCTCACGTAGTGGCGATGTCAATTGGTCGCCAAGATCATGTGATTTGACACCGTTGGACTTCTTTCTTTGGGGTTATTTGAAAGATAAGGTATACGTCGATACCGAAAATTCGTCATCGAAAATTTGGACCATCGGATGGTGGTGTGCCGCCGAGGTGGCGGTGGCCATTTGGTCGATATTTTGTTCCATACATAATTGAACTATACCAATATTATCATAATAAAAGAAATCACAATAATTTCCTTAATAATTCGTGTTTTATTCAAAATCAACATCGGCCCTTAAAATTTAACCACTCTTTATATATAGATAAAAAAAATGGGCTATAAAAGTAGGCGTTGCAACATTAATATACACATTGACCGCCATTTGGACCCATAGCACCTACATACCAAGTTTCATTATGAAAACGTGTACAATGAAGGCATTATAATGAATTCATAAAAGTGGGCGTATATAGAATCCGACCACGCTCATTTGTACTGAAGTTACCGACAATAACCATACAAACTAAATTACCAAATTTTTGTCTAATACGACCAAAACCGCCTAAAATATATAATTATTTATTTATTGATTTATGGACGGTTTAAGTCACAATTTCGCTGATATAAAAATTCGATTGGTAGTTATATCATCTAAATCGGTTCAGTGGTTCTCCTATTATTGTGGATCATCCGTTTAGTGTCACAACGCTTTTATAGAATAGTATAGATTCGCGCGGTTTTTTATTAAAAATTTTTCATGTGTTGGTTATTTCGTAAAAGACCGCTGACGAAAAATTTTTATTCTTATAAAAATTATAAAAAATAAAACCAAAAAAAAAGAAAAACCGCTGCTTTTACTTTGAATACCGTTATCTCTAAGTACTGATTCACGTTTCTTGCCAAATATTGGAAACGAGAAATAACCAAAAAAAATTTAAAAAAAATCACCCAAAAACAAATAGTGCAACTTGCCCAAAATATTTAGGTGATTTTTCATATGAAAAATCATATATCATCATATATTTTCTTATGAAAAATCCCCCAAAAACAGAAACCAAAACTCAACGAACAAAAATGAAAAATTGTCCTTTACTTTTTTCATTCGAAAAATCAGTCAAATTTGTGTGAGTATTTTGTTTTTTTGCGATTTTTCATGGTGCCATTGAACTTTCGTTTCGTGGTTCAATTATGTGAGCGCTACCAATTAAAACTTTAAAACTATTACTAAAATCACAAATTAATGAGTGTAAATAATCCGTATTCTAATAAGAAGCAAAACAAAATTTAATTGTATCGCTTTTTTTTGCCGAGTCTGGTTTGAAAAATTAAGCAAAATGCCCTGTATGTAGACTTTTGTTGTATTTTTTTTTTTTGTTTTCTTTTTTGTGTAGATAAAAGTCTAATTTTTTGTTCTCTTGTTTTGTTACTAAATAGTTATCTCTGATTAAACTTTACTTTTCATTAAAATTCTTAAGATTTGCAGAAATCAAAATTTCGATGCAGTGAGTAGACTTTTGACCTTTACTGTATAATAAAATCTTTAAAATTTTAAACAATTCTTAATTCTTTTTGAAAAAGTCGAGAGTACCAAATTATTTCCTATTTTGCCCGTGTTCCTATATTTTATTTTTCTAAGAATTTCGGCGTTTCATCTAAGACCCATTAGTTTGAAGAAGAATTAGTTTGAAGAAGAAGTTTAAAATATACTGGAGTATCAGTAAGTGTCAACAATTGCTGAAACGAACAAAACTTATCATAATTTCTGCTTATTAAATAAAACATGGGCAAAAGGAAAGCTTTTAGTTATTTTCATTTTAAGCTCCAAGTTCTTTTTAATATTGACTCATTTTAATTTGTCACCTTCTAATGGAGAATAAATGGACAGGCAGCCAGAATACGTATATTATGAACACAAAACAGCGTAAAAAATAGGTATAGTATATATAAATATATATATATATATATATATGTACTACTTTTGCCATGGTCATGGAACGCTGGTAAGCTAAAAATTTATATCTCTGGTACACCGATGTGATGGCTCAAATGTCGTTAGTACACATCAAAGCAATTATGCGTTGGTGCTCTTGGCTTGGCTTCCTGCTACGCTGCTGCTGCTGTTACTCATTCACTGCTGCCCATCTTGCTTGTCGCGCATTAGTTTTTCACAACGTTATGTCCTTGCGAGGATTTGTCACCATAGCGCTCGCCTCACTAGATGATAACACCATGACGGCAAGCACCCTCATAACAGGCAACAACAAAAGAAGTAAAAGCCAACAAAAACAACTTTATGCTGTTATGTACACGTAGCTGCTTATATACTCAGCTATAAGATATGTATACATAACGCGAAATTGAGTTGAAGGAAAAAAAAAAACAAAGTACGGCTGTAGCACGCAGAAAGGACGAAATTGTTTACGGCAATATCAAGACACAGGGGTAGAGCATGTAGTGAAGATAGACAGTGAACAAAAACAAAAAAAAAAAAAAAAACGAAAAAAACACCAAAAAAATGGATGTAGTACAAGGTACAAGGCAGGAAAAAAGTGCCGTGAGCTACAAGAGCAAATATGGCAGCCAACACCAGACTGCAACACCGAAAGTGACGCGTTGCTATGACAACGCGGACCCTTGGCAGCCCTATAGAGGACGTATAACAGCATCATCACTGGCATCATCATCATCATCATCATAATCAGTATCAACAGCAGCAGAAGCGGCTACAGCAGCACACTATAGACAACAGCCAAGTGTGAGTGTATGTGTGTGTGTGTGTGTGTGTTTGCGTTCAGCGTCACCACTTTGAGCACCAAAGTCAGAGTCTGGAATCATAGCAGAAGATAGCGACTTTCCTGGGATACGTGGCAACATGGCTTCATTATATCGGCAATGGATGCTTGGATGAATGAATGGTTGGATAGATGTGGATGTTGTTGCTGTGGTTGTTGTTGTTGTAGCCATAGCTGTTGTTGCTGGTGATGAAAGCGTCCTAAAAATAACGCTCGAATTTTTGCTACGGCTTTATTCAATTACCTCACAGCTTGTCATAAAAGCCTCGACACAGAACGTCAACAAAAAAAAAACAAAAAAAGCAAAAAAAAAAAAACAAACCATAACAAAAATTGTAGATAAAAAATATACGGTACCTCCTCAGCCGCTCCTGCTAGGTTTGATAAAACTTTATGAATCCACAATGATGGCGTTGTTGTAGTTTCTGTTGTTGTTGTTGTTGTTGTTGTTGTTGTTGTTGTTGTTGTTGTTGTTGTATTTTGGGCTTGTTATCAAAGCATAAAATGTACAAATTATTAAAATGTGGGTCTGAGTGTTGTTGAAGGTAGATATGGGCCAACGTATTATAGCTTTTACAACTACAACTTAACAACTGATGCGCAGCGGGTCTGGAATAAAAATCCTGCAATATTAAAAAATGTACCTTCGTCGACTTGGCATTAGAGCGCAAATTTGCAGCCGTGTTAATGTTTTAACTTATCTAGCCTCTGAAGAAATTTATTTACTACAGGGTGTTCATGCAAGGAGCTGTTTAAAGAACTTTTAAATTGTGTGTAGAACTTTTTTAAAGTCAGAAAAATTATGAAAAATATGGCTTAAAGGTTCCTAAGTTACACACAATTATTACCTTAATAGTTTTACGTTAAAGCTACATAAGTTTTTAATCTATCTATCAATGTTTTTGTCAGTTATACCATTTTAACTCAGCTCCTTTAAGAGCAATTTATATGAAATTTGCTCTAAATTACTGAGAAGACATCATTAACTACGTCAGTAAAAGTTGCATCCAAATCATGACAATACCCACTAAACCATAAGCGAAAGATCTGCGGAAGGTGAGAGTTTTGCGAAGGTTTTTGGTAGAATTTTTTTTTAATTTTTGATTTTTTATTTTGTCTCTTAAAAGTACTAGCTTTAGAAGATTTAATTCTATTTTATTTTTATTATTATTTTTTATTATTATTTTTATTATTTTTATTATTAATTAAGTGAAAACTTTTACCATAAATAAAAACTGTACTTCGTTTGCGAAATTCAGAAAAAAAAACTTATTTTAGTCGAAAAAAAAAATAATTTTTTATCATTTTAGTAGTTAAAAATTCCTCGTAAATGGACAATTTTTCTGTTAATAAATGAATCATAAATGTTATTTCTTATATTCTAAAATGAGTTATCAAAGGAAAAATTCAAATCTTTCTTGATGTTTTTATAAAAGTAAGTTATAATGTTAACCTACATACAAATGCCATATGAACTTTTTCACCAGTGCGAATTGATTCTCAGCAGCAATTGACGTATAGGCTATAATAGTACATTTTTAAATACGTTTTTGAATAATTTTTCTGTTTTTAGAATGTTTTATTTAATGTAACGTTTATTGTACTTTAAAGTAACGTTTTATTGTTAAAATTCATTAAAATCACGAAAATAATCACGACTTTTTTCCTTTAAAATATCAATGTCAAAATTGTTCATTTTTTAATTCATTTTCGAACAAAGTAAGGTTAATTTTTGAGAAGCATTTTAGTCCGACGAATGATACAAAAAGGGTTCATTTATAAGTGCCCAAAATGAACGTTTCTACCCCAAAAGGTTTTGACTAAATTGCTGTAGTGTACCTCTCTGTAAAACATTGCCAGTACTATTTTAGGGTTAGCTATGTTTGATAGTGAGGTACACTACACTTTCACCTTTTAAAGAAAAATTAGCATGATTTTAGTTGGAATATTCTTCTGTTTTCAGAAAGATTAAGAATAATAAAATTAGACAAATTTTTGCTTTTAGGGTTGGCAATATTGAATAGTGATGTACAGTACATTGTGAACAAATTTTATATGAAATAACTTTTTTTACCACTTTTTTATTAGGAGCTAGAATCCGCCCAGAGCCTTATAAATCTACCCAAAATAAAACCATTCAATTTTTTTCATACGACTTTTACACAAGCCCGTGTATATTCTTTTTTATCAACATTTATTTTTTTCCAGTGTTCCATTTATTGCACTGCGATTTATATCTATTATTATTATTATTGTATTTTTTTTTTCTCTTTCTTTTTATTGTGCGTTTTCAAAAGTTAAACATTTTTGATATTGATACCAGTCCGTTTTGTGGCTTTAGAAATGATCGTTCTTGTGATTTGCCCGCTTTGAAATATGATCTGGTCATATTATGCCGCCGACTTAGTCCAGACTATGATTAGCTCTCGCAATCATCTGCAGCACATAAAAGAACAAGGATAGCAAGGATCAATGTCATGGTTTGTTTCTGTAGTTGTTTTTGCCTACACACAATGCTTTCCCCTATAACGCGCAGTTATTACAGATATATGACAGCCGTCCCCCTTGCAATTACAATGGCAAGCGGCTACTTCAAAGGTAATGTGATTTTTTTGGTCCATATTTTTATAAAAGCTCTGTTTAGGGATATTTCATTAAGATCGTAAGGAGAGGGAATGAGCAACTAAGTTAATAAAGTGTGGTAAGTATTAAAACGAGCTTACTGCTTGGCAAGCATTAAAGAGATGAAAAAAAAAACTGAGGCAATGCGAGGGTTCTATTACACATACACATACACATACACATACACATAAGCATTGTCAAAAATTATTAGAAAAAATTTTCGAAAGGATATTATAATTGCTAAAAACTCTTTTAAAATAGTGCAAGCAAACTTTTTTAAGCCATATTATGGGCACTTTCGCCGAAAGGTTCACCCTGAACAAAAAATTTTAAATTATTAAAAACGTATTATTTTATGTTATTACCTTTGAGAACATTTAAATTTTATTAATTTAAGCAATAAATTCATTTACCGTGATGATCAAATCATGGTAGTATTTCTTTTAAGTAAATGTTTAGTAAATATTTCGTAAGCGTTTTTGTTCTAGTCAAAATTGAAGGTATTGGCTAGAGATAATAATAAAATGATTTAAGCAAGGAAAGAACAAAATTTAATTGGATTTTTTAAATTACTTAATTACATGATTACTTAATTATTCAATTACTTAATTACCTAATTAAATTAATTCATATTATGATTAAAAAACACAAAAGTGCAGAAGATATTTTAATCAAACAAAATACATTATTAAATAACATTATTTCATAAGATTCTAAAATTAATCGCACTAAAAAATTCTGACAGATTTCGCTAAATTCTGACTTTCTATATATGGACACGCTTCTGTTTTTGCGTTTTTTCCTTTTTGGGATCAGGATTATGCTTACTATAAATTTTGGCACTAATTAAAGTGCTACCTAAGAGCTTTAATGGTAACTAAAAAGGAAATGGAAACAATTCGGTAGAGATAAGAACTTTAATCGACAGTTTTTGTATTTCCTGTATGGAGACCACCAGAATGGTTCATGAGAAATGTTGTGGTTAAAAAAAAAAAGTATCAGCTCATATATTTGATCCCTTTAGGGATAAAACTTTAGAGAAGCGAGAGATATGAACTATAATGTACAGTTTTTGTGTTCGTTTGCTTGTATTGTTCAGAATTGTGTAGTGTTCAGAAGAAATGTTAAAGTAAAAAATAACAGGACCAGCTGATATCTTTGACCCCTCTAATAGCTAATTCAATAGAGATATGAACTATAATCTACAGTTTTTGTGTTTTTTTGTAGGGAAACCCCAGGAGGGTAGCATATAGGGTAGACCGTTTCATTTTTTCAACGTTTTCCAAAAAGTTCCCCACACACGCTGATTTCTGATTCTACTTTTAAAATCGTGAATTTTGGTATACAACACTTCAATATAAACAAACTATAAATGGTCGCTGGAAACGCTTAAAGGTTTTTTAATAAAAATTCATTATTTCGAAAAAACATGAAATTTCTTCTTTAGTATTTTGCATATAACTAAGAAACTGATAAAACGATTTTTACCAATTTGCTTTTGCTTAAAAGATAATAATATTTATCATCTTTTTCTATAAGATACATTGCATTTTGATAAGTAAATTTTGTTTTACTACTCTCCAAAATAAAATTTTTAATAAAATTATTACGAAAATTCGATGACTTCAACTCTTATTACCCCGTGTTAAAAGGGCATGGGGAAGAATTTTTTATTTATATGAATTTTGTATTTTGAGGAATCTTCAAACCAACAATTTTGAGGTATGACTCAAAGATTATGGAAAGGCAAGTATTTCTATATTTAATATACCTTTTGTTCAAAATTGCTGTTGACAACTAGCCTCACCCTTCTCATCCAGCAACATCAAGAAACGATGAAAATATCAAAAAAGTAAAAGAAATTGTGCTCGAAAATCGTCAAGTGACCGTGAGATATTTAGCCAACGAGCTTTCGATCGACTGGATCGGCTGACTCTATTTTACATGATATTTTAGGCATGCGACGGGTTGCAGCGCGATTTGTGCCAACATTTTTAAATTTCCTTAAAAAAGAGTTTCGCAAAACTGTCGCTCAGAAGATGCTTTTAAGGCCGATACGGACAATCAGCGCATCACTACTGGTGACGAGACTTGGGTGTACGAGTTTGACGTCGAAACAGCTCAACAATCTGCAGAGTGGCGCTATCCAGATGAGCCGAAACCCAAAAAACCTCTACAAAGTCGTGCAAAAAAGTTGAAGATGACTGTTTTCATCGATTCTCTAGCTGGCATGCACTCTGAACTTCTTACGCAAGGTGTATCCGTCAACGCTCAATATTATTTAAGTATTTCAAAGCGTTTGCACCAACATAATGTACCAGCTCACACATCACGTATTGTACGCGACTATTTGACCAAAAACAATGTCAATATCGTTCAACAATCACCATATTCGCCAGATATGGCGCCGTGTGATTTTTTCCTATTCCCCAAACTCAAACTGTCCCTTGGTGGAAAACATTTTGGGACAGTTGAAGTCATCAAAAAGAATTCGCAGAGGGAGTTGAAGGCCATTCTGAGATCGGCCTATCAAAAATGCTTTCAAGAATGGAAAAATATTGGCATATGTGTATCGCTTCCAATGGTGATTATTTTGAAGGAATTAAAATAAATATTGAAGAATAATTAACTTTTGTTATTTTATTTGCACAGTTCGTTTAATAAAAAAAATGTAATATTTTTCAGAAAAATTCGCCGTTCCTTTTATAAAAAAAATGCCGTGCCAAGAATCTTCGAATTATACACCAACATTGTTGGTTTAAAATTTTTCAAAATACAAAAATCATACAATTTTTAACAAGGTGTAATGTGTGTTGAAGTTATCAAATTATCGTAATAATTTTCTTAAAAATTTCACTTTGGAGAGTTGTAAAAAACAATATTCTCAGCAAAATGCAATGTTTCTTATAGCGAAAGATGGCAAATTTTATTATCTTTAAAACAAAAGCAAATTGGTAAAAAATCGTTTTATCAGTTTCTTACTCATATGCAAAATACAAAAGAAGGAATTTCATGTTTTTCGAAATAATGAATTTTTAGCCAAAAACCATTTAAGCGTTTCCCGCACCCATTTATCGTTTGATTTATATTGAAGTGTTGTATACCAAAATTCATATTTTTAAAAGTAGAATCAGAAATCAGCGTGTCCCGGTAACTTTTCGAAAAAGTTGGAAAAATGAAACGGTCTAATATAGGGCTTAGGTGTGTTCAGAGGAAATGTTGAAGGGTTAATAATAATAGGACCATCTCATATATTTGACCACTCTGGGGTTCAATTCGAGAGAGATATTTTTTTCGAATTTTTAATAATTTTATTTAAAATAACTTTCTAAAATACTCAAAAAAAGATTCACGATGTACCTATGATACTTAGTGGAGCCTTCAATATTAAAGATAAAGGCAAATGATAAAAAACTACTACTAATTAAATTTTTTAATGAAACATTTAGTTTGCCCAGTTAACAAATTCACATAAATATTTAAAAGATCACATAAAAGCTCAACTTCAAAAAGACTTGTATAAAATTGATTATACAGTAATTATAAAGCATTAAAAATTCCATTTTCTTGTATAATTTCTTATATAAAGCTTTAATCAATGATACATTTTAAGAAGTATTCAAGAAGATTTTTACTCAGATTAGATTTTTTTGAAACAACCAAAGTTTCAATTTGTGATAAGAATAATATTAGAAATTCCTGATTTATATAAAAAATACTCTCTTTAATTAAATAATAACTTGTCAGCACACTTTTTTTTCCAATAACAGACAAAAAACTCTTCTTAGTCCGGCGTTGAACCGCGCAACTCTCGACTGATAATCATGATTTCAGGAAGATTTTTACTCAAGTTTCGATTTTTTTAGAAAAACAAAGTTGTCATTTGTGATAACAACAACAGAAGAAATTCCTGAACGAAATAAAAAATTACTCCCTATCATAAAAAAAAAAGTGTCATGACTCGTTTTTATTTCAATAATAGAAGAAAAAATGGGAAAAAACCTGTCTGAGCCCGGCGTTGAACCATAAAACTCTGAACTGATAATCAAGAATTCAAGAAGATTTTTACTCAAATTTACTATAGATTTTTGTTTTTTAAATAAACAAAGTATCTATTTGTTATAACAATAGCATTAGAAATGTCTGATTTCTGTTTCCTTAGACTAAAGGACTACCGAAACAATTTCTGGCTGTCAAATGAAGTGCTTATATGAAATGATAGCAGAAAGATATTCATAGAAAATTGTAATTATGTTTCAACGATATTCAAGCAAATTCCTGAATAGACGAGTGGATAGTGTGTGCGACTGCCGATAAATATACAAAAATTTTTAAAATGTACAAGATTTCTGTTCTAAAATGAAATTCAATGTACTTGCAGGAATATACGTTGTGACAATTAAATTAAGATCCAACTTTTTTCACAGTTTCCAAGTTCCTGAATAAGCCTTAAATAAAAACATTTTATAAAATATATATAAAACTTTATATAAGTTCTTGAATAAAGGTATGAATTTCATACGCCTTTTCTCCTTGCGTAGACCTTGCATAAAACTTCAAGGATTATTCAAGGAAGTTTTAATTCTCCTTCCAATATAAACTGCTTTACTACGTAAAGTGCTTTACTCATTGGAATATGTCCAATAATCGAAAACTCAGTCTACTATATATACTTAATACAAAACGACGATCGATGCTATTTTTACACGATTCTTACGGAATTCCTATCAAATATTTTTATTACTTACTTTAGTAATCATAAGGTTATTGTATGCCTCTTGAAAAATAATGATATGATTGAAATATAAATGATTTGATACTGAAATTAATTTGAAAAATTAAAAAAAAATCTTTCAGTTTTTCATAGCTTTAAATTTTCATTTCGGTTCGCAGTCCCCCTATTTTTTTATTTGCTGACTTCATTTACTCATATCTTTGATTGCTTACACCCGAGAATTTAATAATAGTTCCAGGTTTGTATATGTTTTTACAATCATCCAATAAATCATATCAAGTAAAGCAAGTTATTAACTCCATCATTATCACTCCTAAAGTCTAAATAATCAATACGATTACAATGTGATTACACTTTCTTCAAAATAGTGCCGACACATCTACGAGAAATTTGCTGGATCAGACTATAATATTGTTCAATTGTGATGGATTTAGTATAGATCAATATTTTTATAATATTTTATTATAGAATTGCTTAGGAAATTATTAAATTTTTATATATCATTTTAAATTTCCTTTCCTAATACAAATTCAAACGACAATGCAGAAGCTTCTTTTAAAGTTGCAATCCTAAACTTTTTTTTTTTTTAATTCAAAACTAAGATAAATTCAAAACTTTCATAACTAATGGGATATTTTTTAAACTTTCGTTTTTAAAGTTCAACACAAATTTCCCAAAATTTACTTGAGCAATAAAAATTTTTTTTTGGCCGCAGGAAAGTTTGACTTTTCTTACAATGGTCACAACCATTTTTTTTTAATAATCTTTATGAAGTTCGTATATTATTAAAGAATCATTTTCAATTATGGCTTTCAATATCTAAAAGTCTCTGACATCCGAAAAAAACAAATGCATATAAAATTATACCTCGCACGAATATTTATTTATAAATTGTGAAAAATTTTTGAAGCTTATAAAACCCACAATACTTAGACAAATCCGTTTGATTTTTTTAAAAATTTTGAAATTATTTGATTTTGTTACTTTTCTCATGTGTTTGACTTTTTAACTCTGCAACTTGTGTACAAAAATTGAATTCTGTATGAATTCTATGATAGTATTTGTCTAGCTTTTTAAAATCACCTTGAATCAAAATATGACTTATTTCGGAAAGATTTCTCTTTTGAAAAAATATTTTTATAAACTCTCTATGCGTGGATTTTTATGAAGAATTGAAAAATTTATTTAACCATGTTAACAATGTTTCATAAGAAAAATTAACAGTTACAATTTGTTTCTTCACTTTGTTATTTTTTAAATTAATTAAGAACTTAAATTAAGTTCCAAAAGTTAATTTTTGATTTTTTGATTTTTTTTAGTTTCAATTTTAAATCCTCAACTGAATAAATTACCAAGTTTTCCCCAAAAAAAAATACTGTTTTAGAAAATTTTTTTATTTATTTCTTATTTTTTAGAAAAATTATTTTTCTAAACATTTATTCAGTTGACAAATAGTTTTCAAAAAAGTCATATTTCAGCTATTTTACCTCTAAACTCTCAAAACTTCTTTGAAGATTAGTTGCCAAATTACAGGTATTGTAAAGTCTCTATACTAAGCATACCTACGAGAATTGGATAATTTTTTCATTCATAGTGTCATAAGAACGTTGATCAATTAAATTTTTGAAATTATATCATTTTTAAATTACCTTTTACTGTCTCGAAAAAATTAAAAAATTTAATTACACAGTTTAATAACTTTTTTTTATGTTTTTGAGGTCGCTGAAACCGAATACGTATTCAGTTTTTTCGGGTTACGTAAGGTTCTCCCTGGGTCCAGGGTAAGCCCTAAGCCCCTACAATTGAAACTAAATCAATACTTCCCATTTTGGGGAGGGCAGGAGGGGGTTAAAATGTATGACAGACCTTCACTGTTTTTTCAAGAGGAACATTTTTCCCTTAGGACCTATCCCCTTTGACCCCACCTGAGGGGGCTCCCATACAATGCACCCTAACCCTCTACAGTTAATGAAATCGATATTTACCTCTTTGAGGAGGGCAAGAGAGGGTTAATATGTATGACTGACATCCATTCTTTTCCAAAGAGGAACACTTTTCTTTTGGGACTGGCCCCTCTTTATGGGGGCTCTAATACATGGCACCTTTACCCCCTGCAGTTAATTAAATCGATATTTACCCTTTTAGGAAGGGGAGGAGAGGGTTAATATATAGAACCGACCCCAATTACTTTTCAAAGAGGAACATTTTCCTCCTTGAGGCTTATTCCCTCCAAACCCTCTTTAGGGGGCCCCCATACAATGCACTCTACTGTTTATAAAATCAATATTTTCCTTCTTGGGATGAGGAGAGGGTTGGTATGTACAACAGACATCCATTACTTTTTCAAGTGTAACATTTTTCCCATGCGACCTATCCCCTCCGGCCCTTCATAGGGGTGCGGTCTCCCCTAAGAGAAGGAATATTGATTTCATTAACATTAACGCATTTTAGTCCGCTGGTCGATTTTTCGACCACTAACTTTCAAATTAATTTCTGTGAAAAATATAAAAGATTTTTTCAAACTCTCTCCGTATATACACGGTTCGGTTAAATGGAAATTCAGAAAAAAATAAATTTTTCAAATTTCCGCTTTTAACCTATTCAGGTAATGTAATGTTTAATATAACTATTTACGTAAGCAGTCCGCCAAAAGACTAAAATATGAGAATAAGTTGGTTTTGGACAACACGGGTAAATTTAAAATGTGTGATAAAACACAGATGGTCGATTTTTCGGCAAATAATGTGGCCTATATGTATACTTTCATATAATATTTCCACATGTCTTTTTTACATATTTTTCATTAAATAAAAATTACAATATATTTTTTAAAATTTTTGAATTTTTGTATATAGATTGGGCCATTTTTCGGGTTTTCGAATTTTCTTAATTAGATCACTAATAACAAAATCTGAAAATTGCATTACGAAATTCCAACGCGTTCTAGTAGCGGACCAAAATGGGTTAAGGTGCATTGTATGGGAGCCCTCCTAAGGATGGGTCGGAGGGGATAGGTTCCAAAGCGAAAAATTTTACACTTGAAAAAGTAATGCAGGTCGTTCGTACATATTAACCCTCTCCTACCCATTCCAATAAGGAAAATATTGATTTCATTAACAGTAGTGTGCATTGTATGGAAGCCGCCCTAAGGAGTAGTCGGAGGGAATAAGTCCCAAGGAGAAAAATATTGCTCTTTGAAAAATAATTGATGCCAGTCACACATATTAACCCTCTCTTGGCCTCCACAAAAAGGTAAATATGGATTTCATTAAATGTAGGGGGTTAGGGTACATTGTGTTGGAGCCCTCCTCAGTAGGAGTCAAAGGGGATAGGTCCTAAGGAAAAATGTTTTTCTTGGAAAAATAGTGGTGGTCGGTGATACATTTTAACCCTCGCCTGCCTTCCCCAAAAGAGGAAATATTGATTTTATAATTGTAGGGGCTTAGGGCTTACCCTGGACCCACCTCCAGGAAGAACCTTACGTGACCCGAAAAAACTGAATTCTTATTCGGTTTCAGCGACCTTGAAAACATGAAAAAAGTCATGAAACCACAGTGTTATTAATAATTCTAGAGTTTCTGCTTTTGGATATAATTTGAATCGATGAAATAATTTCTAAAAAAAATCAAATCGTAAAGAGTCAAACTTAACGATTTCAGAAAATCATCTACATAAGCTAGAAAGGGGCTTTTACATGATACAACGGCTGTACCAATATATGTTGTTACGTGATGGTGACAATTTTACACTGTCGAATGGTTGAAACTGCCAACTGCTGTACGATAGGCAATTGTACAACCGTTGTATCGTGTAGAAGCCCCTTAAGATAGTCAAAAAGAAACACTCTAAAAAATTTAATTTTTTTTGGTTGTCCTCTTCATGTGAAATACACCATAAATGTATATTTTTGATACAGAACTTCAAAAATTTATAATTTTTCATTGTTTATTTTAATTTCGATTTTAATAAACTGCAAGAAACCGTTACAAAGATTTTTATATTTATTTTTATTACGTTAAAAAAACCTAAAAATTAATTTATTTTTTTATTTATTAACTTAAAAATAAATTTTATTTTTGTTTTTAATTGCTTTTGTTTTTATATTAGTGAGAGTTTTTGAGGGGAATTTATACTGTTTGTGTTAATAATTCAATGCAAAAATCTCAATGGTACAACCATTTTTCCAATATTATAGGCAAAAATCAAAAACATTGCTCTCAAAAATAATTCGATAATAAATCCTATAAACTCTAGAGAACTCTTGTTTGGATATTGATAAAAAGTCACAGACAACAATATTTTAAAAGTGCACGATTTGATTTGGAAAAATTCCCATATCCTTGTCTTTAATATTTACTGGTATTTCTACATATTTTTATCAAAATACCCACCCCTCAACATGAAAAATCCTGGCTACGGACCTGTTTTTGGTTAAAGAAATGTTTATAAAAAACTGTTTAAAGTGATTCTTATAGGTAATACAATGATTTTTCAGTTGTGATATAGAATTTGAAATTCAAATTTATTTTCATACAAAACAAAATTTTAAAATTGAAAATGAATCCTTAAAATTTTTCTTTTTTATTATCTCATGATAACATGCTTGCCAAAGTCTATAACTTAATCTGCCGTATATATATATATATATAATATATTATATCAGCTATTTCCGTTTCGGCACTCAATTTAGCCAAGACCCAAAATAAAAAGGAAAAAATTGCCACACTGCCACTTTAACAGTGTAAAAGCAAACCTTTTTATGTTTCCGTTTCTTATAATAAAATTAACTCAAATACACAATAATTCATTTTGCACGAAAATTGCATCCTAATAGAATTTTATACATCCATCCATCCATCCATTCATTCATCTATCCAACCCAGTCATACATTTATTTGGCGCTACGGTTAACAAATTCCCCGTGTTGCTTACGTTATTTTTTTTTTTTTTTTTGTGTGCCGAACCAAAGTGAAGCTACTAACAACATTGGTAGCCCATGTAAGGGAGTCATCGTCAAAAGCATAAATAATACAAGATACGACGAGTATACAAACGCATATAAATACATACACATTATATACATTAACATACATACATACATAGATACAACATTACTAATGCACGTGGCTGCTTTATATAAAGGAACACTTTGCTTGGTGGTGGAAACCTACGAGCTGAAAAACAAAGGAGCAAACAAAGTTGAGTAAAGTAAAGTAAAGTAAAATGGCAGCCCAACATTGAGTGGCTACGCCAGCCACCACCATCACCACCACCACCACCCTGTTTAAGTGATTGACATTGCGACTGGCTTTGGGGTGACAAGCTTTTCACTTTCGTCCTTTTAATTTGCGTTTATCTCCCTAGGGGCTTATTTTATCAACTATTCAGCATGGTTGTCTTTCAGCGTATAGCGGTTTGTGCGCACAGGATGAAAAGAAAGAAAAAGCTTTAGAAAGCACAACAAAGGAACACAAGATAATGGATGAGTCTAGTCGACAAAAACACAGATAAAAAATAAATTGATGATGACAATGAATAATGTTGTTTCTTTTCTCCTTCTCAAAATTGCTAAATTAAATTTTTGAAATTTGGAACTTAAGAATTGGGTGCACTACGAAGTGTTCAGAAAAAATTTGTCAAATTAATAGCTGCAAATTTTGACATCAATCACTAAGATCCAGCCTTTGGTTGGGTCAAATCAGTGCGCATAATTTGCTTAAATCCTTAAGCAGCAGTTTAAGATAACGAACTAGATATAATCAGCAGCTTCTTCTTCTTCTTCTTCAACAACTTACACAAACTGTCAGGATTTATACCTGTGGGTGCTGATTACTAGTTTACCTTCGACTGTGTGCCAACCTTTGACTATCAGATGTTTGCCAGACTTATGCGCTCCAACCATCAAAGTATTAAATTGTACTGCTTTGAACAAAAGTATGCAGCGCCTGCGCAAAAATGCTTCGCAATTTCTTTTATTTTCCTGTTCTTGCTTATATCTTGTGCATATATCGTTGATCGGTGCATCTGAAGGATATGCTTTTCAAGTATTCCATTCAACGATGCTGCTCCTAAGGCTTTTGAGATTCAAATGTGCCGTGTACACCCGTTGCCGTCGGCTACTTGGTTAGGATCATTGTTTTTTTTTTTTTTGTCTATTATTCTTGATCCTTGCGCATCCTGACGCAATGCTAACAATACCTGGTGCACCCTTCGCTATATTTTTTAGCCGCTACAAACAGTTGAATCGCAACAACATGTAATGAAAATAGACGAATGAAAGAATAGCTGGATAACAAATCAAATAGAAACAGTGAAGTTGAACGTTTATTATTTCATTTGCGCAATTACAATTATTTTTTTTCCTGTTTTTTTTTTTTTTTTTTTTTTTTTTTTTGTTGGTAAGTCGTAGAACGCAGAATGTTTGGGAAATTAGGTTAAGCCTGGATGAGTTTGAATGATATTGATTTGTGTTTGGAATGATTTAACGCAGATGTTAACTTGTTTTCTTTTCTTTTGCATTTTTAACTATGAAAACAATCTTTAAGAGAACTGCTGGAAGATGTTTCAATAAAGGCAATGCACACGAAAATTTTGGAAAAAATAAATTATGAAAGATTATTTACTTAAACTAATAATCATAATTTTAAAAATATCAAAAATCTAATATATTTTTTAAATAATTTCGACAATACGTCTTGCTTCAAATACACAAATTATCGATAAATAGGCAAAGTCAACAAAATTTTTTTATGATTTTGCGATGAATTATTAAATTCATCCATTCATTCCATTTTTGTTAAATCAGCACAAAAATGATTTTAGAAAATAATTTAGTTCCAAGTCTCCCTCCCCCCCTTTACAAGTTTTCACTTTTATTATAATTTTAGTGTTTTTTAATTTTGAAAAAAAAAATGTTAGTTCTGCGAGTAATATTTTGCTATTTTCGCCGCTGGACAGATATATTTATCATTTGTCATTGCTTACATTATTTTTGCAGCAGGTGTTTGTTGCAATATATGTTATTTTTTTTTTTTTTTGTAAATATTTTAGTTTAACATTAACATTATTAACATTTTTGAAGCGAAGCTTTTAACGCCTCGTTCTGTGATTTGCTTGAGTGAAATCTCAAAAACGACAATTTTTAAATTCGACAGCATTTTTCTTAGAAATTGATGTTTCTTTGTTCTTTACGTCTATTATAACAAGAAATTATAATTTGAATATATTAAAAATATTTCCGCGATCCTCCGCGTGAAATTAAACCCGCAACGTTGTGATTAGAAGTTCAAAACACTATCCACTGATCCAAAAGCCTCTGTTAAATACAGTTGTTGATTCAATATTAAGTACACTCAAGGACAAAAGTCTACATACAGCACTTATATAACTGCTTTTTTAATATGTAACAATATATTTAAAAAAAAAAATGATGCAGTTTGATTGCATATATTTATTGATTTATAAGAAAACAAAAAAGAATCGAATTCAAGTACTTCTTTACAAAGAATTAAAAAAAAGAACATTAAACTTACATGACAAAAGCCTACATACAACAAAGTTTTTGACTTAACATTAAATATTAAAAGATACTGGAGATGAGTAAAAAAAATCAATATTTTGTTGGACCTCCTTGGGCATCTATAACTGCTTGGGCACGTCTGGCATGGAGGCAACTAAGTTTCTGGTCTCTTCCTTTGATATTTTACTCCAGCTATTTATTAACTCCGACTTCAGCGTTGTCGCTACGAATTGTTGCGTATAGGCAATCCCCTCTCGAGCTATCGAACGCAGCTTTAAAATCGACAAAGAGATGGTGTGTGTCAATTTGATTTTCGTGGGTTTTCTCCAGGATTTGTCGTAGCGTGAAAATCTAGTCTATGGTAGACTTTCCAGGTGGAAAGCCACACTGATAAGGTCCAATCAGTGTTTTTGTAATCGGCTTTAATCTTTCACACAGTACGCTTAAGAGAACCTTATATGCGATGGAAATAAGACTGATACCTTGATAGTTGGCGCAGATAGTTGGGTCTCCTTTCTTATGTATAGGGCAAAGTACGCTGAGATTCCAATCGTCGGGCAAGTTTTCCACCATATTTTGCTGATGAGCTGATGCGTGCGCCTTATCAATTCATTGCCGCCGGTTTTTAACAATTCAGCAGACAGGCCGTCAGAACCCGCTGCTTTATTGTGTCTGAGTCGTTGGATAGCAACTCGAACCTCATCATGGCTAGGTGTTATTACTTCCACTCCATCAGCGTTGATTGGTGGTGATGAACTGCTTTCTCCATGGGCGGAATTGGTGGAATCGTCGCCAGTAAGTAGATTGGAGAAATGTTGTCTCCATAATCTCAGCGCAAACTGCGTATCTGTAACCAGATCTTCATTTTCATCTCTACAAGCTCCGGGCTTGAAAACTTGGGTAAGACGCTTAACCTGTTGATAGAATTTTCGTGCATCCTTCTTGCCCTGATACATAACAGGTCATTCAATAAGTCCGTAGGATAAGTAAGACAAAAACAAAATTTTTTATAAAACCCGATTATATTATTCAACATAGTTGCCTTCGAGAGCGATACAACGAGTATAGCGATTTTCGAACTTTCGCGATACCACTTTTATAGTATGATTTCTCTTTCTCGTCAAAATAGACCTCAGTTTCAGCGATTACTTCATCATTGGACTTGAATTTTTTTCCAGCATGCATGCTCTTGAGATCTGAAAACAGAAAAAAGTCGCTGGGGGCTTAATCTGGAGAATACGGTGGGTGGGTAAGCAATTCGAAGCTCAATTCATTCAATTTTGCCATGGTTTTCATCGATTTGCGACACTATGCATTGGTGACACTATCTTGGTGAAACAACACTTTTTTCTTTTGCAAATGTGGCCGTTTCTTGGCGATTTCAGCATTCAATCGATCCAAAAGTGCACAGTAATAGTCGCTGTTGATGGTGGTTCCTTTTTGGAGATAGTCGATGAATATTATTCTTTTCGCATCCCAAAATACAGACGCCATCACCTTACAAGCCGACTGTTGAGTTTTTGCTCGCTTTGGATTCGGTTCGTCGACTGTTGTTCACTCAGCTGACTGTCTTTTAGATTCTGGTGTGTAATAGTGAAGCCATGTTTCATCCATTGTCACATATCGACGATAGAATTCGATTTTATTACGGTTTAACAGCGCCAAACACTTCTCTGAAGCATCAAATCGTTGTTGTATTTGGTCTACTGTGAGCTCAAGCGGCACCCACTTTGCACAGAGCTTTCGCATGCCCAAATGTTCGTGTAAAATGGTAAAAACACTACCATCTGATATCTTTACAATGTCAGCTAGCTGATTTGGGCGTCCACTGCGCTTTCCATCATTTGTGCTGGTACGGCCACGTTTAAATTCAGCAATCCACTTTTCTATCATTTGTCTCGATGGAGCAGAGTTCGGATAATGTTTATCAAGCCATTGTTTGGTTTCCATTGTATTTTTTTTTTCCATCAAAAAGTAATGCTTTATCAAAACTCGAAATTCACTTTTCCATTTTTTTTTCCAATAACAATAGTTGCACACAAAATGCTATAACTCACGAATCAATTGTCAGATTGTCAAATTTTTATACGTATCGTTTGAAGGTTGGTACTAAATAAATATCATATGGAAAAAAATCTAGTAACACCATCTATGTGTCATTCTATGGACTTTTTGGACGTACTGTTATCGAGTTTCTCACGCTTACGCTTTTACTGCTCTCTTTTTTGCGTCTGAGAAGGCGCCTCTCTTCCTTCCTCTTTTCGCGATAGTCTTGTACAATATACTATACAAGATAATTCTCATAATATGTCTCTTTTCAACCAGCCCGAAAGTTTAATTGATATTACCACTTCAAAATATGTTTTTTTTTTTCTGTCTTTATTTTAATGATTTGTCCAAAAACACAAAAAATCACTATAAAATGGCTGCAAAAAATTTACTTATAAAGTTTGATATAAAAAACTGGCACAATAATATAGATTCTATGCTATTGAGCTGTCAGAAAATTTCAAGCTCGAATCAAATTAAAACGTTAAAATTACACCAATAATACGATAGCTACCACAGGGCAACCTTGCGAGTTAGATGGTTAAGTAATAATTCACTAAATCTTTCACAGCGCCATCTGTCGCAAAACAACATCATCCCAGGTGTTTTTCTAAGCTAAGCGAGCTGTTGGCTTGTGCCTCAGCTATGCAAAATTAACCCTTAATAGCTTTATTTTAAAATTGCACACGGTGCATCTTTAGAAAATAGCTTTAAGCTGTTAAAAAATGAACTAGCATAAAAGCACCCAAGCTCCTGTTTGCTTGCCATCAGCTGTGGCGAAAAATATTTTCTTTTTCCAGAATATTGACAGCTTGCTACGATTGTCAACGCAAAATTTCAACATGCGCTCTTGTTGGCCCACTCAAAAGGACGAAAGCTAGCACAAAGTAACGCAGGCCAAGCAGGACGAGAGCAGCACACGCTAAAAGCACTAAAATAGCTAAGGAAATTTTTGCAAATTTCATTAAATGCAAATTAAAATGAAATTTTTATAATACTACCCAGTATAAAAAGGAAGATAAGCCAAAACGCAATGGCTGCTTAGCTATTTCCGTGTGTGTATGTGTGTGCGTTAGTGATTTATATTAATAATTACTTGATTATATAAAAAAAAAAAACGCAAAAATTAAAATTATTGATTCACGAATTGCACAACAGCAAATAGCAGCTAAGGAGCAAATAATTAAGAAACTTTTTATAGAAAAAAGGAAAGTGTTTTTGAAGTAAGTGCGAAAGGATTAAAGGTAAAAACTTTGTGCAAAATCTAGGAAAAAATAAAATAATACCAACGTATAGTGAAAATTTATGTGTCGCAGAAACATTATGCTGCAACACTTTCAACGTCATACATGCAGCAGCACAACAAAAAAGTGCGTATTATATTAACAGCACCCCGCAAGTATCATTATTTATACAAACAGGGTGTTGTTTTTTGTTTTTTTCTTATTATATTAAATTGAGCTGGCTTCAAAATAAAGCCCTCTAGAAAGATTTTAATATTTTATTATGCAATCAGCTGCTAATGTCCTTTAAAGGACTCAACTCTTCTTGACTTCTTTGTTATGACTGATTAATTTATTACTTAATAATATATTTTTAATGACACAAACTGTGAAAGGATGTGAGCAAATAAAGTGAGTGCATGAAATGCTACTAAAGCTAGGCGTTCATAGTTAGTGGTAACTATTCCAAAACAATACCAACAAACTGCTTTATTGCTGCGTCGATGTCGTCACTTTAAAGTAACAGCAATAGAAATGGAAGCGGGCAGTCTGTGACAAAAGCTGTCGCTGCACAGTGGGGCAAAGCAGCTTAACGTGCGTTTAGCAGTTGCATATATATCATTTCCAATATAATTTTATTTATAACTTCAATGTGATAGTCAAAAACATAAAAAGAGAATATCTCCAAAATTTCAACGGAGGAATTGTGACTGTTAATTAGAAGTTTAATATGCCTCGTTCTTTAGTACGGAACGAAACATGTTTCACTTCTTACTGAACGTCAAAATTCCGTTAAGATATTCATAAAAATTTGGCAAAATTCTCTTTTTATGTTTTTGGTGATGATATTTAAATCCTTAAGTAACAGTTGTGCTGAAAAAATCGTAAGCTTTTTCAAAAAAAAATGTTGGAGATATTCTCTTTTTATGTTTTTGATGATAATATTGAAATCCTCAAGTAACAATTGGGCTGAAAAGTTCGTAAAACACATTTTTTGCAATGAAATTCGATTTTATTATTCAACATAGTAGTCGTTGAGAGCGATGCAGCGATTATAGCGGTCATGCAATTTTTCGATACCATTTTTATGGTACGATTTCTCTTTAACCTCAAAATAGACTTCAGTTTTTGCGATTACTTCTTCATTAGTGCTGAATTTCTTTCCAGTGAGCATTCTTTTGAGGTCTGTAAACAGGAAATAGTCGCTAGGAGCCAGATCTGGAGAAAACGGTGGATGGGGAAGCAATTCGTAACCTAATTGATCCAATTTTGCCATATTTTTGCCATCATAACAACACGGCGCATTATTTTGATGAAACAGCACTTTTTTTTTTTCTTCAAAGGGGGCCGATTTTTCATGATTTCATTCTTCAAACGCTCCAACAATGCTATGTAATAATTGTTTTTGATGGTCTGGCCATTTTCAAGGTAATCAATATATTTGAATCCCAGAATACTAATGCCATAACCTTGCCAGACGACTGTTGCCTCTTTCCACGCTTTGGACTCAGTTCATCGCGTGCAGCCTACTCGGTTGAATGTAGATTGGACTCTGGAGTGTAGTGATGAAGCCATGTTTCATCCATTGTCCCATATAGACGGATAAATTCGTTATTACTACAGTTGAATATCACTAAAGATTGCTCCGAATCAACGACGCGTTGATGCTTTTGATCAATTGTAATGAACTGTAAGCTCGCGCGACACCCACTTTGTACACAGCTTAAGCATTTCCAAATATTCATGCACGATATATCCAACACGCTATTTTCTTCTTTGAGACTCATCTATCGCGATTAACTTTACTTTACGGTCTAATATACTATAAATCAATACCTTTGTATAGCAAAAGAACTTGTTCTTATTATACTAATTTATAAATAAATAAATTAATAAAATTGTTCTTACATTGAATTTCACCCACCAAATAGAAACTGACAGTGCTATATCTATATTCATGAGATCAAATATATAAATGTCATTCTCTTAGTTCTATGAAGTCAGTATTTAATACTATCAGTATTTAATAGTACGGCATATAAAATATATTTAGTTTAACTTAAATAAAATCTTCATTCTGTGGGTATTGAAAACTACTTACTTAGATTTATTTTCAAGACTTAGCCATAAAGCTATTTCAGCGTTTAATTGTCTTAAATTGTCGTTAAATTGTTAACCGCAAGGTAGTCACCTTGGGCCTCTTCTCTTCAATATCTTCATATCCGACTTGTCGATAGTGTTGAAGGATATTCCACATTTTATGTATGCGGACGACCTAAAAATTTACCACGCAATTAAATCGCAAGAAGATGTCAACTTCTTACAGTTAAACCTCTTATTTCTTGAGACCTGGTGTACACAAAACAAACTTTACCTCAATGTAAGCAAGTGTAACGTGATAAGTTTTTCTTGTAGAAACCAACTTATAATTTACAACTACCGTCTAAACCCTATCGAGCTTAACAGGGTCAATTATACAGTTGATTGGATAACAAACTGCGTTTTAATCTACACTATGATAAGATGGTATCCAGAGCCAGTAAACAGCTCGATTTCATTAAAAGACGAGCATGTAAATTCTAGAATGTGTGGGTCACGACATCCCTGTACTGTGCGCTAGTGCGCTCAATACTCGAATATGGCTGCATTATTTGGAATCCAGTTTTTGAATCCCATTGTATAGAATAGAATCCATTCAAAAGTAATTCTTACTATTCGCTCTGAGAGAAACTTTTAACCCCAGCGATTATTGTAGCCTTCCACCGTATGAACATCGACTCAGCCTATTAAATTTGATGCCACTATCAATAAGAACGGTATTAAATTCATGCTTTACTTTCGATGTTCTGAACGGTATAACTAACTGCGAACAAATCTCTAACAAGATTACCCTCAATGACCCTATAAGACGTACAAGGCATAATCGGCTGTTTACAGAATAGCAGCATCATACTGTATATGCAAGTAATTGTTGCTGTAGAGAATTTAATAATATATCCCACAATTACTGACCTTCCATGTCCACATCCTCGTTCAAGCGATCTCTATCAAAGTCTCTCTCTATTCCTCATTAACCCAGCCTTTGATCTTTTTTCTTTTCTTCACCTCTTTCTAGTATGTAAGTACCTTAAGTATTATGTACTCTTACTTTTGATTCTCTTTTTGCCTCTCCTTTTTGACGTGTTCGTGAAATGATGTCATTTAGGTGGCCGGATCACGCCCACTTCAATTCGCACTTCTTCTTGCGAAGAAATGGTATATCGAACACCAAAACAAGGAAAGGGGAGAAGAAATAAAAAAAAGAAATAAACATAAAATAAATTAAGTTAGAATAAGTAAATTGCCTTGTTTGACCAATAAATAAATAATCAATGTTCAAAATATGAAATACATTGGTCTATCGAATTTTACTAGATTCCAAATTTACCCTAACTTTACCCAACTTTACCCTAATCTAATGCTTCAACCCGACTTCCCTTTTTCAAATAAGTACCTAATTCTGTATTGGGGTCAAATTTGATACTATTAATGAAAAATCAAGGAAATAAATATTTAAACTCAAATTAAAGATCCGAATCTTTATTCTTATTTTTTATTTATGCATTCTGAACACAAATTAAACTTTTGGGAATGATCCGGGCATAACGCTTTGCGACAGGAACATCAGAACTTACCATACTTATTTGCCTTCACGTCGTATGGACAGTTGTACGGTACACTCGGACACTCGTATGGTAGACGTGGATCGTCTACCTTGGAACGACGCTTTCGACAGGTTGAAGGCATTTAATTTTTCATCTTCTTTATGATTGCTATCGCGTTTTCACAGTGTGGAAGCTCTTGACGGCGTTGAATGTGTGGTTTGACAAGATCGTGTGCAACAGCTTATACAAAAATAAACGCCTTTGTCAGTGACCAGAAGCAATTGAACTAATTTCCCGGGAAATAATAAAGTCATTTATTTCGAATACATCAAGCATATATGAGAAAAGAGCCATTGGCCAACGCCACACACCCCGTTAGTCGAAAAAGTTGACATCATTTGATCGCAAGTGTCAACGCCACCTTTCGTCTTGTTATAATCGATGATCATCATTGGCTTGCGATTCTTTTCAACAGAAATGTCTTTCGAATGATGTTTCGTACTTAACAACTCGATTCTTCTTAGGTACGTAGGTGAACAAGTTACTGCGTTCTTATTGTAAAATTCGAATTCGGAAACGTTCGGAAACGTTTTGTTCTCTCAGACGGTTCCAGGCAATGTCTGTTTTCTCTTTAGCAACTCGAGAGTCAATCGATGAGAAGAGAAAAAAATTACCGGTTGTAATGTTTCGCCCATGAAGTCCTTCGGTTAATTCAAGAACATATCGTTTCCCTTGATCCTATTCGGGACGATATTTGGCGCTTTTCCTGAATAAACATGTAAGTTCCAAAGATATGCATTGCTGCTATCGCACGCTGCCCAGACTTTTATGCCGTAGCGAGCTGGTAAGCTCGTGATATACTGAGTAAATGGGCACCTACCACGGAAAGGGATGAGCTATTCATCAAAAGTAATATTCTCATGTGGATC
Source organism: Coremacera marginata (assembly GCA_914767935.1). Taxonomy (NCBI): domain Eukaryota; kingdom Metazoa; phylum Arthropoda; class Insecta; order Diptera; family Sciomyzidae; genus Coremacera; species Coremacera marginata. The sequence goes on from OU612046.1 coordinate 165,293,816, forward strand.
GTATCAGAGCTTCAATGAGTTCACCCAAATGTCAAAGACTTTTCTAATCGGAGCGAGCTTGTCATGCATTCTCCGTTTTTCTCTTGTATTTTTATCATCGAATCTCATACACAAAGTTATAAGTTCAAAGTCATATCGCGACATAGTTGCTCTGAAAATAGATCGACCAGTGTCTTCATCCCACAGCTCTCTCAATGTTTCACCATGGAGCCGCTCGAACGGAGAAAGGAAAAGATCAAAAGTAGAAAGCTCATTCGAAATACGAGACGAAGTGAAAGTAGGTCCTGAAAAAAACAAATCAACAAGTAGGAACTGAGCAGCAAACAAAATTATAGCAACACAAACTGAAGCCAAGTGATCTTCTAGCGCTTGTCTGTGGCTCTAATTCGCATTGGATCGACTTATTTCGGGAAAAGAATATTACATTTTCTTGACTTTCAATTTCGATTCGTCCTTCTTCCAAATTTAAATCCAAATCGCTGATTTCATCGTTCGACGAGTCAACATCATCCGATGTTGGAAATTTCCTCTGCAGTCGGTTCATATATAACACATTGTCTGGCTCGAAATCGTCTCTATCATTCTCACCACACACATTCATTTCCTCAAATAATTCCAGAAAATTCGTTACTTGACGGCGAGAGATTTTTACAACACAAAAAAAATCTAAATAAAGGCAAAGAATGATCCGAAATAAAACTTCGTTTGGTGCGCAATAAACAGAACTGACGAAGCGCTGGTGTGTTCAAATATGTCATCAGATATTTCTAATTCAATTCGCGCGATATTGCACGCCTTATCGTACCATTTGTTCGCCAAATACAACAGATGGCGTGTAGTATCATTATTGATACTAACTGAGGATTTGGAACTTTTTTTGTTTTGTGAAAGAAAAATTTTAAAAAAATACTCCTTTTTATTTTCGAGTGTATCTGCCTTAAAGCTAGAACACGAAATTTTATTTTTGAAATTTATTGATCCGTGCAAAAAAAAAAATGGAAAAAACCAAAAAAATAGTATCAAAAATGATAATATAGGGAAGTAGGTTTAATATATTTTTCGCATGCTTTCCATTTCATTTCCATCCCACTGTGCGTAAAAACAATTTTGTATAAACTTTTACCATCGTCTGAAAATAATCGATAACACATTCGCATACCATATAATGGCTTCGATGTTGTCGTCAGCGACGGAAATTATTGTGGTGAAGGAAGGAAGTGTTGCATAGCATAGGGCGCAACGTAAAAGGAAGCGTTGTGGCAGAAGCAGGAAGCAGCTTTGCACCGCATAGACACAATATTGACATTACGTTTAACTACGTATTTACTTGTACGTATGTTGGTTTTGTTATTTGTATGCTTGCGTGTTTGTACATATGTATGTTTGTAAGCTTTGCATGTTTTGCATATGAAAACAAGTACATACATAAGGACGTACGTTAGCACGGAAAGCATCTGCCGCAACTGCACTTCTTAAGCTCTTAGGTACATGTTGACAACAAGAGCAAAAATAACAGCAACAACAACTACACTTGATGCAACAACAATGAAAATAACAACAGTCGAACAACAACAATTAGTATAGACGACAACAAATTCGCTTTAGCTGAGACAGAGAAAACTACGCTAGCAGTTGGGCAAATATTTTGTCTTACCCATCTTCTACCACCCCTTCCCAACCCCTTGAAATTTTGTTTACACAGCTTTACGTTTTATTCTCTTTGCACGAATTTATTTAAGTTTGTTTATTATGCAGTCGTTCGACTAGTAATTGACATTGACTTTATTGTTGTTAAAGTCTTCTATATTAACTAACAAGCAGTAACACACACACACAGACACACATACCCAAACACACTCTGATATACCCTATAGGAACAAACTAACTTGTTTTTAAAAACAACTAATTAAAAAACTAATTTAAAATAAACCAGTATATGAACTACTTTGAATTATATTAAGGCGGCAACTAGTCTGATTTTGACATGTTTTAATTGCAAATTTTTATTAGATTACAAGTTTATGTATATATAACCATGTTATTTCATTAAATATTATTAACTTTAGGCCATCAGTAATAGTTTTCAATTGGTTATTTTAATGTAATTACAAAAATAATTTAAGTATAACTAATTTCACAAGTAGTTGAAAATATATGCAGACGAAAGTCAATTGACTTATTTAGCGGACATCACCATACAAAATATGTTAGTTCGTTCTATGGAAAAAAGTCAGAATTTCAACTAGTTGTGGTTGACAAAAAACTACTTTATCAACTACTTTTAAATTAGTTGATTTTCCTACAGGGTACATTAAAATAAATACCAACACAGCCCTCCACTTTTACATGCTCTGATAGAGCATATAAAAAAAGTTGTTTTTAAAGGCATTTTTTATTTTAAATTTAAAATTTTTTTTTTCTTGTTTTTTCCTATTGAGTTTCCATTTTATTTTATATCACATTCTCCTTCGCAAAAATGTCAATATCCTGCGAAGGATGTGCCTTTAAGCTTGCTAGTGTGTGTGTGTGTGTGTGTGTGTGTGTGCGTGTGTGAATGACATGAATCAGAGCGCGGAAAGAGTAAATTAGTTGCACGCCACTCAGAGTAACCATGTTTGTAATATTTTCAAAAAATTACACTGAAAAGTTAGTGTCAAAATATTTTTGTGCTTTTCTATTATTAACCATGATATATTTTAAAAGATTTTTAAGGAACTGAACATTAAAAAGAAACCCATTGAAGTGATGAAAGGAGCTTAGACTCCAATGTTGAGGCTCTAATTTTTTTTATTTTTGACATCCTGATAATCTTAAAAATGTTTTTTTAAAAACAAGTTAGTTTGTTCCTATAGGGTATGGAGTGAAAGAGGAAACTTTCATCTTTAACTGGATGTTGGATGCTGGATGCTACATCCTGATAATCTTGAAAATGGAAAAATCCTGATTTTTTATTAAAAATCATTTCGCTGCATCAAGCATGGGTTTATTATATAAAATCAACATGGTTTTTCATCAATTGCGTATAATATCAATTCAATTTATGATTAATAAGTAACGATCTTCAACTTGGTTGAAGTTAAAATACCCCCACGACCGTATTTAAGGGGTAATAAATTCAAAGTTTTTAGCAGTCTAAATGTTTATGTGTAATCTGAAGAATATTTTCGTCATAAGATTAATTTAATTGAGCTTATACAGGGTGTCCCGCAATTGAGTGCAACTATTTACGGAGGTGAAGGGTTATGTCAAGCTGAGCAAAAAATCGTATGAGAGAGTCTATTTTCACGATCTTAGGAGCTACAGGGTTAATTAATATTTGATAACTTTGATTCACGTTATTGTTTCTAGCTAAACAATCTAGAACTTAGTCTAAAACTAACCTACATAACTAAAAAAATTATGCTTATTACAAAATAATGAGAAATAATGACATTATAATTAGTTATGCAGTAGATAATATCATTGTTTTCTAAAAAGTATAATTTTTTTAGTACAGCCATCTTTTTTATTTTTAAAGATATGTTTATGTTTTAGATGTCATTAAAAAGAAAATTGAATAAATTACAAAATTAATTATAGAAAAAAAATTCATTTATTACGTGAAATTCTGAGAAATTTGCACTCAAAGTTGAAATTTGGTAGTAAGAACCGATTCATTTCATCTTCACACGAGCACAGCTCGGTAACGGTAAGTCGTTAGGGTTTGTTGATATACCGTTAGAAAGGTGATTTTATTACCTTTGCAATGAGTTATTAAAATAAGTTTTCTGTATGTTAGTTTTCGTGCTAGAAACAATAACGTGAATCAATGTTGTCAAATATTAATTAACCATGTAGCTCCTAAGAACGTGAACCGTGACGTGACGCCCCCCTCTCATACGATTTCTTTCTCAGCTCGACATAACCTTTCACCTCCGTAAATAGTTGCACTCAATTGCGGGACACCCTGTATATTTTGTACATACACCTGTCTTATAGAGTTGGAATAAAAAGGGTAGATAAAACTGAAAAATCCATTGCATACTTATGGGGATATGTTTAAATAAGCGTCTATCGAATATTTGTGTGAGTAGTTTCAGTAAAACGAAAAAAATGTTCTATGGGGTGATCGTGGGGTGTATAAAAGTGTATATGGAGTGAAAGAGGAAACTTTCATCTTTAACTGGATGCTTTCATTTTTTTGATCGGTTTAGATCCTTAGTAGTTATATTTCACTAAAGTTAAAATTTATACAAAAAACAGTCATTTTGAAAACATTTCGTAACACCCAAAATATAAATAGTACAGCTACAACCTCATACAAAAATTTAACGATAATAGTGCAACCAACATAACAAAAAAAAATTCAACCCTCTATTGATTATAGTTTGCAAGCAATGGCCATTAATTTTCGATGAAAAAATAAAAACTCGACTTTTTCTAAGATTAGCAAAAACAGTTGAGGTTAACCGCATGCCACGCCCACAATTTTAGATATTTTGACCTAAATTTTTGGCTATCTAACTTTGAATATATCTACTACAAAATGGCGCAAAAAATTTATTAATCGGTTACCACAAAAAATGGGTATTTTGGCCAAAGGATTTAATTCTTAAGCCAAAGTGTGACGTCAGTTTGTATGAGTGGTAAGTGGAGTTAACATTCGATTTAGTCATGTAAAAACTCAAAGTTCATATTAAAAATAGAATCCAGGTTCGAATCCCATCTGACACAGAAAGTTTTTTCAATTGAATCAATTTTTCTGTTCGGAAGTCACCTCTCTTCAGACAATGGCAAACCTCAGAGAGTAAAAAAAACTATCACGTAAAGCTTCTTGAGAAGATGAGCCGTTCGGAGTCGGCAGTTCTCGATCATTTGTGTTCAAACATTTCATATCACGCACAACGCAATTGATCCAATGAAGCTCGGTCAAAGTCCTTGCAAGGGCTGAAATGTTCAATTCGCTTTTTTTATGTGCAAAATTTTAAGTTATTTAATTGATTTTTGTAGAATTTTAAGAGATTTTTGCCATTTTCATATAACTATTTTATATAGGAGTTAGGCTTAATTTCGATTTCGCCAAAATTTATACACCGAGTTCATTTTAGAAACCTTTATGCTACATTAAAGTCGGTAAATTCACTTTTGTGGAAGAGATTTCTGTTTTGATGACATAACTTTGTATGGGAGGTAGGCGTGGTTTTCATTAGATTTTGTCAAATTTCTTACTCAGAATACATACTATATATTAAAGCTTATGTGCAAAATTTGAAGTCAGTAGATTAATTTTCGTGAAGTTTGATGTGAATTTACCGAGATTTGTGAAGTCACTTCGTATGGAAGGTAGGTGTGATTTTCGTCCGATTTGGATCAGTTTTTTGGCTATTTTTTAGGGGCATAGAACTTTTTTCAAACAAAAGAAAGAAAAACTAACAAAATTGACAATATTTTGGCTTTATTAGATCGCAAATTTGATGGCATTTAGTGTTTGAACACAATTTCGGGCATATGACCACTGCGACTGCGTCTTATGAAGACACACCTATCCAATTTTCTAGTCCAATTTTGCATCACTTTTTCCCTCATAGCCGGCCTTATCTTCCGAATCACGAGCCGAATGTTGGTTCCAACTGGTCAGTCGTACCTGGCTTATCAATATAGACCAGTGACTTTACGTACCAATACAAAAAGGAGTATAACCTGCAGGATACGAAAAAGTCTGCTCGTGTACGCACACGATGAGCTAGTACACAGCTCATTTTGGTACACGCTCGTGTATCTTTTATAACGTCTCACGTCCGAGTACGTAAGCCAAATTTTCAAAGCGCTAAACCTAGCTCATGTACTTGAACGACAACAAATAAATGGCGTACCCGTCCACGAGCGTGTACGTAAATGAGACGATTTATGCTCGTGAGTCAGTTCATGAGCCGTATATGGCAATGATTGAAAAAAGAGCATAGTGGAGCTCCCAGGTAGATAAAAGTTGTTTTTATTGGTTCTATGGATACCTAAGACAAAAGTCGATGTATTTTCGGCAATTGAGTTCAATTTGTTCCAAAAATAATTTAATTTGAATCTATTTGTCTAAATGGAAAGCATTTGTCAAAAAATTTAAGATTTTTGTCCAAGGAGTCCACATAACCTAAAAAAGTTCTAATGACCCAACTAGTACCATATATAATCCATGTCGAACCTATATATTTGTCCACAGTCTACAGAAATCATAAAAGATACTACTGGGAGCTAATTTTGTCTCTTAACTACTCAGATTTTATTCCTCCCTTTCATTTCCGTGAGCGCCTCACTAGCTATCACATGAGCATTAAATGTTTCATTTACGTTCCTACGTAGTTGGTAGGCACACGTAATGAGACCTAATTTCGAAGTCTCACCAAAAAGTACGCGCTCGTGGACGAGAGCGATAAAATGCCTGTTACCCGTTAAGCTAGAAATGTGCCTCATCGCTGAATATGATTTCCCTGTAAAAATTAAGTTCAACTTCCAATTCATTTTCAGCCCATTCACCGAACGTACGACGCAAACGATGGTTCTATGGCTTCTATTCCTGTACTAGTGTTTCTCGTTCGTGAGTTTTGGCACTGACAAATTCAATTCATTACAATTTTTGCACAAAAAGGTTCTAAGGTGGAAAAAAACTAGGTGTGCCCCCTAGAGGGATAAAATTTCAAACCAGGTCCTATTATTTTTTCACCCCCAACATTTCTTCTCAATATACCCACTGTAATATGTCTCCCTCTTGGGGGTCCTCCTACAAAAACACAAAAAATATAAATGTAGATAATGGTTTATATCAACCGCAACTGAATCCCTAGAGGGTCAAATGTATGTGCTGGTCCTATTATTTTTTGCCCCTCAACGTTTCTTCTGAACCCACTACCCCCTTGCTGCCACCCTTCTTTGGGTGCCCATACAAAAAACACAAAAACTGTCGATTTGTGTTCATATCTCTCCCGAATTGACCCCTAGAGGAGTCAAATGTATGAGCTTGTCCTATTATTTATCCCCCTCAACATTTCTCTTAAGCTCACCCACACCCAATCTGCAACCTATTATGTGCGAATAGATCAACTAAAATTTTGCATCAAATGAAAGCTATCGTTGCAATGAGTTATCATTTAAAAATTCCCGAGCGCATCAACACATCGTGCGCTCATTTAAAATTCTTTCGCATACCACAGAACGAGCGAGGAAGACAGTTTAAGAGTTCAAACGAGATAACTCATCCGCTAAAGATAACTCAGAAGAGCTGAAGTGAATTTTAATTGCTCTCCGCACCCTGGTTGAAACTGAACTTTTTTTTTTTAAATAATGTATAAATTACCAAATATTTAGAATTTATCGCCCAAATTATAATTGGCAAATTAACAGGTAAAATTTAGGCTTTTGAATGGAAAGAACTTGGGAGGCTGAAAAATGCCAAAGCCAGCTTATAAATTATACTAGGTTTTTTGTTAATTTAGCATAGGCTTTTTTCTCGGTGCAGCAGAAATTGTGTATGAGTTGGATTTCAACTTTTGTTCAACGTATTTTTGCAATTCTGGCAAATTTACACTTATCTATGCGATAAAGTGCAGTATTGTTGCTACTTACTGATGTACTGAAAGAAAACTGCATGATCAAATTTGTAACATTGCTTTGTTTAATTAACCCTGGGTGGTTATACTGCGTCGAATCGACGAAGCAATAGTATTTTATTTTTATTGTTGTTGTTGTATCTAATCATCGCACGTTTCTGTTATTTCTTACAATGTTAGTTATTGTTAAGCCGTTTATTAAAATGCATCGTTGTCGCAAAAAAAATATCTATAAATAGGAGATTTGCGGATTTATTTGAAAGTATGAAAAATAAGCATAACCATCCCGGGTTAAAAAGTAAGGTTTGTGGGGTGTATTTAAACTTTTGTCCCTTACTGTATATTGCATAATTTAATCCTTAGTCGGTCTTAAAGACGAGTTATCTGGCTCTTATAAGAAAAATACGTTTATAAAATACTAGCTGGACCCACTGGTCCACGGTTTCGTCACGGACGTTTCATTTATTTATTTTTATTTTATTTTATTTATTATTAGATTTAATGGTAGTACAATTAGACTGAAAGTCTTATTTAGCACATCGACTCATGGTAAATATTACAAACATGTAATCATAAATATATAGACTTAAAGCTAGTTTATACTAGCATATTTTATAAATTTAAAATAAGATGTAAAACTATAAATTATAAAAACCCTTGACTGCCAATTCAAAGTGCTTATAATTTCGAATTTTTTTAATTGAATTTGGTAAAATATTCCAAAGTTTGACAACACTGACAAAAAACATTTTTGATGACACCACAAAGTTAAAATCAGGTACTATGAAATTGAACGTTCGCTCCGATTGCGAGAAAGATAGTTTATTAAATAAATAATTTGGACCTCGGGAGTGTAGAAGTTTGTGTAAAAAAATTAGATTACGGATGGAATAATAAGTTACTATATCACAGTTCAGAATCTGACGAGAGTAATAAGAGATATGATCGTAATTCCTTTTTGAGAAAATATATCTTGCAGCGCTATTTATAGCCAGCTGTAGTTTATGCCTCGATGCTGCATCTAAGTTTCCATTAACCAGCTCACTGTGTGACAACAGTGGTACTAAAAAGGTTCTAGCAAGCTTCAACTTGACCTCTTGTGAAATAAACTCAACAGAGAACCATAGTTTCCTTAGCACCATATACATTTTACCAACCAAGGAGTTAATGTGGTCTTTACAATCCAAATTTGAATTTATTTTAAAACCTAAACTGGTTACGCATCTTTCAAACTTAATTGGCAGTCCATCAAGTGTGATAGGGGGAAGTGATTTTATGTCGTATTTGTCATGCGAGATTGCCGAGCCTGAGTTTTGGAAGCATTCAAATTTAGATTATTATTCTTAGCCCACAGACTAATTCTACTTAGGTCCTCATTTATTCTTACAACCAGGTCTTCGGATAAGCCAATAGGCCTCGAAAAATACACCTGGGCGTCATCGGCGTAAAGATGTATTGAAACAATTTCACAGCATTGTTTAATGTCATTTATAAAGATACTAAATAAAATAGGGCCTAGTATAGATCCCTGTGGAACACCAGACAAGATGCATTTTAGGTTAGAAAATTTGTTCCGACAGCGAACTCGCTGAAATCTTTCTGTCAGATAGCTCTTTAATAATTCAACCGCAAAATTGCTAAAACCAAAATAATTTTTTAGCTTCTTAAGCAAAACCTCGTGATTAAGTGTGTCGAATGCTTTTGAAAAGTCAAGCAACACCAAAATCGTAAGATCACCAGTATCGTATTTAGCGCGAATGTCATCCATGACTTTCAACATTGCTGTTGCGCAACTGTGACCAGTTCGAAAGCCAGACTGGTTTTCTGATAATAGTTTATGCTTATTTAAATGAATAACAATCTGGGTCGAAAGAAATTTTTCAAATATTTTGGAAAAAGCGGGTAGAATGCTTATTGGTCGAAAATCTTGTGGCATTGTAACGGTATTATTTTTTGCAACTGGAGTAACGTTCGCCAGTTTCCATTTTTCTGGAAAAACTCTTGTTGTTAACGAGAAGTTAATTATATGCGTCAATGATCGTATTATATTTGGTAATATTATCTTAACAAATTTTAAGCTCATCTCATCAGCACCAATCGCATTTGACTTTATAGCAAAAATACACTTGACGATATCTTCTTCACACGCCAAATCGAAATTGAACTCTTCGTCAAGAGTTGGCAACAGATTTTCATTTATTCTGAATAGAGAGCTATCAGTCGTACAATTTGACTGCAAAAAAATTCATTCATCCTGCTGGCATCGACATTACACTCACTTTTACTACTATTTCTAATTCCAATCGCCTTAAGGATGTTCCAGAGTTGTTTTGTTGGTAACTCTGTTCCTATCTTGGATCGATTTCTTTATTTTAAATGATTTTAAGGGAACATATTTTCCAAATAGATAATTGACACCCGAAGTGAGATGATCAACTTTATCATTCACGCTTGCGAACAGCCAGCAGTCATTCCATGATAAGGTGGAGGCTTCTTGCATCAACGCCTCTTTGTTTATTTTCTTAAAGTCCTTAAAACTGATGAAAAATTCTTTATTTACCTTAGTAAAATCAATACCATATGAAATAAAGAGCATTTCGTGATCAGAAACACCTAGTAGCGATAGCTGTTCATGGTGCATTACTTTTTTTTTATCTGCAACACACAAGAGGCAAACTCGTTCAACATCAGCATTCCAACACCCACCAAGTCATCTAACAACTGCTCAGCACGGGCATCATTATTTAAAATATCAATATTAAAGTCACCACACACCAAAATGTGTTCATATATAGAACTCAGCTCTTGAAGTTTTCTGAAAAAACGTACCAAACTTGTCATTTTCGATGGATTATACACACACACGATTAGACATCTGAGTTTTATTTCCAACCTCTACCATCAAATACTCAACTGGATCATCTATCTATTACCCATAGCACCGACATACTAAGTTTCACTATGAAAACGTGTACAATGAAGGAATTATAATGATTTCATAAAAGTGGGCGTATATAGAATCCGACCACGCCCATTTTTACTGAATTTACCGACAATACGACCGAAACCGTCTGAAAAATATAATTTTTATTGATTTGTGGACGGTTAAAGTAGGCGTGGGAAATCTAACATAGCCTATAACGATTTCGCTGAAAATACAACTTGGTTGGTATCTACATACATAGTCTAAATCGGTTCAGTGGTTCTCGCGTGATTGTGGATCATCCGTTTAGTGGTACAACGCTTTTATATAATAGTATAGGTAATATAATGAGTAGAAGTTAAATGATTTTTCACCCATAAATGCATTCCACGCTGAATTAAGGCATCTCATCTCATCTCATCTCATCTAAATTTTATGAAAATCCTCCTCAGCCCAAAATGCTAATACTAATTCAATTGTTGTCCATCCTACTTTGCTACTTTCGGCCGAGGTCAAGTTGAAAAATGCTCAGCTCAATTTGTTTTTATTTACTCTTGGCCTATTTTCAGTGTACTCATAGCACACAACGTAACGCTGTCAAGAATCAGCCGTGGATGTTTTTACTGCACTCCCACTCAACATTCATCCATGCCAACACCAACACCAACACCATGTCGAGTGGTTTCGACTTAATGCCCAACCCTAAAAAACGTCAAACACATTTTGTGGCATTAATCATACATATAAATTTTATAGTTAGTCACAGATTGTAACATAGAGGACGACACCAGTTCTAGTGTTGAACGAATTACTAAGGCTGCAACTTTCAGCAGAACATTCAGATCCTTTAACGCTAGACAAAAGCTACGCGTCCTCATTTCTTAAAAACTTTGTGTGTTGTTTGTGCAAAATACATAAATAGTTGCTTCAACTGGACACGCATCACTGATTCCGATTAACCCCCACCCAACCACGTCCGGTGAGTTAACGAAACCAACATAGCTGCAATTAAATGGCTTTGACCGACCCAAGCGTTCGTTGTCATCGTCATTATCGTGGTTGTCGTCGTCGTCGGAGCCTTTGTCATGGGTTTTTCGCCGCTTATTTTCACTCTTCGTCTTGTTACTGTTGTTGGTGTTGTTGTTATTGTTGTCGTCAGTTAGTAACTTGGTTTTCACTAACAACGCCGCAGTCGAAGCCAAAAAGTGCCTGAAAGCGGAGACAAAGGAAAACTGAAGCATTTCACAAAAAAAAAAAAAATCTATAGATACTTTATTCTATTGTGAAAGACGCTTTAATATTCAACGGAAACCTAGCCAAAACACCGAAAAGTAGGCAACAAAAAATAAAAACACTTTATTTCTGGCACGGTATTAAATATATTTAGAGATGAACGAACGAATTCATTCATTAACGCTTCGTTGAGCAGCAATATTACCGTTAGATACCGAAAAAAATTCGTCAATAATGTAAACGTGTTAAGGATGTGTTGATAGTTGGGGAAAGATTTGTGCAAAGAAGCGAAATGATGGATGTATAGAATAGACAAAAGGTTTTAAGTAGCAAGGCGATGGAATGAAAAAATTTCGGTAAATTTTAGTGTCTGTAGTGAAGTCATTGGTGACAGACTATCGGTTGTTTCGCTAAGAGTTCTTTTCTTTATAGGGGACGGTCTAAAAAGCAAAATTGAGGTGCAGTTATCCAACAGCTGAAACTAAGCTGTTAAGCTCTTTACTTGAATTCTATAGAAAAACTTTTAAAAGTTTTAAATTTAACCAAGAATGCTTGCATTGAGTTTGTAACAAATTACTTTCTTCTAATTGCAGTAAAATGGCTCAAGACACTAAAATTTCTCGACGCAGCAGCAGCATCATGTGGAGCGGTTTGTTTTTGAGCCTGCTTTTGGTGACCACAACAAATGCCAATACAACGCTAGAATCTACTGTAGTCACAGCCGCAAATGATGTGAGTGTTGCCATCAATGTCACTTTAACTAGCACCGAACCCAGTGTGACTCCGACGACTGCAACATCAACGCCCATTGCAGGTGCCAATGGCGCCTCAGTGGTAACTTCCACGGCTACCACACAATCTCAAGAGGTTGTTGAGACCACACCGGAGAGCACCGCCACTGTAGCTGAGCATGAGCTGATTGGTTCCGCTGGCCCAGACAAGAAGGAGCAAGAAGCTATACTTAAAGCATTAGACTGGCTTAAGGAGAAACGCGCTCCGGACTATGGCTGGGGCAATGATACTCATGTCGTTATATTAGCCAAGGAGCTGTCGGGCGCACGCGATCCTACCGACACCGATGGTCATGTGCAGGTTATACAGGAGCTGGAGGATACGCTCTCGGTCAAAGAGATGGAAATCGAAATATTGGCCATGCTGGATCGTCATCATACGCTACCTAAGCCACTGAATCTGGACAAACTGGCGCGTTACGTGCTCGCCCTGGGCTCGCTGTGCAAGGATCCGAAGCATTTTCACGGACACGATCTGGTCGCAACGTTGCAGCACCATGAGCCAGCACAAGACATAGAGTTTGCGCTAACTACGCTTTCGGCTTGTAGTTCAGCGGCGCATGTGCGCAAGCGTCAAATACGCCGCCTGCTGGACATTGCCAGTGGTGTGACCGATCAGAGCGTGGAAACAATCGCTATGGTGATACTCGCACTGCGCTGTATCGTCACCGATCATCGACATCGACACTTGCAGCACTTTGTACGCAGACCCGCCCGCGGCCTGGCTACGCTGCAGGATCCACGCGGCGGTTTTGGCTCGCTGCGTAGCACAGCTTTGGCTATGCAGGCACTGCAAGATCTGGAGCGCGATCCAGCGGGCTCTTGGAATCGTTCGGCAGCTTCACGTTGGCTTTTAAGTAGGCAGCGTTCAGACGGTGGTTGGACGGAGGAACCGTTGCAAGATGGTCAGGATCCCAGCATTGGTGTGGGTCTCACCGCAGACATCATTCTGGCACTAGGCTGGAAAGGTTTGGGCGCTGTTCGTGCTCTACAATGCGATCATGTAATACGCGAGAACAGTGATCCGACCTCAGGTAAGCTCTAAATTCCTCCTCATCCAATCCCCCTCCCCTCCAATGAAGTGACCAAAATTTATTTTTGCAGAAAACGGCGAACCCAAACTAGCAGTTCCATTTGGCTTGACCACTTCGGCCGAGGAGTCGGATACTAAGAATGTCTCTTACACCTACACGCTGTGGGTGGGCTCGAACGTGACTGAAGTGTTCTCGCTGTCGCTGATCTCACCCAAGAATACGAGCTTTTTCAAAGCCATGACGCAGGCAGCTGAGATCGATCCAAGGTAAGTAAAACTGGGCAAACAGCTGATAGTTGAAAGAGAATAATTATGTGGTACAATGAAATTTTTTTTAAGATTCTCTTTCGAGGCGCGTGAGTGGCCAAACGGTCATTATGTACATACGCTGGCGGGTAAAAAGGAAGAGCCAAGAGGGTAAATAACTCAGCGCAAGTTTGTCGAAATATCCACATTTTAACACACATTCTTAATTTTAGCTACAACTACTGGCTGCTCTATCGGCTGCCCGAAAAGCCGGATCCCAATAATGCACCTGGAAATCAGCTGATTGCGCCTGTTGGTAAGTAGCAAAAGCTTTACGGAACATTATAGAACAGATTTTGTTTACGGAAAACTTCCGTTAAAGAGAGTTGGGGATCAGAATAGTTGAAAAAAAACTGTAATTCATGTTACATAATTTTATTTGTAAATAATTAGCGAACCTTAAAACCTCACAAATACCATTTTTGTGGCGTTCCGTAGCCCCTGTAAATTGATGCGCATTTTTGAGCAGTTCTGTGCTATAAAAAAAAATTTCCTTTGATATGGGAATCTGTAAACGATTTTTCACCGGGAAAATTTTCATCGGAGCTTTGGTCCCAAGTACATTTTAGCTGAGAATTTCATGTAGAATCTGAAACTGCATGTTACCGGCATGGAAAAAATTACTCCTCTCTACCGAATGTTTCACATACATGACTTTTAACTTTTGTATGTTAAAAATTGCATTTCGAAAATATATCTTGTTAAATTTTCATTAGAAAAAATTTCAGAATGAGCCCGATGAGCTCCGAAACTCTGTTAACATGCTTGATTTATAAGGTTATATTTCGAATTTGACAGCTCATGGAAAATCTGCAAAAGCTTTTTTTCACCCGTTTTTCTTTTGTATTCATTATCAAAATTGACTGATTTTTCTTTCGTATTCATTCTCAAAATTGACTGATTTTGATTTTTCAGTACCCATTAGAAGAGAATGCGGTCAGCCCTGCGACAGCCTTATAATTCAACCATGGCTGTTGTAAGATAACTCACAGCTGTTTCGTTTCAATAAAAAGCTTAAGATTCATTTAATATATGGCACAATTTCGTGATGAATTTTTGATAATTTGAATTGAATTTTTAATTTTCAGTGCAAGTTTAAGCCAAAACTAATTTTTTGCAAAAATTCGTCATAAATTTCGACTTGTAAAATGAGTCACAATTGACGAAACAAAAAACCTTCCAAGCCAAAAACAATACAAAATTCAGACAAACTCATTGTTGAATAGTTTTCAAAACATCTTGACAGCCGATCAAAACAAAACAGTTTCGATAAAAATACATTTGAAGTTTTATACTTGAGTCCAGAGGGGACTGGTGCGCAGTTGTTAATTCAACATACCTAAAATGGGTGGCCAAATAATTGGGGATAGAACTCATATTTTAGTTTATTGTAGTTTAACTGTATTTTTCAAACAAATAATAAGTTTGTGGGTCTCGAAGATATGTTTCATTTCAAAGGGTTTATTATTACAATTTTGTATAAGAAAAAACTATTTTGTATTCGGAAATATTGTTTTAAAGGATATATGGAGTTTAATAGAAACCAAGCAACAAACCTCAGTATTTAGTGATGCCACCTTTTATATATAACTTATATGTATTGGGACATGCTCTCTATATACAATTAAGCATTTTGTTGGAGTTCCATGTCATGGTGCCATTTGTTGATAAGAGTTTCAAAGAACTGGAGCTTGTTGGTTATAACTTGCTTGGCCAAAGCGCAAGATGCCGAATCGTGCATAAAATGTACTGGTTATCACCAGAAAACCATTCCTTGAGCTCTGGTAGTATCAGAGTTTCCAATACTCGGCTGTGTTGGTCTTACCTCAGGGTCCTTCTACGATGTATAGGCGCCCCATGCCTTACGCTGAGATTACAGATCAAACCTTGATTCTAACTGGTTACTTAACCTGCTCCATTAGGCAGTCTGCATGGAACTGCTTCCCAGGCACCATCAGAGGAATGAGCTTTTGCCGACCAAAACCTTAAACGCTGATTCGTCAAAGAAACATACCTGTAAAATATTACAATGATAACAGGTGATAAAATTGAACTTACACGATTACAAAAGCTTTCTAGATTTTAGGAGGACTCCTGCCGTGTAGGCTTTATCACTCCGGTCTAAAGATCAAGGCTAAATGTTTATGGAACAGACAATCAGCACATAATGTGTAATACACTTACACGGACCTGTTTATGCAATACAGCCTAAGGTTGCGTACATATTGAACGCCGGTTCAAACAGGCAGGCAGATCAGATAAGAAAACACATTATAGCAAAAGAGATGGATGACTTGGTTGCTTTATTACTCCAATGTGAAAATCTGATCTGATCTGCCTGACTGTTTTAACCGGCGTTTACTATGTTCGAAACCTAAGCCAGTAAAGCATACAGGGCACCCGGAAGAGCAAACACGTACTGGTTGTCCATTGCACAAACACAAAGCATCACCCAGTGCCCTACTATGTAAAAACATTATGCAATTAATTACAATAGTAATTTGCTCTCAATAGTAGTACTATTGTAGTTAGGCTACCAGTAGTTTGCGTACCGTCATTGCCATCTACTAGTAAGGACGAGACCCATCCAATCTCTTACATATTAAGGTATATGCCATTCCGGCCGTACCACTGCACGGCTCCCGCCCTGGTCAATCTAGACCTGTGCAGCATATACACAACCATAGCTAGCATGAGACTCCCCAAGGGGCCAGCCTACGATAGTCATCCTGGGCACTGGGTACCGCCAAATGAGGCTTTACAACATTACAACAAAGAGAACACAAATTTACTTAAAAATTTTTGAAACCTGCCATGCCCAGTTTATGCACTAAATCATGCTTGACTAGCGTTCTTTCAGCTAAAGGGTTAGTACTGAAAATCCATTAGCAGAAACGAGGGTTGCTTGATATCATCAACTCCACCTACAGAGCTGGATCAAGGATTATATGCCCACACATATACATTAAACTTTATTAAGGTCTCTTTACTTACTTAGGTGGCCATAACAGCCCGTGTTCGGGTTTCGGTCGACCACATCGGCTCTCGCCAGGCGCCTCTACTTTTGTGCGCACGCCTTCTCCAATCGGCATCTTCCTCGGCTTGGTCCATCCATCGGAGGCATGGTCTCTCTCGTCGTCGTTGACCAACGACCCTCGCCTCGAACACCTTTTCCGCTGGAGATAGGACAAGACTATTACATGAAAGCATGTTTCATCTCCTATATCATCCTCCTAAGATATCCGGGCTTTAGACAGTCAGGCACATCAAAGATGCTAGCCTGGCGCAGTTCTTACACGACTACAGACTTCAACAGTCATATTACGATGTTGTCTGGCCCATTGCTCTCGCTTTTTCTTCATTGCTTCAGTAAGGCGTGTTTTAATTTCGGTCGACGACACATGAGGTTATATACGGCCAACCGCTTTCAGACTATCCTTTTTTAAATTTTTATTCCTTCGGTATTCATCATCGTAATCAGACGGCAATACTTTTTTACGTTTTTCGAGGCAGATATCCCTGATTTTGCAGTCCGTGCCAGAAGAGGTGATCCTTCTTTTCCTGTCACATTTCCCCACACGGCCTGCTTCGAGGGGTCCATTTTAATGCGGTTAACGTTGTCTCTCTAGGAATATGTTGAGTGAAGATATAATATCTTTATTTCTCTACATTTTCTTGGAAACGTTTCTGAAGCTGAAATTTAAGGGTATAACGTCATATTGTAAACAATATTAAACTTTACTCATAAAGTTTAACAAAATTAATGCAAAAATAAATATTGTTTACGTTTTGATCATTTCGTACGATAAAAACTTGGAAAACAACTATTTTAAAGTGTTAAAGTTGGCTTACCTTTCTACACCAAAAATTTTCAACAAATGTGAAGCAGTCGAGATGTAACAGTAGGTACTTATGTCGCAGGTTTCCAGTGTTGCCCACTTATCAAAAATAAAAGTAATGATACCAGTAGCAATACCAAATAAAATAACCACATGAAAATCAATAATTTGTACTCATAAAATTATTTTTACTATAGATAACATATGTATTAGTACCGTCCCTAATAATTGGGTCACTCAATGTATATATTTATTATTTATCTATGAATTATTTTGTTTGATATATTTTTTGTTCTTTGTAAAATAACAGGTCATTCAATAAGTCCGTAGGATAAGTAAGAAAAAAACAAAATGTTGATAAAACTCGATTATATTATTCAACATAGTTGCCTTCGAGAGCGATACAACGAGTATAGCGATTTGCCAACTTTTCGATACCACTTTTAGAGTACGATTTCTCTTTCTCGTCAAAATAGTCCTCAGTTCCAGCGATTACTTCATCATTGGACTTGAATTTCTTTCCAGCAAACATTCTCTTCAGATCTGAAAACAGGAAATAGTCGCTGGGGATTAAATCTGGAGAATGCGGTGGGTGGGTAAGCAATTCGAAGCCCAATTCATTCAATTTTGCCATCGTTTTCATCGATTTGTGACACGGTGCATTGTCTTGGTGAAACAACACTTTTTTTCTTTTGCAAATGTGTTCGTTTCTTGGCGATTTCAGCCTTCAATCGATCCAAAAGTGCACAGAAATAGTCGCTGTTGATGGTGGTTCCTTTTTGAAAATAGTTGATGGATATTATTCCTTTCGCACCCCAAAATACAGACGTCATCACCTTACAAGCCGACTATTGTGTCTTTGCTCGCTTTGGATTCGATTCGTCGACTGCTGTTCACTCAGCTGACTGGTTTTTTGGATTCTGGTGTGTAATAGTGAAGCCATGTTTCATCCATTGTCACATATCGACGATAGAATTCGGTTTTATTGCGGTTTAATAGCGCCAAACACTCCTCTGAAGCATCAATTCGTTGTTATTTTGGGTCGACTGTGAGTTCACGCAGCACCCACTTTGCACAGAGCTTTCGCATACCCAAATGTTCGTGTAAAATGGTAAAAACACTACCATCTGATATCTTTACAATGTCAGCTAGCTCGTGCACCTTCAATTTGAGATCGTTCATAATCAATTTGTGGATTTTTTTGATGTTTTGTGGAATAACAGTCTGATTTGGGCGTTCACTGCGCTCTGCATCATTTGTGCTGGTACGATCACGTTTAAATTCAGCAATCCACTTTTCCACCATTTGTCTCGATAGAGCAGAGTCCGGATAATGTTTATCAAGCCATTGTTTGGTTTCCACTTTATTTTTTTCATCAAAAAGCAATGCTTTATCAAAACTCGAAATTCACCTTTTTGCATTTTTTTTCAATAATAGTTGCACACAAAACGCTATAACTCACGAATCAATCGTCAGATGGTTGTCAAATTTTTATACGTATCGTTTGAAGGTTGGTACTAAACAAAAATAGTATGGAAAAAATCAAGTAGCGCCTCCTACGTGCCATCCTATGGACTTTTTGAACGTACTGTTATATAATTTTTTTATAGAAATTGAAATTTTTTATCGATATACTTTTTACTTAAAAGCGATTTAATCAAAAAGTCATACAAAGTCTAACACAATAAATAAAGTATAAATTAATATTTAATAAATAAATAAAAAATTTTTGAATAACCACAGCTAGATAGTTGTTAGTACAAGATAGCTTCAATTGTTTTGAAATTTTCGGAGAATATTCCTTACAAGTCAGAAACTAAAACTTCGCCATGTTCTTCCCTAATTGGGATCCTCTAAGCCAAAAAGTCGTGCTCTAAAATGCATGATATTAATAATGCTATCTTCTCAGTTCTTTCTAACAGGTTTAATCCGACCTACAATATTTTTCTTTTTTTCTTTTGTTTTTGGATCTGAAATTTTAAAGTTTCAGTCTCTATTGCAAATTTTACATTCATATTTATATTTTTGATAAAATCAGTTTCTAAGTCCCATCCCCCCTTTAAGGCTATTAAAATTGTTGAGTGAAATATTGAAAGCTTTTATTTTTCATTTTTACAGGTGTGGACGAGCTGTTGGTGGAGGATGGTGAACACTACTTGTACTGGTACAAGAAGCTTTAAGCTGCTTCATCGTCAAGTATGCAAAAAGCTTAAACAACGCAGCTTCGATAAACAATGCGAAAACAGAAATAGCAACGCGCTTAAGAACAACACTGAAACAACAAAATAAATGATTAAAAGAAAAAAAACATAATAAGAGCTAGTTTGGACAAAATTCAAGAAAACTTCAAAAGCAATTTTGGCAATAGTCGGAACAGAGGCTGCTTAAAATTTAAAACTAATAACTAAGTAAAAACAACACTAAAATGACTTGGAATTGTGTAGGTCAAACATTGCAACTACTCATTAAAGAAGCCAACAACCGGCCATAGAAGAAAGCTTTAAAACACTGAGAATCGGGCTAAAAATTAATAAATTAAGTTAATTTTGAATATTTTAAAACTTTATAGATCTCATCTTGATAATTTTTGTAGTTTAGTTTAGTTTAGTTTATTATTCATTTTTAATGCCTACAATCTCGACGCCATTTAAGAAAAAACAACTTCACACCGTTCACACTACAATAAAGTGCTTAAAAAACACTGGAAGAAAATATATATGTAACAAAATGAATATGCGTAATTTTATAATAATGTTGGATTTATATGAAGAGAAAATATTGAAATTATTGACAATTTTAAGTTCACTAACAACAAAAAAAAAAATAAAATTAAAATAAGCTATATTTTTGAAAACAAAAAACATACGACCGACCATTTATAAAATAAAATAACAACTATTTAACGCCGTAGCAAGAAAATGCATACATATACAAAGATTGTATATTTAACATACATACAAACATATATATATATATATATATATATAAAGACTATATTTATCTACTTTACTCGAAATAATTGTAAAGGAAAGCATATTAACTGTTAGCTAAGAAGCTTCTCACACTATATACTCACACCCTTTCAACTACTAACGAAATAAATATACATACATATATATAAATATCATACTAACTAAACATGTATCTATGACTAGCTATTTATTATTTATAAATTATATAACTATGTATGTATGTATTTAACGTTAACAAACGCATGCATTTCCAATGTTTAACTGTATGAAAACAAGCCGTTATAAAAGTTATTTATTTAAATACCTTATATATTAAAAAATATAACTATGCTTAGCTTCATACCTACATTTACATATATATATATATATACATATATATATAAAAGTGTATTTAATAAAATTAGACTTGAGCTGAGCAATAAAAATAAGCTTTTTTGTAATAAAAAAAAAGAATGTCCCAAAACAGCTTTAACTGTTCTAAAGCCTATTAAAGCTGTTTGGCAGACAGTACTTTCATTATTTAAGTATTCAATTAACACGTGAGTTTAAGCATTAAGTTAACAATATTTTAAATTTTGTTTTCTTATTTTAAACTTCTTTATAAGAATGCAATATAATCAAAACTTTTTCATTCTCTGGTTTTTCTTTAGTAAAATACATTATTGCAATACTGTACGTTAGCAACTTGTTAAGAAAAAACTAAAAAAAGCGTTCAAAATTTTAATAAAATTTAAAAAACAGAAACAAAAATTTTCAAATATTAAAATAATTTTATACGTAAAGTTGAAAAAGACAAAAAGCAAAGACAACAATTTTATATACAAAAACAGCGAGTAAGCGAACGTTCTCGATAGCTGAAATAAAGCAAGAAAAAAAAAACGGAATAACATCTACAATACTACTCAAATTTACTAGAATTACAAATTGAAATTAAAATAGATATGTTGCAAAATTAACCGTTAAAAAAATTGTAAAATCTTTATCCTTAAAACAATCTTAAAACAATTTACAATAATTCGCGCTCGCTAAACAGCATTAATTAATTAATATTAAATTTAATACAAGCTAAGCTAAGCTAACCCCTTAATAAAGAGCATATTTATTATTTTAAATAAAACAAAAACTTTTAAAAACTACCCGCATTTAAAGTAAAAACAGCAAAAATAAAAAGAACAAAGCTCTAACAGTGATTAAAATTTGTCAAAAGCTTTGATGAAAATATTTTAAACATTTTTTTGTTATTTTTTATAAAGATTAAAAAGTTTGTACTTTGAGCATTTACAAACGCATACATAAACACACATATATTGTATACAGTTAAGTTATGTATGCATATGTATTGTTAAGATAAACTATAAACTTGTCAAAATATTTCAAATCCGGCTTTCATCTATAATAAAATGAGAATAAATAGAGTGTGTTTGCTGCTGAGACACCAGAAATTTTAATGACTCTTCTTTTCAAAATAAGCAAAGATTCAGATTACATCTAGTTGCGGTCTTTAGATAGCTTGAGGTTTGGATAATTTGAAAACAGATATTAAACTTATTTTGTCACCGAAAACAATTGCTGGCAGGAAATACAAAGCCTAGGTTGACTCATTTTTTTAATGTATTTAAGTTTCCCATTATTCGAAGATTAACTTTGGAGACATCATTTCAAATTTAAAATTAAAAATTTTAATAGCCTGTGTCATCTATCTGTTTATCAAAATGGCCACCGAGATCAAAGTTATGCGTACAGTAGAATCCGGATATAACTACCTCGAAGGGACCGGCGAAACTCCGTCGTACTAACCGAGCGACGCACAAAACGGACAATTTATTCGTCCTTAGCTTGTTTTTTAATATGTACATATGAATGTATTTAAATGTACAGTTAGATAAGTTTCCATTCACGAAAATAAAACATTAATTGCTAACTACAAATAACTTTAATGTTACTTAAACATTCCGCATTAAAAACATACAGTAATATATATGTACAAAGATTTACAATGTATGAACCTACATTCTTTGCAACTAAATATGCAGTTACTAACGTAGAAATCTCTATAATTCGAGTTTGTTTTTGATTAATTTTTGTTCGATAGTAAGAACTTCGTACAACATTGTGAATACTCGACATCCTAGTTTTCATAACATCATCATCAAAGATAGTTTGAATAAACACATCAAGCGTTTCCGCAGCCTTCAGAGCTTCAGACACACTGCGCGTCCTTCTAACCGGACGAATTGTCTATAAAACAGGTCGCTTAATCCGCAGTCGTACTAAACGGATATGTTTTCCTAGTACTGAGCTATGGAACCTATCTTGAGTTTACATAGTGGTCGCTAAAAACGGTTAGTCATTATAAGCGAAGTCGTTATATCCAGATTCTACTGTACTTACATATTTAGCTGACACAACTGAAGTCGATTTTGGCCTCATATCAGAATTTGAGCTGACATATCTTTTCTTAGAAACTCCAAGCATTGTCAAGTTGTTCAAAAGTTGATCTTATCAACGGATATGCGGATGTCCTATAATTTCTTCATTAGAGCGCCTTCTTCCAACCACTGTATATGAACTAGCCAGCGTAGTCGCTTGATTTTCATACGCTTGGCAATGCCAATGTTGGCGAGCAGCTGCTACAGAACGTGGATGCATTGTTTTCTGTACTATTCATTGACGCAAATCGGGCCGTAGATCTTGCGAAGGATCTAAGTGCTCCTTAATAAATTATTAAATACATTATTGAATATGAATCCGGTTCTGGTTTTTTTATTTTAATTCTATGGAGTCGGAGGAATGAAAGCCCGAGATGGTAATAAAAAGATAACTCCGCACACTAAATGCAATCCTTTATCACTACGAGCATCAGCGTAAGAAAATTTACAACATTGATATATTAAACAAATTATTTTATGTTTTGTTTGCAGATTTAGAAAACGTTTTGAGCTGTCCAGAGTGGCATTTAAATATGTAATGTCTAGAATAATAGATTTGCAACACTCTCGCTTTTAACCGGTGGAAGCCTCCAAAACAATGTTGCCAACAACTATTTGATTGGGATTTGCCAAAGCAATCGTTATAATTTTAGTATGCACCACCTTACCGAAAGATTCCACAGAAAGGCATTCTACGGCATCATCCATTCCGGTAAACTCTGCATCGAATAAAAATCATAACAAATGTACCTTCCGTCATAATTTTGCATCCTTGATTGGTGGGCCTGCGGCATTTAATTTATTGCACCCAAATTCCACGTGGCGTGACCTTCCCTGGGTTGCAGTTCGGCAGAAGGTTCTTTGCAACATAAACATCAACATCATTCCTTATTGCTATACATTTCTTTTGTTTATATTGTATCCTTAAAATGTTTAAAAATTAACATATATTCTATTATAAATTTTACCAACCAAAAATATTCTTACATTTTATATTTTTTTAACCGTTTCTACAAAACGCCAATTTAGTTTCGAAATGTATTTCGATCACACTATCAAGTTAAATTCCGTATGGTTTCATTCGAACGCATGTTCGGTATCGATAGGCATCATCCCAATTTCGATACTTTATGTTCGATGAGTGACGTGATCAAAAATTTCTAATGCTTTTACTCGGCAACGACTGCAGCGATGCGGGCATAGAATTACTCAACGTCCAGGGGCCGAATTACAGCATCCGTGAACGAACGAGCATTCGAATCGATTAAAATTCCACTCCGATTATTTTTTCGTATGACAGCATTCGATCGAATAGGAGTCGAAATTTTTGTATGAGGGCAATCGATTATGTCATCATCTCTAGCTGTCAAATATTAATTTTTTTAATGTAATTTCGCTACTTAGTTTGCGCCATTGGTCCAGCAGCAGAAAAGCTTATAGTGCGACGCTGGGAAACATACTTGACTGCGCGTTTAATCCCTGAGATGGCCGGAAATGAGACCTGCAGTCTGCATATTTTTGGAGTTGTTAATTGCGTTAAGAAAATTGACCGCTGCTGGTTGAAGTCGGAGATAATTATGCAACTATAATTCTTCAATGCGCCATTTAAGTGGAAGCAACGCAAGCAAAAGCGTTTGGATTTCGTTAAAGTAACTCCTATGCATTTAAATATTCCAAGTGGATATGAGAATAATCCTTTTTTTAACACATCTGCAACAATTTCACCTTTGGAGGATTCTATATCGAACGACACGCATGATACTTGTGAAAACGGTGCTGATATTAGCACAGCCTTTGCTGCCAATGAAGTGGTTTTATTATTTGGATTATTGGACCCAATGATTAGTTGGAGTTGCCGATGCATGGTTTAACATTGGAACAGTTAAAGAATTTAAAGGTTAAAAAAATGTAATTGGTATTTATTGTTCCAAAATTGTTTAAAGGTTTATCACTTAGCTGAGGGACGATCAAAAGCAGTAGGTTGAATTTAAAGTTTAAAAAGTTTAATTTGATTTGTTTAAAGTTTAATTTCAAATGTAAAGGGTTAAGTTTGAACCCTTTTTTGATCCTCTGCAAGACGTTAATTTTATTTACATTGGCCCTGTAGATAAAGCATGTTTTTAGTAATAATGAATGGTTTATAAAGTATACAATTTACTCACATTTTTGCGTGCTCACCGAAATTAAGCCCACTCGTCAGCTAGAATGCAATCGAATGGCATTTCGAAAGAACCGTCTCGAACATATGCTCGTTCACGATAGACATAATGCGAAAATTAGATAACTTTTCTTGTTTACAACACCGATTGATCAAAAAACGATAACTTTCACTCGTTCACGAAAGCTGTCATACCAAACTGTATAAGCTCGAAAGCAATATTTCGATCACGGATGCTGTAATTCGGCTCCAGGTTTGTGCTGTTTATAATAGAATTGGCATGATTATTATTATTTATTTATTTATTTATTCTTTATTCTTATTTTTAAATGCTTAACAAAGATAATATAGTTTAAATCCATTAAGATTTTAAGAATAGTATAAGACATTTGATATTTTTTTAAAAAAAATAGTGTTAAATGCCACTTCAATGTTTTAATATTTTAAATTAATTCTTTGTGTTTATTTTAAAGTGTGATGTGGGGTGATTATTAATAATGAAAACATTAGAAAATGTAAAAATAAGTTATAAAATATATATTGAGTATTATAAATACAAATTTTAGAGAATAGAGCGCAACAAAACTTCAATTGCCATGTGGTCAAAATCAAGAAGCCACTGCTTTATTTTTCTTAGAAAAACAGATAATTTTCTTTCAAGACGTATGTCTATAGGAAGTCTATTGAACAGTCTACAGGATAAGATTGAATAGAAATTTCGATAGTGAGTTGTGCGAAATACAGGAACTGATATAGCTGTGCTTAAATTCATTCTTAAGTTATAAGTATCTGATATTGGGCTTTGCATATATCCACTTCTTTGAAAGAACACTTTGAGGACTTTGTAATAATAAAGATGCCTTACAGGTAAGATTTTCAAACGTCTAAATAAGTTTATAGAGGAAGCAAAACGATTAGCTTTGCAGATTTTTCTAAGTGCAGACTTTTGCAGTATTAGCAAGGAACGTAATTTCTGCATATAGGCACCCCCCCAACAGCTTACACCATATTGTAGTTTCGAGTGAAAGATTCCGTAGTAAACTTTAAGTAAGGTTAAATGAGCAAAAATGTCTTAAGCGGTAAAAGCATCTTATGGTGGAAAGGAGATATTTTTTCAACATTAAAGTATGGTCGAACCAGCTTAAATGTTCGTCAATTATTACTCCTAGGTATTTGTAGCATTGCACTTTTTCCACAATAAAACAATTATCGCTACATGGGATTTCGTTATCATAAGATATATTAGAGTTATGCGCCATGTACGAAGGCAAGCTGAGCCGACAACATTCATGTCCATGAAATATGATGTCAATATCAGGAGTCTCTATTCCACTTAAACTAAAATACATAAGCTTCGTTTTTCTGCTTACAATTAGCTTATGTTCTGCAAACCAGACCCTCAGTAAGTTAACATCATGGTTAATATCTGCAACTAAATTAAAAGGATTAACAGATGCATAGCTAATGCCTAGATCATCTGCGAAAGCTGTAACTTTTCCTGTAAAGTGCAGAGAAAATATTGAGTTCAAGTAAACTAAAAAGAGAATGGGGCCAAGTACAGAGCCTTGGGGAACACCTAAGGTCGTGGTTCTTGTGTCACTAAATTCATTACCAATTTTTACTTTCTGTGTTCTAGATTTTAAATATGATTCAAACCAATTATACATAAAACCACGAAAACCAGCAGAATATAATTTATTCATAAGGATGTTGTGATCAACCATATCAAAAGCCTTTGTGATATCAACAAAAAGCCCTGCGCAACTTTTTTTTTCATCTAAACCTTTGTAAATGGACGAACAGAAATCCAGAAGTGCGTCTTCTGTTGAAAAACGTGATCTGAACCCGTACTGGCGAGAACTAAAAATATTAAGTCTGCAAAAATGCTAACACCCTCGTCTTAATTGCTTTTTCAAAAACTTTGGAAATTGAGGACAGCAAAGAAATTGGACGGTAATTATTTTTATCTTTCTTACTACCTTTTTTGAAGAGAGGAATAACAGTTGCTTGCTTGATTAGTAACTTAGAGAGCGTGAGCTTTGTCCTTAGAGAGAGGTCTCATTTTCTCAATTGCCTTCTGAGCCCAAAGTAACGCATGTTGACAAGAGTTATTCGTTTGATATCATTGCTGTTATCGTTGAAAGAGTTAACGCTGGATCCAAGGTACACGAAGTCTTAAACAACCTCAAAGCAGGTGTTGTCAACAGCGACGTGGTGATCAATATTATGAGTTCGGCTGACTTCCAAAACATACTAATACAAAGTTTGTATACAATTTAACTGCGGTATTTAAACAACATGCATTATTATATATGCATAATTATAGAACACAGTTGATGCACAAATATCATGCGTCCATTTCTTTTCACTACAAAATAAAAAAGTTATAAATTTTATACAATAGTTTTTTTTTTTAATAAAAACATGCAGAAAATTTAACTTACTTCTGAGAATCATCCATTTCGGTCCATAACTACAGAAAAATTAAATTAAGCATCAACTCAGTTAGTAATGGGCAATTTGCTTTTTAGCCGCGTTTAGATTTCTTGTAGGAGGCGTTTTGAAATGCCATACATTGTGAATATTTTGTAACGTGGCAATATGGAATGATAGACTTTGTATTTTTGCTTTGCTATTGACGTTTTGGAAGTCAGCCTTGTTCCCTAATATATCAATATAGATTTAAAAAAAACAAAGTTAAATCAGCAAAAATATATTATAAAATAACAGCATTTCAAGCAAACCTTGAAAAATCCAATATTTAGTCAATCATTCTCCATCTTCATCCTACAAATAAATTTGAAAAAAAAATTTAATAAATTTACATTAAAAAAAAAAATCAAAAACATAAAAAAAACTAAAAATTATAAAATAAATAAGAAACAATTAAATTTTAAGACATCATAAAAATAATTCAAAATACGGTAAGTAAAAAAGAATAAAAAATGTATAGTAAAAATATTACACAAAATTTTAAAAAACAAAATCACAAACATAATAAATAAAAAAAATAACGAAAAATATTTATAATTTAATAATTTATAATAAACATAAAATATATAACTAAATATATAGAAACAAAATTACAAACAAAAAAGAAATGTAAGGAAAAGAAAAAAACAAAGATTGTTAAAAAAATATATATAAAAACAAAAGATTTTAAAAACAATTATAAAAAATAAAAACTATTTAATTAACAAATACAAGAAAAAACAAGCGTATCTATAGATTACAATAAATATTTTTGACAAATTTGTGTGTGCTTTGATTCTTTATTGATCTATTTATTGTAGATATATTATAATTTTTTTTTAATTCAAGTTACAAAATGCATAAATTTTTCTTTATATTTATCGCGTATTTTCCAGCCATTCAATTTACCCAATTCAAGTAGAAAACAGAAAAGTTGTTCCTAAGAATATTCTTTGAAATTTTGTTTTTAGTAAAAAGCTCCCCCGGTTCAGAACAAGAGTCACAGTTAAGCGCTCTCGTTCAGAACCGGGGGTACAGCACTTTCTGACGTTTATTATATTGTTTATTATAATAATTTGCATATCCGTCGAGTTTCAATAAAGAAATAAATAAAATACAGCTGCTTCTGTTCTTATGTTATTGTAATTTTTCTGTCTATGATTGGGTTCTTGCTATTCGTGCTGTCTACTCTTCCTCAATTATTTGTTGCTGTTGAATTTGAGGTTGATCAGTATCTCGATGCTGTTGCTGGTTTTTGTTGTGGTGATGATCACCGCGATTGCGTTGATTACGATTACGTTGGTTGCGATTGTCACGTCGTTGACCGCCCCAATTTCCACCCTGATTGTTTTGATTGCGATTATAGCCACGATCGCGATTGTTCATATTACCGCGCTGGAAGAAGTTGCCCTGCTTCATATCGAAGACTTTCTCGTTAACATCGACTAAATTGGTGACTTTGTCAACAAATTGCATGGCCAAAGCCTGTAGCCTGGAGGGTTCCGAACGATGCATAACTACAGTTTCTGTTGGATCATCCAAGGAAGCCATGAGCTCCTCGTTGATTATCATTTTGCTGATGAGCGAGTGTACCTTCTGCACTGGCAGCTCATACATCTGAGCTAACGAAGGAATGCTCAAAGAAGTGTACACGTTGGAGTACGTAAAGAGATAGGTGCGCAAGCTTTCTTCCTTGATAAATTTTGTGAGCATATCGCGTACACGATCAGCTTCGTAGAACAGGTCCCAAACCTTGGTATTCATCTTTTTGTTGACAATAAAGTTGACGCAGGCCTGCCAGTTGCCACAGCGCATAGCTTTGGCAGCAGCAACGACGTGCTCACGCATCGACTCGGGTGGCCCAACGAGCGACTGACGTTCTGATGAACGCAGCTGCTGGTAGAACGTTTTGCTGCAAAATTAAAAGAAATTAAGAAAGATTTCAAGACAGCTTTATTTTTTTTCTCACCTGATCATTCGGCGACGGGCGTCGAATTCGTGAGCAGCAATGTAGGGAATCTCGAGCAGCATAGCAGACACTAGGTAGACACACTCCAAAAGCTCCAAGTTGATGTGCATGTGGAAAGGCATTTGACGCTGCTTCTCAATCTTTTCCTGCTCAGCAGAACGTTCATGTTGCCGTTGCGGAAGCAGACCTTGAGCCAACAGCTCCTTGGGTTTGCCAGTTACCATCAAATCTACCAAACAATGATGCGCATCCTTGACGTTCTCCTGCCGGAAGGCGCACAGACCCAAATTGGCCATCATGCGGTTATATAGAATACGAGTCGATGGATCAGCTACGTCAATGTTGTCCTGCAAATGCGACATAAGCACCAAATCTCTGGCCTGGAACCAGTTATCATGCATGGCATGGTGGTAGATATGAGCTAGAATAGCACGAGTACGAATACGATCGGTATCGTCCTTGGAGTAAATGAACTTGCATAGCTTCTCCATAGTCTCGACAGAGGTCACAGTATTGGATGGCAGCTCACCCTTCTTACGTTTGAGTACATCAGGATCGAACTTGTAGTACAGATGCTCAATTTTACGCAAATAGACCCGACAACGCTCGTTATTATTGCCCACGCGCTCAAAGTACTCCAAAACGCTTTCGATAATTTTGGTGACAGTGACTTCGTCCTTGAGACGCGACACATAATCATTGGAATGAGGATCACACTCTTTCAAAAGCTTGGTGAACTCATCGTCGAGACGCTCGACAGCGGCTAGAGAGCAGCCACGTATATAGTAAGGAGCAACCATAAATTCCTCACTTTCCTCGGACACTATCTCAATCATGTGTATGTCTTCGTTGGCCAGTAAAATCTTCATCATGGCTTGCATGATCTCCAGCAACTTACTCCAGTATTCGAGCTTCATGGGTTCAGAGATCTTTTGGTTGTAATCAAAAATGGCTGAAATGATGTTGAAGTGAATTTTAACAGAGACTGCATTGCCAAGATTGTTCTGATCAGCAATTTCCTTCAGCTCGAAGAGTAGATCAATCTGCAGACGACGATCAGTGCGTTTCTTGCCGCGCACCGACATGATCTCATTCAACTTCTCCAAAACCAAAGGAATATCGATTTCGGCATCCTTTTCAAACATTTTGGGCTTTTCGACCGTGTGACCCTTCACCACGGTCTCCCATTCACCTTCCTCATCATCCTCCAAAGCTTCATCGCGCTTCCTGCGTACCTTCATGTCCTTGACACGCTTTTCACGTTTGCGATCTTCTTTGCGTTCTTCTTCTTTGTCATCTTTGTCGGTGGCCTTCTTCAAGAAACGTTCGCGCATGTTCTGGTATTGGTTTTCATCGTCGGAAGACTCGCTTTCAGACTCTGTGTCGGAACCCCAGTCAATGGAGTCATCAGATTCCTCTTCTTTTTGCGCTTTCGGAGTTTTAATCGCTTGCGGTGCACGCAATTCAGCATGAACTGGTTGCTCTTCCTGATCAGACTCCGGCTTCTCCTCTTCTTCTTCGCTTTCTTGATCAGGAGACTCTCGGAAGCGAGTCAAATCCTCCTCAAAGTCCTTGATATACTTGCGCACTTTCTGACGCAGGGTGCCAAGTGATTTAGAATTGTTTTTGGACAGATTTTTTCGTCCATCGCGATCTTCCCAAACCTCATTGATAAAATCCTCCAGTTCAGCCAAACAACGTATGAAGAAACGTGGCGTTATGCCATTCTCCTCCTTGGTGATCACAGGCAAAGCCTTTGTATAGGCACGCGACAGATCCTCAAAGCTACTGAGTATGCTAGCCATATCTTTGATTTTCTTGTGGTTGCGTATGGTTTTGATTATGCTGATGAGATTTTCATAGCGCTTCTCTTTTGTTGAACGCACCACGCGTTTTACTTCTTCTTCGTCATCACTGAATTGCTACAAAAGGAAAATTGAAGTCAGAAAAATTTTTTTCTTTTTTTTTTAACTTACATATTGCGGTGCCTTGCCAAAAGTTGGTACCTGAACCTCTTCCTCACTGGACTCGGATTCGGAGTCAGAGCCTGTTGCAAAGAATCGCGACATTTTCTAAAATCTTCTGTAAATGCAAAAAAAAATATTTTATTTCCATTGCATTGCTCATTTTAGATTTTTGAGGTTAGAGTGCATCACAGTTGACGTTTAGCCAACATGGCGCTATACGTAGACTGTGTTGGCCAGCCAATGCTTGCAAAAATTTCACAATTTTTTTATCTGTATAGTTTTTTATTAGAGAATTTTAATAAATAACTTTTTTGCACTAGTTAAACTCAAGTTTTAATTAACTTTCAATAATATTTTTACAATATTTTTAACGAAAACTTACAAAATTTATCGGCTTCAAGTGATTTTCACTGACAATGAAAATGCTTGCCTACGTAAAAGGTATAGCCATATGTAAATTAGTAGTGTTGAAAAATATCTTTCATCTGAAAGTACCCATACGGCCATAGTGAGTACGCTCAATGAAGTCAAACCTTAAGCCCTGGTTATAATTGACGGAACGAAGCGTTATAAAATATCACTGCAATCTATTATTCCAGTGTTTTTATGTGAGCGTTTATAATAAGACAGAATGAAACAGCTCGTGACGCTGAGAACTAAATATGTTTGATTTCTTCTCTACTCTCCTTTTATAGACAGTTGTTGCTATATTATTTATTGATTAAATTTGACAAAATTGATGCTTGAAAATAATAAGATGAGATAATTTAATTTGTTGTTAAATAAAAACATTTCTCTAAAACGCAATAAATTTATCTACCGTTGCTCCGCTGACGTTTGTCATAACCAGAGTCTTATGAGCTGCATCACATAACATTGATGAAGCAAAGATTACATAATATAGGATTACATAGAACACATAGTACAAATACATGGCACTTTCACTAAATAAACTTTTTTTTCTCACTCATTCTGAATCACCATTAGGCGTAGATTTGGCTTATATCCATTTTGCATTTTTCTGTCATCTTGATATACCAACTTTTTCAAAAAGAAAGGTTCATTCATACTGTGAACCGGATTTAACTGTCCGATTTGAAAATTTTATTTAGTAGGTTGTGTTTATGACAAGGCTGCCTAATATAAACGTCTCTCGTTGACATTTGGTAAAGTGACAGTGTTTTGCTTACAACAACAATTTTCGTGTCTTCGATTTTTACGATGGAAGAAAAAATTGAGCAACGAGTTTGTATCAAATTTTGTGTGAAAAATGGTTTCAACTGCACCGATACGCGTAAAATGTTGGTGAAATGTTACGGTGGCTCTGCTCTATCTTATCAGAAAGCAAACAAGTGGTTAAACCGATTTGTGAGTGGCCAAGACGAAATAGAAGACGACCCTCGTACCGGGCGGTCATCATGTTCGACTATAGAAGAAAACGTTGAAAAAATCAAAGAAATGTTGGTCAAAAATCGCTAATTGACGATTATAGAGATAGCAGAGGACGTCGGCATTTCAATTGAATCCGTTCAGAACATTTTGGAGAATGAATTGGGCTTGAGATATGTCTCTGCGAAGTTGGTACCGAAAGAACTCAATTTCATACAAAAAAGACACCGAGTTGGTATCGCGAAAGACATGCTGGAAATGGTCGAAAACGACGGATCATTTATCGAATCTATCATTACTGGTGTAGAAACATGGGTATACGAGGCATGACGCGAGTGAATCAGGCTCAATTTTTCTTCCATCGAAAAAATTGAAGACACGAAAAAAGTTGTTGTAAACAAAACACTGTCACTTTACCAAATCTCAACGAGAGACGCTGATATTTGGCAGCCTTGTCATAGACACATGTGGCAGAAAGAAAACTTTTAAAAAAAACTTATAAAAAATGTGGTGGCCGTGGCGTAGTGTGTAGAGTGTGTGGCTCATACGCCAGAGAACCCAGGATCGAATCCCCCATCTGACACAGAAAGTTTTCCAATTGAAATAATTTTTCTGTTCAGCCGTCACCTTTCTGCAGACAATGGCAAGCATCAGAGAGTAAGAAAATCCCATGAAAAGTTTCTTGAGAACATAAGCCATTCGGACTGGGCATAAAACGTGTAGGTCCAGTTCTCGATCATTTGTGTTCAAATATTTCACAACACACACAACACAATTGATCATAAAAAGCTCGATCAAAGCCCTTCAGGGGTTGAAATGGCCTTTTCGTTTTTTTTTTTATAAAAAATCTATTCAACTTATACAAAAAAATGTATAATAACGGGTTTGTTTTAAAATATTAGCATATATATGATATCAACCGTTACTAAGAGCAATATGAGGACTGTTTGAATGCCTAGAACCCTTATATGGATATTATCAGACGTTTTTATTTACAGGTCGCCGAAAAGTTTCTCAGCTACGTCGGAGGTAATTTTGTTGTCCAAATAGCTGTCCAAAGTAGCTATTGGGTCGAAGCGACTCAAAAATAGGCTAGCAATGTACCAGCGTACACATGCGGCATGCAGGGCTTTGCACTACCACCAGTGTGAAAATTCCTTCAGGTCACTTGAAAATCTTTAAACACACATGGTCAAGCACCTGCCTCTCACTGAGCTGCATTTCACTTCCGAATTTGTTCATAAATAAACAATAAAAATGTAACTTCTAAACCGAATTTTTCTAATTAAATTTTATTATTAATTTTATTTTTTTTTTTTTACAAATAAATCAAATGAAAAATTATTTGTTTTGAATTTTATTCTTTGAGAAATTATATTGAAAATATTAACAATCAAATTGTTCATTAAACAATAAAATATTTTTTACTGTCTTTTCTTGAAAAGCAAGAATTTTACCTCAAAATCCAAAGAAAATTTCAGCAAGGCAATTTATTATCAATCGTTATTGTTGATTTTTAACAATTAGGCTATTCACAGTTTAAACGTATATTAGCAAAGCGTATTTATTACTTACTTACTTAAAGCGTATTTATAGCCTTTGTTATTTTTGAAACTGTGAGCACCTCAGTATGTGTGTGCCGTATTCAATGATTTTGTAACGCTGTTATATATGCTGGTGATAGGGCATAAAAATACAAGACACAAAAAACACGTCCAAGGGCTACTTTTATTTACGCGTCTTTGCTATTTGCGTTTGTATGCAACAAAAACAACA
Organism: Coremacera marginata; assembly: GCA_914767935.1. Lineage (NCBI taxonomy): Eukaryota > Metazoa > Arthropoda > Insecta > Diptera > Sciomyzidae > Coremacera > Coremacera marginata. Next base: position 165,328,650 of record OU612046.1, read on the forward strand.
ACAAAAAAAGAAAAATATGCTTACGTTAATTGGCGTAAAAATAAAAAATCGTAAATTAAACGGTCTGTGTACATAAACTGTGAATATCCTAAATATATTTGGAGAGTGTAGCACTCATATTAATGGATATTTAAAGTGCACATTTGTCGTGCTGCTTTATTTCAGCGGTGAAAAATACTTTAACTAGGCAGTGTCGTATAAGCTTAAGCAGTATTGTGTATGTAAAATCATGTATGTGTGTAACAGGCATGCTATACAGGCTAGTATACTGGCCCTGTAGTTCGAAAAACTTAATACATTCACACTTGTTTACAAATACACTCACACTGGATTCACTTTCACGGCACTTTCATCGCTACTAGCAACGAAATTTCAGAGCCAGTGGATTTTTACAGCAGTGGCTACTGTATGTCAAAAAGGGGGATATCAGTATTGTTTTTAATTATTTTTCGTGAATTCATTTCGGGTTTTCCCTCGATTTCGTACTTTATTTCGGGTTTTCCTCGATTTCGTACAGGAAGCAACATTGATAACTTGTTTACATTTACAAAGCAAATGAAACAAATGTGAGAAGTTGTAAATTAAAGTGAAAAATCTATAATTTTATACACAGTAAATATACAAAAAAATATATAATGGAAAAACATATAATTATAATTTCAAAAACAAATCATTAAATTAAATTGATTCAAAGCAGCGAGAACCTTCGCATACAATGAAATTTTTTTAATGAACTTTCACTAGCATGTGTAGCACCTCTTGCATGAATACGGATATGTGTTTCGTAAATGAGAACTCAAAGAAATAGTTAAATTTAGTTGTTTGCAGGCAATTGTTATAAAAATTTCACCCTTCTTCTTCTTGTTCTCTTTTTCACTCTATCTCTATCTGCTCACGAACATACTCATACGTGTTAATTTTTGCTTTTTTCGTTTCAATCGTGATGAAAATAATCGTTGTTGAGCCCAACGAACAAGCATGAAATATGTATCCGAAGACGTCCGTTGGTTAAAATCACTGAGCCAACACGAAGCACATGGTTTGATTGAATTTAACTCATCAGCGAGTGTATGCATTCGAGCAAGTCTGATCAATTGAACGCAGAGGCATGATTTTTACAGTGTTGATTACGTATGTTATTGCATATTTTTATGTGAGTTTTGCAGTTCCCTGACTCGCATTCTATAGAGAAAAAAAATTTTTGTTTTTTTCTTGCTGGTCGGTCCAATATGTTGGACTTGTAAAGGCTAGCGGTCCAACTTGGTACATTTTTCAATTCTGTTCTGATCTTCGCACAGTAAACATTGGCACGGACATTCGAAATACTGAATTTCAAATGAAGTTTTCCTGAAATATGGAAAGATAAAATTGAAGCATACGAAAATAAAGTAAAAATATTTGTCAGTAATAAAAGCAGCCATAAATTTCTTTTCATTGCGCTGCAGTGATCTGCTTATACAGTAGAGCAATGTAAAACACCTTAACGAACACGTCCATTTATAATGAATAGTGTAAATTCCCTTGAATGTTATGTGTGCTTGCTGAACGACCACATGCTTGACAAATAAATGTTTTTTTCCATTTTTGATAGCCGTAATTGTTGCCAACTTCACGTCACAAATTTTTGTACGAAAAAGCAAGAAATAGACGCAGTGAATCTCTACCTTTCAGAGTTTTTTCGCCAAATAACAAATATTTTGAAGGTAAATTAATTAAATAGAAAATAAACAAAATACTAAATATGGTCCTCGTGAGGAAATAAAGTTTTCGCTTCTAGCAGCTATTTGCATGTAGTGCAAAATGTACGGGCGTCGGTAACGCTGCGGGTCCGCGTAAAACAATAACCTGCTTCATTTTATCTACCTTATCTGTGAACTTAAGTTTATTTTTCTGGTTTAATATTCTTTCAGCATCCTTACAGAAAAAAAATCATACATTTTTAATTGGTTGAACTGTGCAGCAAGCAGTAAGACACCAATTTATCAAAAACGAGTGCTAACTTGCATTAGCTAGACCAACAGAATAATAAAGGCGTTGATAATGGCCAACGAGGAAGCAGAAGCCGGCGAATTCACCGTGGAACGCATTGAAGACAAACGAGTGTGCAACGGCAAGGTAAGTGATGCGCGGTTGTTACTTATTTGCTTATGCCGACTTTTTTTTGCTCTGTCCAAACGTTTAGACCGAATACTATTTGAAGTGGAAAGGTTTTCCGCGCAGTGACAATACCTGGGAACCAGTCGAAAACCTAGACTGCCCGGACTTAATTGCCGCTTTTGAAGAGTCACTAAAAAATAAAAAAGGTAGTAGCTAAGTAGTATTTTAGACCTATCAATATGTTTAATTCTTGTTTTTTTACTCTTAAAAAGTAGATGTAAAGAAACGCCAGTCCACCACGCCCGTCAACGAACTGAAGGCTAAACGAAAAGTTGCCGAAGATGAAAAAGAAAGCCGCAAAACAATGGGCTTCGATCGTGGCCTAGAGCCTTCAAAAATTATTGGCGCCACAGACTCATCCGGGGAACTAATGTTTCTCATGAAATGGAAGGGCAGCGACGAAGCGGATCTAGTGCCTGCCAAGCAAGCCAATGTTAAGTGTCCACAAGTAGTCATACAGTTCTATGAAGAGCGACTAACTTGGCACACGCCCAGCGCAGACGATGACAAAAATTCCACTAACAAGGACAACGTGGATTAAGTACGCCCACTTACTTTCTGCTAGAGCAACAAATAAATTGCAACAACTAGTTAAGTAAGATCGTCTTAAGTGCAACAAGAAAACACGACATTGCAAAAAAATAATCCTTAAAACATTATTTCACAATTCAATATAATTTTTAATACACATGCAATTTTTTGCCAAAAAGCAACAAGAAATGGAGAGAAACGTTAACGGTCGCGTCTAAGTTTGCATGAGTTTGGTGACTACCGCAATAAATCAGCCAACTTTGAAAAGCAAATTTATCTTTATTTAAATTAAATGCAAAGCAAATTATTTTGTCAAAAACTAAAAATTTAAATTTTAAAATGTAAACAATTTTAAAATGATTTAAAAAAAAAACAAAAAAAAAATAAAAATTGGCTTTCAATTACTAAAGATTTGCAAGTAGTGTCTTGATAAAATTCCGGAACCTACATTTTCTGAATATAAATTATCTAAACATAAAATTGTGTTTTTGGCTTTCTAAATAATTGGTTGCCAATGAAAGTCCAACACTTTTTTTCATTTTGTTTTCTTTAGTTTTGTTTGAGATTCTGACTTATGCTTTTTATTAAAAACTATAAAACTTTAAATAAAATGTTAGTTTATTCAAAATTTGTAAACTTTATGCATCTGTGTAAATGTAATAAATATTAGTTTAAAATTTAAAGTCATTCGTTTTAAAGCTGACTTTCTTTTCAAGCAAGTTGAAAAAATAAGGATTGTTTCAAGAAGTAAAACTGTAATAATGCATAACATTGTTCTCTTTTAGGTCAAGAAGTGGATTAAGACTCATGATTTTAGATTTATTAAAATTGTGTCGTGCTCCACTTGGAGTTGTTTACTTGAATTGGAATCCTATAAATTGTTTGCGATCAGGATGTTGCCTGTCATCAAAATAAACTCCTTGTTGATCTCTACTCTTCCCTTTTGTGCTGTTAGCACAGCATAAAAAAAGATACCGAAAGAGGTTTCAGACAAGGCGATCCATTATTATCTTGCGATTTCTTCATCATCATGGAGGGTATCGTACGAAAGGCGGATGTGCATCGTAATGACACCATTTTCTACAAAGGTGCCCAGCTCCTTGCGTACGCTGATAATATTGATATTGTCTACAGAGCCAAGAGTAATGTTACCACTGCTATCGCAAAGGAATCAGCCAAAGTGGGTTTGACGATAAATGAGGGTAAAACAAAGTATACAGGGTGAATCGCATAGCGAGGTCAACCCGAAAGCTGGTGATTCCTTGGGTCAAGACAAGAAAAATTATATGGGAGGGGGCGTCTATTCTCACTCCTTCCTAGTTATAAATAAAAGTATGCAAAAAAGTAGAATTTTAAGGAAATATTAGTTTTTACTCAATAACTTTTAAAGTATGGTAGCTACGTAAGGCTTATACGAGTAACCAGTTTTGGAAACTAAATTTAACGAAAAAAAAAAACCAAATGGCCATTCCAGCCCTTGAACCTTTGGCCGAGCTTCTTATGATCAATTGTGTTATGTGTGTTGTGAAATGTTTGAACACAAATGATCCAGAACTGGTCCTACATGTTTTATGCCGACTCCGAACGGCTAGTGTTCTCTAGAAGTTTTTTAAACTAAATTTTACAGTCTACATAAAAATCAATTAAAGTTTCCTTGTACGTCAAGGAAATAGGAATTGATCAAACTCAAACTATATTTTTACTTACTCGAAATTTTATTTAGAAAAAAAATCCTTTTTATTACCAAGGTTGATTTATAAGGTTGTCGCAGGGCTGATCGCACTCTCTTCTCAGTACCCATAATTGTCAAAACCAGCCAATTTTGCGAATGACTACGAAAGAAAAATGGATGATAATAGAGAGCACATGCAGATTTTCTATGAGCTGTCAACTACGATTTGACAATTATGGGTACTCGCTCTCTCCCTTGCGACAACCTTATAAATCAAGCTTGTTTATTACTTTGTTTTATGCTCTCAAGTGTTCTCAAGTCACACTACGTCACAAATGCTTGGCCTCCTCCTCCCACCCGCCCTTAGCGTGTTACGTAATTTATGAACAGCCCTTATCTAATAAAATCATCAACACAAATTCGTCAATGATCCCCCGGCTTGCAGGGATATTGCCCTCAGGCAATTCAATGACCAACTTCAGCGTAAGACTGATTAATATAGATTAACTCATTTGAGAGCAGCTCGGTCAAACTGTCAGAATGGATAAGAGGGAATCAAGAAAAAAAAACCTGAATCCAAGATTCATTTATATAGGTTAAGTCACTTGAGAGAAGCTCGGTCGAACTGTCAGAATGGATAAAAGGAAATCAAGAAAAAAAAAACCTGAATCTGTACAATTTTTAGCTAACAGCTACTTTGACAGTTCGAGCAAAGGCGGAAAAAGAGTGCTTTTCTCTCAAGTGACTTAACCTATATTAATGAACATTGCCTGAATCTGTACAAGCTAACAGCTTACTTTGACAGTTCGAACAAAGGCGACAAAGATTTGTTTTTCTCAAGTGACTTAACCTATATTAATCAACCTTGCTTCAGCATATTTCGGACTTTTTTTTTTATTAAGTTTTTGTGTTCTATCTCTCTCCACTCTCTTTTAAAGAGTAACAAAAAAGAGAGCTAGGCTCTTTATTAATAAAGAGAAGACGTCTGTGGCGAAGCCCATGGCAGAATTATAAGGTAAGTATAAGAGTAGAAAGCAGAGTAAAGCTACATTGATGTCAAAATCAGCTGTTCATCGCGAATTTCTTTATGCTCACGTTTTGCAGTTGTTTTTAGGTTAAAACTGTTACAGGTTTTTTTTTTGCAATTTTAAGACTTCTTTCACATTTTATAGTTTTTATTACACTTTTTATATAATATTTTTACTCAAATTAGCACAAATTTAATACCCGCAACTTGGAAACATAAAATATTTTCTTCATTTGCAATTTCTACGAAATTCGTCGTTTTGACATTAATGTTGCTTCTCATTATACCAGAGCACTTAGTATCATGCATGATACAATGATAAGGTAGGTCCATGATACTTAGTCATGAAGAGTGGATAATGAGAAGCAACATTAATGTCAAAACGCTGAATTTCGTAGAAATTGCAAATGAAGAAAATATTTTATGTTTCCAAGTTGCAAACAGTGCGGTCGCGGGTATTAAATTTGTGCTAATTTGAGTGAAAATATTATATAAAAAGTGTAATAAAAACTATAAAATGTGAAAGAAGTCTTAAAATTGACATCAATCGAGCTTTATTCTGCTTTCTACTCCATTCCTCTCCGTGATGACCTTACCTTATAATTCTGCCATGGTATCATGGGCCTACCTTATCATTGTATCATGGGCGAAGCCGAGGACCACTGTGGCCTGCTAGTATTTATATTAAGGGTATTCATGCAATGCCGAAAACGAGCCGAATATGCCGAAAATCGGAAAAACCGAAAACGCCGAATATGAACTGTCAAAATTTGTATGGAACCTGATATTCGGCATAGTTTCCAGTTTTCCGCACGATTTTGATGCTTAAATAGCGCCGAATATTTTCGGCAACCAGTTGCTGCCACCTTTCAAATATTTTACATATATTTAATACAAATATTAAACCAATGTTGCCACTTTTTCAATGCAATTTAAAGAACAGCTGATTGATATACGGCATTCGCCGATAACTAAAAAAAGGTACCTGATGCAAAAACAGCGAATATTTTCCGATATTCGGCATCGGAAAATGTTCGGCATTGCATGAATACCATTATTAAAACATTTGCGGCTAAGCAAATTTCGCGCATTTCTCAGGCATTTCTATCATCATGATATAAGAAGAAATAAAATAATAAATAAGATCAGAAGAAATAAAACTTATATTAAATTTTAAAGTTGATTAGGAAGTGTGCGTTATTAGCCGGAGCCTCTGTTTATTCCATAAAAAATTAACGCATTCTACTCTTGCTCATGATACAATGATAAGGTAGGGCCGCTTCGCTGAGTGCTCTCACGCGTCAACGAAGAGTGGATAATGAGAAGAAACATAAATGTCAAAACGACGAATTTCGTAGAAATTGCAAATGAAGAAAATATTTTATATATCCAATTTGCAAACAGTGCGGTCGCGCGTGTTAAATTTGTGTTAATTTGAGTGAAAATATTATAAAAAAAGTGTAATAAATACTATAAAATGTGAAAGAAGTCTTAAAATTGCAAAAAAAACTAACAGTTTTAACCTAAAAACAACTGGGAAACGTCAGCATAAAGAAATTCGCGATGAACAGATGATTTTGACACCAATCTCGCTTTATTGAGCTTTCTACTCTATTCCTCTCCGAGTCGACCCTACCTTATAATGCTGCCATGGGTCCAAGGGCTACTTTTATTTAAGCGCAAGGTTGATTTATAAGGTTGTCGCAAGGGAGAGAGCGAGTACCCATAATTGTCAAATGGAAGTTGACAGCTCATAGAAAATCTGCAACTGCTCTCTTTTATCATCCGTTTTTCTTTCGTAGTCATTCGCAAAATTTGCTGGTTTTGACAATTATGGGTACTGAGAAGAGAGTGTGATCAGCCCTGCAATAACCTTATAAATCAACCTTGTTTAAGCGTGTTTGCATGCAAAACAACAACAAAAAAAAAATACGCTTACGTAAATTGGCGTAAAAATAACAAATCGTAAATTAAACAGGCCTGCGTGGTTAAACTGTGGATAGTCTAATTATTTTATTTTAAGAAAGATAACAAATATTGGAATATTTATATATGAATCGTATTACAGGCACTTAAAATCTATGAAAAATTCCAGCACAGGATGGAATTATCATTCGGGATAAACTATTGAGATTCACTTATCACTTCATTCTATATCACAAAAGGCACACCAATAATAAGCGAGAAGCAACAGATTTCTTGTATGAAAAGAAGTATTTCTGATCGTTTCCTTATTATCGTTCGTGCTTTGTTTCATTATATTGAATGATGAGGTTCATTTCAAATTTGAATTCAAAGACAATTTTTTGTTTTTAACTGCCACGAGTGCTGGGCACTATTATTGGTATGTTTCATCACAAGCCCGGTATCTTCGTCGCCATTCGTTGTTATTTAAGAAGTTCGTGCTTAAATTATCACATCTGCACATGAGGCGCCTGTGCACCGGGTTAAGTTCGCCAAAGCTAAACTGTACAGAGCTCGCTCAATTGGTAGCAACTCATAGCCAAGATTCGTCATTTGGTAGGGATCATCACCCAGATCATAGGCCTCTACAAAGTTCTAATAAATGCAAAGAACAGAAAATTACATTCCATCTCTTTCTCAAAATGGAACACCATCTCACCTCCTCATCCCGGAACTCACAGTATAGCCGATCAACACCGTAGCGAAAGTGACGCACACATGCGTAAGTATTGTTCCAAACATCCTGGCATTGGCAGTCTGCATCCAGTGTACATAGCGCCAAATGATCTCTGCGAGGCCAAGGGCACTCTGCGTTGTAGGTGTCATCGTTGCCCTCGCCCCAATATTGCACAAGCAGACTGCGATGGAAATTCTTATCTAGCAATGCATCGTAGCTAGGTGAGTTCATGAGAAAAGCATGCAGCGATTGACCATCGGCTTTAGTTGCAACTGGCAATTGAGCCCACTCCAGCATAGTAGGTAGCAAATCGACCAGTGCTGCTGGCGCACTCACACGCACATTGCTAGGTACGCTTGGTCCACGCATAATTAAAGGCACACGTATATCTGTTTCGTAGGGCTGACGTTTGTCGTAGGGCTGGGCAAACTGACCCAAATGATAGCCATTGTCTGAGGTGTAGACAACAAATGTGTGCTCCAGCTCGCCTTGTTGTTCTAGGCGTTTGAGTACGAAGCCAACGAGCTCGTCAACAGCCATCAGCGATTCCCAACGTAGCTGGAAATACGTGTCCATGGTGTTCAGAGTTTTTTCGGAAATTCGTTGCTTGGAGGCTATCAGCCAGTGCTTCTCTGTTAGTATTGAGGGCAAATGTAAGCATCAAGAAATAGCTCGATTTAAAACTTACCCAGTGGCTGCGAGAGTTTATTAAAGTTGGGCGTACGTAATGCCTTTATGCCTGAAAAAGCGCCGCGATGACGCTCTGCTGGTGTAAAAGGCGCATGCGGCGCTGGTGGTGCTATCATGGCAAAAAATGGCTGATCTGCGTTTTGACGCGACTCCAAAAACTGCAACGTTTTGTTAAGCAGCAAGTCGGTAAGATATTCTTGCGAGTAGGATACATTTTGCGCGTTCTCTCGCAGCGTATAGTTGTAGTACTGTGAATTACCATGCAGACCATGGAACTCATGCCAACCTGCCGGCAACTTTGCGCCCTGGTACTGATTCAGATACTTGCCGGCAAAGAAGGTATGGTAGCCGCCCTGCTGCAGTAGTACAGGTAAAGCACGGGGTTCCATCTCGCGTTGCCAAAATGGACCATTGCAGCCACCACTTAGCGAGTTGTTGGTCGTGCGATGATTGTGGGCATATTGCCCAGACAGCAGTGTAGCACGCGAAGGACAGCATAGCGGCGAGCTGGTAAACTAAAGAAGATTGTAAAGATGATGATTAATTTTCTTTTTGCTTTCAACACTTACGGCATTCTTGAAGGTCGCGCCATGATTGCCTATTTGCTGTTCCACTTGAAACATTGGAAACATGCCATGTAGTGCCACATCCTGATCATCTGTCAGTATCAACAAAATGTTGGGCTTCTTGGCCGACACCTCTGCGGCAACAAGCAATAAAAATATAGAAAAAACAGTTCGAATATGCATTTTTTCACGAGTACAAAGAAACTTTTTTGTGTGAAAATTGCAAGAAAACAAAACAAAGCCAATCAAAAACAAATCACTGAAGCAAAGATAACGTCACTACAGCATTGCCAGCCAAAAAGGTCGACTATATACACTTTTTTTACAAATTTTATTTTCTTTTCCCCCAAGTTAAATGAATGCATAAAAAACATAAATTCGGAACAAAACAAAACATTGCTTAATTGAAAATTAACATTAAAGGATTATGAGAATTGATCGACACACATTCAAAATTGTAGAAATGAAGCAGCATTTTTCAACACCAGCAGTTATCAAATTAAATTAAAGTCGAAGACATGCGGCACTCGCTCTAAACTCATCATCACCATCTAAACCACACGCTTAACTTCAAAGAAACGCTTCAGATAGTAGACTTGACCAATGGTCATGAGCACTAATACCAAAGCCTCAAATGTGGACCACAGCACAACGCGTGAGTTGGTGCTTTCATTCACAGAGCGATGAATTTTGTCACGCACCTAGAGTATGTAAAAAACGTGTTGAGATAAATTTTCTTATTCACATTAGAGACCACTTACATGCATGTATTCCTGCTCGTGCTTGACGCTGGTCAATGTGCCTGAAAGCTCACGTATCATATCTTCCAACTTGGTGTGCCCGGCGTCTTCCTCGCCGGGTGCACCAGGTTGGCGATGCGGCGCCTCGCCCACGTCAATGGAGAACATCACCACTTTCGGTGTCATGCTTGACTTTTCATTGTTAAAGCAAACGGTGTAGACGCCTGTTGTGGGTGCGGCGAAGGTGTACTTGCCAGATGACTCTTTTTCGCTCTGGTGTATTACATTCTTCTCAGGACCCGTAATTTTAATGTCCACATCTAGGAAGCCACCCTCAATAACTTCAAAAGTTATACCTGCAGTGGAAGCAAGCTTTGCAATTGGTTCAATTCATGGCGAAAGGCGCGCAACTTACCAAATTTGGTGCCACCATCAACTTTTTCGAAGAAACATTCTTCGTTGTGCGCGTCCACGGTGACAATGAATGCGTTGCTACTCCGTAGCTGTTGGAGCAGCACTAGGGCGCAGGTAAAGAATATTAATTTTATGTTCATGTTCAAAGTTTATTCGTTTAAATTGCTGACACAGTTGTTTTGCTAAAAATTGATATTTTTAATAATACAAGTAAAAACTTTTTCCCGGAGTGCAGCCACGTAATTTGTTACTGATTTTGTATGAAGAATAAAGATAAAAGGCGAAACGTCAAGCTGTCAAAATTGCTGACATTAGATTTTAAGCCGTTTGGTTGGCTGCAGTAGGCAGAAGTTGCGTTCGTTTTTGCAATGACCCAGTAAGGCGTTGAAAAAGCGAAAAAAATTGTGCCAACCTTATTTAATAGATTTTCTTAAACAATTGTTCAACACTTGTTTAGGTACGCACTGTTTTAGGCTTTGCGTATCCTCTACGCAATATAGCATTTTTTTATTCATTGCTTAATTTTGTAAGGTTTGTGTCTAAACAAACGAAAATCTTTTACACAAATCAAGAATTCTTGTACATTTGCCAATCTGTTACTGAAAAGAGTACTAAAAACGACGGATATGGAGCATGTCTATGATAAATTATTATAATCATCAACCTTAATTGAGAAGATGACAAAAGAAATATAGATTAAGTTTACGCAGCCTTTAAACGTAATTTTCGGCGTTTAAATTACGCAGATCTTAAACAAGCCGGACAAACCTTTATAAATAACGATGTGTTGTTTAAAGTTGGCTTAAAGTTACGCAGCCTCTAAAATTAGTTTATAAATAAGGCTGTAGTAAAATATAATCTATTTGGTTTTGGAATTGAAAATTCAGTAATAATTTATTTTTATATTGATTTTTATAAAACTTTCCTTTAGTATTGCTAAAAAAACTTCTGTTGATACTGCTATCAATTAAAATAATGCTATAAAGTAGTTTCAGTTCATTTCAGTTCATAGTTTTTACTATAAAGTGAGAATTAAATTTTTAATAAGTTTTTAGTCTAAAATCTATTTTTAACTTTTACGCACCCATGACTAGGAAATGAGCTACAATATGTACAGCATTAAAACAAACTAAAATTTAACAAAAACTAATGAATCACTTGTTTGACGTGTGGAAAAAAATCAAAATATCAAGTCTGTTTAAATTGTTTGTCATCGTAAAATAACTGACTTTTAACTCTAACGGTGGCGGCCGTGGCGTAATGGGTGAGTGTGTGACTCTTACGCCAGAGAACCCAGGTTCGAATCCTCCATCTGACACAGAAAATTTTTTCAATTGAATTAATTTTTTTGTTTGGTCGTCACCTCTCTGCAGACAATGGCAAACCTCAGAGAGTAAAAACTGCCATGAAAAGCTTCTTGAGAACTTAAACCGATCGGAGTAGGCGTAAAACATGTAGGTCCAGTTCTCGATCATTTGTGTGCAAACATTCCACATCACACACAACACAAAGATCAAAGAAGCTCGGTCAAAGTCCTTTCAAGGGCTGAAATGGCCATTCGTTTTTTTTTTTTTTTTAACTCTAATGTGCCTATAATCTTGCGTGGTATAAATTTTGATTTATAACTTTCTGGATAATAGAGCTATTAAGGAAATAATTTATAGCGCGTTTTGGGTAACGAATAGACCAAAATAGCTACATAAACAGTAATAAAATAAGTTATAAATTTATCACTCCGTGAACAAATAGTTCATTTGTTAGTGTTGAAGTAGCATTACATCTGTGTTTGGCAAAAATCATTTAACTAAACATTTTTCTTTAAATAAGCTTCACTTTGTTCCATTACCGCTTTATCACTCTGTGAACAATTAATTCAGTTGTCAGTGTTGAACTAGCATTAAGTCTGTATTTGACTCAAATCATTTAACTAAACATTTTTCTTCAAATAAGCTTCACTTGGTTTCATAGCCGCCTTCAAAATAGCTAATATATTAATTTATGGGGTGTTGCGTGACAAACTAAAAAGAATGTAGAATATTTGTTCCGAAGATAAGCAATATGTTAATTATTAATTAATAAGGGTATTCATGCAAAGTGGCAAACATATATTGGGTAAATAACAAACATTAAACAATTTTAGGCATGCCCATACGAAAAACTTTAATTTGTGAAATAATATCAACGAAATGCAATATCTGAATTACTTTCACTAGAGTTATTGAATTTTAACTTCTGCCATTTCGAATGATTTGCTTTCTGATTAGAAACAACTTCACAAAAAAATCAGCTGATTACTGGTGTAAGTTTGCCAGATCGATTGCTCACATAAATCGTAGAGCAAATATGTTTGGTTTGTGTAAAAACTTCTAAATAAAACTTCTATAGTTTATACCATTTATTAGGTATAATTTAATATTTATTTGAGTACGAAATAAGCTCATTATAAGTAACATAACTCAAATCATTTCTTTAATAATTTTAATCAAAGGAATCATTTAAAAAAATGAATATATATTGGTGTATCCACATCATCTCAACAGCTGCTGTTGTGGAAGCTATGCCCAATTCACATTCTTACCAGTCATGCGCACTACGAACATATTGCGTACACTGTATTTGCTCAATATTTCTCATTGGAAAGTCATGCCAAACTCCTTTATAGACTAATTCCGGCGCATCTATCCACTCGTTTTGCATTGAGTTGTTAGTCGTGTACATTCTTTTATCCTTGCTGGACCAAGACACATACAAACGCGGTTAACCTAACTAGAGCGCACTTCTCATAGACTATTGCCATGCTAATGACAAAAAGTGTTAAGGTATCAAAGAAAAATCTTTTGTTTTACAAAAAAACCATCAAAATAGAATAGCTCAATTAAGAGTTGACGCAAAACGAATGCTCTTTCGTTGTCAGACTCTATATTTTAAAGTGATGTGTACTGCCTCATCATGGTTGTTCCATCATGGTGCTCCATGAGGTTATGGTACTTGTTTTATGTGTGATGTGAGTGACTGTGACACCACCCCAGCGGAAAACGGATACAAACAAAATTGATTTCGATACGGACGACGACCGTCGAAATAAAATCATCACATAAAACATTAAAAAATCGGTGAAAAATGACATTATTTCCAAAGAAACAACTCACAATACAGAAAAAAACCGCAACCAGGTTTAGGGGAAGTGGAAAGTTTAGTTAAAAAAAAAGTTTAGTGAACGAATGTCTTGAATTGCTATTTTGGGCTGCTAAAGCAGATTTTAATAAAGTGAATTGAAAAAAAATACTGTGCTTGCAACGAAAAGGCATTTTTAGACCAACCCAACCTATACAAACCCAACCCAACTGCACTCTGACTTAATTGAATTGTGCCGCTTAAGCTGCAGCAGCACCAATTTCAATCTGGATTAACTAAATGAAACGCATTTCAAAGTAATTTTCGCCAGATTCTTTTTTTTTTTTGGTTTTTTTATTAAGAGCAGAAAATTACAAAAATTGGATAATTTTAAAAATCAAACAAAAAACTAATAAAACGTAGTGAAAACAAAAGAAAATAGGATTAAATTAAAGCCTACGCATTATGCTGCCAGTGGTTGTGTATTCCATGAAGACTTAGTTCTGTTTGATATAAAAAATATGTGAATGTGAAGAACGTTAAAAGACCGCACTGAGAATATATTAAAACTTGCCGTTGCCGTTGTCTTCGTCCGCGCTGTTGTGCTCGTTACCAATTCTGGTAGTCTACAGTTCAAGAAATAGCTGGCTTTAGAGTGCCACTGGAAGATTCATTTCGTAGAGGCAAGGCGCACCAGGAGAAAGGCGCTTGAAAGTAGGTAACAAATCTTTTTCTTTGTTGGCACTCGTTTGCTTTGAATTCAAGATTTATTATATTCACTTGTTTTCGTTGTAGTTTAAGTGCCATTGCGATTTTTTTTTACTCCAATGCTTGTGTGCTTATCATGCTCTATATGTGGGTTGGAACGAATAAATGTGGCTTTTTCTAATTTTATGTGTGACAAGTTTTTACTTTTGTTTTTATGCTAAACTGTGTCAAATTGCAAAAGTTTTTACATTCAAAGTACTCAATATAAATAATGAGCATCAGTTTTTTGGTCGTTACATTACAATGAATAGTGGTCCGACCGAAACCAAAATTCGGAGCTTTTTGTAATATGCAGTTGAAAATGAAAATTTTTTATATATTTTGTTTTTTATTAAAAGTAAGTAGAAAATATAATATTTCATACCGATAAAAATTTTAATGTTAAATGAATGTTATTTATATTTAATTATTGATTTTTTGTCATATCATACAAGATCTGAGATTTTAAAGTTTCAGTTTCGGCCATATTGAGGCCGAACAGCCGTAACTGACAAAAAGGACCGAGTCTGATCTAAACCGAATATTTGTTCGGACACTAATGATTTTTCATCACTATCATCACTAAACACGCTCCCATAACAGTGCTGTCAAGCTTACATACTTAATGTTGCCACTGATCTTAAAAATATCGTTAGTCAAGACATTAATTGAAGTTTTAAACATTGAAAAAACTTGACTGCAGTTATTGATGGTCACACTTTGACACCTTATAATTGACACTTATGTTGGTAAATGAGGTATAAAAGTGGTAATATTTTTTAGTATCCATTTGGAATGCTTTTTTCATAGCACAGTATTTCTCGGAAAAAAAACATTCTTTTCTGAAAAACTGTTGGTTCACGTGGCTGAACTAATAAGTTATTCGTTCACAAATGACTGCACATAAATGAGGTCGATGTATATCACTCAAGCATTGTGTAAAAATTGTATTTGTCTAGCCGAAAAAAAAATTGTCTAGCCGAAATTGTAACTATTAGGATTGCCAGAGTAGTGAAATTTTAACCAAAGCTGATAAATTGTAACCAAAACTGAAAATATTCTTAAATTTTATTAATTTTGGTTAATTTTTAGATTAATTATTGGCCGTTGTACTACTATTAAAAGTGCGCGGCTTGTATGCGAAAGAACCCAGGTTCGAATCTCATCTGACACGGAATGTTCTTGAATTGAACTAATATTTCTGTTCTGCCGTCACCTCTCTGCATATAATGGGAAATCTCAGAGAGCAAAAACTGCCATGTAAAGCTTCTTGAGGATATAAGCCGTTCCGAGTCAGCATAAAGCTTGTAGGTCTAGGTTTCGATCATTTGTGCTGAAACATTTAACAACACATACAAAATAATTGCTCATAAGAAACTCGTTCAAAGTCCTTTCAAAGGCTGAAATCGCCAATTCGTTTTTTTTTTAGATTGAATGCATAATTTTTTTTTTGGAAAATTCCCTTTATTCAACGAAATTTCAATTTTGTTTAAGGTGCATTCAAATACTGAAACTATGCACCTTTTTATTTTTTATCGACTGATAACGTAATTGATATGAAACAAAAACCAATGCATGACGGATAGTCCTTGAAAAGGGGAGAAATACCAAAATACATGAATTCTTTAGGCGAACTTTTTTTACTCTGCTCAGGAACTGTCAATTTAGCATGATTCAAAATAATTTCGGATAAATTTTCACAGGGTTCTTGTCCAGGGTCCTTTCAAATTCATAAACGTTTATCGTTTATAAAATTGATATTTCTTAAAACAATTACGGAAGAAAAAACAAGTAATTAATGTATTGAATTTTAGTTTTTTTTTTATCTGTAAACATTTTTGTAGCACATTTTTGCATACTTAATAAAATTATATTTTTATTTTACTTTTTGTAATAGTTTATTATACAAAGTCGTTTTGAAAAAAGGAGATATATTTTTAGCAGAACACTATTATGTGCTCTGACCGTGTCTTTCATAACTCATATAAATAAAATGTTTTTATTGTGTGCATTGACCTTGGATTTGACAAAAGTCAAAACCGTATCGAGAGAACGCCTCAAGGCTCAGAACTTTAATAATTTTGATACAGTCAAAAATTGATGTATCAATGTATCAACCCTATGACTTGAATTTTGAATAAATCATAGACACACCATATGAACTATACAAACATACATTTTATTTTAATAAGCTAGCTGGACCGGCAGACGTTGTTTTATCTTTGCTGGTATATGGCGCATCATTTTACGAGTTTTTGGCAGTTCATCCGATCGCAGCGCCATCTACTGGGTCCAATTGTGAATCAAAACCATCCAGGGACCCACTCAGACAAGCACAAGCAATTTCATGTACAAATCGGTTGTACATATGCAAAACGATGCGCCATCTACCAGAATGATGCGCCGGCCAGTTTTAACAATTTCTGAAAAAGTGGAAAACCATGACATTTTTATTGATTTTTGGGCGATGAAAAGGGGTATAGCAACTTTTTCTAAACTTGCTTGTACTCGAATAAAATTACGGTAACATTTCAGGCCCAGTAGTCAATTTTAACGATTTATGAAACAGTGGGCGTATCTATAGTTTGACCTCGTCCATTTTTGGTACAGTTGTCGAAAGTAACTATATAAACTAAATTACTATATTAAGGTCTAATACGACGAAAATTGTATCCGGTTTGTGGGACGTAAAAGGGGGCGTGGAAGACCATTTTGGTAAAGTTTTTACTTAAAAAGCTAAATTACCAAATTTTGTGTCTTTTACGACTGATACCATAATTTTTATTGATTTGTAGGTGGTGATAGGTGGTGTGGAAAAAATTGCGTATGTAGAATGGGATGGCTAAGAAGAACACAACAAAAAAATATCCAAGCAAATCGGACCCTTGAATTATGGTGTTACGTTAGACTTCGAATGGCCCATGGTATAATAAGACAAGGTAGTGTTAATAGTTAAAATTCTCTATAATGGTGGGTACTGCAACTATCAAAATCAGGTTTTAACGAATTAAATAACAAAAAAAAAAAAAAACAAATAACAAAATTTGCAAATTATGATATTCTATGTGTTTGACGGTCGTGGCGTAGTGGGTAGAGTGTGTGACTCTTATGCCATAGAACCCAGGTTCGAGTCCTCCATCTGACACAGAAAGTTTTTCCAATTGAAATAATTTTTCTGTTCGGCCGTCACCTCTTTGCAGACAATGGCAAACCTCAGGGAGTAAAAACTGCCATGAAAAGCTTCTTGAGAACATAAGCCGTTCGGAGTCGGCGTAAAACATGTAGGTCCAGTTCTCGATCATTTGTGTGTAAACATTTGACATCACACACAACACAATTGATCATAAGAAGCTCGGTCAAAGTCCTTTCAAGGACTGAGATGGCCATTTCTTTTTTTTTTATGTGCTTGACAGCTACTGTACCCACCGCATCGAGACGACACTACCTTGTTAAATATATCTTGGAATGGCCGATAACATAACATATTTACATTTCTCTTTCAGTTTTAAGTTTACTCACATTACGTTAAATCTCTCCTGGCCCAGTTGGCTATTTCTTAAAGGATTCATTGAAGATTCATGCATGAGCATTCAGTATCGTCGAAGAAACTTGCGGAGTCGCCCATACAAATCATGCACGAAAGTGTCCAAATTTTCGCCCACGACACTTTCAGACAAAAATGTTGGAAATTTCATCAACGAAAGCAAGATGGAAATATGTAGTAAATTACGCCAAAGAAATAACACGAAAATTCAAAGGAAACTTCGTCAACGAAATAAAATTGGAATGATGCAAGAAATTTCTGCAACGAAGAGATGAAGAAAATTTCGTAACGAAAGCAAGATGAATTTTTTTGAGAAATTTCATGTTGCAATGCTGAATAGAATGATGAAAAAAATTTCGCTGATATTTATTTAATTCTTTAATCCAATTTATTTTTATATTTTTTTAAAATATCATTTGAACATAAGTGGGGTGAAAATATAACATACTGCATCTACGTGTTAAAAAATTCCTTTGATATTGATTCGTATAGTTTTAAAAATAAATATTTATATTAAGTAGATCTTAAATTTGTTCTGATATTGCTTGCCCAATGTTCATTTCTAGCTCCAGTACACCGAAGTTTTTGTTCTTTTTTTCTTCACAAACGTTCCTTATCTGCTTAAATATTCACGTTTTTTCTTTGAAATTTCTCGATTTATTGCCAAAACTTGTCTTTATTTTAAATATTCACTTTTTAGTACATTTTTATATTTTTACACAACTTTACACAAAAACTAAAAAGTGAATATTTGTTTGACAATGGATTAGCATTGCCGGCTTCGTGCTTTTTCTATCACATTTGCCAATAAGTGTTGCAAGCCATGCGACCATGTGTCGGTAAGAGAAACTGTAAGAAAATTCGTTAGTAAATCATTTAAAGGTGTGAAAATTCGTCTTGGATTCACAGACGATTATTTGTTAAGAAATTTCTGGTCTACGGGGTAGTTTTACCTGAGAAAAAAATTTCGACTGTGGCAACTCTAGTGACTACAAAAAAAAAAAAAAAAGAATGGAAACACATAAGAATGTGTTAGTGTGTAGGTGCGTGTTAATTTTATAGCAATAAGGTCGTTTACACGGTTGATATTCTCGTGCCATCGCACCTGACGACCAATAAACTCAAGTAATAAAAACAAAAGTTTTTACAACGTACAAAAATCTCAATATTGCACATAAATTTTCGTTACTATGTTTAACAAATACTTAAAATTTTTCATAACAGCTATGTTTTCTAAAGTTTGCCTATGTTCGAAATTTTAGCAGCATTCACGTGTATTTATAATAAGCTTTATGAAATACGTCTGTCATGATTTGACCTTAACGCAGCGCAACGCAAAGGTACGTAGAGTTTTGTTTATATTTGCCATAAAAGTTAAGTTGCGCTGTGTAAACTTGCGCTATGATTTCGATAACAAATTTGAGCGTAACTTAAAACTATTCCACTTAAGTTGCTACACCTACGTTACACAGCACCGCGTAGAGCCCGTAGGAATTTGCTATTTATTATTGAAATCGTAAAACTACATAAGAAAGAACTCTCGGAACCGTTGCGTTGCGCTGCGTTACGGATGCATAGCAGTGCATTTAGCGGTTGAGAATAAAACCTATAATCATGAAACCGTTTCGAGTTCAAACGGTGTTGATCGAATTGACTGGCCGCTGTGTATAAACTAATGATATAAAATATTCATCAATGATAGTTTGATGGGCAATGATGGGCTCCCAGAACATACGCCCGATGAACTTACGCCCGAAAAAAAAATACAAAAAGCCCAAAATTTTTGAAGCATTGAATTTTGGAAAAAACGCCCAAATTTGAAATAGCAATTGAGCCCGAAAGAAGGAAATTACGCCCAAATGGTTTGGAAATAAAGACTAAAAGAAATAGAAATAACGCCCGAAACTACCAGCAGTTTTTCAAGACTTATTTCCAAATTTTTCGGGCATAATTTCCGTGATTCAGATTCATTGCAAGATTATAAAAATATAAAAGAACATATTTGAGTAGTAAATTAATGTTCCCCTGTGAAAATATCTGTAAAGATGTCCTTCATTCTATTTATTTTTGATGTAATTCCATGAACAAGGGTATCTATGGACATTATGTCCAGATAAGATCCAAATGGTGCGCCCTTTTATGGAATGTCGTTTTTTTGTCTTCCGTACAAGGGCAAACCATTTTATCATAACGAATATGAAATTTCTTAACTTTTCGGTAAACAAAAATTTGGGCGTTTTCAATATTTTAATTTGGAAAAATGCAAAATTTTTTTCGATCCTAAATTCCAAGCTTATTTTTTGGGCCTTTTCAAATACTTGGAAAAAAGACCCAAAATTTATTAGCCGAAGCTCCCGAAAAAATTATATAATCGCCAGAAATTTCGGGCATTTTTTCCTAGGGATTAATGCCCGATTTTGTATGGAACATTTCGGGGTTTTTGCCATTTTTTCTTCGGGCGTAAGCTCATCGAGCGTAAGTTCTGGGAGCCACTTTCATAGGATTATACAACTACCACGCCCACTTTTTTAGCAAAAAAATGTAAACTCTAGCAAGGAAAAGATCTTCGATAGAGTCGAAGGTAAGAAACTCCCGCGGTCATATATAAGTTCATTCGAAGTCCTTAACCGCCTATTAACTCTTCACAAGTGATAACTCTCCGAAAATCGGATGTAATTATCTACTTCGTCTTGGAAATCACACTATCTTATTCGGCTCCCTAAACTTACGCCCGATGAACTTACACCAAAAAAAAAAAAAAAAAAAAAGATATGACTATGCCATTTTTCGGGTATTTGTGACAATCAATTTCGGTTCTCTTTACAAATATTTGAAAGAGGAGAAAAAATAGGGCATTTTTGCCACATAAAAATATGGAAAAATGCCAGAATTATCGTTTACCGAAAAGTTAAGAAATTTCAAATTCGTTATGATAAAATAGTTTGCCCTTGTACGGAAGGTAAAAAACAACATTCCGTAAAAGGGCAAATAATTTTATCATAAAAAAAACACCATTTGAACCTTATCCGGACATAATGCCCATGGATCCCTTGTTCATGGAATAACATCTAAAACAAAAATAATGAAGGAAATCTTTACAGATATTTTCACAGGGGAGCATTAATTTACTACTCAAATCTGTTCTTCTATAGGTATTTTGATAATCTTACATAGAATCTGGATCACGGAAGTTATGACTGAAAAATTTGTAAATAAAGCTGGAAAAACTGCTGAAAATTTCGGTTGTAGTTTTTCTATTTACTTTCGGGCTTTATTTCTAAACCATTCGGGTGTTATTTCCTTCTCTCGGGCTCAATTGCCATTTCAAGTTCGGACGCTTAAATTCAATTCTTCAAAAATGTCGGGCTTTTTTAAAATATTTTTGGGCTTAAGTTCATCTGTTCTTTTATAGGTATTTTGATAATTTTAGAATCTGGATAACGGAAATTATGCCTGAAAAATTTGTAAAAAAGCTCTAAAAACTGCTGAAAATTTCGGTCGTAATTTCCATTTTCTTTCGGGCTTTATTTCCAAACCATTCGGGTGTTATTTTCTTTTTTCGGGCTCAATTGCCATTTCAAATTAGGACGCTGAAATTGAATTCTTCTAAAATGTCGGGATTTTTTGCAACTTTTTCGGGCGTAAGTTCATTGCGCGTAAGTTCTGGGAGCTTCTTATTCATATTAGAGCAAGTTTGTGTTGATTATTGATCTAAAGTTCAATTGAAGACGTTGATAGCTGACCAGACCAAAGCAAATTTCCACCAAATCTTGACCGCTTTTGAATGCACTGTACCACTCATATGCGCTTTTTTGATAAAGTGGGTTCAATGTAAGCCTTGTAATGTAATGTAAGCTTTCAGGCGATTCGATACACGAAATAGCATTAGCAGTACAAAATTTGAGACGCATTCCTTGTTCTATATTTTTATTTAAAATTGCAAAACTCACTTGAGATGAAATTGCAAAAATGAGCCCCTTAAAGGTTGCCCTATAGACGAGCAACTAATGGCAAAACTGATTTTTTTTACTAAAACTGTTTTTATGTTGAAAACATCATGCGTAGTTTGTACAGCCATGGACACATAAATAGCACAAATGTCAACTTATTTTTTAAACTTTTCGTTTGAACCTAATAATGCATTCATTAACTGTAGTTATTATTTTTTGAGACTCCAGTGTGACGTTGCTTAAAACTCCGAGAGAGATGTACCGTTACTTACTTTTATTTGCTCAGGCCATCTCTTTTTGTATAGGCATGTACGATCTGCTGTGGTCATATAAATAGCACACAGGTTAGTTGGTGAATAAAAGCTAACAAGATCGGGTGTTTGTAAAAATTTTAGAGTTTTATTCATTTAATTTCCTCAGATTCTAAATAAAATGGGTCGTGACAAACATTGCACTCCGGAAAAAAAGGTCTATAATTCACAAACTAAGTCTAAAAGACAAGAAACCATCTGAAATCACGGATATTCTCAAAATTTCGCTAAAAATGGTCTATAATGCACTCAAACTGGTTACATCAAATGGTTCAAACAGTTTCGAGAGTAAGCCGCGCCATCCTAGACCGCGTAAAACCACCGCTTCTATTGATAGACTTATAGTTCGCAAAAGCAAGGCTGATCCTTTCAAGTCAGCAAAGCTAATTATGAGGGAAATAAATGAAGAAAATAACATTAATGTTTCAAGAAAACGCCATGAGTTGAATCTGAAGTATACAAAAAAATCATTAGAGCATGGAGGAGGGAATTTAATGGCTTGGGGAGCTTTTTCCTGGCACGACGTTGGGCCAATTTTTCGTATACCAGGAATAATGTATTTGTGTATCAAAAATATGTATTTAGATATTTTTAAAACCCAAATGGAAACATTGGTATTTGAGAACATGCCTATAAGGTGCACGATAATGATCCAAAACACACGGCAAAGGTTGTGATTGATTGGCTAAAAAAGGAAAAAATAAATATTTTGAATTGGCCGGCTCAAAGCCCAGACCTCAATCCCATAGAAAATTTATGGAATGATGTGAAGGTCGGCATAAGCAACCAAAATTTTTGGAATTTAGATGAGTTATGGAGTGGAATTGAGAAGGCTTGGTACTCTATTCCGAAGGAAAGGGTCAGGAAGCTTGTGGAGAGTATGGGACGAAGATGTCCTGCTGTTTTGGACAATTCGAGATACTGTACCAAGTACCAGTAAGCATATCCGTAAGCTCATTGCAAAATAAAAATAAATCACTATGTCTTTTTTTCAGAATCCAAATTGTTCTATTTATACGTCCACCTCAGCTAAGGAGCAATTGCAGATTTTTCATTAATTTTCTAATTTTGATTTCATAATTACAAACTTACTACTGGTTTTAAGTTTTTAATGTTTAAACTCAAACACCATGAAATAAATTCTATTTTCCTCTATGTATTTTATTTAAATTTATGTGAAACACCCTACATGTATTTTTTTGCTATTTATGTGTCCACGGCCTATATGGAAAATTAATGTAAGCAATATTTTTACTATGAATCTGACATTTGGTTGTTGAACCAGTTGAGGAACTGGTTCATGTCAAATTGCAAAAGTCTAACCAATTGATAAACTTAACTAACCAATTGATAAAAACTGTCTGAAAAAGTAAACATAACAGCTCAAATTATTTACACACGACTTTTTTCCAACATCCAGCAACCAGTTATGCGATTAATTGCTCGTCTATAGGGCACTTAAACAAACTAAAAGGGAAGGGGACGGGGGGCGGGGAGGCTAAGCTTTTTAATTTTTTTTTTTAGTTTTTTATACGAATGCACAACATCTCAAGAATATTGTGACCAAATTTGAAGTCGATCCGAGTAAAAATAACGGCGATATGAATTTTTAAGTAAGTGTACCTCGAACGTTGATTTCGAGTGTACAAACTTGAGAGCGATTTTCCCACAAGTCGTTTTTTCAAAGCCGGTGAACACTCTCCAACCAAAACAGCTGAACCAATCGTTTTGAAATTGGGTACACTCATTCACAATTTAAGTTTTCATTTTACAGTAACAAATATATCGTTTTTTTTGTCAAAAATTAATTTTTTGACCTTCAAGTGCTGCCAAAAATCTAAAAAAATTAAAAAAAACTCAACAGCGTTAACTCGAAAATCCTAATTTTTTGATTTCAGTTGATCCACTGTTCACCGCAAAACAATTTTTTTTTTTGGAGATGCTGCCAGAAAACGGCCACCATTTTGTTATTTCTAGCCATTTTTCAATATAATTTTCACTAGTTATTCTTCAAATGTTGCTTTATTATACCGACATCAATTCAAGTTACTTCCACTAACAGTAGCGCGTCAAAAATACGTAAAAATGGGTAATTTTTAGGCCGAATTAACCTTACCCCCCTTAATGACAGTTCGCTCTAAAACTTCATGTCAGGATAGAGAACAGTTGTGCCAACTTGAGATAAAAATAATTTTTAGAAACTCTTTAAGCGGGCTTTATAAATTACCATTTCCCGGTACTTTTTTGACACAGTGTATTTGTTTTTATTATTTGAATATGTTGCTTATATAAATAAAGACTTAAACAAATAAATAACGGTACAGTGCTTCTAGTCTAGCGGTAGAATAAACATTCTAGCAATGGTCTGGTGGTTGGATAGCATGGCACCCAACCATCTGCATGTTAGAAGTTTAGAATACGAGCAGCATCTCAAGAATAAATTTTTCGCATATTAAAAATTGCTTAAAATAAAAGTGTATTATGTGAGTGTGTGTGGAAAAAGTTGCTAACAGCCAGTGGGCAAATGCTACACAATGTCACTCTGAAAGTTAATTTCACTACACCAAAGTTTTTCAATGCCTGCTGTTGAAATTTCTTACATTTACTCCTGGGCTTAAAACCAAAAAATTTTTTTTTTCGTATTTAATATGCATGAATAATGTTTGGTAAATATGTTAATAATACACCCATATATCTATACAATTGCCTACGTTGTTCTTGTCAACTTTTGCCATAGAGTAAAAAAAAGAAAATAAAAAAAGCAAACTTGTTCACCCCGCCGCATTTTAATGCTTTCTTTGAGCAGAAATTTTTGAAAAAGTCAGTCATAAATAATAAATTTATTATGGCTTTTGATGGGAAAAACCTAATAAATTTTCTCAGTTGGGCTTTTTCAGACAAGAGCTTCCGTGATCAATTTCCAAGTCTTATTATTAAAGTTTTTTTTCTAAAACAAATTTTTGATGTTAAGTCTGAACATTAACATAAAATAATTACACTGGCTTACAAAATGAAAAAAAAATGTATGTGCATTGAATGCCACCATATTTTTCCCAAGTATTTTGAACCGCAAACCACGAAAATCACATTGAATAATTTTTTTATGGATATGTTTTAGATATATGGTATGAGTTTTTTTTTATATCTAAAGTCATATATATCTAGAGTCGTACCCCGAGTTAGAGACAAGAGCACAAGATAGGGTTGCACAATAGATCAAATTAATGGTAATCAAATATACAGATTTGTTTAAAAAGGCGATTCTGACTTCTCAACGCTTTTAAATACTGATGAACCTGACAACAATCCTGCCAATAGGGACGCTATCCCGCAAAACCCCGACTACGGATAACAGCGTTGGGGTTCCGTTGCCAGACTGTAATGAAGTCTCGACTACCATAGCTTGGCTTAAGAACAACAAAGCATCGAGATCCAATGGCTGAGTAGTTCAGGAAGGAAAGCGAAGCTCTCTTTAAATGCATTCTTAAGCTTCTATGCGGAATATGGTCGGAAGAATGCATTCAAAACGATTGAAACCTTAGTGTGCTCTGCCCAATCTACAAGAATGGCGATCCACCATTTGCGCCAATTACCTTCTTAAGCCGCATATAAGGTCCTGTCCAGAGTATTATGTGAAATACTGAAACCCATTGTAAACCAACTTATTTAAACTTATCAGTGTGGCTTCAGACCTGGAAAATCTATACTCCACCATGTCTGAATTTGGTATACCTGAAAAGTTAATTTGGCTCTGCAAAATGACACTGAGCAATATCAGTTATGTTAGACCTATGCCTCCATTTGTTACCAAACTAGATTTCAAATTCCTTATCGTGCGACTTCTTCAACCTAATGCTGAAGATCATCCGAGCTGCTGATCTGAGATGTATATAGGCGCTATATTTTTAAGAGTGTTATACTGTTACCTTAAGGCGAATTTACACATTTCACTCAATACGATGACAGTGAACGTTGAATGATCACAGTGAATAAATTTTTAGTCTACATTATTCAAAGCGTTAATTTAAAATTAGATGGATGATTCGATGTTGAATGTCAAAATTTATTCGTTGATTGATTTATTTTATTGACGTTTAAAAAAATAATATCAATGCCGTATAAAATAATAAAAAACGGAATTAAAATAAAGTACTAGGATCGTTGTGTTTCACTACGCTTGATACATAAGTACGATTTGCTTTCACTTTCATCAAAAGTAGGAAATACTTCGGCGCAGTGAAATAACTCCCAAATGAAATAAGTCCCAAAAAAAAAATGAAATAACTCCCAAAAAATTTCCATACATTTTTGGGAGTTATTTCATTATGAAATAACTCCCAATTTTTGGAAGTTATTTCATTTATTTTGGGAATTGTTTCTTTTTTTGTTTTGGGAGTTATTTCATTATGAAATAATTCCCAAAATTCGGAAATGAAATAACTCCCAACGATAATGGGATGGGATGGGGTTATATCATTTTCTTCAATTTTGGCTATTGAAGAGGTGCGATTGTTTTATATGCGCCTTCTACAGAATGAAGTTTGTCAAAGGCGGAACTGCATGGAAAAAATAATGACAAAATTTACAAAATGTTTATCTTTCAGAAAATTATTTCATTTGGGTCTTATTTTATTTTGGGTTATTTCATTTAGGTGCTATTTTATTTAATAATTGGGACTTATTTCATTTTCCGGTTGGGAGTTATTTCATTAATTTTGGGACTTATTTCATTTTGTGATTTAGGAGTTATTTCATTTTTTTTGGGATTTATTTCATTGGGACTTATTTCATTGGGACTTATTTCATTTGGGAGTTATTTCACTGCGCCAATACTTCTACTTCTTTCACTGTTCAATGTGAATAACAATCATCTTCAATTTAAAGATGAAACTCAATTAACACTTTTCAAATCGGATGATTCATCCAAAGTGAACAATGATAGTGAATCGTGTAAATTCGCCTCTATGCTGATGATATTGATGTGAGTTATGGGTTAATCTGCGATTTCGGGTATATACAATAACCCTTCGGCCTCCTCGAAAAGCTGATTATCTTGGAGCTGCTGCTGTTTTCGAGCTGTAATAGCTACTTTTCTCTCGGAGAGACTCTTTCGGTTCTGCTTCGCTAGTAGTGGCTCATCGGTGTTTTCGGCTCGTACATAAGCGTCAGAATGGAGGTGTAGTCTTCACTAAACATTCCAGCAGCAATTTTGACAATTTTCGACCCGGAATTGAGGTGCTTCGGACATATTCGCCAAACTGTCGCGTTGAAACTTTTGTTGGCATTCTGGGTATGGCTCCACCTAAGTTTCTTTCCAATAAATCAACTTTAGACAAATCAGTGTAAATTGGTAGAATATGCTTTTCCATTTAATCGCCAAATAATGGAGTAAGGATCTTCAAGTGACGGTTACGGACTCGAACGTTTTTGAACATAACTCCATAATTTTTCAATATTCGCTTTTTTTTCCTTTTGAAAGTATATTTTTAACATGTTATGCATTTGAAATTTGAAAATATTTTTTTTTGGATATTTCCGAAACTATAAAGGTATACTTCCACCTTAAGTTAAAGACCAACAAAAACTATTTCATAAATGAAATAGAAGGCTGCAAAGTGCTGATACAGTTATATTGTGCTAATAATTAAATATTTCTCTTGTTCTTCATATCGACATAAGAATTTGCCTAAAGAATTTATAGGCAGAAGTGGGGTGATGTGTAACACGTTTTTATATGATTCAATAAAAGTGATTGAATTTTTTATTGGCTTAAAGGCCTATCCCTTGCAGTCATGGCTGTTGAATATTTTGAGAAATGGCTAAAGTAGAACAAAAATTTAAAATATGACTTTTTTGATCTTTTTCAAATCGGTGGGGTGATGTGTAACACCAACAAAATGTTGGTTGAAAGACCGGGAACTTTAATTTTTGATGTTTATTTTACATTTTTATGTTTAGTAAAAGTATTGCGAAAAAACTTAATGAAATAATAGCAATATTTCATAAATCTGTCTGATTCTTAATGCACAAACACACACAGTTAACTTCAATAGAATGGCTTTATTAATTGCAATAAAAAATTACATTTCTAATGTATACAAAAAAAAAATGGCTCACAAAAAATAAAAAATCGGGAATTTCGATTCTTTCGTTGCGAAATCGTAACGAAAATCGTATGAAGGAGTTGACAGGACTTCGTAACGAAATATCGTAACGATTTCGTAACGAGTCTTAACGAAAATGTTACGCAAAAGTTACGATTTCGTTCAGACAGTTCGAAAGATAGGAAATTTTACTCTGTTAGCATTTTAATATGTCGTACAAACAGTCGCATAACAAAATTCTATATAAATTCGTATAAAAAGTGAAACTGTTGCGATATTTGTGTAACGAAATTGCAACAATTTCTTTAAGACAGCTCGAAATAGTTACGAATTAGTTGGAATTTCGACAAAGTCGTCAACTATGGTTTGCTGGGAAAGCATTTACACTTGTTTCATTCAAGTGAATTTTCGTGATTAAAATGTTTTGTCTTAAAATGTGACGAAAAGCGCCGGTTTTACGGTCTAGCACCTGCAGCTTTCTTTGTCGTTTGTTTGGTTTTCATTTCCATATTTTTTTTTATTTGCCACCTCTTTCAACTGTAAACGTTTCTGTGGAGTTGTTAGAACACAGCTTTTCATTGACTTTCTACCACGATTGAATTTTGGTCTGGGCTCAGTGGTCTGAACTGAACCGATCTCTTTTAATGCCATTGATGTAATTGCATTTCAGAGTTTATAGTAGTTGCCTTTTTTATTGCAATTATAATGTGTTTGATGTGTTACACATCACCAAAATGTAAGTCATTTTTTTCTCATTGATGCTATTTTACCACAGAGTGAAAGAATGCAAAATTTGTAGAAAATTCTATCCGAAACGCTATTTTTGTAAATTAAAATAAAACTTTTTAACAAACATTATGCACGCATTTTAAAAACTCTAAAATAATGTATGTCTACTTCCAACACTTATGGAAAACTAGATCCTGTCTAAAGAATCATATCAAAGTTGTTTATTCACTCATATGACAACATTTTGTACTAAAAATCGCCGTGTTACACATCACCCCATTGGTACACATTACCCTATCTCACCCTAATAAAAATGAAAATTCAAAATAATTTTCGAGTATGGAGAAAGTTTCGCAATAATGCTTTCAGCATTATTCAGCAAAAAAACCCAGACTGCAATATTTTCCTCCTTTCTCAGTAATGACTCTTGAAAATTACTAAATTTTAACGACATAATTCAAGCGTTTTTACACTAATCGACTTTTAAGGTAAAATATTTTAGAATCATTTACAAGACTATTTAATGCATTTTTTTATTTTAGAAGATTTCTTAAACAACGTTAAAAATTAAATTCATATAAAGAGCTTATGAATTTTGGTTTTTTTAACCTGTGCGCCGTTCAACTTCTTCCTTTGGGGTGTCCTCATGTTATAGAAAATTTTATGAAAAATGCTCAAGCAAGCAAGGTTGGAGCGGCCATTTGAGCGTTATTATATTTTTTTTAATAACTTCCATGTTTCTACTTTATAATTTAATAGAAACTCACAGATATTTCCACAAAACAAGTGACCTATGAATGGACAATCTTCTAAATTGTAGAAGGGTTCAAGCTGAGTGGGGCACTACTACCATGGAAAGGGAAGTTAGGAGGGATACACCCTAGGGGGGGGGGGAGGGGTTCTATCGCCTTTACTATGGAATCTAGTCGTTAACGAATTACTCAAAAACTTCGAAGGTAGAGCACCGAATATAACAGCTTATGCAGACGATATAAGCATAATTATAATGGGGAAATGTCTACCAACAATATGTTCAATAATGCAAAGCACTCTCAGGGAGGTGCTGAGATGTACTAACTCAGTCGGCCTTAACATCAACACCAAAAAAAACAGATCTGGTTCTATTTATGAAAAGGTACAAGATACCGCCTCACCCCGAAAACCCATACGAAGTATCTAGGAGTCGTCCTGGATAGCAAACTATCATGGAGAAACAATGTCAAGGAGAGAGAGTGAAGAATGCCACCAATGCGCTATACGCATCCAAGAAGATGCTGGGCAGCACTTGGGTTCTCTCACCCTCTTTGATGCATTGGATCTACGTAACGGTAGTTAGTCCAATTCTAATCTATGGAATTATAGTGTGGTGGCCGGTGGTGGAAAAGTCAACATACCTTAAACACTTGGAGAAAACACAGCGGCAGGCAATGATCTGCATAACAGGGGCACTGAAATCTACTCCAAATAAAGGTTTGGACATTGTACTATTAGCAAGGATTTATCCAGTAGCACGGACTACATGATACCTCGCACAGTGATGGACTTAAGAATATCATTACGCCTAGGACCAAACGACTGGAGCCACGGTATAGAACAAGCACTACGGGAGGTCAACATATTCACTGACGGCTCTAAGCTCACCAGAACCAGCGATAAGTCAGCTTTATAAACTGCCGGATTACTGCAGTATCTTCCAGGCGGAAGTGTTCGCTATAAGGAAGGCCGCAGAGACTTTGAAGCTTTGAGGATAAGGCCGCACAAGCATTGAGTCGTAGATGGAGAGATACGACAACATGCAGAATCTCAAAAATCATGTGTGATACACGATGCAATAAACGGACTATGTTCATCCTAGCACGACCGCGCAGAGAATGCAGGACACTGGTTGGTGTCCTCACGGGTAACTGCATGGCGGCAGCTCACCGCCAGGAAGTGCAAGGAAGCAGGCACGGCTGAAACCCTGGAACACCTACTATGCACATGCCCCGCTCTACTTAGATCGAGACTCAAATACTTAGGCTCACCGACATTTCCGTCACTACAACATGTGGCCAAAATCTCTCAAGAAATTCTCCTTAGATTTGTGAATTCAGCACAAATCTTCACCGATTTTAACTAACTCCCTACAGGTTCCTTACACTCGGTACCACTAACGACCAGAATTGGTCTATGTGAGCCACCGCCAGGAGGCAGCCGCATTAACCTAACCTAATGCGTTCTATTAGAAAACTAAAATGACAGTGACTTTTGGGACAACCCAAAAGCATATAAAATGCAACAAGCTCGTGAAATTTTTGGGGCCATCCATGAAATATGTCTGATAAATTACTTGAATAAACTTAAATTAATAAATACTTAGATAAACAATTACTAAAAGCTTCAATGTTAGTAAAGCTTCCTGATAATATGAGCCGTTCGGAGTCGACATAAAGCTTGTAAGTTCAGTTTTCGATCAATCGTGTGCAAGCGTTTCTGTGGCCACAAGGAATAGCGACTAAATTCAAAATACCGTAAAAAAGCGATATGGCATTTTTTTTATTGCCAATCTTTGGAAGGATGGAGAAATTCCTTTTTGCACGGAATTAATAACCACATATGTCTGTACATATTTTGTTGGTTTAACGGTTCATATATTTCAGAAAAAAAGTCGTAGTTAGTGCAATTAAAATATCGCTTTTTACGATATTTTGAGTTTAGTCGTTATTCCTTGTCGCCACAGATTTAATAAGACGCACAACACAAATTGATCCATAGACGCTCGGTCAAAGTTTCTCGCTCAAAGAAATGTCCAATTCGTTTTTTTTTTTTGTTCTTTGCATGAATACGCTTATTGTACATATATAAGTAACTTCAAAGAAAGTCTAAAACTGCTTATAACTTTATGACTTATGCAGAAGAGAATTTTAAAGCATATAAAGGGAAACTTTACGTATAAACAAAATTTTCTGTTCTGTCATTTGACAAGGGAGTAAAAGTTATCAGGAAGAAAAACATTTAACAATAAACCGTCAGATTTACGTTCTTGAATAAAAATGCAAAAATTTTCTTTTAATAAAATTGCGCACAAAAACTTTTTCCTCACAATATTTTCATACTGCTCTTTTTAGCATTTTTATATGAATTTATTTTTGTCGGCGTTTTTTGTCATATTTTTTTTTTCTTGCTGCGCTAACATTTTGTTACTAACATATGTACTTAAATGAAGATGTGCGGAAATGTTTCAAAAACACATTTCCGCTGGGAATATGTCATAATAAGTTATTTTTTACATCTTTAACTTTAAACTCTGTCATGTTCGCTCAAATCAAGACAGTTAGGCAGGGTTGTAAAGAAAACAGTGGTCCTTCTTATTACTTAATTACTTTGGTCTACTCAACTAAAGATCTTAGAAAATTATTCACAAAACTTTGTTTGAAATTTCGAAAAAAAGGTTGTCAATTATGTCGTATTGCTAATTTTCTTAATTTACCATATTCTAAATTTTAATCCCAAACCTGGAATGTCAATGACTATGGCTACCTGAAACTTCTACGCACGCATATCTCATGTTTTAGCATTCGTTTTATTTTTGTGTTTTTTTTTTTTTTTTGTATTTTCCGTGTTTTTGTGTGATTTTGCAACTTTGCTACTTTTGTGTTATATGTACTTGACTTGCGACATTTGATTCGAAGCTTCTGGCACACTTCATGATTCACTTTAGTTTAACAATTGAGCCGCGTTTAACATAGCTACTCCAAAAACCAACGCATTCTACCAAACCGAAACGATCCGACCTACAACGCACGCACCGCAAAGGAGAATGGTACACAAAGGAATTAAAGTTGAGAAAAAGTTTTGTGAATTTTGCAAAATAAAATAAAATTAAATGCAAATTGTATGATAAAGAAGAAGCTTGCTGCTGGAGCTGGAGAGGCTCTAAGAGACCCGAGCTATGTTTAGCAAAATTTATGAGTTTGCAATAATATACAAGCATACGGGAACAACACATGCGGGAGGAGGATAAACGGAGCATAGCAAGCTAGTTATCAGCAAGGATATCATTCACTCACACACCTACCTATACACGCGTGTGCGTTTGTGCTGGGCGGCTACCTCTGTCGCATATCGAATTTGAATTTTAAACCATTTTTAAGATGTCGTTTGCGTTGTCGCTGGCACCGAGGTGTACCTTTTTTAAATCACAGCCAAAGTTATATGCGTCGTCCCACCTTATAGCTATGAGTGTGTGTAGCGCAACGCTTGAGCCCAAAGATTATGAGCCTGTTGGTGCTTAGCACGATTTCACCTGTGCTGGCGACCGCTTGTGAACCCAAGACTGGGCGTCATTAAAACACTTGGGACACTGAGTGCTGGCGCTGCTTTATCGCAAATAACAGCAACAACACAGCGGGTAATAAATTTTTATATGCCTCCTTCTAACATTGTTAGAATCGGTACAAACCGGGTAAACTTGGTACTTACCAGTCAAGGTGAGCTCAAGCAGCAATATTGGCCAATTTAATGGCTGCGCATTAGGTTTGCCAATATGTGAGATTTTCCGGTTGTCAAACTTTTGTCAATAAAATTTAATTTATTAATTTAGCTTCAATGTCATAAATCGTTATCTGCGCATAAATAGCTAGGTTGTAAAAAGCTATGCTGATAATACTCCCTCAAAGTAGCGAGTGAGTAGGGGGCGGGAGTATTACACTCGAACACACATTTTTGCTAGTAGATGTGTCGACATGTGTATGGGTGACGGGAAATTTAAGCAGAATATCGGTTGCTTTGATTTTGATTCTGATTTTAATAGTTATATGTTTGCTTCTTTTATTGTTGTTGCTGTCTCTTTTTGTTGTTGACATGCGAGCTGTCAAGCTTGCTTTGACTACCTAGAGTTATGTGCATAATATGTTGATATAAGTTTTACCATTGAATATGTTCGGAATAATAATGTTGCTATTCTGCTGCACAGTGAATCGAATATAGTAAGCTAGGTGGACAAAAAATGCATTATTAAGTTTTCAGATTTTATCATTTAATGAACCAAAAACGTACGTTAAATCAAAGAAAAAGTTCTTGGTTTCAATGAATTGATCCTATGTACGTACGAGCTCATTAGTTCAATGAATCTTTGTTAATATTATGAACTTTTTCTTACAGCGCAGTGAATCGATTCCTTAAATCTAGGTAATTATTCTAATGTAAATGTAAATATATTGAAATCAATGAACTCGTAGATTCATTTAATGAATGCATTCTTGGTGAGTAAGAAAAAGTTAATTAAATCAAGGAATTTCATTCTTTGATTCAATGAACAGAGATTCATTGATTCAATGAACTCGTACATTGAACCAATTCTTTAATTTTTTGATTCAGTGTGTGTTGTAAATGTTAGGTATGCTTATAGCTCAAAAATCAGAAAGTTATTTTTTAAAAATTGGTCATGTTCAAGTCATAAATGTCCAAAGTTAGAAGTTTAAGCAAAAGTAAAACAAAAAATAATCTTATTTCACTCAGCAGTAACTTTTAACCCGACTTCAAAAAGGATAGGTTATCAAGTGGATCGTTTTGTGATTTGCTTGAGTCAAATCTGAAAAAGTTTCGACAGATTTTTTCATGGCTTGTGTTTATTACAACAAGAAAATTTAATACTTTAACATTAACCTTCACCTGGCATGCTCATCCTGAGTAACATACCTGGACTCATGGGGTACGTACGAACCCCAGTGATTAAAATCTTTTAAACATTGAAATATTGATTATTTTGTCTCAAAAAAATTCAGAGATCATCTTAAGATACCACTTTAAACTGTAAAAGAGTCCGAGTTGAAAAAATAAGGATCAGCTTCCATTAAAAATTTCGGAAAACTGGAAAACTTGAAAAAATGTTTGTTTTTTTTTTACTCGTCTTACGTTACGAGTATTAATTTCGAAAATTTAGATATCGAAAATTGACGAGAAAAAGCGTGGGGTATGTACGTAGGAGGCCAGGTGAAGGTTAACTATTAAAAATATTTTTTGGGCCCCCAGAGGGGATTTGAACTTGTACCAAATGATTACGAGTTCTATGAAAAATATTGACGTTTACAAAAATGGGTAGAATTATTACAAAAAACGATCAATAAAGTGGGCTGAATTCGACAGAGGAATTCGAGAGGCGTGTTACCAGGGTAGTAATATTTGGTATACTTCTTTACCGAGCCAATACGAACGAGATTTAAGTCCCGAAGTTAAGATCAGCGAGTAAGAGGCGAACTTCTCAATAAACAAAAGTTTCCGTTGGTGTGTTCAGTGATCGAAAGCGTTAATTTTATAAAAGTCTAGTTATGTAAGCTCTAAATTTACGCTATCCATCAGGCCACCAAGTTGTGTTAGAAAGAGTTGCTGATTCAATGTTATGTATAACAGAAGCTATGCTGCAGTAGATAGTCACAATCTATCAATAGGTACAACTACTAATAAAAATTTGCTTCTACTTGCCACAAGATGTCATCTACATCGGTGTGCTTTTTTTTTTATGTAATTGCGCGAAGGATAACACCGATGCTGGTAACATCTTGTAGCAAGTAGAAGCGAATTTGTGTTAGTTTTGTAGGATACCCAATACACAATTCTCCATATATTAATAGATTATGCTGCTATGCAGCAACATAGCTTCTGTTTTACTTAATATTGAATCAAAAGCTCAGCGTAACGCAGCTTTTTTGGATCGGTGGATAGTGTACTGAAGTCTTAATTTTTTTTAATAATTTGATATACAATTTTTTTGTTGTGATGGATGCAAGCAAAAAAGAAACATCAATTCTAATATAAGAAAATAGTGTCGGAACTCCTAAGGCACGATTGCCGTAATTTTTTGTGAACCATGAACACGCTGGTGCCCATCTAAAGAAGTAGGCAGTATTCGAAAAAGTGGTGTCAATTATATTGACACTAGGGTACTGAAATTTAGTACAGGGGTAGGCACGATTATTAAAAATTACGGTCAAGAAAGTGGGCGTTTTCTAATTTTGAAAAAAATTTGTTAGTTCTAGAAGCAAAATTTTTCTAGCTACGGCCCTGACATAGGAAAATGCATAAATAGGAAAAAATTTTTAAATCTTTTGAAAAAACAGATCTATCGATAAGACAGAACTATTTATAATAATTAAATCCAGAATATGGATGAAGAAGACTTGGAAAAAGTAGCTTACTTACTTACTTAGGTGGTCATAACAATCCGTGTTCGGGTTTCGGTCGACCTCATCGGCTCTCGCCAGGTGCCTCTGCCTTGCGTGCGCCTTCTCCAATCAGATACATCAAGTGCGGTTAGGGCTTCCTCGGCCTGGTCCGTCCATCGGAGGTATGGTCTCCCTCGTAGTCGTTGACCAATGACCCTCGCCTCGAGCACCTTTATCGCTGCAGCTTCGTCATCCATACGATGAACATGACCCAGCCAGCGTAGTCGCTGCACAGTTATACGCCGAATTACGTCAATGTCTTCGTAGAGCTCATACAGCTCGTGGTTCATTCGGATGCGATAGTCATCGCCGAC
The DNA here is from genome assembly GCA_914767935.1 of Coremacera marginata. Lineage (NCBI taxonomy): Eukaryota > Metazoa > Arthropoda > Insecta > Diptera > Sciomyzidae > Coremacera > Coremacera marginata. The sequence continues at coordinate 165,365,103 of OU612046.1, forward strand.
TCGAACAGGACCGAAGATTTTGCGAATAACTTTTCTCTCGAACACTCCCAGAGCGGCTGCGTCAGTTTGCGAAACTACCCATGCCTCATCGCCATAAAGCAGCACAGGTAGAACGAGCGTCTTGTAGAGTGTTAGTTTTGTCGAGAGAGGGCTCTGGAACTTAGTTGCTTACTAAGCCCGTAGTAGCACCTATTAGCAGTTATTGTTCTTCGCTTATCTCCAGGCTGAAATAGTTGTTGTTATTAATGGCGGTGCCAAGGTATACAAACTCCTTGACTACTTCAAAGTTATAGCTGCCGGATGAAACGTGGAAATCTAGACGCCGCGCTCCCTTGTTTGTAAACAGCAGATACTTTGTTTTACCCTCATTAATCGTCAAACCTACTTCGTCTGATTCCTTTTCGATCCTGACAATATCAATATCATCAACGTACGCAAGGAGCTGTCCTTTGTAGGAGGAAAGGTGTCCTTTGTATAACATGGTGCCATTACGATGCACACCGGCCTTTCGTGCGATTCCCTCCATGATGGTGTTGAAGAGGTCGCAAGATAGTGGATTACATTGTCTGAAACCTCTTTTAGTATTGAAGGTTTCGGAGAGGTAATTTCCTACCTTGACGAAGCTACATGTGTTATGTGGTATACCGAACTCAGACATTGTTGCATTTAGGCAATCCTTTCTCGGGCTATCGAACGCAGCTTTATAATCGATAAAGAGATGATGTTTGTCAATTTGGTTTTCATGGGCTTTTTCCAGGATTTGTCTTAGTGTGAAAATCTGGTCTATGGTGGATTTTCCAGGTCGAAAGCCACACTGATAAGGTCCAATCAATGTTTTTGTAATCGGCTTTAATCATTCACACAGTACGCTTGAGAGAACCTTATACGCGATGGAAATAAGACTCGATAGTTGGCGCAGATTGTTGGGTCTCCTTTTTTATGTATAGGGCAAAGTAAGCTGAGATTCCAATGATTCGATTCCAATTTTGCTGATGAGCTGATGCATGCGCCTTATCAATTCATCGCTGTTGGTTTTAAACAAAAGCTTTATTGTTTTTGAGTCGTTGGATAGCAACTCGAAGCTCTTCATGGCTCCTAGGTGGTGGTACTTCCACTCCGTCATCGTTGATTGGTGGTGCTGAACTGCGCTCTCCATCTGTGGCATTGGTGGAATCGTTGCCAGCAAGTAGATTGGAGAAATGCTGTCTCTACAATCTTAGCGCACACTGCGTATCTGCAACCAGATCTCCACTTTTTTCTCTAGAAGTGGATGCTTTGGGTTTGAAACCTTGAGTTAGGTGCTTAACCTGTTGATAGAATTTTCGTACATGCTTCTTGTTCTGCTACACCTCAAGCTCCTCATGATCACGCTTTTCTTGCTCTCTTTTTTTTTGCGACTGAAAAGGCGCCTCTCTTCCTTTCTCTTTTCGCGATAGTTTTCTCGCATGGCTCGCACTTTACAGCTGACTGCAGCGTTTTTCTATAAGCGCCGTTCTTTACTGCTGTCACGATGCGACACTCCTGATCGTACCATTGGTTCCGAGGTTGCGGTTGCCGGAAAACAATGATTTCTTCAGCGGCAGCGGGCATGGAGTGGTATATATGCGCCCAAAGTCCACCGGCGTCGTTGGTTTCACAGGTTGGTTGGTTGAGCTTAACCGAGAGTTTAACTTTATTGCTTTAATTTAAACAAAAATGCATCCGAAGCACATCGTTTGCTGCTCAAAGCATAACCTGTATATGTTGCGTCGATTAGAATGTGCCAGAAGTGGCTTGCGTGCTTCACAAGTGATGATTTTGACATCGATAACAAAGAACGTCCAGGCCAGCCGAAAAAATTACTCAGTGTCAACGCAACAAGAACTTGCAAATTCAAAGAGACTTGATCAAACAACCATTTGCAGGTATCTGAAAGCATAGGGAATGATCGATAAGCAAGGAAATTGGGTGCCGAACGATCTGAAGCCAAGAGAAGTCGAAAGTCGATTTTTCGCACGTGAACAGCTGCTCTAACGGCAAAATCGGAAAGGATTTTTGCATCGTACTGTCACTGGCGATAAAGAGTGACTCTATTACGATAATCCAAAGTGTAAACAATAATATGGTTACCTTGGCCATGACTCAACATCGACGGCAAAGCCGAATATCTATGGTTCCAAGCGCATGCTCTGTATTTGGTGGGATAAGCAAGCTGCTATTTATTATGAGCTCCTTCAACCTAAAAAAACAACCACAAGAGATTGCTACCAACTACAATTGATGCATTTCAGCCGAGCATGGAAGCAAAAAAGGCCACAGTTCCGACAAAGACATGGCAAAGTGATTCTACAACATGACAATTCCCGACCATATGCTGCAAGACCAGTCGAAACATATTTGGAAATGCTCAAATGGAATGTCCTACTACAACCGCCGTATTCATCAGACATTGCAACTTCCGACTACTTCTTGTTTCAATCGATGACTCATGACCTGGCTGAGCAGCACTTTCGTTTTTATGAAGATGCCAATAAAATGGATCGATTCGTGGATGCCCCAAAAGACGGGTTCTGTTTTGAAATGAAATAAGTAAACTACCAGAGAGATGGGGAAAAGAAGTGGCTAGCGATGGACTATACTTTGATTGAAATGTATGTGGAAAAGGAGCAAAATCGACGATTTGGACGAACTAGAAGTGGACGGATATACGCAGACAATCAGCAGTAGGGTGAACGGACGGACGAATTGGATGAACTAGAAGTGGACGGATATACGCAGACAATCATCAGTAGTGTACACTGATGGACGAGCGAAGTACGGCAACATTGACAATTTACTGAGCAAAGAGAGAGACAGACAAACTAGAAAAGCAAAGAAACAATGATAGCTGAACTGGACGAAGCGTGGGGTCGACCATGAACAGCAGAGAAACGAACAGTTGAGATGAAGTCGGCGGATAACAACGGAAGGCGGACGTAACAGCAAGAAAGGCATCACTAAAACCAACCTTAGCTATTTAATATAACTAGTAATCCCGTGTGGAGTTAAGACACCAAAATAAAAAATATATAGTAATAAGTAAATTTGTTTTTATATTAAGGACTATTTTTATCTTTGAATCAAGGATTTTATAGAAACTTTCTATGTCTCTGTTGAATTGGTAAGTAGCCCAGTTATTACTTATCATAGCATTATAATAAAAATCTATCACATACTTTTAGGCATCACAAAGAAATTTGGTTTGCTTCATAGAAAATTTGTTTCAGCTTTATTTTTTAAAATAAACAATATTTAAAAAAAAATAAGACCCTATTGCACATCTACATAGCAAGACCTTTCAATTGCTTCCCAATTTATTAAAATTGCATCTAGAAAATAGATTTAATAGTCATCACAAAAAATGCGCTTGCGTAATAATAATAATATAGATGTAGTGTAGATGTAACACATTCCATGCGTTTATTTTCAACCCACACATATTGTACTAATTTTTTGACAATAAAGCCCCCATTGAAGCAAAATATACGCGGTACTTAATGTTAATAAGAATATTACGTTTTTGATGGGCGTTGAAATCAATGTAACGAAAGGTTTCAATAGCAACAACAAAAAATCGCCGCCCCCGGCAGTATAAAAACAGAAAAACCGTGATTTTGAAAGTAAATTGATCGCATGCGATTCCAACTACATATTTCTTGATCTTCCCCGATCGCCCCTGCGCGTCTTATATATATGTATACATCAAATAAAGTTGCTGATTAACTGCTAAGCATTAGTACATATTTTATTCCTTATCTGATGGCCTCGGTTTGTGTCTTGACTTTATTAATATTGATGCACAAAACCACAAAGCTTATATAAAATTCTGGAAAATGTACTTAATAATTAAAGGGTCCACCAAATAAGTTTTTTTTTTGAAAATGCAAAAAAAAAAACTACTGAATATTTTCTCAAATTTCTTTTTTTATTTGAATATACAATCCTTCCGGTTAATAATGGAAAATAATTTCATTCAAATGGCTGCCTGGGCTGGCCATGCAGTAGCCTACACGATCGGTCCAATTTTTAAGCACATTATCGATTGTGTGCAGCTGTATTTCACCAATGGCTTCACGAATATTGTCCTTTAAAGCGTCAATTGTCTCTGTCGGCTTGTCGGCGTAACACTTATCTTTGAGGGCACCACACAAATAATAGTCCAACGCTGTCAAATCGCAGCTCCGAGGTGGCCAAACGACATCAGCTCTGCGACTGATAATGCGATCTTCAAAAACAGGGCGCAAAACATCGAGTGTAGCTTCGGCTGTGTGGCACGTAGCGCCGTCCTGTTGAAACCAAATGTTGCGAATATCCTCCTCTTGTGAACAAAAATTCGTTCACCATGGCTCGATAACGATGGCCATTGACTGTAACGGCCACTCCTTGCTCATTTTCGATGAAAAATGGCCCAATTATGCCTCTGGACCGAAATCCGCACCAAACAGTGACTCGTTTGGGTGCATCGGCTTTTCAATGTATGCGTGCGGGTTTTCTGTGCCCCAAATGCGACAATTTTGCTTGTTTACATACCCGCCAGGATCAAAATGAGCTTCATCTGAAAAGATGATTTTTTTTGGCAAAATCGGCATCTTCTGTAAGTCGATCGCAGGCAATATTTCCCAGCGTTGTTCAAGCGTATACACAACCATATTCGTTCAGCAGAAGGATAAAACTAATTATCTGTCAAAACAGACATATGCTAAGTGTTACCATTCACGAAATAAGCAGTTAGTTGAAAACACAGGTGCGTCGTTGGACACACGAGAGAAACGAAACTTTTTCGCAGTTACATAGATTTGATAGCTTAATAATTTTTTCTTTTTAATAAACTAACTTTAAAATTCAAAAGTTTTAAATAATATAAAATAAATAACATATATACTGAACACATATTTACTGCTTATTTTTTTATTGTTGAATGTCAAATTTCCACGCCAATTACATATACGGGCATATAATGCTAGCGACTCTCCATTTTAACTCTCCACACATGGTTGTGAACTTGGTTGCACTGAACAAAGTTTTTCCTTCAACAGCGTACTGCCTAGCGAAAAAAATCTATCTAAAATTTTTCAGATTTCACTCCAAGCAAATCACAGAACGAGGAGTAAAAAGTTTCGCTCCAAAAATATTTATTAAAGAACGCACAAAATTTAACAAACATTTTAGATACCTTGCCGATGTCTTGCGTGCGTTTGTTAATTCTATATTTATTGATATCATCTATTTTTTTGACACTTAAAAACGCACTTGTGGGCATTGATAATTTTCTTCGTACCAACAACACCACAAACGCATTCAAATTCCAAACACACCGATGCTGGAGACACCTTGTGGCAAATAAAAGCAAATTGTGTAGCATAGCAAATACACAATCCTCTATCTATTGATAGACGGTGCCGATCTACTGCAGCATAGCTTCTGTTATAATTAATATTGAATTTACTACCATTTCCAACAAGCCTTTGTGGCCTGGTGGATAGTGTATTTGACTCTCATTTAAGAGGACGTGGGTTCGATCCCCACGGGCGGGCCAAAAAATATTTTTAGTATTTATATTAAAGATTAAATTTTGTTGTTGTAATAAGCATTAGCAACAAAGAAACCATCAAATTTCCAAGAAAAAATCTGACGAAAATTTTTCTGATTTCCCTCTAAGCAAATCACAGAACGAGGAGTAAAAAGCTTCGCTTTAAAAAAAAAACGTTAGATGGCGGACCCGTTATAATATGGAATAGCTTCCATAGAATTTTTTTTTTTGGGTTACTTTATTCGATTCACTGTGCGCCGCAGAGGTTGGAAAAATTCAAAACAAACTTTTCGCATCAAACTTGTATGTTGGAATAATGAATGTTGAGCACGTGATATGGCCGATGATTTTGTGTGTGTGTGTGCTTGAAAATTGTGATGATAAAAGCAATTTATTTTGAAAATACAAAAATACGGTAAAATATAGGTTTTATATTTTTAGCTCTTTTCGCAGAACCAATTAAATTAAGAAAAAATGGCTTAAATGACAGGTCATGAATTTGTTAAACTCATAAAAAAAAAAAATGTCCAAAACTGTCCACTGCAATATATGTGAAAATATATGCTTAGATTTATGGCAGTAAAATTTAGATTTATAGATATTTGCGCCAATTCAGAGTGAAAATTATGTAATAATAACTGCATAAATTACAATTTCAAAGAAAGATTATCCCAACCAGCTTTTAGAAGCTTATGTCTTGCACTATATCAGTTTAATTGTTGAATTGTTTTTGACTTTGAGAAAACTTTCTATAAGAAATATTGACACACGTGCTACTGACAAGCTGGCTTTCCTACAGCTGTTTTCCCTACTAGCTTCAAGACAATAGAGCTACAACTATAGCGTGCATTTCTTGTTAATTAATTGCGTAGTTTCTGTTATCTTGTTTTAGCATGAAATGCATTCCTTAAAATAAAGCCATCAACACTATACATACAATCGATTCACAAAGGATTTAGTTATAAATCAGCTTTCAAAGGTTTGATTAATTAATATGTGCGCATAAATCTTAACAATAGTGGCACATATACAGCTAGCTAGAGTTACTACTACAAGCAGTAAAATCAGCTATCTAATATTATAGAAATTTTGTGGAAATGTATACAGTAATTCCATTAAAAGATGATTTTGCAGGTTGAATAAATTCAAGCTGTTAAAATAATAATAATAATAAAAATAATAATTGAATATGAAGTTAAGCCTTGTCTTGTGCAAAACATTTGCACACCTCAACCATTCCACAGAATATCATTTGCAAGGGGAGGAAATCTTAATTACTTTAAGACACATTAACAGGAAATTAATTTGGGGGTAGCTGCTTTAATGAAATGCTGCTATTTATGGATTTGTGATGTCGTCATCACAGCAGCGGATGCAAACATTAACTTGATTCCCAATGGCACAGTGCTCTGGCTGCTCTGCCAAAACTATGACTTTACACATTCTTTCAATTTGCATTTATTTTGGGAAAACATAAATAATTAATTTTATTTCTTGGGAAGACAGCAAGCAATACTGAATTCAAGATTGTCAGTAGTAATAAAATCAACATGTTTTGTTATATAACATGTATTTATGTCTTCTTATTGGTTATACTGCTGATTCCATCACTAAGAGCATACATTTATTATCATTAAAGTTATCACTTTATTGACAACTGTAATCAACAAATGAACAGTTTATTTTGAAAGTGCTGTAGGTTCATTTAAGGGGGGGGGGGGGGGGGTGAAGGGGAAATTGAGAATTTACATAATTTACTTATAATTTAGTGTGTACATTTTATTTATAAACAGTTTACATTTACATACATCCTGGAAATTATTTTGCTTTAAATGCCACAAGCAGCTTAATTTTACGATTCGAAAACTTTTTGTATTAAAAAAGTCAGAACTTAAGCTTAGTTAGCAATTCTAAAGAAATTGCGTTGCATAATTCAAATATGAAACTTTGGACTAAATTTTTCTTTTTTATATTCTATGCTGCTATTTTGAAGATGTAGCAGGGATTGGTTTAAAAATATCAAAGCGATCTTAAATTTTTGGGGTAACCATTTTGTATTTTATTTGTTTAGAACCCAGTGAATTTTAACTCAATTTTTTTAAGTCACTTCATTAAAATTCATAGAACTTTTATCTTTCCCCTTAAGAAAAAATCACGTAAAAATATATTTTATGTGAAAAGGTCTTTTCTTAGGGCGCGTTTATAGTGCCGGCTGGTTGCTGTGCCGGACCGAGCTAGAAACTTGCCATGCTTTAAGCAACTGTTAGTGCGTTAAGTACGCGCTTGCAGCCGCCGACTTGTTGCAGCTGGTTTTTGACTATTTTGGGTTTGTTGTATATATAACAATTTTTTTATTTTTATTTTTGCAATCAAATCATCAAAAAAGACACGTGATGTCGTGTATACATTTTGCTTTCCTCAAACCAGCGGACAACAAGTGAAGAGATAAAAATGCTAAGAAGCGCTGCTGAAACGCACTTTCAGACGCTTCAAGTCACTTGTTATTGCTGCTTGTTTCGAATTTTTTTGCAATTGTTTTCTGCTGTTTTTATTTCGAATTTTATTTTAGGAAAAAAAAGATGCCTGAAAAGAACGCACACTAAAATAAAGTTCATCAGCTGCTGACTTAAGGTTGTTTGATTCTATGTTTCAGCTGGAACGCACTTCAAGTCGCATATAGTCCCTTGTTCTTTCAACTGGTATGCATTTTTTAACTATTTTCTTTAGGTTTCGTTGTATTACTGTTGATTTTGCAATAAAGCAACTCCTTCTTGTTGGGAAGGAAGAGCCCACATAACGAAATTTGTTAATCTTCGATTCTTTGCTTCGGATGCAACACACTTGCAGACGCTTATCGGCGAAATGCTCCACCCTGGTATTGTTTTTGTTAGAACTATTTTCCTTTTTTGTTTTCTGTATGCAACAGTTGATAGGAACTTATCTTAGTTGCATTTTTCTAATGCACGTACTTTAAGCGGGCAAAAAACTACAATACAAAAGCGCAGCAACATGGTTTAAAAAAGTTGTCGGTATTTTTTGTTGCACACAGAACAGGGGAAAAAACAGAACATAAAAAACAGTGGTAAAAATATTCAACCGGCTGGAAAAGCGATTCATCGAAAGGATAATGCGGAACTTACAAGGTCAAATATTTGACAGCAATCATTTATATGCGTCAGTAAATATATGTTTATATGCATAACAGACTCGTTGATGGCTTCATTAACCAAAATCTAATAACATATTTTAATATTTTGCAAACACATAACTAATTGTTCTCAAATTATTGACCGTGTAATAAGGCCTGCATAACCGTCGCACTAAACAATAGAAAAGCAACTGAACGCAATTTCCTGTTCTTGTGTGCTTCTTTCTTTTCTTGGTGATTTTCTTTGCTGCTAGCGTATGTTGCAATACAAGGAAATAACAGATATTCCCCTTCTATTGTTTTGTACACAACCGTTTTTCTTATCACTTAATTTTTCAATCCTTTTTCTGTGCATAGATTGCACACTTGCTTTTGCACACATGGAAAACGAAGAAAAGGCGCAACATAAAAAAAACTATATGTATGTATTTTATTGGTGTTTTTTTTGTTGTTGTTAGGTTTGTTTCTTTTTCTTTTTTATGTTATTTAATGAAAAAAATAAGTGAGCAATGTGTAAAATGCAACAAAACACTTGCACGCCATGCGAGCAAGCAATAATCGGCACGCTGGAATACCAGCGCACAAGTCACTTTAAGTTGCTTGTTCGGCTTTGTGCTTTTTTCATGTGATTGTATGTGCAGCGTTTTTCACCTTCCTTCTCGGTCCAGTCCGGCACAGTAACCAGCTGGCACTGTAAACCTTAGACCTTAGGCTATTGGTCTAAAAAGCTTCGGCTTAACAATGATTTCAAAGCTTTTCAAACCACTGCTTTTGACCCAAAATAGATTTATGTACACTAGCGTAATAATTTAACTCAATTGATTCGATTCGATGTGCTTTCGTTTGATTTCGTTGTCTTTTTTCTAGGTACTGAGAATATTCGTTTAATTTCGTGTGTTATCTTCCTTCTGGTCGTAGTAGCGCAAAGCTACTCCAATTGCCGCTTACTATGTAAGGTACTTGTTGTCTGTGGGTCCAACCAAAAAAGGCGAGACGAGACAATAGCAATCATTCGTTAACGAATGCCTGTTACGCAGCAGACAGATTTTCCTGCTTCCAACTTCGGGTTGAAAAAATTCAAGCAATGAATTTCTGCTAAAAGTAGCTTAGTGCAAATTTTTTGAATTTAGAGATTTTGGATTTGGTTATCATGGCTTTAAAGATTTTATCTTTGAAAATTTCTTATTTGAGATATTGATTTTTTATATGTTGTGCCATGGAAATTTTGTCCCTTGAGATTTCGTAGCTATACCTGATAAGAACTCTTGCAATATTATTTCTTAGTTTCATTTCCGTATCTTTGTTGTTATCTTATTTGCAAATTGTATACAAACAATGTTAGATATCTACGTATTCACCTATATTCCCTTCTTAAAGCGTTTCTACATAGTTCACTTTCGTGTAGTTTTCTAGACTTTCATCCCGAATCATAAAAAGTTTCACTTCAAAAAAAAAAAAGCCCCTCTTTACAAGCAGACAATTAAAACTTTTCAATAACCTTTCTAGCCAAAAACTTTACCTAAAATTTTTTAAGCGACATTTAATTAATTTATTTTATTTTCCCTCAAGCAATCTATCAATCAAAAAACTACACATGACTCTGTTTTTCCAACAGTTCGTTTAACATTGTCGACCTTCATAAGTTTAACAAATTTCTGTAGTTCACTTCTGATAAATAATTGTTTGATGAAATGATTAAAAGCTCAAGCTTGTCGCTATAGAGATACTAATTAAAATTATGTCGCAAGCAGCAGCAGCAGCAGTAGCCAATTATGTATAGCGTCTAGCACTTCAATTAATTATCATCTAAACCTGCAGCATTAATTCAATACGTGTCCTGCCCATACTTCGTTCTAACATCATTTGAAATCTTCAAATTCATTATCAAATTCAGCTTCAATACTTATCAGTCGAGACAAACAAACTAACAATTTGGTGCTCACAACAAAAACATGATTTGTGTGCTTCTAAAATTTTGCCAATTTTACGTCATTCACAATGCGTGCGGCAGTAAATCATTTTCAGGAATTATTTCGAGCTGACAAATTAGCAGGAAATCATTTCACGCAGAAGTTGTCACTATTTAGTTTTTTATTTATTTATTTTTGGCAACCAAGCAGCTTTTGGCTACAAAGAATATAACAATAAACACAAAAGCAACAACAAAAATAGCGTCAATTTTCACAAAAGGGTATTTTGTGAAAAGCATTATTTTAAAGAGATGCTTTTTTCACTTCCTGTTTGCCACTCAAAAAAAAGTTTAACTAGCTGCAAACAAAGAAAAAAAATCTGTCAACAGCATCATCTTGTTTCACTCTACTGTTTACTGTCATTTTGCTTGGCTTCTTTTTTGGATCTTTTTTTTTTGAAGTCTTATTTGTTATTGGAAATAGTTTTGCGTCTTTGTAATATTTTCCTTTAATTAAAAGATTTGCCCGACATTATGAACATGATGACATTTTTTTATAAAAGCAAATATAGGGGTGGAGGTGTGTTGATAGGGGGATGGCATCGAAAATATATTAAAAGTTCTTCAAGTCGTAAACATAAAAATCAAATATTTAATCACTTTGCTAGAGAATGGGTAAACTTTTTATATTTCTCAAGTAAAAAGAAAGAAAAAGGAAGAAAAAAGGGGAAAAAAGTCAGTCAATCGTATTTAATATGTGAGAAAGCCTGTCTCTTTCAGCGTGTCGTATTTGCTTTAATCCGCATGCTTTCTCTAATTTATTGTTAAAGTTTCACCAACTTTTATATGAATTTCAGTCAATGGTTTAGTTTAGTGTATATTTCGCATATACAATGTATTTTGTTTGGAAAAATATAATAATGGAGTTGAACTGCTACACACGGCACACAATAAAATGAAGAAATACTATTAAGATTTTTTTGCGCAGATAAGAATTGAAGAGCAAATGAGTAAAAAGATTGAAAAGAGCAGGAAAAGAAAAATATATAGTGAAAAATGTACCGCCACGAATAAAGAAGTATCTACTTATGCACTTAACAATAATAAAATTAAATTAATATTAAAATTAGAGCCTATTTAAAAAACTAATATTGCACAGAACAAGTGACACAAATCTAAAGAATGTTAAAAAAGTCAGCAAAACGTAGAAAGAAAAAGTTACAATACATTTTATTTATTGCATATAAAAATAAGATGACCCAGCCTTAAATTTGATTTATTACAACGACTATAAAGTTAACGAAAGAAGGGAAGAGAAGTATACAAAGATTATAACAACATATGTTAGAATATCTGTGGTACGAGTAACTTGCATTTAAATTTTATTGGAAAGTTCTCTTTTGAATTGAAAAGTATCTCTCTTGAGAATTTTAATAATTTCGAAATCAATCTGAATTTCGAGTTTGTGGCCACCCACACTCACACAAGATTACTACTCCATGTCATGATTATTTATCAACTTTTAAAAATAAAAAAGTTAAAAATTTCCACAATGTGCTTTAAAAAATTTCATCATTATCAAAAAAGATACAGTTTTGATAGTATCGCAAGTGTAGAAGTGGAATTTTTTTTGTTTGATATATTTAGTGATAAATTGATTGATCTTGTTCTTTTATATGTTGGCTAAAAATAGATGCAATTTAATCGTAATTTAAACTCGTAGCCAAGGCCATTTTCTTTTTTATGTGGAATGGGAAAATTGTTCATGCCTTCTGCTCTCCCTGCTCTAAAGTGGCCTACTAGAAGCATTCTTTTAGAATGGCTAAAAGAAGGGGTAATAAAACAAATTGAAACAAATTTCACTCGCTCTCAGTTTTCTTCGGTGCATAACAAGCATAACATAGGCAATAAGATTAGACATCTTCGAACGAAGGCATGAATTTATTGCTACTTTTGGCGGCAAAACACATGATATCCTCGCTGCTGCGGCGACCGCTTTTATAAGGCTTGGTTTTTTGCTAACCACGGTAGTACAACAGCTATAAAAAACTGGTTTTACTTCCCAGTAGGCGTTGGCAGGTGTTCAAAGCGCTACACGTACAACAGCTATAATTTTCCTACAAAAACTAGTTCTACTTCCCAGTAGGCATTGGCAGGTGTTCGAAGCACTACTAGCAGGCCTTGAAATGGATGTCGGAGACCTGCCCAACTCGTAGCTAAGCCCATTTACTTTTTTATATGAACTGGGAAAATTGTTCATGCCTTCCACTCTCCCTGCTCTAAAGAGGTCTGCTAGAAAAGAAGGTGTATGGAAAAAAATTTTTTTTTTCGCGTGCCACAGACTCGTTTACGAACTCGCTCTCGTGTCTCACATATATAAACACCAACAGATTGAAAGATGTTATTTCAATCTGTTAGCGCTGAGACTTCATGCTAAAAGGTCCACGCTTCTTGATGCCTTAAATTTGATTGTTATGCTTGTTATGCAGCGAGAAAAATTGAGAACGAGAGAAATTTTTATCAATTTGTTTTGTAACGCCTTCTTTTAGCCATTTTAAAAGAGTGCTTTTAGCAGGCTTCTTTAGAGCAGCGAGAGCGGAAGGCATGAACAATTTTCTAGTAGCGCTTCGAACACCTGCCAATGCCTACTGGGTAACAATCAAGTTTAAAGCATCAAGCAATCAAGCAAACTTCTTTTCGGTGTTTATATATGTGAGACACGAGAGCGAGTTCGTAAACGAGTCTGTGGCACGCGAAAAAAAAAACATTTTATCCATTCGTTTGGAGTACCCCCTCTTTTAGCCATTCTTAAGGATTGCTTCTGGCAGGCCTCTTTAGAGCAGGGAGAGTGGAAGGCATGAAAAATTTTCCCATGTCATATAAAAAAGTAAATGGGCTTGTCTACGAGTAGGGTAGGCCGCCAACATCCATTTCAAGGCCTGCTAGTAGTGCTTCGAACACCTGCCAATGCCTACTGTGAAGTAGAACCGGTTTTTGTAGGAAAATTATAGCTGTTGTACTGCCTTGGTTAGCGAAAAACCAGTCCTTTTAGAAGCGGTCGCCGGAGCAGCGAGGATGTCATGTCCCTATAGGAACAAGCTAACTTGTTTTTAAAAGCAACTAATTAAAAAACTAGTTTAAAATAAACCAGTATATGAACTACTTCGAATTATATTAAGGCGGCATCCACTTCAATTCTAAATAGTTTTTGTTGCATTATGTATGAAGTAATTGAAATACTACTCAAAAACAAGTGATTGATAAACTACTTTGAATCATATTAAGGCGGCAACTACTCTGATTTTGACATGTTTTAATTGCAAATTTTTATTAGATTACAAGTTTATATATATTTAACCATGTTATTTCATCAAATATTATTAACTTTAGGCCATCAGTAATAGTTGTCAAGTTATTTATTTTAAAGTAGTTACAAAATAATTTAAATTTAACTAATTTAACAAGTAGTTGAAAATATATGCAGGCGAAAGTCAATTGACTTATTTAGCGGACATCACCATAAAAAAATATGTTAGTTCGTTCTATGGAAAAAAGTCAGAATTTCAACTAGTTGTGGTTGACAAAAAACTACTTTATCAACTACTTTTAAATTAGTTGATTTTCCTACAGGGGTGTCTTGCCACCAAAAGTAGCAATACATGCATGCCTTCGTTCGAAGAGGCCTAGCCTTATTGCCCATTGGGTATTTATCTATATGTATATAAAATGGATGTATGCATGTTTTTTGTGGGTATGTGTGCACATCACGTATAGACTCCAAAACCGCCGATCCAATCTTAATGAAATTTTTAGGGAGACTGAAACAACATTTTGAAAGTGTTGCGGCTCCATATAAGCCGCGGGCAAAAATAGAAGGAGTTGTCGCAGGATCATGAAATTTCTTGGAAATTAGTTTTACGACAAAAGAACTATTTACACAAAATTTCGTTGAAATGGGATGAATTAAAAGACCACCTCCCTTATAACCGAAATCGGTAATGTGTTATATATCCAAAAAAAAAAATTATTTTAGAACAATAAAAATTTGCACACATATTTTTTTTTTGTTACAATTAATAGTTGGTGTGGAAATGAATCAAATCGGTTGACTAACACTGTCACCTCCCATATAATCGACATCGGTAATCTGGTATATTTCGCCAAAAAACTGTCCCAGATCAATAAAATTTGGTTCGCAAAATAATTTCATAGCAAGAAATAGTTGGTGTAAAAATAAACCAAATTGGCCGACTAATACGCCTACCTCTCATATAACCATTGCCAGCATTTGGTAATTTGTTATATTTCTTCAAAAAATATCGTAGAACAATCAAATTTTTTACCCATTATTATTTTATAGCAAAAATTAGTTGGTGTAAAAATTAATCAAATCGGTACACTAATACGCCTACCGCTCATATAACCGAAATCGGTAATATGGTATATTTTCCCAAAAAAAATTATTCTAGAACAATAAAAATTTGCACACATAGTTTTTTTTTGTGTCACAGAAAATAGTTGCTGTAAAAATGAACCAAATCGGTGGACTATCACGCTTACCTCCTATATAACCGAAATCGGTCATCTGGTATATTTTTCAAAAAAATGATCCCAGATCAATAACATTTTATACACATAATTAATTATAGCAACAAATACAATAGTTGGTGTTAAAAATAAATCGACTAATTTAAAATTTTTTTTTTCGGATCAACCTAAGAATTAGCAGAATGCTCGCAGTGCAAAAAGAGGTCTTTCACAGCAATCGCTGTAGCCAGCGCCATCTTTGTTTAAAAAAAAAACAACTTTTTTTTAAACATAAATGTATATTTTACCATATTTGCAAATTTTAAAACTCTAAACACATTTCTTCTAATAAAAACCATCACCATATTGAATCACACTTTTTTACTCTCCTCCAAATGTATCGCCGGCCTTAATTTTTTACTTTTTTATATTATTTTCACTAACATTCAAATTGAAATTATTTCCTTTTCTTGCCATGTTTTAGTCAAATAAATTGTCGATTGATGATAAAATATAGTTTAAAGCGAAGAATTGAATTGAAGCACGAAAAAAATGTATATTTTACAATTTCTTTGACTAAAAATAGTATGGGAAAAAAATGCAATTTGTATTTTAGTGAAAATAATATGCTAAAAGTTAATACAATCCAAAAAAATTCCCATTATTTTTGGTCCGAAGGCAAAACTTTAATATTTTTTGATACAGATTGGAAGAACTTTTTCATTACTATTATTTCTGATAGTTTTTTTTTTTGTTTTTTTGAACTACCACACCAGCCACACAACCATGGGCGTAGCCAGGATTTTGTTCAGTGATGGGAAAAATTATTTGTTTTTTTATGTAACTGATAAATAAATAAAATATGTGCTAGCCGTAAGTTCGTAATAAAAAATAAATTAAAAAAAAAAAAACGAAATGGCCATTTCAGCCCTTGAAAGGACTTTGACCGAGCTTCTGGACCCTACATGTTTTACGCCGACTCCGAACGGCTTATGTGTTCTCAAGAAGCTCTCTTCATGGCAGTTTTTACTCTCTGAGGCTTGCCATTGTCTGCAGAGAGGCGACGGCCGAACAGAGAAATGAGTTCAATTGAAAAAACTTTCTGTGTCGGATGGAGGATTCGAACCTGGGTTCTCTAGCGTAAGAGTCACACACACTACCCCCTATGCCACGGCCGCCACTAAAAATAAATTGAGCTTTAATAAATATTAATAAATTCTTTGCTTTTAAATTATAAGAAAAAAAGGTTTTGCATTTCTTAATTTAATACAAAAAATTTTATTTTTCTAATGTTCACGGGGGGCAACTGCCCTCCCCTGTCTTACCCTCGTTACGCCCATGCACACAACCACACAATTTTTAGTCGAAATATTTTGGGTATCATCCTAACATCATCAGAATCTATACAGATGGATCAAAATTAGATGGCCAGATTGGAGGAGGAGTCTACTCTGATACATTGAACATTAATTTGGCCTTCAGGCTCCCCGACTATTGCAGGGTCTTCAAAGCGGAAGTAGTCGCAATACACGATGCAGTAATTTGACTTCAGATGAATGCAATATCCTCCATGGATATCTACATACTATCTGATAGTCAGGTCGCCTTAAAAGCCCTGGAATCTGTTGAAACAACATCCAAAACAGTTATTCGCTGCCGCAGATCCCCGAATGAAATGAAACAATGAAACAAAATACACCTATGCTGGATTCCCGGACATAGAGATTTTCTAGGAAACTGCAAAGCAGATGAACTCGCTCGCACTGGAACAACCAAACAACTCTCGATAGAGAAAGTATTGGTATATTCCTCACCACATGTAAACTACTCACAAATGAGCTATACCTAAATAAAGCCAACATTAGATGGTCAACGGAAAGCACATGCCATACAGTGCGTCAGGTTTGACCAAAAATCACCCTAAAACGCTCAAAAGAACTGATATCCCAGGGAAGGGGTCAAATCAGTACTATGATAGGTATCCTAACAGGACACTGCCTAAAAGATAATCATGCACGAAGATTAAACATCCTCCACAACGACTTCTGTAAAAGCTGCAGAGATAAAGAGGAGGAGGACTCTACAAAACATCTTCTCTGCACTTGCCCAGCACTAGCTAAAAATCGCCACCTTCATTTAGGTAAATGGTTCTATAAAGATCTCGATGGTCTCTCAGAGTCTTCGGTCTACCGAATCCTTAGCTTTATCAACAGCTCAAACTGGCTTTAATAAAGAGGGAAATTAATCCAATGGTATCACAATGGGCCTCATTGGCCTAAGTGTGTCTCAAAGGAGATAGCCGCTTCAACCTAACCTAACCTATCATAACATACACCATGAATCAACTTGAGGAACCAAACCGAACAAATTTCTTCTTCTATGGAGCGTGAGTCGCCTTAATGTATATACGTATATGGGTATATGTGTATATCACGTAAAGACTCCGAAACCACTAAACCAATTTTTAGCAAAGCCTTGAGAGTGTTCCTGTGAAGTCTGGTGTCGATTGTAAAATGGGTGTGGCAACTTAAATTCACCTCAAATTTTGGATATCGAATAGTTTTGGAATTATAGGTCGCACAGCCTCGGAATTTAGTATTCAACCCGAGTACTGCAGGTGTAAATGTAAGTTCATGCCGTTCCACTGGTAACATTTTATGGACGTTGGACGAGGGGCGTGGTACTTTTTCAGCACTCCAAATTTTCGTTATAGCTTTCGAAATAAGTCACACATCATTGAAACTCGGTACGAACTTAATATAAAACGGGGCCTCACTGTAGCTACGCACACTTTTTGGACATACGCGGCGGGTATAAGCTAGTGCTTAATAAATGGAAGTCAATATCTAGGAATAATATAAATTTATTATTTTTCTTGCAGTTAACAACTTATATATAAATTTTAAATATAGTTGAAAATTTATATATAAGCAAATAAAATATATTTTTAATATAGAACAAATATAATAAAAACTTCGAATATATTTTGATATGAAACGATGTAAGCCTGCGTTGTAGTAATGAAATTTTTTGTAGCTACATACTGGCTCATTAGCTACATACATACATCTGCATTATTTATTGTATTTATCTTGCCAAAGAATAACAAAAATAATTATAAACCGCAAAAACGAAAGCAACTGATATGCATTTATATTTATACTCAAGCAACTAATGAGAAATATTCGTAAAACGATTCGTTTCAACAAACGACACTTTGTTGCGTTCGTGATTTTGGCACGAACCAAAGCAACAACCATAACAACAACATTAGCAGCTACTGCTAAAATGTGATTTTTTTTTTTAAATTTTGCTATATTGCGACAAAATCCAAAGTTAGATATTTGTTTCATGTGGCATGTAAATGATATTTTGGCATATATTTTATCTTTGTACGCTGAATAATAAAGGCTGCAGGTATGCACAAAAAGTGATCCGAAACGTTGCATGTGTTTGAAAAAATTTGCGGAAAAGTTCCCCATGCAAACCGTGCTGCAAAACGTAATTCTACGAGTACATCATAATCGTAGTTACTCTTTTGTTTTCAGTGTCGATGAGGCTCTGTAAATTACGAAATTTTTCAAATTAAACGCGATATAGCATATAAGTTTTTCATATATTGTGTTTATAGGCACAAATTTGAAGAAATATAAAAACTTCAACATTCAACATTTTAAATAACTAAATATTTACACAGATTTTCTCAAGAACAATTCATGTAGGCTTGAGTTAAAACTTTAAAAAAAACAATACATACCCTATGTTTTATTTATATTAAACATCAACAAAACATAAATATCAGGTTTTCGCATCGCTGTACATATTTACGTGTTCAAGGTTACGCGAAACAGTAGATGTTTATTATTGGTATTATTGTATTCAGCAATTAATTGACTCAGAAAGGTTGTATTGGATGTCCTTTAACTTGCTGCTATCCCCCAACGAAAATTGTACTAGTATTTGCAAATTTAATTTACGCTGCTGTTGTAGTCAGGCTTAAGTCATTAAACTGATTATGTAAACCGAAGTAAAACAACAACATCACTCAAGTGTGCACAAATAATGTAGGGCCCCGCTGTCAGCCCTGCATACTTCATGGTTTCGTTTTTTTTCGTTGTTCTTGTTGTTTTTGTTGTTGTTGTCATCTTCTGATTTTGGTTTTTAATTTTAAGTGCGCCTTAATGTTAGGGACGCTGCAACATAAAATTTATAATTACAATAATTCGCCTCAATGAGGATGGCAATGACGACCCAGCAATGAATGGCAATGCCAACCAACATCATTTTGTGGCTTATCGATAATGATTCGAGTTGAAAAATTGATGTCACATAATTGAATCCTGCGCGATGCTAAACTAATTTACCAGCATCCTGCCTGCCTGACTGCCTGCTTCAACAGCCTGCCTGTCAGTGACAGCAGCAATGACAACAACAATAATTATAAAATGAAACGTTCTGTCTTTAATACTATTGCACGTTTAGCTTAGTTCCTTGGTTTGTTGCCCTCCTCGCCCCCCCTCCCGGTAACATTCTTTATTGTAGGTTGCTGTCATTGGCTTGCGTCTGTTACTGACTGTGCCGATTATTAAAACCAATTTTCTGTCACTCTTCTTCCTTCACTGCTGTCTCTTTTTCTCCGGTTGTCAGTATATTTTCGTCCTTGCAGTCATTTTAGTTTTCATTAAGGAAGCTCTTGCGCTGTCATTGTAGATCGTTGTAACACTAATACGTATGCAACGCATTCCAACACTCAAAAATACATAAACACACACACACATACACACCAGCAGGCTTAAGTAGATTTTATATATGTTTGTAGCTGCGTTGTAGTTGTTTTTTTTTCATTCACTAATGAAAACTTATACATAGATGATGTGGCAAAGGAAGCGCAGAAAGCGTTAGAGAAAAGGCAGCATCGAGAGCATTGGAACTGATTACTAAGGTTTAATGGAAAAACGATGTATGGTTAAAATGTTGGCTGTGTGAACCGGATGTAACACCAATTTATATGCAAAGAGTATTTGTTGCTAAACTTTTGGTTTCAAACACTTTTACCATAATCGGATTGAAGAATTGAATCCAGTCAGGGAGAAGTATTCTAATAGCTATACAAACACAAGACTCAAACCTATACAAAACTAAAAAAAAAATTGATAGTTCATTTATGCACAAACAAACAGGCAACGAAACATGTATGTAGATGTATGTTACTTGGCTAGTTTTGACCCTCAGCTATATTTAAGGTTATTTAATTAATATAATTACAAGGTCCATTTGAGTCATTAAACCAAAACTTCCAAAGTGCCAAATCTTGAAGTATATGACAAGTTTTTAATGTAAACATATTAAAAGTTAAATAAAGTTTATTAAGAACTTAATTTTTTCACACACTAGCTACACATTCTGGTAATATTTGCCATGCAGGGTGTGCAAAAAATTATGAGTCAAACATAAACAGCAATAAAAGTTAAATAGCATGCATAGTCAAAAATAAATTACTCACTAAGGAGCTCTTAGGAGAAGCATACATACTCTACGCAGGAAGGTTTCAAGATATATATGTAATAGAAAAGTGAAGATTTGTAGAGAAAGGAAATAATATGAGACAATGCACTACATAAGAATATGAACAAAATTTTTTATTATACTTCAAAAGTGAAAATTGCAAGCAATAATATAAAACAATGCATTTTTCAATTTGTACATAGTATTGTTATTTATTATTTAGTATTTAGTAGTTAGTATTTTTTTTAACCTAACCAACGCTCAGGGGATGCCCGCTTTAAATGCGAAAGCATTGCATCAATTCGGAAGACGGGTGATAGTTAGTTGGAGGGTGGAAAGATGGAGTAGTTACGGTGAAGATTTGCTTTAAACTTACACAGATCAAAACTGCCGGAGAACAAGCTCACCGGGAGATTATTCCCCAACTTTACTGTATGACTAAAAAACGAATTATCTCGGTAATGCGAGGTTCTATTGAGCACCGATACAATGGTAAAGGGATGGGCTTGAAAAGCTGTCCGAGTAAACCTAAGAAATACACGAACTGGTGGCGTCAGGCCATGTACCTCCCTTGAACACTTCCCATGGTAGAACCTATACAAAAGGCTTAGACAACCAACATTACGCCAATGCCCAAGAGAACTGAGAGGAGATAAAATGTTTTCATATCCTATTATATATATCGCACTACGTTAAATTAAGTCCAGAAGCTCCAAATAAGATCTCGAAGCTCCTACCCAAATGTGCGAATTGTACTCCATTTTAGGCCCTATATATGAGCTTTAGATCATTTTAAGATCAGATGGGGTGAAGTATCGCTTGCACCGTGTAAAGAAATCTAGGCACTTGGCCGCTTGACACATGGAAAATGTGAGCATTCCAACGAAGATCTGATTGTATCGTTATGCCCAGAACGTCAAGAGCATCTGATTCTAAAAGATCTACACCATTCATATTCAGGGGAGCTAAGGGTATGCAGTAGTTAGTATTTAATATTAAGCAGTTAGTATTTAGTATTTATTATTTAGTATTTAGTATTTAGTATTTAGTATTTAGTATTTAGTATTTAGTATTTAGTATTTAGTATTTAGTATTTAGTATTTAGTATTTAGTATTTAGTATTTAGTATTTAGTATTTAGTATTTAGTATTTAGTATTTAGTATTTAGTATTTAGTATTTAGTATTTAGTATTTAGTATTTAGTATTTAGTATTTAGTATTTAGTATTTAGTATTTAGTATTTAGTATTTAGTATTTAGTATTTAGTATTTAGTATTTAGTATTTAGTATTTAGTATTTAGTATTTAGTATTTAGTATTTAGTATTTAGTATTTAGTATTTAGTATTTAGTATTTAGTATTTAGTATTTAGTATTTAGTATTTAGTATTTAGTATTTAGTATTTAGTATTTAGTATTTAGTATTTAGTATTTAGTATTTAGTATTTAGTATTTAGTATTTAGTATTTAGTATTTAGTATTTAGTATTTAGTATTTAGTATTTAGTATTTAGTATTTAGTATTTAGTATTTAGTATTTAGTATTTAGTATTTAGTATTTAGTATTTAGTATTTAGTATTTAGTATTTAGTATTTAGTATTTAGTATTTAGTATTTAGTATTTAGTATTTAGTATTTAGTATTTAGTATTTAGTATTTAGTATTTAGTATTTAGTATTTAGTATTTAGTATTTAGTATTTAGTATTTAGTATTTAGTATTTAGTATTTAGTATTTAGTATTTAGTATTTAGTATTTAGTATTTAGTATTTAGTATTTAGTATTTAGTATTTAGTATTTAGTATTTAGTATTTAGTATTTAGTATTTAGTATTTAGTATTTAGTATTTAGTATTTAGTATTTAGTATTTAGTATTTAGTATTTAGTATTTAGTATTTAGTATTTAGTATTTAGTATTTAGTATTTAGTATTTAGTATTTAGTATTTAGTATTTAGTATTTAGTATTTAGTATTTAGTATTTAGTATTTAGTATTTAGTATTTAGTATTTAGTATTTAGTATTTAGTATTTAGTATTTAGTATTTAGTATTTAGTATTTAGTATTTAGTATTTAGTATTTAGTATTTAGTATTTAGTATTTAGTATTTAGTATTTAGTATTTAGTATTTAGTATTTAGTATTTAGTATTTAGTATTTAGTATTTAGTATTTAGTATTTAGTATTTAGTATTTAGTATTTAGTATTTAGTATTTAGTATTTAGTATTTAGTATTTAGTATTTAGTATTTAGTATTTAGTATTAGTATTTAGCATTTAGTATTTAGTATTTAGTATTTAGTATTTAGTATTTAGTATTTAGTATTTAGTATTTAGTATTTAGTATTTAGTATTTAGTATTTAGTATTTAGTATTTAGTATTTAGTATTTAGTATTTAGTATTTAGTATTTAGTATTTAGTATTTAGTATTTAGTATTTAGTATTTAGTATTTAGTATTTAGTATTTAGTATTTAGTATTTAGTATTTAGTATTTAGTATTTAGTATTTAGTATTTAGTATTTAGTATTTAGTATTTAGTATTTAGTATTTAGTATTTAGTATTTAGTATTTAGTATTTAGTATTTAGTATTTAGTATTTAGTATTTAGTATTTAGTATTTAGTATTTAGTATTTAGTATTTAGTATTTAGTATTTAGTATTTAGAATTTAGTATTTAGTATTTAGTATTTAGTATTTAGTATTTAGTATTTAGTATTTAGTATTTAGTATTTAGTATTTAGTATTTAGTATTTAGTATTTAGTATTTAGTATTTAGTATTTAGCATTAAGTATTTCTATTTATTATTTTGTATGCAGTATTTAGAATTTAGTATTTAGTGCTTTATATTTAGTTTTTAGTATTTTGTATTAAATATTTAGTATTAAGCCTTTAGTAATGAGTAATTATTATTTAGGATTAAGTATAATGTGTATAGTATTTAAATACTTTTGACTAAATACTGGTGGTCTTAGTATTTTGTATATTTTTGAGTTTTTTTGTTTGTTCTAACTTTTATTTTATAACTTCTTATGTCTTGTTTCTAACATCTGCAAAATTGTATTTTTTTTCCGCTATAAATGACTTCCCAGATCAACGTTTCAATCCGGCGCTGGTTGATTCCTTGGATCAAGATAAGAAAAAAATTGTATAATAGGAGGAGGGGCATCTCCACTTTGTTTCGAGTTATAAGGGGAAGTATAGTACAAAATTAGATTAATAGTTGTCATCAGCTGTTACACTATATTACTAACTTTCAAAGTATTATTGTAAGAAACCAGTTGGAAGCGGTTCTAAAGTTTATCAATATTTCCGATTTTTTTATGAAATTCAATCATAAAATTATTTATAGCAACTTAGATATGAAAAAAGTTTTTATTTTTTTATTTTTTTTCTTTTGTACCTATGCTTTTTCACTTTACTTACATGAAAAATGTGTGTTTTTGGAAAAGAATTAATTCGCTGTTATTCGTTGCTCTAAGGTAGGCACTTATAAATAAAAAAACGGGGAAATTCTTTGAAGATTAAGACTGCATAATTAAAAAAAGTAATTAATAAACTTTTTAAAGCCTAAAGTGCAGAATATAAAATAAAAAGCATATATTCCATATTTTAGTTGTTATCAATTTTTTTATGGTTGAATATTCTAAAAAAGTTTATAAATATTAGTAAACTAATTAGTAAGCTTTAGAAAACCATTCGAACTGATTTTTATCTGAAATACTTAGCAAGTTATAGCGAAGTAGAACCCCTGCCATAAATTTTGTTTTTTCTTTGCCCAAGGAACTGGCTGGCGCCAGATTGAAACGTTGATCTGTGACACATTATAGCATATTCAGTATCGTTTTCTTTGATTCTTGTCCTTTGATTTGCTTGTATCATATATTTTGCACATTTAAACATATTGTATCTTTCGTATTTTCGCTTTGAATCTTGCATTTTGTACTCTGCATCGTTTATCTTGTATATTGTGGCTTACATCTTGAATATTGTATTTGATGCATGTTGTGTCTTGCAACATTTATCATTTTCTTATATTTTATTGATCTTAGGTTGTGTTTTATTCTTGTGTAATGTAACTTGTCTTGTATTTTGCTTCATGTCTTGTGTCATAAATATTTATTTCTACTATCAGTCTACACTGCTTTCGTAATCTTCTTCTTGTTTGTTATAACCTGTGTCTTGCATCCTGTAATTCATATAAATTTATATATCTGGTATATTTTTAAGTTGAGAGGATTAAAATCATTCCTTCTTCAGAATCATCAAACATATTGAGAAAGAGTGAAAGTTGATAAAAACAAAATGTCCCATTTCTGTTTATTTACACATTTTTTATGATCACAAAAAAAATTTAGCAAATTTTTTGTATAAATATCTTATTCAGAAGTAAAAAAGGTATATATATTTCTTCTCTCGAACTTTAAACTCTTATATTATGTTCTGCTCTTTGGCATCATCTAATTGAAGTTAACTTATCGCTCCTGTTCTTTTCTACCACACCTGACAGCACCTGCTGTAATCCAACGCACTCTTTGCAGCTCCATTACGTTAAGCTTGACATAATCATCAACATCAGCATCAACAGCTACAATAGCAGCTAGCATCGTCACCAACATCAGCACGCAACAACAGCAACAACAACAACAATAAGAGCAAAACACCGACATATCCACCTTAATTTGGTGATTTCAACAAACATTTGCAAAATTCCAGCAGCAGCAGCAGCAGCAGCCAAGACAACTTTTTAATGTGCTTAAGTAATTATTTGGAACGCGATTAAGTGTAGATTCAGGCTACAAGTACGACAAAGTATGAAAGTGGAGCAACATCTAGAAAATACTCTACACACACACACACACACACGCTCAAACACACGTATATTTAAAGAACACTGCTGCTGATAACCTCTCCAATGTCACTTACCTTGCTCGACAGAGCGCAAAGCAGCACATTGCGAATCTTTTAATCAATTCTATTTTAAGTTGTGCGGTAAGCAGGAGTAGAAATTGAATAGGCAGGAGTAGAGAAGCGCAACTAATGTGTAGATTAAGAGCACATTATGGGCTTATCTGAACATCAATAATAAAGATGAAGAAAGGCTATAACGGCACGTTGTTGGAGTGTCAGTCAGGGTTTGGTTAGTTGTCTGGTTACTAGGTCGTTAAGAAGCTAGAGTGGGAGAAGACCAAACTTGCTGGTATTTATAGCCGCGCTTACTGAATTATTTGCCCTTCAATTATAGCAAGTTGCAAAAATTCAAGTTTCATTTCACTAGACATGATAATGTTAATAATTGCCAAACTTGAGCACATTACAATGAATGTCCAACAGACAAAATAGCAACCGCAACTAACCACCATTACCACCACCACTAACAACAAAAATTATTTTAGCGCTGCTGCTGCTAAGCTGATTATTGTTTAAAACCATAATAAATGCTCAAAAGATGCGTTGAAGTATTCATAACTTAAGCGTTAAGCAGGCTATAAGTTCGACGTACTGCTCGCAGCCATACTTTGGCATTTTCTTTTATCTCTTGTTTGATGGAAAATTTCTTTGTTTGTCATGTTTTAGTTTTTTTTTTCCTTGTTTTTGCATGATTTTCATCTTATTTAATAACAACAACAACAAATGCAATTCTTATAAAAAGTAGATTTTGATTGCAAGTTAATGAGATACAAAAATACGACAACGACTTTTTAATGAAAATTGGAAAAAGTAACCAATGCTTCCAAGTATTAAATTTAAAAATAATAAGAAATTGACAGGAAAACATAAAAAAGGAAACGCAAAAACCAAAAGGCAGCTAAAACAACACTGAGGCTAATTAAAAAATGATTACATTGTCGAAGGCAAACTTGGGACAACGTGGCGTATGATTAACATTTAATTCGTTTAATTCTTACAACTAATGCAAAGAAGCAAAAACAAAAAGTAATGGATGGGGCAAAAGATAATGAAATTTTTGCCAATCCAAGCTTAAATCTTAAACCTGAGCTATTTTAAAAGAATAAAGTGCAAATTTAACTATAAATTTGCTTAAATGCTAATTAGAATTTAGCAAAAATGCTAAATTGAAATGGAAAAGCTTTTAAAAAAGTAATAAAAGAAACAGAAGAAAAAAAAAATGCGGTTAGATCTTATAATCTTAGTAACATAATATTATATTTGCTGGATACAGGTGAAAATTTTAAAATATAGTTTGGTTTATATATTAAAAATTATTATTTATATATCGAGTCGAAAATTGTTGAAGTCTTGCTCAATCTGAAAAAAAAGTCTGCGTAAAGACATATCGGAATTATAAAAATTGCTTATTTAAAAATATGTAATACTTAGAAAAAAGCCAATGGCTAAAATCACTCCTAAGTATTTTATAAAGCAATTTTTTCATAACACAACTCTTAAAAAAATACTCAATACGGCTATAAAAAAATCACTGGAAAAATAGAGAAATGATCACACGCAATCAAATATTGTTTATATTTTTTATTTTAATAATTTTGATAAATATAAATTTTTCTTTAATAGTAAAAAAATTATTTCGTTAAATCCAAGGTGCCTCATATTTCAAAACTTTTTTAATCGGGAAAACCGCTTCAAACTTTTAAAAAAATAAACAAAAAACATTAACTTCACATTGTCCTTTCATTGATAATACAGTGCAGCACGAAACTGCTGATGGCAAATAATTAAATGATTACCAGAGAATAGTCCTCACACAAACTTAACGCCTGGCTGATCTGGGCTAAAAGCTATCAGATCTTCACAACATTTTCATTAAATTTAAAAACCCTTTGTGACTATTTTTAAAAATTCTTCCTAAATTTTTGACCTACATCTTATAGTGCGGTTTGTATGGGGATCTTTTACTCAAATTTTTCAAGCACATGTTTTGATCACTTTTTGGGGTATACTTACAGCCTTTTCTATTCATCGTACAAATATAAAATAAATGCCGAAATATCAGTTATATGGCGAATGAAACGAATATCTATTTTTGGATACTTCCACGTCTTTAATAAAGTCACAAAATGGTACAGAATTAGTATGTACTTCCAAAAAATTTAATTTTTACCACACAGGCTACATATGGAAAATTCCATGTATTTTTGTAATATCATAATAAATTCAAAATATTTATTGTATTATTATTTATTTCATTTTCTATCTATTCTATTCTATATTATTAGAACGCAAGCCCACGTTTTGTGGTGACTACAAAATACTGTATAAAGATCTAAATCTATATATTTTTATAAATAGGGTAGCAATTGAAAGGTTTTGCTTTGTAGACATGCAATATGGTCTTTATTTTTCTTAAATATTGTGTTTTAAAAAAAAAACCTGAAACAATTTTTCACGAGAAAAACCAAATTCCTTTGTGATGTATAAATGTATGCAATAGATTTTTATTATAATGCTATGATAAGTAATAACTGGGCTACTTAACAATTCGACAGAAACATTCAAAATTTCTATGAACTCCTTGGTTCAAAGGTAAAAATAGTCCTTAATATAGAAACAAAATTATCTATCACGAAATATTTTTTATTTTGGCTTCTTAACACCACACAAACTTACTAGATAAAAATATATTTGGTTTGCTGAAGTTTAAATTTTCAATTAAATTTAAAATGTATGAAGTACTTTACTGCAGGAAAAATAATAACAAAATATTTTTCAGAAATATTTATTGCAATTTATTAAACATAACATAGCAAAACACACCATAACATAACATAACATAACATAACTTAACATAACATAACATAACATAACATAACATAACATAACATAACATAACATAACATAACATAACATAACATAACATAACATAACATAACATAACATAACATAACATAACATAACATAACATAACATAACATAACATAACATAACATAACATAACATAACATAACATAACATAACATAACATAACATAACATAACATAACATAACATAACATAACATAACATAACATAACATAACATAACATAACATAACATAACATAACATAACATAACATAACATAACATAAAATAACATAACATAACATAACATAACATAACATAACATAACATAACATAACATAACATAACATAACATAACATAACATAACATAACATAACATAACATAACATAACATAACATAACATAACATAACAAAACATAACATAACATTACATAACAAAACATAACATAACATAGCATAACATAACATAACATAACATAACATAACATAACATCACATAACATCACATAACATAACATAACATAACATAACATAACATAACATAACATAACATAGCAAAACATAACATAACATAACATAACATAACATAACATAACATAACATAACATAACATAACATAACATAACATAACATAACATAACATAACATAACATAACATAACGTAACATAACATAACATAACATAACATACCATAATATACCATAACATAACATAACATAACAAAAGATAACATAACATAACATAACATAACATAACATAACATAACATAACATAACATAACATAACATAACATAACATAACATAACATAACATAACATAACATAACATAACATAACATAACATAACATAACATAACATAACATTACATAACATAACATAACATAACATAACATAACATAACATAACATAACATAACATAACATAACATAACATAACATAACATAACATAACATAACATAACATAACATAACATAACATAACATAACATAACATAACATAACATAACATAACATAACATAACATAACATAACATAACATAACGTAACATAACATAACATAACATAACATAACATAACATAACATAACATAACATAACATAACATAACAAAAGATAACATAACATAACATAACATTTATTTACTTGAACAACAAATTCATTACCAAATATCATATCAAACAAAAATTTAACGTCTACACTTACAATGCTATCGAAACTGAGGTTTTTCTTGGAAGGTGCCGGAAAAGGCACTAAAACGGCGCTAGAGTGTTAAAATATACTACAAAAATATTCTCGTGTAACTTTGCATTTAGTCTGTGGATAAAAAAACGATATCAAAAGCATATATTTAGAAGGTTTCCTAATCTTTATCTTAGTACATAAATAACATAAATACACTGGAAAAATCGAACAAACAAAAACAAAAAACAAACAAAAAACATTAACATCGTATTTTTCTATAATTGATAACAAGTCAATACGATATGAGTGAGGATAATTCGTTAACAGAAATATTTATAATACGAGTAACATCCATGCCAAGGCAAAATTATCCCACAAACTCGAAGCCTGGCTGATCAGGGTTAATAGCTATCGGGCCTGAAAAAGCCCATATGAAGACTACGCTGAAATACGCTGTAGGTAAATCTTGTTTTTAGATACTTACGTCAAATCTTACAAGAAACATTTTCAAAGAATATTTTAACGCTTTGAGACTACTTTTAAATGTATTAATTTAACTTTTTGGAAAGGGTCAAAAATGGCAAAAAAAAAAAAAAATAAATAAATAAAAGGACGCAAGAGGGTTGAAATATTTACCAAAAATATTTTTCATAAAATTTTACTAGAGTGCATAAAATTTAACATAACTACTATGTCAAAGGCTGCTATTTAGAATTTTTTTAAATTTTTATGTAAGTAACGTGCTAAATGTAGTGTAATTTTAAAATTGGTAATATTTAATATCACACAGACATAAATTATCAAAACACCTTTGCACGTTTTTTTTTTGTCTCATCTAACACAATCCATTGATAGAAGTATGCAATTACTGGAAAAAGTTGGAAATTAACGTTGATACAAATTATCTAAAGCGTACAACAAGGCGTATGAGCAACATTTATTGTATTAAAAGCAGTATTGTATAAAAGCATTTAACAATGAACGCAGTTTGCATGTGCTATAATATAATTTGCAAGAATGTGCTTTAGGCTTGCCTTTTCGACTAACTGTACGTCTTATAATTAAGTTTAAAATAGCTTAATAAAAAATTATCAAAAAAATTTTTGAGCCAAATACTTCAATGAATACTCTGTCATATTTAAAATTTTTAAATTCCTCTCTACTTTTAAAACTTTGTGCATTATGTCAGTAATCTTGAATGTCATTTAAAAGTTTTGTTTTTTAAATACACATAAGTTTGCTTTACTTTCGAAAAAAGAAAAAAAAAACAAATTAAAAAGGTTTATTAAAATACGAAAGAAGGTCCTGTATACGTTGGCCAAACTGAAAGCACTACATGCATTCGTCAGGGTGACTGTTGTAATACAACAATATTCTTTTTATAATTTTTCATCATTAAATCATTTAATTCGCAGTTAGTGCCACAAGCTTTGGTCCTAGCCGTTAAGCTTGATGTTCCAGAGCCAATTATTTATTATATTTGAATGAAAGATTTATTATTTAGGTTAAGAAGCCGTAAGGCGTGAATATTTTGAGCATTTCGCAGTTTCGTTTTTTTTTTATATTTTTAACAAAACGGTACAATATGAGCAATGAAAAATGCCGCGCGGACTTATTAATATATTATGATACACCAAAGAGGCGTAGCGTATTTTGGGACGAGACGAAGCTGTATGATGAATATTAATGCGTAAAATGACAAGAAAAATTTTGCAAAAGCAACAGCAATAAAGCTATGAAAATATAGATTGCCTTCAGAGCTCGGTTAATTCAATTAGTTATTTTAATAAAGAGCAGTTAAAAAGAATAAAGAGAAAACAACAACAAAATTACAGTGAAAATAATTGGAAAATAATGTAATGTTGATGAATTTTATTTTTTTATTTATATAAGCCATGTAAAGGAATAAAGAAGCTCTTGATTAACTGTGTCAAAAAAAAAAAAAAACGCTTGAGGGCAGCTTTAAAAAGTAAGAACAATGTAAATGGAAGTGTAAGCTTAAGATTATTGATATAAGCCAATAACTTGCGAAGCGAAATTGGCAGAAGAGAAAAATATGTATAAAATGAAAGCGAAGAAATAAGCAAATGGTAAGAGCGAAAAGGTTAGAATGAAATTAAGTTAGGACAAAATTTTAAGCAGAGACAGAGTTTCATAAACCACATAACCGCTAGCTTAGATTTTGCGAAATAAAAGTTTTGTGAATGTTTATATAAGATCTTTACAAGTTTAAATAATATTTTGCTAGCAAATAAAAATTAATGTTATTTATTTTTTAACATCTTTAAAATGAAAATGTAATTTTTGTGATTATAAACTAATGTGCTAAAAGAATCATAACAGATAACTCTTTTATTTTGAATAGGATAATACACACTTCGAAAAATTACTATTTTGTAGTAAAATAGTATAGAATAGAATTTACATAGAAAGGCATATTTTTAAATTTCCGATGGTTTTTTCTCATTCCTTCGAGCAAACAAGTTAAAAGCACAAAGTTGTATAGAAGCCCTGTTAAATATAAACTTTTCCGACCAAATATTTCCAAATATATCCAAATATAATGAAATTTGGAGGAAAAACAAAATTTTTGATACCCATATTGTGGTATTCATCTCTGAAATATAAAATTTTTTTAAGAAAATAAATGCATATTTTGATAAAGAAAATTTTAATATAAAAACTTAAAAATTTAAAAAAACAAAAAAAAAAGGTAACTTTTAGAATTATCTTAAATCAAATATAAATGAAAATGAAACAATTTCGAAAGTGCGCTCCTTATGATATCGACTAAATACTGTTAAAAATTACAACAACAAAATTACAATGAAATGTATTTCTCCAAAATGGACGCCATCATGTGTGGCTTTAAAATACCTTTTGTTTGATACCAAGTTTGTTTATATTTCTATGGAAAATAGTGAAATTGTGGCAAAAAAAAAGAAATTTTCGCTGATTTTAAAACGTCGTTTTGAAACCGTAAACTATCGATTGAGCACGTATAAAAAAATACGTCGACCTTAGATTTTCATCCTCTATCACATATCCAAAAATTATTCAAATCGGTGAGTGACACCTGGGGACCTTTCCTTGTTAGTCCCATTATAGAGTGTAGAGAGTGGCAGAAAGGCCTCGAAAGGAGTTACCTCATTTGTTCTCACTAGAGAGTTAAGACAGAGTAAACGAGAAATAGAGAAGACGGTAACCAGATGGAGAAGGATATAGAAAATCTGAGGAGGGTGCTGTCTCTGGCGGTATAGTTATTTCTTCAAGTGACAGCAGAAATAATTCTATACAAAGAGATTGCCATTAAAGAGACTACAGAGGTAATTGGAGTAACTTTATGGAAGGGGGGAAGGGGCACACGTGGTCTGTAAAATAAAATATTTGTGATGATCCCTGGAACCGGCGAGATATACCTCGGCTATAAAGAAACGGTTCGTCACAATGTTAATGTCAGCAATGTTAACGTTAGCACTGTTTTGGCTTGCACAGTTAATGCCTGCATTTTTGATTCAGCTACTGGAAGGTTGGCAGATAGGGGGAAGTTGTGCTCAGAAGAAATGTTGAAGCACAAAAAATAATAGGATTAGCTTATATTTGACCACTCTAGGGGTCAGTACGGGAGAGATATGAACTATAATCAACAGCTTTTGTGTTTATTGTATGGATACCCCCAAAAGGGTGGCAGATAGATGGTAGGTGTGTTGAAAAGAAATATTGAAGGGTAAAAAATAGGTCAAAATTTGACACCTCATCGTTAATGAAAGTTTCTGCCCAAAAAGTTGAGTCATTAAAAATGAAAGACACATTTTTGGTTTACTGGGTTGTAATAGCAGTACAGCGAAAATTATTCTGTTTAAAATTAGAATATTAAGGTAACTTCAGCGAAATATTTGAAAGTCATTTATCTGCGCATAAAATAAGTTATTTTTACCTCCAACAGTTTTATGATCTTGCTTAAAAAAAAATACTCCACTCCGAAAAAAATTCAAAAAACACTAAAATTCTTTAATTTTCAAGCTTTATGCGTCTCCTGAGACTGACGGAAGGGCATAAAAATAACTCCTCACTGATTGAAATAAAACCTCAATTAAGTATTGAAATCAACAAAAAACAAAAACGAAAAAAACATGAAGAAATATCAAATGCGATGCAAATAAAAAGCAGTTCCGTTTTTTGTACAAAGAAATGCTTAACTTAAGCTTAATAAAAAAAAAAAAAAACACAAAAATAAAGGAAGCAAAATGTAAACTAAAAAGAAATTTTTGTTTTTATTTTATGCACGTTTCGGCCTGCATTGCTGAAAATCGTTTTCAACTTGTGCTGAATTGAAGCACACACGCGTGTATAAATATATCATTTGGTAGGCACACCGCACCGTACCATACCGTACCGCATCGTTCTGGGACGTGATAAACTTAAAACTGGCCCAAAATGTTCACATTTAATATAATTTGTTATCTAAATTCAGGTTGTTTGTCGAAAATGGCTACAAATGTTAAACTGATAAGATTGTCTGTATGTGTATATGTGTGTATATATATTTATTGGTTTGCGTGAGTGCTTAGCTTGAATCACTCAGTGTGCGTGTGTGTGTGTGTGTGTGTGTGATATGAGCTGCAAACATGCTGCTTATATTTGATTTCCTTTCTTTGATTTTCTTCACTATCATCTAACCGAAGTTAAGTTAAGAACCTTCAACTTCTGACTTCATTCTTCTTAATAATGTGGTTCAGCTTTTCACTTGTTTGCGCCTCTTTTTTTATTTTTCTGTCCTCACTTTCTTTGACTTTCAACTACTATACCCAGCCACCCTTTTGCTTCTAACAGCACCAATAGTTTCCAACAGTTTTCATGAAAGTGCATGGCCTCCCTCTCTTCTCATCTCTAACCATTGCTCTACATTTCACAAAAACCACACATAACATGTCAATGTTTCTCCTGTGATATGAATCTTTTGAATTTCTTTTGCTTTTGCTACCTCATTTTCTGTTGGCCATTGCTGCCTATGTATTCTATTCTCTACCTTGGGATTAAGATTGAGAATTTATTATATAGCTTGTTTGCTCGCTTATCGGTATCGGAAAATCTCATTAAAGGAAAAATTTAAAATGTAGCGTTATGCAGGAGGCTAGCTGACTGTAAATTCTATACAGTACATTGTGCTATTGACTGATGACATCTCTTCATCACTCATCAAGGGTTAACCATCGGATATGTAGAACGCAATTAATCAACGAAACAGAATTATTTTAACTGCTCTTTTGAATGAAAATTCTGTGACTTTGAAATATATTTTGATTCATTGATATAGCCATGAACTGTTATAATTTGGTGAGCGTACGTGTGAAAGGCTGTTGAAAATGTGGTAACTTTCTAGTATATGTTTAACCGGCTGTAGTCAAGGGTATTTGTGGCTTAGAACGATAAAGCCAAAATAATAGTTCAGTTCAGTTGACTCAAATTAAAATAAGAATTTATTGTAGCACATATTTTGTGGGTCATAAATATTCGGATAAAATTGGTGGATATGTGAAAAAAAACGTGCTTAATGAATATTCCCTTGTTACTAAATTATATACCGAACAGGATTCCGGAAGTTTGCGATTTCCAAGAATTTTTGAGCAGAGCTACATTGAAAACAAAAAGAAACTTTTAAAATTTTTACGTCAAATAAGTAATTTCTGCTTATGGACTATCTTCTTCAAGTATCGTCTGACTTTTACCGGTGCACAGTGGTTAAAACTCATGCAAAAAGAGTCAATAAATAGAAGAACTCGTCGTAGACCGAGGTATATGAGTTGGAATTGACTTTAATAGATCACAGATAAAAATATTTAAAATATTTTCAAATTCACCCGCAACCACGCCCACCCCCCATATAATACAAACGCTATAGTTTTCGTTTTATAAGGGCCCTTCGTCAAACCTCTTAAATATAAAGTTCAATAAAAAAATTATTTTCTGCCACGCCCACCTCCCATTCAAAGATTCACTGTAAGTGATTTTTAAAATTGTAACTTTCATATGGCATACCATAGCAATGAAACGACTAAGCAACAAAAAAAATTAAATAAAAAATATTGACTATTCGTTGTTATTAAAAAAAGAAAAAAATGTAGGCAGAGGGAGACGTCTGCCGACCGAAGTGAACACTTACGGCAATAAAATAACATAGCTGTTATGAATTTCCGAAGTAGCTACAGTCGGCAAATCAGACGTGTTCTACTTGTTTAACTCTTTTTATCAATTTACGCGTTATTGAATGTATAAACTGCTATTTTTTAATGTTTATATATAACATATTTGTAACACAATTACTTTGGTTGGGTAATCGGTAATTGGCTCTGTAATCGGTGGGTAATCGCTTCGGTAATTGGTATTCAGTTGGTCATTGCTTCGGTAATCGGTTGGTAATCGCATCGGTAATTGGTAATCGGTTGGTAATGCTTCGCTAATCGGTAATGGGTTGGTAATCGTTTCGTAATTGCTTCAGTAACTTGTAATTGGTTGGTAATCGCTTCGGTAATCGGAAATTCGGTTGGAAAACGCTTCGGTAATCGGTAATGGGTTGGTAATCGCTTCGGTAATCGGTAATCGGTTGGTAACCGCTTCGGTAATTGGCAATCGTTTCGTAATTGCTTCAGTAATTGGTATCCGGTAATCGGTTGGTAATCGCTTCAGTAATAGGTAGCTTGTTCGTAATTGATTCGGTAATCGGTTGGTAATCGCACCGTTAGTTGGTAATCGCTTCTGTGATCAGTTGGTAATCACTTCAGTAATCGGTAATTGGTTAGTAATCGGTTGGTAATCACTTCAGTATTCGGTAATTGGTTCAGTAATCGGTTGGTAGTCGCATCGGTAATCGGTAATTGGTTCGGTTATTGGTTGGAATTCGCTTCGGTAATCGGTTGATCATCGTTTCGGTAATAAAAAAAAGCTCACCAAACATGTTTGCCTAGCATAACCACGGCATAAGCAATGCTGTGGTGCCTGATGATATCGCCAACAGCGTGATGATATCGCCAACAGCGTGATGATATCGCTAACAGCGTGATCATATCGCGA
Source organism: Coremacera marginata (assembly GCA_914767935.1). Classification (NCBI taxonomy): domain Eukaryota; kingdom Metazoa; phylum Arthropoda; class Insecta; order Diptera; family Sciomyzidae; genus Coremacera; species Coremacera marginata. The sequence goes on from OU612046.1 coordinate 165,401,742, forward strand.
ATCTATAGTTTTGCTCTCTACCAAAAAGTGCTCAACGCGCCTAAAGAGGTTTTCACTTCAAAAACTTAGTGAACCTTTTGCATTTTGCAGTAAATTAATGCTTGTTGCATACTTTTTGCTTAAAGCAAAGTTCAAAATTTAAAAGCATACTTTTAGGTAGTGTGATAAGGCGAGCGCAAGGTGCACTTTCGTTGGTAATGTTCGTTTTACCAAGTAATGCCTTAAAGTATACCAAATGAAATTGTTATCTTACTAAGTCTTATATTACTGAAGAACTACTTCAGAAAAAAATAGAGAATTATTTTTCATCGTTTCTCTACAATGACTCTTGAAAATTACAAATTGTTTACTACATGTTTTAAGCGTTTTTACAATAATTATGTCTTAACCCTAGGATGGGCAACTGGGTCTGGCCAGACCATACTTGATTTTAGAGATGCATATCTTTATTTTCAAGTCAAATCAATAGGTAAAATTTTTCTAAATTCTATGACCTTTCAATTCTGAATCCAAGGAAAACTTTTAAATCAATTTGGATAGTGTTTTTAGTACAAATTTTTAATTTTCAGTTTTACAGTCCAAAGATTGCCTACTGTGGTGTGGATAGACCATGACAGTATTTACCTATGAACTCTTAACATTCTCCTATATGCTAAAATATTTTACTCAAAAACATGTTTATTTACGAAAAATCTTAGTTTTTTTTGGCGATCGGCACTATGCCTTTTTTTATATATTAAGGCGGTCTTCTCATTAAAAACCCGTTTTTTGGACCCTTTTTAAAAAAATTCTTATTTGAAAACGCAAAGAATAATTGAAAACTTTTTTTATTTATTGTATTACAAAAGGTTCAAAGTAAATAAAAAAATTTTTTTTGCCTCGATACGTGGGCTGTTCAAAAAGTAATGAGACTTCAAAGTTGGTGGTGAAAAAAAAGGTGTCGTCACGGCGGCCACGATTCCGGGTCTCCGGAGCGTCTGAAATGAAAAAAAACGGGGTTATAATTAGTATAGATGTAATTCTCGGGTGAACCTCAAGCTTAATTTTGTGATTTTTTTTGACAAAATGGCGGCCATTCAAAAAAAAAATTTCAATTTCGGGTTTTTTTTTGTAGTTTAGTGTAAAAAAAAAATAGTAAAAAATTTTTTAAAATTATGGTCGAGGTTCACCCGAGAATGGTGACAATTCTGCGTCGATTCCATTTTGTTTCATGAAAATCGGTTCAGTTGAACTGGAGATATCATGGCCGCCAGTTCGAAAAACGTGGGTTCGAGATAAACGCGTTTAAAGTTTGAAGTAATTTTTTTGGGGGAAAAAAAAAAAATCAAAAATGTTTAAATGCAGTTTTAAAGAGCTCACAATTTTTACTTACAAATATTAGTCGGCGATGCCAGCTCCATACAGGCCACCTTCCTCTTTTTCGTAGAAACTGCTTTCTGCTGCCCTCTCTGCTCTGCGAGCCGTTCTGCCAGCTTTTGATGATGCCGCAGCTCGAGTCTCTGATCGGTTCAATCTGTCTTCATTGCGAGATAGTGCGTATTCGTATGCGTTTTTGCCAATCGCAATACCCATCAAACCCATAATTTTAAGTATGGGTATAAAACCGTCGTTGAAGAGGCACGTTGCAATAAAATTGGCCACTTCGATGGTGCGTGCGCCTGAGTTGATGTGTTTGGGCGAAAGTGACCAAAGAACAGAATTGTAGGACTCATTGGAATTCTGAGTTTCAGATCCAAGGCATCTTTCAAGCAAATTATCTGCCGACAGCGCTTCGTAAGCTGGTTTTATTACCTCCATCACCTTCTTGTCCATCAGACCTTGCTTCACAAAAAAGGCTGTATCTTCTAAAGTATTTCGAATTTCTAAAAATCCTTTTAGGGGAATATTCACAACTACCCAAGCTATAATTAAATGCAAAAAAAAGTTGAAAAAAAAGTTGCTCAATGAGAAGACCCCCTTAATCTGCTGGTGTTGTTTTAGTTGGTCATGCAACTAAATATGCAATTAGCAATCGGTACACGCACATACTTTCTTTTGCTATATACAATACAAATAAAGACACTTTTTGCATGCCGGATTATCCGTCCAACCATATGGACACTTTGAACAAAACAACTCAATCTATTGGTCTGACCAGACCCATTTGGATAACTTAACAGCATGAAATCAGTTGCCCATCCTAGGGTTACGGCGCCTGCACAAAATCCATTGAATTTTTCTGTAAGATATATTGGAATCATGGTAATAAGACTATGCATAAACAACGTTAAGAAAAATTCATCAAAAGTTCTCATGAATTTTGGTATTTCTTTCCACTTTTCAACCACTGTGCGGGTGCGCACAAATTTAATTTAATTTTTGCTCTTTTATCAGAACTTCACAACAATGTTAAACTGTCCGTTGCAACCAACAATTATGAGAAATAAAAAATAAGCACAAAATTCAGACCTTAAAGGCAAACTGCAAATAATAAATTTTAGCATACTTTCAGGCTAGGCATGTAGCAACGAAAGAGTTTCTCAACGAAAATCAAGGCATTAATTAAACGCATTTTTTACAATTTTTCTTTGCATACTTTCAGGAAAACTGGTACCTCTTTCGTTTTAAATAACAAAATTTCAAATATTCTTATAACAGAATTTTAGGAGAGGTAAACGTGTCAGATTAAAGCAAATTTTAATATTCCAGCCACTTGCGTGGTTTCATGCAAAAATTATTTTTAATATAATTTCAGCGATGTTTGTGAACATCTTAAAATTCAACATAAGAAAGTGGGCAAATCACAAAAATTTAACAATTCTGATCATAGAAAGCGACGTTCAAATAATAACAGTTTTCCATAGAGAAATTTTCTTGATTTCATAGAGATAATCTTATTAAAAATTTAAAGCTATTAACAAACATTTTATAATAAGTTTTAAAAATGAATACATTAAATGATCTGAAATCTTATAATTAAAGCTTAATGAGACAAAGCTTTAATTTTTACTCTGCAAAGTGAAAATCTTATGAACGTTCAACTTTAATGAGAAAATCTACAATTTTCACTCTGCAAAGTTTAAGAAGAGATAATTTAAAAGTAAAAAAAAAACCTTATTGATCTATGTTTTACAAAATTTTCTTATTAAAACAGCTTTTAAAGAAGACAATAACAATGAAAATGCAACCTATTCTTGGTTTCTTTACCATATTTTTCATTTGTCAAGCTGTTTGTGTATTTTAATAAGCTAAATCAGTGGTGTCCAACCGAATATGTACTGAGGGCTACTTTGAAACCATGACCATGTTTCGTGGTCACTAATCCTTATAAAAATATTTTTATACCCTAACACGTACTGTGTAAGGGATATATTAACTTTGTCAGTCCGTTTGTAGTGCCAAGAAGGAGGCGTGGCAGGTATAGAAAAGTGTATATATTTTTGATCAGCATCACCTCCTGAGTCGATTTCTTCCGTGTGTCCGTCTGTCCGTCTGTGAACACTATTACAGCTGTCGCGATGAAATTCAAAATATAAGTTTATTTTTAAAAAAGAAAGATAAAGTTCGAAATTGGGCCAAATCGGTTGAATACCATGCCTACCTCACATACAAAGTGGCTTTATTTTAATCGTAAAATGTCCATAAAATCCACAAAAATTGAAGAAATGCCTTGAAATTTGGCACATAAGCTTTGATCTTCAATTCAAATCCTGGCTATGAAATTTGTAAAAATCAAATGAAAACCACGCCTACCTCCCATACAAATTGGCTTTATTTTAAACGTAAAATCTCTTAAAAAAGGCTGCAAAAATTAAAGAAATGTTTTAATATTTTGCATATAAGCTTTGATATTTAATATGAACCATCTCTGTGATATATGGTAAAATCGGATCAAAACCACGCCCACTTCCAACACAAAGTGGCTTTATTTTGAACGCAAAATCTCTTAAAAATCCACAAAAATTAAAGAAGTGTTTTGAAATTTTGCACATTAATTTGATAAATAATATGATATTTGGTAAAATCGTATCAAAACCACGCCTGCCTCCCATACAAACTGACATCATCAAAATCGGAAAACTTTCGCTAATATATAAAACTGAATGCCATCGTGTCTGTGTGGCTAAAGACTTTGAATATACTTCAATACGGCCGCGGGGGGGGGGGGAGGGGTATTTTAGCTTCGGTACCCTGCCGAAGCTCCATCTGAAAATCTGAAAATGTTTCTAATTTTGACATTACTAACGTCAGAAAAGCTTTTTTGTTTGCTTGTTGAATCTAAAGAAAATTTTTATATTTCACACCTTTTAATGCAGACCAATTAGATTTTGAATCAAAATAAAAAGTCATAAACAATCCAAAATAGGAAAGCAGGATGTTCTGGTCTCTTCCATATCAGTACACAATTGTGCAAGTATTTGAAGAATTTATTGACGGCATGAGTGGCACAAAAAAGAATGGAAGCGTATGCAAAGAAATAGCGTCTGTCAATGTGAAACTAGTTCAGGCAGTGTAAACGACCGTGTTAAATGAAAAACTCTTTTTTGTTTAACATGTTAAGCTAAGTCGATTTGAACATGTTATAAGCATGCTTGTAAAAATTGCCGATTCTAAGTATTATTCTGTGCATCATTTTGTTAGCGGGCGTCTAAAAATACGGTCGCGAGCTACTAGTTGAGCTCCACACCACTGAGCTAAATAATACATTTAACAATTAAGAATATGAAATTTGTGTTTTGGCAAAAACGAGATTTTCTAAACTCAAGGAGTAAAGGGGTGGTTGGGGGTTCCGTACGTTTAATTTAAGGTGCATGGCCCATATGTCAAAGAACCACGGTTCTCTGACACAAAATGCTTCTGACACAAAGTGTTTTTTCAATTGAATTAATATTTCTGTTCGGCTGTTCTCTCTCTCCAGACATTGGCAAACCGCAAAGAGTAAAACTGCTATGTAACTTATGTTATTATGTATGGAACTTGTGAAGACGAAGGTCGTCAACCCGTATTCGCCAACTCGTTAATTTTATTTTATCTTATTTGTATACATTTTGGTAATCTAATCAAATAATAACAAATCAATATAATATTGAAATAAATATAATGCGTTCAGCTGAACATATGTTAGAAAAAACGTTGGTTTGAGTAGGCAACTAAGCAGCAGTCAACTTATTTAATTTCACTCGGCTACCAACACTAGACCAAGGTAAAAAAGTAAACATGTTAAAGCAACGAAACAGTTGATGCATAAATCTATCACACAATCGCTGTGCAGCCAAGCTGCATCCCTCATTTAGGACACTTGTCTGTAAAATTTCGAGTTTCACCATTTTTTTTTTCTCTCACTCATTGTGTTGGCCATGCTATACATAGTTTTTTTTTGGTTGTATGTGAGGTACTTTTCTGATCAGCATCAAACTTCACATTAACACTTTTAACACTTTTTTAAAGTTTCTCTGAAAATTGCATAAAAATTAGTTTGGCGGTTTTGGAGTTTATACCTGACATACATACCAAAGATTTGCAATTATTTTTGTTTTTGAATCTTGAGTTGACTTATGCAAGAAAGGGTATTATTCTACTCATATCCACTCATATCCACTCAACTGGCTCATACTTATTTTCCTCTCACATGAACAATTAAGTCTTATCAGATTATTAACTCACAACCAATAGAGTGATACTTTGCCTTCACACATGCGTGTTGGAGTACTATGAGTATTTTGTGGCTTAACTGGTTATGAGTCAAAGTACTTTGTTGAGTTGGTATGAGTACACATTTGCGCCAATAGTCATAGCTAACGACTAAAGTATACTAATTTCACTAGTACTCACTGCAGATCTCTGATGCACACCTACATATATATATGCATATATCCATACATAAAGATACAAATAAAATTCCGCTTATTAAATATGAAAGTTGAAATATGAATCCCCAAAGTCAACCTCGAAGCAGTCTTGAATGCCAAGTAGGGACATTTAGAGTGAACACTGATGTTCTGCAAGACAAGTCATCATACTGTCAGTAAAGAATCTAAGATGTTCTCTCATGAAACATATGCTTTTTAAAGCTTTAAGACCCATGCGGACGCTCTGAAAAATTTGGTTGTTTCTTTTGAATTGGAAGACAAATAGTTGTGTTTCAGGTTTGTGCAATCAATTTTTTTAATATTGTTTTTAATATAATCTTTATACTCCTTTTTTGCATTTCCCAAAAGAAAATATTTGCGAATGTTTGCGAAAGACTATCTAAACTAGTGTTTTCGGTTCTTATTCTTAACGAAATTTACTGCTTGCAAAGTATAAGCAATGCGCTATTGTGGTTTTCGTTTTATGTTTTGTTCATATTCATATTTTTGCTATCGATGTTATTTTGTTAGTATGAATATATCACTAGGCTAACTGTCTTAAAAACGCAAGTGACTTAAACGATGGTAATGCGGCCAGGCGATTTTTTTAAAACGCATAAATCTCAGCGAAAATGAAAATTTTGTTATAAACTAGAATATGTGAGCTTCCATATTCATCAATAAAAACTTGCGCGTTTTTGCGCGAATAGCTTTTATTTAATAAATTTTTTTAAATTTTCGTTACGGAAGTTATTTATATTATGCAATGAATTAATTTTTGAGGAGCTTATAAAAGTTTTACTATTTAGATGACGTCATTTTGTATGGGAGGTGGAATCTTCATTAGTTTGTGTCAAATTTCAAACTCAGAGTGCATTCTAAAAAACCTTTTTTATACCTTTACCTTTTTTATAAAATTACTATGTGGATTTCTTTTGATTTAGTTGAATTTCATACACAGAGTATACATTAAATATCAAAGCTCATTTTCAAAATTTCAAAGCCATATATTAAGTTTTGTGGAATTTAAAAACATTTTACCGACGATGATGACGTCACTTTGTATGGAAGGTAGGCGTTATTTTCATTCGATTTGGTTGAGTTTTATACTCAGCATAGATATAAAATATCAAAGCTCTTATACAAAATTTCAAGTTCATATATAAAGCTTAATGGAATTAATGGAGATTTTTCTCTATTAATAAAGTCACTTTGTAGAGGAGGCAGGCGTGGTTTTCATCCTATTTGGCTCATTTTTGAACTTGATCTTTGGTTTTTATATTCAAGCTTAAATATTGAATTTTATGACAATAAACTGTAATCATGTCGACAAACGGACAAACGGACAGACGGATGGACGGACAGAATTTGTTTTTTCTTATTTGGATTCATTCTAACTAAAAAAAATCCAAAGATCCCTCCGGCTTCTGGGTGAATTAATCTCCATTTTTGGCGATTTCACGCCACTGTGCATTGAGACGATTGTTGCAATTTAGAACATGCAACAATTTCTAACTTGTTTTTTTTGCACATGCTACTTAGTTTTGTTTTTTTGTGGCAACTAAAACATATTGTTTTATTTTACTTGTACTTTTTGTTAAGATGTTAAAAAAAAAATGATAAGGAAATTTTTTCAATCTGAAATGTTACTGTTGATCGGTAGTAGGCATTAGATAAAATAGTGTTGAAAAGGAATGCGTAGAAGAAAGTAATAATTTCGACCGTAGTGTTTTTAAACCTAAAACTCCGTAAGCAAATAAAAAATTGTGTGGTTTATAAAAGGTTGTGGTGAAACCCAACGTATTTGAGTGTAAAAATATAAATAACGAGATTTCTTATAATTGAAGAGAATATTTCACTCACTAAAAAACAAAACCGAGAGGGAAGAGCGCATGTTTTTATTTATATGCAAAAGTTTTCCAAGACAACGTCATTAATGACGTCATTGAGGACATGTCAACAACAAGTCTTGCAAGTTGAAGAGGAATTTTATTTGAATTGGTCTTCGAAGACCGCTATGGAAATCGATCAATCCGTCTTCCAAGAAATTGACTTGTCTCGAAGACGTCTTCGAAGATGAATCGAGTATTTGTTAAATATTCAACGTCAGCTTTGCCGAATATCCTCGATGGTTGCTTCGGTGGTGCGCGTTGTTGTCGCTGGTGGGGATGGCTGGCACTTCGATTATTTTTTCAGCTACCAATACATTGAGCGAGTGTTGCATACATAAGTACTGCTGGTTGTGCTTTATTGTGCTCAGCGTTACGGCCACATCCGTTTCCGGCGACCTGCAGTCACATCGACGTCATTAATGCCGTCATTGAGGACATGTCAACAACAAGTCTTGCAAGTTGAAGAGGAATTTTATTTGAATTGGTCTTCGAAGACCGCTATGGAAATCGATCGATCCGTCTTCCAAGAAATTGACTTGTCTCGAAGACGTCTTCGAAGATGGATTGATCCATTTCCTGCTGGGTACTCAACAAACTCAACCATGCGTTTTGGTTTTGTGTTGTATTATTTTTTTGTCTGTTTTTGTCTGTTTTTGTCTGTCAGAACTTTACTTAATTATTTGTTAAGCTCTGTCAAAATCATTCTCGCTTGAAAACTTTTGGCAAAGTTTGACCTTCAATATTAGTTTTTGTGTGTAGGTGTGTGTTTTATTTATTTTTCTCAGTTTATTCTTCTTTTTTTCTTGCAAGCATCTGCTAAACAGCTTGTTTTTCTAACAAAATTTATGCTCGTGATGAAAAAGTCGATTGTCAACAATTTGTTCATTAAATGCTGCGCCCAAAACTATGCAGAAATTTACGAATTGTTTTGCCACAAAACATAAATAGAAAAATGTGGTTGTTGATACAACTTTAAGTGTGTGTGTGTGCACGTGATTCAATGTGTGTGTATTATTATAACAACAAAGTGCGCCAGTTTGCAAGGAATTCAGGCCAAAATCAGCCAAATAAAAGCAAACGTGAGCAGCACAAAACATACCAGGCAATGCCTAGCATTTCACTAAAGTGGTGATTGTTTTGTGCCAAACGCTGGCATTGGCAGCACAGAATATAAATGTTTATTTGTGTGTTTTAATGTGTGTGAGTGTTTGTATAGGTATTTTATAGTCATGCATCCCAGTGAGATAAATTAGCGCTGAAGCACTCATGATCGTGCTCTGCTTTTTATGTTAAGCTGTATGCGCAAGTTTTCTACTGAAGCTTTATATTTTTTTTTGCATTTCTACTGCATCCATAGGAAGCGTGGAAGATGCAGCTTGCAGCCAAAATTTATTCACATCATAAAAGGTCATTTTGAACTTTGAAAATTTAAATCTCTCTCTCTTCTTCTCCCTCACTCTCTTTTTGTATTTTTTTATTGTTTTTATGAATGCGTTTCTTTGCCGCTTCTAAGTTAAGCGCGGTAGCTAAGTTGTAAGCTAGAATTTAACATTAAAAATTCCTTGATATGTATTAAAGATGGCAAAACCTTTCTCATTGTATATTAGTAATAAAAAATTGTAGTAATTTTTAAGTAGGTAATATTTACCTTAAAAAATATTTCACCTTATAAAAATTTAATAAAACTTCACATGTAATGAGAAATTGTTTAAGAGTGGCCTGACTTTTTTTGTAGTCATATAGAGAGTGCATCCTCAAAGCATTCCAAAGCTACACTTAAAATGCGCTGTTTCTAGAAACGCTCTTTACTTTCCGCTGGGTTAACAGCTGTCAATACAGCCAAGTAAACAAACAAACACTTAACTACATAGCACATACACAAATCCACACACACACATACACACACATGCACAAACACTCTTAAGCATAGCCAAATATGCCAACACTATATTCTCAGCCCCCATTAAGTCAGCTTCAACCACGAACGCAGCTAAAATATTATATTGCATTTTTAATGCTTAAGTATTTGTTAAACATTCAACGTCAGCTTTGCCGAATATCCTCGGCGGTTGCCTCGGTGGTGCGCGTTGTTGTCGCTGCTGGGGATGGCTGGCACTTCGATTATTTTTTCAGCTACCAATACATTGAGCGAGTGTTGCATACATAAGTACTGCTGGTTGTGCTTTATTGTGCTCAGCGTTACGGCCACATCCGTTTCCGGCGACCTGCAGTCACATCGACCTGATACGCTTCAAAACTGTCTGTCCATCAGTTCCGCTTGGATGTTGTTACTTTTTTTGACAGCCCGCTTGGCAGCTGGTCATTAATTTAAATTAAAGTTAAATAAAATTCACAAATATTTATAAAAAATTAAATTCAGTTAAATACTTGTTTACGCGCTTTTCTTTTGCACTGTTGCTGTTTTGCCATGAATGGAAAACGAAAGAATTTTTTCGAATTTAAATATAGAATTTTATCTAGCCCGCAGCATGTAATATTTAGTAGTGTTTTTTTCAGGGGTCGGATTTGAGTGCACCGCGTGTTGGCTTTGTGCGCTTAAGTTTGCTGCATTTATTTTTATCTAGATATTTTATTTAATTTTCATGCTGGTTCAAATACACACATAGATAAACTAAACACACATATTTACGCCATACTTGCAGAAATACACACACATATAAACCGTTTTTGTGTTGAAATAGCGAAATATTTTAGAAAAAAAGTGGTTAGACACGTTCAACGCCTCATTTCACTTGAGTCTTCAAAAATGCTGGCAATCCCAAACAAACCTGCTGCCACTTCACACACACGTACTCAATGAAGTGCTACTGTAAAAAAAAGCATGAACTACAGTTACACTTACAAATTTTGGAGAGGAGGTCTTTCCAGCGTCAACAGCCCTGTGCATCACCAAAACATTTATATCGGCAGACCGTGGATTAAATTGCTTATGCCGTTGTCAGTTTTGTTGTTGTTGTTGTTGCTTGTGTGAATGTTGTGACTAGGGTATCTGTATGTATGTGTGCAATTTTATAAATCGTTTTGCAGAATGGCAAAATGGTGCTTACCATATAAATTTAACCGCTCAGATTTGGTATTTTAAACGCGTTCATTGAGTGTATGAGTGCTTGTGTTAGAATGGCATTTCCACTAACTGGAAAAACAGCAAGCTAACTATACTAGTGAAACTAAAGTTTAACTGAATTTCTTAGATAATATATTTATACATAGTTAAGTGAAAGAAGTGTGCCCTGGGCATATTTAATATTAAAAGTTGAACGTTTAACATTTAATATATAAAATTTAAATGTTAACGTTTTTCTTTGAACTTTTAATAAATGACAATTTAAACTTTTAATATATGACAATTTAACCTTTTGCTTATAACATTTAACATTGAACATATAACATTTAACATTTAACATTTAACATTTAACATTTAACATTAAACATTTAACATTTAACATTTAACATTTAACATTTAACATTTAACATTTAACATTTAACATTTAACATTTAACATTTAACATTTAACATTTAACATTTAACATTTAACATTTAACATTTAACATTTAACATTTAACATTTAACATTTAACATTTAACATTTAACATTTAACATTTAACATTTAACATTTAACATTTAACATTTAACATTTAACATTTAACATTTAACATTTAACATTTAACATTTAACATTTAACATTTAACATTTAACATTTAACATGTAACATTTAACATTTAACATTTAACATTTAACATTTAACATTTAACATTTAACATTTAACATTTAACATTTAACATTTAACATTTAACATTTAACATTTAACATTTAACATTTAACATTTAACATTTAACATTTAACATTTAACATTTAACATTTAACATTTAACATTTAACATTTAACATTTAACATTTAACATTTAACATTTAACATTTAACATTTAACATTTAACATTTAACATTTAACATTTAACATTTAACATTTAACATTTAACATTTAACATTTAACATTTAACATTTAACATTTAACATTTAACATTTAACATTTAACATTTAACATTTAACATTTAACATTTAACATTTAACATTTAACATTTAACATTTAACATTTAACATTTAACATTTAACATTTAACATTTAACATTTAACATTTAACATTTAACATTTAACATTTAACATTTAACATTTAACATTTAACATTTAACATTTAACATTTAACATTTAACATTTAACATTTAACATTTAACATTTAACATTTAACATTTAACATTTAACATTTAACATTTAACATTTAACATTTAACATTTAACATTTAACATTTAACATTAAACATTTAACATTTAACATTTAACATTTAACATTTAACATTTAACATTTAACATTTAACATTTAACATTCAACATTTAACATTTAACATTTAACATTTAACATTTTACATTTAACATTTAACATTTAACATTTAACATTTAACATTTAACATTTAACATTTAACATTTAACATTTAACATTTAACATTTAACATTTAACATTTAACATTTAACATTTTACATTTAACATTTAACATTTAACATTTAACGTTTAACATTTGACATTTAACATATAAAATTTAACATTTAACATGTATCATTTAACATTCAACATTTATTATTTAACATTTAACACTTAACATTTATCATTTTACATTCAACATTTAACATTCAAAATTTAAAATTAACATTTAATATTTTACATTTCACATTGATCATTTATCTTTTAACTTTCACTTTTGACATATAAAATTCAACATTTAACATTTAATATTTCACATATAACATTTAACATTTCACATTTCACATATAACATTTAACAGTTCACATATAACATATAACATTTCACGTATAACTTGAACATTTCACATATAACATTTACCTTTTCACATTTCACGTTTCACATATAACTTTTCACATATCACATACAAATTTAACATTTATCTCTTAACATTTAACATTTTACATTTTGCATTCAACATTTCATATTTTGCATATAATATTTCCCATTTCACGTATAATATTTATCTGTTAACATTTCACATTAAACATTTATTTTTTAACATTTCACATATAACATTAAATATTTCACATTTCGCATAAAACATTTAACATTTCAGATGTCACATATAAGATTTAACATTCCACATTTCACGTGTAACATATAATATTTCACATTTCACATTTCACATAAAACTTTTCACATATACATGTAACATTTATCTTTCAACACTTAACACTTCACATTTACATTTAACATTTAACATATAAAATTTAACATTTAACATGTATCATTTAACATTCAACATTTATTATTTAACATTTAACACTTAACATTTATCATTTTACATTCAACATTTAACATTCAAAATTTAAAATTAACATTTAATATTTTACATTTCACATTGATCATTTATCTTTTAACTTTCACTTTTGACATATAAAATTCAACATTTAACATTTAATATTTCACATATAACATTTAACATTTCACATTTCACATATAACATTTAACAGTTCACATATAACATATAACATTTCACGTATAACTTGAACATTTCACATATAACATTTACCTTTTTACATTTCACGTTTCACATATAACTTTTCACATATCACATACAAATTTAACATTTATCTCTTAACATTTAACATTTTACATTTTGCATTCAACATTTCATATTTTGCATATAATATTTCCCATTTCACGTATAATATTTATCTGTTAACATTTCACATTAAACATTTATTTTTTAACATTTCACATATAACATTAAATATTTCACATTTCGCATAAAACATTTAACATTTCATATTTCACATATAAGATTTAACATTCCACATTTCACGTGTAACATATAATATTTCACATTTCACATAAAACTTTTCACATATACATGTAACATTTATCTTTCAACACTTAACACTTCACATTTCACATATAACATTTTACATTTCACATTCAACATTTCACATTTCACATTCAACATTTCACATTTCACATATAACATTTAACATTTCACATATAAATGTAACATTTATCTTTTAACATTTAACATTTTACATATAAGATTTAACACTTCAAATTTCACATAAAACATTTTAAATTTCACATTCAACATTTCACATTTTACACTTCCAGTGAACACTTCCAGTTCACATATAATATTTATCTTTTAATATTTAACATTTTACATTTATCTTTTAACATATAACATTTAGCATATAACATTAAACATTTCGCATATAACATTTGACATTTTACACTTCGCATAAAACATTTAACATTTCACATTTCACATATAACGTTTCATATATCACATATACATTTAACATTTATCTTTTAACATTTAAAATTTCATATTGAATTTAACACTTCACATTTCACATATAACATTTTACATTTCACATTTAACATTTCACACTTTACATATTACATTTAACATACAATGTTTATCTTTTAACATTTAACATTTCACATTTAACATTTTACATATAACATTAAACATTTCACATATATCGTTTGACGTTTCTCATAAAACATTTAACATTCCACGTTTCACATATAACATTTAGTATTTCACATTTAACATTTAACATTTCACATATAATATTTACCATTTCACATTTCATATATAACATTTCACATTTCACATATAATTTAACATTTATCTTTTAACATTTAAAATTCCATATTTAAGTTAACACTTTACATTTCACATACAACATTTTACATTTCGCATTCAATATTTCACATCTAACATGTAACATTTAACATTTCACATTTAATATTTATCTTTTAACATTTAACATTTATCTTTAAACATTTCACATATAACATTTAACATTTCACATATAACATTTCACGTATAACATTTAATATTTCACATTTCTTATATCCCATTAAACATTCACATTTCCATATATCTTTCCACATATCGCATATAAAATTTATCATTTATCTTTAAACATTTAGCATTTCACATATAAGATTTACATTTCACATTTCACATATAACATTTAACATTTAACATTTAACATTTAACATTTCACATTCAAAATTTAACATTTCACATTTAGTATTTCACATTTATAATTTAGGATTTTACTTTTCACATATAACATTTAACATTTCACATACAACATTTAGTATTTAACATTGGACATTATAAAAAACCAAATGTACGTCCGATGACATACGTCTATATTTCCGCGAACTGATGTCTGACAACACCTACTGCACGGCCAATTTTCATCATTGTAGCATGCAAATGTACCGAAATGTTATTCTTTCCATAAACGGCAGTTTTGAAATTTTTCGCCCACCTCACAAAAGAAAAAAAAAAAAAACTGGGGTATAAATAAAAGCATATTATATTTTAAAAAATTGGTGTTGAGATGACCACTCTAACAAGCCTCAACTTATCCAAATCGGCCAAGTGCATCCTATCGAAGACTGTATTTCAAATTTGTACAGTTTTTGTGATTATCTCCTTTCAAGTTCGATTTCGAAAATCGTACGCTACTTTTAGTTACTACATCCATTTTGTGCAAGATGATAGGAACTGACCTAATATACTAAACCAAAAGAAAAAAAAACAAGATGACCATTTAAGCCCTTCAAAGAATTTTGACCGATCTTTTTATGATAAATTGTGTATTGTCAAATGTTTGAGCCCAAATAATCGAGAACTGGACCTACAAGCTTTATGCCCACTCCGAACAGCTTATGTTCTCAAGAAACTTTTCATGGCTGTTTTTACTCTCTGAGGTTTGGCATTATCTGCAGAGAGGTGACAGCCGAACAGAAAAATTATTTCAATTGCAAAAACATTCTGTGTCAGACGGACCTGATTTGAACCTGGGTTCTATCGCATACAAGCCACGCACCTCGACCAGCCACCACCTAATATACTGCTAAGCCATATTTCATTATTGTTGCAGGACCAAATGTAGAACCAAAATGAAGTCAAGAATGTTTCCATGAACGGAGTTTTTGAAGTGAAAATTTCTTTAGGAGCGTTGAGCAATTTTTCAATGTATACAAGTTATGAATTCGCGTCAGCACTGTTAAAGTCAGCAATGTTAGATTCGGCAAGCAATGTTATATCGCCAACACTGTTAATGCCATCACTGTTAACGTAACTTTTTGAGTTTCTTGTATGGATAACCCCAGAAAAGTGGTAGATAAGGGTTAAGTGTGTTGAGCAGAAATGTTGAAAGCCAAAAAATAATAGGAGCAGCTCATATATATAACCCGTCTAGGGATCAATTCGGTAGAGATATGAACTATAATAGCCAGTTTTTGTGTTTTTTGTATTGGAGTCCCCAGAAGGGTGGCAGATAGGGGTGGATGCGTTGAGAAGAAATGTTGAAGAGCAAAAAATAGTGGGACCAGCTCATATATTTGACCTCTCTAGGGTTCAATTCGGGAGAGATATGAACTATAGACAGTTTTGGTGTTTTTTGTTTTGAGACCCCTAGAAGGGTGGCAAATGTTGAGAAGAAATAATTAAAGCCAGAAAATATTAGGACCATCTCATATATTTGACTCCTGTAGGGATCAAGACGTGGGAGGTGTGACCTATAATAGACAGCTTTTGTTTGTTTTGTTTGGGGATCTCCAGAAGGCTAGCAGATATGTGTTAGGTGGGTTCAGCAGAAATGTTAAAGGCTCCAAAATAATACAATCAGCTCATATAAGTGACCCTTTTATGGGTCTATTCGTGAGAAATTTTTTTATTTGAAAAATATCGTTATTTCTGTAACGATGCTTACAGAAATACCAATCAAACATTTTTGTTTCTTACTTTAGTTACCTTAAGTATATTTTAACCATTGACTATTGTACCCTCACGGTCGAAAGTGACTAAAATTTAAAATTCTGTTTTGTTTAGGAAATTTTGTCTAGTTTTGGCATGCGAGAGCGCTTTAAAAAACATTTAGTTAGTAGTGCGAGCTGCTGAAATGAAAAAAGTGCCTTGGGTTCGCGAGCGGGCAGCTCAATTTAGCTGAATTTAGCTCAGACAAAATTATCGAATTAGCTCAGACTCCATTCCCTGGCTTTTATATTTCGCTTAAGTATCACTCTAATCCACTCACATCAAATAAAAAAACAAAAAACGCAAAATTTCATAAATTCAAGCAAAAATTGCGTTATTTTTAAATTAATCATATTATTAAACAGATAACTGCACAAATCCCAATGTAAATACCAAAACAAAGTAAATAATAAAAATAAATATTGTAACGGTATATAAAAATAATAGATACAAAAATAATGATGTGCACCATAAAATAATATTAACAGCGTTTTTGAATATTTGTTTTTTTATTACAAAAAAATTGCTTACCTAATATTTACGATGGGTGAATTTTTTTTTTTGTTTTGCTTCGCATACAAATGTGTTTATTTTAGCATTATTTTATTTTCCATATAAGTCCGAAATATTATTTCAGCTCGTGCAGAGCAACATTTTTCCAACCAATACTCATGAAATTTTTTGTGAAAAATTTTTTATTGCAGCTTCCGGCAGTTGTGAAAGAAAAACGTTCATTTCCTGCGCTGCAAAAATTCTAATTTACTGCGCTGCCAAGAAGCACCAAGAAGCACCTAAGTTGGCGCCTAGCCTTTGCAACGCCTACAACGAAAATGAAGTTTTAGGCGCGCACGTAAATCGACTATATATCAAGAGTTTTTGCTTCAAATCTAAGCTTGCGCCGAGCTGCGAGCAAGCGGCAATGCGACATGCAGCACGATTCAAAATGGAATTGTAATTGCCAGTGAGACAACAACAACAACAATATCATCAACACATTAGCAGCTAATCTAAATAATGGCGTTTCTGCTGATTCCATTTTAATTAATGTCCTTAAATGTCCTGGCTGCAGCAGAATCTGCGTGAATTAGTGCAGAGTCAGTGAACACAAACGAGTAGATTAGAGCGAGAGACAGAGCAAAATTGTGAGAGTAAGTTACGTTAAGTGGTGAGTGGGGCAACGCCTAATTAAGCAGCCTTTCTTGCTGCCACGCCCACAGTTATGAACAAAAAGCCGCCACTGCCACTGTCGGCCTTTGTTGGCACAAGTCCAGCAAGTCCTGCGATGTGCTTTCCCACAACGCCCAAGCATGAGAAACAGCGTGAGCATCACACGGGCCTATGTGGCTGCCAAAAGGCGCCCAAGTCACATTGCATATCAGCGACAGGTGAGTGTGTGTGTGTGTGTGTTTGTGGTATGTATAAGTTTGCATGAACATAAATATGTGCAACACTTGTCTATGTATAACGTGGCAGCCAGACGTCGCATCATTCAAGTGATTTTTTGTTCAGTGATGCATTCGACCTGCTGATTTGCCTCTTTTTTTCAACCCTCTCTTCTCTTATAGGTGTTTTGATACTGGTGCTGCTCTACACGGCCATGGGCTCCATTATATTTGTGACACTCGAGGGTGAATTGGAGGAAAGCAGCTCGCTAGAAACAGCAGTAGCCGCCTCGAAGCCATTTCCACGCACTGAACTGGCAAATGCGGAAATCAGATCGAGGTAAGTTCAAAAAATGAACTGAGTTAAGGTTCGATGTGTTGTTGAGGTCATGGTTCATTTTTGAAATGAAGGTGAAAGGTGTAGTAATGTAACAATAACGGCAAGCGATTGCATCGAATGAATGAAGGGTTGCATGGATGGTTGATTGATTCAGCAAATAAAATAAAAAAATTTAAGTAGGAAAAATGTATGGAAAAAATGTTGAATTGTTTAAGTTGAAAATACGGAAAACGATCACCGTTACAAGTACGAGTACGAGTGATAAAATTACCATTTGCCATGCACACAACTATTTATTTTAAAAGATTTCTTTTTTTATTCAGTATAAATTTATTTTTAATATAAACTTTAGCTTGTTTGAACTTTTTTATTCTAGTCTGTGATTCAGCAACTTGTTCACATAGAATTTTATGTGTACGACTTATAAATTATAATTTTACAACATTACGTATCTTTTGTAGCCAGCATAAAATATTGGTATGCTAACAAATTTAATTTTTTCAGATTCTAGCATATATAAAAACCAATTTTTTTTAATAACACTATCCTTGAACTATATAAATTTTAAGAGACATTTCGGTTTTTGGTGTCAAAAGAAAGGAAAATTTTAAGTGTGAATAAAGGATCAATATTGCCCATTTGATATGAATTTAGTATAAGTAGAAAAAACTGCCGACTGTAGGGTTTCAAAAAATGTATAGCCTATGTTTCTACTGGGTATTTTAGCTAACTAATGGTGAAAAAATAATTGAAATAGTTTTACCCCTTTAGCTGCTTTTTGGAAACAACCAAAAATGCGTTGTTCTATTGTATAATAGTACTAGCAGGCCACAGTGGTCTGCCACGGACGTTTTTTTTATCAATAAAGAGCGTTAATACGTTTTTTTTTACTCCAAGAAAAACTTTTGAACGCCATTCAAAGGATCGCCGTGTGACATCAGCCCTAAAGACAATGCATGTCAAACGAAATAAAAAACATTTTTTTCTCTTGTTTTGTTTTGCTTTGCTGCTCAGCACTGTATTTACCCTGCAGCGCGCGGTACTAGTACAGAACTAGCAATTTCACTCGTTCGCAGGGGACACGAACTGGTTCCTCTCCAATCTCCAAGCAATGCTTCAACTGTCGAAATTAACATGTACTTGTCCTACGAAGGGGACAATTGGTGTGTCTCTGCAGACTTTTGGGACAGAAATCTCACTAGTAAGTATTTTGTCTACTTAGGTATAGATTTTTCACTAGTGAGTATTTTGTCTACTCAGGGGACGTTTTTCACTAATAATTTTTCTGTCTACTTCGGGACCGACTTTTCACTAGTGAGTATTCTGTCTACTCAGGGGAATTTATTCACTAGCAAGTTTTCTGTCTACTTAGGGATAGACTTTTGACTAGTGAGTATTCTGTCTACTCAGGAATAGTTTTTTCACTAGTTACTTTTTCCTCCCTCACTGTTAGTTATCTGACAAAAAGGTTTAATGCAATTAATAATAGCTTAAAAACATATAAAATGTATTATTATTTTTATTCTTTGTTTTTGTCAGTACAATTTTTTGCTTCATTTTTAAAAAAGCGTTTCTTTTGCGCTTGAATAGCTTTGCGCAGCAAACTTTCAGCATCGCAATTTGATGTTAACGAAATAGCATCTGTAAAAAACGAGATTAATATTAAATGATAAAAAAAAGGGAAAAGTGGATGTTTTACCTCGAAGTGCTTTGTAAAAGTTTCTGTATTCTTTCAGAGAGAGCTTACCATGAGTACCGTATAAATTATACTTATTCGTAAGCTCTTCCGTCATGATATTTTTGAAATTTTTTACGATTCCAGCACTTAAAATGATCTGCTTCATTGTTTTCACCTGAAAAAAGAGAGACATTCATATGAACCAGTAAAAAAAAATAAAAATTACAAACCATTTTCCTATACTCTGTGAAACAAGAAGAAAAAAAATCCTTAACGAACGCAGAAACAGTGTTTTTTTTTTTTTTTTTGCAAATTTTGACTGGCATTATTTTTGTTTATGTTTAATTTTACAACATATTAAAAAGTTAAAAATGATGCATTTAAAATTCCAGCATATTTTGATTTTATTGAGATACTAGCAAATACCTTTATTTGCTTAAACTTATCCTTAGATTATTCTATTACGAGTATATTGAAATTGTAATGTTTACACACAACAAACAATATAAATAATTCTTAAGGGCAGAGCCTTGCTTAATTAGGTAACCGTAACGTTAGATTGTTTAAAGTAAATAAATATTTGCTAAGTATAATATAATGTATGAAATTTTCCATGGTCGCTATCGGAAATTTTGAACGCAAAGGCAGTTCCTCAGCTTGCTGTCGGATTAGCCTCTTAAGCATAACGCTTTGCTCTGCCAGTACTTCAACCACAACATTTAATTGAGCTGTATAAAAACGAAAATAATTTTATAGACATTTTTTTTAACTTGGTGTGAAACTTTTGGAATCCGCCCACTATTGAAAATCTCTATAAAATGGGTTGTAATGAAGCTAAAAAAAACATTTTGTGTGATATGCATATGAGATCATAACTAAGTTGTATGTAAAAAATGGGCGTGATCCGCGTATTACCACGCCCACTATTTAAAAAGCCATATAAAAAGGGTTGTTTAAGAGATACAAACACATCAAGAAGATTTTTGAAATATTCGAAACAAATTTGCCTTATATGTTTTCTTTTTAATTTTTTTATAATATGATAATTTT
Source organism: Coremacera marginata (assembly GCA_914767935.1). Lineage (NCBI taxonomy): Eukaryota > Metazoa > Arthropoda > Insecta > Diptera > Sciomyzidae > Coremacera > Coremacera marginata. The sequence continues at coordinate 165,422,762 of OU612046.1, forward strand.
TTTCCCAATTTTTTTTATGTTATTAAATAAGTCATTCCTTAAAAAAAATAAAATTAATTTTGCTTTGTTAAATACTTTAATAACTCATGTTCCAAAAATTTTTTTTCTTCTAGAACTTCAAAAATATAGTTTTTGTTGCCCGCCCAACTTTGCAGAATAATAGATTTATTTAGTTTTCCCTTAGCCAGATGTATGTTCAAGAGTCAAAGGGTTAAAAAAAAGTTTCCAAAAATCGGCGCACCTTAATGGATAGTAGTAAAAATGACTTTAACTTACTTTGAAGCGCATCTACTTTCCGATCGAGTGAACGACACACACATTTTGGATCTGTGTTCTCTTCTGCATCAAATCGCTTCCTTTTAAAAGCTGCGCTCTTGTTCTCGGACATCTTAAAAAATTTTTGATTAATTTATATTGATTAGTTTATTATTTATTTAATTTTTTAATATAATTATAAGGCTTTTATTATTATTATTATAATTATTATTTATATATTAATTATTTATTTAATGTAAAATAGGAACGATGAGAAGTTGTTGATTGTGACGAATGGACAAAGCTTTGCATTCTAAATCTTCAAAACAAAACCATTCTTCTTCTCCTAGTGAATCGACATCTGACAGGTAAATACCCAATTGCGTGGAGTTCATCGGTTCTTCGTAAAAGCTTTTAAGACTAATATATCGTCTACCGATAATTTTATCTGTAATCGAATGTATTTTGATGGGAATATATCCTTTAAGAATACACACATTTTAATTTTTTTTGTTGCTAATTGTACATCCTTTAAAAATATAAGCCCGCTCCTTTTTATTGTATTGCACGCCATTTAATTTATTAATGGTTTCGTACTGATCTTCTACTATTTTGCGATGAATTTGTTGCAAAATTTGAGTAGGCTTTTTTACGCATTTCTTTAAAAGTTGCAAATGATTTTCAAACGCATATGCCGAGTGCTTTGTTGGATCACCAACCTGTTTAACAGTTTCCTCCAAATGTAGTAAGCTATGAACATTATAAGAAATGCTATTTTCACCAAAAACAACAGAAAAATTTTCAACAAATAAGTTGAGCATTGATTGGGCAGTGTTCAGATCTGAATTTAGATGCCTTTCGCAACAAAGGATTCTATAAGAGCAGTGCAAAAGCAAAAACAAATAGTACACATCATCCGGCACTTCGCCGTGCAAAACACTGATTCCTGTGTATAATACAAATTGGCGGAATTCTGTTGCTTTCCAATTCGATAAATCATTTAAAGGTCTTGGTTTTCGAACAAACTCGCGTGGAATTTGTGAACGTACTGATTGTAGCTTCACAGAAATATTTTTTACATTTTGGGCGTTAATTTTGAACGTGCCTTTATTGTTCACTATCCTCAACAAAAATTTTCTCATTACACACAAATCGATAAGGTGCATACAATCTAAAGGTATTTGCGTAATCATAGAAATATCCAGTATTTCTAATGGAGTTCGTTTCGTTAAATATTGAACACTATGATGACTTGCATATTTTCTTGTCTGAAAATCAAGATCTGTGATTGCACGACCTGCTTCCGAGGCATAAGTCAAAACTCCATCAATTTTTTTTCCAATTTGTAAGCATTTTGAACAACAATGCCGCGATGTGTGTCCTGGCGTCCCACTTATAAACGCTCTAGCCGGTGCGTCGCAAACAATTGAGCTGATTGCTACTTCGTACGAATTTTCTCTATATTAAAACCATTCTGCAAAAGAGGTGCAAGCTCACCAACAAATGCGCTTAAAAACTCCTCGCAGCTAGTTGGCTTACTGTTTCCTAGGAAAACACCCGAAACAAAATCGGCCACAGTTGAGCCCGCGAGCTTCTGAATAGAGGACATTCGTCAATATTTATATCTATATTTATGGCTTTTGGGAGGCGTTCAGCACCTGCCAACATATTGAACTGGTTTACAACTCCAACATGTAAATAAGAACCGCCTGCTACGCTCCTAATGTCGGGCTTAGTTGTATTTGAAAATTTGTAAAAACTGTCCACATCTATTTTTTCTTCCCGCAAAATTTTAATTAGTTCCCGTACGCACTTTCTAGAGGGCCTGTTTTTAATGTACCATTTGTTTAATTTGCCATTCAGGCTAGATTTGCCCGAATCGATACCACTGGTTTCAGCATGGTCATCGAATTCCAACTGCAATGGACAATCGCCATCTGTGGACATGTTTTCGCTCCACACATCTTCCTCCTCTTCACATTCCTTTTTACACATTTACTAAGAAGTAAATCTTTTTCTCTTTTAATGTCCCTTCTTAACTTTCTTTTTTCACTTTTATTCATTTCTTTTTTTATTTGTTTTATTTTATTGAATATTTTTTTTATAAATTATATTTTGCAAACACTTTTTCACCTCACTTTACACTTTAGCCTTCTATACACGTCACGCACTTTAAATATAAACTTTTCAACTAATTACAATAAGTAAGATGCGCATGCAATCGAAGCAATCGCGAAAAACAAACGGCTTTTACCGTTAAGTTTCATCCGTTACCAGGCAACGCAATTCACGCATCTCTGCAGTACTTTGGGATAAAAAGGGGGCAATTGACGCATTTCTGCAGTACTTTGGGATAGAAAAGGAGACAATTGACGCATTTCTGCAGTACTTTGGGATAGAAAAGGGGACACTTGACGCATCTTTTCACAACTTTGGAACAGAAAGGGGAGAATTGACGTATCTTTGCAGACTTTTGGGACAGAAAACTAACCACTAACTGTCGCAATTTCTGGTGCAAAAGTAGCAATTGTCTCCAGCTGGGCTGCAGGGTATATGCATCTCTTTTTTCGCCTTGCGCGTTGGTCTTCGGTTTTTTATGTTGTACTGTGCTAGCTGAGCAGAAAAAGAGAAGAGAACAGAACAACATGAAGTTCATTGAAATTCTCGCAACACAAACACGTCGAAAGAAAACGATCAAACACAATTTGTGGCACCGGGAATGATTTCTTAAAAAACTTAAAAAATGCTTTGCTGTAGTACAAATCTGACATTTTAAGACTTATTTCATTAAAATCGACCCAGTACTTTTGGAGTTTATTTAAAAACAAAAATTTTCACTTCAATTTTATATAATAGTATAGATATAAGTGGCGGCCGTGGCGTAGTGGGTAGAGTGTGTGACTCTTACGCCAGAGAACCCAGGTTCAAATCCTCCATCCGACTCAGAAAGTTTTTTCAATTTAATTAACTTTTCTGTTCGGCCGTCACCTCTCTGCAGACAATGGCAAACCTCAGAGAGTTGGAACTGCCATGAAAAGGTTCTTGAGGACATAAGCCGTTCGGAGTCGGCGTAAAACATGTAGGTCCAGTTCTCGATTATTTGTGTACAAACATTTCACATCACACACAACACAATTGGTCATTAGAAGCTCGGTCAAAGTCCTTTCAAGGGCTGAAAGGGCCATTTCATTTTTTTTTTTATAGATATAGATAGATATAAAATAATTTTAATTCAATATTGAATGTAGGAAATATCTGGGAGATTTTTTAACCGAAATTATTTTTTTTGGGTCAATTATTTTTTAAAAATTATTAAAAGGTAACTAGCTGAATACCTGGCGTTACTCGGGACTTGATATAAATAATTTTTTAACTCATTCGTCGACTTTGGAAAACACTTCGTATAAATCAAACCAAAAACCATAAAATTTTTGCCAATCATTTATGTAAATTTTCTCATATATTAATGCTTATATAACTTATTCTATTTCTATTTTTTTTTTTTTCCTTTTTTCTCTCCACTTTCCTTGTTTTGGTGTTCGAAGATATGCGATTTTAAGTGGGCGTAATCCGCCCACCTGAATGACATAATTTCAAAAAACACGTCAAAAAGAAAAGACAAGAAGGAAAAAAGAAAAGAAACTTACATACTAACACAAAGTTACTTTATATTATTCTTAATCTTAAAATCTATGTTTTTCTAATTGTAATTATTTTTTATTTAAATTATAACTTTTCTCTTAAATATATTACTATTAACCTCACTTTTCAAGCTATTGGGCAAACTGTTGAATAAATTTAAACGTTTATGCCATAATGTTTTGTGCTCTACAAAACTTGGGTAATAATACCCAAGTATTTAATTTCTTTTACGTATTCAATTTCTTCACCGTTTACAACAATTTTATTTACAGAGCCCCAATTAAATATAATGGCTTTTGTTTTATTTGTATTAAGTTTCAGTTTGTTCATTTTAAGGTACTTTCCAACGTTTTCTAAATCAGAGTTAAGTTGACTAATGCATTCTTCCACAGAGTCACCTGTGACATACAATAGGGTATCATCGGTAAACATGCATATCTTCGATTTATATAGAACCTTTGCCATGTCGTTTATGTAAATGATGAAATAAATATGTATGCGAACGACCTAAATATTAACCACCTAATCAAATCGCAGGAAGATGTCAACTTCTTACTGTTAAACCTCTTATTTCTTGAGATCTGGTGTACACAAAACAAACTTTACCTCAATGTAAATAAGTGTAACGTTATAAGTTTTCCTGTAGAAACCAACTTATAATTCACAACTACCGTCTCAACCATATCGAACTTAACAGGGTCAATTTTATAGTTGATCTTGGAGTGGTCTTGGACAACAAACTGCTCTTTAATCTACACTATGATAAGATGGTATCCAGAGCCAGTTTCATTAAAAGATGAGCATGTGAATTCAAGAATGTGTGGGTCACGACATCCCTGTCGTGGAATCATTATTTGGAATGCAGCCTTTGAATCCCATTTTGATAGAAAAGAATCCATTCAAAAGCAATTCTTACTAATCGCTCTGAGAGAAACTTTTCCACCTTCCTTGAGAGGAGCCTTCCACCGTATGCACACCGACTCAGCCTATTAAATTTGATGCCACTATCAATAAGAACGGTATTGGATTCATGCTTTACTTTCGATGTTCTGATCGTTAAAACTAACTGCGAACAAATCTCTAACAAGATTACCCTCAATGACTCTATAAGACGTACAAGGCATACACGGCTGTTAACAGAATAGCGGCATCATACTGTATATGCAAGTAATGAACCCATCAGCCTTTGCTGTAGAGAATTCAATAATATATCCGACCATTACTCACCTTCCATGTCCAAATCCTCGTTCAAGCGATCTTTACTAAAGTCTCTTCCTCTCTTTCTAATTAACCCAGCCTTTGATATTTTTTCTTTTCTTCCCCTCTTTCTAGTACATATGTAAGTACCTAATGTATATGTTGGTTGGTTGGTTTAAATGGTGATACTACTATGAGTAGTATCCAATTAGCTCTGATGAGCCGTTTTGATGCCATTACCTCTTGTTCCTGTATATTGAGTACGTTGCGCACCTGCAAGTTGGTGTTTGCTTCATAACCATCCAGTGCGGTTAATAAATGTGAGTAGGCTGAAGAACGGCTTACCTAGCAAGCTCAATCTAGATCTGGCATAGGAAGTGTGTTAGTGTTTCGTTTTCATTTGGGTCGTCGCAGCTGCGACAATGGGCGTTGAAGGGGATTCCGATTTTTTCCGCGGGCACTCCAATGCACCAGTGCCCCGTTATGATATCTGTGATCCTAGTTATGTCGGTGCGGGATCTGGATAGCATATCTCGGGTTCTGCCTAAGTTGTATGTTGGCCACATTTGCCTTGATCAGGGAACTGCAACGAGTCTATGATTCAAACGAATGACTATAAATCATCCATCCAAAAGCGAATGCGAGTGCATGTGTTTGCGTACAACAACCACCACTTCCACGCGAAGCATCCTCATAACAGCGATGAGCGACGAGTGCCGCCGCTTTCACTCATCGCTCATAAGAATGCCATAAGAATAGTAAGATGCTCATAAGAATGTTATAAAGGGAAATTATGAACTTAGAAGCTGGCTATTTATCTTAATCAACACGTAAAACACAAAACAAAAGTAAAACAAGGAAAACGCACGCCAATATTGAAGTGCGCGCAAATCATTCAATGACTCTAGAGTCATTGAGGGTGCTTAGAATCATATGCTTAGAATTCAGCAGTCTTTCTAATGAGCGATGAGTAAAAGAAACGGCACTCGTCGCTCATCGCTGTTATGAGATTGCTTCGCGTGGAAGTGGTTGTTGTTGTGCGCAACCGCACGCACTCGCACTTGGTTTTTGACGAGTGATTTAGAAACGCAAAAAAACGATTCGCTGCAGGTCTCTGGTCTCCATCTCTCTAGCTATGCCCTCTATCTAGCCCTCTCCATCTATTACTAGCTATGGCAAGGTAGTAAGAGTGAATCCTTCCCTGCACTGTAATAGTACTGCTACTGGTTCCGCACTTGTTACGTCAAGGGAAGAACCCAGCCTGGCTAGTTCATCCGCCTTTTCATTACCATAAATGTTCCTATGGCCGGGAACGTACCATAATTATTTATTATTATTTTGAGCATGATTTTTCTCATACGAAAATGAAAATTTTTATTTATACATTTTGCTATTTTGTGACTTTATTAAAGAAGTGACATAATTCAATATTAGATATTTGTTGCATTCGCCATGTAACTAATATTTTATCATATATTTTATCCTTGCACAATGAATATTAAAGACTGTAGGTATACCCCAAAAAGTGAGCAATACGTTACATGTTGCTTAAAAAAATTAGTGAAAAAGATTCTCATACAAATCGCGCTTTAAGGCGGTCTTCTCATTCAAAACCCGTTTTTTGGACCCTTTTTAAAAAAATTCTTATTTGAAAACGCAAAGAATAATTGAAAACTTTTTTATTTATTTTATTACAAAAGGTTCAAAGTAAATAAAAAAAATTTTTTGCCTCGATACGTGGGCTGTTCAAAAAGTAATGAGACTTCAAAGTTGGTGGTGAAAAAAAAAGGTGTCGTCACGGCGACCACGATTCCGGGTCTCCGGAGCGTCTGAAATGAAAAAAAAAACGGGGTTATAATCAGTATAGATGTAATTCTCGGGTGAACCTCAAGCTTAATTTTGTGATTTTTTTGACAAAATGGCGGCCATTCAAAAAAAAAAATTTCAATTTCGGGTTTTTTTTTTGTAGTTTAGTGTAAAAAAAAATAGTAAAAAATTTTTTAAAATTATGGTCGAGGTTCACCCGAAAATGGTGACAATTCTGCGTCAATTCCACTTTGTTTCATGAAAATCGGTTCAGTTGAACTGGAGATATCATGGCCGCCAGTTCGAAAAACGTGGGTTCGAGATAAACGCGTTTAAAGTTTGAAGTAATTTTTTTGGGGGAAAAAAAAAAAAAATCAAAAATGTTTAAATGCAGTTTTAAAGAGCTGACAATTTTTACTTACAAATATTAGTCGGCGATGACAGCTCCATACAGGCCACCTTCCTCTTTTTCGTAGAAACTGCTTTCTGCTGCCCTCTCTGCTCTGCGAGCCGTTCTGCCAGCTTTTGATGATGCCGCAGCTCGAGTCTCTAATCGGTTCAATCTGTCTTCATTGCGAGATAGTGCGTATTCGTATGCGTTTTTGCCAATCGCAATACCCATCAAACCCATAATTTTAAGTATGGGTATAAAACCGTCGTTGAAGAGGCACGTTGCAATGAAATTGGCCACTTCGATGGTGCGTGCGCCTGAGTTGATGTGTTTGGGCGAAAGTGACCAAAGAACAGAATTGTAGGACTCATTGGAATTCTGAGTTTCAGATCCAAGGCATCTTTCAAGCAAATTATCTGCCGACAGCGCTTCGTAAGCTGGTTTTATTACCTCCATCACCAAATCAAATAGCTCATTTTGACGAAGACCTTGCTTCACAAAAAAGGCTGTATCGTCTAAAGTATTTCGAATTTCTAAAAATCCTTTTAGGGGCATATTCACAACTACCCAAGCTATAAATAAATGCAAAAAAAAGTCGAAAAAAAAAGTTGCTCAATGAGAAGACCGCCTTAAGACAATTAACATATAATAGGGACATAAAAATATACGGGTTGTCCATATTCGAAGTGCCCATTTCAAAAAATCGATTGTAGTGCGGCTTGTGTGTGGTGGCGCGCCGTCTTGTTGAAACCAGTAGTGCCTGATACGCTTTCGACGAACGATTGGCATGAAAAAATTGTTTATCATATCGCGATAACGCTCCTGATTGACAGTAACTCTGTGGCCATTATCATCTTCGAAAAAGAACGGCCCAATGAGCATTTTAGCACAAACGCCGCACCAAACAGTGACTTTTGCATCGTGAAGAGATACCTCTTGAATCTCTTGTGGATTTTCAGTTTCATACAAACGATAAATTGTTTTCTTGGAAGGCGCACTTTTCACTTTATTTATTTTTTTGAAAGCACGTTGAGTTTTCACTATTGACTTGTTTTGTTGAATGTAAATTTCAACAATTTTAGGGCGTTCGCGTGGCGTGTACTGTTCCATTGTAAACATTTGCTTGGAATGACGCTTCAAACGCGGTATGTCATTAGTCGATTTGGCATCAGTGCGGAAAGTTACAGTGTTGCCAGATGGGCGCTTCGAATATTGACAACCCTGTATATTAAGGTGATATCAAGTTGGTGACTCAATCGGACTAGTTCCTCTATACATTGCCTAACCAGTTTGGAGTTCGTTTTGACCGCAGCTAAAGCTTTTATGGTGGCTTGGCTGTCCGACAATATTGCTGCATTAAGGTTGTTTGTGTTGGGCTCGACTAATAGCTCGACAAGCTTCTCTTATCGCTAGAAGTTCGGCTTGAAAAACGCTAGCCGATTCCGGTAGACGGAAAGCTTTCGCCACACTCAGTTGCTCTGATAAGACACCGGCTCCAACTCTGCACTCCATCTTGGATCCATCAGTGATTGATACGTATATATCGAAGACTGTATCAGGTCCTCTATTGCGCCATTCTACCCTGGTAGGGACTTTAATGATAAATGACCTTGTAAAATCAAGCATAGGGATGTCATAGTCCGTATTCTTTGCCACCAATTATATGTACTCTTACTTTTAATTCTCTTTTTGCCTCTTCTTTTTGAGGTGTTCGTGAAATCATGCCATTCAGGTGGGCAGACTACGCCCACTTCAATTCGCACATCTTCGAACACCAAAACAAGGAAAGGGGAGAAGAAATAAAAAAAATAAAAAAATACATAAAAATAAAATAAAATAAATTAAGTTATATACATTTATATATATATAAATAGTATATATATATATTAAGTTATTATATTCCCTTGTTTGGCCAATAAATAAATAAATAAGTAAATAAATTATTTCAGACATGTTCGTTTAGAATTTATGCACCTACTAATATTATTCTTATTCACTTCATGTATTAGAATTACTTTCCTTTTATTTAAATTTACACCAATAGAAATGATTTCTATCAATTTTTTGACCATTTCTCTTCATTAGTATTATATATTTCTATCTATAATTTTCGTGGCTACAACTGCTTAATTTGCTGCTTGCCATCAGTTCCGTTCTAGCCATCATTTGATTTATTCGATCGAGTATCGTTTGAATGGTCTTTTTCCCACCCAAAAAAAGTTTCCCTTGTATATTTATTACAATAATTAATTTTCATTTAATTGATACCTATTTGGTGCTGCATGCAACCTGAGGGACAAAACTTTTGCATTTGACACGAAGGTCTTAAAATGTAAATATTTGAAATTTATTTATTATCTACATATTTTTATGGATTACAAATAAATTGATGATTTTGCTTCTATAGTGTTTCTTTAAATATTGGATATTAATATTAAATTGATATGTTTTTAAGTACCTTTATACGTCAAACTTTGTCAACTCTTTCCTTAAAAATTTAAATTTCTGTTTGTGACACATGACATAGAAAGTGAAACGTAATATGACAAAATTGCCCATATTTAAGTTATATTTTATTGATATTTTTTACAAAAATCTTCTTCTTTTATGTATCAACCTTAAAAAAGTTTCACATTTTATGAATATGAGAGATAACTTGTCTTGCCTTAAGATACTTGTCATATGTAGTCTACAGAAAATGTAAAAACTGTCAAATGTTAAGATGATTGAATGCGACGAATATTTTGTGGGAAAAAAAACAACAAATGTCTTTATATTGACTTTTATGACTATCGACTTACCTGTAAACATGGCCATCTTACGTTAACATATCAGTCAAAATTAGTCCCATTTGGCAAGTGAGGTAGGAGCAATGAGTATTAACTTAAGCCATTGAGTGGCGGCAGATGAAATCCAGGCATCTTCTAATGACTTAAATCAATTTTAATACACGCAGCAATGAACCACATCCAGCCATTGACTCATTTATTCATTCCCCCTTAATGATTCATTCCAGCTTAATTCACTTAAAACACATGCTCTACCAATTCCCGCAAGTGTGCTTGTCTGCGAGTGCCTATGTATGTGAATGTGTGTGTATATACATAGCTGTAGCTTAAGACTTGGTGTTGGTTGTTTGTGTGAATGTATGCTTGCTATACTATTCATAAAATAATCAACCACAGACGCAACACGCTACCAAGTGATTCTGAATGATTAAAACGTCTCTGCTGAATACAGAGAAACGCAACGCGTTACATGTATGTATGTATGTCACATTGTCATCTAGTATACACCAGTTTCGTACCAGTTACTTATACAAGCACGTGTTTGTATATGAGTGCTTTGCTATTTTTGTTAGCTATTGTTATGCTACACAACTTAAGAACCAGAGCAAAACAAAAAAAAAGCACAACTGTTGAAATATATCTTGAGTAGGTATCCTGAATCTTGAATGACCAAGAGGAACACTGCTCAGAATAAATAAACAACTGAAGCGATGCAATTTACGATTTCTTAATGGAGTAACAAGAGATTTTGTTTTGTAAAGAATGATGATATCAGTATACAAAACATAACAAAAACACACCATAAAAAAACAACAAACTGTAAAAATAACACAGCACTACAAGGACAACAAAACAGCAAACAGTTGAAGAATGAAAATATTTTATCTACTTATGTATATTCTAAACTTTCTACTGTGTTTGCTGAATTCTGTAACTTCTTCCTAGGATGCTGAGCAAAAAGACAAGGTGGGGAAATAACAAAATTCTATTAAGTTGACTGATATAGTTCCTTTAAACATTTGTGAAATATTTAGTTGAAATAAAATTTAATTTTTGCAATTTTGAAACATGACCTGGTTTGGCCATAGCTAAGTCTGCAACGTAGGTTGAAATCTCAGCAGCACGCGTAGTAAAATTACACCCACTCATCTTAGCTTATCTAAGGCAGCAAAGTAATTGTTAAAGCTTCTTGAGCGGCCAAAATGATCTCTACCTTTTTTTCTGGGTGTTTGAAATGCACACAACGCAAGTGATTAGCAGAGCTTCGTAAAAAATCTCTGATGGGCTTGAGTGGCCAATTATTTATGTTTAACTAAATGCCAACTCAACGTAAAAGAGAAAGATTTACGATGGACTTACGATGGTGCAAAGTCATAAAGTTGGCTGTTGCTTTTGAAGCTGTTGTTGAATAATTAAAATTTCACTGCCTTGTGGCCACCACTGGCATGTACTAGGTGTAAATCCAAGTATTAATTTTAATTTAGATTTAAGTATAACTAAATCTTCACTTTCACTACTAGGTGGAACAAAATTTAGAATTAGAAAAATAAGAAAACATTTTTTCGACCAAATTTGCTTTTAATTTCCAAAATTTATTACTTTCCAGTCCATGCAGCGAGTCCAACGATTTTCTAACTTTTTTTTCCCGTTCGAAATATTGCTCTTCGGAAGCTCTCAAGGAAAGTGCGCTCTACGCGCATACCAGAGTACTTTGGACAAGAAATGGAGGCTGCACTCCACTGAATGCTTACAGCGTTCCTTAGACTCACTCTCACCTACGCACAGTGGGCGAAATGGCTAATTAAGCGGTATTAAATTAATAACTCCAAAATAAATACAGATATCGAAATGTTTTTATTGAAAAAGTTTGGTAAAGTCTTAGAAACATTAATTAGGAAATAGTTTTGGGCAATACAATAAATGAAACTAAAATTAATTATTATTGAAGTCAATCAAGGATTAATTTGATTTATTTCGTAAAGAATACATTGAAAAAATTAATTACTATGTTACTATGTTACTTGAATTGGTAACAATAATTTTTCCAGAAAAATTCGATTCAAATCAAATTTGAAATAAATTTCAATACAAAATAAATATCAAATACTTGTTGCTTTTCCATACAAATTTGGCATCAATTTCACTTTCCTAATGAATTCGCCACCAGTTCTCTCGCTCAGAAGAGAGAACAAATTGAAAATAGAAAAAGAGTTCATTTTGGCGTTAAGTGAAGAGCTTTCATTCTTTCTTCGCTTTCTGCACGTAGTGTGAATCTTCAACGTTTATTCAACGGCACTTCTTTGTGTGTACGTTTAGCCGACAAATATATACAGAAATTCGTTCGTTTCTGTTTATAATCACTATGTGCAGAAAAACGAATGCGGATCCATTTCGAACCCGTTTGGAGTCCGTCAGCACGTACTTCGATTTCTGATGTTTCGGCGGATCCGTTACGAGTCCCCAAAATAAAATGGTCGCAGCTTTAACGTAAAAGGCAGTTTTAAATTTGTTATCAAATCTTTTATATTATTTTCAGAGGATCAGGGATACGCAATGCAATTGTGTACTTATTTGTATTTTATTTAAATAACTTTTTACATTATTATGCACATGCTCCTCAAGCTCTCCTTCAAATCGACTTCAAATACTTGTTAGAATTTTTAAATAATAATCATGAGTGAACAAGTTACATGTGACTATAGGATAGCCGTACACAAGATATTTTCCTGAAACTTTTTTAATTGCGTTAGTTTTGTACGTTTCGACTTTATATGTAGCTGCAAAAGTTATTGTTATGCTTCAAGAAAAAATAATGTTCAGCTGTTCAAAAAGATACAAATAGGAGCCATCCTTAAACTCACCAACTTGAACTGGTATGCTTGATATTTTGAATAAATATTTTTATCATTTAAACATGCCTCCACTATTCTCTTATAAATTTGATTTCCTAAAAGAAGTTTTCGAATTTGTATGCATCAAACTTATCAAAAGAACATTTATTTTTAACATCTGTGGCTAAAGGCGTCAAAAAATGTATATTATACGTTAAAAATAGCTCGTTGTATAAAAGTGAAATTTTTTCAACAAAATCACTCAATAATCTGTCAGCTTCGTCAATACTATCGCCTTTATCAGAAAGTAGAATTTGTATTGTTGCACTCAAAGTATCAGTATACGCTATGAATTACTGGAAAAAAATGTAAATAAAACTAGTAAGAAATGGAGCTTCGGCAGGGTACCGAAGCTAAAAGACCCCCCCGCTGCCGTATTGAAGTATATTCGGAGTCTTTAGCCACGACAGACACGATGACATTCAGTTTTATATATTTACGAAAGTTTTTCTATTTTGATGACGTTACTTGGTATGGGAGGTAGGCGTGGTTTTCATCCGATTTTGTGTTCGTATTATATATCAAAGCTCATGTGCCAAATTTCAAGACATTTCTTTAATTTTTGTGGATTTTTAAGAGATTTTACATTTAAAAGATGCCAATTTGTATGGGAGGTGGGCGTGGCTTTCATCCGATTTTTTCAAATATCATAGTGATGGTTCGTATTATATATCAAAGCTCATGTGCCAAATTTCAAGACATTTCTTTAATTTTTGTGGATTTTTAATAGATTTTACATTTAAAAGAAGCCAATTTGTATGGGAGGTACGCGTGGCTTTCATCCGATTGTTTCAAATATCATAGTGATGGTCTACATTAAACATCAAAGCCTATGTGGAACATTTCAAGACCTTACTTTAAATTGATCAGATTTTTAAGAGATTTACTGTTAATATAAAGCTATTTGGTTTGGGAGGTAGGCGTGGTTTTCATTCAATTTTTGTAAATTTCATAATCAGGATTTATATTGAAGATCAAAGCTTACATGCAAAATTTGAAGGCATTTTTTTAATTTTTGTGGATTTTTAAGAGATTTTACTAAAATGAAGTTACTCTGTATGGGAGGTAGGCGTAGTTTTCATGCGATTTGACTCATTTTTGAACTTGATCTTATAAAAAAGCTTACATTTTTAATTTCATCGCGATAACTTTAAAATTACGGCTGCAATCGAGTCGACAGACAGACAGACGGACACACGGAAATCGACTCAGGTGGTGATGCTGATCAAAAATATACATGTACTCTTCTATACCTGCCACGCCTCCTTAGCGTTATTACAAACGGAATGACAAAGTTAATATACCCCTTACTCAGTACGCGTTGGGGTATAAAAATAAAATTTTGCATATAGCATAAATTAGTTTTGAATCCGTAGTATAAAATCCGTATATTTTGAAAAAACCAGTCCGTCTCGAATTCGCATAACTTTTAAAGCATGAATCCATCTCGAATACGTAGATGAAGTCCATTCTAAGTTCGAGACGGGTCCGAAAAAATAAAAAAAGCAATTCGAGTTTTTGAGAGAAATTTCACATGAAAACGGGTTAGTAACGGATCCGAAATGCAATCCGTTTCGGACAAAATGTACACGAAAATGATTTCATCTCGAATTTGAAACTGGGTTCATAGTTTTTTTTTCTCTTTCTTCGCTCATGTGCGAACGTAACCGAACTCATATCGCAGTATAAAGTAAAAAAAAAAGTAAGTTGTGGGGGGACTGCCGACTGAAGTGAAAACTTAAAGCTATGAAATAACATAGCTGTTATGAATTTCCGAAGTAGCTGGAGTCAGTACCTACCTTTTAACTCTTTTTATCAATTTATGCGCTATTGAATATATAAACTGCTATTTTTTAATGTTTATATACCTATAATATATTTGTAACACAATTACTTTGGTTGGGTAATCAGTAATTGGCTCGGTAATCGGTTGGTAATCACTTCGGTAATGGGTAATCGGTTTGTAATCAATTCGGTAAGCGGAAGCGGGAAGGTTTTGAGTAAGGTGAGAGTTTTGCGAACGTTTTTGGTTAGAATTTTTTTTTTTAAATTTTTCTTTTTTATTTTGTCGCTTAAAAGTGCTTGTTATAAAAGATTAAATTCGTGAAAGCCTTTCCCATAAAGAAAAATTGTGCATATTTTGCGAAATTCATTAAAAACTTATTTTGAGTCGAAAATGAATCATTTTTGTATCATTTCAGTAGGTAAGACTTAATTGTAAATTAACCATTTTTTGTTTATAAATGAGTTTGGAAATGAATCATTTATGTTTCTTTTTTGCATTCTGAAATGAGTTCAAAAAGGAATAATTTTTTTTTATCATATCAGTAGGAAACAATTTCTCATAAACGAACCATTTTTTGTTCACAAATGAGTTCACAAATGAATCATAAATGTTACTTTTTATATTCTAAAATCAGGTAAATAAAGGAACTTAAAATGAAAATATTAACCTTCGTACAAACGTCATATGAACTTTTTTACCAGTGCGAGATGGATGTACTGCTACACGTATGCCTTTCAACATTTAATTAGTTTTCAACATTCCAACATATCTATCAAAAATTAAAATCGAGCCCAAATATAATGAAAACCACGTAAACATTCCATGCAAAAATGCAATCAAATAAATTGCCCAATTAATAACTTAACTATTTTGATATTTCATATATAATTTGGAAGTTTGTTAAATTGGAAAACAATCACGCCTTTTCCCCTTTGAAACATCAATATCATGAACAACACATTGCGTGAATTGTGTTAGCCAAGGTATATTAATCCTATTAACCCAATGATTAATATGATCTCTAATTTTAGTAATAATCATTTCTTCTTTAACAAAATATCGATATGTAATTATAAATAGTATTATGCAATAGTAAAATTTATAATTCAAAAAGGTTCTTTTTTTTAATTCATTATTGAACAAAAAAAAATTTGTTTTTGAGAGGCAATTCAGTCCAAAGATTGATACAAAAAGGGTTCAATTTCGTTTCGGTTTTTTTACAAAAGAACTTTTGTATGGTTAATTTTTGAACTCATTTCCGAAGAAAAAACAGTTAGTTTCTGAGAGACATTTTCGTCCGGCAATTGATTAAAAAAGGGTTAATTTCTGAGTGCCGAAAAATAACTTTTATGGTTCTTTTTTTAACTCATTTCCGAACAAAAAAGAGGATAATTTATGATTATTTTTTTAACTCATTTGCGAACAAAATAAGGTTCGTTTTTGAGAGGCATTTTAGTCCGACGAATGATATAAAAAGGGTTCATTTATGAGTGCCGAAAATAAACGTTTCTACCCGAAAAGGTTCATAAATGAATTCAAAAACGGTAGTTTTGGTTCACTGGGTAGGTTGGTTATCGCTTCGGTAGTCGGTAATCAGTTGGAAATCGCTTTGGTAATCGGCAATCGGTTGGTAACGCTTCGGTTATTGATAATCGGTTGGTAATCGTTTCGGTAAGTGGTAATGGTTTGATAATCGCTTCGGTAATTGGTTGGTTATCGCTTCGATAATCGGTTGGTAATTGCTTCAGCCATTGGTAATCGGTTCGCAATCACTTCGGTAATCGATTGGTTATCGCTTCAGCAATCCATTGGTAATCGCTGCGGTAATCGGTTGGTAATCGCTTCGGTAATAGGTAATGGGTTGGCAATTGCTTTGATAATCGGTAAATGGTTCGGTATTCGGTTGGTAATCGCTTCGGTAATCGGTAATTGCTTGGGCAATCGATTGGTAATGGCTTCGGTAAACGATAATGGGTGGATAATAGTTTCAGTAATCGGTTAGTAATCGCTTCGGTAGTTGGTAATCGGTTGGTAATTGCTTCGGTAATCGGTAATGGATTGGCAACTTCGGCAATGGGTTGGTAATTGTCTCGGTAATAAGATGGTTATCGCTTTGGTAATCGGTTGGTAACCGGTAAACGGAAGGTAATCTCTTTGGTAATCGGTAATTGATTCCGTAACTGGTTGGTACTCACACCGGAAAACGGTAATTGGTTTGATAAGCGGATGGTAATCGCTTCGGTAATCGGTAATTGGTTCGATAATCTGTTGGTAATCGTTTCGGTAATCGGTTGGTAATCGTTGCGGTAATCGGTTATTGGTTCGATAATCTGTTGGTAATCGCTTCGGTTATCGGTAATCGATGCGATAACCTGTTGCAATCGGTAATTGGTTCGGTAAGTGGTGGCAATCGCCTCGGTAATAAAAGAAAAACGCTCACCAAACATGTTTGCCTAGCATGACCACGGCATATGCAATGATGTACAATGCAACGGAAATGAACAGTTATAAGTGTTATGATATCGCTAACAGCGGGATGATATAGTGAAGCTCTAGTTTTGCTCTCTACCAAAAAGTGCTCAACGCACCTAAAAAAGTTTTCACTTCAAAAAAATCTAACAAAACATGCCGAATTTTTTTTTTCTTTTCTCTTCATTTTGTGCGGATCTTCTATGTGCATAAGGAACCCACAATGGGTATAATACATGAAACATCATTTTACCTATTGAAAGCAGGTAGATTTCTATAAAAAATATTTGGTGCACTTCTTCTCACTACTCTTATTCATTTAAAAAACAAGCTATTAAAATCGG
Organism: Coremacera marginata; assembly: GCA_914767935.1. Taxonomy (NCBI): domain Eukaryota; kingdom Metazoa; phylum Arthropoda; class Insecta; order Diptera; family Sciomyzidae; genus Coremacera; species Coremacera marginata. Next base: position 165,440,332 of record OU612046.1, read on the forward strand.
TTCTGAAGCATTGGTGAAAACAGTCCCTTAATGTTTCACCTACGCATATTTTCTAATAGATCCTACTAAAATTTGTGCAGCTTTAAATACTTTCATTTAATTCTAAAAACTTTGATTCTATATTTAAGTGCTTTGTACATTTCACAGAATTAACTAAGTTCAAGTTTTATCAAGATTTATACAGAAACTATATAGATCTTATCCAGAAACTTATTTTCCAATATATCAAAAAGCGATACAGCTATTTTGCTTAAGTTATTTCTTTTATTGTAAGAAAACTGCAAATGCACACAATATAACTTACTGCACTTGTCGCAGTTGTTGTTGTTGTTTGTTGTATTGTCGGCATTGTGTTGCACAAGCTGTGTTATGCTTGGAATCATTCGTAGCTGTTGTACTTGTAAAACCATTGCTTGTTGTTTATTTGTTATGTAAATTTGAATTTGCCAAGCGCATTGCATTTGTGTGCATATTGAGTGTGTGTGTGTGCGTGTGCCGACAAGTGCATTTGATACTTCATAGATTGTTGTTGCGAATGTCATTTTCATTTAAATGCATTTTCACAATATTTCTTTTATTTAGTTTTATTTTCAGTTTCATCAGTTGCCATTGAAGGTCATTTTATCTCATTTGCTTCTCTCTCCACCCAATCCCCGCACTTTGCCACTTAGCTCCTGGGTCATGACGCTATCTAGTTTTTACAGCTGCATTTTGTTTGCCACGAACTGATAATCTACAAAAGTATTTGAAATTGAAAATTTGTATTCCTCAACATGACTTTTGTTGAGTCGTCGGATTGGGTTGCTAGGCAAAAGTTACAGCCATTTGGGTTAGCTTGTCGAACCATTTGTGTCTGACCGAGTCTCTCTGTGTGTGTGTGTGTGTGTTTGGATTTGGTCGAAGGTTACTTCTAGTGAATAATCGCCAGCTATTGAAGTGAATTTGCAAACGTTTTTCGAATTTTAAATTAAATCCTTTTTGTATTTATTTAAATTTTTTATATTGTTTCACTTGCTTGCTTGCTGTTTGCAGAACCGTTGATCGTTTGTGGTCCATTACAGAGGATCTGAATATTCTATACAAGGAGAATTGGACACGCTTAGCAGCGCAGGAGGTGCAACATTTTCAGGTGATTTGAATTTTAATGCAGTATAATTGTGTTTAACGTTGCATTAACTTATACGAGCTCAAATAAATTTACTTTTGTTGATTTTATGTTATTTCGTTTATAGAGAGAAGTTTTAAAATAGTTTTCGTGAATTTTAGTGTTTTTAGTAGATAAGTAGATTTTTTTAAACTTATAAACATTTTATATCAAAAGAGAGAGCTACTCAAAGCTCCAATTCTAAGTTATTTAAGTTTTTAAAATTTTAAGTTTTAAAAATGTTCAAAATTATTATTGAATTTTATCTTGTATGAAATAAAATAAAGTCGTAGAATGATAAATTATAACAAATATCATGTTTTTCCAAATTTATTAATTGCACGGCATAAATATATTATTTATTAGCTTAGTACAATTTAACATCAATTCTGTGCTGAAATCAACCTCAGTTAAGTTTTATTATTCATTGTCAGTCACGTTAAGTAATTGTTTCAGTTTTATAAAAGAAATAATTTTAATTTACTGCTCTAGATAAACTTTTTTGCTTTATTAACTACTCACAAAATCTTCAAAATTGTCTGTAATTAATTTAACACCCTTTACCCTTTCAGGACACTCTACTGCGCGCTGTGCGTCAGTCAAAGATTTATCAACCTGGCGTTCAGATGAATCCGCCAACGCACAAGTGGACCTACGCCTCCGCGTTTCTCTATTCTCTGACGTTGATTACCACAATAGGTGAGTAAGTTCAAAACTGAGAGTGAAAATTTATTGCAACATTGAGACGGTACTAAATTTCAAGGCTGACAGAATTCTGTGCTTTATTTTACTGTACAACTGGACGTGGACGATCACGACGATGACGACGATGACGACGATGACGACGATGACGACGACTTTCAACTTAAACATTTTGAGCTACCAACAATAACGATTGTAAACTACAAATTCTAGGCGACAAGTTGTCACAACAAGCAGGCTTAATTATCCTGCCTTGCAAATTTTGCCTTACCGTTGTTGTTGTTGTAATGTAAATATGTTGCTCATAAACACACACTTGCACAAAGTGCACACTTCAACTTGCTAGTTTTAAGTTATTTTGTTAATTCAATCTGTAAATTACAAACTTGGCATTGTGCCAAAAACCAGTGTGGGAAAGCTTTTTTAGTTAACAAAGGGTTAATCTCAAGCATGATAATATCAGCATGCATAATTAAAATGTATATTTAAGGATTTGTTAAGCTTAAGAGATTTCTTATTTGTAAGTCTCTGAAATATTTCAATTTAAACTTTAATTTATTTAATTAAAAAAAACTAAAAAATTCAACAGCTTGACACTTTTCATTGAAGTTCACATAATGATATCAAGATAATGGCAAGCGACGCACAGTGTGGCCACTCAACAAAAATAGAAGAAGTTGTCGAAGCATCATGAATTTTCGTGGAAATAAGTTTTACTATTCACACAAAATTTCGATTTCGAATTTTCGAATTTCAGGAAAAAAAATTATCCCAGAACAAAAACAATTTGCACACACAGTTTTTTGCCACAGAAATTCGTGGGTGGTCTTAAAAGTTTCCGACCTTAACGTGAAGAGGAGCAGCACTCGTCGATAAAAGATGGGCAATGCAGTTGTGCATCTTTTGACAGGTGCTCACCAAAATTTCAGCCATTTTGGAGGCGCAGTTGTTATTGGACAATCGTTTGAGTGAGTCAATGTGAGCGTTTTTGTAAAAATGGAAAAAATCGAGTATCGAACTGTCATTTAATATTTGTTTTTAAAAGGCAATACGTCTATGCAAACTAAAGATGAGTTCGACTCTGTGTACGAGGACTCTGCGTCATCATTTATAACAGTGAAGTTTTGGGGTAGCTGAATTTAAACGTGGCCGTACTAGCTTGGGAGACTATGAACTTTCGGGACGTCAAAAAACTGCAATCACTGACGATACCATAGCTTAAGTTCACCAAATGGTGCTAAACGACCGTCGAATTAAAGTGTGGGATAGCAGAGGCTATGAATATGTCCGAAGAATGTGTTTGTCACATATTAAATCAAGATTTAGGAATGAACATTTCCAACGCTTTGTTGGTGCTGTTAAGGCGCATTTAATTCGACTTTTGGCACCGATTAATTACTGCAGATGAAATTTGGAAGCACCATTATACGCCCGAAACAAAAATACAGTCAAAATAGTGGGCTGCAAAAAGGGCATCAACCCCAAAAAAAGCAGATACTGTTTTTTCGGCTGGGAAAGTAATGGTGACTGTTTCTTGGGATTGTCTTGGAGTTTTTTTAAACGATTATCTTAAACGAGGAAAAACCATTACAGTGGCATAACAGTACGTTCAAAAAGTCCATAGGATGACCCATAGATGGCGTTACTATATTTTTTATATTTTTATTTTTAATTTGCAAAAGAAAAAAGTGTTGTCTCAACAAAACAATGCACCGTATCACAAATCGATGAAAACGATGGCAAAATTTAATGAGTTGGGCTTCGAATTGCTTACCCACCCACCATATTCTCCAGATTTAGCCCCCAGCGACTTTTTCCTGTTTTCAGATCTCAAGAGAATGCTTGCTGGAAAGAAATTCAAGTCCAATGATGAAGTAATCGATGAAACTGAGACCTATTTTGACGAGAAAGAGAAATCGTACCATGAAAGTGGTATCGAAAAGTTGGAAAATCGCTATACTCGTTGTATCGGTCTCGAAGGCAACTATGTTGAATAATTTAATCGAGTTTTATCAAAATTTTGTTGTTTTGCTTTCTTATCCTACGGACTTATTGAATGACCTGTTACTATGCATCATTTCTTGACAAGCTGAAGGCAGAAATTGCGAAAAACGGCCGCATTTGCAGAAAAAGAAAATTGTGTTTCATCAAAACAATGCACCGTCTCACACCTCAACGGTTGCCATGGCGAAAAATCTACGAATTACCAATCATCCTACTAACTCACTAGCTTAAGCCTCTTTCTTTTTGTTCCCTAATCTAAAAATTGCGCTCGAAGGACAGAGATTTTCGTTAAATGCTGAGGCAATCATCATCGTAAGCAACTATTTTGCATAGAAAAACCTCGAGTACTATTTGGATTAAAAAAATGTCTTGTATCTTTGTTATGGCGGAAACTTTGTAGACCACTCACGTAGTTGGTGTAAAAATGAACCAAATCGGTTGACTATAAGATTAGTACAAGACAATAGTAGGTGTAAAAATAAATCAAATCGGCCGGCCAATATGCCTGCCTCTCCCACATAACCAAAATCGTCTGGTATATTTCCCCAAAAAATTATCTTACATCAATTAAATTTGGTATGCATAATAATTTTATAGTAAGAAATAGTTTCATACCTGAAAAAATATGCATGAAAAAAAAAAATATATCAGTTCGACAGATTTGAAAAAAACCCCTAATTTTTATACCCCAACGTGTACTGCGTAAGGGGTATATTAACTTTGTCATTCCGTTTGTAACGCCAAGAAGGAGGCGTGGCAGGTATAGAAAAATGTATACATTTTTGATCAGCATCATCTCCTGAGTCGATTTCCGTGTGTCCGTCTGTCCGTCTGTCGACACGATTACAGCCGCAATTTTAAAGCTATCGCGATGAAATTCAAAATATGAGTTTATTTTTAAAAAAGGAAGATCCAGTTCCAGGGCCAAATCGGATGAAAACCACGCCTACCTCCCATACAAAGTGACTTTATATTAACGGTAAAATGTCTTTAAAATCTACAAAAATTAAAGAAATGCCCTGAACTTTTTCATGTTAGCTTTGTTCTTCAGTCTTATTCCTGGTTATAAAATTTGGAAAAATCGGATGGAAACCACGCCTACCTCCCTTACAAAGTGGCTTTATTTTAAAAGTAAAATCTCTTAAAAATCTGCTCAAATTAAAGGCATGTTTTGAAATTTTGCATACGTATAAGCTTTGATATATAATATAGACCATCACTATGATATATGGCAAAATCGGATGAAAACCCCGCCCACTTCCCATACAAAGTGGCTTTATTTTAAACGTAAAATCTCTTCAAAAGCTGCAAAAATGAAAGAAATGTATTAAAATTTTGCACATAAGCTTTGAAATTTAATATAAACCATCTGTATGATATATGGCAAAATCGGATGAAAACGTACAATCTCTTAAAAATTCACAAAAATTAATGAAATGTCTTGAAATTTTGCACATTAGCTTTGATATATAATATGAATAATCCCTATGATATATGACAAAATCGGATCAAAACCCCGCCTACCTCCCATATAAAGTGACGTCATCAAAATAGGAAAACTTTCGTTAATATATAAAACTGAATATCATCGTGTATGTCGTGGCTAAAGACTTCGAATATACTTCAATATGGCCGCGGGGGGGTATTTTAGCTTCGGTACCCTGCCGAAGCTCCATCCTTACTAGTTTACTATGAATTTGTTTTGTATGTTTCTATCTTTTATAGTCTTTTTTTATATTTATTGTTAAAGTTTGATTAAATTAAACTATATTTTCGGATTATAACAATAATATAAATAAAAAAGAAATAATTAATAAATGTCATCTTTAATAAACTATGTATATGGAAAAGATCGTAAAAACCAGGTCTTTACACAAAATTTTTACACTTTTAAAATGTTCACTTTAAAACTAGTTAAAAAAAGAACTACTTTTAGGCTACTGCGAATGCAACCAGTTTAAAAATGTTCCTAATGCAACTAGTTCAAATATGGGGAAAAAGCAGTGTATTTAGGGACAATTGTCTTTTCCTATGACACCAACCCACAAAAAGCGTCAGTTCGTTCAATGTTAAAGGGTATTGTATTGGAACTAGTACTGATCCTTTTTGGAACTAGTTCAGAACTATTTCAAATTTGGTCCACTTTCTATCATTAAAGAGATATTAAAAATGCGTTTTTTTTTGCGTTTTAAACTTTTGGAAATTTTTGCATTTTTCCCATACAAATTTGAGAATTTTGACAAAAACATGCTACAGAAAATTGCCTTTCACTTCTTAAGTTTGAAGCTGCCGCAGCAAAACTTTTCGAGAAAATGTTAAGAAGCTTCTATAAAAATCATACTGAAATTAAAAAATATTGTAAAAAATACAAAAACACAAAAAAATTTGATGCAATAAAAAAAGTTTCTTTTAACTTTTTAAGAAACTTATATTTGTGGTGATAGCCTTCCTACGACTTTCAATAAAGAAATTGATTCTATATCATGTGAAATATATGTATTAAGAATTTTATATATTCATGATACTGAAATTTATGAAATGTTTTGAAATCTAATATGCTAAACTGTGAGAAATGAAATTACGGGACTAATCTAACCAGATTAGAGGGCGTGGCATGTCTGCAACTGAAAAGATATCGTGAAATCCTTTAAAATTCAAAATAATAATATTCCAGTCTGTAATTCTGTAGTTTTTTTTTAATTTCAACAAAAAGTATTTTTTGACTTTTGTCCGCACCCGCGACACTGTGCGTCTTGCCTCAGTATGTCGGCGTATGTCTTGGCAATGGTGTTTATATCCAATTGAATTCGACTGAACTGATATTTTTTTAAAAAGCAGCCGCGAGGATGGGCGAATAGTCAAAAATAAAGCTACACGTTATTTTTGTGCCATGAGATGATTTCAAAATTTGTAAAACTGCAGGGTTCGACTACTAGAGTCAGCTGACCAAAAATGTTATGGATTTGATACTGTGATTGTTCATAAGACGAATAAATACAATCTTGAGACACTCAGGGAGACACAAGATCGAGCGAATAGTATTATAACTTTATGTTCGAGGACGACCGACCGAAGACTACGTTAAATAACTCCGCAAATATACAAGTAATACGTTAAGTATAGCTTATAAGCACTCAGGTTGTGGTTGTTTGTTTTTAGTAGATTCACTTAGATTGGTAGACTTGGTAGATTGGTAGACTTGGTAGATTGGTAGACTTTGTAGATTTTTTCAAGCCCCTATTTTTTTTTTGAATGGATTTTAAAATCTAGTAGATTTCCATGTTTTGTCCACGGTTACAAAAACTCTTTTGGATTGCGGCTGAAGATCGCCAAAAACTCCTTGGAAGTGGCAGCGCTTATGGTCGAGTGTAAGCAATCGTGGCATTCATTGCATGTATAGCTCATTCATGTTCAAATATTCATGCAAAATGTGTTATCAGTTGAGATTTCTACAGCCTCAACCACCCCACGCTGTTCATTCTCCGTTCATTCAATATTATTACATGGATTTTATCTACGATTTCTAGCATTACGAGATTCGGCGTCACTGGTGCTGGTGCAACCACAACGAAATTCAGTTCATCATCATCGTTTCCTCGAGCTCCTAGGCGGAGCATAATGGAATTCAGTTAGTCACTTCTTAAACATTGAAGTTTATAGTGCAGAGTATTTACCAAGCATTTCTTTGATTTCGGTAATGGTTTTTTGTATGCAATAAATAATGCTTGATGAGCCCACGAAAATGACTATTTTCCATTTTAGTCGAATTTCACGAGGTTATCTGCTTTCAATGTCTGTCAAATACAAACTCAATTACGCAACTTGCTAAAAATATGACAATAGTCTAACATTTGCTAGATCTAATACCATCTGTTAGGTAGTAGACCAAGAAATGTTAGACAATTGTCAAATGTTAAAAGCTTCTCAAATAGCCTTCGTATTTATGTCAAAAAGGACCTAGTTTTGTATGAATTTGGGCTCTTTTACAACTAAGTCAGTGTCATCTCTGGTAGTTAGAATACACTACGTTTTTGAAGCGTACAATAGTATGTCAAAGTTCACCATCTTAAACATTTTTTCAATTAAACATGTTATGAATAATAACAGTGCAGTGCATGCGAATATATATCTTGCTTCATGCTGGTGGTGAGTTCATTCATTCATTACTCCCATGCTTGAGATATTTGGATTCGTGGTATTAATGTTTTGGTGTTGTACATTTAGAGTTTGCTATGGAATTTAATATCAATAAATTTTATTCACAAAACTATATTATTGTTTATTTCTTTTGTTACGATATTTGAGATTGTAAATGTTCTAATACTGGCTTACAGTTAAAAAGAAAAATATACTCTGCAAACATCTGGAAGATGATTGGAGGAGAAGCTGGTTTTGCGATGCACTTGTGATTCGCCCAAGGGTTTTTTAGAAGATGGATCGCTTTTCAATCATCCAGGTGGTGAAGGCGCAATTCAAGAACAATTTTTAAAATCTTCCTTTGCTCATTCCGGCGACCATTGGAAGATAAATCGTTAAAGCGATAAATGCACAATTTTTTTCTGGGGATGGTTGGAAAATGGATCGCCTTTAAACCATAATAGAAACGAAAGCGCAATTCTTGATATATTTGAAACGTTTTCTTTCGCTCATTTCGGCAATCGTTGGAAATAGAATATGGTCGGAGTATGAGATATATTTTGAAGAACCGTTTTAGTGAAGCAAAACTTTTAAAACTTGTGGAAAAAAATGTCAAATGTTTTCTTATCGTTCAGAAGCTACGACGCGTTTTGATTTTTTAATTTAATAAAACAATTTTTAACGTTCAACAACGATATTTCGCAACATATCGTTAAGGTCCCGTTTTGCTGAATCGTTTGACCCCTTGCGACTTCCCAGCGAATCGCTTAAGATCTCTTTCGGCAACTCGTTCGCGACTCTTCTATGTTCGCGAATCGCTAAAGACCCTTTACTTGCGATTCACTTGCTACTCTTCCCAGCGAATCGCTTAAGGCCCCCCTCGTCGATTCATTCGCGAATCACCCCAGCGAACTGCTTACAAATCCTTCAGGTGATTCGTTTACGAATCTTCCCTGCAAATCGCTTTTATGGCCTCGGCTGCTTACAGTTGGTGATACCCGGATAACTCTCAAATGAGCTCGCCGGCGACTGCCTCATCTTCCAAACGATTCTCTGATGGTTCTTAGGCTGTAAAAAATGTTTGCAGGGTACATTTTTCTTGGAGAGTTGTATTGAAGAGTTTTAGCTTTTCTAATATTGTAAAAACAACAACTGTAATCTTGAGCACGAATACTGAAAGCAACAAAAGGAACCCAACATTTCAGAAAATATGCTCTAAGAGACGAACCGAGAAGGAGAAGTTAAAAACTCTGCACATACAATCGCATGAAATAAGCCGAGCAGGCAGCGTAAAGCGACTGACTTGTTTTTTTGGAGCTTATTTCATATGATTGTATGTGCATTTTTTTCAGCTTTCCTTCTCGGTTCGGCTCGGCACAACAACCAGCGCCGTTAGTAAGGTTTCTTACAAGCTTTTGAAAGAATTTTTGCTAATTTTTAATGCATTAAAAAATTTTTTATTAAAGGCTTGTAAAAAATTTCCTTGCGTAGACAAATCTTTTTAAATTTTTTGAACACTGCATTTTTCTGTTCAGGCTGTATTTGCAATTTATTCTTAGCAATGTACTGAATTTCTAATAACTGTTAGCTTGCTTCGTGGTAATTTGCTCTGAAAAAATATTTATTAAATCGAATAAGTTTTGCATATAGAGCGAACTTTTGATTGAAATATTTTTGTTGATTTTTCCTGTTGGGAAAAATTCTTCAACTAGCTATTATTTATTTTTCTAACTTGATTGTGTGCATGCATGCCACAAGCTTGGGTATTGCATATTTTTTTTTTTTTTCTTATACTTTCGTTAAGTTTTGGTTTAGTTCGTTTAGTATCTTATTTTTATGTATTTCAAAGCATTTTTTCAACTTCTTTTGCTTTATTATCTGTTAAATCTACATGTTATAAAATGTTGATTTATTCCATATAAATTTCGTAGCCATTCTCTTTGTATCTTGATAAATGTATCTACGCAGCGCTATGCATATATTTATGTTTTAATTTTGTCAACTTTATTCTCCATGTGCTGAAAGAAAAACGAATTGGCACATATTAAAACTTGCTCAAGCAACTTTATACAACTTTTCGTAATTCACTCTAGTCTTGAATTTTATTAACTGCTTTTTTTGAAGCTCATTTTATATGTGTGCTTTAAATTTGATTTTAAATTTGCACAAAATCTCAAGAAATTATGCAAAAACAGTTGAATTTTAGTCCTGCTCTATTGTAGCAAATGCTTAGTATGAGCCTTTATATAGCTCTGTTTCACTCTTACACATGGTTTTCTGATTTTTTTTTTCTCCTTGTCCAACCTCTGAGTCTATCTCCATTTATTTATGCTTTGATGCTTTATTTTCACGTCTACGTTTTGTATCTCGTATCACATAACTTGTATTTTCATAAATCTAATTTTCATTGCATTGCTGCTCCTGCCACTCAACTCAATTCGACTCAGCTAAGCTCATCGTACGCATCCTTGCTGCAGGTTTTGCACAAATTGCTTTGTAATTGATTGAGTTGTGTTGGCTGTCAACCTCAAAGATTGAGTCACAAGCTGCGTGGCTGCTTCAAATCTTTGTTGTTGAGTCAAGCTTCAACAACAACCACAGCAACCATAACGGCAACAGCAACATCTGCGTGATTTCATCAGTCAACAGCTAGCTAATCGCATTTTATTTTCTAAATTTAGGTCTATGTATAATATCTCGTATTCTCGTATAGATACCCGAGTGGTACTAGTTAAGCGTGCATCGATAAGCGAAAATGTGAATGTAATTATTTTCCAGACAATTTATGCTGTTGTCTATAAAATTGTTTACTTGCAAACAAAACGTATTGAGTTGCCTTGGCAGAAAATTAGTATTCGAAGAAGTATCTATTAGTTGCTTACTTTGTGCTACTTGAGACTCGATTAGGGCTCAATTGGCAAGTAAGCGAAGGCTACAAAATAAAGCGACGTTCATTGCCTTTGTCAACTATTCTTGGTATCTGTTGAGTTTTTTTTTTATTTTTATTTTTTTATATTTTCCTATCAATACTTAAGCAAGTAATAAAATCTGCTGAGTTGCTATTTGATGTTGGCTTATTGAGGCGTTTTTTTTTTTGTTTTGTATTTTCTTGACGCAAATTTAACGGCCGTTAACAGCATAAGCCAAAAGATACATACTTTTATAGCTACTGACATTTTTATCATTTCCCATTAAATTGGTAACAATGTCTGTTTATGTTAAGTCACACTTAAACTAAACAAATTTACTAGCTGGCCACATTTATTAGCAGCAACATTAAATAAAGTCTATTTTGTGCTTATTTATTTTCTAGACTTAGCTATAATATTTGTTAATATGTAAATCAAAGTGGAATGTTTTTAATTAACTAACTGTCATTGTTTCATCAACTAAAACGCTTAACTGCTGCCTTTAGCTTATCAATAAATATGTTGCTGATAAGCCTATCAACTGTTGTTTATAACCACATATGAACCATATTTAATTGAACATCAAATGTTATATAAATAAGTTATGCAATAATGCGTGGCACAAAGTTAAATTTTAGTTAAATGCACAATAATTGCTAAATTAAATGCTTGAGTAGAATAAGCTTTAACCTTTGATGCTCTGTTGTCACATTTTTAAACATTGGTATGGGTGAGTGGGTAACGAGTTAGTTTGTTTATCTTTCAAAATTATGTTATGGAAGATTTTGTCGTAAACCGATACAATACAACCTAGCTAACCCTATTAACTATCTCATAAAAGACGGTTTGAAAGTAAGAAACAGTAGAGCAGTATTTCTTAACTTAATGTGTGTCATGCTCTGCTTAAAAGCTTTAAAAACGCCTTAATTTTTAAAAATATTTTTAGAAAGTACATAGAAGAAAACAATGGTTGGCTTACCACAAAACTCAAACATCTAATATAAACAAACTAGATTTATTATGGGTTTTGACCTGAGAATTCCTTTCTGAATTTTCAAAATTTCAACCAGTTCTTAAATTTAATGAGCAATCTCATAAACCTTAATTTTAGACCTTATGCAATGGGTTAAATTTAATAAAACGATGATTTTTCCCAAATTTTCAGGCCAAAATGTGCTGCAAACATTTTGGATTTTTTGAATATTTTTCTAAGTTCTTGAATCACCGACCTGAATAATCTTAATATTAGATTTAACGCACAGTCAACAAATCCAATCACTTTTTTAAAATTATCGAGTCCTTAACTAGAACTAAATTCTTAAAGTTTGTCTTCAAGAATGTAAAAACTTTTAACACATTAAAATATTTCAATATGAAAACATTAAATACCATCACAAGCAATGAGTAATAAGATCACAGCTGTAAAAGAATGCAATAATTTTTGATTTTAAATCATGTGACTTATATTCAAAATGAATACATTCGTTTTTTGAAATCCTTGATTGGGACTTGAAATTTCAAATCACAATCAATGATTTGATAAAATGATTGCATTCGTTTTTTCAAATCATTGATTGCGATTGAAATTTCAAAAAAATTGATTGCATTCATTTAGCTTAAATCATTGATTGGAACTTGAAATTTCAAATCACAATCAATGATTTGAGAAATTGATTGCATTCATTTTGTCAAATCATTGATTGGGACTTAAAATTTCAAATCACAATCATTGATTTGAAAAAATGCATACAATCAATTTTTGAAATCTTTGATTGTGATTTGATATTTCAAGTCCCAATCAATGATTTGAAAAAATGATTGCATTTATTTCTTCAAATCATTGATTGGGATTGGAATGATTTTAAATCAATAATGTTTGCATTCTTTTACAGCTCTGACTAAGGTCAATCAAATTTTTTTTAAGTGAAAACTTAGTCAGGCGCTTTGAGCACTTTTTGGAAGGTTAGAAGTTATGAATTTGCGTCAGCACTATGAACGTTAACAATGTTAACGTCAGCAATGTTATGCTGCCACTGCTGTTAATTGCATCGCTGTTAACGTTGTCACTGTTAACTGTTATGGCTTGGACTGTTAATGCCTGCATTTCTGATTCAGATATCAGGCAAGCAGGAAACATTGTTGTATTTTTTGTATAGGGACTCCCAGAAGAATGGCATATAGGGGGTAGGTGGCTCAGAACAAATGTTGAAGGGCAAAAAGAATAGGATCAGCTTATGAATCTGATCCCCCTAGGGGTCAATTCGTGTGAGATATGAAATTTAATCGACAGTTTTTGTGTTTTTTGTAATAGGGCCCCTTAGAAAGGTGTCAAATAGGCGGTAAGTGTGTTCAAAAGAAATATATAACAAAAAATAATAGGACCAGTTTATATATTTACCCCACTAGGGGTCAATTGAGTAGAGATATGCACTATAATCAGCAGTTCTTGTGTTTTTTGTATGGGGACCTCCAAAAGGTAGGCAGATAGGATAGATGAGCTCAGAAGAAATGTTAAAGGGCAAAAAACAATAGGACCAGCTCATACATTTTTTCCCTCTAGGCTCGATTCGGGGCAGATATGAACTATATTCGACAGTGTATGGGGATCTTGTATTGTATGGGGATCCCAGAGACGGATGGCAGATAGATGGCAGGTAGAGGTCTTCAGAAGAAATGTTATAGGGAAAAAATAATTGGTCCAGCGCATATATTTGACAACTCTTGGGGTCAGATCGGGAGAGATATGAATTTTAATCGATAGTTATTGTGTTTTTTGTATTGTGCCCCCTAGAAGGTTGGCAGATAGAAGTTAGATGAGTTGAGTAGGAATGTTGAAGGATACAAAAAAAAATAGGACCAGTCCATATATTTGACCCGTCGAGGAATGAATTCGGGGCAGATTTCTTTTTATTTAGAAATTTGATGATTCATTCAAAGGAAGTTTCTAAGATACACGGAAAAAGATTAACTGAAAAATTTACCTATTTACCGATATGATATTAACAAGAAAAAGTCCCTAGGTGTCACTCGGCGACTTAAATGATTTTCAGATATTTGATAAAGGACAAAAATCTAAGGTTGACGTTGTTTTTTTATACGTGCTCAATCGATGGTTAAGGGTTTCAAAATGGCGTAACAAAATCAGAGGAAATTTCGTTTTTTCGCCATAACTTCACTATTATCCATTAAAACAGACACATATTTGGAATCAAACGAAAGAACCACATATATGATGGCGTGTAATTTTGAGAAATAAATTTTATTGTTATTTTGTTGTGGAAATATTTAACAGTATTTAGTCGATATCATGAGTAGCCCTTACTCGAAATTGTTTAATTTTCACTCATGCCTAATTTAAGCTAATTCTAAAAGTGAGCTTTTTGTTTTTTTTTTATAATTATAAACTTTTTATATAAAAATTTGTTTTATTAAAAAATGCTCTTATTTTAGACTTATTGAGACTTACAAAGAGACTGTCCCAACAAAAAATACCTAAGAAATCCCATACAAAACGATTTTTTTAAATTCTCTTTTTTATAATTATGTAATTATATTAATCTTTGTGTTATTGATATTCACTTAAAAACTTTTGTCAAAATGAGATATCTCACTATATTGTGAATTAAGCCAAAACTTGTCAATCGATTTTAATGAAATATGGCTTGTTTTATTTGTAACATATCTGTGCTTAAAACTTTACATCAAAATATAGCAATTTTGAGCTTTTTGATTTTTTATGAATCTTAAAACAAGAAAAACATTTCAATTTTGCATAAAAAAATGTTTTTTTCGGAAGAATTTTCTGAATATTTCCGAAACTATCGATCTAATTAAAAACAATGTGACCGTACCTTGGAGGTAATTTAGTTGCGGATTTTTGATTTAACCTAATCGGACAAATTGTTCTTGAGTTATGCTAAAATATTCGGTGAAATCTCGTTCATTTTTAAAATAACGGTTTATCTCGAGAACCAGAGTCAATTCAAATAATGTATATTATAGGCTTAGATTTTCATCAACACATGCACCAAAATTTATTAGCAAACCCCATGCCGCAGAATCAGTGTTGCCCTATGTAATCTATGTGTAGAATTTGGCTTAAATCGGACAAACGGTGTAGAGGGAATTCGACTTGAATTAATTTGACACGTCCCCTGTCCAATCCCATCCACTTTTGTTGGCTTAAAACTTTTCATTATACTAAAGAATATAAATGAACTACTTAAAAATTTCAAAGGTACAGCTCCGAAGATAACAGCTTATGCAGATGATCTAAATATAATTACAGTGAGGAAATGTCTACGAATAATAAGTTCGGAGGTGCTCAGATGGACTTACTGAGTCGGCCTTAGCAGCAGCGCCGAGAAAACAGATCTGGTTCTAATTACCAAAAGGTACAACATACCGCCGTGGATACCACCGAAAATAAGCCATATACGTCTCATCCCGAAAGCCCACACAAAGTATCTAGAAGTTGGCATGGACAGTAAACTATCATAAGTGAAGTGAAGAAAGGTGAAGAAAGGCTCTGTATGCATCCAAGAAGATGCTGGGCAGCCCTTGGGTCTCTCACCCTCTCTGATGCGATCTACTTAACGGTAGTTCGCTCAATTCTACTCTACGGAATTATCGTGAGATGGCAAGCAGTGGAAAAGTATACATACCTCAGACACCTGGAGAAAATAGCGGCAGTCAACGATTAGCATAACAGGGGCGCTGAAGTCAAGTCCAACGAAAGCGCTAGAAACAATACTATGTATGGACCTCCTAGAAATACACGCAAAACTGATAGCCGGGAAGACGGCACAGCGCCTCACGGCGGCAAACAACATGCACAAACAAAGGTTTGGGCATTGTGGTATCAGCAAGGATTTATCCAGTAGTATAATACCTCGCACAATAATAGACTCAAGTATATCAATACGTCTAGGACCGAATGACTGGTGCTACGGCATAGAAGAGCACAAGGGGCGGTCAACATATTCACTGATGGCTCTAAACTGCGTACGGGAGTGGGAGCTGCAGTTTACAGTGCAGAATCAGAGAGCCTTGTAAGTGAGCCTTATAAGCTACCAGACCACTGCAGCATCTTTCAGGCGGAAGTGTTTGCCATAAGGAAGGCCGCAGAGACTGCCTTTAACATAAACACACATCACACTAACATTAACATCTTTGTAGACAGCCAATCGCCGATCAAATCCATGTGCTCCGCTACCATTAAGTGCACAAATGCCCTACTGGGCGCATCTACTGGGTGCCAAGCCACCGGGGCATTGATGGAAATGAGAAGGCGGATAGACTAGCAAAGGACGACACCGGGCTGGTATCAGAAGCATGTACGAACCCCACTACAAGAGCTGTACAGAAAACTCGAAGATAAGGCCGCACAAGCAGTAAGTCGTAGACGAAGAGATACGACAACATGCAGAATCTCAAAAATTATGTGTGATACACGATACAAAAAACGGACTCTGTTGATCCTGGCACTGCCGCGCAGAGTATTCAGAAAACAAGTGGGTATCCTCACGGGTTACTGTATGGCAGCAGCTACGCGAAGAAGATAGGCATCACAACGGATGACAACTGTAAGAAGTGCAAGGAACCAGGTACGGCTAAGACGCTCTACTTACATTTGACTGAGACTGAAATACTTAGGCTCACCGACATTTCCGTCACTACAGCATGTGGCCAAAATATCTCCAGAAACCTTGCTTAGATTCGCGAATTCAACGCAAATCTTAACTGACATTAACTAACTGCTTACAGGCTCCTTACGCCCGGTACCACTAAGGAACAGAATGGACTATGTGAGCCTCCGCCAGGTGGCTGCCGGATTAAAATAACCAAACCTAACCTTAATAAAATATGTGAGAAATTTGATTGAAATTGGACAAACGGTGTTGATGGGGCTAGTTTTAAAATAAAGTGCCACGCCCCATGTCTAGTTCCGTCCAATTTAATAAACTTAAGACTGCTCAAACTTATGTGTGCAAAATTTGGTGGAACTTAGACACACGGTGTAACAGAAGTTCGATTAAAAGTAAAATGTCAACCCTACTTTTCTAATCTAAAGACTCCACATTATACCGAGGAAGATATGTGCAAAATTTGATATGGATTGGATAAAAAATGTGGTTGGTATTTGGGTACATACAGACACGATGACATTCAATTTCATATATTTACGAAGGAAGGTAGAGGAAGTTTTCATTTGACTTTGCCAAATTTAATATTGAGGGTTCATATTATATATCAAAGCTTATGTGTAAAATTTCAAGATATTTCTATAATTTTTGCAGATTTTTAAAAGATTTTATCGTTAAAATAAAGTTATACTGTATGGGAGGGATAAATATCAAAGTGATTGTTTATATTTAATATCAAAGCATATGTACAAAATTTAATGGCATTATTTTTAATTCTTGTGGATTTTAAAGAGATATTACGATTAAAATAAAGTCACTTTTTATGTGGGTTAGGCGTGGTTTTCATCCGATTTGGCTTTTTCTCGATCTTGATCTTCATTTTTAGAAAGAAGCTGATAACAGTACGTTCAAAAAGTTCATAGGAAGACATATAGATGTAGGGACTAGATTTTTTCCAAAGGATTTTTATTTAGTACTAACCTTCAAACGATACGCATAAAAATTTGACAACACTCTGACAATTGATTCGTGAGTTAAAGCATTTTGTGTGCAACTATTGTTATAGAAAAAAAAAAAATAAAATGGGAAAAAGTGAATTTCGAGTTTTGATAAAGCATTGCTTTTTGATGAAAAAAAAAAAAAACAGTGGAAACCAAACAATGGCTTGATAAACATTATCCGGACTCTGCTCTATCGAGACAAATGGTAGAAAAGTGGATTGCCGAATTTAAACGTGGTCGTACCAGCACAAATGATGCAAAGCGCAGTGGACGCACAAATCAGACTTTTATTCCACAAAACATCAAAAAAATTCACAAATTGGTTATGAACGATCGCAAATTGAAGGTTCACGAGCTAGCTGACATTGTAATGATATCAGATGGTATTGTTTTTACCATTTTACACGAACATCTGGGTACGCGAAAGCTCTGTGCAAAGTGGGTGCCGCGTGAGCTCATAGTCGACCAAAAACAACAACGAATTGATGCTTCAGAGGAGTGTTTAGCGCTGTTAAACCGCAATAAAACCGAATTCTATCCTGGATAAGTGACAATGGATGAAACATGGCTTCACTATTACACACCAGAAACCAAAAAACAATCAGCTGAGTGGACAGCAGTCGACGAACCGAATCCAAAGCGAGCAAAGTGATGGCGTCTGTATTTTGGGATGCGAAAGGAATAATATTCATCGACTATTTCCAAAATGGAACCACCACCAACAGCGACTATTACTGTGCACTTTTGAATTGATTGAAGGCTGAAATCGCCAAGAAACGGCCACATTTGCAAAAGAAAAAAGTGTTGTTTCACCAAGACAATGCACTGTGTCACAAATCGATGAAAACGATGATGAAATTGAATGAATTGGGCTTCGAATTGCTTACCCACCCACCGTATTCTCCAGATTTAGCCCTCAGCGACTTTTTCCTGTTTTCAGATCTCAAGAGAATGCTTGCTGGAAAGAAATTCAAGTCCAATCATGAAGTAACCGCTGAAACTGAGGCCAATTTTGACGAGAAAGTGAAATCGTACTATTAAAGTGGTATCGAAAAGTTGGAAAATCGCTATACTCGTTGTATCGCTCTCGAAGGCAACTATGTTGAATAATATAATCGAGTTTTATCAAAATTTTGTTTTTTCTTACTTATCCTACGGACTTATTGAGTTATTTTGAATTTCATCGCGAAAGCTTTAAAATTACGGCTGTAATCGTGTCCACAGACTAAGAGACGAACAGACGGACACTCGGAAATCGACTTAGGTGGTGATGCTGATCAAATCATCAGCATGATCAAAAATATATATTTTTCTATACCTGCCACGCCTCCTTATTGGATTTACAAACGAAATGGCAAAGTTAATAAGCTGCTAATGCAGTACACGTTGGGGTATAAATATAAAATGGTTATAATATATATAATTTTCTGTACATCTATTTCTTGATAGTTTTTTTTTGTACTTAGAATTTCCTTTTCATAAAAATGCACCCCAGGTGCAAATCTTGGAAAATATGTGTATTTTGTCTACTAGTTACATCAAACTTATTTTATCAAAAGTTTCCATTTATAAACTTCGGATGAAATATTTCAGAATGATTGGTTTTGTTAGTTTTCATTTTGGCTTTTCTCGCCAGATACATACAGATACAGATATTCTGAAACCCAGTAGCAATTATTTTAAACATATTTGCGCTTTTATGTTTTATTAAATATTTTTTTCATATTCTTTTTAAATTTAACTTTTAATGAAATGCCACTCGACAATTTCACTTATTTTTCTGTGACTTTTCAACACATATTATCGAAAATTTTGCACACTATATTGCTTTATTGTCACTTTAAAAAAAGCACTTTTCTAAATTTAATCAAAATATTTTGTTACTTTTTTTATTGTGTCATTTATTTCTATGCAGATGAGCTGAGCGTTAAATTTAATTTGCTTATTTTATGCAATTTAGTGTTTATAACAATTTTTTTTTCTAAGCTTAAAGCAACAGCTTGTGTAATATTAGCAATAAATTTAATTAAAATAGCAAAACATAATAAACAAAAAAACGAGCAAACAAAAACGCAAAAAAAAAAAAACGCATTTTGCATAAATTATTCTTTATGGCAACGCATTTTGTCGAACAATAAAATGTGCAAAAATAATAACAATAACAACAAGATTAAGTTTTGTATAAAAAATATAAACGAAATATTAATTAAAAAAACAATTTGTCATTAAGAGTTTTATTATGGTGACTGTAAAAAAAGATACAAAACAATAACAGCAGCAAAAACAAAAGAGACAGAGAGTGAGAGAGAGAGAAAAAAAACATGAAAATAACATAGATAACAAACATTAAAAATTGTAAGGGTATTTATTGAAACAACAACAACAATAATGACAGAAATTACAACAAAAGCACATCAACGACATTACAATTTTTATGACATCATTAAAAACAACAGCATGACACAAAACAGAGGGCGTTACGTGTTGGGTCGAGGGTGAACAATCGCTGCAAACTCAAGCGAGGCTGGGTTCAAAAGAATTGATATTGCGTAAAATAAGAAATAAACTTTGCAATTATCAATAGAATATTTATATGGACGAAATATTCATGCATGGCATCATCGGATAGCTATCATCAACGCCATCGAGTAGCTTTCAATGACGCCTTCGACCCATAGTGAGGCACGCACATTATTCACACACACATACCCAATCTGACCCCCCCACCCCTCACCCGAAACCTAGTCAATTCAGTCTATTGCTCTCATAAGCAGCAGTCGTCTATGAGCCACCAAGCATTGCTAGTCGAGTAAAATAGATGAATAGCGTGGCAGCAGCATGTATGATAGAAGAGACACTATAAGTCAAATGATGGCAGTCAGTGCGGCCACTCGCTTGGGCTAGTCATTATTCCTTCTCATTCACTCTGCAACAATTTGACACGTTCATCTCATCTATATGATTACACACGAGATTTTATGCATGACGCATAAATATGTTGTTTTGGGCACACAACGCCTCACAATTCATCGTTTCTCATCGGGTGGGCAACACATGCTGTGTATTCGATATTTATGGCAATTCGGCCATTTAAAGAATTTACAGAAAATCGATGCTGAACATCATCGACACATTGTGCACAAGCTGCAAAGCGTCAACCCATACCGCTTTCAGCTCTATGCCGAATAAGGATGAAACTGCAAAGCATGTCCTTTTTTTGACTTGATTTTATTTATTAGTATTTTGGCAATTTTCGGCACATTCTCTTTTTTTTTTTTCTCTTAGTTTTGACAAAGACTGGCTAGCTAGCTGGCCGACTGGTTGGGTCAGTTAAATGAATTGTGGTCAATAGTTTCAGTTATAAGGGGCACTCGACCAAATTATTCAAGCACACACGCACACATACAAACAAGTTTGGTATGTAATTGAGTTATGAATTCGAAGCTATTGGCTATTGTTAACATATATTAAAATATTGTTAAAATTTTTACAAAATAATAAGAGGCAATAAGTGCCAATAAGAGCCCATAAGTGGGAGTGTCATGGGAGTTGATGAAAATATTTTGCCGTATGTAATTTTTGTTTTGATTGAATTTTTTTGTAGTCATAAAGCACACAGCAAGCAGTGGTTTCATGTGTGTTGTTTTTTGGTAAAAAACTACGACAGAGATTTATTGCGTAACTTTTTACTGCAGGGCCTTTGTTGGATGTTAACTGACTGAATAAAAAAAAGTGTGGAGTTATTTGAAAATGAAACAATTAAGTTAATTTTAAAGTGTCTACAAATTTTATCTAAAAATATGGCAACACTACACGCTATATTACTCAGTCTGAAAGCTTTTACAAAGCGAGATCGTTATCATTATTACGATCGATCAAGTAGTTGACAAATTACAGGATTTAAAGTGACTGTACCTTTTGTGACTTCGTTTCAAGAAAACAATGGAACTTTTATTGATTTTTGTTTCAAGCTTCATAAAACTTTTACAAAAAAAAAACAAACATTTGAATTGATGATAAAAAGTTTAGGCTGATGATTGTTCATACTGGAAGCTTGCGATGCTGTGGAAGACGACCCACAGTGCATCGAAACTAATAGCGTAGAACAAATAGAATAAAGGTAGAAAGAGTGATTTGAATGAATTTAAATTTTGTACAGTACATAAGTTAGTTTGTTAATTTCAAAACTGAACTCGTTTTTATCGTAAGCTTTGCATCTTTGCCAGTAATAAGCTCAAAAATTCAAATTTAACTAAATCCGTTGAATTTTATGTAAAAAAGTTTTTTTTAAACCAAAAACCGAAAATTGTTCTGTTGTATTTATGCAGATATTTAATTTAAATGCTCAAATCCAGCCATACTTTAGATTAAGTGCTCAATTTTCACCAAAAAATTTAACATTTCTTACTCCAACGCGTACTGCGTAAGGCGTATATTAAGGCAGTATTCTAGTTTAGAATTTTTAAAAAATAGAATTTTTTTTTGCATATTTTCGAAGATTAGACCTTAAAGAATATATCGCACACTTAACGCAAACCAGTCACAACTCAAATTTTATAAATGTCTAGGTTAAGCAATAAACAATTTTATTTCTGAAGGAACTCCGTTCAAGGCAATGAGACAAAACTTTTTTTAAACTATACAGAAAGAAGATGTGTATAAAATGTGTTTGATATGTTACAGTCAAAGTATTTGATTACTACGAATAGTTTTACATTAAAAAGTAAAAATTTGTAAATTTTGAGTTGTGACTGTTTTGTATTTAGTGTGCGTTATGTATCATCCAAAGGAATTTTTAAAATTTCATTTAACTTTGCCTGTAACTTTGCTCAAATCTTTAAATGCGTTTTTTTCGAAACTACTTTTTTCAACACGTTTGACATGATATCTCAAGTTCTAATGTACCGATTACCTTAAATATTAGTGTGTGCCTTTTTTATATATATATTCCTCTATGTGCACCGCTCTTGAATTATAAACAAATTTTATTTTTTAATATTTTTAAAAAAATTCAAAGCTGTCAAAAATTACTTCTTTTTTCAAGCAGACGCCATTTCGCGAAAAAATTCTTTTTTTTCCCTAGTCTGGGCTATAACGACATTCTTACTAATTAAGGGAGTATTCCTGGTTGCAAGGCTGTTTTTGGACCCTTTTTGAAAACATTCCCATTTGAAAATGCAAAGAGTTCTTTAAATTCTTAATAAATAAAATTGTATTAAGAACATATTAAATTAAACAAACATTTTTTTTTCCTTTGTACGAGGGCTGTTCAATAAGTTGTCGGCCTTCAAAGTTGGGCGTCGAAAAAAAAGGTATGCTGCTTGGTGCCCGGATAACTCGATCATCTCAAATGGAAAAACTTCTTTAGAAAAGAACAACCGACTACAAAATCACTAAAAACTAATAAATTATTTTAAAATTACTTTTCCTTTTAATTTCTTGGCCATATTTGATAATTTATTTAAACATATTTTTACATATGAAATCTTATTATTTTAATTTTGTTCTTATTTGTTTCATTATCATAAATACAATACAATAATTTCTTTATGATTACAAAAGCTTTTAAGGTCGGCGCTAATATAATCAGACTTTTAATCAGAAGCGCCAACTTCAGAGTATTTGTATTCATGAGGAAATCAATATATTTATGATAATAAAACAAATGTAATAATATGTTTAAATAAATTATCAAATATGACCAAGAAATGAAAAGGAAAAGTAATTTTAAAATTATTTTTTGCTTTGTAGTGATTTTGTAGTAGGTTGTTTTATTTAAAAAATTTTTATTTTTTCCTTTTTAGAGAATACGATAAATTTTCGAAAAAAGTGTATAAACAACATAAATACAATTGTTGTGAAAAAATTTGTTCTATTAAATTCTGAAAGTTTGTTGGTTATTTCAAATATCTCTATCACTTTCTTGAGCGTTATTTGTAATAATTGTGCCTACCCCTGTACTTTATTTCAGTACCCCAGCGTCAATATTATTCGAGATATAGTGTTTATCTAGTATTCCCACGCCTACTTTATTGACCGTAATTTTTAATAATTCTGCTTACCCCTATACTAAAATAAATTTCAGTGCCCTAGTGTCAATATTATTCGAGATACACTGTTTTTCTAATATTACCACGCTTAGTAGTCGAATACCGGCCACTTTATTGACCGTAATTTGTACTAATAATGCCTACCCCTATACCAAATTGCAGTACCAATATCTGCATAGTATTAATATTATTTGAGGTATACTCTTCTTCTAATATTGCCACGCCCATTTGTCAAATAACGTTCATTTTCTTGACCGTAATTTGTATTAACTGTGTGTACCCCTACACCAAATTGCAGTACACTAGTGTCAGTATTATTCGAGATACAGTGTTTTTCTAATATTTCCACGCCCATTTGTCGAAGTTTTCTTAAATACTCAAAAGTCAACCTATTGCAACATATAAAATTTGAGAAAAATTATTAAATTTTGACGAGATGGGTTGTCTATAAAATCTGTTTTCGTAGCTAACCTTTTTTAATTTCTTATCAAGTTACTTCCTGTGGAATGATATAAAATCTTTTATACTTGATGACACTAACTTTACTAGTTTGTGTCAATGTTTCGATTAACTGCGTGACTCTAGGCTAAGGTGGTCAGGAAAAAAAAAAAATCGCAATGAGTTGGTGAAAAATATGCCATACCATGCCTACCATACGAATTCGACTGTAAGATGCCCTATGCCGATTTGTTTCTCATGCCTTAAACGAGGACCAACAAATTTGTCGCTTTTCGTGAATTTTTGACAAAAACCTCAAAGTCATATGTGCTTTATACTCTACGTATTCGCCTGATTTATCTCTGTGCAACTTATAAAGAATGATTTATGACAATGTTATGCAAGTCAAAGAACCCGTGATGCGGGTCAGTGATGCAATTTTGCAAAATAATTTAAAAATCAAATAAGAAGGTTAGCTAGCATTAGTGAAACATGTCCAATGGTTTATTAGGGCGAAAGAGCTGTATTTTCAATAAAAAGTGAGAGTTCCGAAAAAATTACTGATACCTTATTTTTGACTGTCTGACCAGAATCATGTCGTTGTCGTGTCGGCAAGAGAAAATCGCTAAGAGTTCGCCCAGAATTATGGCTTTGGCCTTGTCGTCAAATTAACTTGCATCAGTGTTCTCATCATGCTCTGATTGAAGTAGATCTACTGCTTTAACATCGATTTTACTTCTCTATGTAGTAAGTTTTCAACGAAATGTAGTAAATTTTATGCAGATTCTACTGCTTTTAGAATAAGAATGAAAGCAGACACTAGTTTTCTGTCATAAAGCTTCAAATGTGTGTAATTTTAATAAAAATACGGCAACATTTTTAGAGAGCGGCTAGAGAGAGCTTTCAAATAAACGACAAAGGCAGAGTTTTTACGTCATTCAAATTGAATGAAGAATATCGCTTTTTTTCTTCTCTTCTACTCTCTTCGAGATATTTGATTGAATAGCTGCCTAAAAGTGTTGTTGTAAGTACCAGAAAAGTTGATTATGCAACCCTGTGATTGATTGCTGCATGTCTTGAGCTCCATCAACATTTTGATTGATGCGATGAAGTGTTGAAAGTTCATTTCCGCTCTCGCATAGAGTCCATCTTTATTTCGTTGGGAAAACAACAACAAATTTTGAATGATCCTTCAATTTGAATGACGTGTAAGCAGTGCCAAAGAAAAATTGAATTAGAAATATTTCTATCTTGACGTTTTCGTTGTCGTTTTCTGCCGCAATTGTCTTTCATAAGGTTTTCATTGTTTCTGCCAGCGCTCTGCCTGCCGACACGACAACGACATGATTCTGGTCGGACAGTTATTTCTAAAGTTATATTTTTTTTTTTTTTTTGTCATACGGTGTAAGACTATCTAGCTAAATTTTAAAAATTTTAAGGTGGCCAAAATAATATACTTTGGCTTTCAATCAAAAAATTGGGGAACATATTTTGGAAATTAAGTACCTTAAAACAAAATTTGTACTGATTTATTTATTTCAATGAAATAAATAATTATATTAGATTTATATAGGCACTGGATATAAAGGCTATCGGCCCAAAACAGAATATCATCCAATCTTATTCAAGATGTTAAAAAAAAAATAATTCAAGAGAAATTTAAAGTTTGTATTGAAAAACAAAAATGACATATAAAACGATTTATTCTCTTGTTTTATATGACGAAGAAGGTAATCAAATTTCAAAGCAAAAATTATTTTTTTTTTAAAAGAATTTTTTCGAAGTTTGGATTTTGAAATATGTACACGCTTTTTAACAGACTTCAAAAAGGAGGAGGTTCTCAAGTTCGTCGGTTTCTCTGTTTTTTTTTTTTTTTTAAATGTATGTACATCGATAACTCCTAAACCATATGCCTGATTGCCATAATTTTTGGTGAACAGATAGATATCATAAGCACGAAGGTGCTCGTAAAAAGTGGATTGTATTCGATAACTGGGCGTGACAATACTAGATCTCGCAATACTAGATACTACTGTATTTCGAATAATATTGACACTAGGGTACTGCAATTTAGTGTACGGGTACGCACAATAAGTAAAAATTACCGTCAAGAAAATGGGCGTTATTCAAAAAATGGGCGTGGCAATATTAGATAAACCGTGTATCTTGAATAATTTTGAGACTAGAGTATTGCAATTTAGTAAAAGGGTAGCCATTATTAATACAAAATATGGTCAAGACAGTGGGCGTTATTCAACAAATGGGCGGGGCAATATTAGAAAAACACTGTACCTTGAATAATTTTGAAACTAGAGTACTGCAATTTAGCGTTATTTGTAATAATTGTGCCTACACCCCTTTACTTCATTTCAGTACCCCAGCGACAATATTAACTGAAATAGTGTTTATCTAGTATTGCCACGCCCATTTGTCGACTAACGCCTACTTAATTGACCGTAATTTTTAATAATTCTGCCTATCCCTGTACTACAATAAATTTCAGTGCCCTAGTGTCAATATTATTCTAGATGCACTGTTTTTCTAATATTACCACGCCCAGTAGTCGAATGCCGCCCGCTTTCTTGACCGCAATTTGTACTAATAATGCCTACCCCTATACCATACTATAGGGGTATTCTATTCGATATACAGTGTTTCTCTAATATTGCCCCGCCCATTTGTCGAATAACGGCCACTTTCTTGACCATAATTTGTAATAATGCCTACCCCTGTACTACAATAAATTTCAGTGCCCTAGTGTCAATATTATTCGAGATACACTGTTTTTCTAATATTGCCACGCCCAGTAGTCGAAGTCCAACCACTTTCATCACCGTAATTTTAACTAATAATGCCTACCCTTATACCAAATTGCAGTACCATAGTATAAATATTATTCGAGATATACTCTTTTTCTAATATTGCCACGCCCATTTGTCAAATAACGCCCATTTTGTTGACGGCAATTTGTAATAATTGTGCCTACCACTACACTAAATTTCAGTACCCTTATGTCCATATTATTCGAGATATAGTGTTCTTATAATATTGCCACGCCCATTTGTCGAATAACGCCCACTTTATTGGCCATAATTTTTAATAGTTATGCCTACCCTTATACTAAATTGCAGTACTAAAGCATCAATATTATTCGAGATATACTCTTTTTCTAATATTGCCACGCCCATTTGTCAAATAACGCCCATTTGCTTGACCGTAATTTGTATTAACTGTGTCTACCTAATTTCAGTACCCTAGTGTCCATAGTATTCGAGATACAGTGTTTTTATAATACTGCGACGCCCATTTGTCAAATAACGCCCACTCTATTGACGATAATTTGTAATAATAATGCCTACCCCTATATTAAATTGCAGTACTCTAGCCTCAAAATTATTCAAGATACACTGTTTTTCTAATATTGCCACGCCCATTTGTCGAATTACGCCCATTTTCTTGCCCATAATTTGTAATAATTGTGCCTACCCCTACACTAAATTGCAGTACACTAGTGTCAATGTTATTCGAGATACAGTAGTATCTAGTATTGCGAGATCAATTATTGCCACGCCCAGTTCTCGAATACCGCCCACTTTTGTACGGGCACCTCCATGCTTATGATATCTATCTGTTCCCAAAAAATTATGGCAATCAGGTATATGGTTTAGGAGTTATCGATGTACATACATTTAAAAAAAAAAAAAAAAAAAAAAAAAAAAAAAAAACAGAGAAACCGACGAACCTTTTTGAAGTCGGTTAAAAATGACCAAGATATTAAAATAAAGTAATTTTAAAATTATTTTTTACTTTGTAGTGATTTTGTAGTTGGTTTTTTTCTAAAGTTTTTATTTGACGCTTAATTTTTGATGTTTGACATCTTTTGATACATTATTTTTGATTTCTTGTCATTTATAAGTGACAACTTGTTCTTTTAACCATCAAAATTACTCGTAAATATCGAAAAGTGAACAATTTCGATTGTTATTCAACCAAAATTATTGTTTTGTTAAAACCATGGTAGAATAAAATAAGGTCAAAACCAATACAAATTACATTTTTGCACACATTTTGCCAGTTAAAGCTTTCACATCGTTTTCAGATTTTCTATGAGCTATCAAATTCGTTTTGACAGTTATGTTAGGCTGCCTCTCCAGAATGCTTCTCTTATTCTACCATGGTTAAAACTAACAATTTTTTTCTGAGAGTGTAGAAATATTATCTTACAAATTCTTCAAATTTATATTGTCTCAAATGAGTTCTGAAAGTATTATTGTCCTAAATAAGCCTGCTATAAAATCCTTGTTCTTATTAGGTCATATTTTTCCAAAGAAATCGAAATAGAAAAGGATTATTTTGATACAAATTAGTTTTTATTTGATCATTATTTAAATAAAATTTGTATAATTGTTTGATTTTAACTTATTATATATTAAAAACTATAACTATAACTGCTTTAAAACTCTAAAATTTCTTTGGACATTTCAAAAATAAAAATATACTTAAAATTATAAACTAAGTTATGATATTATAATAATTGAAGTATTGAAGGGCCTATGCCTGTTGTCGTCTTTCATCAAGCTTTGTTTGGTCAAATGATGTGCATCGTTTTCTCTTCAGGCTATTTTGAGTTGTAGTTGCTGCAATGCTTCCGAACGATTCTTTATTGCGCTGCAACCTCAGCAAACTGCTCAATATGGTTTTTGACCTATTGTCTTGATCTGAAGTTGTTCTTTGACAAATTTGCAACTCTGCATGGTCTGGTAACATTGTATAACTTGGTGAAATTTTTTTCTCCGCACTCTCATATTCAGTTCTACACGGTTCGTCAAACAATTTCCTAGCTGCGGTAGTTTTTGTATATTGGGTGTGCTGACATTCTTTAACTGATGATCGATAATTCTGGCTATTCATTGACTTTATAGGCCTTAAGCTGAAATACTGACGCTCACTTCTGTTATCATCAGTGGACATGGTTTTTTGAAGCTGCTGAAACTTTTGAGCGTTCGAGAACTTGCTGGGCCTAAGTTCGACTTTCAACTGTTTTTGCAACACAGCAGAATCTCTCATAGAATTTGCTGCGTTTTTTGTATGACCCTGTATTCTCCAGTTACCAATTAATTTGGTCGATGGCAGGGACTTTAAAAAGCTATCTTGCTCCTTCATTTTGTTGTCTCTCTGTTCGTTCAAAATCGATTTTGGTGTCAAGGTTTCAATATGTCTTCTTTTCTCACTGCGTTGAGCTACCGTTGTGTATCTGGAAGTTGGCATTGAGCCATGCTGAAGAATCTGATTATAACCAGTGCAATCTGAAGAAAAACGTTTCAAATTCTCTATCTTATTGGATATCTGCATTTCCGTAGTAGTTCTTTTTAATGAGTTGCGGCTATATTTCCTGGTGTTTCTCAAAGGCAGTTGCTGAGACTTACTCAATTTATTCAGCTGTTGTAACTTCTTAAGGCATGGCACCTCTGCCATTAACTTCTGCTTGTAGTTAATTTCACGACTGAGCACTGTCAGATCGTCAATTGTATGTAGATTATTTTTACGCATGCTATCAATAATTAACTCATGGGTCAGTTGTAGTTTTGTCTGATGTACTAGATATGCGTTGTTCAACTTAAGACCTCGTAACTCCTGACAGTGCAGAAAGAGCTTGTAGGGCACTGCGCTGGATTTTTGCTGCTTTTGAGTAGTTGTATTCGTTGCCATTTGTATAAGTAAATTATAACTTTGCTTTAAGAAATGCTCGTATATATTTTTGGCTATTGCGCTTTTGATTTAATTCCGTGGATGCGATTGAGTTGTCGATCAATTGCTGAATGTTGCAGTGACTGAAGTGAGGGACCTTTTTAAATATTTTTTTTAATCTTACACGTAAGCAGGTACCTGAGGTTATCTGAAAGCATACACTGACCGCAGTTCTCCATTTATTTCACCCACCTGTTACAGAGATTGCCTGTGGAACTGTACTAACTTTGTGCATAACAGGTAAAAATCATAATTAATGCATTTATGACCATCTTGAGTTTAAGTTATTTGCAAAACTTTATGACCATATTTTTAAGTATGTGGAAAATCATTGTGATTATATTCAGTTCAGGTAAGCCATAAACTTTTCTTATTGCCATAAGTAATTTCTAGCTCTGATCTCTTAGAAATGATATCGGTTCTAAGAAATATTAGGCGGTTTTGTTAGATCTTATTAGGATTGTGTGGAATTTTTTCTTATCTCTAGTTATTATCTTAAGGATAATTTGTTTTAGAGTATTGAACCATACAAATTTTTGGAAATTATAATTTACGTCATGTTTCAGACTAAATAGTTTCTTAACCGAAATTAATAATAAGTATTCATATCTTAAATACAAATTTGACTCATTTTGAAATTATGTGGATGGACAACTACATATATTAGGGTGGTAGAAGACCCGTAGCCAAGGGGGCCTTAGAGGTTCAAATACTCCCTATATGGTTCAGAAAGTATGAAAAAGATAATAGTAAGAAGTCTTAATATTAAAACATAATATTTTACTTTTAAAGAAAAATGAAAATATATACGAGTATTACGTCTTTTTAAGAAAAATTACAAATTGAAATAAAACTTATTGGAAAAAAGCAAAGGTTAACTTTTGTTACAAAGGTCAAAATCACTTTATTTTATTAATAGCTGAGAAGTTTTTATATGAAAGAATATTTGAAAAAAATGTATATGAAATTAGACTTCGAAGGAATATTATAATTTTTGTTTAGTCACAGTATCATAAAACAATTGAACTATTAACATTTTTTAAATATTTTTAATTCTCGAAAAATTTAACAAATAAAATTTTTAATTATTCTAAGCTTTCCCCTTCTAAATATAGTTTGAATCAATGAAAGCATTTTTAAAAAAAGTCATATTTTGACTCTTTGCGATTTGACGAAACTTGAACTAGGCATAGTTCTATAGCAAAAAAGAAAAAGTCTTAAGGATTTAATTTTTGTAGTTGTCCTCATCATGTGACACACACCAGTAATGTATATTCTTAAATCATAACTTCAACTGGTGCACAGTGGCTCGATCTGGCATTTCTCGTTGAAAAAAAATCATTACTGCTGAACGAATTGAGAAATGCCGATGATTTTTTGTTTTGCTTTGGACAAAAAAAATGACACAGCTCCTATTGTGCAAAATGTAATTTGCATAGATCAGCCGTATGCTGCGGAATTCATTTTTGACTATAGGCTTTCTGAAGAATGTAATACACTACAAATGAAGTTTTTCCATATGATTTTTCTTTGAGAAAAAAGTGATGAAAAACTTAAATTTTATCTGATTCATGGTTGGTCAACACGAGTCCAAAGTCAAATATCTTTTTTAAAGTCTTAAACACTGAAAGTTTTGTTACACTGAAAAAAATAATTGTTTTAAAAAATAACAGAAACCAAGAATACAATTTATTTAGAACTCTTTTTTTCAAAAGTTTCTCACTTTATTTATTTTCTTAAATAAAGTATATTACAGAAATGGAAAAAATTAAAAATCAATTTTTTTTTCGAACAAAAAAAGTTTTTATTATAGCATGCAATTTTATAAAAGAAAAAAAAAAATTTAAAAACATAATGTCGAAAATATGTATCGATATTTATAAAGCCATCTAATGACTCTAACATTTCCTGGGAATTTACCTTATTAAAATCTTTAAGTTCTGACATGCTTTAATGATATGAAATTCTTGGTTATAATGACGCGGCCAATATATTGGAAAAGGTCTTCGTTTTCTTGGCCTTCCTTTTGCAGATTTCAATGTAGTTGGCAATTAGTAGATATCAACATTGTCTTGTAGCCATTCATAATACTTCGAAATTTTATAATGTTACGATTATTAAATTATTCGAAATTTCGAATTCGAAAAAAAGACATCCAAAACGGTTCAATGGATATCGCCTTTCCCATGAATCTGAAACAAAAAAGTCAAATGCCATTTTAAAGTACACACCACTAATTTGGCATTCCCCCTACGCACGACCCCTGAAGGGTTTTTTAAAATTATGGCGAAACTTAAAGTAAAAAATTAAAAAAAGAGATAGACTTTGCACGCTTTTTGTCCATAAAAAAAAAAAAAAACAAAAAAATAGTAGGTACTTGAATTTATGGCAACATTTCAAACAAAATGCAAAAAGATTCATTGAAATTGAACCAATAGATTTCGATTTCGAGGAAATCGCGTTTAAAGCATTTGTTTTTAGAAATTCTGCATATATTTTTTAAAATTATCGGTTGATAAACTTACTATTATTTAATTTGCAATGCCAGGTATCGTTTTAAAAACATATATGTATATTCTAAAAACTTCGAAGAACATATTCAGCAAAAAAAATTTTTTTTTAAAATATTTTAGAAAACTTACACGTATATTATACCTTAAAGAAAAATTAAAACATAATAGCCTCGCATACAAAAGAGATGTTTGCGATAAATAATAAAAATATGCGCAAAATATTTAGTGTATGAATTTACCTGCTAGTGTAAGTAAAGCGGTGTGTTCTTACTCTCGCCGTTTCTTATTTGCGCATAAAACAAAGAGTGTAAGGGCAGGTATGAGCACAGTAGAAAAGCGATAGAGTCATCTTTTTTATTCTACAGCAAGCGAATATATTGAAGTAGGTGAAAAAGCATACTCATGCAGGGCTCTAATTGAAACCTGTGGTGCAATGTGAGCTTTTGTGCTTTGAGCGTTATTTAAAGCTCCAAAATAATATGATCTGTTGATCAGACGTTAGAACTATGCATAAAACAAAAACGAAAATGGCTATTTCAGCCCTTGAAAGAACTTTGACCGAGCTTCTAATGATCAAATGTGTTGTGTGTATGTTGTGAAATGTTTGAACACAAATGATCAAAAAACTGGACCTACATGTTTTATGCCAACTCCGAATGGCCAACTCTGAGGTTTGCCATTGTCTGCAGAGAGGTGACGGCCGAACAGAAAAATTAGTTCAATTGAAAAAACTTTCTGTGTCAGGTGGGATTCGAACCAAGGTTCTCTGGCGTATGGGTCACGCACTCTACCCACTGCGTCACGGCCGCCACTAACTATGTATAAGATAATTTAAAAAAAAAATACTTGTAAGTATAAAACGGCATTATAAAAAAAACAATTTTTTTCAGATAAAATTTGAAGAAAATCGCATTTTTAAAAGAATTTTTTGTCAAAAAAGTAGTTTTTTTGCTTGATCAGCTTCAAAACTGTATTTTCAAAACTATTTTTAAAACCTACGCATATATGGTACTTTCAAAATTATTATGTCAAAAGTGACATTATCTCAAAATATGACTTTTATACATACTTTTGTTGCTAGCTTGGAGGGGGATCAAAAGAGGTCTCCCACGCGATTGTTTTTCTTGTATTGACCTCAGGCATCACCAGCTGTTGGATTGACCTCGCTATGCGACTTAACCTGCATTACTTGTATCAAAGAGATTTACAAAACTATTAAAGAGAGAGAGAGATAGAGTTTTAAGACATAAAGTAGGAGAAATGAATTTTTTCTTGTATAATACCTTAACACGTTGACGCAAAATTTCAAGAAATGCTGTTTAAAAAAGTTGTTATTTATATCTCGAAAATATTGTGGTAACAAAAAAAAAAAAAAGGCCTTTCTCTCAAAAGCTAACAATATATACCAAATTAGAATATACATTTTTTTTAATGTTTCTTCGCCAGGCATTTTTTTAACAGGCTTACATATATAAAGCTATTCATGTTTAGATGAAAGTGTCTGCAAAGTTTCTATATTCCCAACAAACAAAATTATTCACTAATGTTATCGTTTACGAATCGCATTCTAGAAACATTTCATTCATTAGCAATTATTAGCAGCGAGCGTCAGAAATTCCTCCTTCGTTAACGAATCGTCAAAACCGAAAAAAGCAATTCGTTAACGAGTCGCCAAAACTATAAAAAGCAATTCTTAAACGAGTTTTCAAAACTAATAAAAGCAATTTGATAACGAATCATATAAATTATTATATGTTCGGAAAAACTTTAAGTGTTATAATTATAAACTTTAAATTAATTTCAAACTTACCACGTCAAGAATCGAAACCCCGTCATCTGAATGCTAGTCCGGCACCTTATACACTCGGCTATTTCAGATGCTGAATATATCTTGCTTAAGTTGCTTGATAATAAAAGCCGACATTCGCGGACATGGGTTCGAACCCCAACTTGCTCCAAAAAGAAATTTTTTGTTGGTTTTTTTTTTTTATATTATATATAAAATTATTTATATAGAGAATTGGCACGAAAAAACATAACAAAAGAAAAAATTTTTCACACAATTTTTAAGTTATGTGTTCATATAACTCCAATAGTTTTTCAATTAATAAAGGCTATATTTTATCGAGCTCAAGGTCGATGTTGCTTTCCGAAGAAAACAACTGAAGGAAAAACAACTAACAACAACAATACCCTACATAGAGTATCAATCACATAGCAGACTAGGCAGCTGTTTCGTTGGCCGCTACACCAACTCATCAGTAGCCTTTTTTCGTGATTGTTGCTGTGATCCACTAAGATCTTAATTTTCTACTTGTTTCACGAATGCAATTTGTAAATTACCCTGAATTGCATGTACGAGAATACAAATGATATGAAAGCA
This sequence comes from Coremacera marginata, assembly GCA_914767935.1. Classification (NCBI taxonomy): domain Eukaryota; kingdom Metazoa; phylum Arthropoda; class Insecta; order Diptera; family Sciomyzidae; genus Coremacera; species Coremacera marginata. The sequence goes on from OU612046.1 coordinate 165,475,006, forward strand.
GCTTAAAGTTATTCTAATTTGTGAAGCATATTTTTAGGAAAAGTAAGTTCTATTATTCGAAAATAGATCAAAGCTTTTCTAAATACTCAAAGATTTTGTTGTGCTAGTTGTTGTTGCTCTTCTATTTCACAGTCGATCTTAGCTTCAGCAGTTAGTTGATATTAAACTATGACGAAACATACATTATATGTTTATATACATATATATACATATATATATAATTATTTTGAAACACACACAAATAATAATCATATTTTCAGCGGCCGGGCTCTGCCATAGAATTAATTTGTAAAATTAATTACAACCTTCTTTCATAAGTTTTAAGTTATATGTGTTTCACACAATTTTTTTCATATAAAAATTTATGAAAAAATACTTTCATAAAATTCTTTTTTCACATAAAATTAAAAAAAACATAAAATTTACAAAAAAAAATTTCGCTTAAATGGCGTATTAACAACAGAAAGTTAATAAAAAATACTTTTCTTTAAAAACTTTTTATTTATAAAAGTCGGAAAAAGTTGTTTTTTTGTTTCAAAACATCTTAAATGGAGCTTAGCAAAGTCATGATTTCAATCGGTGCTTTCTTTAAGCATCAAGCCAACCTCTGATGAAGTCGGAATGAAACTATTCGAAAACAGTTAAGAAACGATTCATAAGAGATTCGTTAACGAATCACCCTCGCCACAATGTTTATTGGGTTCTGAAAAGCTTTTTTGTGTCTGTCTATATGAACGTAACGGTAGTGCCTTTTTTAAAAATTGTAAATAATTTTGGTGGCGGCCGTGGCGCAGTGGGTAGAGTGTGTGGTCCATACGCCAGAGAACCCTTGTTCAAATCCAACCACAGAAAGTTTTTTCAATTGAATTAATTTTTCTGTTCGGCCGTCAACTCTTTGCAGACAATGGAAAATTTCAGAGAGTAAAAACTGCCATGAAAACCTTCTGGAGAACATAAGCCGTTCGGAGTCGGCATACAACTTGTAGATCCAGTTCGTGATCATTTGTGTTCAAACATTTCACAACACGCTCAGCTCAATTGATCATAAAAAGCTAGGTCAATGTACTTTGAAGGGCTGAAATGGTAATTTCGACTGTTTTTTAATATTAAGATAGTGTTGCTTATTTTTCAGGCAAAATGTATTTTTTTTTAATTTACAATGGTCGTTTGTGAGAAAAGAAGTTCGTTTCCTACAAACGAAGTTTTAAGTTACAAGAAATAAATTCTTTGTTTGCCGCAATTGAAAGATCGCACGCGTTTATGACAAACAAAATTAATTTTCTGCAACTAAATAACCCGTTTCCCGCAACTATTTTCGTTTGTCGTAACTGTTAAAACTGTTGCAAAAAACGTTTTCAAGCACGATAAACGAAGTTCGTTTGTGGCAAACTAGCGATAAACGTTTTTTCTTTGCGTGTATGGTAAGAAAATAACATAATTTTGAAATTTTGATATCGGATTCGGATTTATTGATTCATTTTTACCTACAGTTTGCACTAGCACCAAATTCGTAAAATGAAAACAGTTTTAGATGGCAACTTTATGGAAAAAATTATGTTACTTTTAAATTCTGATGATGGATTTGGATTCAGCGACTCATTTTTAGCTTATGTTCGCTCAACACCATATTCGTAAAAATATAAATATTTAGGTTGCAGACCTATGGTAAAAATTACATAATTTTTGTAATTCTGACAATGGATTCGGATTCAGTAACCCATTTTTATCTAGTGTTTGCCCCAGCACCAAATTCGTACAAATATAGAAATTTAGGTGGCAACTCTAGGATAAAAATTACAAAATTTTTAAAATCATTTTTATCTAGTGTTCGCCCCAGCTCTAAATTCGTTAAAATATAAAATTTTGGTGGCAACCCTATGGTAAAAAAATACATAATTTTTAAAATTCTGACAATGGATTCGGATTCAGTGACGCATTTTTAGCCAGTGTTCGCCCCGCACCAAATTTGTAAAAATATTAAAATTAAGGTGGCAATCCTATTGTAAAAAAATTACATAATTGTGAAAATTCTGACAATGGAATCGGATTCAGTGACCCATTTTTAGCTAGTGTTCGCCTCAGCAACAAATTTGTAAAAATATAAAAATTTAGGTGGCAGCCCTATGGTAAACAATGACATAATTTTTGAAATTCTGACAATGGATTCGGATTCAGTGACCCATTTTTACCCAGTGTTCGCCCAACGAATTCGTAAAAATTAAAAAAAAGTAAAGTGGCAACCCTATTTTTTAGCATTTAACCTTTAAAAACTTTTAGCTTTAAAAAATTATATACATTTAAGAAAAAAAATAAACTATGATAAATTGGTTGAAAATAACGGGCCTCAGAGGCAAACAAATAATGCAAAGGTTAAGAGATATCAAAGTCAAAATTATAACTTTTCACGTGCTACACTTCAGTTCGTTGCACACAATAAGGTTCATATTGGCTGGCTGCCGATTTTCAACAATACATATTTAATAATTCAAAGTCGTAGGTATTTTGCGCTCTTTGACGTTTCCAACATGTATAAGGGAACAAAAAAAAAAAAAAAAAAAAATACAACCTTTCACTCTAAGCCGTTTTTATTAAATAATAGTCCCACGTGCACTCTTTTCAACAACATTAAAAACAATTTTTGAGGGACAAATTAATAAATTTTCATAGCCGATCCTTTACTTAATTATAAAAGTTTTAGCATTAAAACGAAAGTTGGACCACTAAAAATCACAACAACAATAACAACTGGCACACATACACGCAGATATAAAGCTTAGGAAGCGAACACAAAAAGAGAAAAATACTTTCTCTTTTATCTGTTTTTGTGTGTTTCTTACTTTCATTTTACGCTATTTGAAAAGTTTTGACAATAATGAAAAAAAGGACTAAGCGTCAAAATACTATAAAGCATGCCCACGTGTGGCGACACCCGCAACGCTGCTTGTTGTTGCTGAATCTTGCCTACATTTAATGACGGCTACGGGTGCCAACCAACTATAAGGCTTGCAACCTAAACAATACAAGCTGCCGCAACGGTACTCAGGGCACGTAGCAGTCCGTTCATTAGGTTAAATGCGTTGCGTGAGTTACATAAAGGGAGCTTGTCGCAACAGCCCGCTCAGTGGCTCAGTGGCTACAAGAGCATTTTTATGATGTGCCAACAATTGTTGGTAGCTATTTAGTGCTGGACTCTGGTTAAGTTGTGCCACTGCTTCTACTGTTTATGTACTTTGACGAAAGTGTTTATTTCCGTGCATATAATTAGGCGCTCGGCACGCACGCAGCACCATTAAGTAGCGTGTTGTTGCGCCTATTATTTCACAATTTCCGCAACATCCTGTTCTTTTTTTTTTTTCTCTTAGCTTAAGTATTTGTCAGCAAACTTATGTGTTGAATATTTCTTATTCTCCCTCTTTCACTTTCTTTTTTACTTGCAGGTTATGGTGGCATCTCCCCACGCACTCAATGGGGCCGCATCGCAGCTTTGATTTACGCGCTCTTTGGCATACCGATTGTGCTGCTGTATCTTTCGGCCATGGGTGAGGGTCTGTCGTCCGGCATGCGTTGCCTTTTTCGTAAGGCACGTTCTAAGAGTGCTGTCAGCAGCGGCGGCGGTGGCACTGGGGTTGGAGTTGGCAGCAGCAATAACGGCAATAATGGCGGCAGTGTGAAAATGCCAGCCAATAGCGGTAGCAACGCCGCACATAGCGGCAAACATTATAACAACTCGCATGGACATCATCCACACGGCAGTAAAATGCATGCCTCACACAACTATGCGCTGGCGCCCTACCAACTCGCCGGTTCACCTAGTGTGCCCATCTCCATATGCGTCATGGTACTCATTTGCTACATCACATCCGGCGCCATACTCTTTCACAAAATGCAGAACTGGAGCGTGTTGGAAGCACTCTACTTTTGCTTTACCTCATTGGGCACCATCGGTTTCGGTGAGCTGGCACCTTCGGGCAATTTGAGCCTCTATCTGGCATCAGGATACATACTCATCGGCATGGCAGTCGTGGCCATGTGCTTCAGTCTCATACAAACCGAGATCGTACTCTGGCTGCGCAAATTCAGCGTGCAGGATCATGTCATGCCACAGACTGAAGATGTGGCACTCGTCTCTGTGGCAGTAACGCCGAAATCTTGACAACGACCCACTGTCGATCTATTGGCCGGTAGCGGCAACGGCAATACAATGGGTGGCATCAACCATCATCAGACAATGTTCTTCGGACCAGCGCATAGTTTGTCGCAGTACAACTCGCTGCCGCGTCGCGCTACAAACTCGGCTTTTCAACGTAATACACCCGTACGACGCTCCACCGGCATTCCTGAGCATCACATGGATTACTATGTGCCACGCAGCATCAGTGAGTTCAATCTGTCTGGCGTTGGTGATCTGGCGTTACCACCACCGCGCCGTTATTCGCCCACCATACAAAATAGCACAGGTATTGGTCTGCCGCATGGACTACAACTGGGGCCACCGCAGACATTGTTGTGTGCGCCGCCACCACCACCACCACCGCAGCTGCAAATCGTGCAGCTAAAGCCACGTGAAAAAATGGTCACCTTCGAAGACGAGTCAAAAGGACTAGCGACAGTATCGACGGTCGGATCGACAGGCACGGCGACGCACTGTCCGCATGGAGTGCCGACAACGCCACGCAAGTCACAGATCGGTGGCGCCGATGTGTTTATGTGACGAGAGCCAAATAGATGACCACTCGGTGGCTTGCTAAGCGACAAGGCTAGTGATGAGTTGTACGGTGTGAGTGTGAATGGAGAGGAGGATGAGAAGGAAGCACTGTCGCCCAGTGGCATTGGCAGCGGAAACAGCAGCGAGCTCAAGACTAAATCAACTCCGGGAGATGTGATTTGTGTGTAAGGGTAGGCGAGCATGATAGGGCAGGGGGTGGATGTGGGGGTAAAAGAAATGTAAGCACATATTAAAAAATCAAACGATTAATGAATATTTTTTATTGAATTAATAACAGTTAAAGTTGTAACAAAAAAAAAAAAAAAAAATACCAGTTAAGAGCAACACTAGCTTAAGTGTCTACGATTAAATGAACGTATCAATGTCTATAAAATTACGAAACTAAGAGAAAAACTAAAACAAAATTTCTGAGAGTTACTTAAAAATTGGCTAACAGTTCGTAGAAAAACTAGCGGTACACTCAGCAGAATGGTATAAATTATGAATTCCATTTTTCTTTTTGAAGCTGATGGAATGGAAAGATTCTTTTTTTTTTTGGTAAAAACTGTTAATATAAATTTACATTATTTACGCTAGTGAAATTTTACTTTAGTGAAATGAAACAATTTCGGGTACGGGCTCCTTATAACAACGACTAAATATTGTCAAAACTTGCAATAAAATTCATCTCTACAAATTGAAAACCATTATGTGCGACTCTTAAATACCCTTTTTCACCAAAATTGATACCAAATTTGTATATGTGTATGTCTCCATGAAAAATAGTAAAAACGTCATTTTTAAATCCAAAATCAATGATTGAGCACGTATAAAAGTTTACGTCAACCTAAGATTTTTGTTCTCTACCACATATCCAAAAATTATTAAAATCGGCAAGTGACACTTGGCGACCTTTTCTTGTAGGTCATATATCTGCATTTCGAATAATAAACTCTTTCATTATTATGTTTAAAGTGTCGAATGAAAGAGAATTTACTTGTCAAAACTTTTGTATCTTTTGTACTTTTGTGTGTATCAGCCATGAGTAGAAAGAAAATTATATCATCAAATTAATTTTTTTGGTGGTCCGCGGCTTCGCCATGAACTTTTTCTCTTATTAATAAAGAGCTCTTACCAATTCTGGCGAAAGTACTACAATAGTAGTATATGTACTACTCTTCGGACCAGCGCCTTCTGTATAACTAATTCAAATTTTAACTGTACTACTATTTGCTCACTGTTAAAAGCTCGGATTAATTTTTGTGCTTAATTTTTACACAATTTTTTAAAATTACACAAAATAACAAATATGCTCAGACCCTTACTCTTTTATACAAAACATCTTTCTTGACCATACACATTAATCAAACTTTTCACTTGTCGTCGTCTGACTTTGCCGTTTTTGAGTTCACAATTTTTTTTTCACAGTAAAAAAATAAAATATTTCAATAAAAGTTCTACGATTCAACAAAAATAAGAAATCGTTTGGCAGCTATATCTTCGAATTTGGTTTAGTGGCTCTTGCGTGATTGTGAAATATCCGTGTAGTGTAACAACACTTTTATATAATAGTATAGATAGATAGATATATAGATGGGCGGTAAAAGTAGGCATGGCAACATTTATATAAAGATTGACCGCCATTTGAACCCATAACCACCTACATATAAAGTTTCACTATGAAAAAATGTACAATGACGGAATTATAATGATTTCGTACAAGTGAGCGCATAAAAGTCCGACCACGCCCTTCTTTAGTACAGTTACAGACAATAATCATATGAACTATGTTACCAAATTTTTGTCTTACGTGACCAAAACCATCTTAAATATATAATATTTATTGATTTATGGGCGTGGCAAATTCAACAAAGCCTATCATGATTTAGCTGAAATAACAAATCGGTTGATACCTACATCGTCTAAGTGAATTCAATGGTTCTCCCGTGATTGTGAAACATTCACGCAATGTCACAACGCTTTTATATAGTATAGATTAATTTGCATATCTTCAGAAAAATTTTCCATTACAAAAGAATTATAAAAGTTTCCAACTTTGATCAACAAAATGCAAAAACTGCGAATTTAAGGTTGGGAAATAATTTAAAAATTCACAAAAAATACCATTCCTCAACTGTCATTTTAAATATAACGAGTCAACCAATCACTCTGAAATTTTGAACATGACTTTATGTGCCTATTAACTAGTATATTTTAGAGCACAAAACTTTTTATTATTGGCTTTTTTCATTTTAAGGTTGAGAACATCCTCACATTGTGCTGTGTGGCAAATTGAGCTTGTCAAATGTCTGATGCCAAGTCTGAGTCTGAAATTATAAAAAAAAATATGGCATCTGTAAAAGTTTGCATAAGCTTTTTTTTTTTAACTTTAAACTTGAAAAAAGTTCTTAATAATTTCTGCATATTGTCTGGAAGTTTGTTGAAGCAATAAACGATAGGGAATAAAGCGAAATTAATTGAAGAGGCAATATTGCTTGATTCCAGTTACTTTTTTGTTGAGTTATGATTAAAATTTTTTTGTGATTTAAAAAAAAGTATGTGTGGCCGCCTCATGCACGGTATAAGTGAAACTTCCATCCACAAAAAACTTTGTAGGATTGTTCATTTATTTTATTAGCATTGTTTTTCAGTTCAGCCTAATACACGTACTGGGGATTGTTTGTGATGTGCATTCTATATTATAATTATTTAATGATAATACCTTTTAGAACATTTTTAAGATTTATATGCAGAATTTGTGGTGCCGGCAATACTATTAATATAGCCAAGACACAATCTAAGGGCATCAGATAAGAAAGAAAGGAATAATCTATACATAATAGTTAATAAGCAACTTTACTAGACATACGTACGATGCTCAGAGAGCAGAAAACCCGTCTGAAGATTAAGAGTTAGTGAGTTTTAACAGCACTGCACACAAATATTCTTAAAATAACAATTTTAACGTTTTCATTCTGCCGAATGTGACGAGTATTTGTTGTTTGTTTTATACCCATCTAATTCGGTTTGTTGAATATGAATATGAATATGAATATGAATATGAATATGAATATGAATATGAATATGAATATGAATATGAATATGAATATGAATATGAATATGAATATGAATATGAATATGAATATGAATATGAATATGAATATGAATATGAATATGAATATGAATATGAATATGAATATGAATATGAATATGAATATGAATATGAATATGAATATGAATATGAATATGAATATGAATATGAATATGAATATGAATATGAATATGAATATGAATATGAATATGAATATGAATATGAATATGAATATGAATATGAATATGAATATGAATATGAATATGAATATGAATATGAATATGAATATGAATATGAATATGAATATGAATATGAATATGAATATGAATATGAATATGAATATGAATATGAATATGAATATGAATATGAATATGAATATGAATATGAATATGAATATGAATATGAATATGAATATGAATATGAATATGAATATGAATATGAATATGAATATGAATATGAATATGAATATGAATATGAATATGAATATGAATATGAATATGAATATGAATATGAATATGAATATGAATTGTATATAAGATATACAATATTTAGTTCTCCTATTTCTTCTCTGTACGTTGAATCTTTCTTCCCTCTTATGAGACGAAATGTGACTAAAAGTGACGAGTCCTTGAAATTTCACTCTCAATTTTCGTCCAAATATCGAATCGTCTCGTAACAAGATTGACGTTAAAAAAACTAGATGCAAAGCAATTAAACGATTATTACTTTGTTGCTTAATTAAAATAAAAACTGTGTAGTTCACCAAAATTTGAACTTGTTTACAAAATCTGAAATTTCTGCTGAGAGTAGTGTGTCATTAACGCTAGCCTAGCATTTATGTGTGGAAACTGAAAAAAACTATGTTTAACAAACGCGAATTCACATTTGTAAATAGTATTTAAGAGTTAATTTTTCAATAAATTTATTTTGATAGTTTCTAAGTTAAAGCGATAACATTTAAGATTATAAAAAAAGCTTACAACAGTTTGCTTTAAAGTTTAAAGTTCTTTATTTGTATTTTTTGTTATTACCTGCAAAAGTAACTCATCCGTTTGGCCATTTTTATTGCCAACTACGGATGAGTCTGCCATAAATTTTTAACCGTTCGCACCTCGACGGGTCATGCCATAAATCTTGCATAGAAATCGAAAACATTTTCGTAATGAAGCGTAACAATCTGTGTAAAGTTTAACAAGACGTAGAATAGCTACGTTCGCCATATTGTTTTTTTACTCCTTTTTTTTTACTTTGCTACTACTTTTCATGCTTTTTATGCGCGAGTTCTTTGTTCGTTTGAGCTGCACAATAATACGCCATGATTGCAGCTGAACATAAAAATGGACATGAAAGAAGTAAGCATAAATTGTGTAGCATGACAACATTTACAAAATGGCTGCAAGTTATTGTCAGTCAAGATTTTTGGCATTATTTCTCTAATTTTTTGAAACAACTAGGTAGTTAAGCAAAATTGTAAATAGCATTAATGAATAGTATTGTATATTTTTAACATAATATATACATAGGCTAAGAATTTTGTTTAGAATTTATTAGAAGTGTTATAGAAACTTGCTCATAATTGCTGTAAAATATAAAAAAAAAAAACAATATTAAATCGCAGCGTGTAAATGCAAGACAAAATTTACTAGATTCTACATTTTAACATAAAATATTTTATGCCTAATGTTTTTTATTATGAAAACACAAAAAGGTTAATAAGAGAAAAAGCAAAAAAAAAAAAAAAAGATGATAGATTTATGCAAAAGCAAAACAAGTTCCAAAACATCAAAACATAAAAAAAAAAATACTTTTAAAATAATTGTCTGTCCTACATAAGAAAAAATATCCTAGACAAAAGAGATAAAAATAAATTTTTATGAGTGTTGGCAACTACATGTTGTGGTTGCCAAAAGTAAAAAAAAAAAAACAAATGAAATAAAAATTGGGCCAAAATGGTAGTAAAAACAATTGGAAATAAAAACTTAGCAAAAACGAAAACACAAAATAAATACATTAAAACGACGTGGCAAAAAACTAGCATTTAGACATTAGTTCTACTTAAAGTAAGCCTAAAAAATAAAAATAAAAATATAGAGTGTAAAAAAATTATAGCTATTTAATGCAACTTATTGTAAGTAAGATACATACTATGAAAAAAAATTATCTAAATAATTTAACACGAAGCAGAAGAATGGATTTTAAAAGTCAATAAAGCAACATTTTCAACTATAAACGCCATTTTGTTTCATTCTACTTTTTTGTTTCTGCTTCTTTTTTTTCAGTATCTACGTATTTGCTTTGAGTTCAGTTTTACAGACGCACTTTTTATGGGTAAGTTACTAAAATGTTCACATATTTTTGCTCAGTGGATTGCATATTTTTTTTTTTTTTGCCACATCATGTACGGCCAGGCCAGGCTAGGCAGACTTTTTTAAAGCAACTTTTTTACTTAACTTTTTGTGCATAATTTTAACATTCACTTTGGTGTTGACTGTCAGTTATTAAATGTTGCTAGAATTTGATGAAAACTTTTGGGCAAATTTTCTACAATGTAGCAGCCCAGAATTTACTCTACAATAGCTATCTAGTTCATTTTTGTTTTTAGTTTGAGTTAAATTTAAAAACTTCATTAATGTTTATAATGTGGTTGTAGTTGAAGTTTTCAGAATACTACTATCCTTTTTTATAGAATTAAATAAATAAAAAAAAAAAAAATTCAAATAGCTTTTGTCTGCATCTGAACTTTGGGTTGCTTTAGTTAGCAGAAAAAAAAAATATATGACTAAAACAATGAATTTATTTCAGAGCCGTTTTATAGTCCAAACCCTTTGTTTTGATAGCCAAAAGATACAGCTTAACTTTGTTCAAATACTTACGTAGTCATCGTTACTAAGTTTTATTGAAAAGTTTACTATGAATTATAAGAGTTGAAGTTCAGTAACTAGTGGTTGCTAAAGGCAGTCAAAACACTCTGAATAGAGGAATTTTAAATGGAAATTTTTTCTACTCTGGTCACTTACATTGTATATATTTATATTGCTTACCAAGAAAATAAAACGGAATTGCTTTTAATTTTTAATAAATCAGCAATATATATTTATATATATGCAATTAAAGACAATTACGTAAAAACCATTTTTATTTAAGGTGGGACAATACATTCGCGGCAGAGAAAACAGACCTTTTTTTGAAAAATTCATAACTCAGTCAAAAACAAACATTTTTCCAAAATTTTTTTTATTTTATTATTGTAGAGAATTGAACAAATTACAAGATTCATTACAAATTCAATTCAATGCAAATATTCAAAAAAATATATTTTTCACTCCAACATGGTTTTATAGAGCTCCAAACTGGCGGCAGAGAAAAAAACGGGGCCTCGTGGTTGCAGCGCTGGGAGTTGCAAAAATTGTCCGTTGTGGAAAAAAATGACTTTTTTAAATCTTAACAAAATTGATTATCGTATGACAAGAGCTTTTTTTAAAATTTTTATTCAATTTTTGGTGATGTTCCAAATTTGAAAGTGTGTTTTTTTTTTTTATTTTTTTTTTTTTTTTATTTATTTATTTTTAATTAATTAATATTTGTACAATAAGACTTAGTCTTTAATAGTGACCTAGTCAATTGAGGTGAATCATATTTATAAACTTAGTATTTATTGCATAATTAACATTTGTCTTATAACTATGTGAATTTAAAATATAAAAAGAAATTAAAATTTAGCATGTAGGTTAAATTTAATTAAATTGAACACTAATGTTTAAACTAAAAGAGTTAAGTATAAGAGAACTTAATGAAATGAAAAGAAATAATTAAAGTGGAAAAAAAGAAAAAAAAATATTTAAAAAAAAAAAAAAGAAATTAAGAAGAAAACGTTTAAAAGATATGCCGGCACGAAAAATAGGTAGAGAATAAATATAAAGATTGAATTATCCATCAATAGAATTAAAGTAATTATAAATCGCATGTTCAAAGCTGCTTCTAGAAGTTAATTGTTTCAAATAGTTGGGTAATGAATTCCAAACTCTAATGGTGCTTATGAAGAAAAATCTACTGCTGTTAAGGTAGTTGTGTCTGGGAACAATGATGTTGGTAGACCGAACTGATTGAAAAAACTGTAATTTCTCATAAAGATACCCTGGGCATTGTGTATTAATAAGCCTGTGTAAAAATGTAATATTACGCATATTCAAGTATTGAACCAAACCACACCCAAGAATTTCTTTACTTCTCAACGAAATATGGTCAAAACGTTGGATTTTAAAGACATACCTTGCAGCATTGTTAAACGCCACAAGGAGTTTATGCTGCGACTGGGAATCAAGCTGACTATAGACAACATTTGAAAAAGTGATATGTGGCATTATTAGTTGTACTACAAGCATACGACGAGTTTCAAGAGGGATAAAGTCAGAAGAAGTTCGTAAATAACGCAAAGTACCATAGATTTTGCCTATAATGTTATTAATGTGGTCAGTACAAGTTAATCTAGAATTAATTATGAAACTAAGGTTTTTCACTTTATTCACAACAACCAATTTATCAGTTCCTATTAACAAAGGTGGAATATCCACAAAGCATGAGTCATTCCTTGCAATTGGTAGCACTTTAGATTTTAAGGGATTTATAAAAAGTAAGTTAGTGACTGCCCACGTGTTCAGCAATGCCAGATCATAGTTTAATCTATAAGTTAAGTCCTCTAAGAGACCAGTAGCTCGAGAGAGGTATAGCTGAATGTCATCAGCGTAGGCATGAACGGTTGAATATTTACAAACAGAGAAGACGTCATTTAAGAAAATAGAGAAAAGTAAAGGACCCAAAATGGATCCTTGGGGTACACCGGCAGAAACAGTGGAAAGGGTCGAATAATTATTACCAACTTTAACCCGCTGCATTCTATTTTCTAGGTAATTGGATACTAGTTTAACTGCACTGTCACTAAAATAAAAAAAATTTTTAAGCTTATAACAAAGCAGATTGTGGTTCACAGAGTCGAAAGCTTTGGAAAAATCTATAAGGCAAAGAAGAGTTACAAGATTTTTATCATATGATATTCTAATGTCATCCAATATTTTCGTTACTGCTGTCGAACAGCTGTGACCAGAGCGAAAACCAGATTGCAATGGGGACAAAAGGTTGGTCATATTTAGGTACTCAGAAATTTGATCGGTCATTATTCGTTCAAAAACCTTACTAAGAGCAGGGAGTATACTAATAGGTCTGAAGTCTTTGGGATCAGAGACAGATGTAGATTTAGCTACAGGCATGACCATGGCAACTTTCCATAATTCTGGGAAACGGGAGCAAGCAATACAGTGATTGACAATATGAGTGAGGGGCGCTAAGATAGAGTGAATAATTAATTTAATAAATCTGATTGGCATTTCATCAATCCCTACTGCATTGGAACTAGTTTTCATTATGCATTTGGCTACATAATCCTCACTGACTGATAAAAATTCAAAAGAGGGCAAGGGAGAATTAGTTGCTTGAGCTGTCAACACGCCGTTGTTGCCATTAAATATCCTGTCTGAAGAAATGTCCCGAGAAGGACTTGGGCATCAATTAGCCAAAAAGAAGCTATTAAGTAAGTCCGGATGCAAATTACACACACTAGCCTCCTTACTGAACACTCTATATTTTTTTATATTTTGCCATAACTGTTTTGAGTTTAAGCCTGAATTAAATTTAGAACTGAAGAAATTTTTCTTTTCTTGTCTAACCATGAGTGAAGCATAATTTCGAGCTCTCCTGTATTTGTCCCAGTAATCGTTTGTTCGATTATTTTTCCATTTAGAGTGGAGTTTATTCCTGGATTTTATAGCAGACAATACACGATTTGTAAACCAAGGACATGAGTTATTAGAAATTTGAATTGAGCGTAAAGGCACATGACGGTCAAATAAGTAAAAAAAAAAGTCGATTTTAAAAAACTGTCAATGTCATGTCCCCCCTTAACTATTTTTTAACGTTATTACTAAGCTCAGTGTAAGACAGTTAAATATGATATTTGAAGTTTGCGCAGATTCATTTATTTATTTCTGACTGATGATATCTCATCATTATCATGTATGAATTTAATAAACTTATTAGTTTTCAAGGTAGCTAGGCAAGTCCTAAAAATGTATTATAAAAATACAGTTAGTTATTCACTTCCTAGCTTAAAGATGTCAAAGCTTTAATACCCCTTGCCTTAAAATTCTAATTTGAATACATTTATATATAAATAATATAAATAAATAAAAACTTGTTTTTAAAAACAACTAATTAAAAAACTAATTTAAAATAAACTAGTATATGAACTTTTTTGAATTATAATTAAGGCGGCATCCACTTCAATTCTAAAAAGTTTTTATTGCATTATTTATGAAGTAATTAAAATACTACTTAAAAACAAGTGATTTGATAAACTACTACTTTTAATTATATTAAGGGGGTCTTCTCATTGAGCAACTTTTTTTTTAAACTTTTTTTTGCATTTATTTATAGTGTGGTTTTTATAGTTATAGGGTGGTTGTGAATATGCCCCTAAAAAGATTTTTAGAAATTCGAAATACTTTAGAAGATACAGCCTTTTTTGTGAAGCAAGGTCTGATGGACAAGAAGGTGATGGAGGTAATAAAACCAGCTTACGAAGCGCTGTCGGCAGATAATTTGCTTGAAAGATGCCTTGGGTCTGAAACTCAGAATTCCAATGAGTCCTACAATTCTGTTCTTTGGTCACTTTCGCCCAAACACATCAACTCAGGCGCACGCACCATCGAAGTGGCCAATTTCATTGCAACGTGCCTCTTCAACGACGGTTTTATACCCATACTTAAAATTATGGGTTTGATGGGTATTGCGATTGGCAAAAACGCATACGAATACGCACTATCTCGCAATGAAGACAGATTGAACCGACAGATTGAGAGACTCGAGCTGCGGCATCATCAAAAGCTGGCAGAACGGCTCGCAGAGCAGTGAGGGCAGCAGAAAGCAGTTTCTACGAAAAATAGGAAGGTGGCCTGTATGGAGCTGGCATCGCCGACTAATATTTGTAAGTAAAAATTGTTAGCTCTTTAAAACTGCATTTAAACATTTTTGATTTTTTTTTTTTTCCCCCAAAAAAATTACTTCAAACTTTAAACGCGTTTATCTCGAACCCACGTTTTTCGAACTGGCGGCCATGATATCTCCAGTTCAACTGAACCGATTTTCATGAAACAAAATGGAATCGACGCAGAATTGTCACCATTCTCGGGTGAACCTCGACCATAATTTTAAAAAATTTTTTACTATTTTTTTTTTACACTAAACTACAAAAAAAAAACCCGAAATTGAAATTTTTTTTTTGAATGGCCGCCATTTTGTCAAAAAAAATCACAAAATTAAGCTTGAGGTTCACCCGAGAATTACATCTATACTGATTATAACCCCGTTTTTTTTTCATTTCAGACGCTCCGGAGACCCGGAATCGTGGCCGCCGCACAATGGGGCAGAATGACCCTATTGGTGGCAATAAATCAGGGAATAGAGCTAGCAACCTGAAAATTTCTGAAATTGTTTATAGAATCAATATATTGATATTTAAAAACCCAACAATGACCACGCCCACCAAAACGCCCACTTTTTTAATTTCGGAACAAATTGTCAAATGAAGATACCCACCGTATTTAATATATAAACATTTAGGGCTGTCAAATTTGGCTATAAATACAAACAATTATATATTTGTTCTTTTCAAAAAATAAGTACACATAACATTTATTTTAATGCAGAAAATAGAACAGAATTGAGAATTGAATAAATGTATTGATTTTTCATTAATTTAGAATAAAATCATCCCTTTCTTCATCACTGCTATCTTCTTGTACCTCAGAATTTGTATTATCAACAGGGGGAGCTTTAAGCAAACTCAATGCTTCAATTGGGATGTGTTGTTGTTTTTTTTCGGGTAGTTTCCTCATACTAGTAATAATGGGATCAGAACTTAATAAAAAAGAGTTGAAAATATCTCGGTTAGTGTTTTCTCTACTGGATTTCCGAGAATGGTGCTCTCTATAATTTTTGAAGTCTTTATTCCTTGATTCTTGAGCTTCTTCAGACAGCTGCCCAATCGGTAACAGTGCATGGGCTATTATTTCCGGTCCATGAATGAAGTATTTATGAAGGGTAGGTGACATGTAATACCATGGATACTTTTCCAAATAAAATCTGGCAGTATCGATTGCGAAATTTTTGAACTTCTCTACATCTATTTCATAGCCACTAGCCACAACAATCATAATAATATGCATCTTTTTTATGAGTTGTACATCAATTTTTGTATTTTCAGCGGAAATTTCAGGATATTGAAAGAAACGCCTGGCTGTATTGCCATCATTCGAGTTCCCGAATCCGGGCTTTGGTTTGTCTATTATCAAACCACAACGATCTTTAAACTCTTTTTGTATCCTTTTTTTGTTTTCAGCAACAACTATCTTGTCATCATCCCCTCGAGCTTGCCATTTCTTAAGAGGCAATTTGTAGGCTAAGTGAAGTAAATTTTCGAAAAACCTTATCCATCCATGAAGAACGGACAGTCCAAACTCTAAGTTTTCTGTTTTAACTTCCCTTTTCAACATACTACCTATATCATTAAAGCTTCTAGATGACGCACCACATATGAAACACTTTTGTGTTGATGACGTTTCCGTAATAGCATTACAGACTTTGCCGTCAATCATTGTAAAAAGTAGAGTATGATTGACTTGCACTTCTCTTTCTTCAATTAACATTGTTGTCTTTTGCAAATTTTTCACCACATTTTCAACTCTATTCTTTTCTGCAATAGAGATTTGTGTAGATTCCTTTACAAACTCTATTTTTAATGGCCTACAGTATCTTGTAGAACCTGGACGTGGATTTTGCCATACAATCCTAGAACTGGAAGAAAGTCTAAGAGGAACAACACAAGTAATGAAGACCGAAGAATCAGTTGCTTCAAGGCCATGGAAAGCTTGTTTGTAGGAGCTGTGTCCCGAACTTCCATCAAAGCCCCACTTGCAAAACAAGCTCAGATTTTCCGTTTCAAATGTTGTTAACACACCAATTACTTCCATCTGTGATTCCAACAAACGCTTTGTGGTTAAATCTAGTAGTGCCTGAAGCGTAACCTTTACTAAAGTTTCGCTAACTTCGATGCATTCGGGGGGTGGATAACATTTTTGTTTTGCAGCTTGTAGGACCTTATATGCAGGAAATTTTTCTGGTGCACTCATTCTGATAACGTTGTATTGATGTCGAGATAGTTGCGCTTCAACTGCAACCCCTAGTGCTTCTTGGCCTGACATTTTACAACTTTTGGGTTCCAGTGACTCCTTATATGACTTCCGATATTTTTTTGCTCGCTCAGGGGTAGTTGTTGTTATATCCTTTAACACTTTAGAAGCACTAACCTGTCCCACTGCTCTCAAGCTCATTTGAGTAGCAAAACTCAACATAGAAATCGATGTAGACTCTCTTAGTTTTTCTGTTTTCATTCTTTTTGTACGTTCACTACTTTCATCGAATGAAACACTTGGTCGACCACGCTTAAGCTTTTCTTCAGGGCAACAAAGAAAAGAAACAGATGTCTCAAGCCATGAATTATTTGTTTTAAAAAACGTCTCTAATTTTCGAAAAGCCTTTTCAAAACGAGTTTTATACTCAGATTTGAATCGAGAAAGTGTTTTAGTTAAACCTATGTTATCGAAGTTTCCTGTTCGTTTTTTTAATTCTTCTTCCAGAAACACAAATCGCCCTTGTAAATTAATATTTTCAACTGACTGCATTATGTTGACAAGCTCCCTCCGGGTTATAAAAATTGTGTTTGAACTAGTACCTAAAGGATAAAACAAATACTATAAATTCTTACAGTTTTTTTTTTTTTTTTTGTCAGAAAGCACATTTTGTAAAGAAGCTTTTTTATCAAAACCACAAAAATCCGCTGAATTTTCTTGCAGTTCCTTAATCAAGTTAAGACATGCTATCAATAAAAACAAAAATTGTTCTTGGGACTGCTTGGGAACACAACTAAACCGATCAATGTTTGCACAAAGAAGCAAAAAAAAAAGTAATTTTAAAGTTTTTTATGATAATTACGGTTTTATATAATTTAAATCACTTTCTCACAAAAAAAAAATCTTAAATAGGTTAACATTTACCAGAACTTGAAGGCTCCATACCAAAAACTTTAATATTTTATGATTTCTATTTTTTTTATTTAATTTAAAACACTTCACAAATTTCTTCACACCCAACTCAAGCTAATCTGTGAACAAGAATGGCTTGCGCCGATGTTTATCATGCAAAATGTGTTTATGATAACGGTTTAAAACTTTTACAGTATTAACAGTGGGGTATTTGACTATTAAAATAAAATAACAATGGCCCCATACGGGCAGTTTCATTTTTCGATTTATTGCCACCAAAAAGGTCGATCTGCCCCATTGTGCGCCGTGACGACACCTTTTTTTTCACCACCAACTTTGAAGTCTCATTACTTTTTGAACAGCCCACGTATCGAGGCAAAAAAAATTTTTTTATTTACTTTGAACCTTTTGTAATACAATCAATAAAAAAAGTTTTCAATTATTCTTTGCGTTTTCAAATAAGAATTTTTTTAAAAAGGGTCCAAAAAACGGGTTTTGAATGAGAAGACCGCCTTAAGACATCAACTACTCTGATTTTGGCATGTTTTAATAGCAAATTTTTATTAGATTACAAGTTTTTATGTATTTAACCATGTTATTTCATCAAATATTATTAACTGTAGGCTTCACTAACGACATTGAGCTGCAAGACAGACGTGGTAAACACACTTTAAAACTGAGAGACTGCCTCAAAACCCTGTGAATCGATTAAAAATTCTTTATTATTAAGATATTCAAATTACACACTGGTAGTGTTTAGCAAACATTGGACAATTTGGACTTTGTACGGAAATTGATGCATTGCTTAACCATTCAGCAAACACCTCATCACTTTAGTTGTTAAGACGCACGCCTTTCCTTACGTAGCGTCGAGTCTGCTCCATCACTTCATTGCGATTGACACTTAAAATAAGCACTAAGCAAAATATCGGTGTGTCCATCGACCATGATTGATGGTTGCAAAGCGTGGAAAATCCCGCCGATACGCTTGATTACCTCATATTTTGAAATGAAGCATCAAAAAGCTGGCTCGTGTTAAATAATAGGCGCAGTATCCACACAATTCCGATCAATTGGTGGAGTGCCCGTTTCTGGAAACTGCTTCCGTAAACTGCATTCACGTAATGAATTTATGTATATATTTTTAATATACACAGCCAAATAAATGATCTCTTTGATGTATAGAAATTTAAAATTCTTGTGCTTTTATATTCATCTTCAGTAAGTGAAATATTAACTAGTTTTCAATTGATTTATTTTAAAGTATTTAAAAAATAATTAAAATTTAACTAATTTAACAAGTAGTTGAACATATATATGCAGACGAAAGTCAATTGACTTATTTAGCGGACATCACCATACAATATATGTTAGTTCGTTGTATGGAAAAAAGTCAGAATTTCAACTAGTTGTGATTGACAAATAACTACCTTTTCAACTACTTTTAAACTAGTTGATTTTCCTACAGGGTTATTAAGTACTCAGAGAAATAACTGAAACAATGTGTAGATCGCAAGCTCACCTCAGTGCAAAAGTGTATGAAAAGAGAACAAAGGACAAATAAAAGGTTATTCTCTTGCGCTACACGATCTGTTGCTACCAGGGATGATATTTGGGGGCTTTTAGGGCTTTTTTGAGCCCTTTTTAATTGTAAAAGTCCCGAGGTCCTTTTTAGTTGTTTTAGGCCCTTTTGAAAGAATATAACCGAAAAAATTATCGCAATTTTTAACAAGAAAAGTTTAGTGGTTAATGTCTGTTGACAACATTTGAGTACTATGCCATAGTTCTACAAAATTTTAAACTTGGAGGTAAAACCGCCCCTCCCTCCGCGGAGGGGCGCGGTGTTTCCCCCCGTGCCCGGAGTTTTAAGGGGGCCCAGAGAGGCGGGTAAAAAAAGTAGCAAAAAATAAAAATAAAATTAGAAATCACCAAAACGAAAAATTACACAAAAAAAAATTAAAGAAAAATGTAACAAAAATGACACAATAAAATCGAAAATATGCCAAAAATTTTGGAAAAATTGCCTAAAATGGCAAGAATAAGCTCTCTTCAATTTCTTAAATAAATGAAAAATCTGGAGAAAGAAATAAATATTATTCATTAGTAATTATCAAAAGGTATGACAACAGCAGGACGGGGACCGATTTTAACTAAAACCTCTTAATTTTTTAAAAACATGATGATCGAGTGATAGTAATAGTTATAATTACCATCATATGGCAAATAGCCAAACCAAAAAAACAAAATTTTGCCCAAAAACGTGCAAAACCGCATAATTTTTTTGGTGTTTTCTAAATGAAAATTTAACGAATTTTGTATGGAGAAATTTTGGGTGATTTTTATTTAAAAATTCTATATTTCCTATCCCCCTTTTAAAATGTTCTCATCAAAATAAGTTCCGTTATATACAGCCATGGTCACATAAAAAGCATACTTTTTAGTAATCTCAACTACAAATTTAGTTTGTTTTCCAAGTTATATGAAAAGAGCGAGCCCTAAAAACTCCATCGTAGTCCTGACAATGCCTTAATATACATACAAATTAATCCATTTTGTCATCAATTCAATATCAACGCTAAGCAAATCAGGCCAGTACCATCTCTCTACACCATGCTGAAGTTTTGGTGGCAAATTTCAAACTTATTTCTTTGGCGATTGTTTTGTCATCTTATCAGATGAAATTTGACTTAATTTTCTTCTTGCAAAATTCTTTATTCTAAAATTGTGGTCATTTATGAAACTATTTTTTATTAAATTCGGCCCTGCCTTAATATATTTTTTAACAGGAGTGAATTTTTTCTACTCAATTTCGTTCCGCTTCATTGATTCGTCTTCTTACAAGTCTTAACGGAGAAGAGTTTACATTAAATTGCTCATTCATTTCTGACATTCTACGACTATTTAAAGGTGGATATAACCGATTTGCGGTTTAATGTGGAAATGATTTGCAATTTTTTGCTAAACAAATTGGTTTTTTTTTTGCTTTTGCAGAAATTTACTATATCTAAAGATTGTTTTGGCCATTTTTTTATTTACTTAAGGGGTAACATGCAGGCCCGCCGAGAGGGGGGGAGGGGCGCGGTGTTTCCCCCCGTGCCCGGAGTTTTAAGGGGGCCCAGAGAGGCGGGTAAAAAAAGAAACAAAAAGCTAATTTGTTGTAGAGGGAGAAAAGTTCATATTTCTTCTTTGTTTTGTATTTACGATATCAAAATTTATAACGAAACTTTCTTATGCTCGTGGCGAGGGATCTTTTGAACTACTTTGATACTTTTTTTTTTAAGTTGGACACTTCTGGATATATATTTGACTTGCATTTATTCCTTTTTAATATATATATGTCGTGATAACAGAGTATACGAGTATGAGTGTTTCACTCATCAGAAGATAAGTGAATCTTTCTTATAGTATACAATATATAGAAAAACATGGTCGTTTTTCAGCGCATATCTGGACAAACAATATGCTGTTATGTTATGTTACGTACGCGTTATTTATATAATAAGCCCTGATTTATCCAAATATAGAGAATGAGGTGGATAATGAATGAAAAAAAATCCTACGTCATTGTAGCTTAGGGCAGGCGCGGATCCACGGGGGGAAAGGGGGAAACCCCCCCCCCCCAAAATCTCATAAATTTCATCAAAATACTGAAATATGCATGTGTAACCAAGATAAAGCAAAATCAAATGGTACGTTTAAGGCTTAATCTACCCGTGCGCAATAGCCTTTAGAATTGCTAAATAATTAGTGTAGATGCTGGTCAATTGAAACAATTAATAGAAGATATTATTGGAAGATTTGCTAACTTGCTCGGAGAAAAAAGAGAAATGCTGGTTTTGAGACTAAAAGGTGAGCTTTGTCATTGGCAACAAAAATGGAAGGATCTAATATTATCTGGTGCAGGTAAACTACCTGGTTCTGCTTTTGAAGCTCTCCAATGCTGTGATAAGGACATTTATCCAACAATACAGAAGCTCCTCCAAATTTTCTGCACATTACCAGTGACCAATTCAAGCGCTGAACGTTCTTTTTCATCATTACGATGCATCAAAACCTGGCTCCGAACTACAATGCTTGAAAAAAGATTAGTTGGTTTAGCGTTGCTTCATATTCACTACGACATAGTTTTGAATCCAGAGGATGTAGTCGAAAGATTTTCCAAAATTGGTAAACATAGAATTTTACTATAAATTTTTACAAATAATTAATAAGTTATAATTATTTTTAAATATGAATTATATCATATCTGAATTGATGTTAAAAATAATAAAAAATATGCATTATTTTACTTCAAATAAAAGTTTTAAAAAAATATATCTATGTGAAAATTATGAAAAAATTTCCCCCCCCCCCCCCCCCCAAAATTCTTCTCTGGATCCGCCCCTGGCTTAGGGGCTGTTCATAAAGTACGTTACACTATTAGGGGGTGAGGAGAGTTGAACATTTGTGACGAAGTGTGACATGGTGGAGGGGGGAAGGGGTAGGTCGTGCGTTACGTCAAAAAAAGTTTTGAATTCAGTTTTCAAAATTTAAAATTTTTTTTAAATTAAATTTTATTGTTTAACTATAATGAAATTTATATTGATTTCATTTTTTATCAATAAAAAGATGCACCTAATAAGACTAACGGATCACAAACCGAAAAAGACAGCTAAAACTATGTTTAAATCGAACAAAGATATAAATGGCATTTGAAACACCTTGAACAAGTGTACCAGCTTCAAAAATCAGTTTTTTGCTGAACTGAAGTGTGAATTCTTACTCTAAAGCAGTCATCGAAAAAAGCTGTTATAAATTCAAGTCCAAAGTGCAAATCAAAGAGTAATACAAAAACTAAAACAAACATAACAATTCACACAATTTTTGCATATCCAAGTTATAATGTATAACGTTGGTGTTCTTGATTTAAACGTCAGAAAAGCTTTAATTTGTGTTTAGCTCTGTTTACATGGTTAAATTTTTTATAAAATTGTTGTACAAAGACAATAGGAGAATGTGAAATTTCCTTGTTATTTCCATAATATTAAAAGTTATAATAAATAAAACGTGTTCTAGTTTTTTTTTATAACAAACTGCTTAATTATAAAAAAAAACACCAAAAATGTAAAAAAGTGATAGTGTGACGTGACAGCGGAGAGAGGGGTGGGGGGTTAAAGACTTGGTGACGAAATGTGACATAGGGCTGGGGGAGGGGGGGCGTAGGGGTCAAAATTGGCCAAAATTGGCCAATGCGACGTATTTTATGAACAGCCCCTTATATTTACCTATTTTTTTTTATTGATTTTTGTTTGATCTGACATGAATTTTGACATTTTGTTTGACATGAATAAAAAGAACTAAAATACAAAAGAATGAAAAGATTGGGTTAATGCAAATCATCAGTAGGTTTTATTTATTTTGAATTTAACACAAAAAAGTTGTCGTTAGGTATTGACAATTAATACAGATAACAAACAATAAAATGCACTTAATTTGTCATGGTGTGTGACTTAAATATCACAACGCACTATAAATATTAACTAAGAACTAAACAATAATTTTGCATGTATCTTGCAATAGCTTGCATTGTTTATTACATTCGTAATTGCATTTTTTTTTGTGTTGAAAAGATTTTGAGGGGGCCCGTATTTTGTAACCCCCGGGCCCTAACTTGGCTCTCTGCGGGCCTGGTTACATGACATTGACAGTTTTTTGAAATCGACTTTTTTTTAATAATTTTGTATTTTAGTAAATATTCTTAAGATTCTAAGAAAAACAATTTCATTGAAAAATTCTTACGGGTTCAAAAGTTACAGCCGGATTAGTGAGAGCGCATTTTTAATTTTTGCGCTACCTACGTACGGCAGCTGGTATATACTTGTTTTACTTGCTACCTGACTTTTGGTGGTTGTTATTTCGTACCTATTTGAAGGGTGAAGGGTGAAGCCCGAATTGCTAAACGATTGCAAAAAACTATAAGAAACAGCACAACAGAAGATAACGAAGGCATACAGTACGAAGCAGGCATGGCAGATTGAAGGTAACCCTTTTTTTCTTTGTTCACAAACTTTGAACGCGTTTATCTCGAAACCATGTTTTTCGTACTGGTTGCGGCACTAGCGGGTTCATTTTTTGACGAAATTTTTTTTTGTATTTTTTTAAACTTGGTTCGCTATCGTATGACACGAGCTTTCTTTTTAAATTTTTTTCGATTTTTTATGAATTTTTAAAGTCAATAATTTTTTCGAAAAAACACACTTTCAAATTTGGAACATCACCAAAAATTGAAAAAAAATGTAAAAAAAGCTCGTGTCATACGATAACCAATTTTGTTTAGATTTAAAAAAGCCATTTTTTTTTTCCAGATGGGACAATTTTTGCAACTCCCAGCGCTGCAACCACGAGGCCCCGTTTTTTTCTCTGCCGCCAGTTTGGAGCTCTATAAAACCATGTTGGAGTGAAAAATATATTTTTTTGAATTTTTTTTCTTGTAATTTATTCAATTCTCTACAATAATAAAAAAAATGTTGGAAAAATGTTTGTTTTTGGCTGAGTTATGAATTTTTCAAAAAAAGGTCTGTTTTCTCTGCCGTGAATGTCATGTCCCTCCTTAAAGGTGGATATAACCAATTTGCGGCTTAATGTGGAAATTCTTTGCAATTTTTTGCTACAACATTTACATTGGAGAACATTTTTTGGAGAAATACACTACCTAAATCTAAAGATTGCTTTTGCCATTTTTTTAATTAAAAAAAATGTTGACACAAGCAATGCTTAAAATAAAATATATTTGAAAGAATCACCTAAAACACTATTAAGATGGAGAGTGATTTACTTTAATCATTTAAATTAGAGTGTGCAATTTTTGTGATCAAACAAGAACTTTTTTCAATGTTCGGCTTAAACGGCACAAACGAAATAAAAAACGAAAAAGTTAAAGTTTTTTGATTTCCCAAAACTGTTAATTCGAAATTTCGTCTATTTTTACCAAAAATAAACTGGACTTGTTGAGATTATTAAAAAGTGTGCTATTTGCGAGACCATGGCATGACCGTGTGACCAAACAGAAAGTCTTCAAAATTGAATGTCCAGTTTTTAAAACTAAAAACCATATTAACGTCAAATTGGCACAATTTTTGTTTGAGTTCTGGCCCTTTTCTAACTAAGTCAATATCATCCCTGGTTGCTACACGTTCTGTTTTTTACATTTATTCGCTTGCAGCTTTGCTTGCAGTGACTGCTACTGCAGAGAATCAGGGCATATTCACTTGATAAATATAGTCATGCAGGGCTCTAATAAATATATATAAATATAAATATAATGTTCAGAAAGAATTATCAAAAGTTATCAATATTTGCTACTGTTCAATGTCAAAAGTGTTAAACTTGAAAATGTATGCATTGAGTTCGCATAAATTCGGCTTGAGATGATTGGCAGACTTACCATGATAAAAGTTTAAGATTTGCATAACAAAAAAAAAAAAAAAAAAAACAATTTCAATCAGCTGCTAATAAATAGCAGAGTAGCAAATCATCTTTACTCTCATGAGCCGTTTGCTATTTATTGTTTGTTATTCACATAACAATAATGCATAACAATAATGCTTGCAACGATTTTTCACATAACAATTTTTTATATGCAGCTAAAATACGAACTGCTGACAATTCTAATAAAAACGTAAGGTCATAAAAGTGGTAAGTAAAAAAAAAAAACTAAAAAATTATATAAAAACATGATGTCCCTCTCTCTAGAAATATAAAAACTGAAAGAAATAAAAACATGGCAGCTCTAGATTTATGTGATACGTGAAAAAAGGTTGATTTAACATAAAAGAAGGAAAAAAAAAATATTTATGATCTTAAATTTGAAAACAGTTCATTTTTTTAAAAAAAAGAATAGCTCACGTTAAGATATAAAATGCTAACATTTTGAACTCGACAATAGTGCAAATCTTTCAAAACTATATCACACAGTACAACACATAAACAAATAACAGACTTCTATCAACGGATTCTGGTAGAAATGGTAAAAAAGAAAATTTACATGTATATCGATGTCTTAAAAGTTTATGACTGAGTTATATTTTATATGGGTTTTAAATTTACCAAAACTTTAGGAATTTACTAGCTTAAGGAGTAAGAAAACTTTTAAATATATGCCTTTGACGTAGTTGTTGTGTGCACAGAACTCTAGTAAAATTTGATGAGAAATATTTTGTGAAATAATTCAAACCCCTAAAATGCTCTTTATTTTGGGGCTTTCTGGACTCTTTTCAAAAAATGTTTAAAAAAGTTAACTTAAAAGTAGTCGTAGAGGTATCAAATTTTCTATGAATATGTTCCTTGTAAAATTTCACTTTAACCTCATCATTCTGTATTACGAAAGAAAAAAAAAAAAACACTAACGATGAGCCAGACACAGGAAACAATAGATCTGTGTCCATAAACAATATCAGCCTAATGCCGTATGATACTTAATTTTTTTGTCCAATTTGAAAACAAGTGGCGGGTGGGCAGGACAGACATATTTTGTAAGAAAAGGATAAACGTTGTTACTTTTTTATATCTGGTGTTTTTAAGAGCAGCTGCTTTAAATAAATTAATATTAGCTACACACATCACTTCCAATTCAGCATACATTTATATTAAATAGTTTTGTTTACTCTAAAAAAGTCAAATTAATTATTAACTGCAAAGTAAATATTTGATCGAAACTTAACAAAGAACGAATTGAAAGAAACGGCAAAAAATGCAAAGAAAATACAGTCCGTCCTACAAATTTTCTCCAATTCGTACCATATGCGTACTCACTCACACCAATTGAATCCATGCATTCGTGCTACTTGAACTGCTCTAGTTATAATTTTCAATGATCAATTTAATTAAGTATCATATAGGCTTAAGTCTGATTTCTGTGTTTGGAGAAATCTTGCTTTAAAGATTTTAATCGCCTTATAAATGTCTAAACAGAATTGGGGCATTGTCGTTGTCGTCGAAAAAAAACGCTGAGAGCTGTTCGAAATTGTGGCGTTGGCTTTGTCGTTTTTGTGCGTTTGTTGACATGTTGTATTTGTTTTGTTTTTTCTGTCAACAAAAAGAAAAACAAAAACTTTTCTTTTGTTTAAAAGTCAGCTCCTTGTTTGAATTTTTGAATTCGTTGAAAAAATTCGTTTATATTTTGTATATGTCATATTCTTTGATATTTCCTTTTCTTATTAGAAGATTTGCTTTGAGCTTTCGTTGTATAAATTTGGTAGCACTTTGAAAAATTCATAATATACGGCAACATTGGAAAGAGAAATTGAGCGAGTTGTCAGAGAAATCGACAACGAAATTTTAGATTAGAAAAATTTCTATCTTGTCGTTTTTTGTTGACGTTTTTTGGCTTTCATGTATTTTATATGGAATTGCCAGTGACGACGACAACGCTCCAATTCTGTTTAGACAGTAAGTTGTATGAAAGCTTTTTTGGTTTTTGTATCATTACTTTGGCTAGAATAAGAAGCTTCAAATTTTGTGTGTATATAGATATATTCTCAGAGAACACAGCTACATCAATAACTCAGATCTGTCTTAAGTCGACTTAAGCGATTATTGCTTATGGCCACAGAGATTTTCATATGGAAAATAATGCTGTTCGTGTCTTGCTAATTGTTGGTGTGCTTTTTCGTGTTACAAAATGAAGGGATAACCGCTTTATTCTGTACTGTTTATTTTTGATGGCATCGGGGAGGGGGCAGAGGAGATGGTCTGTATGGTGTTTACGTCAGCATTATTTATTTATTTACTTTTTCTGTTTTTTTTTTTTTGCAAAATTTAGTCAATTTTGATTTGAACACATACGACCACTTGCCTATGCTCGTACGTGAAACGCATGCTCAGGGATTTCCCGAAATAATTGAAACGCTTACTCACTCTCACTCAATAAGAATTGCAAATATTAGCTAAAACTGACCGTGGCGCAGTGGGTAGAGTGTGTGGCCCATACGCCAGAGAACCCTGGATCGAATTCCACCTGACACAGAAAGTTTTGTTCAATTGAATTAATTTTTCTGTACGGCCGTCAGCTCTCTACAGACAATGGCACACCTCAGAGAGTACAAACTGCCATGAAAAGCTTCTTGAGAAAATAAGCCGTTCGTAGTCGGCAAAAAACATGTAGGTCCAGTTCAGTTTTCGAGCATTTGTGTTCAAACATTTCAGAACACACACAACACAATTGATCATAAGAAGCTCGGTCAAAGTCCTTTCAAGGGCTGTGATGGCCATTTCGTTTTTTTTTTATGTATGCTAAAATAAAATAAAAATCGAACATCAATACTTGTGTTTTTTATATCTAGTAAAATGAATTAAAGTTTTTCTATTTTCAGCAGTTTTTGATGTTTTTTATGTACCACCAGCTTCTTAAGGACGACTTTTGAAGCGTGTTAGTAGAATCGACGGCAGTATCAACTTAAAGCTATGAAATTATAGTGTTTCCAAATTAATTTTAATGCACAAAATCATTCATATGTTAAACATTTTATTATATCTTAAAAAGGGCACAATAGGGTTATGATAATTAAAGTAACAAACAAAAATGTTTGAATGCATTTTCTGTAAGTATCGTGTAAAAATCGCATCGATCTTCGCTTTATATTTTTGATCATTGGACACATTCAAACCTAATGTTTCATTTAAAATTTCAATAAGTGATAAATATTTATCATCGAAAAAAAACAATTTTTTTTTTATTTTTTTTTTAATATTTATCATCTGCAAAGTTCATATTGAAGTCTCCACTTAGTGTCACAGATACATAGTAAAATTTTTTGGTAAATCTTTTTTACGTGTATCATAGAACCTTCTTTTGAAAAAATTGTCAAATTTTCGAATAAAAAAAATGTCTCCCAAACTGACCACTAGACGCGTCAAGTTATGAGCTGGTACTATGATTTTTTACACTTCAGCTTTTCTTCTGAACACATTTAACTCTTAACTGCCATTCTTTTGCTGGTGCCCATACGAAAAACATAAGAACTGTCGATTAAAGTCGGTACCTGCCTCGAATTGACCCCGAAGGGGTAAAAATTATGAGCTGGTCCTGTCCAACTTTCTGGGTGTCCGCATACAAAAAGCATAAAAATTGTCGATTATAGTTTATATCTCTTCTAAATTGACCCCTAGAGTGGTCAAAAATATAAGCTTTTCCTTTTATTTGTTGCTTTTCAACATTTGCTCTGAACACACCTACCCCCTATATGTCAACTTTCTGCTGGTCACCATACAAAAACACAAAAACTGCCGTTTATACTTCATTCCACTTCCGAATTGACACTTATGGCCGTATTTTGTAAAACGCAAGGGATCACGTCACATGGGATTTTTTGTCTGGCAATTTCGTTTTCGTATGAAGCAAAACAAACTCCCTTTCTCTCACTGAAATTTTCACATTAGAGTGGTTAAACCTTTAAATTTCATTCCGAATCCTTTGAGAAAAAAAAAAAAAAAATTATGTAAACAAACAGCTGCTGATTGTTATGAAAAAATTCTTCTTTACCACAATGTTTGAATCACTGGACTCTTTCTTTAAATATATTTAACATAAATATATATTTCTTTTAAATATATACTTTCACAACATGTCTGGAATCAGAACCAAATCTGCCGAAATTCGGCTTTCAACATCTCACTGTGATTTTGATGTAATCGTCTTAGTCGAGACCTGACTAAATTGCGATTTTTTGGGTGAAGAATATTTTGATACCAACCTTTATCAAATCTACCGGAAAGATAGAGACGCTATAAAAACAGGATGCTCGAGAGGAGGTGGTGTTCTTATTACTATTAAAAGCAATCTTCACTCCAATTTGATGTGCCTACATAACTACGACTCGATTTGTATAATGCGCATGTGGACAACATTGTCCATTTGGGTGAATCATCTGATTTGAATGATCATATATGTATTCTAGGTGACTATTGTTTGGACTTTTTTTGAAAATAATAGTATTCTTACTGCAAATAATGTAAATGGAACACATGAAATTTACCTAATTGAAAATTTTTGAAGCTATGATTTATTGCAAATCAATACTTTTCTTAATAACTTAAGTAGAATTTTAGATCTTATATTTATAATTTATAAGTAATACTATAGAATATGTGCTTGCAAAGTGTGTGCCTCTTTTGCAGCCCGCTGATGCTAATCATATCCCTTTAGTTCTACAAATTGACTTCTATGAATTCATCAATAATTGTGTTGATACGCCGACACATTTCAATTTTAGCTATTGTAATTTCGATCAACTTATGAAAGTTTCTATCTGATCGATTGGAATTTTTAAATAAATGTACTTCTTTCAGGTATGCATGATTTAAATCAAATATCTTTAATATTTACGTGCTTTTGTTCCAAAAATGAAGCAAAAAATCTATAAGCTTCCATGGTACACAAAAGGATTAAAGAAATTAAAAAATCTCATAAATAAATTTTTCAATCTTCATAAAATTACGAACAACTTAGATCACAAAAACAAATATTTGCAAAATATGAGGGAGTTTAAATTTCTAAATAAATTTTTGTACAAACAATATATATTACGAAGTGAAAGTAATATTAAATCAAACCCAAATTCTTCTTGGCAATTTATTCAGTCACGTAGAACTTCTTCTTATATTCTAACGTCTGTAACATATAACAATAAAGTATCGAGTTCGATATTAGACTCAGTAAACTTATTTGCGGAATATTTCAAATCCAACTTTGAATCTGACTTAGGTGATCTTAAATTGAGCCTATTTGATTAAAGAATAGTATCTCGAACTTGAAAAACTCCCGAAAATGAGACAATGATGGTCTAGCAGCATTTTTCTTAAAAAATTGTAGTTTCTCACATTCGAAACCGCTTTAAGACATTTTAATTAAATCTCTATCATCGGGGGATTTTATTTATAACTGGAAACTGGACATCAAAAATAATAGGCCTATCTC
Organism: Coremacera marginata; assembly: GCA_914767935.1. Classification (NCBI taxonomy): domain Eukaryota; kingdom Metazoa; phylum Arthropoda; class Insecta; order Diptera; family Sciomyzidae; genus Coremacera; species Coremacera marginata. Next base: position 165,505,905 of record OU612046.1, read on the forward strand.
TAAATTGACAACTGTCTCCAAACTTTTTGAAAGAATAGTTAAGGATGTAACGTGGCGTTACAAAACATACATCTATTTCCTTTGAATATATATATAACGAATTAGCTGCACCCCACTGTATAAATATCATAAGCTAGTTATAAGATTATTAGCAGCCAAAACCAACCAACAACAAACCTACAAAACATACGAACATGTGTCCCAGAAAACTATACCAACAACAACAGGCAGCAATAATAAACAAGTTCAAACCAAGTGCCGAAAATTCTAACAACAACAACAACAGGTAGCAATAATAACTCAACAAACCGACACACAAACATGTATTAAATTCAAATTAAAATAAATACCGAAAAATATAACAACAACAACAGGCGACAATAATAAATGGACCAACTGACACACAAACATGTATTGAAGATTATACCAGCAACAACAGCAGTATAGGCATGGTTGAAGTATACTTTCGCCTCGCTATAGTTTTTATAGTTCCGAAAAGGTTCTTTTGCCGACCCACGTAAAAGACTGCCCATAGCCAGTTCAATTAGCTTTCCTTCTTAATACAGTGGGATATGTGCATTGCACTCAGCACATATTCCCTGCAGTACAGCTTCTGTACTTCTGGACAAAGTCTGACGGTTGCTTCGGTGTGAATTGACCGAAGTCGCTGCTAGCTTGTCCACATGCGTTGCATGGGTTTCGTTGTGAATTGGACGAAACCGATGGCTCTGCTACTGCTAAATTATATATTGACGCGGCGCGGACTTTGGTGTGAATTGGCCAAAGACGCTGCTCACTGGCTCAGGGTGCAGCAAAGGCTTTTTTGTGAATTGAACAAAGCCTCTGCTGCTGCTAATACATAACGTTTTGCGGCATAGCATTGCCTTCAGTGTGAATTGGCTGGAGTCTTTGCTATTTTCATGGGCGTCGCACAGGTTTCGTTGTGAATCGAAAGAAGCCTTTGCTTCTGCAAACTCTGTCTCTGGTTGTTTATAGTTTGTGTCTGATTGATAGTGGCTTCAGTGTGAATTGACTGAAGTCGCTGCTGACTTACTCAGAGTATCGCATAGGGTCCGTTGTGAATTGGGCGAATCCTTTGCCTCTGTTTGAGTTCATTATTTCGTGCTGCCTGGCATTGGCTTTAGTGTGAATTGGCTGAAGTCTTTGCTATTTTCATGGGCATCGCACAGGTTTCGTTGTGAATCGAAAGAAGCCTCTGCTTCTGCAAGCTCTGTCTGCGAGCTGTTTATAGTTTGTGTCTGGTTGGCAATGGCGTCAGTGTGAATTGGCCGAAGTCACTGCAGATGTATCGCATAGGTTCGTTGTGAATTGGACGCTTAGTACTAGCTTTGGTGTGAATTGACCAAAGCCTCTGCTATTTTGTTCCTGTGCAGCGAATCGACTTCGTTGTGGATCGAATGAAGTCGTTGCTACCGTCAGCTAATATTAGTAATATTAATGAGCTTTCCTTCTTAGTTTTCTTTCTCAGGGTTGAGCTTCGTTCTTGGCGAGACACTGACACCGATACCGACTATACCAGAAAACCGGATACCGAATAGCCGATTTACGCGTTACCCGTCGCCAACCACCAGTACCCGCTATACACCCGACTGCCAACCGCTGACACTCACTCACACACTTAAACATACCCACTCATCACTGTTGCAAGACTGACTATTGCGCTGCATAAGTAGAAACATATTAAGTATTACTCTACTACTAAACTGAAGATTGTTAAATAAAGATAATTGCTTTTAATTTTAAACCAACTGCGTGTTATTATTTATCAAAGGTTAGTGGATCCTTTGATTGATCCTGGGATGGCTGAGCAACCTCAGCCTTTGAATAAAACCACGTCACAAGGAAAAGTTGTTTTTTTCAATTAAAAAGTTTTATTATTCCAAACCAACATGGGCTTGTTATGGGTCGATCCACGGTTACAAATCTTGCACTTTTTTCTGAGTACTGCATATCCTTCTTTGAATCTGGACATCAAGTTCATGTTATTTATACGGATTTTCAAAGGCTTTTGATAAGGTCTCTCATAAAATTTTAATAAATAAACTCTCCAGAATAGGTTTCCATTCAAATTTTTTAAAATGGATACAATCAAACCTAAGCAATAGACTTTGTTATGTAAGTATCAATAACATAAATTCTTACTCTTTTATCTCAACATCAGGAGTGTCACAAGGTAGTATCCTAGGTCCTTTGCTTTTACATTATTTACAAATGATATTTCTTTTTGTTTTAATAAATCCAGTTTTCTGCTGTATGCTGTTGACTTCAGAATATTCTCTAGAATTGATGGTCCATTAGACACTTCTTCTCTTCAATCAGACTTAAATAACCAGCTAAATTAGAGCAAAACGAATAAATTTTCATTGATTATTTCCAAGTGTTATCATGTTATATTTGCTAAAACAAAAAATAATTTTATCTCCCCCTATCATCTGGATAATACTTTGACAACAAAGGTTGACGAAATTCTTGATTTGGGAGTAGTTTTCGATACTAAATGCACTTTCGTGCCACATATAAATTATATAATTCCGAAAGCATATTCTCTGCTTGCTTTTTTTTTCGCCATAATAGTTCAGAATTCTAAGACCCCTATACTCATAAATTGCTTTACAATTCATTTGTACGTTCCAAACTCGAATATGAGTCGTTTATTTGTAACCCATATTATGCAACACACTCGGCCAGACTTGAACGAGTGCAAAAAAAAATTTCTAAAATTCTCGCTTGGATACTTAAGGGGTTACATGACATTGGCAGTTTTTTTAAATCGACTTTTTTTTAATAATTTTGTATTTTCTTATAAATTCTAAGAAAAAAATTTCATGGAAAAATCCTACGGGTTCAAAAGTTACAACCGGATTAGTGAGAGCGCATTTTTAATTTTTGCGCTACCTACGTACGGCAACTGGTATATACTTGTTGTACTTGCTACCTGACTTTTGGTGGTTATTATTTCGTACCTACTTGAAGGGTGATGGGTGAAGCCCGAATTGCTAAACAATGGCAAAAATCTATAAGAAACAGCACAACAGAAGATAACGAAGGCATACAGTACGAAGCAGGCATGGCAGATTGAAGGTAACCCTTTTTTTCTTTGTTCACAAACTTTGAACGCGTTTATCTCGAAACCATGTTTTTCGTACTGGTTGCGGCACAAGCGGGTTCATTTTTTGACGAATTTTTTTTTTTTTTGTGTATATTTTTAAACTTGGTTCGCTATCGCATGACACGAGCTTTCTTTTTAAATTTTTTTCGATTTTTTATGAATTTTTAAAGTCAATAGTTTTTTCGAAAAAACACACTTTCAAATTTGGAACATCACCAAAAATTGAAAAAAAATTTAAAAAAAAGCTCGTGTCATACGATAACCAATTTTGTTAAGATTTAAAAAAGTCATTTTTTGTCCAGATCGGACAATTTTTGCAACTCCCAGCGCTGCAACCACGAGGCCCCATTTTTTTCTCTGCCGCCAGTTTGGAGCTCTATAAAACCATGTTGGAGTGAAAAATATATTTTTTTGAATTTTTTTTCTTGTAATTTGTTCAATTCTCTACACTAATAAAAAATTTTGGAAAAATGTTTGTTTTTGACTGAGTTATGAATTTTTAAAAGAAGGTCTGTTTTCTTCGCCGCGAATGTCATGTCCCACCTTAAATTTTGTTGAGCCACTGCCCTCATATAATACGCGATGTTTGCTTATTCGACTTCAATCCCTCGAAAGCAGGAGATGAATTCGTTCTTTAATGATCATTTTCGATATAATTTCAGGCCAAATCGACTGCACAGATATGTTTAATCTTATTGATTTCTTTTTTCCATCGCGACAATTACGTCAACATAACATGTTTGCCATTCCATTTCATAGTTATAACTATGCGCTTAATGAGCCAATTTCTAGAACTATGAATGATTATAATTTGCACTCTATAAATCATAGCATCGACTTTTCCATTTCTAGGTATAGCTTTAAATCTATGCTAAATGAATTGTTTATATTAAAGTATCTTTGCTTCTTAAAAGCCTTAATATTGAATATTTTTCATAAAGAAATTGTTAACATTTATATTTATTCTAGTCTGTAAGGTTTGTACCATAGACAAATAAACAAATAAACATAAACAAAATATAAGAGCTGGTCATATTATTTTTTGCTTATAAACATTTCTTCTGAACTCACCTATTCCTTATTTGCCACCCTCCTAAGGAACTGTCGTTTATAGATCATATTCACCCCTAAAGGGATCAAACATATGAGCCAGTCCTACTAGTTTTTTCTTCTTCAATATTTCTTCTGAACACACCTACCCCTTATCTGCCACCCTTCTGAGGATCCCTTTACAAAAACACAGAAACGTTGCTATGTTTTCTGCTTGCCTAATAGCTGAATTTGAAATGCAGACATTAACAGTGGAAGCCTTAACAGTGATAATGTTAGCAGTAATGACATTAACAGTGCTGACTGTATAACATTGCTGACGTTTACATTGCTGACGCTTACATAACAGATGTTAACAGTGCTGACGTGAATACCAATAAGTGCTCAATGAGCCTAAACAAGGGAAATGGAAACAGTCCTTTTGCTTAAAGTTTTTGTCGATTCCCGGTTTTAATACTCTCGATTACTTTTTCATAACTCTTATATAGAGATGTAATAAAAGAGTTTGAAAAATAGTTTGTGAAGAGCAACTTGAATTGGGTGTCATAAAGGCATCATAGTACTTCGCTTTAAATTGGTTAAAACTGCAACACGTATTTCAATTAATATCACAATCCTTTTTACTGAAACTAATTTCTTTTTCGAATCAATTGTTATAAATAAAATGTACTTGAAAAAAGGGCTTTAATTAGCTTATTATATTTTTTTAGCATAATTTGCTTTGTTTTTAATTATTAATTTTTGCAAATTTAGTTTTTAAATTTTTTAATCGATCGACTACTAATGCTCAATATTCACTATAGTTGTAAGCCATCGATAGTGACGACTACTATCGATAGTTTTCCCAACACTATGTGCCTTCAATACTTAATTTAATGCAATTTTTATGAAGTAAAATTGTCATTGTTGCCAGCTGTTAATAATTTAAGAAATTATATTGCGTTGGGCATGTGTAAAATTTTAAACATGATTTATTTTATAGTCACAGTATATTTTCGCCACTCTAAATTTAAGCGAAAAAAGCAGGCATATACAATTTAAACACACACACCCCCACATACATACTATGAAATTAAATATAGAGAAAAAAAAAAGAATTTATTAAAAATTCATTTTTATTTAAGTACTAAGTAAGAGCATAAAAACTTGCTGTAGCTGAGTTTTATTAGTTTTTCTATGCAATAAAATGTTCTGCCGTCTGCCAGAAATATAGCCAAAATGCGTTGCATGCAATAAATCGTCATTTTACACCAAAATGAAAAATATAACAAAGCTACACACACACAAATACACGAGCACACAAACACACTCACACATAGAGCAGGTATTCGCAGAGAAAGATGTTCTTGTCGTCATTTTGCACAAAATATTTTTACCAAGGACAAAATAGAAAGTTGTTTGTTTGTTTTATGTGGCTGCGGCTTTGGCTACGGTACTCAAAAATGTTACAACTAAGCCAAAAATACACATAAAACAAACACGAACATACACACACACACACACACACACGCAAATATGAACACACATAGCCAAACAATTGCATGAGCACGCTTACAAATATAAATCTAAATGTGTTTGTTTAAATGTTTGCTTGTGTGCACAGTCTCCGCCATATTTAGCTGTTGTTTTGCACTTAAAATTTTCACTTGACATCCTAGAAACCCACACACACATGAAAAATTAGGCAAGACTGTCAAAGAGAAAACAAAAGATAAAGAAAAAATAAAATGAGTAGAAAAAAAATATAAACTTAAATATATTTTTACTTTCACGACAGCTACGTGTGAGCAGCGTTGATAATTTGAAAAGTTTGAAATGAACAACGTAACAGAAATAACAACAATGGCATCAACATTCAATGACAAGCAATATACACACAAAAAAGGAATTGGTTGACACTCTCAAAATATTGATGGATTACTTTGGTTTAAAACTGCTTGCTAGGCTTAATTTGCTTTATAATCCACGCTGCTTTGCTATGCTCCACAAGTGGAAAAGATTTACTTTTATCATGATTTTGAATTCAATAGATACAAAAAAATATAGACACAAGAAAGAAGATATGAAAATTTGCATGTTGAGTAATCTTTAACCCAAAAATTGAATTATCAACAGCATTCGTAAGTTAGGGGGCGGGAAGACTGAGGGTATTAGCGGCTCTGTTCAGCAGCATAAGTTTAAGACACGCCCATCTACCACTTTTCAAAGGAGTTAATAAAATGCATGACATATAATGAATTTATGTCAAGCATTTCCTGCTTTGCTTTACTTTGCTTTGCTTTACCCACATACACACAAACACGTACAACGACCACTTGACTAACTTTAAGTAATGTAATTTTCTTTATTCCATATGTTGTTGTTAGGATCCCTTAGTTGTAGTCACAACTTGATATGCTAGTTTAATGACTTAACGAAGCATCAAATGAAATTTGTGCCTAGTGGTTTCTCGGACCAGGCTTGTGGCTGGCCCATCGGTAGTCGTAGTAGTCGTCAAAGTAGTTGCACTGACTTTTTGGGCACGACTTCGAAATTAGTATTAACCGAAATGGGCAATAAAAAAACAAATTTTATTTAAATTAGTCATGTTACAGTTGTATTTGACTAGCATATGTTTGGTTTCTATATCGATGGGAGTGGCGAGGAATGACAAAAGTTTTCTGTGCCGACAATAAGTGGCTGAATAAAAGCATTTTTCTCTAATGTTTCATGGATCTTTAAACATGTTTTATATCAAAATTAATGGCTTCAATATGATACATGATGGCTTAAGTTTATGATTTATTAATAAATTCCTAAAAAAAAAAAGTTGTATTAAACGAGTATGTAAATATAAGCAAATGCAAGACATAAATTCTTGCTTAAAGTAAAATGGAATAGTATTAAACATTTTTAAAGAGGTGCTCAGACATCTAAGCACTGCTTTAATTCACATCATCTGAATTTATTTAATTTTATGTGACTGGATGTTGATTTAATGTTAACCTTGTGTTTGATGTTGGATGATGTTGATTTGACTTTATATGGATTTGATGTCGATTTGATGTTGACTTGATTTGATTTGATGATGTATTGATGCTGATTTGATGTTAATATGAATTGGATTTGATGTTTATTTTGACTTGATCTGAATTAAAGTTGATGTGTGATTGATGTTGTGCGTATGTGTTGACTTGATTTTGATGTTGTGTTGAGGTTAATTTGATGTTGACATGGAATGAACATAATGTTGACTCGATATTCGTTTGATGTTCACTTGATATCACTTAATTTCGAGCTTGTATTGACCTCATGTGGACTTGATGTCGATACGATGTTGACTAGATATTGGCTAAACGAAAAGTTGACTTGTTGTTTATTTTTACTCAATTTGATTTGATTTTAAGATAATGTTGACTTGAGGTTAAGGCTTATGAAAGTTGACTACCTGTTGACTTCATGTTGAATTGATGATGAATTGATTTCAATTTGATGCTATTGCAATATAAAGGTTGATAGATATTATGTTTATTTTGACTTGATCTGAATTGATTTGATGTTGACTTCATGTTGATTTGATGATTAATTAATGCTAATTTGATGTTAAAATGAATTTGACCTGACGTTGATTTTGACTTGGTTTGAATTGGTTGTAAAGTGTTGATGTTGAGTGTTGGTTAGATGTTGATTTTAATTTGATGTTGTCATGATCTAAACATGGTTTTGACTTAATATTCGTTTGATGTAGGCTTGGTTTTAACTTAATTTTAATTTGATATTGGGTCTAATAAATACAAATAAGATACTTCTCGGAGAAAGATCTGGCTTGATCAAACTCAAGCAGTGAGTCAAATGAATTTTCTCAGTCACAGCTTAATAGCCCGAACACAGCACGCGCGACGAGCGGCAAGCGCCAATTGTCACTTTTCATTTACATGTATTTCTTATGGAACGAATTTTGGAGACTTGTCGCGCAACATTGCCGCCTGCCGTTGCCGTCAGCTTCAATTTAATTTTAATTTGACAGGCAGCAAAAGCAAGTTTCTGCCATTGTTTACATTTGTTATTACTGGTAGCATTCATCAGCAAACTGTACTGTTGTAAAATTTATGGTGAGTGAGGGATGTTTTGCTTGAACTTCAGAATTTTAAGTACAACTGAATAACGACATAAGAATCCATAATGAATGCAACATTGATTTATAAATACAATTTTTAATTCACATTTAATTTTAAAAAATTGATTTAATATTAATTTCAAATATTCATTTTCGTTATTCATAATTAATGAATTTTTTATTCATATGAATGCTATTCACAGAGAATGCAGTTCACAAATAAGTTCAGAATTTTCAATTATTCTTTTTTTATTCGTTATTAATTTTTATTCACTATTCATTCGTTATTCATTATTAATTTTGAATTCATTTGCACCGAAGCCATAAATAAAAAAATTAATCATTTGCTCCGAAGCCATGAACAAAAAATTAATCATTTGCACTGAAGCCATGAATAAAAAATTAACCATTTTTTTAAAAAATGAATAATGAATAAAAATTGGATAATGATTAAAAAATTAAAAATGAGTAAGAAATTAATAATGAATAACAAGTGAATAATGAATAACAAATGAATAATGAATAACAAGTGAATAATGAATAAAAAATCAATAATGAATAAATTTTTTATTTTTTATTTTTTAAACATAAATTTAACAAATTTAAATTTTTATTTTTAAAAATTTGTCGAAGTTTCTCAGATTGTTTGTCTGCTTCATCAGGGCGCCTTTTATTAACTATAAAACTATAAAAGACGCCCTGATGAAGCAGACAAACAATTTGCGAATCGTCGACAAATTTTTAAAATTAAAAATTTAAATTTGTTAAATTTATTTGTTTCTTAAATCTTTTTTCAAAAAAACAATAAATGTTGGTTACTAAATAGCTCCTTAATAAATAAAAATGAAATTGAATGTATTTCTTTTTTAGCTCAGTGTTGCTATTCTAAACGGCAACTGTTGAGTCAGCTGAATGCAACCATGGTTTTTTGTTTACTATTGTTTGGATGTTAAAGTGCTCGTATCTTTTTTTTTTACTTTGTAAAAGAAGTTTTTTGAGTAAAAGTTTTGAAGGTAAGTTCATAAATTATAATATAAAGAATTTAATATGTAGTATATTTCCTCTATTGCAGTATAGACTTAGATAAACAATTACTTAAAGAGCAGCTGAAGTTTGCTGCTGTCGCGTTTATAATAATCAAGTCGCTCAACATTTCTCTACAACGACAGAGTGGAGACATGCTGCTTGCCGCTCGTCGCGCACATTGTGTTCGGCCTATAAGAATTTTATGCATAAAAATGAGATCAACCTCATGGCAAGCTACTCAACATAAGCGAGATTGAACTTAATAGCCTTATTCTGGTGATTGATAACTGAAAATTCATTGACAAGCTAGTCTTTTATGTGCTATTTTTTGGTCCAAGTAGTTGAAAACTTTCAAAATGTCGCAAAATGATTTGTTCTGAATATTTTTTTATGTTGTTGACAGTTTTTGAAATAAGAAATTTTTAGAGTTGTCAATAAATTTACAATTGTCAATCACCAGAATAAGAATTTGTTAGGTAGTTCGGACGAATTGAAGCTAGTGTGGTTTTGAACTAAGAAATCTTACAAAAAATGTATTAAAACTCATTTGTAGAAAAGTTGAAGGCAGCCATCAAGAAAGATTATTTTCAGAAAATGTTTAGTCCATTTATAAAGATTTGGCAAAAATGTTCTTATGTCTTTATTACATAAGAGATATACAACTAAAATAATAAATATACTTTTTTTTTTAAATATTGATGAACATTACATAAATTTATATTTAAAATCGTTTTTAATAAAATAGTATACAAAAAATGTACAATGGCTCAAAACCCTTCACCGGATGAAACCTATTTAAATTTCATCAAGTTTATTATTGAATAATTAGGAAAAAAACTACCCAGATAACAATTTCATCTAAATATTTGAAGTTGTTCCAGCTCAACTTAAAAATTCTTTGTATAAAATTTATTATTCAAGTTTTGCTTGAAAAAGTCTGGGGAAAGCCTTCCATTTTCCATTTCCATTTTCGTATAATTTCTTATATAAATCTTTATTCATGGAGACAATTTAAGGAAGTATTCAAGAAGCAGTATTCGATTTTATCAGATAAAAAAAATTTCAGATTGTGACTCCCGACTCATGATCAAGAATTCAAAAAGACTTTTACTTAAGTGCAGATTTTTCTAGATCAACAAAATTTTAATTTGTGATAGCAATAACATACCAAATTCCTAAATTATATAAAGAAAAACACTCTTAAAAAAAAAACAAAACAGGGTTTTATTTTAATAATTTAAAAAATGTTAATAAAAAAACTTGTCTGAGCCTGGCATTGAACCGCGGAACTCCCGACATTCTGTTTCCTTAGAGAGCAGAGCTACCGAATCAATTAATGACTGTCAAATTAAGTGCTCATATGAAATGATTTCAGTTGAGGCTTTTATAATTTTTTACGTATGGAAATTGAAAGAGAATATGAAGTAAGTTCCAAAGTTCCAATGTTATTCAAGCAAATTTCTGATTAGACGAGTGGATAGTGTGTGCGGCTGCCGATACAAAGGTTCCGAGTCCAATCCGGGCTGGGTGTGACTATGGAAAATATTCAAACATTTCTGAAATATGAAAGATGTACAATAAATTGATACAAAACAGTTTTGAATAAAACATAACATAACATAACATAACATAACATAACATAACATAACATAACATAACATAACATAACATAACATAACATAACATAACATAACATAACATAACATAACATAACATAACATAACATAACATAACATAACATAACATAACATAACATAACATAACATAACATAACATAACATAACATAACATAACATAACATAACATAACATAACATAACATAACATAACATAACATAACATAACATAACATAACATAACATAACATAACATAACATAACATAACATAACATAACATAACATAACATAACATAACATAACATAACATAACATAACATAACATAACATAACATAACATAACATAACATAACATAACATAACATAACATAACATAACATAACATAACATAACATAACATAACATAACATAACATAACATAACATAACATAACATAACATAACATAACATAACATAACATAACATAACATAACATAACATAACATAACATAACATAACATAACATAACATAACATAACATAACATAACATAACATAACATAACATAACATAACAGAACATAACATAACATAACATAACATTACATTACATAACATATACCAAAAACTTCAAAAAGATCAGAAGGATATTATTAATATCAAAATATTTGTTAGGTCAAATAAATAATTCATGAATTTTGCCTGGCTAACAATCAATTGCCCTTAAGGGGGTCTTCTCATTGAGCAACTTTTTTTTTCAACTTCTTTTTTTTTTCAACTTTTTGCATTTATTTATAGCTTGGGTAGTTGTGAATATGCCCCTAAAAGGATTTTTAGAAATTCGCAATACTTTAGAAGATACAGCCTTTTTTGTGAAGCAAGGTCTGATGGACAAGAAGGTGATGGAGGTAATAAAACCAGCTTACGAAGCGCTGTCGGCAGATAATTTGCTTGAAAGATGCCTTGGATCTGAAACTCAGAACTCCAATGAGTCCTACAATTCTGTTCTTTGGTCACTTTCGCCCAAACACATTAACTCAGGCGCACGCACCATCGAAGTGGCCAATTTCATTGCAACGTGCCTCTTCAACGACGGTTTTATACCCATACTTAAAATTATGGGTTTGATGGGTATTGCGATTGGCAAAAACGCATACGAATACGCACTATCTCGCAATGAAGACAGATTGAACCGATCAGAGACTCGAGCTGCGGCATCATCAAAAGCTGGCAGAACGGCTCGCAGAGCAGAGAGGGCAGCAGAAAGCAGTTTCTACGAAAAGAGGAAGGTGGCCTGTATGGAGCTGGCATCGCCGACTAATATTTGTAAGTAAAAATTGTCAGCTCTTTAAAACTGCATTTAAACATTTTTGATTTTTTTTTTTTTTCCCAAAAAAATTACTTCAAACTTTAAACGCGTTTATCTCGAACCCACGTTTTTCGAACTGGCGGCCATGATATCTCCAGTTCAACTGAACCGATTTTCATGAAACAAAATGGAATCGACGCAGAATTGTCACCATTCTCGGGTGAACCTCGACCATAATTTTGAAAAATTTTTTACTATTTTTTTTTACACTAAACTACAAAAAAAAAACCCGAAATTGAAATTTTTTTTTTGAATGGCCGCCATTTTGTCAAAAAAAATCACAAAATTAAGCTTGAGGTTCACCCGAGAATTACATCTATACTGATTATAACCCCGTTTTTTTTTCATTTCAGACGCTCCGGAGACCCGGAATCGTGGCCGCCGTGACGACACCTTTTTTTTTCACCACCAACTTTGAAGTCTCATTACTTTTTGAACAGCCCACGTATCGAGGCAAAAAAAATTTTTTTATTTACTTTGAACCTTTTGTAATACAATAAATAAAAAAAGTTTTCAATTATTCTTTGCGTTTTCCAATTATAATTTTTTTAAAAAGGGTCAAAAAAACGGGTTTTGAATGAGAAGACCGCCTTAAGTAAGACTTAACTACGACATGATTTCAAGTTGTCATGCTTGACTACAACCTAATTTTGACTTGAATCGAAATCTACTTAAATTTCAATGTTATTTGAGTTAGATTTGGTAACAAATCTAGTTTATTGAAACTGCTTGAATAGTATTTAACATTATTTGCATAGCTTGTAATGATGTTGAAAAAACCTTCGGTCAGAAAAAACCTTGTTCAAAATGAAAGATTCATTCACACTGTGAACCGTTGCTACATGTGTCTATGATAAGGCTGCCAAATATCAGCGTCTCTCGTTGACATTTGGTAAAGTGGCAGTGTTTTGTTTACAACAACTTTTTTCTTGTTTTCGATTTTTACGATGGAAGAAAAAATTGAGCAGCGAATTTGTATCGATCGAAAATTTTCGAATCGGACAGTTAATTCCGGTCCGGTCCGGTGCCCTTAATTCCTAAACTTAAGATTCGTCTGTTTATAACTTATTTCTTAAACAGGCAGCTCTCGGCCTTAATGATTCAAGGTCTCAGTTAGTACAAAACAGGTTAAACTGCCTTAGTTTGTTCTAGGTATAAGTTTTGAAATAGTTTTTTTTGGGTCGCTCTCTCCTCCTGTGTTCCAAAAATTTTCTGAAATTCAAGTAGTTTCATTAAACTAGATTTGGTTAAGCCTCGACTTGATTTTTTATTTGATTTAAATTTGACCTGGTACCTTATAATTTGCTTCTAAAGCATTTTTTCCTCTTTTTTTTTTTTTGTCCGACCATGGAACAGATTTATACAACTTTTACTTCTTTGAATTTTTCTTTTCCTGTTAACAACAAATAAAATGTACGATATTGAGCTTGCACCACTCTGAGAAATGAAGGTCAGTCACACTCTGATTAACAAGATAACTCGTTTCAAAAAATAAATAATTATATAGATTACATCAGCTGAAGGCGTTACAAAACACTTAAAGCCACCAGCAACGCTAACTTTTGACAGCATATAGAATAGGCCGGCACATAAGAATCTTTCACGCACTTCATGGCTCCATGAAATTAGAAACGTCGTTCTTGCCACTCAAGACAATCCATTTCATTCCATTTCCATGATTCATGCATGGCAACTTTTCACAGTTTCCGTATCCGTTGTACTGAGGACCTTGGCCGTGCTGCCTGTCTGCCTGCCGCAATCATGGTTTCGCTTTCAAGCAATCCTCACTTTGTCTTAGTAGTCCATCCACACATCCTTAGATGCTCAGATTTTCACTTACAAGCAAATGTGGCAGAGCAAAAACTGAACTTTGTTGTACAACAAATGCAGCAGTTAGCTAGCATCCTTTAATTTCAATCCTCTAGTTCAACCCGCAACTGCTTCAAATATCACAGGCTTTGCTGGGATCTTTGCAGATATTGCAAAACTACTTCCTCAATTTATTTGTAGTTTTATTGTTGTCTTTTTTTTTTTTAATTTTTTTTTTGCGTGTGGCATGTACTGAAGGTGTTAGTATTGCTGTACTTCTGAAAGCTGCTATTTTTCCATTTATTGTTGTTGTGTCTGGCGGCTTCACCGCCGTGCTATTTGCCTCAAAGTAGACGTCATTGCCATGTCATGCCAATCGTTCTTGGAATGAATGTCATTTACAATCCTGTTTTTGTATTTGTAGCAGCTACTCGTATTGCATACAGTGGAAATAATCATTAAATAATAACGAAATTTTCAGATTTATGTTTAATGCAGGGTGCTTGTATGGTTGGGTGAAAGAAAGTAAATAAAAAAAAAAACCATTAACTATAGTCTTAGGCTGAATTACAAAAGCAATATTAAATCATTTATATTTTTTTTTTTGCTAGAAGAGAAGATGTTGTTCAACTTATTTTTGACAAGTATTAATAATTCATAGAATTTCGCTCTTTTTCGCCACTGTGCACTACTTGTCTGTTCAATTCGAGTGTATTTGTAACAGATGGCAACACGAGATGTTCTGACATATTACTTCATAACTTCACAGGCACTGATACAAGGAGGTGATACGGTACTAAGGCCTCCCGACACTTGTTCAAAATTTGGCTGGTAAAAAAGTGTTTCATGGATTCAGTTAAATAACAATATAGATTAGTGTTTGATAGATAGATTAAAAAAAAATTATATGCATTTTTGACAAAATGGCGGACTCAAAGTTAATGGTTGGATTCTCACTTTAAAAATCTGGTTCTCTTTGACTATATAATGACGATTTTATATCGAAAAAAATTTATCGACTAAACAGTACGCTTTTATGTATTGAATAAGCTTGCAAAGTTTTAAAAAGATCGGTTCAGTAGTTTTAAACTAATTTTTCAGATTACTCGAAGAACGGTTTTTTCTCATTCAACGCTCATATCTCAGTCAATTTTGTTCGGAACGACTTGACATTTTAAGGTCGTATTCGCCACTTTTACTGAAAAAATCCCATTTTTGGGATTTCAAAAATATCCCATGATATTTTTTTAATTCATCATGGTATTTTTAATTGAAGTTAAATCTGTTTTGGGAATTTATATTTTTTAAGGATTTTTTATAAAATTTTTCAAAACTAAAAAAACATCAATAATACCGCTCGTACGACATTTACCATACGCAATATCTGTAGATGACATAAGCCAATACACTTGGAGTTAAAAAAAAAAAATGAAACAATTAGATGTAAACCCGACCTCGTCACACGTTGGGAAAAATAAAAGAAAAACGCTCGCATTGTTAAAAAAAAGATGTAGTGTCTAAGCTGTTAGACGTAGAAGTAAAAGTTTTTTATATTTCATTTAAAAAGCATTAGCGAAAAGTGGGAAATACCTTGCCACTTTTTCGCTTTTAAATTTTAGTACCCTACACCTGGAAGCTTAAGATTCTTACACGCCTTATAGCATGCGTAGAAATAATTTTGTAAAAGAGAATCTCATTTAAAATTCTCAAAATAATATCGAAATATATTTAAAGGAACTATTTACAAATTGAAAAAAATTCTCAGTAACCTATTGAAGCGTTGTTCATTTTTATACAATTTGTTTTTATTTCAAACTATTTCAAATTATTTCTATTCGTTTTTGACAAATGTTCAAATGCTCAAATGTTTAAAAAATTGTTATTAATTCCAGAACCTTTCTTTAACCCTTTAAGCACTAAATAAGAATATCTCAGAATTTATATTCTAGGTACTATGAGTAGCTTAAAAAGTAGCTCACAGCTAATAAATATGGCAATAAAATTCTACCCAGTCGGAAAAAATCATGTTTTAACCCTTCTCTTGGTAAATTAATCCTCAAAATTAATTTCAGTTACTTATAAAGGTATTCATAAACAATTATATATCTTTTGATATTTTAAAATTCCTTTCTCCTATCCCGTTACCCACTTTTACGCTTTTTACCCAATTTTAACACTTTAGACATCACAAAGAGGTTTAGGAAACACTTTAAAATTTTGTGAATACGGCCGTTAGTTCTTAATTTTGTACCTGTAGCCTTTGTATTAGTCATAGTCTTGTGTCTTCGATAAAGTGGGCTTGACCGAGGTCGATGTTTCTAACAATATATGAAATTTTTTTTCTTATGAATAAAATTCATTTTATAGCATGTTCACTTATATAGGCTTTTCGGTGGGTGAGCCACTCGCATCTTTTTTACTCCATTTCAATATCTACATGGCACAATTTGTTGTTGTAGCCCGAACACAACCCACTGAACCATAAGCGAAGGTTTTGAGTAAGGTGAGAGTTTTGCGAAAGTTTTTGGTTAGAATTTGTTTTTTTAATTTTTTTCTTTTTTATTATGTCGCTTAAAAGTGCTTGTTATAAAAGACTAAATTCGTGAAAGCTTTTCCCATTAAGAAAAATTGTGCATATTTTGCAAAATTCATTAAAAACTTATTTTGAGTCGAAAATGAATCATTTTTGTATCATTTCAGTAGGTAAGACTTCCTTGTAAATGAACCATTTTTTGTTCATAAATGAGTTCGGAAATGAATCATTTATGTTTCTGTTTTGCATTCTGAAATGAGTTCAAAAAAGAATAATTTTTTTTATCAACAATTTCTCTTAAACGAACCATTTTTTGTTTATAAATGAGTTCACAAATGAATCATAAATGTTACTCTTTATATTCTAAAATCAGGTAAATAAAGAAACTTAAAATGAAAATGTTAACCTTCGTACAAACGTCATATGAACTTTTCACCAGTGCGAGTCGGATACACGTATGAAAATTTTTAACATTTCTATCGAAAATTAAAATCAAGCCCAAATAGAATGAAAACCACGAAAACATTCCAAGCAAAAATGTAATCAAATAAATTCCCCAATGAATAACTTAACTATTTTGATATTTCAAATATAATTTGGAAGTTTGTCAAATTGGAAATCAATCACGCCTTGTCCCCTTTGAAACATCAATATCATGAAAAACACAATGCGTGAATTCCAGCCCAGATATATTAATTCTATTAACCCAATGATTAATATGATCTCTAATTTTAGCAATAACCATTTCTTCTTTAACAAAATATCGATATCTAATAACAAATAGTATTATGCAATTATAAAATTTATAATTCAAAAGGGTTCTTTTTTTATAACTCATTATTGAACAAAAAAAGGTTTGTTTTTGAGAGGCAATTCAGTCCAAAGATTGATACAAAAAGGGTTCAATTTCGTTTCGATTTCGAGTACCAAAAAATAACTTTTGTATGGTTCATTTTTGAACTTATTTTCGAAGAAAAAACAGTTTGTTTCTGAGAGGCATTTTCGTCCGGCGATTGATTCAAAAAGGGTTAATTTCCGAGAGCCGAAAAAGAACTTTTATGGTTCTTTTTTTAACTCATTTGCGAACAAAATAAGGTTCGTTTTTGAGAGGCATTATAGTCCGACGAATGATATAAAAAGGGTTCATTTATGAGTGCCGAAAATGAACGTTTCTACCCGAAAAGGTTCATAAATTAATTCAAAAACGGTAGTGTTGGTTCACTGGGAAGTCATTCTATAGTGTTTTAACTATAGCGGGCAATTGAATGCTACAGCTTCAGAGCATAGTCGGTATAGTCATAGCTTAAAGCTCAATTACTCAAAAAGGCGCAAGTAAACGCAGAAAAATTTCGTATCACCAGAAAGAGCAAAGTTCGACATATGGGCTCAAATTATTTTTTCATGGTTTTGAGGGGATTTCAAAAACTTACAATTCATTAAAATTTAGAAATTTTTATGAAAAAACACAAAAAACGTACAAATTCAAACAGTCATCACTGTAACAAGAACAACAACTTAAAAAAAAAAAAAACAAAAACACAGAACTGACCTCCTATTAATAAGCTTTCATTGCGTAAAGTTTCATTAAATATGTTTTATAATTTAAGATTTCATAGGCATTTTTATTGAGTGGTGTAGAAGCTCTAAAATTTCTTCCTAAGATTGCCATCTTTCAAATCAAAAGAAATTTAAAAGAAATTGGAATATCAAAGATATCAAAAAAATTGGAAAAATTGAAGCCCCGTAACTTTCCAAATACCCCGATGTGAGAATTTCGCCTCTTTTTCCCAGCGTGCGCCATCATCTTAGTTTCTATTAATGAGAAACTTGTAGCATTTATATTTTTACCTTCCCCACTCTTCCGCAAATGTTGGGCGTATTTTCTACAAGTAATTTTAAATAAAACTACACCTAAATTTTTATACTACATATTTTGTAAGACAAAACTATACAAAAAATTTTTTATAAGCGATTTATAGATAAAATTGGGTGATCGTCATTGCACAGGAAACAGAAGTGAAAACGAAAGGTTTGAAAGAATCTGCTGATAATAATTTCATCTAAATAAGCCTAGAGTAAAGCTTTACATAAGGAATTTATGTTAGGAGGAAACGTTTAAATTCTCTTGATATATGCTTTAAACAAGTTTTATACAATGTCTATGCAAGGAAAAAAGGTATATGAAATCAGTTCATTTATACAAAAACTTATATAAAGTCTTGCATGTTTTATCTAAACACATGAATAAAGTTTTATATAAGGTATTAGTCCGGAACTCGAAAACTGAAAATAAATTTAGATTTTTTATATATCTATTATTACTACTATGTATTCATATTTCTGCAATTTAATTTTAAAATAGAAATTTTCTGCATAAAATATTTTCCTTGATAAGGAAAAAGGCTTTAATAAGGAAATATATTTGATGAAAAATCTTCTTGAATACTTCCTAAAAGTGTTTCCTAAAAATAAAGTTTTATGAACTGTTCCATAAAACGAAAGTTGGTTGCTCGACCAATTTTAAAAAAGTTTATATTTTTATCAACAGTTCTTCCACCCTCCAACTAACTATCACCCGTCTTCCGAATCAACACAATGCTTTCGCATTTATAGGGGGCATCCCCTGAGTGCTGGTTAAGTCTAAAAAAAAAAACAGTTGCCCAATATTATCTTGTATCTTAGAACTGCATTCAAAAAAAGTTTCTTCTTCTTCTTTCAAAATGTCGGCCATAGTTTCTTTGTTACCTATAGCGGTATATGCATTTGTGTTAACTTATATTTCTCAGCTCCTATTATACATAGAATGATGTTTTAAAAACCGTAATATTAAACACACTTTGGCCTTTAATCTGACATATGAAATAGTTTCTTCATATTAAAAAAAATTACTACATTTTTGTGTTCAAAACGTAATATCATGCAACTTTAAAGTTACAGTCATAAATATTTTTCTAGAGCACATTTCAACTAGTTGTTCAAGCCTTAATTTTTTTTAACATTCCGAAACATCAACTTTATTCCTTTTATACTCTTAAAAATTAGAGTTTTGAGAAATTTGCTGAATTTGGGGTCAAATATCTCTAGTGGGCATGGGTTAAAAAATTTGATATTTATTCACAATAAAGTACATAAAAGCATTATATTGCAGTTATATATTTGCTTCGTTTGGAAGATACAGCCCTTCAAATTTCATGAAAATTCACCTCATAGTATGTATATTAGGATGGTCGTTGTATGGTTTTTTTTTTAATTTCAATGATGGATGGTTGTTGATTGGCTCCAAATGTCAAAAAAACTAATCTGTAATTTTTTCAGATTTTTAAATTGAGCCCTAAATCTTGTCAAAAAAAAGTCACCTTTTTAATAATGGTCGAGCAACCAGTGTTGGTTTGAACTGGCCCTTATATATAGAATTTTTATATATTTAAACGCAATATAAGATGGCGCAAAAAAAAAACTATGAACTGCATTCTGATAATTTAGACCCACACCTCCATCAGCAATTTCAAGATCCACCACTGTCACTTCATGCTCATATGCCTACTACTGGCTACGTTCATGTACTTCACCTCCTGCCACACTACCTTCCAACAAAGAGAACAACTTTTTTACGAAATCTTTCACCAAAAAATTTGACATATTTTGAGTGGCAATAACAATGGAACAAAATATTTCTGAAACAATCATACATTATTCATAATTCGCAAAACACCAAGCATAACGAAATAATACCACAACAAGAAAGAAAGCAAGAAGAAGAAACAAAAAAATACAACGGAAGAAATGAAGCCCCAATTCAATCAAATAAATACCGTAAATATTGAAAACGAACCCAGGACACGCACCGGAAGTAAGGATCTGAGAGTACAAAAAAAAATATGCAAACATCGATACTTATTAGACGACATGATCCCAGCAAGGAGAGGGGGGGGGGGGGGAGAGGGAGGGGTCAGGATGAGGCAGTGCCATGCACTGAGTTGTACACAGGCAAAAGCTAAGCCAAAGTGTAACGTGCGGGGGATTTGAATACATAATGGAATATATTAGCAAACAGATATGAAACAAAGTGAAAACGTAATTGAAAAAAATACAATTTCTACAAAATCCTTTGGACAGCAGAAACAAAAAAAAAAAAAAAAAAAAAAAATAAAAACATAGCAAACAAGTTTGTTTGGAGTAATAGCCGTCGTTCTTATAGCTGTTTGTGTTTTGTTTTTCTTCTCCGTTCGCTTTTTCATTTTGGCACAAAAACAGCTGCTGTAGATGATATTTATATGGAAAAATATGTGAAATAATCATTTGCGGTATTCTTAGCGTGCCAAAGCAGTAAAAAATAACAAGCGTAAAAAAAAACAAATCCACAAAAACGAAACTTTAATTTATTTTGTGTAATCAGTGAGACTGCAAAGGTGTATATTATACAATCACATACATGAGTGTGTAGGTGTGCAGGCATGTGTCTATCTGCAGGTGCCAGAAGCAAAAAACTAAAATTTCTATGTTTATTACAATAACAAACAATTGTGCTGCAAAACTTGCTACCACGTTAACCACCACACACATACTTTTGTACATAATGTTAAAATTCTATAGCAGCAGTCCGTAGGAAGTTGTTGCAATAGCTATGAAAAGCAATGCTTGGCGTTGTGACTGGTTTCCGTGTGATGGTCAATCATGTCCATCATCAACAATTGTGCACAGTGGGTCAATGATTAAAACATCGTGAGCGCTATGATTTTAAAACTATTTGCTGACATGAGTATTTTTGTAACAGGGAGAAATATAAGTTCATAAATCAGCCTAGTTCCATTGTTTAAAATTCATTCAAAATCGAAAACGAACTTATCAAAACAATCGGAGTTAAGATGTTTTGAAATACGATTTTTCCGAATTTGTAACAGTTTTATTTCGATCAGCATTGGCAGTATAATTTAAAAGTCATAAGATTTGTTTTAAAATTGTTTCGACTTACTTGTACTGATTTAATTTCAATATGAGCAATTATTAGAACAAGCAATCAGTTCGAATTATGATAAATAGAACACTGTGTGACAATTTCTAATTTTTGTCCAAAATTACAGACTTCTGTCAAAGGAATCTGGTAGAAGAGTCGAAAAAATTACATGTCTCAGTTGTATATATCTGGATTAATTTACGCAAAATTTCAAAAATTGACTACTATAAAGAGTAAGAACACTTCTAAATATAGAAAAAATAAATGGTAATTTCAGCCCTTGAAAGGACTTCGATCGGGCTTCTTATGATCAATTGTCTTGAGCGTTTTGTGAAATTAATTATATGTTAATTAATTATTAATTATGTGAATTATCCTAAATAGTAGGCTGCGCTTTAACCTTGACATAGATCATATTATATCCAGCACAAATAAACTGCTTGGATTCATAAAAATACGTGCAAAAGAATTCAAAATTATATGGGTATCAAAAACAGTATACTGCCCGTTAGTGCGTCCAGTTCTCTAATATTGTTGCATAGTGTGAAATCCAGCATTTAAAGTGCATAAAGAAAGACTTGAATCTGTTCAAAAACAATTTCTACTCTTTGCTTTAAGAGATTTTTATGATTCACGGGATTATAGGAACGCACGAACATCTATTTTCTACGAACGAACGAATGAACATAATAAAAAAACTGTCGAAAATAGTTACTCGTAATATCGACCATAGCTGGACTCCTAGAGGGGTTTAATATATGAGCTGGTCCTATTATTTTTTGCCTCTTAACATTTCTTCCCAACACATCTACTCCCTATCTGTCACCCTTCTTTGGGTCCCCATACATAAAACACAAAAACTGTCGAAAATAGTTTATATCGGCCGTAGCTGAACTCCTAGAGCGGTCATATATATAAGCTGATCCTATTATTTTTTTTGCTCTTCGACATTTCTCCCCAACACACCTACTCCATATCTATCAGCCTTCTTTGGCTTTTTCTTTTTGTTATACAAAAAACACAAAAACTGTCGAAAATAGTTTATATCGGCCGTAGCTGGACTCCTAGAGGGGTCAAATATATGAGCTGGTCCTATTATTTTTTGCCCCTCAGTATTCCACCTTCTTTGGGTCCCCATACAAAAAACATCTATTTTCTACGAACGAGCGAACGAACACATATTTTCCACGAACGAACGAACGAACAAAATATTTATTTTATTTCTCTACGAACGAACGAATGAATAAAATATTTTTATTTTTTTCTACAAACGAACTTTCGTGCAAGGCAAAAATTTAGTTTTCGTGTCTTAGGACCTAAATTGAACAAAATTCAGCCGGCCCAATCAATGAAATTAGGGCCAAAGTGTTAAAAAAATTACATTTCCGATTTTTGGTGACTTTTTCGTTAAAATACCTAAATCCAAAAAAAAAAAAAAACGGAATGGAAAAAACGGTATGCTCACAATGCTGAAATTCAATAAATTTTCGATTGAAAATCAGAAATATTTTTTTAGAATTTTAGCGAAATCATTTTAATCGCTTTATTAGACCTTAAATTTACCTTACATTCATGATTGGTGAGCCCCAAGCACCCTAATTTTCTCAATTTCATTGGCTTGAAAAATCTAAGTATTATTTTTATTATCTTACTCATGGAGCTTACTCATTATGATTTTACCATTTTGATTTTGTTAAGTCTGACTTAATATTTGTGATAAATAATCCAAATAATCCTTAGGGAACTAATATTGGACTTAACTAAGCTGTTTTAAGAGAATTTAACTTATTAATGGTTGCATTTTGAAGTCTTAATTTTGAAGTTATAAATTTTGACTTCAGATTCGTCCTTAAAACTCCTTAGGTACAAAATTTCATCTCCATTAAGCCTTTACTATAGAATTAAGCTTGCTCATGGCCGCCATATTGCAGCCGCCATTTATAGTTTTAAAATTTTCACTCCAGACTCGTGATCGTGATCCGCGACCCGAAAACCCCTATGGTATCATTTTTGTCTAGATACATAGCCCTGTGGATTGATCTCTATTTTCGAGGACTCTCACCGCACTGTGTGATTGAAGCTAGTGATTCGGTTATTCGGTATGACGATTCGGGTAGGCAGTGTCGGTGTTTCAGGTACAGTAGAATCTCAACTATCCGAATATCGATTATCCGACTATTCGGTATCCGAATATTCGATTATCCGAATATTCGGTTATCCGAACTTATTCTTCGCGTCTCCAATTTCCGATTCATAAATGATTTGAAGGTGCAACAAGACATGTTACAACGAAATTATTCCCGCCTTCGACGTGTAGTTACTCTTATTTGTTTGTGCGATAGTGTTTGTTATTGTTCAATTTTACTTGATAGCGTTCAACTGATAGGATATCGTTTATTTTTGTTTAATTTTTGCGTTAGAAATCGATTATCCGGATTTTCGATTATATGGAATACCACTGCTTTTATTTGATTCGGATAATCGAGATTTTGCTGTAGTCGAAATTTGATAAATCGCTAGAGCGCTGGAACGAAACCTTAGAAGGAATGCTAGAAGAATGTCTCCTATTAGTAAAAACGGCAGGCAGACAGTCAGTAAGCACATGGAACCAGCAACTGGATAGACCCTTTGACGGAAGAACTAACAACTGATTCGCATCAAGATATTACACCGTACATTAATAAAAACAACAAAATAGCAGTGGTAGAAGACAGAGCAGAGACTCCGGTGATAGAACAAGTACAATAGTTGATTTGCACTTAAGTTCCAACGAAATAAGCTGTAGTGCTTTGATAGGTCTGCGCCGAGGCTTTGGTAGAATAAAGTAGCTGCTTCACACCAAAGCCAATGCAATGGACAAGACCCTGATCAATGTTCGACCTTCCTAGAAGGAATAGGGGCTTTCGCATCGTCCAACAAATTTACCAACATAGCATGTTAGATTACAAGTAGTACCGTGCGTAAGCTAAAAACGACAGTCGGTCCAACATGTTGAATGAAAATCAAAAATTTCTGATTTTTCTGGCAATCGTCCAACAAATTGGACCAAGTTGTGAAAGCATGTTGATCCAACTCGCTGCATTTTTTCATTCTGTTTGGTAGTTGCATGGTGAACATCGCATCGGCTATTCCAAACACAGAATTTTGGATAGAATTTACTAAATTTTGTAAAAGTTTTCCTGAAATATGGAAAGAAAAAATTTAAGCAAACGAAAATATAGTCAAAATATGGGTCAGTTATAAAAGTACATTTTTTTTATTCCGCCGGAGTGCTCTGTTTGAGAGCTTGGAAATAATGATGTTGTTTCACAAGTTGGATCGTGCGAACGCTCAATCAAATTTTTCCCTTTAATTTATCGTACAACATGTCATCCAAAATGTTGGACCATGCGAAAGGCCCTAATGCTGTTTTGGTTGGCTTTGAGACAGATATTTATTTATTAGCGTTAAAAAACCTGTTGTGAATTCTATTATGAAATCAGTATTTAATACAATTTATTCATTGTTTTTACACTTTATTCACATGCCTGCCTTGCATGTTATAGGTTTGTATGTTTGTATATAAGTTCCTTGTTGTCGGCATGGTATAATGAAAAGAAGATAGCATCGCTGTTCATTGCACTCATTCTCAGCTACCATTATTATCAAAATCAATACAAATAATTTTTTGTCACTTGGCGAACTGAGATCAACTGAGTCTCCGCACAGTGCTGTTTTTGCTTTTTTTTTTTTACAGTTATGGTAGTCGGCTCTCAGCCGTGTGACTGCCTTGATTTATTCTACCATGGTTGTTGGTATATTTGTTATATTGTATATATTTGTTACGCTGGTTTTGCATGTTAAAGGATTGTGTGTACTTTTGTAACGTAACGTTACATCTTTGATATAAGTTCTATATAAATTGACGTCATCCAACTGTGAAATTTGTATATTTCAAGTTAATTAAATATAGCATATAAGCTTCGCTGTCTAATATGTACCCTGACTATGGAAATAGGCAACATCTGATGAAAACCACGCCTACCTTCTGCGCAACGGTGACATTATTTTAACTACAAAACTCTTTAAAATTCAAATACACTAAACAAATGTCTTAAAATTTTGCAGATAAGCTTTGATTAAAAAACAAAAAAAACCCTGACTATGAAAGTTGACAAATCAGATGAAAGCCACGCCTACCTCCTATACAAAGTGACTTTATTTAAATGGTAAAATAGCTTAATATTCCAAAAAAATGATTGTATTGACCTGACATTTTGTACCCAAGCTTTGCTTTTTAATATTAACCCTGAATATGAAATGTGACAAAATCTAATGAAACCAACGCTTACCTCCCATGTAAAGTGGCCATATGAAAACTGTAAAATCTCTTAAAATTGTAAAAAAATAAACTTACTTACTTACTTAGGTGACTATAACAACCCGTGTTCGGGTTTCGGTCGACCTCATCAGCTCTCGCCAGGCACCTATGCTTTGCGCGCGCCTTTTCCAATTGGATACACCAAGTGCGGTTTGGGCTTCCTCGGCTTGGTCCATCCATCGGAAGCATGGTCTCACTCGTCGTCGTTGACCAGCGACCCTCGCCTCGAGCACTTTTTTCGCTGGAGCTTCATCGTCCATACGATGGACATGACCCAGGCAGCGTAGTTGCTGCACAGTTATACGCCGAACTACGTCAATGTCTTGTTTGATGAATATCAATGTCAAATCAATGAATGTCTACGTTTGATGAATATCATCCACCATTGAGTATTTGGTACAAATCCGACAGAGCAAATATAGTAAATTCTAATTCAGCAGATAAGCTTTATGAATTCAATTTTAAAAATGCTGACTTTTTGAAGTTGAATCAGTTGCTTCATGGTAAACTTAATACAATTTTAGAATATATAAATGTAAATTGCCTTGATGACTCCATACATTTTTTTTATATGGAACTCTTTGCTGTGTTTTCTCAATCAGTACCTTATAGTCTCAAATTTGCGAGGAATTCTGCGTACCCGTGGTACACAAAGGATTTAAAGACTCTTCGCAACAACAGGAATAGGGCATGGAAGAAATACGTCTGTAGCTTAGGCTCAAACGACCTAGAAACTTAAAAACGTTTGTTTCTGGAATTTGAAAATCGCTCAGCTACATTATATCACGAATATTTAGATAATGTTAAGCTGAGAATATTGACAGATCCAAAGAAATTTTGGGGATTCGTAAACACAAAGAAGAAATCTGATGGATTTCCTTCTTCATTTAGAACTCCTGAGGGATTTACAGACAATCCCGTCAAAATTTGTGGCCTATTCGCCAATCTTTTTAAAGAATCATTCTGTTCAGATTCTTTTACTCCTGATGGAGAGTACTTTGAATATATGAATTCTTTATTATTCAATAAATCTATTAACGAAAGTTATTTTCCACTTTTTTGGAAAAAATCATTTATAAGTCCTATTTTTAAAAAGGGTTGCAGGAACGATGTTAGTAACTATAGGCCTATCGCTAAGCTCTCATGGATTCCAAAACTTTTTGAGCGGATGGTGTATGATCGGGTGAAAATTCACTGTGGGGAAGTCATAACAACTCGTCAGCATGGTTTTGTGAATGGCAGATCCACTGTGTCTAATCTTCTCGATTTTACAACATTCTGCTTAAATTCTATTGATTCTGGTAACCAGGTCGATTGTGTTTACACTGACTTTAGTAAGGCATTTGATAAGCTACCACACAATCTAATCTTATTTAAACTTGAGTTAATGGGATTTCCACAATATTTTGTGAACTGGATTAAATCGTATTTGGTGGAGCGATCTTATCAAATACGTTTCCGAGGCGCATTGTCTTCTGAATTTATTGCTGGATCAGGTGTTCCTCAGGGTAGTCACCTTGGTCCTCTTCTGTTTATTTTAGCTATCAATGATGTAACTCACGTCATTGAACACTCTCATCTGCTTATTTATGCCGATGATATGAAAATATACAGAACGATTAATTCTAGAGATAATTCAGATCTACTCCAGTCTGATCTAAAATCCTTTGAAGTTTGGTGTTCTAAAAATAATATGTTTTTAAATCCAGATAAATGCCAAACTATGACCTTTTCGCGAAAAAGGAATAATTTTATTTTTGATTATAAGATTAAAGATACTGCCTTGAGTCGTGTAGACACCGTCAAAGACCTAGGTATATGCATGGATTCTAAGCTATCGTTTAACATTCATATTGATAATATTTGTAAAAAAGCATCTTCAATGCTTGGTTTTGTAAAACGCTGGGCCAAAGAATTTAATAGAATGATTTCAACTACAACGTTGTATTATGCAATCGTGCGTCCTCACTTAGAGTATGCAAGTCAAGTTTGGTCCCCAAGTTACAATGTGCATGTTGATCGAATAGAAAGAATCCAAAAACGTTTTGTTCAGTTTGCTCTAAGGGGCTTAAGTGGAACTGACATATTAGACCTTCCTCCTTATGAGGATCGTTTAAAACTATTAAAAATGCAGTCTTTAGGTGATCGAAGGAAATCTGCAGATATCGTATATTTACACCAGCTCATAACTGGTGTATTCGATTCTCCAGAACTTCTTTCTCACATAAATTTTAACACTAACCGTAGAAGCAGTAGAAACGCTAACAACTTAATTTATTTGCCATTTAGTAGAACAAATTATATGGCTACTGCTCCTTTAAGTCGCATGAGTTCCTTTGTTAATAATTGTAGCGTTTTTGATGTTAATTTGTCAAAAGGTCAACTCAAAAGTAGATTAAAATTAGTTGTGTTACGTCTTGTGTTGTCCCTGAGCCCAACCCATTTATTGGTGGGTAAATTTTTCCCACATTAACTTGTTTGTGGTCACGGTTATCCATAACATTGATATTTTCAATGATTAATGGGTAGTGGCTTTAGATGGGTTAATGCTGAGGAAGTGCGATATAGCTGTAGTAGCTGAACTCTATTGTTATTGCATGTCTTCGAAGAGCTCATACAGCTCGTGGTTCATTCGAATGCGATATTCATCGCCGACTCGAACAGAACCGAAGATTTTGCGAAGAACTTTTCTATCGAACACCCCCAGAGCAGCTGCGTAATTTTGTCGATCGAGAGAGAACTCTGGAACTTAGTTGCTTATTGAGCCCGTAGTAGCATCTATTAGCAATAATTGTTCTTAGCTTTATCTCCAGGCTGACTTTGTTGTTTTTATTAATGGCGGTGCCAAGGCATACAAACTCCTTGACTACTTCAAATTTATAGCTGCCGGATGAAACGTGGCAGTCTAGACGCCGTGCTCTCTTGTTTGTAGACAGCATATACTTTATCTTACCCTCATTTATCGTCAAACCCACTTTGGCTGATTCCTTTTCGATAGCGGCAAAAGCAGCGGTAACATCTCTGACAAGGTTCTGCCGACAATATCAATATCATCAGCGTACGCATGGAGCTGGACACCTTTGTAGAAATGGTGCCATTACAATGCACACCGGCCTTTCGTACGATCCCCTCCATGATGATGTTGAAGAGATTGCAAGACAGTGGATCGCCTTGTCTGAAACCTCTTTTGGTATTGAAGGTTTTAGGGATGTCATTTTCTACCTTGACGGAGCTGCATGTGTTGCTCAACGTCATCCTGACGAACTCAGAAATTGTTGCGTATAGGCAATCCTTTCTCGGGCTATCGAACGCAGCTTTGTAATTGTCATAGAGATGATGTGTGTCAATTTGATTTTGTGGTTTTTTCAGGATTTGTCCACCATAGGGTGGACTTTCCAGGTCGAAAGCCATACTGATAAGGTCCAATCAGTGTTTTTGTAATCGGCTTTAATCTTTCACTTGTAGAGATGAAAATGGAGATCTGGTTACAGATACGCAGTGTGCGCTGAGATTGTGGAGATAGCACTTCTCCAATTTTCTCACTGGCAACGATTCCACCAAAGCCGCCCATGGAGAGCGCAGTTCAGCGCCACCTATCAACGATGACGGAGTGGAAGTACCACCACCTAGCCATGAAGAGCTTCGAGTTGCTATCGAACGACTTAAAAACAATAAAGCATCGGGTGCTGACAGCCTGTCAGTTGAATTGTTTAAAACCGGCGGCGATGAATTGATAAGGCGCATGCATCAGAATGCCCGACGATTGGAATCTCAGCGTACTTTGCCTTATACATAAGAAAGGAGATCCTACATTCTGCACCAACTATCGAGGTATCAGTCTTATTTCCAACGCGTATGAGAATTTCTCCAGCGTACTGTGTGAAAGATTAAAAAAATAAACTAATTATTTAAGATTTTGCACGTAACCTTCATTTTAGGCTCTGGGTTTTTACTTGGCAAACTCTAATAAAAACTCCCTCTACTTCCCACAAAAAGTGACATCATCAAAATAGAAAAGCCTTCAAAAGTATCACAATAATTTATGTGTTGACTTGATATTTTATACGTAAGCTGTGATTAACCCTTGGCTCTCAGAACAGGGTTCAGTACCATAAACGGCACACTCGCTGAAACTCGTTACTCTAAAGACAAAACATCTAACTTAAAACTTGAGATAGAATATTTTTTACTTACCAAAATATATAAACTTTGATATATGCTTTAAAATCCTGATGGTTCCTTAAGTCCAACCTTAAATATTTATTCAAAAAGAAAATAAATAAAAATTAAAAAAATAAAAAATTTACAAAAGTTGAATTAACAAAAACAATATGAGGTTACGAACTGCTCCATGTGTCAACTAAGGGTTAAATTAAATTAAACGTATTAAACGAATATACTTAAATACGGCCGCGGTGGGTATTTTAACTTCGACACAGTCGACGATCCATTCCTTATTAGTTCTTTTTTCTCTTCTCACCAAACCCCATTGTTAGAAGCTTGTAGTTTTAGAAAACATTGCAAATTGTCGTAAAAATCGAACGATTGTTATATATATATTCACATCGCTTGTTGTCGGTTGTTCTTCCTATTTGCTTTTATGTTTTTTTCTAATGCTTCTTTCCGGAACATTGTTTTAGCTAAATTTTGTTCTCTTTTTTATTTTGGCGTCTGTTTTTTTTTTTTTTTTTTTGTAGAAAACTGGCAATTTAAGTATTCTACTCTTAACAGCTATAACGATTTCTCAAATTTTGTTGCTTTAGATGATGATATTAATTTTAGTTTATGATATAATAAAAATTTTGATTTTAATATTTTCCATTTATCAAATAATGCGAAAATTCATTAGAATTGGAAAATCTTTTCAAAGTTACAATAAACAAAAAGTAGTTGTTTATTCAATAAAAACGAGGAATTTAAAAACAAATTTCAAACAAGACGAAGTGAAAATCTTCTTTTATCATCTTATAAAATCTGTTGACTACTAAAAATAGCACTTAATTTGAGGAAAGTGTAGCTGATGACTTCATCTCACACACTGAAAGCATTTCAATGCTACTACTGCGCTACTCAAGCACATTATGGTCATCTATTTTAATGGTCTGACTTACTTACTTTTTTAATGTCATTTAACAGTTTTAACTTTATCTCTTTCTCCAACAGCAAGCAGCAAGTATAGCGTCAAACTTAATGCTACTACTTTTGTGTTTAACTTATTTTGTCACTGTTCCTGGAATAAAAGTTGGCTTGTGGACATTCGAAGCAAGAACTTAATGATGGATGTTTGATATTATTTTTTTAAAAGCATTTTTGTGAAAATGTTTTATAAGTAGAATTAATAAAATGCACACACTCAGCAGTCAGTTTTGAGTTTTTAATGGTGTCAAAAATATTATTAAAAGCAACGCTGTTTAAGTCGCTTTTGTGTGTCAAATTCTTTTTTTATTACTCATGCCATTTAAAGTTAATGAATGTTGTTAAAAAAATGGCCAACAAAATTAAGTAGATTCTCGTTCAGCTGAACTACTTTTTTTTACGCTGTTCATCAATTGATTGGCAACATTTTGTTGTGCTCTTGGCTCTCATACACACACACACACACACCTTGTCAGTGAAGCTGCCAACGCTAGGTGCTTGCTTTTTACTCAAAATTAAAACTAGGTATTAAAAGCTTAACATTCCGCTGATGACCGCAAAAAGTTCTTCGCTGTTCTTTTTTTGTTTACTTCTTTTATTTGTACCTAGTTGTAGAGTTTAATTTTTCCGTTGATTTTATTAAGCTTTTTTGGAAATTGAAAACTCTTCTCACACCTCAGAGTCAAGTAGCAATTCCGGTGTGTATTGCTACTGACAGCCCTAGAGCAGCCCGTCACCAGCCACACCCACCACACATGCAGCTTCTACGGATTTGATTGTTCAGCAAAGTTGCTGATGCTGCAAATAAAATGTAAAAAAAAAGGATTTTTCAATCATGTTTCATCGTCTTGGCATCCACTTTATTGGCGATACAAAAACTGCTACCCCACAATAAGTCAAACAAACGAACAATACAAAGACAAAAAAGTTGGCTGGGGAGGAGTTGGGGTGCGACAAACAAAGGCGGCATTGGTGGGAGAATACCGGGAATACCTCGACAACGGATGCAAACAAAATAAGTTAAGCCGGATGTTAGCAAGCAAGTTGAGAGGCAGATGAAGAAGAACAAAACGTTTGGGATAAAATCACTGAAATCTGTTATCAGTGGAATGCATATTTATTCGCTTGTGTCAGCGCGGAATTTTTGTAGAACTGACTATAGCTGGTCGATAGCGTAAGAGTCAATATAAATGAAAGCAAAAAAAAAAAAAAAAAATAGCAAATCTCAGCTAAAAATGTAAAAAACGCGTCAAATTCCAAAATAGCTGTTAGCACAGCGTTGTTACCTTGTTCTACAGTGTACAACGAGCGGTTTTGTGTGTGGCAACATGTTGTCAAATAAAAATTTTTAACATTTGATGCTAGCTGCAGCATAAAATTATCCACAAAGCTACAGGGCACAGTGGTCTTAAAGTGGATTTTTCGTTTTGAGTAGTGTTCAGGGATTAAGAGATGAGAGGAAATGTTTTGTCGCTTGAATGAAATCCGTTCAATTTGGCCATAATTTGCCATCAATTTGACAATAGATTCTTTTGAGAATAAACCAATCATAAGATAAATTGATCAATCTTAAGTCTGTTGAACATGTCACGGTTGGATGGTATTTCTTATGGGGTCATGATTGTTATAGACTAATTTCATGACTGTTATAGGCTGTAGAAAAATTGACAAAACTATTTATGAATCCCCTCAATAGAGCTAAATGAACATTGGTGAGGTTATAACATTGCTGACGTTAACATTGCTAACGTTAAGGGGGGAGGGAGGTAAGGTTTTTTCAACTTTTCTTTTTAACATTTATTTTTATTTCTTTATATGAATGCACAACATCTCAAGAATATTGTGGATATAAGAATTTTTAAGTAAGTTTACCTCGAACGTCGATTTCGCATACCTGCGTGGCGCGCTTATCTGGCTGCCGTTTCGTGCTCTTTTGTTGTCCCCAAATGCCTTTCTTTGTCGAGCGATCTTCCTACGTATACAAAGGCGATGCCTGGCCTTCTGTACATTCGTTTCTGTTTCGAGAATATTTTGCCAACGAAAGTTTGAACCAGCTAATTTGGAAAAATGCACCGAAAAAATTATCTGGCAGCAAACCAAATTGTTGAATTTGCATCCTATGTAGCTGCATACACTTTCAACTAAGGTACTGGTGCTTTTCTCATTCTTCTGCCGGATATGAACGCCACCGTCGACCCAAGCGCTCATGAATACGTAAGATTGGAGGATAGCAATCGCATTGACAGCGCTTCGAGATTCAAGCTGAGCAGCAGAGCAAAGAAGCCAGGATAAAACAAAGACTTGAGAAAAAAAAAATGCTGAAGACATCAAAGCTGCTGCAGGGAGTCTACACACAAAAAAATCTCATCAGTAAATTCAAACGATATATGCGGTCACTTTACCGTTAATACAATTGTTGTGGCACATTTACTATGATTTCGTTTGAAATTACTGATCAAAAATTGTAACTTAACAATTATGACAATATACTTAAACGCTTCGAACAGTTAAAGTCAGCCGGTAGTATAACTACACGAATATTCTTCTTCTTCTTAAATGGCACCTACAACCGTAACTCGGTTGCCACCTGTTGTAAGAAATTGCGCCAGCCATTTTTGTTTTGCGCTTGCTTTCACCAGTTGGAAGCTGGGTACCGAATCGAATATTTTCTTCGCTGGAGCGTAGTCTTCCGCTAAACATGACCTAGCCAGCAAAGCAGCTCGATTTTTATGCGCTTTACTACGTCGATGTCGGCGTATAGCTCATACAGCTCATCGTTCTATCGTATTCGGTACTCGCCATTGACGCAGATTGGTCCGTAGATTTTACGAAGGATCTTTCTCTCGAACGCTCCCAAAATCTTTTTATCAGAGCTGCTCAACGTCCAGGTTTGTGCTGCATATAACACGACGGGCATGATTAGTGACTTATAGAGCGTGACTTTTGTTCGTCGAGAGAGGGCTCTGCTTCTCAATTGTCTACTGAGCCCAAAATTACATCTGTTGGCAAGAGTTATCCTTCGTTTTATCTCTCTTCTGATATCGTTGGTGAAGTTAATGCTGGAACCGAGGTAGACGAAGTCCTTCACAACCTCGAAGGAGGTGTTGTCAACAGTGACGTTGGTGCCAATACGCTGGGACTGTTTGTTTGTTGACACCAGATATTTCGTCTTATCTGCGTTCACTGCAAGACCCATGCGAGACTCGACTCTTTTTCTAATTTGGAGAATGCTGCACTGACTTCGCGTGTGTTATGACCAATGATATCAATATCATCGGCATACGCTAGCAGCATAACACTCTTATAGAATATTGTGACGCTTTGTCTCAGATCAGCAGCTCGAATGATCTTTTCAATGATTAGGTTAAAAAAGTCGCATGATAAGGAATCACCTTGTCTGAAACCTCGTTTGGTAACATATGGTGGGGAGAAGTCCTTCTCGATTTTAAGTGCGCTGCTGGTGTTGGCCAGTGTCCACCTGCATAGACGATTTGCAGGTATACCAAATTCAGACATGGTGGAGTATAGGTGATTCCTGGGGGGGTGTCGATTTGCTTCTCTATGGTCTTTCCAAAATTTGTCGTAGCGTGAATATCTGGTCGGTGGTAGATTTTCCAGGTCTGAAGCAACACTGATAAGGCCCAATCAATTGGTTTACAATGGGCTTCAGTCTTTCACATAATACGTTCGTCAGGACCTTCTAGGCGATATTTAGGAGGATTATCCCACGGTAGTTGGAGCAAATAGTGGGATCGCCATCCTTGTGGATCGGGCAGAGTACACTGAGGTTCCAATCGTTTGGAATGCATTCTTCCCACCATATTCTGCATAGAAGCTCGTGAATGCATTTAAACTACACGAATATTAGCCAACTGAAAATACAATTGACGGTGGTGCAACACATTAAGCAGAGCGCGCAGTAAGCCAGACATCGACGCAGTCCAGGGTTCGAGTTCCAACGATGGAAGTAAGAACATGAGATTTTTTTTAAATCTTATTAAATTTATGTGTTCAAAATGAATGTTTAAATAAAATTTAAATGTAATTATAAAAAAAAAAAATAACAAAAAATAGTTCCAACTGTACGGTCCGAACCCGTCATCTCACGGTTAGGAGTTCAGTGCTCTATCATTCCGCCAAAGTCAAAAAAATTCAGTATACGTAGCGCAGTGCTATTTTTATTAGAAAGCGCACTGCAAAAATTTTTTTCAAACAACTTCTGCGGTAGAGCTACCGTAAGAATCTTGCTCAACAAGTTTTACAGTAGGTTACAATTCTTTTTTTTTAACGGTAGAATTAACAATTTTTATCGTTTGGCTCGTTTTCAACCTACAGCTTACCGTCCGTATCGGTAGATTTGACTGTAAATTACTCTTTGACTGTGTACTCAATGGAGTGGGAATCTATGATTCTGTGTAAGTTAAAAAAAAAAGTTTACTTTTTCTTAACTTTTTAGTTCAGAAACTTTTAAACGCGTTTTTCTCAAAACTACGTTTTCAAAGTCCGTGTTCACTGCCATTTCAAACTAGGTACACATTTTGTACATATAAAATTAAATTTAATAATTACCCCCCAACGTTTAATTACATATTTTTTTACATTAAGGGGGTTTTTCACCCACAAAATGGCGGAATTTTTTATGGAAAATAGCAATTTGCACTTTACATGGCCACAAAAAATTTTTAAATAAAAAAAAAACATAATCATAGAACGGAGAGGATTTGATATTACTTTAACTAAATTTACAATATTATATGTGAAAAATTAATATTTTCAATCTCGGAATTTGTTCCTTTAAAAGGCACCAGTTCTAATAGTAAGCCACCATGGTTTAACGCCAGGTTATTAAATCTTAAGAATATTAAAAATAAGGCTTTGAAAAAATTTAAGCAAGCCAACAGTGAATCGGATAGTTTGTGCTTTGTCCGCGTTCGGAAGGAGTTTGATTTTCTCCACAGCTTTTTATTCAAACAATATATGTATAGCATCGAATCGAAACTGAAATCTCATCTTTCTGCTTTTTGGGATTTTGTTAAAACGAAGCGGAAGACTTCGGAAGATGGAAATCCATTCCATCAAGTTTAGAATACTTAGATGAAAAGTCTTATAACACTCTTGCTTCTTGTAATCTATTTGCAAAATATTTTCAAAGTGTTTATGAAAAACACAATAATATTCAGAGTCTTACTTTTGGACCTCCAATTTCAAGTCCATTGCAAAATTTTTTAGTCAGCGACGATGATGTGAGAAATGCCATTTCAAATTTGAAACCAAGTTACAAATCTGACCATGACGGTTTTCCACCCATGTTATTTAAACTATGCTTGGCTAATATAACAGTACCGCTTGTATTGCTATTTCAGTTATGTTTAAATGAATGCACCTTTATAGAATGTTGGAAAACTTGTTCGATAGCTCCGATTTTTAAATCAGGCGACCGATACAATGTAGTTAATTATAGAGCTATTGTCAAACAGGGTATTTTTGCTAAACTATTCGATGATATCATCAAAACCAAGCTATTGCATTGTATAAAAAACCACATAAGTGCACTGCAACATGGATTCCTGCCAGGTAGGTTAACATGTACGAATTTAGCGTTGATTCCAAATCAAATAATCAGCAGCTTTGAGCAGCATAGCCAGTTGGATGTTATTTACACTGACTTTTCAAAGGCATTTGAAGTAAAGTAGACCACCTCATTCTTTAAAATAAGTTGAAGCAGTTTGAAGTCTCTCACCATCTTGTTAAATTCTTTAAAAGTTTCTTAACGAACAGAAAACTTTTTGTTAAAATTGTTTCTTTAAAATCCGATATTTTGGTGGATGCTTTTTCCGGTATACCCCAAGGTACCCACTTTGGACCGCTTCTTTTTTAATTTTTATTAATGATTTACCGCAGCACTTTTAACACTCAAAGTGTCTTATGTTTGCGGATGATGTTAAATTATTTTTAAAAATGTCTATGCTTTCATACTGTCACAACCTGCAGTCGGATTTAGATGTTTTAAATAATTGGTGTGTTTCTAATAAACTATTATTAAATATTAATAAGTGCAGTGTTGTGTCATATACTAAATATGCCGACCGAATAACGTTCGATTACTCAGTCAATAATTGTCATATTACTCGTAAAAACGAAGTCAAAGACTTGGGTGTGATATTTGACTCTAAGCTTAAATTTACCAATCATATTGGCCTTATTGTAGCAAAAGCATACTCTATGCTTGGTTTTATTAAAAGAAATACGCAAAACTTTAAGATCCTTTGACGGTTAAGGCTCTGTATGTGGCTTTAGTTAGAAGTCATTTAGATTACTGCTGCCTGATTTGGAATCCATATTTTGATGTTCATTCTAATAAAAATGAAAGCGTCCAAAAACGTTTGACTAAATATGCCTTAAGTAAAATGTGTTGGCCGGATGGTCTCCCTTCATATATAGCTAGACGTAAATTTCTTGGGCTAACTTCCCTTCAGGATAGGCGTAAGGTTTTTTCGTTAATGTTTGCTTACAATATTGTTTCAGGTAAAATAGTGTGTGCAGAACTATCTAGTTTATTTCGTGTTTATAACCCCCCCAGAAATTTAAGAAATAACAGATTAGTCTCTGATTCCTTTCATAGTACAATTTATGCTGCTTATGAGCCAATTGCTAGGTGCGTTGATTTGTGCAATAGTCTTTCTTAAGTAATAAATTTCGATGTAAATGAGTATAGATTTAGATTAAATTTATTCACTGTATTTAATTAAATGTATTAGTCTGCAAGATTTTCATCCGTAGACTGAATTAATTAATAAATAAACAAAATAAAAATAAATTTTAATGGTTTTTGATTTCAGATAATTTCTGACCAAGATATAGTGAACACTGCAAATTGCTATTTTTCTAAGACGTTCTGGGACAAGCACTGTTCGGTCACCGGCTTGTTTTGGAATATTTTCGCATGAACAAATTACAGAATATTGTTTAAAGTATGCTTAATAATGTTCAAAAGGTTTGAATAAATTTGCTCTTTTCATACTCTTAACAAAAAATTTACAAAAAAAGTGTTTTTTTACGCTGAACCCCTTCTTTAACAGTTTTTACTTAAAAAAAAAAAAATTTTTTTTGTGAAGAACAGTTCTCAAAAAAACCTTGTACCTTGCAAAATTCTGTGGAAAAACTTGGAATCAGAGTGCCAAGAGCAATTAAAATGCGCTCTTGCTCTTTCGAGTTATCATTTATAAAAATAAAAGCAATGAATAATCTTTTCAGAGCAATTCGTTGAACGCTACGCTCTCGCATAAACTCCTCAAACACTTATTTTGGTTATTTGTCCGTATACAAAGAGTGCTCATAGTTGTGAGAACATCGTCACTGTTTTCATCCCTCGAGTTCTGCAAATGATGTGCTCTTTATATGAGCTGAAAATCATTTGAGTTCATGAATGATAAGTATTTTTATACTTAAGAGCCATATCTCAAAGGGGAAGCAAAATAGGTAAAAATTAACCTTTTTTTAGAGACCCCTAAGGGGAAAAGCATTTCTGAGACGCACAAATAGAGAGGAAGACATCGAAACACGTGTTTAACTGTCCACTGTAAGTCAAATTGTAAGTCAAGCACAAGTTTTGAGCCCCCCTTTAAAAATATTGCAAATGGGAGCAAATAGACTCCTCTAGTTGTGTTCGGATTCGGATTCAGCGAACCATTTTTACCTTGTGTTGGCCTCAGCACCGAATTCGTAAAAAACAGAAGACAAACAAAATCCAATAGAAACGAATGATAAAAAAATGATGACATCATAATCAAAATCACTCAGTTCTCACTGTATATAACTATCATTGAAAAGAGTGAAAAGAGAAAAAAAAGCGATTTCATGCTCTGCAGAAACGCATGCTGTGAACAGCAACGAAAGAGAAATGCAAATAAACGATTCACTCGTTCATTCGGAGATTAACGAATAATCACTACTTGGTTTTTCATTTCCAATGAAAGAAACAAAACAAAATGCACTGAGTTGAGTTGTATTGAGGTGAGTGAGGGATTTTTACTCCTCAATGATAAGTAAAGAGTGGTTAAATTTTAAGGGCCGATGTTGATTTTGAATAAAACAGAAATTATTTAGGAAATGATTGTCATTCCTTTTTATTATGATAATATTGATATGGTTCAATTATGTTTGGAACAAAATATCGGCCAAATGACCGCTGAGAACTCGAAGCCACACCTCCATCCGATGGTCAAAATTTTCGATGACGCTGAGGCATACGTGAGGTTCTATCTTTAGCTCTTGAATTGTTGCTGGCTTTTCTTTCAAATAACCCCAAAGAAAGAAGTCCAACGGTGTCAAATTACATGATCTTGGCGGCCAATTGACATCTCCACCACGTGAGATTTTGAATTGAATTTGTCGCGCAAAAGAGCCATTGTTTTGTTAGATGTGTGCCACATATCCTCCACATTCATATCTTCCAATTCGGGCCATAGAAGGTTCGTTATCATCTCACGATAGCGAACACCATTCACAGTAACTGCCTGACTGGCCTCATTTTGGAAAAATGAGTTGGTGTTATCACATCTCCTACAGACCCGGTATGCTCAAATTTTTGCAAGATTTTTCCGACTGTACGCACATTTGGACGATTAAATTCAACGAATAAATCACGAAGTGCACGATATGGATTTTGATTTGAACGCCCATTTTCATTATAAGCCTGAATAACTTTAACGCGTTGCTCGATTGTGTATCTTTCCATGTTTCAAATTGAGTTAGTCTGAAATTGAGAAATGTCAAATGAAATGCAGAAAAAAACTTGACGTTTAGGTGTGGTTCACATTAAACATTGGCCCTTAAAATTTAACCACCCTTTATTTACAAACTCTGCTTGGAATGCTTTTATACTGCCGTCATAAGGAAGAGTGCGGCATATAGCATGAAAATCAAAATTCATTTTATTGTATTTTCTTTATTTTTCATTCATCCTCATTAAGATTGTAAGATAAAAATCCCAAACCTTAATTTTTTAACCTAAATTGTCGTATCTACACAAAATTTAGATATCATTCCAGGATAAAATGCAGTATCTACATAAACATAGTAAGAAATGCCGTATCTATATGTAGATGCCGCACTTTTTGGTTGTTTTTTATTTATTTTACATACACAATTTTTTTTTTCAGTCATAAAAACTATAATTTGAGTCATATAAATTTTTCCATTACGTGTTGTATATATTCATTATATCTTCGCTTTAACCCTTATAATATAGATCATATATATCGGTAAGATGGTTTTGATGATATTTTATATTAAAATAAGCAAATTTTTTCCTTATAGGTGCGAAAAATGATGCAGATACGGGTTTTCTCAATGTTTTTATTGAATAAAATCAGGGTACAAACAAGAAAAAAAGCTGCAAGTACAGTGTTTTATGCCACAGTTTTTGAATTATTAGTTAATTCTTTTAAATAACCATATAGTTTATATTGTCCAGGGCTTCTCTTTTCTAAAGAATAAAATTTTTATAATTATTTCATCCCTTTTCATGAAATATTGCCTTTTTATTGTGAGGCGTACCGCACTCTTCCTTATGACGGTAGTATAGGTGTTGTAAGGAAAGGATTTTTGTGTCTGGTGATATGAAAATGACATGACAAAAATACATTTTTAATGCAAACAGTTGTACTTTTTCTCGCAAAATCTAAGAGACTTTAGTGATGGGTTTTGAAAACACAAGTATATAATAACAATACAAGGGACTACAGAATTTACCCCCGATGAACTTACTCTCGAAAGAAAAATGCCATAAAAGCCAAATTGGTAATAGCTTCAGTAATCTGTTGGTAATCGCTTCGGTAATTGGTAATAAGTTGGTAATCGTTTCGGTAATCGGTTGGTAATCGTTTTGGTAATCGGTTGGTAATCACTTCAGTTATTGCTTCGTTAATCGGTTGATAATCGCTTTGGTAATCACTTCGGTAATCGGTAATTGGTTGGTAAATATAGTAAATTAGGCGGCCGTGGCATACTAGCTAAGGTACGTGGTTTTTATGCGATAGAACCCAGGTTCGAATCACATCTGACACAGAAAGCTTTTTCAATTGAATCAATTTTTCTGTTCGGCCGTCACCTCTCTGCAGACAAAGGCAAACCACAGAGAGTAAAAACTGCCATGAAAAGCTTCTTGAGAGAACATAAGAGATTCGTAGTCAGCATAAAGCTTGTAGGTCCAGTTCTTGATAGTTTGTGTACAAACCATTCACAGCACGCACAACACAAGACAAAGTCCTTTCAAGGGCTGAAATGGCCATTTGGTAATCGCTTCGGTAATTGGTTGGTAATCACTTCTGTAATCGGCTGGTAGTCGCTTCGGTAATCAGTTGGTAATCACTTCGGTAATAGGTAATCGGTTGGTTATCGCTTCGGTAATCAATTGTTAATTGCTTCGGTAATTGATAATCGGTTGAAAATCGCTTCGATAATCGGTCGGTAGTCGCTTCGGTAGTCAGTAATGGGTCGGTAATCGGTTAGTTATCGCTTCAGCAATCGGTTGGTAATAGCTTCGGTAATTGGTTTGGTCATTGCTGCGGTAATCGGTAATTGGTTCGGTAATCGTTTGGTAATCGCTTCGGTAATCTGCCTGATAATGAGTTATCGTTTCTGTCTTTGGTTTGGTCGATGCTTGGTTTTTTACGCTAACGCGTGATGATATCGCTAACAGTGTGATGTTATCATTAATCTATAGTTTTACTCTATACTAAAAAGAGCTCAACGCGCCTAAAGAAGTTTTCACTTCAAAAAGCCTTCGGGCAGAGTTAAAAATTATACCATTTTACTCTGTAAATACTAAAGCTGCATAAAGTATCTTTTCGATGAGTACTTCGCAAAAATGCATAAAAACCTTTAGGTTAAAAATTCTTTCCAATCTAATATTTTGGGTATAATTCAAAACCAACACCTTGGTTTTTAAAAGTAGTCATATTCTTATGTTCTATGTTCGCCTTAAAAAATATTTGTATCCTAAATTTGTTTTCTCTATAATTTTTTTTGAGAATTCAATATTGTTGGAAGACTATGTTAAATATTGGCCTTTTCTCGAAAAATTATT
Organism: Coremacera marginata; assembly: GCA_914767935.1. Lineage (NCBI taxonomy): Eukaryota > Metazoa > Arthropoda > Insecta > Diptera > Sciomyzidae > Coremacera > Coremacera marginata. The sequence continues at coordinate 165,548,050 of OU612046.1, forward strand.
TGACAATAATATTCAGTCCTTAGTAAGATGTGATGATTAGTTTCTTGATTGAGAATTTTGTTTTTTTTTTTAATTTATATCATTTGGTGTAAGCATCACAGCTTAATATTTCTTTGAAATTGTTTACAGTTTCTTCATTATAGTTCTTTATAATAGTGATTCTAGGATACGTAAACTGCTCATTAAAAATGTGTTGTTGATTAGGTGCTCTGCGGCTTACTTTACTTATAGATGTTAACATTGAGTTCTTTTATAAATTTTTGTAGAGTTGCACTAATTTTATAAATTTTTGCACAGTTCCAATTTTTTCTACAATTCCTTTGGTTTCAAATGAATTCGTAATGAGATTCTTCGTCTATTCCTCAAAATTGTTATTTAGAATATAAATAAAAACCTAACAAAAGGATTTTCAATACAAACATAGTTCTAAGCTTATCATCTTAAATTCTAGCAACGTAACTCGTCTAATTTATTCTAACTTTTATGTCAACATTATCGTTGCATTCTTTCCAGAAAAAGCCACACTTTTTTTAGGCCATGTATCTGAAGAATCTTTTCTTGAAATAACATAAAAGTAAGATTCGTTTTATTTATAAGTGAATTTAAATGAACTAAACCAAATTGTGTACAAATAAAAGAGCAGACATAATTTCCGGATTTGCAGCATGCAAATTTCAACACATTTTCATAAACGTTGTAGAAAAACCTGGAAAATTCCTTTGCATCAAATTCAAAGTTTAAATAATTTATTTCGTAGAATCCGAATTTCTACAATTTGTTCTCTAAATTCGTTTAGTCTCAAGGGCTGTTGTAAACTCTCATATACACATGTTCTTGTAAATAATAGATGTGTATGTGTATAAAAAAAAAAAACAAAAAGCTTCCAAAGAGACCTTAACAGTTTATGTTTTATTTCTTAATTTTAAATTACTTTCTATGTTTTTCGTGTTTCTTTATGTTATGGCGCCAACACACTTATTTTCTCGTTTACCACAAAAACCACAAACTTCTAGGGTTTGACAGCTGACCAGGGTTCAGTGATTTTTTTTTTTTTAACTGAGGGTTGCAAGAAAACAATCAGAATTAGTGTGTCTTATCTGCTCTGCACAAGATTAATTCAATTATAAAATGGGTGGGTGGCTTTGGATTTTCTAGCTAATTGCGGTTGAGAAGAAACACGATTGAAAAGTTTTTATATTTGTTTACTTTATCTATACATTTTTTAAAGCGTTGCTTTTTTTATTTTCGGGATTATCTGTTTGTCTGTTGATTATCTGCTATGTATGATTAGAAAAAAATATGTTGTATTTTTATATCTATCTATAAATTAATCTTCTATCTGGAAGCATGATTGATTAAGTCGAGAACTTAGTTATTGATGTAGTTTTGCTTAATAATTATATCTTTATATGCACACAATATCTGCAGCTGCAAAAGAGACCCAAGCCAAAATTATGACAGAAAACAAAAAAGCTTTTATCTAACTAATATGGCTATTGAACATTTTGAAATATTCAAAACTGATAGTAGAAAATAGTAAATAGAAAGAGTTTAATAAAACATAAAATACTAATTTTTTTTACTGAAGTTAAATAAATATTGGAAATATGATTTTCAAACACCGCTGCTTAAAAGGTTGTTTTCGATTAACTTGTTAAATAAGCCTGTAATATTTACATGCAGTGGCTTAGCTAAAGTTGATGACGCCTGAAGCGAAGAATAATTTATCGCATCCACGCCCAAAACAAAAGGGTTCAAATAAGTCTTGGTTTTCTTTGCAATTTCGAATCTATCATTGAACTTTCTAATGATAGAGACAAACTTGTAGAGGGTAAAAGTCAATGCTTTTAGCTACTTCTGGTCCGTTCACGATAATTTTAAACACATCATACAACCACTATAAATAAGAAATACAACCAAACATTCAAAAAAATCGTTTCATTAATAAGGGAGAGAAAATGAGAAACCCTTCACTTACAACATACATCTGTGCAACACCTTGTGAATTGCCTAATTATATTTTTAACACAATTCCTTTGGTTGGATAATCGGTAATTGGCTCGGTAATCGGTTGGTAATTGCTTCGGTAATTGGTAATCGCATCGGTATCCGGCAAACGGTTGGTAATCGCTTCGCTAATCGGTTGGCAATCACTTCTGTAATCGGTAATCGGTTGGTAATGACTTCGATAAACAGTAATGAACTCGTAATCGCTTTGGTAATCGGTTGGTAATTGCTTCGGTAATTGGTTATTAGTTTTTAATCGCTTCGGTAATCTATAATTGGTTCGTTTACCGGTAATCTGTTGGTAATCGCTTCGTTAATCAGTTGGTAATCGCTTCTGTAATCGGTAATCGGTTGGTAATTGCTTCGGTAATTGGTAGTTGGTTGGTAATCGGTAATTGGTTCAGTAATCGGTTGGTATTCGCTTCGGTAATCGGTAACTGGTTCGGTCGTCGATTGGTTATCGCTTCGGTAGTCGGTAATTGGTTCGGTAATTGGTTGGTAATTGGTAATCAATTGATAATCGCTTCGATAATCGGTAATGGGTTCGGTAACCGGTAATCGGTTGGTAATCGCTTCTTTAATCGATAACCGCTTCTGTAATCGATAATTGGTTGGTAATTACTTTGGTAAACGATAATGGGTTGGTAACTGCTTCAGTAATCGCTTGGTTACCGCTTCGGTAATGAGTAATTGGTTTGGTAGTCGATTGGTAATTGCTTCAGTAGTCGGTAATCGGTTGGCAATCGACTCGTTAATCAGTAATTGCTTCGGTAATCGGTTGGTTATCGCTTCGGTTATCAGTAATCGTTAATTGGTTCGGTAATCGGGTAATCGGCCTGGCAATAGGTTCAGTAATCGCTTCGGTCTTCGGATTGGTCGATGCTAGGTAATCTCTTAAAAGGAAAAGCTGTACAGCAATAATTTCTGTTACTTTAACAGCGTGATGATATCGCTAACAGCGTGATGATATCGCCAGTCTATAGTTTTGCTCTCTACAAAAAAGTGCTCAAAGCGCTTAAAAAACTTTTCACTTCAAAAATGTGAATTTTTAACGAATATCGAGAACCATTTTGCCGACCCTCTTTTTACCATCTCCTACTTACGCATCTGATACATGCACACGTGCATGCATTAAAAATGAGTGTTTTAAATATTTATTTCTCTCAAAGTAATAATTTACATTTACACGTTGCAAGAGTTTTCGTGCTTTCGTTTTGTGGTTCCTTTTGCAGTGCTTTTTGTTTTTGGTTTTTTTTTATTTTCATCTTATTACTACTTTTTATATGATTGACCATGACTGAAATATTGGAATATGGTATGGTTGCTCATCGGCTCGCACAATCAACTCATACAAATTTAATCCAATTTCAACGAATTGGTTTTTCATAACGTAAAAAATGCAATCATCTTTATGGGCAACGAAGATCCACTCGTGGCGACGTGACGAGCTGTGCTTCAACTGGCTGCATCCGTACATGAACATGGTAGCATATGGTTTTAATCTCAATAACAAGAACGCCACCAACAACAACAACAGCAACAACAACGACAAAAAGAACACAAAACTACAATGATACCAACAACATTTTCGATTATTCAACTCTTGAAAGGTAGCCGCCGACATTGAAATTCGTACATTTTACATATTTACATGAAGGACCGGAGAAGACTCAACAGCATTATCTTCGCCACTATGACATGAAAAGTGGAAAGAAGAAACTTTATAAAACTGGCTTTGAGCGGCTTTGTTAGATGTTATTGGCTGATTTCTAATAAAACGCTCGCAGCCAAAGCCGTTCGCTTTGCCGGAAAATCCAGAAAATTGTTTATTAAAGTGTTTGAATATTATAAAGTTAGAAAATGTAAATTTATATTGTCTCGCATTCTCACTTTTTCTGCTTCTTTCTCTCTTTTTGCTCCTCTTCCTCTAATTCTAGTCTTGTCTGTGACTAAAAGTTTGTTAAATAAGTTTTCACAGCCTTATGTCTAATATTGTTGTGAACATCAAGTTTTTGACTCTATACATAGAAGACTTCATACACGAGCACACACTGCAAATGCAGCTTTCTGCGAAAGCACTGCCTTAGATTTATAACTTTATTATATGGCAATACTTAAAATCGATAAATTTTCAATGGATGCCTGCCGTCGTCGCACAGTGTAAAGTTTCCATATAACTCACGGTCAAAAAAGACTCATTTTTCAAAAAATTTTAATTAAGGTAGTCAGAGCAAAGCAGCCATTATCTGTTTTTAAAAATAGCTGATATTACTGAAAATTTTGAAATTACTGAACATAGAATTTTCAGTCTCTTATGTTTACTGTTATTAAGAATATTTTCATTCTTACTCAGTTTTTTTTTTGCAAATTTTATACAGTGCAACTTCACTGCAGTGTTCAGCAACGTGCAGTAGTAATCTTGTTGTGTGGGCCGTTATCTCATTATATGGGCCACGTGCCTGTCAAGTCGAGCTGTTTAGTTGAAGGCTTGCTGGCTGTTTGCCTTGACTGTGATTTTTGCTTTATTATGTGTCTGATGCATCAATTGAATCCAAAGATTGACGTCAACATTAAATAAAAAAGAAATATATATTTATTTTCTTGTGGATCCGGTGCATCAGCACAATGTAGATTAAGATAAAACTTTAAAATAGTTGTCAGAATTCTCTGAGTTTTAATAAGCTGCAGAACTTATATAATCAATAAGTGAAAGGAAAATCTCATAATATTTGGAAATCATGCAAGAACAATTACAAGATTGATAAAAATGGTAGAGATATGAGGAAAGTGAAAGCCTCTTATGCTAACTTGGAACCATAGCTAGCTGTAATTGAAAATAGACCAAGACACTAGAAGTTTAAGTGATCTAAGAAGGCGAAATTGTAGTCAAAAATAACTCCCAAGTTACGATGTCATTGTATAGAATGTTTTTACTAAATTGTTTGATTACCTAAGAAAATTTTCTATTCTTAAGCGAAAACCCATTACGGAGACTCCAGGTATAGACATTATTAAGGTCGAAATTTAGAGTTCTTAAAAATTTTCATATATTATTTAAATAAATAACAAACAGCAAAGAACCTAATAGACTACTCTGCGGAAGACCAGAAGACACTTCAAAGCAATATGATAGAGTCTTATAAATGAAACCTCTACTACTTAAAAATGATTTAAACCATTCCATGAAAGTGGAGTGACAGCAACCCATTTTACCAATCAACTAACCCCTAATGGGAAATTTTATCGAAGGCCTTTCAAAAATCTGTATATAGGACATCAACTTGAATACCCGAATCTCAAGAAAATATGCAATATTTTAAAAAAACGAAAGATTAGTTACTATAGACTTCCCAGCAACAAACCCATGCTGCTTAAGACAAATGTGTCGCTAAACAAGAGAGTACAATTTAGGTTTGATGACAGACTCCAACAATTTTGAAACATTTGTTATAAGCTTATCGATTCTTTGCCCATTTTTAATGATTCGAGCAACAGCTGCAATTTTTTAAGTTTCGATAAAATAACCCAAAGACAGAGAATTATTGAAAATAGTACTAATTAATACTTAAATCAATTTAATTAATAAAATAGAGAACAACAACCCATTGTTGTCAGACATAGTAGAACTTTTTAGATAATTGAGACATTGAACTTAGAACATCTTCAACTGCAACTAAGAGAGAACCAATATCGACGTCTACTTCGACATTTTTAATAGGGAGCTATCATACCTTTAGTCATCATCAGCATAATTTGTTTAAAAATAATTTGCAAATCTTTGACACGCGCTTTGAAATTGTTTAGTACAAAGTCTTATCTTTCTAACGCCATCTAGCGTAGCCTGATCGCACATATACAAAGCGGGAGCGCACATATCACTAAAGCCATCTATATGGAAAATAATGCATTTCTGTTTACAACACCTGATAAAATGTGATTGCTAAAATTCTAAAAGAACAGTTCGAAAAAAGTAAGTATTGAAGAATCAAAAGTCAACAAAAAAAAAAAAAGAAGTACAAAAGGTTCCAAATAAAGACAAAAAAAAAAGAAAGTAGGCAATGGGAGACTGCCTACCGAAGTCAAAACTTAAAGCTATTACATAACATAGCTGTTATGAATTTCCGAAGTAGCTAGAGCCGACAAATCAGACACCTTCTATTATGCGTTATTGAATGTATAAACCTATCTTTTAAATGTTAATAATATATTTGTAACACTATTTTTGCATAAACATTTCCTTTATAAACATCCAAATAAGTTATACATGTATCCAATACAAGGAAATTGCATGCAATAATGACGCGAATCTATTGCTTTACCATCTACCAAAAAGTGCTCAACGCGCGTTCCAAATGCCAAATGCATCATCCCCTCCATGGCAAGACAGTGGATCACCTTGTCTGAAACTTCTTTTGGTATTGAAGTTTTCGGAGAGATAATTTCCTACCTTGACGGAACTGTATGTGTTGCTTAACGTCTTCCTGCAAAGTCTTATCAACTTACCGAACTCAGACATTTCTGCGTATAGGCAATCGCTTCTCGGGCTATCGAACGCAGCTTTAAAATCGACAAAGAGATGATGTGTGTCAATTTGATTTTCGTGGGTTTTTTTCAGGATTTGTCGTAGCGTGAAAGTCTATGGTGGACTTTCCAGGTCAAAAGCCACACTGATAAGGTCCAATCAGTGTTTTTGTAAAAAAAAAAAACGAAATGGCCATTTCAGCCCTTGAAAGGACTTTGACCGAGCTTCTTATGATCAATTGTGTTGTGTGTGATGTGAAATGTTTGCACACAAATGATCGAGAACTGGACCTACATGTTTTACGCCGACTCCGAACGGCTTATGTCTTCAAGAAGCTTTTCATGGCAGTTTTTACTCTCTGAGGCTTGTCATTGTATGCAGAGAGGTGACGGCCGAACAGAAAAATTAGTTCAATGAAAAAACTTTCTGTGTCGGATGGAGGATTCGAACCTGGGTTCTCTGGCGTAAGAGTCACACACTCTATCCACTACGCCACGGCCTCCACAGTGTTTTTGTAATCGGCTTTAATCTTTCACACAGAACGCTTGAGAGAACCTTATATACGATGAAAATAAGACTGATATCTCTGTAACTGGCGTAGATTGTTGGGTATCCTTTCTTAAGTATATGGCACAGTACGCTGAGGTTTCAATCATCGGGCATGCTTTCTGCTAGCCATATTTTGCTGATGATATAAACTGATTTCATAAGCAATAACTTTCTTTATTTTTTAATTGGGTTTGTCACCTTAGTAACGCACTGCTAACAACGATGATGTAGCAACCACAGTCAGGGGCAAGTTCCACACCACTTTATGCGATATTATGTAAAGAGCTCTTCACAAACTTGTACAATGGGCCAAGCCCTGTGGTCTTGGAGAAAATCCGACCAAAACAAAGCTGGCCCTATTCAAAAGGTAATACAAAATTCCGTCCTTAATTCTAATCCTACTAAATGGGTCTGTACTGCTCCTTGCGGATAACGCAAAGTACCTCATACTCAGTAAGAAACTCAGCTGGAAAGAAAGGAATGCAGAGTTCATTAAGTAAGCCACAGTGGCACTCTACACCTGCAAAAAAGCCATAGAGAAAAGATGTTGGTTCTTGGCCCGTATCGTTAACTGGCTGTATATTGTGGTCATTAGACCTATTCTTCTGGAGTTATAAGCCATTCTTATTTAAAATGAAGCCATTTTTCTAATTGTGTACTTAATACTAGTTATGATAAAATAATGTAGCACTAGTAAGGAATGGAGCTTCAGCAGGGTACCGAAGCTAAAATACCCCCGCGGCCGTATTGTGGTATATTCGAAGTCTTTAGCCGTCTATAAAATATTTATGTATTATCTCCAAAAATATTTGTGGCATACGTTCAATTTTATTTTACCCTAAGCTGCCACTGCTTATTACGTTAAAGAATATGTGTGCAAAATTTGATTGGTATGTGGAAATTCATACAAGCGGTTTAAAACAATTTCGTTTATAGTTAATAACTCACGCCCTCGTTCAATTCTACCCAATTTGATAGTCTACTAAGTGCTCATTATTACAAAAAATATATTTAAAATTTAGAAGAAGTCGGACAAAGGCTATAGAAGGAGTTCAATTTGAATTAAAGTGGAACGCCCCTGTTAAATTCCCTCCCTCCCAATTTCTTAAGCTTATCACTGCTTATTATTCCAAAGAATGTATTTGGCAAATGTGGTTGAAATCAGAAGAACGGTGTAGAAGAAGTTTGATTACAACTAAAATTGGCACGCCCCTTTTCCAATCCCACCCACTTTTGTAGACTTAAAACTTCTCGCTATGATAAAGAATATATGTGTAAAATTTGGTTCAAATTGGAGAAACGGTATAGATGGAAATATACTTAAAATAAAGTGCCACGCCCCCTGCCCAGCACCGCCCTCTTTTATGAACTAAAGACTGGTCCTTATGACAAATAATATGTGTGCATAATTTGGTTTAAGTCGGTCAAACGGTGTATAGGCAGTTCGAATAGAGTTAAATTGACACGCCCCTTGTCCAATCCCACGCACTTTTGTAGGCTTAAGACTTCTCATTATACTCAAGAATATACTTAAGAAATTTGAATGAAATCGGAAAAACGGTTTAAAAATAAATTGCCACGCCCCCTGTCTAGTACCACCCAATATTATAAACTTAAGACTGCTCAAATTACCAAGGACAATATTTCAAAAATTTGGTTGATGTCAGACACACGGTGTTGAATAAGTTCGATTAAAAGAAAAATGCCACGCCCACTTTCCAAGTCTACAGACTTCGCATTACACCATATGTGTATATAGAATATATTTGCAAAATTTGGTATGGGTTTGATAAGCGATATGGGTGAAATTTGGGAAATGAACGATTTTCTATTTTGATGACGTCACTTTGTATGGGAGGTAGGCGTTGTTTTCATCTGATTTTGCCAAATATCATAGAGATGGTATTTCTTTTTTAAAAATAAACTTATATTTTAAATTTCATTGCGATATCTTTAAAATTGCGGCTGTACTCGTGTCGACAGATGGACAGACAGACGGACACACGGAAATCAACTCAGGAGGTGATGCTGATCGAAAATATATATACTTTTCTATGCCTTCCACGCCTCCTTATTGGCGTTACAAACGGAATGACAAAGTTAATATACCCCTTACGCCAGTACGCGTTGGGATATAAAAATTCTAACTTTTGACTGACAAGGAAAGGTCCCCAGGTGTCACTCACCGATTTGAATAATTTTTTGGATATGTGATAGAGGACGAAAATCTAAGGTCGACGTATTTTTTTATACGTGCTCAATCGATAGATTACGGTTTCAAAATGACGTTTTAAATCAGTGAAAATTTCGTTTTTTTGCCACAATTTCACTATTTTCCATAGAAATATATACAAATTTGGTATCAAACGAAAGGTATTTTAAAGCTACATATGCTGGCATCCATTTTGGGGAAATAAATTTCATTGTAATTTTGTTGTTGTAATTTTTAACAGTAGTTAGTCGATATCATAAGGAGCGCATTTTCGAAATTGTTTCATTTTCATTTATATTTGATTTAAGAGAATTCTAAAAGTTACCTTTTTTTTGTTTTTTTAAATTTTTTTTTTGTTTAAAAAAATTTTTTTTTTTTAGGGATGAAGACCACAATATGGGAATCAAAAATTTTGTTTTTTCTGCAAATTTCCGTATGTGTAAATATTTGATCGGAAAAGTTTTGATCGGAAAACTTTGTGCTTTTAACTTGGTTGCCCGAAGAAATGAGAAAAACCATCGGAAATTTAAAAATGTGACTTTCTATGTAAATATTTCCACTAGTTTTCAACATATTTCGCAATTTTTTTTTTTGTTATAAAGTTTAATAAAAGTTCTTGCCAAAAAATATTTTAACATTACCAATTACTGTACATTTGTATTTTTAATATTTTTTTCAAAAAATGCCCAAAATATTCAATGTTTCCTCAAAAAATTAAGTAAAATTTGTTTTTGTTGTAAAAATAATTTAAATTAAAAATTGCATTTTAAACTCCCTTTCACATGGCATGACATTTATAAGCAAAACTTGTTTCAGTTTTAAACAAAAATTTATTGATTATTTCTAGCATAATTATCTATCATATTATCATAAGGGTAACCCGTTTCGATTTATTTGATGAAATTAATTTTTTTTAAAAATGCTCTTTTTATATATTTTATAGAAGAGTATAGCTACAAAAATAATTTATTTGAAAAAAATATCCCAATATTCTTTTCCAATCAAAAGTTATTACTAAGAACCTATTTTCATACCATGTGGATCTGTATTAACAAAATTTCTTTTCTGTTAATTATTAAGTTTCTATATGCTTCCCATGCTCATTAAAGAATAATCATGCTCATTTTGAAAATCTTAAAAGAAATAAATATATTTAATACTTTTCAGTTATTAACCCTTGGCTAGTTGGGGTAATGAGTTACCATAGGGTGGAAGCTATATTACTGGAGCAAGGTGTGGCAGCCAAGGGTTAATAACTGAAAAGTATAAAACACAGGTGCGTCGTTGGACACACGAGAGAAGCGAAGCTTTTTCGCAGTTACATAGATTTGATGGCTTAATAATTTTTTCTTTTTAATATATTAACTTTTAAATTCAAAAATTTAAAATAACATAAAATAAGTTAGATATATACAGAAAACATATTTACTGCTTATTTTTTTATTGTTGAATGTCAAATTTCCACGCCAATTACATATACGGGCATATAATGCCAGCGACTCTCCATTTTATCTCTCCACACATGGTTGTAAACTTGGCTGCACTGACTCATGCATGCGTTTGTTAATTCCATATTTATTGATATCTATTTTTTGACACTTAAAAACGCACTTGTCAACGCACTTGTCATAGAGTGTAAATTATTATCTAGAGATTGCATTAACTCTGCTAAATCTCTGGCATGTGTTAACAGAGTTATTTCACTTAAAAACATGAAGAAAAAAAACTCGTTAACCTCTTTATTATACTCTATGCCAACAGAACCACAAACGCATTCACAATACAAACAAACCGATGCTGGAGACACCTTGTGGCAAATAAAAGCAAATGCTTGATAGTTGTAGCATAGCAAATACACAATCCTCTATCTATTGATAGATGGTGACGATCTACTTCAGCATAGCTTCTGTTATAATTAGGATTGAATTAACAACTGTTTCTAACAAGTCTTTGTGGCCTAGTGGATTGTGCATTGTACTCTCGTGCAAGAGTACATAACTAGGTTCGATCCCACGGGCAGGCCACAATATATTTTTAGTATTTAATTTTAAAGTATTAAATTTTCTTGTTGTAATAAGCACTGGCAACAAAGAAACCATCAAATTTCCAAGAAAAAATCTGTCGAAAATTTTTCAGATTTCACTCCAAGCAAATCACAGAAAGAGGAGTAAAAAGCTTCGCTTCAAAAATATTTGTTTCTTTTAAAATTTTCAAAATGAGCAAGATTATTCTTTAAATGAGCATGGGTAACATATAGAAACTTAATAATTAACCTTAGATTTTTTTTCCTCTATCACAAATCCAAGAATTATTCAAATCGGTGAGTGACACCTGGGGAACTTTCCTTATGAGTAGTCGGATTTTTCAACTATTAAAATATAATTAAGTGACGAGTCTGAAGATAAAATTTCTCTCCATCTAGTTTTATCACGATATGGGCTTGAAATCAAAAAAATAGTCTTCAAAAACTAAAGAAAATAATTATATTTTTTAAGAGTTCAGACTAGATGTCTTTAGCAAACCATTTAGCATTATAACGTCAACAATTGTTGTCTTTACAACATTTCTTAATACACCTTAATACACATGTACACCTTTAAAATATTCTAAGGTGTATGCTACTTAAGCTGCCGTAAGATGATGCATTAAAACAAATTGATAAATAGTGTTCGAACTTTAAACATAGAAAGTTTTCCTGATGTGCTGGTAAGCATTGCAGTAGAAAAATGTGCAAAAAGTTTTATAATTGATCTCTATAAATTTTTAATATAATTCCAATTTCGATGCAGCAACGTCTACAGATTTCACAATAACAACAATTAAGTGTATTAAAATGGAACGAGTTTGATTTCTGTGGAAATTTAATTATATTGTGCAATTAAACGGCAGCAACAACAGCATTTCGCTTTGGCAGCTTTGCAGAATGTGAACGTGAATGTGAGTGCGAATGCATTGAAATGGATCGAAACAAAGGCTCAAAATATGAACAATCATGATAAAAAAAAACCCAGTGTACAATTGAAATCGATAGATATGCTCACTCACCCAAGACACACATCAACACACAGCCACACAAATACTGCGCACCTCATTTGGAACGAAATGGTTATTGATGGTGCATGTGGCCACAATATAGATTCACACTAGCTGCACTCCAGCACAACGTGTGAGCCCAGACAAGCTGAAGTTGGCTGCGCACTGGGCAGTGTTGTGCGGCCATGCTGAGCTATACTGCTGCGGCTCATGCATTTTTAAATTTGGCCACAGACACGTCTTCAATTTGTGTGTGTGTGTGTGTGTGTGTGTGTGTGTGTGCGAAAGTGTGTGAACTATAAAGGGTACATTTGTGTAGCTATCTGGTTGAGATATTATCATAGCCATTGAAGAAATGATATTGAATGTTGGAGTCTCGGAATTGCTTTAGAGTCAGTATCAGTTGTTGGCTGAATGCATTTTTAATGGAAATGGAAAAAGAACTAGTTGTAAAAATTACAAACACACATGCTATGTGGGCAGAACTGTATATGTAAACGCACACACACACACACACACATTTGATAAGTTGAAATTGAAATGAGCCAGAAGTTATCACTCGATAGACAGCTGCTACTGCTGCTGTTGCTGCAACTAGATTTACGAGCGCCTCGAGGGAACTGTCGAAATGCTGCAAAGCTATCAATGCTTAAATTAGGATTTGATTGAGCTGACAATCAGTTAAAAAGCGCTGCCAAACAACGATGTGTGCTCTCTATCATAAGCTCGGCAAATGCAGCGAAGATTTACAAAATGTGTGCCGCCTGTCGCGCAAAATGTTAGAAAACGAAAATCCTGCCAGGATGACTACGACTTAACCTTTGGTATATGCGGCGTTGGCGCTGTGCCAGTCTTCAATAAGCTAGCTCTATACAGTTGGGTTGGAATTCAATTGTTGCTTTTGTTGTTGTTGTTGTTGTTGTAACTTGAAGCTAACGTTAATATTTCAGCTTATATTTTGCTATTTTTTTTTTTTGTGTTGAGCTGTCAGTCGCCTGTTGTGCGTGGCTGTTTTGGAAATATGTGCGGAAAATGAAAGACGGGGATAGGAAAAGACTGAGTGATGGCTGCATTTGAGCTTGTCTAAGCATACCTGTACACATACATACATGCATATATAAATAGTATATGCGTTAAAGGATGCAAGCGCAGAAACTAATAAAATAAATACGCACACACGTACGCGCCACGCATAATGTTAATGTTGATGTGTTTGAAGCTCAATAATGCACAACTGTGCTACCACCTGGTGGGCAATTTTACAGTTCATTTGATCTTAAAGTATTCATGGTTTTTATTTATTAAATAAAAAACTTAAATTTTTCTAAGCAATAAAATTCGACTTATAGCTAAGGTGCTGCCACTTAGTTTGGCCACTAAAAAAAGAAATATTTCATTATATTTGGATTGCTTGAAAAATTTGTATGGCTATGCATGAGCGCATTTGAAGAGTATATTTCTAATATACGTCAAAGTGTCATAAAAGAGGGTGGCAATAAAAGTTACAATAAAAATTAGAGCCGGCCTCAGTCTTTTTAAACATATGGAAAATATTTTGCTACCTCTTTCGAGTTGTTGCGAACTGAAATTGACTGAAATTGATGTATGTCAACGTACACACCCCGGGTAATGCCTTCTTTCTGCTGCTTGGCTTTTATTAAGAAACGGCAATATTTTTGCTGCTATTGTCAGCAACCTAGTTACTGTTGGTATGGCAAAAATTTATTTTCAAGCAGCAACAATATACATCTGGCAGCCTTGAACTTCAAGCACGCAAATGAACCGCTATCTTGAGAAGCTTACCCTTTGGCACACACACTCACACAACACTCACATCGCTATTAACGATGTTTTTCGTGATTTTTTTTTTTTTCCTTATTCTTTTTCTTCTTAATGGCAACAAATTTGTTACGTTTAAGTTTCGTTAAATGACTTCGTGATGCTACGTTAAGTTTTCGTGTTTGAATTTAAATTGTTTTCGTTAATTTTCAATTATATACGCTGGCTTAATATGTCAGCTGCTTCTGTGTGGGTAATGCGTGAGTTTTTGTGTAGCACAGTCATTAAACATAAGTATGTGTGCGAGTGTGTGAAGAGGCTATAAATTAATGATGCCATCTCTTTTATTTTTCAATTTAGTTCATTTTGATATAAAGTATTTTCTACATATTTGTTGTATACCGTTCACACCAACTGCACGTAACTTTTTTAATGTTGTTTCGTGTGTGTGTGTGTGTGTGTGAATGTTTAAGTATTTCCGTGTTTTAACCGTCACTACCCTGTAGGAAAATCAACTAATTTAAAAGTAGTTGACAAAGTAGTTTTTTTTTCAACCACAACTAGTTGAAACTCTGACATTTTTCCATAGAACGCACTAACATATTTTGTATGGTGATGTCCGCTAAATAAGTCAATTGACTTTCGTCTGCATATATTTTCAACTACTTGTTAAATTAGTTATATTTAAATTATTTTTTTAATTACTTCAAAGTAACCAATTGAAATCTATTACTGATGGCCTAAAGTTAATAATATTTGATGAAATAACATGGTTAAATATATATAAACTTGTAATCTATTGGGGGTTGGAATTAGTTTTAAAGGTTTTCTAAGAGATGGCGTAACTATCAATAGAACGCATCGGGCACACCTGTGACTATATTCATTTCAAAGCACATTATCTAAGCTTCATTTTTCAGTATGTGTCATTCCACTGAAGTGTAAACAACATATATTTTTTTCTCTGTGAACATGTCGACTTTTGTTCCAACAAAACGCAATTTGCGGGAAGGTTTACTTTTGTGCTTCCATTTGAAGAAAAAAGCGGTTGAAGCACAACGCACGCTTACTGAGGCTTACGGGGACTATGCTCCATCGATTTCTACTTGTGAGTACTGGTTCCGTCGGTTTAAAAGTGGTGATTTTGATACGGAAGACAAAGAGCGTCCGGGCCAGCCGAAAAAGTTTGAAGATGAGGAATTGGAGGCTTTGCTCGATGAAGACCCGTGTCAAACCCTTCAAGAATTGTCAGAATCATTGGGAGTCGACTTATCAACGGTCGGCAAACGCCTGAAGGCCATGGCAATGATTCAAAAGCAAGGAAATTGGGTGCCGTACGAGTTGAAGCCGAGAGACGTTGAACGGCGATTTTGCATGTGCGAACAACTGCTTCAACGGCATAAAAGGAAGAGTTTTTTGCATCGTATTGTCACTGGCGATGAAAAGTGGATCCATTACGATAATCCTAAGCGAAAAAATCGTGGGGACCACCCGGCCATGCATCAACATCGACGGCCAAGCCGAATATTCATGGCGCCAAGCTTATGCTGTGTATTTGGTGGGATCAGAAGGGTGTCGTGTACTATGAGCTGCTAAAACCTAACGAAACCATCACTGGGGAACGCTACCAACAATTAAAGGTTAAACGGCCGGAATATGGCAAAAGACACAACAAAGTGGTTTTTCAACATGACAACGCACGGCCACATGTTGCAAGAACCGTCAAGGAAACGTTGAAGGCGCTGAATTGGGATGTGCTACCCCACCCGCCTTATAGCCCAGACATAGCCCCTTCCGACTACCACCTATTCAGATCGATGACGCATGGCTGGGCTGAGCAGCGCTTCACTTCTTACGAGGATACCAAAAAATGGGTCGATTCGTGGATTGCCTCAAAAGACGAGTCGTTCTTCCGGCGCGGAATCCATATGCTGCCAGAAAGATGGGAAAATGTTGTAGCTAACGATGGACAATACTTTGAATAATATACATTGTACCGTTGTTACTAAATAAATGCTCAAAAACCGAAAAAAACCTTTAAAATTAATTCCAACCCCCAATAATAAAAATTTGCCATTAAAACATGTCAAAATCAGAGTAGTTGCCGCCTTAATATAATTCAAAGTAAATTATCAATCACTTGTTTTTAACTAGTATTTCAATTACTTATATATAATGCAATAAAAACCATTTGGAATTGAAGTGGATAACGGCTTAATATAATTCAAAGTAGTTCATATACTGGTTTATTTTAAACTAGTTTTTTAGTTAGTTGTTTTTAAAAACAAGTTAGTTTGTTCCTATAGGGGGCCCACATTCACTTCTAAACAGGCCCCAAGTATATTGCTATAAAAACCACCCACGCTGATTAAAATTGTATGCACTTCTTTTTTGTCTCTGTTGTTCACTCACACACTTAAAGTGTGTCTATCTGTCCGTTTTGCGTTTTCCAGCTGCTCAGGTGTGTGTAATTTTTATAACTTAACGTAATGAAACGTTAAAAAACAAACCGAACGCAATGAAATAAAACGTAAGGCTTTACGAAAGGGTTTTGATAACGTTTACGAGTTGCTTCTTTGTTTGTATTTTATTGTAAATTACTGTAAGTTTATTTTAGTGCTTTTCTTCCTATATTTGTTTTGTATTTATATAGGTTTATATATAACTGCGTGTGTGTGTGGATAAATGTTCTTAATTATTAATGCCGAACTTTAAATTCTAGCTAAGAAAATCATTTGATATTCTCTTGTACAGTAATGTGTGTATAAATGTTCATGCAAGCTTTGACTAACATGCTTTGCACACTGAAAAAAAAAAAAATTTAAAACAGAATATAAATTTCTGAAACTTCATTGGAAGAAAAAAAAAATGTGTATAAAAATATTAGCAAACAGTATCCGGCATTGCAAATTATTAAAGTAGGTTTTAGGCAAATGCAGTTAAAATGAAGGCAGACTTTAGAAGATGTTTTCTAAAAAAGTTTATTATATATACAAAAAATTCCGTTTGCATGTTAATTTAACATCATTAGTTTAAGTAAAAAATTTTTTGTTTGTTAACATACCACCTTGTTAAAAAAGAAAGATTCATTTATTGAAAAAAATTAAAGTACAAGTTTATTCATCCAAATCAATATTGTCGCCTTCAAAGTAGTCCCCGTCGGCTGCAACGCACTTATGCCAACGCTTGATCCAGTCACGGAAACCTCTCTGGAACACGGTTTTTGGTATGGCCTTCAGAGCGTTCATCGATTTTTCTATGACCTCTTCTTTGCTGGTGAAACGCTTTCCTCGAAGCAGTTTTTTGACTCGATCGAACAGGAAAAAATCACACAGAGCCAGGTCAGGTGAATTTGTCGGCTGCTGGATGGTTACCGTGTTGTTTTTGGCCAAAAAGTCACGAATAAGATGAGCATTGTGCGATGGTTATATATTATATATATGGTTATATATTATAGTGGTGCAAAATCCATGATTTGTTTTGCCACAACTGCGTTCTTTTTTGGCGGATTGCTTCACGTAAATATCTCATAACGCCCAAATAATACTGTTTATTGACCGTTTGACCATCTGGCAAAAATTCATGGTGAACTACTCCATTGTAGTCCTTGAAAACAGTGAGCATCGCCATCTTTTTTGACTGAAAACGACGTGGTTTCTTCGGTCTCGGTTCGTCTGGCAACCGCCATTCACTCGCCTGATGCCTGGTTTGCTTGTCATACTCGTATACCCATGTCTCATCGCCAGTAATGATGGATTCGATGAATGATTCGTCGTTTTCGACCATTTTCAGCATGTCTTTCGCGATAGCAACTCGGTCTCTTTTTGCATGAAATTGAGTTCTTCCGGTACCAACTTCGCAGCGACACGTCTCAAGCCCAATTCATTATTCAAAATGTTCTGAACTGATCCAATTGACATGCCGACGTTCTCTGCTATCTCTCTAATTGTCAATTTGCGATTTTTTACCAACATTTCTTTGATTTTTTCAACGTTTTCTTCAGTAGTCGAACACGATGGCCGCCCGGTACGAGGGTCGTCTTCTACTTCATCTTGGTCACTCACAAATCGGTTAAACCACTTGTTTGCCTTCTGATACGATAGAGCAGAGTCATCGTAATATTTCACCAACATTTTACCATTACCATTTTTCACACAAAATTTGATACAAACTCGTTGCTCAATATTTTCTTCCATTGTAAAAATCGAAGACACGAAAAAAGTTGTTGTAAACAAAACACTGTCACTTTACCAAATGTCAACGAGAGACGCTGATATTTGGCAGCATTGTCATAGACACATGTGGCAACCTACTAAAAAAAAAAAATGTTCGAATCGGACAGTTAAGTTTCTTTCTTTTTGAACAAGGTAGTATATTTTTATACCCCAACGCGTACTGCGTAAGGGGTATATTAACTTTGTCATTCCGTTTGTAACGCCAAGAAGGAGGCGGGGCAGGTATAGAAAAATACATATATTTTTGATCAGCATCATCTCCTGAATCGATTTCCGTGTGTTCGTCTGTCTGCCCGACAGTCCGTCTGTCGACACGATTACAGCCGCAATTTTAAAGCTATCGCAATGATATTCAAAAGATAAGTTTATTTTTAAAAAAGGAAGATCAAGTTCGAAAATGGGCCAAATCGGATGAAAACCACGCCTACCTCCCATACAAAGTGACTTTATATTAACCGTAAAATGTCTTTAAAATCCATAAAAATTTAAGAAATGCCTTGAAATTTGGCAGGTGAGCTTTGCTTTATAGTCTTAATCGTGGCTATGAAATTCGGAGAAATCGAATGAAAACCACGCCTACCTCCCATACAAAGTGACGTTATTTGAGAAGTAAAACATCTTAAAAATCTGCTCAAATTAAAAAAATGTCTTGTAATTTTGCATATAGGCTTTGATATATGACACATACCACCACTATGATATTTGGCAAAATCCAAGGAAAACCACGCCTACATCCCATGCAAATTGGCTTTATTTTAAACGTTAAAAATCTCTTAAAAATCCACAAAAATTATTAAAATGTCTTGAAATTTTGCACTTTAGCTTTGATATATAATATGAACCATCTCTATGATATATAGCAAACTCGGATCAAAACCACGCCTACTTCCCATACAAAGGGACGGTTTTGTAAGCTAGGCCTACAAAACAAAGAAAAAATTAAATTTTGTGAGTTAAGCCCACAAAATATGTCGAAAACACAGAACAATTATAAAGTACAACTATGTACATAGTACCAAAGCGCTAGGCAGGGGGCTAGAGACAGACGAGGTACAAAATGCTAAATGGCCACTTAGTTTCAGTCTAGTTTATATATAAAGATGGCACTGATGTTGGTGCCCTTCAAAAAAAAGGTGAACATCGGCCCACATCATAGCGAGACTCCAGATTTTCTCCAGGCCGATTCAATCACGCGGCAGAGTGCCGATGGAAGAAGGCCTTACAATACGGATACTTAAGATATAGTTGGCCGAAGCCGAAGCTTGAGTTTTCTTTGTTGGTGATTAGGTGGCTATGTCTTTCAAAACTGTGGGAGCGCTAAACGTCAAATGATAAAGGCAACTACAACAATAAGAAAACTAAAATTCGACCAGCCGATTTTGACATACGGCTTCCTTTTTACTCCAACTTGAGCCTACCTTATAGAGATGAGTCGCTCCGAACATGTATAGTTCACAGAGCCATGTTCACAGTCGGACATGGTTCCAATCATTCCTTCGATCCATTCTTAACATGTCCAAACAGTTCCAATTGCAATGATTTTTTCTTACTTAAGCAATATGAACCGACATCTCTTTCGTACTTGTTACTGCTTGGCCGAATTGGTTGTAAAACTGATAGAAATAAAATATTTATCTCTCCCTCTTTAGTAAATATCATTGGAAGAAATGCAAAATAAAACTATTACAAGATATATCGCCGTTCTTGCCATTTGCATTGTTTCGTTCATTTAGTTGCACATGCACACTGGCGGAACTAGATAGCTCCGGACATATTTTGGCTCCGAGAGAACTGTTAGCGTTCTTGTCATGTGCATTGTTTCATTCATTTGGTTGAACATGCGAATTGGCGGAGCTAGATAGCTCCGGGACATGTTTTGAGAGAGCTGCTATGTATTGCAGTTGCTTGCATAATTTGATATATTATATCAAATTATCCTATATCAATCTATAAATTAATATATTCTATATAGGACAAAGTTTTATATAAAGTTTTATATATAGAATAAGGTTGAATAATATGAGTGCATATGGGGTTTATTATATTATCATATCCTTAGCAAATTATATTATAAATTTAGTAGACAAACACATTTTTCCCTTCCACAGATCAAGGAACTAAGTGCCTCCGCGGACATATTTCCGGGAACTAGCTCCACTGTACGAAAGAATCATTCCTTGTTCGTTCCGGCTCCAGAATGATTAAGCTCAATCCTATTTTACTATTTTATTTCCCAAATTCTTTTTTGGAATCATCAGAAAGTCGTTTATCTGCTAAACGACTGCTTTTGATCAAACAACTTCTTGCCTCATTTATGATAACATTGCGCTTACTATTTGTTCATATTTACATATGAACAACATGCGAAGTACACGCATTCGCTGGTGGCTTAATGCAACGCGTGATCGCACTCTTTGCTGCCATTGCTGGCTGTGAGCGCTAACGTCACTTCTTGCGATCACTTGCCTTAAGCGCCGTGCAACAGGCCTAGTGCCCAGATTGGGAACGGCATCGAATCCCCTCGGGACAAAAAATTTATAATTTCTTTTTTTTTCTTTTTGTTCTTCTTTTTCAATATTTCAAGCAATTTGATATATTATTTATATATACATTTAAATCTTCTATTAATAATTTATTTCGTTTTATATTTTTTTATAAAAATGGATTTTTTCATATCTTAGAGGCTTGAAACGATATGATCGTTACACATCTTTTACCAAAATGGAATGAAAATTTGGAAAATTAAGAAATTTATGAATCGTGGAAAAAAAAAGTTGGAAAATTTACGTCATTTTTGACAATGCTGTTGTGTGCATAATTAGACTAATTTTTCAAAAGAAAAAAATTTTTAAAGAAAAAAATTACAATCGGTCGATTAGTTTGTTTGCAGTTGTGTGGGCCGTTTTGAAAAAGTGTGTTCCGAGTGTTCCGAGTGAAACACATTTAAAGCCACAAACTTTAAAAGCATCAAAGCGGTCAAACTCCAAATAAAACTGTAACAATTAAATATTTATTTTTCTCTACAAGGCAGAGTTTCCATAGTATATATACATAGAAATATTCCATACACACATACAGCGAACATCACGCGTTTTAACAGCTTCTTCGGTTTGATCGATTGGTACTCTGGCGCACCGAGTTTTAAGCGCTGTAGAATCTGTATTATAAGTGGGATTGATTTGAAATTTTTTTTAAACATATTCTCGAATAGTTGCACAACAAAAATCAATAAAAAAAACTGATTTTCAAAAAACTGTTTGCCTAAAATCTCCCTTAACATCTCCTCAAAATTCTTCTCTAGCTAGTCGCTTGTTAAATGTCACCCTTTATAAAATCAATCTTTGATGCCAGTGAATCTTCATCCCGAAAGTTGGGAGGCAAAGTCATGAATCCGCTAGGGACTTCAGATCAATTAGTCTCTCTTTGTTTGTACTAAAAACAAAGATCCAAAATCCAAGCTGATCTCGGTAACAGACAGCTCACTAGATTCGTAGAGAGGAGTACACCTCAAGGAGGGGTGCTATCCTCCCTTCTCTCGCTCAAAGCTATGAACGGAGTGCTGAATCTACTTAACAACAGAGGTGTCAAAGTGGTAACATGCGCGGATGATGTGGTTGCAATGGTAATTAGGAAAATTATGGAAGAAGCTTTGGACAAACTCAGTGACTAGGCTGCCGGGTACGACCTAGGAGTAAATCCCCTTAAAACAGAACAAACCACAAAAAACAAGGTGCAGCACTTTGACCTTCTTCGGTTGAACGGTCAAATAATCTCACTATCCAGCAGAGCCAAATATCAGGGAGTAGTCCTGGGCTCGAAATTCAGCTGGAAAATAAACATCGAACACATGGTTAAAAAGGCCTGTATAGTCTTCTACTTCTGTAAAAAACATTTGGCAAAACATTTGGCAGAAAGTCCGCAGCTTATTACACCGGAATCAGAAAATAGTAACATATATTATGTAATTCCCAATCTTGACTTCACTAAAACATTTACCAGCAAGTACTCGACTAGAGTGGTGTGGTGCAATGGTGGTTCTGAAGCTGTTTATGATGTGACCTTTTACACCGATGGGTCAAAGATGGGTTGCGGAGTAGGAGCGGGTAACTACTCAGAGAAACTGGGTGTGGCCAATTTCTTCCACCTACCGGACTTCCACCTACCAATGTTTTTCAAGCAGAACTTCTAGCGATAAAAAAAGCTTGTAACGCTATTAGACGTGCCAACACTAACAATCTAAACGCAGTAATTCTGTCGGATAGCCAGGCAGCTATAAAAGCACTAGCTGCAGTAAAATTCCACACCATCCTGGTAAGGCAGTGTAATGAGGCTTCAAGTGTAAATAGGCTTGACGCTTCAAGAGCAGAACCAGACTTAGTTCCTTTAAACATAGTAAAGGGAGGAGTGCTCTTGCACTACCAGGACATAGCTAATCGCAGATGTAGAAATTTGACGACCTGCTCCACAGCAAGAAAAATGTGGCCCCATACAACTTGGAAAAAAGCCCGCGAACTGATAACGAGCCCTGGACTGACATAGCGAGAATCACTGCAATCAGTATTGGAGTGCACGCAGAAAGATTTCTCTCAGTGCAACTTCATTAATTAAGTCAAGAGTCAAGAGCAAATAAAAAAAAACAGCGTTTGATGGTCTAAGCCATAAACTTTTAAGTGAAGCAGAATTTTGAAGTAACTATTCGAAGCAGAAATTAAATGTAAAGGACGAATAAAAGAAACTCCAGGACTAGTGGTTGGAATGGCTATGCGATGAAATTAATGCTTTACCAAGGTGATAAGAGTCAATTTAAAAGTAATGTGAGGAAACAAACTTTCTGACCTTTTTTAAAGTCAAATAGATTTCAATAAACGCAAGGTCACTTGGCTAGTACAACCTAAAAAAAAAAAATCGCACTACAAAAATATTAAATAGCGCCGGAAAGTTTTTGGCATGTTAAATGAAGCACAACTGTCTGAGCCAATGTTTTTTATGAAATTAATTGTGGTTATTGCTTTAATCTGCGACTTTACGATCTTTTAATATTTTATGAAAAAAAAAAAACAGAGTTTCCATAGTATCCTCAGGGTAGACGTACAATTTTTTGTTTGATGTATTTGGTAATGAATTTTTTGTTCTTCTGCATTTTTATGTTGGTTGAAGATAAATGCAAATCAATGATTTGTTTAATAAAGGAAAATAAATATTTCGGAAAATATTAATTTATTGTTTTTTACGCAGTAAAGAATTCAGTTATATATATTTTAAAATTTAATTAAAATTAAAATTTTAGCTAACATTATATATTTTTAATATAGAATATATTTAATTAAAATTTAATAAATATTTAGAATTTATTATGATATTTAAAAACAAAATGGAGTTTTCATAAAACAAACGACACGACGCGGTCATGATTTTGGCCATAATTAAACTAACATTCATAACAACAACTTAAGCAGATACTGAAGCAGTTTAATGCTCAATTTTTCACTTACAAAAATATGAATTTTTTTATTTGACAATTTTAAATGACAAAATCGAAAAATTTATATCCGTCTTATTCGTCATATAACTGATATTTTGGCATATATTTTGTCTTTGTGCGAAGAATATTAAAGGCTGTAGGTATAGCCCAAAAAGTGAACAAAAACGTAACATGTGAAAAACTTTGCAAAAAATACACCCATATAACATAAACAGCGCTGTAAGATGTGATTTAGGGTAAATAAAATTGGTCACTTAACTCCTTGACAAAAACTTTGACCGATTTTTTTAATGATCAATTGTGCTGTGTGCTCTATTAAATATTAGTACACAAATGATTGAGAACGGGAGATACAAGTTTTATGCCGGTTCTGGAAGGCGTTCAAAGCATTTTTTACTCTTCGGCAATGGCAAGCTTTTGTCTGCAAGGATTCAAGGCCGATCAGAATAAATATTTCTATTGAAGAAATTGTATGTTCGAAATGGTATTTGAACCAGAATTTACCACGGTTCCTTGGCATACGGTCCACGCACTCAACTGTTCGGTCACGGCTGCCACAATATCAATATTTTATGAACTTTTTAGTTTTTTTATGAAAGCTCTAAAAACAGCATGTTTAAAATACTTCAGCTTCAGGTGTGAAGCAGTTTGCTGCTTCATGGCTTTAAATCTGTGGTCATAAAAACGCAATTTTAATGTTGTTGTTCAGTTGTATTTTTGTCATTTTCATTTTCATTTCCATTTCTCTAACCACTTGAGAGTTACACCAAGCTTGGCACAACAACAACAACAACAAGTGGTGGTGAAGAAATGTTTTGGTTTTAGCCAAGTTTTGTTTTTCAAGCTATTAACCATCATACTAAATTGGAGAGCGTCTATTGTGTGTAGTACCTAAGCAGTCTTTTTTATGTAGCATGTTAAAAAAAGACATTCTTTTTTTTTTTTTTGACAATGTATTTATTGCAGATACCAAGAAATGTTGTGCATTTAAATCAGAGTTGGAAAAGATTGCAATAGTTTTTTATTCATGATTGCAATATTTCAATTATTTTTGGTTGCAACAATTTCAACACAAAATATCCTGAAATCTTTTTTGAGTTATTGAATGCATAAAACGATTGAATTCATTGCTGTATTAATTAAAATTTAGTTCGCTGTCTTGACCTTAACTCACTTTGACTATTTGAAGTCATTTTGAAGTCCTTGAAGTCAAATGATTAAAATTGTTCAAAATAAATGAAATCATGACCGAGGGAAATCATTAAAACCACGATTTATAATATCTTAACTTAATCTCAACATCAAACAAATTCAAAAGTGTATATGTAACAAAAACAATGCAATTCTGAAAACAAAAAAACAAAAAAAATATTATATAAGCCAAAAATGCAATACATTAAAAACAAAAAGCAAAAAAAAAGGATTTTTAAGTATCAATGACTACGTTGCCTTATATATTTTTTGAAAAAAATCAATTATTAGTTATTGTTTTGTTTGTTTAGGATTAAAAATTTTTCTAAATAATTTTGTATTTTTATTTATTTGAGTAAAAATAGTAGTAAAATTGGAAAAAAACTTTATCTTAGTCCCTGATCTAGTGATCCCACAAAAAATAAACATTTAGGTTCTACCTTTACTTGCAAAGCCTAACTTTGTTTCCTAAACCAACAATTTATTTTGCATAAAAAATGACTTCAAACATTTTTGATTGCATTTAAAAGACTTCAATTGGCTTCAAGTTATTTAAAAATTTCAGTGATTTAAAACACACAAAACAATTGAATGCTCATAGTTTCAGTGACTTCAAATCAATTGCAATTGAGTGCAATTAATGACTCCATGGAGCACGACTTTAATCGTAGTGAATGATTTAAAAGACTTCACGAGAAATTTTCACTTAATGATTTCAAAGCCATGACTTCATAATGATTGCTGATTTAAAACTTGAAGGCAACCATTTTAGAAATTAGAAAAATTATTAATTAAGAACTTCAACTATTTTGAAATATACATATGTATAGTACATATTTTTTTTTGTAATTGTAATACTTCGTAAAAAAAAATAAAAAGAGGCTTTTTTTTTTAAATATGCTAGCTGAGAAAGTCCCCTTAAATTTTATATATTATTACATAGTATTTTTTGTTTCTCACCCATTCTCATTCTGTTTCAATTTATTTAATTTTATGAACATCATCTTTGTTCGTAAATTTGCATAGTTTGCATGTTTGTATTCGTGCTCTGTCTGTCTGCCTGTCATTGAAATTCAAGGAGAGGAGTGACGCATTTATTGGCTCATAAAAATCTTTTATTAGCCTTAAAATTTTAATTTCCACTCAATAAGTAAGTGAGTGAGTGAGTGAGTATAGAAATTTAGTATGGGTAGCAACAAAAGAGAACAAAGCTATAAAAATATAAATGAACCAAAGTAGTCGCCCTAATGTGCAAACTTCTTGGCTTGAGACGCTGTATTATAAAAGAAATTTCAATGAGTAACACCCTTAAGTATCATTCTATATACAACAATCAAATTATATTCAATGTTAGCAGTTTTTGTAATTTGCTAAACCGGAAGAAAAGATAGACGATATTTTTGTATATGACCCATCTTTGTAAATTATTTTTCATGACATCCTAAACTGTTCGGGATATATAATTAAATTCTCTTGTATAATTGATTATAGCCAATATTATAGCATAGCGATATACTTTTTTTCCTTCTTGGAAAAAAACGATTATTTTTCAATTACTTCTGACGAACTTGCTGAGAATCCTTTATTAATTTAGCTAAAAGTTTTGTGTTTGTGGTCAGACTGACGCACTTCGGTTTGGCCAAAAAGTTTTGAAGCAATAAATCTCAAGCTAGCCATTGGCCATGGTATAAATTTTATATATATATATTCTTTTTTTTTTTTTGTAATGTCTAATCAATGAATTCACATAAAGTTTAAGCACTTCACTGCTTCTTAAGAGAAATTCAGCGATTCTCAACGAAAAAAAAAAAATAGAAATAAAAGCATGAAACATTGAAGTAAATTATGGAGGTATTGCAAGATATAAAGAAAGTAAAAACAATATGCTTTTATGACAAAAAAATTATTTAAACAATAGTGAAAAAGTTTGGCGAACTCTGTGCTTTTGAAGGTCATGGCAGGTTTTTGTTTGGGACATAACGAGAATAATAGAAAAGACATTTTTGTGTGAGTTTTTTCTCGGTCCTGTGAAAGAGGTTGAATGTTTGAAAATTTTCAAGTTTCTTGGGCTTGCTTAAAATCAATTCATGCAAAAGGAAAGATATTTTTCAAAATGACCACAAATATATCAAAAACTAATTCAAAAGTCTTAAAAAAAACTGTCCAAGCTTAACTGTTTTTCTAAGAGATATTAAAGGGTGTAAGGTAAGAGTTTCATTTCAGAAGATTTCTACGTAAAAGTTTTATTCACTTTTTTCGATGAGTTTTTGAAATAAAAAAGTTCTGAGCATGTTCATTGAAACCGAATGACCTTGACGCGGGAATCAAATAAAATGCTTCCCTTCCAGGGCGCTGCTATTTGTGAATTGAATATGAATATGAATATGAATATGAATATGAATATGAATATGAATATGAATATGAATATGAATATGAATATGAATATGAATATGAATATGAATATGAATATGAATATGAATATGAATATGAATATGAATATGAATATGAATATGAATATGAATATGAATATGAATATGAATATGAATATGAATATGAATATGAATATGAATATGAATATGAATATGAATATGAATATGAATATGAATATGAATATGAATATGAATATGAATATGAATATGAATATGAATATGAATATGAATATGAATATGAATATGAATATGAATATGAATATGAATATGAATATGAATATGAATATGAATATGAATATGAATATGAATATGAATATGAATATGAATATGAATATGAATATGAATATGAATATGAATATGAATATGAATATGAATATGAATATGAATATGAATATGAATATGAATATGAATATGAATATGAATATGAATATGAATATGAATATGAATATGAATATGAATATGAATATGAATATGAATATGAATATGAATATGAATATGAATATGAATATGAATATGAATATGAATATGAATATGAATATGAATATGAATATGAATATGAATATGAATATGAATATGAATATGAATATGAATATGAATATGAATATGAATATGAATATGAATATGAATATGAATATGAATATGAATATGAATATGAATATGAATATGAATATGAATATGAATATGAATATGAATATGAATATGAATATGAATATGAATATGAATATGAATATGAATATGAATATGAATATGAATATGAATATGAATATGAATATGAATATGAATATGAATATGAATATGAATATGAATATGAATATGAATATGAATATGAATATGAATATGAATATGAATATGAATATGAATATGAATATGAATATGAATATGAATATGAATATGAATATGAATATGAATATGAATATGAATATGAATATGAATATGAATATGAATATGAATATGAATATGAATATGAATATGAATATGAATATGAATATGAATATGAATATGAATATGAATATGAATATGAATATGAATATGAATATGAATATGAATATGAATATGAATATGAATATGAATATGAATATGAATATGAATATGAATATGAATATGAATATGAATATGAATATGAATATGAATATGAATATGAATATGAATATGAATATGAATATGAATATGAATATGAATATGAATATGAATATGAATATGAATATGAATATGAATATGAATATGAATATGAATATGAATATGAATATGAATATGAATATGAATATGAATATGAATATGAATATGAATATGAATATGAATATGAATATGAATATGAATATGAATATGAATATGAATATGAATATGAATATGAATATGAATATGAATATGAATATGAATATGAATATGAATATGAATATGAATATGAATATGAATATGAATATGAATATGAATATGAATATGAATATGAATATGAATATGAATATGAATATGAATATGAATATGAATATGAATATGAATATGAATATGAATATGAATATGAATATGAATATGAATATGAATATGAATATGAATATGAATATGAATATGAATATGAATATGAATATGAATATGAATATGAATATGAATATGAATATGAATATGAATATGAATATGAATATGAATATGAATATGAATATGAATATGAATATGAATATGAATATGAATATGAATATGAATATGAATATGAATATGAATATGAATATGAATATGAATATGAATATGAATATGAATATGAATATGAATATGAATATGAATATGAATATGAATGTGAATATTATTGAGTGCCGATGCGTATATTAATCTGCATATAAATCTTTATTTCATCGCAATTTTCTCCTGTTGTACACTTTAAAGTATCTTTAACATGGTAATTCTTCCCATTTTTCCTTTTAAAATTCAAAGCACCAATTTTTGTAATTTTTTTTTTTCATTTCTTTTTTCTTGCTGCTATTGCTTTTGTTTGCATAGCACTGCTTTTTTATCTTTGCTGCATCTTCACCCATTTTTTTGTTCATACTTGTGCGGTGTTAAAAGTGATGAAGCTCGATTAGCATGAATATTGAAAGCTTTTGAGGGGGCTTCGCTACATAGCGTAGAACAAATCAAGGCAGCCGGCTTTTAAGCCTTTGCCATTCATTGAAGAAGAGCTGCATAAAAATGAATTTTAGTATCCTTGCCTGCATGCATGTCGTCCAAGGTCAATTGGCTGACATAGTCAGTAGTGGGCAGTACAGTACAGTACAGCACCGCTGAGTGTCTATGAGTGAATGAGTTTGCTTTAAGTAAGTCGATAAAGAATGCGTTGAGCTGCTTCTATGAGAGGCTTTAAGTAGCTGCTGTTGACATAATCCTGACTTGTCTTGCCTGTGGAAAATATATGTGAAGGTGTTTTTAAATGTCACATAAAAACTATGCTGGTTTTAAAGTGGTGATGCGCTCGTTGCCATTCAAGGGATGCAAGGAAGTTGCTGCTTGGCGACATTTGAATATTTTGACAAATGTCGAACATGAGCAAATATTTGCTGCAAGTTGTGCCGCTCACAGCAATTTGTCATGTTTACAAAACAAACATGCTCAGGCATACAACCACCCACACTCACACCTACACCCACACAAGCAAATACACTAATACTCTCACCCCACACACACACACACGCATACACAGAGACCACAAGAAACACGCCGTCAGCAATGCTTAAATTTGCATTTTTTGTATATTGATGTTGTTGTTGCTGCACATGATGTTGTTGCTCTTACTTTTAAGTGGAATTTATGAGTCCCTGTGCTGTGGACAGTCCAGAGTTGATGTTTCTACAACTCTTTGCTCATCGCTGTCCGACTGTCACGCTTTATTTTAGTTTTACTTTCTTTTTATTACAGCTGTTAAACACACACAAAAAAAAAAAGTTGCTTGCAACATGAAGCATTTGTTTGGCTATTTATTTTTATGTTGCCGTTATACCAACGAGTTGTGAGACGCATAAGATTGCAACAAACAGAGACAAGCAACAACCGCATCCATTCACCCACTAGTATGCGACACATCCACTGTATGTATGCTTTATGGCTTTAAAAGTATCTCAACAAATTTATGCAAGCTTCACATGTGCTGCATGAAATAAAAATAAACTTATAAAAAACATTTTGCAGCAAATGAACACTAGCGTACGCTGCTAAAGCTTCATAAAATAGTAAAAAACAGAATATATATATATAAAAAAAACCCAAAAAATACCAAAAAGTATCTAAGAGCAGCTCATATTTCAGTGTGTTGCAGCTAGTGCAGAATGCAGCAGCAAAGCCACTTACATAGATCTAAAACAACAACAGTTGCCAAGTCTAATATTTGCATTTGTAGAAAACCGAATTATATCGAAATAAAAGTATGAGTGCACACAAAATTGAGTGATGCTAACAATGGTGGAAAAATAAAGTCGTAACATAAAGCAGAGGCTGTCGATAAATTGATGTTTTGACTTATAAAACAAAACTATCTTTTAACTAGTCTGAACTTGTGTCTTTTATATAGCGTATAAATGATTTATAAAATTGTCATGAAAAGCTTTTTGAAGTTAAATACCAAGCGTCCCCTTTGATGCATTACGCCTCTGCCCCTCAACGCTACTCGCCGCTAAGTCAATTTCAAATAAATGCAACTCGTTTCGCATTCGACAGCACAGATACACTGGCTGACAAAAAAAGAAGCATTATGTGTAGCATGAAGAGTTGATTCGCGAGCAACTTAATGCCTAATTCACTTAACAGATTTGTAACTTGATTTGATGTTGTTTTTGTTTTGTTTTTGTTTTTTCCTGGTTCGTACCAAAACCTATTTCCGTTGTACTTTTATTTTTAGAGTACTGTGCCGGAAATAAAAAAAAAAAATTGAATATGGTGGCATTTAGCATAACTGAAATGGCGGATTTTTTTAGTTTGTTACTTTTTCTATTCGGTGTTATATAAGTCAATCGGATTCATGTGACTGAGTGAAATAATTTGGTTGAAGTTGTTATTGCTAGAAAAATGAGGAGTGAAAATACAGCTGTGCTAAAGTTTTTAAGCATATTCTACATTTTTTCGTTTCATTTTTTCCCATAAAAATTTTGCAGATTTCAGATTTTTGGGTAATATTTATTATTACGTAAAAAAAATTACGTAACTTTTTAATAAATTTTGAATAATATGAACATATTAATGGAAAAATTGCACATTTTCTATTTGTTAATACTTTCTTTGCTGCTGTTAATATGTTGGTGACCGGGTCACAAGCTTGGTCACTTACGACACGACACTACACGTGCTCCTCGCATAGTGTTTTGACAAATAGAATTTGCTTAGTCAAAATTATCCAGTGTATTGTGTGTTCTATTTTTTTACGTATTTCGTTACATTCTTTGTTTTATATATCTCTAGTGACAGATCTGCTTCATAAACTGGGTATCTCCTTATATTTTTCTTCCCCTCATTTGTTAGTGATTAAGTCATTTGTCGTTTTTGTTGAAAAATCTTTATTATGTTAGCATCATTGTTCTGTTGCTTGCATGTTTTTATGTAATTCTTTGCTTCTTCTATGCCTTTGTTTTCTTGTTCTTTTGTGTATTTCAAGCAAAGTTCACGAGACGTTCAGAGGTTAAAGGTTATTGAAATCAATCTATTGTTAAGATATTTTCACACACTTATTGTTATATGTTATTTATAATATGGCCTCAAGTGTTATTTATAGATGACGTTTTGCAGTCGTTAGTGCCTTAAGCATTCAGATTTTAATTCAAGATAGTTTTTGATAAACGAAATGAAAAGCATATCACCTCAAAGATTTAAAAATACTATATCATTCAAAATTTGTTTTTTAAAAGGTTTAAGTTCTGAATGTTGGAGAAGATTGCTTTCAAACATGCTTAGATGCCTGATTCAATAAATTGTTGCAATACCTAAATATTTAACCCTGGATATCCAGCTATATTTCTAATACGTTTAAACTGATGTTAGTCGATTTGACTAATACTCTCCAAAATTCGTCATTAAGGAGCTGGCGGTACCTTAAAAACATTAAAAACTGTTGAAAATGGAAAAACTAAAATTAATTTTACTAGAAATAAAAAAAAACCACAAAATTTACAAATTTTTACAATTTAATGTAAAACTATTCGTAGTAGTGATCATATACTTTAACTCTAACACTAAATTTGTCTCCGACGTGTTTGATTTGATTTATTTGATTTATTTATTTTTTGTACAATAAGACTTGGTCTTTTATAGTACATCATTGAACATATAATAAGAATGTAAGATGATTTAAGATAATGATTAATCAAAATATTACAGTATTAAAAAAAAAATAAAAAAAAAAAAATGAAAAATCAAAGCTTTATTAAACTTAATATAATTAAGTCAAAGTTGAATTAAATTATCATTAAAAAATAAGTATCTGTTGGTAATAATTGAAAAAAGTTAAATATAATGTAAGATAAGTTGAGATAAGGATTGGAGAAAATTAGATATAAAAACAAAAATGATATAAATGATAGAAATGATAAAAATGAGTTAAGAAAAATAAGAAGAGATAAAGAGATTTAGTTAGATGGCTCGAAGTACTTAAAAACTGCTGTTTTAAAGCTGCTACTTGAAGTGATTTCCTTAACATTCATCGGTAAAGAGTTCCAAATTCCAATGGTGCTAATAAAAAAGTACCTGGCACTATTGAGATAGTTATACCTAGGAGTAATAAAATTCATACATCTCACGGACTGAAAAAAGTTAAGTTTATCGTAGAGATATTCA
This sequence comes from Coremacera marginata, assembly GCA_914767935.1. NCBI lineage: Eukaryota > Metazoa > Arthropoda > Insecta > Diptera > Sciomyzidae > Coremacera > Coremacera marginata. The sequence goes on from OU612046.1 coordinate 165,581,288, forward strand.
GGACATTTAGTATACATAAGTCTATGTAAGAAAATGAGGTTTCGAATTTTAAGATAGCTTACTAAGTCACATCCTAAGGTATCTTTACTTTTAGCAGAAATATGATCATACCGATGAATACCATAGATATATCTTGATGCACTGTTAAACGCTACTAATAGTTTGTGTAACGACTGTGAGTCAAGTTGGCAATAAACAGTTTCAGCGAAAGATATTAGTGACATTATATCACTTTATATCACGTTTCAACTGACGTATATGCAAAGAAGAGACGTAAGTTTCTTCCATAGAGTTCCATATATTTTTCCGACAGTACTATTTATATGGTCAGTACAAGTTAGCTTCGAGTTCATTATAAGACCCAATTCAAGTTTTTAACTTTTTTCTAATTGGTTTAATAATTTATAATTGGTTACATCCAATAAACAGTGGTTGAATGTCCACTAAGCTAGAGCAATTTCTAGAAATTGCCATAATTTTCGATTTTAATGGGCTTATAACAAGTGCGTTAGCAATAGCCCAATTATTAATTGATGATAAATCAGAGCTAAGTCTGAATCTTAAGTCTTCTAAAAGACCAACAGGGCGAGACAGGTATAGCTGTATGTCATCAGCATACGCATGAATAGAAGCATTATTAAGAAGGTAAGTTATCGTAACTGGTATTTGTATTTGGGCTACTCAAGAAAAAATCATTAAGAAGATCAGGATCTTAATTGCATTCATTTGACTCTTCCAAAGTATTCTTCAAAAGTTGTTTCGTGCTCAAATTAGGATTAAATTTAGAATTGTAGAAATTAATATTTTCCTGTTTTATTATTGCTGAGGCATTGTTACGACATAGTCTATAATTTTCCCAGTTTTGGCAAGAGCGATTGTTTTTCCATTTAGAATGCAGTCTATTTCTTAACCTAATAGCACCTAGAACACGATTAGTAAACCAAGGACAGCGGTTATTAAAGACAGTCACAGTACGTAAAGGAACATTTTGATTAAAAACAACATTCAATCTATCCATAAAAACACTAAGCTTCTCATCATCGCAAAGATTATTTATATTTAAAGATTTATAATCACGAAATGTAAAACAGGACTGAGTGCGGTTAAAACTAACATTAACAGAACAGAAAATCAAATCATGGTCAGAAAGAAATGTCATTTGATCGAATTTCAACACTACAGATATATCAGAAACTAAACAGACATCAAGTAAGCTGGGCTCACAATCGTTCGCATATCTTGTTGGAATGCTATGGTTTGCCAACCTCAAACCACAAGTTGTGGAATGGTAATATAAATTTTCAGTTAAGGCATCATTTTTTAACAAATTAATGTTGAAATCACTACATACAATAAAGAAATCATAATCAGTAATTCTGTTAAGCAGGTCACTGAAAAAGGGTTCAACAGTATTACAAAGATTAGGGTTATAAACGATATTAATATTTTAGAACTGTTATCACTGATTTCAACATTTAAAAACTCACAATGACGTCTTCATTACTTTTGTTAACAAACTGAACATTCAAACAAGACCAACAATAAATTGCAACGCCACCACCTCTTTTATTACACCTGTCATTACGAAAAAGTTTATATCCACGAACACATCAAATAAATTTTGTGCACATCTTGTTTCTCTATAGTTTAAAAAAACAAATTTTTTCTCATTGCTTTATATGGAGTTCCTTCAAAAGTAAAATTGCTTTTGCTTCACCCAGAAATTTAAAAAATTTTGAGTTGTAACTGTTTTGTATTTAGTGTGCAATATTATTATAAGCTTTTCATTTTACGAGATCGAGATACATCACATAATGTTAATCGAAACGACCATGGTTATCCATGCTTATACAGGGTTAAATTTCTAAACAAAAAACGTTGACAAAACTCAGATAATCATCAATTAAGTGATTAACCTGGATACTGCAACTCTGCTGCAATAAACACCTACTATACATTGATTTATTTGCTGCATTTCTGCTCCCTCACACATTTTATTAAATTTTCATTTAAGAATACATCGCTTGCGTTGTTGCAAAAATGCTCAATTTACGACAATCAGTGGTCTTGCAACGTTGTCGTCGCCGCCGCATGACAAGCTGTCAGCAGCAGGCAAATAAAATAAAAGAAAAAAAAAAAATAAAAACAGAAAAGCAAGCATCTATGAGAGATGCTTGCGTGTTGCACGACTTTTACTGCCAACGCAGCAGGTGTTAATTCATCAACGTCCAGCATGCGTCAGAAGTTGTGCCACAGTGCGGGTGCTTATTGCGTTGCATTGGGGTGTGGCAAAGCCAAGCTGAGATTGATGTTGCCACAAGCGTCAAGCATGTCCAACTCACCAATGATGACTTGATGAATGTGTCACAAAGTGATTTATAAAGACATGAGAAAATGACCGAAAGATGGCGCGCGCGTTAAAGCGGAAGTTAGAATTTGAAAGCAATGCTTTAAATTTCCGTAAACTGCGGAATATTTTTTTTCCGTCAGTTTTGCCATGAAAGCAATGTGAAATTTTTAAATTATGTTAGACACATAGAGACAAACACACACACACACACTGTCGCATACAAGTAAACGCATAAACTTACCCTATAGGAACAAACTAACTTGTTTTTAAAAACAACTAGATAAGAAACTAGTTTAAAATAAATCAGTATATGAACTACTTTGAATTATATTAAGGCGGCAACTACTCTGATTTTGACATGTTTTAATTTCAAATTTTTATTAGATTACAAGTTTATATATATTTAACCATGTTATTTCATCAAATATTATTAACTTTAGGCCATCAGTAATAGTTTTCAATTGGTTATTTGAAAGTCATTAAAAAATAATTTAAATAAAACTAATTTAACAAGTAGTTGAAAATATATGCAGACGAAAGTCAATTGACTTATTTAGCGAACATCACAATACAAAATATGTTAGTTCGTTCTATGGAAAAAAATCAGAATTTCAACTAGTTGTGGTTGACAAAAAACTACTTTATCACCTACTTTTAAATTAGTTGATTTTCCTACAGGGTATTTACACGCTCGCATAAAGTGCTGCTGCAATTCGGCGCGTGGCTTTTATTATTTCTTTCGTTTTATACTCTTTATTATTCAAACGTGCAATACAACGCATTGGCTGTTAATGAAGCTGTCGTCTGATGTTAGCAGTGACGCGACTAATGAGGGGCTGAAGGGGTGAACAAGATAACGAAAAAATTTAATGCATTTAATGTAACACTAAATTAAACTAGAATAATTGCTTTATGTAGCAGATAAAAAAATTTTATTTATATCTCAAAAATATAGCTCAAAACTATTCTTATTTCATGCCTGGCTTGATTTTTTAAAATTTGTATTTTTAGGAATTTTTTCATATAAATACTCAAACGTGATATTTCCAAAAAGCCATACTTCAAGCAAAAAATTTCGTAATGACCTAATTATTAAACATAACAGGTCATTCAATAAGTCCGTTGGATAAATAAGAAAAAAACAAAATTTTGATAAAAACCGGATATTCAACAAGTTGCCTTCGAGTGCGATACAACGATTTTCCAACTTTTCGGTACCACTTTTATGGTACGATTTCTCTTTCTCGTCAAAATAGGCCTCAGTTTCAGCGATTACTTCATCATTGGACTTGAATTTCTTTCTAGCAAGCATTGTCTTGAGATCTGAACACAGGAAAAAGTCGCTGGGGGCTAAATCTGGAGGATACGGTGGATGGGTAAGCAATTCGAAGCCCACTTCATTAAATTTTGTCATCGTTTTCATCGATTTGTGACACGGTGCATTGTCTTGGTGAAACGCTTTTTTCTTTTGCAAATGTGTCCGTTTCTTGGCGATTTCAGCCTTCAATCGATCCAAAAGTGCACAGTAATAGTCGCTGTTGATGGTGGTTCCTTTTTGGAGATAGTCGATGAATATTATTCCTTTCGCATCCCAAAATACAAACGCCATCACCTTAGAAGCCGACTCGACTTGGATCTTTGCTCGCTTTGGATTCGGTTCGTCGACTGCTGTCCACTCAGCTGACTGTCTTTTGGATTCTGGTGTGTAATAGTGAAGCCATTGTCACATATCGACGATAGAATTCGATTTTATTGCGGTTTAACAGCGCCAAACACTCCTCTGAAGCATCAATTCGTTGTTGTTTTTGGTCGACTGTGAGCTCACGCGGCACCCACTTTGCACAGAGCTTTTGCATGCCCAAATGTTCGTATAAAATGGTAAAAAGAGTACACTCTGATATCTTCACAATGTCAGCTAGCTCGTGCACCTTCAATTTGCGATCGTTCATAACCTATTTGTGGATCTTTTTGATGTTTTGTGGAATAACAGTCTGATTTGGGCGTCCACTGCACTCTGCAGCATTTGTGCTGGTACGACCAAGTTTAAATTCAGCAATCCACTTTTCTACCATTTGTCTCGATGGAGCAGAGTCCGGAATGTGTATCAAGCCACTGTTTGGTTTCCACTGTATTTTTTTTCATCTAAAGGCAATTTCATCTAAATAATCATTATACATTTTATTGTCTGATATCTCTTGTCTTATATATATATATATACGAACACATATGGACTGCGTGTTTAAGGCTTTAATTATGCCAAACATTTGCAGTTCTAAGTTATTTGAATTGTTAATGTTTTTGGTATGAATCAGTGTGTAGGTAAGTTTTTAGAACTCACCCGGCACATATCTCTTTTACAGCGAATGTTCGTTTGCAACTAACTTTTATCGAAGAAAAATAATCTAATTTTTTCTAAATGGCGATCAAAAATCAAAAGTCATTTTATACCAGTGTTAAAGCTTCAGTTACAATAAAAGTAGCCAGAAAGTAAAGTAAAGTAAAGTAAAGTAAAGTAAAAAAAAAAAATATAATTTCCTAAGTTTGTTTCGAAGTAATAATCGCTCTGGAATCGTAAACGAATAGTTTTTCGAAACATAAACGAAACTTCGTTAACGAATGCATAGCGGATGTCGCCCGCTGCATAACAAAAATAAAATCTAGCGCGTCTGGTGAAGATAACATATCCATAAAGTTTGTTAAACTTATATTGCATTATGTGCTCAGCCCGCTCGTGCACATAATTAACCACATCTTTACAACCTCGTGTTATCCTGCAATTTGGAAGGTAGCGACCATTATTCCAATTGCAAAAAAATCTAATGCGAGTGAGCCATCTGACATAAGACCAATTAGCTTGCTGTCTTCGATTTCAAAGGTCTGCGAATCTTTAATCGCTGCGCAGATTTCAAGCCATGTACACACGTTTGGTCTCATGTCGGACCTTCAATCTGGGTTCCGCCCTGGCCATAGCTGCTCCTCTGCAATAGTCAAAGTATTGGATGATGTTAGAATACCCTTTGATATGGGACATCTAACACTACTATGCTTACTGGACCTTTCGAAAGCCTTTGACTCTGTAAACCATAATATTTTATGTAAAAAACTAAAGTTCAATTTTGGATTCTCCGATACTTCAGTTCGGTTATTGGAAAGCTATTTAAGCGAAAGGTCACAGAGAGTTAAAGTAGGGTTTAATTACTCTACATTTAAGAATACAAATACTGGAGTTCCCCAAGGCTCGGTTCTAGGTCCACTTCTATTTTCCTTGTTTGTCAATGATATTTTCGATACATGCAAAAACGTCACAATGCATGCGTACGCTGATGATCTCCAATTATATTTGTCTAGACCTAGCGGGCTTATTGAAGACTTGTGTGTAAGAATGAATGAAGATTTAGATACTGTAGCTAAATGGTCTAAAGATAATAAACTCAAACTAAGCCCCATAAAATCATACATTCTACCAATATCTAAAACATCTTTCATAAACTTTGATCTACCACCAATTCTACTCAATAACGTTGAACTGGAAGTTGTTACTAATGCATCTATCCTTGGGTTTAAAATAAATAGTTTCTTGTCCAGTGAGGATCACATTAATTCCTGCGTGAGTAAAGTCTACTTTATTTTACGGAACCTAAGAATGACCTCGGCGTTTGTTCCCATCGAAACAGAACGAAAACTTGTATTACAACTATTGATGCCCATCATCACTTACTCGGAAGTAGTTTATAGCAATTTAGATTCACGTTCATCCCACAAATTGTTAGTTGCTCTAAATAACGCTGCCCGTTATGTCTATGGACTGAAGAGGTTCGATCATGTATCCTTCTTTCGCACTAAGCTACTTGGTCGCTGCTTATTTCGTTATCTCGAAGCAAGAAATTGCATATTTCTGCATAAAATAATCTACTCGCGTTGCCCACATTACTTGTATGAAAAACTTCAGTTCTGTAGGTCAATTAGAAATATGAACCTGCTGATTCCGAGCTACTATTACAAAAATTCAAGCAGGCTGTTTTTCGTCAGTGCAATAAGACTGTGGAATTCTCTACCAAACAGTATTAAAGTCGTTTCCAACCTCAACGCCTTAAAGCGTTTAATCTTTGAATATTTCTCCTAACTATACCTGCTTTTCTCTTCTACTGTTCTTCTTCTTCATAAAATGTTAATTTGGTAAGATTTATGCTTTGTTCTTATAAATAAGTGCAAGCAAATTTTGATAGTTTTTATTTTTTATTATTTTTTTAAGAAATTATTTAAAGTTCTCAAAATTGTTGTATATTATTTTTGTAATTTTAAATTCATTCAATCATTTATATTTTTATAATTTAAGTTTTCAATTCAATACTCACTTGTTGTTATTTAATTTTAAGTTTTTAAATTTATTTAAAAAATTATCTTATTATAATTCGCAGGTTAAATACTGAGGCATACAAAAAAAAATTATTCTTATATGCTAACATATTTGATCAATAAATTGAAATTGAAATTGAAGTAACCGTTACGTCAGCCAAACGTATCTTTTTCGAATCGTAATCAATTTCGAATGCGATAGTTATCATCGCGAATTATTCGCAAATGTTTCAATTTTCGATATCGAAGTCGGATTTTGTGCACTCAAAGTTGAAATTTAGTAGTTTCAATCGATTGATTTCATCTTCACACGAGCACAGCTCGGTAACGGTAAAGTCGGTGGGGTTTGTTGATATACCGTTAGAAAGCTGATTTCATTCTCTTTGCAATGAGCTATCAAAATAAATGCAATGAGCTATTTTCGGTTGGTTAGTTTTTCTGCTAGAAACGTTAACGTGAATCAAAGACGTAATATATTAATTAACCCTGTGAATCCTAAGAATGTGAAAATATACCCCCCTTCCGTACGGTTTTTTGATCAGCTCGACATAACCTTTCACCTTCATAAAAAGTTGCATTCAGCTGCGGGACACCCTGTAGTAGAAGATTCATTAGTTATAGCTTACATCATTCGATACACTGATGCTTTCGTGTTATTGTAAAGTTATTTTTCATGAATAGTTATTATTTATTGGAATTGATAAATAGCAAAATTAAGCAAAATTTAATATCAAGACAATGCCTGATAATTTGAAGACCCACTCTTTTCGATTAAAATCGTCTACTAATTTATTAAATTTGCGTCTCTTTCGTTCTTTTTTTTTTTTTAATTATTACTTATTTCCAATTTACTTCAAAATATTTGCTGATTATTTGGTTGCATTTATTTTCGTGTGATGCACTCCTCGCAGCCTATAATTCTTGGAAATTTTATTTTACAATAACGCAATATCAACAACTTCTCACCTTCCACTAATGAGCTATAATTACTTTGAAAATAGCTAAACTGGGGTTAAGGTCATTAATATGCTATATCACAGAGGTTAAGTATAACAAATGATGGGGTCAACATTGGTAAGCCTGCAAATTGACTTGTGCTTCAAAATAAACCAGCCAGTCACACGTGCCAAACTTTATGGCGTGCAATAGAACAAAGCAGAATTTTGTTTCATAGTTAGGCGCGTGCAAGTCAGAAAGGTATAAAAATAACATACATACCTGTGACATCTAAAAATAAGCTACTGGCGCTCAGCGGGTGCCTTAGGTAAGGTAGGCAATTAGCTAACAAAGGACGCAACAGGTAGCTGGGTAAGAATAAAACAGCCAAGTTAAAAGCACAACAACATCAGCAAAAGGCACAATTCGCCAAAGATTGACGATAAGAGCAGATGACAAAGAAGTTCCCAACAAAAATAAACAGAATTTAAGAAATATTAAGAAAATCCTCAGAGTATGCACTTTACATAACAGAATGTCAACTTAAGCATGAGATCAAAGACACAAAACACTCAAATAAGTAAACATTATGAAGTCCGGCTCAAAATCCAAACATTCCATAATGATACTCAACAATGAAAAACAACAACTCCTCAATTCGGCGAAACTGTTGAATAGAAATGTTATAAATAACACATATCAAACACTTCCTGAGGTGACGTCAAGAAAAAATAAAAGAAAATCGAGCAAAAAACACACATCTGCCAAAATGAAATCTCAGCATAAGGAGAAACAAGTCATTGGCTCCTTGGCTTATTTGATATTCCAGCATATCCAAGAATTACATAGTCCAGCCGCTAGCTTTGATGATCAAATCAAGACAAAGCTAAATTTAACCAAAAAACTGATCAGTAGCGCCATCAGCAATCAATTCTGCAGCAGTCTTGAAGAGCTGAAGCAGCTAAGTGAATTAATCGAGTTCAAAAAGATACTCATAGAGGAATTGGAATTTGACATGAAGCTAAAGCAAAAGAGGAAAATTTGTGCAACACTTAAAGTTAGATCTACGGCTGAGCAAAATGCAGAAGAAGGTCCAAAGAGGAAGAAACGACGCTGTTGAAAAACTAATGAAGGAAGCAGATGACTGGGTGAAATGTGCAAGTCCGAGAAATTTTAAAAATTAACAACGAGAAAAGTACGAGCATGTCTCTTATAAATTTTACTTAAAAAAGGGTAAAACACTTCATTGAAAAGAAAGAAAAAAATTTATAACATTTTAGTAAAATGTTAATAAGAATAATAATTTTAAATAAAAAAATATCAAAGTTTTTGCTAAAATAACAAGCAGCTTTTTAACTCTCTTAAATAGATTAGGAGAATTGGCATTTGATATTTGCAGCATGTCATGTATTCATGATTTGACCGCAATAACAAGGTTTTCTTTGAATTGAACTTCAAAATATGGAAAGCTTTTATGTAATTATGTTCTAACATGACGCATAACCCTGAAGCTTTTCGATAGCAGCAGTTCTTGGAATGATTGAGAACATTTTTACAAAACATAACGTTTACTTTGTGAAATTTTGGCCAATCTGCTTATCTCTATTGTTTGTTCATTTCATTTGGAACAGCTGCAAGTAGATACTTTGTTTTCCGGGAAATACTAATAAAGCAAAATTTAAAATATACGCTCTAAGGTATAATTGTTATTGTAAACCCACAAAATTCATGGGAAAAACCATTTAGAATATAATGAGCCCAGATTAACTCGTACAACATCTCATCCGTAAACTTTTTAATCAAGTACAAAAATGTATTCTCAGATAAATGAATACAAGAGTAAAGCCTAGATTATATTTTAATAAAAACAGTTACATAAAATATGCAAAAAGCATTCCCAGTCAAGAAAATAGGTTCTAAGAAGCACTGCTAGTACACCTTCTTCGGATTCAATAGCCCTGTTTTGCCGGATTATTTTTATTATTTTCTTTTTTGTTTGAAATGTCATAAAAAAATAGACCTTCTAAAGACAGGCCACAGAAAGCTTATTGCCTTCTCTAAATGGCTATTTAAATGTTTACACATTTATATAAAATCTTTAGCCCTGCGGTCTAAGTGGTAGAAAAAAGTGTCACTTAACAGATAAAACCACTCGGAGGCTAGACTAGCTTCTTTCAAGTAACTCAGGTGTAACTTGTCCAGACGTGAGAAGAGCGATATTTTGCGAATATCAACACGAGATTCGCACCACAATTCATGTATCTATATATTAATACGCAAACAAAAAAGTTTGTAATCCATTTGTACCTGTACTAATTTCAACATATTCACATAAAACGGATATCGATTGAAAGTCATTTTCGAGTAGATGTGCACAATTTAATTTTTATTTGAATATATTGTCATTAAGATAGGTAAAACATAGCAAATGTGCAACCCTTTTTTTCCCAACGGGACAAGGAGAAAGCAACAACAAAATTCATAGCGGTACAGCTCTGTTAAACAATACAAGAGCAAGAGTAAAATGCGAGACAGTCGCGAGACTTAAAAAAAAAAACCTGTGCATAACTATTGTGGTTGGTTCTTTCTCTTAATTTCTCTCTCAACAAAATAAATTTGTCACCGCGTCAGCGTCAAAAAAACTTATAAACTGCTGCTTGCTTTATATAACATATCCAAATACATTTATAATTGTTTAATTTGTTCAATACTTCTGTTCAGGCTAGGGTTGGTGCGTTCAGCAAAAAACTAGTTTATATTAATAGGTTCCAAAAAGCACCCAAAAAACAGATCAATATAATAGTTGTTATAAGGGGTGGTACAATTTTAAGGGCCGATGTAGATTTTGAATAAAACACAAATTATTTCGGAAATTATTGTTATTTCTTTTCACTATGATAATATTAGTATGGTTAAATTATGTATAGAACAAAATATCGGCCAAATGGCAGCCGCGACCTTGGCGGCACACCTCCATCCGAGGGTCCAAATTTTCGATGACGTTGAGGCATACGTGAGGTTCTATGCCGTTAATGTGCCGAATTATCTCATCCTTTAGCTTGTTATCGATTTATTGTTAAAATTCTTTATTTGACTTATTTTTAAAACGTCTGAATAAAAACTGTTTTAACAATAACTAGCTTACATTTATTTATAGCTTAAATTACTAAGCCAGCGAAAGCGTTTGTAAGCTCGCTGACTAGGTGGTGTCATGAATAAGGGTAACGAACTGCAAGTGCAGTGAACTGCTGATCTAGTTCGATCAGCTTGAGTCACGATGTATTACATAGTTTGGCCAGCTTGAGTCACAATGTATCGCATGTCGCATTGGACTGAAGACCGACTCCAATCAGCTTGAGTCATATTGTAGCGCGTTATATTTATTATTATTATGAACCGTTGAACCGTTATTCATGACAAGCTCTTGAATTGTTGCTGGCTTATTGACGTAAACCTTTTCTTTCAAATAACCAATTGACATCGCCACCACGTAAGATAACACGGCCATTGAATTTATCGTGCAAAAGAGCCATTGTTTCGTTAGCTGTGTGGCAAGAGGCACCGTCCTGTTGAAACCACATATCGTCCACATCCATATTTTCCAATTCGAGCTATAAAAAGTTCGTTATCATCTCACTATAGCGAACACCATTTACATTAACTGCCTGACCGGCCTCATTTTGGAAAAAATACGGCCCGATGATGCCACCAGCCCATAAACCGCACCAAACAGTCACTCTTTGTGGGTGCATTGGTTTTTCGACAATCACTCTTGGATTATCATTCGCCCAAACGAATCCACTGAGGTGAAAATGTGCCTCATCACTGAAGATGATTATCTTCGAAAATTGATCATCCATTTCTGAGTTGCCATTTCTTGCCACCATTCTGACCATTGACGACGCTTGAAATGATCAACGGGCTTTAGTTCTTGAGTCAATTGTGCCTTGTAAGCGTGTAAATGCACGTCTTTATGCATAATGTTCATCAACGACGAGTGTGAGAGGTGCAATTGTTGAGCACGACGACGAGTTGAGGTGCACGGCTCTTCAGCCACACTATCGCGAACAGCAGCAATATTTTCTGCAGTACGAGCTGTACGAGCATGCACTGGTGTTTTCACATCTCCTACAGAGCTGGTTTGCTCAAATTTTTGCACGATTTTTTCGATTGTACGCACATTTGGACGATTAAATTGACACAAAAAAATCACGATATGCATTTTGATTTGAATGCCCATTTTCATAATAAGCATGAATAACTTTAACGCGTTGCTCGATTGTTCTTTCCATGGTTCAAATCTGTATCTTTCCATGGTCCATAGTTTCCATGCAGAAAAAAACTTGACGTTTAGGTGTGGTTCATATTCAACATCGGCCCTTAAAATTTAACCACTTTTAAGCCACCTTTAAATGTAGTACGCTTATTATAAACTGAGTTAAGTATTCAGAATCGGAAATGTATAACAGCGCTTAATATTCGTTTATCCATATAAAAAAGTTGGTTGCTGGAACAGAATCCACCACTTTTTTAAAATAACCTTGAAAATAACAAAAATACATGACCAAATAATTGATTTTCTCAGTCCAATATTAGTTTTTTTAGCCAAATAACCTTTCTCCACAAGTAAATGTCACTTTCAACAACCAAAGTGTTTAACTAACTATTGTATGCTTCATCTTTCTTTTGAATGCAATCTTCATTAAAAAAAAAAAGTAAGTTTTAAAATGGAGTTAAGATGAAATTTCTTTGTTTTATTTAAATTTTGATATGCTTATATCTTGAATTTTATTTGTTTCGATTGACAATCTATTAAAACGAACTGCTTGGCTATTTCGTATAAAAGCTTTGTTTAAACTATTTTACTAAGCTATTTTAAATACATGGGTAACGCAGCGCTGCGTTGCGTTATTGAGTTGCAGCAGTTAAATGCGTTACTGCGTTAATACACTTGTTTTAATAGAAGTAACGCAATAGCGCAGTAATGCAAAGACGCGGTTAAAGCAAAACTTAAAAATATTTATATAGCTAAGTTTTTAGTAATTTTTCTAATTTTGTCTAAATGAAGGCAATTTTGCGCTTAGTATGCCAACACAAAATTCACCGCATTCGACAAATTGATCACATAACTCCACGCGTTGGTTAACTAAAACTCTAACTGCGTACATTAAATTTTTATTGATGCAGGAATTATAACATTTCAAACTACGCTATGGCGCAATTGCAATAACGCACTCCGCTGATACAATAAACTGCGTTTGAGTTGGTGTATCAACGCAACAATTCTTGCTGCATTACCCATGTCTATTTTTGAAGCAATAATATCTCCCTTAAACAACAGCAACAATTAAAAGTACAAATTAACCAAATTAACCCAAAGTTACCAATTTTATGTATCCCCAAAATTATCCCAAAAGTATTCAAATCAAGTTTTTTCATATATGTTTTATATACACGCATAGCAAAGAATAATTCAAATTTACATGAGTATTAATTTTTATTAATTCAGTTTGTTAAAAGTTAGTTATATAGAAAATTCGTTATACAGAAATACTAGCAGAACGGACGTTTTTTTTTTAATCAAAAAAGAACGTTAACACGTTTTTTTTTTCAATCCAACAAAAACTTTTAAGCGCCGTTGAAACGATCACCGTGTGACATCGGACTTTAAGGCAATGCATGTCAAACGAAATAGAAAACATTTTTTTCTTTTGGTTTGTTTTGTCTTGCTTTGCATCTCAGCACCATGATACAATTATAAGGTAGGCTCACATTTAAATGGCTGCTCGAACAACAAGTTTTGCAACAACGAAGCTGTGAGAACGCTAAACGTCAAATGAGAAAGGCAAGAACAACAATAAGAAAACTAAAATTCGACTAGCCGATTTTAGCACATAGTTTCCTTTTTAGTCCAACTTGAGCCTACCTTATAATTCTGCCATGCTCAGCACTGCATGTATCTCTTTCTTTGCCTTGCTCGTGGCTGATCTATTTTTTATGTTGCGCTGTGCTGGCTGTGTTTATTGAAGTTTTCGCAACACAAACACGTGAGAAGAAAACAATCAAGCAATTCGGGGAATCAGGGATGATTTCTTTAAAAAGTTAACATTTTATATTATACATGAAAAATAAATTGTGGCATTTTTAATTTATATTTAGTTTTTAGCAATTCTTAAAAAAATTAATTTTCAAGAATTACATTTGAGCTTTATGCCAAGTAATTTCATGAAGCAACAGGTTGCCACAACAACAATGTTCTTTACAGAACAACCACCAGCAGACTAGACAGCTGTTTCGTTGGTCGCTACACCAACTCATCAGTAATCTTCTGTGGGTTATGCAGTCCATTAACTTTGAAAATCTTATAAGCACACCTTCTGCTAAAACCAAAGCGGAATTGCAGTTGTGTGCTTTCCAATTTAAAAAGCAATGTTTTTCTACTTCTTAGCACAAAGCAAAGGTTCAAAAAATTGACTACATTAATTCTGCAAAGACTTGTTGTTGCGCTCTTTGTTTACTTCTTTTCACGATTCCATTCTTTGGCACCAACAATTCGTTGATATTAAACCATAGAAGGCGTGAGAAGTTTTCTTGAAAAAAAGATGACTCATCTTATTTTCTGAGGTCGGGCTCGTACCAGTTTTTACATGAAAAATAAATTGTGGCATTTTTAATTTATATTTAGTTTTTAGCAATTCTTAAAAAAATTAATTTTCAAGAATTACATTTGAGCTTTATGCCAAGTAATTTCATGAAGCAACAGGTTGCCACAACAACAATGTTCTTTACAGAACAACCACCAGCAGACTAGACAGCTGTTTCGTTGGTCGCTACACCAACTCATCAGTAATCTTCTGTGGGTTATGCAGTCCATTAACTTTGAAAATCTTATAAGCACACCTTCTGCTAAAACCAAAGCGGAATTGCAGTTGTGTGCTTTCCAATTTAAAAAGCAATGTTTTTCTACTTCTTAGCACAAAGCAAAGGTTCAAAAAATTGACTACATTAATTCTGCAAAGACTTGTTGTTGCGCTCTTTGTTTACTTCTTTTCACGATTCCATTCTTTGGCACCAACAATTCGTTGATATTAAACCATAGAAGGCGTGAGAAGTTTTCTTGAAAAAAAGATGACTCATCTTATTTTCTGAGGTCGGGCTCGTACCAGTTTTTACATGAAAAATAAATTGTGGCATTTTTAATGGCATAACTTGGCATAAAGCTCAAATGTAATTCTTGAAAATTAATTTTTTTAAGAATTGCTAAAGACTATTTTATATTATATTTTGTTAACATTTTAATCAAACATACTTATTATCAAAATTTCGAAATAAAAGTGCCCTATGCTGTGCTATAGCACAAATATCGACCCTGTACTTTTGGAGTTTACCTGGAAATAAAAATGTCCACTTCAATTTTATTTAATAGTATAGACAAGGTCAAATGCAGGCCAGAGTGGTACGCGGCTTCTCCACGGTCATTCTTGTATCAATAGTGCTTAGGCTGAAACTCTAAAGGAGAAGAAAGTAAGAGATCGGTTGAAATATACGATCAAATTATACTTAGTTATCGACCCATTCGAGTATCGATATCAGATAGGCTGAGGTCAGACGATGATCGTTTGAACGGCATTCGATGAACTATTTTTACTCTCTTTCGCATTTTGATTCTTGGTCGGTCAGACGGCAGCGATTTAAATGGCGTTCAGTTTTTGACATTCCATTAATTTCATTACTTTTTCTCCTCCCTTTATATTTCGTACTATAAAAAAATTGCTCTTACATGACCATTGTGTTTGGAAGGTATTAGTGAGCTCATTTATAAATACTTTGTTTATGGTTACCAATTCGTAGTGTTTATTCTGAGGTCTTTTTTTGTTGTTTTATTTTTATTGTGTCTGTGTGTGTCTTCTGTTCTTTATATTTAAATCTAAAAAATTAATATTAGCGAAAGATATAACTGCGATTTACATTTAACATTTATAAATACTTAATATTGCTTACCAATTTTTAGTTTTATTTGTTGTCGTCTGCTGCTAATGTATATATTTTGCAAATTAACCTGTCAAGAGTAAGGGTTTCATGCAACTCTTTTTTTATTATGTTGTAGTATAAAAGTAGTACTTTTATTTAAAAAAAGTAGTTTTTACCTACTAAGAGACAGCATATCTGTTATTTTGCCACCTGAAACACTGTCCTGAACGATGATTGCTGTCATGTGCAGCGTTCAAAAATGAACAAATTTTGATTGCTCTAGAAAGTGTTCATCCGCTCTTGCTCTCACTGATTTTTGACAGTTTTGCATTGAAAGCAACAACAAAACATATCGAACGACGTTCAAACAATCATCGTCTGACCTCAGCCATACACGTTAACACGTTTTTTTTTACTCTTTTTAAGAGTATGGGGAGAGAAAGATCGCTAAACCTTCATATAAAAAAAATCCTAAACAAGCTCATGGCAGAATTATAAGGTAAGGTCATCACGGAGAGGAATGGAGTAAAAAGCAGAATAAAGCTACATTTATGTCAAAACCAGCTGTTCATCGCGAATTTCTTTATGCTCACGTTTCGCAGTTGTTTTTAGGTTAAAACTGTTACAGGTTTTTTTTGCAATTTTAAGACTTCTTTTACATTTTATAGTTTTTATTACACTTTTTATATAATATTTTCACTCAAATTAGCACAAATTTAATACCCGCAACCGCACTGTTTGCAACTTGGAAACATAAAATATTTTCTTCATTTACAATTTCTACGAAATTCGTCGTTTTGACATTAATATTGCTGCTCATTATCCACTCTTCGTTGACGCGTTAGAGCACTTAGTATCATGGGCCTACCTTATCATTGTATCATGAACAAGCTAAAGGTGTTCAGTCAATCGCCTTGCGTTCAAAAATGAACTAATTTTGATCGATCTACAATGTGTTTATCCGCTCTCACTCTCTCTGTTTATTGGCAGCTTCTATTGAAAGCAACAAAACCTTCTGAAAGCCGTTCAAACGATCACTGCATTTATATGTACCTCTTTTTTCGCCTTGCGCGAGGCTCATCCGTTTTTCTTTCGTAGTCATTCGCAAAATTGGCTGGTTTTGACAATTATGGGTACTGAAAAGAGAGTGCGATCAACACTGCGACAACCTTATATATCAACCTTGGAGTTAATTAAAATTCTCGCAACACAAAGACGTGAAAAGAAAACTATCAAGCAATTCGTGCCATCGGAGATGATTTCTTAAAAAACTTTACACTTAAGTTGAACATAGTTATTATTAACATTTCAAAATAGAAATCCCCTTAAACGTTTTTCAAAAAAATTGTACTTTTGGACTTTACCTGGAAATAAAAATTTTGCACTTCCTTTTTATATAATAGTCAAGATATATAATATTGGGGGTTGGAATTAATTTTAAAGGTTTTTTTTCGGTTTTCGAGCATTTATTTAGAAACAACGGTATAATGTATATTATTCAAAGTATTGTCCATCGTTAGCTACAACATTTTCCCATCTTTCTGGCAGCATATGGATTCCGCGCCGGAAGAACGACTCGTCTTTTGAGGCAATCCACGAATCGACCCATTTTTTGGTATCCTCGTAAGAAGTGAAGCGCTGCTCAGCCAAGCCATGCGTCATCGATCTGAATAGGTGGTAGTCGGAAGGGGCTATGTCTGGGCTATAAGGCGGGTGGGGTAGCACATCCCAATTCAGCGCCTCCAACGTTTCCTTGACGGTTCTTGCAACATGTGGCCGTGCGTTGACATGTTGAAAAACCACTTTGTCGTGTCTTTTGCCATATTCCGGCCGTTTAACCTTTAATGCTCGGCTCAATTGCATCAATTGTTGTTGGTAGCGTTCGCCAGTGATGGTTTCGTTAGGTTTTAGCAGCTCATAGTACACGACACCCTTCTGATCCCACCAAATACACAGCATAAGCTTGGCGCCATGAATATTCGGCTTGGCCGTCGATGTTGATGCATGGCCGGGTGGTCCCCACGATTTTTTTCGCTTAGGATTATCGTAATGGATCCACTTTTCATCGCCAGTGACAATACGATGCAAAAAACTCTTCCTTTTATGCCGTTGAATCAGTTGTTCGCACATGCAAAATCGCCGTTCAACGTCTCTCGGCTTCAACTCGTACGGCACCCAATTTCCTTGCTTTTGAATCATTCCCATGGCCTTCAGGCGTTTGCCGACCGTTGATAAGTCGACTCCCAATGATTCTGACAATTCTTGAAGGGTTTGACACGGGTCTTCATCGAGCAAAGCCTCCAATTCCTCATCTTCAAACTTTTTCGGCTGGCCCGGACGCTCTTTGTCTTCCGTATCAAAATCACCACTTTTAAACCGACGGAACCAGTACTCACAAGTAGAAATCAATGGAGCATAGTCCCCGTAAGCCTCAGTAAGCGTGCGTTGTGCTTCAACCGCTTTTTTCTTCAAATGGAAGCACAAAAGTAAACCTTCCCGCAAATTGCGTTTTGTTGGAACGAAAGTCGACATGTTCACAGAGAAAAAAATATATGTTGTTTACACTTCAGTGGAATGACACATACTGAAAAATGAAGCTTAGACAATGTGCTTTGAAATGAATATAGTCACAGGAGTGCCCGATGCGATCTATTGATAGTTACGCCATCTCTTAGAAAACCTTTAAAACTAATTCCAACCCCCAATAGTATAGATGTTTTCAATCTGATCACGGATGTCAGGCAACTATGTCAAAAAGCTTGACTAGAACAGGTAAAAAACTAGATCTGTTGGAAGACGTTTGTTAAAACTTACTTATAAGTAAAAACACATAAGAAGAGACTTGATTTTAATAGGTACTTTTGGAGTCATTTTGGGGAACCATAATATTGATTTATTTAGCTTAGTTTTTACTTTTATTTAGCGTTATCATTTAAGGGGAATATTATTGCTTAAAAAAGCTTAATTTTTTGTTTAATAAAGCTTTTATGCGAAACACCGGGGTTTTTTTAAATATGGGGTCAATTTGGACCCTAAGGGTTTGGTTTTAAGAGTTAAATTAATTAGATATATATTTTGCCTGTAGACATAAAGCCGCTAAGGCTAATAAAAAAAGTTTATCTAACATAAACTCCATTAATGTGTCTTGATCTGAAACTCGAAAACGGGCTAAAGGATTAAAAAACGGTTGATGCCATTACATTCAGCATTCTTGAAGTATGCTGAAATGTTATGTCCCAAGCTTGTTTGATTTTTGAAAATGCACAGTGATATTTATAAAAATTATATGCACAAATAAACTAGAGAATATTTTTTGAGATTCGTTAAAAACGAATATTTTGCTCTTGCACTGATCTGATGCAGTAACAAAACTTTATATGGTAAATAATATTAAATATTAAAAAGATGCTTTTTAAATTTAATATGTTTTTGATTGGGAAATAAAAACAATAAAATTTTCTTGAACTGTTGAACTGTTCTTAGTCGAGAAAAGAAAAGAAAAATTCAAAATTGAATGAGTGTAAAGTGTAAAAGTCTGTTGTGACAATTAATTATCTATCATGCTAAGCGAGGGGTCAGTTGTATGTAACGATATTCAGAAAGCAGTAGGATATGATTTGGTTACGATAACCAATAGTTAGTTCTTATGACATCAAATTATTTCACGGCAATCGAAAAGTATGTTCAAAAACTATAAATTTAAGGTTACTGCAAGTTCAAAAATGTGGTTGGGTGTTTTTTTTTTTGTGCCGTAAACAATTTGTTTTTTCAGTGTAGGAACTTAATAGTATCAGTGATATGGATGGATAAGTTAATCAGCAACCAAACTTATTGAGGGAGTAGAGAGCCCCTTCCAAAATCTCTACCACT
The DNA here is from genome assembly GCA_914767935.1 of Coremacera marginata. Classification (NCBI taxonomy): domain Eukaryota; kingdom Metazoa; phylum Arthropoda; class Insecta; order Diptera; family Sciomyzidae; genus Coremacera; species Coremacera marginata. The sequence goes on from OU612046.1 coordinate 165,600,771, forward strand.
GTGCAACTCTAAGAAGACTAATCCAGGCCTGCTCGTAACACTAAGCTACACTAAGGAAACTCAATGATTCAGTCAGGTAATCTTGTATAATTCAAGGCCAACTGTAAAGAAATGCTAATACTGTAACCGAAACCATATTTTTATTAGCTTACACGAATATCTGCTATTGATATTAATTTTTATTTTTCATTACCGAATAATGTTTCTAAAAAGCAAAATGTATTTATGACAACAGAAATTCAAAAGTCCTAACAAAATATTTTGGAGCCACAACTAATCTATTTTCTGGGTGTACTACAGCGAGCACGAAATTTCTCGAAGTGGGCCAAACGGCACTTTCTCGAAGTGGGTTCTGCTAAGATACAACACTTCAACACCACTGACACAAAACTTCATCGGACATGTCCAGGACTTACGCCACTTTTTCTCCATTTCAATGCTACCTTCCCAATTTTGTACTGGACTAAACATCGAACTATACAACTTTACTATTTGAGGCGCATACTTCTTACAGAAGTACCGTGAGCTTTCGCTCAGTTCAATACAACTCTTTTAACTAACATTGCATCATCATCCATTTAACAACTATTTAAATAACCAGTCGACACGTTAAAGTGCTAGTGGTGTACTGTTCACATTACTTTTAGCAGATGACTATCCAAGTGCTCACAAATTTTTTGGAATAACTGCTACTCTTTCGCTGGCATATGGCTGAATATTATGTCAATGATCCTAACCACTTCCCAGATTTTGCGTTCAACTTACAGCTCTGGGCTTGCTTTTATATTATTCACATTCAATCCGTTCGTTACCTGAAACCATTCTCCTTTATACTGGCTTTAAACAGGCAGGTCTGTTAGGTTAGCTTCAATAAGCCAATAAAAAAATTCACCGTTTGACTTGTATACAAGTCATAACGTGCGCAAGCAGAAGTTATAAAGTTTCGATAACTAGCTTGCCGCAAGCTTATTAGGAGCTTGATAGAAATAATGAAATTCAATTTTGAATGCTGTTTTGCATGCTAATCTTATAAACTTTTTCACGATTGAATCGATTCTTCGATTGTGTCTAGACTGCAAGGGAAAAAATTTGTTACTTACAGTCAATAATAGCTCTCTATTTTTCCTTACATTTCCCCTGTAAATAAAATTAGAAAAAAATATCTGTGTAAAAAGCAACATCTTGTGCCATTACTTACTTTGCAAATAAATTTCTCTGTGCGCAAATATGTTGTATGAACTTGAGTGTTTCAAGAGCCAGTTAACTTAATTAAAATTTACAGCTTTACACTCAAGCCATTCATTAAGTGTTGCCATATTGCACTTGTTTACATTTCTTCCTAAAATCTCCTTCCGTTACAACTGCCAAATTAAATTCACTCGAGTCAAACTTACATCAACCATAATCTTACACTTCACTTTACGTCAGTTTTCACGACACTCTTGTCAAATATCAAGCTAAAGCTTAATAAATCTAAAAGCATTGCCAGCACTTAATGAGTACGGAAGAAAAAAAAAAGAATCTAAAAATAATTCGTTGAATAAAACCCTTTGGGATAGCGAGAGAGAGAGAGAGCTTTAAATCACTTTGGAATTAATTAAAAAATCACCCACCGCTGTCAATTGCTGTGCAATGCTTTTTCATTTGCTATCTCTTTGGCTGCAATCAGGTGAATGCAAGCGATTTTCTCGCAATTTATTTGTAATCATAGCATTTTGTTCGCTCTGACCGTGCGTTCATTTATGTCAGTTAGTCGTTGGTTTCAGTTCAGCAAATCTCTTCCGCACATACACACATACACACACACACGTTTGTGCGCATTTCTATCTTTTTGACTGTCTATCGAGCGAAATGCACGACCAAACGTCACCTTCCCCGCAGGGCTTTCAGCGTCTATTTGGCGGATTTATTGAATTTGACGCAGGACACAATTCAAAGCATGATTTATCGTTCGTTTACACTAACTTCTACAATACTCTGCCCCCCTAGCCGCTTAGCAAATCACCTGATGAAATGTCTCACGGTAGTTTGCGCGATTTGAATATCTACGGCAACCCATAAATTACCCACTTGTTAGTGCCACGCGCTTGTTGCTGATTAAGTTAGCATTCATCGCTTTGGGATTTAATGCGACCTGACTGCCTACCTGATTTTAAGCATGGCGAATCAATAAATACAGCTACATATTGAAGTCAATAAAAAATTGTATTCCAGAAAATATACAAGCTGGCAATGCTATTAGACCTTGAATTATATAAGACATATCAAAGTAATCTGCCATATTCCGGTTCCAATTCTTCTTCGACACTCTCGTTGTCTACATTTTGCGATTGATCAATTGATTGAATTTCTACAGCTGCAGTTACCTCTTCAGGTACTGGTGGATACGCACATTCACAAATCTTAGCATAGAAAGATAGCTTCATATGCAATATAGTATCAATATAGAATCGTTGAAAGGTCATATTATAAATACAGTGTTCGCCCAGTGCATAGTAGGTCGTCTTGTAGCCTTCGAAGCGGTAAGTTACCATGATAGGATAATCACCCGGTAGAATGCTGGATACATGTAGACCAAAGTGCACTACTGCAACGGCCAGTGGATTGGGACATTTTGGCGTTGGTTTTGAGAAGAGCGCTTCCACATAGTAGTGCTTGCCAATACCCTGTTCAATAGCCTCTCCTTTCGGTTCCACAACATATTTGGTAAATGGCGAAAGCTCCCACTGCTTGATGTAGTCATGTATTTGCAATACTCCCTCGCTAACCGAAAAGAACTCAATGCTGACCCAACATACCTCATCTGACGCATCTGAATCATAGGAAATATCATCCGAAATAGACTCTAAGGGTCGTTTGTAGAGCAGCAACTCCTGCGAGTCTTCTTGGATTAATTTTTTAGCCAAACAAATAGTTTCATCGACTAAATTGGAAGCCACACAATGCAAATTGTACACTTCACAGCTCACAGAGGTGCACTCAATGTTATCCGTTTTGCTGCGAATGAAGGATATATTGCTGGCTGATGCATTCTCCATCTTTTGTTATGGAGAGAAAATATAAATAAATTTTTAATAAACCAAAATTGAAAAATTTGTGTCAAGATTTTGTTGGATTGTAGTATGCATGTTATCATAAACAAAGTAGTTGCTTGGCCATGATATAATAATCTATAGGTAAGTGTGGCAGTTCTTTTGCCGACCATCATTTGTCAAAAACTCATAGAAAAAGAGAAAATGAATTAGTAGAATACAGATGACAAGTTAAATTTTGTATTGATTTTGACAAGTGATGGACGGTGTTCTGAGAAAATAGCCAGTTGGCAAGGCTACCTGCCTAGTCGGAAAGTAGGCGAGCACCTCTCTAAAGCGATCTTTATTTTCTTATTGCCTCAAGTATCAAAAAAAGTATAAAAAAAGGCACTAATACCTTGGCTAATCACTTCTTATGTGCTCGAAGAGACGAAGGGATTAATACCCCTTACGTAGCAGCTCCATACAAAAAAAGATAGGGAGTTGGAAGTGAAGGGGTATGATCACCGAGTCTTAAAGTATGTGTCAAGAAGCATCCCTTAAGACCCGTCGTTACATCTTCGAGCACGTAAGAAGTGATTAGTCAAGAATCCGAGTACCTTCTTTTGGCAATGAAGGAAGGATACGGATGTCGATGTGGAGATAGATTTTTTCCAATTTTATATTGTTTTTACTTTAGCATTTTATTTCGAACACACTGCTTTGCAGCTGCCGTGTTCATCTCCTAAGGTATTAGTGTCTTTTTATTTAATACTTAAGGCAATAAGAAAAGAAAGATCGCTTAGAAAGGTGCACGCGTACTTTCCGACTGGGTGTCTAATATAGGTCTGTTTCCGTACTCACTTCAAGTAAACTTCGAGTAAAGTTCGAGTAATAGAGAGTAATTTGATTATCTGTCAAGATGAGAAAATTTGTCAAAAAGTACGGAAACGACTTCAAGCAAGGTTGATTTATATGGGTGCAGCAAGAGAGAGAGCGAGTTCCCATAGTTATCAAATGCTCTGTTTTTTCACACATTCTTCTTTCGAATTCATTCGCAAAATTGGCTGATTTGGACAATTATGGGTACTGAGAAGACAGTTCCCTCAGCCCTGCGACAACCTTGTAATTCAACCATTACTTCAAGTAAGTTTCAAGCACAACAGTTAACAATTGAAATTAAATTAAAAAATGCAAAATTAAAATACTTTCGAATGAGCTGAAAGCATCTGGTAGCAGTATATTGAAAAGATAAACACTTCCGTTTCCTTTCGTTTCACATATTTTAACGTTATTTTTTTTTTAATTTGCTAACCAATTGCATTCATTTTTTTCACAACACATCACAACAATAAATTTTTTTTACTTTAACAATCAGCTGTTTGAAGCTCGAGATTCGTGCTCTTAGAAATTTTTCGAACTTTTCTAAGTTTGAGTAATTGAGAGTGACATTTTGCTTGTTCTTCTTCTTTCTCGTGCTGGAAAAACGCATTCAAGTAACTTCAAGTTACTCGAAGTAAGTACGGAAACAGACCTATCATCATATCATGTGTTTGGCAACGAACTGAAAGCCAGAATTGACAAAAAACACCAAAACTTGCTGAGTGGTAAGAAGAGATGGAAAATGTTTTTGGATTGATATTGAAATTTCTGACTACTAAACAGCTTAGAGACTACTTTGCTTATCTCGCTTGTAAAAGTTTGTTGATGATTATGATACAATTATAAGTTAAGATCGGATAGAGGAGCGGCTTTCAAAATTTAATATCTTGTTCTTGTTCTCCTTGTGAATTAACCTAACTGTCACAGTCAGCTGTTTCACAAAATTAAGATCAAGTTGTTGTGCGGTATATATGTTTATTTGGGTGCCTTGAAAAAAAAAATTCCTTTTGTACCCATCTAAAAATGAGCCATACAAGTCGAGGCACTTTAATGTTTATATATGGGTTGCTCTGCATTACTTTACATGTTTTAAGTTCAATTAATATTTAAGTTGAAAGATAATAAATTTTTTATTTAATGAATCTTCATAATTGTCAGGGGTGCACCCAGCGAAATATTGCTCGCAGAACTAATAAATTTTGTCAAAATTTTTCAAAATTAGAAAACACAAAAATTATAATAAAAATTAAAACTTTAAGGAGGGGGAAGAAGGGGGGGGGGGGTGATCACAATGTATCGTTCTGTATAATGTACCATTCTAAAGCCACAAAATTAAAGTTTGCAAAAAAATCATTAAACACTTTTTTGAAGAAAGTACACGATTATCTTAGTAGAACTATTTAAGAATGGTTTTAATTTTTGTTTTTAATTAATGCCATGGAAATCAATCTTCAACCCCTTCGATTCATAGTCCATTGCCTACCCACCAATCCAAACACCTTCATTCCACAGAGTCATTGATTTAATATTAAGTAGAACTGAAGCTGTGTTGCAGCACACCACAATGATTTATTAAGAGAAAGAGGATGATGTCCAGTGTTGTCCTTTGCAAATGTTTAATAGTGGTAGATTGAGTCAAAAATGAAGTGGTCAATTTTAAAAAAAGCTGGAATTTATTTTTCTTTTACAAAAAAATTCGACTCTAGTCCTACAGCAAACAGATCATAAGAAGTATGCCTTAAAGTAATTTTTTGCAAATAATTCTCATATACTACTCTTAAAACAGTACTGCATATAAACATATATATATAAGCATATACAGCAAATACTCTCTATATATAAGAAAAAAAAAAAAAAAATAAGAATTGCTATCCAAACAACAAAAATCTATTAATAGATTATTGTGATCTACCGCGACATAACTTCAGTTACCAACTATCTTAACTAACTATCTTAAACTCAACTTTTAACCTATCATTGATTGAAAGCTATAGTCGAGCTTACGAAAGCACTCCGAAAGCAATTCGACTTAAAATTTCTTTATTATTAAGGGCCAATGACTCTGTGGTGTAATGAAGGTGTTTGGATTGGTGGGTAACGTATAACTAAGAATCAATGGGGTACGAGTTCGAATCCCATCGTGTGCCAAGATATATTTTGGTTTTGAAATGGTAGCAAGCCAAAAAGAAACATCAATTCTAAAAAAGACGGTGTTGTAAAAAAGTGTCGTTTTTGAGATTTCATTCAAGCAAATAACAGAACGAGGCGTCAAAAGCTTCACTTCAAAAATTTGGTCTTCCCGATACAAAAATATCAATGTCATTCCTCAAGATCGGACTATACAAATGTCAAAGAAATCGCTCATTTCGTGCAAGACTGGCACAAGTCAAAATTTTAAATTTCGATGTAGACCATTTTACAGAGTTCATACTCGAATAATAAAAGACAAGTTATGTTATACAAATCATTAAAAAGATGTTTGATTTTGTAACTGTGGCAACCAGAATCACCATTTCTTCAGGTCTTACTCTAAAACTCTCAATTTTCAATTTTGACAGTCTTGCACGAAATGAGCGATTTAACGAAAAATTTCATAGAAGAAACCCTATTTTCGAAAAAAAAAATTAACATTTTTTTTTTCAATAGTTCTACTGAGGCAATCGATGTACTTTCTTCGGAGAGTTTAATGATTTTTTGCGAGCTTAAATTTTATGAGCTTTGAGTGGCACATTAGGATGGCAGAAACTGAGGTCTGTCGGGTAAATAAAAATACGGAGTGCTTGAACCCAATGACTTTTAAGGGGTTACATGACATGGGCAGTTTTTTGAAATCGACTTTTTTTTAATAATTTTGTATTTTAGTAAATATTCTTAAGATTCTAAGAAAAAAAATTTCATGGAAAAATTCCTACTGTTTACGGTCAAAAGTTACAACCGGATTAGTGAGAGCGCATTTTTAATTTTTGCGCTACCTACGTACGGCAGCTGGTATATACTTGTTTTACTTGCTACCTGACTTTTGTTGGTTGTTATTTCGTACCTACTTGAAGGGTGAAGGGTGAAGCCCGAATTGCTAAACGATTGCAAAAAACTATAAGAAACAGCACAACACAAGATAACGACGGCATACAGTACGAAGCAGTCAGGACAGATTGAAGGTAAAATTTTTATTCTTTGTTCACAAACTTTGAACGCATTTATCTCGAAACCATGTTTTTCGTACTGGTTGCGGCACTAGCGGGTTCATTTTTTGACGAAATTTTTTTTTTTTTTGTATATTTTTAAACTTAATTCGCTATCGTATGACACGAGCTTTTTTTAAATTTTTTTTTCGATTTTTTATGAATTTTTAAAAGTCAATATTTTTTTCGAAATTTGGACACACTTTCAAATTTGGAAAATTGAAAAAAAATGTAAAAAAAAGCTCGTGTCAATTTTTGCAACTCCCAGCGCTGCAACCATGAGGCCCCGTTTTTTGCTCTGCCGCCAGTTTGGAGCTGTATAAAACCATGTTGGAGTGAAAAATATATTTTTTTTAAAATTTTTTTCATGTAACTTGTTCAATTCTCTACAATAATATAGAAAAATGTTGGATAAATGTTTGTTTTTGACTGAGTTATGAATTTTTAAAAAAAGGTCTGTTTTCTCTGCCGCGAATGTCATGTCCCTCCTTAAAGCATAAAACTTGGACTTATAAACATTGAATTTTTTTTTTTTGTTTTTTGTAGACTTAACTAGCACTCAGGTGATGCGCCCTATAAGTGCGAAAGCATTGTGTTGATTCGGAAGACGGGTGATAGTTAGTTGGAGGGTGGAAAGATGGAATAGTGTCGGTGAAGATTTAATTTAAATTTATTTTAATTACTTTAATGATTTAATATAACATTCTTTAAAATCGGACTGTAAATGTCGAGTTTATGAGGAAAAACTTAAATTCGCGATTTACATTTTTATTGAAATTGTCTTTTAAAAAAGCTTCTTGGCCTGTAAGGTGATATGCTCTAAAGCTCAGCATTTTTTTTAACATATAAAGTGTTGTCATGTCCCACATTATTTTTTATAATTATCGCAACATTATTTAAAAAAAAAAAGTAATTAGATACAATGTCGAGACCATGGCAGAATGAGAAGGTAAGGTCATCACGGAGAGGAATGGAGTAGAAAGCAGAATAAAGCTACAATGATGTCAAAATCAGCTGTTCATCGCGAATTTCTTTATGCTCACGTTTCGCAGTTGTTTTTAGGTTAAAACTGTTACAGGTTTTTTTTTGCAATTTTAAGACTTCTTTCACATTTTTTAGTTTTTATTACACTTTTTATATAATATTTTCACTCAAATTAGCACAATTTAGTACCCGCGACCGCACTGTTTGCAACTTGGAAACATAAAATATTTTTTTCATTTGCAATTTCTACGAAATTCGTCGTTTTGACATAAATGTTGCTTCTCATTATCCACTCTTCGTTGACGCGTGAGAGCACTTAGTATCATGGGCCTACCTTATCATTGTATCATGGTCGAGACTAATTTTTTTTAAGTATTTCTCAAGCTCATTTTTACATTAGAAAATTGCCAGCTTTGAATGTTTTATTTAAAAAAGTTGAACTGCTAAAAAATGTCCAACTCTTATTATAGTTAGTTATAACCTTGAAAGCTTAAGCGTTTGTAATTCTTTTCAACTCTTGTTTGTAGTTATTTAAAATAGCCTTTAGCCGGAACCAGCACAACAAAAAAAAAAAATAAAAAAATAAAATAATAAAAAGGAAGAAATACAAATATACTAAACAGGCTACAATAAAAAAAAATACGCTCATTATATCAACATCATCAACCCGAGATCAAACCAGCCAGCTTCCTGCTCACACTATTTTTCTACTCATGCATGCACCATATATTTTAATGTTCACCTTAATCCAGAACCACACAAAAACATGCACACACACATACACAGGCAACTACTTTTACATGAGCACATTCGCACACAGTCACACAAACAATTGTCAGCTTAACTAATTCTTCAATCAGTTTAGCTGGTTGGTATTGGTGTTAGTGTGTTGGTGTTGCCTTCTTTATGTAGTTGCTGTTGTTGTTTTGTTTAGCTGTTCTTTTTTGGTTGTTGTTATTTTTTCATAATTTAAACATTTGTATTCATGGTAGCAGTCTGTAACAACCACAACCCAAAAAAAAATAAATAAATAAAAAATATATAAAAACAACAACGATGAAAATAAAATTGTACCTTGTAGAGTTGGTATACGAGTAGTTGTTAGGGTAGACTAGAGTTCGTAAAACTTTCCAAGTATGGGTGCTGTAGCTAGTGACACAGCGAATTGTTTGCAAAGCTGGCAAGAGATGAAAACTGTTTTCAAAACACTTTGATTGTAAAAAGTCACGTTCTGAGGATTCTATTTCAAAGGAACTAGCAGCGAACAACAAGGATACGCGTTGCGCTATTATGCGATGTTACGCTATGCGTTGCAATGCGTTGGTATGAGTTGCTCTACACGAAGATATGCTGTGTCACTGGCAGTAGCTGTCAACATCGATCCATTTGGTCATTCGTTGTTGCTTTTCGCACTCGCTGTCCGGTTTATACATACGTGCTTTAAATTTTCTACATACATAGCTACACAGCTATAAACCTACATTTTTTACTGTGCATAAAAATTACTCTTCTGTGAATAGCAGCAGCAAATATAAAAAAAGAATAGAAAAAAGTTACTGTAAATTTTTAAAATTATAGTCATGAAAGCTGTAATAAATTTTGAAATTTGTCAACCCTAATGTGATTTGTGATTAGTTGAAATGGATGTTTTTTTGTCATATTATTTATTTAACACTTTCAAATTATTTGAATTTAATGCCCGCAGAAAGTTGTGCAAAGGAATTTTAGGTCATATTTCATCCATTTACATAATTAATTGTAATATTGTTTCAAACCGTTTAAATATGCTTTTGGATAATTTCGTTTATTTAGTTGAAATCTAAAATATTTTTTTAAGGCTAATTTTTTTACTGTTTCTTTTGGAGAACTGAACATGATTGTGTACAAATCATTCAAGCAGACATTGGGCGTTAATTTTGTAAGCAGGTTTTTAATATTAATTTAGTACGGGTTTTTAATGTAGAACAATTTTAAATTTTTCCAAAATTACAGAATTTTATGATAAAAATTACATGAAGTTTTCCATTTGATCTTTGGATATACTGCTGCAAGCTTTTGCACATTCCACCCGGGAACTGCCTATTATTGATGGACTGCGTCATTTAATTACTCTTTGTAATATCTTGCCAATTTTCATCATATTCATCTATTTCTTCAGAATATCTACCAATGTCATTAGTATCACTTTCAATTGCACATAATTTTCTTTTATTTTACACTATTATGTCACTATCGTCACTGCTATCAGTATCATCCCTGTAGGAAAATCAACTAATTAAAAAGTAGTTGATAAAGTAGTTTTTTGTCAACCACAACTAGTTGAAATTCTGACTTTTTTCCATAGAACGAACTAACATATTTTGTATGGTGATGTCCGCTAAATAAGTCAATTGACTTTCGTCTGCATATATTGTCAACTACTTGTTAAATTAGTTATATTTAAATTATTATTTTAATTACTTTAAAATAACCAACTGAAAACTATTACTGATGGTCTAAAGTTAATAATATCTGATAAAATAACATGGTTAAATATATATAAACTTGTAATCTAATAAAAATTTGCAAATAAAAGATGTCAAAATCAGAGTAGTTGCCGCCTTAATATAATTCAAAGTAGTATATCAATCACTTGTTTTTAAGTAGTATTTCAATTACTTCATATATAATGCAATAAAAACTATTTAGAATTGCAGTGGATGCCGCCTTAATATAATTCAAAGTAGTTCATATACAAGTTTATTTTAAATTAGTTTTTTAATTAGTTGTTTTTAAAAACAAGTTAGTTTGTTCCTATAGGGATAATACTGACTTTGTTGGGTATTATTTCCAACTAAATTGTCTTTGAAAAATTCAATATCTTTCATATCAATTTCACATTCGTTTTCTTTGCTCTCAGAACTATCTCAATAATCTCAATCTTGCTTGATTTCTCAAAAGTAAATCACAAGCTAAATGTATTCAATATAAAAACAAATTCACTAAGAATGCACAACAACTTTTAACACAGAAATCATTGAACGCAAACTACACTTTGTTACTATCAGTGACTGTTCACTGAAGAGTCTGAACATGTAAGAACTGAAATTTATATTCAGTGGCTCAATAATAATTTGTCCTCAAGTGAGTGAAATAAAAAATAGGAAATGATAAATAAAAACCACATCTATCGAAAGAGATTTATTAAATCTATGAAACTGCGAAGCTTCGCCACTCTTTTAACTCTTCATTCTGCAGTGTACTTATGTGAGTGCACTACATTACGATCGCATTTAAAATCAACACAATTATAATTTTGTACCGTTCGATAGAAAAATATACAGTAATGTTTGCGTGGTAAGTACTCAACACAACCGACATACGGTAAGTTTTAGCGTAAATTACGCTCAGTGGGTTCAAGGTGCCTCACAGGAATTTTTGTTATAGAATACTAGCCGGCCACAGTGGTCTGCGGCTTTGCCACTGACTTTTTTTATTATTACGCAAAAACTTCATATAAAAAAATCCTAAGGACACTAAAGGTGGTCAGGCAATCACCCTCCGTGCACAAATAAAGAAATTTTGTTTGCTTTAAAATATCTCATTTTTACTGTTAATTTTTACTGTTACAGTTTCCATTCAAATTCTCGCAACAAACGCGTAATCAATCAATTTGTGTCAAAGGGGTTAATTTCTTAAAAACCTTAACACTTTAAGTTAACATACTTTTTATTAAAATTTCGAAATTAAAATAGCCTTAACTGTGCTGTAGCAAAAATGTGACATTTTAAAACTTGTTTCATAAAAATCAATCCAGTACTTTTGGAGTTTACCTGGAAACAAAATTTAGCACTTCAATTTTATATAATAGTATAGATAGATTACATATAGAAAATTACATACATAATATTTTATTATAGAATATTATAATCTTGTAGAATTATCAAGAAATTGTCGTTCTCAATAACTCAAATTAAAAAAGTTAAGCTCCATGCTTTCTTTGTCTATGAAAACACGTACGGTTATTTTAGTGTAGCTTACTCTACGGTATGATTAAGTTTGCACTTATTTTAAAGCTATCGTATGCCGTAAAAAAAGCTTATGTTAAATTAACAAAAAACCTAGTATAATTTATAAGCTGGCTTTGGCAGTTATCAGTCTCCCAAGTTCTTTATAAAAACGCCTAAGTTTTACTTGTTAACTTGCTAATTTTTATTTGGGCGATAAATTTTTAACTAAATATTTATTAATTTATACATTATTTAAAAAAAATGTAAAGTCCGAGTTTTGGTTTTATAATTATTTTTTTTTTTTTTTTGAAGCGAGCTTTTAACTCCTCGTGCTGTGCTTTGCTTGAGTGAAATCGACACAACTTTTATGGCTTCTATGGCTTTTCTTTTTTCGACACTGTTTTTCTAGAAATTAATGGCTTTTTTGTTGCTTGCGTTTATTACAAGATCCTTCCTTCGCCCGCCGGGATTGAACCCACACCCACCGATTAAGAGTTCACTACACTACCATCGACCCAAACTCCTTCCCTACGTTGAGTCATTGATTCAATGTTTATTGCAACTGAAGCTATGCTGCAGCACAACACAATAATCTTTCTGTATATATAAAAATCAATTGCTGTGCGTTAGTCCCGCTAAAACTGAAAAATGGCTCGGTTGATTTGGCTGGGATTTTTTTAATTAATTGGGGGTAATTGTTCAGGGATGGTTTAAAAGAAGAGAAAAAAAAATCAAAATTTGGAAAAACGCGAAATAGGCGTTTTTGTATATTTAATGGAAAAAAAACCACAAGTCAGGTTTAAAGATATATTTTATTTTTTGCGCCCATTCAGGCCGCCAACTTAGGGCGTTGCCACAGTTTCAGTATGTAGAGAGTATATGGAGTAACTCAGAATAAAAACTCGAAAACGACAGGGCTGATTGAGCTCAAATTTTGACAACAAATATGTTACGTGTACGAGATGGTTTGGAAATAATGAAAGGTAGGGGGAAAGGTAATTAAGTTATGGGGCGTGGCACCTCCGACAAAAATCCCGCACCTCAAACGTAACATTGTACGTAGTAGTGTGTAACATTTTGTACACAGTGGTTTTAGGATGCGGTTAATGTTTAAGAGCTATATATTTTGCTCTATCTCGAACACTAGATGGCGCTGCTTGTACAAACTGCGTTAAATACGCTAAAACCTAAACCGCTAATCCGATTAGCATAAAAATTTATGTATAGTAGTTGAAGAGTACGGCGAGTATTATAAAAAAAAAAGGCCATCACAGCCCTTGAAAGAATTTTGACCAAACTTCTTATGATCAATTGTGTTGTGCGTGTTGTAAAATGTTTGAACACAAATGATCGAGAACTGGACCTACAAGTTTTTTTTTAGACTCAACCAACGCTCAGGGAATGCCCCCTATAAATGCAAAAGCATTGTGTTGATTCCGAAGACGGGTGATAGTTAGTTGGAGGTTGGAAAGATGGAGTAGTGTCGGTGAAGATTTGTTTTAAATCTGCACAGCTCGAAAACATCGGATATTGAAACTCAGAATGGAGTTACCACTTGGTGATATCTTTCTAATAGAAAACTTGGACGGGCATTGAACAAGGGGGTGTGGGCTGCCCATATAAGCCAAATTTTTGATATCGAATAGCTTTGGAAGTAAAAGTCACAGAACAAGTATGGAGCTTCTTACTATTTGGTGATGTCCTGTTACCGGGAGACAGGCATTGGACAATGAGCATGGTCTCAAACGAAGGGTCGAAGAAAAGTTGTTTGTTTAAGGCGTAGCAAGGCAAGCTGGATAAATTAATAAGAATAAATAAAAAAAAAAAAAAAATAAATAAAAAATAAATGATTTTGCTCGTTTAAGACCTAAATTTGGTAATTTTATTTATATGGAAAGTTCACAAAAACTGGCAGTAGTTGCACTAAAGTTACACCTACTTTTTAAAAAATTCATCAAAATTGTACTTGCTTTGATAGTGACATACCACGATTGCTATGTGGGAGCTATTGATTCAAGCCGCAGTCACTGTATGTACAAACAGTCACTGTATTAAGCTACACTGTATTACAAATATGGACACTTATTTGATTACCATCAAACAAACAGACACACAACAATAGTGGGAAATAGTTGGATAAGGCCGCGGCTACACTATACGCCAATTTTTCAGGGGAATAGCGTGGATCGCATCGAAGCGCGCCGGGTATAAGCTAGTCAAATTATAAAAGTTCAGCTCCATGCTTTTTTGCCTATTAAAACACTTAGTACGGTTATTTTAGTATACAAACTGCGGTTTGATTAAGTTTGTACTTATTTTAAAACTATTGTAGAGTTTTGCTTGTATTTGCGTTCAAATACACACACTTTAGCGCTGCAGAATGATGAGTGAAGTCATCTACGATACATAACGTTAATGCAATGTTCTCTGAAATCTATGTAGAGCTTAATTCCGTTCACTGATTCTTATTTTTGTGAGTACAGTAGAATCTCGATTATCCAAACATCGATTATCCGAATATTCGGTTATCCGGACTTATTTTTCGCTGCTGTAGTTACAATTTAGAAAAGATTTGAAGGCGCAACGAGACATGATACGACGAATTTATTCTCACCTCCAAAATGTAGGTTCTCCCACTCTCATTTGCTTGTGCGATAGTGTTGGTTATTGTTTCATTTTATTTGATAGCGTTTAACTGATAGGTTTGTCTTTTATTTTTGTTTACGTTTTGCGTTAGAAATCGATTATCTGAATTTTCGATTATACGGAATACACCTAATGTTATTTGATTTGGATAATCGAGATTCTACTGTATGAGTGTTAGATATTTATTATCATCATTGTTTACAAAAATTTAAACGGAAAAATACATGCATTTAATTAGTTCAACGTCATTGCATAATAAATTTTTTAAAACAATTAAACATATAATTATATGAAGACATCGTTATCGCCATTGTTTTTTGTTTTTGTATTGTGTTTGGTTTTCTTAATTACACAGAGAACATTTTTTGCACACGAATGATATTCAAGCTGTTCACAAGATATAAAAAAAAAATGTTTTCATGATTTTCATTAAATTCGTCGTAATTATTTTTCATCAACGAAATTATACTGTGGAGTGCTTGCCGCGAAGAATAAGTGAAATGAGCAGTTGAGGTATTTTTAGGCAATCTATCCTATCTTTATTTTCTTCTTCATAATCTGTATCTACTACTGCACTTTTCTTTCATTTAATAATCCTTTCTAAATAATCTTAGTTTTATAATTTGTATTTGTATTTTATTTATTTATTTAATATACCAGTACTACAAGGTAAGACAACGATTACTGCACTGGCACCCTAAATTTTTAGCACAATGTAACATATAATATAAAGTAATTTAATATAAACATGAAACTTCCATAATTTAGATAAAAATAAGATAAATAAAAAAGAAAACTTAAAAATAACAAGACATCAACTTAAATTAAAGCAAATATTTAAAATATAAGGAAATGTAAGAAAAACTTAAAACATAGACTTACAAGATACTATCTGACCCGCCGAACTTCGTGCCCTTATTAGATGAATTAAATTCAGTTTTTTATTGAGAGAAAATTAATACTCAAAATTAATTAAGTTAAATAGATTTACAAGTGGCGGCCGTGGCGTAGTGGGTAGAGTGTGTGACTCTTACCCCAGAGAACCCAGGTTCGAAACCTCCATCCGACACAGAAAGTTTTTTCAATTGAATTAATTTTTCTGTTCGGCCGTCACGTCTCAGCAGACAATGGCAAACCTCAGAGAGTAAAAACTGCCATGAAAAGCTTCTTGAGAACATAAGCCGTTCGGAGTCGGCGTAAAACATGTAGGTCCAGTTCTCGATCATTTGTGTGCAAACATTTCACATCACACAAAACACAATTGATCATTAGAAGCTCGGTCAAAGCCCTTTCAAGGGCAGAAATGGCCATTTGTTTTTTTTTTTTTTAAATAGATTTACAAACATTAAAGCAATATGTATTTTAATAACATTGAAATAAATGTTATTCACTTGGCAGCATGGCATTTGCTTTATTGAACTGCATCGAAATAGCACTACTTTCTGTTGAACTATTTGCTCGATGTGTTGCACTCGGGTCGATTCCCGTGATCCACAAATAGTTCAGTGATAAAGTTATTCACATCCTTGTTCTTTGATAGGAACACTTTGTTGATTAGCTCGCCCTTCGTTGCGGCAACAAAATCAATTCATTCGATTCGTGGACAGAAATACGGCCATTACTGACAGCAGACAACTCTTTGGAGAAATCTTCTGCAGATGATTCGTTAAGCAATTCTTCTCGCATGTTTGTGGACAGCTGAAGCTGAAGCCACAGAGTCTATGATTTGAGGCAAGCGCTTATTTCATCGACAGCGGTCGATCTTGGAAAAATTGGTAGGGTTTGGCGGAAATCGCCAGACAGTACAATAATTACCCGCCAAAATATCTTGAATTATTGGGCAGATCTTTTATAATTCGATTGTGTGCTTTCAGTGCGCCATGTTTGTGCGCCATGGAATTGTGCTTTGCAATATTGCATATCGTTTTTTCAGTCATTTGAAAATTTTACGGCGATTTCAACACTGAATGAGCCATTCAGAATCGTGGCCATTGTCCCAGAAAAGGCAACTGCTACAACAATTTCGGATCCCGCACGAACAGTAGCTAAAATAAATGACATAAGGAATGTCTTCCCAGTTCTACCGGGCGCTTCGAGTAAAATTAAACCACCATTTCCATTATCAATCGCCTTCAGCCACTTATTATTCGTACAAATTGATTGGTTCAATGCATATCGATTGTATTCATGTTCACGTTGTGAAGGTGGAATTCGAAAATCTCGTTTCCACACACACTAGCTTCGTACCCAGTACCAACCATAATTTTTTTCATTCTTGTGTCTTGTGAAATACGTTGGCCATGTTTGAATCATTAATGAAACCATGAATTAAATTGTTTTTATTTTTACATCACATTTATTTTATTTATCGTATACACACTATCGAAATTCCTCATAATATATCACCAGTAACTAAATCAACTATAAGGCGGGTAGTTAAATACTGAAGCATCACTGTGTTGAGTAAGCGAACATGGAACATACATCTTAATTAATTGTACCCGGTTGCCAACACTAGGCCGAGGTGAACAGCGATGTGGAAAGAACAACAAAGCAGCTTAAACATAAACTCAACACACCATGGCTGTGCAGTCAAGCTGGGTGACTTACACCATGGTGTAAGAAAACCTGGTGAAAGCGTTTTTTTCACCTCTCTCACAAAAATTGTACCCGCATCTGTCAAAAACAGCAGAAATAAATGTCTGCGTTCAGCAGGTACAATCATGTTTCAATCATTGGCTGCATTCAGCGGAAAATTTGCTACGTAGCTGTTGAACAACTTTCGGGCTAAATGGTATGTTGCATAAAGTGCTCGCACAACACGTTCCCTGAGCGGTCGCCATCTTAGGTAGCGAAAATATTTTATGCTACTTCAGTGGAGCGGCTTACGCTTACTCTATTTTGACAAATAAATATACCAAATATTAAATTTATTAATTACTAAATTATTAAATTGCTTAGAAGTGCTTTAAATTAAAACTATTTGTTCGAAACGTGGGCACACAGAACATAAAAAAATAAATTTGAGACAAAAAGCATTTATTGTCGAACAGCTGTTTGCCGTTTGACGTTTCGAAAAAGAAATAGTTCAGCAGAAAGTATCACTTTATGCATGACAGAATTATAAGGTAGGGCCGGTTGGCTCAGTGTCCTTACGCGTCAACGAATAGTGGATAATGAAAAGGTTGGTAAGTTGTCAAAACGACGAATTTACAAGGAATTGCAAATTAAGAAAAATTTGTATGTTTCCAAGTTGCAAGTAGTAGGGTCGCGTGTGTTAAATTTGTGATAGTTTGAGTGAAAATATTATTAAAACAGTGTAATAACAACTTTAAAATGTGAAAGAAGTCTTAAATTGGCAAAAAAAAACCTGTAAAAATGTTAACCTAAAATCGACTGCGAAACATGAACATAAAGAAACGTGAGATGAACAGCTGATTTGACATCTAGCCCGCTTTATTCTGCTTTCTACTTCATTCCTCTCCGAGTCGGCTCTACCTTATAATTCTGCCATGACTTTATGCTACTTCGCTACCCGAGCGCTCTTTCGGATAGAATGCAGCCATTATAAGGTTATCCAGATATTTGACATACCCTTATTTTATGTAAACAAAAGACACAGATATTATCGTAGACGTAGAGTTTTTTATTTGCTATATTTTTTGATAAATTTATTTTAATCTTAGGTTTAATAAATGGAAATAAATATTTCGGAAAAATATGAATTTTTTATTTTTACTAAGTAAAGAGCTTATACTCGTATATATTAAATTAATTTGAAAATTTTAACAAACAAAATATATTTTTAATGTGTAATAAGTACCTATAAAATTAGTTCAATAAATAATTAAAATTTACTATGATATTTAAAGAATCACTAGAGTTTTCATAGCACAATGACCATGCGCATTCTCTGTATATGTAAACCTGCGTAGTAGTAATACACATTTTTGTAGCTACATTCTGGCTCTACAGCACATCTCTATAATACATCTGAATTGTTTATTGTATTTATCTCGCTGAAGAAAAACAATAACAAACGATAAAAATTAAAACAGCTGATATGCATATATAACATTAATGTAAATTTTACATACGTATTAATAACAACAACAATACAAGCCGTTACTGAGAAATATTCGTAAAACAATTCATTGCAAGAAACAACACGATGTTGCGTTCGTGATTTCGGCACGAACAAAAGCAACAACCATAAGAACGTCAGCAGCAACTGAAGCATCAAGAATGATTTTTCTTATTATATAGATATAAAATATAACTGATTTTTGACGTATATCTTATCTTTGTTAGATGAATATTAAGGGCTGTAAGTATATTCCAAAGTGCCCTCCAAAAACGTTAGGATGTGCTTGAAAAAAATTTTGTGGAAAAGACCCCCAAAAATGACAAACGTCCTGTAAGAAGTAATTCAACGTCAAAAATATTTTTCGGTCTAAAAAAAATTACAATGGTTATATCACGAAACACTTAGAACACATATTAACACAACCATTAACTATAAAATATAGTTTTATATATAATATAAAAAAAATGTTCTGCGTTGACTGAACTCGTTTGTCAAAAGAGGAAAAAAGTAAAAATTTTTGATTTTCCCAAACACAAATGTAAAAAGCACTATTTTTATACTTTTGGTTAAAGAAACTATTTAAAACTATTTTGAAAACAGTATTCCAATAAATTTTACATATAAACTGACTACATAATTTTTACTTATTTTTACTCAAATATAAAAAAAAACATATATGTAATAAAAATATTCATACAAACTCTGTATGAAATGCGTACAACATTCAGAAGTTTTATTTTTCAAATATTATTTTACGTCTAAAATGTGACCATAACATTTTTAAAGCTCATAATATTTTGGTTCAACACAAGCAAGTATTTCAAAAAGTAGTAGTCAAATGTATCTTTATTGGTTTGTACTATGAAAAAGTATGATATTCCGGCAACTGCGTGATTTTTATGTCCTTACAAAATTGCTCTTTTGCTCTCCTCTTCAAATAAGAGTATACATTCTGGTGAGTAGACGTCAAATATCTGGACAACCTTATAATAATTGAATCATGCGGCAATGTTGTTATGTGTTAATGTGTTTAAGCTATTATTCTTGTAAGTTGACGTCAAAAATCTGAACAACCTAATAATAATTGAATAATGGGTACAACATGTTGTGTCTCTGATCAGGCATCAGTTTACGTTCCTTTTTTATTTCTGTGAACACTATTGTTTTAAAAGTGATCAAATGGGGAAAAATTGTGTTTTCTCGTTATATTTTGCGTTATTTATTTCATTTGTTATAAAAGCACACTTATTCTAAACAAGCCAAATTTTTAACTGGAAATACTCAATACGTTGAGCAAATGTATCAAAAATATAAAGTAAGGCGAAAGACAGACATTTTTACATGCTGTGATTAGACACTAATATTTTTTCGTTCAGCAGACACACACTAACCGATTGCACAAAAGTTGTACCTGCTGAACGCAGCCAATGAAATTTGGCACTAATCAACACTTGCTCTCTCTCTGTCAGAATTTTTTGACAGACCAGGGGCAATTTAAAGTGTGGTGAAAAATTCGCTTCCACCTGGTTTTCTTACACCATGGCTGGGGTGACTTACACAACGAGAGGCAAATTAAAATTGAGTCTTGCAGCAGCAGCCATACCGGTAAGTGATCTACAAATAATTAGCTCCTGATAAACCTTCCTCCGAATAAACCTTCCTTCTGAGTGTTATGCCATTCAGACTGACGATTCTATCCTAAGTCTTACCCATGCGTTGTGCCATTGAGGCTGACGATTCTATCCTAAGCTTTACCCACGCCTTGTGCCATTGAGGCTGACGGTCTATTTTTATTTTATTTATTTATTTTTATTTTCGAGACATCAGGCCACTTAAATCAAATCTCAGACAGTGTAATGACATGAGCATATATTAAGGAAAATTGACTCTAAGTGAGTGAAATAAGAATTTATCTTTTAACTTGTGAAAAGATAAATTCTCAAATAAATTCAATTTTTATTAAATCGATCCTATTTTATAATAAAACCTGAAGAATCGATAAACTAGACTTAACCCAGTGTTCTGAATTGTTTGTGAACGTAGCCTGGTATCCGGCGAGTGATACCTCGGCAAAAAGGCTCGTTACAACGTTTCCATTTTCGATTAAAAACGTCGTTCTTCGATCAAAAGCAAAGCCTGGTCATGCATCTTCTCATCTACCTCGAAATCGGGATTCTCTGAACTGGCACAAATTTGATGTAAAATGTATTCTAAACGTTTTCGACATGCTCACGTGGAAACGATGGGAAGCATGTCGAAACAATGACAAAGGCATAACTTTTCACAAAAGGTATATTTCCGTAAAGTTCAATTGGTGAGAGTATTTAATTTTTTGTTAAAATGAGATCATTTTGCAAAAAGTTCGGAAAAGACTTCAGTCAATTTTTTAGCAAGCTTTAAATTGTCATATATTTGTACAGATTTTTTTCGTGATTTTTTTTTAATTGTTTTTCTTACCTTAACCTTAACCTTATTAGGTCTGTTTCTTTACTTTTTCTCAAGCTCAAGAGAAAAAGATAAAGAAGCAAGCCTTCACTCTTTTGAGCTCGAAGGAGGCTTGAACTTTACTTGAAAAATTTCTTTTAAGAGCTGAAATTTTAAGGCTGAAACTCAATTTTGCTGTCATTTGAATGGTTTTGTTTCATTTTCATTTTTTTTCAACGATTTAAGTCCATAAAGTGCAAAAAAATCAAGAACAATTATATCTAAACAAATATATGACAATTTGCAGCTTTATTGATAATTTATTGAATTCGTTTTCGTACTTTTTGACAAATTCTCTCATTTAATCAGAAGACAAAATTAGTCTCACATATTGAACTTTTCTCGAACTTTACTTGAAATCAAGGTTGATTTATAAGGTTGTCGCAGGGCTGCCCGCACTCTCTTCTCACTGCCCATAATTGTCAAAACCAGCCGCGAATGACTACGAAAGAAAAACGGATGATAAAAGAGAGCACTTGCAGATATTCTATGAGCTGTCAACTTCGATTTGACAATTATGGGTACTCGCTCTCTCCCTTGCGACAACCTTACAAATCAACCTTGCTTGAAATTAGTACAGAGACAAAATGAAAACAAAAACATTCAAATGACAATAAAAAGTCAATCCGTTCTGGAGCTATCATTAAGAAAGCCGAAATATATGAGAAACTTAATTTTCTTCATTAATTTTTTTGGTACGCTTTTAATAGTTATTTTGCTATTTGGGGCGGATACAAATCCAACAAATCAAACAATTTAGTAATAAATTGTGTAACTAACCCTACTTTGTTTTATACATATTAGAGTGGGTCAAATTTATTTTTGATGTTGTCCCCACCCTAGCGATGTTCTAAGAGTTATTTTAAGAAATCTTGGCCAAGAAAGTATAGTTCTATCTTGAAATCGGAGCCTCCCACTTTTTCAAAATAGATATTTTTTTCAAAATATTTAAGATTTGGCTTAGTAATTGCTTTAAAAAGACAATAAAACATTTTATATGTGTATATATAGGAAGTTTTTGGGGTCAAGCAATCCAGTTTTAACGTTAATTCTTGTTTATGAAAGCCGCCAGAGGGCGCTTCCTACTAACTTTGCTAAAAAGATGCGGTTGAACACTTTTTGGGAAAATTTGCCGAATATAAATTCTAAAATATAAGCAAAGTGCCCTCAGGCGCCTTTTATAGGAATTGATTTCTTGCAAAAATGGATTTCTTGACCCCAAAAACCCCCATATATATACATTAAAAAATGTTTTTTGTTTAATGCAATTTCTAAGTCAAATCTTTAATATTTTGGGAAAAATACCTATTTTAAAAAAGTGGGATCAAGATAGAACTATACTCTCTTCGCCAAAGTTATTTTAAATGACCCATTGAACACTGCTAGGGTGGGGCCAACATCGACTTTTTTTGCTCCATACAATTTGACCCGCTCTAATATATATATTTATATATACACTGAGAAAAAAAACATACTTTAAAATTAAACAAAAAATTTTAAAATATAAATTTAACGCGTTTGTGTTTCTACAGAAGAAAATTTAAAACAAGCGTGTTTAATTTTTTGTTTTATAATTCTCATTTCATATTCTCACTTTTTTTTTCAATTTTCTCTTATTAATTCTTTTTTGTGGTGGTTTTTATGTGGTGGCGGCCGTGGCGTAGTGGGTAGTATGTGTGACTCTTACGCCAGAGAACCCAGGTTCGAATCCTCCATCCGACACAGAAAGTTTTTTCAATTGAATTAATTTTTCTGTTCGGCCTTCACCTCTCTGCAGACAATGGCAAACCTCAGAGAGTAAAAACTGCCATCAAAAGCTTCTTGAGAACATTAGCCGTTCGGAGTCGGCGTAAAACATGTAGGTCCAGTTCTCGATCATTTATGTGCAAACATTTCACATCTTACACAACACAATTGATCATAAGAAGCTCGGTCAAAGTCCTTTCAAGGGCTGAAATGGCCATTCCGTTTTTTTTTTTTTTTTTTTTTTTTTTTTTTTTTTTTTTTTTTTTTTTTATTACAAAAAATTCGTCACTATCTGAGACTGAATTAAAGAATTATGTGTAGTTGAGGTTGAGTCATTGAGCAGACGTTGGAGACCAAGCCAAGATAAGCCATTTGATTGTTCGAAAATATTTTTTAATTGGACTTACAAAATTAAAAGATAAGATGAAATGTAAACTAATTAATTATTATAATATATAACATATTTCAATACTTCAAGCCACAATAAAACAAACGCCAGAATGGAGCTTAGATTTGGTATTCCAGGAGTCGCTGATCACGAATCTACCGACAAAAACACGAAAAAATTTAAAAAATGGCATCGAAAAAATGGGGGCTTAAAATTTTTGTTTTCAATATAAAAACTTTTGTTTTAAATTTAATTTTTAAATTAATGTTTTTAAACTGAAAATGCTTACAATAAAAGTATATTTAAAAACATTGTTTTGAAAACAAAAGCTTTTGTTTTACATTTTACTTTACAAACATTTGTGTTCAGCTTAAAAGAAATTGTTTAAAGCTCTATTTCAAAAACATATTCGTGTAATATGAACACAATTTCGTTTAATTTTAACACATATTTCCCTCAGTGTATATATATAGAAACTATGCGCATAGGGAATAATATCTGATCCGAGTTCTTTCTGTGTACGTGTATCCTCTCCCTCTTACCAAAACAAACCACGCCACTTAGTAACGTTCTATTAATAATGCAATCATTGAAGTATACAATTAGGCGCTTATTTGTTTTCACCCTTTTAAATGGAGACTTCAGAGCTTTTCGACTACAATAGAGCAGGTGCTTGAAACTCATTTCTACTCCTATATTAAATGAACGTTGACTTACAACAATAAAAACAGCAGCAACAACAACAACAACTATAACGACAACGACAAACACAACAACAATATATTCAACAAGCGCATATGCAAAAACAATAAAAATTCAAATTACAATTACAACAATAATTCTAATAATGAGTTTCAGCACGAAGCGGCTGGATTAAAATAAAAAAAAAAAAAAAATTACACAAAAACCAAACAGGTGGCATTAGTGTTAAATGGCTTTGCCACATAACAACAAAAAGTATGCACAAAGTGCAAAATTTTTGCATGGACAGCAGCTGTAGTAACATCGTAAACCAAACCAGCAGCAACAATAACAACAAAGCCATAATTGTTAGTAGCAAAGGACCCAAAGGACAAAAGCGCAAATAAGTAGAAATCGAGTTCAAGCCAAAGCAACGCACTCAACTTTACGGACTCATTTTTTATCGGACACCTCTGCGCATTCAAAAACATCTTCACATTTCCTTTGCCTAGTCAAGCAGCCACCCATTTTAGAGCCATAAAATGGCAGCAAGTGTTACCTGATACTGGGCGTTGCAGGATATAAAAAATTCGTCACTGATTAAATTTCACAAGAACAAGGATTAAGTGCTGCAGGTTATTGTTATGCGAAGTCGTGTAATTTTTGGTCAATGCTAGATTGTAGAAACATCCGCAGACAGCAACTAGGTGGTCGTGTAGTTTTTGCCTGGTCTTTGCAGAGCCACACCTCCATCGCGTAACCAAAAAAATATATTTATTTGAGATGCTGCTGTTGCTGCTGCTGCCGCCGCTGCTCGGGAAAAAACAATTTTTTAAATTTTTGTTTGAGCTTTTCATTATGGCAACTCCTAAATCTTTATAATGGCCGGAGGGTCTTTAAGCGCCAAAATTGCAAAGTGTTGGTCTAGTGTGTGCGTATGTGTGTGTATGTGTGTGTATGTGTGTGTGTGTGTGTGTGTAGCTTTTGAGGTGCGTTGTTAGAATTTAATTAACGTTGAGTTAGCGCGTTGTCGCGGTGCTCAAAGGTGGCGCTTGGCGTCGTTGACGTTGCGTTATCTGCTGTTTGTTCGTCTCTTTCATGCTGGCGCGTATTTTATGAACAACATGTTTAAGCATGTGTCAGCAACGAGATTAAATGCTGGCAGTGGTGTTCGTTGTTCTTCTCATCCGCATTCCAGTGCTTGTACGCGTCTTTGGTGGCGTAGTTGCTGTCGTCGTCGTTGTCGTTGTTGCAGTTGTTGTGAAAGTAGTCGTTGTTGTAGTTCTGGCTGGCATAACGTATGGTAATAAATTATTTAAAAAAGCTTTAAATGAATTTAACAACAGCTACAACTACAACAACAACAACAACAACGGCAATAACAACATCCGCCGCAACAACATCGACAAGAAAACATTTACATCAAGCTGAGCTACTTATTTGGACAGGTAAAAAGCATAATTTTAGGCGTTAAGGCGCGTAATTTTATTGTTTATTTTTTAAAAAGCAAAAGCTATGTTCGTGTTGTACTTAAAATAATGAAACAGAAAAAATTATTCTCTTTTTTTAATATTTTTTTTTTCCATTTTGTATATGATAAATAAATGAAGGTTAAATTATTTTTTAATCTTCAATCTGCAAACTGTTTACAGGTGAAATGTTAATAAAAATTAATATTAACATAAATCCTATCCAGTAGCTGGCCCATTTGCGGCCATTTTATTTATAATTACATTGAGGGTAAATAGCAAGGATAGCAAAAATTGAAATTGAGCTTAAAATAAACGACAAGGACCTGCTAATGGTTGGGTGTTTTTTTGCATCCAAATAGGAAATGAAAAGAAATCTTATTTAAAATTCAAACGCTATAAACGCTAATGAAATTTCATAGTTCGCAGAAATGCTCGTCAATCTTTGACATTTGTTGTTTGTATGAAAGCTATTTGTTGCCCAATAGGCAATGAAGCTGGGCCTCTTCTAACGAAGTCGTGCATTTACTGCTACTTTTGGCAGTAAGACACATGACTTCCTCGCTGGTTTTGCGAGCGCTTCTATGAAGCCTAATTTTTCGATACCCAGGGCAGTACAACAATTATATTATTCCTACAAAAACTTGTTCTGCTTATATTTCAGGGTTACTTTTTCGTTGAAAGTTAAAATATATTTTAGTTCAAAAATACTGAATAATAGTCAAGGTCATGACTTTGACAAAAATCCTATCTGACAAAAATATGTTAAATAAAATAAAATCACAGAATAATAAAATATATAAGAACAAAAGAAAAAAAAAAATATTTTTTTAATTGTTTTGGTTAACCTCTTCTTTAAGCCATTATAAAGGAGTGCTTATAGCAGGCCTCTTTAAAGCAGGGAGAACGGAAGGCCTGAAAAATTTGGCCATTTCATAGAAAAAAGTATATAGGCTTGGATATGAGTAGGGTACGCATCCGATATCCATTTTAAGGCCTGCTAGTAGCCTTTCGAAGGCCTACCAATGCCTACTGGGTGTTAAACCACATTAAACCACATACAAATGCACTTTTTTCAGTACGGAATTGTTTTTCTTGATTTAATATAATTGTAAAAAATAATAACATTCTTTGTTAAAAAACAAGTACAGTACCAGAGCATTTGACTAGTAGTGATTGATTTCTTTTTCAGAAAAATTGGACAAAACCGTATCTACGGAATCTAGAAAAATTTCAGAGGAAAGCTGAAAAAGTTTGTACGACCTAAAAAAAAAAAAAAAAATGAGTATATTATAAAGTCAAGTTTTATCAGTTAATCACACTATATTTAAAAACAAATATAACAGTGTGTAATAAGGGGATATTATGAGATAAATCATTTAAACAATAGTATATTAAAAACCTTTTTATCATGATTTTATGCATTCAGTAAAATAGAATTTAAAGATGCTAAATCCAATATGTTGACGACTACCGCAAACGAAAAACGGACAACGATTTACGGATATGCACCTGAAACGACCGGAACCTATATGGGGAAGGTGCCACTATCCAACTGATGGAAGCCCTCAAAGCAATAAAGACTGACACCATAAAGAAAGACACCGCCATCCAGGAAATACGCTAGTTAGAAAGGACAAGGCTGCTCTAAACAAACATACTGCGATATCTACTACAAGTGCCATGCGGGGAAGTGTAAATTCGAATGTGGATTCGTCGTAAGCTGAAAACTACGCCACCTTGTTTCTTGGATCGAAAAATTTTCCACGAACCGCATCAAGGCAAAATTTTCTTTATAAAAACTGTCTACGCTAGTCTTGAGGACGTATACGACCACCTTCCGGTCCATGAAGCGAAAATAATCCTCGGCGATTTTAATCCGAAAGTCAGAAAGGAAGACATCTTTGACCCCACTGTCGGTCAGTTCAGTCTCCATGAGACCTACCGACCAACAGTCTAAGCTTGATCGACTTCACTCCGTTGCGAAACATGGTATTTAGCAGTACCAGATTAAACACCTCGACATCCACAAGGCCACCTGGCTGTCCCCGGATCCAAAAACGCGATACCAAATTGATCATGTTGTAATCGACGGAAGTCATGCTTCTGGTGTGCTAGATGTGCGTCTATGTCGAGGAGTCTAAGTTGACTCCGACCACTATCTTGTCGCAGCCAAGATCCGAATGCGATTATGCAATGCGAAGAACATACGCACAGGAATGCAACGAAAACTAGATGGCGCTCAGCTGCAATTACAACGGACTGCCGAGGCCTACGCCACTCAACCCTTGGTTAAGTTCAACAAACCAACCTCGGAACCCGACGAAGCCAGCGGACTTTGGGCGATTATATATATCACTCCATCTGATCTGCCACTGAAGAAGTTATTGGTTTCTGGCACTCACAACCTCGGAACCAATGATACAATCAGGAGTTCGCATCGTGGCAGCAGTAAAAAACGCTGCATACAGAAAAACGCTGCAGTCAGCTGCCACGCAAGGCGTGCGAGAAAACTAGCGCGAAAAAAGGAAGGAAGAGAAGAAGCTTTTCAGACGCAAAAAAAAAAGAGCAGGAAAAGCAAGTGCGTGAGGAACTGGAGGAGCACCAGAGCAAAAAGGATGCACGAAAGTTTTATTACAGTTTTATACAGATTAAGCGTCTAACCCAAGTTTTCAAGCCCGGAGCATCCCCTTATAGAGATGAAAATGAAAATCTGGTTACAGATACGCACCGTGCGTTGAGATTGTGGAGACATCACTTCTCCAATCGACTTATTGGCGACGATTCGTCCAATGCCGCCCATGCAAAAAGCAGTTCAGCACCACCGATGACGAAGTGGAAGTACCACCACCTAGCCATGGAGAAGTTCGAATTGCTATCCAACGACTCAAAAACAATAAAGTAGCGGTGCTGACGGCCTGTCAGCTGAATTTCTTAAAACTGGCGGCGATGAATTGATAAGGCGCATGCATCAGCGCATCAGCAAAATATGGCTAGTGGTGAGCATGCTCGACAATTGGAATCTCAGCATATTTTGCCCTATACTTAAGAAAGGAGACCCAACAATCTGCGCCAACTATCGACGTATCGGTCTTATTTGCAACGCATATAAGGTTCTCTCAAGTTTACTATTCAAAAGATTAAAACTGATTACAAAAATACGGATTGGGCTTTATCAGTGTGGCTTTCGGCCTAGCAAATCCACCTTAGACCAGATTTTCACATTAAGACAAATACTGGAATAAGACGACGAAAACTAAATTGATACCCATTACCTCTTTGTCCATTATAAAGTTGTGTTCGATAGCCCGAGGAAGGATTTCCTATACGCAACAATGTCTGAGTTCGGTATACCTGGGAAGTAATTCCTTGCAGGTAATACTTTGCAGAATGACGTTGAGCAACACATGCAGTTCCGTCAAGGTAGGAGATGACCTCTCCGAAACTTTCAATACCGAAAGAGGTTTCAGACAGGGCAATTCACTATCTTGCAATCTCTTCAACATCATAATAGAGGGGATCGTACGAATGGCCAGTGTGCACCGTAATGACACTATTTTCTACAAAGGTATCAAACTCCTGGCGAACGCTAATGATATTGATATTGTCGGCAGAACCAATAGTGATAATACCGCTGCTTTCACCGTTATCGAAAAGGCATCAGCCAAAGTGTGTTTGCCTTTAAATGAGAGCAAAACAAATTATATGCTGTCTACAAACAGGGGAGCTCAACGTATGGACTCCCACGTTTCATCCGGCAGCTATAACTTTGAAGTAGTCAAGGTGTTTATATACCTTGGCACCGCCATTAATAACAAAATGATGTCAGCCTGCAGATAAAAAGCGAGCGAACAATTGTTATTAGATGCTACTACTGGCTCAGTAAGCAACTAAGTTTCAGAGCCCTCTCTCGATCTACAAAACGACTACTCTATACAAGCTCGTTCTACATGTACTTCTTTATGATGCTGAGGTATGGGTAGTTTCGCAAACTGACGCAGCTACTCTGGGGGTGTTCGAGAGAAAAGTTCTTCGCAAAATCTTCGGTCCTGTTCGAGTCGGTGATGACTATCGCATCCAAATGAACCACGAGCTGTGTAAGCTCTATGAAGGCATTGACGTAGTTCAGCGTATAACTATGCAGCGACGAAGCTCCAGGAAAAAAGGTGCCTGACCTTCGGGTCGTTGGTCGGCGACGACGATGGAGACCATGCCTCCGATGGATGGACCAGTCGAAGAAGCTTTAACCGCACTTGATGTATCCGATTGGAGAATGCGCGTGCAAAGCAAAGTCGCCTGACAAGAGCTGATAAGGTTGGCCGAAACCCGAACACGAGTTGTTATGGCCACCTAAGTAAGTAAGTAAGTAGGCTAGGTGGAATCATTACAAAATGCGATCAATAAAGAGACAGAAATTGAAAATAACCAACAAACTTTTAGAAATTAAAAAAAAAACGTTTTAAGAACAAACTTTCATATTTAAAATTTTCCTTAAGCAGTTTTCTAGTCTAGATCAAGATGTATTAAAGAAGGTGGAAGAACTAGGTGACGTCTATAAAATCAACACCGGTGCGCTGTCAAAATCAAACAAAATGAAGCGATGCCATATTTTGAGCGATAATCCAATGAAAAATCCAATGTTTTGTTACTTGTTCTTATTGATTCGAGTAAACAAGACGCGTCTGGAGTGACTTTTTTTTAATTGTGATTTTAGTGATTTTAGTGATTGATTCTTGTGCGATTTTCTTAAATAAAAACTATAGTAAATATATCTAAAAGCTGTGCTATTTGCCATAGTACATGGAATAAGGAGAATGTTTCTTTTTTCCAAGATCCAAAGGACGATTTTCGGCGAAAGAAATGAATCGACTGTTGCGGCTTGGACCTGAAGCCCACGGGTACAGTCTGCGCAAAACATTTCAGGATGCAGGATTTCATAAATGCTCCTGGTGATCCATTATGAAAGAAAGCACGTCTGATGCCGAGCGCAATGCCGTGGTTGCATGTAAGGCCTCAGGTACAAAATATTGATTTTGGAGCAGATAACGTCAAAAAAACCCAATCAAAAGATTGCAGTACACAGACTGAGTAAGTAAATATAAAAAATACAATGTTAGTTTTTTTTTCATAAAAAGAAAATAAAACTTTTTTTTCAATAAATTCATTTCACGTTTGTTTACATTTCTGTTGGCATTGCCAGTTAGGTTTGATTTACTGTTCTTTATTTTATTGAGGTTGAGGAACTTAAAAAAAAAATTGTTCTGCTGAATAATGAAATCGAAAGACTAAAGAAGGAATCCAGCGATTTGTCAAAAAACCTTAATGCGATTTTCACCAAAAACCAAATCCGGAAGTTGGTCCTGTTTCTAATATAATTAAATCGTTTTTTTTTTTTAAATGTCGAATGCATTTTCGAATTAAATACTTGAACAAACAATTAACAATAAAAAAAAAAAAAAACAAAAAATCATTGGCAATAGTAAATTAATAAAAATTAAACTTTAAAAACATATAAAATTGTATTTTCTTTTGTCGATTTGTACAGGTTTAATATAAGTAATTAATAACAGTAAGATGATGCGAAAAAAAAAAATATTAGGAAGGCTATTTTTAACCGTAAGGCAAAAAGCTTAGGTTTTTCACGTAAAAAGAAGTAATCATATATATATTGAATAAAGGAAAATGCCACCAACTTACATTACTTAATTTTACAACTCAACAATAACCCTAAAATTTGGCTGTTAATGATGCTTCTTGCAAAACTCCCTCTCAAAGTGTTTGTCCCACACAAAGGAAAAAGAAAAATAAAGTGGCAGCACTACGACGAATATTTGACAGCGCACCGGTGTTGATTTTATAGACGTCACCTAGTTCTTCCACCTTCTTTAACCGTTGTGTCAACAGCTGTTGGGTTTTATCCACATCGACAGTAGATGTACCCGGGTACTTCATACGTTTTGTATGGCAGATAGTTGCTTTTGATATACAAATATTAACTACTACCTGGATTCTTGTAATTTTCTGGTTTTTTTTTTTTTTATTTATTGGAAATATTGTCTAGTTAACAAAACTTTTATCATAATTTGGGAAAAAAAAAATTTGGTACCTAAATAATCCATTTTTACCAAAAATGGGAATTGCCAAAATCCATAAAAATTTAACAATTTCCAAATTCTTTTTAAATCCTTGTAATTTGATCCCTTTTTACCAAGAAAAATAATTAACATTGAATTTTCATTCGCAAAATTCCGTTATATTTGAACTGAAAATCAACCCCTCTTGCTCATAGTGCTATTTTTAGTACCTGCGCAGAATAATTATAACTCATAAAATATTTGTTCAATGTAAACATTTTTTTTTTGGAATGTGTAGGAAAACACGTCTACTAACAGGAACAAAAAGGTATTTGGGAATATCTTGCCTACCTACCCTTGCACAACCAGTTTTGCAGGCAGAAACATGATTTTTTGCGCAGGTTTCGTTTTGAATAGTTTTGTATGCATAAGTCAGTTTATGTGCGATTTTTGAAGTGTAAAGACCTAAAAATTTATTTTGTGCGGCAAATATATAAAAAGTGAAAATAAAATGGATGGTGCAATTTGTAATAAGCCTGTGTGCGCAGAGCACTCGAAGGATCATCCACAATGCCTCAGATGCTGCTAAAATTCATAAAATATATTTTTTACTTTCATTATAATGATTTTCTATAAATAAATAAACAAATTTCCATAAAATAAACTAAATATTTCCATTTATTTCTATATATTTGTATGAATTTTCATAGAACATCAGCTGTTGACGCTAGGTCATTTTCTAGTAACTGGGTTATATTTTCCAAACGGTTGGTCCAATTGACCTGAAATTTCACACCAATATCAATTACATATTTCCAAGCTATGATACGAAGTTTCATCAAGATTGGACCAGCCGCTTGGAAGATATAGCAATATAAAGTGAACTTTGCCATTTATTTCTATATATTTGTATGAATTTTCATACAAGTACCCGGGTACATCAGCAGTCGACGCCATTCCACTAACTTGAATTTGGGCTGTATCGACTGAACTGCTGCTCCAATCTTGATGACATGATGCACATGATTTTCCACATGATGCAAAAGTGTATGGTTGAGGATATCATGAAATTTCAGGTCAATCGGACTAACCGTTTGGAAGATACAGGAAAATTAAAGTTGCAAATGTACCCGTGGGCTCTACGATCGACACAACGGTTAATACATCTTGGTCTAGATGAAAAATTTTTGGCTCTTTTAAAAATTCAATTAAAAAAATAAACTGAAAAGATTTTTTGTATCCATTTTTTTTTATTATATATTTATAAATCTTTATATTAATACGCGAAAAAAAATGTTTGTGAGCCCTTTTTACCTGTGTTTACTTCAACATATTCACATAAAACTTATATCGATGGAAAGGTATTTTCGAGTAGATGTGCACAATATAATTTTTATTCGAATATATTGTCATTAAGACAGGTAAAACTAAGCATATGTGAAAACTCTTTTTTTACTAATGGGACAATGAGAAAGCAACAACAAAATTGATAGCGGCTCAGCTCTATTAAACATCGTTGCAGTAGCATACACGAGCAAGAGTAGAATGCGAGAGAACCGCAGACACTTCGAAAGAGCTGTGCGTCATTATTGTTATTGGTACTTTCTCTTAGTTTCTCTCTCAATAAAATAAATTTGCGTCAAATTTTTGAGTCAAAAAAACTGTTAAACTGCTGCTTGCTTCACATAGCACATGCAAAGGCATTTATAATTGTTTATTTTATTCAATAGTTCTATTCAGACTATGGGTTGGTGCGTTCAGCAAAAAACAAAAGTAAAATCGATTTTGATATGGCCGAATTTCGGCGACAGGCGATACTAGTATTTTAATATTACACAAAAACATTGAAAAAAACATTAAAAATTGTATAAATTACGGCTGTTAGAATCCATCTTGACACGATTTCAGTCATCTGAAAAAAGATTCTTAATAAGTAAGAATGTAAGGATATTTCGGACTAGGGAAAGAAAAACATTTTTTTTTTTCTAAATGTAGCGATTGGAGAAAAGACCTTGAAAAAAAAAGAATTAATGTTTTGGCCTTTTTTTCAAAGGCTTGAATAGAAAATATTAAAAAACAAAGTTTTTACATAATTCTAGCCCGGGGCATAGAGGGATATTTAAAAAAGGCCCAGACCAGTTTTAATCTGCCCAGTATTCAATTATTTATAGATTTGAGGTCCTGTCGTATGTACTTGATTAGATGCCGAGCCACTTAAATGCTATAACTCGTTAAATAATCGGGGTTTTCAAAAATCTTTTCAAAGACATTTTCTGGTATATTTTCTAACTTCAAAAATATAAAAAAAAATTTTAGATTTTTTCAAAATTCTACACTTAAATACTGCCTTAAAAATAATATTACTACAATTTATCATTTTCTCTCTCTCAAAAAAAAAAAAAAAAAGAGAGATAAAAGCTCCAAAGCTGTAATATACATAAGGAAATTGATGTATTAATGATAATAAAACAAATTGCAAAAAAAATAATAAGATTTTCAACATAATATAAATAAACTAGCAGTCTACAGTGGTCCGAGGCTTTGACATGGACGCTGTTTTTTTATCAATACACGTTTTTGATGCTCTATAATTTTGATGCTCTTGCTCCCTATATGTTTATCCGCTCTCACTCTCACTGCTCTCACGGCAGTTTCTGTTGAAAACATCAACAAAAACTTTTAAACGCCGTTCAAACGATTACCGTGTGGCATCAGCACTTAAGACAATACGTACCTAACGAAATAAAAAACACTGTATTGATATGTATCTCTTTTCGCCTTGCGCGAGGCTCATCTGTTTTTTATGTTATACTGTGCTAGCTGAGCAGAAAGAGAGAAGAGTAGAGAACAACATAGAGTTTATTGAAATTCTCGCAATACAAACACGTGAAAAAAAACGATCAAGCAATTCATGGCATTACAGATGATTTCTTAAAAACTTAATACTTTAATTGAACATGCTTATTATTAAAATTTTGAAATAAAAATAATTCTATTCTCTCCTGTAGTACAAATATGACATTTTAGAACTTATTTCATAAAAATTGTCCCAGTACTTTAAGAGTTCACCTGAAAACAAAAATTTGCCCTTCAATTTTATATAAAAGTCTGGATGGATAAATTATGAAATTTGACCAAGAAATTAATAGGATAAGTGATTTAAAACTATTTTTTACTTTGTAGTGATTTTGAAGTCAGTTTTTTTTGTTTTTTGATAAAGAGGTTCTTAATACGTTTGATTATTTATGGCCTTATTTTGTCAAACGCACGTAATCACCTCACTTGGAGTCTTTTATCTGGTAACTCCGTACTTATATTAAGTAAGAAACTCTCTTTCTCTCACTGAAATTTTTCTAATGAAATTTATTGCCAGACAAAACACCAAGCGAGGTGATTGCGTGTGAATCGCAAAATGGGGTCATTAATTTCAAGTCAGAAACGTTTTATTTGCACGCCCAAGGTATCAGTTGAGCTTATTTATTTTACAATAATTATATTGGACATTATTCACCTATTGCTCCAGTGCATTAGGAGACAAAATATAAGTAATGGTGGCATTATTTTTAGCCAATAATATTATTGGAAACGGAATTCGTATTAACTCTTCTATCTACTTTCAAGTATTTTAATTTAGAGATTTTTATTGAAAAACACTGATTACTTGAAATTAATAAAACGCACGCATTACACCGAGAAAAAAGCTTATGTTAAATTGAAAAAAATACTAGTATAATTTATAAGATGGCTTTGGCAGTTTTCAGCCACACAAGTACTTTATCAAAACGCCTTAATTGTACATATTGACTTGCCAATTTTTATTGGGTGATAAATTAACCAAGTATTTGGTAATTTTTTAAACACTACTTTAAAAATAAATTGAATTTCAAAAATATAACTTTTTTTTCGGGTTTTGGTTTTTTTCTTTTCCTTTTTTTTTGAAGCTGCCGCCGCCTGTCGTTCTGTGATTTGCTTGACTGAAATCGGCAACAACACAAATTTTTCTTTTATCAACACGGTTTTTTTCTTAGAAGTAAATGACTTCTCGGCTTTCCTTGCTGCTTGACGTATATTATAACAAGATCATTTAATTATATTAAATTAAATTTAGTATCAAATACAAAAATTTTACCTTCGCATGCCGTCTAGATTCAAACCCACACCAACTGATACCACTGTGTATGAAGACACTACGCTATGCATTGAGCCAAACTCCTTCCTTACGCTGAGTGATATTAATTACAACTAAAGCTATGCTGCAGCTATCAACAGAATACTGCGACATACTGCATCTGCTAATACAGCATCTGTTGACATCTGTGAACCAATTTTTTTTTTTTTTGGCAGGGTATCGAAGTACGTGCTTTTAAAGCAATGTATTAAACAATAAATTGCTTAGTTGAATTAACGTAGCTGCAGTTATGTCAGCAAGTAGTAGCAAGGCTGCTTGGATCAGTGAGTAGAGTGATGGACTGGCACCAAAAGTTCCAGGTTCGATTCCGCACGGCGGGCAAAAAAATTTTTTTTCTTTTCTTTTTGTTGATGAAATGTAGTAAAATCTACTGGTGTGAATATTAACGTGTGTTTTGTAATTTACTTTATGTTATTTTTGAATTTAAAAGTGATTTTATGACAAAAAAAAAAACCATTAAATTATCAAATCTATCCTTTCCTCGCGTGTCTAATGACGCAACTGTGTTTGTTTTTTTTTTGTGCAGGAAATAGCTCAAAACAATGCCTAAGCCATCCATGCTAGTTGTTTTTTATTTTGTATTTTTGGATTTTGGGCTTAGGTAAACCAAATATTTTTTTTTTTTTGCAAACAATAAATTGCTTAGGTGAATAAGCATAAGTTTATAATTCCCATACAATTCTCTTCACCTAAGCCGACTTAGGTGATTTACCTATAGCTTTTTTTCTCGGTGTAAAGTTTGTCAACTTAGACTTAATTTTAGTCTTGATGAACTTTTTTTTTTTAAAAATGGGTGACATAAGAAACTGTCAAAATGTGCCTTTAACCCTTAAATACAATTTCCAAACGATACATTCACATTTAATATGAAACAAATTTAAGCTTCTACTATAGTTGCAATTCAAAGCACGTCAACTTTGATTCTATAAGTAAAAGCTTGGGGCACATTAATTTCGTTCCAAAGCAATTATTCCTGAACAAACTGGAACGAGTAGATGGTGTGGTTATTAAATTGAATCCAAATATCGTTACATAGGGCAAGGCTCGCATTTCATACAAAATATTATTTACAATACAAAAATATTATTTAAGTAACTGAGTTCTAGACGAATATTTTTTGGATATGCCAAACGAAGCAATGCATTCTTCTTTGATATAAAGACTTTGTTAAAAACTTTAAATATATCAGCAAAGGCAATGAGCGATTTCAGAGCATTAGTATAAAGTAATTTATGCAAATCTTTGAAATCATTGAAATTCTTTTTGAAGAAAAGTTTTTTTTTTAAGTTGCTTGAACTTAAAATAACTTACTTATTGCATGCTTGAGCATCACTTTAACTTAATCACAATTTCATTCTGTTCAATAAAAATATTTAATAAACAATATTAATTGGATTATTGAATTGCTCAGATCGTCTGCAGAAAAACCAAGTGGATGTCAATGCAGTAGAATGGGCAAATTGTGTGATAAAAGAACAATTGATGTGTTGATGAAAACACTTAAACTCGAGTTGCCTTTGAACAAGAAATCAAAGAATTATAAGGAAAGCATGAATAAAATAACAAGTAAGTAAGTATATCGAGTTGCACATAATGACTGCTTTTATAATTTTATCAGTTGACTAATGAATGCGTAGATTGCTTATTGAAAGCAACGAGAAAAACAAAGCCAAATAATGAAGAAAATGTTTCTAGACGGTTAATTTTTGGTGTCGAATCACTTGTTATAGGAATAGAAGACTTTCAAAATAAATTAAAATTAAAAGTTTGCTTATTTATGTAGGGTAATAAATATAAAAGGTTCAGTTCTAAATGTTTAGTTTTATTCTAATTTTATACAGAGAAATTTCCTTAATATTTAATGAGCAATCGCAATTGAAAAAACGTACTTAGGATTTTAAGTGCTTCTAACTTCTGAAAATATACAAATTTAAAAAAAAAAAATAAATTTAGAGCATTAATTTTGATCTTAATTAATCAATAATTAATTTTGAACATGAATTTATCTTCAAAATTTTACAAAAAATTTGATTCTGATTTCGCTCAAACTGTAATTATTTTTTGCGATTAGCCCGAAAGTATGCACATAAATTTTTTTTTGATACTAATCAGTGACATGCTTGTGTTTTATATATGTGCATACTTTCAGGCTGAGCAATTTTAAGAACAGTCGTATAAGCACTGTAATGATGGCAAAAAATAATTATAGCTTAAGCTGTAGGATAAACATTTTTGAAATATGCCCGTACATTTAATTGCCGCGGAATTTTGACATTCAACAATAAAAAACGCAGTATGTGTTGGTGTTGAATTTGTTATTAAACAAATTTATTTAGTTTATTAAGTACTTTTTTTCTACACCGAGAAAAAAGCTTATGTTAAATTGAAAAAAACCTAGAATAATTTATAAGATGGCTTTGGCAGTTTTCAGCCACCCAAGTACTTTATCAAAACGCCTAAGTTTTCCATGTTGACTTGCCAATTTTTATTTGGGTGATAAATTAACCAAGTATTTGGTAATTTTTTATACACTATTTTTAAAAAAAATTTAATTTCAAAAATATAACTTTTATCGGGTTTTGCTTTTCTTTATATTCTTTTTTTTTGAATCTGCCTCCCTCTCGTTCTGTGATTTGCTTGACTGAAATCGGCAACAACACAAAATTTTCTTATTTAATCAACACCTTTTTTTTTTCTTAGAAATTAATGACTTCCCGTCTTTTCTTGCTGCTTGACGTCTATTATAACAATAACATTAAATTAAATTAAATATAAAATACAAAAATTTTACCTTCGCATGCCGTTGAGATCCGAGCCCACACCAACCGATAACACTGTGAATGAAGTTACTACACTACGCATCGAGCTAAGCTCCTTCGTTACGCAGAGTGATTGATTCAATATTAATTATAACTGAAGCTATGCTGCAGCGTAACACAATAATCTATTAAAACATTTTTGTTGTATGGCTATCAACAGAATACTGCGACATACTGCATCTGTTAATACAGCAGCTGTTAACATAGCTGTAGTTTTGTCAGCATGTAGTAGCAAGGCTGCTTGGATCAGTGGGTAGAACGATGGACTGACACCAAAACTTCCAGGTTCCAGGTACGGCGGGCACAGCAATTTTTTTTTTCATTTTTTCTTTTCGTTTTGTTGGTGAAATGTAATGAAATTTACTGGCTATTTTTGAATTTAAAAGTGGTTTTATTACAAACAAAAACCATTAAATTATCAAATCTATTCTTCTCTCGTGTGTCTAATGACGCAGCTGTGTTTTTTTTTTTAGAAAATAGCTCGAAACTATGCTTAGCCATCCATGCTTGTTGTTTTTTAATTTTGTATTTTTGTATTTTGGGCTTAGGTAAATTAAATATTTTTTTTTTTGGCAAGGTATCGAAGTATGTGCTTTCAAAGCAATGTATTAAACAATAAATTGCCTACGTGAAAGCATAAGTTTATAATTCCCATACGACTCTCTTTACCCAAGGCGACTTAGGTGATTTACCTATTGCTTTTTTCCTCAGTGTACACAAAAAATTTTGACTCTACACCAAAATTTCGCGTGTAGAATTATATGCCCAAACAATTTTCGTTCCTACAGCATACTAAGCTTAAATGTTTCCAACCCGTCGTTGGACGGGCTTTTATACTAGTCAGTGTAATACAATGCAATACAATTAAATTAAATTAAGTTAATTGTGAATATTAAAATGCCTATAAGTATGCAAATTTATTTATTTATTATGGTGCAAATACGGCACATGTTGTTAAGCGGCTTATTGTAGTTTAAATGGAATAATTAATTTTAATACATAATAAAAAAAAAAAAAAAAATCGAAAGGCACAGTAGAGTAAAAATATGATATTTACTGTTGTTTTGATTTTTGTGACTGAAATGTTAAGAAAAAATATAATTTTTTCCAACAACGCAGTAAAATTTTCTAGACTGATATAATTGATTCCATGATTAAATAAATGTTAATGAAACCAATCTCAATGAAATGAGTCGCAAGGGAAACAAATGTTTTAACTGATTAAGACCCCATTATATAAATTACAATGATTACAAATTACAATCAAAGTTCAATGGGTTAATGGCTGGGGGTGACTTAAGGAAGAAAAGGGGAAATAAACTTATTCCTATATAAAAAACGAATAGAAAAACGTAGAACAAACAATTAATTACTGCGAAAAGACAATAAAATAAAAGCAGCTGAAATAAAAACTCAATCAATTTACAGAGTATGAATGTGGGTATGTGTGTGTGTACGCGCGTGTGTGTGTGTGTGTGTGTGTTTAATAAGTCCCAGCAGTAAATGGTACTAGTACAGAACTACCGATTCCACTAGATCTAAGGTGGTAACCAGTACTAGTTGCACTTCAATCTACTTTATTTGCATTCAACTTTAGTATTTTATGT
The DNA here is from genome assembly GCA_914767935.1 of Coremacera marginata. NCBI lineage: Eukaryota > Metazoa > Arthropoda > Insecta > Diptera > Sciomyzidae > Coremacera > Coremacera marginata. The sequence continues at coordinate 165,641,009 of OU612046.1, forward strand.
GAACATGCCAAAGGCAAGGATCAATTGCTACCATCTTTGTAACCATTCCCTAGAAACTTTAGTCGTGCAATAGGATCAGCTTATTTGCTGGTCAGAAAGACACAGAAACAAAAAAGAAAAAAAAAATAGGGACTGCTTCGATAATATGATCAGTGTAGATGTCGAAATGCTTGATTGATATATTTGGTGATAAGTGTATTTGGTGTTCTTGTTCATTTTAATGTTGGTTAAAAATAAATTAAAATTCATTGTTATCTTTAATAAATGGAAATTAATATTTCAGAAAAATACGAATTTATTACTTTTCCTGCATTGAAGAATTTATCTTTATTTTGCAAATCAATTTTGAGTACTAAGTTTTTTGATTTTTGCCTATGGTCCAAATTGAGAACTTTTAATTACTTTTAAAAAGTATTATTTCGAAAATTAGCACAAAAAGTAAAAATGTCTGTGACAAAATTGTACTAATTCAACAATATTAGTGTGAACGGTAAAAATTGGTTAGATTTTTTGCAGTTTATTAAAATCAAAATTAAAATCAGCTATGAAAAAGGCAAACATTTTTTAATAAGTTCAGCTGGTGAAGCTGTATTCACTACTTTTATGGACATTTCACATAACCGGGAGAAATAAAAAAATTTAGTCTCTAGATTTGGTTTCTTTTTGGCTTTTATTGATCCCCAGCTTGTGTACAACTATTTGAACCTGTGTGTGAACCCTCGTTTGAGTTATGGTTAAGGGCTAAAATATTACTGTTCTCGAAAACGGCTCGAAGAACCACTTTCGAATAGTTGGTTGGGAATATGTTACAATTGTAACAGAGGGTGGGTCCAAGGGGGTCGCCATTTGGAGAATGGACTTTTTTACTGGCAACCAGTCCGGAGCTGTGATGAGTTCAACTGGTAGCAGCATGCCTCACATGATGCGAAGTCCGACCAAAGACTGAAAAGTTGGTACCACGGGAGTCAGAGCCCCTGGCAATTGCCAGTCTGACTATAGGGAACGGCCCTTCGGGGAGTTTCGTGGTGGCTGTGTGTTTACTACCCATATCGCGGGTAGAGCTACTAAGCTCGGTGTTGGTTTGCATTCTCAAACCGGGTGCCATACCCTTTAGTATGGAAGAGGTTATAGATAGGCCTCGACCCCCACCAAGGGTTGCAACATGTCATCATAACATGGAGCTGATTTGGTACCTTTGAATACTCAAAGGGGCGTTGACCGACGCAATATATCGGCCCATGCGATGGAGCACCGTAGAATTAAGCCTTAACGGCAGGGGTCTACGTTAAACACAAAACGGATTTCTGTTGTCGAAAACGTAGAATTAAGCCTTAACGGCAGGGGTCTACGTTAAACACAAAAGGATTTCTGTTCTCGAAAACGAACTCCGCCAGGTTTGGGCCTGCCTGTCCCAAGCCAGGATAAAGGAGGAGGGTTGTTTGTAGGATACGTCCTGCAAACGGAAAAACTGATAAAGCCAACCAAGAGCTTGGGGTGGCGCCCATCTTGGTAGCAGGTCATATTCGGTATATCGATATGAAACAAGCCTGCGAAGGTATAACAATTGACCTTAAAACTTGTTAGTACGGGGACAGTCTTTACCCGTCGGATGGGGTTGACCCTATCTATCTACCGCATGGAGACCTTAATTCGGCTGGAAAAACTGGATGTGAAGTGTTGGCATGCGTGCGTCAAAATGTCAACTCTTCGGCTTTCCAAAGTGTTGCTTGTCAAGAGTTTGACTCGCACCCTCAAACGGGCACGGCAGTCACTGAGGGAAGTGTTGATGTTGGTTGTTTAAACTAAGGGTTCTCATACTGAGCACGGCAGTCCCTGAGAACAATGGTCAATACTCTGTGTCTGGATGTTGATTTCCGAACGGCCAGAGTGAGGGTGGCAATTGCAAAGGTCCTCCAAAGTAGTTACCAGTCATGTGCATTAGTTTCCAGCTGAGTCGGCACCTGCAAACTCTTAGACTAGCCTCTAAGTGATTATTGAGCACAGTCATGCATAAGAAGGCACTTTTTCATAATTGCATTTGTGTCTTCTTGCGGGGATGTTGTGGATCCTCATCTGACGGGATCGAGTTGCCCAGATGACTGTCGTGGGCTGGCCCTTCGGGGAGTCTCGTACTGGTTGTGGTTGTTTGAATGCTACACAGGTCTAGATTGACTGGCGGGGTCGCGCAATGGTACGACCGGGCTGGCATATCTGTCTTAATATGCAAGAGATTGGGTAGGTCTCGTCTCCACCAGTAGATGGATGGAAGTACGTCGCTACGGAAGTCTAAACTGGTACTGCTATTACGGGCAGTATGTAATTATTCATAATGCTCCTAATCAGCAGGGCACTGGGTGATGCTTTGTGTTTGTGAAACAGCTTTCATGTTCGTGTTGCCACACCGGATGCCCCGTACGCTTTACTTGCTAAAATGTAAACGGGTCCGCGTTGTGGTAGTACAAAGTTCATGGTTGCCTGTTTCATGAACTATTACCCTAGGTTTTGGATAACCCAACTTACTTAAGCCTTACGGCAGGTGTAAGTTGTTAATGCTGAAATCGTCTGTTCTCGAAAACGATTTCGACAGTTTAAATAATATTCAAAAGAAAATATTTTAAGATCTTTAAAAATTTAACAGTTTCATTTCCTCATGATTCAATTCCACTAAAAATTACTATACAGGGTGTCCTGCAATTGAGTGCAACTATTTACGGAGCTAAAAGGTTATGGCGAGCTTCGCAAAAAATCGTATGGGAGGGGGGGGGGGGCTCTATTTTCACATTCTTAGGAGCTACAGTTTTAATTAATATTTTACGACTTTGGTTTACGTTATTGTTTCTAGCAGAAAAACTAACTTAACAAATTTCAGCTCCGTAAATAGTTGCACTCAATTGCGGGTGTATATATATATATTTTTAATAAAAATTTTTGAGCAGAGGAATTGACTCCGATAAAAGTCATATTTAAATTTCGGACTATTTTCCAAAAACCGTTATTTGAAAACTGGTTTTTGCACAGCACCAGTATCTTATGCCCAATTTATTATATAAGATATCACATGAAAATAAGTTCATGTTAATATTTAAATAATTACTCAGTTAGATAGTTTTTTATAAAAGTAATGAAACAGTAACTTTTTTTGGATATTTCTGATCTGAATCGATCGTGGATTTATATTTAAATTATTTGCAAATTAAAAAAACTAAAAACAAAATTTTTTGAACTTCCAAATTGTTTTTTAATTTTTTAAAATAATAAAAATATTTATAAAATTGCTGTAGCTTAAAAAACTGTAAATGTTATTTTTTTATGAAATTTTTATAACATAATTAAAAAATCATCAAACCACTAAAGAATTGGACTGTATAAAATATTTTACAAAAATTTTTTCTATCGAGAATTTTTTCCGAAAAGAGCATACATATTTAGATTTAAGGTGATTTTCCGAAACCTGTTATTTGGAAAAGACATCTCACAGTGTTAAATTTTTGAGCCAAGTTGGACATTTTAGATGTCTTATATACCAAGAAAACAACAAAATAAAATAGTCAAACTTTTAAGTCATTCGCTTTACGTGGAATACCCCATAATGTGTTAAATTTTGTGGTTCATGTATTTTTTACACTTTTAAAAATGAAAAAAAAAACCATTCAAATGAATGCTTTTTCAAAAGTTTTGGGTTCAATAAGCTTACCCAGCAAACCATAGTTGACGAATTTGTAGAAATTCCGACTAATTCATAACTATTTCCTAGGGGGTTTGAATACCTAAAATGTCCCCCATGTCTAAGGCCTGATTTAAATATCAAAAAAATATAGAAGGCGGCCACGAAAAAGTTTTCAGTTTTTAAATTTTGAATATGCCGTACTTCTATTATAAGTGACTTAGTCGTGATTCAATTTAAAACCTTTAAAATCAAAATGACGACCAGAGAAGAAAAAACTCGTAGAAAAATTATTGCGCAGTATTTTAAGAATCCAGTTGCTTCGTATGCTTCTATAGCGAGATCTGTCAATGTTTCAAGGGCAACTGTTAGAAATGTTATACTTAAATTCAAGGAGGAACAGTCAACATCCCGAAAAAAGTGCGCTGACCGCAAAAAAGGGTTCGTGGATAAAAATATAGCTGCTAAGGTAAAAGCTTCTTTGATAAAAAATTCTAAGCAATTTCTGAGAGACTTAGCCCAAAAATTCAGAATATCAAAGTCACTCATCGCCAAAATAAAATCGCACTATAACTTAAAAACATTTGTCGTCCAAAAAGTTCCAAATCGTAACTCTGAGGTGGAAGAACGTGCGAAAACTCGAGCTCGAAAGCAATTGGACAAAGATCTTTCTCGTTTTCAAGGATGCGTTTTAATCGACGATAAAACCTACGTAAAAGAAGATTTGAAGCAACTCCGGGGTAAATGTTACTGCACCGCATACCTAAAGGGAGGTGTAAAGAAAAAAATTTAAGCGCAAGCGGATGGACATTAGTCCATGGTAAAAAATATATTGTATGGCCAGCCATAAATATATGGGCCAATTCACTCGACCTTAAATTGCAACTGGCACAATAAACAACCAAATTTACATAAAAGAGTATTTGAAAAAGTGACTTCTGCCATTGTATAAGGACAATGATATTCCTCCTTTATTTTGACCGGACTTGGCAACTATCCATTACACAAACAACCTCAAGGAGTTCTATGAAAGAAACGAGATAAAATATGTTGATAAAAAACACAATCCTCCAAATTGTCCTGAACTCCGTCCCATCGAAAGGTTTTGGGCAATAATGAAAACAAACCTTCTTAAGTATCAAAAGAGAGCCAGGAATAGACGTGATTTTCTACGAAAGTGGAATAATATGGCCAGGAAAGTCGGAAGAATCTGTGTGCAAAATTTGATGAGAGGCTTAAAGAGAAAAGTACGATCTTTTGTTAGAAATCGATATCAAGACTAAAGCTTTTACTGTTTATCTGTATTCTGAACCTATATGAACTAATAAATTACAACAAATAAATAAATTGTTTTATTTAAGAATATTCGCAATCTAAAATGTAAAAGTTATTTTGTGGACTAGACTTAAATGAGATTTAACATATTTGAAGTTAAGGCGAATTTCATAGTTTAATATTTATAAGCGGTTATTTTCTCCCCTGTCTTATCTGTTTCATAGAAAAGCATTTGTCCCCACTCTTACCTGCAGCTATACAATATTGAAAATATAAATTCTGTGGAGTTTTTGGTATTATTAATTTTTAAAGTTTACATAACAGTATTTTTGTTTTTTTTTTTTTTGCAGAATTTGTGTTGTCATCGCTTCGTGTCAGGAGTGTTATGTTTTTCTTTATTTGCTGTTATCTTTATTTTAGTTACTGATATGACGTCAAGTGTTTAAATGCCAAAAAAAAAAAAACACAACATATCGATTTCAGTTTTACTTAATAAGTGACATTTTTAGTGTTTATTAAAACTTTAATCAGCAGATTATGGTAAGTATAGATTAATATATCAAGAGTGTTGTCTATGTTTACAGAATTTTTTAAAAAGCCTTATAGGGATTTTGGATTATACATTAATTTTCACAACTGGTCATTTTTCGAATGATATCAAAGTTGAAAAAAACTGAAAAATTTCCCTGTCGTTTTTACATTTTTTTTAAAATCCATCCATAATATAACCAATATTGAATAAAAACAATTTTCCTATATGCATATGCTTAGTATATATGTAAATTTTCCACACATATTGATAACACTGACAACACAAGCAAACAATTTGTGTCAACAAACGACACGATGTTGCGAGCATTTTTCTTCTTAGACTTTGCTTTTTTTACTTTATTCAAAAAATGACAAAATATAAAGTTAAATATTCGTTGCATTCGCTATATAACTGAAATTTTAGTGTGTCTTTTAGCTTTGTACAATGCATATTAAAAGCTGTAGGCATTCCACAAAAAGGGATCCAAAAAGTTGCATGTGCTTGAAAACATTTGCGAAAAGACCCCAAAAACAAGCTGCTCTGTAAGACGTAATTCAACGACAAACACGATGGCATTGAAGCACATTATGTATCATGTTCTCCCAAAAATATTACTGCGAACTATATTAGTCATGGTTACAATATCAAGACGTCAAAAACATCCACAATAAGCAGTACAAAAGCTTGGAGTTGTCGAACTGACGCTCTAAGGCATTACCTTGGATCAAAAAAGGAGCTGGTTCGTATAGAACTAGTTAAGTAGCTAAAAAGAAAGAAACACTTGATTACTCTCGATACTGACAGGGTATTGTGTGAATATTTTCTCAATATTTTTTTGCTTTTTGGGTACTTGGAAGCCTTAAAGAAGTTGCCAAAGTCTTGCCTTATAGAATTCAAACAGTGTTTTGAGTTTACAGTGCTTAAAAGTGCCTAAAATAAATTTTTTTTTTTTTGTTGGCTCTTTCTATTAAAAGTTATTTTCAATAACTTAATTATAGACGCTATTTTTTTTTTTTTGTCCCGCTGCCTCAACTCACACGTAACGTTCGCTAATTGTTGAAGTTCAAGGCGGAAAGCGCTCTTAAATGCACTAAGCTTTGGCTTAAGCACATTTTTTTGAGCTTAATTTTATTGCTTTGATCTTGTTTTATTTGTTTTATTTTTCTTTTGTGTTCTATTATGTTTTATTTGATTGTTTTTGCTCTGCACAAAAATGTTGATAATTGAAAATAAAGAGCAGACAAATGTAAGCTCACACGAGCGTGTGAGTGAGTGTGAGATTGTGTGAGGGTGTGGTGCGTATGTAGCTGTATAAATGGGCGATAATTAATTTTATTTAATTTCTACAACAATAACAATAGCAATAACAAAAGCAGCAAAACAACAAACGGAAAAAACGAAACAAAAAAAAAACAACACAAATAAATGTATTGAGTGGAATCAACACACACAATGCGACACAAAACATGCGTGTATTAGTTAATAAAAGCAAAGACAATGATAAAAAAGTATAAACGACTGTGTATGAGTATCAGGGTAGGGGCTGGTTGAATAAACGCACTGTGAAAAAAGCAAAGCTTAATTTTAATTTGTCAACACATAGCAAGAAAAATACGAGGAAGACGAAACAAACTAGTAAATAAATAAATAAAGCAAAAATGTAAGCAAACCCGCACCAGACTCTAAAAGAAGAATGCGTGCTGCAAACAGCAATAAAGCTCGGAGCACAAACTAAACCAGTAAAGCAAAAAAAAAAAAAAAAAAAATTATAAATAAACAGGCATAAAAAAAGCTAGAGTTGTAGAATCTAGAATGTTAAGAAGAAGCGACGACGAATGCTTTGTCGTAGCAGAAAAAGCCGACAAAAAATTTAAGTAGCAGTCAAGCTGAAGATGAGGTCGAGTGGGTAAACATGGAGTGTGCTGGCCACCGTGTAGATAGTCACGCAACGTGAAGCCTGATTTGAGACGAGTTAAGAAAAAGTCAAGAGAAACACTTAGAAGAAGAAGAAAAAACAATACAAAAAACAATACAAAAACAGAAAGTTTGCTTAAAGCAAAACTTTAGAAAACATTTCTTAAAAATTCATACACACACATATATATATATAAACAACACATTAACACAAGCAAGCACAGAACAGACATGCTCGCTGAAATAAATACAGCAACATATAAAAATAACTTAAAACAAAAATATATATAAAAAATAGAACGCAAAAAACTTTGTGCTGATGATGCAATTGAGTGCAAAAAAATTGCAAAATAAGAAAATAATAAATAAAAAATCACGCTGCAAGGCAAAACAAAAGAAAGCAGCAATAAAGCTAAAAATAGTACCAGCAGCAGCAGCAGCATGAAGAAGGGTAGCCAAAGCGACAACAGCAGCAGCAACTAAAGAAAGCAGCAACAGCATATAGTGCAAATAGCACTAAAAACAACAACAAAGCCAACTGGCGGCAAGTACTGCCAATGCCAAAGGCCGCAATGGACGCTATGGGGCGCGCATACCCACAGCTCGACATAGAAAAGCTCAGCTCAGCTCAGCCCAACCCAACGCTCCTAACCTAACCCCTTTTAGCTAAGGAAACCCAAGCGAGCACAGCATGTTGCACGCAGCACAGTGGTTAGAATATTAATTGTAGAGCAAATAATTGTAGTTCCTCGAATTTAAATTATGTGAAGAGCTTGCAGAGTGTAGAAGAATTTTAGTAAAGTAATTTGAATTCGGGAAAAATCTCAAAGTGCGTTTTACAGTATAACGGCTACTTATAGCGAAGGTACAGAAATAGCAGTAATTACAGAATCATGGTGCTTGTTAGGTTGTAGACAATTAATAAAATATAATATATTAATATGGCAGCTATTATATGAAAACTCGAGAAAGCCTAAAGACGTGGTACACATTCAATATATCCGCTAAAATACTATTTGACGCAAAATGCTTTGTATCTCTTAGAGATTAATAGAAAAAAATTTAGAAAAGAATAAGATTATTCCGTTAAAAATTATGAAATTATCCTGTAGGAAATCAACTAATTAAAAAGTAGTTGATCAAGTAGTTTTTTGTCCATCACAACTAGTTGAAATTCTGACTTTTTTCCATAGAATGAACTAACATATTTTGTATGGTGATGTCCGCTAAATAAGTCAATTGACTTTCGTCTGCATATATTTTCAACTACTTGTTAAATTAGTTATATTTAAATTATTTTTTTATATACTTTAAAATAACCAATTGAAAACTACCCACTGAACCATAAGCGAAGGTTTTGAGTAAGGTGAGAGTTTTGCGAACGTTATTGGTTAGAATTTTTCTTTTTTAATTTTTTCTTTTTAATTTTGTCGCTTAAAAGTGCTTCTTATAAAAGATTAAATTCCTTGAAAGCTTTTCCCATAAAGAAAAATTGTGCATATTTTGCGAAATTCATTAAAAACTTATTTTGAGTCGAAAATGAATCATTTTGTATCATTTCAGTAGGTAAGACTTCCTTGTAAATGAACCATTTTTTGTTCATAAATGAGTTCGGAAATGAATCATTTATGTTTCTTTTTTGCATTCTGAAATGAGTTCAAAAAAGAATAAAAAACGAACCATTTTTTGTTCATAAATGAGTTCACAAATGAATCATAAATGTTACTTTTTAAAAAAATCTAAAATCAGGTAAATAAAGGAACTTAAAATGAAAATGTTAACCTTCGTACAAACGTCATATGAACTTTTTTACCAGTGCGAGATGGATGTACTGCTACACGTATGAAAATTTTCAACATTTCTATCAAAAATTAAAATCAAGCCCAAATAGAATGAAAACCACGAAAACATTTCAAGAAATAATGTAATCAAATAAATTCCCCAATTAATAACTTAACTATTTTGATATTTCATATATAATTTGGAAGTTTGTCAAATTGGAAAACAATCACGCCTTGTCCCCTTTGAAACATCAATATCATGAAAAACACAATGCGTGAATTCCAGCCCAGGTATATTAATCCTATTAATCCAATGATTAATATGATCTCTAATTATAGTAATAATCATTTCTTCCTTAACAAGATATCGATATGTAATTATAAATAGTATTATGCAATAATAAAATTTATAATTCAAAGAGGTTATTTTTTTTACTCATTATTGAACAAAAAAAGGTTTGTTTTTGAGAGGCAATTCAGTCCAGAGATTGATACAAAAAGGGTTCAATTTCGTTTCGGTTTCGAGTGCCGAAAAAGAACTTTTGTATGGTTCATTTTTCAACTCATTTCCGAAGAAAAAACAGTTTATTTCTGAGAGGCATTTTCGTCCGGCGATTGATTCAAAAAGGGTTAATTTTCAGGTGCCGAAAAAGAACTATTATGGTTCTTTTTTTAACTTATTTCCGAACAAAAAAGAGTATAATTTATGGTTCTTTTTTTAACACATTTGCGAACAAAATAAGGTTCGTTTTTGAGAGGCATTTTAGCCCGACGAATGATATAAAAAGGGTTCTTTTATGAGTGCCGAAAATGAACGTTTCTACCCGAAAAGGTTCATAAATGAATTCAAAAACGGTAGTTTTGGTTCACTGGGTATTACTGATGGTCTAAAGTTAATAATATTTGATGAAATAACATGGTTAAATATATATAAACTTGTAATCTAATACAAATTTGCAATTAAAATATGTCAAAATCAGAGTAGTTGGTGCCTTAATATAATTCAAAGTAGTTTATCAGTCACTTGTTTTTAAGTAGTATTTCAATTACTTCATATATAAAAACTATTTAGAATTGCAGTGAATGCCGCCTTAATAAAATTCAAAGTAGTTCATATACAAGTTTATTTAAAATTAGTTTTTTAATAAGTTGTTTTTAAAAACAAGTTAGTGTGTTCCTATAGGGTAATTTTAAAAAGTTCAATGTCATCAGTATAGTCGTCTTTATTCAACTAAATTGAGAAGAGATACTTCATCCGAAAAGGTTTACGATACACAAGGTCAAATGTTGTATGAGCATTTCTGAATATAAGATTTATGGGTAACTTGTATGGCTTGTAGCATGATTGAATTATAAGGTTGTCGCAGGGCTGATCGCACTCTCTTCTCAGTACCCATAATTGTGAAAATCAGCCAATTTTACGAATGAAGAACAGGTCAAAAATGAAAGCATTTGCAGATTTTCTACGAGTTGCCAACTTCGATTTGACAATTATGGGTACTCCCTCTCTCTCCCTTGCGACAACCTTATAATTCAACCATGGTTTGTAGGATTTCAATATGAAAATCATTAAAGTCTGTGCACATAAGTGATGCTTTTATGTATTTGCATGGTAATTTGCAAAATATTTTTTTTAAATCTTAATCAGAATTTCTATTTTGCATATCTAAAAATAAGTAGATATAAAATTTGACGCCGAACGTAAGACATGTTCAAATGTTAAAATTGTGTTTATTAATATTTTTAAACTCAAAAACTCAAAACTTTGGTAAAAATGCCAACTTCTTTTTTTTTCAAACAGTAGCCATTTCGTGAAAAAATTTCATTTCCTTTTCCAAACCAAATTAGTAGTAGTAATATAGCGACATTCTTACTTATTAAGAATCTTTTTTTTTCAGATTACTAGAAGGGTTGCAATCGTGCTAAGATGGATGCACCCTTTTTTTAGCACTCCCCACTTTTTTCAATTTTGTTGTGTATTATTGAAATATAAATAAACATAACCACCAGTCTACTCCCCCTTCCTCCTGACCAGAGCTCTACCAGCCTGTAATTTGTTTAATTTTTGATTTTATTTTAAATATTTTTGTGTATTATTGAATGTAAATAAACATTTAATAAAAAAAATGTATTTTTTTATGGAATTTTATAATACTCACAATATAAAATACTTTCGCTTTAGACTAGAATACTGCCTAAAATTTCTTTGAAATTATATTATTATAGCTTTGAAGTGTATACAAATATATTTATACCCCAAAGCGTAATGCGTAAGGAAATTTGAAAATTTTGAAATTTTGCACTTAAGCTTTGATCTTTAATATAAGCCACGCCTACTTCCAATACAAAGTTTATATTAACTTTAAAATCTCTTATGAAATTCCTTAGAATTCTACACATAGGCTTCGATACATAATAAAGATCATCATCATCATCATCATATCGTTTCCTCGAGCTCCTAGGCGGAGCACAGGGCCTCAACAACCCCTTTCCATCTCGTTCTGTTTTGAGCCAGCTGTTTGAGTTGGCCCTAGGAATATCCTGACTCGGTAACCTCTTTTTCCAGGCATCGCCTCCATGTCAGCTTAGGGCGTGCCCTTATTCGGTTTCCTTGCGGGTTCCAGTCGAGAGCTTGGCGGCATACTTCGATGGGTGGTTTACGCCTATCCAGCTCCATTTCCTCAGTATGATCATTTGCCTTATCGGAAACATGTCACATTTTCTAAGCAAGCTGTCATTGCTTATAGTGTTGGGCCACCAGATTTTTAAAATGCGGCGAAGACAACGGTTGACGAAGCTCTGTATTTTGCTGTTTAGCGTCTCTGTCGTGAGCCAAGTCTCGCAACCATATAAAAGAACTGACAGCACGTTGGACTTAAAAATACGGAGCTTGGTATGGATAGAAAGTAGAGACGAGTTCCAAATACTTCCCAGTTGGGCGAAAGCACCTTTAGCTTTTCCTATCATTGCTTGTATGTCTTTTAACACGCTGTTGTAAGGGGATAGGATGCTGGCTAGATATTGGGAGTCTTCTACGTACTGAATTGCTTCCGTGCTGATGTTAAGGCCTGAGTTAATGTTTGTGGGGTTGACGCATTTCGCTTTTGTCTTGTTGATATAGACCGGCTTTCGCGGAATTGACAACGAAGTTGTTCAGCTTTTGTAACATGACTGAGTTTTTCACGGAGAGAAGACATATGTCAGCGGCATAGTTAAGATCCTCAAGAGTTTCTGCAAAATTCCAGAAAAGTCCCCTGTTCTTTCCGTGGACAGTATCGTAAAGGATCTGATCGATGACAATTAGAAACAAAAGCGGAGAAAGCTGGCAGCCTTGTCGTACGCCGGAGTTTGTGCCGAAAGTTTCTGACAACATGCCTTTATGTAGCACTCTGCATCTGAAGCCGTCATACTGGGATTTTATAAGCGCTATCAGTTCACTTGGCACGCCTCTCTTCACGAGTGCTCGCCAGATAGAATGTCGCGAGACTCTGTCGAAGGCTGTAGTGTAGTCAATATATGCGAGGTAAAGTGACGTTTGCCATTCGTTGACCTGGTCGATGATGATCCTTAGGGTGTTGATCTGGTCTATGCAGGAGCGGTGAGCGCGAAAACCGGCTTGCTGCTTCCTTATTGTTCCATTCAGGTTTTCGGAGATGCGATTTAGCAATATTCTTGAAAATATTTTGGATGAAATCGACAAGAGCATAATTCCTCTGTAGTTGTTACTTAGTGAGAGGTCACCTTTCTTTGGAAGTTTAATTAAGACTCCCTGCAGCCAATCATATGGAAGCTTTACATCGCTCCAAATCGCATTAAACAACGGTAGAAACAATTTAGCAGACACCGTCGCATTGGCTCTTATGACCTCTGGAGGGATATCGTCAAAGCCTGGTGCCTTGTTCCTTTTTAATTGTTTAATAGCCGCAACGATCTCCAATAATGATGGTGGGTAGGTGTTTAGCCTCGCTGCTGTTGTAGGCACTGCGGTCGTATCGCTGTTTTGTGTTGTTGTTGGCGAGTTCAATATGCTTTCGAAGTGCTCGCGCCATCTGTTCAGTTGTTCGGCACCAGATATTAGTAGGGCTCCTTATTTTGATTTAAATGGACGGATAGTAAAGATCATCACTATAATATTTGGCAGAAACGGATGGAAACCACACCTATTTCCCATACAAAGTGACTTTATTTTTTAACATAAAATCTCTTCAAAATCAACAAAGTTTAAAGAAATATCTTAAAATTTTGCACATAAGCTGTGATATAGAATATGAACCATATCTATGATATTTAAAAAAAATCGGACGAAAACCACGCCTACCTCCCATACAAAGTTAGGTTATCAAAATAGAAAACCTTTCGTAAATATATAAAACTAAATGACACTTGTCTGTATGTACCCAAGCTCCACCCACATCGTAAATCCACCCATACATATATTCTTCGGTTAGAGCATTCTTCAGTTTATAAAATTGGGCGCTACTAGACAGGGTAGCGCCTTTCTACACCGTTTGTGAGATTTCAACCAAGTTTCGTGCATATTTTCTTTAGTATAATGAGAAGTTTTAAGCCTACAAAAGTGGGCGGGGTTGGAAAAGGGGCGTGCCAATTTAATTCTAATTGAAATCCCTCTATACCGTTTGTTCAATTTTAAACAAATTTTGCAAATATATTGATCACCATAAGGAGCAGTCCGTCGTTTAAAACAGTGGGCGGAAATAAACAGGGGGAGTGCGACTTTAATTTTAATGGACCTCTTCTGATCTTAATTAAATTTTGAAAATACATTCTTTGGAATAATGAAATATTGGGCGGAATTAAACAGGGGCGTTATTTTTCAAAATATCCATAAATATTCTTTGGAATAATGAGCAGTCAGTAGACTATATAGTCTATAGAACATTGGGCGGAATTGAAGGGGTGCCGTTGCACTTAATTTTAACGGTAACGTACTTTAAATTTAAAATTTAAAACGTAATTTTAAATGAAATTCTTTCACACCGTTTGTATGAATTTGCGCATACCAACCAAATGTTGCACATATGTGTATTCTTTAGCATAATGAGCAGTCTACTATGTGCTATTTGCTAACACTTTATAGACGAATAAGACTTCGAATATACTTCCATACGGCCGCGGGGAGTTATTTTAGATTCGGTACCCTGCCGAAGCTACATTCCTTACAAGTTTTTTTATAAAACGAAATGACGGCTCTGATATGATATTCTATAATGATATTATTTCAGAATCTTTTCCGTGGCATCGAAAAGTGCTGCATTCGTTATAGTTTTATTGATCTAAAAAAAATTTTCAATTAGTGAAATGTACTGTGGAATGATAAATTTTTACAAATTATAAAAAGTAATACTTTCAAAATTTATTAGGCTGTTTAAGCAAATCTGCAGATTTTTGTTTATTTTTTTGAACAAATTTTTGACCTTAAAACTTAATTTGTGTACGCAATATATTTAAAACTTTAGTAATTTGACATGTATGGGCGCAGCTTCACCCCTTTTTGCAATTTTTTTAGTAGAAAGACCAGGCCAATTAGTAGCTCCATACTAAGTATTTTGTTATGCGACGTTTAGTTCCAAAGCTAATCGGTATCAAAAATTTTAATTATATGACAGGTGCCATGCTCCGTTCTCCAATGCTCGCTTAATTTCACGAGTCCTTTAAACACACCTAAATAGTAAGTTCCTACCAAGTTTCATTGATGTGTGACTTATAGTTCCGTAAATTATACTGACAATTTGGGCAGCTGAGAAAGTGCCACACTCCTCGTCCAACGCCAGTAAAACGTTAATAGTGGAACGTCACGTATAAACAGAAGTTGAATACCAATTCGGAAACTGTGGAAACTTTAATTCCAAAGCGTTTCGATTTTGCAAATTACAATATATGTGCATTTCCGCCGAAAGGTACAACTTGAAGAAAAAATGGGATTATCTTAGAGAAACATTTAAATTTTATTAATTTGAGCAATTTAACACATAAATTCATTTTTCATGATGATCAAATCGTCTGCATTATTTCACAAATCTACTTCTCTATGTAGTAAATGTTTTGTTAATGTTTTGTAAACGTTGCTGTTTTAGTCAACATGGAAAGTATTGGCTAAAGATAATAATGAAATGATTGAGGCAAGTAGAGAACAATATACTAAATTTGTTTTTTAATTTCTTAAATACATAAATACCTAATAACCCAATTACTTAAATACAGAATTAAACTACAATGGAAAAAGTGTCACCTTCAGCGTAATGATTAAAAAAGAAAAAGTAGAGAAGATATTTAAATCAAACAAAATACATTATAAGGTAACATTAGTTGCACTAAAAAATTGTGGAAGAATTCGATGACTTGTGACTTTCTATATATGGACACGAAAACTTCTTCCATTTTTGTCACGTTCGAATTGTTTGTGAGTGTGTGGCCCATACACCAGGGAGCCCTGGTTCAAATCCCATCTGACACAGAAAGTTTTTTCAATTGCATTAATTTTTCTGTTCGGCCGTCACCTCTCTGCAGACAATCGCAAACCTCAGAGAGTAAAAAACTGTCATCAAAAGCTTCTTGAGAACATAAGAGCCGTTCGGAGTCGGCATAAAGCTTGTAGGTCCAGTTCTCGATCATTTGTGTTCAAACATTTCACCACACACACAACACAATTGATCATAAGATCAAAGTCGGTCAAAGTCCTTTCAATGGCTGAAATGACCATTTCGTTTTCTTCTTTTTTGGTACTTATTAAAGTGCTTCCTAAGGGCTTTAATGTTAACTAAGAAGGAAATGCAAATATGTTTTACGTTGTCTTTTTTTCACTTTAAATGTGTGCGTCAGTCACGTCATGATGCTACCAATACACAAATTGTGAGAAATAATTTCAATGATAAATAAATCTTTGGAAAAATTTCCAGAAAGTCCCAATCGATAATAAATGTGAGCAACTCTAATACTGTTCAATTCTTGACATTTTTGAAATCAATTTGTGTTGCTTTTATGTGAGTACGTAGCTTCAAAATTTTAACATCGAGATCCGTTTTTGAAGATTACGTTGTCAAAATAGTGTCATCTCAAAAATGCTGGTCGCAAAAAAAAAAAAAAAAAAGCTATCAATACAAAAACAGCAACATTCTTGCATGAGTGAGAAACAAGCTTAAGCAATTTTCCAACCAAATTAAAATCATGGAAGTCCCCGGTATTGCAATAATCCTTGAAAACAAAGAGTCCGATGCAGCTCCAAAAATAACTCCCATAACACCGAAAGTCTGCTTTTCTGCTTTTGATATAAATGACATGCATGGATGCATTAATAAAACCATAAAGAGCCAACAAGAAAAAGAACGGCAATCGTATAACCATCACTATAAACGTTTGAGTCCAGAGCATAAATCCCCTAAGTTTCCTATCTAAGCACCATCTCGACTTATCTGGTCATTTCTTAGGCTTCGAATAGGCTATACAACAAAAACAAATTAACACCTGCTTTGCAACATTGGCACTCTAACTGTCCAACATGTGACTATACATGTTAGTCCAGACAAGCTTCTGAATACTTATCAGGCATATAATCCCAACCCAATTAACCTAACGGATTCGTTTCGAATTCTAAGTGAAACCGATATCTTGTGTATTTAGTTCGAAAACGAAATTCGTTCTCGTTACGTTTACAAGTTCACGAGTGGAAGAAATTCACACTTCGTTCTCCAAACTAGATTTTTAGAATAATCAAAACGTTTTTGAAACGTGATTTTTTTTAATAATCGCATCGTTTTCGAAACGGAAATTTTGGAATAATCAGATCGTTCTCGAACTGGCGATATATGGCAAATATATGAGATATTTGCCCAAATGTGACATTTCTTATGTTTGTTGAACTATAGAACATAATCTTATATATTAATACGCTAACACAATTCTTTAACCCCCTTTTTCTCAATTTATAGGCAACAGATTCGGATGAAACTTATATCATTTGAAAGCTCTCGTTCATACCAAGTGCACAATACAGTTTTTATTCACATGTTTTGTCATTAAAAAATCAATAACAAAAAAATACAGATGCGTCGTTGGACACACGAGAGAAGCGAAGCTTTTTCGCAGTTACATAGATTTGATAGCTTAATACTGTTTTCTTTTTAATAAATAAACTTTTAAATTCAAAAATTTAAAATAACATAAAATAAATTACATAAATGCAGAAAACATATTTACTGCTTATTTTTTATTATTAAATGTCAAATTTTCACGCCAATTACATAAACGGGCATATAATGCCAGCGACTCTCCATTTTAACTCTCCACACATGGTGGTGAACTTGGCTGCACTGACTCATGCATACGTTTGTTAATTCCATATTTATTGATATCATCTATTTTTTTGACACTTAAAAATGCACTTGTCAACGCACTTGTGAGCATTGCTAATTTTCTTCGTACCAACAGCACCACAAACGCATTCACAATACAAACAAACTGATGCTAGAGACACCTTGTGGCAAATAAAAGCAAAGTTTTGATAGTTGTAGCATAGCAAATACACAATCCTCTATCTATTGATAGATGGTGACGATCTACTGCAGCATAGCTTCTGTTATAATTAGGATTGAATTAACACCTGTTGCTAACAAGTCTTTGTGGCCTAGTTGATAGTGTATCGGACTCTCGAGTAAGGGGACGTGGGTTCGATCCCCATGGGCAAGCCAAAAAGTATTTTTAGTATTTAATATTAAAGTATTAAATTTTCTTGTTGTAATAAGCACTAGCAACAAAGAAACCATACAATTTCCAGGAAAAAATCTGTCGAAAATTTTTCAGATTTCACTCCAAGCAAGGTTGATTTATAAGGTTGTCGCAGGGCTGATCGCACTCTCTTCTCAGTACCCATAATTGTCAAAACCAGCCAATTTTGCGAATGACTACGAAAGAAGAACGGATGATAATAGAGAGCACTTGTAGATTTTCTATGAGCTGTCAACTTCGATTTGACAACTATGGGTACTCGCTCTCTCCCCTGCGACAACCTTCAATATGTTGCAAAGCTATACAGCTCTATTGAACAGCTTTGCTGTGGGAGAGCAGATTGCGAGAGTCAAATGTGAGAGTAAAAAAAAGCATATCCTTTAACAGAGCTGTGTGGTTGTTGTTAATTTTTCTTTACCATCTTCTCAGACACACTCGATCCGCTTTGCTGAGACAAAACAAAATAGAGGTTGTCGCAATGAACGTGAATTTTTTTGATTACATTGTAAACATGTTACGGCAATTAATTAGTTATAGAAACAAACTTTCGAAATAGTTTATAAAGATTATAGTTTTTTTAAGTAGTTTATCTAAAAGTGACCAAAAAATAAGCAAACGACATTTATTTGAGACAAATTTTCAACGAAAACACATACGAATGATCTGTTTTATGGGTTGAGTGGTGCTTGAGGGGGGATGGGTAAGGACAAGGGTAGTTTTTGCATTCGTTAAAAAAGTGTGATCTTAAGGCCTGTATCTTAAATATTAATACGCAAAAAAAAAAAATCTTTAACTCCTTTTTTACCCACTTTAATGACAACAGATTCGGATGAAACTTATATCATTTGGAAGCTCTCGTTCATACCAAGTGCACAATATAGTTTTTATTCAAATGTTTTGCCATTAAGATAGGTAATAATTAAAAACACTTTTTTTCCCATATAAAATAACAAGTAATGCCAAACAAATTTGCTGTTGCTGCACAACGTTGCTGTGGTTGAGAAGAAGGTGAGAGAGAAAGAAAAAGCTTCAATACAGCTGTGTGGTTGCTTTTTCTTTCCTCTTTTCGGGCACACTTATTCAGTCAGCAAGAATGTTAGACCTCTTCTACATTATTCAAGAATTGACAGCAAGAATTAAAGCTTGTAAGCAAGCCTCAGGAATTTTTTCGTTTTTGCTTTTTCTCTCGTAATGGATTCCATTACGTACATAATGATACATTCCAGTATTAGAATCTATATATTATTGTGTGAACACAAAGCTTAACTCTCTTTTTAATAAAACTCTTTTTTTTAATGAAACTTAGATCATTTGAAAGCTCTGGTTCATACCAAGTAGACTGCAGAATGCGAGAGTGAAAAAGAAGTCAAAAGCTTCATCAGAGCTGTGTGGTTGTTTTTGCTTTTTCTTTCCTTTCTTCTCGGAAACATTCGATCAGTGTTGTTGAGACAAAACAAAATAAAGAGTGTCTCAATAAACGTGTATTTTTTTTTCGATTGTCAAGTAGATATGTTCCGATTCAGAACATTTTTCAAAAATGCCACAACATTTAAATCGTGCTTTCTTATTTGGACACTATATTTTTCTTCATGCAAACAGGTGCCAACGATTGTGCTTGTCTGCATATTTTGTTGCAGTTTTTTTCTCACTTTCTTCGAAATTATTTTTCGTTTTTGCTTCTTTTCTCATAATAGATATTCGTTTGCGCTCAAGAGTACAATGGAAGAGTGACTCAGACACTTCAACAGAGCTGTGTGGTATTGTTGTTATTGTTGCTTTTTGAAGTGAAAACTTCCTTAGGTGCATTGTGCACTTTTTGGTAGGTGTAAAAGTTATGAAATCGCGTCAGCACTGTTAACTTCAGAAATAATAACGTCAGCAATGCTATATCTACATCACTATTAATATATGTAAACGTCAGTGCAAACGTTAGCATTATTAAGGGTTGCTCTGTTAATGCCTGCATTTCTGATTTACCTACCAGGCAAGAAGAAAACATCACCTGGGTGGCAGATAGCGGTAGGTGTGTTCAGAAGAAATGTTGTAGGCCAAAAACTTTAGGACCAGGGCCCTATTGAACCAATGACTTTGCATTAGCATTTAAGCAAATTTTCAAAATTTTGCAAAGTTAAGTGTTTCACCAACTTGCAAAGTGAAAATAACTCAATTGAGTTTTGAAAAGTAAAATTCCACTCACACTTATTGATAAGCGTTGCACAAAAAAAGAATATGCGAAGAGAAATGTTCTTTGCAGATCACGGACAAACCTAGCAAATTAGGAAAATTTTATAGCATTTCGTTGCACCAAGCTTTAGCACTTTGCAAGAAGTATTTCTCAAATTGCTAGGTTTAGCAATACTTTGTAAAGAAAAATTTCACCTTGCAGCATGAAGAATAGTTGCGTTTTTTCATTCAAAGTGATTGGTTCACTTTAAAAGAAATGTCGCGGTTTTTTTTATTAAATCTTATGGAAGACGAAGATCAACAGTCAGGAAGTCGTACCATAAAAGAAAGAATAAATTTTAACATTGACTGCGCCACTTTAGAGACTTTTAGAATGTCTCGGACTCAAATAGAGTTTATTTTGAGTCGCATCGGAGTTCATCTACAATTTAATCATAGCCGCAATGCCTCTTTAAGTGGCCAGTGATTTTTTTAGAATGTTTGGGACCTGGAGGTTTTCCCCAGGTAATTGGTTTCATCGACGGAACTATGGTAAACATAGACGCACCAAAGTTTAATGAGGCCCATTTTGTCAATCGGCATGGAAAACATGCCATTAATGTTATGGCTGTATGCGGACCGAATAGATCTATTTATGCCATCAACTCCAACTGGCCAGGCAGTTCTCATGATGCGAGAGTTTTGAGAAACTCAATGCTTTTCCAAAGGTTTGAAAGTGGCTTTCGACCTTTTCCAAATGCAATAATTTTGGGGGATAGCGCTTATCCAGCTCTTGATTGGCTTGTCCCACCTTTGCGCCGAAATCCGGAGTCTTTAAGAGAAGAAAGGTTTAACAGGGCTTACAAAGCGACAAGACGAGTAATAGAAAATTGTTTTGGTAAGTAGGAAAAAAGATGAATTTGCCAAATATTTAAGAATTTTTCTTTTAGGCATTTTAAAAGAAAAATTTCCATGTCTAAATCATTTAAGATAACAGCCCGATGTAGCTGGAAAAATAATTCTTATATGCAGTATTTTCCACAATATTACACAGTTAAATGCAAATATTGAAGGACTTGAAGAAAATGATTTAATGGAAGAA
Organism: Coremacera marginata; assembly: GCA_914767935.1. NCBI lineage: Eukaryota > Metazoa > Arthropoda > Insecta > Diptera > Sciomyzidae > Coremacera > Coremacera marginata. The sequence continues at coordinate 165,662,182 of OU612046.1, forward strand.
GAAACCCAAAGTGATGAAACTGAATCTCAAGAAGATTTAATAAACAACAGTGGTTTATCTAGAACTAATAGTTTATTAAGCTTTTTTGAATAAACAAAGTAAAAATATTATTTAAATAAAAGAAAATTAAATTCATTTTATTACAAAAAATACTTAAAATAAGAAGAAGTTTTTTAATCTAAAAGTCTTCAAAAAGTAAAGTGTGGGTTACCGAAGATGTTGCTGAGTCGTTGCTTTCATTTTTATCTTTTTGATATTCTTCAAACTCCTCAGTAAATTTCGATCGCTTGAGTCCCATACGCTTTTCAATGTCAAATATTATTAATTTGTTTTTATGGAGCTCGCTTTCTAATACAGCCTTTTTTAATATTTCTATTTCATCATCAGCTGCTCTTTTTAGATTTCGTTTATTGCAAGGTTTTTTTTCTCTAAAGTTTCAATATTTTTTTCAATTTCTTTATTGACTTGCACGCCATCAGTTTCTGGCAAGCTAAGGCCGCATACCACTGGCGACTCTTTGCCAATAATGTCCAAAATGATGTTGTCAAGTTCGTCTAGAACAACATCTTTTCCTCCCCCGGTGCCAGTTTTTCTAGCGTTGTCTCTTTTAAGCTACAATAAAAAATTTTTAAGTCATATAAATAGCTAATTAATTTTTTTAACTTACTAAAGTGCGGCTCTTCCATAATCCAAAGAGGTTATCTCTTGCGTAAGTCCACTCTCGGTTAGTACCAGCTAACCCAAGGGATTGCGCTTTGATTAAAATTTCCTTCCAAGCATCCTCCTTTTTTGTTTTTGTAGATGCATTGTTTTGAAATGATCCAAATAATATGCTCTAAGATGAAAATTAAAAAAAAAAAAATAAATCAATAAGCAATAGCTGTTTTTATTTTTCTTCTTGTTTTTTTTTAAAATAATATTTACCTTTTTCTCCGCAATTGCTTGCAGAAGAACCAGTTTATTTTTTTTGTTTTGCACACGCGACATTTTTATTAATTACTTTGTAAAACACGTGCTTTGCAAAGTTCTTTTTTTTTATAGTGAAACACCAAGCAAATTAGCTTCGCTTAAATTTGACAAGCTCTCAATTGGCAAAGAGAAAAGCATGTTTGGTGCAATACTCATCGAATCCACTTGTCAAAACACTAAGCAGCTAAACCGGTTTTTATTATTTGAAAAATTATTTTTACCAAGTACGAACTGCAACACTTCGCAAATTTACTTTTCAAGAAAATCACTTTGCCAAAATATGCAAAATGAAAAGTGCAAAGCAGTTGGTGCAATAGGGCCCAGCTCATATATTTGATCTGTCAATTCGGAAGAGATATATCTTATAATCGACAGTTTTTGTGTTTTTTGTATGGTGACCCCCAGAAGTGTTGCTGATAGGGACATATGTGTCAATAAGATATGTTGAAAGGCAAAAAATAATAGGACCAGCTTATATATTTGACAGCTCTAGGCCTAAAATCGAGATATATAAACTATAATGGACAGTTTTTGTGTTTCTTGTATGGGGTTCCCAGAGGTTGGCAGATAGGGGGTAAGTGAGTTCAGAAAAACTGTTGAAGGGTGTAAAAATAATAGGATCAGCTCATATAATTGACATTAAAATATTGGTTACGTGTTTAGAAGAATTCAGAAGAAAGTTTTTTATTCGAAAATTTAATGAATTACTCAAAAGAAGGATCTAAAAGTCTCGAAAAAATATTTACCAAAAAATTTAACTATGTGACTATGATACTAAGTGAAGACTTTAATATTAATATTGATATGGTTGAATTTCAGCCACAGGCGATACTAGTCAAAATTAATTTTTATTTTATGTGAGCAAAATAAGCAATAGATTAATTTTCAAGGCTTTTAATAACCAATGAGAAGTTATACATTATTATATTGACGGAAAAACTATAAATATTATAATTTTACATTTTAAACTTACTATGTCAAGAATTGAAACAACGTTATCTGAATGCCAGTACAGCACTTTACCCATTCTGCTATTGCAGTTGTTGAACATGTGTGGCTTAAATTGCTTCATAATAAAATCAAGCATTCACGGGCGTGGGTTCGAACCCCGACTCGGCAAAAACATTTTTTTTTCTGTTTTTGTTTTGTTATTTAGTTTTTTTTTTTTAATTTGACTTTATTAAAGTTCGAAATTTATTTTATTTATTTACTTCGTACAACATGCTACGATTTTTGCTTAAGCTTAATTCCTATATACAAATTCCCATCCAAATCGGATGAGCGATTTTGGGTTGCTTCACGATTTCCTAAGAGAATTGTACTACAGCTCCCTCTTGTGATCAAAATAGAACAGAATAGATAAATAATGAACACTCACCGTACTCGATGATCCCTAAGTAGAAATTTTCATGCAAATAGGATGAGAGCTCTTAAAAAAAATTTGGTGTAGACCGATCGCAGCACCACTTGCTGGGTCCAATTGTAAATCTAAGCCCTTCAGGAACTCACTCAAATAAACACAAACAATTTAAATTTTTTTATTTCATATAAAAAAGAAATTAAATTTGTATATGAGTGCGGAAGGACTGCGAAATCCATATGAAGACCTGCTAGGAGCTCTTCATGCCTCTGGCATTGCCGACTGTGATACCTTGATTCAGAATTTACAAAATATTCATACAACGTGGGTGCATTTTCACAAATTTTTGTATTCGAAGGCTCAATACTCTCTAATAATTTGCTTTAGTATACTTTCAGGCATTGCTTCAGAAAGGGTACACTAGGTATGATTTTGCGCACGTGTATACAACAACCTCTTCATAAAATAATGACTTAAAGTGACTTATAATTTTTTTAAAATTTTGCTAGGCAATGAATGCAAATTGAATAACATTACTTTGTTGTAAAATACCTGTTATTCATTTAATATTTTATGGGAAGACTTAAAAATATTTTTTTGCTGTGCTATTTATTAAAAATTCCACCTCAAGTAACATATTTTTTTTTTTTTTGTTGTAGTCAACAATGAATTCTTTCCATTTATTGAAAATATTTATAAGGAGCTTAATCACTGTGCCATGGTACAAAGTCTCAAAGCTGACCACAATACAACTAACACGTAGTTGCAGCAGCTTTACGAAGTCATTGTCTGCATTAGTTGCTACGTGTATATGTCTCTGCTTTTATGTGTATGTTTTCAATGTATTGTATTTTTTTTTTACTACACGCTGCTCTGTGCATTTTATTAAAGCGCTTACAAAAGTTGCAACGTATGCAGTGAATTTAAGCTGCATGCTCTGAACCATATAAATTTAGATACAAGCAAAACAAAAAAAAAAAAAAAAATTTAAAAACAACTTAGATAGCTTAACACACATTTACAAATAAATTGCTATACAACAATAGCTATGGGTGAAATTTTCAATTACTCGGCCGTACTTTCGAATAATTTCTATTCAATGAAAAAAGCAATTTAAATTTATGTTTATTACGCGCGCATAAAAACGCTACAACAACAACAACAACAACAACAATCTTCCTGCCCAACTTTGCCACAGTTCGCCAACACTTGCCGTATAGCTAGTTGTTGTTGCTTTGTTGTACGTTTTCCGCTGTTTATTTGGTACTTTCGTAGAGCTGTTTAACTTTTTGTTTAATACTCGAAAAATAAATCATAACGCTATGAAATTCAGCGGAAGGATATAATTAGTTCATCAGCAGCGGAAATTCAACACAATATGAGATGAAGATGGCGGTGGTATTAAAGGGTTGGCAGTAGCAACAATTTCAGCAAGAGTTATGAAACAAACTGCGTGAAAATGTATTTTCAGCCGCTTGAAGTATTTGTATAAAGTTAATTATAATATTTATGAGTAAGGCAGTAATTGAATGAAATAAATATATGAATGAAAAGCTTCGCAATGAAGAAGCTTAAAATGCAAAAATTAGGCTTACAAGCTTACATTGCTTGGAGCTGAATTAAAGAGCCATCAGCAACATCAAAGTAGCAATCAATTCAGTAGAGCACACGTGGCGTATGAGTAGCATTAATTGAATAATTTATTTATTAATTTTTGCGTCTGCATAACAGCTGGATTTTTATTGATGTTTAATTATTTACTATTATCGCCTGTGGTCAAAGTTTGACCACATGAAAATCTATTTTTTGTTGTTCTTTTTTTTTTGCGTACATTGAAAAACGTTTGGCATAGTTAAAAAACATTAAATTGATAAATACTTTTGGACAATGCAATGAATGACATTAAAATTAATTGTTATTGAAGTGAAGCAAGAAGTAGTTGCATTTATTTCATCAAGATTATATTGCAATAATTAATTGGCAGGAATGCATGGTAAACTGTTGTTTATATTTTGGTTTCATAGTCTACTGGATTGGTAGCAATAAATTTTCTAGACTGCACAACACATGTTATTGAAATCTTAATTCAAATCAAATTTGAAATTTTAACTGCATTGAAATAAAATTTGATACAAAATTAATGTCAAAAACATATGTTTTTTCATAAAAATATGGCATTACTTTTAGTATTGCCAATCCGATATTTGTCCAAAATTCTTCAAAATGTTACGATTTCAGAAAAATCCATCCGACGTCCAATTTCGCAAATATTTCTTCATGTATATGCAAAGAAAAATAGAGAATAGAAAAATTTGAGGCAGCTTTAAAATATTGTTAAAAAAGATTCAATAGCACATTTTATGACGGTTGACGTTTGTTTCCTTGCTATAACTACATTTCTTTGTGCTTTTACTATTCTATTAAGGCAACTGTTGAAATTCATGCTGGCCTGAAATTGTTTGGACGAATCCGTCGATGTTTACACAACAAAAACTCAAATATAGTAGCATGATTTGCAAAACACTACAGCATTTGTGATTCTGTACCGGCCTTGCTCAAAGTTGAAGTTGCGGATGCCACATAAAGCATTAATAATTGACATTTTTGAAAGAGGAAACATTGATTAAAAAAGAAAACACAGTTGCGTCGCTGGACACACGAGAGAAACGAAGTTTTTTTTTGCAGTTTTATAGATTTAAAAATTTAGTGATTTTTGTTTTTAATAAAATAGCTTTCCAATTAAAAAATTTTCAAATAACATAAAGTAAATTAAAAAACACACATTAATATTCACACCAGTAAATTTTAAATATATATCATTATTATTTTATTTATTTTATTCCGTGCTATATGCATTGTTATTTCAACGCACTTGTGGGCAATTCTAATTTTTGCCGATGCTGCTGATATCTTGTATGTAGGTAGCAAGTAGTAGCAATATTTTTTTTTATTATATATGGATAGCTGCTAAATATGCTGGATATGTAGAAAAACCAATACAAAATCCTTCTGCTGCAACATAGGTCAGTTGTACTTTATGAAAACACCGATGCTTGCGGCATCTTGTAGGAAGTAGTAGCAAGTGGATTATTTTATGTGCAATGTATTTATACGTAGAATAGTCAGTAGACAATCCTCTATCTATTAAGAGATTATTGTGATCTACTGCAACATAGCTTTAATAAGACATACTTGATATTGAATCAACAACTCTGCTTAATAGAGGCTTTTGGATCAGTGCATAGTGTGTTGAACTCCTAATCACAACGATGCGAGTTCGAATCCCAGCGGAAGATCGAAGAAATATTTTTAATATATTGAAAATAGATTTTCTTCTTATTATAGACGCAAGGTACAAAGAAACATGAATTTTTAAGAAAAACTCTGTCGAAATTAACAAGAGTCGTTTTTGATATTTCACTCAAGCAAATCACAGAACGAGGCGTAAAAAGCTTCACTTAAAAAAAAAAAAAAATAAAAAAAGCTAATTGATCACTCAGCAGACAGAGCTTCCAACTTGACGGATACATTTAGTTCGAGGCCAACTTTGCTATCAAAGGACAGGCCAAACTAAATTGACTTTAAATGTATTTGGCATTGCCTTAAGCGGTTACATGACATTGGCAGTTTTTTGAAATCGACTTTTTTTTAATAATTTTGTATTTTAGTAAATATCCTTAAGATTCTAAAAAAATAATTTCATAGAAAAATTCCTACGGGTTCAAAAGCTAATGCCGGATTAGTGCGAGCGCATTTTTAATTTTTGCGCTACCTACGTACGGCAGCTGGTATATACTTGTTTGACTTGCTACCTGACTTTTGGTGGTTGTTATTTCGTACCTACTTGAAGGGTGAAGCCCAAATTGCTAAACGATTGCAAAAAACTATAAGAAACAGCACAACACAAGATAACGAAGGCATACAGTACGAAGCAGGCATGACAGATTGAAGGTAACCTTTTTTTCTTTGTTCACAAACTTTGAACGCGTTTATCTCGAAACCATGTTTTTCGTACTGGTTGCGGCACTAGCGGGTTAATTTTTTGACGAAATTTTTTTTTTTGTAGTTTTTTAATTTTGATTCGCTATCGTGCTATGGCACGAGCTTTTTTTAACATTTTTTTTCGATTTTGTATAAATTTTTAAAGTCAATATTTTTTTCGAAAAAACACACTTTCAAATTTGGAACATCACCAAAAATTTAAAAAAAATGTAAAAAAAAAGCTCGTGCCATACGATAACCCATTTTGTTAAGATTTAAAAAAGTCATTTTTTTTCCAGATCGGACAATTTTTGCAACTCCCAGCGCTGCAACCACGAGGCCCCGATTTTTTCTCTGCCGCCAGTTTGGAGCTCTATAAAACCATGTTGCAGTGAAAAATATATATTTTGAATTTTTTTCTTGTAGTTTGTTCAATTCTCTACAATAATAAAAAAAATTTTGGGAAACTGTTTGTTTCTGAGTTATGAATTTTTAAAAAGGTATATTTTCTCTGACGCGAATGTCATGTCCCTCCTTAAAATATCATCATATGTTGAATCGATAACCCGTGACATCTATAATAACATTTCGAACAGTACACCAAAGATCAGTCCAACTTCAAATCTACTATAAGGCTTGTAAAAATAAAACCCTAACGGATTCTAAGTCCTGAGAAAACATGTTACGTTTCTTTGGAAGGCGTTAATGATCGTGTTCTAGATTTGTATTAATCACTAGGGATATACTTTGTATTTGAAAGAAATAAAGATTGCATGGATAATTCTCAAACTATTTATAAGAAGTTATGTAACGCAGTAACTATTTTTACGTTTTATAATACATCAAACTAATAAATTTGATCTATAATAACATCTATAATAACATTTCGAACAGTACACCAAAGATCAGTCCAACTTCAAATCTACTATAAGGCTTGTAAAAATAAAACCCTAACGGATTCTAAGTCCTGAGAAAACATGTTACGTTTCTTTGGAAGGCGTTAATGATCGTGTTCTAGATTTGTATTAATCACTAGGGATATACTTTGTATTTGAAAGAAATAAAGATTGCATGGATAATTCTCAAACTATTTATAAGAAGTTATGTAACGCAGTAACTATTTTTACGTTTTATAATACATCAAACTAATAAATTTGACTGAATTTTTCAAAGTTAACAGCCACATACAGCCTTGGCCAAAAGTATGAGGCACCCCTTAATTTACTGAATACTTAATACGTTTTTATTAATTGATTAGTAAAACTACGTTTAAAAGGGTAGAAAAGATTGATATTTAGTTCGTCCACCCTTCGACTTAATGACAGCAGCAATTCTTTGCGGCATAATGCGTACAAGCTTTCTACATTCGTCTGGTGTTATGATGCTCCATTCGTGGATCAAAGCGTTTTTCCAGGTTGCTTATGATGTAACATTGTGTCCTTTTACGTTACGCTTTAGTGGAGCCCACAAGTGTTCGATAGGATTTAAGTCTGGTGATTGTGCTGGCCAATCTAGCAAGGGAATACTGTTGTCTCTAAACCACAGCATCGTAGTAGTTAATTTGTGGCAAGGAGCATTATCCTGTTGAAATTTGACTCCCTCTAAGTTAGAGTCTCCAAAAAATGGCAAAAGTGCAGTTTCTAGCACATTAATATATTTTTGGCTGCCCATGCGGTCTTTGCAAATGAACATTTCGCCAACCCCATCAGCAGCCATGCAGCCCAAGATCATTATGCTGCCTCCTCCATGCTGGACAGTGGGTACCACATAATCTGGATGGTACTCTTCACCAACGCGTTGCCTCACAAACGTCACACCAGTTCTTCCAAATACCTGTAAGAAATAAAAACCAACACATTTTATAAAATGTTCATTATTTCTTTAAAATCGTATTATAGTAGGAAAAACTGGCTATGGTTATGTTAAAAATATTGTATTTAAGCTCACCTCGAAGTTGGATTCATCGGACCACAGAACATTCGACCAATCTTCTTCTGTGAAGTGTCGGTGTTGAAGAGCACATTCAAAACGTTTTTTTGCAATTTTTTCTGAACGCCACGGTTTCTTCCAAGCCTTGTGTTCTTTCAAACCTGCTTCCATGAGTCTTCTTCTAACTGTTCGAGCACTAACATTTTTCCCAATATCATCAGACTGGACAGCGGCGAGGGTTTCTTACGGTTCTTCAGACACTCACGGATAAGTTTTCGGTTTTCCCGCTCGTTAGTTAGGCGTTTCGCCCTGTTTTTCTTTTATTATTGTGAGATTTTGTCTAAGCAAGTCGCATGAGTGCACATTGCACTGTCCACCCTGAGCAACCCAGAAATTTGGCAATCTCTACCTGAGACTTGCCTTCTTCGTTTAAAACTTGTATTTTCATTCTTTTTTCGAACGAAATTTCACTTCTTACAGGCATTTTGATAAGACTTGCTTTACACAAAAGCTTGTTTATTCCTTGCAGAGTATGTGGAAACTAACAAAGTATTTGAACTATTTCTTAAATAATTTCATTGCTATTATCATATTTGATGAGAGTGCCACGACTTTACCAAAAATGTATTTTTTTTTTTTATAATGAACGTTAAAACACATACTTAAGCGATGCATTTTTTAGAAAAAAGAAATATCTAAATTTAGAATAATTCATATCTTAGAGTGGTGCCTCAATTTTTGGCCAAGGCTGTATATAAAAATTGTACTTAATAAATAGACTATTGAAACGAAATGCCATTGAGTTTAAATTAATAAACTATATGTCAATAAAATGTGCGTCATACATACATCCACATTGCATTTTATTTATATTTTTCAGTGTAAAATGCGACAAAAAATTTCGAGATTGTTATTGTTTTTCAAATTTTCACAAATCCGATGAGAATTCGACGAGCTGCTTGCAAAAGTTACTATATCGAAATTTTTTTCATGGCTCACTGATCACATATGTTTTCCTAATTAATTTGCCACCAGTTCTCTAGCTTTGAAATGAGCCCAATGTGAGCGGCAAGCTGTTAATAGAAAAAGAGTCTATTTCGGCGTCAAGTGACTAGCTTTCGTTCTCTTCACTTCGTGCGAATCTTTAACATTTATATGGAACTTTCTTTGTGTGTACGTTTGGGCGATAAGTTTACACAGAAAGTCGTTCGTCTCAGTTTATATTCTACGCATGTTTTTTATCTTTCTTCGCTCATGTGCGAACGTAACTGAACTCATACCACAGTGTAAAGTAGAAATGTCTATCGCAACAATGTTGAACGTTTTTTCTTTAACTTTTTTTTCTATGCGGATTTTCTACGTGCATATGAACCCACAATGGGTGAAATAAATCATACACCATTTAACCTGTTGAAAGGAGGTAGTTTTGAATAAAAAAATATTCGGTGAACTTTTTCGTCCTTCTCTTATTCATTGAAAAATTAAAAACTTGTCATTATAAGTGGAGAAACACGGTAAAAAATTGTTCCTAAATGTTTCGCCTGCAACTCTTTATATCTATATTAATGAATTTAAAAACAACTTTTGTTGAACTCAGTTAAGCTGTTAGTTAATGCAAATCATGAAATAAGCTGTCTATTTTTGTCAAACAAATTAAAAAAGCAAATAAATTAGAATTATATTATATAATGATGCAGAAGTATACCGTATTAATAACAGAAATCTCAAAAATATCCTTATTAATGCTTATGAAAGCATATCTATCAGCATAATTTTTGGCTAAAACAAAAAAAAAAAAAAATTTCATCTTCTCCTAGCTGCGTTCTTCAATTTGCATAAATTGTGTGTGCCTTAACCTGTTATATGTTAGAACGCTTTTTTTTATTGCTTCATATTTCTCTACTCTCTAGTAACGACAACAATGCTTACAACTTTGTTTGCTCTATCTTACGCCTGTAGTTATGCAAATACAAACAAGGAAGCGAAAAATAAAATCGTACAAAAACCAATAAAAAAAAAATATCTTGCCTATTCTACATATGCAGCTAATCAACCTAAAACCCAGGCGTCACCATAAGCACCAGGTGTTTCGCATAGTCCAGCTGGTATTCGTATAGCCAAGAATAAAAAAGCCGTTGCCCTGCCGCAGCCTTCCCTGGCCCATGTCTAAAACTACACGTCATAAAAATATGTTTATGATGAGTTGTAAAAGTTAGTTGTTATGTTTATGGCTTATTTTTTATTTTCGCTTTGTTGTTGTGTTTTTTCGTTTTCTTTTAAATATCTCGAGATGACTTGGCCAAAATGTACAAAGTCATGAAAGTGTGCATTCATAGCTAGCTGTAATCTAGTGCATGTGTTTGTGTGTGTGTGTATAAGTGACTATGTGTTGAAATATATATTTATATATACAAGGAAGGGCACAAAGTTCATAAAATGCGTGTCATAAAGAAACCAAAAATAAAACTTTTGCGAGATAATTGCTCCTTCCCCACTCGTTCCCCTATTTTTGTTTTTATCTCTTGCTCTGAGCCTGTTGGTTCATCTCTGAGTGCGTTTGTTAGTTTTGTTTAAATTTTTTGTCGTAAATTTTCATTAAATTTCATTTCGTTTCATTAAATTGTCGTTTACGCTGCATTTAACATAGCTGAAATTTTTTCTGTTGCCTACTTCTAGGATGCGTTTGCTCGTTGTTCTTGTTGCTGTCATAACGCAACGTGAGCTATAAACGCCAGTTGTTGCCAAGAAGATGCAATAATTCCTGTTACTCGCATTGAAACGCATGCGTTATACGCATCATACTACCAAAATAATTAAAACGAGTTGTTTTGTATCATGAGAGTGTGTTGGAGCGTAAGAAGATGCTAGCAAAGAGCTGAGCATAGTTTTGTGGAACTTATTTGTAATAGTGAAGTGAAATTGCTCGCTTTGTACACCGCAGGCATAATTGACGCATCATTTTATATTGAACGCAACCGGAAGTGCGTACGTATCGTCAATGCTTGTGTCTTGAATAATAGGAAATAAATTGGAAATGGTTCTTGGCAAAAGTATTATGGCGAGAAGTCAAGACTTTCACCTACTATTTTTAAGATATGCACCATTTCGATTTCGATTTCGAAGTGTAACTCTTGTCAAAAGTTTTACATTTATACACTGCGAAAAAACTGACACAAATTTTCTAAATGATTCCTTTTATGAAGGAATTTTTTATACGAAAATTATTGTTGCTCGAGAAATTTAAAAAAGTCAACATAACTTCGTCGCTTGAGAAACTAACGGCCTCATTCTGTATCGCTCTTCGAACACTCGTTTGTTTTAAAACACTATTCGTTCGTGATTTTGAAATATATATTTCGACTAGAATCTTCTAGCGATAACAGCTGATCAGCTGACGAACGATGACGTAAGACCCATAAATATGTGAAATCTGTTCTCTATCAGTCAATCAAATACCGAGGAGAAACGTCAAAACCAAACGAACACATTCAGGTTATCCTTGTTATTGTGGTCGTTGATAACAGTTTTCTTGAAAATGGATAAAACAGCAATAAAAGGTAAATTGTAGCTGACGTTGGCTCGATAAAGGTAAAGCGCCCTGTGCAGTGCTCAAATTCTGTTAAGCACTTGAAAATATATATATATTCTTACCCAGCGTCTGCTACCAGCGAATTGCAATCGCTGCATACATTTCACTAAACGATTCAATTTTTCACGGAACACAAAACTATGTTGATTTCCAAGATTTCAGCTCTCAAGTAAAGCATAATTTTCATATAAAAAAAACTGAAAAGTAATCATTCTTTTCTTCTTTTTAAAAATTACTTAAAAGTGAATTCAGCTCGGAAGAAAAAAATTTACGATGTAAAACGAACACGGAAACATTGTGAATATCAAGAAATATATGCTAGCCACATTGTTTCTTAAAGTAAATTTTGTGAGAAACGATGTGGTTGTATTAATCTTTATTATAGAAAACGTTGTTATTGCAGGCTGAGACAAGTTTTGATCGAGAATATGTAAAGTTTTGCTAAAACATGTTGCAAAAATTCTTACATTGAGTCAAATCCTTTCGAGATATGTTTAAAATAAAATAAAAAAAAAAAAAAATAAAGAATCACTAAGATATCAAAATTAATTCTTAATCCTCCTCTAATTAATTCATACTCCACTGGAAAAATCCATAATTTTTTAACAGATAATGCCAAATATATAAAAAAAAGATACAGATCGGAAACTATGCTGCAAGTGAAACACTTCGGTAAGCATAAAATAAGTGGATTTTTAAGAAAGTTACCGTAAAATTGCCTTGGCAAAGGCCTTGCGACGTTTTATCCACACTTTTCGATCCACAACCGACGACTGTCTCAAGAAGTGCAGTAAAAAAACCAATAATAGTAAGTAAAAACCAATAATAAAGTACATTCCTTGGTTTAAATCAACCAAAGGCAATAATCAGTAACAAGAAACAGCTATATTCTCTTCATATTGTTTCTTCAAGTAAATTTGGTTACTTAAAAAATACAATATGGCTATCAAGAACTTCATAGGCCTATTCAACAATTTTTTAGGGTTTAAGGAATGGTTTGCTTTGATGGTCAGAGGAATAGCATTATAGCGGCATTTTTGACGGTCGAAAGAAAACAATTTAGGAACTCTACCAGCTTCGATAGAGGCAGGTATGTAGGTATATAGGTATATAGGTATACTAAATGCAGTATACCCACGTTGTCCTTCACGAAAAACAATGGAGCTCTTGGTTCACTCAAGTACAGGAAAAGTATACATAAAAAAATATTCGGTTTTATAACCATTTTCAGCAAGCTGACGATTGATCATAAGGAAAGTATCAGTACCACGTTTTGAGCTTTGTAATAGAAGGATAACGGGGCAACTACTGTCAAGCATTACCAAAGTCGTATTGTGGTAAAAAGATATGCAGTATTTGATCTCTCTTTTCCCATTCAAAATACTTAACTCGCCCGTAAGTCAATTGCATTTGTACCCAATGTAGAAAAGAGAGTATTTATAAGTGAATCTGTAAGTATAAGTGAATATATACTGTGTTCACATGCAGAGTTAACTCGGGGCTTACTCGTAGTTAACCCTGCATGTAAACGAGAGTTTAGTTGAGTTTCGTTAAATCCAAGTAAACTCCACGAATCTTGCTGGATCTAGCTGAGTTATATCTGTCAAAATGCATTATGGCATTTATTACTAGAGAAATGGGTGCAGAAAGAGTTTTTTGGAGTGCTCACGACACTTTGTTTTTAATAGAAATATTTAAAGAAAAGAAAATATTAGATATAATGGATGGGAAAAGTATAGCTTGCAATTTTATTATTATTTCTTTCCATAAGCATTTCGGTGGAATGCAATAAATGCCTGCGTACTCTTGATTTAAAATATTCCTTCTTCGTACTGCCATTGTTGTGTATTGCCTTGTTAATATTTCTACCATTTGCACCATTCCTTTTGTATGATTTAAACACAAAATTTCATGTTGCCATGTTTTTAACTCAACAAAAACCCTAACCCCGAGTTAACTCTGCATATAAACACAGTAATAGAATGCAAGAACGTTTCGTTAGGTATATATTTACACAGTTTTTTAACGGGCAGACCGAAATTCACCGAAGGCAGAGTATCAAGCGTATCCTATTGATACGGACTAAAAAGCTGAAACTGCTAGTTAAGGTTAATCCTATTGCATAACTGCAACAGCTTTTAACCCAACCAACCCTGATTGGAAGACAGGACAGAGAGAAATTGTCTCGCAGTTCGATTTTCCAATGAAATGTTATAAAGGGTCCACCAAATAACTTTTTTTTTTTGAAAATGCAAAAAAAAAAAAAACTACTGAATATTTTCTCAAATTTCTTTTTTTATTTAAATATACTATCCTTCCGGTTAATAATGGAAAATAATTTCATTCAAATGGCTGCCTCGGCTGGCCATGCAGTAGCCTACACGATCGGTCCAATTTTTAAGCACATTATCGATTGTGTGCAGCTGTATTTCACCAATAGCTTCACGAATATTGTTCTTTAAAGCGTCAATTGTCTCTGGCTTGTCGGCGTAACACTTATCTTTGAGGGCACCCCACAAATAATAGTCCAACGGTGTCAAATCGCAGCTCCGAGGTGGCCAAACGACATCAGCTCTGCGGCTGATAATGCGATCTTCAAAAACAGGGCGCAAAACATCGATTGTAGCTTCGGCTGTGTGGCACGTAGCACCGTCCTGTTGAAACCAAATGTTGCCAATATCTTCCTCTTCAATTTTTGTGAACAAAAATTCGTTCAACATTGCCCGATAACGATGGCCATTGACTGTAACGGCCACACCTTGCTCATTTTCAAAGAAAAATGGCCCAATTATGCCTCTGGAGCAAAATCCGCACCAAAAAGTGACTCGTTTTGGGTGCATCGGCTTTTCAATGTATGCGTGCGTGTTTTCTGTGCCCCAAATGTGACAATTTTGCTTGTTAACATACCCACCAGGATCAAAATGAGCTTAATCTGAAAAGATTATTTTTTTGGCAAAATCGGCATCTTCTGTAAGTCGATCGCAGGCAATATTTCCCAGCGTTGTTCAAGCGTATACACAGCCATATTCGTTCAGCGGAATTATAAAATTAATTATCTGTCAAATCAGACATTTGCTAAGTGTTACCATTCACGAAATAAGCACTAGTTGAAAAAAAACGTTAGATGACGGACCCTGTATATTTCATTCAAATAAAATTATTCTATTTTTGTGTGCTGTCAAAAATACTTTCTTACTACTTTTTTTATTCAAGAAAGATATTGAACATTTTACTTGACTCTTTACTTAATAGCTGGAAAGAGGCCTTAAAACACAAATCATATATATAAACAAGAATAGCTGAATTTAAAGGTAAACAAACTGAACAAAGGCATTGCCAACAAACAAGAAACAAAGTCAAAAGTTACAGAAATCTTTCAGAAAATAGATGAAATTCAGAAAACTTTGGAAATGTTTGATCTGGCAATGCTGAACTTGACAAGTGTTTATGTATAACAGTTTGAATAAACGTAAGAAGTGTAAGCTTACCATAAGGGTTGGTGAACAAGTTTGTTGGAGATACAGATTTCAATTAGAATACAACATCGTCTATTTAGTAATAGTTCGTTGGGTCGCTCGTTAGAAATAGAAAATGATGTCGTAAGTGTCGTATGCGGCTTTCGACAGTTGAGAGTAAATTAAATTCGAAATTTGGAGGGTAATATTTTTGTTTATAGCAGACCGATTTTCTGCAAATTGATGCAAAATACGCAAGTGAGATTTGACTATGTAACTATTAGCATATATAATTAAGAGATCATATCTAATTTCGGTAAGGTCTTAATGTGATATTTGCTAAGAATTGGTTTGCCGTATTTGTCAATTTCACACTTGTTTTAACTTACCTGGAAACATACGGCTTACGTTTTTTGAAAACCTATGGAAAAAAATATTGGTTATATTGGAAAAAGTTTTTTACAAATTTGACAAAAAATGAAACAGTTTTTCCTTATATTTGAAACAAACTTTATTAAACTAAATATGCGGCGCTTGGATCAATAAACTTTGAACATTTTTGGGCTTAAGCATCTGTGTAAAACTTCTGGGTTCTCTCAGCGAAAACTCATTCAAGTTTTGCGTTTGCAGGCCTATCTCCACAGAATTTAAATTTACACCATTGTAAAGAATGTTATGCAGAGATCAGAACAAATACTAATCTGAAGGTGCAAGATCCAGGCTATGTGGCAAATGCATCAAAACTTTGCAGCCAACCTCTCTGTTTCTGCCGGGCTATCAAAAATGTGTGTGGTCTGGAGTTGTCATGATGAAACACAGCACCTTCAATTGTTGATAGTAGAGAACAGAATCAATCGTTTGACCAGGTTATGTGAACAATTCCCTTCCAATCCCACCAGACGCACAGCATTACCTTTCTTGGTGTCAATCCTGTCTTTGTCACCGTTTTTGAAGCTTCACCTTGCTTCGTCCATGATCTTTTTCACACATAATTATCATACGTGATCTACTTTTCATCGCTCCTAATTATACGCTTTAGAAATATTTCGATTTCGTTCCGTTTTAGCAGTGATTCACAAATAGATATTCGGTCAATTACATTTTTTACTGTTAATTCATGTTGCATCGAGCTTCTTTGTGTATTCAGTTTTCTTGAAATGGTTGATAATTGTGTGGTGATGAATGTCTAGTTCTCTAGCAACGTGCTTGCTCAATTTCTTTTTTCATAATATCATCGACTTTTAAAAATTACTACTATTTCTAAAAATTACGATCAAAAACCACTTCGCTGAAGTTTTTCTAGTTACAGCATTGTCGCCATAAATTTATGACGTATAATGTTCCGAATTTTTATCCGTTTTAAACTTAGATAACTTTTCACAAAACAATGCGATTTTAATAGTGCCTTCTAACAAAAAAAAAAAGCCTGAAGTGTCATCTTACAAACAAGCCACAGCAATGCCAGATACAATTAATATTACTAGAGATATTGCACCCATACCCAATATATGTATCTCTATAAAAAAAGATATTACACCCATACCAAATATATGTATCTCTATAAATGTAAGAATAGTACGATAGTTCGTGGTGAAGAACTGGAATTCGGTGTGATAGAGGTATCGTACTTGCCTAGTGCGTACGTTGGAAATTCCTTTTTGTTTTTTGTTATAACTATTTGCATATAATAATATGATATGACATGACATTGTGGCATCATTCCGTATCAATTATTGCAATGGCCAGTTGAATTTCCCGTTTCAGCTTCGGAATCAATCGGGATTTATTGACATAGACCTTCCCTTTAAGGGGATGGTACTGTTTTTGGGACATTTTTTTTTTATTTTTTGCTGAATACACAACATTTCAGGAGTATTTTGTAAAAATTTCAAGTAAATCGTGCCAAAACTAACGAACATACAGCGTTTCAAGTAAGCGAACCTCACTTAAGATCGAGACTTTAAATCGATTTTCTGAAAAACACTATTTTTGAAATTTTGGTGAACACAGAAATTTTAAATTTTTGCACTATTCCTACACATAAATCAACTGGTAATGCCAAAGAGTTTTTGTTTTTGTTTTCCTATTTTAAGATAATAAAATAACCTCAATTTTTCGGCGAAAATCGCGTTTTTGACATCAAAGCGCTACAAAAAAAAAAAAAAAACTCTTCGGTATTACCTCGGGAAATATATTACCTTTTAAACTAATTTTGAATTTTTTTTAATCAGATGATCCGCTAAGCTGTAATCGTGTTCACCGCAAAACAACTTTTTCCGAGGCGCCTCCGGAGAATTGCTGCCACGGATTTATTTATCGATAATTTTTAATTTTTTTTTTTTCCAAATATACTTAAGAAGTCAAACTATAACATGTATATGAAATAAATACACCAACATTATTCACGTCTCCAAAAACCAAAAATTAACAAACATGCCTTTTTTTTCGGCTTTAAAACAGTACCATCCCCATTGGAAAATCCCAAAGAAATAGGTTAAGTTGCGTAAATTAAATTGATCAAAGTTTTGCAAGATGGTGCGTTATGATGAACGAGAAGTGCGCGGGTTTGGCAAACCGTCTACGCAAAATTTTCATTAATTTTCTAGAGATTTTTACAATTTGTATGCTTTGCTTGACCGTGAATTCTCCACGACTAAAACTCTTTGTTGTTGTAATGTTTATTGTTGATAGCTGTTATTTTTTTGTTGTCACAAAAAAGTAATGCCCAAATCAAAATAACAGTTACTTTTGTGACAACGTTTATGTTAACTCTTTATCTTCTAGTAGGAAGAATACGTCCCACCTTTTTTGAAATTTTTTTTTTTATACTGAAAGTTGCATCTAATCAATTCTATATGACTTCTAGTGGGTTGATTTTGATACTCCAGAGGAATTATTTAAAATAGAAGATTCGTTGAACATAAAAATCTCTGAAAATAAAATATTTATTTCGTGGCTAACTCTGCACTCTAAAATTTCAAATTTATTTTTTGTTTTTATATTTTCAATATTTGAATAACGATATCGATATTGAATTTGAAAAATTTTCACTGTTCATGTTAATTCAAGGGATAATTCCAAAAATACTAAAAATACAAGTACATGATAATTAATAGGCTTTTTGCTAGCCATGTTCCCTATCGTACTGCTACCATAAAGAATGCTTCTTGCCCCTGGTTCAATAGCCGAGTACAAAATACTATTAATAAGCGTAACAGATTACACGGCTTGTGGAAAAAATATTAAACAGCAGAAAACTGGGAAAACTATAGAGCTGCAAGAAATGAGTCAATACTTACTACTAGACATTCTAAAAAATTGTATTATTCATCCAAACTTAAAACATCTCTCCCAGCCAAGGTTCTATGGAATAATGTCAAAAAACTTGGTATTAACAGCACTACTAGGTCCGAATGTTCTATTGACCCTGATTTGCTTAATAATTATTTCCTGTTGAGTACACAAAACCTTGTCAATATTAATCCTGAAACTCCAAGACATCATGTTGAACAAACATTTGAGTTCTCTGCGGTAAATGAAAGCGATGTTGGAAAATGCGTTCAAAAAATCAGATCTAATGCAGTAGGAGTAGATGGAATACATATCAGATTTTTGAAACACATTCTCTCATTTGTCCTCAGTCCACTAACTCATATTTTAAGCCACTGTTTTACAACATCATGTTTTCCAAGCTCATGGAAATCTGCAATTGTTCTACCAGTTCCCAAAAAAACAGTAGCGAGCGAGCCCAGTGATTTCAGACCAATCAGCATACTATCATCCTTATCAAAAATCTTCGAATCCCTATTGGCCAACCAAATATCAAACTATATGTCTCAAAAAAAACTGCTATCTCCATTACAGTCAGGCTTTCGCGTTGGTCACAGTTGCTCAACTGCTGTTCTTAAGATTCTAGATGATATCAGATACTCGTATGATAATGAACTGGTAACTTTGCTGTGCTTACTCGATTTCTCGAAAGCCTTTGATACGGTGAATCACTCTCTGCTTTGTTATAAATTAAAATATAGGTACGGCTTCTGTGACAGTTCTGTGTCCCTCCTGAAAAATTATCTTTCTAATAGATTACAGAGAGTGAAGGTTGGCGAAAATTTTTCCAAATATTCGACTGTTTGCAGTGGAGTGCCACAGGGCTCTGTGCTTGGGCCTCTTCTATTTTCCATTTTTTATCAACGATATTTTCAGCGTATGTAAATATTCATCCATGCATGCTTATGCTGATGATATTCAATTACATCTTTCTCGCAGAGCTGGTCTTATGGAAGACTTAGTATATAGGCTAAATGAGGATCTAGACAGCATAGGCCATTGGGCTTTTAGTAATGGCCTTCAGCTCAATGCATCTAAGTCTTTTGTGCTACCTATCAGTAAAAACAGTGTTTTCTTCGAAGACATACCGGACCTGATTTTAAGTGGCAATAAACTTGGTCTCGTTAGCAAAATTAAAAATCTTGGGTTTCACATTAACTCTACGTTAACCTGTATTGACCACATCAACAGCGTTGTTAGAAGGATTTACTACATGTTACGTAACCTCAGGGCTTCAGCAGAATTTACGCCTGTTGAAATGAAACGTAAGCTTGTTGTGCAACTTTTGCTTCCTATAATAACTTACGCGGAATGTGTCTATAGTAAATTAGATTCGAGATCTTTATTAAAATTAAATTTAGCATTTAATCAAGCCACACGCTATGTATATGGGTTACACAAATTTGACCATATCTCGCAATTCAAAAAAAGTATTCTTGGATGTGATATTGTTAGTTACTTAAATGCCAGAAATTGTATTTTCCTGCATAAAATAATGACTTATAAAACGCCTAATTACTTATTTGAGAAAATTCAGTTCGGTCAATCATCAAGAAGTTGCATGCTAATTCCACCAAGCTTTAACTATCTTAATTACTCAATAATGTTTTTTATTAATGCCACTCGATTGTGGAATTCCTTACCAAGCCATATAAGATCTATAAAGGAGACGACAAAGTTTAGACATGCCGTAATTCAGTATTTTTCTACTCTTTAAATATTTCTTAACCAGTTTTCTATTTCTATTCTACCTCTTTAAATTTTTCTCTCTGTTCTAAATAACTCTTTCTTTACTTAGTAGTCAATCAAACTTTAAATAGAATTACATCTATATACTAAGTTAAACTTAAATATTAATCTGTATTTTGTAAATTAAATGATTTCTTTTGTCAATTTTTGCTAAGCATGCATATTTGTACCTATTGTGAAACTGTACATTAAAAGAACTAAGTTCTTATTGTACAATTGATAAACAAATAAATAAATAAATAAATAAAAAAATAAAAAAATAAAAAAAATAAATAAAATAAAAATGATAAAGAAATGGTATATGATGATAGTGACTATCGTATGTTTTTCAAAGATATTCGTTGGCTGAAAGGGATGGACCATAACCTTTCTGCCTATTGCATTAAGCAATACTGCTTTTTTATACTGCTTTAGTAAACAAAAAGATGAAAAAAATTGTGGAGATAACATGCCCTCAAATGATGAATGATTACATTGAAAGTCTAATATGGGGCACGCTGATAAAACTGGTATGTTAAAGCCAACTTACGAAATAAATCGAAAAAGCAAAAAGTGGAGGCCTAAGATATTTTTTTATTTTATTGGTACTAGAGTTCAACAGTGTTCAAAATTTGACCTTTTCAAAATTATTCAGTGTACTCCTTTCCCTACTCTGATTCATTTAAAAAAGATGTGATCAAAATCGGTTGAGAAACATCCTCAATGTCATACCACCCCCAAGTAACGCCGCGTATTACAGATGGAATTTTTCTTTAAAAATTAGTCGGTGCTTCTCCCTACTCTGATTCATTTAAAAAAAAAATCATCAAAATCGGTTGAGAAACACAGGCGAAAATGGTACTGAACTGTTTTGCCTTCGCCTATTTATATATAGATTACGTTAGATAATTCATTCATAATTTTTAAGCAATTATTTTCTGATAGCCTATTGACAGTAAAAGATTTCCGAATGAGCATTGTTGATGGATTTTTCTTAATGACAGAAGGTAAAAAGAAAGGCAGAAAACCTCTTGTTGCAAAGAAAATTTGTTTTAAAGCTAAAATACCGACTGCAAGACACATGACAAAAATTTAAGAATAGTATCGGAGAGGTACATACTAGAGCCCTGCTTGAATATATTCATCAAGTGAATATACCCTGATTCTCTGCTGTAGCAGTCACTGCAAGCAAAGCTGCAAGCGAATAAATGTAAACAACAGATAGCAGCAGGTAGTGTAGCGCAAGAGAATAACTTTTTATTTGTTCTCTGTTCTCTTTTCATACACTTTTGCGGTCTACGCATTGTTTAAGTTATTTCTCTGAGTACTTAATAAACTACACGGATACTCAGGAATCTGCTGCAGTGACCTGAATAAGAATCAGGTATGTTGGTATTTCCCCGTGTTATTTTTTGTTGCTGTATACGCTACCTTCGATATTAAAAATACTAAAACTGTCGAAAATAGCTTATATCGGCCGAAGCTGAACTCCTAGAGGGGTCAAATATATGAGCTGGTCCTATTATTTTTTGCTCCTCAACATTTCTCCCCAAAATACCTACCCCTTATCAACCACCCTTCTTTGGCTCCCCATACAATAGACACAAAAGCTGTCGAAAATAGTTTATATCGGCCGTAGCTGAACTCCTAGAACGGTCAAATATATGAGCTGGTCCTATTATTTTTTGCTCCTAAACATTTCTCCCGAACACACCTACCACCTATCTGCCACCCTTCTTTGGCTCCCCATTCAATAAACACAAAGGCTGTCGAAAATAGTTTATATCGGCCGTAGCTGAACTCCTAGAACGGTCAAATATATGAGCTGGTCCTATTATTTTTTGCTCCTAAACATTTCTCCCCAACACACCTACCCCTTATCAACCTCCCTTCTTTGGCTCCCCGTACAATAAGCACAAAAGCTGTTGAAAATAGTTTATATCGGCCGTAGCTGAACTCCTAGAGCGGTCAAATATATGAGCTGGTCCTACTATTTTTTGTCCCTCAACATTTCTCTCCAACACACCTACCCCTTATCAACCACCCTTCTTTGGCTCCCCATACAATAAACACAAAAGCTGTTGAAAATAGTTTATATCGGCCGTAGCTAAACTCCAAGAGAGGTCAAATATATAAGAAGGTCATACTATTTTTTGTCCCTCAACATTTCTCCCCAACACACCTACCTCCTATCTACGAGGCTTCTTTGGCTCCCCATACAATAAACACAAAAGCTGTCGAAAATAGTTTATATCGGCCTTAGCTGAACTCCTAGAACGGGCAAATCTATGAGCTGGTCCTACTATTTTTTGTCCTTCAACATTTCTCCTCAACACACCTACCCCTTATCAACCACCCTTCTTTGGGTCCCAATACAAAAAACATTCTTTTCGTTCTACAAACGAACGAATTAAAAAAATATTCCATAAATATTCAGGGTATGAACACTAATATTTTTGTTATTTTTTATTGCTTTATTTGCTACCTGCTGTTGTTAGTAAAGCATCGTGATCTTATTCTCTTCGTTTCTTATCTTCTATATATATAAAAATGAATGTATGTATGTGGGTATGTGGGTATGTGGGTATGTGGGTATGTGGATATGTGTGTATATCACGTATAGACTCCAAAACCACCGAACCAAACTTTATGAAATTCTTAGGGATACTAAAGCAACATTCGGGAAGTGTTCCTGTGAAGTTTGGTGTTGATTGGGCAAGGGGGCGTGGTACCTCCCATACAACCCAAATTGGCTCTATCGCCCACAAACCAAAAAAATTGCTATATATCAGACGGTTTTAATCATATAAAACTTAAATTTGGTAATTTTGTTCAGATGGTTACTTTCGGTGACTGTACAATAAATGGGCGTGGTCACACTATATATACGCCCACTTTTCAGCACTAATTTTAATTCATGATATTTTCAAGTTTTGACAGTGAATCTTGATATGCAGGTGCTATGCATACACGTGGCAGTCACTATGTAAATATAAACGTTGTCACGCCCACTTTTACCGCCCACAAATAAGTAAAAATGCTTTATATCAGACGGCTTTTGCCGTAGAAGACTAAGATTTGGTAATTTAGTTCGTATGGTTACTGTCGGCCAATATTCAAAAAATGGGCGTGCACGCACTATATATACGCCCACTTTATCGGAATCATGCTTATTCCTGAGTTGTACACGTTTTGATAGTGAATCTTGGTATGCAGGTTCTAAAGGTCCAAGTGGCAGGCACTATGTAAATAGAAATGTTTTCACGCCCACTTTTACCTCCCACAAATAAGTAAAAATGCTTTATATCAGACGGCTTTTGCCGTAGAAGACTAAGATTTGGTAATTAAGTTCGTGTGGTTACTCTCGGCCAATATACAAAAAATGGGCGTGCCCGCAGTATATCTACGCCCACTTCATCAGAATCATGCTTATTACTGAGTTGTACACGTTTTGATAGTGAATCTTGGTATGCAGGTTCTAAAGGTCCAAGTGGCAGGCACTAGGTAAATAGAAATGTTTTCACGCCCACTTTTACCGCCCCCAAATTAGTAAAAATGCTTTATATCAGACGGTTTTCGCCGTAGAAGACTAAGATTTGGTAATTTAGTTCGTATGGTTACTGTCGGCCAATATACAAAAAATGGGCATGGCCGCACTATATCTACGCACACTTTATCGAAATCATGCTTATTCCTGAGTTGTACACGTTTTGATAGTGAATCTTGGTATGCCGGTTCTATAGGTCCAAGTGGCAGTCACTATGTAAATATAAATGTTGTCACGCCCACTTTTACCGCCCACAAATCAGTAAAAATGCTTTATATCAGACGGATTTTGCCGTAGAAGACTAAGATTTGGTAATTTAGTTCATATGGTCACTGTCGGCAACTGCTAAAAAAGGGCCGTGGTCGCACCATATCTACGCCCACTTTTTCGAAATCATGCTTATTCCTGAGTTGCACAAGTTTGATAGTAACACTTGATATGCAGGTGCTCTAAGTGGCAGTCAATATATATATATAAAATTTTCCACGCCCAATTGTACCACCCACAAAAAAAAACAAAACGAAATGGCCAATTTCAGCCCTTGAAAGCACTTTGACCGAGCTTCTTATGATCAATTGTGTTGTGAGTGTTGTGGAATGTTTGAACACAAATGATCGAGAACTGGACCTACATGTTTTATGTCGACTCCGAACGGCTTATGTTCTCAAGAAGCTTTTCATGGCAGTTTTTATTCTCTGAGGTTTGTCATTGTCTGCAGAGAGGTGACGGCCGAACAGAAAAATTAATTCAATTGAAAAACTTTCCGTGTCAGGTGGGATTCGGACCAAGGTATTCTCGCGTATGGGCCACACACTCTACCCACTACGCCACGGCCGCCACTTGATTTTTTTTTTTGATCCACAAATTAATAGAACTTCTTTAAATCAGACGATTATCATCGTTAAATACTAAAATTTGGTAATTAAGTTCACACGCTTACTCTCGACAGCTTTGCAAAAAATGTGCATGGTAGCACTATATCTGTGCCCACTCTTCAGAAATAATTTTATTTAATTTATTTATTTACTTATTTTTTAATTGTACTATAGTTAATTACAATTTAAAAATTATAACTAAGTCAGCACTAGCTGCCAGGGCTATCGGTTAGAAATAATTTTAATTCCTGAGATGTGAACATTTTGATAGACAAACTTGGTATGTAGGTGCTATGGGTCAAATTGGCGTTCACTTTATATATAAATGTTGACACGCCTACTTTAAACGCCCACAAATCTATAAAAAGGATGTATATCAGACTTTTTTTAGAGTAAAAGACTAAAATTTGGTAGATTAGTTCATATGGTTACTGCCAGAACCCTTAAAAAATGGGCGTTTCGCACGTTATCTACGACGACTTTTCAAAAATCATTCTAATTTCTGAGCTGTACGTGTTTTGATAGTGAAACTTGGTACGTAGGTGCAATGGGACCAAGTGGCGGTCACTATATATATAAATGTTGCCATGACTACTTTTTCTGCTCATCTATCTATCTGTAAAAAATGTATGTATGTATAATAAGGCTCCTCACAAAAAAAAGGTGAACAAGTCGGTTCCTCAAAATAATGCTTAATGTTATGATGATTCCCCAAATATTTCGACTGTAGGAATAGCCATCCGTGAGCTGGAATAGTTTGAAATAAAAAAGAAAAAAAAAAAAACAAAAACGAAATGGCCATTTCAGCCCTTGAAAATCTTCGACCGTTTGAACACAAATGATCGAGAACTGAATCTACAAGTTTTATGCCGACTCCGAACGGCTTATGTTCTCAAGAAGCTTTTTATGCCAGTTTTTACTCTCTGAGGTTTGCCATTGTCTGCATAGAGATGAGGGCTGAACAGAAAAATTAATTTAATTGAAAAAACTTCCTATGTCAGGTGGTATTCGAACCTGGGTTCTATGGCATTCAAGCCACGCACCTCAACCAGTATGCCACGCAATGGTTTGAAATATGCTCTAAAAATCGAGTTTTTTATAAAAATATTTAATGGTGTGTTAGTTAAAAATAACAAACGGTCAGAAATAATAGTTATGAAAAAGTTCTTCCAATCTGCACCAATAAATTTTAAATTTTTACAGTCGGACGAGAGATAATGCAGATTTTCATTACTTTTTTAACTTTTTTTTTAATTACTTTCACTAAAATTCAAATTAATTTTATTTTTTTGTTTTGCCATGTTACATGCTGATATCAAACAGTTTTGGAATTATAGATCGCACAGCCTAGGAATTTAGTATTCGACCTCAATTTACACATGCCGTTCCACAGGTAACATATTATGGGTGTTGGGCGAGGGGTAAGGGGCGCGGTCTTATTCCGCACCCTGAATTTTCGGTATAGCTTTCGAAATAAGTCACACATCAATGAAACTCGGTACGAAGTTACTATAAAAGCATGGCTTCACTGAAGCTACGCCCTCTCTTAGGGAATAAGCGCTGAGCGCAGCGAAGCGCGCCGGGTATAAGCTAGTATCTGAATAAAAGAAAGAGAGTGTAAGATCAGGTATGAGCAAAGCAGAAAAGGGATAGAGGAAATTTTTTATTCTATAGCAAGAGAATATATTCAGGGAGGCGAAAAAACATACTCATGCAGGGCTCCAGTACATACTTGTAGCACGAAAAAAAAAAAAAACAGAGAAAGTAGCTTTTACTGTAACTAATCATTCTAACGTTTATTTATGCACCAACAAAAATAATTATTTTTATAAATTCCAACAATGAATTTTGATATTTGCAAATAATATAAAAGAATAGCAAAATATTTAAAAGAAATTTTTAAAAATCAAAACAAAATAAAACATAACAAACAAAAAAAAAATATATCAAAAAAATAAAAATATATAAAACTTTGGCGGACAAATTGTGTACTACCTGTAAAAATTAAATTTTCTAGTTTTCTTTTATAAGGAAATGTTGATGATAATCCTTTGGTAAATTAAAAACGTTTTGCAAAACAAAACACATAAATACTGCCTCTTTATCTTATTTTAATATTCTAGTAGTTTTAGTAATATTCTAATAGTTTTAATAGGTTTCAGTTTATGGCTTTAAGTTTTCCTCAGTCAGCTGTCTCGCACTTCATTGTTAGACATTTTATATCTCTTGCCTTCAGTTCCAAAAATCTATTGCTTTCTGTAACACTCGTAGTGAATAGAAGTAGTTTGTGTGTGTTTTTTTAATAATATATTGCATATTATTGTTTTTTTATTATTTTTATTTCTAGTACAGAATCTCTATAGCTAAGTACAACTTTACTCTAATATATATATATAATTCATAATACATATGTGTATATATTTTTATATGCACGTATATGAATGTTTGCATGTGTAAACTCGTTTGTTTGTATTTATCTTTATGCTATAAATAAATAACTTATTTGCATAAAATTTGCATTGTTTTTATTTTTCTGTTGTTATTGCATAAAAAATAAATCATGAACAAATGAAATATTTATATAGTTTGCTGATATTTTCACAGGAATATTTTTGACACTCAACTGAAGTGTAGAGTTTTGTGATGTAAAAAATGAGAAAAATTGTTAAATTGTTATAAAATTGACATTTTTAACTTAAATTATTGCCTACCTTAACAAAGTAGCTTTACTCAGTTTTTATGTGTGCATGCTTTTTTTTTTTTGGTGTAACGCTATAACTACGGCCAACAAAATGTAGAGATATATTGTTTTTTTTTTATTAAATGTAGGCATAGAATAAGTGAGCGAGCATTTTTTACAACTACTGTAGATTTACTGATGCAACATTAATTAGTTTAGCTTGGTTTTGTTTTTTTAAAACGAAGCTTCTCTGATCAAAAATACTCAAAATAAAGCATGTCTTAAATAATTTATGAGTTTTGAAAACAAAACAAGCACATGTTAGTCATTCTTAAATGGAAATGTATCTTCTTTCTATACATACTCTATATATATATAAATATTTTTAAGCATATAATTGTCAAAATGAGTACATTTCTCTGTACAATACAACTTAATTAATATATTAGTTTTAATTCAAACATAATTTGGCATTTTTTAATAAATCTTGAAATTTTGTATATAGACGTGTATAATTAAAATATGTATAAGTATAAAGTTAAAATATTGCACTGAAAAAATTATTTCGTGAGTTTATTTAAAAACTTGCTTAAAAAAAAAACGGAAGTTCCATATGATGGTTGTTATTAGGAAACAAATGAACTTATATAAAAAAATTGCATTCGCATTTGGCACAAGTAAAAATTCAATTGCACAATTATTGTTACAAAATATATATAAAAAAAAAAAATATATTAAAAGTTCCCGAATTATGTAAAAAGAAAATTTTAATATCATAGTGGCAATCCATAACTTATTATTGTGTTAAAAAAAAAAATTTAATTTTTCGACATGAAATCATTTTTTTTTTAAGCTTAACTAAAATATTTTTAATTAGTTTAGTGAATAAATTTAGAAATTATTAAAGTTGTTTAATTTTTGTATTAAGTAATTTAAAAATATTTAGTTTTATTTATAGCTCTGCCGTTGCTCTTTGAGCTATAAGTTTAAAATTAATGCAGTTAATTTAATTAAATTTAGCTTTAAATTAAAATTAATCAACAAATCTTAGCAAATTTTTGAAAGGTGTTCTTTAGATATTCTTTCTGTTATTTTTTTTTTTTAAGCTAATTTAATATTTTATAAATATATAGTTTTATATAATTTTAATGATATCTTTTTATGCACATCTTCTTTTCTAGCTTTAACTGTCACTGCCTTTGCCCCTACTTCCTCAACTTTTTCAACTCTTTGTATATAATTTTTTCTTTTAATTATTTCATATTAATTCTTAACGTATTGTCTGGAAGTTCTACAAATGCTAACTTTTCTCTAGTTGGAAGCAAGCTTTTCGTGTTGACTGTATAGTTTGGCCTTGTCTTAAAGCAGCTGTGCTATGACGGGCTCAATTAGACACATGTGCTCGGCACCTCGCACTGGCAGCCGGTTCAGGCAAAAATGACGTATCATCTCGGGTACTGTATCAAAGGGGCGGCTAAATTGACCCAGTATATATTGAGCGGCTTCGTTGCGTTGTATACGCATGTGCATAAAGCCCTTGGCACCTCTGTAAAGATTAGATTGATTTAAATCATTTGTTTTGTACTCGTTATTAACTGTTAAACTTACTTCAATGACAATGAGTAGTCCTGCTTTGTGGACTCACAGTTGCGCACCAGAAAACTGCCTTCGCTCAAGGGACGCAATGTGGTTTCAGCCTCGATGCGTGTAATTGCTCCATGATACCAACTGCAGATATCACAATAAAATTGGTATAGTAGTCGTTACATTTTTATGTTATACTCCATACTCACCCCTGTCGCTCAAGAGGTATTGACACATCTATGAGGTCTACGGCAGTTGCTACTCCTGTCGTGAGATTCAAGTTGAGTTCTTTATTTGAAGACATGCCGCGTAAATCAAGGCTGCCGAATTTATTAGCCGGACGTGGTTCATTTAGGTTAAGGGTAAGATTTTGGCGAAATATGGTAGCATCTGTATAAAAAATAAGCAAAGTAGAAAACGAGTTAGTAAGGAAGAGTTAGTAAAAGAAAAAATTTTTAAAAAAGCGGAGTATCTATAAATATCAGTGAATATTAGCTGAATTAAACTGGTGTCAGGAGTTTCTTTGGATGAGCATGGTATATGTCATTCTCGTCCTCTTTTGTATAATATCTTGTGCAGTAAAATTCAATTCTAATTCCAAATTTAAAAAAATATATTTAACATTGCCTTAAATTGGTTGTATTAGCATTTTTTATCATATTGAAAGCAGGCGTGATAGCTTGTTTGCCTCCCCCACTGATCATATGGAATGTAATACAGCGGACGTCCAGTTTGACGAATACCCTCTATAACGATATCTGTATATAACGTACCCGATTTTGAAATTCTCAAGGACATTTCCATAATGTCGAACTTGACTGCCACACACATTTCAAGTGAAAAAAAGGCAATGTAAAACATACGAGGGTGGTCCCAGAAGTACCCGACGGAAGTGGTTGTTGCTTTACTATGGTAAATTTAGAAAAAACAACTATGGTTAAAAGTACTAATCTCATACAGCTTATGTTTTAAGTTTTAAGACGCTTCATTGTTTAGTATTTGTTTCGCAGCCATCGTAAGTGAACGCTCTCAGTCAATTTGTAGATACAATACTTTCATTTGAAAGGTCTTACTTCAACCAATATCAAAGTCGAGCTAGATTCTACTCTGGGGGAATCTGCTTCTTCGTTTACAACAGTAAAACATAGGGTGGCAGAGCTAAAACGAGGCCGTACAAGCTGGCAATATGAAAATCGCTGTTCCCTACCAAATGAGGTGACCACGCAAGAAATGGTAAAGAAAATCCACAAAATGGTATGGAATGACCTTTGATTGAAATTGCGCGAGCTAACAGACATGGTAGGCATTTCAAAAAGTGCTGTACATCGCATATTGACTGAAAATTTTGACATGAGAAAGCTGTGCGCAAGATAGGTGCCGTGTTTGCTCACAATGGAACAAAAACAGCGTCGTGAGTATTTCTCAATCGATTGTTTAGCGATGTTCCACAGCAATAAAGCCAAGTTTTTGCGTCGATTCATAACCACGGATGAAACATGGGTCCATCATCTTACACCTGAATGGACTAAAAGAGAAGAATCGGCTCCAAAAAAGGCGATGACAGTTCCATCTGCAGGCAAGATCATGGCGTCAGTTTTTTGGGATGCGCGTGGGATAATTTTCATTGATTATCATCAAAAAAAAAAAAAAAATCGACGGCGAGTATTTTGCGAACTTATTGCAGAGTTTGAGTGATGAAATCAAGAAAAAACGGCCGCATTTAGCGAAAATGAAAGTGTTGCTTCATCAAGTTCACAAGTGTTGCTCATCAGTTCACACATCCACTATGGCGGTGGCCAAAATCAATGAATTAAAGTTCCAATTGATTCATCACGCACCCTATTCCCCAGATTTAGCCCCCTCGGACTATTTTCTTTTTCCAAACTTGAAAAAAAATGGCTCGGTGGTAAAAGATTTGCCAACAATGAAGAGGTGGAATCTGCGATTTATGACTATTTTGAGGCGCTCGCCGGTTCTCACTTTAACTCATTAGTGACAAGCGTTCAACAAAATTTTATTTTTCACAGTCGTGTGAGATCGACGAAGTGAATTTAATACCTAATATTTTTTATCAAAAATCAAGAGGACGCACATATACGTAACATTCGCCATTAATGGTTAAACAAAGTATCAAAGCTACTGAACATCGCTGGGAAAAGCGTGTGTAGCTGAAGGAGACTACGTTTAAAATATAAAAATATTTGTTCCCAAATATACTGTGTTTTCTTTGTTAGGTCGTATACTTTTGGGATCAGAATTGCAGAATTAACAGAAGTGTAGACAAGTCTTCGTGATAATATGCATTTTGAGTTATAGGCAAAAGAAATCATTTCGAAGGGTTCAACTTAAGCTTGTTATCATCAGCAAATTTGCATACCAAGGCTAAGTCCTCATTAACTCTAGCATATAGATCTTTAACCAAGCCTAAGGGCTTGGACAAGTACATTTGGAGGTCATCTGCATATTCATGTATAGTAACGTGATGGCACTTGCTGAAAATATTATTTATAAGCATGACCCTTATATTATAAATAAGGCCCACAACGGAGTCTTGAAGTACTCCACTAGTAATGCTTTTTACCATAGAAAGATTTTTACCCACACAGAACTCTTTGAGACCTACCTACTAAGAAGTTTCTTAGAAAATGGACGGCAAATTTTGAAAATTGAAGAGCAAGTTTTTTGCAGAGGATAGAGTGGTTGACAGCCGAATGCTTTAGAGAAATCCAGCAAGGAGAGCAAAGCCAAATCAGCATTATCCAAAGGTACTCTTATGCCATCCAGTATTTTGATCACAGCAGTGGAACAGCTGTGCCCAGACCGAAAAGTAGACTGGAGATGCGACATTAGGTTAAAAAGACTTATCTGATCCACCGTGAGCAATTCACATATTTTGTACACCGAGCACAAAAGACCTTATATGACGGAAGTCACATGGGCTTAGCTTTAAGGAAGCTTTAGTTTTTTTTGCCATAGGAATTATAGTCGCCACTTTCCAAATCTCAGGATACCACCAGGTGGTTGGTTAAGCAGTGATTTATTATATGGACAAGTGGACTAAGGACATGCAGTAAAAGAAGCTTAATAAACCTAATGGAGATTCCATCTTCACTAGATGCATTCGATTTTATTTTCTGTATACAGAAAGCTAAAGGGTGGTTAAAATTTAAGGGCCGATGTTGAATGTGAACCACACCTAAGCGTCAAGTTTTTTTTATTGCATTTCATTTGACATTTCTCAACTCCAGACTAACTCAATTTGAGCCATGGAAAGATACACAATCGAGCAACGCGTTAAAGTTATTCAGGCTTATTATGAAAATGGGCGTTCAAATCAAAATGCATATCGTGCACTTCGTGATTTTTTCGGTCAATTTAATCGTCCAAATGTGCGTACAATCGGAAAAATCGTGCAAAAATTTGAGCAAACTGGGTCTGTAGGAGATGTGAAAACACCAGTGCAAGCTCGTGCAGCTCGTACTGCAGAAAATTTTGTATTTTTTTCCAAAATCAGGCCGGTCAGGCAGTTACTGTGAATGGTGTTCGCTATCGTCAGATGATAACGAACTTTTTATGGCCCGAATTGGAAAATATAAATGTGGACGATATGTGGTTTCAACAGGACGGTGCCACTTGCCACACAGCTAACGAAACAAAGGCTCTTTTGCGCGACAAATTCAATGGCCGTGTTATCTCACGTGGTCTCGATGTCAATTGGCCGCCAAGATCATGTGATTTGACACCGTTGGACTTCTTTCTTTGGGGTTATTTAAAAGAAAATGTGTACGTCGATAAGCCAGCAACGATTCAAGAGCTAAAGGATGAAATAATTCGGCACATTAACGGCATAGAACCTCACTTATGCCTTAGCATCACCGAAAATTTGGACCATCGGATGGAGCTGTGCCGCCGAGGTCACGGTGGCCATTTGGCTGATATTTTGTTCCATACATAATTGAACTATACCAATATTATCATAATAAAAAGAAATGATAATAATTTCTTAAATAATTTGTGTTTTATTTAAAATCAACATCGGCCCTCAAAATTTAACCACCCTTACGTCCAGTTCACTTACCGCATTAAATCAAAATGCATTCGGAGGCACAGGATCACAACTGTTTTCATCATCATCAGCGGATTATTCAAGAAACAGACGACGTAAGGTCTGGTTTGCTTATTTGCCACCTAATGTTACTTCGTTCATTTGGCCATGGACCAAAACGCAATTTGCTTAATAAAACAATTTTGCAAAAACAGCGTACTTCAAAAAGTGGTGTGCTCAGGTGATAACATCACCGAGGAATTTAAAAATCTTAATATTTTTTAAGCAGTTTTGCTAATTGTATTACCGTTATGGGACATTCCATTGAGACTACTGGGACATTTGACTCCAGAATTTGATCAACTACGAGTTATAATAATGTCATCCATCATAACTTATATATCAGTGAGATATTTTTTAAAACAAAAAAATAACTATCTTAATATATAAACAGCAAGAACGCTGCTCTGCGTCCGATATCGCTCAAACTGTAATTATTTTTTTTGCGATCAGCCTGAAAGTATGTACACAAAATTCATTTGCTGAACGCGCCAGCCCATAGCCTGAACAGAAGTATTGAACAAAATAAACACCCTGTAGGAAAATCAACTAATTTAAAAGTAGTTGATAAAGTAGTTTTTTGTCAACCACAACTAGTTGAAATTCTGACTTTTTTCCATAGAACGAACTAACATATTTTGTATGGTGATGTCCGCTAAATAAGTCAATTGACTTTCGTCTGCATATATTTTCAACTACTTGTTAAATTAGTTAAATTTAAATTATTTTTTAACTACTTTAAAATAAATCACTTGACAACTATTACTGATGGCCTAAAGTTAATAATATTTGCTCAAATAACATGGTTAAATATATATAAACTTGTAATCTAATAAAAATTTGCATTTAAAAGATGTCAAATTCAGAGTAGTTGCCGCCTTAATATGATTCAAAGTAGTTTATCAATCACTTGTTTTTGAGTAGTATTTCAATTACTTCATATATTATGCAATACAAACTATTTAGAATTGAAGTGGATGCCGCCTTAATATAATTCAAAGTAGTTCATATACTGGTTTATTTTAAACTAGTTTTTCAATTAGTTGTTTTTAAAAACAAGTTAGTTTGTTCCTATAGGGAAATTATAAATGGATTTGCATGTATTATATGAAGCCAGCAGCACTTAAACAATTTTTTTGATGCTGACGCGGTGGCAAATTTATTTTGTTGAGAGAGATATTAAGAGAAAGCACCATCAACAATAATGATGCACAGCTCTTTTGAAGTGTCTGCGACTCTCTCGCATTCTACTCTTGCTCGTGTATGCTACAGCAATTTTTTATTTTGTTGTTGCTTTCTCATTCTCCCATTGGGGAATAAGGGTTTTTACATTTGCTTAGTTTTGCCTATATTAATGACAATATATTCGAATAAAAATTTTCCATCGATATAAGTTTTCTGTGAATATGTTGAAGTTAACACTGGTAAAAAGGGATCACAAACTTTTTTGTTTGCGTATTAATAAATAGATGTGCATACTTTCATGCTGAACATTTTTCAGAACAGTTGTAAAAGCACTGTAATAATGACAAAGTTTCAGTTTAGCGGTAATGCTTCCAACCCGACGTAGGACGGGCTTTTATACTAGTAGTACGAGGGGTGCCTTTTATATTTCGGGATTAGAGAACAAAAACAAATATTAATCATCGAAAATCACTTTATTGTTTTTCAAAATATTCTCCATTAAGATCTATACACTTTTGCATGCGTTTGAACCAATTGTCGAAGCACTTTTGCCACTCTGATTGAGGTATCTCCAAAACATGCATTCTGAATGCCGCAACCGCTTCTTCGGGCGTCGAAAATCGTTGTCCACGCAGTTTATTCTTCACGGTTGGGAATGAAAAGAAGTCATTCGGTGCCAAGTCAGGACTATACGGCGGATGACCCATCAAATCGATGTTTTGGGTGCTCAAAAATGCAGTTGTTTGAGCCGATGTGTGAGAGCTCGCATTGTCGTGGTGAAGAGTGATCCGTCTTCGGCGGTTGGTTTTCCTGATTTCTTGGAAGACAACTGGCAAACAAATGGTTGTGTACCACTCAGAGTTGACTATTCTGCGTTGTTCTAGTGGTACGGTTGCGACATGTCCATATTTTCCGAAAAAACAGGCGACCATTTGCTTGGAAGTGCTTCGTGCGCGAACAACTTTTGTTGGATTTGGCTCATTTTGAACACCCATACAGTCGACTGCTGTTTACTTTCGGACTCATACGCGTAAATCCACGATTCATCACCTGTCACGATGTCATAGACGTGTTTCGAAGCACCGCGATCGTATTTTTTGAGCATTTCCTTCGACCAATCGACACGAGCCTTTTTTTGAGCGATTGACAAATTGTGTGGGATCCAACGAGAACAAATTTTTTTGACAGTCAAATGTTTATGCAATATTGAATGTATGCTGGTCCCACTTATGCCTAAGGTTGCCTCAATCTCACGATAGGTAACATGACGATCTTGCAATATCAGTTCGCGCACAGCATCAATGGTTTTCGGAACAACAGCTGATTTCGGACGACCTTCACGAAATTCGTCTTGGAGTGAACTACGACCACGATTGAATTCACCATACCATCGATAAACACTGGTCCTTGATGGAGCTTCATCGCCAAAAATTGAATTAAGTTCATCCATGCACTGTTGCTGTGTTCCTTCACGTCGAAAGTTGTAAAAAATCCAAACTTATTGGATGGAGTATATATCCATCTAAATATATTTGAATGAATGTGACTACTGGGACAATGAAAAATCCCACTCATCTAGCTTTGAACACTAAAAGAAGAATTTTAGCCAAACCATTTAAATATTCAAGTCAGCTTTTTCTGTGTTGTACAACATACACTAAACGCTTCCATTTTAATATAGTATGGTTATATTTGTAAAAGAAAGAAAAAAAAGTATTATAAATTGTGTAAATAATACAAATAAGTAAAAATATGTGGAAATAATAAATTATTTTAATCAAATTTATTATTGTTTTTAACCCAATTAATGTAGTTATTTATATTTTTTCCGTCAAACATCAAAAAGAAACCAGAAGCTACGAAAAAAAATCAACTCTTACTCCATTATTCAACGAAAACTTTATTCAACTTTTTCTCAAAATTGGTAAAATTTGGCCTCTCATGAGTTTTATAATACGTCATAAGACACATTCGTTTCGTATTTGGCAAAAAAACTCTGCTTCATTGCCCCAAGTCAATCGCAAAGACATAACTTTTACTTTTTCGTCTTCCTCTTTTTCATTTCGATATTTTTTTTACATAATACACTTTGGGAAGAACTTGCAGTACCTAAATTGGTTTTTGCGATTATACTTGGCCTAACCATTCTCATTTTGCTCACAATCATGAAATAATCTTTACAAGGAAGCCTTGACAACTAACTATTTTCTCAGGAGCATCGACCGCCGTAAGTCAAAATCAGCTGTGTATACGACGAAACAACAAAAGGTGAAAATGTAGTCAAACAGGGAAACATCAAGATGCATCAGCTGCCGTGTTAAACCTGCATCAAAGTGGCTGTTAAACCTGTTGCCGCTACTGGTCTTGCGTACATTGATGGCGCCGGCATGCTCCGAAAATACTGCAGTGGTCTGTATGAACGCTGTGTTGGTAGTAGCACATCGGCTGGTACGTCCCACGACCGCCGCGTCCATGTACTGTTGTTTACTTGGAAGTTGCCACATTGCTATAAACACAGCAATAAAGGAAACATTATCAAGCGTCTCAAGATAGCAGCAGTAAAATTATGCAATCACATTTCTCTTCAAAACTTACTTCTTAAGGCAGTTTTGTTTCGCACTACATTCAAGACCTTACAGATAATTATTGTATTTTAGCTTTTTTTCTGTTTCTTTATTCTCTCTCTCTTCGTTGCTTTTTTTGACAGATAGTGGACAACAAAAGAACTATTACTGCTACCTTGTAATGATTATATCATGGCTCACAATCGTGTCTATTTTTTTATCTCTGTTTTCGATTCCACTCTTGGTTTTTCTTGAGTTATGTTTCATATCTTATTTTTTTTTTATTTTTCTTAGATTTCCTTTTTCTCGCCGCTGTATTTATCGTAACTAATCAATACATTCCATTTAACACTTAAGTAAGACATAAAGAAGCTGTAAGTTTTTCTTTTTTGGCTAGAAAAGTAAGTTTAGCTATGAACAACAGTATTGAAATAAAGTGAGCATTTTCCGTGACTACTGGGATATATTTTCAAACAGTCACGAAAGCATTATATGATCGCTTTAACTATTAAAACAAGTTGAAATAGTGCACCACATATCTATTACTACTTTTAGGAAATATTGAAATTATAAAGTCATATTTCAGGTTAGGAAAACAACTTCTTTGTATTTTTGTGTGACTACTGGGACATGCGAATTGCATCTGTTCAAAGAAGAAATACACAGAAACTTGCATACATATTTGCGTTATTTCAATATAAGAAATAAGTTTTTTCCAAGATTTCTATAAAAAACACGCGCCAGGTTTCTACAGTTGACAGAATGCCCGATAACAGTGTTGCAAACATAATCAATATTTTACTCCTTAGCACCTATGTATGAAACAATATTTACAATATCCAAAAAATTATTTTTTGGGTAATGTTTTCACACTTTTTTTCACAGATTAATAAAGTATACACATTTAGCTAAAGCTTTTTACCAAGTTAAAGTTAATTAATGGAAAATCATAATTTATCTCATTTTCCACTTTTACGTGGAATGCCTCTTATCTAAAAAATATTGCGAGACTATTCTTCAAGGGGGCTGAAAAAATATTTTACTTCAGTATCCCAAATTTGATACAGTAGATGATATTTCTCCGGCAAATTTAAGATTCTTCAAATGATTCTTCACTCGAAGAATATTTTACTTCAGTCTTCCCAATTTGATGTAGAAAATGATATTCCCTTGTCAAATTTAAGAAATGAAGATGAGATAACTCATGGTGACGAATACATTAACTATATTTATCGAAGCAGAAACTTACCACAAATCAACATTTGCTAAAATACATATTTAGCAAATTAGATGTAAAGTAAAATTATGCAAAAAAAAAACTAAAAATTAATTTTATTACAAAATAAATAAAATCCCGAAATTCCGTCAAGTCAGTGAATGGAAGTCATCGCTTTGAAAATGGGGAACCGCACAAAAATTAGATTTTACTTTTTAGCTGTGCTTTTAAGGGCCTTCCTCAAAAATTTTTAATGAGTAACTATTTTTTTCGAAAAGATCATGTTTTCTATATAAAAAACATTATTACTTTGTTTTTTTAGTCAAACAACAAGTCATGAAAAATAAAAGAAATAATCAGTGAAACATTTCATTAGAGAAATACCATAATTGATTGTAGGTGAAACAATAACGGTAAAAAAAATTTTGTTTTACATATTTTACACCATAGTTTTCAAATTAGGAAAGCTACTGACATTCACAGTTGGCTGATTTTTGGTGAAATCGCTCATATATACAAATTCGGTGGCGTACATTTTGGTGGGTAGTACATATTATTATTGAAATAGGGTTCATTTTTCCGGGTATTGAAATATCAATTTTCTTCGAAATGATACTGTAAAATCGAGAAATAAATTAAATCTGCGGACGAACTTCTTACTTGAACAATGCCGTTGCAATGTTCAAGTCAAATCTGTACACGAAGTTCTTACTTGAACTTTGCTGTTGCTATGTTTCACGCGAGAAATCTTGAGAATATTAAATTCCCCCCTTGGCAAACGTATTTCGATACAAGCAACCTAAAAAAGTCTTTGGAAAGATGAAATAATTTGTAGTTTTTCCTTATAACATAATTATGAATAAGAAACTTGTATAAGAAACATAAAAATGCCTTTAAAGTAAAGAGTTTAATGTAGATATTAGTCAGCTCAAAATGAGATCTTGGAGCAAATTAATGTCCGTCTTCAAACGACAAATTTTACCTAATCCGGCATTTTTATTTCACCGTTCTGCACTTTAATATCCACCAAGCAGACTGCAACCATTTGTTGACCGCTTCGTTTTGCAAGCCACGTCAATGGCCGCACACGGTTATATCATTAATAATAGGAGACATAAAGCAGCTGTGCTCCACCACATAGCTTAGCGTCTACGCATCACTGAGCATGGAATGAGGTTAATTAAAATCTTTTACGCACATGCATGCGTGCTACAATGCAGGGCAGTCAGTTGAACAGTTGAAAAGAAACGGGGAGGGGAAAAGCTTTTTAAAGTTTATAAAACGTCAGGCAATAGAATGCAAAAATGTCTGTCCGCAACTGCGGTTTGGTATTTCCGTAACGATAAGGGTGAAAAACAGCTATTGCACTGCGGTTTTGAAAGAAGGTGGACGCAATGTATTGTAAGGGTTGGTCATCGGTACTTTGTATACTTTAAATTCACTTAGTTTTAGTAAATGATGAATTTCGATTCGAATACAGTCACCTCTGTGACATGATAATTGATTGTCTTACGTTAAATGCAACGTTTGGGTGGTTGATAAAATGCGTAACCACAATGTAACCACCCGAAATGAAAGTACTTTAGCCTCAATCTAACTTACCCAGCTTCATGTTGGCCTTATTCTCCTCTCGCATCGAGTGACTGGAGGATGCTTGTGAGATACCACTGGATTCGGTGCTGTGTACCATTAGATTATTTATTTCCACCTGATTTGCACGTAAACGTCGACGCAACTTGGGCATATCAAATGGTAAATCCCCAAGATCCACGGATGTGGCGCTGCCCGAGGTACAAGCGTCCTAAGGTTAAAGATTAAAATAATTTCAACTAAGTCTGTTATGTTAAGCTAAATACTCTTACTTGTTGCAACGTCTTGCGACGCCTCAACTTCGGCATGTCAAAAGGCAAGTCGCGTAAATCTTGTGGCAGCCCCACACTACCGCTTATGCCACCCACTGCACTGATACCACTGTCGTTAGCCTTATCCGAGGGTGGAAAATTAAGCTTCGGCAGTGTAAATTTCTGCAAACCCATCGTAAGAGCCGTTGACTTGCCATCTTCACGTGAATGCAGCGAAATACCGCTATCCGAACCAAGTATCTCATCGGCCAGATGCAGCAAAGTTTTATTTGGTGCTGCACGTCTGCGCTTCAGTACATCAATATGAAGCTGTGCTGCGGGACGCACATTTTCACTATTTGTCGCTGGTTGTGAATGATGCTGTATTAACTCCTCGGGTGTAGCATTCTGTGTTTTATTTTGATCGGACACCTCAGAGCCGGGTTCTTGCGAGGATTTGTCCGAAATCGGGCTGAGGATATGTAGCTTGGAGTGTATAACAACGGG
This sequence comes from Coremacera marginata, assembly GCA_914767935.1. Lineage (NCBI taxonomy): Eukaryota > Metazoa > Arthropoda > Insecta > Diptera > Sciomyzidae > Coremacera > Coremacera marginata. The sequence continues at coordinate 165,702,627 of OU612046.1, forward strand.
TGCTCGTAGCGGGAATGCTGCGCTCGAGCTGCCAGATTCAGAGCTATGTGAACTCAACGATGTTGAATGCCTTGACTCTGAGCTGGAAGTGCTGCGATTGCCTTCGCTGGTACTCGAGCGCAGCGATTCCATGCTGCCACCACTACTCGATGTCGCGATGCTCTCGGTCGAGGAGTAATTATGCTGCCTGCGACCGCCATTTCCAACATGGTGGTGGTGGGCAGCGTGGCTTTTGCGCAGCTCCAGAACTCGTCCAGACTCAAGCACAAACGAGCGCGGCCTATCGCGAGTTCTGGAGGTGGACTTTGTGGGTGGTAGAAGATGTGTCGATGAGGGCGGATTCGCGTAGGCGCTGTCGGTGAGGCTATTCTCGTTGCTGGTGCCGAGTGAGGAGCCAGCCAGCTGGTGTTGCTGCCGTAGCGTTGACTGTATTGGAAGACGGAGATCGCGTAAACGGGGATGGGCCGGATTCGTTGATGGCAGATTTGGAGCACTCTTGATGCTGTTTATGAAGAAACGGTCGTGTTTGCCGGGAAACTTCATGGGCAGCGGTGCAGTTGAGGGTGGCGAGGGCGTATAGCCACGCATGGGCAAGAGTGAAGTGGACGTAGTGCTGTTATTTTGTTGATCAACCTTATGATCGCGTATATGGACATGTTCCAAATTGGTAGAGAGATTGCTGATGCAGCTTTCTATGGCTTCCACGGTGACGTTGTCGCCATTGTCAATGGTAGTGAGACGAGGCGAGCCACTGCTGCCAGAATTGCTTGCCTTCTCTTGAATAGCCTGGTTTTTTGAGTTCTTGAGACGCTTGCCCTCAAGGCGACTCTTCGCATGGCTGGACTTTGAGTTACGTGTTTCACTTTTAACAGGCAAATTGTTGCCATTGTTGAGCTGTAACAGCACTGAGTGATTTGTAATGCGATCCACCTCATCCAAGTCGTCATCGGATTTGGCAATCTTGCAGTCAAAGGCGGTTTCATAGAATTGGCGTCGACGTCCAGACATCTCGTCTTCGTCGTCGTCGTCGTCTTCGTCTAAAGCGTTATCAGATTGAGCAAGATTGGATGTGTCTAAGACGCTACGTGTAGATGCGGCTGAGTTTAAATGGTTTGCATCCGTTGAGCAGTCAACGCATTCGTGAACGCCATGCGGATGCACGTAGAAGATGCTGCGAGGTCTAAAGTACTCATCTATGTCATCACCGATTGTATTGGGTGCTACACAGGCGCAAACTGCAGGGCCCAATAGACGATGTGGAGGCATCGAGGTCTTAGCTTCGTAGGAAGGAACTAACTTCAAGACTTCCGAATCGGCAGCTGAGGTGGCGGCTGCCGAATTTAGAGGTTGTACGTTGCAGGTCTTACGCACGAGGGCCAAAGCGCGAGCATGCCATTCGCGACGCTTCTGACACTCGCTGCAGTCAGAATCATCCGATGTGGAGGTTGAAGGCGAATCGCAACGTATAATACGCACACCGTCCTCAGTGAAGGAGTAACGTTTAGGAGTGCTGTTGGCGGCAAGTACGGTGTTGTGTGTGGTTGGCTCAGTTTCCTCCTCAAATTCGTCGTCTTCGTCGTCGTTATCGGCGTCGTCGTCTTCGTGGTATTCGAGAACGTGGATGTCGTTGTTGTGATATTCTTTGGCGTAGTCGTTGTCTATGGATTCCAAGTGTTCCGCGCGTTCGGGCACATCAAGACTAGTGCTTTTGCGATAGGCAACAATCGGGACGGGTGCTTGCGTAAGCTGAGGTGGTTCTGAAGCGGTTGATTGGCGACTCTTGAGTTTTGCTTCCTTATCGGCGGCCGAAATTTCCTTCGGTTTGAGTAAATCTGAGTAATAGTAGGGCGAAGGATTGCGTTTGCTGGTCTCTGAGGGGCCAGCGGTTAATTTGCGAGGACTGTGATGCAAGGATTGTGGTGGCAACGGACGCACCAGATCATCGGAGATGCTGTCGGGTGAGTTTAGTTCAGGAACCTTGGTGCACAGAATGCCAACGTCTGCCGATTCATCATCCGATGATTTTGGCGCCGAGGAATCTGTGGAGAGAGGGAATTTGTGTGTGAGTAAAGTTGCGGTTTAAGTAGTTTTGCGGAAGATTAAATGCAATAAAAGTGACGCATATGCAGCTAAGCAAAGTTTTCGAACTCAATTTGAAGTTGTCTGTTTATAATTTGTGCGCTGCTGTACTTTCAAGCTTCAAAGCGTAACCGAAACCAGGTGGTTAGAAGGAACGGTATCCTACGGCAACATAAGTGTTGCTGCAGAGCGGATTTAAGAGGGCAGAACGGGCAATGCGTGCCGTACCGTCTTAATTGCCATTAATAGCAGCTGTTTTTATATGTTTTATTTTCATTAAGTTGCATTTTTTTTCTCTTGTTTGCATTTAGCTCTCGAGTAGTCGCTTAGCTAAACGAAACGGGGATAGGACAACACTTACCTGAACTATAATTGCTGCGTTTATCCCTCTCGTTGTTGTTGTTGTTGTTGTTGTTCTGTTTATTGCCACTGCTACTCTGCGGCTTAGCTGACTCTTCTTGCGGCTGAGTCTGTTGTTTTCGTTGCTGCTGCTGTTTTTTATTGTTGTTGGTTTGACGTCGTTTTGCTTTTTTATGATAGACTTTTTTTTGACGCTTTGAATCCTTTGGATCCGAGTAACCCTCGATAAGCTTAACTGAGGCTTGTTTAATAGTATTCGGTAGCGGCGGATGTTGTTGATGCCGGCGTGGTTTGTGTGCGCGAAGTTGTATGGACAGATGCTGTTGCTGCTGCTGCCGGTGTTGTTGGTGTAGGTGTTGCGTTTGCACAGGCAGCGTATGAATGGCAGCACTGGCAGTTGTTGGAGCAATCAGTAAAGAAGCATTGACTGAGCCAGCAGCTGCGGCTGTTGTGGGCAGCGGTGGTGGAGGACCTAAGTACTGCTGCTGATGTTGTTGCTGTTGAGGGTCAGCTAAAGCATTCTACAAATAAAAGAAAAAAAAAGTATTTCAATTAATTATACGAGAGTAAATTGATTAAAGCTTTAAGGGAAAATTTCAGTCAAAATTGAACGCTGGTAACAATTTAAAGTTGGTAATTCAATTAATGCGGTTGCCAAGAAATAATCATGAAAGAGAGTGAGCGACAAGTTAAAATCGACCCCAAGCATTATTCACACCCAGGCTTAAATTGCCGCTAGCAACGCATTAATGTGACTTTCAACCCTAGAGTGAGTTTTTTGGCGCATTGCTTTGCATACGCGACACTTCCGTTTCCTTTCTACCTTTTATTTGCTTTGTATATTTTTTTCTTTTGAAGTTTTTGAGGAAGAAGCAATGCGCAGGAATGAGTATATATTTTAACATTTCTGGTAATTAAACTTGCGCCTAAGAGGTTTGGGAATAATTTAATCAAATTTTATGTTTTCCTAATAAGCGCCTGCAGCACAGTCAGGCGCAAGGATTTTATACACTACGCACAAGTTTTTTGTTATTAATTTTCAAACTGATTACGGGGCTAAGTAGAAAAGAGAATAAAATTTGTTAACTTAAACGAGGCATAAGCGCAGTATGCAGTATAAAATGTTTTTATAATTTTCAAAGTTGTGGCAACACTTAATGTGAGATAATTAATTTTTCATCAATTCGTATTAAAAGGCACTACATTTATTTCGAAAAAATAAAAAATTGTTCCCAAATTCAAGTGAAAAAGTCAAGTGTAGATAAGTAGCTAGTTTTATCAACTGAAAAATTGGTTAAGTTTAATTTTTGCTCAAAAACAAGTTAACGACTATTCAAAGTTTCATAAACTGTCACCAAAAGCTGTTTTTCAGTTGATTTATGTAACGCTTTTCCGCTTGTCTGCGGATGTGAATTTTGAGCGTATTTTATGCTACAACAGAGACGCATTTTCCAACTATGGCCATGCCTTGAAAATAAGCCTACATTTAAAATGGTTTTACTGCCACACGCTATACTAAATGCCAGTGTTGCCACTGTTTAGCGACAACCACAAAATTGTACACAGTTTCAATATGATTTTGTATACATTTTGGTATTTGTTTACGTACTCGTACATGTGTTTGTGTTTGTCATTTTGGCGTTTCGGACAACTTTTGTGTTTGCTATTCTAAAGTGTCCTTAACATGGTTGCCATCATCAAATGCGCACTAAATAAAAGATAGTTACAACAACTGTTTGCGCCACCCTCTTATGAGATTTAAGACCAGTTTCACCCACTTCCACTTAGGCTCTGCCTATCAGAGGACATTCGAAGAAATGCCATAAATTATGAAGCTAGCAAGTTATGCTTGGCTGGTTGTGTGGTTTCTCTGTTTATTGTTGTTTTTTTTTTTTTTTTGTGGCAGGTTGTTGGCAATGTTTCTGCTGTTGCTACTATACCAGTTTATTGGCTGTTATTTTGACAGCAACAACTTTTGGCGAGTTTCTAACTCATTCTAGTCAAGTTGCTGAGGTTACACAGAGCTCCAAGCAGCATTCCAAAGCGAGCATAGTTATTTTTGACTATTTTTTACATTCAATTTCAAGGAATGAAGAGCTACAAAAGGACTCAGCAAACAATTCTTTTATTAAAATTATAAAAATCGAATTGGTATAAAATATTCACATCTGAAATTTTTCTCTATTATATTTATGATTTATTTCAAAAAATAAATTTAAATTCATTTTTGAAATTACATATAACGAAAACGATTTAAAATTTTTCTAATGATGCCTTTTAAATGAAACAATTTAACAATTAAGCAATCAATCAATCAATAAACAATCAATTTTAAAAAATGTTCCACAAATAAATGTAACCGAATCAGGCGTCCCATAGCCAGAGGGGAGGAAGGTTTTGAGGTTCAAACCTCCCAATAGAAACCTCCCAAAGAGTAACAAATGCTTAACCCTCCGATACCTGACAACTTTCTTATACGTCGTTGCCTCAGGCAACGTCCCCAGGACCTTCTTTATGAATATGGGGTATGCTGCTTTTAATTATTGATTTTTTTTTATTATTTTATGTTTTCGTATGGTTGGTGTAGTATTGTAGAATATGTGTGGTTATATCAGTGACGTAGATATGAGGCAACGCGGGTCTGGACCCCCAGTGCCATGAAAACTTTACGAAATCAAACTAGTGCCAATTAATTCTATTAAGTTAAGCACGAATACAAATATGTATGAAATTATATGCAATTTGATTTAGTTTGGTGTTTTGTTTTTCTAAATGGGTCAACAATAACTGAGTATGGTGGCATGTAAAGTGGATAAATGAAATTTTGTACTAAAATCCAAAAGTGTGAATAAACCATGCACTCGGTAGAAATTTCGAAAGTTGTGGGTAAGAGACTGAAGAATCATGAAATTTCAATTTAATGTTTTAAAAACTGAGACAGCTCAAAGCAAAGTCCTTATTTTATGTGATTTTTTTTTCTTGTCTCACCTTTGATTATTTTAAGGATATTAAAATTGGTTTTAAATTAGCTTGTTTAACCATTTCCTTGTATCAAAAAAAAAAATTCTTCCTACCATCCATCAACAAAAAAACAATATTAGGAGTTATTAAATAATACAATAAAAAACAGTTTTTGAACTATACAGATTATGAATTATTTCCAATAACTAAAATTTGGTACTGATTAAAAATGGATTTTTTTACCCAAAACTTTTCCGATTGTAAATTATGTGTTTTAAATTGTCTACATAAAATCTATTAAAACTCTTATCTATTTTCATTTTACTATATCATTTGTGTCTAGTTCTTTGGTAAAAAAACAATTGCAAAAAAAAAAAAATAAATTTGTGACTTTGCATAGTGCTCGAAAGTGAAGAGTTGAGTTTTTGCAAATTTTAATGATAGCGGTAAATTTTACATATAAAATGGTTGACCAAGTTGATTGAAAACTAATTTTAATATCATCGCTTGTTGAATATTTTCATAAATATGTACCCAGCATTTGATCCATCGTATCGACAGCGAATTTATGGGCATTGTTGTCGATAAGAGCTTCTGGTTTTTTATTTGGGTCATAAACTCTGATAGTACATCGTACAGCTGATAATAACAAAACAGCTTTGATCTTTTTTGGAACGTAGGACCATACCAATACATCTCCCTGGTAAAATCCAAACAATGTGCTGCTTATTCTCATGATCTGTTTTTTAGAAAATCGGGTGGCGAGAATGTTTTGTTGCTAAAAGTCAATCTTTTTGACATTAAAATTATTACTAAGTCGTCGTAAAACGTTGACCTTGTGAAGCAAAACCGCCATAAATAACTTCAACCCGACCATTATAATGAAAATTTTTACGTTATTGTATCGTATTGTATTTCATTAGATTCAATACATCCCATTTAAAGAAGTCGGGTAGGCTGCGGCTTATCGGTTGTATCATATTGAAATGCTTCATCATTGAAGTCTTCATAGATCCCAGGGGACCTTCTCAGGCATCGGAGTGTTAAGAGACCGCATAAAACAATAGCTCTACAGTTAATTTAAAAAAGTAAATAAATTATTTAGAAAAAGTTTCTGTCTTTAAAAAGATAAACAATTCATAACTGCAAGCAATATTACACTAAATTTCTAAGTCAAAATTGAGTAATCCGTTTGACCAAAAGTACTTAGTTTTTTGCATTTTTCTCAAAACAAGCCCTAAATAGTGGATGTTTATAAATCACGTCACATGTTTTTGGCCAATTTTTGACCCTCCCCCCCCCCCCCCCTCTCCCTTTGCTCACCGCGCGATGTCACGCCCCACGTTTACTTTTTTAAATTTTTTGATTTTTTTTTTTTTATTATTTATCAGCACTCGTTAAAAATGAGAGTAATGAGCGTGAATCGTATTCTCTCTATCAACGAATCAACATAATGCGCACTCGTTCAAGAAGTAAACTTCGCTAAGCTTGCTATTCCCTACTGCAGTGCTTAAGAGACTCGCTGTAACGAATAGAGCAAGCTGAAAACATTCAGCCTCTCAAAGATCCTCATTTGCCCTGTTCGCTGAAAGTTGATCAGCTATTCGCATGCCTCTCAATGATTTAACAAATCACAGCGAGTTATCTACGCAGTTTGCTACTGCGCTAGATTTAACTTCGCTGATGTTTATCGTACACAAAAAATTAAATCGAAATGATTGCATCAGGCTATTATTGTTAAGTTTTTTTTTAATGTTGTTTATTATTAAGGTAATGTTTGCAGCAACTTCATTGCTTTAATATAAAATTTATGAGTTGGCATGATATGTTTATAAAAAAAAAATTCAATAAAAAACTATTATAAATTGGCGGTCGTGGCGTCATCATCTTCTTATTGAATTTCACTATATAATTTCCCAACATCACTCTTAGCGTTACTTTTATTTTTTAGTTGATAATAGCCGATATTTATATATTTAATTACTTCTTGGTAATCCATTTTTATTAAAAAAAAAAAAAAAAAAAGCACAGAATAAAATGTATAATATATTCATTGAATATCGCCGAATTTAATTACAAGGATCATAAACATCAGATAAAAAAGATACGGCGGCACTTGATCGGTTTTTCCAATTTTTTCCACAATAAAACATGGGACGACAATGGAATGCAGAGTAGCATGCAAATTTTTTTCCTTGACTCGCTCAACTCTCAGCGGAATCGCGAAGCAGGTAAAATTTTCACTATATTCGCTATGTCCCCTTTCACATTGGTCAAGAATTGAAAGCAAGTTTTTTTGACGTTCTCTTTTGGACTTGACGAAAGCTTCTACATTGGTCAAGAATTGAATTCAATTTCATACCTTTTTTGCTTGTTTTCTTAAAATTTAAAGCAAGCTAACGTAAGTGACTGAAGCCAACAAATTAATAAGAGAGAGAGAGAGAGATGCACGACGATATACAAAAAATAAAATGAAGTAATCTGAGAAAAATGCGAAAAGAACAAAAGAGAACACGAAAAAATGGACGGTACAGAGACATCGAGACCGTCAACTTTTTCTCCCCTTCGTCGATTCCGATTTGCGGCGAATTGCCTACAAACTCTGAAAATTGAATTCAATTCTTGACCAATGTGAAAGAGGTCTATGTTTGTTCGTTGACTCGCACAACTCTCAACATGAGGATCGAAGCAAACGCATTTTTTGGATTAGAGAGTAAGAGCATACTTCGCACTCAAAATATAAAAAGCGAGCGCGTCAATGCGAAGCAAACACAATGTTTTGGGAAATGTTATTGGTTGTAAAAACATAAGGAAGTAGTGAAGAAGGAGAGTACGTAATGAAGCGTAGCGCTTGTCGCTCTTTTCTCCTTTTTAAATTTTTAAATTCTATTTCGAAGTATTTAGCAAAAAAATCTACAATTAAGCAAAATAATCTGTATTTTTTTGGCTTGTCAGTGCTTGCCGAGCGAGTTTTCGTAAAAGCTACAAAAATCTTGAAGCAGGAATCGACCCAGCTTTCCTCTTGAGAAAAATTTCCCTATCAGAATAAAAACAATTTCAAACAACCTGTTTCAAACATTTCAAACAACTCGAATTCATATTAACAGACCTATTCTTGCAAATTGACAATAGTAAACCAGTCTTTTTAATATTTCTATGTGTGTGTTGCAAGTTTTTGATTTCAAAACAAAATTAAGCTCAAAAATGAAAAATGTTAATAAAAATTTCATACATATATTGACAATTTCATTGACAAATTCTTTTTTTTTTTGTTCAGCTTCAAATTTTGTTTTGAAATCAAAACTTGACTTAACTGAAAAATACTGGTTCACTAAAATAAAAATACTGGAAATATGAAAAACACTGGTTTGCTATTGTCAATTTGCAAGTGTAAATATCGATGTAGTATTTGAATAAATAAAACTTAATTTGAATTGTATTGCACAATATATTTTTATTCTTTGTGTTCAAACGTTTCACTAACTTCAGAGAATCTCGCATGGCAAGGTTAAAAACATTATCGTTATTACCGATAGTTTGAGTTTAGTTGTTATGGCTTGTGGATACAGATATACTGAAAAATGTTGCAATTTGAAAATTAAAATAGACATAAGCGTACTGGATTTTACTCGGCTAGAGTTGGCTTGATTACTCATGAGACAGCTCGTGAGCCGCTCACGGAAATGAAAGAGAGGCATGAAATCTGAACAGTTTAGAGAAAAATTTAGCTTCCAATAGAATCCATTGCAACTTTTATGATTTCTGTAGAATGTGGACAAAGATATAGGTTCCACATGGATTTTATACGGTACTAGTGGGATCATTGGAACTGTTTTAGGTTCTGTGGACTTCTTGGACAAAATTCTTGGTTTTTTTTGACAAATACTTTCCATTAGGACAAATAGGTTCCAATTGAAGTTTTTTTGGAACTTGTTAGATCACTGGGACTTTTTGGGTTTAATAGACTCCTTGTATGAAATTTTCTCGACAAATAGGCTTACTCGGATCATTGGAACTTTGTTGAGTTTAATGGACTCCTTGGATCAAAATCTGGGATTCTTTTTGTGAAATACGTACCACTTGGACATATAGGTTCCAATTGCAATATTTTTGAAACTAGTTGGGTCTTTGAATAAACATTTTCTTGACAAATATTTTACACTTGATCAAATGAATTCCACTGTTAATAATATTTCACTTTAGTTCTTTCAATTTAGTGGATTCCTTGGACAATCATTTTTTATGAAATGGGATCCACTTTGACGAGTACTCTATCCACTTATACTACTTTTGGAACTAGTAGAGTGATTGGAACTTTTGGTTGGTTTAAGTTTACTCCTTGAACACAAATATTGAATTTTTAACAAATAGCTTCCACTCGTTAAATTTTTAGAAATAATTGGGACATTCTTACTTTAATGAGGTTAGTGAACTTCTTGGACAAAAATCATGAATTTTTTGACCTATCACCCAACTTGTTCTTAAAATAAAAAATGTCAAAAATCCAAGAGTTTTGCCCAATAAGTCCACAAAACCATGCAAGTTACAATGATTCCACTAGTACCATAATAAATTCAAGTGAAACCTACCGTCCATAGAACCATATATTTTTGTCCAAGGAGTCCAACAAACCCAAAAAAGTTAAAATGACCTAACTAGTTCCAAAAATATTGAAAGTGGAACCTAATTGTCCAAGCGAAAACTATTTGTAAAAATATATTTTTGAGAAGTCTACAAAACTCAAAAAAGTTCCAAAGACCTACTTGGTCATTGAACTACTGGGTTCAAAAACTAATCCAAGAGGAACTTATATGTGCAAGTGGAACCATTTTGTCAAAAAATCCAAGGCCCAACAGTTCCAAAAATATATAAAATGGAAATAACTTGTCCAAAAATGGTTATCCAAGCAGTATACAAAACCCAAAAAAGTTCCAATGAAACCCAATTGCATTGAAGTAGTAAGAATTAATTTTGCCTACCTGGGCAAAAGCTCCACTATACTCTTTTTTCAGTCATTGCCATGTACGGCTCGTGAACCATCTCATGAGCATAAATCGTCTCATTTGCGTACAAGCTCGTGGGTCGGTACACGGAATATTTTTTGTTGTTCAAGTACATGAGCTAGTTCTATTACTTTAATAATTTGGAATACGTACATGGACGTGAGATATTATAAGAGGTACACGAGCGTCTACCAAAAGCGTTTAGCTGTTTGTAGAGCTAAACACAAATTAAAGCTTTTCTGACATTTTTCTGAAAAAACGAACTTGGATGTTCGATAATTGTGAAAATTGTTGTTTGTTTTAGTTTTTTTATAATTGTTTGATGTTTGCTTTGAACATGAACTATTTTCGATGACTGCTTTAGAGTAAGAATTCCTAATTTTGAAGCTGTTACACTTAAATTTAATAGCTGCTGTTCGATGCAGCCCCGTATCTAGGGTACAGCGAGAGCATGCTAAGCATGCTCTAATATTCTGTGCGCATGCTCTGATCGATTTAAAAAATTTCCCTGAACGAATCTTTAAATACTAAGAATGTCCCTAAATCAGTGCTATCAAAAAATCGGAGCGATTCTTGAGCGGTCGATCGTAAGAAGTGAAATGTTCATACTCACGTTGAACATACCCTCTGCCTTGCGCGCTTTGAACGTGACTTATATCTTGCGCGAATTAAACGTATGCTTAAATGTCAAAATCAATAAAGCGCAAAGTGTCATTTGACCGCCAATCACAGTCAATTATTCAGATTTTTTCGCTGCCCGCTTCGTGCTATTAAATGTTAAAGAATATAAAACTACGTCACGAAAAAATAAAAAAGAAACTAAAATCCAGCCGAAATTGGAATCATTTTTCGCAAGCAGAACTGCAAAAGGCAGCACAGGTAAAAGTGATGGCTGATTTACATATTTTTTTGCATAATTTTTCGCACCATCGCGCAAACGTGTTGGCCAGTTTTAAATCCAGATTTGAGCGAGACACCTTTATTACAGATGTGTCTATTACCGTTTCCAGCAACTCTCTAACCCCAACCGATCAACATGTCATAACAACGGTACCAGCTATTGTGGCTGCATCTGCTTCTGCATTGAATTCATCATGGAGCTCCAACGCTTCACCTAAAAAGATACAAGCTTCTGGTTCTTCCGCGACAAGTAAATTTTCTGCACCCATATGATTTATACATTAATATTTTCGAAATATGTTTTAGATTCAGATACATCGAAATCGAGCTTTGTACCAAGTGAACCAACAATAACAATCGATGCGAAAAAAGAACTCATAACAAGTAACTTTAATTCTGAAGAGAATTGACTCAACTGTGTGGCGAATAATATTTCACCGATTGGCACAGAGTTTCTGGGTCAGGATTTTAGAAACATGAATTTTCCTCAAGACAATACAAAAGGGCATCGATCTTTTCAGCCAAAATGGTGTCAAAACTATAACTGGATAGAATACTCAGTTTCTAGAGATGCAATCTTTTGCAATGTGTGTCGTAATTTTGGATCGCAACAAAGTGTGGACAGTGAACCATCTTTCACTTGTAGTGGCTTTAGGAACTGGTCGATGGCATGTACTAAAGGCAGAGGACTGGGCAGGCATCATAAATCAAGTTCGCACCAAAACGCTGTACTCAATAAGATTGAAGCTAAAAGACGGTTAGAGACGAATAAAGGTATTTCTGAATTGCTTAGTGATTCTGCATTGGAAAAACGTCGTTATTATATTAGCTCAATAATTGATATTATTGTTTTATTGTCATCGCGCGGGCTAGCCTTTAGAGGCAGTTGGGATGAAGTAGCAAACGAAGAAAATGGCTTATTCAATGCATTCTTAAAATTTATTCTGGACAAAGACGAAAAATTGAAAAAATGTCACAAAGAAATGCCTCGCAATGCTTTGTATATATCACCGAATATACAAAATGACCTAATATCAATCATCGCACAGTGTGTTCGCAACCAATTGGTATGAAAAATCAACAAAAGTCAGTATTTGACGCTCTATGCTGATGGAACAAAGGACCGAAATGGAGTCGAAGTGATTTCTATCGCACTCAGATATGTTATTGACGGAAAGCCGTACGAATCTCTGGTTGGTATGGAAAGTTGCGAGGACGTTCAATCTCTGGTTGGTATGGAAAGTTGCGAGGACGTTCACGCTGTGTCGATCGGCAAGCTTATAGTTAATGCTTTAAAAAAGTATGGCATTGAAATAAATAAAATTCTCGTTCAGTGTTATGATGGAGCAAATGTCATGAGTGGCGGATTTGGCGGCGTGCAAGCAGTGATCGCACAAGAACTGCAACGTGAAATTCCATATATTCACTGCTACAATCATCAATTGCATTTGGTTGTGCAAAAAGTTTGCGACGCCGTTAACGATGCCCGAATTTATTTCGATCAAATCCAGATGATCTAAAAGTTCTTCAAAAAATATCGTGTTGCAAAAGTATATGGGGGCTCAAAACTAAAAAATTGATTGAAACACGCTGGCCAGGTCATATTAAATCTACCGTCGCTATAAGCAATAATTATGAAGAAATCATTTCGGCTCTTGAGGAAATTCAACAGGGACATGAAATTAAATTTGATGGTGACGAAATCGCAACAGCAATTGGGATTTTTGCGATAGTCACTACGCTGAAATTCTTATTTCTCACTCACATGTTCAAAAATCTACTACAGCTCATTCAACCGACAGATGCGTTGCTACAAAAACGTGAAGTCGGCTATAGAGCTGCCATGCCTATTATAAACTCACTTATTGAAGATGTTCAAAACTTTAAAACTGACGAAAATTTTCAACGCTTACTCTCGGCAGCGACGGAGATCCGCAAAAGGCTTCAACTTACCGAACCTGTGCGTAGAGGACGGCCGACAATAGACCGGGAAGATTCACTGAAATCATTGTTTTATAAGTGCCTTGACGTTGTTATTAATGAGTTGAAAGAACGCTTTACAAAAAATAGCGATATTTTGAGTGCGGCATCTTCTGTTGAAAAGCTGGAATTTAAATCATTGCAACCACTTTCAAAACTTTTCGCACTGCCGGAAGAATGGGAGATTCGATCAGCAAAATCATTCTTCGAAAGACAAAAAATTGAAACTAAAAGTGAAAATATGTCTATTTTGCAAACTATCAGTGATTTTAAAATCGCTTTTCCAAATGTGTATACTATGTTAGAACCCTGTAGGAAAATCAACTAATTTAAAAGTAGTTGATAAAGTAGTTTTTTGTCAACCACAACTAGTTGAAATTCTGACTTTTTCCCATAGAACGAACTAACTTATTTTGTATGGTGATGTCCGCTAAATAAGTCAATTGACTTTCGTCTGCATATATTTTCAACTACTTGTTAAATTAGTTATTTAAATTATTTTTAATGACTTTAAAACAACCAATTGAAAACTATTACTGATGGCCTAAAGTTAATAATATTTGATGAAATAACATGGTTAAATATATATAAACTTGTAATCTAATAAAAATTTGCAATTAAAACATGTCAAAATCATAGTAGTTTCCGCCTTAATATAATTCAAAGTAGTTCATATACTGGTTTATTTTAAACTAGTTTTTTAATTAGTTGTTTTTAAAAACAAGTTAGTTCGTTCCTATAGGGAAGCAATTGAGACAATTGGCTGCAGCACATCTGTGAATGAAGCTTCCTTTTCATCGTTGTTGCGAATTGGAACAATTAATCGAATGTCAATGACCAATGAGCGCTTACGCAACCTTTCTTTTTTAGCTTTTGAGTCGGATGAATTACAAAGAGTTGAAAAGAACTTAATATTGAGAAGATTTGATGAATCAAAAAATCGAAAAGTGCCCGTATGCCCCAATTCACCACAAATGTTCGTCACAAATATAACTCTGAGTCTTATTTCATGAAATTGAGTCGTATATAGTAAGAGAATAGTTATTTTTTGGTGATTTATACTATCATAAAGGCTAGCTTTAATAATTCTGGCTCTAAAAATATTATGAATCTTTTCAAAGAATCTTTTATCTAAGCAATTAAATATTCTACAATTTTTTTGAAGAATGCGTAGGATCTACCAACTTCTTGAAATTTTTATTTGTTCTTGTATATTTTATGTACCATAACTCTTAACCCAGATCAGACGGAGCATAAGTTTGTGACGCAATTTTTCTATCTCTAATGTCTCTGACATAGTTATTTCTATTTTCATTTAAATTTTGAAAAAGATACGTTATTTTCGGTCCCTTGATTCAGTTACTTTTACTTATTTCAGTGCATTATTTGCAAAAATTATATACATTTCATTAAATAGCTTCTTTTGTACCTGTACTTGTACAAAAGCCATAAATATAGCCACTTTTGTCAGAAGAACCAGAAATTCATATGCCACTTTATGCATGTGCATGCGTGCGTGTGTTTTCGTGTAGATATGTGTACTGTTCCTGGTATTGATGTCCTCTGCTATTGTTACAAAATGACAAATGACATGCAATTAATGTGACAATGTTATTGTAACAAGGGCAAAATTACATTCTGCTTAGCCATAATTATTGTCATCGTCAGTAGCAGCATCATCATCATCATCATCGAGAACAACAACAACATGCACATTGTTATCATTGTATTTGTTGTATATACAAACAGATGAAGCGCAACTCCTGCTCCTTCGTAAAAGTATTACATTTCAGCAACAGTCAAATGGTGAGGCTTTTAGGTACCTCAGACAGACTCCTCCTCAACTAAGCCAAACAATGCTCAATGTAGAATCCGTTTAACCCACTACTACCAGCAACTGCCACTCTCAGTGATGTGAATCCAAGCTGCTATTAAAGCTTTTAATAAATGCAAGCTCAGTTGATTACAACCATCAATTTAATTTTCTTGTTTGCATATTTAATCAATTTCACTTTAGCAGCAACCGCCCAACTTCTCTGGTCAGCGGCGATAAGCACACACAAACACTCCCATGCTTGTTCTCCAAGAGTTTATATAGTATATTATGTTGTAATCAGTTGCTTTATTGTAACTGTTGCAATTGCGACAGGTGTTGAGTGCACAATTTTAATTGAACAGCGTAAATCAAAGTAGTTAAACAGTGATAATGGCAGCAGAGGCCATCTGGGTGCACTCGAGGCACATAAAGTGGCAGATGGAAGCAGCACAAAAAAAAACAACTACAAAACTGTCAACAATGCAGCACAAAATAAATTGTCAGGTAAAGCAGAAGAAAGAAGTTTTGCTATAAAATACATGAAAGTGCAGGTGCTTACAATAATAATGAAATATTTAAGTTTTGCTTTGTTGGAGTTTTAAAGAAATCTTTGCCACAGTTTAATGAAAAATAAATGGTTTTTTAACTTGAGCATAGCTGTTATTTCAGTAGAAATAAGTAATCTTCTTAGCTCTATTGTGTGCATATAAATATCTAAAATATCATTGAGTAAAACATCTCGTTACTTAATAGCTTAAAATAGTCAAAGAAATTGTTACCACCAGAAATGCGCAGTCAGAACAAACAATTTTGCTAATCCTTAAATAAATAAAGAGAAGTATTTGAAGGCTATAAAGCTCTCAAAGGCAAATACTTTAAGCTGCTAAAATGTTAAAACATAATAAAAGAATAAAGAATATAAAAGGCAAAGCTAGTGAAAAGGCGAGTAAAAATAGCAGCAGAAGATAAAATAGCATGAAGAGTAGCAGCCACAATTTCAGTGAAGAAGATAATCCTATCAACTTAAAGACGTTTATCGACAAGTTGCAGGTACGCGCACACTCACAAACCAACACAAACACAAGCACGTGCATTTAAATATAAAAACCTTGGCAAAAAGGAAATATCAACTTCTTGGCTGCAGGCCGCTGTTTTAGTTGATAAAATATTCATTTTTGATCATCAATAAGCTGTGTGAGGAAAATATTTTTTTTTTTTGTGTGTGTGATGTATTTGCTGTCTGTGTGTTATATTATTTTTAATAAAAAAGCATAAAATTCATAAAATGTGTGCAAATAAAAAGCAGCTGATGCACACAAATGCGGTTTCGTAGGCGTATGAGTAACAAAAATAATTTTTTTAAGCATGCCTGCAGCAGCGCCAGCTACCAAAATTAATAAAACGAATACCATAAACATGACGTAGTAGACAAATGAATATGTGCACGTGCGTGTGTGTGTGTGTCATGACTTTTTGCTTTTTGCTGGCTTTTTACTGTTTCTTGTGATAAACTTTTTGGGCCTTTTCGTATAGCACCCCGTGGAGACACATTGCGACGCTTTATTTTTGCAATAACAAAAACAACAACAACAGCACAATGCTTTGGTAGATAGCATTATATATGCAGAGGCACAGCAGAATTAACGGACGCGCAGCTAGACGTTGAATTCGTGTGGACAGACAACAGCAAAATCATAACGACAGTCAGTGAAATATCGACAAGTACGCGTAGAACAAGCGTAAGCATAATAATATTTTTCGTTTTGCAAATGTGTGTATGTGCTTATGTGCATGTTACCCAGTAGGAAAATTACAATTATATTAGAACAAAAAAGAATAAAAAAGATTTTGGCAAAACTAAAAACATGATTAAAATTAATATTTTAGTATATCTTGACATGCTCGTGTACTTTTTATAACGTCTCACGTCCGTGTACGTGAGCCAAATTTTGAAAGCAATATAACTAGGTCATGAACTTGAATGGCAAAAAATATTTGGCGTACCCATCCACGAGCGTGTATGCAAATGAGACTATTTATACTCATGGTACAGTTCATGAGTAGTACATGGCAATGACTGAAAAAATTGCATGTGGAGTGGAGCTCCCAGGGAAGTAAAAGGAATTTTAATTGTTTCTATGGACTCCTTCAACTAAAGTTGATGATAAAGTTGAGACCCTAAAAAAGTTCCAATGATCCAGCTAGTACCATTATTAAACCATGAAGAATCTACTAGATCTTTGTTCACAGTCTACAGAAATCATAAATGTTGCATATGAGCTGTCTTATAAGCATTAAAAGTGTCATTTACATTCTCGTCTATGAGAGCGTAAGTTTTGGTAGGCACACGTAATGAGACTCCATTTCAAAGTCTCACCAAAATAATAAAATATAATTTCTTGGGTAAAATATTTTCTAGGGTACACGTCCGCGAGCACGTACGATTTCTTGTGTACCTTTTTGAATGGATGGTATGGATTAGACATCTGCACGAATACATCCGAACGCCTCTTCAAAACATTTGCTTGAAACACGTATACATACACTCTATCATTGTCAACAACCAGCTACGAGTGATTATATTTGAAAACAAAAGTAAAACATTCAAGTAATGTACTCAAAACCGAAATGTTTTCAATATGAAATTTCCTGGCGTACTTGTGCTCGTATACCAAGTACTACATGTATATAAGTTAGATTAAATAAAAGAATGTGAAAACAATTTATACAAACCTTAAAAAGAATAAAATTGAATTTTTTAAACTTCAATACTTTTAAAAGAAAGTGAATAAAATAAACTAAAAATAAAGTTGACCTTTTTAGACAAGATTTTTTAACTTGATGTTCATATCTATTTTGAGCTGTACAGCAAAATCTACTTGGTGTACTTGCTATGTTTTGAAAAGACAAAGTAGTCTGCATGAAAAATAGCTATGCAACCAACCCAAAGTTGTGTACACAATCTGTTAAGATCCAACCGGATGTTGTACACTACTCGCTTCAGCCTGTGTTAGATTTGAAAGTACTGTACACAAGTTTGAAAGATACTATAAAATGTGGTACAATAGATTTGTTGTGTTTAACGTTGACACCTGCCGTGAAAGCTTTATTCAACGTTGTTCCATAACAATTGGGACCGATACAAAGCGTCGGTCAGCGCCCCTTTGAGGATTCAAAGGTACCAAATTAGCTCCATGTTGTGATGACACTTCGCAACCCTTGGTGAGGGTGGAGGCCTTTCTAAAACTTCTTCCATACTAAGGGGTATGGCGCCCGGCTTGAAAGTGTAAATCACACCGAGCTAGATAGCTCTGCCCGAGATATGGGTGGTAAGCCACAGCCACCACGAAGACTCCCCGAAGGGCCAGCCCAATCCAGTCAGCCCAGTATATGCCAGCAGAAGCCAGACATACACCGTGGGCCGCTGACTGCCCGTGGTACCAGTTTTAAAGTCCTTGGTCAGACCTCGTAGCTTACACCCCAGCTACTCCCAGTTTTAGCCCATCACAGCTCTGGACTGGTCACCAATCAAAACAAAAGCTCACAAAAAGGTGAGCCCCGCCCCACACTCACAAAAACACATTTACATTCTGGACCATAGCACACACAAAATGTGGTACAGTACGAAAGTGTGCACTTTGCTGCAGGCAAAACAAATGTATTCATGCAGATGTCTAGTATGGATGGATGGATCATAAAATTAAAAACTGCCATATACAGTGTATTGACATAAAGCTTGAGGTCCAGTTCTCGGTCATTTGTATGAAAACATTGAATAACGTGCACAATACAAATTATCATAAGATGAAACGTTTTTGACTTAGAATAACGTCTTATAGCTCGGTTTGCATGGAGGTCTTTTTTTGGAAATTTTCTCAAACACTTGCAACGTTTTTGTTCACTTTTTGGGGTATACCTACAACCTTTAATATACATCGCACAATAATAAAATAAATGCCAAAATATCATTTATATGATGAATGCAACCAATAGATAACTTTAAATCTTATCACTTTTTAAAAAAAAGTCACAACATAACAAATCTTAGTAGTATAGTTCACATTTTCATATGGGAAAATGCATGCATAAGATGCTTCAGTAGCTGTGTTTTGTATAGAAAATACGCCTTAAAAAAAAAAATTTTATTAAAAACTTGACAGGGTGAGTTGAGTTTTTTTTTCTAGACACCTAAATATCTTGAAAAATAAGCAACATCGCGAAAAATGTTTCTGATAAAAGTCGCAAGATTTTAAGGACAAAAAAAAAAGGTGACCTTGCTGTTGAGCCCTAGAGCTTGAGCCCAACTTTTAAGGCCAAATCAAAATTAAATTTGAATTTTAATATAACGTAAGTTTTCCAAGACTGATATCTTTAATGTTACGCAATGCATTTAATAGGGAAACGTTATAGCACTTGTAGTGGAAGAAAAAAGCATTTTCAAGCAAAATATCTAACACAAAATATACGTTTTTTTTTTGTCCGCAGAACACGAATCTACAATTTGAACGGGTAAAAAAGGCAAAAGAAGTAGCAAGCAGAAAGCAGATATTTACTTACAATATTATTAATACGTACAAAAAATATTGCTACATACAAAAGTGAATGGGAGAATTTTGTCTTATTTGTCTTATATTAATTGTATTAGCAACTTTTTTATTTTTGATGGTATGATTATGATTTGGAGGAAAATCAAATAAAAAAATTTAGTGCGAAAATTAACCTCAAGGGGGCTTATTTTTTTTTTTTTTTTGTGAAAAATTTATGTGTGTTTATGAGAGGATAAAAAAGTAACGATTAAAAAAATTGGCCCTTATTCTACATTCCGCCGGAGGGAATCTCCGATTTTTGAACTTAGCTCCGAACAAGAATATATTCCTATTCTAGTCCACGACGGAGAAGTATAAGTTGTTCGAAATTTTCGAAATCAAATCACATTCACGGATGACATAACATATCTGTGTTTGTTTTAAAAAAATATTTTACATTCAAACATGGTAGAATTAATACAGGTAAGATCGTTAGATGAGAGCGTACTGCTGCGAATGTCAACACGAAGTTGACAACTCATATAAAATCTAAAAGCTATGAGAAAGATGTGAGAAAGCAAGAATTGTCAAAATGTAAATAAAGTTGAATAGTTGAAATATCTTGTTTATTTAGTTAAAAATTTTAAAAAATTGTTCTTTTTCATGTTTTTATTGATATATAAGTAATAAAAAATTGCTTGAAAGCAAAAAATATGGAAAATTAAATAAACAAAATATTAACTGCAAGCAGGGAGCGCCATTGACAATACCGGCAGTAACGAAGAAGAGAGCACAATCAACGCTGCATCTACCTGTATTATTCTGCCATGCATTCAAAAACACATTTTATTATGTTTTCAAAAATAAATAAATAAAACGAAATGGACTATATTGCTGCTGCAATAACAGCCTTTAAAAAAGATAACGCTTTATCGGCTTATACGGAGAACATAAAGCGCCGACAACTCAGAGTTGTAAAAGCGTTTCATAAAATTAAGGAATTGAAAGTTATGAGTTACAAAATTGCTTTTATTTTCCTTCAGCTTTAAGAAGGGCATCGTTTTTGAACTTATGCAACTGATTAATACTTCAGTGATACTCGTATATTTTCTCTTAGTCAGAGTTTCCCATTTTCCTGCAAATTTTGAAATAAATTTTCAAAAAAAAAAACATTTCAAAACAACTGTCAAAAATTGGTTCAGAATGCTGCCATTTGGAAGTTCTTAAAATGCTAAAAAATTCGAAAACTTATTCGGAGAGCAGAATAATAAAGTTGTCACTTTTTATTTTTCGTCATTACGACAGAAGCCCGACGTGGTAAATTTTTGTATATTTTTAAAGAAGTATTTCATAAAAAAAAAAAAACATTATCTTGTGACATCATATCTTCGTAGTAATAAAGTCCCTGAAGCACCAAAAAATAAAACCGGCAGGCAAGATTATTCAAAAACTATTTAGCCGATTGACTTGAAATTTTTTGTAGGCCTTAATCAACTTACTGTTCAGAGATTGACATCGGGTTTCTTTTATAGTCCACAAAACCGTATTCACCTACCTTTATCGTCAAATTATAAGTATTTTCTTAAATTTGCGATCCACCATTTATTTATACATTAGAAATTTTTAAAACATCCATGTCAATCATAGCCTTAATTGTATACGTTATCAGGATTTTTTGTTTTTTTTTTTTCTTAAATTTTCCAAATACGAGATATCTTGTTCTCCAAACGAGACTTTGTCTTGGTGCCGTAATAATATTATTATAACGAAGAATGGCGTTATGAAATATTTTTTTTTTTAAATTAAATCATTTTTAAAAATGTACAAAAATTTTCAAGTAAATAAATTGGCAATGAAAAAATATTGAAAAAGTTTAGTTTCGAAATTGTTCTCATTCGACGAAAACGTTTCCTATAAGATATTGCATAATAATTATGATGATGAATTATGAATAATAAAATGAATTAGTTTTAAAAAATGAAAGGGCAATAAATATTTTAATATTTCTATCTAATCTTTTCTATCTAATTTTAATTATTATTTGTTGGGTTCTACATATAAAATATCTTAGTAGTTAAAATAAAATAATTTCATTTTCACACGCAAACAGCTCACAAATTGATAAGTTCGGAAAGGTTCCTTGATATATCTTTACAAAGGACAATGTAAGTTAATGTACTAAGATATCAATAAATTCTGTACTTCCTAAAGTTGTGCTAAAACAACTTTCCTAAAAATTTAATCTCAACTCGATCTCTCTTTTCGCCAGCTCGCATTTCACCACTCTGTATGTTTAAATTCTAAATTAATATGTTATGAAATTATCAATGACATAATTGAAAGATAGAAATATGATGAGAAATTGAAATCTTCTACAATAATTAAACACATGGCTTCCAAATTTTTTAATGTCATAACATGTAGTGACAAATCTAATTATAATCTCATCAATATCTGTTATTATTTCTACTGGGTAGTTAAGTGTATGTACGTGAAACAGTGTTGCCAGTTGACGGCGATAGAATGGTTTTTTTTTCTATGGTTTGCATACAAAATTCCTCTTTTTTAACTCTTAGTTTATTCGATTTTTCCCCCCATTTCGAAATGTAATAAACATTTTAGTAGTTGCGTTTTCCAATATAAATAAAACAATGGCAAAATAACAGATGCGTCTTTAAGAAAAATATAAATAAACCATAAATTACGGTAGATTTTACAAGTCAATATTTAGACACAATATCTGAGGTCAACTTAAGAATTGATAATGGTTAATTTTTTTTTCATCAATTTTTATCAATTTCAAAACAATATTGTTAATCTATAAAGATTTTTTTTACCGCTTAGTGAAAGACTCACAAAAAGCTATTTATTAAACCTGTTTTCAAAGTTACACAATTTCTGAAAGTTTAATGGAAGAATTAAACATATATTTTATTGATCATTGTTCTAGATTAAACCTAAAACTACAAACTTGGATAGATATCTACCCAAGGAAAAATTTAAACTATGTTTCTAAGTTAGTCAGTGACATTATCGAGTGATGACCCATACCATAATTTAGTTTGAGGTTCTAACAATAGGACGAGATCGTGGGACCCTTTAGTTTCTTGTTTACTGTGATGGCGTGAAGACGTGCAGTTTGTGTGGGGTTGATATTTACCCCAGTTTGTAGTTCACCCTAGTGTTTTGTGTAGGTAAGTAATTTTTGGCTCTCTTACTGAAATAAATTGAAGTCACGTAATACTGCTTAATTTTACTATTAGACAGTAGATATATAGTTTTCGGAGACTATTTCATATTTTTAATAACCATAGACAAAATGCAGGCGACCGAATATCACAGAGCGAATATCACAGAGAACTTTACTGCAGCGATTTTGGCGCCTTTGAATAAGTTAAATCGGAGATTTACTTTTGAAAATTTTTTGTACGTATGAAATTTTTCTTTTTTTTTTTTCATTTTGCATAACAAAAACCGAAATATATGGTATTCTTGAAAATCAAGATTTTATGGACTTTTATTTGACTTTTCCATATTTCAGATTCCCAATGTTTTTTTTTGAAACTTTCAAAGTCCTAAATAAATAGACTTTTCTTAGCAAAACATAATAATGGTATTTTTTTTCTCAAAGCCTTATATGTTCTCTTTAAACTCTCGTTTTGAAAATCAAGTTTTGAAAATCGTTTCAGAAAAATAATATGTTTTTTAAATGACGGCTTGACCGTTTTTCAGAACTTTTAGCTATTTAAATTGACTTTTCAACAACTAAATCTTGATAAAATTGAAGATGCTCTTCACCATCCTCTTTGGCATGAAAAAATAAAAAAAAAAATGCATATACTCAAGAGTCACATTACAGTTTTTAGAACGATTTTACGAACAAGAAACCAGTTGGGTAAATTTTTATCCTAGTTTGTAGTTTACAGGCAAAAAAAAAAAATTGTTGTATAGTTTTAGGGTTAAGATCGTTTCATGTGGATTGAGAAACAAAATAACGAAAATTTGGCAAGCGGTATCAGTGAAGCTTTCATTTCAAATAGACTGGTTTTATAAAAATAAAGGTTCAAAGACTTTCTATCTTCTGTGAAGTCAAAACTTTTATAACGGATTTACAATTATAGATTATATATATTGCTTCAAAAAGGTGGTTAAATTATTTTCCCCGTTTTTATAAAAATAAAATTTTCCACCATTCCATTTTAGTTTTTCCACCAAAAAATCTCGAAAACTGGTTAAATCCCGCCATCTGGCAACTCTGACGTGAAGGCACACAATATCAAGAGATAACATTAAATAAAATATTAATAAGCAAGAAGAGAGAGAGTGGCAGAGAGAAAATGTGGGTGTGTTTAAGGTTTGAACAGCAGTGAGTAAAGTCAACACACTGAATAGTAGAAAAGTGAGAAAGAAGAGAGGAAAGAGGAAATCTCAAGTACACTGAGAATTTTTCACAACCATTAATTATGATATTAAAAAGTTTCTATTTTGTTTTATTATTTAAGGGGGTAGTTAGGTGGTTTTTTAACTAAAAGTCTAAATTTTTTCATATTTGGGTAGAAATTTGATCCAAAAATACAGTAAACGCAGTTTAGAAACTCAGTAAAGAATTTTACATAAATATTTGAAGTTATTCCAATAGAACTTGAAAAGGCATTGTACAAAATTAGATACTTTATTTGAAAGAGCCTTGTAAAATACTTTCATATTCAATTTTCTTATAGAATTTCTTGATCGAGGTTTTAGTCAATGGTACATTTTAAGCCAGTATTCAAAAAGATTTTGACTACCAAACAATTCCTTATACATTCAATAACTGTTAATAACAACACAACAATAATACTTTATTCAAGTATACAAGTTCTAGTAAAAGTTTTACTCAAGGAAATTCAATGAAAATGCTAATCTAGTTTCAACATATCCTAGCAAGCTCCTGAATAGACAAGAATATAGCGTCTGTTGCTTGCAATGCAAAGGTTCCGATTTTAATTCACCCTGAGGAACATGGCATATACACAAAGTTTTAAAAATGAAATCTACTTGTAGAAGTATACAAAATAATAACATTAGTAATAAAAAAATCTGCATTCACTCTAGCAAAAAAAAAAAAAAAGAAAACAACTAGTTTCCAAGAAAAAAAGTGCAGAAAAGATATAACAATAATGCTAAAATCTAAAAAAAATAAAAAATCTACGCGTAATAAATAAACTTAATTAAATATAATTTATCGTTTGACCAACGAATTAGATCCTTTTTTTCAAAATTTTCAAATTCCTGTAGTTATACAAAAGTCTTGAATGAATACCTTATGTTATGTAAACATCTGTTAGTACTAATATATATTCTCTTGCATAAAAAAAAAAAACGAAATGGCCATTTCAGCCCTTGAAATGACTTTGACCGAGCTTCTAATGATCAATTGTGTTGTGTGTAATGTGAAATGTTTTGCACACAAATGATCGAGAACTGGACCTACATGTTTTACGCCGACTCCGAACGGCTTATGTTCTCAAGAAGCTTTTCATGGCAGTTTTTACTCTCTGAGGTTTGCCATTGCCTGCATAGAGGTGACGGCCGAACAGAAAAATTAATTGAATTGAAAAAACTTTCTGTGTCGGATGGAGGATTCGAACCTGGGTTCTCTGGCGTAAGAGTCACACACTTTATGCATGCATTTTTATATGCATTTTCTCCTTGTACAGACTGGGTACAGACTTTGGTTCATGGTTATTTTAAGGAAGTTAAAATTCTCTTTAAAATCCTACCTATTTTGATGAAATTATTTTTTTTTTTTAAGTTTCAAAGGATGAAAATTGCAAAATTAATAAAGTAATTTATCGTTAGGCTTGCAATACGACGTTTCAGCCACTTGCAATAACACGAATATTGCAAAAAGGCCAAAATTGAAATAAGGATATTAATTAATGCAATTTGATTTAATTAATAAAGGGAGGATTTTGCATTAAATGCTGAGTTCAAAAAAAAGCAAGTATCTTATTACAACAAATGTTTCTAGTTTAGTTGAAAATACATTCAATAGTTTAAAAGAAAGCATTTTCTCTGCACTCCTGTAGAATTTTATTATCACCGTGTGTGTGCATGTGCGAGTGGCGGATACGCGGTATTGCACGCCCAACGACGAATTTTAATTTTGCAGTCAAATTATGTCGTTTATAGATAACATCTATTTTTTGTTTTATTTATTACTCATAAAACTAAGTTTACTTAAACCAAATTGTTGAACGATATTATTTTAAACTAAGTAATTAAACTAGAAATCAAAAATGCGCTTTATATTCGTTTTTTGTCAAAAAATTGCAAGGAAGACCAAGTGACCCTAAAATTAATATTAAGAAATATAACAAGAGGCCAAAAATTTCTTCAAGAAACTTAAAACTGATAAAATAAGATATATTAATGTGTAAACACATAAAATTCTAAAAATTTCTGTTTTGATGGTGATGATAAATACCTGATTGATGATTG
The DNA here is from genome assembly GCA_914767935.1 of Coremacera marginata. Classification (NCBI taxonomy): domain Eukaryota; kingdom Metazoa; phylum Arthropoda; class Insecta; order Diptera; family Sciomyzidae; genus Coremacera; species Coremacera marginata. The sequence goes on from OU612046.1 coordinate 165,728,735, forward strand.
ATTTTATCAGCTGATGAAGGTTAAAAAAAAATTAGAACGAATTTGTTTTTAACCTTTAATAAACATAAATGTACCGAAGACAAGTCTACAAAAGATTTGGGTTAGGAAATTATATAGCAGTTTTAGGGCTTATTGAGTATTAATTCAAATTTATTTTTTATATACTTTTTCTTAAAGTATAAAAAAAATTGATTTCTCGCAATCATGAGCAATATCAACTGACTGACAAACAAGTTGATTATATTTTACGGTGTAACGGTAGTATTTTTTTTTTGCAACTTGCAAAATAATATCTCATATGCATAACTTGTCGAAGGGCGAAAATTGTACTGAGTTTTTGTTATTGTTGTTATTGTTGTAAATAAGCCCAAATGCCTTGCTTTAGGTTGCAACTGGTAACCAGACACAAGCTACGCATCTACACAATCACAACAAAACAAAAACAAAAAAAATTTCATTCCATTGAACTAAGAAAATTATGACTTGTTGTTTGTGATTTTTGTTGTTGTATTTAGTATTATTATTTTAGTATTGCCCGTGATACAGTTGTTGTTTTTGCTGTTATTATTATTGTTGTCTGTGCAATATATTTAAACACAGCTGCAGGCTTCGATATCCGTTGCTGCGCGTCTATTAAAAGGATTCTCACCACGACAACCAAAAGTCAATGTGGAGAGTCATAAAAATCCTTAAAAAAGACAAAAAGAAAGGAATTCATAACAAAAAATAGAGGCAAAAAGTGAAAGCAGCCAAAATAAGCCCAGCAGACTAAACGCAATGCTATGGCTACGTCAAACAAGTTGCTGGTGGGGGGCAGCCACAAGGCATCACACACACGCGTACTCACACACAAAAATATTAAAGAGGGACTTTAATAATAGGCAAGTTAATGGAATGTGAACGAACTTGGGGTCTATTTCAAGCGGTGGCCTGTTATTTTATGCCATTCGAACGAAGGCATTCAAATAATGAGCGGAATTTTTTCATTATCAATGATTATAAGTAGGGAGAAAAGCACAAAATTAGGAAGTAGTTTGAAGTGAAGTGGATGGAAGCCAGAAATAAGGACTTTCCTTAGAGAGTCGATAAAATAAATTTTTAATTAAAGCTTTTCGTTAAACTCAAAAAATTACGTTTTATGTTTATTCAAAAAAAAAACTTCCTTTCAAATTAAGCAACATCTTAAAAAATATTTGTTATATGTGATTTAAGAAGAAAAGAAATTCTCTTATTTAATTATCTTGAGAACATTAGTAAAATTTAAAAAATTTTAAATATTTTTAACTCTGGAAGGTTTTACTTCCTCGAATCGATGGTAGAAGAAATAAGGTAGCATCGTGGCTGATAATGCTCTCTTTCTCAGCTACCACAATTGTCAAAATCAATGCCAATAATTTTCTGTCACTTTGCAAATCGAGGCTTAGTGTTGTTTGTGCGCTTTTTTTGACAGTTATGGTGATCGACTCTTAGACATGCACCTACCTTATCTTATTATATCATGGTCTAATCGATGACATTCTCTTGTTCATTCTGATATGAGTTTTTTTTATTATTGCATGCATTTCAAACTTTGGTGCCCCGACAGTTTTCGTGGTAGCTGATCAGGAATCTGAATTAAAAAGAATTCGAAATTCAAAATACTGGGCATGAACTAACTTTTGAGTTAAAAATTTTTCGTCAATTTTTTTCAATTTATGGGATGCTTAGAGGACCTCTTCACACAGCTGACTCAGTGGAAGCATGTTATATTTTGCCACAAAAGGACCGTGAATAACGGCTTTGTGGATACTAGGTGAAATGTGGTACCAATCATATAAAGACACGTACAAATTCGCTGTATCTACATAGCATTGTTTAAATGCTACAACAGTTATACGTCTGCTGTTTGAAATCGTTATCAAAATTATGTTAACCCTCATATAATTTTTTTTTTTTATATATGTCTGTTATTTGATTTACACTTTACATTATATCCTTAAAGTAAAAATAATGTTACAAGTTATTATAACTAGTCATTATTTATGCAGTGAGCGAAATATTTGCAAAAAATCTTTTATATTTTCAAAGACCCACAACCTGTCTTTGAATTATCTATCCTCAGGCCAGTTTCTTTTATAAATCGGGCTGCTATAAATTTCTTCCGTGCTTCTTTCTGATCTTTTGTTCCATCCTTCTGACTAGTGGTATAAAAGAACTATACCATATAGTGAACTATATAGTGAACCCTGTAATGGATACGAAACCATATATGACTTGTAAAATTCATAATTGTTTAAAAAGATGAAATCGTTTACAGTAAAAATTTAGTTCTATTATTGTTAAAAAAGAAATAAATATCCGCATCAGAGGGTTTCTTTTGAAAACTTTTCACTTTTTGAAATCTAGCCGATACGATATGTACAGCAAACATTCACTAGAGGGTTAATAATGTAAATTTTAACGTTTTATTAGACTTATACAAACAAATTCAAACTCATTTAGTAGGTTTAATGACAATATAAAAAAAAATGTTTTTTGGTTTCCGTAACCATTTTAGTTTTTTTCAAAATTTTCCGATTGGGGCACATTGTGGCAGACAAATTTTTTCTTATTAGTCTAATAAGATTTCCCTCAAAGGAACCAAAACCTTTTTATAGAGGAATAACGGGGATAAGAATTTCGTTTTTTTCATTTTTCACTGAGCCAAATTTTTAATAAATGTACATTTTCAATGATTTTTTTTTTAAATATTATTTAAAGTTTTAATTTTTTGTGATTACTTAAGGGTACCTTTTTGTAATTTAACGCGATTCTGAATGCGTTTTTTGAAAGAATACTACAAAAAAGTGGTCAGAGATATTAATAGAAAGGTTTTTTTTTTTTATTGATTTCAACAATTATTAAAGTACATAAAAAATTTTTTGTTTTTTTTTTTGTGTCGTCATTTGCGTGTACATGATGTTAGTAGCGTGTACGTGAAAAGTAGGAACATTTTGCTTGCAGAATAACCTGATATGTATTCACCTTAAAAAAAAATATATGTTTATTTGTAAAGTAAACAATTACGCCGAATAAGTGACTTCAAGTTTTGTAAACATTTTTGTTTGTAAAAAAAACGCGTTTTTAAAGTTGATTGTTTAAAGAATGGGTGTTCATTTGAGTACACAACGAGTTGTAAATTTATTTTCAGGCTCATTTTTTAAAAAAGGGCAAAGTGCGTAAGTGTTAACTTTACAAATGTATATATTTTAGATGATTAAGATGATGATTAAAGATCATGTTATTCTGCAAAGAAAATGCTCCTACTTTTCTCGAATTGCTACATGACACCGTCACGTATACGCAAATGACGTCAAAAAAAAAAAAAACCAACAATTTTTTCAGGTTATTTAATAATTATTGAAATCAATAAAAAAACTTTATATTAATATCTCTGACCATTTTTTTTGTGTAATATTAGATAAAGATACCCATAAGCTTTGATCCAATACAAGAAAATATAAAACATCTTAAATTTTTAAATTGAAATTTTTTTGTTCAATTTTTGTCCAACTTTTAATGAGTTAAAAATTTATAAAAATAAAAAGAAATTGACGTTGCCGATTTTTTTTTATTTATCTATCTTTAATAGGTTTTTTATGAAAAAAAAGTTTTTCAAACATCTTTAAAAATGAGAAAAAACATAAAAAAAAGTAGGCAGTGGGGGGGCTGCCCACCGAAGAGAAACTTAAAGCTATGAAATAACATAGCTGTTATGAATTTCCGAACAAACTAGAGTCGGAAAATCAGATGCATTCTACTTTTTTAACTCTTTTTATCAATTAATGTGTTATTGAATGAATATACTGCTAGTTTTTAGTGTTTATATATAGTTTATTTGCAACACAATTACTTTGGTTGGGTAATCGGTAATTGGCTCGGTAAACGGTTGGTTATCGCTTCGGTAATCGGTTGGTAATTGTTTCGGTAATCAGTTGGCAATCGCTTTGTTAATCGGTTGGTTATCACTTCGGTAATTGGTTGGTAATCGCTTTGGTAATCAGTTGGTAATCACTTCGGTAATTGGTAATTGGTTCGGTAATCGGTTGGTAATTGCTTTAGTATTCGGTAATTGGTTCGGTAATCGGTTGGTTATCGCTTCGATAATCGATAATTGGCTCTGTAGGCGGTTGGGAATCGCTTTGGTAATCGGCAATTGATTCGGTAATCGGTTGGTTATCGCTTCGGTAATCGGTAATTGGTTCGGCAATTGATTGGTTATCACTTCGGTAATTGGTTCCGTAATCAGTACATAACCGCTTCGGTAATTGTTTCGGTAATCAGTTGGCAATCGCTTCGGAAATCGGTAATTGGTTCGGCAATCGGTTGGTAATAGCTTTGGTAATTAGTTCGATAATTGGTTGGTGGTAATCGCTTCGGTAATTGGTTCGGTAATCGGTTGGTAATCGCCTTGGTAATAAAAAAGCTCACCAAACGTGTTTGCCTAGCATAACCACAAAAGCAATGCTGTTCAATGCAACAGAAATGAACAGCTGAAAGCGTGATAGAATCGCTAACAACGTGATGATATTGCTAACAGTATGATGATATTGCTAATAGCGTGATTATATCGTTAACAGCGTGATGATATCGCGAATCTATAGTTTTGCTCTCTACCAAAAAGTGCTCAACGCGCCTAAAGAAGTTTTCACTTCAAAGAAAGAAAACATGAAAAAGACGGTCAAAATCTTTTTGATGTTTGGAACTATTGTGTGACATTAATTATTTCCGTATATTTCCGTATATTTCCGTATATTTCCGTCCATACAATAAATGCAGGAAGACGAAATCTTCATACAAAAAATGGGGAAAAAGCGTCTGCGGAGAACACAAATTTCAGTTTTGTGATTCATGTATAAAAAAAGGATTTCAACTAAAAATCGTTTTTATGTTGTATTTACTGATATACTACTTAAACTATTGTTTATAAGTTAAGTTAGTTTTGTTTTTGTTTTTTTTTTTTTGTTTTAAAATTTTTGTTTATTTTGAAAATAAATTTATTAATAAAATATATATATATATATGAAAAAAAGTGAACAAAACTGCATCTAATTCAAAGACTGAAAACAATTTTATTTATATAGCTGTATAACTTTTGTTTTTTAAAGAATATGAATCTTTATTGAAAAATTGCATTATAAATGATTTAACTGAATTTTTCTGTTGAATAGTTTTCGCATACAACTTAAAAAAAAAAGTTCTTAGATACGACAAAGTCATACATATCTTAGCGTATGTTAAATAAGTATAACCTTTAGCAGCTTTTTATAATTTTTTTTTTTTAAATTTAAATAAAGCCCAATTTAATTAAATTGAAATTGAATCGTTAGAAAATTTGTATATTGTAACTAAAACTCATTTCAAATACTTACAAATTCCGTCTGTGGACTTGGTACTGCCCAATTTTCTGGGTTTGTTGGTAAAGCCTCGGCAAGATTTGGATCAAAACTGGACGGTCTCTTTTTTACAAAATCAACTGGCAGGCTGTAATCATCACAGATGGCGATCTGAAAAATACAAAATACACACACAATTCAGATACGGACAATATTATAAAACGTCATTAAACGCTCTCATTTCCATAACCATAAGCTTTGAAAACTTACAAGCTTAGCACGCATAGCACAGAAAAATAATTTGTTCTTAATGCTTATTGCTTGAAGCTTGCCTTGGTTGTTTCTAATACAGACACATCGGTCTATAGCGAATCCTTTCAGTTTCAGTTCGCTAAGCAAAAGAAAAAAAAACAAAAACAAAACAAAAATATTACTATGGATAACCGCACAAAAACCAGGAACAATAAGACGAGCTGATGGCACAACATGAGGATGAAGCGGCAGCCATGAAGAAAGTAAGAGTTGCTAAAACTTTGGCGAAGACGTTTTCATTATTGCTAAAAGCATTTTGGGGGGGACGCATGTTAGAGCGGCATGAGTGTTTGTAATTTTTGTTGTTGTTGCTGCTACTGCTTTAGTGCGTTGGTTATAAAAAAGTTAAGCTCTAAGTTTATTGTTACAACGACAAAAGCGATGATTACTGGCGAAAGAGAAAAAAAAAATTAATTATTGCAAGAATTACTTGCTACGAGCATCAAAGAAAACTGTCTGTAATGAAACTTAAATTTTTCAAATTTTGCGCAACAGAGCACATTTAAGGCTCTATTCTACAAAAAATATTGCTTGCCACACTGTTATTTTTTTGCATACTTAAACACGAAACTGCTTCAGGCTGCTACGTCAGACTATTTTTAGAAATTGAATACTTAATAATCTTTGACAGCAGCTGAGCTTCCAGCGGCATGACATTAAAATATAATAACAGCACGTGACCTTCAACTTTAAAGTGTGCTGATGTGAAGAAATACACAGGGTATAGCACAAAGTCTTAAGGTGCGAATCACCAGGGTTCTTGAATATAAGCTTCATGTCTTGAGCACATAAAGTTTTACAAAAATTAAAAAAAGACCATAACAATATGCCGTATGCAATCTTATTTTCATACAAGTGCATTAAATAATGTTTTGCTTGTATTTTTGGAAAAGCTTTTAAAGAATTCTATCTCTTTATTAGAACTTCCTTTATAAGTATGTATCGCTCGTTATCTTCAATAACGTCATAATCTAAAAATCATAAAAATTAAGTAAATTACGCAGGAACTACCTGCGTGTGTGTGTAATTTTACTGACTATATCTTCCCTACTTTTCGCGTGTTTTACTCACATGAACGAAACGAAACGATGGCCATTTCAGCCCTTGAAAGGACTTTGACCGAGCTTCTTATGATCAATTGTGTTTGTGCGTGTTGTGAAATGTTTGAACACAAATGACCGAGAACTGGACCTACAAGTTTTATGCCGACTTCGAACGGCTTTTGTTCTCCAGAATTGGCCGCCCAATTTATCCACATAAGAGATAATCGTAAGTAAGATAATAATCGTAAGTTTTATTTGTCTGTGCCAGTGTGTAAGGATCAAAATATTCGAAATGTATGAGTTTGTTGGATGTTATGTTATATTTTAGAAGTGATGGAACAATTTTCTATATCTGTTCAAAACTAAAAATGCTTTTCCTGGGAAAACAGATTTTTTTTTTTTTGAGTTCTAACGTTATTGAAGAAAACGAGCGATATGTCCGTTTGAACTTACCGATCCTCATATTGAGTGTGCCAAAAAATTTGTATATAGTTATATTAGAGGTAGGGAATATAAGAATAAAAGAAAATATTATAAAAAAACTAGTAAGGAATGAACCGACTCTAAAATACCTTCCGCGGCCGTATTGAAGTATATTCGAAGTCTTTAGCCATCTATAAAATGTTAATGTATAATCTGCAAAAATATTTGTGTCATACGCTTAATTTATTTTACCTTTAGTTGCCACATGGAGTAATTTTAAGAGTGTTCATTATGCAAAAAAATATATCGCACACTAAATACAAAACAGTCACAACTCAAAATTTGTAAATTTCTAGCTGAAGCAACAAAACAAATATATTTTTGAAGCAACTCCATACAAAGCAATGGGACAAAACTTTTTTTTTTAAACTGTAGAGAAAAAAATTTTTCTACATAATGTATTCGATGTGTTACAGTCAAAGTATATGAAGACTACGAAAAGTTTTACATTCAAAAGTAAAAATTTGTAAATTTTGAGTTGTGGTTTGATCAATCAATCAAAATTTGGTTGATATGTGTAAATTCATACCAACGGTGTAAACGAATTTCCTTTTAAATTATAGTACCACGTCTTCCGTTCAATTTCGACCAATTTTCAGCAGACAACCGAGTGCTCATTATTCCTAAGAAAATGTGTGGAAAATTTTGAAGAAGTCGGACGAAGGCTATAGAGGAGTTCGATTAAAATTATAGTGGCACGACCCTGTCTAATTCAATCCAATTTTTAGACTTATCATTGCTCATTATTCCAAAGAATACATTTGCATAATTTGGTTGAAATCGAACAAATGGTTTAGAGGGAGTTCGATTAAATTGACACGCCTCTTGTCCAATCCCACCCACTTTTGTAAGCTGAAAACTTCTCATTATATTAAAGAATATATGTGCAAAATGTGGTTCACTTTGGAAAAACGGTGTAGATGGAAATAGATTAAAAATAAAGTGCCACTTTTATAAACTACGGACTGATCCTTATACCAAATACTTTGTGTGTAAAATTTTGTCTAAACGATGTAGAGGAAGTTCGATCGAAATTAAATTGACATGCACCTTGTTGAATCCCAACCACTTTTTTAGGCTTAAACCTTCTCATTATACTAAAGAAGAAATGTACGAAATTTGATTGAAATGGGACAAGCGGTGTAGATGGAGCTAGTTTAAAAATAATGTGCCACGCCCCTTGCCTAGTATCGCCCAATTTTATAAACTTAAGACTGCATAAATTTCCAAGAATTATGCGTGCAAAATTTGTTTGAAGTCTGACACATGGTGTAACAGAAGTTCGATTAAAAGTAAAATGCCACACCCACTTTTTTAGTCTAAGATCTCCACATTACACCAAAGAATATGTGCGAAATTTGGTGTGAGTTGGATAAACGATGTGGATGGAATTTTGGTATACGATGCCATTCGGTTTTATATATTAACGAAAGTTTTTCTATTTTGTTTACGTCACTTTGTATGGGAGGAAGACCTGGTTTAGACCTTAGTTCAGATCTTGCCAAATATCATAGAGATGTTTTATATTAAATAACAAAGCTTGTTTGCGAAATTTCAAGATATGACTTTAATTTTTGTGGATTTTTAAGAGATTTTACGGTTAAAATAAAGTTACTCTGTATGTGAGGTAGACGTGGTTTTCATCCGATTTGGCAAATTTTCAAATTTGATATTTTTCTTTAAAAAATAAACTAACATTTTGAATTTCATCGCGATAGCTTTAAAATTACGGCTGTAATCGTGTCGACAGACGGACACACGGAAATCCATGCTGATCAAATATATGTACTTTTCTATACCTGCCACGCCTGCTTCTTGTCGTTACAAACGGAATGATATAGTTAATATACCCCTTACGCAGTACGCGTTGGGGAATAAAAATTATTATTTCAAATTTTATTACAAATAAAAATTTACCCAGGTTAGGTTAGGTAGAGGCGGCAGCCGGTGTATACGAAATAACATACACCAGTTTACTTAGACCAGATAGGTCCATTGTGATACCGCTGTACACAGGCCTTCATTCAAAAATGGAATTAACTTGAGCTCTTGATGAACTCTTTTAGACGCCTGACATCAATCGTTGATAGGTCGTCATACGGCTCATGAAAGAAGAAGAGCCTGAATATTCTTGTATTCTTCTGGCTAGCGCAGGACAGCAGCACAGAAGATGGAATATGCTTTCTCCTTCCTCGTCCCTGCAGCTGCTACAGAAGTCATTTGAGATAACTCCTAACCTCTAGGCATGTCTGCCTATCAAGCAGTGGCTAATGTATCTAATTCTGGTATTGCCATTGAGAGAAGGGCTCTCGATCGCCCGGGATCTAGTGTAGGCCAGATAAGCATTGATGCTCTGAATGTCGAGAGTCCAGTCCATCTAGTTTTGGCTTCCGATATGATATTGTTACTGATTAGCAGCTTGAGAGTTGCTAACGGGATTCCCCGTTCACCATTTTTGATGCCGTTCGTGTCCCATTTCTAGCAAGCTCATCTGCGTTTGCATTACCTTTAATGACTTTATGCCCAGGTAAACCCATATTAGGTTGATGCTGAAATAGTTCAACATTTCAACTAATGAAGCACGGAATTCTTTGGCTACTTTAGAGTTTGTGGCTACTTGTTCCAACGATTTTATCGCAGCCTGACTATCTGAGAAGATATACATTTCCCGTTTAGAGACAACGTTTTTTGAAAGCCTTGATGCAATCTTCTCTATTGCCATCATTTCGGTCTGAAACACACTACAGTGGTCAGGAAACCTACGAGCCAGATATACCCCAAACTCTTTTGAGTAGACTCCGTACCCGACCTTGTCGTTTAATTTTGATCCATCTGTATAGAAATATAGACACCCTCGTTTCCATGGTGCACCATTGATCCAGTATGTTCTAGGTGGAATAAACGTACCATACCTTCCTTCGAAATAAAGTTGAAGTTGTTAAGTAGCGATGAGTGGCCCGTTGTCAGACTTTTTCATACACACAGAGTTATCTTAGTCTTATCACCGAATATGCTGCTGTCTGTTTGGGAACCAGGTCCAGTGGTAGAATATGAAGTATGGTCCCTAAAGCTGCAGTCGCTGTTGTTCTCAGAGCACCACTGATGCATATGGATGCCATTCTCTACACTTTTTGGAGTTGTTTCAAATGAATGAGTTGGGTTGTTTCCAAATGAATTTCTGGAAACAACCTTATTTAAATGCATTAAGCCCAAATTTTTTTTCAAATAACTGGTGGGTCAAAATATTATAAGTTACACTAAAATATTTTTATATATCAAAGTAATTTTTCGATTTAAATTTATTTATTCAAAAAACTGCCAACGTCGTTAAAGTTAATTTTAAGACTCTATTAGAGCCATGTAAAAGCCATCAAACTATATTAGGCAAAATTTAAACGACCTTTCTGAAATAGTTAATTAAGAAATAAAATAAAATTTCAAATTTAACCAAGCTTTGCCCTATTCTTTAAGCTTAACCATCAAATTGTTGTGCCATCCAATTTTCCGGAATTTTAAACCTTAAAAAAAAAGGATGAAACCATTTAAGAAAAGGTTTTTTTCTCGCTCCATACCATTATTTCTGAAGCTTGTCAACAATAGTTTGATATGGATAGAGTTGCCAAAGTAAGATTTTCCTAAAATTTCTTGCTCTATATAATGGCTACATTTTAGCACAATATATAAACACATAAATGTTGATGTTTAGCTTAAAGCTTAGAAGGCTCAAATTGCACAAATACACACTCACACACTTACTGAAACAGGCCATTCTGCAGCACGTACGGGTTTCTTACCAATGTTATTTACTTCAAAAAGGTTTATTTTTTTGTGCTCTAATAAGGTGTAAAGTTTTGATAGCTCAGCAGTAATTTTTGTGTGGCAATACTATGTTTTTAGTTCAAATAAAGGGAACTTAATTGGATGGCTGCTTAACGTGCGGAAAACTAATGAAGTTACAATTCTACGTTTTTTTCTTTGCTTAAATTACGTTTGGAATTGGTTTTTTTTTTTGAAGAGGCTCATAAAAGTATTACTTTAAATTCAAGTAACATTTAAAATATTAATTTTTCAAAATATAGTATTGAACTCTGGGAAAAATTGTTGCAGCTCGCTTATGCTCACCTCGAAATACAGCTGCAAGCGATACATTTCCCTGCAGTTCTTACAATACCACTCGAGCTCTTCATTTTGCCGCATTTCAGCGACCACCACTTGTGGCACATCTACGCAACGCCCATGAAAGCGCCACGCACAAGGCCCCGAGCATTGAATATAGGACTCACTTGCGGCAAAATCCAGCCAGCAGCGGCGACAAAACATTTTTCGATTTTTTTTTTTCTTATTCTTATTATTATTATTACTACTTCAAGCAGTTGCCACTCACGAAAGACAGTTGCTGCGTGCGCACCACTGACAGCTTCTGCTTCAACTGAGTGTCAGAACATATTCCAACACTTAAAAGCTGCTACTTTCCAAGCTAGCACTGCAACTCCCTTGAGCACCATTAAAAATTATACGCACATACATATATATCTATATGAGCAATGAGTTTCCGCTTCCGTTAAATATTTGAAAACATTACCAGTTTTTGTGTGATCTTGGCCTAAAGGCTGCTAACAAAACTATCATCAACGCACGTTCAACACAAACATTTGCACAATTTTCCATTAGAATGAAGAGCAAAAAAGCGACGAAAAGCTTTTTAACACATTTGACAACAAATGGCGTTGAACAAATGCCTGGCAACTCTATTCATTAAGAGTTGCATAACTTCATAAATTCTTAACTAGGCATTCATGCCACCCGCCATAAGCAGCGATGATGCGATGCTGTTGCGGTTATTATTGCAAGAAACGAACGTCTGCCTGGAAGCCGGCCAAAGTGCAGCCAGTACGCGACAGAGCTGACGACATTGAGCTTCTAAAGACGCCACAAGCTTGAATGCATTCAAAGCATTCAAAGCTGCTAGGTGGAAGGATGAAGCTACCCAGCATAAATATAGTGTTTGACACACTTACATGTGGCACGGTGCTACGCTCTGGGCCAAGATAATAACCGCTGTTGCTGTTGCTGCTGCTCCGGCTGCCAATAAAGGCGGCCACATTTAAAATTAATGAAAAAATCTTGTATCATGCTTGTGCCACAGATGACGACGTTTCAACAGAAAGCGAAAAGCATCCTTAGATTTTTTTTTTTTTTTTCTCAACCAAAGAAAGCCACAGGGGAAAACCATGTCGAGTAAATTTGCTCAGTGTTTGGTTCTGGACAAAGGTTGGGGCATAGCGAAGAACGAACAGCAGGAAATGTAGTGAGAGCAGAAGTAAAAAGAAACTGAAGTAAACACACAAGATACTTACCAAGGTTCTGACAAGTTTTGTTTATTTAAAAAAAAGCAACCAAAGCGCAGCAGCCTTGAGGCTAACTTATCTCAAATAACGAAGAGTAAACAGATAAAAATTAAGTGAAAATATAAGACATAAGTTTAAAAGTAGTAAAAATAAATAAAAAAGGACTAAACTTGTTATAGTTATAGTCAATGAGTTAATGAAAACATTATATATACATAAGGGTGATCGTTATATGTAAAATCGTGTGGGTTGGTCGTAAATTGGCTCCGAATTAACAGATAATACAGATAATAGTATAGGTACAAATAAAATTTAGCGTCATACACTGACTGGGTTTGAAAATGGACGTGATCGGTTAATATTTTCTCCTATCTACCATATAAGAATTTTTAAACATTGTACGGCAGGTAGGCGTGAACCATGGTGCAATAAAACAAGGTGATTTTATTTTTTCACCGGCGTATTTTTCACCGCTCTCACAAAAATTTTCCCCGCATCTGTCAAAAACAACTGAATTAAATGGCTGCGTTCAGCAGGTACAACCATGATTCAATCAATAGAAGGATATGCAGATATTTGGCATATCCTTATTTTATGTAAACAAAAGACACAGTTCCGATAGTATCGTAGGCGTAGAATTTTTTTTTTGATATATTTGCCGATGAATTTGTTGTTCTTATTAATTTTTATGTTGGTTAAAAATAAATTTAATTCAATCTTATCTTCTTTCTATCTATATGTCTATATTTTATATATATATAAAATTGTAAAAAAAAAAATATATTTTTTTGAAATTCTTTTTGCGATGGACGTTTTGAATGACGCTGAGTCCGAAAATCGCATTTTTAAAATTTTTGTCTGTCTGTCTGTCTGTCTGTCTGTCTGTTAAAGCATCACGCGAAAACCACTGGATGGATTTAAATGAAACTTGAAATTTAGGTTCCTTATATACCCGGTCATAACATAGGCCACTTTTTATCCAGTAAAAAGGTTGGACCCGGTAGGGGACACTGCGATCGAAATCCAGGCATTCGTTTTTTCAGCTTATCTCCGAAACCGTTCATCCGATTTGCATGAACATTTGTATCGAGAAGTTCTCGGACACGCTGAGCATTTTGACTTATCTATACCATTCTAACTCGAACACCAGAGGGCGCGGTAGTACAAATATTTTGAAAAATCTCGAAAAACTCCTAAACCGTGAATCCGATTTGCTTGAAAATTGAAATATAAGGGTTTTCTGATACGGTGAGTTTCTATGACTTATATACTCTGTTCTATCTTGAGCATCAGTGGGCGCTATAGTAGAAATATGTTAAGAAATGTCGAAAAAGTCCAAAACCGTTCAACCGATTTGCAAGAAAATTTGTATAAAGAGGTTTTCGGATACGGTGAGTTTTTATGACTTATCTACTCGGTTCTATCTTGAAAACCAAAGTCGAAAAACTCCTTAGCCGTTTATCCGAATACATGTATATATTATACATATACACATATATTAACATATATATGAATGGGCGTAGCAAGGGTAGGGCAGTTTCCCCCCCTGATACATATATGTATATACATGCTTATAGTATGCATATATACATATATAAACATATATTCATATACATACATGGGTGTAGCGAGGATAGGGCAGGGAAGGGCAGTTTTCCTCCACTGATATGTATATGCATGTGCATGTATATATTCTACATATGTACATATATAAACATATATAAATATACATGCGCGTAGTGCGGGTAAGGCAGAGGAGGGAAGTGTTCCCCCCTGATATGTGTATGCATATACATGTATATATTATACATAACTACATATATAAAGATATATACATATACATGGGCATAGCGAAGGTAGGGATGGGGAGGGCAGTTGTCCCCCGTTATATGTTTATGTTTATACATGTATATATTATGCATATATATACATATAGTATACATAAACATGGGCATAGCGAGGGTAGGGCAGTTCTCCCCTGATATGTTTATGTATTTACAAGCATATATTTTACATATATAAACATATTTAACATATATGCATGGGCTTAGCGATGGCAAGGCAGCGGAGGGCAGTTGCCCCCTGATATGTATATGTGTATGCATGTGTATATTATACATATATATATATATATACATATATATATATACATATATACATATAGATGGAGCTAAAACTAAAGAAATTTTACTTCAGTCGTGTGATCTAAAGTACACTCTTATTTTTTTATGTGCTTCTTTGAGCAACAGAGGGCGCTGTAGTACAAATCTTTTAAGAAATGGTAAAACACTACAAAACCGCTCATCTAATTAGAATGAAAATTTTTTGTATATGGATTTTCGAGTATGGAAAGGGCTTTGGCGCTATTTTTTTTTTTTTTTGTTCGAAAAACAGAGGGCTCTATGGTACAACTACTACAAAAGAAGCGCCAAACCACTCATCCGATAAGTATGATTTTTTTTAAAAGGTTTTCGGGTGCGGTGAGTTTTTTGCGCTATGTATTTTGCTATATATTGAACACTAGAGGGCGCTGTACTACAAAATACAGTAATGCTTAGCAAAGCGCGAAGGGTGATATGTATCTTCTTTTCTTCTTTATGTGTATTTATATTCAACATTTTTACTTTCGCATATCAGGGCAGCTGATGCCAAATTCTGTTGTATTTGAGTTCACATCAACACATGCGCAAGTTCGTTCCGCTTCCTACCTTGAAGTTGTTTTGACATTTCAATTTAAATTTCCAGTGCCTATATAATTGTTATCCAGTAGACTAAATACTTACCAAATAATGGGTTATTCGCAAAAAATTAAGAGAAGAAATTGTCAAAAACGTGGTAAAAAGTGAAGGTACATAAAAATATCGTATGAAAGAATTCTTGACCATAAAAACATCTGCAAATATGATCTTAGTTCACAGTTAAAATTTCTTAAATTTTGTGATTTTATGATTAGTAATTTTTAAAAAATAATTAATAATAATTATTAATTAATTAATTAATAGCATTAATAGAATTAATTTCAAAACAATAGTAATTCTTAGTAAAATGAATTTTTGAACTTATCAATGTAGCCTGCTACAAGGAAAACTTTCAGATATTTAAAGTTTTGACTTTCGATACAAGTTGCTCTATTGTTTTTGAATACACTTAAGTCAATTTTTTTTTTGTCTGAAACGTCAAAAAAAGTACTTTATAAAAATAATAATAGCACTTACTTAGGCATTTATATTTTTTTGCCATTTTTGTTCAAAAAAGGTCCATAATATTTTAAGTTTTCTTATAAAATGGCGCTAAAGTTTTTGTTGTAAAAGTAATTTAAACTCAAAATTGCATTTTTGACTCATTCATTGGCACATTAAACGTACAGTAACATTACGACATGAGGTCAAAAGAGAGCATTTATGTATGAGAAAACTTACATAAATGATTGCCAAAAATTCGTTTTTGCTCTGATGTTTTAAAAAATGCCCAATCTATCGAATAAAATGTAAAATTTGAAAATATACTTTTGAAAGCGATCACGATCACACACATCCCGATTTTCTTAACTCTTCTCATAATATTTAGGTGTTGAAACTACATTTTACTTATTTCGCCGAAGTTACCGGTTGATGCACACAAAATTCCGCCAATAGTTTGTGAAAAGCTTTTTCAAATCGACGAATTAATTAAAAAATTATTTATATAAGCTCCCGAGTAAAGCCGGTCATCCAGCTAGTTAAAACTCTAAATGTGGAAGAAGTCTTTTGCAAGATATCCTGTAAAAATTTTAGCCTACACCGAGAAAAAAGCTTATGTTAAATTGAAAAAAAAACCTAGTATAATTTATAAGATGGCTTTGGCAGTTTTCAGCCACCCAAGTACTTTATCAATACGCCTAAGTTTAACATGTGACTTGCCAATTTTTATTGGGTAAAAAATTAACCAAGTATTTGGTAACTTTTTATACACTCCTTTCAAAAAATAAATTAAATTTCAAAAATATAACTCTTTTTTGGTTTTTTTTATTTTCCTTTTTTTTAAAGCTGCCGCCGCCTGTCGTTCTGTGCTTTGCTTGACTGAAATCGGCAACAACACACATTTTTCTTTTATCAACATATTATATTCTTAGAAATTGATGACTTCTCGGCTTTTCTTGCTGGTTGAGAAGAACATTAAATTAAATTAAATATCATATACAAAAATTTTACCTTTGCATGCCGTTGAGATTCGAACCCACACCAAACGGTACCACTGTGTATGAAGGAACTACACTACGCATTGAACTCCTTCGTTACGCGGAGTGATTTATTCAATATTAATTACAACTGAAGCTATGCTGCAGCTATCAACAAAATACTACGACATACTGCATCTGTTAATATAGCTTCTGTTAACATCTGTGAATCTAATATTTTTTTTTGGCAGAGTATCGAAGTATGTGCTTTCAAAGCAATGTATTAAACAATAAATTGCTTAAGTGAATTAACGTAGCTGCAGTTATGTCAGCAAACAGCAGCAAGGTTGCTTGAATCAGTTGGTAGAGCGATGGACTGGCACCAAAAGTTTCAGGGTTCGATTCCGCACGGCGTGCAAAGAAATTTTTCTTTTTTTTTTTTCTTTTTGTTGATGAAATGTAATAAAAATTTACTGGTGGTGAATATTAACGTGTGTTTTTTAATTTACTTTGTTATTTTTGAATTCAAAAGTGCTTTTATTCAAAAAAAAAAAAAACCATTAAATTATCAAATATATACTTCTCTCGTGTGTCTAATGACGAAGCTGTGTTGTTTTTCAAAAAATAGCTCAAAACTATGCTAAAGCCATCCATGCTTGTTGTTTTTTAATTTTGTATTTTTGGATTTGGGCTTAGGTGAATCAAATATTTTTTTTTGCAGAGTATCGAAGTATGTGCTTTCAAAGCAATGTATTAAACAATAAATTGCTTAGGTGAATAATCATAAGTTTATAATTCCCATACAATTCTCTTTGCCCAAGCTGACTTAGGTGGTTTACCTATTGTTTTTTTTTTTCTCGGTGTAAACTCAACTGCGAAACAACAGCTCGAGATGAACAGCTGATTTTGACAACTAGCCCGCATTTTCTCTGCCTTCTACTTGATTTTTCGCTGAGTCGGTCCTATCTTATAGTTCTGCCATGTTTGTAAGCTCACAAACATGTCACAATTATAAGGTAGGCCGAATCGGAGAAGAATGAAGTATAATGCAGAAAAAATGCGGGCTAGTTGTCAACCGAAGGGCTTTTGCAACATGTTCAATGTTTCGGCAGAAGAAATTTCATTCCGCACACAAAATATAGTGGAACTGCGTTGTTGAAAAAATTCAGACATTATAAAAAATTAAAAATTCACTTTTAGCTATTTACAAAAGCACGCGTAACTCAAACACTAATGAATATTTTGAAGTGTTATTTGTCGCAAATATCAGCGATAATAGTGTTACTTCAAAAATAAAAAATTTTGTCCCTACCTTTTCGCAATTAATTGTGCTGTTAAAACTTGTAAGAAAATTTAATGACATTCTCGCGATATCCTTGTTTGTTAATCAGCCTATTCATAGTAACCAGTTATAACTACATTCATTACAAACATGTTAGCGTCACATGCAAACACAGCTACGTCAAAAAAATTAGAAGCAGCTCATGTTCTATATGCAAACTCATATCTACATTACATAATGCCATTATTTAGCTGGCCAATTTTAAAATCTAACCACTCAATCGATTTTTAGCGATAACAACAATTTTAAACCACATAAAAGCCACCTGAGTGGACTGTAGACAGTATATGAAAAAAAGACGACTATCAACTAGCTAATTTTTGGCAAAGACCAACTCGAATACAACTACAACATAAAAAATGCTGGCCATTATGTGGTGAACTCCAATAAGCACAACTGTTAAGTTCTAAACTTTTGGCTAATGGCCAGAATGGTTTTAGTTTACTTGTTTTTCATGCCATGTAAGAGTGAGTGAATGAGTCATGCTAATGAGTCGAAAACGTTTATTTTATAAGCCATATATATGTACATTCAAAGTTTATTGTACAAACTTTATTAATATAAGCAGACAGCAAGCCAAAGAGCAAGAGTTGTTCTGAAGTTTTCCTAAACTGCATAGAAAGAGATTTTTTTTTTTAACTTGTACAGATCACAAAAGTATAGAAAGAACTTTTTTGTTTGTTTTCAACATAAAATACTCAAAATATCATTTAAAAAAAAAAAAAATTTAATTTGAAGTTTTTAATACTTTTGTTAGAATGTTGCTTATGAAATGGCATGATAATGTTTAATTGAATAAATTAAATTAATTTTGAAGCAATTTAGTATAAAACTCATTTGTTGTTAAAGTATTTTTAATGCACTTAATTTGATTTACAGTCATTTGGAGTTTTTCTAATTAATTCTTCATCAATACGAATTAAAGCTAAATTAAAATAGTAACAAACTCAGTTGTTACCTTACCAATACACCCCCATATTACAGCTGCGTCCTGCGTCTGTAGGGTTTTATTAAAAAATGTAAATTTAACTAATCGATTGACTTCCTGCCATGACAATCTTGGCTTACGGCCACTTGGTTAACCCTAAATTAAGCGTCAGCCTATGAAAAACACACACGCATACGACCGCCTTCAGTACTAAAGTCAATGCCAAAGTAATTACAAATCATTTCCGTTCACAAGTTCACATGTTTTGCGGCTAAAACGGAAATAAATGAGCGTTTATAGCATTGCCAGCTGTAATTGATTTGTTGTGTCTTATGTGCGCCTCCAACCACTACAAAAAAACGTGCACGCAAGGCTCACCCATACGTGTCTTAACACCCACATCCGGTATGTGGTGTGAAAAGCCAGGGAAAAAAGATGCATTAAATAAAATGCCAACAAATAATTAAAGTGCTGCATAAATACTCCAACTGACAAGGAGTGAAGGCATGTTTTTGTCTCTTTAAAATAAAAAAGTGTATAGAAAGAATAAATTGCAGAAGCAAAAACAAAGCAACTAAAAAATGCGTTCATTTTAAAGAAGTTGCTAGACAGAGAGCAAAGAGAAAAGCGCGAAAAGTTGAAGTTAGGGTAAAGGTTGGACACTGGGCTCTGAAATGTGGCTGGACTTTTTCTAATTACTGTTGTTTTTTTTTTTATTGTTTTTTCAAATGTTAATGAAAATCATTCAGCCATTGAAACAGCTTCAATGCACGTTTGTAAAAAAAAACTTCATTGGTAAAAAAAACATTCTTTCAGTCTATGCGCCAATCTAGCAATCTAGCCTTAATTAAAATCTGGACCTTTAAAAGAAATGAGCACTGAAGAGCCGCATAATAGCTGTGCCTTCCACCAGCGTTGTTCAGGTGGACACCATCATGAAGTCGAGAGCTAAAAATCACAATTGAAGAAATTGAAGGGACTCGTTGCTGTTGTTGTTATACATAGTCATGCTCAATAGTTGCGTAGAAAAAAATCAAAAGTTCCTTTATTGTCGTTGCCATTTCCACTCTTCGCTGCATTGAATTCACTCTGATTTATCATCAACAGCAATGAGCTGTGCTTAGCTTGTCGATAATGCTCTGCTTTAAATATTTAGAGAAAGAAATCGAATACAAAGCCAAGCACAACCATGGCAAAAAAATAAGGGAAACAGTTCAAGTGCAATTAGCAGACAAGGCAGACAATGAAAAAACCACCCATTCAATGACCTCCACCCTAGATCAGGTTGTTGCAGTCACTTATTGTTGACATTAATGTTGGGGTGTTAGTTTGGGGCTGATCACGTTGTATGCCTATAATAATAAAAATCAATTTTAAACAACTTATTCTTGTTCTGCTTACTTAATAGTAGCTGCAATAAAGCCAACAAAAGCAACATACAAGAAAATGGCATTCAAAAAAGGAAAGCGAAACACTTGAAAAAGCAAATTGAGCGGAAGCATCGTTTATTTCATTCTAAACATGGCGGCATAACATGCAATGTGAATGAACGCATTTCATGTATCTCAAGGGAGGGGTTAAAACATCACCTGCATTTCGTTTTTACCTAGCGTGCAGCTTCTTTTCAAAGCATCTTTTAAAAACTTAAATTAAGCTAAAAACTCAATAAAAGGCGTAGTAGTTGTTGGCTTAAAATTTGATGGTGTAGAAAGTTGTTGTCCTTAGCCAATGACATTTGGTCACGCAGCTACAGTTTATGTGTATGCCTGCTTGCCTTACAAACCCTACCCCCCACCCCCCCCCCCCCCACCACCACACCCCAACACAGACTTTAAGCTCGTTTTTGCTTTTAAAGTGTTCAAGTTAATGTTTTGTGTGCAAATTAAGCAAAATTGCCGGAAGGAAGTCATTACATAAGGGCTGATGTATGTGCGTGTGTGTGTGTATGAGTGGATGTGAGCGAAAGTTCAAGTGTGGGAGTGTAATAATGTCTATGTTTATGAGCTTGTACATGTAAAAGTTGTAGCACTGCCAGATTATTACTTTTTATAAGTTATGCTTATGTAAGCGAGTAATAAAAGTTTTGCGGTCATAGCAAGATAACGTTAAGACTTAAAGCGGGTAAGTAAAATAAAGAAAAAATAGCAAAACCCAAATAAGAAGATGAACAGAACAGAAGGGGGAATGAAGTGTAGAAAAAGAAAAGTTGATGTAACAAGCAATAATATCAGCGATAGTCCTCAATTAATTGTCCAAAAAACTTTTCATATTAGATAATAAATTGATGATGGTGAATAACTACAACAAAGTAACAACATTTAGCACCGCTATTTAATACGTTGTTAAACAAATCCTTGATAATTTCAAGATATTTTGAGACATTCAATGGCAATCATAAAATGTTGGAACGCATAGATCCCTTTCACATTGGCCAAGAATTGAAAGCAATGAAAGTGAGAACAAAAGGAAACACGAAAAAATTGACGGTACAGAGACATTGGTACCGTCAATTTTCCTCCCTTTCGTCGCTTCCGATTTGCGGCGAATTGCCCACAAACTCTGAAAATTGAATTCAATTCTTGACCAATGTGAAAGGGGTGATACAAATTAGAAGTAAAAATACCCTGTAGGAAAATCAATTAATTCAAAAGTAGTTGGAAAGTTAGTTTTTTGTCAACCACAACTAGTTGAAATTCTGACTTTTTTCCATAGAACGAACTAACTTATTTTTTATGGTGATGTCCGCTAAACAAGTCAATTGACTTTCGTCTGCATATATTTTCAACTACTTGTTAAATTAGTTAAATTTAAATAATTTTTTTAATTACTTTAAAATAACCAATTGAAAAATATGTAATATTACATTAAACATTTTAAACTTCTATACATCAAAGAGATCATTTATTTGTCTGTTTTGAAAAATGCATAAATACATAAATCAGGCCAAAAAATCATGCCTGGTCCACACAAATAAATTCTGAAATATAAAATCTTAAAGCAAAATGTAAACAAAGTTAAGGCGGTCTTCTCATTCAAAACCCGTTTTTTGGACCCTTTTTAAAAAAATTCTTATTTAAAAACGCAAAGAATAATTGAAAACTTTTTTTATTTATTGTATTACAAAAGGTTCAAAGTAAATAAAAAAATTTTGTTTGCCTCGATACGTGGGCTGTTCAAAAAGTAATGAGACTTCAAAGTTGGTGGTGAAAAAAAAGGTGTCGTCACGGCGGCCACGATTCCGGGTCTCCGGAGCGTCTGAAATGAAAAAAAAAACGGGGTTATAATCAATATAGATGTAATTCTCGGGTGAACCTCAAGCTTAATTTTGTGATTTTTTTTGACAAAATGGCGGCCATTAAAAAAAAAAATTTCAATTTCGGGTTTTTTTTTTGTAGTTTAGTGTAAAAAAAAAATAGTAAAAAATTTTTTAAAATTATGGTCGAGGTTCACCCGAGAATGGTGACAATTCTGCGTCGATTCCACTTTGTTTCATGAAAATCGGTTCAGTTGAACTGGAGATATCATGGCCGCCAGTTCGAAAAACGTGGGTTCGAGATAAACGCGTTTAAAGTTTGAAGTAATTTTTTTGGGAAAAAAAAAAAAAATCAAAAATGTTTAAATGCAGTTTTAAAGAGCTGACAATTTTTACTTACAAATATTAGTCGGCGATGCCAGCTCCATACAGGCCACCTTCCTCTTTTTCGTAGAAACTGCTTTCTGCTGCCCTTTCTGCTCTGCGAGCCGTTCTGCCAGCTTTTGATGATGCCGCAGCTCGAGTCTCTGATCGGTTCAATCTGTCTTCATTGCGAGATAGTGCGTATTCGTATGCGTTTTTGCCAATCGCAATACCCATCAAACCCATAATTTTAAGTATGGGTATAAAACCGTCGTTGAAGAGGCACGTTGCAATGAAATTGGCCACTTCGATGGTGCGTGCGCCTGAGTTGATGTGTTTGGGCGAAAGTGACCAAAGAACAGAATTGTAGTACTCATTGGAATTCTGAGTTTCAGATCCAAGGCATCTTTCAAGCAAATTATCTGCCGACAGCGCTTCGTAAGCTGGTATTATTACCTCCATCACCTTCTTGTCGAGAGGTGCATACATGTGGTGAAAGCTATCTAACGTACCTTCAGCAGCTGCTTTCTGCCATGCGCACCAGCTTGACGCACCGGTGGGGCAATTTTGGTGTTGCGGTTTATCATCGGTGGAGCACTTATGGTAAAAAGTGGCCCAAATTTCCTTTTTCATATCCTCCACGGAGTCAGGATGACGGCGGATCGCAAGGCCATAATATGTGGTCAACTCGGATATTAATTTGTCGGTGAGCTTGCCCGCACCTTTGCCTCCAATGCCCTTATTTTCTTTTTTTATTTCGTGCCCATTCGCTTCTGCACATGCCCAATGCATTCTTTCTTTTCCACTATAGGGTCGCGCACTTGGGCGTTTTTTTTTTTTATTACTTTTCCGATCCATTTTACAAAAAGCACAATAAATTTATGAAAAATGTACTTTTCCGTTCACTGAAGCGCACGCGTCTGTTGCTCAACTCGATACAAACTGAACTAAATGGTGCTTTCAGTTGAACACCTGGACTCAAAAAATGCTTCAACCCCTAAAATAAGCAGAAATGTGTATTCGTATGTTTGTATGAATATGTGTGCAAACACGTTTTTACCTAACAATAAACATTTTCAACGGAATTCGGTGGTTACTTTATGCCGCTTCGTTCGAAAATGAGTCGAAAAAAAATAGCTCATTTTGACGAAGACAAAAAAGGCTGTATCTTCTAAAGTATTTCGAGTTTCTAAAAATCCTTTTAGGGGCATATTCACAACTACCCAAGATATAAATAAATGCAAAAAAAAAGTCGAAAAAAAAGTTGCTCAATGAGAAGACCCCCTTAAAAGTGATCAGAGTTTTTTAATGGTAAATTGTAAAATGTTGTTTTCTGTGGTGTTTTAATTAATTTTAAAATAATTCAAAAGTGATTCATGCCAAACTTCATTGCCAATTCAATTCAAAATAGGACTAGTAATTACATTCAAGGAGCGCAACAGAAGTACGCTGCGAGTGTAGATATAATTTCATTATTCCTTTCTTCATTGGACTATTTCTGCTTCCAACAGGTGATAGTTTCAGAAGCTGGAGGAACTCTGCGCTTATATGTGAGCATGCGTACCACGGAAGCAGTTTTCAAAAACGGGCACGCTACCGCCCGGGTACATAAGCGAAGGTGCCGATCCAATTGATCGGAATTGCGCCTGTTATTTAACACGAGGCAGCTTTTTGATGCTTCATTTCCAAATCATTTCAATGTCAGCGGGATTTTCCACGCTTTGCAACGATCAATCATGGTCGATGGACACACTGATATTTTGTTTAGTGCTTCTTTTAAGTGTCAATCGCAATGAAGTAATGAAACAGACTCGACGCTACGTAGGGAAAGGCATGCGTCTTTACTACTGAAGTGATTAGGTGTTTGCTGAATGGTAAAGCAATCAATTTCCGTGCAGAGTCCAAATTGTGCAATGTTTGCTAAACACTACCGGTTTCTAATTTGAATATCTTAAATAATAAAGAATTTTTAATCGTTTCACAGGGTTTTGAGGCAGTTTATCAGTTTAAAAGTGTGTTTACCACGTCTGTCTTGCAAGTCAATGTCGTAAATAAAAAAAATTGTCTTTTTGAAACAAAGTTTTAGTGAAGCCCAAAGTTAATTATATTTAATGAAATAACATGGTTAAATATATATAAACTTGTAATCTAATAAAAATTTGCAATTAAAACATGTCAAAATCAGAGTAGTTGCCGCCTTAATATAATTCAAAGTAGTTTATCAACCACTTGTTTTTAAGTAGTATTTCAATTACTTCATATATAATGCAATAAAAACTATTTAAAATTGAAGTGGATGCCGCCTTAATATAATTCAAAGTACTTCATATACTAGTTTATTTTAAACAAGTTAGTTTTTTCCTATAGGGCAATGATAAGATTTTGTTTTTTTTTTTGTTAATAAGCTTGATAAAAATTGAGTCAGTTTAGGCAGAGCCTTGCACGAACGTTCGTTCGTAGAAAAAAAAAAAATATTTTGTTCGTTCGTTCGTTCGTGGAAAAATAAAATAAATATTTTGTTCGTTCGTTCATTTGACCCCTTTCACATTGGTCAAGAATTGAATTCAATTTTCAGAATTTGTAGGCAATTCGCCGCAAATCGGAAGCGACGAAGGGGAGAAAAAGTTGACGGTCTCGATGTCTCTGTACCGTCAATTTTTTCGTGTTCCCTTTCGTTCTTTTCGTTTCATTTTATTTTTTGTATATCGTCGTGCATCTCTCTCTCTCTTATTAATTTGTTGGCTTCAGTCGCTTACGTTTGCTTGCTTTCAATTTTAAGAAAACAAGCAAAAAAGATATGAAATTGAATTCAATTCTTGACCAATGTAGAAGCTTTCGTCAAGTCCAAAAGAGAACGTCAAAAAAAATTGCTTTCAATTCTTGACCAATGTGAAAGAGGACTTTGTAGAAAATAGATGTTCGTTCGTTCGTCTGTACAAAATAGATCTTCGTTCTTTCATAGAAAATTGATGTTCGTTCGTTCGTTCGTAGAAAATTGATGTTCGTTCGTTCGGCCGTAGAAAATAGATGTTCGTTCGTTCGTTTGTAGAAAATGCATGTTTGTTCGAAGAAAATAGATATTTTTTGTATGGGGACCCAAGAAGGGTGGTAGATGGGGGGTGGGTGTGTTCAGGAGAAATGTTGAGGGGCAAAAAACAATAGGACCAGCTCATATATTTCATCCCTCTAGGAGTTCAGATACGGCCGATATAAACTATTTTCGACAGTTTTTGTGTTTTTTGTATGGGGACCCAAAGAAGGGTGGCAGATAGAGGATAGGTGGGTTGCAACAAAATATTGAGGGGCTAAAAATAATAGGAGCAGTTTATATATTTAACCCCTCTAGGAGTTCATCTATGGCCGATATAAACTATTATCGACTGTTTTTGTGTTTTTTGTATGGGGATCCAAAGAAGGGAGGTGGATAGGGGGTAGATGTGTTGGAAATGTGTTGAAAGGTAAAAAATAATAGGACCAGCTCATATATTTTACCCCTCTAGATACGGCCGATATAAACTATTTTCGACAGTTTTTGTGTTTTTTGTATGGGGACCCAAAGAAGGGTATCAGATAGGGGGTAAGTGTGTTTGAAAGAAATGTTGAATGGCTAAAAATAATAGGACCAGTTCATACATTTAAACCTTTTAGGAGTTCAGTTACGGCCGATATAAACTATTTTCGAAAGTTTTTATGTTTTTTGTATGAGGACCCAAAGAAGGGTAGCAGATAGGGGGTAGGAATGTTAGGAAGAAATATTTACGGGCATAAAATAATAGGGCTAGTTCATATATTGGACCCCTTTAGGAGTTCAACTACGCCCGATATAAACTATTTTCGGCAGTTTTTGTGTTTTTTGTATGGGGACCCAAAGAAGGGAGGAATATAGGGGGTAGGTGTGTTCGGAAGAAATCTTAAAAGGCAAAAAATAATAGGATCAGTTTATACGTATATATAAAACTCCTCTAGGAGTTCAGCTACGGTCGATATTAACGATTTTCGACAGTTTTTTTATTATGTTCGTTCGTTCGTTCGTTCGTAAAAAATATATGTTAGTACGTTCGTTCGTAGAAAATTGATGTTCGTTCGTTCGTTCGTTCGTAAAAAATTGAAGTTCGCTCGGTCGTTCGTAGAAAATTAATGTTCGTTCGTTCGCAGAAAATTGATGTTCGTTCGTTCGTTCTTCGTTCGTAGAACATTGATGTTTGTTCGTAGAAAACAGTTGTTCGTTCGTTCGTTCGTAGAAAATAGTTGTACGTTCGTTTGTTCGTAGAAAATGGTTGTTCGTTCGTTCGTTCGAGGAAAATCGAAATTAAAATTTTGTTCGTTCGTTCGTTCGCAGAATTTTTTCTACGAACGAACGAACGAACAAATGAAAATTTTATGTTCATGCAAGGCTCTGAGTTTAGGTTGTAGAAAAAAAAGAAAGTTCATTTGTTAAAATTGGTAAAAATGAAAGAAAATAAGCAGCAATAAGCCATATTGTCAAATTTATATAATAACTAGCAGGCTACAGTGGTCCGCGGCTTCGCCACGGACGGTTTTTTTTACTATTACGCAAAAAATTCATATAAAAAAATCCTTAACGCGCTAAAATTTGCAAGTCAATCGCCTTGCGTTCAAATCTTAACAAATTTTTATCGCTCTAAAATGGCTTACTTTCAATGTTTTTGACAGTTTTCATTAAAAGCAACAAAAAAAACTTTTGGACATAGTTCGTTTATTTATTGTAGATACTTTTTCTGGCATTTTTACTTTTTGGAAATGCACTCTGGAAAACATC